>JBAJHW010000005.1:161740896-164240896 GCA_037013535.1 Intellagama lesueurii
GGTGCGGCGGCGGCGGGGGTGTGTGGCCGAGAGCCGGGAGGCCGAGCACCGGCGGGTGCTTCGGCTGCTGGCCTCCCGGCTCTTGGCCACCCCCACCGCCGCCGCCGGGAGGCCAGCAGCTGAAGCACCCGCCAGCTGCTGGCCTCCCGGCGGCGGCAATGGGGGGTGGGGGTGGCCAAGAGCCGGGAGGCTGAGCACCTACGGCGCGTGCACCCCCCAACCACTTTGCGCATGCAGCGGAGAGCGCAAGCGCGAGGGGCTGCCCCACCTCCCTCAGAGGCTCCACCGGTCCGCACTAAGAAAAAGGTTGGGGAACACTGGTCTACAACATTGTTTCTTATACAATAACATATTTTACATAGATTCTTAGTGTATGTCCTTCACACTAGATAATTATATCAAAAAATTCTACATGTAACCTTCCCATTATTAAAGGGTGGTGAGAAAAGCAACCTTACGCCAACCCAAAATTAGCAAAATCCCATTTCTTCCTTCTTTTCCCTCTTTTGTTTGATTTGCGCAGGGAAGGTATCCCATTTTTAAATTATGCAAACTACATCCATAAGATTTAATTATAAGTTAATTGGCAAAACTCCTTTGCTTTTAATATGAGCGTGAATTAATTCAAGAAACCTTGCAAAGTTCTATCTTTGAAGAAAAGAGTTTCCAAAGTTATTGTGTTTAAAGATTCCGTGTGGTGGGGGAAAAAAAGTTAACATTTAATTGATCATGCTTAAATTCATAAGGTTCCTATATTTATAGACCATTGCATTTGTTCCTACAAAGTAAATGTTAATGATTTCAAAGTGTAATTATGTTTCATTTTGCTCTTTCTTAATGTTCTTATTGTTGTAGCAGAACAAGGAAATGGAATTAATCAATTCCTTTGCATCTCTTGGTCACAATTTCTATTCTTTGAGTGAACAGGATATTGTAGGAGTATGTTAAGCAAGTATGTTAAGAGAAAAGAAAAATTCTTGAAGCATAGATGCAGTGAGAAATGACGATACAGGGCAAGTATTTGGTTAAGCGTTTCCCTGCATGGGAATACACACACCAGTTATTCTCAAACAGACATGTGTCCTGAAATAAGTAAAGTTCCTAGAAGGTCAAACTGTAGGATTCTGTATTTCTAAAAGTGTAAATTTAGTGTCGGTAGGCTGACACAAGGTTCACATCCATCTTCAATCTAACAAGGTGCAAAGAAAACAAAAGAGACTTAATTTCAAACATTAACAAGTAAAATGCTCATCTCCTGTCAACATAAACCTCCCTGTTCACCATCTTCGAGCTCACATCAACAAATGGCATTGCCTGTATGTGTCACACTCCTGAGAACATCAGTCCTTAACATGAGGCCAGGCTGTGAGCCATATTGGATTTGTTCCTCCACCCCATACCAGGCGAGACCATGGAGGTAGGCAACACTAATAAGCAGTTGGAAGGAAGGCAGTACTGTATCTCTGAGAAGCTTTACCACTGGTTTTCAGCAGTACTTTCCCCTGGCAACAGCCCCAGCTGCTTACCCTAGCATCTTGCCAGTTCTCCTCTAGAAGCTGAGGCAGGATTTAAGAGTGGTGGCATTTTTGCAGCTTTGCTTAAGGTGATGATTTTTTTCCTCCTTTAGTCTACATTGTTCAGTTTAGTCTCATTTGGCAATAACTAATGCCATTGGTCAGAGAGGGAGAGGGAAGAGGGTGAGGATGTTTATATATTTGCCACAATCACCACTTTTGTCAATTTATGCTGCCTTGGACTCCTCAAGACTCCTCAACAAGGAATTTTCAGGCTCCGTGAGATTCTCACCTTCATCATGAGAGTGAGAAAAGGAGCTAATTTGTGTGACAGGTTCTTTACAATGTAAACAAAATGTTTGGGCACAAATTTAGTATGCTTTTCCCTTTGAGAAGCAAAGTGGCTATTGGCCGCAAAGTCAATGTGAACAGTGGATTGTTCAAAAAGAGGCAAATAACCCATCCAATGCTTCTGATTCTTAGAAGTCCATGAAACAAAGCAGGACCTATGATTATTCTGTGTAATTTGTGCTATCAGCACAAAAGTTCTTGCAATTGCTTGATCTGCTGGAGAGCCATGCTTTGGCAGCGCGGGTCACCATTGCCTTCCTCTCCGGATATTGCGAGACAATGGGAGTCTCACAAGAGCGATCTAAGGTAGGGGAGGAGGGAGTGAGATATTTAAGGAGCTTTCCCGCCTTTCTCTATCCTCTTCCTTGCTGGCAACAGAAGGAGGTTGGAGCTCTGCCACTCATGTGTTAATTTCAGCTGTGTAGCTATCTTTCGAGGCTTGAACGGCGTCGCTGGTTTGAAGGGGGTGGTTTGCATTGGCACCCCCTCATGGTTTGCCTTGCATTTTCTCCAGCTCTTTTGATTAGGAGCTGTTATCAGCATTAGAATTGAATTTTCTTTCATTTTCCTTATATTATATTATTATTTCTTTTTGGGTGGTGATAAGAAACAGCGTCAGCCAGAGCTGGTGTGGCCACTTGGGCTTAGCCAGGCAGGGGCCTGGGCACCCTCCAGCCGTTGATTTGCTGGGGGAGATTCTTTATTTAATTTTAATTAGTTCGGTAGTAATACGATTTGGAATTACCATCATATAAATAAATAAATAAATAAATAAATAAATAAATAAATAAATAAATAAATAAATAAATAAATAAATAAATAAATAAATAAATAAATAAGACAAAGGAGGATTTTAATTAGATTTTATTGTCTATCATTAAATGCAGCTGGCTGCAGTTTGGGAGTGGGCCGGCTCAGCTGGTAGGTGCTCGGCCCTCCCGGCCAGCAGGTGGACAAGTGGTGCGGCACCTTTGATTTGATTATTATTGTTAACTTATTAAGTACACATTTAACTATTGGCATTAATTTTCCTTCTTCAGTTTTGCATAGTGGCTTTGACTTTTGTTTATACAATCGTTAATTAACATTACGAACCTGGGTAGTTTGGTTGGCTCCACTCGCAGTTGGGGGGGGCGTTTTTTGGCCTGGAACATATTAATTATATTTTTTAAAAAATAATTAATTAAGAAATTAAAATTAAAGAATTAACAATTGATTAGTCTACTAGAAGGCTTAAGATTAACATTTAATAGTTATATAAATTAATATTTAAAATAATAATTAATAGTAATAAAATTGAATAAATTAAAATATAATATAATAAAATAAAATAAAATAAATAAAAAAGAGATACATTTTTCTTCATAAATTGTATAAGGCACTAATTCCAATAAAGTAGCTTGTTACTTAAATAACAGAGGATAGGTGGGTGAACATCATAATTTGAGTTAGGTGCATAGAGATAGGCGCGTAGCTGCACCTGGAAGGCAATAAGAAGGTGTTTATATATATATATATATATATATAAAGAAAACAGGGAAGGGTTTTTTAGCCTTCTCATTGGTTAAGCACAGCAGATAGCCAACTTACTACTTGACACAATTTGGGTAGTGGAGGATATTTAGCTTTGGTGCTTCTCGTGGTGTACCTTGGCGGTGAGGTATAGTTGCATCAGAGGTTGAGTTAATAAGTTGTGTTGGGAGGTAACAATGGCTTCACATAAGGGCCAGGGTAATTGGAAAAGAAAACAACCTGCTAAGAAGCGGGTAGCTCCTCAAGTTTTGCCTCCTCTATCATCCTCTGACGAGGAGTCTTGGCCTATTTGGCAGCAGTTAAAAGAAAAAAATTCGGCCTTAGAGGCCGAGAGAGCAGCACAAAAGGTACCACTGAGTAGCGGAGAGCAACCACGCAGTTCTGCTAGGGAGGCCAAGAGCCGTAGGAGGGCGAAACTTAAGACCATGGCGGATAATTTAATGGCTCATTTTGCTGCTCAGGACTGGCAAATTGGTGTGATGATGTGGACAGAGCAATAGGTTTGGCTTTGGCCCTGAGGACACGAAAAGGGTACTTGGCAGTGAGTATAGAGTTCCAGGAATTTAGAAACCTAGTGGGCTTAGAGCTGGTATGACCTGCCCTGGTGGAGCACCTACAACAGTTCATTCTATATTTAAATAGGAATGATCTGGCACCAGGCTCCATACAGGGCTGGATGTTGGCATTAGCATTTCACGCTAGGGTACAGGGGTACCAGGACTATACCTCCGATTTCCATATACGGAAAATGATCGAAGGTTGGAGTAAACAGAGATGCTGGGTTAAAGATACAAGGTCAACCATATCCCCAAGTTTGTTGGAAAAAATTTGCAAACAGTGGGCTGCAATTTGTAGAGATGATTATGAGGTGATGTTGTTTCGGGCGGCATCCCTGTTGACATTTTTCGGTGCATCGAGAATTAGTGAGGTAGTAGCTGCAGGAAAGGGTGATGTGACTAAAGTTGCATTGCAATGGCAGGATGTTAGGATAGTGGATAAGATGGTTGTGATTCACATTTGCCAATCCAAGGCAGACCAGCATGGCAGGGGAGCTGATCTGACTTTAGCACCTTGTGCCATAGAAGAATTGTGTCTGGTTAAGGCAGTGGAGTCATATTTGGAAGTCAGAGGGTCAGGGCAGGAGTATTTTTTTGTGCATAACGACGGTTCTCCTTTAACAAAGTACCAGTTTTGGAAATTGTCAGACTTAGCTTTACGCAAAGTGGGGATTCAAGGCTTAAAATTAGGTACTCACTTGTTTAGAATTGGTGCTGCTTCCACTGCTGCTGCCTTAGGCTATCATCCAGATGATATTAAAAGGTTGGGGTGGTGGTCTTCATCGGCTTATCGCAGATATGTCAGGACACTACCTCACGTCTAGGCAGGTGCCTGGTTCTGTTCTGTCATTGCAGGTTCCGTGATAATGACGAAGATGCAGCACATCATGATTATCGGGCACAGCTATGTTTTGGGGGCAGCTTGGTATGTGGCCAGGTCTGCCTGGGGCAGTAATCTGGGTCTCAGAGCGCGAGCCCAGATAGAGTGGAAAGGGCTCTGAGGAATGCAATTGGGCCAATTTTGCAGAGCAGCTGCATTTGGCTTGCAACCCCCAGATGTGTTGGTGATACACCTGGGTGGTAACGATCTGGCCAGTTATAGTGGAAAGGCCTTGATCTTGGACATCATATGTGACTTCAACTGGCTGAGGGTGTCATACCCTGCTACGAGCATTCTATGGTCTATGATCATTCCTCGGTTGGTGTGGAGGTCGGAAAAAGATGTTCGGCGAGTTAATACTGTGCGGAGGGGTGTTAACAGGGAAGTATGCAGAGCTGTCTGCAATGGCCTTGGATCAGTGATTGGTCACCAGGAGATCCGTGTTGATAGTCCTGAGCTTTTTCAGAGTGATGGTGTGCACCTCCTGGATAGAGGCTTGGATGTCTTTCTTAAAGACATCAAGGGGGGCATGCTTCTGGAGCTTGAGAAGCTGGATGGCAGGCAGGGGACTAAGCGTAGCTAGTCCCTATGCTGTGGCGGGTAGTGCAGATAGAACAGGTTTCAGTGAGTCCCATCGCAATCACAGGTAATGTATAGCTCATCTGACCTCCCAGCGCTGCGGATCATGCGATTGCGGTGCTTGGGGGGGAAGATGCGCTGGGGCCACACCCGGACCAATAGTCAACAAGTAGAAGGTGGCTTGAGGTCTGGGGGTGGCCAAATTTGGGCCGGCCGGGTTCTCGCTGTCTTCATGACCATGCGAACTTGGGGCTAGGGACTCGCCCATTTGTTATGTTAGGGGTCCATTGAGACCTCTGTGCTTAAACCTGATTCTGCACTACGGCAGGACCCCCCCTTTTACGGTGGGCAAGATATGGTTATTTAATAAAGTGTGGCCCATGTTTATCTGATATTACTTGTCTCAGGTCATTATTTCGGGGTAGGGGGGCAATGGCAAAAACTCTAATTGAGATGGAAAATATCTTGCCATTTCACAGGCATGCAGAAAATTTTCCCAGTTTCTCATGCATTCTTCTGCATGAGGGTGAGACAAACATGGATTTATATCCCTATTTTGTGGTGAAGGATCACTGACCAGACCAAGCTTTCTTTACACTGAAATCAAGTGGAGAATTTTGGGACACTTTCTGGACTGTGGGTAGAACTATCAGTCTGGCATTGGTTTGCAGATGGTCTTGCCTGTCACTCTCTCTGGGAGATAGTGTCAAGAAATCTTACTAGCCATTCAGCTTGTCTCTACAAAGACTGGAGGGTTTTCAGATCAGGTGCTTTGTTGGAGAGAAGGCAGCTTAAATAGACCTCCAGTGGGTTGAGAGTACCTTTGAAATGAAGTATTTGTTCCAATGGAGAGTTTTGAGGATTGCCTCTTGAACTTCCTGCAACACATTCCTTTTTTTCTTTTTTTTTTTTTTGAGCTTTTAGTTACATCTGTAGGATATTGGTCCCCCAGTAGTGCATACTTTGTTATATGGAACTGCATTCTATTTAGTATTTCAACCATAGCCTTCATAAGCCAGTATCCCTTGCAGAGCATTGTATTGTTTCATCAGTGAAACCCTTCCTTTGTAGATATAATTGTTATTGCTTTGGTTTGAGGCCATGGGGATTTCTCTAGAAAAAGCATCCGGAGAATAGAGCATTAGATTATTTTTATTTATTTTTCTCCTTTTATCCTCTAGGGTCTCCTATAGCCATAGCTAATAATTCTAATTCTTATGTATGGTCTGCATAATTTTCTTAGCTTTTATCAGTAGCTCTGAATTCCTGCTTAGGCTTAATTATAGACCCTGATAAATAGCTTTGAATAAATGCTATAGAAACACTTTCAATCACATTAACAGAGTTAAGTTGGAAAGCAGGCCCGAACAGTAGCCTACAATATGTATCATTATTAATGGTGGGGTTTTCCTTGTTAAATGTCATGTTTCCATGTGGGATGAATAACCACCTAGCAGCCAACTTAAATTGATCAAAACCTTTTGATATATAATGTTAATTATTTTTCAGCTTTCTCAGTATATGAATATTCGAAAACAGCAGTGAAGGATTTACCCACAGTTTACAACCAAATCTTATTCAATGAATATCTATGGTGTCTCTTGTGATGCCACATGCCATTCTGTTTATGTCACTGTGGTGATATATCCAATATTTGAATATATAGGGTACATCTGTCTCTTGCATCAATATATGATGAGATATTTGATATTATGAATAGTGCAAACATTGGTAATATAGAACTCTATTTCCTTCTTTTCTGATGAAGAAGAAGGAAATAGAGTTGACAGCACATAGCAAGAATAACAGAATTCTATAGACCAAGTACATATATTTGGGATGCTTAATTAACAACCATATAGACAGCAGTATAGAAATAAAGCAACAAATCGAGATAGCTAGAACAAATGTTACGAAGTTGAAGAAAATGTTTATAAATAAATAAATACATCTGTTTTAAATCATTTTAATTTATTGTAAATCATTCTGGGAATCTTGGTAGGTCAAAAGTTGAGAAATAAATGCTTTTAATAAAATAAATAATAAATCATACAGGCACGCCCACTGCTATGGGAAGAAAAAGAAGAAGACACTGTTCATGGTATATAAGAAAGAGACATGATACTGGCCACATCCCAATAGGCATGCATTTTAGCAAGCTGCCACTACTAATTAAGGCAACGACTGACCTTCATTTGTCTAAACTAAATTAATTTGGAGCCTCATCCCTTGTTTAATCAACATGATTCTGCTGTACCATGCTTTAGCAGAGATGTCAACAGAACAGCAAGATACTGGACTAACTTAATTCTAGTAGATGAGGGTTTATGCAAACAACATATCCTACTGCTGGTCTGTAGAAACACTACAGACGCTCCCAGGACTATTGCTTTGTTATTAGCTAGCTATAGTCAGACTTTTCTGCTGCTATAATGATACATAGTCATTAAATTTATTTTCAATATTTTCCTTCAGCTGACACCTTCATTGACTACAAGTCCAAGACCATTTTTATCAACACCCTCATCTAGTGGTAGAAATGGTGTCAAAGACCTTATCAGAGTTATGTGCAAAATGAGATGGCCTTGTCATGTGATAAGGATTAGAAACAGCCAGTGATCAATGTGATTTTTCCATTGGTAGCCACGTGAGTTTAACAAGAACAAGAAAGAGGTGCACTGGTTGGACCTTTTAAAGAGAATTCATGGCAGAACATGGGTGATAATCACTTGCATATTGAGTTGTAGAATGCTTGCATATTGAGCTGTATGTAGATTAATTTACTTTAACTGAGATTGCAATGAAACTGGACAGCTTAGTCATCTGTTTAACCCACATCAAATTGATTTCAATGGGAATTAATTGTACATAGTATGGGCGCAAGCTTTGGAATAATAAAGTCATACTTGCATTCATATAACAATATGCATTCTCCAGACCCTCAACTGTCCTTAATTGCTAAGTACTGGAGACACAGTGGCCAATATCCTGTTGTGCTACACAATCATAGAAGAGTAATCACACAACATTCCCCTGTTCCAGCAGACTCCCCTTTGCATGTTCATTCTTGCATTGCTTGAGAAATTGGTCATGCAGCCAGTTATTGTCACACATGGAGGGACATACCTGGGCAGGAAAATGTTATTACTCAGTTGAAGTATGCTAAAGCCAGATTCAGACATACTTCTAAGTTTGTGGAACCCACACACATTTTTAGCTCTTTCCAAACATAGTTATTCCTTTAGTAATGGAGACACAACTGTTTGGAGCAGGTAAAACTGCCTCACCTGGGTAACCTTGTGCATGGGCCAGAACCCTAATATGGGGGAGGGGGAAGAAAGGAGGGTCTCATGCAGAGGCTACTCAGATACAGTGACATCTCCCCTTTTAGACAGCTGTATTTCCATGGTTCAAGAGATAACAGTGGTGTCAGGGTGAACATTCTCCCATCAATAAGTATGGGGCTCACCCTCTTTAAAGCACATCTGAACTGGGCATAGGGAAAGGATTTGCCACACTCCACAGCTTATCACTCTTCACAGTTTTGCTAGGCCAAATCCACAACAACACAACAATGTACAAAGAGTAACAATTAATGTATTCTCAAACATATATATTGGGACCACAAAACGCAGCATCCACACCAGAATCAAAGAACATGAAAGACACTGCAGACTAAAACAACCGGAAAAATCAGCAGTAGCTGAACATGCCCTGAAACAAGCTGGACATGAAATCCTATTTCAAAATACAGAAGTACTGGACAACACCAGCAATCATTATGTTAGACGACACAGAGAAGCCATTGAAATCCACAAACATCAGCACAGCTTCAACAAAAAAGAAGAAAGTCTAAAACTCAACAAAGCCTGGCTCCCAGCACTGAAAAATTACAGCCTACGAAAAGGTCAACGGACTCTACCCAGCCACAAGGACCAGTGATCACTGCACACAAAAGACTAGCTAACGACACCCATCAATCACAGTGACAGATCATCTCCCCCTTATCACAACAATACACCCATACCAAAAAACACCCTGATCACCATAATCACCCAATCTTCTGAAAAGGACAAAAAGCTGATCCCACAGCTACAAATATTCAACCATCCCACACACTACACCAGAACACAGACAGAGTTCTAACTCCTGTCCTCAAAGATGCCAGCCAGAGAGACTGGCGTTAGGAAGAAAAACCTCCAGAACACGGCCAAACAGCCTGAAAAACCTACAGCAACCAAGTAACAATTAAATTTATTTGTGAAATTGTAACTCACCTAATATGTGTTATACCTCTTCCTAAAAGGTTTCTTAATTATTATTATTATTATTATTCTCTCTCACTCACTCTCTTTTTCTGCCCATCCTATATTCTTTATTAACCATGTCTACATATGGATTTCATGGCTCCAGACTGAAATTGGAATTCTTATCTTCTGACCCTGCCAACAATTCACACAAGGCCCACAGCTTCTGCCCTAGAGTCATTTTAATCTCTTTGGGATTCACGATTAAGTGCAGTAAGTAGAAGATCACAGCCGTAGTCCTGAATGGTATGATTAACTCTACCATAAGACTAGTCATAGCAAGATGTAGACTTGACTGACAGTGAAAGATCACTGTGACATTAAGTGTGATAGCTGCTAACAGCAAAAATTCTACATGAAGCCAGGAAAAGAAATATGTGTGTACAGGGGAGACATTCTAAAGAACCAAGAGTTGAGAGCTGTTTGTTAATTGTTATTTTAGCTAGAACAACTACTTCTGTTCTTGTAGAAGCCTAACAGAATGTTCAGTATATTAAATTAATGTTAATAGCAGGATATTACCAACCATGAAATTATTTTTTCTCAAAGCAACATTACATGTTACTAGAGCAAATGGTTTAGGGCAGCGAATGAAGATCTTTGCTTTCTGGGAGTGGGATTCCTTGTACCTACCATGAAAGGGAACTCAGCAGTAGAGTCTGCTGACTACAGTTGTACAGGATCAGTGGATCTGCTCTGGATTTAGTCTGACCTTTAAAGGAGATTTCTAAGGGACTATTCTGAAGGAAGAGTTCAGCAGTTTGGGATTGTGCTGTAAACTGTCAGAGTAAAAACCCAGGGTAGATTTAGGGCTGCCATGATGTTGGAGTAACTGCTGCACTCCACTCTTGTCTGTAATGACCATTTTCCAGGAACCCCCCCTCCCCGAAGAAAAACTAGACCCTCCAGATGAAACAGAAAGTGACTAAAAGGTCATTTGGGGCTTCCAAATAATCCTAAAATAGTCCCCATCCCTTTTTAGTTGTTTGGCTAAAAGAACATGTGAGGAAGTCCATGCTTTCATTTAAAGGACAAGCATGCCCTAGAGAAACACTTGTCTTGTTATTTATTTATTTATTTATTTAGTTAGTTAGTTAGTTATTTAGTTATTTAGTTATTTAGTTATTTAGTTATTTATTAAAATAGGAGCAGAGGAAACTGCTTTATAGTGAGTCAGAGCATTAGGCTATCTAGCTCAGTATTGTCAAGTTTGAATGGCAGAGGGTTTCAGGAAGAGGAGTTTTCTCCAATAAAGATAAAGTTGAGTCCCTGAGGCCAGAGGATGCTGAACACTATAAGCCTCACATATTCTGGAACCTCGGGTGGTTGCCAGGAAGTTACATCTCCTGAGGAGAAATATCCAGTCTCTGAGGTAAAGGATGATACAGAACTCCCTCCTCATCCACAAGCATGAAGAAGGATAAACTGTAAGGCTTAATACTACACTATCAGAAGGAGTGCTCAGCTCCAAGGAAGATCTCCTTGAGTATCAGCATCCTTCGGAGTGAATGGTCTCCTTGAGAATATGCCTCTGCTTCAGAGACATCAAACAAAATGGCCAAACACCTGAATCTTGAATGAGATCTCTTACATGGACAACATGAAACTTAACTTTGATCAAAATCTGGTGGTGAGAATAGCAGGCCATCATTGCATGTACATTTAGCTGTAGATTGCACCTTAATTCCTGCAACTACTTTGCTTTGTACTGAATTGACTGCATTTCCTTTGGTTGTGTGATTCTCCCTTTCTGCTTAAAGCTATCTCACCTACTAGTTTGCTGATTTTGGACAGGTTTTGACCTAGACTTTGGAGTTTCTTGTTTGGAAATGACTTGCTGCTCTAGCCCTGGCTTGACTATCTCTGTGTGGACTAGAACTGCCCAAAGCTGGCCTAGAGCAAGAGCAGACTGTCTGCTACATCTGTACCAAATATAGTGCTGATCCAAGGTCCAGTTTCAAAGTTATAATTTTTTGTTTGAGGCACCCTATTGTTTTGAGTTGGCTTATGGAATGCTGAATTGGGCTGTCACACAATATCTATTGGTGCATTCCCATGCACCAATAATAATCTGAGGACCTCATTTAATACTACACTAAAGGATGCTCTCTAGCTGGAAAGACAGGAAATAAATTCTTTGTTGTATTTGGCAATATCTTGTATCACCCTGTGGCCTGCCATCCTACTATTAATAAAACCCTGTTTAGTTTCCAAATCAGATGAGATTTGGTGAGTTTAGGATGGAATGGTGTGGGGAACCATCAAAATAACCTTGGGGGTTGTGTGCTGCCTACGTGACTCTTTCTCCAGGTGATCATTCAGATATCTGAATCTTAACTCATGTAAGGCATTATTGGTATTAGCTGGCAAGTTGCTATTTCCTAGGTCATGCTAGACGAATTCATGTAAATGTGGAAGCAGATAATAGTTCACTGGGTGAGACAATATTTCTTAATATCTGGAAAGAGCTTCAAAAGTTCATGTCATAATAAATACAATGGCCTTTATAGTGGCAATGAACTTGTTGTTTCTCCCACTTCCATGTATTTCTTTCTTTAATTCTACCATTCAGTAATCTTCCAATGGAGTCTGAAAGTAGTTTATTGTATTTCTAATATCTCTTTACTCCCGCCATGTATGTTTTAGAAACAATAAATGCTAAAGGAAAAACAGCAAGCGAAGGCACTAGGGGGAAAAATCCATACAAAGTAAAACTTGGACAGCTAGAGACAAATTAAAATAGAGCCAATACAAAATCTTCTTAGAGGCAGATAATACAGATCAAAGGCTTAACAGAAAAAAAATATTAAGTGCTTGCCTGAAAACCATCAATGAGATAAATGCACTTCACTTAAGAAGAAGCTCCAGAGTTGAGGTGCCACAACTAAAATCCCTGATCTGTATTACACAGAGTAAGGTCACTGATTATAAATGCAGTAGGTAATAAAGATTCATGTGGTTGGAAGTGCCCTTTGGAGGTAGGTGAACTAGGGACTTGCACTAAGTGCTGGAATAAAAGATGTGTTTGGTAGCTAGCTGTCTGTTGAATGTGCCACCTGCAGTGAGAGATGACAAAAATGAAAAAGCAGCACCTGTCTTTAAAATTTTCCTCTACAGGTTGTTTGGATACTAATTACAGAAATGAAGCTGCTGCAAAATAAGAGTCCATCGGTAGGTGTTTTTTATTTATTTTTCTATTTCAGTTTTTCTAGATTAAATCAGCAGAATACAACTTTAA
Organism: Intellagama lesueurii; assembly: GCA_037013535.1. Lineage (NCBI taxonomy): Eukaryota > Metazoa > Chordata > Lepidosauria > Squamata > Agamidae > Intellagama > Intellagama lesueurii. The sequence continues at coordinate 161,753,856 of JBAJHW010000005.1, forward strand.
TTTGAGAAGTACTACCAAGCACTACAAATCCTATAAAAACTCTAAACACTTATTAACATCTAAACTGATGGGGAAGGGATTGCTGGAGATACCGTTTGTTGATCAAAACTCCAAAGACCAACTCTGGTGATGCTTCAAATATTTTGGTCCCAGACTACTTAAAATGTTTGTTTGTTTGTTTGTTTATTTATTAGATTTATACACCGCACTATCTGGCAGCCAGGCCACTCTGGGCGGCTAACAGCAAGAAGACAAATAACAAAATATTAAAACACAATAAGAATAAAATAATACAAACATTCAACAGATACAATAACTAGTAGAATAAATTAAAATAGATGGCTATAAAGATGGTAGGTGGTAGCTCAAAACCTTTCTTTAAGTCCATAGTCTTTCAGAAATGTAAACCCTACTAAATGTGGATTGTTACTGCAGTCCTACTCATAAGGTCCAAGGGTGCACTGGGGGAAGTGTGGACATGTGGATTGGACTGGTCTATAGGTATATAGTCTGTGGAATGGGCTACTGACTTATGAAATGGCCTATCAATTAAATAGAATTGAGGAAATCTTTGGTTTGTTTCAAAAACAGCACAACTGACTTTTTCCTATTGGCAAAAAACAGCACTGATTTTTTAAAGACTGGACTTATGAAATGAGCAAAAAGACAGATATGTGATTGCTGTGGCAACAAGGCTTTGTCCAAGAGGAAGACAATGGAACAGTATACAAAGGGTACAAAGTTGGTACAAAGCACTTTCAATGGCTCCATGCCCAGAGTGTACCTGATAAGACACTAGGATCTCGTCATGTGTCTCAGGACTAGAGATGGGGATGGCTCACCATTTTGGCGAGTCGTCCGACTTCATGAGTCATCAACTTTTGATGAACGAAGCACGAAGTTGCCCCATGAAGCGACAAATAACGAATATATTCGTCGATTCATGGGGGGGGGTAATTTATTTAGCTGATCGGTGGCTGGTAGGCAGAATGGTTGTTGTTGTTGTTGTTTTAAATACGAAGGACGAATAAAAACGAGTCAATATTCATCCCTTCGTATTCGTGGGGGTCTCTGGAACCTGCGAATATGAAGTGATGAATATTTAATAAATCAGCTATTTTCGTTGAAAAAGTCGATCCGTTTTTATATTTGTCCCCATCTCTACTCAGGACAAAAGGATTATTTATCAGCTGGGAATAAAGAAAGGTTGTGCAATGCACTTTTTGTTGCAGAGTTTTGAATTTCTGGTGAAATTCCTTTTGCTATGCAATAGAAATACAAAGATCTCTTGAAGAGAACAGGTACAGTTTCCAAAAGTCCACCCCTTTCTCATTAAATGATAGTTAAAAGCAAAACAAAAAGCATGCTGCTTATATACCGCCCTATAGTGCTTCAAGCACTCTCGGGGCAGTTTACAAGTTAATTATGCAGGCTACACATCGCCCCCCCCCCAGTGAGCTGGGTACTCATTTTACCGACCTCAGAAGGATAGAAGGCTGAGTCAACCTTAAGCCGGCTACGTGGGATTGAACCCCGGGTTGTGAGCACAGTTTTAACTGCAGTACAGCAGTTTAACCACTGCGCCACAAGGCTCTTCAAGTCTCAATATTAAAGTCTCAATAACTCACTGTAAGACATTTGTAGGAAAAAGAATTTAAAAAAACCCATTTTTTTAGTTAGAGTTGTTTGAAATTACAGACTTGTGTATACTGCTTTCTTTCTACACACATACTTAGCAACCAATTGAACAGATCAACAGCAAACCAAACAAACAAAAAATCTGCCACCAACAGACTAAAGAGAGAGTCAAAGCACTCAGCAGAGAGACAATAGATTAGGCATCCTTCAGTCTCGAGAGACTATGGTAATGTGCTCTGTATGGAGGACTTGGAACAGCGTCTAGTGTGGCTGAGAAGGCCAATTCGAGAGTGACAATCCCTTCCACATTGAAGACAAATACAATCTGTCCCCTGTCCAGCTCCCTGATTTTGCTGCTTTCATGACTGCCTCTTTGCCTCGGCCTGCTGGACAAGTGTCTCTTCAAAATGGGAGAGGCCATGATGCACCGCCTGCCTCCAGGCTGAATGCTCAGATGTCAAGGTTTCCCATCTGTTGAAGTCCATTCCTAAGACCTCCAGATCCCACTTGCAGATCTCCTTGTATTGCAGCTGTGGTCTCCCTCTGGGGCAATTTCCCTGCACTAATTCTCCATACAGGAGATCTTTTGGAATCCGACCATCAGCCATTCTCACGACATGCCCAAGCCAACGTAGATGTCGCTGTTTCAGTAATGTATACATGCTAAAAATTCCAGCTCGTTCTAGGACTACTCTATTTGGAACTTTGTCCTGCCAGGTGATACCAAAAATGCGTCAGAGACAACGCATATGGAACGTGTTCAGCTTCCTCTCCTGCCATGCACAAAGGGTCCAGGACTCACTGCAGTACAGGAGTGTGCTCAGGACACAGACTCTTTAGACCTGGATCTTGGTATATGCCGTCAGCTTCTTATTAAGCCATACTCTCTTGGTGAGTCTAGAGAACGTGGTAGCTGCTTTGCCAATGCGTTTATCCAGCTCAACATCTAGGCAGAGAGACAAGGCTATCTTTGAAATCAAAGGTTGTTAGGAATGATTGGTTAGTGCTGGATAAATCACCCCAGCCCAGAAAAGTCCTCCCCAGTTATACAAATTACAGACAGCATGTGAGGTCACAAACAAAACTCCAACTTTTTTTTCTTCCAGCTTGCCATTCACCAATACAGAACTGAATGTTAATGATGAAGGTAATATAAGTCTCTTAGAATGCAACAAAATTAGGTTTGTTGTTGAAACAAAGAGCAAACACACACACACACACACACACACATTCCTGCTCATTTTTACCTCACTCAGTTTCTCCTTTTTGCCAATTTTGACTGCTTTTGGGCTCTAGTTTGCCTTAGGTTTGAGAGAAGTCAGTTTTTCCAATGCATCAACTAATGCTTTTTTAAAGGCAGAAATGTACCCTTTTACAAGACTATACACAAATCCTTCCCCCCCTCAAAACTCAGAGGGTGACACAGATCTTTCTGCATTGATTAATTTTAATTTTTGTTGCCCAAGGGAAACACTTTAGGGAAAGCCTGAATGGCCATTATATCACATACATGTTAGAGCCTGTCTTTCTTTAAACCAGATGCCTGAATTAATAAGGACCTTTCTCCATTCAACACTGCCTTATTGGTAAATACTTTCTGACTGGCTAAAAAACTAAAGTGCAAAAAAAATGCTTTCCCAGCTGTCATGTGAAGTCAAGATCAAAGAATGGCATGCAGGTTTCTGATATTTCACATTAGGCTGAGCATTCCCTGGAGTCCTCTTCATCTCTGGCAGAGGATGAGCTTTCCTGAAAAACCTTTGGCTCAGAGAAACAAGTAATATATGGGCTTAACCCATAATAACAGTATTTATTCCAAGAGAAAACAAAATGTCTGTTTTCTTTGCATTCTCAGGACCACTTTATCTGTCAGCTTCTCTTGCACTTGAAAAAGAAAGGACAGCCTAGCTCATTAATGTGCCTGCCTACAAATAGTCAGCTATACGCCATTTTATTTTATTTTGGGGTTAGCAGTGCACTCCCATACATGCCCACTTAAAGGACAGCCTAATGGTTTTCATCTGACTTACTCCCAAGTAAAAATCTATAGGATTCCAGCCTAACAGACACAAGAAAGAATAGGTTTATTTGGACATTCTGTTCTGTTAAGGATAAATGTAGGAGCCAGGAGAGAGCACTAGCCCTCCACTGTAACATCTGATTTTCCAGACTTTCTAAATAGGAGATCATCCATGGACATGCCCCATGCAATCAGCTCTGCCCTTTTTCAGCATTCTCATCATATGGAGAATGTCCACAGTTAATGTAGGCTCTTTTATTCAGAAAGTCGGGGAAATCATGATGGGGAGAATGGGACTAGTCTGCTTTCTCACTTTATATGTTTATCTCCCACAAATGAAATGCCTGGTTGCTGTTAGGCTTGCTGCAATAACCCAAAAGAAAAGTTGGACATTTGAAGTAATAGAGGGTAAGTCACCGAGCATCAAACAGATCATGAAAGCATTGTGATCAACAACATGCTCTGGTTTAGGCACTTTAGCCAAAGAAGGCCCAGGTCAGCAATAAAATAAGGATGGGGATCCGCCATGTAGATGCCACCCTGATTCAGCACTGAACCCAGTCATCCTCCCTGATACAGTGTGAGGTTGGCTGTACATTCATGTGTTAAGTAGGATTGTTCCTGCTCACCTCTTTGTAAATTGTGTAAACTCCCTTTAAGGTGAAGGAACAAGCTAGGGATAGCCGAAGCTATCTCAAGGACCACATCTCCCTTTATGAGTACTAAGATAATCAGGAGAGGCCTTTGTCTCATTCCTGCCACCTTCACAGGTGTGTTTGGTGGGTACACAGGGGAAGGCTTTCTCTGGTGCTGCTCCCAGACTTTGGAACTCCCTCCCACAGTAGACAAGGGTGGCCCCGTTTTTGCCCTCCTTCTGCAAGCAGGTGAAGATCTTTCTCTTCAGGCCGGCTTTCTGTTACTGACTGGCTACCTGAGTGGGGTTTCTAAATGGATTGTTGTACCTCACTGCTTTGAATGTGTTTTGGAATTGCTTATGTTGTTTAGTATGCTATTCACTTGATCCTTTTTTAGTATTTGTGCACTCACCGTTGTTTGCTTTAATTACTCTCTTTTAATGATGTAAGCCACTTTGGGTCCTTTTTAAGGAGGGATGAAAATATTTTAAATAAATAAATTAAATAAATTTTGCACTGATACAGAGCAGACATGGCACTTATGGTGACATTTTGTTGAAGAGGGTTCTAACCCCTCTTCCCACTATTCATGGTCATAGCAGACACATAAGTAATTCAGAAGAAAACTGACTATCTGGTGAGTACTGTAAGGCACCAAAAAAGTTAATTGGGAGATCTCTGACATCAGCTTCTCAGACTTGTCATGTGTCATTCACCTTGTTGGATTGGGCTAACCATTCAGGCAGGTCTCCTTCAGCATAGTTAACATTAGGGGTGTGCCATATTTAATTGTTGGGTTATAAATTCCATAATGTATAAATCTCATAAAATACATAAACAATTCTCCATTCTGGGAGTCCCCCCTGAGAGATAGATACCTAAATGTGGTTCACTTGGGAGAAAGGACTGACTTTGAAGACTTTTATGACATAGCTAGGTCTGTCTCCATCCAAGCTTCCTGTTCAGAAAGCAAGTTTCCTCAGTGCTATCTGGCAATACTCTCAGTCATGTAGATCTAAATACTATGAACAGGATTTCCACTTATATCAACTCAATTCTGTATAGGTAATTCTACTTCTCGCAGGATAAGTAAAAACTGAACTGAAAAGGCTTGTCCAGTTTATGTTGAAATTAATACATTCCAAATCTGTTAGTGGCCATTATTTCTGCCTCTGCCCTTTGTCCTTGGCCATTTAGGTCTTCCCACTGTGCCATAAGCTGCTCATAATTGAAACACCCTGAAAAATGTTGGATTGAGGTGACCTTTTCTTTTCAGTGTTTAAATTGCCACTTCACTGTGTCCCATGTCTACAAGAGCAACCAGTGCTGCCTGCTGGCTTATTTATTTGCAATCATTCTATCTTGATTTTTTTCCTTTCCACCGGAAATGCAAATTGGTTAACAATTTAAACTCTGTAGAGGAAATAAAGATACCTGAGCTGATCAAAGTTTTACCCAAAGCATTTGCATTTATCAAATTAAAATCCAAGTTTATTTCTTCCCAACCTAACAGCCTTTCCTCACTTTAGCAGGAATTAAACAATGAGCGCACACAAGTACTGATCCTTTCTTCCTTGTAAATGATCAATCAATACCAGATAACATCACATCATCAACATGAGGGAGGGGACAGATGTCTGATTGCAGCCACTTTGTGATTTTATCTACCCCAGATAACCACTAAAATGAGATGTGAGCAAGATGAACACAGGTAGTCTTACACCTCACAACAAAAACAGTGTGCCATATTTATGAACTGGTTTGCTAGCTTCTTCACAACATGTGCTTACAATGGCCTAGGGAGAAAGAAATAATCTGCAGTGGGCTGAATACTTTGAGATGTGTGCTAGAAAATTAGGTGTTAGAATGTCAAATGGACTGGTAACTGGGCAAATGAAAGAGCAAAATAAATAAAACCACAATACCAACTCTGTGAATGTAATGGCAATGAAGTGAGAGCCCTGGGAAACCTGGAATCAACTCTAATGTTAGTCAACTCTTACAAAGTTTGGAACTGTTGAAGGCATGAGATTTTTCTTGATTATCTGATTAAATAGCAAATGCATACATCGGAATAACCCTCCGTTTTAGGAAAGTATGTATAGATTGGCTGGACTAAGAGAGCATAATCAGAGTCTTCAGGTGTTTGATTCATTATACATACGTCAATGCCCTGATGTCTTTTTCAGTCAAATGTTATGTTATTGTAACTCTACATGTTCATATATTCTAGCTTTCAGCTCCTTCCTCCTCTCCATCTAGTCCTCACCTCCTCTATGATAGCTTCACACTTTCAAAAGAGACAGCCATATATTTTTGCAAGTGTATGCATACACTAATGCTATAATTGTGTTATCATCATAATAAATTATAACAATGATCCAAAATGACTGAACAATAGTAATAAACAACCCTAAAGTTGTATAACAACAACAACAAATGATCAGTTGTTTATTGATAAAATGATATTAAAGAATGCAAAAAATTAAAAACAAATCTTAATATGGCCTGGATAGACTATAAAAAAGCATGTGACTCATTGCCACACAGCTAGATTAACACCTGCCTAAAATTTGTTGGGATTAGTAAAAATATTCAAAAGTTCTTCAAGAAAAACAGGGGGAAAATGGAAAACCTATGGTGGAGAAATTGGGGAAGTTAGCATCAAAAGAGGAATATTTCTAGGGGATTCTTTGTCACCACTGCTGTTTAACATCTCACTTATCCATGTCAATAATTTTAAATAAAACTGGATAGGACTAACATATTTCACAACAAGCAGGAAAAATCAATCATCTCTTATACATGGATGACCTATAACAATATGCAAAAAGTTCCACTGAGATGGAATCACTGCCAAACACAGTGCAAATATTTAGTGAAGATATCCAAATGAAATTTGGAATTGACAAATGTGCAGCTCAGTCTATATAATGTGGCAAGATTAAAAAACTAGACGGAATAGAGTTAAAAATGGCAATGTTATAAAATCACTTTCAAGTGATGAAAATTATAAATATCTCGGAATACTGGAAGCAGATTACATCCTACACAAAAGTTAAAGAACTGACAGAAAGGGAATACAACAAAAGATTCTGGGAAATCTTAAAATCAAAATTAAATGGGGGAAACACAATAAAATAATAAACACATGTGCAATTCCAGCAATTAGATACCCAAATGGAATAAGAGATTGGACCCAAAATGAATTAGAAGAATTGGATTGAAAAATATGGAAACTAGTGGCCATACATCATGTGCTACATCCAAAAAGTGATGTGGACAGATTATATTTACCACAAAAAATTGGTGACCATCAAAGGCAAGAAAAACGTTTAGAAAAAATTAGGGAGAAAGAACTAGAGATTACCGAAAATTCCAGGAAAAAAGAAATTTTAAAAGAGATTTAAAAAACCCTACAGAATCAGCTGTCGGAACTCATGCTAGGAGAGATAGAGAAAAAAATAAACTTTACTAAACAAAAATTCTACGAACAAGGAAATAAACCAAGTAAATGGTTAGCTTACCAAGTACAGAAAAAAAGAGAACAAAATATAATAAAAGAAATCAGAAAGGGAGAGGAAATATTTTCTGACCCAAAGATTTTAAGGGATACATTTGAAAAATGCTATGAGGAACTTTTTAAAGAAAAGAATTTCAGGAAAAAAGAAGAAAATCAAATATACTTAAAAAGTCAAGACCTACCTAAACTAAATGATGACCAGAGAATTAGATTAAATGCACCAATATTGACAATGGAAGTACAAGAGGCAATAAAAAAAAAAACTAAAACAGGGAACAACACCAGGCCAAGATGGCTTTTCCACACTGTATTATAAAAAATTATCAGAGGAACTGACGCCTCCCTTAAAAGAAACAATAAATCAGATTTTACTGGAAGGATACCCAGAAACATGGAGAGAAGCTAACATCATAATTATCCCCAAAGAAAATAGAGATCCAAAGGAACCAAAAAATTATAGATCTATATCACTGTTAAATGTAGATTACAAAATATTTGCTCAAATATTAGCAGAGAGATTCAAGAGGGTATTAAAGGAATGGATTGGGGAAGATCAAACAGGATTCTTACCACAAAGACGTATGAGACAAAATGTAAGATTAGTAATAGACGTCTTGGAATTCTATGAACAACATCCGGAGAAGAAGTTAGGAATGGTTTGTCTAGATGCGGATAAAGCATGCGATAATATTAATTGGGAATTTATGTTTGAAGTTCTAGAAACAATAGAAGTAGGAGATATTTTTTTTAATGGATAAAAAGCATATATAGCAAACAAAATGCAAGAATAATAGTAAACAGAGAGAAAACTAATCAATGTCAGATTTCTAAAGGAACACGCCAAGGATGTCCACTCTCATCCCTGTTGTTCATAACAACATTGGAGGTACTACTAAGGAAAATAAGAAAAGAGGAACAAATTAAAGGTTTAAGAATTGAGAAGCAACACTTTAAAGTAAGAGCCTTTGCGGATGATATGGTAATATTTCTGGAAGACCCATCATGTAGTATTATGAAACTTAAAGAAATAATCAGTGACTTTGGAGAACGAGCAGGTTTAATTATAAATGAAGGAAAAACTAATATACTGACAAAAAAATATGACAGGAAAAGAAGAGAAAGAATTAGAAATTAAGACAGGTTATAAAGTAGTGAATAAAGTAAGATACCTGGGTATAACAATAACTAAAAAGACAGAGGACTTATTTGAAAAAATTATGAGAAGAAAGGGAAATAAATTTAAAAAAATTTAGAGAGATGGAAACACTTAAAAATCTCATTGATGGGCAGAATAGCAATTATCAAAATGAGGGTATTACCTATATTTGTATTCCTATTTCAGAATATCCCGATAATAATAAAGAACAAACCATTTCATTTGTGGAGAAAACAACTCTCAAATTTTATTTGGCAGGGGAGAAAACCAAGAATAAAATTGAAATACTTGCTAGACGACAAGAAGAGGAGGGTGGGGTCTCCCAAACCTCCAATTATATTATGAGGCGGCAGCACTACAATGGTTAAGAGAGTGGATAAGACTGGAGGATGAAAAAATATTAATACTAGAAAGCAAAGATTTAAAATATGGACTTCACGCATACTTATGGTATGGAAAAAATAAAGTGAACAAAGCTTTTGATAATAATATAATAAGAAAAGCATTAATAAGAGTATGGGAAAAATATAAAGGGAAATTTTATCATGGGATTCCAATGTGGATGTCCCCCCATGAAGCTCTCTCAAAGGAAATTGACATAAAGAATGATACATGGTTAACATATAAAGATCTACTCATAGAGGAAGATGATGGACAACTAAGATTAAGAACAAGACAAGAAATGAATCAAGTAGGAATAATATGCCAGTGGTTTCCACACAGACAGCTATCAGAAAGAATGAAAATGGATAATAAATTAATAGGATTGGTTAAAGAACCTACGGAACTAGACAAGATAATATGGGGAAAAGAAAATCACCAAATTGCAAAGTTGTATAAACTATTATTGGAAAGAAATATGGAACAGGAAGTAATTAAAGAAAATATGATAAAATGGATGCAAGAATTAGGTAGAACAATTCAAACAGAGGATTGGTTTAGAGCATGGAATGATAACAAAAACTATTAATAAGTACAGATTTGAAAGAAAATTATATGAAAATATTATATAGATGGTATATGACACCAGAGAAATTGGCAAAGGTGAAGAAAAATGAGAAAGATAAATGTTGGAGATGTAAGACAGTAAAAGGAACACTATATATGTGGTGGGGTTGCAAATTTATTAGGAAATTTTGGAAAGAAATAGAAAAAATAATCACCATAGATTTAAAAATAAAAATGGAGATGAAACCTGAAACTTATTTGTTCAATATGGTAAAGCTAAACTCAAGACAAGAGACAAAAATTTGTTTATACATATTAGGCGCAGCCAGAATTCAAGTGGCAAAACAATGGAAAGACAAGGAGGAACCTTCGGTGGAGGATTGTTTAATAAAATTACAGGAACTAATATTAATGGACAAACTAACAGACTCATTGAAAGGAAAGAGTAGAACAGAGCACGAATCCCAATGGGAGAAAGTAAATAATTATCTTAAAGAGAAATGGAAGAAAGATTCCAAACCTGTACCAAGTGACTTAGGCTTAAATTAGAAGCAGAACTGATCTCAACAGAAGTAAAAACAAAGTAAAGCAGATTGCTAATATGGATATAAAATAAGAATTAAGAAAGGTATTATTAAGATTGCGAAGAAAATAAATGTTTGGTGGAAAATAGGGAAGTAAAAATATTAAAGACTTGCTGTTTTGCAAAAGAGATAATAGAAAGTTATTTTGGTTATGTGCTAATATTGTGATAATTATTTACTTATTTTTATAATTTCTTTTTAAAATGCAATAAAAATTAAAAGTAAAAAAAATTGGTGACTATGAATTACTGCAAATACAGCAAGTAGTAGAGGAGTTAAAAAGAAGCCTAAATGATTATACCATTTTCCCGAAAATAAGACCTAACCTGAAAATAAGCCCTAATATGATTTTTCAGGATGCTTATAATATAAGCCCTACCCAAAAAATAAGTCCCAGTTAAGTGAAACCCTCCCCTCCATCATTGTATAGCACTGTTCAGCAACCAGAAGAAGATGACATGACTGTATTTGAATAAATGTAGATTGTTGTACATGAAAATAAAATAAAACATCCCCTGAAAATAAGCCCTAATGCATTTTTGGCACAAAAATTAATATCAGTACAAACAGAGAAAAATTACTTAAGGTGGAGAAAATGGAGAATATTTTGAAAACAACAGAAACAAAGGCTCAATATAAGAAACAACAATTTGAAAATAAATTAAACAGTTGGAAAAATAAACGACTATATGGACAACAACTGAGACATATTGGTTGAAAGCATGATCAAAATTCAACATGGGCACGGCTAAACCTGGGGGCCATTAAGAAAGAAATCAAAGGGTTAATTTTTGCTGCACAAGAACAAGCACTCCAAACGAATGTGATGAATGCCAAGATTCAAGGAATACATGGTAACAGCAAATGTCAACTCTGCCAAGAAAAAGATGAAACTTTCACACCTCATCTGCAAATGTCCAAAGATTGCACAGACAGATTACAAAATTAGACATGATAGAGTGGCAAAATTAGTGCACTGGTCATTATGCAAAAAATATAACTTGCCAGCCTCCAAAAAACCTATGAAAACATCAGGTAGAGAAGGTGTCAGAAAATGAGGAAGTCAAGATCTTGTGGGACTTCTGGATCCAAACGGATAGACACCTTGAACATAACACAGCAGACATAGCAGTAATAGAATGAAAAAATGACTGGACTATTGACACTGCAATTCCAGGGGATGCCAGAGTTGAAAATAAAGAATTGGGAAACCTAACAAAGTACAGAGACCTGGCAATCGAAACATCTCACTTGCGGATGAAACACACTTCAGCTGTTTCCATAGTCATTGGGACTTCAGGAACAATATCAAGAAATTTCACACAGAATTGCGAGCATTGCAGATCTCAGAAATGACCCCATCATAGCTACAAAAATGGCTATATTAGCAACAGCATAATACTGCACTGAGATTTAACAGATACTTAGGTTTTTGGTTAAAAATTTTATCTGTTATATAATAGGAGTCAATGTTTTTATAATTTTGATTGACTGTGCCTGGTATTTTTGAATAATAATAAAACAAACTCTCATCTCCTTTTTCCTCCAGATCAAAAATATCTATTTTAACTCAAAAGTTTATATGACCTGGCATCAACAGAAATTGATTTGGAAAATATAGCAGTTAATGATGTACAAAAATATTGTAGGCAGATTCAAGCTCTGCGGTGTACCCAGTGCACTTTTGACCTTGGTTTCTAGAAAAAAATAAGCCCCATTACATAAACCTAAGCTGGTTTTGAAACTCATCAGAGCTTGGATAATAGGAAGCTCAGCTGAAAGAGAGCAGCATTAAACAAACTCTACTCCCTCGCTCATCCTACCATCTATGTGCCAAACTACCTGAGCATGAGCTCGTCATTTCAGTCCTTGAATTAAAATTCCATATGGTCTTCCATTTATGGATGTATTTTACTGAGCAGTCATCTTCTGATCCCACTGCCAAAACCCATTCAGCTGTGACAAAGCTCTGTCTCAATCTCTGCTTTAATGAAAGAAACCAAATCAAAGCAGAGGAAATTGGCTGGAGCTACGCCTGTGAGCTTCATTCTCATAGGCTCTGCATGTTCTTCTAGTTTGTCGACTTAGAATTTAGCTAGAATATGATAGCATGCTGGTATCCTTCACTCCCCTATTTAATGTCAATGACTGGTTCTTCTCAGAAGGAAGGATACGTCTCTACCTGAATTAAAAAAACAGTTGTTTACCTCAGAAAAAACTATATCTGCTTTTATAGAAAAAGGCATGCTGAGATACTTTTTTAACCAAACAAACTTAAGGCTGATGAACTTGTAAATTTTTAGCATTCTACATGATATAATTATAATTTTTTTAGTGATTTATGTCTGCCTAATCGCAGGCATTAATGTTGAATTTCATAGAACTACAAAATAATGGGGATAAGAAAATGAAACAGGCTGAAAAACTGGTACAATTTGATAGCCTTCAATTTGGCATGTTAGATTGCTGTTCCTAATTATACCCATTAACTCTCATATTCTGCCTGTTTGTGCAACTAGAATAAAGACAGAATATGATTACTGTAGTATCTAATACAGTAGCAATAATACCAATAGATATTTGAATGAAATGGTGAAATTCTCACTCCAGCAAAATATCTGATGAGTAAAATAAAGAGAGTCAAATGGCTTGGACAAATTTTGAACATCCACACTGTATGCAAATTTGAAACACATGCCCATGTCTAAATGTATACAGATGATTAGAAGTCATTCAACATTTAGGTCAAAGATGAAAAGTGTACAAGAATGTTAGTTTTTGCAGAGTAAGAAATATTGTACTAGGCCAATGGTTCCCAACCTTGGTTAATTCCAGATTAACCAAGTTGGGTTGCAGCTCCCAGAAATGCCAGCCAGCACAGCTGGTGGTGAAAACTTCTGGGAGTTGCAGTCCAGGAACACCTGGGTTACGCAAGGTTGGGAACCACTGTGCTAGGCTGATACACACACAAACGGACAGAGAGGCCTTTGGAAAGTTGATAGAGGATGTAAGCTCAAAGCAGCTGAAGACCAGTATTTTTAGCCTGCTAATAAGGAAAACCACAGGTACAAGAGAGTAAATATAATAGTGTGTGCAATATTGTTTTTGGCTGATGCACCCAGAGATTGTTTTGGCTGATATACCCAGAAAAAAAACTTTAAAGATGTGAAGTAGACGGGAATCAACATATAAGGGTAACATTTGCTGAGTAGAATTGTAGGATAATGCCAGGTATTCAGTTCCTAGATTTCATATGCAAGTACTTTCTCTGGAAAACGCTCCCCTAGTTGCTGAAGACGTGGATGCAGGAGAAGTACCCTGTACTCTTTATCTCTGCAAAGCCTAGTCTTTGCCCATGCCCTGTAAACTTCACATTTTGATAATGGCTCAGGGCAATCACATACCTCAGATAGTACGCAAATGCAATCTAGGAAAGGCACAGACCATTTTTCATACTAAATGGTATTACCATTTTTGATTGCTTGTATTTACTCATACCAGTTTTTGGCTTTGAATTTTACTCTAAATGATAAATAAGAGAGGGCTTCTAAACATATACAGCAAATATGTCCTTCTTGGAAAAGTGAACTCTTTGTTTCTTTCATGGTTGGACCTAGGTTCTTCAATGGAGTGATCAGTAAGGCATATCACAGAAAATGCTGAGAACCTTTGACATAAGGAGCACTACAGCTTTGGAACATTAAATGGGAAATTGGTATCTGTGTAGCCTCGAGTCTTAACTTTATAAAATAAAGAGTCAGCAATGAAACAGGATGCACACAGTATATAAAGTAAATAATCTGATGTTGGATGTTCATGGGTGAGGTTCACAGAAGTTGTGGCAGGGGAAAGGAAAGGAGGGGATTGGGGTGAGTTAGAGCCCGTATGATGGAGTATTCAGGGTGTTGGACTGGGACTTGGGAGATCTGTGTTCTAGTCACTTCTTGAATCCTCAAGATTACTGGGCAAACTTGGGCCAGTCATGTTCTCTTAGTCTTACCCCTCTCATGAGGTTGTTAAAGGAAGAGAGCCACGCATGCCAGCTTCAGTTCATTGGAGGATAGGCAGAATATATCTCTAACTAACTAATGAAATAAACAGGGCAATCTTGGAGCAGCATGAATATTACTGCATTACTCTCCAAGTGAAATGGGTAGCCTCTCCATTTCTGATGTAAAAATTATAAGAATATTGTAGCATTTCAGATTTGATAGCAATTAGTCAAGATGGCTTTATATCACTTCCAGCATCAGAGGCAATGTGCCTCTGAGTATCAGTTACTGGGGAGCTCAAGATAAGATGAGAATCAATTCTGGAAATCAAACCCTGTGGAGAATGGTTAAGGATGTGGAGTTTCGTTTGGAAAAGAGAAAGGTGAGAGATAATATGGTAACCATCTTTAAATATTTTAAGGGCTTTCACAGGAAGGATGGAGCAAACTTGTCCTCTGTTGCTCCAGATGGAAGACCCAAAGCAGTGAATTCAAATTAAAGAAATTAGACTTTGGCTGAATGTACGGAAGAAATGTCCTGAAATTAACAGGTATTTGTTGATGCAGAGGCTACCTCAGGAGATGGACTCTCTTTCATTGGAGATATCTGAACAGAGGTTGGATGGCCATTTGTCATAGATGACTTACCTGCAAATTTCCTGCCTCATCATAGGTTTAAATTTATGACCTTTGTGGTCGCTTCCAGCTCTGTGATTTTATATTTGTTCTGGTCCAGTATGGCTTTTTTTAATATTCTAATGCAACTTCTATTTTCATTTGTGTTTTCTATTTTATGAGACTGTAACCCGCCCAGAGTAGTGCTGCAACACTAATGGGAGCTGGATACAAATTGAAAAAAAGCAAGGAAAGAAGGTGGAACCAACATCTGCAGGATTTAAGGAAGTTGAAACTCAAGTATTTGGGGAAGGCGTAAGAAAGCAAGCAGTGAGAAGACTGAAAAGCAAGCAGCATTGGAGAAGGGAAGAGGCAAACCATGGGGCTAAGAATGGAATATGTGGATGAGAACAAGGCTTACGCTTGCCTCAAAAAGCAGGAAGTAGAGAGGAGAGTTGCCTGTAGCACCCATATCCTTTCTGGCTGAGAGATATGGTAGATTGCTCTCATCACAGAGAATAAAAATATATATTAAAAAATAGACATACATTAATAGGTTTTGAGGGACCAGCATGATTCAGAAGGAATATGACACCAGTGGTTTGGTGAGCTGAGTGTATAAAGTGGTCCTAGGAAAGAAAGTTAATTCTTGCCTGTCTGTCTTCTTACTCCCTTTCCTTCATATTTCTCCCTCTCCTCCAAGCTAATGATTTATAAATGCCCACTATAGAACAGCAAGAGTTATTTTTGTTTTCGCACAGTTTTCCTGTATGTACTCAGAAAAGTAAAATAAAATAAAGCTAGTCTGGTTTTAGTACTATGTAAACCACTGAGGAAAAGTTGCTGGCATTTGCACAAGCCATATGAATTGGCTGAGGTAATTCATAGCCAACAGAAAACTAAGTCAGTGCAACATATCCGAGAGAGATTTTGCACAGCTCTAGCTATTGGCAAAATTCAGTTGAATATCTACTGCTAGTACAAAGCAGTTTTGCAAGATCCTACGAAGGAGAGGTTCAGAATACATTATCAGGAGGGGATAGAGAGAGAGAGTTCTATTCCCAATGAATTTATAACAGTAAGGAACTAACTCCAAAGATTTGGAAGAAGCTGGTGTCTATGACACCAAGACTTAGTCTTGCCGTGAGGAAGAAAAGAGACGAAAATACAATAGAGATGATACTTAACTCATTAGCCAATTTGGGACTACCCACATAAAAGCCAGCTCACTTGGCAGAGAAATTCTATTGAGAAAGCTGTTTTTGCTTCCAGCAGGCAACTCATTGGTGACATTTATCTTCTTTTTTCTCCAGAAGCACCAAATTCTGGTTTCTTTCTAATTAGGGGAGGGGAAAATATGTGAAAAGATGTTCTCCACAGAAGCTAAACTGTCAAGTCCTTTATAGCTGTTGATTTCATCTGTTGTTAAGTACAGAGAATATTGTATAGCATCCTGCTATTTTTTTCTGCACTGAACAGAGGAGACAAAGAGGATATATATTTAAAAGGAGCCCTTTAGATATCTGTTTTATGATCTTCCACAATGATAACACCCTGGATATCAGTAGCAGACCTCTCATTTGTTGTACAAGGTAACAGTACAAAGCAGAGTTTAAGACACTGATCTTTGAAACACAACCTTGTACTCAAAAACTTTAGGGATCTCTCAGTAACATGTAGCAATTGTATCGAAACTGGGTTCTAATGTTATTTCTCTACTATATCAAGAATATTACACATTTTCTAAGTGATATATGAAATTTTTTCACTAGAGATGGGGACAAATAAAAAAAATGGTGATTCGTTTTGATCCGTTATTTGTCAAGGTTAACGGATCAACGAATACGAATATACGAATATTCTTCAACGAATCGATGGATCGATCCGTTGATTCGTCTGCACTTTAAACGGCTATAACACTGCCCCCCAACCACCTGGAGACACCAAATTTGCAGGGAAGCTTCCTCAGATGCAAATTCCTGAAAGTTTGGTGAACATTGGATCACGGACCCCCAAGTTATATAGTCACAAAGAGGACCCCCAGGAAAGATCTCCCCAGGTACTTAGAGACTCCAGAATCACAATGGAGCTTCCTATGTTTTTCCCCAACATGCCTGCCAACTTTGGTGAAGATTGGATATAGGACATCCGAGTTATTCACCCACAAATTGGGTCCCCCCAGGAGAGTTTACCACATGGCACAGAAGCCCATTCTGCCTACCAGCCGCCGATCAGCTGATCAGAAGCCGATAGGCAGCCACCCCCACACACACAGCCAGCCACCCCAACAGCCTACCCCCACACCCCCTTCCTTTATTTTTATTTATTTTATTTATTTATTGTATTTTTACCCCGCCTATCTGGTCAGACGACCACTCTAGGCAGCTTCCAACACGCATAATCATACATAACAAAGTATAAAATATATAAAAATATAAAATATAACATCAATAGACAAACAGTTCAAGATGGAGAAGGGAAAAGAAAAAAGAAATAAAAAGAAAAAAATCAAGTGTTCACTGGAGGGAAGGCCTGTGTAAACATCCAAGTTTTTAATTGGTTTTTAAAGGTGCCCAGCGAAGGGGCCATACAAATCGCCGGAGGAAGGTTATTCCAGAGGCGAGGAGCTACCGCCGAGAAGGCCCGGTTTCTTGTTTTTTCCTTCCGGGCCTCCCTCGGCGTCAAGCTCCTCAGCCTCACCTCCTGACTCGATCGGGTGATCCGGGTAGATTTTGGTGGGAGTAGGCGTTCCGCCAAATATCGAGGCCCTAAACCGTTTAGGGCTTTGTACGTTAGCATTAAGACTTTGAAGTCAATGCGGAACCGAATGGGCAGCCAATGCAAAGCGGCCAGAGTGGGAGAGATATGCTGATATTTTCTCACTCCACTAAGAAGTCTGGCCGCCGCGTTCTGCACCACTTGGAGTCTCCGCATCAACCTCAAAGGCAGCCCCACGTAGAGCGCATTACAGTGGTCTAATCTCAAGATTACAAGCGCATGTACCAAGGTAGTGAGCGCCCCAACATCAAGATAGGGTCGCAGCTGGGCTATCCGCCAAAGATGAAAAAAGGTGGTACGGACCACCAACGCCACCTGAGTTTCCATGGTGAGCGCCGGGTCCAGATGGATCCCCAAGCTGCGAACCTCACTCTTAGCGGTAAGAGTCACCCCCCCAAATGAGAGAGAGTTTCCCAGACCGCTGACGGTGGGGCCACCCACCCTCAGGACCTCCGTCTTGTCCGGATTCAGCCTCAGCCCATTTTCCTGCATCTATTGCAGCACAGACTCCAAGCAGCGCTGGAGGGACATAACGGCATCCTCTGCAGTTGGTGAAAAGGAGATGTAGAGCTGAGTGTCATCAGCGTACTGATGGCACAATGCCCCACACCCCCTGATGACCCCACCCAGCGGCCTCATATAGATATTAAACAGCACTGGGGAGATGATCGAACCCTGCGGAACCCCACAATTAAGGGTCCACGGGGCCGATAACCTCTTCCCAAGCTGTACTCTCTGAGGTCGGTCCCCGAGAAAGGATCAGAGCCATGCAAAAGCATGGCCACCAATTCCCAACTCGGAGAGCCTCCTCAGGAGGATACTGTGGTCGACAGTATCGAAGGCCACCGAGATGTCGAGGAGGACCAACGGAGATGTTTTCCCCTGTCAGCCTCCCTCAGCAGGTCATCATACAGGGCGACCAATGCCGTTTCTGTACCATGGCGTGGCCTGAAACCCGACTGGAACGGATCCAGGGCATCTGTTTCATCCAAATGAGCCTGAAGCTGATCGGCCACCACCCGCTCCACCACTTTGCTAATGAAAGAAACATTGGCGACGGGCCTATAATTGCCAATTTCGTCCGCCGCCAAACTAGGTTTCTTCCTTATGGGCCTAATGAGTGTCTCCTTGAGCGCAGGAGGGACCCTGCCCCCAAGGAAAGACCCTTTAATTATTACTGTGGCCCATTCTTTCCCTACCTTAGCCCCCACCCCACTCCCACTGACACCCCCTTACCTTAATAACTGCTGCTGAGGTCTCCATCAGGCCTTCGCAGCCACGGTGTGTAAAAAGGGAGACTGGCTGCCCTTTGCAAAGATGGCAGCTGTGGCTTCATTTAGGGTAGGGAAGCTGCAGCTGCCATCTTTGCAAAGGGCAGCCTGGATTCCCTTAAGGCAGGCTAAGGGAATCCAGGCTGCCCTTTGCAAAGATGGCAGCTGCAGCTTCCCTACCCTAAATGAAGCTGCAGCCGCCATCTTTGTAAAGGGCAGCCAGTCTCCATTTTTACATGCATGGCTCTGAGGCCAGAAGACCTTGGCAGCAGCGATTAAGGTAAGAGGGTGTTGGTGGGGGTGGCGTGGCGTGGCGTGGCGTGGGGCCTAAGGTAGGGAAAGGAAGGGGTGGGGGGTAGGCTGTGGTATTGGGTGGCTGTGTGGCATGGTGGCTGCCTTTCTACCGCCAATCAGCTGATCGGCAGCCGGTAGGCAGAATGGTGTTTTTTTGTTTTGTTTTTTAATACGTAGGACAAATAAAAACAGGTAAATATTCATCCCTTCGTATTCGTGGGGGTCACTGGAACCCACAAATACGGATCGATGAATATTTAATGAATTGGCTATATTTGTCAGAAAAAGCGATCCGTTTTTATATTCGTCCCCATCTCTAGTTTTCACTGTGAAAAGTATAGCTGAAAACAACAACAGTACAATGTGGTATATGCATGCAAACTAGTAAGTCTCCGTTCAACAGAATTTCTTCTCAGATAAATGGGTGTGGAAATGAAGCCTCAAATCACCTCCCCCATGGATCAATTCTAAATTAATACAGTCTAATAAATAATTATGTTTGGCAGGTACCATTTGGAAGGTTCGTAGCTTTTAATTTTAGGGTGGAGTGAGGATTAAACTTGCATTCTTTCTCTCTCCACTCCAGTCCCTGTAGATAAATTTACATTTAGAATAATTTTAGTCAGAACTTGGTCTAAATCTATGAGTTAAAATTAGACCTTGGAAGCATCTAGTGACAATAACAAGTTGGTTGTAATTCATATACTTTTCAATAAATAGCTAAGTCATCACTACTTTTTTCTACAGTGGAGGGGGGAATATCACTATGTACACTTTAGTCACTTTTTAGCAGAGATGTGGACAAGTCTTTGGGTCCAAGTCTGAAGTCTGAGTCCGAGTCTTTGGTATCAAGTCTCAAGTCCCAAGCCCCAGGTTTGAGTCCCTATCACTTAGCTGTGATGCAACATAGCTGAGTGGCGTGTAACTTTCTAGATTTTAATTAATATTAGCTCTTTTGTCTAATTTTGAATGAAAGGAAAGATATGCTTTTTTAAAAAAAATAATGGTTACTTTTGAGACATAGAACTGTAATAACAACTAATTACTTGTAAAAAAAAAACTTACCTAAGCTTTCTTTGAGAGATTATTTCTTACTGGTGTTAATGTTACAGAATATTTACAGGTGAAATGTGGGTTGTAAAACCACATGGAAAATGTGCACTATGACAGCTGGAGGTTTTCTTTATTTTATTTTTTAAATTACTGACTTTTAAAGCTTTTTGAGGAAAATATTTCTTTCTTTAAGCTATCTAGTAAATATCCAGTCTCTCAAGCCAAGCACTAAGTCATTCCCTTGGTAGTACATTTGACCCTCCAGTTCACAACAATCCAAACTGCCATCATTCATTGCTCCCAACTGGTAATTTCCTGGAACATCTGGTTGCTGTTCTATGAAATAGATGCTCCAAAACTGTCTTGGCCCAGTGTATATTAGTGAATTTTAACAAGAGTCGTATTTTTTTAAAGGAACCAACAGCTTGTTTGTTGTACTGGTGCCAAATTGTAATGCATTGGCATGCTGTCTCTGCTGTATTTGCTGACACTCAGCAATACTACGACAATTTGGTAGAGCACTTAAACATTTTCCGTTACTAAGTGGCTCAGCATGCTGCTCTCTGAATCAGGAGCCGAAGGTCATTGGTTCCAATCCTATTTCCCTGTATCGTTTTAATGGTAATGATGCTGTTAAAGCTGTGGCATGGAATAAGATTGTGCTTAATGCTATTATTTTGCTGAACTTTGTGCAACAAGTGTCACCATCTATGGGGCATTACTTGCCTAATTAAAGCACATCCATGATTTGGATCTTGTTTCTTCCTCCATCCCACTGCCACTCCATAATGAAATATCGGGATATGGTAATCATAGAGAACTAAATACATGCTCAAGGATTTTTTCTTTAAATTAGTTTAAAACCATTTCAGACGAATTAATAGTAATCCATAATTGAAGTGTTTCTACAATAACAACTTGCCTTTTGTCACTTTTTAGACACAGTTCAACTTCTCTTCTCAGGTAACCTGGTGACATGACCTTTTCATCAGATTCCAAATAAGGACTACACACGTTTTAAAGAGGATGTTCATGTCGTTTGGCTAAACAATTTCATAGCATTATTTATCAGTTAAAGACGAGTCTAATTACATTAGCTATTGTGTATCAATAAATGAACAGATCTCTACTTACATATTGTGATCTGGAAAATGATATCATGTCATAAATTTGCATTATAAACTTATATATATATAGCTTCCAGAAGTCAATACTATCCAATATTTTGACTGATATCATATGAATAATGGCTTGTCAAGAGAGTCACATTCATTGGCCTGATAGCACTGTATAAAATCCTGATCCTAGAACTGGGGAACAATAAAGTATAATGTACAAAATAACTCAGGGTCACATATCAAAAGCTGGATGAATATATGACAGTTGCTTTCTCACACACATGCACACACAGAGGTTGGAATCTCAATCCAATCTGGGTTAAAGACCCCTACATTCCACTCTAGAATCTTTATCCATAATACTGGATTTTCTCTACATAAAGCAGAGAAGGTACCACCACCAAATACTTCTTTTAAGTTTCAGCTGGAGAGGAAAATCGCTGTCTAGATTTCATTGTTTTGGTTCCACTCTTTCTCTCTCAGATAATTTTTGGTTGTGTATCTTGCTGTAAATATTAGTTGGCCAGGTATGATGATGAAGAGATAGCAGCATGCCTCAAAGCATACAGTGTCCCTGGCCCTGTGTGGTACCTGAATGGGACAGATTATCGTTTTCATAATTAAGCTTTATATAAGCTCCTTTTTTTTTTTTTTTTGCTTATATCCATTTGTAGATATGCAGTAGTGGATAGTGTTTACACTTGCATACAAGGTATGTCATCCACTTCTTTTCAGCCCCTCCCACCAATTATAGTCCTCCAATTATCCTATCCCACAATGTTCTGGTGGAGCCCATAACTTAAACATCACTTTTCATTGGGGAGGACATGGCGCAGGTTACAAAGTACAGAGGAAGTAAGCAAACATTGAGAGTCAAACCTCAAATAAGCTGTAATCATTCCTGTGGACAAAAGCCATGTCTGGATACATCAAACATGGCTGCCTTTGGAAATATCTCCATGTTGTTTTTAAAGTTGTTTATTTTGATATATACATAAATTTATAGTGCTGTGTTTTTAAATGTTTGGTGTGACAACAAACTTTATTTTTCTGCATATTACTCTGGGGACTGCAGAAAAAAAAATTACATGATTACAATACAAGTAAGTAGAAAAATGGCAAATATTCTTGTCCTGCTTCATTTTATACAAACCACACATCCACACATTTCTCTGATATTGGAAGAAACCTCCAGTCCCTTGGATTCTCCCTGAAATCTGGCCTATCCCTTATCAGATATTTAGAAACTTGAAAGGGGCTTCTAGCTTAGAATAAACTATTGTTTACCTCATTCCGTACAGAGCACTCAGCCAAGAAATGCAAGACAAGCCCCTGTCTTTTCACTGTGAAGAAAAAGGTAAGTGAAAACTCTAACAAGAGGTAAGTGCTTGCATTGGTGCTGGGCTTTCATGTCCTTCAACAAAGACAGAAGAATTCCTGTCCCACTGGCTCTTTCATTTGGCTCTTCAGATTGTTAGCTAGAGCAAGGGCTCCCCTCTTTTCAAGCACTTGTGTTTAATTGCAGCTTATTGGGTTCCCCACAGGGAAGAACAGCTGCCCAAAGTACACTGTATGGATGCAAGAGAGAGAAAAAATATTCACTCGCTTTTAGAGACAGGTATGCTGTTTTTCTGTAAAGAATATACCAGTAAATGGAGGGGGCTTTAGATCTCATCCTGACATTCCTTCTTATGCCTGTTTTTCCCATCCTTCAACTTTAATACTAAATAAATGTAGCAAAGGAGAAAAACAATGTTTAAAAGGTACATTATGGGATTAAAGGTAGCTGTTATTAAAAGTTTATACATAAATGTCTATAAAAATCTTCCCTATGTTCAAATATATATCTGTATGAAATTGTGATTTATATGCCATGCAGTCATATGCTGATAGAGTTGTGAGGTCTTTACTCCATGGAATAACAGGGGGTTGAAAGAAAAGACCTTAAGATTTGTTAATATTCAGTTCCTTAAAAAACTCCAGTTTATGAATGTAGGATATTGTGTGTCTGTATCTGCAATTCAGAACACCAGGAAATGGTTTTATATTACTGCACAATATTATGCCCACATTTTCAGCAGGAAAAAGGATGCCAAGGGCATCCTTAATGTTGATGCCACCAAGTAGAACAGTCAAGATGGTCTACAGGACATCTCTTCTGTTCACTACTTTTCTCAAAGAGACACCAAGCAATGGGAAATCCCATAAGCTGACTCCTTTTTTCATCAGTTAACCACTTCTCACCCAAATATAAAGCAATTGTCAAGGTTGTTTTTGACAAGTGTGAATCTATACTATGGTTGCTGGGTGAGGAAAGAAGCAAGAAAAGCTGGGATGTGGCTGTAGTCCCTCTGTGCCTAAACATGTTGAAGGAATATTTTGGACTTCATGAAATGGTGACTCAAAAGTGTGAGTAAGTGCAACACACACAATGGAGAAACATACACACCCTTTAATCTTTCAGGTAAAGTAATGTGGCCATGCCCACTCCACAGACTGGAAAGCTATGTTCCAATTTCCAAACCTTTTCCTGGGTTTGGCAACCTAAGGAAGAAAAACTATATTAGACCAAAAGCTCTATGGGCATACTGTATGCATGCTTTCCAAAAGATATCCCTTTGCTTCTTGAAATTAAAAAAAAAAAAGGAAGAGGTTGGAGTTAGCAAAGAATATCACTGGAAACGAAGGACAAAATCACCCATAAAATGTGAAAGAAAGACAGGGACAAATATCAACTTGCTTGAAATGTTGTGTTGGAGGAGAGCTTCATCAATACCATAGATAACGAGAAAGGCAGAAAAGTTGGTGCTCGATCAAGTCAAGCCTGAACTCTCACTAGAACAAAAATGAATGAACTGTGGCTATCCTATCATGTGCATATGATGGGAATACAGAACTCACCAGAAAGAACAATATTGCTGGGGAAAGTGTGGGGAGGGAGTAGGAAGAGAGAAAGACCTAATATGAGGTAGATTGTCTTGATAGAGGAAGCCATAGCTGTTAGTTTGCAAGACCTGAGTAGAACTTTCCTGGATTCCTTCCAAATAAAAAACAGCTGGTGGGGCCTTTTCAATTAATTTGCTCTGCTTTAAATCTGGGGACATTTAACGTTGCTTGTTTCTGCATGGGGTGTGTGTCAGTTTTTCTTTTTTTTAAAAATCATAACTCAAAACTTCTTTGCCAAAACTTCCCCAAATTTGGCACAGTGCAAGAACAGACTGGTACATCTAGTGCTGATAAAAAGTCCAGTTTCAAAGTTATCATTTTTTGTGTTCTTGAAAGCTTTCATGGCTGGGATCCAATGGTTGTTGTGGATTTTTCGGGCTGTTTGGCCGTGTTATGAAGGTTTTTCTTCCTAACGTTTCGCCAGTCTCTGTGGCTGGCATCTTCAGAGGACAGGAGCTAGAACTCTGTCTGTGTTCTGGTGTGTAGGCATCCTTCAGTCTCAAGAGACTATGGTAATGTGCTCTGAATAGAGGTTTTGGAACAATGTCTAGTGTGGCTGAGAAGGCCAGTTTGAGAGTAACAATCCCTACCACACTGAAGACAAATACAATCTGTCCCCTCTCCAGCTCCCTGATTTTGCCTCTTTGCCTCGGCCTGATGAACAAGTGTCTCTTCAAATTGGGAGGCCATGATGCACCACCTGCCTCCAGGCTGAACGCTCAGATGTCAAAGTTTCCCATCTGTTGAGGTCCATTCCTAAGGCCTTCAGATCCCGCTTGCAGATATCCTTGTATTGCAGCTGTGGTCTTCCTCTGGGGCACTTTCCCTAATTCTCCATACAGGAGATCTTTTGGAATCCGACCATCAGCCATTCTCACGACATGCCCAAGCCAACGTAGACATCGCTGTTTCAGTAATGTATACATGCTAAAAATTCTAGCTCGTTCTAGGACTACTCTATTTGGAACTTTGTCCTGCCAGGTGATACCAAAAATGCATTGGAGACAATGCATATGGAACATGTTCAACTTCCTCTCCTGCCGTGCACAAAGGGTCCAGGACTCACTGCAGTACAGGAGTGTACTCAGGACACAGGCTCTATAGACCTGGATCTTGGTATATGCCGTCAGCTTCTTATTAAGCCATACTCTCTTTGTGAGTCTAGAGAACATGGTAGCTGCTTTGCCAATGTGTTTATCCAGCTCAACATCTAGAGAGAGGGTGTCAGAGATCGTTGGGCCAAGGTACACGAAATCATGAACAACCTCCAATCGTTGTGTAGAGATGGTAATAGAGAGAGGTGAGTCCACACCCTGGCCCATGACTTGTGTTTTCTTCAGGCTGACTGTTAATCCAAAGTCTTGGCAGGTCTTACTAAAACAATTCATAAGTTGTTGGAGGTCTTCAGCAGAATGGGCAACAACAGCTGCATCATCGGTGAAGAGGAAGTCCCGCATGCATTTCAGATGGACTTTGGTCTTCGCTCTCAATCTAGAGAGATTAAAGAGCTTTCTATCTGATCTAGTCCAGTGATAGACACCTTCTGATGCAGTTCCAAATGTGTACTTCAGCATGACAGCAAAAAAGATCCCAAACAGAGTTGGCGCAAGGACAGAGCCCTGTTTCACTCCACTTCGGATGTTAAAGGGATCTGATGTTCAGCCATCAAAAACTACAGTGCCCTTCATTTCCTCTTGAAAGGTCCTGATGATGTTAAGGAGTCAAGGTGGACATCCAATCTTGGGAAGTATTTCAAAAAGGCCATCCCTGCTAACCAAATCAAAGGCCTTTGTAAGATCTATGAAGGCCACAAAGCGTGGCTGTCGTTGTTCCCTACACTTCTCCTGCAACTGTCTGAGGGAAAATACCATGTCAGTGGTGGATCTATTAGCTCGAAATCCACACTGTGATTCTGGATAGACTCTGTGTGCAAGCACCTGGAGTCTCTTCAGCACAACACGGGCAAGCAGCTTCCCTACAGCACTGAGATGCCACGGTAGTTATTGCAGTCGCCCCTGTCTCCTTTGTTCTTATACAATGTGATGATGATTGCATCCTTCATGTCCTGTGGTAACCCACCTTCTCTCTGTGTGATTGTAATACTAGGAAGGCTAGAGTGTCTAGTAAAGGTAAAGATTCCCCTTGACATTTAGTCCAGTCGTGTCCGACTCTAGGGGGCGGTGCTCATCCCCGTTTCCAAGCCATAGAGCCAGCGTTTGTCCGTAGGCAGTTTCTGTGGTCACGTGGCTAGTGTGACTAGACACGGAATGCCATTACCTTCCCACCGTGGTGGTACCTATTTATCTACTTGCATTTTTACATGCTTTCAAACTGCTAGGTTGGCAGGAGCTGGGACAAGCGATGGGAGCTCACTCCGTTGCGTGGATTTGATCTTACGACTGCTTATCTTCCGACCTTGCAGCACAGAGGCTTCTGCAGTTTAACCCACAGCGCCACCACGTCCCACAGCATCTAGTGAGGATCAAATCAAGCTGATGTCAATGCTTCGATCTTGGATGTCTCCAGGAAACTCTGTGTTGAAGCTTCATATTAAAGAATGTGTTGCTGACACAAAGACCATAATAACAGCAAAACTCCAGCAAGTGTTGGCCATTTTCATTCATCTTCCCAATGCCAAAAGAGCCTAGACAAGTGGGCCAAGAATTGTGATCAGCACCAACTCTAGCGTTAAAGTCTCTGAAAATTGGAGTGTTGGTGCATATGCACTAATGGGCATGACTGCTCCTGCTGATGAGTGGAGCTGCAGAGACAGGATCCTTTCACTCCCCTCAATAGGTTGAACAATGGATCTCAATGGAACAATGGATTCTGGTGTAGATCACAGGAAACACCCAATCTCCTGAAAAGAACAAAAAATACCTTATCCCACAGCTACAAATACTCAGCAATCCCACACACTACACCAGAACACAGATAGAATTCTAGTTCCTGTCCTCAGAAGATGCTGGCCACAGAGACTGGTGAAACGTTAGGAAGAAAAACCTCCAGAACACGGCCAAACAGCCAAAAAAACCCACAGCAACCATTATCATTTTTTGTTTGGGCTGCTCTCATTTATAGAATTGCTTTGTAGAATGTTGATTTGTTCTGCCAGTACAATAATATCACTGCACTCTCATATAGTGATGATGTTCCCCTAGTAATCTGAACCTGAGCAAAACCTGAAGGAAGAAGCTAAATGAAAGCTCACCTTTACAAAGCAATAACATCAACAGGTGAGCTTTCAAACCTGCTTATTGTTCATTAGTAGAACAAATTCCCACAAATCCTGGCTGGTGATAAAACTTTGCATTTATGAGGTAAAAAGAAAATGTTGCTCATTCTGGTCCATTGGATCAGCACATCATCACTTCCTTCAAGCCAGGAATGAAGACATAACACAGGTTATGGGTTTAAACTGAGAACCACAACTTTATTAAACAAGATTGGCCAACCTCTCCTCCAGTGGGACCTCCCATATTATTTATTTATTTATTTATATCATGCTTGCCCTGCTTTCTCCCTCAGAGGACCCAAGGTGGCTTACAATATTAAAACATACAATATAGAGGGCTGAAAATATACAATAACTCATTAAAATATTTTAGAAAGCAATCCAAACAATCATATTAAAAACTGGTACATATAGAACAATACAAATAATTAAAAGTAAAAAAATAAAAAGACACAAAAGTCCTATTTTAAAAAGCCCTTAATTGGCAGCCATTCACTGAAAGAAAGCTTGCCTGAAGCAAAAGGACTTCAAGTCCTAGTCTAAGGCAGAAACCAGAGGTCTTCTTTGACCACCTCTCTGGCTCATAAAGGGCAAGCTCCCACAACCCTGATGCCATGCTGTAGTACTACAGCAGGACACATGCTGGACAACTTTCAGGAGGCCTTCCCAGCTCTTTTTTCATCCCAAACTCATTGCTGTAATCTGATCATGGCCTGTGCAGTGGGCATCCCCAAGATCAACCCCATGGATGATCAGTACAAGATGGGTGGGGGGGGAGTCCTGACTGCTTTCTGTTCAATACACCAGTTAGTTAAATTGGGCCTGTAATCCCTGCACTGGACCCAAAAGGATGGTAGGTGAGCCAGTCAAAGAAGGAGGATGCCAACATTAGCAGGATACTCAGCAAGCACACAGATCACCTAGTCAATCTTTTCTGCACTTTATTGAGATGCATTGTAGTTGTGTTTAATTTTTTTTAAGTCACCCTATTTTGCATTGATGCATATAGATCAGCATATGCAATTTTCATGGAAACCAGGGCCCCTATATTGTCCTCGTTTTTGTGATGTATCTCCCTCTTTTTACTGATACAGCTGTGTATAAAGACTCATGTCTGCCTTACATGTTGGCTGGTGACCATGGACACAGGCATTTGTCTGCTTGAGAAATGGGTTGTTTGAAGCATAAAGGTGTGTGTGTGTGTGTGTGTGTGTCTGAGAGAGAGAGAGAGAGAGGGTTGAGTAAGGGGGATGGAGAGAATGTACTTTCTATTGAGTTGTACACATAAGAGAACTCTGATTATGGAAAGGTGTTACAGAACTGTTTGAAAACAGTCCCATTTATAATAACCATGTTGAATCATTGCCTCTTTCTTGAGCTGTTGAAGACAATTATAAATAGAGCAAGGAGCATTATACTGTATGAACATTATCAGTTGTACTCTTCTGACACCTGCAAGCTTGTATATATTCTAAGCATACATATACAAGAAGATTTTGAATCTCGGCAGTTGTACAGATAGATTGGTCCCAGTACCTCACACATAGAGAGTGGTCTTTCTGAGAGGAATCAATATATACATATTAATTGCATTGCTACATAGAAAATATTACTGTACAGCAGGGGTCTCAAACTCAATTTACCTGGGGGCCGCTGGAGGCAGAGGCTGGGTGAGGCTGGGCTGCATCAGATTTTCCGCCAAGCAGAGCAAGAGCCCGAGGAAGCCGCCCAGGAGTTTCCTTAGCCCGGCTGGGGCTCCAAGGAGGAGGAGGAGGAGGAGGGGCGCACGAGCCCTCGTCGCCAGCCATGACCCCCTCCGGCTCCTTCTTCACTTCCACCACCACCACCACCAGCAGGACGAAGAAGCGGAGAAGGGAGGGAGCGCCAGCGACCGCCCTAGCCAGGGGGAGGAGGGCACGACATAATTTTTTTTAAAAAAAAACCCTCACAGAATCGCCTTGCCAAAGGAGAAAAGCCCCCATTGGAACCCGCGAAATTAAACAGAATGGGGTGGGGCCCCCACAGGCACGTGCACGCGCACACGTGCATACACGCACGCACACACACACACACACGGAGGTCCAGCAACCTTCCTCTGAGGGCCCCCCTCAAAAAAAGGCATACTCAGCAGCAGCAGCTACCCCCACCACGACAGAGGAGCAAACTTTGCGAGGCGAGTCCAGGCAGCCTCCAGAGCCGAGGCGGCTGAAGCAGGACGAGGAGGAGGAGGAGGAAGCACCGCCGGGCGCTGAGGCAGCCGCTGGCTGGGCTGGTGCTGGGGGTGCTGAGAGAGAAAGAGAGCCAGAGAGCCGCTTCCCTGGAAGAGGCGGCGGTGGCGGTAGCTGCTGTTGGCAGCTTGGAGGCGCTCTTCGAGGACGGGCCGGGAGCGAGCTCCGCTCTCAGGCATCGCTCAGCGGCGGCTCGGGCGCTCGGGGAAAAGGGCTGGCAGCGCACCTCGCTCGCTGGCTCTCCCCCAAGACAGCGCCTCTTGCACCCTCCATCCAGAACTGCAGCCTGCCAGCCGGCAGACAGGCGGGCTGACTGGCAGGCTGCAGTTCTGGATGGAGGGTGCAAGAGGCGCTGTCTTGTGAGACAGCTGGCGAGTGACACGAGGCTTTTTTTAAACTCTTGACAGCAGAGGACGCTTCGGGGGGGCAGGCAAGGCGGGGGCCACAAACTATCATCCGGAGGGCCGCAAATGGCCCCCGGGCCGCATGTTTGAGACCCCTGCTGTACAGCTTTTAATAGGAAATCAATTAGTTCCCACATGACAAACAGTTTAGTACATACTAAGCAAACAGAATACATTTCTAAATGAGTAAAACACAATCCCATATATCAGTCTCAGACAGAAGAAATTAAACTCAGAGAAGCATAGTCATGGGAAAAGATAGGCCTTCAGAAAATAGTGCCTTTACTGAGCATGGTTGCCTAAAAAGGACACTGAGCTGTATAGAATGTGACTCTTTCTTGCAAACATGGGAAATGAACAAAAAAAACCCAACCCAACCCAACCCAAAACAAAACAAAACAAAACATGGAAAAATGAGATTGGTATATTTTGAACATCAAGAGTGAGCATCAACAGGTTTCTGACTAGAAGACAGACCTCGTTCCGGGTGCATGCCAAAAGGCTGCGTGAGAGGGGCACTTTTGTCTGCTTTGCCTGGATCAGGGGACAAGGTAGCCTAGGCACCTGCTGGCTGCCCAGAATCACCTGATGAAGCCAGGAAAGGAGGTGATTAACTTTATTAAGTGGTTCTATCCTCCAGCAGGCCTCTTTGTGAGACAAAGCAATCTGCTCGTCTACCCTCAGGGTCCAGTGTGAGGTTAGCTGGTCGCTGCATAGGAATTTTGGACCTATATCAACTGATTGGTGTATTGAACAAAAGGTGTGCAGGTAATTTTTGCCTCTTCTGTACTGATTGTCCATTGGGCAGATTTGGGATGACCAGGGGTGTTGTTGTTACCAAATAGGTCATGCTGGTGGGTAGTGCAGATGGGGAACTGAGTAGCAGTGATCTCCCAAGGGTCACATGGATATGTTATTGCAACCAACATCTTAGCACTGTAGGTCCCAAGATTCAGCTGCCAAGAGGGAGGGATATACAAGTGACTGCCTGTTGCTGTTGGCTGCCTAAGGTCACGAGGCTTGGGCAGCTGGTGGCCAAAAGGGCCATCCGAGTGTTAGCTGGCCAGGAGTGGGTTGTTAACATAATATGGATCTGGAGCTTGGGACTCACCCGATGTGGATCGGGACAGGGATAAGCAAATACCTCTGGCACGTGCCCCAGGGATCACGCTACAGTAGACGTCTCTGCAGGATGTGGGATTTTAACAGTTAATGAGTTAATAAAGTTGTGGCCCTAGTTAAACCCATCACCTGTGTCTAGTCTCCTCATTGCTGAGATGAATAGGTAAAGAAGGACAGGGTAATGTAGGAGGAGCAGGATACTAAGTTTGCATATGTTAGAGACTCTTTACCAAGACCTTCTCCTGCACCACTGAGTTTTCCTGGTATCTCATGAAAATGAAATGTGGGGGAGGGGCGGAAATGGGGGGGTGGAAAGAAATTGGAATGTTTGTGACATTAACAATGAGCATCAACAGTTTTCTGACAACAAGATAAGAATGATACATCTCATTTAGAGTGGTGCAGGGGAAAGTCTCAGTCTCATGTCCATGTGAAGATGCCTCACCAAAATGTTCCCATGCACCTGAACTATTTCCTGGTTTCCTGCAAAAGCAACATCTCTGGTCTCTTTGCCCATTCATTTTGGTTTTGATTTATTCTTTTGCTGATGAAGCTCCCAAATTTGGCTCAGCACAATGTTCTTTCCAGGGAATCCTGCCCGTTTTGTGCAGGGTTTGTAATAATTCTGCACAGCTTGATGATTCTTCTGAGGGGAAAAAAATAATCATGAAATATCTGATAAATCCCACATGATTTCTCAGGGGAAAAAAACCAAAAATAAATATTGGACTGATACCTTGCATTGTGAAGAGGGAAGACGTATTCTTTTCCTGCCTGCCCATCTGTTCAACTGGCCGCTTTGATACCATTTGGCTTATTCCAAATGTTCTGCTCTGTGGGACTGGAGATGTTGTGTCCTCTCTTTATGAAACAGACATTAAGCAGCACCAAGTTTTCTACATGTCTAAAATAAATACAATGGTGGTATTTATTTACAATATGGCACTTTGTGGCTTCTTCTGTTTCTCAGCCTGTTCTCTGATTTTGTAAGATGTTTATTCTTGGTCATGAGACCACAGTGATAATGAACTTACATAGCTCACAAATGGCCCCACCCTTTTGGAGCAGTGTTAGCTCAATGTATAAACTGTACACTATAGTCTATAATAATCCTAGAACTGCAGAGCTGTAAGGGACTCTATTGATCATCAAGTCCAGCCCCTGTCAAGGAGGCACAGTGGGGAATCGAACTCCCAATCTCTGGCTCCTCAGCCACAGGAGTGAACCATTGAACTATCCAGCAGTTCATACGTAGGTATCAACACTTCCACATTCACTTTCATTTCCATACAACAAACATTAATAATGATAAACAACCTCTTCTGCATTGGCTACTTTCAGAGATTGTTTGATAACTTATCGAGAAAACTTCCTTTGAAGATTATTTTGGTGGCTCAAAGAAGTTTGTAAGTGAACTAGGTTTGCAGTCTAAGTGGTAATCACTGATAACACTGTCAACTGGGCATAATAATAATAATAATAATAATAATAATAATAATAATAATAATAATAATAATAATAATAATAATAATAATAATAATAATACCCATACCAGATCGGTCATCGCCTGGGTCAACAAGGACCGCATCAGATGCTATAGCCCCTGGGCATCTCGTGACAAATGGGTTACAGGGCTCAGCAGACCCTGTTGAAGAACCTGGACAGGCTACTGGAACAATGTAAGCATAAAACTTGGACTCTCACCGAAAATGAAATGAAAATGAAAACTATGAAATGTTATTATGAGGCAAACACAATAGCCCGTGGTTTAAAAAAAAATGATGGAAATTTGAAAAAGGAAACACCCAAGTAGTGACATAACTGAACAATGATTAATGGACCAGAGAAGGTTTATCATCTGGAGTAAAGTGTTTTCAGAACTGGAATTGCAGGAACTAGAAAAGGTGGCAAAAGAAAAATCAACTCAGAACAATGACCATAGTATGGAGGACAAATGGAGGGCAGAGGTAGATGCAATAGTAGAAGAAAATGTATCAATAGAGGAACAACTTATGGAACAACCCAGAAATTATGAGTTGACAGAGTGGCAAACATCAATGAGGGAAAAAATAGTAACCGATATTAGCCAGAACACAGAAAGACAAAAGCTCCCCAATTTGTGCCAATTACAAAGTAAGCCAGTAAAAGATCTACTGAATGATGCAAATGTAGTAATCAAAACAATCCCAACCAACATGCTAAAGGAAACAATCCAGCTCATGCATAGCACAGCTACCATAATAACCATGGAACTTGGTTACAAGCTGCAAAAAACCCAGAAAACTCATGGGACTCCTACGTAAATTGAAAATTTGGCTGGAAAGAAAAATAAACAAATTATGAGCATATATTAGCAACTTAAAACACTTGAAAGATTCAAAACTTAAAAATGGAAAAGTAAAAGTCAGACTATGCAAAATATATGACCAGGAAAGGAAAACAATTGTTGAAACTATGGAAGAATTAAAACAGCGGGTAACAGCTACAACAAATAAAATTGAAAGATACGATGGACGCTTGAAACAATCTAGAGAAAACATGCAATTTTGGAATAACCAACAATTATTCTATACATCACTAGGACAAAATGCAGAACAAAAGAAATTAGGCCCATGTAAAGATGATGCTCTAAAATTCTGGAAAGAAATGTGGGAAACCGAACATAACAAAAATGCCTCATGGATTAAAGACATTTGTAAAGAAACTCAAGGAAAACAAATGGTTGATATTGTAATAACAAGTGAAATGATTATGAGGCAAGTAAAGGCTGTGAAAAATTGGAGTCCACCTGGTCCAGATGAGCTGCACAGATTTTGGTTAAAGCATCTAACAAGTCTCTATCAAAGTATAGCAGTGCAATTTAATCACTTACTCCAAAATTCTTCAACTGAAGATTGGATGACAACAAGCTGCACATTTCTGATAATAAAAGATCATCAAAAGGCAATGAACCCAGTAATTATCGACCAATTATATGCTTTCCAACAATGTTCAAGCTCCTCACAGGAGTACTGGCAAGATCAATATATAATTACTTAACTGAAAACTCCCTATACCCAACCGAACAGAAAGGGAACTTTTAAAAGGCAAGAGGCATGAAAGATCAGCAGCTTATTGATTAACTGATACTGAACAATGCAAAAAGATGAAAAATAAACTTTAACATGACCTGGATAGACTATTAAAAAGGCATTTGACTCATTTCCACACAGCTGGATTAACATCTCCCTAAAATTTTTGCAGAGATTACAAAGTTAGATATGATAGAGTGGCAAAATTAGTGCACTGGTCATTTTTCCAAAAATATAACTTGCCAGCCTCCAAAAAACCATGAGAACATCAGGTAGAGAAAGTGTCAGAAAATGAGGAAGTCAAGACCTTGTGGGATTTCTGGATCCAAATGGACAGACACCTTGAACATAACACACTAGACATAGTAGTAATAGAACGAAGAAATGTCTGGATCATTGACATTGGAATTCTAGGGGATGCCAGAGTTGAAAATACAGAATTGGAAAAGCTAACAAAGTACAGAGACCTGGCAATCGAAACATCTTGGCTCTGGAAGAATCACACTTCAGTGTTTGTGGGAAATTTCTGCTTAAAGGCTGTAGCTGCATTCTGTTCCAGTGACGTGCATACACTCCTGGCAGGAAGCGGCAGCTGCCAGCAGGCGGGGTAACCCCTTCTTCTGCCTTTTCACTTAGAGGTAGAGCATAAGATCAAAGGACTATTTTAGCCAATCCTAGCTACGATTAGGTAACTAGTATCCTATCTGTTTCTCTCATAACATACTATGTAATCATCCTAAGTAAATAAAAGAGCTCTCAGGGCGTTGCCAGTAGGTTCCGCTGGCTCAGACATCTGCTATCGACTCCTTTGTTCTCTCTCTAAGGCAATTAGCCTTCCTTTGTCCCGTGATCACCCACAATTGGCATCCGAACAGGGACATCGCCTGAGGCAATCAAAGCAGCTCACCTCGCCCGGCAAGGGCTCCAGACACATCCTCGCATCCTCTTTTGGATCCCGGTGAGTATTATTAGTTCAAGATGGGAAACACCTTCACAATGCTTCAAAATCAACATAAGAAAGACCTGATTTACTTGCTCCATAAAGAAGGCCACCATGGTGTATCTGCCTCGGTAGAGGATTTAATGACACAATTGTCCTTGGTATCCGGAAGAGGGCAGCTTTAAGTTTTGGGAATTGGGAATAAACTGCACAAAGACCCTGTTGCTCCAGTTAAAGTCCTCCATACATGACATCTTTGCTGGGACGCAATATCAAAGATTGCAAACCCTTTGTTAGCCCAGTCTTTAGATAACCTTCCAACAGCCCCTCAGATTTTGCCACCCTCTAAGCCACCAGATCACCATGAAAATAGAAACAATCCTCCTTCCTATGCAGCTCCTGCCACTCTTCCAACGGCCCCTCCTGCCCTTTCTCCTCCCCCTCCCCCCCCCCTTCTCCCCCTCCTCGTTCAGCAATGCAGCAGATGTTA
This sequence comes from Intellagama lesueurii, assembly GCA_037013535.1. Lineage (NCBI taxonomy): Eukaryota > Metazoa > Chordata > Lepidosauria > Squamata > Agamidae > Intellagama > Intellagama lesueurii. The sequence goes on from JBAJHW010000005.1 coordinate 161,789,916, forward strand.
TCTGATGTTATGGCCCAAGGAAGCCCGGAGGATGTTGCTGCCACCCTCCCCCTTATGTCTGTTTGTCCTGTGGTTCGTAACAATCAGGGACACCATGTTCATGAAGGTCTTCCCCTTGCTACATTTAAAGAGTTGAAAAAAAGTGTAGTTGAAAATGGTCTCCATAGCAGTTTTACTCTTGGCCTGGTTGATGGGCTATGAGGAAATGGAAATCTTATATCAGCTGACTGGAAAGCCTTGGTTAAAGCTATGCTCACTCCTGCACAATACGTATTGTTTATGCAGGAATGGAAAGACGCTGCTGCGATTCTGGCCATGGATAATTTACAAGACAATATTGCTGTGTCTGCAGATATGCTAAATGGAGATGGACTCTTTGTCACCATAGCACAGCAGATTACCATCCCTAACAGGGGATTGGCACAAGTGGGTGACATTGTTAAAGCAGCCTGGTTAAAAATCCCAGACAAAGGCACCCCTTTAGGGTCTTTTGCCAATTTGCATCAGAGCCCTACAGGGGACTATATGTCTTTCATTAACAAATTGCAAAGAGCGATTGAACGGCAAGTGGAGAATACTGAGGCTGCTGATATTTTGATGAAACAGCTGGTGTTTGAAAATGCTAACATGGATTGTAAAACGGCCCTTCAGACTATTCACAATAAACCAGAGACTGACATTGCTGCCATGCTAAAATTATGTCAGAATATTGGGACAGAAACTCACAAGACACAGCTTTTGGCCACAGCCATGGCTACCTCCTTGAACCACACCCGAGATCGTAAATGTTTTTCCTGTGGCAAGGAAGGGCACTTCAGTCAGGAATGCAGATCAACCCCCCAAAATAATAAACGCCCATCTAAAAAATGCCCCCGGTGTCAGAAAGGTTATCACTGGGCCAATCAATGCCGGTCTGTTCCAACACCGGGAAACTCCAAGTCGGGTGGACCTCCAGCCCCGGGTCAAGTGGGGGGAACTCAGTGAATACTACCCCAGTTCAAGAAATCTGACCTGCTACTGTTAAAAGTGCCAGTCATGATCTGATCACAGCCGAAGAGGTCGACTATCAATTCCCTCTCGCTGTCTACAAAGTCAAAACAGTACATCATGGACCAATACCCAAAGACACTGTGGGTCTCATTCTCCCCCACTCTAGCATCTCTGCACGGGGTTTATTTGTTGTACCAGGCGTCATTGATGGGGATTATGAAGGACCCCTAATTATTCAAACCTGGTCTAATATACTGCAAGTCCTTCCTGCGGGTGAATCTATCGCTCAATTGTTGTTGTTTCCATTAACACAGATGGGTTCTTCTACCAACCCTCATAGTAGGGGTTTTGGTTCTACTCGAGTTGCTGCCTTAACTACCATCGAGCACTCGCAGCCCCGACTCCCTCTTAAAATGGGATCGCTTGTTCTTAATGGCCTGATTGATACGGGAGCTGACGTTAGCGTTATTGCAAAGAAAGTCTGGACAGAAAGCTATCCCACCCAGCCATTGCATGACATTTGGGGAGTTGGAGGCTATGAGCAAGCCCAGAAAAGCCTTCAGCCCATTGTTCTGGAAAGTCTAGGTGACTCTCCTAGACAAATCACAATCACTCCTTACATTCTGCCTATTCCCTTTTTCATCTGGGGTCAGGATCTCTTGAAAAAGGTCAATGCAAAATTGCAGACAAATTTATAATACAGGCCTCTACGCAATCTGACACAGCCTTGCCATTAACGTGGCTCCCTGGACCACCTGTCTGGGTTGATCAATGGCCATTGTCTAAAGAAAAGCTCCACGCAGTGGAGGCCTTAGTTAGGGAGCAAGTAGATCAAGGACATATAGAGTATTCCACCAGTCCGTGGAATACCCCCATTTTCACCATCAAAAAGAAATCTGGGAAGTGGCGTTTGCTACACGACCTTCAGGAAGTTAACAAGCGCATTCAACCTATGGGCCCTTTACAATGCGGCTTGCCTAATCCAAATTTGATACCCCAACACTTTGAGTTAATGATACTGGATCTCAAGGACTATTTCTTCACTATTCCTTTAGCACCACAAGACAGGGAAAAATTTGCCTTTATAGTCCCTGTGTACAACAATTCCCAACCCACTCAAAGATATCAGTGCAAAGTCTTGCCTCAGGGAATGTTGAATTCCCCGACTTTCTGTCAACATTTTGTGGATCTAGCCCTACAGCAATTTCGCTTGGAACATCCTGAATTGCTTGTATATCATTACATGGACGACATTTGGGTGGCTGGGCAATCCCTCCCCACTACTGTCAATGATTCTCTAGCTAACTGCTTAGAGAAAAAAGGCCTACACATAGCTCCAGAAAAGATACAAACCGCACCTCTGTTTCTTTATCTAGGGCACAAACTGTTGCAAGCTACATCTTCTCTGTTCTTACCAGAACTAAAAACTCCATCTCAATTTACATTAGTGCAGTTGCAACAGTTCCTCGGGCACTTAAATTGGGCTTGTCCATTTCTGTGCCTTCCTACTCATGAATTGCAGCCTTTGTTTAACACACTCCAGGGACATCAGACTCCTGCTGACTCCATACCCATCACCAAGGCTATGAAACATGCCATACATCAAATTAATGCAGTCTTCCGACGTACCATGGTCAACTGCATTTCTTCTTTTGGTCCCTTGTAGCTGGTTATCTTGAACACTCCCCAATTGCCTACTGGGTTGTTGTGTAGCCCGAAGTCTGACAAGGCCATTTTTGTAGCAGAATGGCTTTATTTATCTAACACTCCTCCCCGAAATGTTTACTACACTCTAAATGCGATTACAGACCTCGTAATCAAAGGACGCCATCATGCCAAACAACTCACAGGTTGGGATCTTCTGTGTTGTTACTTACCTATTTCCAAAGCTGACCATGATCATTTAATGTCTACATCACTAACTTATCAAATTGCTTTTGCAGGCTATATTGGCGACATACGTTTTAATCCACCTAAAGACGCTCACTTAACATTCATTCAGCAAGTACCCCTTCGCTTTTCCTCTCCTTTCTCTGCTACTCCTCTCCCTGATACACTAACTGTTTTTACCAATGGTGCGCCTACCAGAGGCGTGATTACCTTTCAGCAACCTCCCGGAACCTGGAAAACCTGTTTTACTTCTATTCAGAGCTTTGCTCAGCGTGCAGAACTGGCTGCTGTCATCCTTGCCTTTCAAATGTTTCAAGATCAACCTTTAAATCTCATTGTAGTCACTCAATATGTATTCAACCTTCTCACTCATCTGTCACATGCCTATCTTTCTCCTGCTCTTGAGTTTTCCTTAGTTTCCCTGTTTTTGACATTAAAAAGCCTCCTTGCTGCCAGATCACAACCTTTTTTTGCAGCTCACATCCGATCTCATACTGGATTTCAATATGCTATCTCGGAGGGAAATCATTGTGCAGACTCTGCTCTTCGTTCCTTGTGTCCTCTCTTTTCCAATCCTATTGACAGCCATTCCTTTTTTCATCAGAGTGCTAAACAACTCTATTCCGCTTTCTGAAGTTCAGAACATCGTCTCCTCCTGCTCTTCCTGTTTCATGTCTCCCATTTCCTTTCCTTTTGATGCTGTTAACCCATGAGGAACAGATGCCAATCAGCTTTGGCAAATGGATGTCACTCATGTTCCTACCCTTGCTCCTCTTTCTTATGTTCATCTAACTATTGATACTTATTCAGAATACATCTGGGCTACCCCTCTTTGTGGTGAGACCTCTTGCCATGTCATACAACATTGTTTACGTACATTTGCGATTATGTGCTGGCCTCAAGCCTTAAAAACAGACAATGGCCCTGCCTATACCTCTCATGCCTTTACCACTTTCTGCAATGAATGGGACATTCGACTTTCCCATGGTATTCCTTATAACTGCACAGGACAGGCTATTGTAGAACGAGCACACCGCTCTTTTAAATTTCTCCTTTCAAAACAAACAAAAAACAGAGGAATTAAGCCCCAAGATGTTCCAGATGTAGTATCAATAGCATTATTCACATTAAATCATTTAACTGTACCTGCAGGTCAGCATAAGTTGTCGCCAGTAGAGAAACACTTTCGTAAAGAAATCCCCATGGAACGGCCGCTGGTGACTTATAAGCAACCTCCCGACCCTCAATGGGAGGATCCAGCCCCTTTACTAACATGAGGTCGTGGCTATGCTGCTGTGCTTACTCCCACAGGTCCCTTGTGGATCCCGGCTCAGTGTGTGAGGCCATATTGTGGGAAGAATGAGTTGGCATCACAACCTGCAGAACCTGATTCCGGAATTCAATCCAGCGATGGCCCTGGAGCAGGACCAGATGACTGCGCATTGCCAGAAGCGCCCGGACTGACCTGAAGGCACTCAGTCCAAAGTTACTTGGGGGATAATAAAGACACTGAGTGCTGATGCAAAAAGAACTCTAAATCAGCAGCACATCCCGGAAACTTCTGAAACTTTTCTAGCAGCCATTAACTCGCAGCTGAATGCCAAGTAAATAAAAGATCTCTCAGGGCGTTGACAGTGGGCTCCGCTGGCTTGGACATCCACTGTCGACTCCTTTGTTCTCTCTCTAAGGCAATTAGCCTTCCTTTGTTCCGTGATCACCCACAAGTGTTCCCTGTAGTCACTGGGGCTTTAGGAACAATATCAAGAAATTTCACACACTACTATAAGCAGTTGCAGATCTCAGAAATGACCCCATCATAGCTACAAAAAATGGCAATGTTAGGAACAGCATACATACTGTGCCGATATTTAACAGATACTTAGGTTTTTGGTTAAAACTTGTATCTATTATATAATACCAGTCAATGTTTACAATGTTTTGTATCTGTTATATAATACTAATCAATTTTGACTGTGCCTGGTGTTTTTGAATAAGAATAAGAATGTTCTAGAACCCTTTGAGCTTTAAAATAGTAGGTTAAATTAGCTGTATAGGATGACTATTAATTCCTTAATTAATTAATTAAGTTACAGACCTATAGGAAGACCTCTTGTCTTCTCCCATGACTGCTGTGCTTGTTCAGGAATCTTTGCTGAGGCATTTTATCTACAGTTTCAGAAATGCAAGTGGAGGAAGACTGTTGATCACCACTGTTCACAGGTTTATTCATGTTCTCCAAAATGCTGTTTTACAAATGAGATAAGGAATAAATACACCACTCATGGCTCTTAATAAATAATAAAACATTAATAAATTATAGCTAACCAAGTTATGCAAGTTAATTTCAGAGTAATTCATAAGACTACTATTTATTCTATATTTCTTCCTTTATGAAACTAAAAAAAGCACAGTTTTTTTACTGTATGATTATATAACAATTATTTTGAGACTGATAATCTAATGAGATATTTATGTTGAAGACTTGGTTGCTGCTGTTTAGAAAGGTGAATTCTTTTATGAGACTAGCTTTGTAGAGGTATAAGAGTATATTATCTGTTCACATTTCAAATGGCAAATTTAACTAAAAGTAAATGAATTGTAATTATAACAAACTACTCCTTGTTATTTGTATATATGGAGTACATTATCATTGGCAATGTTGCTTGTTAGGGCAAAGACAGAACTCACTTGAATGGAAGGATAAATGCTACATGACACCAAGCAGGTGCCAGAGAGCCAGATATTTCATGACTCCCTGGTGCCTATTGACAGAAAACTACGATATATTGCTGCTATTCCCCATCCTTTCCACAAGTATCATTATCTATTGCTTTTCTGTGCTAATTACAACTATCTAGGGATATGCCAGCCATGCAGCTGCTGAGCTTATTTTGCATTAAAATTGGTCAAATATCTTCTGGCATTGGGTTGTGGGGGAGGTTATCTATGGAAGATGGAATGAGAATAATTGATCTTCTCACCAGAGAAAGTGGGATGAAATGATCTTAGAAGTACATTCCACAGCTACAATTTTTGTGTGACTCATCTTTGATGAGATTCTCTTTTGATACTCCTCTCCCAAAATACTGCATATATTTCAGCAAGGTTAATTGCATTGTGTTAATTAGCCCCACTGGAGTCTTGTAGTGATTGTAATTTGGAGGGGTTTCATACACATCTTCTGTTTGCACCAATTCTGTCCTGTGTAAGAGAAAAAGAACAGAACTGCTGTTAAACAGCAAACCTGGGTTAGTGGGTTTTTATTTTTTTTATTTTTTACAGTAAGACACTACCATTCATTGTCACTAAAATGGTATCCATTAAGTGTAAAATCTTACAGGGTTCATGATATTTTCTTTGCTACATTGGCAGAGAGCAGTGCACTATATGAAAGCACAATAGATTTCCTGTTCTCTGGATCATTATCCAACTGGGTCAGAAAGGAGATGTTTCAGAGCAGTATTTCAGTTATGCTTCTTTCCTTATTCACATTTTTTTAGTCTAGTAAAGAGAAAAAGGTGCCAATAAAAAAATAATAATTTTATAGTCCTAGACAAGATCTGCTTGGGAATGACAAAATTCCTGTCAAACCTCCACAAAAGTTTTTCTGCTTGTCCTGATATTTTATGACTTGACTTGGGTCATCTCTGAAAAGAACTTGAAACTCTTGAAGACGGCCTTCAGGACTGTGAAGATGTAACACATTTGTAGATGTAACACATTTGTATTGTGATGTATCTTCACTTAGATTTTTAAATTACCCATCTCCAGAGAAAGTGTGTGTGTGTGTGCGTGTGTGTGCGCGCGCATGCATGCATGCGTGCGTGCATGAAGGAGGGAAAGATCTTAGGAATGGAGTATGAACATGCATTTCTCTTAGAAAATGCATCTCAGGATACAAAATACTGAGCAAGCTTATAGGAAGCCAACTTTAATCCGATACCTGGATAGATCTGGACTGTGGTAATAAAGAAACCAAATAACCTCAAAGATATACCTGTGCATTGCTCCTGAATTCTAAGTATTTTTAAAAATCTTTTATTCAAGTTTCCCTTCTACAAATCTTCTGACAACCATGCTAAATCTTGACCAAGCACGGCCGATAGGCCTTTCTCAGATTGTTCTGGAACACAGTGTCTGTGGGGCTGCACAATCTAATTAACTCTGAGAAATATGCACATTTGTCAGCAGAGGGGCTTAACCTACACATCATTATTTTAGCAAAATGCTATCTTTGGGGGAATGGATGGAACACCTCTGTCAAACTTACCCATATTTAACAGATGTAGCCTCTAATGAATTCAGTACTATTAACATACTGAATCCTGTACTTAAGGCTAGGTGAATCTGGTCATACACTATGGGAACAAAATGGGACTGATAAATGCCCTCAACAGACATTAAGGCTGCTTGAAGGTACCGGGTTCCATCCAGTTGTGCCTTCCAGGTTTGAAAAGCTTTTCACTGCAGCACAGGCTTCTGTGAAGAGAAGAGAGAATAGAATTCTTGTTCTCCATGATCTTTCCTTCCAAACTTCTACATCCCCCCTAAGTCTGCTGCACATCTCTTGGGGATTTTTAGAACCATATGGGGAGTGGTGTTTAAGATGGTCACTTGCATATCAGTAAAAAGAGGGGCGTTCATCACAAAAACAAGGACAATAGAGGGCCCCTGGTTTGCATGAAAATTGCATATGCTGATCTATATTCAGCAATGCAAAATAGGGTGACTTAAAATTAAACACAGCTAAAATGCATCTCAATAAAGTGCAGACAAGAGTGACTAGGTGATCTGTGTGTTTGTTGAGTATCCTGCTAATGGTGGATGGGCAACTTCAAGGTCCTGATTAGAGATGGACACAAACTGCAGTTTAACAGTTTGGCCCAGTTTGGAGCAGCATCCACACAGGTGTTAAGTGGATGCCACACACTCCCCTCTCCCTTCTCCTCTGTGCACTCGCCCATTCCCTGGCTGAAGGGCACTTCCCTCCCCTGTCTCCTCACTCTGTTTGTGCACTCACTGAATGCAGTGTGCATTTCCCTCCTCTGCCTCCTCCAGCAGCCACCCACTCAGATGAGGAGGCAGGGTAGGAAAGCCCACTGCATGCCTTTGGGTGGGCAGCCACCAGAGGAGGCAAGAGAGGGGAGTGTATGGTGCCCATGGAATACCTGTGCAGGTGCTGCACCAAACTGGGCTGAGATGCCAAACTACAATTTGTGCCCTCTTGTAATTTATATTCAAATCAAACTTGGATTGGGTACTACTTCAAATGGAGATCATTTTTAAAGGAAGGATGTTGCTCTGGCATCCCAGCAAATGGACAAGTGCCTAAAAAATGATATGTGGTCTTAAGAGTCAAAATCCTTTTATGAATGGACAAAAACAAAAAATATCCAGTAGTTAAGGAAAATTTATCAGTTATACTATCTGACTTTCATTTTTTCTTTTAAAGCTGGTTCTCCCCATCCCAAACACGAATGCATTTAAGAATGTTGGTTTCTCTTCTGACACCATATATGTTACCAAGCCACACTAAGACTTACCTGTGCAGAACATGCCATGTTGATATTAATGATACTGTTGACAATACTTTCCCCTCCTAAATATATGTTTACCTTTTAGGTATTTTCACACTAGAATGTTATTTTTAAGAAAAATAAATAAATCTAAGGAAACTGGCCATATCTGAGAAATGTTGGGTTGATTGCCTGAGTCCCAATGACTTACTATCTTGAATTGACTAGAATGGTCGCTCCGCCATGGTGTGGAGTCACCATGGCGGGGAGGCTTTGCTTTCCCACCCGGAGAGTGGCGTCGCAGTTGTATTACACCACTTACCGAGGCTTTAAGAAGACTTTGGTCCCTCTGGCTCAGCCTCTTTGCCGTTTGTAAGCAAAGAGGCGAGCCGCACAGCCGAGCGAGGAAGCAGTTTCATTTTCCCTGCACAAGGCTGCTTCTCCCATTGAGGATTTGGGTTGCGCTGCAGTGCTTCCCAGCTGGTTCTATTTTATCAGTTTATTGATTGCCTCCTTGTTTAAAAGTTGTTGTTTCTTATTTAACCTTAGAGTTTGTTTCTTAAGGGGGTAGGAGGTTGAAGATCGCACCCCCACCCCCACCTCTCTTTACTTCATTCATAAGCTTAAGTTAATTTACTGCTTTTTTATTTATACATTGGGCTTTGCAAGGGGGGGAGAGGTTAGATCGCACCCCCTCCTTGTTTACGTGTTGGGAAGGGAGGGTGATTGTAGTGGGGACTAGCATTTAAGGGGAGTGTTTTGGCTGTTATTATTTGACCCTCCCCTCTTTTGTGGTCTCATTAACTATATATAAAAGAGAGTGAGAGAGAGAGAAAAGAGAAAGGAAGAGTTATTGGAATTTTGTTTAAAGATTATAGTAGTAATTAAACAACAGGTAATAAATAAGGAGACAGGTTTAATTGGTGGGTAATTAGATTTAATTGGGTTTATTCCCCCGACCCGACCCTGCTGTGGGGGCTTTTATTGCCAATTTAAATTTTTTTTTTTAAAGATGGAAAAGAAAGATAGGAGGCAGGGATGTTTGAGCACACCTTGCTGCGTTGATTATTGTCGGGTTTATTAAAAAAGTAGTGTGATAAATTGCTGCTTTGTGTTGCGCCACCTACTGGGCTGCAGCTTAATTAGATACCACTTTACCGTGATGAAAGAGGACTACCGACTGTCAACCCCAGTCCCAAAGGAATGATCTTCTTTGACTTCAACATCTGCACTCTTAGGAGATGTTTGTTCTACACTGTGCAGGTGGCCCAAATCTTTCCAGGTCTTGGTGACATCAACTCAGCCAGCACTAGCAAATATCACAGAAATGGAAGAGACTTAGGAGTCAGCAGATGCAACAGTGTAGAGCCCTATCAAGAGCAGCATCATTCCTAACCTAACACTTTGTAAATCATAGTTCCCCAATATATGATATTAAAAAAAATGCTCTACAGCTACAGGGGCGGCTTTGGCGGTTCCAGCAGAGGGGTGCCCCCCGACCATACCTATTGAGGATTGAAATGGAATGCATGCCGGAGCCTCTGGTAGAGTCAACTACACAATTGAGAGTACATGTGGAGGGTGAGCTGAATCATCCTGGATCAAGCATACCAGACGGCAGACAGGCCGGTTGCATCTGTGCCTTTCCTAGCACCAGTCAGCGGGAGGCTGAGTTGCCTCCAGCCAGTGTGGCAATTCTGGCCGTGGTGTGTCTGCACCTACACAACACGCTTATAACATGGAAGGGACTTGGCCTTGGGGAAGGTCAATCCACCAGTTTTTTCTCTGCCAAATACCATTTTACTGCTTAACAGTTTTGGCATTAGCTCTCCCACTTCAGTGGTGCCTGTATCAGCTTCAAAGCCTTGGACGGTGCCGTACCCACAGTGGTCTTTCCCCCCCGTCAGATGCTGGGTTTTTTATTGAAGGTTTTGCAGCAACCTAACTACCCTGCAATCCTGAGCACGGGGTACATTTCTCAGAGTGTCTCCCTTATGGTGTCGACTTTGTTCTGGAGAGATGAGGGCGCTTAGGTGCAGAGCTTCAGGTCTCATCTGAGGCCGCTGGGTCAACAGGATACTGGATTTTAGGGGCCAACGGAGTGCTTAGGGCTGTGGGAATGGAGTGACTTCGAAGTCACCTGCCTTTTCCATTCTGGAATTTTGTCCAATATAGGGGCCCTTCGGCTAAAAGTTGACATCTGGGCCAATACTGCTGTCATCAGTGTTCACATGGTGGTGTGGAGGTATCACACAAGTGATGAGGCTGGCTCGTGGCTGTTAAAGGGAGTGACTCTGAAGTCACCTGGACTCTCACATTCATGGATTTTTTTTCATTATTTGTAGCCGTATGGCTTTGGGCTGACATTTGGGCCAATTCAGCCGTCATGTTTTGGTGTGCAACAAGGTGCTGGCCACAAGGTAAATTCCCTTACATCAAAGGATGGAGGCCGGCTTGGCCGATGGAATGACGTAAAGTCACCTGTGATCTTCATTCTTGGAATTTTGTCCAATATTGGGAGCCCTATGGCTACGAGCTGACAGTGGACCAATGCTGGAGTTATATTTGGTGCTCACACAGCAGTGTGGAGGCATCACCATCAAGGGATGGAGACCAGCCCTATGGCCGATGGCACAGAGTGACTCCAAAGTCACCCGTGATCTTACATTCTTAAAGCTAGTTCTACTATTGGGAGCCCTATGGCTTGGGGCAGACATTCGGCCATCATGTTTGGGTGACTACACAGCTGTGGCCCTTGTGAGAATACCCTCACAAAATCTCACCAGCAGAGCTTCAACAAAAAAGAAGAAAGTTTAAAACTCAACAAAGCCTGGCTCCCAGCACTGAAAAATACAGCATGCAAAAGGTCAACAAACACTACCCAGCTACAAGGACCGGTGATCACTGCACACAAAAGACCAGCTAACAACACCCATCAGTCACAGTGACAGATAATCTCTCCCCCTTATCACAACAATACACCCACAACAAAAAACACGCTGATCACCACAATCACCCATCTCCTGAAAAGGACAAAAGCTGATCCCACAGCTATAAATACTCAACTATCCAAGCAAACTGCACCAGAGCACAGACAGAGTTCTGACTCCTGTCGTCTAAAGATGCTGGCCACAGAGACTGGTGAAACGTTAGGAGGAACAACCTTCAGAACACAGCCAAAGAGCCGAAAAACCCACAACAACCATCAGATCCCAGCTGTGAAAGCTTTAGAGAATACAATTTGGCAGTAGTCCATGTGGTGAATAACCTCACATCAAAATCACAGAACGTTATGAGACTGCTGCGGGTCTTACGCTGCGATGTTTGACTGGAGTGATGAGTTGTGCTTGGGGGCAGAGTTTCATGTTCACTCTGATGCTGCTGGGTCATCGGGGTATGGCATTTATTTTAGAGGCTGATGGTGTGCGGTCTGTGGCCAGTGGAATGGAGTGACTCCAAAGTCACCCACGATCTTGGGCCAATTCAGCAGTCACTTTTGGTGTGACAATATGGCACAGTCCATGTACTGAATACCCTCACGTTGAAATCACTGACAGTCATGTGACTGGTGAGAGCCTTTATGCTGCGCTGTTTGGAGTATAATATCGTGTTCCAGGCTTGCCATGTGCCTGGTGTAAAGAATGAGCTGGCCTCTTGAGGATCAATTTCCTCCATTACTGGCTTTTTAGTTCTTTTGGGTGGCATAAGTATGTACTTTCTTAATAAGAGGGACTGATTTCTATTGCTGAGTTAGTCAGGCCTCTTTTTAAAACACTTTTACTGCTGTTTTTTGTTCCCAGTATTTTTCTGGGGTACTATGTAGCTCTCATTCGGCAGCTAAAGATGGCTACACTTTCTCTGGCATCACTCAAGACACAGTGTTTCTTGGTCTGAGACAACCTTCTTGCCTCCAGACACAAAACAAATTCTATTTTCAAGCCTCTGCTTTTTATTTTCCTATCACCTCAGATCCGCTCTGACCCTGGCTTCCACTTTTCATTCACCAGTGCTCCCTTATCTCTCAGAGCCTTGGATTTCAAGCTAGCCCACTGGGTCTTTCAAATCCTGAGGTAACAAAAAGAATTTTTCCTTTAGAGTTGGATCCCTATCTTTAGTTCCCCCAGATCTGCTTTCAGAAGCCTCGCCACTAAGCTCTTCCACAAAAGCTCTAGCAGGTCACCCACTTCTTCATCACAAACCTCTGACTAAAAGGTACCCACGAATCCAGAAAATTCACTTTTAACCTTTGGCTTTACTGGATTATTTCGTATCCCGCCGCTGGACACCAATTGTGGCGTTTGCCCTTGTGGCCCCTGCTTGTCTTTCCCTCACAAAGGCTCACGTCACGTTTTCTTCTCGCTGCCACCAGTGGATTACCTCAATCCACAATATAAATGATGTTTCTCAGAACACTTGTCTTGTGAACAGAAACAGAACTTATTTATTGGAGTGAAGCAGATTGAATAATAATAGAAGTTCTTCAGATACACATTATACATAAGCAATTCATCAACAGTTCTCTCAGTACATACTTCTTTTCTCTTGCTATATCATTACCACCTTCTCTACCTATTTTCCTAATCAGTTCTATCTCTCTCAGTATCTGTTCCCTCTCTCTCTCTGACTAACCAGCCCTATCTGACTCCTCCTTCTCCCACCAAGCCTCATGTAGCTGCTGACTCTGCCTCTCCAGTCCTCTCATAGGTTCATGCAAATCAGCTCATGAATATGAATGGCATAAGTGACGTGGGCGATCGTCACAGATGGTTACTTCCCAGGGCTTCAGGCTGTAAGCATTGAGGGTTGGAAATTTGGCACTCATTCCTTTAGAACAGGTGCAGTGTCCACAGCTGCAGCTTTAGGTTATGGTGAGGAACAAATAAAGAAAAGGGGGAGGTAGTCTTCCCACAGGTTTAAGTCCTTGTGCGTTCCCTCCCACAATAGATGTGATTTTGTTTTCTTTTTCAGGATACAGGGCAGCTTCCCATTGGCTGCGAGTGTTTTTATATGGCCACACCTATGTTCATTGGGCCTTGAACCACGCCTTGCGGACCGGTTGGGGTCATAATTTGGGCCTGGGGGCTCGGGCCTCTATAGACCGGAAAGGAAAGGGGGGTATGCTAGGGCCAGAGCTCTTAGAGCGAGCCCCCCTTCAAATTAATGATGCGCCTCCTGATATATTTGTGGTCACTTAGGAAGGAAGGAATCCCAAACCGGAATTAAGATTGCCGGAAGAAATATCAACAACCTCAGATATGCAGATGATACCACTCTGATGGCAGAAAGTGAGGAAGAATTAAAGAACCTCTTAATGAGGGTGAAAGAGGAGAGCGCCAAAAATGGTCTGAAGCTCAACATCAAAAAACCTAAGATCATGGCCACTGGCCCCATCACCTCCTGGTAAATAGAAGGGGAAGATATGGAGGCAGTGACAGATTTTACCTTCTTGGGCTCCATGATCACTGCAGATGGTGACAGCAGCCACGAAATTAAAAGACGCCTGCTTCTTGGGAGGAAAGCGATGACAAACCTAGACAGCATTTTAAAAAGCAGAGACATCACCTTGCCGACCAAGTGATGGTTTTCACTTATCGGACTTGGGTATGGGCCCCTTTTTCTCAAGGATCTTCAAGGGGGCCTTTGAGCCGAAATTTTCACCTTGGGTGGCGGGCTTGGAGCATATAAATAGCCCCAGGCCATGGCAGGTAGTGCGAAGACAAGAGTTGGGATGAGTTCACGGTGAACACGTGATGCGAGAATTATGCCATCTCTCTGTCAGGTGGAGCCAGTTGGGCATCGGATGAGAGGTGGTTTTTCATAGGGGGACCTCCTGGCCAGCAGCCCACTTAGGGACATGAGACTCGGTGGGCTGAGGAGGTGGGGGTATCCTTAGCACAGAGCACCTGAATGTGTGCTGTACAATGGACAGCACGATTCAGAAATAGGAGCTCCCCCTGCTCTATGAATGGTCCGGAGGTATAGGCTACTCTGGATTGAGAAGTATATTGCGCTATGGTCAGGCCCCCTTGTAGTTGGGGGACTAGTTTAAATAATCAATAAATTGTGGCCCAAGTTTTAACCCAACAGCCTGTGTCTCACCTCTTTATTTCTGGGCCGAGGGAGCAATGATTGCTCCGCCATGGTGCAGAGTCACCATGGCGGGGAGGGTTTGCTTTCCCACCCGGAGAGTGGCGTTGCAGTTGTATTACACCGCTTTCCGAGTGGAGGAGGGATGGAGCCTTTAAAAAGGCTTTGGTCCCTCCGGCTCAGCCTCTTTGCCATTTCTAAGCAAACCCTCCCACCCACCCTAAATTATGAATGAGATTAGCTGGTTGCCTATTGGAGCCGGATGGGAATTTTTGGCCTACATCCTAGATTGGCCTTTGGATGCGGGTGCGTTTTCGCCCATCCCATTCTTACCTGATGGGTGAGGTAATAAAATTTTAATTGTTATATTTAAAGTCATTTTGGTCTCAGCTGCGGATAGTGCAAAGACAAGAGTTGGGGTGAGTTCACAGTGAACACGTGGTGCGAGAATTATGCCATCTCTCTGTCAGGTGGAGCCAGTTGGGCATCGGATGAGAGGTGGTTTTCCATAGGGGGACCTCCTGGCCAGCAGCCCACTTAGGGACACGAGACTCAGTGGGCTGAGAAGGTGGGGGTACCCTTAGCACAGAGCACCTGAATGCGTGCTGTACGATGGACAGCACGATTCAGAAATAGGAGCTCCCCCTGCTCTATGAATGGTCCGGAGGTATAGGCTACTCCGGATTGAGAAGTATATCACACTACGGTCAGGCCCCCTTGTAGTTGGGGGACTGGTTTAAATAATCAATAAAGTTGTGGCCCAAGTTTTAACCCAACAGCCTGTGTCTCGCCTCTTTATTTCCAGGCTGGGGGAAGCAAAGGACTTTTCAAGTACAAAACGCACATCTAACTGTTACATTGCCTGAGTACTCTCTACATGCTTCAGTAAACAAAAAATCAGACTGGAATTTGGTTGTAGATCTTTTCATTATCAAAGCTCAAACTAGGTAATATCTTAGAAGAGATGCTCCCTCATTTGGTGGGAAATGGCTGCATGTCGTAACATATGGTTTTTCTCATCCATGTCTTTCATTTAGCATGCTATCTTTGGGACTAGTCACTGGAAGACAAACATGGACTTAATTTGCAACTCTCAAAAGAAATTCCATCACAGGAAAGGAATCAGGTTACTCATAGGGAATACTCATTCCTGTTAATATATAAGTTGACCTCAAGTCACAGCTGGATGTTACAATTGTCCTTTGAGACTGGCAGTGCAGAAGGGAGAGGAGAAAAAGAACCTTGAAGCCAACTCATTATCTTTTTGCTGTTGGTGCTGTATCTTTTGCCTTCTCTTTTGTGCACTATTGGATACATGAGAATATGCCCAGAAATGTCACATAGTCCACAATTAGAATATATAAGAAACATGTTAAAAAACACATAATATATTTATAATGCAGGGTTTTCCAGATCCTTTTGGGCTGTAAAAACTGCATTTAAAAAGTTATTTTGGCATAAACCTTGGCCATTTTCTTCCTGTTTAAAGCTTCCCTCAATATTTTACCATATATAAAATCTGAGGACTGGCCAATTTGTTCTCAGCCCCGCCGGACTTGTTATCTGTAATTAAATATAAGCTTCCTTGATGCTGGTAGTGATTTGATGGATAGTTGCTTACCTACAAGGCAGCACTTAGAGAAATGGAGGGCCTTGAAAGTGAACTGTCTCAGAGCGTAAATCAACCAGAATGAAGACAGGAGTGAATATAGATTTTGTGGTAAGAATACTCAGGAGATTGTTCTTAGAAATCCACAGATAGGAGATTAGGCCCATATTGATTTATTGTCTGGCATTTATTGATCATTGACAAAAAGACTGTGCAGATAATTATATGGATTGTTCCCATGTTACCAGGAGATTTAACCTACTGGCTGCTGCATTAAAATAAAACTTAACCCAAATTGTGGCTAGTATATGCACATTATTCAGGTGAATAATGCAAAATAATGCATTTGCCCAATGATGACTGTCTGAAACAGAATGTGGCAATCCATAACTAACAGCAGATAAAAACAAGGAGAAAAAGACAGCAGCTTTGTTTCTCGCACTGTGGATGAGAATAGAACATTTCCTTGAAAGCTTATAATTCTGCTGCCTTGTTTGCTGCATGTCTTCCTATCAGCACATCTTGAGAACAAAGTTTGTATGAGAAGGACGAGAAAAACTCAGTATCGAAACCCAGAGTTAAAATGGCAGTGGTAATGGCCAGCTCTGACCTAGTAACATACAGAGCTCTGCAACAAAATTCCAATTTTATTCTTTTGCTTCCTGAGCAGTACCGTGGGTACCCAGCTGAGGCAGCTTTATTTAGCCACAGTACAAAGGTAGCACCTGCTGGTTAATTCAAGGAGCAGGTGATTGTCTATTGTTTTGTTCAAGAGGTGCTGAGATAAGGCAGAGGCAGAGCAGAGGACAAAAATGGAATGCTTGTCTGGAGAGCAGGAGGGTGTGGGGCTATTACTATGAGGATTTTCAGGCAACTGTAATCTCTTTTAAGCATCCTTTGCTGACATTCCAAATGGAAGTTTTGAAAAAGCTCCTGCATATTTCATTTAATGTGTAGAGAAGAACTTGGGCTGCTGCAAAACAGACATCAAAGTATATGCCTGCTAATTCCTCAGAAGTTTTAATTGGTTTATCTTTTGACTGAAGATGAGGACTTTTAAATTTAATCTGTGTCAGTAGGACAACAGTATAAGCAGAGTGGTGCATATATTGTCTTCAAAAATGTATCATGAAGTGCGGCAGAATCTGGATCCAGCAAGAAATTGTATAGTGGGCTAATTAAGTAATGTTACTTAAATAATAATAATTGTGTGCTGTGGGGATCGCCCTTGTGGCTGTGTTTGTTGTGGCCCTCACAAGGGTTCTCTCCCTCTTGTTTCTTCTCACTTGTCACCAGGTATTATTATCTTAATACCACCTCTTCTGAGTGTTAGACACATGTGCTGCCAATTGCCAGGTTTATTGAACTACAGAATCAGTTGGTTTGAATAACAGATAACCTTTTATTATTAATCATTTCACAAAGTAAATCACGTAGTCACTGTAACAGGGGTCTGATTAGGTTTGGGTAGGACGGGACATATATTCAGGCTTGTGTTATATACTTTCAATCACTTAATATCTCTATTATTCTAGGTGTTCTCATTCCTGCTTGTTCACTCTAATAACCTTGGTCTTAATTCACTTTCCTAACTCTCTCCTCAGATCACTCTAATTCTTCTCTTCTCTCTAAGCTCCAACTTCTCAACCCTCTTTCTCAGGTTCCAACTGTCTCTCTCTTCTAACTGTCCCCTTGGTTCCGCCCCTCCTGCTCTATCCTTGGCTCCTCCCTCTAGAGCTCCTGTGACTGACAGGCAGGAATGACGTCACCTGTAGGCATTTCGCCACACACCTTCCCCCTTAAAAAGTTTGTTTCAGGGAGCAAAACTTAAAGTAGTTTGCTCCATGAACAACATAAACAGTTTTCGACAGGTATTAATAATATTCCTAATACTTTACATTTTTAAATCACATTTATACTCACCACGTTTAAACTCCATCAACATTTACAACACTTTCAAACTTTTCCCACTATAATACTTTATCATTGCTTACCATTATTTCATCTAACAATTGCATTTTTACATTCTTTTTTTTCTTTTATTTATACAGAAATAGAACTCTTTATTTCATTTCATTACATTTTGTTGTCTGTTTATTCTTTATTAAGTCTTCAAGACCAGGCTTCAGCAACCATCTTGTGAGTCTTTCCTTTTCTGCAGATTTCAAATTCAAAATCTTGCAAGTTCCTAGTCCATTTTGCAAGCTTGTTTTTATAGGATTTCACAGTTTGTACCTCCATGAGAGGAAATGAATCTGTCCCAAGGATGAATCTCATCCCTCCCATGTAAGACTTCAGTCTTGGCAATGTCCTACCATTTACTAAGTTCGCTTTCACGTTGTTAAGCCAATGTCTCTCACCTGCCTGGAGTTTCTTGTTGCTCAGAGCCACCTGGTGCAGGTTCCCTTTGTCCTTCTCTCGGCACAGCACGGCTCCTGGTTCGAATCTGGATTCTTTAGCGTCAGCGAAGATGGTGTAGTCCCTCCCGAACTCTGGACCTCCTACGACATGATCAGCCATCCCTGCAGTCTGCACCTTCCTGACGGTCTCCTGGCCTCCGCTCGACCTCCGGATCCTCTCAGCTTTTCTTTTAACTTTTAAATTTTCTAAAGGAGAGGCTATACCTATCCAATAGCCTGCTATCCTTATTAAAACTTTTACTCTTGCTTCTATTATTAGTTTCATGAGCAGAGTAAAGCTTATTATTATTTTCTCCCAGTTATAGAGTATACCTCTTCCTTCCCAGTATTGCCTTTCATATTTCTTTCTGGGCACTTGTCTCATTGTGCATGTTTCACTATTTTCTTTCCCATGGTCCGGTTCAATCCTCTTAACCTGTACCACTATTTGTCCGGCTTCTCCTTCCTCCTGAATAATATAAGTTATTTCACTCCTTTTGGATTTTATTTTACAAAAATCTGCCCAGTTTACTGGCAATTTATCTCCTTGGACAGGTTTTAACACCAAAACCTCATCTCTAGGATTGAATGTTCTCTCTCTGGCCTTTTTGTCATACCCTAGGTTTTGTTTCTTTTGCTGGCCCTGTAAATTCTCTGCTGCAATCTTTAGAGATTTCTGCAAGGTGTTCATTAAGTTAACTACGTATTGAATTACTGTTTCAGGATCTTGCTCCTCCTCTAGTTCCTCCCAATTTTGTCGGAGTAAATCTAGGGGTCCCCGCACCTTCCGCCCAAACAACAGTTCGAAAGGACTGAACCCGGTGCTTTCCTGGGGTACAGATCTATAAGCGTACAGTAATTGTTGTAATTTATGGTCCCACTTATTGGGATTCCCTGCAGTGTATGCCCTAATCATACGCATGAGGGTTCCCCCTGCAGTGTATGCCCTAATCATACGCATGAGGGTTCCATTAAATTTCTTCCCCCTCCTCCTGGGATTTATTAAGCTCTCCCTATATAAAAGGTCTTTTTCCTCAAAGTACCTCTCGGGGTTCTCAGGGTTTACTGGTCCTTCGCTAACCATTTTAAAGTGTTGTTCCAAGGTAGAATCTGCTTTTTGTTCCTTTTTAAATGGACTCTTGTTTGGATTCCTCATGGTTACTAAATCAGCTATCTCATCGTTCCCTCTTATTAGTTCATTAGGGAATCCATGTCTTTCTTCCGATATTTCTTTATTTTCTTTCTGGGAGCGCGTATTCACTAAAACACTCTTGACATGTTCAGAGAGATCTATCCCTATTAGGCATGGAGCTGGTAATTGATCAGTAATTCCTGTTTTCCACATCCCAGTCCACCCTTGATATTTTATCGGTATTTTCGCCACTGGTAACGTAATTATCTCTGCCCCAATTCCTTTGACTGTTAGGCTTTCATCTTTCAATATATATTCTGGAGGGATTATTTCTGGATGGCATAACGTCACCTGAGAGCACGAGTCTTTTAGAGCTAGATATTTAGTCTCATTTATATAAATCTTATCCCCAGAACATCTAACAAGCTCCTGGTTACTTTCAATCAAATAACACTGGAGAATTTTAGCTATTGGGAGTTGTTGTTCTTGTTGTTCTGGGCTCTCTGCTCTAGCAGTAACTGGGGTTGCTATGGTGCCCACTTCAACTGCCCCTGTCGGTGCTTTATTCTGCTGTATGCAGTATACTTTCTTAGGCAAATTCATTTTTTGTTGCCCAAACTCCCTATTCTTAGCACATTGAGCTATGAAGTGTCCTTTTTCCCCACACCCATAACAGGTTCTAGGGGTTTTTGATTCCATACTTGGGAATGGGAATCTATCTCCCTTTCCTTCCCAATTCCTGTATTTCTGCTGGTTCTGCTCTGAGGTTTTGCCCTTAAAATGGCTTCCAACTGCCTGTTGGTTCCTGAGGTACTCTCTGGGTTCCTTTTTTCTATCCTCCCAGTTTTTTCCTCCGACTTTTACCTCAGAATATCTTGGGTTTCTTATATGGGTTATATGGTCCGCCATTTCACTGGCTTCCCTAATATTTTTCAGCTTTTTGTCTGTCACCAGATACCTCAGTTCCCCAGGTAGAACTGAGAGGAATTGTTCAAGCCCTATTATATTTTTCATTTCTTCTAGGGTCTGAACTTCTGCCTGCTCCAGCCATTTGTCAAGATATTTAGTCATTTTTGCTCCCAGTTGGGAGTAGGATTCATCTGGCTTTTTGATCAATGCTCTAAATTTCCGTCTTAGATTTTCTGCATTGATGCCAAAGTGTAGGAAGACCATCTTTTTGTATTCTTGGTAGTCCCTAGCCACCTCTTCTGGCATTTGGGCATAGATTTCGGCCATTTCACCGCTAATCTGAGACCTCATTACTACCATTCTTTCTGGTCCTTCAACACCGAAGTCCCAGCACGAGCGTTCGAACAGGATCATGAAGGCTTCGGGGTTATCGCCTGTCCTATATATAGGGAACTTCTTAAGTTCTGCTTTCAATAAGCATCCCCCCTCAGAATTTGTGTTGGTGTTGTTATTATTATTAGCTTGGGCTTCTGCTAGCTCCATTCGCCTCATTTCCAACTGAAAATTCATTTCTTTTTCCCTCAGGACAATCTCCTGGGCTGCAGTCTCCGCCCTTAATGCAGTCTCTCTTTCTCTTTCTTGGGCTTTAGCTTTAAATTCTAACTCTTTTAATTTAAATGCTTGCTCCCTTTCATATTCTAATTCTTTTAATTTAAATGCTTGTCCCCTTTCAAATTCTAACTCTTTTAATTTAAATGCTTGCTCCCTTTCAAATTTCCATTTTAGATACTCTAGTGAGGTAGATTCTCCCCTTGAGACAACTACTTCTTCCCTTGAGGCGGTTTCCTCCCCTGAGGCAACCTCGCCCCTTGAGGCAGTTTCCTCCCTTGAGGTATTACCCTCCTGGATTACAATTCCATCCTCCTCCTCCAGCTCTAAGATTCCCTCCTCACGAGGTAAATCTTGTGGCTTTGATGATGCCTCTTTTGCCCCCTTGCCTTTCTTGGTAGGCATCTTTATTAATGATTTGTTTGGATCTCTAAAGACAAGCCTCAATTCAAACGGCTTTTTTCCTTTCTTGAGTTAGAGAGAGTGATACTGTTTCTATTAGCTTTTCGCTGGCAGCTACTGAGTTTTTTTGGTTACACTGTTTTTCTCCTCTGGCCCTCAGCCAGTCCCTTGGCCTGATACAACGTCTCTTTTGCTCTTGGCCACAGAGAATAAACAGAAATATTTGCCTTTAGTAATGGTCCCAGCCTTTACTGTTCAATCACCTCAGTTCTTTGTCCCTTCGGCCTCCACTTGTCCCTGCAATGCTCACTTAGAGCTTGGGTCCCAAGCTAGCCTGGACTTCACTTCACCCGTGAGGTAATTTGAACCCCCCCCCCTTGAATTTTCCCTCAGAGCTTTGCTTTACTATTTCAGTCCTTCTACGTTGTGTGACCTGGAGTCCCTAAGTTATTCCCTAAACAGAGGGTTCACTACTCCTTCACACACGTCTCTCTGACTGATTAATAGTTCTCCTTAGCTCTGAAAATTCAATGGCTTTTCTTGCTGGACTATTATTTCTTTTGGCTCACTGGATTTCTACTTGAATCCCTTCACTTGTGGGATCCACACCTCTTGTGGGGATTCACTTTGTATCCCACACCTCTTGTGGGGATTCACTTCGGATCCCACACCTCTTGTGGGGATTCACTTCGGATCCCACACCTCTTGTGGGGATTCACTTCGGATCCCACACCTCTTGTGGGGATTCACTTGGTATCCCATACCTCTTGTGGGGATTCACTTTGGATCCCACACCTCTTGTGGGGATTCACTTCGGATCCCACACCTCTTGTGGGGATTCACTTCGGATCCCGCACCGCTTGTGGGGATTCACTTCGGATCCCGCACCGCTTGTGGGGATTCACTTTGGATCCCACACCGCTGCCACCACTTGTGGGGATCGCCCTTGTGGCTGTGTTTGTTGTGGCCCTCACAAGGGTTCTCTCCCTCTTGTTTCTTCTCACTTGTCACCAGGTATTATTATCTTAATACCACCTCTTCTGAGTGTTAGACACATGTGCTGCCAATTGCCAGGTTTATTGAACTACAGAATCAGTTGGTTTGAATAACAGATAACCTTTTATTATTAATCATTTCACAAAGTAAATCACATAGTCACTGTAACAGGGGTCTGATTAGGTTTGGGTAGGACGGGACATATATTCAGGCTTGTGTTATATACTTTCAATCACTTAATATCTCTATTATTCTAGGTGTTCTCATTCCTGCTTGTTCACTCTAATAACCTTGGTCTTAATTCACTTTCCTAACTCTCTCCTCAGATCACTCTAATTCTTCTCTTCTCTCTAAGCTCCAACTTCTCAACCCTCTTTCTCAGGTTCCAACTGTCTCTCTCTTCTAACTGTCCCCTTGGTTCCGCCCCTCCTGCTCTATCCTTGGCTCCTCCCTCTAGAGCTCCTGTGACTGACAGGCAGGAATGACGTCACCTGTAGGCATTTCGCCACATGTGCCATCAAATTGATTCTGACTTATAGCGACTCTTTTCAGTGTTTTCTAGATAAAGAATACACAAAAGTGGTTTACCACTCCCTTCTTTTGGGGGTACCCTGGGACTGTGCATCTTGCCCAAGTCTACACAGGCTAGATCTGTTTGCGGGAGGCACAGTGGGGAATCAAACTCCCGGCCTCTGGCTCTGCAGCTGTTCAGCCAGCTACAGTGCCTATTTAGGTTAAGTAGGTTTTTCTAGCTCTCAACTGTCATGTAATGTCACAGTTTCTGGCCAGTGTCTTCCAACATATTTACCCAATGTGCTTTACTTGTTAGTGCCTATCTATTAGAAACCTGTTTTTCACCAAAATGCAGTTCCTTCAGTTTGTATGTGTAGGTTATGTACGATCCTAGCCCTTTGGGAAGATGTAGTGAATATGATGACACCACTACAATTCAATGCAGCCAATTAAATTGAACTAAATTCTAATATAATGAAACCAGTTGAGAATGAGGGCAATGCTAAAATTTTGATGTTTGATGCTCCTCAGAGATTGCAGAAATTGTGTGCTTTTTTGCATCTTGTAGAAGTGTTGTGAAATTGAGCCATTTTCACATGCTTCAGTGCTTACTTCTAATGTAGATATTATTTAGCTGTAATTTAGAAGCATGCATTCTGCTAGATTTAAACTTCACTTTACAAAGAAATCCTCTATATTTCTATTCATTTTTATACCTTTATCATTTGCAGACCTCTAGCATTACAATATAGCAGGCATCACTCTTTACATCTGTTACAAGTCCATGTTTTAAAAATCTGCAAAATAGGATATATTAAATTTATACATTTATACAGGTTTGTTTAGTTGTTAGGATCAAGTGGGAGGGGGCACATAACCATGTTCACTACCATGATCATATATATCTTTTCTGGAAGGAGTTTTCCCCTCCCCCTTAATAAGTGTTGTACTGTAGGCAGAAACGCAACCATCAACAGATTAGACAACCTATCCAAAATCATATCCCTTGGCTTGGATGAAAGCAAATGAAGTATAAAATGGGCATTACAATCCTTGAGATCTTTCACATTTCTCAACACTTTTGGTGCCTAGTTTCAGCCACATGGTACTGGGGTTGAAGTGTTTAAACATACACACACACAAACTGGCTGACACCATCTCCAAGATCACCTTAAGAAATATACCTGGCAGACCTCTGCCATTCATTCATAGTATTTCTCCACTCTCCATAAGATATTGGTGTATGCCTGAGGAAGTGAATTTATTCACAAAAGCTTGTACTGAATATGTGATTTTTGGTGGTACCACTAAAAGTATCACCTCCCCAACATCTGTATAGTTTCGTGATGTAGCTGTGCCAGGAGAGAGAACTCCCTATTGCCATTAGTGCTGCTCATGCTATAGTAGTGGTCTACAAAAGGTGATGTTGAAGGATGGATGATAATTACCTTTCAGTTCACAGATTTCATATTCTAAGGCAAAAGTACGTGGGATTAAAACAAAACAAAGTATAAATGTGGGAAAAGCCAAACCAGACAGATTTGGTGCTTAACTCTTTAGAAGTCTGAATTTGAATCCCTGTGCGTTCAAGTATGTTACTGCTGAATTAGGGTTCCTAGGTCTTTCTTTTTCTATTAAAAGACAGTTAATCTTTTCTACTTGAGTGGCAGACACATTTAACATAGTCCTCCTTGTGCTATGAGCAGCTGTATCTTTTGAAGTTGATAGATGCTGATGGAGAGAATGTTATTTCAGTTTGAATGCAAGGAATGTACTAACATTCACAATTGCCTTTATATTTGAGATAGGTAAAACGTGAGGTTTAAAAAACCAGAATGTGGGTGTACATTGAGCTGTCAGACTTTCTCATCTCTAGTGGTGGAGCACTAGAACAAAATTGTGTGGAATGGAATCTCAGAAGCAGAGCCTGAGAATCACAGATGGTGGGTGGAAGGTGAGAAGAATAAGATCTAAGGTACTAATTCACAACAGGCTGGAAAATTCCCCCAGTCTTTAAAATTTGATGAGAACTGGGGTGGGGGCAATGTTCTCCTGTTATTCTTCAGGCAGTTTAGCAGAGCTTGGTTTATTCATTAGGCTGATAAGAATCTTGGAAACTTACATGTATATCTATTGGCATGTATAACAAACAAATTATTATATGTCACTGTTGAAAAGCTCAGGGAATTTAGCATGAAAGAATTTTGTATCGATAAACACAGGTCTGTCATTTTTGAGCTAGTCTGTATTACCCCTTATTACTGTTCAGTTCTGCTGCGTTGAGTTGTTAGCCGCTCTTCCTGACTTGATGATAACAGCTGGCACTGCTTGCATATTTAAGCTGCCAATCATTCAAAAAGCTGCATTTGCGGCCATTAAGTAAGCATCACTTATTAAAATTAAGTCCTTGATGTGCTGGGAAGTCTGTGTTTATGTTTAGATTACCAGAAAAGCTGTTTCACATGAGACTGATTTATGCTGTATGTCTGTTCTTGGCATTAATATGAAGAGGTACTACTATAAAGCACTTAGAGTTGGTAAGATTACCTTTGCTCTAAACAAAAAGTATTATTATAAAACAGGCAAGGTAAGGTTACATGAAGCCTTTTATTTCCATGCTATTCATGGCATTCAGCATTGAAAAAAAAAAATGTGTGTGTGTGTGTGTGTGTGTGTAATCATTAAACATTTGATACCACAGAGATTATGTTGTTCAGTTGCAACCTCTCTCTCTCTCTCACACACACACACACACACAAACACACACACACACACACACACACACACACATACTGATGTGTTGCTGTTGTGGGAGGAAGGATGATGAAAGAAGCAGGCAAGAAATGAGAAGAAAGTTGCTGGTAGTTTCCTTCTTCTCATCATTTGTAGTTTGAAGGTTTCAAGTAAATCTCCTGAATGAATGCTATTGTTGTTGTTGTTTAGTCATTAAGTCATGTCCGACTCTTCGTGACCCCATGGACCAGAGCACGCCAGGCCCTCCTGTCTTCCACTGCCTCCCGGAGTTGGGTCAAATTCATGTTGGTAGCTTCGATGACACTGTCCAACCATCTCATCCTCTGTCGTCCCCTTCTCCTCTTGCCTTCACACTTTCCCAACATCAGGGTCTTTTCCAGGGAGTCTTCTTTTCTCATGAGATGGCCAAAGTATTGGAGCCTCAGCTTCAGGATCTGTCCACTCCGGGTTGATTTCCTTCAGAATTGATAGGTTTGATCTCCTTGCAGTCCAGGGGACTCTCAAGAGTCTCCTCCAGCACCACAGTTCAAAAGCATCAATTCTTTGGCGGTCAGCCTTCTTGATGGTCCAGCTCTCACTTCCATACATTGCTACTGGAAAAACCATAGTTTTGACTATGCGGACCTTTGTCGGCAAGGTGATGTCTCTGCTTTTTAAGATGCTGTCTAGGTTTGTCATCGCTTTCCTTCCAAGAAGCAGGCGTCTTTTAATTTCGTGGCTGCTGTCACCATCTGCAGAGATCATGGAGCCCAAGAAAGTAAAATCTGTCACTGCCTCCATATCTTCCCCTTCTATTTGCCAGGAGGTGATGGGACCAGTGGCCATGATCTTAGATATTTGGATGTTGAGCTTCAGACCATTTTTGGCGCTCTCCTCTTGCACCCTCATGAAGAGGTTCTTTAATTCCTCCTCACTTTCTGCCATCAGAGTGGTATCATCTGTGTATCTGAGGTTGTTGATATTTCTTCCAGCAATCTTAATTCCGCCTTGGGATTCATCCAGTCCAACCTTTTGCATGATGTATTCTGCATATAAGTTAAATAAGCAGGGAGACAATATACAGCCTTGTTGTACTCCTTTCCCAATTTTGAACCTATCAGTTGTTCCATATCCAGTTCTAACTGTTGCCTCCTGTCCCACATATAGATTTCTCAGGAGATAGATAAGGTGGTCAGGCACCCCCATTTCTTTAAGAACTTGCCATAGTTTGTTGTGGTCCACACAGTCAAAGGATTTTGTGTAGTCAATGAAGCAGAAGTAGATGTTTTTCTGGAACTCTCTGGCTTTCTCCATAATCCAGCGCATGTTAGCAATTTGGTCTCTAGTTCCTCTGCCCCTTTGAAATCCAGCTTGTACTTCTGGGAGTTCTCGGTCCACATACTGCTGAAGTCTGCCTTGGAGGATTTTGAGCATAACCTTGCTAGCGTGTGAAATGAGTGCAATTGTACGGTAGTTGGAGCATTCTTAGGCACTGCCCTTCTTTGGGATTGGGATATAGACTGATCTTTTCCAATCCTTTGGCCACTGCTGAGTTTTTCAAACTTGCTGGCATATTGAGTGTAGCACCTTAACAGCGTCATCTTTTAAGATTTTAAAGAGTTCAACTGGAATGCCATCACCTCCACTGGCCTTGTTGTTAGCCATGCTTTCTAAAGCCCACTTGACTTCACTCTCGAGGATGTCTGGCTCAAGGTCAGCAACCACACTATCTGGGTTGTCCGGGACATCCAGATCTTTCTGGTATAATTCCTCTGTGTATTCTTGCCACCTCTTCTTGATGTCTTCTGCTTCTGTTAGGTCCCTACCATTTTTGCCCTTACTGTGCCTTCCTGAATAGCCAGCCTGTGTGGTCTTGGGCAAGCAGCATAGCCCAAGGATGCCCCTAGAAGAAGGGAATCATGTCCATCTTTGCACAAAATGTTCCTTTATTATCTCCAATTTTCTTGAACAGATCTCTGGGTTTTCCCTTTCTATTATTTTCCTCTATTTCTTTGCACTGTTCGTTTAAAAAGGCCTTCTTGTCTCTCCTTGCTATTTTTTGGAAGTCAGCATTCCATTTTCTATAACTTTCCCTATCTCCCATCAATTTTTTTCCCTTCTCTTCTCTGCTATTTGTAAGGCCTAGTTGGACAGCCACTTTGCTTTCTTGCATTTCCTTTTCTTTGGGATGGTTTTTGTTGCTGCCTCCTGTACAATGTTACAAGCCTCCAACCATAGTTCTTCAGGCAATCTGTCCACCAAATCTAGTTCTTTAAATCTGTTCTTCACTTCCACTGTGTATTCATAAGGGATTTGGTTTAGATTATACCTGACTAGCCCAGTAGTGTTTCCTACTTTCTTCAGTTTAAGCTTGAGTTTTGCTATAAGAAGCTGATGATCAGAGCCACAATCAGCTCCAGGTCTTGTTTTTGCTGACTGTATAGAGCTTCTCCAGAGAACGGCTGCAGAGAACATAATCAATCTGATTTCGGTATTGCCCATCTGGTGATGTCCATGTGTAGAGACGCCTCTTGTGTTGTTGGAAAAGAGTGTTTGTGATGACCAGCTTGTTCTCTTGACAAAACTCGATTAGCCTTTGCCCTGCTTCGTTTTGAACTCCAAGGGCAAACTTACCTGTTGTTCCTTTTATTTCTTGACTCCCTACTTTAGCATTCCAATCCCCGATAATGAGAAGAACGTCTTTCTTTGGTGTCAGTTCTAGAAGGTGTTGTAAATCTTCATAGAATCGGTCAATTTCAGCCTCTTCAGCATTGGTGGTTTGTGCATAAACTTGGATTACTTTGATGTTTTAAGGTCTGCCTTGGATTCGTATTGAAATCATTCTATCATTTTTGAGATTGTATCCCAGTACAGCTTTTCCCACTCTTTTGTCGACTATGAGGGCTACTCCATTTCTTCTATGGGATTCTTGCCCACAATAGTAGATATGGTAATCATCTGAATTGAATTCGCCCATTCCCGTCCATTTTAGTTCACTGACGCCCAGGATGTCAATGTTTATTCTTGCCATCTCCTGTTTGACCACATCCAGCTTACCAAGGTTCATAGATCTTACATTCCAGGTTCCTATGCAGCACTTTTCTTTGCAGCATCGGACTTTCCTTTCACTTCCAGGCGTGTCCACAACTGAGCATCCATTCGGCTTTGGCCCAACTGCTTCATTAGCTCTGGAGCTACTTGTACTTTTCCTCCGCTCTTCCTCAGTAGCATGTTGGATGCCTTCCAACCTGAGGGGCTCATCTTCCAGCGTCATATCTTTTAGCTGTTTGTTTATGTCCATGGAGTTTTCTTGGCAAAGATACTGGAATGGCTTGCCAGTTCCTGCTCCAGGTGGATCGCGTTTAGTCAGAACTCTCCACTATGACCTGTCCGTCTTGGGTGTTCCTGCACGGCATAGCCCATAGCTTCTCTGAATTACTCAAGCCCCTTCGCCACAACAAGGCAACAATCCATGAAGGGGGAATCAATGCTATACAAGAGTTAAAAGCTGTAGAGTCTGCTTGTGTGAGGTGAATCCAGACTCAGGTTGCAAAGTCATCCAGGAGGCATCATCTCGAGCATCCTCCTTTGTAAACGTTGTTGGAATTTTCCATCGGAATAGATATCTGTCATGAATTTGTGAGAAACAATTTCTGCACTATCCATAAAAGCATGATGCACTGCCTGAGGAAGTGGGATTTACCCACGAAAACGTTGATTACAATTTGTGTCATTTTTAAATGGTTCAATAAAGGTATCACCTAACTTTATTTGTGTAATCTTGAACCACACAGCCTTTTCCTAATTCTTTCTAAACATATTGCAGTGTGAGATTTTTCTAAATCACAATCTTCAGGAAGAGAACATATTAGTGCATACAAACTATTGCACAATTACATAAAAGCACTCAAGAACACAGTGCAAATGCCACACATGTGTATGTATACCTTGACTGAAATAAACATTATATTCCAGAAGGAGGTATGAATTCATAAACACTCTAGCACTATGCGTTTCCAGTAACATCCCATTTCCTAAGTAGTTGTCCTCAGGTGCCAGTCCTCTCCTTCCAGTCTAGATGTATCTCACATAATAATAATAATAATAATAATAATAATAATAATAATAATAATAATAATAATAATAATAATAATAATAATAATAATAATAATAATAATAATAATAATAATAATAATAATGTGCTATCAAGTCAATTCTGACTTATGGTGACGGTTTTTCTAGATAGGGAATACTCAGAAGTGGTTTACCATTCCCTTCTTCTAGGGGCATCCTTGGGCTATGCTGCTTGCCCAAGACCACACAGGCTGGCTCTTCAGGAAGGCACAGTAAGTAATTGAGCTCCTAACCTCTGGGTCTGCAGTCAGATAACTAACTCAATAAGCTATCCAGTCAGCTGTCTAAGAAGTCTGAAAACAACACAAGAACACTTCCCTGCTCCTCTCTGTTTTTGACTCAGTCTGCCATTCTAAACAAACCATCAAACTAGGGAGTAAGTCCCACAGACGGACTTATATCTGAGTAACATGCACTGTTGGGCATACAAATACCGATACGTATTATTTAATGTAAGTGAATTTTAATTAAGATAACTTAATTGGTATTATCCAGTTATAATGCTTTTCTGGGCATCTTTTAAAATTATCCTCACATGGAGGCATGAGTCTATTGAACATGTTTAATACCGAATGTCCTGTGTAGCCTGAAGAAAGTCATGTTGATCAATACCAATTCCATGTAACTTGCTGTGTTTCTTCTTTGATCTTGCTGAACAACATATTGTCTGTATGAATCAGCTACATTGGCATTTCATTTATCTAGGTGATGTAGATATTTTATTTTTGAAAAGCCTGCATTACTGATTCATACAGAGCAATCACAATGGGGCAGACAGAGGCAGGGGGAGGTCCACTTAAAATACCTATCATTAGCTTTTCTGCACAAAAGAATTGTTTAGTAACCAGGTTGGACAAAGTTTAATTGTTACAATTACACATTGAATTTACTGATCTCGTAATGCAATTCTATTGGAGGAACATATTTTAGTAGAAGGATTTGAGAAAGCAGTTACGTTAGATGTCAGCTTAGCTTCAGCTTATCATTGTTATAGAGAAGGGAAACCCACTGTCATTTTACAGTCTCTCCAGAACAGTATGTTCTGAGATCAGGAACTTTTGCTGCCAGAGACAGACAACAAGATATCCCCTCCCTCACCCCTGTAGAGAAATTGATTAAGCTGGCAATAGGAACTCTCCTCCACCACATGTTCAGATAGAAGACTAGTTAAGAGAGCTCAGGGTGATTTGTGTAAATGTCGTTTTGACTTTAATTTGTCTCAACTGGCTATATCAACCTGGCAAATAAATCAAACTATAACCCTTAACTTGTGCTAAAGATTTCTTTTATCCTTGTGCTCTTCTACTCACCCCCACAGCCAATAAGAAACTGGAGTGTCAAAGGAGGCAATGTGTGTTGGGGGCAATCACAGAGTAATTGGCAGCCTTTTGATCCTAGGAGAGGGGTGTTGAAATTCCAAACCAGGATGCAGAGCGGCTTGAGACACAGCTTCGAGGGGACTTACATTAACTCTCACAGACATGTATCACCAATTTTTGGACTCTTACATACAATTTTTCTGCACTGTCCATAAAGGGATTGTGCTAAGCCTGAAGAAGTGGAATTTTCTCCATGAAAGCTTGCAAATTGTTTGATTTTTAGTGGTTCAATAAAAGGTGTCACCCACTCTTACATTGTGTAATCTTTGGTGACCACACAACCTTTTTCTTGTTCCTTCTGATATCCATCTCTATCTCATAAGAGGAAAGAACAGAAGGAATGCTGGGAGGGTACTATTCCTCCTCTCTCCCAGAACATGCTGTATGAGGTGAAGATCCTGCTTTGCCTAATGGTAGGGCTGGTTTGCATCTCCACAGAACCTTGTCTTGAAAATATCTCCTCTGTCTTTAGAAAATCAAACTGGAAAACAGGACACAGTGATAGTGATATGCGCTAGCTATCCTTTGTTAGCATGGATTGCATGGAAAACTCCTACCCTCTGCCTGGAGCTTCAATATATGTGCATCCCTTGCCAACCATCCCTGCTTTATTAAGCCTTAATTGTTTCTATTTTAATTTATTAACCCTAAACCTCTTTCAGAAATACTATCTATATAAGAAGTATCTGAAAACCCACCCTTGATCACATCAGCACCCATTAAGGGCAGAACCTGCACAGCCAGTTGTGGCTGCTGTGCCTTGCTTTTGCTCAGCTTTGCCAATTGGCTAAAATGGTCCTGACCTCATTGCCTCACCAACAGACTACTATAAGGATCTGTACATGGAACTGCCTTTGGAAAGCAGCTACATCGAACTGAAAATGCAGATTGTCTTCTAGCATATTTTATAGAGATCGTGTATCCCTTAACATGGACCAACTGCACTGGCCTCCATTGTTCATTCTAAGCTCCACTGAAGGTGCTGATCCTGCCCTTCTTTGTAATATGAACTTTTCAATGGAGGTTCTTTTGCCTGTGCAATCACTCCAACTTGCTACACTACTGAGCGTATGAGACAGGGCTTTCTCTGTAAGAGCACCTGACTTGTAGAAGTTCTTCCTAAAACTTCCTCAAAAGCTGAGTTGTGGAGCTTCCAGAAAGCAGTCAGAATGATGCTATTCCATGTAGCATTTAGCTGCTCTTGGTTTTTGTGGGGGTTTTTTAACTGACATGTAAAATTAGTTTTGCAAATCAATGTTCTTAAAGGAGGATTTTGCCTATTTTATTGTGCATAATAAAGTTTTGGTAGCTCTGGTAGGCAGAAATCAATTTTCAGATTTTTAAAATATGTGATAAACATGCATGAAACATGCACATGAATTCCTTCTGCATGCACCTGTACAGTCATCATCTCTTGAGGTGAAGCCCCCTAAAATATATAAGTAGTAGCTAGTATAGCAGATACTGTTTTGCTTCCTGTATCATAGTGAACTCCTCCTCACCCACACTCCACAGCTTGTGTCACTGAGACTTTACAATCTTCCCATAGTCTTACTAGTTACTTGAGAAATCTCAGTATATGGCCTCAGGTGTTGCTTGCCACCTTAGCTGTTTCCTTCTCCTTCCATAGCTTCTCTTCCTTTCCTCCATGTTTGTTCATTTTTATACACAGTTTTGCTTGGGTCATAAGGGAGTAGGCATTCCTACATCATTGCGTTCCCTCAGGAAGATTACAAGAGCTCAAGAAAAGTGACACTAGCAGCCTAAACATGCTCTGCCTCCACACACACAGCTTTCTCATTGGATATTTCTTGATGGCAAAAAAAAAGTTGTTTTGATAACTGTAAATACCTGGTTGCCTCACCATTTGTATGTTCTCAAATCTAAATTGACTCAAGCTTAGGAGGGGCTACTAAACATACTCTCTGTGAGACCAGGCCATCTGTTTGCTGCTTTGAAGTCTTTAAAAAGTCAGGAAATCCAGTCATAGCTCTCCTGTGACTGACAAAGGAGTTTGGATAGAGAAGGAACATGGTTGTGGAGGGAGGAAGGCAGCTCAGTTTATAGCTGCTGTTGCTCCAACCCAATTGTCTTGAAGATATAATATTCATAGTGGAAAAGTATGGAAAACTGACTTTTTCATGGAGTATTTTCCCTCTCACCCTTTTAGTGCCTAACAAGAAGGATAAAAACTTTACATTTTGGAGGTTGGAAGCTTCTTTTCCATAAAAGAGCAAAACGCCTTTCAGAAAATATTGTAGATTTTTTAAATAAAGCATATCTACACACAGTGAGAAAGAATAACCTTTTTCAGCAATACATGTAAATGGTAGTAGGTTAATTATTTTAATGGGTATCAATGCAACAATTTAACGTACATGGATTAAGAATTCTAACTGCATCAGTCATATGATAGCATTTTCTATGTGGTAGAAACATTCATGCAGCAAAAATTTTCTAAATGCTGTTCAAGATGGAACATTAATAAAATACTTCCTCCCATTTATACAATAGTCTCTGTTGTTTTCCTTGGCAAATATTTAGTTCCTTCTGATTACACTTTTTTCTAATTTATACAGTGATATGCAAAATTATAGTATATAGTTCTATTCTTTGTTTTATTTTTATTTTATTTTTTAGGACAATACCATTTACACTGAGCACTGAATACAAAACGTTACATCTTACTGAAAATGGTAACATGTTCTTAGAACAGGGAAATATATCAGTATGTTATACAGCTTATTCATGAGTTTATCTTGGAAAGATGAATAGATGACTGATTGTAATAAGGAATACCAATTGGAACACACATTTTCATTATATACTATTTCATTACGCTACATCACACTCTGAATCATGGCTTGTCCTTAATTTGAGAATTTGGGAAGTATGGATGACAGTTTTAACTGTTTTGAGAACACCAGACAAATTGCCGTTTTTTAAAAAGATATTTTTTAAAAAGACATTTCTTTTTAAAAAGTTGATTTTCTAAGTTCTTGAAAGTTTAGAATATCACCGCTTCCTTTATCTTACCTCTTTTCCTCTATTTAAGGAGCGGGATATATTAAAGCAAGTCCAATATAAATTAGACACCTTTCTATTCCCCCCCCCCCTTTATTCTATCTCTGGGCCCTTTGTAAAGCATTTGCTGCTCTCCTTATGCTGGCACTCAAGAGGTCACTGGTAAATCAAAATAAACCGCTTTCACAGGGATTTATCACAAGGTAAACACAAGGTGTCTCTTATTCATGCCATTGCAGCCTTTCGTTTGTAGTACTGCAATGTGTCATCTGCTCGCCTGCCTCTGAAAATGGAAGCTGCATTTATTTCAGAACCGGACTATAAGGTTGATAATTGACACTTATACAAGTTCCTAATTTGTTTGTCGAAATCTGATTCATAAAGCTGGCTTTGAATTTTAAAGCTCTTCACAACACAGTGACAAGTGTGTCTGAAGAATGACCACCAACTGTACCTAGTAGGACTCTGAGATGTTCTTCAGAGGCCCCTCTTTGTATGATTTCCTGAACGAATCTCCTACGTCTCATAGAAAGTCATTTAGCCCCTATTATTGTGTCACCCCAGTGCTACTTGAATACCATTTATTTTTCCAGAATGTTTCATCTGTTCTAATGGTAAATTATTTTCAGTTGACATGTCCTGTCAACCTGACACAGAGGGATGCATTTTTGTTCTTTCAGGAGGAGAAATCTTCATGCCATCTTTTTTCCCCACAAGGATGTCAGGTACAATGTTCAGAAAGAACAAGGAAAAGGACATGTAGTCCCCAAGATTTCACAAATGCAAGAGTGGATGATATATTTTATTGGATCACTGAAAATGTAAACAAATAACAAGCTTTCATGGATGAAATCCACTTCCTCAGGCTAAGCACAACTCCTTCATGGATAGTCCAGACAAATTGTAGAAAACAGTTCAAAAATGATGTTACATGTCTGTGAGAGATGATCCAGATCTTCTTGAGGCTGGGCCAATGTTGTATAGCTCTTGCACAACTTGAAAGTCAGATTTCAAGCTAGACTAACCAAGTTAGACTACAGGGGTTGGTGTTGTGCGTGAGAGAGATCACACACACACACAAAAAAAACACATTTAAAATGATGCATTCAGTGGTGCATCCCATTATTACTTCCTGTCAGGAAGTTTTTACATCACTGTGATTACATCACTGAAATCAATGGGACTTGCATCTCAGTAGATATAGTTAGAATTTTGCTATTTGTGAACACCTGTGAAAGTAAAGATAACTTTGGAATTTACTGCAATGCTCAAGAACAAAATTCTGATCATTTCTTGAACTCCGTATTTCTTCTTTTCTGCATCTGCTTTCATTGTCAACATATCAGAAAAGAAAAGTATACCATTAAAAATAGGGTATCTAGTCATATAATGACAAGGGTTGTGATTAATCAATATTCTGGGAGAAGGATGGAAAATGTGAGGACCTTGGACTTAGCTCACAATATATTAAAATAATATAGAGTACCAAAGGAGATGGGTTGAATCCCTGAAGGAAGCCACAGACTTGAGTTTACAAGAGTTGAGCAGGGGAGTTGAGAAAAGGACATTTGGAGATCATTCATTCATAGAATTGCCATAAGCTGGAGGTGACTTGATGGCACATAATAACGTAACAGCAAACCAAAGGAGATTAATCAGTAGTATCCATACTTGTGTGACAGACCAAGAGGACAGAAAACCAAAAGTTTTTTAAAATAAACAGTTCTAAAGATTTGGCTGTCTGTGGCTATTCTGAATAAAGGACACAGACAACAACCATAACCTGTTACCTTTGATTGTACGTGTGTGTGTGTGTTCTACAGTTTTATCTTTTTAGGCTTATGTATAGATCTAATGTCTTAGAGAATTAAACCTTGTTAAGGTGCTACTGGATATTTAATGAAGAATTACCAACTGTTGAATTACATATCAATCATTCTGCTGTGTTCTTCATCAGATGCCTTACTTTTAAAACTACTCAGTTGTGTGCTTGTTCTATCCAGCATTATGAATGATCAATATTTTTTTTTCTCACATTAAGAATGATGGCCTCAAGATGACAAACTTCTTTATCATGAAAGCTCTCTGTGTCATCTGAAATGCTAATTTTCCAAGAATACGGTTTGTTCTGCAAGTCTCCATTGCTCTTCACATGGGGAGACTGACAGAATGTTGATGGAGCAGAGTATTTTTCCCTCTTCCAATCTTGAATGTACATGTGCATACAGGTCAAATTTTACTGAACTGAATTTGAGACTTCACAGCAAGGGAAAGTGAACTCATTCACATTCACTTGCTGTGAAAGAACACCAGGGAATTTGAGTCTGTTTGATTTAAGTGGCCACAGAGGAAGACAGAAGAAAAACCTTGTTTGCTGCTTGCTTCTGGCTCTATTGAAGCCCTTTTAGGGGGAGTGGTTAAAAGGAAGTGACTCAACAAGCTATAACAAAAGTTTTCTCCTCTGGCTTCCTCATCTTGTTAGGTGCTTTTTTGTTTGTTTTTGGTTTGTTTGTTTTTTAAAGAAAACACAGATGGAAAGGAACTCTTCTTATGCTATTAAAAAAAAGTAAAGTCTTCCAACATAGGAAGAAGTTGGGGGGGAAAAGAGATAAAAAGGAGAGTTTTGCTCATGAAGAGATGTTTCACTGGACGGTGTCTGCTGGCATGATGGCTTTTCTGCTTTGTGTATGTTTGTGTAGCTCACCTTCACTCATGAGGCAAGAGGCAAGGAGGAAGCTACTTGAAGTGGAAAAGCTCCATTTTCTCTGTGTGTGTCTCTCTGCGGGTCTGTGTGCACAGTTCATCCTCCCTTTTCTGCTTTGGTTCAAATGTTCACATGTCTGAACTGATATGAATGGATCCATTTTTTAAAAAGGAGAAATCCTAGCAGCAGAGGGGAAAAACTATGGATTGGGGGTGGGGGGTGGACCATGAACTGATTTGCATTTCCCTTTGTGTCATGTGGTCAACAGGAAAAAATGCAAATCATCCCACCCCAAACCCATAATAATTTCAGTATTTTTAATCAATGTATATCCTATTCAGGACATGCATATGGCTGTTTTGTATTATAGCCTTTCCTGAGTGCAGAGTCAGAATTCCAGATTACTTCTAAATTATCTTCACTCCAGAAAGTGGAGTAGAGTGTTGTAATCTTCATTCAGTTCTACGTCTGGGGCATTTTGCACTCCAAGGGTCAGTCTTCACTCAATTCTTAACCCTACCTTTTTGTTTGTTGTTTGTGAACTGTGGAGTCCTGTGAACAATCAATTGATTGATTGATTTGATTTGATTTTTATACCACCCAATTTAGTGAGAACTCACTACCCTGGGTGGTGTATAAAGAAAATAAATCCATAACAACACTATCACCCCCAACAACAATATAAGGTGACAGAATAATATAAAATATTATGTTACTCTAAGAAGGAGGGGAGACCTTTCTTGTTTTCAGGATGCTTTAAGTGGTTCAGAGATAGAATGAAATCAGCATGCCCCTTAAGGTGATGGTTAGGGTTTCGGTGATTAGAAAGTTTCAACTGGTTGAACTTTAACAAAATGTCTTGTTCCCTAGCAAATTCTTAATTCCAGCCAAAGATAGGAGAGCAGCTGCACAATTGTGCATTCATTTACAGGACAATTATTTTCATGTTTAAGCAAAATACTTGCCAAAAATAATGTCTAGTCCAAAGAGGAACAGAGAGGAAGATTGGTATTATTCAATCTGCATTCTTGTGTTCTTCCACAGTGACTGCTTCTATTTATTCTTGATAGAGCCTTCAGCTAAAGCTGCACAGAAGGCAAGCCCACTGGAGAAAGCAATGTTTTACATAAAAATTAAATGAATGATAAGAAATGTAATGAGTTAGTAAGCAAACAGTTGAATATTATAAAATGCTGTGATGAGTTGAAACAAAGTGTGTTGTGGAAGGATAGCTCAGAGCTTAAGCCTTGACATCTAACTACATTATGGCCAGCATGTCAAAGGTTCAGACTTGTGCCCTGGAGCATTTTCATTAAAATGTGCTCATGATTTACAAAAAATATTGCTGTGCTTTGTTTTGTTTTGAGTTCTATCAAACTCACCAGTTATTAAGCCCTTGTAAAATCAACCCTTACAATTGATAATTCAGTCGAATATTAGAACACAAGAACGAAATTGTGAATTTGTGAGGAATGTGCAAATCTTTAAGGAAAAGTCTGTTTTCTGATCCAAAAATGAAAATTCAATTCTTAAAAAATCCTCCAATTTATGAATGCGGGATATTATGCTTCTGTATCTATGATTCAAAATGCCAAGAAATGGCCCAATACTGCTTCACAATATTGTGCTTGCATTACAAGCAGGAAAAAGGATGCCAAGCTTTACAAAGCAAAAGGCATTCTGAATGTTGACAACACCTACAATATGTCAGCAGTCAAGATGGTCTACAGAATACCCTCTTCTGCTCATACCCATTCACAAAGAGACACCAAGCAAGAGTAAATCCCAAAAGCTGACTCTTTTTTTAATCAGTTAACTATTCTTCACCCAAACTCAAAGCAATTGTCATGAATGCCTGTTTTTCAACAAATGTGAATAGTAGTGCTATAAATGCAACACTGAATGATCATTTATTTATGGCTGACTAGGTATGTATTTACTTATATTTATTTATATGTATTTGCACTTTTATCCAATTTATATCTTCTTGCTCTAGCGCAAATGTCTTCATTTATTTCCAGTAGCTAAACCCAGGGACTCTGAATTGGAAAGAACTCTCTCTGTCTCTCTCTCTCTTGGATAAGGTTGCAGCCACATACAGCTTTGGCTTGACTCTGGCACATGAGCAGCCTGAGATATTTCCATCTCATATTGGGTAACTTTCTTGCATGCACAGATTACAGTTCAAAAAATTATCTTTGGACTAACACTGAATTAGATCACCATGTCAGCTTTCTGTTTCTTCAGATTTCATCCCAAAATACAAATCCAGAGTGAACCCTTTGATGACATAGATGTGGATTCTTGTGATGTCAAGGGAGGTGAGCCCTGTGTAACAACTGCAAAATAATATGTGAGCTGGAGTGGCTGTAACAAACACTTTTGTCTTTCCTAGATAACCCCCCCCCCCCTAAAATATGTGGTGTGCAAGAGACACAAACATCTTAGTGCTCACCCAGTGAGTCCTGGATTAGCTGGAGATGGGAAAGGGAGAGGTGCCCAGGAGTTCAAGCCATCATCCACAATAACAATGATTTTTCCCCCTTATCTTCCATCCCCACTCACCCTATTTGCTTTCTGAGTTGGAGAACCAGAGAAACATAGCTATTTCTTGAGACCTCAGCCAACAACCAGAAACCTAGCAACTCTAGCAGTGGAACTTTTTAACCTTCAGAATAGTCCCCAAATTACTTAGGCTATGCCACACTTCTGGTCTGTCTTTATTCATGCAGTACCTTGTTGTGACTGTATGTCTTTCAAAGTGGGCTGGGAGTGCCAAAGGCACACAGGCTACACCTGCTGAAGCAGCTGAGAGAAAGTACATTACAAAAAATTTGGTGACACACAAAAAAAGTCACTCTAAGCTCACAGCTTATAAACAAGAACCCTCCTAGTAATTTTCCCCAAAGCACACTTCTCAAAAAGCTTCAAAAAAAGTTCTGGTATTTTAGGGGGCAGCCTGCATTATACACATTGTTGCTAGGCCATATAGAAGTATGTGTGTTACACAGTTTCCAAATGCATAGCATTTACAAAGGACTAGTTCAAAACAGGATGGTTATTAGTTTTATTATTATATTTCCTAACTGTGATGCTTTTAGTTATTCCAATTTATTTTATAGGGCTCATTTAAAAACAAAAATGAGCTTCACTTTTCAAAATCTCCAGAAGAATTGTGCAAGAGGTTGGTCTTCCTCTCTCAAGACCTTTACTAGATTCCTTGCTTTAAATATGTGCAAGCACCAGGAGCCTATTGGGTCAACTAGTTTATAATTAATTATTGATTAGATATTACAATCCTGTACTGAGTCTCATTTGAAAGCTAGTCAGCTTCTTTGGTGCCCATACTAGCATTTATTAAATATGCATTATTAATCTGAATTATGTTGTGTTCAAATATAAGCCCTTAGAGCAAAGATAATGATTGTGGCATTAGTATTTCTAAAACAGAATTGATTTTCCAACTTTACCAAATTAGTTGAAAGATGGGGGTGGACTGATCATATTGACAAATGATTGCTTTAGGCTAGAGCAGTCAGGTAATGTTCCCACACAATTCCCAGCATAGCAGATTTAAAAAACAATTTCTGTTTGGGTCAGATATATCTCCCTCTTCTTCCCTCCCTCGCCCTTTCTTTCTTTCTTTCTTTCTTTCTTTCTTTCTTTCTTTCTTTCTTTCTTTCTTTCTTTCTTTCTTTCTTTCTTCTTTCTTTCTTTCTTTCTTTCTTTCTTTCTTTCTTTCCCTAATCAGCTGCTTATTTAAAACACTAAACAGTTTTTTTCTTAAAAATGGTAAAGAGCAGTGGCAGCTGTCCCTCTTACCTGTTCTTTTGATAAGACATATTTAGCTCTCATCTGCTGATGATCGGAGGGAAGTATAAGTCAAGGAGCAGGTGAAGATGTGTATACACAGGAGAAAACAAATCTAGATGATAGGAAAGTAAGTCAAGTTCTTGGCAGCTAAATTCATTCAGTCCACACATTTTTCTCCAGCCCTTTAGGAATGTGGCTAGACATGATGAGTGAGAGGCCGAGCTCTTTATCAAGGCACATAAATAATCAGTAATACCAAGTTATGCCTTTCTCAATCAGAATGAGTAGGTCAGACTATCAAATTGCTCCAGAGCAAATGTTAAAAATAAATAAATAAAAGGAATCTGTGAACAGACCTCCTAATATTCAATTATGTATGTATACTCTCCAAAAATAAAGGCAAACATTTTTTATTTATTTTATTTATTTATTTATTTGATTTATATCCCGCCCATCTGGTATATTCTACCACTCTGGGCGGCTTCCAACAAACATATATACATTAAAATGACATAAAAACATTATAACATAATCAATAACAAAATAGTGCAAAAACTATAAATAAAAATGAATAGCAAGAAAGAAAAAAGAGTCAGGTGCTGACAGGAGGGAAGGCCTGGATGTACAGCCATGTTTTTAATTGGCTTTTAAATGTACCCAGCGTGGGGGCCTCGCGGATCTCCGGTGGGAGGCCATTCCAGAGGCGAGGAGCCACCGCCGAGAAGGCCCGGTTTCGTGTCTTTTCCCTTCGGGCCTCCCTCGGCGTCAGGCTCCTCAACCTCACCTCCTGACTCGCGCGGGTGATCCGGGTAGATCTCGGTAGGAGCAGGCGTTCCGCCAAGTATCGAGGTCCTAAACCATTTAGGGCTTTATAAGTAAGCATTAAGACTTTCAAGTCAATGCGGAAACGGATAGGCAGCCAGTGTAGCATGGCCAGAGTAGGAGAAATGTGCTGGTATTTTCTCACTCCAGTAAGGAGTCTGGCCGCCGCATTCTGGACCACCTGAAGCTTCCGCAGCAGCCTCAAAGGGAGCCCCACGTAGAGCGCGTTACAGTGGTCTAATCTTGAGATTACGAGCGCATGCACCAAGGTAGTGAGTGCCCCCGTGTCAAGGTAGGGCCGCAGCCGGGCTATCCGCCAGAGGTGGAAAAAGGCGGTACGGACTACCAACGCCACCTGCGTTTCCATGGTGAGCGTCGGGTCCAAATGTACGCCCAGGCTGCGGACCCCACTCTTCGCAGCCAGGGTCACCCCCCCCAAACGAGATAGAGTCACCCAGGTCACCAACCACGGGGACAAACTCACTTTTATGAACGTATTTCTGGTAAAAGGGAGAAGACCAAATCACATTACATTTTAAAACCCTAACATCTGTCTGTAAAAGGTTTATTAACACTGCTGGAGTGTTACCGCCACGTGTCAGTTGTGCTCAGCAAAATAGGTGGCACAAACAAAACATGGAAAATGAAAGAAAACCAACCAAACAACATTGATGATGATGATGTCATATGAACAAAGACCTCAGCAATATTTTTCCCATCTTGAACTATATTACTACTGTTATTTTTTATTTTATTATATTGTTTTTATTTTATCTATTATTGTTAGCCGCCCAGAGTAGACTTCGGTCTAGATGGGCAGGGTATAAATTTAATAAATAAATAAATAAATAAATAAATAGATACCAAAGTATTCAATGTTCAGGGAAATGGGTCTGGAGTCTCCAAATGTTGCTGAAATGAGACTGTGAGGAACACTGATAGATATTCTCATCCTCAATGAAAAAGCTGTCTTCATATTGAAAATGAAGACATTTTCTTCCACACAAGACCAAAAAAAGCTAACACACTTTTTTTTGCCAGCAGCAGATCTCCCAAACAGCTTTTTGATGTTGTTGGGTTTTTTTTTAAAAAAAACACCCTTCACATTTTTCCGTAAAAAGAATATTTAGGACTCCAAATTCGAGAACCCCTGGCCAGAATCACCAATGGTGAGGGATCCTAAGAGTAATAGTCCAGGCATCTGGAGGGTGCAATATACCCACACTTCAGTTATAGAATTTTGATCATAAAACAGACCAAATGCCAACTCCCTAAGTTAGGAAATAAATTCACAATGTAGTCCTAATGTGTCTATTGTGGAGACCTATTGAGTTCAGATTGCAACCTTAGTAACACATTAATTGTTTGCTTTCAGACACCTTTGTCTTTGTTGCAAGCGTTTTGCATTTTTTTATCATCCTTACCATTATCACACTGCAATTACAGCACTTCAAGCCATAATTTAGCTCATAACATTTGATTCCCTTTAGCATGCCTACAAAGCACATTCTTTTTCTTAATGTTTCCT
Source organism: Intellagama lesueurii (assembly GCA_037013535.1). Taxonomy (NCBI): domain Eukaryota; kingdom Metazoa; phylum Chordata; class Lepidosauria; order Squamata; family Agamidae; genus Intellagama; species Intellagama lesueurii. Next base: position 161,833,105 of record JBAJHW010000005.1, read on the forward strand.
TAAAATGCTTCAGAAAACAAATATTGATTTCAAGTTGGATTAGTCTGTGAGATTTACAGTTTCTTCCATCTGGCTATTAAACTAGAATCTCACAAATTTGCTGTACATGTTATTAAAGGACAATATATGCATGTATCATTGCGAGGGTCTACTGCTGTCACTTTCTGCATCAGTTATGGATTCAAAAATTAAAACAAAAAGCCGAATGGAATTATTCTACTTAAATACTATTTCTGAAGAGTTTAAAGAAGGAATGGAAACTTCAGGAGACCAGTCTTTTAAAATGCTAGAAAATTAAAAAATATTCTTAGTGACCATAATAGCCAAATTAATTTATAGTAACATGGAGTTGGGTCCAAGGAAAGAAGAAATAAATAAAAGTAAGCAGAAGTGCTATTTCACAAATACTTGAATAATAGCTTGCAATAAAAGTTATAACCAGTAGAGCAGTTGCAAATTCAAAAGTTCCAGTGTCCCTCCTCAAGACTTCTTTCACGTGCCTTCTTTCCTGAGTGCACTTCAAATTATGACTCTTGTGCAACTACTGGTGGGGTGACAGGATTCCATGGGGAAGGAAGGGAGAAGTTGCCATCCAGACACCAGACACCCCCCCCCCACATTCTTCTTGCATGGCTTGTAGAACACAGAGGAAATGACAGCTGTCGTGGCTTGCCTACTCCTCCTCCATGCTTCTACACTGCCCTACTACCTTATCCCGGGTTTAGCAATAAGACACTGTAAAACAAACACAGAAGGCGAGTTAGATGAAGAAGAAAGAAAAAAGCAAACTTTTCCAAGCAGCCCAAGGAATGAATTTCAGGATGGTTCATTTTCTGGGTTTTTGGTTGACATCTTGTGCCCGTGCACTGAAAAAGATTGGGGTGCAGAAAACCAAGAAGTACTCACACTATCCTAATCAAGGCAGCAAAAAGGCAGGCAGGCAACTGCAATGGCAAGCTGGCTTCTTCCACATGAGACAAAGTGCAAGGCAGGAAAAGATTCACCCATCCATCCAAAGGGGGAAGTGGTCTGATAGATAGATAGATAGATAGATAGATAGATAGATAGATAGATAGATAGATAGATAGATAGATAGATAGATAGATAGATAGATAGATAGATAGATAGATAGATAGATAGATAGAAAGATAGATAGATAGATAGGTAGGTAGATAGATAGGTAGATAGGTAGATAGGTAGATAGGTAGATAGGTAGATAGGTAGATAGGTAGATGCAAAAAAAAGTGGTTTTGAAGGACAGGTCAGTCTTAAGAGACATGAGTCAGCAGTGACCTGATGGTAGGGGCGATCTGACACAGTCAATTGGGAGTGACCCAGGAAGATCATATCTGCAAAAAAGGGGCGAGCGATCACTTCCTTATGGAGGGCATGTCTACATCACTGGCAATAACAATAGCTACATTTATGGCAGTTTGCATGGTTGCAATTGTTGAAGAAGTTGCTTAGTAGGCTACATAAGTCAATGGGTGGCCACTCTGGAATCACAGATGATCTTTGGTTCGACCTAGTTGGATTCTTCTTATTTAACTTTGTGTACAACACACATATATTTTTACAATTACTACAGTATGTGAGTACAAGTAGCTCCAGAGCTACTGAAGTGGTTGGGCCAAAGCATAAGGGACGCTCAGCTGTGGACGTGCCTGGAAGTGAAAGGAAAGTCCGATGCTGCAAAGAAAAATACTGCATAGGAACCTGGAATGTAAGATCTATGAACCTTGGTAAACTGGATGTGGTCAAACAGGAGATGGCAAGAATAAACATTGACATCCTGGGCGTCAGTGAACTAAAATGGACGGGAATGGGCGAATTCAGACGAATTCAGACGATTATCATATCTACTATTGTGGACAAGAATCCCGTAGAAGAAATGGAGTAGCCCTTATAGTCAACAAAAGAGTGGGAAAAGCTGTACTGGGATACAATCTCAAAAATGATAGAATGATTTCAATACGAATCCAAGACAGACCTTTCAACATCACAGTAATCCAAGTTTATGCACCAACCACTGATGCTGAAGAGCCTGAAATTGACCAATTCTATGAAGACTTAAAACACCTTCTAGAACTGACACCAAAGAAAGGTGTTCTTGTCATTATAGGGGACTGGAATGCTAAAGTAGGGAGTCAAGAGATAAAAGGAACAACAGGTATGTTTGGCCTTGGAGTTCAAAATGAAGCAGAGCAAAGGCTAATCGAGTTTTGTCAAGAGAACAAGCTGGTCATCACAAACACTCTTTTCCAACAACACAAGAGGCGACTCTACACATGGACATCACCAAATGGGCAATACCGAAATCAGATTGATTATGTTCTCTGCAGCCAAAGATGGAGAAACTCTATACAGTCAGCAAAAACAAGACCTGGAGCTGATTGTGGCTCTGATCATCAGCTTCTTATAGCAAAACTCAAGCTTAAACTGAAGAAAGTAGGAAAAACCACTGGGCTAGTCAGGTATAATCTAAACCAAATCCCTTATGAATACACAGTGGAAGTGAAGAACAGATGTAAGGAACTAGATTTGGTGGACAGAGTGCCTGAAGAACTATGGATGGAGGCTCATAACATTGTACAGGAGGCAGCAACAAAAACCATCCCAAAGGAAATGCAAGAAAGCAAAGTGGCTGTCCAACGAGGCCTTACAAACAGCAGAGAAGAGAAGGGAAACAAAATGGAAGGGAGATAGGGAAAGTTACAGAAAATTGAATGCAGACTTCCAAAGAAGAGCAAGGAGAGACAAGAGGGCCTTCTTAAATGAACAGTGCAAAGAAATAGAGGAAGATAATAGAAAGGGAAAAACCAGAGATCTCTTCAAGAAAATTGGAGATATTAAAGGAACATTTTGTGCAAAGATGGACATGATAAAGGACAAAAATGGTAGGGACCTCACAGAAGCAGAAGACATCAATAAGAGGTTGTAAGAATACACAGAGGAATTATCCCAGAAAGATCTGGATGTCCCGGACAACCCAGATAGTGTGGTTGCTGACCTTGAGCCAGACATCCTGGAGAGTGAAGTCAAGTGGGCCTTAGAAAGCATGGCTAAGAACAAGGCCAGTGGAGGTGATGGCATTCCAGTGGAACTATTTAAAATCTTAAAAGATGACGCTGTTAAGGTGCTACACTCAATATGCGAGCAAGTTTGGAAAACTCAGCAGTGGCCAAAGGATTGGAAAAGATCAGTCGACATCCCAATCCCAAAGAAGGGCAGTGCCAAAGAATGTTCCAACTACCGTACAATTGCACTCATTTCACACGCTAGCAAGGTTATGCTCAAAATCCTCCAAGGTAGGTTTCAGCACTATGTGGACCGAGAACTCCCAGAAGTACAAGCTGGATTTCGAAGGGACAGAGGAACTAGAGACCAAATTGCTAACATGCACTGGATTATGGAGAAAGCCAGAGAGTTCCAGAAAAACATCTACTTCTGCTTCATTGACTACGCAAAAGCCTTTGACTGTTTGGACCACAACAAACTATGGCAAGTTCTTAAAGAAATGGGAGTGCCTGACCACCTTATCTATCTCCTGAGAAATCTATATGTGGGACAGGAAGCAACAGTTAGAACTGGATATGGAACAACTGATTGGTTCAAAATTGGGAAAGGAGTACGACAAGGCTGTATATTGTCCCCCTGCTTATTTGACTTATATGTAGAATACATTATGCGAAAGGCAGGACAGGATGAATCCCAAGCCGGAATTAAGATTGCTGGAAGAAATATCAACAACCTCAGATATGCAGATGATACCACTCTGATGGCAGAGAGTGAGGAGGAATTAAAGAACCTCTTAATGAGGGTGAAAGAGGAGAGCGCCAAAAATGGTCTGAAGCTCAACATCAAAAAAACTAAGATCATGGCCACTGGCCCCATCACCTCCTGGCAAATAGAAGGGGAAGATATGGAGGCAGTGACAGATTTTACTTTCTTGGGCTCCATGATCACTGCAGATGGTGACAGCAGCCACGAAATTAAAAGACGTCTGCTTCTTGGGAGGAAAGCAATGACAAACCTAGACAGCATCTTAAAAAGCAGAGACATCACCTTGCCGACAAAGGTCCGCATAGTCAAAGCTATGGTTTTTCCAGTAGCAATGTATGGAAGTGAGAGCTGGACCATAAAGAAGGCTGACCGACGAAGAATTGATGCTTTTGAATTGTGGTGCTGGAGGAAACTCTTGAGAGTCCCCTGGAAAGCAAAGAGAACAAACCTATCCATTTTGACGGAAATCAACCCGGAGTGCTCACTGGAAGAACAGATCCTGAAGCTGAGGCTCCAATACTTTGGCCATCTCATGAGAAAAGAAGACTCCCTGGAAAAGACCCTGATGTTGGGAAAGTGTGAAGGCAAGAGGAGAAGGGGACGATAGAGGATGAGATGGTTGGACAGTGTCATTGAAGCTACCAACATGAATTTGACCCAACTCCGGGAGGCAGTGGAAGACAGGAGGGCCTGGCGTGCTCTGGTCCATGGGGTCACGAAGAGTCAGACATGACTTAACGACTAAACAACAACAACAGTATGTGATAGTTTCATCTCACTTCCTAACAATTTGCTGTCTTTAAACTCCACCATTCCTCAGATATTTTGACTGAACAGCAATCCTGAAAATTTAAGTCAGATTTTAGCCTTGGGCAAAATGGGTGTCAACTCTATTATTCTGACTCTTTACACAAGTTTCTATATATTATTACTGCAAATCAAATTTAAGATCTAACAGCCTGGAGGATACTGTTGTACTGTAGACAAAGTTCCAGCTTTTTTTTTTCTTGATGGTTAATCTTTTCTTATATTACAAAGCTATCTTTGTAAAGGTCTCTAATCCTGACAGATCCAGTAAATGTTACTAATGCAAGCATCAAGCTGGAAAACCTGACAAATATAGACAAGCAAAGTCATCCAGAAACAATACAGGATGGTGTCATCTTAGTGTTTCAAAACCTCATCTCTCAGGAGACTCAAGGGTTATTTCCATTTGAAAGAACAAACATTAAGGTGGGGAAAAGGCTAAAGCAGCTAATGGATAACTTGTCAAGAGCTGATGTACATTCACAAACTAGGGAAAAAAATGGTAGCAAAGATAACACATAATGTTCAAATGTATCCTAGATGTGTCATAGCTGGGAAAATTAAAATATTTTAATGGAAACAAATCATGAAAATATTTCTGCATTACCTAATGTTAAAATATTTTATAATATTCCTACCATAGATTTTGCGCTGAAAGAGACTGAAGTGAAGGCTACAATTCTATGCATGCCCAGTTTCATCCAAGAGTAGTCTCTATCTGGTCAAATCATCATCATCCCAAGTTAAATGTTGCTGGGGCAAGGAGATATAATACATATGAACAAATGAAATAAACAAAATGGGAAAAATCAAAGCATTCATAGTTGTGTGTAGAAACTTCTGGATAACCTACATATTCTGATCCTAATTCCCAGTCACCTTTTAATATATAGGAACATTTAATGGAGGCATGCAAGGAGAATAGCCATTGGGTACTATAGGCATAAACCATGGCCAAAATCCTGTCACTTAACACAGTAAATCACACTAGAGGAGACCTATTGAATCAATGGGGATTCAGTGAGTCAAATCCTTTGTTAGGTCCATTGATGTACATGGGCCTACTCTAACTATGACTTACTATTCTGAAGTATGTCATAATTAGAGTAGGGCCACTTACATCAATGGACCTAACCGAGGACTTGACTGACTAAATCCCCATTGAGTCAACAAGCCTGCTTTAGTGTGATTTACTGTGCTAAGCTAAGCAACTTGAATTTGGCTATTGATAGCTTGTGACTGGCTTGGGGCACCTCCTCAAAATTTGGGGTGAGATGTCCCCCATCTCAATCCACATGCTGCTTGTGAATATAAATAGAGATACTAAATGGACATCGACTTTAGATATAATACTGACTACAACATCGTACAAATATATGGGCTCAGGATACTCATATGTTTAGCTACCTTGGCTCCTTTTAAGGAGAAAGATGAGGTAAAAATAAATAAATGAATACACATACATACACATACATACATACATACATACATACATACATACATACAATACATACATACATACATACATACATACATAACTCACAGTAGGTTTCTAAATTAATGGAATTGTCCTAATCTGAATTATGTTATGTCATGATGATTATGTCCAATACACTGGGGACACAAGGGAACTTATTTATTTTGGCCAAACCAGTGCATTGCTCCACCAGAAATGAGCTACACAGTAGCTAAAACTCACTAGTAAGCCACAGCTAGAGTTAGGCCTGTTGAATTAGTGGGGATCTGGTGAGCCATCACCTATATAAGTTGGATTTCTTCCATGTGCATACTCCAGTTGTGACTTACAACTAGAGATGGGGACGAATATAAAAATGAATCGGCTTTTTCGACGAAAATAGTCAAATCGTTAAATATTTGTTGATCCGTATTCGTCAAATTTTAAGTCCCAATGAATACGGATTGACAAATATTTTCCTGCTTTTATTCGTCATTCGTAATTTAAAAAAAAACCATTCTGCCTACTGGCCGCCGATCAGCTGATCGGTGGGCTGATAGGCAGCCAGCCACCCCCACAGCCAGTCACCCCCACAGCCTACCCCCACCCCTTCCTCTCCCTTCCTTAGCCCTCCCACCCCCGGCGACACCCCCTTACCATAATCACTGCTGCCGCCTCTGAGGTCTCTATCTGGCCTTCACAGCCATGGTATGTAAAAAGGGAGACTGGCTGCCCTTTGCAAAGACGGCGGCTGCGGCTTCATTTAGGGTAGGGAAGCTGCAGCTGCCATCTTTGCAAAGGGCAGCCTGTGGGAATCTAGTTTTTTTTAAAATAACCCCCATTAATCAATGAATGACGTCGTTATTTATTGCTTCATGGGGGCAACTTCGTGCTTCGTGAGTCATCAACATTTGACGGCTCACGAAGTGGGACAACTCGCCAAAATGGTGAGTCATCCCCATCTCTACTTACAATGCGATATCAGCCTGTGTTTCTTAAGCCAGTTTTTAATCCATGCCCCTCTTTGATACCTGGCTCTCCCAATAACCGTGCTTGAATTTTGAAATGTTACAGCTAAAGCCAGACCAAAGCATTTGTAAATTAGGGGAGAAAAAGCTTCTGTTGATCTTCGTCATCTTCTTCCTTAAAGTGGACTACTGGATGTAATAGGATTATGTAATAAACTGCATGTTAAGGAAGAAATTAGTATAATTGCTCTCCTGCCATTTTGAAATTACTTATCTAGATCTATGTATTTAGAATCTATGCATTTTTATAAACTGGCTGTACAGCTTAGTCAGTTGGGTACCTAGCTGCAAACTCCCTACTGTGCCTCTTGAAAGAAAAGTGAGCCTGGGTAGTCTTTGGCAAGCTTGATGGCAAGTTTGATTATGATGAGGATGGTGATGATTATGATGATGCATGTTTATTCAGGATTATGCTCCACTATATTTAATAGACTTGGCACCTCGATAAGTGTGCATAGGATTGCAGCCACCATTGTATACTGCAAAGAAAAAATAGGCCGTGTGCAGCTTTGCAGAAAGACTGAACAGTTAATTCAGAAGCTCATAAAACCCAAAGTAGAATTTAAGCCCTAAACCTTAGCACATATAAAAGAAACGAAGAAGATAAAAATGGTAAGGAATTATACAATAAAAATATCTAGTATTCAGAAATAATTAAAATTCTGAAAATAAATTACGTAAAGAATAAAACCACGCTTAGCATAAGAATGTGACTTCAGGAGAAACTTTTCCAGAGTATGTGTAATATTTGACTTTGCTTTTAAAAGCTTCTGTGTGGTCTTATACCTCCATCCACATACTAATATATTTCTTGCACACATGGAAAAATATCTGTCCTAGAAGTTTTTTAAAAAATTGAATATACCATTTTCTTCTACATTGCACTAATCCCTCCATCTGAAATATAGATAAGCATCACACGTAAATAACGGTACTTCATGGAATTAATTAATACACAAAATGCTTCTTGCGCTAATCGTTTCCAGAAAAACACTTTTCATCACCACTGTATTGGGTTTTCATAATTCAAATGTAATATCTTGCATTAATGTCTATACAATTTATATTTCCATATGGATACTTGTTGCCCCTTTGTGATAACTCTTAGTGAATTAATATATCATTTCCACCACTATACAATAACAGGGTGGAGAAAAAAAACTAGAAAAAAGGTGTGTGGTCCTTAAGATAATGAAATGCAAGAGCAGGTGATACCTTTCTTAGATCACTAAAAAACCTCAACAAATTATTAGCTTTTGATGGTAACATCTTCCTCAGGCTGTGCTCCACTGCAAAGGCTTTTTAGGGGGAAAATAGTTTTAGGTAGCATATGGCTGGAATTATTCTCTTAGCTCTTTGTCACGCACCCCCAGTGTCCCTAGTTTGTTTCCCTCAAACCCAGGTCCACTTTCGGGCACGACTTTCTTAATTCTCCATACACCAACTGCCACCAGTGGATCTTTATCCACACTTTACCAATAATGCTGCCTGGACACGTGTTGTCAAATATAACTGATTATTTATTGTTTAGTTGTTGAATCACATAAGTATATTAATAGATGTTGTATAATATTGCACTCATTACTTGGATATTAAACACGCTTCTTTATTGGTATTACTTTTCATATAAATCACTGTTAATCACTGGAATACTATCTGATGACTGTCTATTTATTTTACTTCTATCTTTTAACTATTCTTTAATCCATAAACCAACTATACCACACCAACTTTCCAATCTCTCTCATAAAACTCTCTAAACCTCCTCTCTCCTTCTCTCTCAGTTTCCAACTGTCTCCAACTGTCTCTCTGACTCCGCCCTCCTGTCCTCTCATAGGCTCCAGCTCTAGAGCTCCACATGACGGACAGGTGGGACATGGGCATTCCGCCACACTCTTCAAACAAAGATCTGCCAAATGACCTGCATGTACCTACCCCACAACATTGTATTCTTTTGAAACACAAGGATTCTTTTTGACTGGGGTTGGGAGAAAGACAATATAGAAACATTGCAGCCTTCATGGTGGGAGGTGGAGGACAGCTCAGAGAACCCATATAATGTACTGATGGCACCAGGTTATGGGGTTGCACTACCAAGACCCATCTTCTGGTGATCCATGCAAAAGCCACACTCCCCTGCAAGATGTACATCTAGCAGTTGTGCTAAGTGTTTTAATTCATATACCATTATGTGTATGAGGTACCTCCATGCAAGGAAGAGTTTGAGGCCGGTGATCATAGATACACATTCTTATCGGACTACACAGCCCATCTGCACAAGCTGAACAATAATTCTTCAGGCTTGATGTAACTGGATCCATACAGGAACAGCCTTATAGGTAGTTTCGTCTTCTGAGGGTGTTTCATACAGAGCTCCATAGTGCAGTGGTTAAACTGCAGCACTGCAGTCAGGACTCTGCTCGTGACCTGAGTTTGATCCTGATGGATTCAGAAAGCCAGCTCAAGACTTGACTCAGCTTTCTATCCTTCAGAGGTTAGTAAAATGAGTATCCAGCTTACGGGGGGCAAAATTTTGTTTGCATAATTATGTTGTAAATTGCTCATAGAGTGCTTTAGCACTATGAGGCAGTATAAATCAAAGCAGCAAACAACTGTGTCGTTTACCCCGTGGCTCCTGCTTGTTTCACCAAACACAGAGCTCACGAAGGTATCCCAACACGCCCTTTAACTCGCTGCCACCAGTTGATCTCTTTACCAGCCATATTTCCTATGAAAGACTGAGGTCCATTCAGTACTTAACTTTGAAATAAGAGCAGGTTTATTGATTACAAGTTGTTTCAGGAATAATTCTTAAGCACATTCTTAAAGTTACACAAAGCTTCAGTAGTTTCCTTGATCCTTTTCTATCTTAACTAATACAGATAACACTCTGACTATTCACTCCTTAAATTCTCTCTCTGCCTCAAACCCAAACTATCTCCCCTAAAAAAAACTCTGTCTCTGACTGAACTGACTAGACTCTGACTCACCCCTCCCTTCCAGTTTCTCTGGCTCTGCCTCCCAACAGCTCTCATTGGTACATGCAAATAATCTTCTACCTGACCAAAGCAGGGTGATTGTCACAACAACAAATCCCTGTATTGTTTTAGTATGCTTGTGAAGAAATCTTGTGTTTGGTGAAATTCTAAACAAGAGTTGATGTTTTGAGCATCCTGTAACCTCTAGCACGAAGGGCAATGGTTTGCAATGGCAGTCATTGTACCCACGATGCGAGTAAAGCACTCTTTGCACAAAACTACTCTCCTTTCCCCCATTTGTTCAGCTAAGCACACATAGCAAACACAAAAGGACAGGCTGATTCATCACAAAGTCACAAAGAACATTGCCTCATCTAATTCTATCGCTTCGATAGTCCATGCAACAACACAAAAGCATTCACATTTTTTTCAGTTTCTACATTTTACAAAAATGTGCAACCTTCCCAGAGCTAAGTCTCACTGAGACTAAAAAAAAGTGAAAATGCTTCAATCTAAGCAGAAATTTGCCTTGTGTTGTTGTATTTAATGAATAAGGGGAACATTGAAGAATTAGATCCCTAGTTTTTAGACAACTTCATGTGATCAGTGTACAACAGATGTGTGAAAAGCTAAGGAACAAAAAAAAGGATGGCAATGATTTATTTATATTAAATGCCAATCCTATGCACACTTCCTTTGAACATAGTAGTGCTTATAGAGTTAGGCTGCAAGTGAATTTTTCACAATGTGCCAATATATGAAATTCAGTCATTCGTATTTTTTTCTGCAGACATAGATTGTTAAAATGTCACCTGACATTATAACTCTGAGACAATGGCTGAAATCCTGTTTGTTTTCCCATGATGTAAAGTTACACCATTGTAAGCTGGTTGGGTGTTACAATCCAGATTGCTCAAATTAGATGTGCAATTCACCACAAGACTCCCATTTAGCCTGTTGCACGGCATGTATGCAGAAAGGCTTTGAGAATAGCACTTCCACTCTACCCCAGTTTTCAGTATCATCGAGGCAGGCATCTTTGCATTGCTTAGGCAAAGGTGCGCAACAGGATTTTAGCCAGAGTCTGCCACAAAGCAAGGTGAAGCACCCGGGGGGGGGGGGGGGGAGAAGAGAAAATGAAACACCTGAGAAATCCTTCAAGAATTTATGTGAGAGTCCTCAAGGAGAAAAAAAAATTGGTAAAAGAAAATTACAAAGAGAAAAAGAGGATCCCCACCCCTCGATTCTTTCAGAAAACGAGAAACTGAGAAATTGCCATCTCTAGTTCTCATCTGCTCCAGCATGGCTTATAGAGTAGTGTTAAAGAAACCAGAGTTTCTGAGTCATTTCAGGGAACTTGAGGGGGAAGGAGGAGTCCCACAGCTCTTGAATTCTCAACTGCCAAACAGCTGAACCATGAGATAGTTTCAGTTTTGCAGGCAGATAAAAACAGATGAAAACAGTGACGGAAAGCTAACATGGCAGGACCAATAATTCAGCCTTATAAATGAAATTCTCTCCTGTATTGAGAAATGTTCCAGGCTCTGAAATGTGATAAAATGGCTGGTCTGACAGCTTTGGTCAGATGTCCAGGGGTGAGCCTTGAATAATAAAAGTGATGAGATAGCAAAGAGTGTGACTGAGGGATAGGTGATAATGTGAAATCAGATGAGCATGATATGGTTATTTTAGAGTTTTCTTTTATTCCATTCTCAAGTCCAAAGAAACAACTCTCTGTTTTAAGCTCTTTTTGTGACTCCTGTGGTAGTACTGCATCTGCCGGAAGGCCAGCATGTATATTAGAGCCCTCAGGAAATTGAGAAAAATTTCAAGGAAAAAGTCACTTACAATAAATATACATTGTTCTTTTTTATAACATGTAGTTATGAAGGCAAAAAACAATGTGATAACTAAGGAAAAGATAAATGACTGCCCTCTGAGCTGTACCGATCATTTTAATGGGCTCTGTTGACAGAGTGCTGCCAAAATGTAACTGTTGTTTAGTCGTTAAGTTGTCCCCGACTCGTCGTGACCCCATGGACCAGAGCACGCCAGGCCCTCCTGTCTTCCACTGCCTCCTGGAGTTTGGTCAGATTCATGTTGGTAGCTTCGATGACACTGTCCAACCATCTCGTCCTCTGTCGTCCCCTTCTCCTCTTGCCTTCACACTTTCCCAACATCAGGGTCTTTTCCAGGGAGTCTTTACTTCTCATGAGATGGCCAAAGTATTGGAGCCTCAGCTTAAGGATCAGTCCTTCCAGTGAGAACTCAGGGTTGATTTCCTTCAAAATGGATAGGTTTATTCTCTTTGCAGTCCAGGGGACTCTCAAGAGTCTCCTCCAGCACCACAATTCAAAAGCATCAATTCTTCAGCGGTCAGCCTTCTTTATGGTCCAGCTCTCACTTCCATACAACACTACTGGAAAAACCATAGCTTTGACTATGCGGACCTTTGTCGGCAAGGTGATGTCTCTGCTTTTTAAGATGCTGTCTAGGTTTGTCATCGCTTTCCTCCCAAGAAGCAGGCGTCTTTTAATTTCGTGGCTGCTGTCACCATCTGCAGTGATCATGGAGCCCAAGAAAGTAAAATCTTTCACCGCCTCCATATCTTCCCCTTCTATTTGCCAGGAGGTGATGGGACCAGTGGCCATGATCTTCATTTTTTTGATGTGCTTCAGACCATTTTTGGCGCTCTCCTCTTTCACCCTCATTAAGAGGTTCTTTAATTCCTCCTCACTTTCTGCCATCAGAGTGGTATCATCTGCATATCTGAGGTTGTTGATATTTCTTCCGGCAATCTTAATTCCAGTTTGGGATTCCTCCAGTCCAGCCTTTTGCTTGATGTATTCTGCATATAAGTTAAATAAGCAGGGAGACAGTATACAGCCTTGTCGTACTCCTTTCCCAATTTTGAACCAATCAGTTGTTCCATATCCAGTTTTAACTGTTGCTTCCTGTCCCACATATAGATTTCTCAGGAGATAGATAAGGTGGTCAGGCACTCCCATTTCTTTAAGAACTTGCCATAGTTTGTTGTGGTCCATACAGTCAAAGGCTTTTGTGTAGTCAATGAAGTAGAGGTAGATGTTTTTCTGGAACTCTCTGGCTTTCTCCATAATCCAGCACATATTAGCAATTTGGTCTGTAGTTCCTCTGCCCCTTCGAAATCCAGCTTGTACTTCTGGGAGTTCTCGGTCCACGTACTGCTGAAGCCTGCCTTCTAGGATTTTGAGCATAACCTTGCTAGCGCGTGAAATGAGTGCAATTGTACGGTAGTTGGAGCATTCTTTGGCACTGCCCTTCTTTGGGATTGGGATGTAGACTGATCTTTTCCAATTCTCTGGCCACTGCTGAGCTTTCCAAACTTGCTGGCATATTGAGTGTAGCACCTTAACAGCGTCATCTTTTAAGATTTTAAAGAGTTCAACTGGAATGCCATCACTTCCATTGGCCTTGTTGTTAGCCATGCTTTCTAAGGCCCACTTGACTTCACTCTCCAGGATGTCTGGCTCAAGGTCAGCAACCACACTATCTGGGTTGTCCGGGACATCCAGATCTTTCTGGTATAATTCCTCTGTGTATTCTTGCCAACTATTCTTGATGTCTTCTGCTTCTGTGAGGTCCCTACCATTTTTGTCCTTTATCATGTCCATCTTCACACAAATGTTCCTTTAATACCTCCAATTTTCTTGAAGAGATCTCTGGTTTTTCCCTTTCTATTATTTTCCGCTATATCTTTGCACTGTTCATTTAAGAAGGCCCTTTTGTCTCTCCTTGCTATTCTCTGGAAGTCTGCATTCCATTTTCTGTAACTTTCCCTATCTCCCTTGCATTTTGTTTCCCTTCCCTTCTCTGCTATTTGTAAGGCCTCGTTGGACAGCCACTTTGCTTTCTTGCATTACTTTTTCTTTGGGATGGTTTTTGTCGCTGCCTCCTGTACAATGTTACGAGCCTCCAACCATAGTTCTTCAGGCACTCTGTCCACCAAATCTAGTTCTTTAAATCTGTTCTTCACTTCCACTGTGTATTCATAAGGGATTTGGCTTAAATTATACCTGACTAGCCCAGTGGTTTTTCCTACTTTCTTCAGTTTAAGCTTGAGTTTTGCTATAAGAAGCTGATGATCAGAGCCACAATCAGCGCCAGGTCTTGTTTTTGCTGACTGTATAGAGCTTCTCCATCTTTGGCTGCAGAGAACATAATCAATCTGATTTCGGTATTGCCCATCTGGTGATGTCCATGTGTAGAGTCGCCTCTTGTGTTGTTGGGAAAGAGTGTTTGTGATGACCAGCTTGTTCTCTTGACAAAACTCTATTAGCCTTTGCCCTGCTTCGTTTTGAACTCCAAGGCCAAACGTACCTGTTGTTCCTTTTATCTCTTGACTCCCTACTTTAGCATTCCAGTCTCCTATAATGAGAAGAACATCTTTCTTTGGTGTCAGTTCTAAAACTGTAATAGCCAAACTGTAATAGTGCCACCAAAAACAGGCACTGCCACAGCAGCTCCCCACAATAAAAGCCATACTAGTAAAAGTTGGCAGTTTTGCCACTGCCTCCCTCAACAAAAGTATTTTTTTCAAAAGGAAGGAACACTTTGCCTGCAAGAATGTAAAGGCTCTTTGGTGCCGGAAGAGGATTGACTCAGGGGACATAGGCAGAAAATGATAAACATGTAAGCCTTGAAACAGGAATTTCAGGTAAGTAGAAAGCTCAAGAAAAGGCTTGACATAATAGGATGCAGGTGAAGAAAAAGAAAATAAAAGTATAAACTAGGAGAAAAGAAAGATTAGAGAGAGAGAGAGTTTAGGCCTATTTAGATTTTACAGAATGCAATTTCTTCAACATGCCTAGAGGAGAGCTGCTAGTCTCACTCTATCACTGTTCTCCTTCACAGAAACAAACAAACAAAAAAATCTGAAGTGATGTTCCTGCTCATTGGTGGAATTTCCATGAAAGCATGGAAATTGGAGTTCTAGTTCATATGGAGAGACTATATATGAAAAGAAACCTCCTCTCTTCAGATTTGTTGCTGCCTGGATAGGTCTAATGCGGTTAGGCCTGCCAACATCCTCTTCCTGCTTCCTTTTATACAGAATGTTGTGTGACTGGTGGCAGTGAATCTTACTGACACTTAACATCAGGTAAGCAAGGCAGGACTGATGTATGAGGCTTCTCACTGAGGGCCTTAATGCAAAGTACTAACTGAAGGAAGGTCATTTCCATTTATTTCTAGCAATACCATGAGATGCATAACATTTTTTGATGTTTGCAACTTTATATACTTCCTATACTAAATTACTTAATTTACACCTCTATGATATGTACGAATGAGAACTCTTCACCAGGTTTTTATCTACTTCTTCAAATGTAACAAATTATTGGCAGATTTAATAGAGGTAGATATATCAAACATGCATTTTTAAATATGTTACATTGAAAGAAGGAAGATATTTAAATAAATATTTGTAGTGTTTAGATGCATCTTTTGAGTTTTCAAAACTATCTATTAATTTGGAAATTGAATATAATTATAGTTGAATTATAGAAAAAAAAAATAAGGCAATCACATTGACTGCAAACAAATAGATTTGTCTATCCTTAGCCATGGCTTAGGTGAAAAGCAGCACTGCTTCCAGCATTGTTAAACAAATAGCCTGCAAAGAACTTTAGTAAAGCTTTAGTTCTAAATCCTCTTACCTGGGGATAAGCTGTGCTGGACTCAGTGGAACTTGTTTCTGAATAAATACATCTGGGATTATTTCTGTGACATAAGTTTCCTGAACCCCCTGCTAAACAAATTCTATGATATATTGGATGCAAGTGATCTTAAGTCATGGTATTACTGCTGAGAAAACCAGTCTCCTTACAGCTGTATGTAGACCTTGGGCATCATCTTTCTAATGTTTTTCTCTCTTTTGCAGTGGGGATCTTGGTTGCTTCTGTTTAGGCCACGAGTGCACTGAGTACCAAATACAAGAGTATCAACTGGAGAAAACTTGAACTTCCATTCTTTATGTTCGGGGGACCCACCAAGTGAAATTTCTCAAAGAAAAATGCCTGCTCATTGATTCTTTGACCGTATCTAGTATCTGGCTCAAGACTCTCTTGAGAACAGTTGCTGGTGAGTGGAACTGTGACTGGTCACCATCGCTATTGCATGCACTTTGTGGAAAATACAAGTAGAAAGAGATTGGACTATTATACAAATCCAGTGATAGGATTCCCATTAGGTCATGCCTTTAATTACTCTGAGCTTCAGGATGAAGTGGGATACAGAGGTCAACAACAAATGTACTTACTTCGTTCATTTGTTCACAATGTTTCTATACTACACATCTGGCAATGCTATCAAGACAGTTTGCAAGTATGTAAACAAAATCTACTTACTTGTATGGGGCTTGATATAGTACATTCACTAAACAGTTAACATTAAAATGTACAATCTATTACAACAGCAAAATGTTGAGGGGCAATACAGCACAGAAATCATTAGTCGTGCTAATGCCATGTCTAATTTGGGGGAAATAAAAGCTTTCAGAATCAGTGGAAGTGATTTTCTGACTTTAAATTGTTCCCTACTTTTTCCACTGTTCCTGAAGGCTTCCTCCAGAAAAAAGAAGATCCCTTGGGATTACTGAAACCTGGGGAAAGGGGAAATAGGAAGCTTTTAATTCCACTGAAATTGCTACAACATGACTTGCGGATCATAACATCATCAACGTAGCATGACATAACTTTTGCAACAGGATTCTGTCCAATATGAAACAGTTTTTAAACTATTTAAAACAATAAATATAAAAACAGAGCAGCTACCATTAGCTGGAAAAAAAGTGCATACACAAGTACATTTGAA
This sequence comes from Intellagama lesueurii, assembly GCA_037013535.1. Classification (NCBI taxonomy): domain Eukaryota; kingdom Metazoa; phylum Chordata; class Lepidosauria; order Squamata; family Agamidae; genus Intellagama; species Intellagama lesueurii. The sequence goes on from JBAJHW010000005.1 coordinate 161,850,009, forward strand.
AATAATCACAGTATCCACACTATGGAAAACAGGTTTTGGTCCATGAATTTAACAATGCTTGTAGCAGGCCTGGGAAGGTTCAGTTCATATAGAGAACATGCACAGGCTTTGTGTGAGCTGACCTTCCTGACCTCTGCCAGCAAAAGACAACATACAGTTCCTGGAAGCTGGAGGATGAGGGACAAAGAAAGTCAGAAATAGCATATGTTAAGTAAGGAGAAAAAGGGGAAATTGAGGTAGTCATACTTACAGCAAGTGAGAATGTTCTCAATGTTCTAGTCAAAGTGATTGCAAGTGGGAAGTGCAGGTCATGATACTGAAAAGTCCAGATCAATGTGTTTATTGGAAAGTCCCATTTCAGAAAGAAGTAGATGTACTCAAAAGTGCCTTATAAAAGCGTATCTGTTTCTTTATGCCTTGCCTTTGTATCTGGGACTGTGTCGATCCAGATACTCTGTGCCACTGCATGCATGCTCTTATATTAAAATGAAATACTCTTATATTAAAATGAGATGTTCCTATATTAAAATGAAATGCTCTTATAATATAATAAAATAGTACCTGTGAAGAACAGTCTTTGTGAATTATTACTAAAAAATCCTAACACCTTGGACTACATGAGAGAGGACACTCCAGGGGGCCTCCATCTCTAGGAAGGCCCAACTTCAAGTTATTATGTGATGTCTTTCCATTGTAGAACAACTATTAAGGCCTCAGGAGAAGAACCCATGCGTTGACTGAACACACGAGTTAGGGGAAAGTCATTTGCTCTGCATTATTTATTTATTTATTTTATTTATTAAATTTATACCCCACCCATTTAGACCCAAGTCTACTCTGGGCGGCTAACAATAAAAAATGGCATAAAAGCGATATAATAAAATAGAGAACAACTGTCTGCATTCCATATGTCCAGTAATAAAACATATTCTCTGCCCTTAGGACCTTTGTTCTCAATTTGACGGGAGAAGTTTAAACATCTGTGAACATTCCATGATGTCATAGCACAGTGAAAGGAATTAGATGATGGCCAAAATCCTACTGAGTTAAGCCTGTGGAAAGCAAGCAATGTAACTTGCAGTGGCTTTTTGCTGCCAATTAACAAACCTCCCTAAGATTTTCAGGTGTACATCAGTTTGATGGGTAACTATGCAACAGGATTTTGTCCAACATGTAATACTCTATCTGTTTTACATCATTATTTTTCCATTCTTTTAGTAGACACATTACAAGCTATGTTTTCTTGTATGAGTACATATTTTGAATTTACTTTAACAGTCTATCCTGAAGAATCTCCTAACTTTCTTGCATTTTCTTATGTGGGTCTTTCTGGACAGATGAATTCACCTATAGACACATACCCAAATGAGGAAAAAAAGCTCTTTTTAAGAGCTGCTTTCAAACAAGAAACCGTCTCCTTTTGCCCAATACATATTTTAAAATGCCTAAGATGCAATTTCATTTAAGAATAATGCTGGTACAGCTTGCTTTTTGACTAAGAAAATTTCGCTCATAGCTTAAATGATGTGTGTCTTGTGAAATATGGGAAACCATGTGTCAAGTTACAATCAAATTAATGGGGGCACATTATTAATTTTCATGTCATTTAAGGAAATGGCTTTGTTTATATTTTTCAGTAAATATGAAGAAATATGAAGAAAAACCCACAATTCAAATGTAAATTTACAAAAATGCTGCCATTTAGATTCTGTCCTCCCTCGGAGAAGTATTATCCATATGCATGGACACCACTGAAACACAATGGTCTGCATAATAATAGCAAAGCTACCAGTTGATCTTTTTTCACCTTTTTTTTCTTTCAAAGGATTATAGACTTTTCTTGAGAAACAGAGCAGAGCTGGCTGTGACAGCTGGAATTAAAACCTCTAAATGCTCTAGCACTGTAGTGTCAATGAGTGGTAATGTGTATGTGCATGTATCTTCCTTCTTTTTCCAAATCGAATAACTTTTAACCCATTTCTTGTAAACATCCTGGTCTGGTCTGGGCCACCCCACTGGAGCAATGGGATATAATTTTATGACTGCTTGTTTCAATAAGATTTTACCCTTAAATTTCTTCACATTTGGGACCAAAGTAACTTGAGATCTTAAAAATGAGTCTTTAGGAGATGCCAAAACTGATTGATGTATTCATCCTGGCAGAGGGCTTTGAATGATTAGATTGTGGAGAGTTTGAATTTCTCTGTGTTCAGCCATGTTTGCATTCTAGAGTTTTGGTATTTTTCAGAGAGCTTCTTGATCTTGGACAACTGAATTTATGACAGACAAGTACAACAAGGCCCTGCCGATAATAGGAGTAGCTACCTCTGTTATATTTGGTTGGTATGGATGTGTTAGAATTTATTCCAGTTCATTTTCATCAGACTTTACCAAAACTAGTCATGCTCAGGATGAAAAGAGTCAGGCATTATTTTTTGTTTAAAAAAAAAAATCAAATATGGAGGAAAAGAAAATGACAGATATTTCCATCCATGTCTTATTGTTGATCAGCTATGTGTTTATTGTGTTTTGCATATACCAGTTGGAAATCATGGTTAAAACACAGATCCAGTAGTCTTATTCCTTTCAAATATCTTAAGTGTGAGCACAGAGTCATGATTAAAGAGTTAGATTAAGTCTGGGCAGAGCTGAGCAAAATTAATTAGACTGCAACTCAGAATCCAACATAGGCTGTGCTCATGCTGGATGGGGGACTTGTAGTTAGAAAAACTAACTTTTCCTTGCTCAAAGACTGGGAATCCTCATGTTTAAATCTGTGATGAAGCTGAGCTAGTAAATATCTTGAGGATACCATGAAGACAAAATACAGAGGAGGAGGAATAACTCTTTATACTGCATTGAGACTCTTGGCAGAAAAGATAGAGTATAAATGTGATAAATAGTAAACCAGTACCTTTGGATAAGTGGGACGTGGTGCTGCTGCGGATTAAACCACAGAAGCCTCTGTGCTGCAAGGTCAGAAGACCAGCAGTTGTAAGATCAAATCCACGCGACGGAGTGATCTCCCATTGCTTGTCCCAGCTCCTGCCAACCTAGCGGTTCGAAAGCATGTAAAAATGCAAGTAGATAAATAGGTACCACCACAGCGGGAAGGTAACGGTGTTCCATGTCTAGTCGCGCTGGCCACGTGACCATGGAGACTGTCTTTGGACAAACGCTGGCTCTATGGTTTGGAAATGGGGATGAGCACTGCCCCCTAGAGTCGGACACAACTGGACTAAATGTCAAGGGGAACCTTTACCTTACCTTTGGGTAAGGTAAAGATAAAGGAACAAGGAGGCAAGTAGAGTGTGAAGGTGCCTATTGGTCCCTTTCCTAATCCTTCTGTGTTCACCTCTAAGCCTCAACACATCCTATGTATGTATAACTGTATGCCTGACATGGTAAGTGGACTTGACTCTTGGAGAATTTCTTATTCTACATAGGAAGATGTCCATATGCAGCTTGTCCCCATGTTGATTTCTTTCTGAACTTAACAAAGTGTGCAGATGCCAGACTCACCAAAAGCCACAAACCAATTCCTCTGTCTGTGCACTTATGTATCTATAAATGTGTTGCAAGAGCAATAGTCAGAGGAGATAGAACCAACTTTTTTTCCTGACATCAAATGCCTAAATATTTAAACTTGTTGCATAAGGAGATTTCTTTTCTTGCCTTCTTCTTCCTGAGGCTGCTGGCAGCAACACATTCTGTTCTTAAGCTTTAATGATTCAAAGAAGCTGCTGATCAAAAACAAGTCAATAAAATGATGAAATCTTAAGCAAAATAATAAAGTGAATTCCTAACACATCTTTATGGTAGGCAGTTTTAAAAATTTGATAGGTAAAGTGAAGTTGAAACAAAGACACTGCCACCTGTTTATTTTTCCTTTTCCTTTTATTTTCAACCCCCCATCTAAGATGTGTGTATTAGTTTTGAAAGTTTCTTAACTATAAAAAACCCAGGGATGCTATTTTTATAAGGGATAGGTATTTAGTAGATTCCTTGCTCCCCATTTCCCACACTTCTATACAGTGCATCAACACCCAAAGGAAATCCATGGGAGATGAAGTTTTCCTAAGGTTTGTCTCCACTCAGCACCTGCCACCAAGCTGTGGCACAAAGGGAGGTGCCAAGCCTAGTTCTAAAATCACTACAGCCTTGACAGTATTACAACTGGTATGGCTCATCTAGAGAGTGGATGGAATGAGGAGGAAGAAATGCAGATTTTCATGAAGACTGAACAATTTTGCACTACCTAAATCTGCACATACAGTAACTTGGTTTCTTCACTGTGGCCCTTCTCTATAGAAACGTAAACATGCAGAAGAAGATATCCAAGTAGTCTTTGAAAGTTCTCTAACAGGTAGAGAAGGGATTAGGGCTCTATATTTTTTATCAGTTTAGTCAGCCTATCTGACTTGACCTTCTGTACTGAACTCAGTGGATGCCCATAGGTGACATATACAACTCCAGCTGAAAAGGTCAGGTAAGCTGCTGGCACACTTTTCCTGCTGAGACACCTGTAGGAAGCAGATTAATATATTTATTTTGTCAGGAGTCAAATGCATTTGTGGCATGTGGGATTTCATGGAAAGAGAGAGGGTGTTTTGAAATCTGTAATATGTGTCACTTCTGAATCTATCAAAAAGTGGGGGCAGTGAAAATTTCCTTATGGGAACTGGAATCAAAGAAACTTACTCTGTTCTTCAGTACAAGGCTCAAGAAGCTTTTTGCAGCTTTATAGCTGTGATGGATTTCAGAACACATTACTGCCAATCTACTAACTTTCCCCAACACATTTTTTAAGGACAGACTTGAAAAAAGTCACAAAGTTTTACAAAATAATTTTTGGATTCCATGTGTCACATTTTATTTCACTTTCAAACAGGTACCATTATGACATTTTGATGGATGGAGAAAAAAAACAGTGAGTGAGTGAGAAACAAAGACACAGACACAGACAGAGAGAATTTAAACTAGAGATATAGCTGGTCTACAAAGAAAATTTTCATAATATCAGTGCTGAAAGGGATCAAGACCAAAATTTATCATCGTATCTTGTTGACACTTTTTTGAAGAAGTGGGAACTTTGTCTTGTGTATATTTAATATTTCACAAGCAGTTTCAGAAAATTAGTTCCAGAAAGTTCAGAAACAGTCAAAAAGTTTGTGAAGCAAAAGAATTTGAGGCTAAGTGAATTCCAGAACAGTTTCCACAGAAAATAAGATGCTATTCTAAACTACATTTATAGACACAGAACTTCAGCATAGTTCCAGAGCACATAAAGAGTAGCAAGGCAGCAGGTGAGCATAGCATTCTTCTCAGTAAACTAGGCTAAATTAAAGCTTATTCCCCATGCAATTTTTATACCCATTACACACCTTCCAGGCATATCCATCAATCAGGTTCCATCACCCTGAAACTTCCAGAAGGGAATAATTTTTTCTCACTTCTTCCCTCTCCCTTTTTCTCATCTGAAACTAGTTCTTCTTTAATTATCTTGATACTAGGAAAGAGTGTTTTATGACCTTGGAAGTTCCTTCTCTCACCCTAATAAGACAAAGCTGGCAAAAATCTCCTAATTATCAGACAATTTCCCCCATTTGCTTCTGACCTATTCTTATCCTGTATGAGCTAACAGGCCTAATTTTCAAAGGGGCTGAAACTGCCATCCTCTCATTTGCCAGTCTCATGACATAGTCTGCTTAACTACCTACTGGTAAAAACAATAGGGCATGATCATCATTCCAAATGAAACTTCTAAGTGGACATAAAATGAGGAGGCTGTGTAGTGCATTATGTTGATTTTTCTAATTATACTAGAAGGCACACAGATGCTTCATGTAGGAGTGTACAATTTAGTTTCACTGAGTTCAATACATGAGAGCTCAGTCTAATTAAGACCCATGGAATTTTGTAGCATTTTATCTCAGTCCTGTTATATTTATGCCAGTCACACTGAAATTTCTTTAAGGCACCACTCAGCATACAAAATGAATTCATGTAATTCACTAAATGGTATATCTGTGAAGATTCTCAGTCATCCAGGTGAGGCTATCTGGAAGTTGAGTCATGACAACTGGACTTCTTTCTTGTTAGGTTGAAACATTTTGCTACTCATCCAAGTAGCTTCTTCCATCATCTTGGATGAGTAGTGAAATGTTTCAACCTAAGAAGAAAGAAGTCCAATTGGCATGACTCAACTTCCAGATAACCTCGCCTGGATAACTGAGAATCTTCACAGATATATTGCTACACATTTTGGGGCAGATACCCTGAAGTTCAATAAATGGTGTTACATATGCTTTCCGAAGTGCAGGATTGCTATTGGATGGTCTAGGTAATTTTCACTCTAGATTTAGTTCTCCTATTGCCATGCTATAATAGTGATGTGAATCTGCTCCAAATAACTTCTCCTGCAGTATTAAGTGCCCTTATTTGTCAGTAATGACAACTCTCCTCTCAATTCCTCTTAAATTAATTATTTCCTTTAAATGAATGTTCTACCCAGTGTACCCCCAAATCAGTTTTGCCAAATAAAATGCATGACCTACTCTGAATCCTCTCCACAATACTTCGGTTAACCCATCGTAAGGTCACCTAGCCTTCATCTTCATTCCATAGGTCAACTCAAAGGAGAGTTTCTCTAGTAACACAGAAGGCTGAGATAATACAGTGAAGGATTATGACAGTAAGATGTATTTGATGGTCCTACTACTCCATTCTCACCATGAGGATCTGTTTGAAAAAAATGAATTGATGGAGTCAGAATAATCAGCAAATCTAAGTTGGTGGTAGTGATTTAACTCAAGCCAGAAATTGATGGAGGCAATACTTCCTCTGGCTTCGATTTTGAGTAGTTTGAATTCTAGATGCAAGCTAGTATTAGAAACACATCTGGGCATTTGGAAGACGGCTCTTACGAATTTTGATTAAGTTCTCTCTAATGGGGCAAAACTAGGAGCTGTAAGCCCCATGATTTTCCCATACAAAAGTTGTGGGACAGTTTTAGCCTGAAATAGCTTGAGGTCTGCAGGGCTATATTGCCATCTCGGTTAAGGGGAAAGTAACATATTCAAATATTTAGACTCAATGGCTTTAGACTCAATGGCCCCTTCTAACTCCATTATTCTATAATTCTATGATTCTATGAAACCAACCATTAAAAGAATGATATGTGGCCCAATTAAAATAATTCAAGACTGTGATGGAGTACTATGTAGAGGAGCCATCCTGCCAGAACTATTCTCTGCCAGCTGTATGGGATCCAAATGGAGTTTCTACGTATAAATCCTACATGTGTAATCCAAAGTCATATTATCTAGGGAACAGAAGTTTGCCTTACATGTGCTAGATTGTTATTTCTCAAGTAGTCCTGTTCAAACCTGTTCTGTCATTCTGTGCATGAATGTAGTGAACATCAAGTTGCTATGCTGGCTCCATATATCTAGTGTTAGATACTGGATGGAAACTTTGAAGGGTCTCCTGAACATGCCCTAAGAATCTGAAATATTCTTTCATTGCAATTTTAAAAAATTATATTTTCCTAGTTGTTTTGTAGAACAGAGTACAGTGGTGCCTCGACTTACGAACTTAATTGGTTCCGGAACTCCAGTCGTAACTCAAAATGGTTGTAAGTCGAAGCACCATTTCCCATAGGAATGCATTGAAATGCAATTAATCCATTCTGGCCGAAGAAAAAAATCACCAAAAAAACAAACAAACACTGCAAGACCCATCGGAAACACGATTAATCTGTTCCAGCCAAAGGGGGGGGGGGGGAGAAAAGCAAACAAACTGTGCAAGACCCTTCGAAAATGCAAAAAAAGCAAAGCAGAAAGCAAACAAACCGTGCAAGACCCTTCGGAAATGCAAAAAAAAGCAAAGCAGAAAGCAAACAAACCATGCAAGACCCTTCAGAAATGCAAAAAAAAGCAAAGCAAAAAGCAAACAAACCCTGCAAGGCCCTTTGGAAATGCAAAAAAAGCAAAGCAAAACGCAAACAAACCCTGCAAGACCCATCGGAAATGGGAAAAAAAAACACCAAAAATCAAACAAACCCTGCAAGACCCATCAGAAATGGGGGGGGGGGGGGACCAAAAAAACAAACAAACCCTGCAAGACCCATCACAGCATAGAAACATAAGCCCACCACCCAGCCCAAAACCACGCTGCAAAACCCACCCAGAACAGTTTTTTAAAAGCAGAAAGCAGCACCTTATCTTACCAGGCAGTCCAAAGCCTCCTCCGATCGCACACTCTAACTGCTGGGGTGAAAGAGCTACAAAGAAGCAGCCTCTTTGCCACTAACGGTTAGCAATTTGAATTCCCCGCCTTTTTCCCCTGCCTTTTTCTGGTTGTAACTCGAAGCTCCGGTCGCAAGTAGAAGCAAAATTTTGCGGCCAGAGCTGATCGTAACTCGAAATGGTCGTATGTTGGGACGTTCGTAAGTTGAGGCACCACTGTACTTTACAGTCCATAGTTTTATAGTTTGATCAGGCAAATGTGATTCAAAAAAGTGCTTTGCATTAAAAAAAAAAACAGAGTCCCAAGCCACACTGAGATGATCCAAACACATTCAAAACATGTTTGAAATGAAGTAGTACTCTATAATACTAGCAAGATCCTAGCATATCTAGATGGAGTGCATATGTGAAAATTGAAGGGTACTTCCCCAAACTCTTCCATAAAGGGAGAATATAAGGTTGGATAGAAGAGAAAAACAGGAAGATATATGGTTTTATTACTTGCCTTCAATGAGCGTGAATGGTTTCACCTGGATTTTCTCATCCCAGTGCTTAGAGGAAAGGATATTGAAGTAATATAAAGTAGAACTAATCCAGTGTTCAGGGCTTTTTGCTGGTTCTCTGTTCCTCAGAAGAGGCAACTGCCCTACAAGTATCAGTTTTGTGCTGCCAAAAACAAATTATCACCCAGGATAGCAATCATGATGCACTGTAACTCTTCTCAATTTTGACCAATTGTTGCATATGAATGCCATGTGAAAGGAAGCATGAGCAGCACATAACTTATAGGAAACAATTGGTGGACCCATGTCTTCTATGTTATATCTTCTCTGCTTTACCTTACCATTTTGGGCAATGTTGTAATAAATGTTTAGTTAGTTTAACGCAGACACAGAGCTTCTCAAATTATTTCTAAAAAATCAGCAAATGTTACCATTTCCTTTTTTATTTCCATGGGCAATAATAGTCAGATGCCATCAAGTCGATACTGATTTATGGAGAGCCTTTCCACAGTTTTCCAGGCAGAAAATACTCAGAAGTGGTTTACCATTCCCTTCTCCTGGAAGCACCTTGGGACTGTGTAGCTTACTCATGGCCACACAAGTTGGCTCTACTCAAAGGAAGCACAATGGGGAATCGAATTTCCAACCTCAGGCTCTGCAGCCAGATATCCAAACCACAGAGATATCCAGCTAGTTTCTATGAGTAATAGATTTTCTACTGTTGGTCATTCTGTATTAACAAAAATTAAAAATGAGTAGGAATCGTACAATTCAAAATGTCATCTGCATGTTCTAAAGTTTGAGCTGCTTCTAGCTGAGCCCTTGATTAAAGACCAACAAAGACAACAATGAGAAATCAAATTCCATTCACACCCTAATCAGTTTACCCGGACATACTCTTCTTCAGTCTATTCTGACGTCAAAATACTAATGGACTTTAATGGGACAGAATCATTTTAAGCTAAAAGAGTAAAGAGCACCTCTGTTATATTTGCACTTCTGCTGTTTCTGGGATGAACTTCTACTGGCTCAGAAGAAGTGCCAGGACATTAATCAGGATTGCAGCCAAATATAGGGGGAGTACAAAAAACACCACTGTTTTTACTTCAGTTTTTAAACCATCTTTAAGGTCCTGTAGTTGGTTTCCAAATCTGGGAGCCAACTTCTCAACATTCACATAGCTTACTTCTGTGGAACATATGGTCAAAAATAATAAAGTTAATAATTAGGAAACATGAGTTTGTCCAGAAGGTTTTTTTAACCGACGAGAAACAAAAAACTTTTAACACTCAGCACACTTTAACTCCTTGCCAACAATTAGTGAAATATCTTCCTTACAAGTAGCAGTCAGCCAACTCTTAGAGAAAGGTATGTCCTGAAAAAGCTGTGCAATCTATGTGCTACACTTAATAAAACATTACTCCCTAGTGAGCTGAAAGCAAAACATAGCATTCTGTTTTGAAATAATTTCTTCAATCTGTTTGACTCCTATCTGGGAAATGAGGCATGCAGCATGGAGCAGATCATCATGTGCAATTTGTTTTCAAGAAATAAATGTCTCTGCAATCAGGAGATGGAGGGGTGGAACAGTATTGTTTCATAAATTTCAGACATAACCAAAATCTAATCCCCACATTCTGATCACTGTTCTCAATATACTTTGTCAAAACTAAATGATGATGATGATGATGAATGATGATGATGATGTGTATGTATGTGTCTATGTGTGTATGTATTTTTGGGGGGGAGGGGCATGGGTGCTCCCTTAAGTGTTGAAAGGTATCCAGTTATCATAGCATGCCATTTTTCATATCTATGCATCATGCCATTTTGCATGTCTTGTTTTGTAATTTGCCATTGGAAAGGAAGTACAGGCTTGATTCACAGGTCTTGCTGAAGCATGTGTATCTGAGGAAATCCACTTATGGGAGGGGGAAACAGGTAAATCATTGGGGATAAGTTTTCCCTTTCGCATCCAGTTTGACCCTCAGTGGTGGAAATTCAGTTTTATTCCTGAATTCATACCTGAATGTGGTACCTAGATTTCAACAGTCATCAGCAATGTGCTTTTGTGCAGTTAATGCTAGTGCACCAACATTGCCTGTTTTTTTAACTTTGGAAAAAAATAGTTTGTCCACAATGTCATGTCCAGACTGTTTGATTGGGGTCTGCTATAGATAACACAGCTCTCCCTTGTTTGCAACAGCACTATTGCATATTGGCTTGTTTTGGGATATAATTCATAGTGATGGTTATGACTCATGAAGCCCTATGCAACTCGAATCTAGGCTATTGATGGGCTGTGTTCTCCTACATGAGCTTAATGGAGTTTTGAGATCTGCAGGGCTAGCCCTTTCTTGTGCCAACCAATCTCAGGTATAGAAAAGGGCTTTCCAGGTGACTGCTCCCCAGGCCGTGGAACTCCTTTGAAAAAGAGGCTGAGCTGGGTCCCTCCCTATTTTTCTTCTTGTCAGTGATAAAGACCTGTTTATTCAGCTGGACAGTCTGAACAGTCCTAAGGAAGGGGGTTTTAATGCTTGGCTGTTGTACTTTCTAACATGTATTCTTATATTTGTGGTTAATTCAGCTGTGCTGCCATATTATACAGAGGCTGAAATCCTGTTTATTAGAATAGTTAGGTTACAATTGGAGTTGTAGCATTGAATCAATAGAACTTATGGAGGAGTTGACTCACCACATTTCTTACTGATTCATTGGGCCTGCTCTAGCTGCAACTTATTATTGCTAAACAATAGAAAATTCAGCCATTGTGCTTTACATGTGATAATTAATTTCGTTATGTTTCAGTATTAAAAATTCTTATGCCATTGTGAACCACCTTGGATCCCAATTTTAGGAAAAGGTAGGATACAAATCAAATCAAATCAAACAGTAAAAATACTACCTGAATCATCTGGTTCCCAATGTCCTGTTATTGATATTAAAATGTAGTTAGCACATGTCCTTAAAGGCGATGTATTATCAATCTCTAAATGAGCTTTATTTTAAAACAAGAACAATAATGGTATAACCACTGCATTTCAGTTCAACTTCCTTGACCTTCAGACTTACATAGGCCAGGTATATTATGCAAACTACATTGACTATGGACTTTATTAAAGGAAAGAAATCATATTGCACTAGCATGAATTAAAAAAGAATAGAATGTTAAAAAAAACAGAATGCTAACAATCTGTGTTTCTTTGTCAGAATGTCTGTTAAAATAATAAATGCTTGGATTTAATGATCACATCGAACTAAGATTTGTTTCTATGCATTCTTCCATCACTGTAATGAAATAGTCTGCCAAAATTAATTGTATAAAAAATTAATATCTAATAAATTTTACTCTTGTTTGTTACCATTGTAACAATTCCATATTTCATTCTCTGGCACTTTAATTTAAAATACTGAATTGACATAATTTTTTGGAACAGAATGACTTTGCATACAGGATGGTGTGCTGAATTATATTCTGTCAGTAGCATTTGCCTGTGTCAAAGCTTCCAGCAGGAAATTTATAACACAAGATGCCACAAAATGTCAACACAACACTGAAAGAAAGAAAGAAAGAAAGAAAGAAAGAAAGAAAGAAAGAAAGAAAGAAAAGAAAGAAAGAAAGATCATAATAATTATAATTTTGGTCCATCCTATAGAACAAATTCTTTTTCTAGGATCAGATTAAGTAATGAAAACCTGGATGCCATGTAAGTACTGATGTTATGTGGTACTAATATCAAGGTAGATACTTTTGATAGCATGTTTTATCTTGGCTGGGGATGCAAATCCTCACTTTTCTAATCTTCAAGAGATCGAAGTATTTTGTTTGATAAGAGAATTTGAACATTTTTTTGTGGGTGAACACTGGATGAGATCCAAGGTCTATCTAGACCAAAATTCCATTCAGGAAGGGAGACATGAGTTATCTATTAGAGTCTGTCATCAGGATGTGAGTGTAGCTGCACCCTCTGTCTTGAATTCCTAGCAACTGCTATCCTAATCTATTTTCTCCACATCATTCATTATTTTATTACACCTCTCCCATGTATCCTCTTAATGCACTTTTTTCCAAGCTAAGCAAGCACCAGACGCTGTAGCCTTTCCATGCAGAAGAACTGCTCTATTCTCTTGATCATTTTGAGTGGATATGATCACAGTATGTACAGTACTCATCTTGCTGACTAAAAATAATAATAATGAGTGATCAAAAGCATGTGCTGGGGACATGGAAAAGCTCAGCCTGCTATACGTCCTATTGTATTCCACACCCACAACGTGTGCTGCTCTTGTGATAAAAATAATATATTCTTGGCCTTTTGCCCAATATAAAGTTCACATAATTAAGCATCTAATGGCTGCTCTGTCGGCGAGTGTGCTTCGCTGCACGGAGCCTCTTTGCCTTCCACCCCCCCAGGATAGTGGCGAGACAGATCGTCTCGCGAACGCAATCCTGGAAGGGAGGGGGAGCGAGTGCCTATTTAATATGCACTCCAACCCCTGTTCGGCCTCTTCCAAAACTTGCAAGAGGGTGGGAAGGAGACCATTGGATTTCGAGCTTCGAGCTGTGACGCAGTTCTTTTGGCCTGTGGCGCACCTTCATTGGAATCGGGGGGGGGGGTTGCATCTGCAACCCTCCCCTAGTTTTCTTAGTGCTTTCATTTCAATTCTGGCTAAACCTTTTCTACAACTCTGACCCAGATAGTTTATTATATCAGCTATTACTGGACTCTAAACCTCCCTTTGGGTCTACTGCCATTTTAAAAAAACTGAAATGGATTGACTTAGATAGTGACTACTTGGGCTCACTAAATCAAAGGCAAGCCTTCCAAATGATCAAAAGAAGAATTTTGGACATTGAATTCCAGGAACTATGGAATGCAGCCAATAAGACCTGCTCACCACTGTTTTCCCATATTACCTTTAAGATTGGAAAACCAGCTGCCTTCCTTTCTCTGCTCAAGTGTCCACAAAAACGCAGGGCATTCTCCCTAGCCAGATGCAATGTCATGCCTGCAGCCTTACTATATGGTAGGTTCAAAGGAATCCTTTACCTCGAAAGACATTGCTCATGCAAGCAGGGTGCATTGGAAACTCTTGCCCACATGTTTCTGCACTGTCCACTCTACCAGAGTGATCGCTCCAAATTTGTGGCACCGGTCCTGTTAAAATTGGAGAAAAAATCTGATGTGGACAAAGTCCGTTTTATGTTATCTGTGGAGGTGCCTGACATTCTGAAAAGAATATATATAAAAAGGACAGGGAAACCAAAGGACCAAGGAGTTGGGGTGCACCACCCAGCTGTGTGGCCGCACCCGGGTGGGGAGAGACTTTCTTTTCCTTTGCCTCAAGGCCTGGATGGTGTGGTGCTCAGAGCCTGATTGAGGCTCAGCACCCCCACCTTTTCTTTCTTCTGGTGCTTGGGGAACGAGCTGTAACAACAACAACAACAACAACAACAACAACAACACAAAGAAGTAAAAATTTGGTAAGGGGCCAGATAGGAGAAGGGACGGTGGGAGTGCATCGAAGCAAGGGGCCTTTGCCCCCCTCTTCACATAGGGCACCCCTCCCCCCCAAAAAAAGGAAGGAAAGGAAAGTTCTAATTTGAGGTATAGTTTGGCAGATTAGAATTGAATTCAGTACCCAGAAGGCATTTTCATTAATTGCTTATAATGTATTTCATAAGTAAATATAATTAAATAAATATAAATAGACAAATAATAAATAAATAAATAAATAAATAAATAAATAAATAAATAAATAAATAAATAAATAAATAAATAAATAAATAAATAAATAAATAAATGAGAATTGGTTACTGGGTCTTAGCCTAGTGGTTCAGGTCTCCGCCTAGGGGTACCTGGGGTTGGGAATTTATTATCCACAGTGAGGTGATTCATTGTAGGTGGCTCAAGCATCCTGGTTCAAGGGTTTGGGCCTAGGTATAATCTAGCATATAACTGTTAGATATACATATTTCATAGATAAATAAATAAAGGAACAGGTTTAATTTGATAGCTATGGGGGCTAAGAATGGCCAGGGGCGAAGCAAGGGAAGCAGCCTGCTGCAAAGCTCCCAATGCCTCAGGCTTCGCCTTCGTCATCTTCTTCTGACAAGGAGAGCTGGTCAATATGGCAGCAGCTACAAGCTAAGAGGCGGAGCAAGCGTCACAGCCTGCCCTGGCTGCAAGTGTGTCCCAGCCTCGTAGGTCAGCCAGGGAGTCGAAGAGTCAGAAGAGAGCAAAGCTTAAAACTTTGGCTAATGATTTGTTATCTTGTTTTGCTGCACTAGACGGCTTGCTGCTCCAGGGGCATTAGTACCAGCATCGGAGTCGCAACCAGAGGCATCCCAGAGGGGAACAGCAGGTGGTCCTTCAGATCCAGGAGTGGAGATGGCAATAAGCGGAGAAGGGGAAGCGACCAGAGCAGTCCAGGATTTGGTGGCAGAAGGACTGGCAGGTGAGCTAGCAGTGGCACCGGACACCTGCAGAGCCACGGCCTCTTGGACTTGGCCTGGCATAGGGCAAACAGGTGTACATGCCTTTCCATCACAGCTGCCTCCACAGGGATGGGTCCCACAACCCACTCAGGTTAGCTCTGCAGCACAAGGGAGTTGGATTGCACCCTATCCGCAAGCTTCATTCCCTGCACCAATGGGACTTACCGCAGGAGTTGGTGTATGGACATACCCTTCAGTACTGGATACAGGGTACAATTCGGTTCCTCTTAAGGCCTTACTCTTCGGGTATTATGCAATGCCCTTGGGGGACCATCTGACCCCGGAAATTAAGGAGATGATATGAAGAGAAGACTATGTAGACGTGTTCGAGCTGTTAAATAGAGAAGTGGATAGTAAAGACTTAGAGAAGGAGGATGCTAAGAAAAAGGAGAGGCACAAGAGGCATAGGCCGGAGCGCTCCTGGGCCAATTGGCTACCAGAATTTTTGATTTATTCTGGGGTCATAGTGAAGGCGCAACCCTGGAGGGCCCTATCCTTGGTGCAATATCTAGACTTAATCTATAGAACATACGTGGATTACCCAGGTCACGCATGGCTGCTCTACGACTAATCATTTCATATGAGAGTGGCGATCCACTCTAACTTGCGCTGGGATAAACCACAACCTAGCCTATGGCTGCAATACGTGACCCCAGCCAGACCCAGTGTTGGAGACAGATTTGATAGCGGGCATCTTATTCATAAAACTTATCCTCCAAGAGGGGCTGCAGGGCAGGTGGTTCAACCCCGCTGCTCTGTTGGGAATTTAATACTAAGGGATCTTGTGCAAGGAAGGCGTGCAAGTTTAGGCATGAGTGTACCATGTGCGGGGGGCCAGCATGCCAGCACCAACTGTTTTCATGCCTGGGAACAGAGGGGAGGTACAAGAGATGCTTCCGGAAATAAGGTCAGACGGGGGTGCAAGTACCAATGCAAAGGGGCCCAGCCCAATTAAGCTAGGTGTTTTGGAGCTTTGGTTGAGAGCTTATCCTAAGGTTGAGGATGCACAGTACTTGTTAAATGGGGTTTAAGTTTGGTTTTAGAATTCCTGGCAGTAAGTGAGCATAGGGAGGTTTTTGCGCATAATTTGAAATCAGTTAATGCGGTGCGCATAGTTAGGTCTTGCGGGGTTGGGGGGCAGAGATGGCCAAGTGTGACATTCGGTCTGCTTTCCATCTCCTTCCCGTTCACCCAGATGACTTTCAATTTGTTAGATTTCCACTTCCAGGGCGCCTTTTACATAGACAGGGCATTGCCGATGGGCATGCTCCATATCTTGCGCTGCGTTTTGAGCATTTCAGTTCATTTTTAGAGTGGAACTTCAGGTGCAGGGCTGGGTACAGGACTATGGCTCATTATTTATCTTTTTTGATAATCTTTTTTGTGGAGAGCAAGGGTCTGGACAATGTAAGTTTATTTTGGAGGCATTCCAGAGTACGACAAAAGAATTAGGGCTTCCACTGGCTGAGGAAAAAAATGAGGGCCCGTCCACTGTCCTCACCTTCTTAGGGATCATTTTCCTGCATATATGCAGATCCAAAGCTGATCAGGGAGGAAAGGCAGTTGACATTGCTCTCGGTAGGTGCTCAATAGAAAACATATGCCCTGTTAAGGCTGTTGCAGCCTACCTAGGACTCCGGGGGGAGCAACACGGTTATCTTTTTGCCCACAGGGACAGTTCACCATTAACCAAATACCAATTTTGGAAGCTGACTGATAGGGTACTTCAGCAGGTGGGTGTTTCGGGCCTATGCTTTGGAACACATTCATTTAAAATAGGAGCAGCTTCCACAGCCGCGGCCCTTGGCTATATTCCTGAAGCAATTAAGAAGCTGGGGCGCTGGGCATCGGGCTGCTTCGGTCGCTATGTCCAGGCTCTCCCACAGGTTTAGGTTGGTTGCTGGCCTTGTTTCTTTCATTTCAGGTGCGGTGAGACTGCGGACGAGATTGCGGGTTCTGCTTGTGGATCACAGCTACATATTTTGGGCGGTGCTTTATGCGGCCAGATCAGCCTGGGAAAGTAATTTAGGCCTAGGCGGAGCTGCTCAGTTGCAGTGGAATGGGCAGAGGGGCATGCTGTGGGATGTGTTCCTGTGAGTAGTGCCTCATGGCTCTCATGTTTCCCCTCCTGATGTATTGGTGGTGCACTTAGAAGGAAACAACTTGGCTAAGCATAGGGGCAAGTTGTTGGTGATTGCTATAATACAAGATTTGAGACTACTGAAGGCAGAACACCCCAGAATGTGCATTTTGTGGTCAATAATACCGCGGGCGAGCTGGGGAGCAGATTGCTCCCCACAGTGCATAAACACAGCTCGTAGACAAGTTAATAGGGAAGTCTGTTGTGCAGTGTGCAAGGGGCTTGGAACCATCATAGAGCATCCTGACATTTGTGTGGACCAGCTGGAGCTCTTCAGGAGTGATGGGGTATACCTGTTGGATTTGGGAATGGAACTCTTCCTTCGAGATCTTCAGAGAGGCCTGTGTGTTGTTGTAGATGAAGTGGGCGGGCAAGGGACATAGCCATGCTAGTCCCTGTGCCGTGGCGAGTAGTGAGGAAGGAAGTTAGGTCGGTGAGTTCCAGTGAGAACACAAGGATATAGAGCATCCAAACTCCCAGCACTGTGGATCGTGAGATTACAGCGTGTGTGTGGGGAGGATGCGCTGGGGCCACGCCTGGACTGAGGGCCACCAATGGAATTGGAGGCGTGAGGCCTGGGGGTGGTCAGAGCAAGGCCAGCTGGAGTTGCGCTGTCTTAGGACCGTGCAGCTTCGGGGCATGGGACTCGCCCATTATCTGGAGAAGGGGTCCTGTGAGACCCTATATATACTCTTTCCACACTACAGCAGGCCCCTCTCTGTTGTCAGATCTTAAATATTGCATTGGTTAATAAAGCGTAGCCCTGGTTTACCCCATCACTTTGTGTCTCGCATCATTATTCTGGGGTGGGAGGGCAAGGAACTGGGGGAGAAAATGAGTATGTGCAGACACACAGAGAGAGTAGTTTTAATGTATATGATTTCATTTTATACATATTTCTAAGGAACAAGAATATTTCCATGTAAGTTATAACCAGAGCTGTTCATTGGCCCCTGATTCAGTTTACATACCTTTATGGGACTTACCAATAGGTCCTGATTTGGACTGGAGAGACTTGTTCCCCATCCAGTTTGTTTTCCAAGCATCTGTTTGAGTGAAAAAAAACAATACAGTGGAACCTCTACTTACGAACTTAATCCGTTTTGGAACGGTGGCCGTAAGTTGAAATGTTCGTAAGTAGAAGCACCATTTCCCATAGGAATGCATTGAAAACCGATTAATCCGTTCCAGCCGAAGAAAAAAAAAATCACCAAAAAAATTAAAAGAGCACAGCAAGCCCAGTCGGAAGGTGCTCCGTTGCTGAGGCTTTAAGAAAAAACCTAAAAAAAACAAACAAACACTAGAGCCACCTCTGTTGCTGAGGTTTAAGAAGGAAAAAAAAACTTCAAAAACAAACAGCAGAGCCCTGCAGACACACACACACACACACACTCCTCCGAAGCAGAGCACAGAAACATACCCTCCCTGCAGACACACACACACACTCACTCCAAAGCAGAGCCACTAACAACACAGCACAGAAACACCAAAACCCACCCAGAACAGTTTTTTAAAAGGAAAAACAGCAGCTTACCTCCCTGCAGACACACACACGCTCACTCCGAAGCAGAACGAGGCTCTCCCAAGCAAGCCTCCGACACAACACACCCTCTAACTGCGAAAGTGAAACAACTACAGTACAAAGAAGCAGCCTCGTCGCCACCTACAGTTAGAAATTTGAATTGCCCGCCTTTTTTCCCTGCCTGTTTCTGTTCGTAAGTGGAAGCTCCGGCCGCAAGTAGAAGCAAAATTTTGCGGACGGATTGGTTCGTAAGTTGAAATGTTCATAGGTAGGGACGTTTGTAAGTAGAGGTTCCACTGTATGGCTATACCTTTTCCCCCTCAGTGATGCACATTAAACACGGAACTACGATGGACCCTTAAAATAGGAGTGAGCCTGCCAAATTTCAGACAGCCAGCCTGAAAGATTCATGTACTAGGTACCTTTAAGTCTCCTTATTTTGTTTTCAAGAAAGAAGGAAAGTTCCTCTAGTAATTTGTGCTCTACATGCTTTGATTTGTGCACTTGCCATAAATTGACTTGTATGTTTGCTGTGCCTTACTCAAGAAGTAAATC
Organism: Intellagama lesueurii; assembly: GCA_037013535.1. Classification (NCBI taxonomy): domain Eukaryota; kingdom Metazoa; phylum Chordata; class Lepidosauria; order Squamata; family Agamidae; genus Intellagama; species Intellagama lesueurii. The sequence continues at coordinate 161,869,477 of JBAJHW010000005.1, forward strand.
TGGTCTTTCACTTCAATTTAGGCCCCGGTCCAAATAAGGCCTATTTGGTTAGTCGCTTAGGATTTACCTGAATCTGTTCCACAAACTTAGTTACAAAACAGAATCTGTATTTGCACAAGCAAATTGAGCAGAAAAGAAATAAAGACTTTATTTTCATTTAATGCATTTCATTCTGTATAGGCCATTCACTCCCTAGTCCATGCTCCTATGTTTTTGTGAAATATTTAAGATGTATTGCCCAGGGACAACTCCATGACTTATGAATTTTTCACATCATTTGTCTAAAAAAGGCAAGAGGGTGAAAGGACTCTCCGCCAGCCTGGAAAGTCCCCTTCCACAACCCCCCTTGTGTTTATCCTGAAACTGTTCATTTTTCTAGAGCCACCTCTCCCTATTTTCATAAGCCACACAAAATAAAATGCTGCTGTTTTGAATTGGAAGCCCATTAAAAGCAGATGTACAGGAGTTCCATCCTTTCTAAAATTCTTCCATATTAAACAATGGCATGTTGCAAGATTTAATTTGTGTGCTAAAGCATTTTGCTAACTCACTGCACATTCTCTTCCATAAGGAAGCTTACTCTGGCATTGCAGCCAGCCATCACTGAAGAAAATTACTTCTTTTTTAGCATCTCAAGCAAGCAGGAAGGAAATAAATGGGAGGGGAAAGCTGTTCTTTGCATTCATTACACTTGCATATCCCTGTTTTTGATTTGTGAATTCTTTTCAAAATGTATTTCAGGCTTTAGGGCCTTGTGAAAAAATATGTTAATATGTTTTGAAATAGGTATCCTGTGCCACTCAGCACTTTTAATGTCTCTGCATGCAGGTTTGTTGGCATTCGTTATTTATTATTTTATACATTGTCCTTTTATTTACAAATTTGTTTTCTATTTATTGCAAAGGCATATGTATCAGCGAGAAACATAAAGTCTAGTGATTTGTCACTGGCTGAAGCAATAGATATATTTCTGGCCCACAGTGTGTGATGTGCAATTTAATCCCTGTTCCATTTCACTTCTACAACTAGAAAACAGGCCAAAAGTTCACAGTAAATCATGATGAAATTCTTAAAAATTGCTTTTCTCTTTCTTCACATTTACTACATTTAATTATTTTTCCTAGTTGTATTCCTTCCAGTAAAGACAAAATCGATAGTTTTAAAGTATAAATGCCATCTGTTAAACTAATTTCATGCACAACATAGTTACTTATTGGAAAAAAACATAGAAACATTTATAAATGTGCATAACAATACAGAAGATTATGGTAGAAAGGAAGGAGGTGTGTGTGTGTGTGTGTGTGTGTGTGTGTGTGTGTGTGTGTGTGAGAGAGAGAGAGAGAGAGAGAGAGAGAGAGAGAGAGAGCATTTGATGTAAAAATTACTTCATGTCTTCTCACCAAAGTGTTGCTAGTCTACACATCTCTTTGATGTTCAAATGTTCTCTGTGGAAGAACTGCATGTATTTACTCATTTTTGAAAGGGAGATTATTCAGTAACCTTAGTCTCTGTTCAGAAGTCCAGCTTGAATACAAATTGCTCCAGAATTCCCTGAGTAGTTTACAAATACAGTACAGATCTATAAACTATAAGAAGATAATAAGACATGGGGTTGCCAGGTCAACAAAATCCCATTCCCTGAGATTTTAGGGCTCAAAGGCATGCCCTTGTAAGGTCTCAGTGTGGATCTTTGAGGTACCACAGTGTCAGCATTTTAGGAAGAACTGCAAAACGTTGGGTGTCTGACAAACAGACAATGTGGAAGATTCATGATCAATACTAATATGTGAATCCAGGAGTGGTAGCTCCAGGGCATGCAAGATAATGAAAAACAAAATTGTACTTGTGAGCTTGTCTAAATGGCATGTCCTGAAGTCACAAGAATGAATCCCAGCAGCTGGGCTGTCATGTTGACAGCATCTGATTTCCTGAGATTTAAGGTCTAATATCTAAAACCTGGAGAATATGGGAGTTTGGGGACATAGTAGAATATAAAGAGAGGGCTTTGTGTACCAAAGTGTAGATGGACATCTTTTTCTTATGTCACCTCCATCAAGCTTCTTTGTATTCTTTTCTCCTCCTCCCTTTGCCCACCTCCCACTATCCTGCTGCTGTTGAGTGCTCTTTCCTGCCAGTTCAGGAACAGGTACTTTATTTCAGAGGTCAGGTCAAGTAAGCAAGCTAGATGAAACCACATCAAGAGGCTCCTTCAGCTACCAATCAACCAAATCTCAGGCTCTAATGTGCTAAAACTGAGGTTGTAAACTAACTACTCAAAGTCCAAAAAAGAAAGAATGCAATGACTACATATACACATCCAGTCCTAACTCAGATTTTATACTACTACTACTACTCAGAACAATCCCAACCAACACACTAAAAGAAACAAGCCAGCTCATGCATAGCACAACTACCATAGTAACCATGGAACTTGGTTACAAGCTGCAAAAACCCCAGAAAACCCATGGCACCCCTAAATGGAAAATTTGTCTGGAAAGAAAAATAAACAAATTATGTGCAGACATTAGCAACTTAAAACACTTGAAAGATTCAAAATTTAAAAATGAAAAAGTAAAAGCCAGACTATGCAAAATATATGACCTAGAAAGGAAAACGATTGTTGAAACTATGGAAAAATTAAAACAGCAAGTAACAGCTACAGCAAAGAAAATTGAAAGATATGATGGACACTTGAAACAATATAGAGAAAACACACAATTTTGAAATAACCAATTCTGTACGTCACTAGGAGAAAATGCAGAGCAAAAGAAATTAGACCCATGTAAAGATGATGCTCTAAAAGTTTGGAAAGAAATGTGGAAAAGCCCAACCGGACATAACAAAAATGACTCGTGGATTAAACACATTTGTAAAGAAACTGAAGGAAAACAAATGGATGATATTGTAATAACAACTGAAATTATTAAGAGGCAAGTAAAGGCTGTGAAAAATTGGAGTGCACCTGGTCCAGATGGGCTCCAGAGATTTTGGTTAAAGCATCTAAAAAGTCTCCATCAATGTATAGCAGTGCAATTTAACCACTTACTTCAAAATTCTACAACTGAAGACTGGATGACAACAGGCCACACATTTCTGATCATCAAAGGGGCAATGAACCCAGTAATTATCGACCAATTACATGCCTTCCAACAATGTTCAAGCTCCTCACAGAAGTACTTGTATGATCTATATATAAATACTTAACTGAAAACTCCTTATACCGAACCAAACAGAAAGGGAACTTTAAAAAGTCAAGAGGCACAAAAGATTAGCTGCTTATTGATAAAATGATCCTGAAGAATGCAAAAAGATGAAAAATAAACCTTAACATGGCCTGGATAGACTATAAAAAGGCATTTGACTCATTGCCACACAGCTGGATTAACATCTGCCTAAAAATTTGCACTGATTACAAAGTTAGACATGATAGAGTGGCAATGTTACTGCACTGGTCATTATGCAAAAAATATAACTTGCCCGCCTCCAAAAACCCATGGGAATATCAGGTAGAGAAGGTGTCAGAACATGAGGAAGTCAAGATCTTGTGGGATTTCTGGATCCAAACAGACAGACACCTTGAACATAACACACAGACATAGTAGTAATAGAACGAGGAAATGTCTGGATCATTGACATTGCGATTCCAGGGGATGCCAGAGTTGAAGATAAAGAATTGGAAAAACTAACAAAGTATAGAGACCTGGCAATCGAAACATATTGCTTGTGGATGAAACACACTTCAGTGGTCCCCATAGTCATTGGGGCTTTGGGAACAATATCAAGAAATTTCACACACTACTATAAGCAGTTGCAGATCTCAGAAATCACACCATCAGAGCTTCAAAAAACAGCAATATTAGGAGCAGTATATATACTGCGTCAATATTTAACATATACTTAGGTTTTTGGTTAAAACTTGTATCTGTTATATAATACCAGTCAATGTTTTTATAATTTTGACTGTGCCTGGTGTTTTTTAACAACAACAACAACAAAAATTGGGGGGGGGGGACACGGTTTAGACTAAGCTTCAGTATAAACAATATACTGTCTTACCAGCACAATTGCTTACATTTCATTTCATGAAAAGTAGATGGATATGAGTATAGATTCCAGAGACCTCACTCAATGGCCCTTGGCAGCACCACAGTGAATTGAATGTGCAAGGGGTGGTGATGAAGCGGTTACTCTTCTCTTTTTCATTATCAGAATCCAAATTCCTGAATCTTCCATGAGAGGTTTTGTTATTTTGCCTTGCTTTTTCCCTGTTTTTCATTACATCACATTTTTAAAAGATCTTTTTATAACCTCTAAAACCTAGATTATACCCAAAAGAATTGTAAGGCACTGATCCACATTGTCACCATCCCAGAATGGTTTGTTCTCATCTGCAGCACACCCAAGTCAACATGAATAGCTCCAATTCAGTTAGTGCTTTTGGCATCTGTTCAAAGCCAGTCACAACCAGAGTTCAAAGTAAAAACTGAAGGACTTAAAAAACCAAGGCCTTCACCATGTGAAGTACTGTTGTTGCCACACAAGCCTCTTTAGAGAGGGCATTTCAAAACCAGGACACCAGTTCTGAAAGCCTAACTAATGAGTAGCCACCCACCTACTGCTATGTGTCATTGGTACCCAGAGAAGGTTAAAGCCCCTTTGCCATGTTATCTTCTCAACTTGGACTGTCCCTCACGTTCCGTCTAAAGAAAAAGAAAGATGCAGCTATTGGCTGCCACTAAAAGTAATGTAAGTCTGGGCCTCGCAATAACATAATGTAAGTAAGGAAGAGATTGAATTTACCACACATTGCCAAGCTATCATTTCCTTGTATTATTTGCCCTCTTTCCCCTTTGAAGCTATCTGAAACATGGTTTACCTGAGACCACCTCACCACCACATATTGAATTTCCAAATTGCTATATTATTTCTATGGAGAAATGGTGCTGTGTTTTGGGGTTTTTAACTTTAAAAGCAGCTGCAGTACTTTCAACTATAAAAGAACTGCAATTCCCTTTATGTTTTCAGAAGAGATGAGGGCTAATAGCTTACCTAAATCAAATAGGCTGCTTATCCCAGCTCAAACATGCTGCTCATCGGTTTATGTAATTCATACACCCATCAGTCCCTTCCAGGTAGGCATGCTAGCCTTAACTTCTTTTGTCCTCACATAGTAAACAGGAGAATCCAATCAGTTTTCTCCTTGCCATAAGATGGCAAGGCTTCTTTTGTCTGGCTCAGAGAGATTTTGCACGTTTGAGACTGGTGTTTTTTTGTGCATTTCCCTAAATGAGTGAAATTTAAAACAGCAATAGTTGACAACTTGTACCATGCACTACTACAAGCAGCCACACTTTGTGATCTGACCTTTTGTGCTGTCTTTCCTTGTATGAGTCCTTTTGTGTTTGTTTGTATTTGTTTGTGCACTCAACTTCACAAAACAACAACAACATCCATTTTGTTTGGAGTCATATTTGAGCAAAGTGTGGAAAAATGAAGAAAAAACTCATCAGATGCCTCTGTCTTGCACTCAAGGCAAGATACCTCATGGGGGACTGAGAAATTCTCAGCAGACCATCTCACTGTGTCAAGGCAGAGCTTGTCCTCTAGCTCAATTTATTTTGTAAGCAATGAGAAACTCATGCCGCATCTATAGAAGTAGAATACTGTAGATTGTACTTTCATTGATGGGTTCAAGCAAGACCCCTCAAGAGGCTTTGAAGAGTGACTGGACTGCTTAAAGTATCCCAATTTACAGCCAATAGAATGTGGGCAGGAAGTTGCTTGCCAGTCTGTACTCAGGACTACAGTCCAGCCCATAAGAATCCCAGCTTGAATGCATCATCCCAGCACCCTGTCCCATCCAGTTTGCATGTGTGCAGAGGGCCAGCCTCAGGATTCTTAATCTAACCTGATTTATGAATTACGTGCTGCATACTGTACATACCACAAAGAAGAATTGGGCTGATTGTGCAGGTTTGTATTTCTGCTAAATCTATGCAGTGCGACCATTGCACATGATTATTAATGTAGTCCTAGGTGATGAGTTCAAGAGATTGAATTTTCAGGGCCTTATCTCAGACTTTTAAAGGGGCCATTTGCTGCCAGTATTTTTGCCTGTGCCTAAAATTCATGGATTTTCCTATCAATCACGAAAGGAAGTAGTATGACACATGAGCTAGTGTTGTGTCAGTGTCACTAGAGGAGATAGTCCAGAACATTAACCTTGTTTCCTGCTAGATAAACACAGCATAAGTGGTGACTGACAACTGAACATAATGAGCTTGATGCCTGAACACTTGTCTGTCTCCCACCTTACCACGTAAACTACTGAAAAAAAGAACTTTAAAATATTGTCAAGCTAATAAAAATGAAAATACTTTGCAGGTGTTGTGCATAAAAGGCACTGTGAATGACAGTCATCCAAGCAGGCTAATTCAAACCAAAGCACTCTCCCACTCATTCTGAACAAAAAGGAGAAAAATCTGACAGTGACTCAGAATGAAGTGGGAGGGTGGCTTAAATGAAGCTGAAAGCTGAGAGAAGAAATGCTGAAAGGAAGATTAGTTGATCGCTTGAACATCTTTTTTGATGAAATGTATTGCTGATATATTTTTTTCTAACCTGACTTTTTGGATGGCATGCAGGATACACCTGTGTGCCAGCCAGGAAATGGATATGTATCATTTTGCATTGATATCTCACACCAGACACATTAATTTGAACAATATGGAATCAGCAGACAATTTATTGATCAGTAAGCTTTATCATGCAGAGAAATTGTGTTCTCATTTTAAGTATTCATTGCTAACATAATAAGACATCTTTCTACTTTTAAATATTCCTGATATGTTGACTTTTGGTGTCACATTAAGTTTTTCTGCTCCATACTGTTACTGGAGGAGGTAACCCACTTGGTTACAGATTCTTGGGAATCTATGCTGAGATTTTTTAGGGCACCCGAAAATAGATTTTTGAGTGATCTTCAATGTCAGAATTCATTCTGCTTTTGTATACATAGCTGATACATTTCTACCCATCTATATTCAACACCCTACTCAGTTCTTCAGTCCTGCAATACAGGTTGAAACATATGTGTAAAAGGCCTAATGTAGCCCTAGCACCAAAGGAGAGGGTGGTTTGATGAGGAAAGAAATACAGAGATTTTGCTGGGGTGAAATGATCATAACATGATCAGCTGAAAAGTCTTGGCAATGCATAGGGTGACAGATTTAGACACTGAGCAACTGCCTGTTGACTGAGGAACCATCATGCAAAACCCACCCACTGGAGAAAACTACAAGATCACAGGATAAATAAACCCACATGAGCACTTGATTCTACATTGTTTCAATTACACTTTAAGTAGGACCAATAAGCCCTAAGTTGAACTTGTTTATGGAAACTTTTTCACCACAAGACCCCTTGTGAGGATCCATATAGTGGAGGAGACAGGGCCATTTGCCCACAGTCTGGATCCAGCATATCCCTATAACCTGACTACAAAATTGTCATGGGATAAAAAGAACAAACTAATGACACTGCACAAAACCCACAAACAGAATTTGGCCCCTTGGGTCCCCAAATCCCATTAACACAATCCAAAACAAAAGAAGAAAAATACAGGGAGGCTGGGAAGGAAAGAATGTGATTGATTGATTCTGGAGGCACAGGAAGAATGGTTATGTATTATATATTTTGCCAATGGGGAACCAGAAAGATAACTTTACTCATGCTCAACTGCACAGTCCTGCCCCCTGCTAGGGTCTCCCCTACCCAGAATATGCTGTGGTAGAAGCCACATTACATCATCAGGAGAAAAAGCCTGAAGCTCCATTTCCATTCATGCTCACTCATAGAGGAATAAATGAGACCCAGCTGATCTGGTATCCATGCTTTTTAGAACCAGTTGTGGTATAATGGTATGCCTATTGTAGTTGCCTTCAAAACTGGGTTCTGGACTTCCCCTATAATGAAAAGTGTTCTTTGCAATAGCTCTGATGAAAGCAACAAATTCACAGGCATTGACTTGTTTACTGAAAAAAGTCAACCATGCTTGTTTCCACACATTATGTTTGGCCTTATCCTGGCATCTTGTTTAAAATAACTATGGTGTTCCAGATTGACTTTTCAAATAAGAAAAAGTTCCAAGTGGTGATAACATGTGAACTACTGTTATGTGACATAATTGAAGTGCTGGTTCTAACTTCACACCACCTGGAAATCCTGAAGTCCTTTGTGTGGTCAGCACAAGGGTCTGTATAGCCACTAAAAAGGCATTGAACTGAGTGCACTTCCAACATTTCTGTGATCAGCAGTCCTTTTTTATTAGAGCTACAAATCACAGAAATGCTGTAACTCAGGCCTTCTGAGTTGGTGGAGGGCTTAACAGCATCCTCATGTACCATTACTCTTTAAGGCCTATATGTTTTCAAGGCAAATGCTTGAATAGAGATTATATGATTCAAGGGCCAATCCATTTGACTTGACCACCAAATTTCAAGGAAGCAGGGAGGATCAGATGTTAAAACAAAAGCTGCTCACATGTCAGGCAGCTCTCTGTGCCTGTCAAGTATGACTACCAGCTGAAGCAGAAGACCATTTTAATGGCATTTGGAAAGAGGCAATGGAAGATGCAATACAATATCTTCTTTGCTGACTGAGATATCAGAATAACAGCCTGCATGAATGCTTGGGACAAAATTCTGAAGGAAAATGTAAGCTATGAAGTATAACACACTGCATTTTTTGACTTAAGAGACCAAAATATTATATCAGAACTCAGTATGGGTATCTGAACACCCTCAGTTGTTAAGTCATATGGGGGGGGGAAATACTTACAGAGCAATGATGAGTGTGTGGAATGAAATCGTTCACAAAATAGAATCTAAGAATTTCATGTTTGACCAATACAACTCTAGGTCATGATTGATGAATAGAATTATTTTCAGGGAAAGAGGGAAGAATAACAGTTCTGGAGCATCAGACTTTTCTGCTATTTAGAAATGACAGCAATCTGTGAAAAGAGAAACACATCAGTGTCTTAAAGACTTGAAAATAAAATATGTGAATTTAATTAAAATTGTAGGGAAAATAGCACCTCATGCCACCTTGATGATTAACACATTTTGTGTGGCACAGTCAAACTGCAAAATGGACTACAGCCCACTTCTTTCACTGAGGTCATCCTGTGTGCATTGGGACAAATAGAATTCAGTTCAGTTTTACTGAATAAAACATAGTATGATGTTATTTATCTTCACTGTTTTTGCTGCAAGAAAATACAGATGATCTCATTTCCTCATTAATAAATACGGAAAATTGTTATTCTATAGTTGTCGATTCAGAATAACGTTGTTACAGTATATATGGATATTCAATTTCCAAAAAAACAAAAACAAAAAACCCTTCTGTTCATGAATGTGGGATATTGTGCTTCTGCATCCATGATTCAAAAGGCCAGGAAATAGCTCAATGTTGCTGCATCATAGTGTGTCCACATTGCTAGCAGGAAAAAGGGCAGCCTGAATGTTGACAACACCAATGGCTGAAACCAAGATGATCTAAAACAGTGATTCCCAACCTTAGGTAACCAGATATTCTAGACTGCAGTTCCCAGAAGCCTTCACCACCAGCTATGCTGGCCAGGGTTTCTGGAAGCTGCAGTCCAAGAATATCTGCGCTATCCAAGGTTGGGAAGCACTGGTCTACAGGATACTGTCTTAGATTTATTACCATTCACAAAGTGAACAAGCAAGGGGAAATTCCAGAAGCTGAGTCCTTTTTTTCATTAGTTAACTGCTTCTCACCCAAACACATAGCAATTGTCACGACTGTTTTTCAAAAAATGTGAATGGTAGTGACCCTTCACTGTAAACCAAGAGTGTGTGAGCATCAATCTGATTTCTGTCCAAACATTTGCCTTATAAATTGGGAGTGACTTCTCAAAAAGCTGATCTGGAGGTGGCCTGAACTAATCTGTTCTCAGGTTCCTGTAGATATTTGTAGATATTTGTATGTTTCTGGATTAAGAGAAATTAACTCTCAAAACAGGAATAATAAAGGGATATAATCTCGTATGAGGACACTGCATGTTGTTGTTGTTTAGTCGTTAAGTCGTGTCCGACTCTTCATGACTCCATGGACCATAGCACGCCAGGCCCTCCTGTCTTCCACTGCCTCCCGGAGTTTGGTCAAATTCATGTTGGTAGCTTCAATGACACTGTCCAACCATCTCGTCTTCTGTTATCCCCTTCTCCTCTTTCCTTCACTCTTTCCCAACATCAGGGTCTTTTCCAGGGAAATTTCTCTTCTCATGATATGGCCAAAGTATTGAAGCCTCAGCTTCGGGATCTGTCCTTCCAGTGAGCACTCAGGGTTGATTTCCTTCAAAATGGATAGGTTTGTTCTCTTTGCAGTCCAGGGGACCCTCAAGAGTCTCCTCCAGCACCACAATTCAAAAGCATCAGTTCTTCGGTGGTCAGCCTTCTTTATGGTCCAGCTTTCACTTCCATACATCGCTACTGGAAAAACCATAGCTTTGACTATGCGGACCTTTGTTGGCAAGGTGATGTCTCTGCTTTTTAAGATGCTGTCTAGGTTTTTCATCGCTTTCCTTCCAAGAAGCAGACGTCTTTTAATTTCGTGGCTGCTCATCTGCAGTGATCATGGAACCCAAGAAAGTAAAATCTGTCACTGCCTCCATATCTTCCCCTTCTATTTGCCAGGAGGTGATGGGACCAGTGGCCATGATCTTAGTTTTTTTGATGTTGAGCTTCAGACCATTTTTGGCGCTCTCCTCTTTCACCCTCATTAAGAGGTTCTTTAATTCCTCCTCACTTTCTGCCATCAGAGTGGTATTATCTGCATATCTGAGGTTGTTGATATTTCTTCCAGCAATCTTAATTCCAGTTTGGGATTCGACCTGCCTTTCACATGATGTATTCTGCATATAAGTTAAATAAGCAGGGAGACAATATACAGCCTTGTCGTACTCCTTTCCCAATTTTGAACCAATCAGTTGTTCCATATTCAGTTCTAACTGTTGCTTCCTGTCCCACATATAGATTTCTCAGGAGATAGATAAGGTGGTCAGGCACTCCCATTTCTTTAAGAACTTGCCATAGTTTGTTGTGGTCCACACAGTCAAAGGCTTTTGCGTAGTCAATGAAGCAGAAGTAGATGTTTTTCTGGAACTCTCTGGCTTTCTCCATAATCCAGCGCATGTTAGCAATTTGGTCTCTAGTTCCTATGCCCCTTCGAAATCCAGCTTGTACTTCTGGGATTTCTTGGTCCACATAGTGCTGAAGACTACCTTGGAGGATTCTGAGCATAAGCTTGCTAGCGTGTGAAGTGAGTGCAATTGTACGGTAGTTGGAGCATTCTTTGGCACTGCCCTTCTTTGGGATTGGGATGTAGACTGATCTTTTCCAATCCTCTGGCCACTGCTGAGTTTTCCAAACTCGCTGGCATATTGAGTGTAGCATCTTAACAGCGTCATCTTTTAAGATTTTAAATAGTTCAACTGGAATGCCATCACCTCCACTGGCCTTGTTGTTAGCCATGCTTTCTAAGGCCCACTTGACTTCACTCTCCAGGATGTCTGGCTTAAGGTCACCAACCACACTATCTGGGTTGTCCGGGACATCCAGATCTTTCTGGTATAATTCCTCTGTGTATTCTTGCCACCTCTTCTTGATGTCTTCTGCTTCTGTGAGGTCCCTACCATTTTTGTCCTTTATCATGTCCATCTTTGCACAAAATGTTCCTTTAACATATCCAATTTTCTTGAACAGATCTCTGGTTTTTCCCTTTCAATTATTTTCCTCTATTTCTTTGCACTGTTCATTTAAGAAGGCCCTCTTGTCTCTCCTTGCTATTCTTTGGAAGTCTGCATTCCATTTTCTGTAACTTTCCCTATCTCCCTTGCATTTTGTTTCCCTTCTCTTCTCTGCTATTTGTAAGGCCTTGTTGGACAGCCACTTTGCTTTCTTGCATTTCCTTTTCTTTGGGATAAGAAGCTTGTGATCAGAGCCACAATCAGCGCCAGGTCTTGTTTTTGCTGACTGTATAGAGCTTCTCCATCTTTGGCCACAGAGAACATAATCAATCTGATTTCAGTATTGCCCATCTGGTGATGTCCATGTGTAGAGTTGCCTCTTGTGTGGTTGGAAAAGAGTGTTTGTGATGACCAGCTTGTTCTCTTGACAAAACTCTATTAGCCTTTGCCCTGCTTTGTTTTGAACTCCAAGGCCAAACTTACCTGTTGTTCCTTTTATCTCTTGACTCCCTACTTTAGCATTCCAGTCCTCTATAATGACAAGAACATCTTTCTTTGGTGTCAGTTCTAGAAGGTGTTGTAAGTCTTCATAGAATTGGTCAATTTCAGCCTCTTCAGCATGGGTGGTTGGTGCATAAACTTGGATTACTGTGATGTTGAAAGTTCTGCCTTGGATTCATATTGAAATCATTCTATCATTTTTGAGATTATATCCCAGTACAGCTTTCCCCACTCTTTTGTTGACTATGAGGGCTACTCCCTTTCTTCTACGGGATTCTTGCCCACAATAGTAGATATGATAATCGTCTGAATTGAATTCGCCCATTCCCATCCATTTTAGTTCACTGACGCCCAGGATGTCAATGTTTATTCTTGCCATCTCCTGTTTGACCACATCCAGTTTACCAAGGTTCATAGATCTTACATTCCAGGTTCCTATGCAGTAGTTTTCTTTGCAGCATTGGACTTTCCTTTCACTTCCAGGTGTGTCCGCAGCTGAGCGTCCTTTCGGCTTTGGCCCAACCACTTCATTACCTCTGGAGCTACTTGTACTTGTCCTCCGCTCTTCCTCAGTAGCATGTTGGACGCCTTCCTACCTGAGGGGCTCATCTTCCTGTGTCATATCTTTTAGCCTTTTGTTTCTGTCCATGGATTTTTCTTGGCAAAGATACTGGAGTGGCTTGCCAGTTCCTGCTCCAGGTGGATCGCGTTTAGTCAGAACTCTCCACTATGACCTGTCCGTCTTGGGTGTCCCTGCACGGCATAGCCCATAGCTTCTCTGAATTACTCAAGCCCCTTCGCCACGACAAGGCAGCAATCCTTGAAGGGGGGACACTGCATAGTGTCATCAATTTTGGGCATGTGATGGTCCAACAGTCTGGAGGCAAAGCTCTTACCAGCTTGCTTGCTTGTTTCCTTCCTTCCCTCCCTCCCTTCCTTCCTTCCTCCCACCCCAGGGAGCCAGTCTTAGTGAAAATATATGTTGAGGGCATGGAAGATGTCCCCTTAGCATCTGCAGTCTGGCTTGCCAAAATATGCCCATTCACTGTCTAGCCCTAGTCAAGTTTGACATCCATCAACTCTGGGACATACACAGATACATATAGCAATTTTTAAAAGAGGGATTCTTTTTAAAGGGAATAGGCATTTAAAAAAATGCAATAGGCATTTAAAAAAAATAAGAAAAATAGCAAATGCCAGCCTGCAGAGCTGAGTGCTCTACGTTATTTTAATCTTCCCTCTTCTTTTCTTCCAGCTGTTAGAAAAATGCCCCATTGGCTTCTGAAAAAGAAAGTGAATGGGGGACTTTAAAGGAGCAACAGACACAACCCTCTTTCATCCCTTTTATAAAGGGCAAAGCAAGAAGCCTACTATTTCTAATCTTCATCTTCCCTGCCCCTTCTGTTCCTGGATCTGAAATTTAGAGGTACTGCAGCCACTGTCTTTGATAATTTAATCAATGACTTTCCAGCAGGAAAAGCAATAACATTTCCTTTCTAAGGTAAACAGCCTACTTCCCTACATACGGTCCTTTTCCAGTGCCAACAACTCAGTATCTTCCTTGTTGTTGTCCTCCTCTGTTTCCTTACTTCTGTGACACACAAATGCCAGATTTAATGTGCAAGATCCACGAGTATGTCATTCTAATGCAGCAGTAGCCCTGATCTGGTTCATTTTTACATATTTGTCCAAAGACAAAACACATTCTTATTTTGTACCGATTTAGACATGTAGAATGGGAAAGGCTATAGACCATAAAATATCCAAAATAGTTGACAGCATTGATAGGGATGATTCATGGAAAGGAGAGAAAAAGATTGTGGAAACCTAGTGACATATAATCCAAGTTGTAACTGGCAAGAAAACTAAGCACTCAGCATCTGTTACTGGGAATTGGTTTCTCTTCTTCTGAGAGGAAAACCAGCTTGGGCTATCTACTGTAGCTGCAAAGTAAAGCAAAGTAAAAATAACTTTTCATGCTTCAAGTTATAGAAGACAGCCACTCAAGTGACTGAAGGCCTCAGGCAAAAATGAATCCATTGCACAGGATGAAATGCACATCCCTGATCATAAGGCAATCTACTGTCAAGTTATTTCGGATTGTTTAGGAAATAGCATATCCATCTTTACAGAGCAGGAGAATGAATTGGGAATGTACCCATCCTTTCTTCTTTTTAAAGTTATGCTACTGGTAGAATTTACTGGTAACATGGGAAACACTAAGAACTTGGGCTGGGCTCAATTTTTCCCACTGACCACGTACTGCAATGGGAAATGTGAATCAACCTGGAGTCCCACATCCCCAATCCATAATTTTTCTTCCCCACCAGACACCCTTCTAGTTTTAAAAGTCGAATCCTTTTTCTTTGGTTCCAAGTGTGTGATCTCTTTGAACCAATGCAGAAAGAAAAACCCAATTTAATGCATGCCTCATCTCTCTCTCTCTCTCTCTCTCTCTCCTCTCTCTCTCTCTCACACACACACACACACACACACACACATATGCTGTGAGCACTTACAGAGAGCAAAGTCTCTTTCCCAACACATTTTTTTCCTACTGTTCTCCTTCAGGGCTTGCTTTTGTATGATAGATTAAGAAACAGGGCTAGTCTCCAAGGAGAAGCTTTTCTTTTCTTTTTTCTTTTTTAGCTCACAGGATAACTGTATGAGGAAATTGAAGCAGGAAGCCTTTTTATGGCTTGTAAGGCAACTTTTTGCAATGGTTCCACCTACAAGGCTATGAACAGAACTGCAAGGAAACAGCGAAAAAAGAAAAAGGAAAAAAAAAAGAGAGAGGGGGGCTCTCTATCAACTTTTGTGTGACCACTTAAATCACACAGACCTGAATTCCCTGGTCAGACTTCACAGGGAGTGAAATGCTAGTGAATTTGCATTTCCCTCTCTGTGTAGTCATACCCTGTAGTCACACCAAGCAGCACACATCCCTGCTACTCTGCTATCCTTAAAATGATATGTTTTCAGGTGGAAATAAAGTGAGCATCAGCCCTCTGTATGCTATGGTGCTTTTGCAGAAGTGCATTTGCAACTTGTCTAAGCAGCTTACAGATGAACCACATCTAACCGCATAAAAGTATCAGCTTAAGGAGAAAGCTGGGATTGCTAACCTGATGTTTTCAAAATGTATGTCTCATGAAATGCAATGGGTCTAAAGCCAAGTACAACTTTAATCAATTTCTGTTCTACTCTTTGATTCTAAGACAGTGGTGTAAGGAAAACTTCCACAGCCTCAGCATTTGACAGCTTTGCTGTGCTTGATGCACCAATGGACTTGAAATGATAATAAATAAATACAATATTCATGCAAAGTCACCTGTCAACACAATATCAAAAAGCCAAACTTACTCAGACTTATCTCTCTCGCAAACCAGGTTGTGCTGATATTTATCACAGTACTGGAGTGGGGAAATTAGAAGTTTCGGATTCTGGTTCAGGGTGAAGCCATTTATTTGGTAATAGTTGAAGTAAATCATGCCCATTCTTTTATGTGATGGGACTAAAATTGTAAGAAGATGAGAAGAACTTTGATAGATTGGGCATGTTACACATCCAAGAATCGACACCATCCATCTAGGACAGGTTGGAAAACAGTAACTCACTGAGCTGAATTCATCCTCCAGTCTCTGGGAGGAACTTGGTAATCCTCTTCAATTTTTTTCTGCTTCCCATACATGGATGATTTAAAAAAAGAGAGTAGATTGAATTTATCAATTAATTCTGGAAGAACAAAATAGGCAGCTGGTAGACTGCATTTCTTTTAGTGGCTCAGGGTTATGCAGGCATTATCAAAGATCTAGGACTGGAGAGGGGAAGAGGATAGTCCTATGGCTGGTCATTTCTTGGGTAGGAAACTGAGCTACTTAATGCAAATTCTAGTCAGCATATTAAAAACAACATAGTAGTTTATATTCATATGGCTTAGGGAGACAACATTGCATTTAACCTTCTTGATAACAAATGTGCTTGGTTTCATCAAATGAAATATGTATGAGAGATTCTCATGGGACACTGATCTCCCTAATGTTACTTAGGGCAGGTGGAGAGAGCATGAAAGAGGACCGACAGAGATTTTAAAACCATCTAATTTGTCTCCCTTGAAAGACCTCTGCCAACTGTTTTAAATAAATCACTAGTCTCCTCAGTATTCGTGTCTTTAAAGGGCCATCAGTATAACCAAATACCAGAAGGAGGTTCCCAGCACAAGAGGGTAGAGAAATGGCACCTTGGAGAGAGCAAATTCCCATCTGTTCAGATAAAAATTCTGGGAACAGGTATTTTATCAAGCACTTATTGATGACAATTATGTGTTATTTACAATTCAAAAACAATGCAGATAGCGCTCTCTCAGTATGAAACTTTAATGAGCAGCATGTTTTGTTGGAAGTGTCATAAAACTTTCATCAAAGTTCAGTATATTCCCATGCAAACAGCTCTCTCTTTGACAAGAAGATCAGAACTTTGCAGTTCAGATCAAACAGTGAGAAGGGGAAGAGAAATGTTGTCTGTTATAATTATTAGGATACAATAATTATACCCTTACAAGCTCAGAAAACTTTCAATGAGGCATTTTTGTTGGGATGGAGAGTGTGTTTTGTGTGTTGCAAAACACACAAATAAAACTGTAGGAATTTAAAAGTACCATAGCCACTGTTGAACCGGTATCAACTGTGAGGTGCTTATACAAAGACCTGCTTATTTTTTAGTGCTCACATTTCTTCATTGTTCGAGTATCTGAGCTTTAGTGCATTGCAAAGGCCATTCAAGTTCCATACCAAAAGACCTCTTTATTAATTAATGATGGATAATTGCATGAATCATACTAGCACCAGATAGAGAAGCCATATTGTATAAATGGGACTTGTTAAGTCAGTACTTCTGTTAACTCCACAGATTCTACATGGGATGAGCTATTCAATTTAGCCCATTCCTTTTAACAGATCCAAGTCTAGGAAATTATGCCTTGCCACCTTGGCAAAATGATCTTCTGTACATACTAGTTGTCCTGCCTTAACTGCTACAAGCTTCTGTACTTTCTTCCATTATCTCACCCCAGCCCCACCACCTTCTCCAGCACTCTGCTGCCCAAATCATTCACCTTTCTGATCACACAGACCTTCTTAAAAATGAAAGTCCCTTTCAACTGATACATCAGTCTCGTGTTTATACTGGATTTGACAGAAGCTCAATAACCTTAACTTCAAAGCTTCCCAAGGTTGCTGTGCCACTCCTTCCTGTATTTTCATATCAGGTGACACAAGCCCAGGGATCCTAAATAGCTCAGGCACCTTCAAAGTTCCATGATGAAAACCAATATCTGCTCTATCCATTCAAATATTTTTAACATCAAAGTCCTAAATCCTATTGCTAATCTCAACTGGATTGTATAGCTTGATATAATTGCTGCCTGGTGAGTCAACATTTACCTAAATAATTGATATAGGTCTATGCTATGGCTAACAGTTGGATTTGGGCCTAAATGTTTTTGTTTTTACAAATTATGTTTTATAATGGTAGATTTGTGATCCCCGCCACAGTCTTGTATTCCCCCTCCTTTTTTTTAAGGAAATGTGGAATCTGTATGTTCCTAGTAAATAGACAGGCTGAATCCAAAACAAGTTAGCAACATTGACATTAATGTGTAAAGTTAAGCATAAATTTAGTAGTTTGTAACTGCAACTAACTTGCTTGGGAACTGCAGCAGTAAAACATGACATTCTGAGGTGGGAGGAGAGGTGCCATGCTTTTCCTCACTTGGCAACACAGTTTGGCACTGATTCCCCTCATTTGTCATCAACAACATTGCTACTGATTGTTGGCATCTAAATGTTAGTCTGAGTGGTCCTTCCTCAGACCAAGACACTTTGGGTATAATAGCTACAGAGACCACCTAAGCCAGTGCAGCATACCATTTCTATGACGATGCCTCAACTTCCAGTGCCTCAATTTAATAATATATCAGGCAAAATCCAAAGAAACAAAACAAATAAGACAAAAACATGTGGCACCTTAAAGACTAACTATTACATTTTAATGTAAGCTTTCGTGGACACGTCCACTTTAATATTAGATCTTTTCGGAGTGAAACATTGAAGCCAGAGTGGCTCTCTGGAAGGCCCTTTGTTGCTTTTTTGCAGCGAAGAGGCCTGTTTGATTTAATGTGTTAAGCAGTTCCTTGGTCTTTGTGGCCATCTGGACTACAATGTCACAATCCAATGGCACTCAAAGCTGATGCGCTTAGGCAGTTCTGTAGAAGAGACAGCCTAGTTTCTCACTCTAGGTTGTCCCCTCAGAGTGGAACATTGGAAGATGGGCTCTTTTGGAGGTCCAGCCTATCTGCCCATCTGATGTTTCATTCTGAGGGGGCCCTTTAGGTACTGGTTATGTGAGTGCTGAAAAAGCTGTCCTTATGACTCTCATAAATAGACATGGGGACGAATAAAAAAATGAATTGCGATATTCATTAAAAATTGCTGATTCATTAAATATTCATCCCTTCATATTTGTGAGTTCCAGAGACCCCAACAAATACGAAGGGACAAATATTTGTCCATTTTTATTCATCCCCCATACGAAGAGAGGAAAGGCTAGCCTTCCCTCTCTTCCTATGGCCTTCCTATTCTGCTTATGGGCCCGCTGATCAGCTGATTGGTGGGCCGATAGGCAGCCAGCCAGCCCCACAGCCAGCCACCCCCACAGCCTATCCCCCACCCCTTCACCTCCCTACCTTAGCTGCTGCCACTGCTATCCATCGCCACCCGCTGCGGTGGCCTCCACAGCCACTGCCTGCCATAAGGGACACTGGCCACCCTTTGCAAAGATGGTGGCTGCGGCTTCTTTTAGGGCAGGGAGACTGCAGCTGCCATCTTTGCAAAGGGCAGCCTGGATTCCCTTTGCCTGCCTTAAGGGAATCCAGGCTGCCCTTTGCAAAGATGGAGGCTGCAGCTTCTCTTAGGCAGCGGTGGCGGTGGATGGAGACTGTGGAGGCCGCTGTGACACAGGCTGCCATGAATGGTGGTGGTGACGGCAGCAGCACCGCAACCAAGGTAGGGAGGTGACAGGGGCAGGGGGCAGGGGGGCAGACTGTGGGAGTGAGGGGGTCAGCTTTTTTTTTTTTTTTTAGACAGCCTCTGGCTGTCTAAAAAAACCCCGGTGAACTGACGAATTGATTCATGCTTCGTCGGTTCATGGGGAGGAGCTTCGTGCTTCATCAGCTTTGATGGATCACAAAGCAGGACAAATCACCAAAATGGCGATTCGTCCCCATCTCTACTCATAAAGCAGTACTATAAAGCTGCACTGCTTCTTCAAGACTGCAGGGTCAAGCCAAGACCCCAGTGAAAGCAGGTGACTATTGGAGATCTAAATTCTTTCTGGACTTGTTCTTCCTAAGAAACTGCAGCATAATTCTCCATTCTGATGATAATGGGAAGGAGCTTCCTGGCACTCTCAACTCAGGCCTCACAGTGGTGAAATTGATACTTTGGGAAACTGCCTTTCTCTTCCACAAAACTGTGCTATTTTAGAGATTGTGCACAATACTCCCAAACCAGGATGTTGGCTGCCACATTTAGGAATCTGAAGCACTAAATGGATAGTTGGCTTCTTTCTCAACAAGTAGCCAATTCCTTTTATGTGTGTATATCTGCTTTGTTTCTTAAAAGGAATGGAGGAACGTAATGCAAATTACAGAAAACTTGATTAGAGCTGTTTGTTTCACTTTCAAATGGAGGCGAGGAATCATGTGGGACCTTAAAACTCCTCATCAAGGTGCCTTGTCATGTTGAGACAGCCTAAATTGATGAGAATATGGAATTTACTGATAATTATTTTCATCTTCCAATTGGATCAATTATATTAATTTTTTTGAACCAGAAGTTTGATTAATCCCAAATAATGGAGGGGGAAACCCCTTTCTATTAATGGTTTGAGAAACTTCCACCTCTGCAATACAGTTGATACATAAATATTTCTGACCTCTAAACAGGACTTGAGAGGGTTTCATAAAATTTGCAGAGTTCAAGGTCCCTATCCTTCCATTAGGCCTACTTGTTGTGGACAGTTCTATGGTTCATCATATAGCATACATAGCCTGATACATCCTAATCCGTTCACCATAGAATGGGAGCCTATTATTGCTACCTTATGACCTCCAGATGATTATATTATCTACCTCTTCCTCTAGATAACCCTTTTCCTTGCTCTGTTCCCTCGATTTTGTCTAAGCTCTCATTATATGAGGACTAAAAATATGATCTAAATTGTATATGAGGTCAAATGAACCCTAATTTCTTGCTGAGATCCTGGTACAACACAGAAAATGCTTTCAGTATGAAAGTGCTTAGAGAAAAGTCTTTGTTGGCAAAAAGATATGAAAAGCTAGTTTTCTGGTTTCCAACAACCTCAGGCCTGCTGGCTTCTGAACAATATTCACAGAATGCAGTTGAAAAACTCTACAAGGAACCAAAACTCAGTGTAAGAGTTAATGATCTGAATCTTTCTCATTACAAAAGGGCACCTGGCAGGGGTGTCCTCTTTCCTCCATTATTTCCTATGATGACTGAATTACTAGCAGTAATTATTAGAGGTGAACCTGATATCAAAGGTTCTGTGATTGATTTCTACAGCAAATACAATTTCATTATGCACTGCCAATGCCTAACTACAATACATTTATTCTAACACTGCCAGATGTTCCTTGCTCTGACCTTTCCTCACCCCCTCTCTGTCATGGCTCCTCTGCTATCACACTTACTCCTTCTATCACCTCCTACCTTCACTTACGTCACTCCTGGGCTTTGCAATTCACATCCCAACAAGTGTTCTGCTACTGTCCTGTTTTTACATACTTTCTTACTTTCTCTTACCACTTTAAAAAAATCTTTCTTTTTGCTTATTAACATGATCACACATTGGCCAAAATCTTGTTGCATAACTGCTCTGGCGTAACACAGATTGGGTGCTGGAAGCATTTAATTTAAACTCATGGGAAGCTTCTTTTCCTCCACTTTCAGGTTCTGAGGTTTCCCATTAGACATGGGCATGAACTGAACAACAAACCAGAAAAAACAATGATACAGGTTGGTTCGTGGTTCGGTTTGCTCTGTGAAGGGCCACTGTTCTATTAGCTAACTTTTGTAGTCTTTTCCAATAAAATATTTTCTTTTTGCCTGAGAGTCCCAGGAATTGAATATACATACATTTCATCTTCCATTCTGCTTTCAGGAGATACATTCTGCTTTCAGGAGAAAGCGATAAGATGATAAATGGCTTTGTGAAGGAGCACAAAGGTTTAGAACAATTTATAATTACAGTAAATGAACATTAAAACAAGACCATTGAAAAACCAGAGTACTGATGAACTCTAAGCAGCAAATTAAAATGCAGGCAGCAGAAGTTAACACAAAACGCCGAACAGCATATGAGCAATGTACAATCAACATCAAACATTTTTTAAAAAGGACTTTGACTGGGCTCATTGAATTAGGTGTCAGGTAAGCCTCCTTAAGGGATGTGGTGCCACTGCGGGTTAAACAGCAAAGCCTCTGGGCTGCAAGGTCAAAAGATCAGCGGTTCAAATCCACGCAACGGAGTGAGCTCCTATCGCTTGTCCCAGCTCCTGCCCACCTAGCAGTTAGAAAGCATGTAAAATGTGAGTAGATAAATAGGTACCACTATGGTGGGAAGGTAACAGCGTTCCATGTCTAGTCGCACTGGCCACGTGACCATGGTAATTGTCTACGGACAAACACTGGCTCTACGGCTTGGAAACAGGTGAGGTGAGGCACGACTAGAGTCGGACACGATTGGACAAATTGTCAATGGGAACCTTTATCTTTTAAGCCTCCTTAGGGAGAACATCGTGAAGAATCCCCTTCACGGATTGCTGCCTTGTCATAGCGAAGGGGCTTGAGTAATTCAGAGAAGCTATGGGCTATGCTGTGCAGGGACACCCAAGACGGACAGGTCATAGTGGAGAGTTCTGACTAAACGCGATCCACCTGGAGCAGGAACTGGCAAGCCACTCCAGTATCTTTGCCAAGAAAACTCCATGGACAGAAACAAATGGCTAAAAGATATGATGCAGGAAGATGAGCCCCTCAGGTTGGAAGGCGTCCAACATGCTACTGAGGAAGAGCGGAGGACAAGTACAAGAAGCTCCAGAGCTAATGAAGTGGTTGGGCCAAAGCCGAAAGGACGCTCAGCTGCGGACGTGCCTGAAAGTGAAAGGGAAGTCCGATGCTGAAAAGAAAAATACTGCATAGGAACCTGGAATGTAAGATCTATGAATCTTAGTAAGCTGGATGTGGTCAAACAGGAGATGGCAAGAATCAACATTGACATCCTGGGTGTCAGTGAACTAAAATGGACGGGAATGGGCGGATTCAATTCAGATGATTATCATATCTACTATTGTGGGCAAGAATCCCGTAGAAGAAATGGAGTAGCCCTCATAGTCAACAAAAGAGTGGGAAAAGCTGTACTGGGATACAATCTCAAAAATGATAGAATGATTTCAATACGAATCCAAGACAGACCTTTCAACATCACAGTAATCCAAGTTTATACACCAACCACTGATGCTGAAGAGGCTGAAATTGACCAATTCTATGAAGACTTAAAACACCTTCTAGAACTGACACCAAAGAAAGGTGTTCTTGTCATTATAGGGGACTGGAATGCTAAAGTAGGGAGTCATTAAATAAAAGGAACAACAGGTAAGTTTGGCCTTGGAGTTCAAAATGAAGCAGGGCAAAGGCTAATAGAGTTTTGTCAAGAGAACAAGCTGGTCATCACAAACACTCTTTTCCAACAACACAAGAGGCGACTCTACACATGGACATCACCAGATGGGCAATACCGAAATCAGATTGATTATGTTCTCTATAGCCAAACATGGAGAAGCTCCATACAGTCAGCAAAAACAAGACCTGGAGCTGATTGTGGCTCTGATCATCAGCTTCTTATAGCAAAACTCAAGCTTAAACTGAAGAAAGTAGGAAAAACCACTGGACTAGTCAGGTATAATCTAAACCAAATCCCTTATGAATACACAGTGGAAGTGGAGAACAGATGTAAGGAACTAGATTTGGTGGACAGAGTGCCTGAAGAACTATGGATGGAGGCTCGTAACATTGTACAGGAGGCAGCAACAAAAACCATCCCAAAGAAAAGGAAATGCAAGAAAGCAAAGTGGCTGTCCAACGAGGCCTTACAAATAGCAGAGAAGAGAAGGGAAACAAAATGCAAGGGAGATAGGGAAAGTTACAGAAAATTGAATGCAGACTTCCAAAGAATAGCAAGGAGAGACAAGAGGGCCTTCTTAAATGAACAGTGCAAAGAAATAGAGGAAGATAATAGAAAGGGAAAAACCAGAGATCTGTTCAAGAAAATTGGAGATATTAAAGGAAAATTTTGTGCAAAGATGGACATGATAAAGGACAAAAATGGTAGGGACCTCACCGAAGCAGAAGACATCAAAAAGAGGTGGCAAGAATACACAGAGGAATTATACCAGAAAGATCTGGATGTCCCGGACAACCCAGATAGTGTGGTTGCTGACCTTGAGCCAGACATCCTGGAGAGTGAAGTCAAGTGGGCCTTAGAAAGCATGGCTAACTACAAGGCCAGTGGAGGTGATGGCATTCCAGTGGAACTATTTAAAATCTTAAAAGATGACGCTGTTAAGGTGCTACACTCAATATGCCAGCAAGTTTGGAAAACTCAGCAGTGGCCAGAGGATTGGAAAAGATCAGTCTACATCCCAATCCCAAAGAAGGGCAGTGCCAAAGAATGCTCCAAATACCGTACACTTGCACTCATTTCACACGCTAGCAAGGTTATGCTCAAAATCCTACAAGGCAGGCTTCAGCAGTATGTGGACCGAGAACTCCCAGAAGTACAAGCTGGATTTTGAAGGGGCAGAGGGACTAGAGACCAAATTGCTAACACGCGTTGGATTATGGAGAAAGCCAGAGAGTTCCAGAAAAACATCTACTTCTGCTTTATTGACTACGCAAAAGCCTTTTACTGTGTGGACCACAGCAAACTAAGGGAAGTCCTTAAAGAAATGGGAGTGCCTGACCACCTTATCCATCTCCTGAGAAATCTATATGTGGGACAGGAAGCAACAGTTAGAACTGGATATGGAACAACTGATTGGTTCAAAATTGGGAAAGGAGTACGACAAGGCTGTATATTGTCTCCTTGCTTATTTAACTCATATGCAGAATACATCATGCAAAAGGCTGGACTGGTTGAATCCCAAGCCGGAATTAAGACTGCCGGAAGAAATATCAGTAACCTGAGATATGCAGACGATACCACTCTGAAGGCAGAAAGTGAGGAGGAATTAAAGAACCTCGTAATGAGGGTGAAAGAGGAGAGCGCAAAAAATGGTCTGAAGCTCAACATCAAAAAAACTAAGATCATGGCCACTGGTCCCATCACCTCCTGGCAAATAGAAGGGGAAGATATGGAGGTAGTGACAGATTTTACTTTCCTGGGCTCCATGATCACTGCAGATGGTGACAGCAGCCACGAAATTAAAAGATTCCTGCTTCTTGGGAGGAAAGCAATGACAAACCTAGACAACATCTTAAAAAGCAGAGACATCACCTTGCCGATAAAGGTCTGCATAGTCAAAGCTATGGTTTTTCCAGTAGCGATGTATGGAAGGGAGAGTTGGACCATAAAGAAGGCTGACCGCCGAAGAATTGATGCTTTTGAATTGTGGTGCTGGAGGAGACTCTTGAGAGTCCCCTGGACTGCAAGGAGAACAAACCTATCCAATCTGAAGGAAATCAACCCTGAGTGTTCACTGGAAGGACAGATCCTGAAGCTGAGGCTCCAATACTTTGGCCATCTCATGAGAAGAGAAGACTCCCTGGAAAAAACCCTGATGTTGGGAAAATGTGAAGGCAAGAGGAGAAGGGGACAACAGAGGACAAGATGGTTGGACAGTGTCATCGAAGCTACCAACATGAATTTGACTAAACTCCGGGAGGCAGTGGAAGACAGGAGGGCCTGGCATGCTCTGGTCCATGGGGTCACGAAGAGTCGGACATGACTTAACGACTAAACAACAACAGGGAGAACATTCCACAGCATCATGTCACCACAGAGTAGACTTTTTCTCTTTAGCCACCCACTGTACCAACCTCTATAGATTTATAAAGCCTGGTTTAGGAATAAAATACACTTTCTAGCAAATGTAATGAAAGGGAACACTGTCATCTGCGGTGTAGGTTTAAAGGGTTAGGCGCAGGGCCCAGTAAGCCTATAATTGGGAAGAGATCTGTATCTCCTTTTGTAGGGTCTCTACACTGCCATAAAAATCCTTCCTTCGACAAAACTCTGTCTTTACTTCATATTTGTTCCTTAACATCATCCTCTTTCCCTACTTACTGGGGGGGGGGGGTTTGTTACAAATTCCAGAGGGATATATGAAATGAAACAAATACCACCATAGCAGGTAAATGCATTCAGGTTTTGGAAGTGGGATTTGCAAGTGCCCAGGGGGGATAAAAAGGTAATATTTAAGTTTGCTCTAGGAGTAATTTAAACCTGGATTGGGCAAAATGTTAAGCAAGGATGTGTAGGCACAGATCTTGCAATTTATAACAGAAAAGAGCTTAAGAGCTTTTTTCCATTTCTGGAGTTCAATGATAATTTCACACATCATTGTGAAACATCAGCACTTACTGTATAAAGTCATGCCACATCTCTGTGAGAAAAAATTACTCCTTAAAATCATTAAATTGTCAAGTACATTCCTTGAAAGGAAAATTGTCTAACACATGATTATGAAGAGCTTTCTTTTCTGTGTGTCTGTCTAATAAAATAAGTTGTATTGGCTCAGGAATTATGGAATAAGTGTACACTTTCAGGGCTATTTTACACAAGACCTTTTTATGATCTTGCTTAGAATGCTATAATGTATTGCATGTGTTGCTACCCTCTTAAGGTGGCCTGACTGTTGCAGGTAATTCATAGTTCAACAACCAAGTCTTTGACCCAGATGGTTCCTGGGAACATATATCACCAGATGTGAGAAAGCTGGCATTCTATTTCCTCAGATTTCAGAGACAAAAATGTGAGACCAAAATAGATATTTGCAGAATCCTAGGGGTGAGCACTTTATATGAAAGGGACGAACCATAGCACTGTAGTGTGCATGAGAGTGCAGTGGTGATATTGTTCTGACAGAGCAAATCAACACTCTACAAGTGTAAAAAATCTAAAAAATCAGGGCAGCCCAAACAAAGCATTAAAATTTTGAAATTGAGCTTCAGATCAGATCAGCATTGATGTTCCTTAATTTCTTCCAGCTGCCTACACTATCTAGTAATTATTTATGTATATTTTATTATTTTACTTTCCTTTAATCGTTTATATTTAACATTTATTCACATGCTTTTTTGCATCTATAAACCCAACCACTGGCATTCACTTTTGCTGTTCCTGGGATCAGACACTGACTGAAATCTGTAGGTGCCTACATAACATTTTAGATGAGATTAAAAATGCAATCCTAACTAGCCAAAGTGGTTGAAGGCCACCTAAATTAACACTAGGTCAGCTAAAGCTGTGTTGAGTTCAAGTCCTTCCCAGTCTAGAGATTTTGGAAATTACTTAACATTACCATCATTTGGGGCTAACTTTGGGTTAGACAGAGTCTGGACTGGACAAGTCTGGATATGGCATATATCCCCACCCCAACTCCTGCTGCACTCTTATATGCCTTATTTTTGGTTCTTCGGCCAACAAACCTCAGTCAGCACAGCAGTCTGTAAGTAGATCTCTCTATTGGCAGATCTCTGAAATTAGCCAGCAAAAAGAGCTTCTGCCAGCACAGGGGCATTTCTACCAACATAATGGATTTCTTTTGGCATAACTGGCATCTGCTTACGCCAAACATCCTGCAGGAGGCCTATCTTTGAGTTAGAGATATACTGTAAGCATACAACTTCTTTTGTTGTACCACAGTATTAATGGCTTTTTCTGTTTTGAACTTTGATCTTTTTGCTAGCTTCCCTGCAAATCATAAAAATTAAGAGGTGAGAGATTCTTTCAGAGTTCAGCAGTTGTAGATCTATTTGTAAGACAAGAAAACTCCAAATTACAAGGAAATTGAATACTTTGTCATTGTTGTCTGAACAAACTATGTAGTCTAAATATATTAGGGAAGGGAAAATCTATCCGTTTTGCTGTTTTCCTGCATTCAAAACTTTCAAAACTCAATAGCATTCTTAGTAAAGGGACAGCTACAATCCTAAATTTCTGAATGGCTGAATTAAGACTAAGGCAACTAAAAGAGTGCTGAATCCAAAGCCCTTCCTGCCTAGGGATCTCACAAATTATTTGGAATTACCCTGATCCTGCTCAAAATTTGTGCTGTCATAGTGGCAGTAAAGGATTTCTGTTTTGTTTTGCACAACTCCTTTCTCTCTTCTCCCTTGTTTGGCTCTTCTGCCAGTTGATTTCAGGTATTCCAGCATGTTGTTGTTGTTTAGTCGTTAAGTCGTGTCCGACTCTTCGTGACCCCATGGACCAGAGCATGCCAGGCCCTCCTGTCTTCCACTGCCTCCCGGAGTTGGGTCAAATTCATGTTGGTAGCTTCGATAACACTGTCCATCCACCTCGTCCTCTGTCGTCCCCTTCTCCTCTTGCCTTCACACTTTCCCAACATCAGGGTCTTTTCCAGGGAGTCTTCTCTTCTCATGAGATGGCCAAAGTATTGGAGCCTCAGCTTCAGGATCTGTCCTTCCAGTGAGCTCTCAGGGTTGATTTCCTTCAGAATGGATAGGTTTGTTCTCCTTGCAGTCCAGGGGACTCTCAAGAGTCTCCTCCAGCACCACAATTCAAAAGCATCAATTCTTCGGTGGTCAGCCTTCTTTATGGTCCAGCTCTCACTTCCATACATCGCTACTGGAAAAAACATAGCTTTGACTATGCGGACCTTTGTCGGCAAGGTGATGTCTCTGCTTTTTAAGATGCTGTCTAGGTTTCTCGTCGCTTTCCTCCCAAGAAGCAGGCGTCTTCTAATTTTGTGGCTGCTGTCACCATTTGCAGTGATCATGGAGCCCAAGAAAGTAAAATCTGTCACTGCCTCCATATCTTCCCCTTCTATTTGCCAGGAGGTGATGGGACCAGTGGCCATGATCTTAGTTTTTTTGATGTTGAGCTTCAGACCATTTCTGGCGCTCTCCTCTTTCCCCCTCATTAAGAGGTTCTTTAATTCCTCCTCACTTTCTGCCATCAGAGTGGTATCATCTGCATATCTGAGGTTGTTGATATTTCTTCCGGCAATCTTAATTCCGGTTTGGGATTCAACCAGTCCAGCCTTTCGGTTGATGTATTCTGCATATAAGTTAAATAAGCAGGGAGACAATATACAGCCTTGTCGTACTCCTTTCCCAATTTTGAACCAATCAGTTGTTCCATATCCAGTTCTAACTGTTGCTTCCTGTCCCACATATAGATTTCTCAGGAGATGGATAAGGTGGTCAGGCACTCCCATTTCTTTAAGGACTTCCCTTAGTTTGCTGTGATCCACACAGTCAAAGGCTTTTGCGTAGTCAATAAAGCAGAAGTAGATGTTTTTCTGGAACTCTCTGGCTTTCTCCATAATCCAGCCCATGTTAGCAATTTGGTCTCTAGTCCCTCTGCCCCTTCGAAATCCAGCTTGTACTTCTGGGAGTTCTCGGTCCACATACTGCTGAAGCCTACCTTGGAGGATTTTGAGCATAACCTTGTTAGCGTGTGAAATGAGTGCAATTGTACGGTATTTTGAGCATTCTTTGGCACTGCCCTTCTTGGGGATTGGGATGTAGACTGATCTTTTCCAATCCTCTGGCCACTGCTGAGTTTTCCAAACTTGCTGGCATATTGAGTGTAGCACCTTAACAGCGTCGTCTTTTAAGATTTTAAATAGTTCAACTGGAATGCCATCACCTCCACTGGCCTTGTTGTTAGCCATGCTTCCTAAGGCCCACTTGACTTCACTCTCCAGGATGTCTGGCTCAAGGTCAGCAACCACACTATCTGGGTTGTCCGGGACATCCAGATCTTTCTGGTATAATTCCTCTGTGTATTCTTGCCACCTCTTCTTGATGTTTTCTGCTTCTGTGAGGTCCCTACCATTTTTGTCCTTTATCATGTCCATCTTTGCACAAAATTTTCCTTTAATATCTCCAATTTTCTTGAAGAGATCTCTGGTTTTTCCCTTTCTATTATTTTCCTCTATATATTTGCACTGTTCATTTAAGAAGGCCCTCTTGTCTCTCCTTGCTATTCTTTGGAAGTCTGCATTCAATTTTCTGTAACTTTCCCTATCTCCCTTCCATTTTGTTTCCCTTCTCTTCTCTGCTATTTGTAAGGCCTCGTTGGACAGCCACTTTGCTTTCTTGCATTACTTTTTCTTTGGGATGGTTTTTTTTGCTGCTTCCTGTACAATGTTAGGAGCCTCCATCCATAGTTCTTCAGGCACCCTGTCCACCAAATCCCGTTCCTTAAATCTGTTCTTCACTTCCACTGTGTATTCATAAGGGATTTGGTTTAGATTATACCTGACTAGCCCAGTGGTTTTTCCTACTTTCTTCAGTTTAAGCTTGAATTTTGCTATAAGAAGCTGATGATCAGAGCCACAATCAGCTCCAGGTCTAGTTTTTGCTGACTGTATAGAGCTTCTCCATCTTTGGCTGCAAAGAACATAATCAATCTGATTTCGGTATTGCCCATCTGGTGATGTCCATGTGTAGATGTCTTGTGTTGTTGGAAAAGAGTGTTTCTGATGACCAGCTTGTTCTCTTGACAAAACTCTATTAGCCTTTGCCCTGCTTCGTTTTGAACTCCAAGGCCAAACTTACCTGTTGTTCCTTTTATCTCTTGACTCCCTACTTTAGCATTCCAGTCCCCTATAATGACAAGAACATCTTTCTTTGGTGTCAGTTCTAGAAGGTGTTGTAAGTCTTCATAGAATGGGTCAATTTCAGCCTCTTCAGCATCGGTGGTTGGTGCATAAACTTGGATTACTGTGATGTTGAAAGGTCTGCCTTGGATTCGTATTGAAATCATTCTATCATTTTTGAGATTGTATCCCAGTACAGCTTTTCCCACTCTTTTGTTGACTATCAGGGCTACTCCATTTCTTCTACGGGATTCTTGCCCACAATAGTAGATATGGTAATCGTCTGAATTGAATTCGCCCATTCCCGTCCATTTTAGTTCACTGACGCCCAGGATGTCAATGTTTATTCTTGCCATCTCCTGTTTGACCACATCCAGCTTACCAAGGTTCATAGATCTTACATTCCAGGTTCCTATGCAGTATTTTTCTTTGCAGCATCGGACTTTTCTTTCACTTCCAGGCGTGTCCACAGCTGAGCGTCCTTTCGGCTTTGGCCCAACCACTTCATTAGCTCTGGAGCTACTTGTCCTTGTCCTCCGCTCTTCCTCAGTAGCATGTTGGATGCCTTCCGACCTGAGGGGCTCATCTTCCTGCATCATATCTTTTAGCCTTTTGTTTCTGTCCATGGATTTTTCTTGGCAAAGATACTGGAGTGGCTTGCCAGTTCCTGCTCCAGGTGGATCGCGTTTAGTCAGAACTCTCCACTATGACCTGTCCGTCTTGGGTGTCCCTGCACGGCATAGCCCATACCTTTTCGAATTACTCAAGCCCCTTCGCCACGACAAGGCAGCAATCCGTGAAGGGGTATTCCAGCTTAGATTTGCCAAATTTAGTTGTGCCATCAGATCTGAGATCAGCTCTTACAAAGGGAATTATACCAGCACTAAGGTAGTTGTGATGTCAAAAGGAACTTCACAGCTGGATTGTTTTTGAGCTTGGATTACACTATAAAAAAACTTGTACATTTTGGTCAATTCTTCAAAAGGAAACTAAGAGGAAATTCAGCCCCATCCCCACCAGCCAAATGTAAGAAAAAGAACTGTTCTCAGCATGGAAATGATGATTAAATACTTACCTGACATGTAAGTGCTCCAGACAAGGAGCCTCTCAGGAAAAAGGAGTGGCAAACCTAATTTAGCACTGCTGTAGCTTGAATACATAGAGAATCCTATTCAGTTTTTCAAAGCTCTCAAATACCTAAGCTTGGAAAGACAGATCTGTCAGTTACGGTTACACCAACATGTGAGCTGTTAGAATTTCAAATTCTTTCCATCCCAAATAGGAAGAGATTTCTGACTTTGAGTAAATCCATAACAAATACGGGCTGGATAGAAATTGTCATCCACCTCCAATTGTCACCCAGATATGACAATGTAATGAATGAGCTAAGTTATACATGATATATTTTATATTCCTAAATGCACTATATGATTTTATATCTGTAAACAGTTCCAATCTTTTCGTATTATTCCAGCTCCCACCCTACAAAAGTTTTTTTTTTTCAAAGTTCTGGAAATGCTAAGTTTGAATGATTCATATTGAGTGACTATAAAATACTGTGAAGAAAAAAAGGAAATGATTGAAAGCACATATATTTGAACATTATACTGATTATGTCTTCTTCAAAAATGTTTGAAGAATCTTCACGAAATGTCATAGCAAAGAGAAATTTGAAGAGCTTAAATAAATATCATATCAATAGCTTTAAATAGAGAGATTGTTGAACTATGCTTTGGCGCTTCTTTTTCCTTTGGCCAATTAAATTAATTTCGAAGCAATTTATCATTGATTTAAGCCTACAGAGCACACCAAAGGCTGTCTTTTAACACAGATAATTTTGTATTTTTAGCACTAACAAGTTACCAAATATCAACAGTTCAAAACAAACAAACAAAACCCAAAATGAATCAAAGTTGTCTAAGGCCAAAAACACCCCTTTTCATATATCAACACACATTTGCCCTTAAATATATCCCCAAGTATTATTAGAAGAGATTGTAGTTTTGGCTTTGCTATCAGGATTGGGATCTAATTTATTGTTATAGCAGCAACCTCATCAGTTCTTTGGATGGAAATCCTGTTGAAATTAATAGGGCAGCCGGTGTGATCCAAATTCAAAGATACGCTGACTGCAGTGAGTTTGTAATGGGCAGGAGCATCTTGTGCTGGCACAACTACCCTTATGTCAGCACAACCTTCCTTGTGCTTGCAGATCTGAAATCTGCTGGCTTGACTGCTGGGCTGGCTGAGATCAGCCAGCACAACAAACAAACAAAGGGGGTGGAGAAGGAGAGGTGCTTATTTACATCTGATCCAAAACTCTTTCCACCCAGACTCACAGCCACTATGCTGGCATAATGTTAAGTGAAGGTCACAGTAGGCCCTAAATAATTTCCAGCATCCCCATGCTGGGAGTGGTTTGGATTCAGCAGAAACTTAAATTGGTTCATGTTCATTTGAGCCAGCCTTCGATCATCTTCGCTGTGTAGGATTACTGTCCAGAAAATCTGTTCAGTACTGCCTGTTGAATTGCAACCCCCTGCATATTTCTTGGGCAATATGTGCAGTTAAATTCACCCAGGGTGCAGTTACATGTCAAACCCTCCTGGGTTGATTTGGCTTTTGCATGCTTGAAACTGATATAAAAATATCCGTTTATATGATGCATTGCTGAGCACACATTTTATTTGGCCAGGAAGGATATATTTTTATTTGTAAAATGAGTTTTTTAAAACACCCACCAGGGGTTTGTTTATTTTAACTTGATTATGAACACAATTTATTTTGAATCATTTTGTCAGAGTAAATTATGTCTGTGGGATTTGTCAAGTATTGGATATCTGGGCTGCAGGGTAACCTTACAGTCTGATCTGTTATATATTTTTCTATCTGTAAAACTGATTTAGCACTATCCAAGTTGGAAGGGGGATAAAAAATAAAAACATATTAAAACATGACGGGGGACCTGGAAATAGTCACTTTAGCCTCTTCCAGCCTGCCTGCTTTTTCCCCTTCCTCCAAGGAACTGCTGGGGTAGTTGGCTTCTGGCTGAGGAAGGTGGGAGAAGAAGGACTTAAGGGTAATATTGCAGACTGATCTGTTACAATTTTTAAAATATTGTAACATTGATCTAGCACTATCTCAGTTTGAAAATAATAAAACATAAATTACCATATTTTTCCGCTCCATAAGACGCACCTGACCATAAGACGCACCTAATTTTTACGGTAACTACCTGCGATCTCCCTCCTCTCCCCTCCAGTACAAGGAATGGTTCCCGCGAAGAGCGCCAGAAGTAAAACTCCACCCCCCTTTCAGAGAATGGTACGCTCTGTCTTCGCGCATGCGCCTACAACTGCTAAGGCATCAGGGGTAGGGAGCCGCCAGCTCCCTTACCACCCCAGCCAGCTCATCATCTCTATGGGACTCGTCAGTTGACCGCTTGTGGTCCGGAAGCGCTCCTAGGCCCTGCCCCGGAAGGGGAGGAGAAGGGCGGCGTGGTGGCGATGGCGGCGGTGGGGGCTTGGCCTGGTGCTGAACGAACCAATATCGGCGGCAGGCGTGAGAGGGGGAAGCCAGAGGCGGCAGCGTGGAAGACGGGAGGTGGAGCTCGCCTCTTTTCCTGCGGAGTCGAGCTTTCGTTGCCGGCGGTGGGAAGCCAAAGAAGATTCCCGGGGCATGCTGTCGGGCTTGGGTTGGGGTCGGGAGGGTAAAAAAAGACTGGCGGTGGGGGGGGGGAGTACAGAACCCAGCCGCGTATGACAGCGGCATGGGCTCTGGGGGGTCTGTTAATGTCCACAAATTGCACCATTTTTTACAGTATTCGCTCCATAAGACGCACACACTTCCCCCCCACTTTTTTTTGGGGGGGGGAAGTGCGTTTTATGGAGCAAAAAATACGTTAAAAATCACAGCAGAAGAACATGGATTTTACCCCCACCCACCCACATCACCTCAATGTGGGGAGTGAGCTGTTGGTGGTGGCAGTGGCAGTGGCAGTGGCGGTGAGTGGTTTTGAGAAGCAGCCAGCATAAGGCGTGAGACAAAAACTTCAAAAGCATTACCACGATGATGTGCCAACGGCCAGATCATCTTCCCATAGCTATGGCAGCATGGGGTTTCATTTTAGGTTTTTTTTTGGTGTAGACATTTCACTCCAGAGATGCATAGCCTTGGGAAGGCAAAACATAGGAAGCTGGAGAATTTTACAGGAACAGGAAGGAGTGCTGATTTTAAAATGATTTTAAAAGCCTATGTAGCCCCCTCAACCAATATACACACATCTTGCACCTGCATTAAAAGTTTCCCAAGAGGATGCAC
This sequence comes from Intellagama lesueurii, assembly GCA_037013535.1. NCBI lineage: Eukaryota > Metazoa > Chordata > Lepidosauria > Squamata > Agamidae > Intellagama > Intellagama lesueurii. The sequence continues at coordinate 161,904,000 of JBAJHW010000005.1, forward strand.
ACACCAGCCTCAAAACCATGTGACTACCACATGACTTTAACTTGATTTCAAAACCCCTGATCCATCTCCTGATTTATTTCAATAGTGTAACTGTATCTTTAGACTAATTTCCAGATAATAAATTAGTCCACAAATTAAAAGTCTTTAGAAGCTGAGTTTACTTGGAAATAACTATAAATCATGTTGCAAAACAAATCATACATAGAATAATTGAGTTGGAGGGGGCCTATAAGGCCATCAAGTCCACTTCCCTGTTCAATGCAGGAATCCAAACCAAAGCAGAACTGAAAGATGGTTGTCTCATTTTCTCTTGAATGCTTCTGGCATTGGAACACTCACTACTTCCCAAGGTAATTGGTTCCATTGTTGTACTGCTCTAAGCATTAGGAAGTTTCTCCTGATATTCAGCCTATATCTGGCTTCCTGTAGCTTGATATCATGTTGCAGAACCTTGATGAATAGAATTTATAACTTTGAAAAAAATGAAGAATTGTTACCCACCTGTTGCTACAGAAGTCCTATTTAGGCATTTTTAAAAGGATTAATTTGAAATCCTTTGTGCAAGGAGATAGCTCTAGTTACAAACACCCTGATTGTTGTCTCTATGTGAAGAGCAGTATAAAGAGGAAACTTTCCACTGTACATAAAGTTTCTCTGTGATACTGGGAATCTTGAAAAAATCAGAATCCATGATCACACGGAGAGCCTCTGGTAGAGCATGTGATTTCCTCTTCAGGCTGTCCTTCTTCACATGGAGACAGTAACAAGCTGGGCGAGGCAAGAACTCATTTTGCTCATGCTTGTGAATCCTTGTTTTGGATGCCTGAATAGGGCTCCAATATTCATGAGTTCATGAAGAAGTGCAAAACCACACAAATATTCTGTGAAATTAAGAACCTTACGCAAAATCCACTAGGCTAAGATTACATAGTTCCTCAAGGCAAAGTGGTTCTTCAGCCTTCATTCTCCATTTTGCAGTCATGGGCAGGGAAGAGTTTGATCAAGGGCTGGTTGACAGCCATGCATGACAGGCAGTTGGTGTTCACCATGGTGGTTCATATGTTGTGAAAATCTGTAATCTAAACCATTCTTGTTCAAACCTCTTTCACAGAAATGGTGATGCATATTTGCCCTCTTGTGCAATTTCCAGGTATTTTCACAAAAATTGTCTGAGTCCAGAGAATTGTGTCTCTTGATTCTTAAGTGTTTTACAGTATGTATCTGTATTCTAGCTGCTACAGCAATATTCTAAATTGGGTTTTACTAACAGGTGCTCTCCAGGACTGTGGGAAATACAATAGAAAAAATTCATGTTTGCCTCTAGGGAGCAAGAACATTTGCTGTTGTCAGAAGTCACCGAATGGCATGAAATTTCTACTGAATGTCCACTGAAGTGGCCTCCTGAATGCAGAACTGCTATAAAATGAAAATAGCATGGAAGAGAAAAACAACCCAAGAAGAAATATTAGACCTTTATAATACTGAACCCATGTTAATAAGTGATAACTGATTCTTGAATGAAACCACTTTCCAAGTTTGCTTAATAATACTCAATTCTCTTTTCAAAAAGCTGTAGCTGTAATGATCAAGTATTCTATTCTATTCCTAATAACTAAGCAGATGGTTATAAGATGCTCCCTGAGGACCTGAATCCATTTTATTCCAATGGCTTCAGCTGAGCCAAGTTATTTTAGTTTTAAGCTAGGGAACATGTTGAGAGAATTGCCAGTGTTGTTCATGACATCTGACTATGAGTTTACTTTCACTGATAAAAACCCCACAAGATTTCATGCAAAGTCTTGATAATTTCAAGCACTGAAGAACCACACTGACATTCTAACTAGGCAAGGATTTGGAGAGTCTTTCAAACATCAACTACAGTAATGCTGTATAGATATCTTCCTAAAGTCTTTTTATGGTTGTTGGGAGTTCTAGCTTTTAAGACTGAAATTCAATAGTAAGTTAGGACTAGAGTAGGCCTAAAGAATCAATGAGGTTTGGTGAGTTAACATCTACATATATGTTCTACTGATTCAATAAGCCTACTCTAGATGCAATTTACTACTGGATTTCAGCCACCACATCTTTCCCACAACTAGGATTTTTGGCCTATTGTTTTCTTCATCTCTGACCACCATTGCCAATAGCTAGGTGATGATGGGAGCTTTGGGAAAGAACATCTGACTATATCCAGTTTGAGAAGCAGGTTGCAGTGGGAAAACTTCAGTCCTGAGTAAATTCTGGATTAGAAACCTCCAGACTGTGCTATGTTAGATCTATTTAGAAAAAAACATTGAGTAGATATCTAAATGTTGCATTGCTAATGTAAAGATTATTTGGTGAAACATTCCATTCCATGGGGATTCAAATACAATTGAGACGTCCTGTTGAGTATTTTCATATTGAGTTATTTATGGCTTAGGTATATGAGCCAGAGAAATTTTGCTTGTTCTGTCATGACATCTAAAATGTGCTGCATGTAGGGTTGCCGGTTCAATAGTATCACATTCCCTGTTTTTTCAGGTCCAAAACCTGAGAAAAGAGAGTGAGGCCTCATGATTTCACTGAGGTGAGTCAGGTGAGGGTTGGGAGGATGGCTAAAACTTATTCTTGGACCAGATGATTGTGAAAATGGGCATGAGAGGAGTCTGGGTAAATGGGACCAGAATCTAGGTACATCTGATCTAACCAAGTGATATGGCACCCTAGAGTGGGGTGGAGTAGTGGAAAGCACACTGATAAAATACATCCAGACAGTTTCTAGCTTCGGGGTGCACTGTTGTTGTGGAAACAAGACAGACAGAGAAAGAACAATTTCACACTGAACCAGTAGATGCTGATAGAATCTGGGAATGGCTAGAGATTGGTGCCCCAGATGTAAAGAGACCTCATAGAAAGTTAAATGTATTCCTTTTCTATACCTGTTCTCACTGAGATTTGTCCCCCCATCTAGAGACCCAGTAAATCAAAATAATGGCTGAAACTCCAGGTAGTGCCTGGAGACTTACCAACGTTTGCTACCTGAGGCAGTCACCTGAAAGGCAGGTAGCGCTTACCCTGTAACCTAGAGTGCAACAAGCTAATGGGGTTAAATAGGGATGTGCTATTTAGCTTCTGTCCTCATTCCTTCTTTGGGAACATGGAGCCTCAGAAATACCCACACCCCCGTAAAAGATGCTGGATATAGATTCTGAAGGCATCCCCCAAAAGCCAGAGTAATTGTGGACACATAGCAGCAACAGCAGCAGTAGTAATGATCATTTTGACAGGTGATGATGATGTGCTGTTGAGTTAATTCTGGCTTATGACAACCTTTCTAGGATTTTCTAGGTACAGAGTACTCACAAGAGGTTCCCTTCTTCTTGGGGCAGTCTGGTACTGCAAGCTTGGCCACACAAGCTGGCTTTTCTCCAGGGACACATAGTGGGGAACTGAACTCCCAGGCTCTGGCTCTGCAGCCACATAACCAACTCACTGAGCTATCCAACCAGCATAATTTTAGCAGGGAGTGCTATAGAGCCTACCAGGATTTTGCATGGCTGACTTAAGAAGTTATGTTCCTCTTTCATCTTTCTCCTTGGCCTTATCTGTCACATGGATCTCATTGCTCAAATTGTTTCACCTTGCTTGCCTCAATAATCCTTAGAAGAACCCTTCAAAATAGGGCAATTTATTTTCCCCATCTTGCAGATTATATTATGGGATGGAGTCTCTTCATTGCTCCTGGTTCTATCTAATCAGATACAACTTAGATGTTTTGCATTCACATTGCCTCATGGGCATCCATAGTCCCAAGAGACCTATGGATTTTAACTCTCTAAGCAGCATATCTGCATGCTTGAGCTTTTTTATTTTTCATTTTGACAGGAGTTCACATTTTCTATGAGAACTGAGAAACTTTAAAAGAAAAGAACATCAGAATATTTCTTTTTTTTAGGTTGTAATGATCTTAAGCTCCCATCTGAAGTGGTGTGCAGTGAGTACCACTGTTTTAGGAACTGTGGCAGCCAGTAGCATGATTCATTAGACCAAACTGCATGTCAGTACAAGAAGGAGCAGAATATTTTCCCTTATTTTTCATGGTTAGCAGCTGCTCCGTGTCATGGAAGTGCCTCTTATTAATCAGTGATAGAAAATGGTAATGGAGTTGTCACAGCTGCATTTAGCACTGTGGTAGGTATGGAGCTCAGAGCCCTAACTAGTAATTTTGGAACCCAGTAATTTTTTTTTTTAAAGGAGAAAAGGCGGGGTGAAAATATTTTAAATAAATAAATAAAATAAGCATTCCAAGGTTATTCTGCTCTCTGCTGCCTCAGCAAGGTCTGGCATACCAGTCACCTCTGTTCCACTCCTCCCTAGTGGCCTGGTCAACCAGCTATGCAGCTGGCAGAAAATTCTCTACTCTGGAGACTGGTCTACTGCTCTCTTTCTCCATAGTGGTAGACCAAGCCTCTATACCAATATGAGAAGCCTGGTTGGGGTTGTCTTTGCTATAGGCAGCTAGGGGAATGCTGTGCTTTCATAATTTCAAGCCCTAGAACAGTCCCTGTTCTCCTGCCCTAGTTATGGCCCCAGTTAAGCTGTTCAGTGGATTACTGATCTGGAAAGGTATGAGCTTTGGATATTACCTGGGCTCCTACCGACCCAGTCACCATACATCTTTGATGTTAGAGAAGCAATAAGGGAGGAAATTGTCATGAAGAACATACTTATAATGTGTTTCTGTCTACCACTACTGTCTGGAACGATTTGGTATTAACTGATTCTGTGTTCCCCACCATGGATGGCGAGTGCACTAGCAGAAGTTTAGTTGTCAAGAGAGAGCATGTCAGAGTGATTGCCTGAGCAAAATATGTCTTGGTTCACAAATCAAGCTTCTAGGTAGAGCACTATCTAAAACTATATCTGAAATTCACCAATCTGTACTAGTAATGAATATTAAATGAGTTTGGAAAACTCACTTTCATTCTCGAAATAAACTTGAAAAGTAGTGTTATAAACTAATCTTAAATGCAGGATTGCCTATGTTTAATTTTGCACCAAAATCATCTTGTTGATGACTAGGAAGGTGATTTTCTCCTTCTGCTTCCCCCTTCTCCAGATCTCAAGCCTTTCAAATTAGTAATATAATACTTTAGGTAGATCGATCGCATAAGGCCCCTAGCTGAGATTGATTTTGTTCCAGTGGGATTTTCACCTCATTCATCAAAAATCGTTGTACCCCATGCCATAATAGTCTTTTTTTCCCAAAGAACAGAACAGCCAATACTTAAATTATTTTTAACGGGTTTGCTGTTAAAGTTATACACCACCTATTTATTCTTAAGTAAAATCTCTCTTCTTGGGTAATTTGATGTAGAGGTAAATTTATTTGCTTGCAATTGAACCAAAGCTTGCATTTACAAGCAATTTCTTTTATGCTTGCCTGTGAAAAAATCTCATTTTAACGTTTTGCAACATAATCTATCCCTATGATATTAGTTTTTAGCCTGCTGGCTAACATCCAGATGCATATTATATTCACTCAACAGCATCTGGCCATTAATTGCAAAAGGCGAGGACCATTTCTAACATTAAGGTCTCAACACGTGAAAGTTAATTTTTGACCAAACTTCAGATAATGTGAAAAAGCTTAATCCATTAAAAGCTTTAGTGTGAGAACCTTTGGTTTGCAGTTATTTTGGAGCCATTGGAAAAAAATATACTTTGTTTCATCAGATAAGTAGCTTCAAAGATTTGCAAGTGTGATGTAATGGAAGATCTGGGTCTAAATCCCCACTTGACTGTGGAAACTCACTGGGGGCTGCCACTGGTAAAACCAATCCTTAAATATCTTGTATACCTTGAAACCCCTATTAGGGTCATCACAAATCAGATGCAACTTGAAATCACATAATAATGGCAACATAGTCTCAAAATGTGTGTTTCAAGCATGCTGTTTATTTCAAATATGAACTTAATCAGATGAATAGAGTCAATGTTGGCAGTGGTGTTCCTGAAATTATATAAATTCCCGTTTTCCCCCAAATTAGCAATACTTCATATTAGTCAAAATCTTTTTTTAAAAAAATCATTAGTTTAATGCAATTGGCATAAATCTTGGTGGTGAATTTCCAGAAGTTTAGAAGTTTAGAAAAATGGGATATATTCATTTGTTGGATTTTGTACTAAATGATAGTGCATTTCTTGCTTCTAAAACCATAGCTAAATGTGGTTGAAAACACTGGGCATCCCAGAGCATAGACCAGAAATGGAACACAGGCATTTAAAATGTTCTCATTTCCAAACCGCACTGGATTAGGGATTTTTGCCCCTTTTGGTGGGGTTGTTTTCAAAAGAAATCAAACGATCAGTGATCCCTTTTCAAACTAATGGTGTTGAGTGGAGATATGGACGAACATGTGGTTCAAAATGTACATTATGAAACAAAGTGTTCTGTGTTGTTTTTTTAATTTAAAAAAAACAGTGTGGACTATTAAAAGAAAAATGCATTATAACAGTGGTTCTCAACCTTGGGGAATCCAGGTGTTCTTAGACTACAACTCTCAGAAGCCTTTACCACCAGCTGTGCTGGCCAGGGTTTTGAGGAGTTGCAGTCCAAGAACACCTGGATTACCCAAGGTTGGGAACTACTGCATTAAAAGGACAGAACAGGTTTATGGGTAGACACAGACAATATTGAAGCCAACCAGAAATATACTGATTTGTCCACATGGTTTAATACATGATACAGGGACCTCCATACAGATATATACAGAGACTTCAAACAGCCTGGGCATGTTTTCAAACAGTAATAGAACTTGCATGGCATGAATATAGACCTCTGTCACTGGATTATATGTTAGGAAAAGTTTACTTGTTACTCCTGAGCACAAAGGCAGGCAATAGAATCAACGTCTCTATTCAACAGAAATTGCCAGTATGCTGTATTTCTCCAACAATTCCATTAAAAAAAACACCACATTTCCCTAGATTTTTATACTTGCTAGTGATTTTGCATCTCTGAGAAAAACAATCCAAATTATTGGTAAGCTTGAGCTATAAAAATACTGTGAGGTTGTTTTTAAAAAGAATAAAATAAAAGCCCCAGTCGATGTCACCAAAGGCTAGATTGTTCATATTTATCATAATTAACTCCACCTGGCTTGTGAATCATCCTCCAACATCAACTGTATGTTGGAAGCACAGCAGGAAAAACCAGCCAATCAAACGAAATGATCACACACAGCTGTCTCTTGTTCAGAGTTTTGTCAAGCAGCTAACAATTACGATTACAATATTCTGGGTCTTCCTGCTCTATTGAATTTTTGGCAAGTATTTTTTTTCCTGATGGTGCTGATATTTGATTTTATTTTTTAAAATAATGGCTGGATTGCTAAAATGATTATGGCATTTGCTTTTAATCCTCATACCATGTTTTGCCCATGACTGTATGGAGAGAAAAACAAAACAAGAGCAAATGGAACTAGCGTGACCACCTTTAATTCTGTCACCAAGGACAAATCTTTATTCCTGGTCAGTAGTAAGTTTCTGTAGCAAGGATGCAGCATGAAAATCACTTTCTGCTATCTTAGGCTGTGACTACATTGATCAAACATGTAGGGAAAGCTAAGGGAACAGAACAGTCTGATTTGTTTTTGTTGATCACATGATGTAAAAGAAAATGCAAATCAACCTGGAGTCTCCAGGCATCTATTGTTTTTCCCCCTCTGTCTCTGGGGCTTCTATTTTGTTCCACAGTGGATCCATTCACATTGGTTCAGATAGTGTGATTGCTTGAACCAATGCAGAAAAGTGTGTGCTGTGATTGGCACAATGGCACAGCAGCTGGGAGAGCATGGTCTTTGCAAATACATTTTTTCTTTAAAAAAAAACATTTTGATGCCAGCCCTGCTTATATACTGCCCCATAGTGCTTAAAGCACTCTCTTGGCTTACAATTTAATTATGCAGGCTACATATTGCCACCCACCTACCCAGTGAGCTGGATACTCAATTTACCAACCCCAGAAGGATGGAGGGCTGAGTCAACCTCGAGCCAGCTACTTGAGCCTGAGATCAAGCTCAGGTCATAAGCAGAGTCTTCACTGCCGTAAAATAGTTTAACCATTGCACCATGAGGCTTTTGTAAAATAATCAACTGCAGATCTCTGAAATAGCACCATTAGAGCTGCAAAACATGTCAGTATTAGGAACAGCATACACATTACACTGATATTTAACTGATGCTTAGATTTTTGGTTAAAACTTGTTATATAATACCAGTCAAAGGCTATGTCTTGTATTTTCAAATATTTTATGATGATGATGATATCACCATCACCATCACCATCACCATCATCACCATCATCATCATCATCATCATCATCATTATTATTATTATTATTATTATTATTATTATGCATTGATATTGCAGTTCTGTTTCTCCAGACACCTTCTGAAAGCCTGAAATCCAAGTCAACAATTTAAGAGTGACAGTGACAAGATGAAAACTGTGGTTTTTTAAATCTTCACCCTTTAGGTAGGGTTAATTTTTCAGAACATGATCTGTGAATGAGCTTACAGGCAAATTTTTTGAACAGTGTGCCAATTATAAGCAAGAGAAGGACTGTCTTTTTAGGAAAGAGGCTTAAGTTATAACTCCTTGCTTTCTGAGTGGGTATGATTTCATTGGAAAGCTCACTCTTTAGGACAAGTTGATGAATTAAAGATACGTTGTTGCTCTTGATTTAACTTTGTTAATTCATAGGATGTGTGATTGTTGTGTGTTACCAAGTTGGAGTTGATGTATAGTTACCCTAATAGGGCTTTCAAGAAAAGTGATATATTTAAGGAGTTGTTTTACCAATTCTACCTCACCCCCAGTGTGTTTTTGTGGACAAGTGGGATTTGAATCCAGGTCTCCCAAGCCCTAGTCCATCACTCTGTCCATTGCACCACACTGGGAAAGCATTTATAAAGTAGATTTAAAAGGAACAAAAATTATCTGTATGTTGTTCAGTAAAGGCAGACTTTTCCTCCAAAGATCTTATGGACTCTCTGCATCTTCTCTAAGCATTCCAATGTTCTAAAAAGAGGGGGCAAACCCCTTTGATTCTAAGTAGAACATTATGTTTGAAGACATACTTTCAAAACAAAGGAAATTCAGATCACAAACTACCTTCCTGTCTCAAGCCATGGGAAATTTTAGATGCCCTTTTTGCACCCTAACTTCCATTCAAAGTAAACACTACAATGTATTCTCATCAGTCACTCCAGCCTCTACAGCATGTCCCTTATGGTAGATTTGAAATGAAACACAGGCTCAACATTGACAAGCAGTGCCGGATTAGTGCAAAGGTTTATTTCCAAAAGTAACCAAGCAATTACTGGTTCATTTCTATTGTAATGGTATTAAGTCTTCATAGTAAATGCTACTTGGTTCAAATGTATGTATGAGTCATCAGTTTTTTATGTATAATGCATTGATTCATTGAATCCTCTTTACAATTTGCCAGTATGGATAGGATTTTCAGAATAAAATAATTTCTGTTCACATAATTTGGCGAGAACCCTCATCCTGAATTATGGGAGTAAACACCTTCAAACCAGCAGGAAGCAACCTTCCTACCTCCTTGCCATTCCTGCACAATTTCTATCAAGTGGAAAGCAAACTTCCCCACTGCAATGTGTGAGTTCATATGTGGAGGCAGCCTCCACTGGAAATTTCATTAATCTTTGTGAGTCGCAGGGAATCTTCACAACTCACACACTTTTCTTTCTGCTCACAGAAATGGAATGGGAACAGCAGGCAAGTAAGAGGGCTGCTTTATCTCCTGAAGGTTTGAGGGTTTTTACTCCCATAATTTAACCTAAGGCATTCTTATGAAATTAAGGGAGTAGAAGTTCTTTTCTTCCAGAAATCTCATCTGTTTTTACCAAGGTTTAAGCTAAATTGCATAACTAACAAGGAACAGGCCACTCTACTAGGCACATGCCTGTTGCACATTCAGATGTGCACTTCATAAGGCAATCAATGCCTCATTAGTTAGCATAGCAGCACTTCAGTGTTGTGAGTTAAACAATTTAACTCACGCATGCGTAAATCACTAAAAGGATTCTGGCTAGTTTTCAGAACTGCTTCAATATTCGTTTACTACATTTGAAATTCTTCCAGTGTAGATGTTTATACATTTGGAACAATGTCCAAACAAGCTTAACCAAAGTAATATTTAATTATCTCATTCTAAAATCAGTGGAACATAAACAACATACAGTACATTTTGCTGAATCAAATTCAAAACTTGTAAAACGCTGCATTATAAGGATTTCAAATAATATCCTTAAATTTGCCACTAGAATCAATAGAATTTGAAAATATTCAAGCACCCATTCTTTTCTCTGCTGTTATTTTTTTTGTAAGACTACTTTGTCAGATTGATTTATTGACCCAGTTCCTTGATTTAAATTGTTGGGTTCAATTAAATTATTGGGCTTGATTACTTCACTGTTGCTTCTACATCCTCCTTCAATCCAACCTTCAGGAGTCCCCTTTGGTTGCAATTCTTGCAGTTCTTCCCTTGCATCTTGGCCTCACCATATCTTGGCTGATCCTAGCTGGTTCCATGGTAAAGAGTATGCAGCAGAAACATTACTGAGGCAGCTGTGGTTAATGGAGTAACTGGAAGAAGAGGGTGACAAGCAGACATGCAATTTTTGGGGTCTGTGGATTACAGTCACCAGAAATCTGAAAGAATTACTCCCAGTCAGACCTTTCGGGGCTTTGACCAAGAAATCAAAGTTTTGACAGGTATTTTCAAGTTCTCAGACTAATGGATTCAGACTCCAGTAACCATTTGCAAGCCATGGTGAAGACAGAGGAAATCAGTGGGCAGGGCTAAACTCTGTTGGAAGGGATTTTTGGTCTAGTAGTCACTGCCTATTGGGCTCTGCTTAGGAAATCTTTCAAAAAAGCTTTTAGATCCATAATCTCTTGTGGCTTCCACAGAGCTTAGCCCCACCCATCCACTTCCCCTGTCTTCTCCACAAGATGAATATGGCTGCCAGAGTCTGAATTCATTATCTTTAGAACTTGAAAACACCTGTCAAGACTTTGATTTCTTGATTAAAGCCCTAAGAGGTCTGGCTGAAGAAATTCCTGCAGACTTCTAGAGGTTGCATTCCACAAATTCCAAAGATCCCATACCAAGTAACTGTGTCCTCAGCACTAGGAAACAGACATCGATGATCCACAACCTCTGTTTCCTATTTAGAATGCTAGTTTTACTGTGCTAAGAGCTGTGAAATTGTGCCTGACTTAGTAATGTGTGTAGCAACTATCTCTGGCAGCTGACATCTGCAGTGCAAAAGGTTAGAGGCCGGTAAGCTTTGCACATTGGGTCAGTTGCACACAGAGGAGTTTATACTGCCTCAAACCCTGCATGATTACCATTTAAAACCGGCATTTGAGAAAACTGTTTAAGGCAATGTCCTCAAATTTTTAGAGGGGTACATGTATATAATTGTATCCATTGATTAAGTCTTTGTTGCAGAGCTTGGAAGGAACAAGTTACAACTTACATGCACGGTAGCTGCCTGTAACTTGATACTTTTTTATTCTTTGCAATGAGGATATAATAATGTTATATTTCAGAAGCAAGACAATAACTCATTACATTTTATCGTGCTTTTTGTCGTATTGTATGAAATGCAAGATGATTTTTCTTAACATTTTCTAATGGATATATTTTTTAAAAAATAAGTCAATATACCGGTACTTCAGGCATATATTGACTAATATTTTCAAAACATTTTATTCCACTTTTTAAATTTTTTTAAGGACATACCCTTAAAAATAATGGTGAAATAGCAAAAAAGTAAGGATAAATATGACACATTTTCTTTGTCTTAGCACAGTCAAGACTAATAAGAATGAATTATCATCATCATCAAGTCCAGCCCCTGTCAAGGAGGCACAGCGGGGAATTGAACTCATAGCCATAGCTAAACCACTGAGCTATCCAGCAGTTCATTGCTACAGGTAATAGCAAGACTACCAGTCATTCTGTTTTCTAAATTTTGCTGTCTTTAAAAAGATGACTTAATCAAATGATTCTTAAGGTAATGATAACTATGAAAAAAATGGTGAAGTGCTTTGCAAGTTAACCATGCTGATCAAATCAGTGAGAATGAAGGTATCCCTTATCAAATATTAATTCTATGCATTCATGAAATATATGTGTGGTGATAATTTAATTAATTTAATTTAATTAATTTAATTAATTTACTGTCCTTCTGCAATCAGATGAAGACCTTTCTCTTCAGGCAGGCTTTCCCTTAGTGACTGGCTGGTTAAGAGGGGTTTTAAAATGGATTGTTGTGCCTTGTTGCTTTTGATTTTATTTTTGATATTGATTTTGTTAACCACTTTTAGTGTGGTATTTGTTTGATTCTTTTTATATATTTATAGCTTACTGTTTTTAGGTTTTAAATGTTGTATTTTAATGATGTAAGCTGCCTTGAGTCCCTTTTAAGGAGAAAGGAGGGTAAAATATTTTAAATAAATAGATAAATAAAAGCACACATGCATTTATTCTTTGTAGGACTACTTGAAAAAAAAAGGATAAAATGTTATGATATGATGTGTCTGTGGAATTTTCACATAACCTGAGGTTTGAAACATTAAGCATAATTCTTCAGATACCCTAACCAGAGTATTTCTGTATGCTTGGCTTTCTGTTTAGATCTAAAATCCAATGTGAAGTTGCTTTCTTTGTATGCTGCATTTCCTATAGAAGGTGAAACTAACACCAGATGGCACTTAAAGGTCACATATTGGCCAAAATACAAAAATTGCAAAATTATTATCTAGATTTCATATGGAGAAAATAAAGTGTTTACTTAAAAGGTCACTGAATATTGTTAATTAAATTTGAGTCCAACTCTGAGAGCTGCCCTGCAAAAAAAGAAACCCATGTGGAATGCTTGAACAATAATCATAGAAGCAGATGCAAAATATATACAGAACATAAACAACTGACAGTTAAATATTTACTAAAACTCTGCTGTTAGAAATTTAATGAATGTTAAGCTGCTCTACATCAAAATGAATATGAGGGCAGTGTGCTATCCTTATTTGTCAGAAGGAACGGCAAATCCCCCACATATACACACAGAGCTGAAAGACAAATTTGATCATGTCTTTATCTATGATGAAGAATTTTAGTAAAATGTAGGTGTGGAGGGATGGGTGCCTAAAGTTAACTCTTCCAGAAGTCCAGCATCCGGAGTCAGCAAATTCCAATTCCCAAACCATTATGGGGCATAAAAATTACCTCAGTTTTTTGTTTATACAGTTACAGTCTTAATTTCTTCCAAGGAGCTGAAGATTAATCGAAGAAGCATGGTTTTCAACACTCCCAATTTATTTGCAAAGCAAGCCAGTGAGGTAAGTTTAGGCTGAGTGACAATTACTAGATCACAGTCATTCTGTGAACTTCATGACTTAATGGGGATTTGAATCTGCATCTTCCCAGTCAGATCCTGGCAGATCTCTTAGCTGTCTGGTTTGACATCAGTCCTCTCAATTGCCCTTCTTCACTTTCTAATTTTTTTTAATCTACTGGGGAAAGTAAGGCAAGGATGAGATTACATAACTTTAGAACCATAGAGTTGGAAGGGACCCTATGAATCACTGAGTCCAGTCTCTGTCAGGGAGGCACAGTAGGCAATCGAACTCCCAACTTCTTGCTCTACAAGATGTATTTACCAGAATTGTGATCAAGGCTGTGCCTGTTTCTCCAGACACAACAAAGATTTATGAGCATGCATCTTTGAGAATATTATATGATTTCCTCAGTAAATTCCAGCACCTTTGCTTTTACTGATAGTTAAAAGAAAATGAAGAACCAAAAACATTATATTAGCCATTTTCAGTTGGTACAAAAGATATATATCTCACAAAACAGTCAGAATAAAACAATACAGTGGTGCCTCGACTTATGACCTTAATCCGTTCCGGAATGATGGTCGTAACTCGAAATGGTCGTAAGTCGAAGCACCATTTCCCACAGGAATGCACTGGAATGCAATTAATCCGTTCTGGCCGAAAAGAAAAGAAAAAGCAAGCCCCATCGGAACGTGCTGGGGCTGAAAAACAAACACACACACAAAAAAATGCAAGCCCCATTGGAACGCACTGGGGCCGAAAAACAAACACACCAAAAAACAAAAAAAAATGCAAGCCCCATCGGAACGTGCTGGGGCTGAAAAAAAAAATCACAAAAAAACCACAGCAAGCCCCATCGGAAGGCGCTGGGGCCAAACATACACACACACACAAAACACACCAAACACACCAAACACACCAAAAAACAACACAGCACAGAAACATAACCCCCCAACCCAAACCCACCCTGCAAAACCCTGTAAGTGTACTTACTCAGAAGTAGAAAGCAGCACCAGGCAGTCCCAAGCCTCCTCCGACGCACACACTCTAACCATTGGGGTGAAAGAGCTACAAAGAAGCAGCCTCTTCACCGACCAACGGTTAATACATTTTAATTCCCCGCCTTTTCCCCCACCTTTTTTCCTGTCATAACTCGAAGCTCCGGTCGCAAGTCGAAGCAAAATTTTGTGGCCAGAGCTGGTCGTAACTCGAAATGGTCGTAAGTCAGGACGGTCGTAAGTAATCTTTAAGTAAACTGTAATCTTATTTTTATTTCACTTGCAGGGAGAAAACTTTAAGGATGCATGATATGCAAACTTGAGCCAGCTGTCTCAAATTTGGCACATTCATTCATCTCTTTAGGTTCACTCATGTCTCCAAATATCATGTTCCTCTGTATAAAAACAAAAAAAGTCATAGCCATTTTTGTTTTTCAATGCAAGTTAGTGGCAAGGTTAATAGTCTGAATTTACAAATAAATTTTGATTTGAGAGAAAAATCAAATGAAGCGAGACTGAATTGCTACAGGTCAAATTGGGGTTGATTCCAAAGTGCCAGCCTGGCCTTTAAATTGAGTCAGAGGCTGAGTACACTGCCTTAGAAACCACAGTCATATAAATGGCCCAAATTGGACTGGAATGACCATTTTTCCCAGAACAGATGCAAGGTTCAGAGGGGAGTTTTCCCTCATATCCACCTCAAGAAGGGAGAAGGATACTGTCTTTACTTGCCTATGATACTGATAATTAGCATACACAACAGGACACAATTTGTTTTTGTTGTTGTAAGTCATGACAGGTTTTTTTCTGAATGTCAGATTTTATCATTTTCTTTGCTTTGTTGCTTGCTTGCTGCCACTGTCAGGGATAAAGCCAGAAGAAGATTCACTTAACTCTTGCTTTCTTACTATAAAAACAGCGTACTTATGGAGATTCCCTCCTTTGCTATAAATAGAAAGTCTCCATAGTATAAAGGGTTGTGTTATGAGGGATCTTTTGTGAACTGAACTCATTTCAGGTGGTGTCTCATTCTCCCACACACATACCTCAAAAAAGGTTCTGATTCACAAAAATATCAGCATCATGCACCCCTCAGCATAGCTTCTGAAACCTTCTAGATCATTCAATATCATTTGTGCCAGAAGTTCACATGTTCAGAGCTTTCTAGGTGGAAGGTGTACAATCTTAGAGGAAGTTATAAGGTACGTAAAGCACTTTGTGCTTACTGTAGCAAGAAGGCAAGGCAATTTGGTTTCTGCCTGTTGCCTAGGAGAATCTAATTAAAAGCCAAGTCTTCAATGTTTTCTTCATGTCAGAACAAGCATTTTCAACAGGTTAGAGTTTGGTATGGAGCATAAAACAAACACAGGGATTACATTATACTCTTGCAGCTTGATTTCTCATGATGCCTTTCCTCTCACTGCTCTCAAATAGGAGAACTAATGGGGAAAACATATTTAGCTGGATATGCTCCTGTGTGTGTGTGTGTATTGATATATACTGTACAGTTTATTGATACGTGCTGGAATACAGTTTCTGACACATGAGTGAAAACTGTTTTGAAAGCTTTTGCAGACTGTATGTATGTATGTATGTATGTATTCTGTTACAATGAAACTGTGAGACTTCACTGAATTATTTTCATTTATTGTGGCACCTTCTTTAAATATGCCATTTAGCTGCCAAGAAAGAAATATAAACAAATTTGCTTTCCCCTCTCTTCCTATTCATAGTTCCTATATGAATGTCTCTATCCTTTTCATACATCCTATTCATTATATGCACACATGCTACTAACTAGCTCATGATGTTTATGCATATATATATATATATATATATATATATTAGAACTTTAAAACACAGTGGTTGTGAAAATATAGTTGAAAGAAGAGGTACTGGAGGCAGACTGCTGCACAATTTCAAATGGTTAATAATATATTAAAGATTTTAGGCTGACTGAAAAGCTGTATGTACAAACTCACACAGTCAGGATAATGGGAAAGAGGAAGTGAATGCATAAATAAATTACTCGAGCAGGCAGAGAACAAATCCACAGAGATCTGTGGCAACATATTGTCAGAAGACGGCTTCGGGCAAAATAGGTGGAAATCACAAAGAGCAGACATGAAACACAGAAAGGGAAACAAAACTTCAGGAGAACAGCAAAAGCCAAGCTTAATGGTTATTTTGATTGGGGTAAATTGAAAGTGCACTAAAAGAATTAGGATTTAATTAAGCCAGAGGGCTGCAATACTTTGGAACAGGGTGAATCAGAGAAAGGGAGCATACAGAGGAAGAATCCTAGGGAGTACTTTGATTTTTAAGAGGATATAATGTGCCAGTCAAAAATATATTGACAGAGACGGTGAGAGGCAGACAATTCCAGGTGGTACTTGACAGCAAGATACACCCTTGTTTTTTTATGAACATATAAGGAAACAGTCTGCATAGCTAAGTAGTTTAGTTATCTGGGAGTTTGATTCCTCGCAGAGTCTCCTGTGGGTAGAGCTAGCCTGTGTGGCCTTGGGTAATCTGTGCAGTCCTAGGATGCCCCCAGAAGAAGGGAATAGTAAGCCACTTCTGAGAATTATCTGCCTGGAAAACCCTGAAAAGGATCACCATAAGTCAGAATCAACTTGACGACACACAGTTATTATTACAGTAGGACTCCCATATCCACTGGGGATTAGTTCCAAGCCCCTGTGGATATTGAAAACCATGGATAATAGTGAACACTATGCATATATAATGCTAAAAGGAAAAAAACACACACAGAAAAAACATATTTTCACAAACATTACCAGAACTGGCTGCTAGAAGGCGACAGAGACCATGCTATGTATTCCTCACTAAATTGATTTTCAAAGATAATCCCATATCATTTTACTCCCCATCCACAAATTACCACATACCTGAGTACTTGACTTGGGCCTTGGACCTGTAAACTCAAAACTTTGTTTTATGTCTCCTTTCTGCTATGATGGCTGGAAAAAAAGACTTGATTTTTTTTCATTTCACTTGCATTGGCATAAACATAATTATAAGCTAGCTATTTAAAATATTGATTTCTTTCTTTTTGCTTGATAACACCTTTAAGAATGGTGAGACACAATCCAGATATGTGGCAAATTGTAGCTTTTTAACCTGAACTGTGGGGATCAGGGAACAACCTCAGGGTCCAGAGCTATCAGCAAGACCTCAGTGCCTCTTGATTTTGTGGCATTCTGCTCATGTGAAGGAGCTTGTCCAAAGAATGCAATGAGATGAGCACATTCAGCCATCCACAGGCTCAGCTAAAATTCTTTTAGCTGAGCCTTTCATTCTGAAG
This sequence comes from Intellagama lesueurii, assembly GCA_037013535.1. Lineage (NCBI taxonomy): Eukaryota > Metazoa > Chordata > Lepidosauria > Squamata > Agamidae > Intellagama > Intellagama lesueurii. The sequence continues at coordinate 161,921,751 of JBAJHW010000005.1, forward strand.
GCATCATTGGAGTGCTTCCAACATGGACAAAGAATAAGAACCTGAAATGGGAACATCAGGTGAGGATATTGATTCTCAATCTAGACTTTATATCTTGTCTGCAGATTATTCATAATGAGGATAGAGAAACTGAAATGGTCTAAAGCAAGAAAGTATCCCTCACATGTACAATATCAAGAGGCAGGGAGGTCATGATGCTGGCTTTGAGCCCTGGGTTGTATGAGCTCCCACCTACAACATTCTCACAGTAGACATGCAGGAACCTACATGTGCAGTCATAATTCCAGAAGAGAGGCATATGCATTTAGGCTTTCCCACTGCAAATGGACACTAGAGGTGGTGTGTGTGTGGGGGCTACATAGGTACAAATGTGGAATACTGTCCATGCATATAATGTATGAAGGAACTAATTGATTGTTCCTTTACAACAATCTATCCAAACATGGTTCACAAATACTATTAGTTATTGCCCTGGTGTTTCACCACTTCTGAATTCTTGCCTCTCTTTTCTACTCTTTTATCTATATTGGAATGCCACTACATGCTATGTGGAAAATCCCTAGTGACCATATTCAAGACACTACACTCCAAGAAGCAATTCAGATGTAAGATTCCTATTCCAGGTGAGCATCTCAAAAATAGATTCATGAGCTTGAATCAATGCATTTGTGTGAGTTATAGCTATTAGTTTTTGCAGATTCAGATTTTAATGAAAAATCTGAAAACATTCCCTTTCTTGGTCAAATGTGACACATCTGTAATAGGAAAAAACAAAAACTAAAACTAAATGTAGCATTGGATGTAGATAATGTAAATAATGTAATTATATGTAAATAATGAGCAAGATGTCAAGAAAATTGTTATCCATTTTTCATGTGGGAATTGAAATCTTTTACCACAAACATTTGAGGACATCTCAAAAAATTCTCCTTATATAAGAAATTGTGGGATTTTTCTTGTCAGTCCTGTCAATGTTTTGCAGTAAGGAACTTTAAGCAGTCATTCTAGTACACTAACAGTCTTTCATCCAAATCCCACACTCAGGTTATTAGTTCTGGTAAATGTAGGCTGAAGGTTCATTTTAAATGTGTTTTAGTATTGATTTTATTGATGTTTTAAATGTAATACTTCTTTAATTCTTTTTAAATATTTGTATATCTACTGTTTTTAGCTTCTACATTTTATCTTTTTAATGACGTAAGCCGCCGTGGGTTCTTTTTAAGAAGAAAGGAGGGATAAACAAACAAACAAACAATGAAAGCAGAAGTTTAGCAGAAAAGCTGCCAGTACCTCATGAAGGGACATAATTCCTGACTTGGTCCAGCCTCATGTGTGTAAACATTTTCTCCTAGACTTTCAGGTTTTTTGGGGGGAGAGGGGACATATTTCTGAGAATGGTTGTGTGCTCTTTTGTTCAATGTGCAAAGTTGAAAATTGCTACACCTGTTGTGTTGTTTCATGAAATAATAAAAGCAGCGGCACTGGGTTTGTTTCTTTCATCCTTATGGTCATCAGCCTGTTATTCTGGGCTCACTGTTTGTGTGCTTAGCTTCACATATGGAATAATTAGTGGCTTTGCAGAGAGGTATTTGATACAAAACACACAAAGCACAATGGAAAAAAAATGCTTGGTGTTTTGGTCTCGTGATGCAGCTATGTTTCTTGCAGGCACTGGAAACTGCTTAACAAGTTGTTCAAAGAATGTGTCTTAATTTTCTTCATATCCTCAAACTACCTTAGTACAGGAATGGGGAACCTGGGATCCTCCAGATGTGGAAGGTCTCTAACTCCTGTCAGTCCCAGCCAACATGTCCAAGGTACAGGGATGATGGGAATTGTAGTTCAGTGAGTTTTGGAGTACCACAAGATCCCCCCCTTCACCAGTGTTTTAATCCAGCAGTGACAACAAGAACATGTGCGTGAAACAGAAAGTTAAGGCCCAGTTCCAAATATATTGTTTTGTCATGAAATGTAGCTGTTTTCACCATATAAATACCAAGCATTTCAGAGCTTTGCTACCTGGTGACTTGCGCCTTCTTGAAGACCAACACTGTCTTCATTATATGCAGCAACTGGTCATTACTATCTTACAAGACATGTGGGCTGCATTTTACTACATGGACATTATTGCTTACCTTTCCTCTAGCTACTGCTTAAAGAATAGCTTACTGATCCTAACAGTGTATTTAGCATCAGTGGTTTTGGGCTTACGGCTGCCTAGAGGTAAACAGAGCCGTTTCAGGAAACAAGGGATGAATTTCATGTATACATGAGCTCTGAGTACAGTTACTAGAGAGAATTACTGTAGGAAAGGCATCCAAGTAATTTCCCCTCAGCAACTGAGCATCACTATCAGGCTTGATTAAGGAAGCCTCTGTGCACATCTGCCACATTTTAACATGCTCCTTTAAATTGAAAGTAAAATAAAATGGGGGAGATGCTTTAAATTGTTTTTGATGTTTCAAAGTCACTTGTGCAGGCCAGAACATATGGCCATATAAATTCCATAATGTTGCATGTTAACCTACATTCTTTGGTTTTAGCCTGTTTCATTTCTGTTTGGAAGTGACAGTATTTGTTTTGCCATTTCTTTCTTTCTTTCAAGATTTTAGCAGATCTGTTCCACACAGAAATTTTGGCTGCAGCCATGGTTCATCTCTTGTGGAGGAGAGCCACCTGGCTTGTGTTTACATTTATTTGGATTAGCATTGTCTTTACAATCCCACACAGTACAAGAAGATTAAATGTACGAGTGCTCTAACTGGGAGTTTTGTGCCCTCAGAATTCAATGTTAATGGTCATCAATCATAACGCTCCTGTAATAATTCTTCATTCAAAATGAATTGTTGTTCATAAACATTATTTCATTCTCTCTATGTGTGTTGGTTGTTATATTTATTATATTCCTAGAGTCAGATCCTTCACTAGTTTTTTTTAGACTTAAAGAGCACCTATGGATTTATAAATTATCACTATAAAGAAATGGCAGATGCAGCTGAAGAGTCTGAAAGCACCCATGTTTGCAAGGTTGCTTTGTTGTGGTATATTTGGATAAAGTGTCAACCTGGATGGAAGACCACTGGGAAAGCCATGTAAGGTGAGAATATATATAAAGAAAAAATATAAATCAAGCAGAAAAGGATCTGTGAACAAATGGAAAACTATGAATGCATGTGTGAAGATGTGCCCTCATTTCTCATGTTCCATGACTCTATTATTCTTTATTATTCCATCAGTCTTCTATAAACAAGGAATACTTTTAAAATTAATAATGGAACTGAAATATGCAGTCATTACGTGCTACATTTTAAGAAATAATTATGCATAAAACTGTTATCAGTATTATATTGTTTTGTTTTATTGCCAGGCTTCGCTACAGCTGGGGGTGAGTGGGTAGACAAGGATACTCTGCTTTCCCTGACAGAGGCAGCATCACTGGGACATTGTGGGTCAAAATACATGGTGATGTCAGGATTGGGACTGGGAGATCTAATAAGGCCTCCCTGTCTCGATGTTGGCTTCCTTTGGTTCTGTTCTGCCTGCCTGCCCACCTGCCATATAGATCCAGCAGAAACCTAACTGATCATCTAGGAGCTGGATAGAAGTGTTTGGTCTTGGTTATCTGTTTGATGTTTTGAACAAAAGGTGGCCAGGAATGTTTTCTGATCCTACCCAAATTGCCAGAAGGGAGAATTCTTACATGCTGAAAGCCTTCTGATAGTTGCAGCACAAGCTTTTCATACTTCCTGCAACATTCATATCACTTCGTTTTGTTTTATGACTAATCACTGGGAGAGAAACATGGACTATGTTTGCAAGGATGATTGTTCAGACACAAAGGTGTTCTGGAAGCATGCATTAGGATCACACCTTTCTGCTTTTATAATATGTAGTTTGACCCTAAATGTAGGGATGGTTCAGAAATTTGATTCAGTTTGTCTTTCGTAAGAAATTACCAACATTTTGAAATAGCTTCATATTAGGAATTTTAAGAACTTTTAAACAATGAATATTGAAGAAATTCATATTATTCTATACAGACCCAAAGCTATCTGTGCTTAAGTATTAAAAGTGTTGGTTTGAATTTTTGTCTGTTGAACCATGTTAGTGCTGCATTAGGTTTGGGATCTCTTTTTGGCTTTTAATAATATGTTGTCTGTAATGTATAACTTGATACACATGCACTCCAAGAAACTCCAAGGACAAAATTCTGAAGACACATCGGAGTGAGTTTGTTGTGTTTTTTTTTATTTTGTTTTTAAACATCCCTACCCTTGCTTATATCCCTTATTTACTCAAGAAAGCATTCCCCTAGTTTGGATGAGAAAACCTTGGATGATCTGAACATTTCCTATTATGCTTACCCCTGATTTTAGCTGGTTCCTTACAGCCTCTCAGCCACATGAGCAATAACTCATACTGTTTAGTGAGTCTCTCAGCCCTGGGGCCTCAGGGTTTGAAGGAGGGCAGGTAGGGAGAAAGAAAAGATCTGTTCCACAAGCATCGTTCTAGTCACACAATTTTAAACATACACCCTTGCATACCCAGTGACTTAAAATTGTTGCAAGCTAACAGACGTTAATTGTTATCCTGTCTACATTTCTCAGTCAGTTAAATATTATAAATCAGTAACAGTTAAGAAGAGAATAACTATATATAGTTATATATATAGATAGTTATAGATAGTTATATATAGATAGTTATATATATATATATATATATATATATATATATAACACACACAGAGAGAGAGAGAGAGAGAGAGAGAGAGATTTAAAGTTACATGAGATATTTTTTATTGCCATTATGAGCCTCATTTATAATGAAAGTCACATTTGCAATTTTTGCCCTGAAGGTCAGAAAGCTTCTTTTCTCAGTGCAAAGTGAGGGATGCAATCTTAAATCTATACAATCAGTGTAGGAAACTTAATATAGTTAAGAATTCTTCTTTTAAGTCACTGCTAAACTTTTGCTTTCTGTGGCAGTGATTACCATAAGCATGACCCACAGGTTATAGGTGGTGTCCAAAAGTGAGTGAGTGATCTCTTTTGAAGCTCTAATATTAGGCAAGTAGATGAGTGAGTTTCTCCTTTGCCAGTTTTAAATAAATCTGATATGGTAAAGGACAGAGCACACGGTGACTGACTAAAATGAATATGAATGGGAACTGGGGACCATAAGTTTAGAATTGTAAGGAAAGTGAGGAATATCTGCTAAACTAAGCCATATAAGCATAGCAGAGATTCTTCAGGCATGTTCTTTTGAAGGACACCTTGTAAGTGCAAATTATATGAGAAGTTTGTACTTTGTCATGAAGAATTATTGGGCAACCCTTGCAGACAGCATTATGTCACTCTTTACATTGATGTGCCAAAGGGAAACAAGAAGGCCACATGCGAAAAACAGCAATTGTGAGGAGAATCCCTCTACTTACAAGGGGTCCTTGGGACAATAAAAACCCTGACAGGTGGTTTCCACTCCAGCAACCATTTTGAGGGATTCATTTTTTCCCTGCCTCCATGACTGCATGTTGATGGGTACAATGCTGTTTTAATGCCCTAGTAGGACTCAAATAGAAATGAAGAATTGGGAGCACACAGCAATGAGGAGACCCTCCTCTTTAGGAGAGTCCCAAATACTTTCAGAAAAGAATGGCTTGTCCCAGTGTTTGGGATTTGTCTGAGGTAGATACATACACTTAGCACTTACCGCAACGGGTGCAGAACTGTTATTTCTGTAGTGATGACCAAACTTCAAAAAATCTTCACAAGAAAGATATGGTTGGCACCAATTGGACCTTTTTTATGCCAAAAGCATTCCTGTATGTCCAGGGTTTTTAAAGATTTGTTCCAGTATCCAACATATTGTCACACTAATGTATAGTCCATTGCACCAGTATTTGTAGAATTAGCAAAAGCAGAATCCAATGCAGCTTTTCATTGTACAGCCATTGTGCAAAAACTGCAGCAGAAATAGTGGAAGATGACATTGGTGGGGGATCTTTCATAGACAATTGCATGACCACTTATAGAATCATAGAATCACAGAATGATGAAGTTGAAAGGGGCTTATAAGGCCATTGAGTCCACCTCCCTGCTCAATACAGGAATACAACTCAAAGGATATCTGCCAGGTGGTTGTCTAAATTTCTCTTGAATACCTCCAGTGTTGGAACACTCACCACCTCTAGATGTAATTGATTCTATTGCCATACTGCTCTAACAGTTAGGAAGATTTTCCTAATATTCAACCGAAATCTGGCTTCCTATAACAGCCAATTGTTGCATGTCCTACACTCTGAGATTATCAAGAACAGATCCTGTCCCCCCTCTGTATGACAACCTTTCAAGTATTTGAAAAGTGCTATCATATCTCCTCTCAGTCTTCTTTTTTTCAAGGCTAAACATGCCAAGTTCTTTCAGTCTTTCCTCATAAGGTTTGGTTTCCAGCCCCCTGATCATCCTTGTTGCCCTCCTCTGAACTTGTTCCAATTTGTCAGCACTCAAGCTAACTCTTGTTAGTACTGTGAAGAAGGCAACAGTAAATCACTTCTGAATATTTTCTACCTCAAACCCGCCTTTTTTCTTCTTTCTTTGTTCATGTCAGACGCCTCACAGTGCAATTAGTAAATGTATCAGATATTTTTCAGCCAATAACAGGAGACATCAGGAGCATTTGGGGCAGCTAGCATGTCTTCCTTGGTACCGGTTGAGGAGTATGGAGTTCACTGACACAGATGTACGTTTCCTGATGTTCTCCATGCTTGAAAAAGACTATGTTGGTTAAAAAAAAAAACCCAGAGCAAAAAACAAACAAACATTTTCTCTGGTTCTGGAAACTCCGTGCTGTAATCTATTAAGTGACTTTCAGGTAACCCAGTTCTCTGTATGACTGGTGGTTAGAATTTCCAGGAGTTCCTCCCATTTTAAGAGGTGTGTGGTTCTTTCTTTCCACCATATATGATGACTGTTCAAAAAAACATAAACCATATAATATGAAAGGCTGAATTAGGTTCATCTGAAGCAGGAGTGAAAATTGGTGGATGCAACATGAGTAATTTAAGATATGCCGGTGACATATTACTTGTAGGAAAAGGAAACAACTTAAAATGACTGCTGATAAAATGTTAAAGAAGAAAGAGCAAATGCTGGGCTATAACTGAGTGTTAAGAGAAAAATAATGTCTTACGTTATGAAACTTCAATGTTACTAATTAAGAAATCAAAATTGTTAAAGATTTTCTATACATTGGTTCATTCAGCCTTTATTTTGTAAGACTTCTGCAGGGCTGTTATTGATAAGGACCTTTGGATGTTATAAATTCATATGGTCACCAAATGTTGGAGATGACTTAATGGCATGTAACAGCAACAAAACTATTATGTCGCTGAAGGTATCATTCAATGGTATCACTGAAGTTATCATTCACTTGCCCATCGGTGTTATCTATAAAAATGCCCATCTGTGCACTTTCTGGCAGAAAGTGATTGATATAATTCAGGTTAAGGTGGGGCCACAGCTGTGGTCCTCTAAATACTACAAAGAATGCTTCTTGGCTTTCCCTCTTAGCTCTCTAGACCAAAGACAGCTAAATTTATGGTCCCAGTTGCTTGTGTGATGACAGCATTCTAGAACATCACTGAGAATGAGAAGGGGCAGTACTCTTCCTTCTGCATCAGTCTTATATCTCAGTTTAATAGTGGTTATCAGTCAAAGAACGCACTCTTTCTTTTGCTGTAATATGTTTAACCCTGACCCATACACCGTCCATCTCTACAACTGAGTTTATTTCAAAGTCTCAAGAAGTTTCAAATAGAAAAGAAATTCAATTATTTTTCTTTCTCTCAGAATACTTTTTTCTGTATTTTAAATTATATATGATGGTTTGGGTAATCAACAAATGCTGTCATGAAGCCACCAGATTGTCAAATGCTAGCCATTTGGTTAAAGGATCTCTTCTGCATGTGTTTTTGGGTCAGTGAAGTTCCTTGATCCTGGAAGGTGCATCATACAGAGGCAGAAAAAGGGAAACTGAAGCCATCTTTTGCTTCTCACATGTGGAACTGTCTGGTGCTGTAAAGCAAATGAACAAATAGGCAAATATTGTAAAGCAAATACAAGAAGATGACATAGCTGGCTCTGTAGGAGAAAAAGCAACTTAGTGAGGTATTTTCTTTTTCTCTTCCATGGTGCACTGATGTGGGATCACATGCTACGTTAGGATGCAAAAGGGAGACCCGTTGCAGCAGAAACCTCTAGTTTGGCTAATGAGCAGAACAGCGGAGAGAAAACAAGGCTTGACAGCTCCTTGATTTTAAGTGGTATGACCTAAGCCCATAGCTGTCAAGCTCTTTGCACAGCTAGGAGGGAAATTTTGGAATTGTGCAGCAGTGAAAACAGCTCTAATGATTTAGGCTTAACCCCAAAGGTGCCCCAAACTGCTTTTTAATATAATGACTCACCTTGGAGTTCTCCAGTTAAATATATTTTGATAAATGGGGGTGGGGAGCCAGTAGCTCACCAGATTATTTCACTATGCATACAAAAGCACATCTCTAATAATAATGCAACACATTCCCTCTCAAAGTTTAATCTTGTTAGCATGTATTTCTGGAGCATAGAATCGCTACTGATTGTGGACAACAGTTCCCAAAATCCCCTCAGCCAGCAAAGCTACTGGATTTGTTGGTAGGGATTTTTGGAAGTTGTAATTGACATTTCTATTCATATTTGTATTGCTGCAATGGCAATGTCTGTACAGATTGTGTCCAGAAAGCACTACAGTGCCAGAAATGGATGAGTGTGCCAACTATGATAGTACTTTTCAAATACTGGAAAGATTGTCATACAGAGGAGGGACAGATCTGTTCTTGATCATCCCAGAGTACAGGACATGTAATAATGGACTCAGGTTAGAGGAAGCCAGATCTAGAATGAATATCAGGAAAAACCTCTTAACTGTTAGAGCAGTACAACAATGGAACTAATTACCTTGGGAGGTGGTAAGAACTCCAATATTGAAGGTATTCAGGAGAAAATTGGACAAACATCTGTCAGATCTGCTTTGATTTGGATTCCTGCATTGAGCAGGGGGTTGGACTTAATGGTCTTATAGACCTCTTCCAACCCAATAATTTTATGATTCTATAATTCTAAAGTAAGAGAATGCTGGCTCCGCAACCGAGCTTGCTTCAGTTGCGCAGAGCGCCATTGCTCTTCTCCCGGGATTTCGTGAGACATGCCTAGTCTCGTAAATGCAATCAGGGATGGGAGGGGGAGGAGCGCCCTACTTAAGGGATGATCCCCCCTCCCAACAGCCTCTTCCTTTTGGACAACGAAGGAGGACGGAGCTTGACGGAGCTTTGCAGCTGGTGGCTATTTTTTTCCCTACATACCTCCGATCGGCCGATTGGAAGGGGGGTTGCATCGGCACCCCCACACACACACGGTTTGAAAGCAGCGTTCGGCTCTTCCATTATAGGAGCCAACTTAAGGGATAAGGGGTTCTACTTTATGGTTCAAATTAAATAAGAATCACAATAATATTAATTACCAAACAGGTAACTATAAATTAATAAGGGGAAGAGTGAGGAAGGAGTGCAGCGTGGGAGCGCAGCATGGGAGCCGCCACCAGGACCTGGCCGGGCCGGGCCTGAGTGCTCATTAAACGATAGGGAGAGTGGTTTAATCATTATTTCAACTTGTGATTTGAAGACTTAATAGCTTATTACTAATATTAATTAATCTTGGGAAATAAATAAATAAATAAATAAATAAATAAATAAATAAATAAATAAATAATACCTTTAATAATAACCAAGGCTGTTGAGGGGAGTATTAGCATATGGCTGTGAGTGGGGGCATAGTGAGTGGGGGCATAGCCACCCGGCCAGCAGGAGTAGGCGTGTGCCTTGAATTAGGAATAAATACATATATATTTAAATATAAATAGTTAATTGGGAAGCTTGAGTTTATAGATGGATTGCATGTATATCTTCTGGCTTAGCAAATAATTTAATAGTTAATTTTTGGCTAGCCTCAACTTTGGGTTTTGTTTCCATACTACACCCCATAGGGTGGGTTGGGAGCATTGGCTCATAGTGTTCTCTTGTAGCTTAGGCAGAGTTAATTGGATGAGGTAGTATTGTGGTTTTATTGAGTTCAAAATATATATAAAAGAAAGAAAGAAAGAAAGAAGAGGGGGTTTAAGGACTCAAATTTTCTTAAATATATATATATATAATTTGGAAAAAGAAAGAATAGGATAGTTAGGAAAGAGAAAGTGAAAGGATTTCGCTCTATATAGGCAGTATAGTGCAAGCCCTGGTAGAGGGGCTTGGCAAGCTTTTACAGAGTAATTCAATTGTAAAGCCCTAGGTTATTTGAGTACTAACTAAAGCAAACAATAATTTTCTCAATTTTTAGATATCCAATCATAAGTAAATTTAACTGAGTTTGATTGCAGGTGACAGAACAAGTTTGGAGTTTAAGTGAAAAAGAAAGAAAGAAAGGAAGGAAAAGGAGAAAGGGGACAAGCCTGTGTCGTTGTAATGGCTCCTAAGAAGGGCCAAGGGAAGAGCAAATGCAAGCAGCCTGCTAGGAAGCGCACTGCCAATCAGGTCTCACCACTGCAGTCATCATCGAATGAGGAGACCTGGCCCATTTGGCAGCAGCTGCAAAACAAGATTTCAGCCTTAGGAGCCAAGCGAGCAGTGCAAGAGGGTTTAACACATGGGGAACAGCAGCCATGTCACTCAGCTAGAGAGGCAAAGGGTCATAAGCGCACTAAGCTTAAAGCTTTGGCGGAAAATCTAATGTCTCGTTTTGCTACCCTAGAAGCCAATCAGCAGGCATCGAGACAGCCAAAACAGGTACCTGATCCCTCGATGACAACACCACAGCGCCAGAGTGATGATGATGATGAACAAGGGTCAGAGTTAGCGGAGTTTGCAGGGCCATCAGCTCAATGCAGGAGTCGGCAGGAGGGAGTCTCAGACATAGCAGCAGGTCTGCAGCAAGACAGGGTGGAGCAGGATCCGACAATGTTCGCCGGAACAGGGAGTTAGCAGTTGCACCGGACACCTTACCATCCTTGGCTGCTTGGCCTTGGATTGGCAGTGCACAAGGTAGTACACCTTTTAACATGGCATATGACTTCCACGGGCTTAAGGCCCCGGCCACTCAATGGAAGCTGGATGGCTCCCTACCCGCAGATCACATTCCCGGCACCCAGTTCGACTTCTGGGGTAGGGGTTTGGCCCTATCCATGGTTGCCTGACACAGGATATAACTCAGTCCCATTAAAGGCTTTACCTTTCGGTGACCATGCCATGCCATTGGGAAATTACCTCACCCCAGCAACTAAGGAGAAAATATGAAGGGGTGATTATGTATATCTGTTTGAGCTTCTCAATAGAGAAGTGGACAATAAGGATTTGGATAAAGAGGACGAAAAGGAGAAAGAGAGGCATAGGTGGTGCACACTGGAACGTGTCCTAATCTATGCCGGTGTAGTGGTAAAGGCCCAGCCCTGGCGGGCACAGTCAATGTTCCAGTACCTTGATTTAATCTATAGAGCATACGTTGATTTCACCAGGCAGGCTTGGCTGATTTATGATGAATCATTCCGTATGAGGAGTGCCATACCCCCAAACTTGCACTGGGATGAGCCTCAACCTGGCCTCTGGCTTCAATGTATGACACTGGCCAGATGTAATGCAGGCGACAGGTTCTACAGTGGACACCTGATTCATAAACTGGGCCAGAATTTGAATGCCCGTGTAATAACGGGGCAGGCGGTTCAACCCCACCTGCTTTGTTGGGAGTTCAATTCGAAAGGAACATGCTCTCACAAAGCCTGCAGATACAGGCATGAGTGCTCAGTGTGTGGAGGCCAGCACCCTTGCACAAACTGTTTTCGAGCCAGGATGCAGAGGACCAACAACAAGGAGACAGGTGGAAACAGAAAGTCAAATGGAGGGGGCAGCCACCCTGCTAAAGGGACCCAGCCCAATTAAGGTTGATGTGCTGGAGGTTTGGCTGCAGGATTATCCTAGGAGTGCCGATGCAGCTTACTTGTTAGAAGGTTTTCGGGACGGCTTTAAGATCCCAGCTGTTGGGCAGCATAAGGGATTCTTTGCCCAGAACTTGAAGTCGGTGCAAGGGAAGGAAGATATAGTTAGAGAGAAAATAGAGAAGGAGGTTAAGGAGGGTCATGTGCTGGGTCCTTTCCCACATACCCCAATGGATAATTTGCAGGCTTCACCATTAGGAGTAGTACTTAAAAAGAACCAGGGGGAGTTTAGGCTTATACACCATTTATCGTATCCTGAAGGGGAGTCCGTAAACGACGCTATCCCCCCAGAGTTATGCACTGTGCTCTATACCTCCTTTGATCAGGCTGTGCGTATGATCCGCAGATGTGGCATAGGGGCAGAGCTTGCGAAATGTGACATTAAATCAGAGTTTCATATTCTTCCAGTTCATCCTCAGGATTTTGATTTGTTGGGTTTTCATTTTCAAGGTTTTTATTACATAGATCAGGCCCTGCCCATGGGATGCTCTATCTCATGTGCTGCATTTGAGCGTTTCAGCTCCTTTTTGGAGTGGAAACTCAGATGTAGAGTAGGACTCAAGAGCACTGCCCATTACCTAGATTATTATCTTTTTTGTGGAGAGCACAACACTGGGCGTTGTAAACTCTTATTAGAATCATTTCAGGCGATGGCAGGTGAGCTGGGGTTGCCTTTAGCAGAAGAAAAGACGGAAGGATAATCTACTTCCCTCACTTTTCTGGGAATAGAACTTGATACGAGGACACAGGCTTCCAGATTGCCAGACAACAAGCTGAGGGAGCTCAAGGCTCGGCTCAGCAGTTTGTTGAGTAAGAGAAAAGTGTCACTTAAAGAGTTGCAGGAGATTGTAGGACATTTGAATTTTGCATGTAGGGTAGTTGCACCTGGCAGAGCCTTTTTGAGAAGATTATGTGATGCCATGAAAGGGCTCTGTCACCCGTTTCACAAGACTCGGGTGATGGTGGGCATGAGGCAGGATTTGCAGGTTTAGACTCAATTCTTGGAGGAATTTAACAGTGTTGCCTTTTGGAGATCCAAAACGAATTTCAGGGCTGGTTTCCAAGTCCAGACCGATGCTGCAGGCTCATCAGGCTTTGGAATCTATTTTAGAGGATGGTGGTGCGCCAGAGGAATGGCATCAAGAAGGGATCACGCGAGATCTAACATTTTTAGAATTTTTCCCTATAGTAGGTGCCTTGTGGTTGTGGGCGCACGAATGGGCTAACTCAGTCGTGCATTTCTGGTGCAACAATCTCGCAGTGGTTTACATCATAAACAACCTCACGTCGCATTCTGAACGCGTGATGGCACTAGTGCGCTCATTTATTTTGTGCGCCTTAAACTTTGATGTTCTAGTTCAAGCAAAACATATCCCTGGCCTTGGTAACAGCTTAGCAGATGCCCTATCATGCCAACAGATCAATCGGTTCAGGGAGTTAGATCCAGGAGCCAACGAATTTCCGCCCAGAGGTTTGGCAAATTGGCAGGATGACACAGAAAGAGCGATAGGTTTGGCCCCTAGGACGCGGAAAGGGTATGCGGCAGTGAGTACAGAATTTCAGGAGTTCAGGAACATGGTGGGCTTGGAGCTCATGTGGCCTGCTCCGTTGAACACCTGCAGCAGTTTATAATTTATTTACATAGGGAAGGGTTGGCACCTGGTTCCATTCAGGGTAGGATGCCTGCATTAGCCTTTCATGCAAAAATTCATGGATACGTAGATCATACTTCTGACTTCCGCATTTGGAAAATGCTGGAAGGTTGGAGCAAAGAACGGGCCCGGGTTGCAGACACAAGGGCACCTATCTCCCCTGCATTGTTGGAAAGGATTTGCCAGCAATGGCATTCCCTATGCAGGGACGAATATGAGGCAATATTATTTAGGACTGCATCGTTATTGACATTTTTTGGAGCGTTAAGGATAAGTGAAGTGGTTGCAACAGGAAAGGGGGACCAGTCTAGGCTAGCCTTACAGAGGTATGATGTGAGGCTGGAAGATAATAAAGTGAAGATTTATATTCGCCGATCCGAGGCTGATCAGCGTGGCAAGGGAGCAGACATAACGTTAGCCTCATGCTCATTTGAGGAGATATGCCATGTGAATGCAGTGGAGAGTTACTTGTGAATTAGGGGTCAGGGACAAGATTACTTTTTTGTGCATGAGGACATATTTAACGAAATACCAATTTTGGAAACTGACAGACCTGGCATTGCAAAAGGTGGGAATACAAGGCTTAAGATTCGGAACACATTCATTTAGGATCGGTGCAGCTTCAATGGCAGCGGCCTTAGGCTATCATCCTGAGGAAATTAAATGGTTGGGGCTGTGGTCATCCAACACTTACCGGAGATTTGTTCGAACACTTCCTAACATCTAGGCAGGTGCCTGGTTCTTTTCTGTCATCGCAGGTGTGGCAATGGAGACGAGGCAGAGGCACATTATGGTAATCGGCCATAGCTATATTTTTTGGGCAGCACGCTAAGCTGCTAATTTGACGTGGGGCAGTAACTTGGGCCTTGGTGCCAGAGCCCATATCGAATGGAAGGGGATTTGTGGGATGCTATGGGGCCAATTGTGCAGAGCTGCTGCTTTTGGTTACGTGCCCCCAGATGTGTTGTTAATACACCTGGGAGGAAATGACTTGGCCAGGTACGGTGGCAAGGCTTTGATATTGGATGTGCTTTGTGACCTCAGATGGCTGAGGGCAGAATATCCCGAGATGTGGATTGTTTGGTCCACGATTATCCCTCGGTTTGAGTGGAAAACGGCTTGCCATGCACAGCGGGTTAACACTGCGTGGAGGAGTGTTAACAGAGAAGTGTGTTGGGCAGTATGCAATGGCCTTGGATAGGTGATTGATCACCAGGAGATTTGTATGGATAGGCCTGAGCTCTTTCAGCACGATGGCATGCACCTCTCAGATAGAGGGTTGGATATATTCCTTCAGGATATCCAGGGGGGCCTGCTTATGGAGCTCGATAGGATGGATGGTGGGCATGGGACTTAGCTTCGCCAGTCCCTATGCTATGGCGGGTAGTGCGGATAGAACAGGTTTCGGTGAGTCCCCTTTGCTATCACAGGTAACATATAGCTCATCTGACCTCACAGTGCTGCAGATCATGCGATTACAGTGCTTGGGAAAGATGCGCTGGGCCACACCCGGACCAAAGGTCACCAAGGGGAAGGTGGCTTGAGGCCTGGGGGTGGTCAAATTTGGGCCACCTGGGCTCTCGCTGTCTTCATGACTGCGAGACCTCAGGGCTAGGGAATCGCCCATTTGTTTGGTAAGGGGTCCGTTGAGACCTCTGTGCAAAACCTGATTCCGCACTATGGCAGGAACCCTCTTTTAAGGAGGGCAATTAAGAAATATTAAATAAAGTGTGTCCCATGTTTTATTCCATAATACTTGTCTCGCGTCATTATTCCGGGGAAGGGGGACAATGCAATGTCTGTGCTTCAATCAGAAACCTGGCCCCTTTTCCTGTTGTGATTACCTCCTTAGCTGTTATCTTCAGAAGGCATCACGGCCTATGATCAGGCTAAAGTTGGAAGGATTCAGAGAGAGACAGCTGTGGTTTTTCTTAATGGTCCCACAGCTTTTCACCACAAACCTCTCCATAATTCAGGCAGATTGAAGTTCATATGCAGAAGCCCTAATCATTTAAACAATTTTTAAACAACAAGCCCTAAACAATTTTTCTTATTTTCTTCCACAGCTACAGCTACAACTCCCACTTCTATATATAGGAAACCCTTACATGCAAGCTTTGTATCAGAAACCAAGTTCCTTCCACTTTAAGCGGACACTGAAGTGTCTCTTAGCAATCTAAATCATTAAAATGACAAATATTATTGTTCTTTTGGCATGCAAGGAAAAATTGAAACAACATTCTAATTGGCACATATCTGTATTTATATTAAGCAATGCACCTGTCAATAAGATGTTAAAAATAGATTAGAGATACCCTTGAGTTTTGCTTTTATCGAAGATAGTGTGTAGTACAGCAAAAAACAAAAAGGTTAATGAAAATTGGCAAATCAAAGTAATCACCCAACTCCTCGCCTTTAAAAAGGGGAACCACTAGACTGGGAAAGCTAGAAGAACTTGATAGTTGTAATTTTTTGTGCAAGCAGTTTACCCTCATTTCTCGAACTAGTGTACCATTGGCACATATCTGCCAGAATTTACATGAGATGGTATGTATTTAAATATGTATCCAGAGATTTTTTTAAAATACTAGTAAAACCATGGAACAATTATGGGTAAAAACATGTAGAAGTGACATGGCACCAAAATGAATAGATTTGTCCCTTTAGTCTTCTCACTTGCTCATTTATTCATTTATAAACCCCAATTGATCCTATTGGGACACCCCAATCATAACACAAAACATTAGAACAATCTTTCAATTCACTCCAGTGATTTTAAAAAAATTTCCAACAAAGTAGCCATCTTAGTTTATTTCAGCATGTTGGGGGAAAAGAAGGGGTGGAAGCAAAATATGACCACAGATTTATTTCAGTATGAGCTTTCATGAATCAAAATCCATTTCATTTATTATTATCATTTTTAATGAATTAAAAAAAAATAGAGGAGCAACATCTTTACTAGGTTAGCCCAAAAGACTTTGAAGTGTTTAGGTTTTTTTGGTCAAAAATCTGTTCATCAAGCAAAATTGTTAAAGCAGAATAGGGAGAAAGTGGAAATGGGGGTGGGGGATGGAATCTTGATCTTAAATCCTTGTAGCCTGCATATAGCCCTGAGATGTAGTGGAGGAATGAGGTTCTGTAGATCAGTGGTCCCCAACCTTGGGCCTCCAGATGTTCTTAGACTACAACTCCCAGAAGCCTTCACCACCACCTCTGCTGGTCAGGATTTCTGGGGGTTGAAGTCCAAGAACATCTGGAGGCCCAAGGTTGGGGACCACTGCTGTAGATAATTACAATGTGACACCATGCAAAGGAAAATCGCAGAACCTGCCTCCTTTTTTCATCATTTAATCATTCTCACTCAAACACAAAGCAATTGTCAGGGTTGTAGGGCTGGTATCCTGTAGACCATCCTGACTTTTGCCGTGGGTATTGTTGACATTCCGGCTGCCCTATGCTATGTAAAGCTTGGCATCCTTTTCCTTCTGACAGTGTGGGCATGATATTGTACAGCAATATCAGACCATTTTCTGGCTTTTTGAATTGTGGGTACAGAAGCCCAATATCTCACATTCAATAAACCAGAGGTTTTCTGAAGAATTTAATTTCCTGGTTTTTTATAATGGGAGTTTAAATATATATGCACTACAGATAAATTCCCACAGAAACTTCCCTCAGATAGAATTACCCAGTGCTAGCAGTGTGACAATGGCAGTGACAAAACAGGAGCAGGTATCCTCCCCACTGGGCACAAACCAAAAACCAAACTGTTATGTTAACCTTATGAATATGTAGTTGACTGGGTAGTTTAGTGATCTGGGTATCTGTCTGCAAAGCCAGAGGTTGGGAGTTCAATTCCCTATTTAGCCACCAAGAAAAATAGACAGCTATGCAGCCTTGGAAAGCTCTAAGTCCCAGAAAACCCCAGTGGGAGGCAATGGTAAACCACTTCTGGTATTTAAAACTTCTGATATTTAAAACACCCTAGAAAGAATTGTCATTAGAGAAGGGCACGAATTGAAAAAATGGCAATTCATTGTGATTCATAATTTGTCAAGGTTGACAAATCATGAATCACAAATTTACGTTTTTTTCTGATGAATTGACAAATCAATTTGTCAATTCATCAGAAAAAAATGTAAATTTGTGATTCATGATTTGTCAACCTTGAGAAATCAATTTGTCATTTCTTCTTGATTTTAAAACCCTGTAAAATCCCCCCCAGGCACTTAGAGACACCAACATCAAATAGAAGCTTCTCCCAACTCTTCTCTACATTCCCTCAAAGTTCGGTGAAGATTGGGTTTTGTACATCAGAGTTATACACTCACAAAGTGGGTCCCCCCAGGAAAGTGCCCTTTAGCAGCTGGCTTGGGGAAAACCCAATCTTCTCCAAACTTGAAGGGATTGTGGCGGAGAGTCAGAGGAAGCTTCTCTGCAATTTTGGTGTCTCTAAGTGCCTGGAGGGAACTTTCCTGGGGGGCTCTCTTTGTGGGTGTATACGTTGGACGTCTGAAACCCAAACTTCACCAAACTTGCACGGCTTGTAGAGGAGAGTAAGGGGAAGCTTCTCTGTCATGTTAGTATCTCTAGGTGCCAGTGGGGGTATTTTACAGCCTGACAAATTGATAAATCATAAATCATTAAAAATTCATTGATTTATGTTTGTCAGGGGGCATTGCTTCTGGTGAATATGAATCATCAAATAAGTGATTTTTTAATGAATTTTGAAATTAGTTTTTTAATTCATGCTGCTCAGCTCTTGCACACTGAAGGCTACAGCTTCCTTTACCGAGTTTATCTATCTCATATTTTGGTCTTTCTCTTTCCTCTTGCCTTCATTGTTTCCCAGCATGATTGTCTTTTTCAGTAACTTGCATTTTTATTCAGTTCCAGTAAGAGGTATTTCAACTTGTTTGGGTGTAGTATTTCATTGCAAGTAGGCAAACTGCTGAAACAGACATTCATACATAGAATTGATTTCCATATGGATAGTCTAAGATTGCAATAACCATTTGCATTAAATACCAATCTGATGGTCAGGAAAAAAACTACACTGTATTTTTGTTTCTGTACTTCTTCTGGGTGAAAAAGAAACCATATACCTGTGGGGAAACAGGTTTGCTACAGGCTAAAGGAGAATTTAATTGCCTGCAAGAAAGAAAAATGTGGCTGTTTGACAAAAGTTGCTGTGAGAGAAACTGCTGTACTCAAAGCTTCAATGGAATAACTTTTTCAAACATGAGACTTGCTTTTTACAGTATATAGCAGCTAGTTATGTCCATGCTGCAAGCAAAAGGCCTGTACAGAAAAGCACAGCAGTTCATTTTATCAGAATTAAAGAGCTAAGTAAACAATGCTGCTGGTTGTGTTTTGCTTCTTGTGTGTTGTCTCATTCCATATATTTTTGTCAACATAAAAAAACAACAGCCAGGAACCACAGAAGATTAACACTGTGTCTATTTCCTATGCTTTGTGTTCCCCTCACTCAAGGGTGCCTGGCCCTAACTGACATTCCCCATACAGTTCCAGACTTCATCAATGAGCATGACCACAAGGGTAACAAATGCCCTCTTTAGGTCCTTAGGTGGAACAAAACATTTGTTTTTTTAAAGTGGTAGCCATGTTCATCTGTACAAGCATATCAGAATACAAACAAAACAAAAAGAGAGAGACAAAAATGTTGTTGCACCTTAAAGATTAACTGTTATGTTTTAATGTAAGCTTTTGTGGATCAAGTCCACTTCCTCAGACATATGATTAAGACTCTGTGGCAATAA
The DNA here is from genome assembly GCA_037013535.1 of Intellagama lesueurii. NCBI lineage: Eukaryota > Metazoa > Chordata > Lepidosauria > Squamata > Agamidae > Intellagama > Intellagama lesueurii. Next base: position 161,941,255 of record JBAJHW010000005.1, read on the forward strand.
TTTATAAATGGTGAATTAGTGTACCGTTTGTTACCTGAAGTAGATTTGACACAGGAATCTTAGCTATGTGTAAGAGAATAAGAAGAGGGAGAAAAAAACCAGTTACAAATAGATCTTTTTCTATCATCTTGTCCATTCTGAGAGCAATCATAGAAAGAGTACATGCATCATTTTCCAAAGCCAACTTGGTATTGATCAGGATTTTTCACAGGCAAACGCTCAATTTAAAATGGTTTAGAACTATCCATTCAAGCAAAGCATTTGCTACTTCCCTTTATTTATTTATATCTTTTCCAGCATTACGTTATTTGTTCATAGTTCAGCAGGTAGGCCATGCTCATCAGTTTCCAAATTATTTGCTTCCTTCCTAGCACACCTCTTAGCTATTTTTATCTGATATTTCAAATAAATTACAAAATGCTTTGAATTGCATGATTAGACCATTATGTATTCTGTTTATTACAATTATATGAACTTTTGATTAACCTCCCTAACTTTCATGAATAAATTATTTGGATCATGGGAAATGCCACTTAATAAAAGAAGGCTCGAGCAGAAAGTTTCCATGAGATCAATCTACCTGGTTTAGGAATTTTTTCTTCATTTTATTTCCTTACACAGCTATTCCATATTTTATGCTATTATCATGGGGGTGGGGAGGAGAGAAAGAAGGTAGGTGGGAGTCTATTTTCCAACCTATGCCTTCTATCTACATGCAGGATTCATCCACAGAACTAAACCTCTTTTCAAATTACAATGTTATTTGAAATGTTGATGAAAAATTCATTTATTTATGATAGGAATGGAAGTGGTATCATTTTCAGTGTTCAAAAATCATGTAAGCAAGCTAGCTCTGCTCTTGCATTCTCTTATGACTACAGAGAGAGGCTTCATTTTATTTATTTAATTATGAGCTCATCCTATAGTACACCTTTTCCTCAAATTAGACTTGAAGGTGGCATTGAAAACTCAAAACAGACTAATCTGAGAAACCAATGTAAAATGTAACAGATTAAAATGCAAATGTACCAAACAGAGGTACTGTTGAAGAACTAGCATCCAGCCATAACTAAAACTATCCACATGCTTTAGTAAATAAAATACCTTTCACATGGAATCAAAGAGAAATCGTGCTGAATATACCTGGACAAGGCTTTCTATGGTCAGGGCAGTACACGACAAAAGCTTCTATGTCTGAGAGCCACTGAACTCAAAGAATAAGATATCCAAAATGGAGGGCATTAGAACATGATCTTAGTGTAGAAGCAGTACCAGCTTTTAGAAGTTATCAAACTGATTTATCTTCTGACACAAAAATGGATGGATTTCCAGGAAAGTGCCATTATATTTCTCAAATTCTTAGATCCCTATTTTTCAAAATCCAGAGCTATCTCCATCTAACACTGTTCTAAATCCTCATATTGGATTGCATCTACCTGCTACCATAAAAAACAGCAGCCCTTTACTCCTTTAGAGTTTTCAGAAAGCAATGCCAGTCTGCCTGAAACAATACCATTGTGCTGTCAGATTCTCTGTTCTTGCATCAATTAATGGTGGATACTTATAGCAAAAAATTATTGTATACATGTTTTACTATACTTCTTTCAGTGGTGATCCCTGTGGTTCTGGATTTGTGGAAATTGCCATTAGGGTATACTTCAGACATCCAGCGTTTTTGTTTTAATTTGTTCATATTTGGTGAGAACAATCAAGATTCCTAATCGATACATAATCAGCATTTCTTCCGCTGAATGCTGTTCTTTTGTAGTAACCATGTGTAAAGTATCTGTAAGTGTCATTTGGAGACTGATGGGAGATGCATCCAATCTCCTAGCTCATGGCAGCCATTCATTTTCATAGCACTGCTGCATTTTGCACAGAGCTTGGAAAGCTATTTTTAAAAACAAATTGATAGTTGTCATTTTATACAGTAACTTCTTCTGAAGTGTCTGACCAAACAGAGGACAGTTTCCTATTCTTTTTCACAGCGTATTGCTTCTTAGCTTTTTAACCTCTTGGTTAAAAATAAGACATACTGATAGAAGGGTTCTAACTGCCCTAGATAACCCAAAATAGCCCCACAAACAGATAATAAATCCATTATTTATTGCAGAAACAAAAACTCACCCACATTGTTAGTGGTAGGGATGAAAGAATACTTAGTAAATTGCTTGTTCTCATTGATTGAGCCCATCTCAATTTGACAAGACATTTCAAAGAGGATTTTTTTTAGGCCTAGTGAGAGTCCTCATCTCCAGGCAAGAGCAAAATCAAAGCACACACACACATACAGCAAGCAAAGAATAATGAGCTGATTATTTGAAAGGATGCAAATAGCCCCTTTGATGCTTCTCATGCTTAAAGGTTAATGCAAGGAAGCATCAATCATTGTTAGTTTGCATTATTTGCATTACACTGTTTTGTGCATTAAACATAAATTTGAGCAATTTTGCTTAAATTTAGAAAAATCCTCATTGTTCTCATTTCTTAATGAAAGTACAACAAAGGAATGCCAGGACAGCACATGTGCATGCACAGAGACCGTGGGTCTACTTCCATTCCTGGAGCCAGGCCCTGCTCTTCTGGGCAGCAAGTACGTGGACAGAGGCAGGAGCTGGCTCCTGGAAAGGAAGCCAGGTCTGCTGCCTCTGAGGATGGTGGCAGCAGCAGTGGCAACAGCAGGAGCAGGAGCAGGTACGAAAGCCCATCCCTAATAGGGACTCAATGACTCAACTTGGAAAAATGGGTCCGAGTCATAAGTTAAGTCCAAGTCTTTTTTAAGAAACCAAAAACCAAAAACCAGAGTCGAGTCTGAGTTAAGTTGCCAGTGCATCTTAAGTTGGACTTGACAGCAAGTCAGTGCTCATGAGTCCCCATCCCTGTGAAACAACATGTTCTGCTTATGGCCATATACAAGCTGGGCAGCCCATGATTCTACATGTCATGATTGAGGTCTGCTGCAGTTTCCTAGGAAAGTAGAAGTGGAGGAATTGTCATAGGGAAGTACCATCAAGTTCTTATGCCTTGCTTGCAAGAAGTACTTGCTTCAGTCCTTGTATCTCCAGTTAAATAGCCAATCATGGCGTAGGTAATATAACAGATAGTTATAGGTAGGTAATATAACAGCCTGAGAAATTGGAGAACTGTTGCCTCTCCGAAATATAATTATGGGTTGCCTGAGTGGGATTTTTAAATGAATTGTTGTGCCCTACTGCTTTAGATGTGTTTATGATATTACTTTTGTTTACCATTTCTTAGAGTGGTATTTGTTTGATCCTTTTTAGTATTTGTACAATTATTCTTTTAGCTTTAAATATTATATTTTCATTACTGAAGCCACCTTTGTATACTCATTGCTTTTAGCTTTAGATATTCTCTTGTAATGATATAAGCTGCCTTGGGTCATTTCCAAGGAAAAGGGCTGGGTAATAAATAAATAAATAAATAAATAAATAAATAAATAAATAAATAAGTAGGGCAGTTTCCTATGTCTCTTCCTAAGGATTTTGCCAATTGCCATGGCCTTCTTTTATTTTTTTTAAGTGCAGATTTTTAAAAAAAGAATCACTATGAGGCTAGGAGAGTATGGACTAAACTATAAGCTATTTTAAGTAGTGGTTTCAGGCAATGAATGCCAAGCACAATGTGAAACAACCCAGATTAGGTAGCCAAATCCCCACATGAAGTTACAAAGTTGTCAAAGAGCAGACAGAAGTGTAATCCAGGAAGCCAAACCAAAGTCAAGTCACAAACAAAGGTAATAAAACATGCAGATAAGGAGATACCAACAACAGAGTCCAGGAAACCAAGCCAACATCACAGCAATTAAAGTCCTACCAGATTGTTTGTTAGTCATTTATGAAAGGCACTGGAAGATATTCTGTTATCATGCCAATGTCAGATGCCAGGAATGCCATAGATATATCAGGAATGAGAAGAGTTCTCATCTGGTGATAATTTATCCAGCGCAGACAAGATAAATAGGCAATACATAGTTTATAGGAAGTGTTTTGCTTTGAGAGACATGAATGGATTGGGAAGCATAGGTTATGGAAATTAAACATTTCCATTCACCCAGTTTTCTATCAGATTGTTTCTTGACTTGATTGTTGAGTATTTATGGGAGAGCCATGTTAGGCACTTCCTTGTATAAGGAGAGTAGCTGCAGCAGGTTTTCCTATAGGCATTTACAACCACTTGGTTTCTCTGTTGGCAATAAACTAGGCAGAGGCTGCACTTACAATAAAAATAGCTACCAATGTTTCTTTAGAAAATAAATAGGTAAACCTGGTTCCTAATCTAGGTAGCTGACCATGTGCTAGACTGGAGCACTTGGTCCAAAGGGCCACAGTCCTCATTCAAGAGAGATGTTAACAACTTGAAAGGAAGGAGAAGTCTGACAAAAAGACAGGGAATGGTTGACCTTTTCTTTCTTTGGGCAGTAAGTAGGTAAAGTGACAGCCAATTAAAAGGATAAACACAAGTGGCTTTACTAACAAATGCCCCCACTGGACATCTGTGACAGACAAGTGCAAAGACGTGGTCCTTCCAGAAGTGTCTTTGGCATTACTGGAGGAGTCCGGTGATGCCAAAGAAGTCTGCCTTATTAGCCCCTACTTGAGGGGATTTTCATTTTAAAAACTGGCTTGTAAGGAACCCTTAAACCTTTCTCACCCATACCCAAGAGAACTTTTTTTAAAAAGTACTATTTCACTTAGTCTTCAAGCATGCTGCACACTGCCTATTTACTATAGCACATGGTCAGCCTTAAGATGAAACAATGTGAGTTCATGTCTTGATAAGCAAACTCTACCTATGTAACTTTATGACAGTGACCTGAGAAGCAAAGAAAAGTGATCAACTGAGAAAGTTTGGGTTGTATTTCTCCAAGGAAGTGCAAGAAAAACAGAGGTTACGTTTATTTGTGATGTCTTTTCTATGTGCTAAGGACAGATACACTGAGAAATGAAATAAGCACACATTTGATATAAAAGAATTATTTGCCAGGAAAAAAAATCCACAATGCATACACTTGAAATTAATTTTAAGGACAATAGAAGCAAATAGCAGAAGGAAAATGTACCTTGCTAAAAGCCTTGTGTCATCTCTCTTCCCCCCGCCTCTTTATATAAAATAATAATAATATTAAAACCCAGGCCTTTTCATTTTCCTTAGTGCAGTGACATTTTGAGAACGGTAAAACAGTGCAATGCCATCTGACTCCTTTGTCTATTTACAAAGGGAAATGTCATCAAGCATTCAAAATGTCACTACCTGCTGGGGTGACGTCATAAAAACACGGCTGTGGAAATTCAGATCGCTCTCCTCTCCCTTTCCAAATATGAGTGTTTTGTGAAGTCGGGTATCATCTAATTATGATAATCTCCTTTTGATCGTCAAATAACATGGAGTGTAATATCTACAAAATGAAGAGAGGGGCAAACAGAACAGGAGGGATTTTCCTAAGAGCACAGATGCGTGCTAACATTGTCTGTGGCTTAAGCCAACTATTATTACCACTGTACTGACAAATGTGTGCTAGCAATGCCTACATCCCTAAGCTGTCCTATTACCATCCCTTTTCAAGGTGTCAGGAACACATAAACCTGAATATGAGTAATCTCTATACTAAGCACACTTCACCTTAATTGCATCGCTTTGTGGAATAATGCAAGCATAAGACTTCTATTTGTCCTAGAGATTTTCTCAAGACCAAAGAATAGGCATCCACTTTTGTGGTACTCATGTTCTGTAGCGTGCTTACATTGCAATCCTTCCTCTCCCCCCACTCCACTTTATCCCATTTTAAGCTCAACACACAGATTCTTTTCCCATAAAGTAGCTCAGGCCTATAGCTCTTAGGCAAACAATGGGAGTGGTCCCAAGGTCTCCAAAGTTTTCCTAAAGTATACTGATGCTATTTAAAGCAGGATACCCAAGAGGCTCACTAGTTCAAAGGGAACAATTTTGGAAAACATGGCAATGCTTCTGAAAGTTGTCTTTGTGTTTTTCATTGCAAATGACCTGGTCTAATTTCTAAAGTGGAACAGACAGCTAGGAATCTTCAATTTTTGTTGTTGTTCTATTTCCAAATCTCGTACAGCTCACTCCACCTGAAATATCCAAAGGGAAGAGGTTGTCAGGTATATTTGTTGTGGAAAAACCAACAAGGAACCATGTGGCATTTTAAAGACTAGTGTGTGTTATTCGGAATAAGTTTTTATGGACTAAAGTGGCCTCAAAATGCAGGGTGCTAGGGAGACTGCAGAAAATTATATAGATATGTAAGGATGCAAATAATAATTTCCCCTCATATTTCTGAAAAGGTGACCTAATTTGCTTTTAGAATGGCCATCTTAAGGAGGAAGGTTTGTGTTGAGGAGCCATTTCTTTTTAAGACGAATCAATTTTACTTCTTAGAAGGCTGGTTTTAGCTAATATCTGTCTGCCTCTGTTTACTATCTTAGTAATATATTCTATTTTGTCTGATATGATTTGTAACGATGACAGCTACCCAAATAAACTTCTTTGTGTTGTTGTTGTAACCAATACTTGCATATTTTGTCATCTTTGACAGAAAAAGGTTGTCCTGACATAACAACATGTCCAACTGAAAAAGAAGTGGCAAACTATTGAGAGGGTTTTTACTTGAACATAAGAATGAAAAGACCTTTTCACATCCTTACCTGCATGCTTGTTCAGAATGGTGTATCTTGCATTTTAAAACCCTCGTATTTTTCACAGAACACAGGAGAAGCTTTGCAAAATAGCCTTATATTTTGCAAAAACCCTACTTGTCTTCTGTACAAATTTTGTTTTGCACAGAATAAAAGTTCTTTGTAAGGAAAAATTCCACAGATGTTTCACAAAAAAAGTATTGTAATGTGAAAAATGAAGAAACTCTCATACATTTGCCTAGTTGAGAGAATTTTTTTGGAAATTTTTCGTTCTCACCTGCAAGAACAAAATAAGTGAAGAGTCACATGTCTTGTACAGCTTGCTGCGCCTGAAATATATGTAATAAAAAGGGGGGAAATACAATAATATTTGCAATGCTGGTAGGCAGCTCAACAACAAGGAAAGCACAAAAACACCAAAATAAGCTCAAAAGAGGAACTAAGACTTCCCATCAATAAGGCAGAAAAATGAAGGTCTCTTTTGTAAGACTATACGTACTTGTGGGCAATAGAACATGATCTATGAAGGAAGAAAATATGAAGGGAATATTTTGCACTGAATATGATTTTTTTCAATATACATTTTTGTGAGATGTTTTACCATGATCCAGAAGAACCTGTGTAAACTGCTTAAAAAAATGCTGCACAAGAATAGAACACACATTCTTTGCAACATAGTGAAACATTTTGCAACTTTCTTTCACACTTTTTTTTACATCTGAGTATCAAGTAATCAGAAGACAATGGGCAAGAGGAGGATGAAAGCAAATTTCATGTAACTATAAAATATTTAAAGCTGATTTTGAAACTCAAAATCTGTGGATATTGTGGCATGGTACTATAGCCCCCTCTATTGTTACCCTTCCCACACAGAACTAACATTCCTGCAGTGGAGGGTGTGTTCTCATTGTGGCCTAGAATGTGGGGAAAAAAATAGGCTTCTGGCTCACACAGAGAGCCACCATATTACCCGTGTCTGATAAAAGTGAACATAGAAAGACTGGTGCTACCACACTTCTCTTACCTCTTGCAAGGTATGTACACTTATCAAATACCCAAAGAGACTGAATGTTATTTAAGGAAATCACAGTGGATAGATGTTTATCCAAAACAACTACAGATCATTCTATCCCTTTAATTTAATATTCTTTGTGGCAAAACTACACAATATTTTATTCGTTTCCCCAACCAGCTCCCCTCAACTGTGGAAAAATACATGCACAGGCATCTAGAACCTTCTGCAGGAGACAGGTACATGGACATTCGGAAGCACTTCTCTTTCAATTTTGTCAGCTAAAAATCCCTCTACCCAGCTGCCTCCATTTCTTCAGCATTCTCTGTGAATATTCATTCATCTGAAGGAAAATGGTTCAATCAGAGCCTCAACAAGACAACAAAACGTACCTGAGTACTGATTCTGTCATTCTTAAAGTTGGGGAGAAAAGAAGCAGAGTTACGATGCCATAATGTTGGGACAAAAGCAATGGATGGAGGGGCAAAGAGGTGGGATTGAGGGCAGGCCAAGAGACTCCAATTTTGTAATAAAGAAAAAACAATTGCCTTGTAATGAGTTAGGAAGACAACTGAAGGAGCACAGCAGTTGACTGGGGAAACAGAATAGACATTTCTTTGAGCACTGTACAACCATTCAGATTAGAAACTGTACTCAAGTATTCAGTCAGTGATAGTGAAAAGAACAACAGAGGTAGCCAAGTTGGCAGTAAATCCAATGCCAGAGTCTTTAGTGGGGACATACACTCATCAAACCATTATATCAGGCAATAAAAAGTGTGTAAGCTCTCAGGATCACCAAATCTCTTCATCGGACAAGATATGAAAAACATAGGCAGGATGAAAAGAAAAGGCGGAAAGCCTCAATCTTAAAGCCATAGTCTACATGGTATTTTAAGATGCAATTTGGCTTACTAAGGGATGTGATGGTGTTAGATTTCCCTTAATGTTGCCCCAAAACTTGCTGGAAACAGGACCAGTAGAAACGTTTTGTCATCCATCTGAGAAAATATAGTTCTCCACTTTGCTAATAAGACCTAAGAACAGTTTTACCCAGCATGGTCTTTCGTACGAATAAATTGGGCCATGCTTCCACTGAATCTTACTCGAACTGATGTGTAAGAGATGCTGCCAGATAGGAAATGGGGTAGTATCAAGGCAGTGGAAAAGAAAAGTGACTACAACTGAAACTTCCATTGGCCTAGCTAGTATACTCAGTGCTGACAGACAGCTGATGTTGCTGTTCAGTAACCTCTGCAGAATCACAGGAACTAAAGGATCATTTGGATATTATTTGTCTCTAACTCACCTCTAACACAACAGACACCCTGGGATCCTGGTGGGTCAGGGTATTGTAGTCATGACCTATTTTAAGTTGCTTTAGTGCTTCTGATGGCTTCTTCCATCTCTATCTGTAGAACAGAGCTTTTACAAGGTATAAAATAGGCATTACATAGTATTCCTCCTCAAGGTACACCAGGACGGGTAATTTAATTTCCAAGGCAACAAATTATCTTATCATGAGTGAGCAGGCAATTTCTTTCCTGCAATAAACTAAGTAGGCACAGACAGCTCTAACCAGATGAAATCATTACCCTCTTTAAAAGCAGAAGCATTGAATGGTGGGTTTTTTTCTTTTTTCAGGACTGTTTCTTTCCATACTACATTAAGATTTTGTAAACATGACCTACAATAGCCCTAGAAAAGATCAACACACTTAATTATTTTCCTTGGAGAGAACAGTTGTCATCATAGAATCATAGAACATTGAAGTTGGAAGGGGCCTACAAGGACATCAATTCCAACCCCCTGCTCAATGCAGGGATACAATGAAAGCATATCTGCCAGGTGATTACCTAAGTTTTTCTTGAATGCCTCCAGTGTTGGAGCACTCACCAACTCCTGAGCTAACTGGTTCCACTGTTGTACTGCTGTAACAGTTAGGAAGTTTTTCCTGATATTCAACTGAAATCTGGTTTCCTTTAACTTGACCCCATTGTTACGTGTCCTGCACTCTGGGATGATCGAGAACAGATCCTGCCCCTCCTCTGTATGACAGCCTGTTAGGAACTGGTGAGAATTGGGTTTGTTGTTCTTTTACTTTCCTTTTCTTCTTCCTCTTTCTCTCCTATTAGAAGCTGGACATCATCACAGCTGTCCTGTCTTTGAGTACAACAACTAAAAGTAGCATTGTTGAGTTGCATCTACTCCATCCAGTTCTCCCAGGTTGGTTGGCCAAGATGTTCTTAGCCCCCCCCCCCGCGCAATTATTTGACCATGAGTGACCAGCTGGTGAATTGGTGTTTTTTTTTCTCATTATAAGGCTAACGTGGTGGTGCTGCGGGTTAAACCGCAGAAGCCTCTGTGCTGCAAGGTCAGAAGACCTGCAGTCATAAGATCAAATCCATGCGACGGAGTGAGCCCCCGTCGCTTGTCCCAGCTCCCGCCAACCTAGTGGTTCGAAAGCATGCAAAATGCAAAATGCGAGTAGATAAATAGGTACCACCACGGTGGGAAGGTAACGGCGTTCCATGTCTAGCCGTGCTGGCCACGTGACCATGGAAGATTGTCTTCAGACAAACGCTAGCTCTATGGGTTGGAAATGGAGATGAGCACCGCCCCCTAGAGTCGGACACGACTGGACAAATTGTCAAGGGGAACCTTTACCTTTATAAGGCTAAAGTATTCTGTCTATATTTTGCGTATTTCCTAATTTCTTGCTGTTTATTCAGATAGGCACTATGATCCCCTTCTTATCTGAAATAATTGTACCAACTAAATTCAGCCAACACAGATGGCTGAGAATTTCCTTTGTTGGAGATTTTTAAGGAAAAGCTAAATGGCTACTAGTCAGGTAAGAACTGCTTCTTAGGAGTGTTGGGCTAGCTGGGCAAATAACTATCTCCATATTAAAAGAGTCTGTTCATGAAGGAGTCAACAAGTTGACATCGAATAAATCTCATATAAAATTGTCATGGAACTAATTACAGTGATGCCATCCCTGGATATAAGACAGAGTGATGTGCCTAGGAACTGTAATAAGAAGAAAATATTTCCTATAGCATTCAACAGCCAGAATCCTATTAAGTTTTTGATGCTAGTGTGATGCAATCAGTGTAATCTCAACAGCGCATTGACACACATTCAAAACTCAGCACAAGCATTTGCTGTTGCACGTGGAACCACACAACTTGGCACACAAAAGCAGAGGCCTCTGTTGATTTTTAAACTTGTGGCAATTTGCTGCTGAGATTTACCCTGGAGTTATGTTGGTGGACATAATTAATAGGACTCTGGCCAGCCTACATATAAGTGGAAAGTTGGGCAGAAGTCCAGCAGTGTCACATTTAATTCCAGGAAAGTCAAGTCTGAAAAAAAAAATGAGAGGAATATTTAGAAGGAAGTTGAAAGGGAGAGTCAAGAGGGTCAAATCTCTTCAGGGCACTTGGAAACTATATAAAGCCACAAAAATAGAAGTTGAAATATAATGGAACTAGATTAAGAAAAGCATTAAGAGGCTGAAAAAGATGCCATAATGGTTAGCAGAGTGAAGAACATATAGGAAAGTATTAAAAGAAGAGGCTTCTTTCAGAAGTGAAAGTTCCAAACAAGGAGACTAAAAAGGAGCATGAACTCTAGCTATATCCATGGAAACTTGCAAGGGAGGTAGTCATTAGATGGCAACATGTTTGGAAGTATTACTGAACAAAGAATGAAGAGAGAAATTGGGTTAAAAGCAGAGTTTGGCACAGGCCACCTGACTGGATCTGGAGGCCACAGATTTGGACGAATATCTGGATTTGGCCCAGAGCAACTTATGTCTCATCTGACATGTCTCATTGCTGTATTTCTTTACTTACATATTTTGATTTTGCACAGCTGTATAGAAAATGTGGACGCAGTAGAGACTCTAAAGGGAGAGTAAACCTGCCAAATTTCAGACAGCAGCCTTCTCGGTAATGAAATCCACACCAAACATCTGCAGTGCACCCAGATTAGGGAAGACTGCTCTCACATTCTCCTTGAGTGAAAGACAAACAAATACAACATTAGCAGTTTGAGTTTTGCTTTTCTGATTCAAAGTTTTCACCAAACGACTTGCCTTTTCTAATTGTCAGGTCATTCCCACCCAAATGAACCACCATCAAATTGGGAGGTGCACGCTCGAAATTCGATAGGGCCAATCCCAATAGCTCAGGCCATAACATGCCCCTCTTTCATTTCCATTCAAGAGTGGCAAAGGCCCCCAAACCTAAATTACGTCCCCAACCTGTCCTCAAGGCATGCTTCATGGCCCAGTGAACATAGCCGTGGCCATACATCACCACTCATAGCCGAGAAAAAGCTGCCACAAGTTCTATAAGAGAAAAACAGTCACATACTGGTAGGGAACGCACATAAGCTTTAAACCTATGTGAAGACCATTTCCCCTACTTCTTAATTTGCTCCTCACCATAACCCAAGGCAGCAGCTGTAGACGCTGCACCTGTGCGGAATGAATGCGTTCCAAATTTCCACCCCACAATGCCTGCTTCACAAAGGCCTTGTGAAGTGATTGTCCAAAACTGATACCTCGTAAGGAGAGAACCATCACTGTGACGAAATAAATCACCACCGGATTCCCCTCTCAGCTGAACAAACTCAGTAAGGGCTTTAACTGGGCAGAGCTCTTTTACAGAACAAGGCCCCAGCCTTATAATTTGACCCTTTCCAAACTGGTCAGTTTTTGATCGGCGGAGATGAAACAAGACCCCATCTTCGGAGACCAGCAGGTCCTCCACTGCAACGCTGCACGAGAATTATCTAATTTCGATGCCCGCACCAACTCGCTAATCCGAAAGGCCCCAAAGAACGCTCATAGCGTAGCTGCCTTGAACAAACTCTCCTCAAATTGGTCAGCACAGATGACTTTCCATGCATGGCTTAAATGGACAAGTATCCTGGGGAACATGGGAGTGCGCCTGTCTTCGCTCGTACCCCTCTCCTTAGACCAACCTTCAATAATCTTTTTAACCCTGAAGTCGTTGGCCAGATCTGGGTAACCGTGAGCCTTAGTATAAAATGCTAAGGCAGACATCTTTCCCTGAATGGTGCACAGAGCCAAACCTTTAAAATGTAGGTGAACAGCAAATTGTTGCAAGTGGTCTACTGGTATTGGCCATGGTCTGCCCATGCCTTCATTTGCACAAAAGGCAAAAAACTCTTCGCATGCCGCTGCATAGCTGCGCCTGGTACTTGGAGCAATGGCTAAACTTATGGCCCTGTTGGCTTCAATTCTCCAAGGCTCCATACCTCTTGGGGCAATATCTCTGGACAAAGTTGAGCCTTCAGGGCCAACGCCCTGAACCGGTCGATCTGTTGATGGGACAGGGTGTCAGCCAGCTCATTCTCAACACCAGGTACGTGACAAGCCTGAAACACTATATTGTACTCCAGACAATGCAATGTGAAGGCTCTCACGAGTCTCATAACCCTCCGTGACTTAGACGAGAGGGTATTCGCTACATGAACTACTGCCATATTGTCACACCAGAAGGTGACTGAGGAGTTGGCCCAAACTGCGGCCCACAGCCATAGGGCCCCCAAAATGGGAAAGAACTCTAGAAATGTGAGATCACGGATGACTTCAGAGTCACTCCATGCCTCTGGCCACAGACCGGCACACCAACGGCCTCTAAAGTAAATGCCATAACCAAAAGATCCAGCAGCATCCGAGTGAACTTGGAAGTCAGCTTGTAAGCAAATTTCATCTCGCCAAAATGAAATCCCATTGAAATGCTCCAAGAAACCCAACCATGTGCGAAGGTCATCCTTCATGTCCACTGACAGTTTTCTCTTATGATGTGGCCTCTTTAAACGACTCATGGCTCCGCTAAGCCTTCTCAGAAAAGCCCTGCCTGGGGTGATAACCTTACAGGCAAAATTAAGGCCAACCACCTTAATTACTTCAAAGTAACTTTTTTACATTGCAATAGGCTTCTGATTCGGATCCGCAAATCCTTTAATTTACACTCCGGCAACCTGCTGGATTGCTGCACTGTATCCAGTTCGATCCCCAAAAAGGTAATAACCGTAGAAGGTCCCTCAGTCTTCTCGTCTGCCAAGGGAATGCCCAGCTCCCTTGTGAGAATCTGAAAGGTTCTCATGAGGAAATCACATTGCCCTAATCCAGGTTTCCCACAAAAAAAAAAAATCATCCAAATAATGGATGACGTGGGTCAAGCCTGCCCTTTGCCGCAGAGCCCACTCCAAAAATGAACTAAAGCGCTCGAAAGCAGTGCAGGAAATCGAACATCCCATGGGCAGTGCCCTATCCATATAAAAACGGCCCTCAAATTGAAATCCCAATAACTCAAAGTCATCGGGATGAACTGGCAGCAAACGAAAAGCTGACTGAATGTCAGCCTTCCCAAGCTCAGCCCCATTGCCGCAGGCACGAACCATATGGATTGCAGCATCAAAAGATGTGTACTGAACCGTACACAACTCCTGCGGAATCAGGTCATTGACAGATTCCCCTTCAGGGTACGATAAATGGTGAATTAAACAAAACTCTCCTGGTGTCTTCTTAGGGACTAACCCGAAAGGGGAGATACGTAAATTTGGTACTGGAGGCTCTACGAAGGGCCCAGCTACCCTCCCTTCAGCTACCTCTTTCTGAATCTTCCTCCTCACTACGTCTTCCATATCTCTGACAGACTTTAAATTACTTGCCGAAGTTGCATATCTATTACGCTGAACAGGGATTCTAAATCCCAATGTAAAGCCGCTTAACAAATAACTGGCGGCCTCACGATCGGTATAAAGCTGCAGCCAAGCCTCTAGTACACCTTAATTGGACTGGGGCCCCTTTGTAGACATGGCTGGACCTGCAGTTGGCCTCTTTGGTCTGCCTCTGTCTTTACCTCCACCTGCTCTGGGGCGACCTCGGAAGCAGGATATGGTACTGTGATTGCCTCTGCATAAGGAGCACACATGCTGGAATCTGCATGGCTTGCGATTGCAGAAACTCTGTGCGTTGAACTCCCAGCAAACCAGGCGGGGTTGAACCCCCTGGCCCACCGAAACGCGGGGAGAATTAAAATTAGCTAACCTTTGAACCAAATGCCCACTGTCAAAGCACTCGCCTGACATGGGTTGGAATGGGGTCATTAGCTGTTGCCAGAGCCCCTGATGATGAACATCCCATCGCATCTGGGGGTCAATTGCAGCCCTCATCCTGAAACCCTGATCATAAAGCAGCCAAGCAGGGCCTGGAAAGTCCACGTAAGCTCAATAAATAAGGTCCAGGTATTGCAGAAGGGCAAAAGCCCGGTCTGGGTACGCCTTTACTATAGTGCCGGCATAAATTAAGAAACCGGGCAGCCATTTAGCCCAGCACCTATCTGCCTTTTTCTTCTTAAAACGCTCTTTTTCTCGGTCCTCCTCCTTACTGCCTTTCTTCTCTTCGACCTTTCTATTTAAAAGCTCGAATACATCTATGTATTTGCCTCACCAATTTTTTTCTTTTTTTTCTTTTTCTTTATATATATATTTTATTAAGGGTAACATAGGGATTACAAAAGGTAAAAGGGAGTGGAAGGAAAGGAAAAGGGTTTTGGGTTGGGGAGGATAGGAGAACACAATATACGCCATCATCCAATCAAATCATATTGCAAAAAACAGATCTACTTTCAGCTTTTTTTTTTTTTGTAGTTCAGTTGCCCTCTTACTATCCACTTACAACTTTATTTTTAGTTTAAAACTATGTTATTCCGACACTATCTGAGACCCATCTCCATTTGTATGATAAATCCCGTTCTTCAATTTTCTTTTGGCTTAGACAGCTATTAATCACATCTAAATTGTTATCTATTTCTGTCTCATTCCATACTTTCTCAATAAACTCTTGTTTCAGTGACTCTGTTTTCTTCCAATTTTTGGGAGAGGAAAATGAATCCAACACAACCATCCAATTTTCAATATCACATTTTCTATCTGTAGTAATTGAATAGATCACTGGATAACTCTTTACCCCTTCTATGTTGCTTGATACCTTACTCAATAGGGGCTGTTCTGGAGTTGCTACATTTTTACTTGACTGTAATTCAGCATCTGATGATCTCTCTTTTATCAGGTTTTCTATCTGATTAAAATGTTCATTTATTTGCTGAAATCCTGATATTATTATTTTCTGCATATTAATCTGCCATTCCTTGTCTATTTTTTGTGCCATCATTCCCACCCCTAATTTCTTCCTCTCAACCATAAACAAGTGCTATCATATATAATCATATATATATATATATATATCATATATAAATCACATATAAGTCCACTTTTAATCCAAAAGCTTGCAATACAACTGTGGCAGAATTAGCCTTTTTCCTGCAAAAAGTCAACAGAGTTCTATTATCAGGATCCCACGAAGCCAGCCAAAAAGGTCGAAATTTCAGATCACCAGGTTTCAGTCTCTCCAGCAAATCACCTTATAATCCAACTGATCTTCTTTCCATTAGTCCAAAGTCCCTAGAGTCCATTAAGGAAAACTCCAGTCCTTGTTTTCCGGTCTGCTCAGCCCAGCTAGTCAGTTGTTGCTGATTCGTTTCCTCCTCTGTCTGTTCTTATGTTCTAAAAATAGCAACTCATCCCGTCTTCTTCCAAAAACCAGATAGACGTCTATTTCAGAGTCCCACACAGACTAGTTCCTCCACATTAAGCCGCAATCGCTAAGTTCCAGTCTCATAAATCCTATCCCTCGGTGTTTTCCTCCGGGATTTTTAAGAACAAATAAGTTTCCTTCACTGTCCCTCTTTTTGGCCGTGAGCCAGCCTGTTGCTTCCAAGACAGTTTAAGAATTCAAGAGGCAGAGGCAGGCTGGTAAGCTAACGTTCGCCGCTTCTTTCCTCCTTTTGCCAAATTCTTTTCACTCTACCTTTTTTTTCCAGCTTAATAGGGCTGTTCATAGATCAAAAGCTTCAATTAATTTTCAAAATTATAACGCTTGTTCTCTTCTCCTCCTTTGGGTACTCACGGTTCAGTGCCAAAGAAAATGGCTCCCGCATCGATTCGTGCTTGAGTGAATCTTACAGATGGAAGAGATACTGGGTCGCCACCCACTTTCTCCCCCTCCTGTCGTCACCAAATGCTTCGGAGAAACCTCTCCTGGTCTCTCCTTCAACCCCCTTATTTCTAGGGGAGTCCCAAATCGAGCAGTTCCAACATTTTCCAGGGAGCTTCTTCCCTGGTGCTGCTGGCTTCACCACGACAAGCCCCGCCTCCCCCCGACAAGCCCCGCCTCCACCAATTTTTTTCTATAGTGGCTGGTAAAAGGTGGTCTCCCAAAGGTAAGGACTGGTCACCACAAGGCAGTGTGCTTCAGGCTACGGAGTTGTACCCTGTTTTTGGAATCATAGGGTAATTGAACTGGTGAGAAACCTCAACAAAACCAGGCCTCAAGCATGGTGAACAGCTCTGAGGATATGGGGCCAACCAAGGCTTCGAAGCTGGAGGCGGCCCCACCATAGTGGAAGGGCTAAGCCCAAAACTATTAGGTAGCACGCTAGGCACTGGCGGGAAACTTCCCGGTGGAGAAACAACCCCCCAAGGCCAAATTCCATCCATGTGTGATGTAACTTGTGTGGATGCAGACTCACCTGGAGGAATAAGCGCAGTATTCAACAAGCCGGCTGCAGACAACTCAACAGCACGCTGGCTGGCACCCGGGCAAGCTGCCTCCACACCCATCTGCCTACCAAGATGCCCGCTTAATCCTGAGTCAAGGAGCTCCTCAGCCGGCTGCTCCCTTGCCTGTTCCCCGGGAACCATTGCTACCTCCTGTGTTCCTTCCTCTTCACTCACCATGGGTGCAGATGCCGAGTCACTGTGTGCTGAAGACACAGCCCTGGCTCCGGAAGCTGCAGAACATTCTTTCTCCAAAAGAGCAATACGTGACATCATTACGTCACCCAGTTGTCTCAGCTCAGCCAGTCTACGTGCTTTGGATTCCCTGCTCAACCTCCTAGACGTAGCAGCGCTAGCTGCCTCCCTGGCTAACGCCCTCTTCCTTTCCAGCTCACTTAACTTAGCCAGGAAAGTGCTATAA
This sequence comes from Intellagama lesueurii, assembly GCA_037013535.1. Lineage (NCBI taxonomy): Eukaryota > Metazoa > Chordata > Lepidosauria > Squamata > Agamidae > Intellagama > Intellagama lesueurii. The sequence continues at coordinate 161,959,027 of JBAJHW010000005.1, forward strand.
TCCGGCCACTCTTCTTCATCGGATGAAGAAAGTGCGGGGGTCACTCTGGCAGGAGTCCTACGCTTCACCGGCTGTTTCCCTTTCTTACCACCCTGTCCTTTTTTTGAGGCAATATTAGCTAATTAGCTCAAAAGTATCAGTAGATGCTGCCAACAATACTCCAAATGAATTTATCTATAGATCAATTTACTTTAAATTATTGTAATCTCTTTTAAATTATTTCTAATTACTAATCTTGTTTATTCTATTTTAGTTTATTGTTATTTACTTATTTAGTTCTTAATTTTTTTTTAAACTCTCTCTCTGACTATAATTAATTAATTTGCAGTTGCCTTGCCACCCAGCAGGGGGTGCTGCAAGAGGCCTCTGGTGTGCTGCTTGCTTTTTCTTTTTCTTTTTTTCTTTCTTTCTTTAAATAATCCAACAAAATTCCAGGCTGAGGTCTGTCTAGGATTGCCATGTCTCAGGACACTGGCTGAGGTTTCATGAAATAGATGTAAAGAGACCTGGGGTCTCTTTAAAGAGAAAGGTGGGGTGAAACTATTTTAAATATATAATAAATTAAATAAATAGCTGAGCTTCGTTGAATTGCTAGAAGGGGAAGTCAATCTCAGAGTGAGCAGTGTTGGAAGAGGAGGAAGTCTAGTTTTACAGTGTGTGGTGGCTTCAAGATTTGAAGGTTTGGTCATCCATCTCCTTCTCACTCCCAGCTGACCCCCAGGCTTAATGTTTCAGCATGGAAGTGCTTGTACATGTATTATACTCATCATCATCATTCAAGAAACACAGGAATACCACATTGCTTGTCTCATTTTATCCTGCATGCGTACACACACACATTGCTTTACAAATGTTACACAATCTTCCTCCCAAATAAAGATTACCCTTTACATCTTAGATTTTGACCATGAAACCTCAGGGAATGGAGGTTACTGACCTGGCAACTTTAGATCCAGATGCAGTTGTACCACTGATTTTTGCCAACATAGCCAAGCCCTCTAAACGAATGCAAACTTGGATATAAACTCCTAGACATTCGTGATGCACTCTAAAAGCTTGCCAAGAGCCATTAGCTAAAAATAACTATTGTCTTGAAAGCACTTTTGAATACATGGGCCCTGGAAATGTTTGTATAAAACTACCTCTAGACTTCTACTTACCCCCTCTGCCAAACTGGACTCATTCCCTGAAGAATCTTGTCTTCCAGTGTTCTAACAAATATTCTGTACTCTGAGCTAAAAATAAAATGGGGCTCGCTATCTATAAGTCTGGTGCAGGTAGGATGGCTGACAGCTTCATACAGCAGGCGGTGGGGTGGGTCTCCAGGAAGTGATACTACTGTTGTAATGAAAGTTACACTAACGTGGTGGGTGGTTTTATGTGGACATTATATATTTTTTCCCAAATTGGAAAGGAAAAGTAAACAATTTGCTAGAAAGCAATTCTTGGCATTCACTTCCAACCCACGATTCTTTAATCTAAAAATTCTTGCATTAGGCTCATGTTTTCATTCGAATGGGTGAGAAATATGTGCTGCTGAGGGATTATGAGAAGATATGGAACACCAACAAAATTACATTCCTACCTGCTATTTCTAGCAAAATCAAGTTCAGCAATATCCTTGCTTAGGGCTGTACTACTTTTTTTCCCTTTCAGAACTCTATTACTTTCCTGGTTGTGTATTAACTTTGAAGGGCAGAGAGCAACAGAAAGCAAAGGCTTCTTTACACCTTACGGATTTTCCCATTTCTCAGCCTAAAAAGAATACTTCAGAAACACAGTCATACAATTCTGGACCTTCACCCCACATTCCCTTTTATTTTTTTATTATTATTATTATCATTTTTGGTAGGGCTAATGAGAACATATTTTGAGTTTCCATAAAACTCAAAATGCTAAAAACAATGAGGCACAAATATCTGTCTTTCCTACAGATCTTTGATGAATCAATGACATCAATGAATGCATCATTCTAGACTCAAACTAGTAATTTTTATTCGTTTCAAGGGTTTATATCTCGCACAATCTTTTAAGCACATCAAACATTAAATTAAAAGTCTCTTTCTACCTGCTGAAAATCTCAGCTAATAAATCATTTAGCTTGAACTTTCAGAGCACAATCCTAGGCCTGCCTAAGCAGAAGTGGGTTTCCTCCCTGTTAATGAATGAATGAAGAGTAGGCTGGACATGCAGAGTTCTTGCTAATTGTCATTATGTTGATTATCACAATAACTACCAAGCAGATTATGCCTATGTCCATTATATCAATTTACCTGCTTTGCAGATAGACTACAAGGTACATCCTTCTTTATTCCACAATCAATTTTCACCGTTGTCTCTACTATTCTCTTTTGTGAAATCAGCCAACATTCTGAATTCTGGTGTGCACATATAGAATGAGTCTGAATGAATGGTCAGAGATCATGTCTTTTCAGATTTCCTGACCATGTGGGAAGGCCTACCCATAAAAAACCTATACACATTTAGACTTTAACATTTCTAGCTAAATACATGTAGTGTCAGTGCTTCCATAGAGGAATCCTACCGAGCTGCTAACCCATGGCTCGATCCTACATTGCTAGCTTGGGTAAAGTTGGAAGAATCAAAACAAGTGAGGAGTCCATATCTCATTGTTACATGACAGGGTGGCTAGCCCTGGGATTCCATTATTCAATATTATCCAACATTTACCACAGGGCCATGGAATACAACCATAGCAAAATAGCTTCCATGTTACCTTGTTCACCTATGAACGAGGTGAAGCATTTCGCTGCTTGAGGACAGGAATAAAAGGGGATGCCTTTCCTTGCACAAAAGCCTGCTGGAGTGTAGTTGAATCTTATTTCAACACCGATGATATGAAGGCATCCTCACTGTACCTGAGGGCAGCAGATTAGCTTAGATAGTGAAGGACAGGACATTTAGCACACGTACTGCTCATCCAACATCCTGCTGCTGTCTCCCAGCATCTGTCACTTGAGACAATAATTTCTGTCTGCTTACTGGGAAGCCTAACTGGTAGATGTGGGGCAAATTTATAATGAAGAAGAAGAAGAAGAAGAGGAAGAGGAAGAGGAAGAAGAACCACCTCTAGCCCCCAGTGGAATGCAGTTGATTTTGTATATGTAAAAAGATATTGGTCAGAATCTCATTTGTTTCCCCTTAACGTAACATAAATTTGCAGGGTGTTATGCCCAGGCACATGGATTGTGTCATGAAAAGGACTTCTCTCTTGGAGCAATTTCAGCTAATATTGAGTTACACAAGCCGAGCTTCTTAGTCGTATTCCAGCCTTTCCTGGTAGCATTGCTGCAGCACTTCTACTGGCTGACCCAATGGTTTAGCTGGGTCTACCACTGACATTTCACCCAAAGTAAAATCTGAAAAGAATATGAGCTAAGTATTCAAGGAATTTCAAAGGGCACTTCAAAAGTGTCAATGAGAATATTGACATTTCTAAGGTAGCAGCAAGGTGTATGTTCACATTGCTAATTCAGTTCCCATTTAAAACTGGTTTGAGATAGTGGTGGCAAAAGTTACAGAGAAAGCCCCAGCTGCTGGGACATTCTGCATGCATGGAGGCCTGTGCATGTGTTCAAATTTTTAGAAGTAATTACTTACAAGTATACATTCAAGGCTCAAAAAAAGAGTAACTCCTTCAGCTGCAATTTTAAGCAATAAGTTATTTTCCAATTCCTTAAAAATCAATAAAATAGTTGCTGTTTCATCATTTTCTGGGGGAAAGAACTGAATGTCACAAGCCTCTTGATTCTGGTTCAAAACATACTCTCCAGTCCACCTCATTACCAATGCCCATAGCAAAGTGCAAAACCCATGGTCTTCAGCTCTTGTTTGCAGCCTGGCTGTTGCATGGCACAGAATTCAGCTTTGCAGGCTGGCAGATTGTTACATGGAACAGAGCCAGGCTTTTCAGTCTGTAAAGTCTGATGATATCCAACTCTTATCTCTCCTTTCCATCTAAATCCAAGGAAGCTGTGTCAGTTCTAAATCAGTGTTTGGTTTCAGTAATGGACTGGATGAGGGTGAAAAAACTGAAACTTAATCCAGACAAGACAGAGGTACTCCTGGTCAGTTGAAAGCCAGATCAAGGAACAGGGTTGCAACCTGTACTGGATGGGGTTACATTCCCTCTGAAAACACAGGTATGCAGCTTGGGGGTATTCCTAGATTCATCTCTGAGCCTGGATGCCCAGGTTTCAACTGTGGCCAGGAGTGCCTTTGCACAGTGAAAATTAGTGTCTGATCTGGCCATGGTGACACATGCCCTAGTTACATCTCCACTGGATTACTGTAACACACTCTATGTGGGGCTGTCTTTGGGAAGTGTTCAGAAACTCCAAAGGGTCTAAAATGCCACAGCCAGTTTGTTAATTTGAGTTGGTTAGAGAGAACATATAACTCCTCTGTTACAGCAGCTGCATTGGCTGCCAATCTGTTTCTGGGCACAATTCAAAGTGCTGGTTTTAACCTACAAAGCTCTAAACGGCTTGAGTCCCAGCTATCTAAAAGACCACATCTCCCTCTATGAGCCTGCCCAGGCATTAAGATAATCTGGGGAGGCATTTCTTTTGGTCCCACCAACCTTACAGGTGTGCTTGGTGGAGACATGGGAGAGGGCCTTCTCTGTTGCTGCTCCCAGACTTTGGAACTCCCTCCCATGGAAATCTAGGCTGGCCCCATCTTTGCTGTCCTTCCACAGGCAGGCAAAGACCTTTCTCATCAGTCTGGCTTTTCCTTAATGACTGGTGATCGGAGAGGGGTTTTAAATGGATTGTTGTTTTAAATGTGTTTTAATATTGATCTTAGTTACCATTTTAATATAATACTTGTTTAATTCTTTTTAAACATTTGTATACTTATTGTTTTTAGTTTTTAAATACAGTTTTAATGATGTAAGCCACCTTGGGTCCTTTTGGGGAGAAAGGCAGGATAGAAATATTTTAAATAAATGAATGAATAAAGCTATTGAACGGAATGGAGCTATCTTTTGCAGTCTGCGAAGATGTTGCACTAGAATTTACTTCTCAGTAGATATGGTAGATATGCTTAGACTTGAGCTATGATTTTTATGCTTGGTGGAAAACATTAGTATTAGTTGTTGTTGCCTTGATTTATATACCACCCCATAGTACTTGGAGTACTCTCTGGATAGTTTATAACATAATTATGCCAACAGCACTTTGTTTGTAATTTGCATCAGTTTTACTCATTTACGGACCACAGAAGAATGGAAGGCTGAGCCAAATTTGAGCCGGCTACCTGAATCCTTTGGGATCAAACTCAGGTAGAGGTTTGACTGCAGTACTGCAGTTTGACCACTGCGCTATGGGACTCTTAGTGAGATTTCTGGCCTTGCCTACTTTTCTTTGGCCCCATAGCCCTTCACTCCACCTTCTGCAGGAGCATGACCCCCAAGAGCTGTCGCAAATTGGGATTCCTAACTTTGACCACATGGTGCAGACAATTTCCTTATGTGCTAAGCATTCTCCAAAACAGAGGTGGCTCAGGGTCTTTGTGCAAAATGGAGGATTCATCCTAAAAGTTAGAGCTAGATTGTCCTCTCTGCTTAGGCCTTGGCCACTGCTGTTATGAAACAAAAGGACTGTGGATGAGATTAGAATAGCCCACCTGCCTTGCATACAGAAGTCTGAACATATGGCCTTAAAAAAACATATTACTGAACAAGACTAAAGAAAGAGGAAAAACATGTGCTGATCTTGGAAAGAACAAAGTGGCAATTCTGGCTAGAATAGGAGGTTCACAGTTACCACTTACCTTTAGCCAGGAAGACCTGCAGGATTCTAGTAGTTCAAAATAAGGTGACAGCAATTAAAAGATTAAACTTTCCTAGAAGCAAGATGGCACAAAACACTTGTAACCCTTGAGACATATGGGGAATGTCACCTCTTTTGTTCATTATTATGTGCTCAAAGTGAGTCATTTCTAGGTTCGTGTAATAAGCTTCAGTGATACAAAAATGACTCGGTGATTTTTAAGAGTCCACAGACAAAAGAAGAAGTAGGAAGCTGGGACACGATCAAAGAGTATCTACCCAGTACAACCACATAGAGCTTTTACATTTTAAGCAGTTTGTAGGTAGTGGGAGGCAACTAATCCTGACCCTATGTAGGACGTTCCCAAATATGTCTTGATCAGTTGAGAAACTCTGCTGTTGTCTCCCTGTTACTGGACATTTATGAAAGAAAGCACCAAAAACCATTAATAACTAATAAGCTAAGGCTAACATTAATCCTAGCTGGAGCAGACCCATTGAAATGAATAGTACTTCTTAGTCACAATGAACTTAAATTGAATCGGTCTACTCTAGGTGGGACAAATAATGGTCTTGACTGAATATGATTCCATACAGAATCAATTGTATATCTTTTGTACTATCCGCACCAAGTCTGCCATACACCAATCATCCTCCTGATTAATTTCTTCCTCCCAACCACATATTTTCTGAGACAGAGTCTTCTTTTATCTTTTGGTATAAAGATAACTGTCCCCTATGTGTTTCCTGAACAAGTCAAAATTATAAAAAGTACCAAAATGAACATTTTTCATGTATGTATTCTGAAAGTCATCTTTGTTACAGAAAACTCTGAAAATGGAAAATCCTATGCACAGACATCCAACACACAAACAAACATGCACACACAGGAATGTATTTGCTTCATAACAATGGGAAACATTTTAGGTACATCTAACCAAACAATTGATGGAATGATATGCTTGATACATCTCAAACCAGGGTTTAATCAGAAGATAAGAGTTTTGTTGTGCTTGGCATAGTGATGTAATGTCAGAATTAAAAGTTAGAAAGTGTAGGAAAGATTGTTGTGATCTGCCCTTTTAGTTCCGTGTTAGTGTAATGCATGAGAGAATAATGTACTATCTGAACTTATATTCTCTTTTGTGACTTAATTTTATCTCTAGGGTAGTGGCTCCCAAACGTTTTTGATTCATGGCTCTCTTGACTTACTGGCCACTGGCTGCGGCTCCTTCAGTATGATAGAATGGGTTGGGGGACAAGGGGGGGGGGAAGCCTGGCCTGAGTAGTATTCAATAGTTCTGAGTACAGTGGTGCCTCGCTAGACGATTGCCTCGCAGGACGAGGAATTCGCTAGACGATGGCTTTTTGCGATCGCTACTGCGCTTCGCAAAACGATGGTGTCCTATGGGCGATTTTCGCTAGACGACGAGTTTTCCCCATTGAAATGCATTGACTAGCAGTCAATAGCTGTCAGTGCATTCCAACAGGGACCCGCGCTCGCTAGACGAGGTTTCCCTATGGACGATCTTCGCAAGACGACGACTTTTCCGTTGGAACGCATTGAAGAGATTTCAATGCATTCCAATGGGGAAACGTGCTTCGCTAGACGATGTTTTCGCAAGACAGCGATTTTCGCGGAACGGATTAACATCGTCTAGCGAGGCACCACTGTAGTTCCAAGGATTCTGTTGCACCCCTGGCTGGGTTTGGTGGTGCCTCAAGGTGCTACAGCACACAGTTCAGGAACTGCTGCTGTAGCAATTTTATATGTCACAAGATGGTTGCTGAGGAGGGCAGCCTTAAGAATGCTACCCATCACAGTTCTTTCCACTGTTCAGATGATGTTGGAAAGGATAAGCAGAAAGAAAGAAAGAAAGAAAGAAAGAAAGAAAGAAAGAAAGAAAGAAAGAAAGAAAGAAAGAAAGAAAGAAAGAAAGAAAGTCAACTTAGCAAAAAGTCAATATCTAAGGCCTATTTATTTTCAATTAGATGGAGTCTCCACAATATACATTTTACACATTATTGGAGGTGGGCGAGTTTGTTCGAATTCACAACTTTGATAATGAGAACCACAATTTATCACAGTGTCTACGGCAAATTCCATGGGCATTGCTATAGATGTGGTGAGAAAGGGTGTGAATGACACTTCCCAAAGAGTGATATGCATACAGTTGTTAAATGTATAGGTGTGTCAGAAGCCTTAGGGAGGAGGAGGTGAAACGGGAAAGAATCTCTCTCTCTCTCTCTCTCTCTCTCTCTCTCTCTCTCTCTCTCTCTCTTTGCCATTTTATGCTTTTGGGCCCCATCAGGAATTGGTTAGTAGCTGATATCTACATGAAATCTCTGTTGGAATTCGATTCACAACCTTATGTATTGTCTGTAGTTTGAGTGACTGGCAGGGACTTTTCTGTGCCGAGGTGGTTATCTATCCAGCACTAACAAACTGTTCCTTCCAGCTTTTGAATTCAAAGAAAGCCCTGCCTCTCTGCTGTCCTGATGTTTGGTGGCAGTTGCTTGTTTGCTGTTGATCTGTTAAATTGGTTGCTAGTAGATGTACTGTAAAGAAAACAGTATACACAAATCTGTAATTTCAAGGAACTGTAAGTAATTTTTTAATTATTATTATTGTCTCAGAGTGAATTATTGAGACTTTAAGACCAGTTAATGAGAAAGGGGTGGACTCTGAGGAAATTTTTCTCCTCTGTAGATTCCTGTACTTCTGCTGTGTAGCAGAAGGAGAATTTTATCAGAAATTCAAAACTCTGCAACAATCTTTTGGATGGAATGTAGGTTCTGTGATTCAATTAACTGCTAAGAAAGCTCTAGGGAACAATGCTATTTGGAATGAAGAAGGAAAAACCCAGTGAGGAAAAGAGCCTAACTCTTCACTAGACAGCCTGAGATTTGGAGACTGAGACTCTTACATGGCCGAGCATCCTTGCAGGTAGTAGAGGAATAGGTGAAGATCCACTGCCTTTCCAGTAACCATTCTGGATGGGTGGACTCCTGGTCTTACTGCTCTATACACATTTCTCTCCTTCAAAATTCCATTGTGGCTATAATTCAAACAGAACCTTCTAATGCAATTCCCAGCTTCTTGACACCTTTGAGCTTTGCAATATATTTTATTATCTCCCCCCATCCCCACACGTACATGCATTAATGGTGGTGAGAGTGGCCCAAACTTGGGCTAATTATAAATTGGAGAAAAATCACATACATCCTTCTTCTCCTGTAACTTTCTTATTTATATATTTATTTAACTTATATGCCGCCCACACTACCCAAAGGTCTCTGGGCGGCTTACAACAATTAAAATACAATAAAAAAGATAAAACAATTAAAATACAATTAAAATATATACTCTAAAAATTGCCATGAGGACCCACGGTTGATATTAATTCAATTAAAAGCCTTCTGGAACAGGAAGGTTTTGACCTGGCGCCGAAATGTCATCAGCGTCGGCGCCAGACAAATCTCAATTGGGATGGCGTTCCATAGTCTGGGGGCAGCTGTGGAAAAGGCCCTTTGTCTACAAGCCATCCCTCTTACCTCCTTGAGGGACGGCTCTTTCAAAAGGGCCCCCTGGCTAGATCTTAACTGCCGGGTAGGTTCATATGGAAGGAGGCGGTCCTTCAGGTATCCAGGGCCCAAGCCATTTAGGGCTTTATATGTCAAAACAAGCACTTTGAATTGGGCCCGGGCAGCAACTGGTAGCCAATGTAATTTAAATAGAATTGGCTTTATGTGTCCCCTAGCAGCCCCACCACTCACCAGCTGCACAGCTCGATTCTGGACCAGTTGCAGTTGCCGGACCGTCGTCAAAGGCAGCCCCACATAGAGCGCATTGCAGTAATCTATACGAGATGCTACCAGTGCATGTGTAACTGTCATGAGACTCCGCTCATCCAGGTAGGGCCGTAGCTGGTATAATTTCTGCAACTGAAGGAAGGCCACCGAGTCCACCTGGGCTTCCAGAGTTAGACTGGGGTCCAGGAGCACCCCCAGGCTGCAGACCCTGTCCCTTAGGGGGAGTGTAACCCCATTCAGGGCAGGGAAATGGCCCTCCAGTCTGTCCGGTGAAGCACCCACTAACAGCACTTCCATCTTGTCTGGATTGAGTTTCAATTTATTAACCCTCATCCAGTCCATTATCAGGTCCAGACACGAGTTCAGCACAGAAACCGCCTCACCTGGATTGGTGGAAAACGAGAGGTAGAGCTGAGTGTCGTCAGCATATTGCTGACTCCTCAGCCCAAACCTCCTGATGACCTCTCCCAGCGGTTCCATGTAGATGTTAAACAGCATGGGGGACAGTATCGAGCCCTGAGGAACTCCATGACATAAACGCCATGGGACAGAGCAACTGTCCCCCAGCACCCCCCTCTGGACATGGTCAGCCAGGAAGGAGTGGAACCACTGTAAAGCGGTTCCCCCAACTCCCAACCCAGCCAGTCTATCCAGAAGGATATCATGGTCGATGGTGTCGAAAGCTGCTGAGAGGTCCAGGAGTATCAACAGGGTCACACTCCCCCTGTCTCTCTCCCGGCAAAGGTCATCGTACAGGGTGACCAAGGCAGTCTCCATACCAAAACCTGGCCTGAAACGTGATTGAAATGGATCCAGAAAATCCATTTCATCCAGCAGCGCCTGGAGTTGCCCGGCCACAACCCGCTCCAACACTTTGCCAAAATAAGGGAGGTTCGCCACTGGTCGGTAGTTAACCACCAGCCTTGGGTCCAGGTTAGGCTTTTTTAGGAGTGGCTGAATTACCGCCTCTTTCAAGGTGGTAGGGACCACTCCCTCTCTCAAAGAGGCGTTCACGGCCTCCTGGACACAGGTGCGAACCCCCCTGGCAGATCTTCCAATTAGCCAAGATGGGCAAGGGTTGAGCAGAGTATTGGTAGAATGGACAGATCCAAGCACCCTGTCCACATCCTCAGGTCTCAACAATTGAAACCCATCCATTAATACTTGACCTAAGCACGGCACACTGGACACATCCTCTGATTCTGCAGTAATGGTGGAGTCCAACTGTAGCGATCACCCTGCTTTGGCTCAGGTAGAAGATTATTTGCATGTACCAATGAGAGTGGTTGGGAGGCGGAGCCAGAGAAACTAGAAGGGAGGGTGAGTCAGAGTCTAGTCAGTTCAGTCAGAGACAGAGAAGAGAGAAGATAGTTTGGGTTTGAGGCAGAGAGAGTGTTTAAGGAGTGATTAGTCAGAGTGTGACCTGTATTAATTAAGATAGAAGAGGTTAAAGTAAAATACTGAAGCTTTGTGTAACTTTAAGAATGTGCTGAAGAACTAGTCCTAAAACAACTTGTAATCAATAAACCTGTTTCTGTTTAAAAGTTAAGTACTGAATGGGCCACAGTCTTTCATAGGAAATATAGGTTGATAAAGAGATCAACTGGTGGCAGCATGTTAAAGGGCGTGTTGGGATACTCGTGTGAGCTCTGTGTTTGGTGAAACAAGCAGGGGCCATGGGGTAAACGCCACAATTGGTGTCCAGCGACGGGATATGAAATAATCCAGTAAAGCCAATGTTTAAAAGTGAATTTTCTGGAGTCATGGGTACCTTTTAGTCAGAGGTCTATGGTAAAGAAGTGGGTGACCTGCTAGAGCTTTTGTGGAAAAGCTTAGTGGTGGGGCTTCTGAACCCAGATCTGGGGGAACTAAAGATTGGGAACCGACTCTAAAGGAAAAATTCTTTTTTTTTTGTTTACCTCAGGATTTGAGAGACCCAGTGGGCTAGCTTGAAATCCAAGGCTCTGAGAGATAAAGGCACAGTGTTGGATAAGAGTGGAAGCCAAGGTCAGAGCAGATCTGAGGTGATAGGAAATTAAAAGCAGAGGCTTGAAAATAAAATTATTTTGGTGTCTGAGAGTAAGAATAGCTCAGACATAGAGACACAGTAATTAAAAGCTTGTGAGCTGGAATAAACAGCAGAAAGACAGGTCATTTGAAAAGCAGTACAGACATTCAAGACTAATTCACTCACACTTAAACATGCCACGCAAACATAGCCAAAAAGGGAGTCAGGAGGCACAAAGTTTACCTCAGGAAGTGGAGGGAAATGGAGACCCCCTAGCTCCAGTGGAACAGGAGGAAACTGATGAAAATGCCTCAGAAAGACAAGGTGTCCTAAGGTCCCAAGATTTTGAAAAATGGAGGTTAGAACAGGAATTCAGGCTTAAAGAATTGGAGATCAGAGAAAAAGCAAGGGCTGAAGAAAGAACAAGGGAACTAGAAATTAAAGCTAGGGCTGAAGAGAAAACTCAGGAACTACAGCTCAGGGAATTAGAGATTAAGGAGAGAGAGAAGGCTGAGGCCAGACAAATGGAATTTGAGCAAGGTTACAGGCAAAGGGAAATGGAATTTCAAATACAGATGAAAAAATTGGAATTAGCTGCTCAAAATAATAATAATAACAATTCTAGTGAGGTAAATCTCTCAAAAATCGACCTAAAGAAATTTCTCCAACATAGGAAAGGAGATTGCCCTGAATCTTTTCTGATTTCATTTGAGAGAGCGTGCTGGGACTTTGAGATTAAGGTTGATGAAAAGATGATAGTGTTGAGATCACAAATAAGTGGAGATTTAGCTGAGCTTTATTCTCAGATGCCTCTGGAGCAAGCTAGAGATTTTGAGGCATATAGAAAAATGGTATATTCTAGATTTGGCATAAATGCAGAACACCTTAGAAGAAAATTTTGTTCCCTTACCAAAAAGCCTGAAGAATCTTATGCTCAAGTGGGGGCTAAATTGATTCAATGTTTGGACAAATGGATGGAACGTGAAAATGTCACTTCTCTAGACCAAATGAAAAATGTGGTTGGTTTAGAACAATTTTATTCAGTGTTGTCAGGAGAATTGCGTTATTTGGTCAAAGACAAAAATCCTAAAAATGTATTACAGGCGTCTGAATATGCTGATTCCATTAGTGAGATTAGAGATCCTAAGTTTTCTGAGGTAAAATTTTACAGGCAGAACTGGGACAACAGTAAGAAACCCTTCAATAAAAATTACAACAGTAAAATGTCAGGGAAAGATGGCCAGTTTAGTATCTCACCTAAGTTGCCAGGGCCTAGTCCGCAGAAGCGAATGAACCCTGAGGAAAAGTTTGACAGATCTCCTCAGTATGATCGAAGGACTTATAGACAGTGTTATAACTGCGACAAGTTTGGGCATATTCAATCAAATTGTATGAAGAACAATAAAAATAAACATGGAAAAGATGATAGTCAGACCAAAAAGTTTTACTGTATAAAACCAGTGGAAGCCACTGAAGGAGGTTGTAACAATGGTTCTGTCTCCATGGCAACTAGCACGACAGAAAATTCTGATCCACCACAAGCCAGAGTCATTCAGTGCTTTCTTATAAAATCAGATAATATTTTACTACAGAACTCTGGAGAGAAAATTCGTATTAATGGGACATCTTATGTTGGAATTGTAGATACTTGTTCCCATTTAACCCTATGTCATCCTGATGTGGTTCCTAAAGAACAAATACTTCCAAATCAAACTGTTACAATCAAGGGAATAAGTTCTATGCCAGTGATTTTACCTATGGCGAAAGTAAATATAAACTATAAAGACTGGGTTGGAATTTGGGATGTAGCAATTTCTGATCAAATACCCGCACCTTGTTTGATCGGATTAGATCTCACTAAGCATGTGCAGAGTGCTTTTGTAGTAACACATTCCCAAGGAGAGCAGTTAACAATCCCTGAGGGGAAAAGGGAATCCCTAACTCCTGAAAGTAACGTGGAAGGCCCCAGTTTAAAGGAAAACTCTGACGTGGATGAAATGGCAGAAGTTATATTTATGAAAAACCCTAATAATTCATCATTTGATAAGGAACAGAAGGAGGATACCACCCTTATGCAGTGCTTTGAGAAAGTTAAGGGAACTCTCTCTTCATTAACGCCTGAATGCCCAGAGATATATATAATAGATAACAATCTGTTATATAGGGAAGTTTTGTTAGCACCTCAGAGGGGTGGAGATGGAAACCTTAAACAACTGATTGTGCCTGAAAAATATAGAGGCAAGATCTTAAGCAAGGCACATAGTGATGCTTTTGGAGGATATCGCGTACCAAACAAAGGGTTGCAAGGAACCTTTATTGGCCAGGAATGGGTCAGCAAGTTAAGCAGTTTTGTCAGACGTGTGATACGTGCCAAATGAGTGATACTGGGGATGACAAGACAAAGGCTAAGCTATGATCATTGCCAGGGATCTTGACCCCTTACCAACGCTTAGGTCTGCAATAGTCCTTAGAGATAGAAGGGCAAAGCTGGAGGAGTGCTCATGAAAAGCAGAGGGGCTGGTGTGATGAAAAGGCCCAGGAAAGAGCATTCTGTCCCAAGGACATAGTGGGGATGCTGAGACCCATAGAGAGGAGTGAATTGCAGTTAGCATGGTCAGGACCTGTAGATGCGTCACAGCAGTACTGGAAAGCTGAAGGGACTAGTACTGGGAAGGCTCCTCATGCAGCTGCAAAGGCACTGAAAATCTTGCAAGGCAAACCCCTACCTGAGAAACTAGCAATTAAAAGGATAGAACCAGATTATGAAAGTATTGACACCTCTGACATAAACCAAGTGCTTGAGATTTCACCTAAAAGAAATTTGTCGGTGAATCTTAAGGTGTCCAGTGGACATCAGAGTGCCAGGTGACTGTTGATCATTGGAAGAGAGTGCGGACTTCAAAACCAGTCTTTGTTGCATCGAACTCAAATCGGGAATTCCTCAGCTGTGTGGGTGCATTGAGCATCGGACATGGAGCTGGACTGTGCCAAGTGGATGACAGTGAGAGTCTACACCCAGTGACTTTTACCAACAGAAGACTTCAACCTCGTGAGAAACATTTGTCTGCCATCAAGAGGGCATACCTGTCTATTGTATGGACCTGGAAGAAACGTAAGCCATACAGATAGAGAAGAAAGTTTACCCTTTGCACTGACCCTTGCCCTCTGGTGTGGCTACAAACTGTGAAATCCACTAACAGTAAGCTTGCAAGATGGACATGGAACCTGCAAGACTTTGACTTTGTAATTCGCAGCGTAAAAGGGACTCAGAACGTGGATGCTGATGCCTTGTCTCGAAGGCCAAACGACTAATGGGTGGATAAACAAAGTTTGTGATGGTGTATTAAATGTTCTGAAATATGATTAAAGTGCAGTTTGTTTGGATGTTTATGAACTGAGATGTGTATAGTGATGGGAAATAATAAAGGTGCTGCAATGTAATTGGTATTAATGTTAAATGCAAATGTTTATAATTATATTGATTGTCTTAAATGTTTATAAAGTGGTACGTTTGATCTAGTAAACCCAGTAATGGATTGAAAACTGTATTATAAGGTATGCATAAAAATTGGTAAGTTATTGTTATATTTGCATTTACTTAGCTGTTTGTTTATGAGGGCAAACTGCTAGGTTTCCCCTCATAAAACAAACGTATTAAGGGGGGAGGTATGTAGCAATCACCCTGCTTTGGCTCAGGTAGAAGATTATTTGCATGTACCAATGAGAGCGGTTGGGAGGCGGAGTCAGAGAAACTAGAAGGGAGGGGTGAGTCAGAGTCTAGTCAGTTCAGTCAGAGACAGAGAAGAGAGAAGATAGTTTGGGTTTGAGGCAGAGAGAGTGTTTAAGGAGTGATTAGTCAGAGTGTGACCTGTATTAATTAAGATAGAAGAGGTTAAAGTAATACTGAAGCTTTGTGTAACTTTAAGAATGTGCTGAAGAACTAGTCCTAAAACAACTTGTAATCAATAAACCTGTTTCTGTTTAAAAGTTAAGTACTGAATGGGCCTCAGTCTTTCATAGGAAATATAGGTTGATAAAGAGATCAACTGGTGGCAGCATGTTAAAGGGCATGTTGGGATACTCGTGTGAGCTCTGTGTTTGGTGAAACAAGCAGGGGCCATGGGGTAAACGCCACACCAACCCACTGTGAATCTGAGCGATTTTCCCCTCAAAATGAATGGCAAACTCATCACAGCAAGCTGATGAGCAGTCCGGGACCTCCACCGGATTTCCCGGTTGAGGAAGATCCCGGACCACCCGAAACAGCTCTGCTGGATGACATTCTGAGGAAGCAATATGGCTGGAGAAATATTGCCATTTCACCAGCCGTATTGCCACAAAATAGGCCCGATAATGGGCTCTAAGTCGTGTTCGATTGGACTCTCAGCAGGTATGGCCCTTCTCATGTGTCGGGCCGATGACACATTGAGACAGCCCCATGGTTGTCATGGCGGCCATGAAGTCCTGAGCCACCCCAGTCAAGGCAGCCTCTGCATGGATGTTGAGGTCCCCCAGCACCAACAGCCTGGGAGTCCTCAACACCAGGTCCGAGACTACCTCCGTCAGCTCAGGCAGGGAGACTGTTGGTACGCAGCAGGGTGGGCGGTACACCAACAGAATCCCCAATCTGTCTCGTAAGCCCAACACACAATACAGGCCCTCAAGACCTCCTCTCAAAGGGATAGGAAGCCTGGTCAAAGAGAGAGAACTCCTATAGACTATAGCAACTCCCCCTCCCTGACCTTCCGAGCGACATTGGTGCTGGACCGAGTACCCAGGTGGACACAGCTGGGAGAGGGTAACACCACCCTCCTCTCCCACCCAGGTCTCAGTAATGCATGCCAGGTCAGCACCCTCATCCAGAATTACATCATGGATGAGGGCAGTCTTATTTTGTACTGACCTGGTGTTCATCAACAGCACCGTGTGGCTCGAGGGTTTGTTGATATGGTCACCTGATACCATCTGGTTGGGGGTAGGACTAGAAGAGGGGATAGATGTAAGATATCTAACCTCTCTTCTCCTATGTGGGCATGTTCTACCCCCACCGTCATTCCTTCCCCTACCCAGAACCACCTCAATGGCTGCCCCCTCCAATGCCCTCCCCCCTTCCTGTTCCCTCAGATCCACTGTGGGTCTCTATGTACGTAACCTGATGGCAATAGATAATCACAATAAAAACCCCTTCTAAAGCCCCTTCTAAAGCCCCTTCTCCCCCCCCCCCCCAGCCAGGTGGCTGATGTTGAGGAGGGGGTGGGGCAGCCAGAGGCAGCAAGGGCCCAGTCCTGCAAGGCCAAGGGAGTCCAAGCCAAACTCCCCCAGGAAGGCTGGCAACCAGCAGCAGCACAGCCACACTGTCTCTCACTCAGTGCCTGAGGGAGGGCAGATGATGAAGACTCCTCCGAGGGCAGGAATGCTGGTCTGGCAGGGCCCTGGCACAGGCTCTGGCTTATAAAGCCCCTTCTCCCCTCCGAGCCAGGTGGCTGATGTTGAGGAGGGGGTGGGGCAGCCAGAGGCAGCAAGGGCCCAAGGCAGGAATGTTCTTCAAGTGGTCGAATCTATAGAAAATAAGTGCTTGTATTAATTTGTTTCAAAATATGTAAATTCAAGCCTTCCAGAAGCCTACATTGTCTTTAATCACTTGCAACATCACAACTGCCTAAAGATAAAGAAAAGAAAGTTGTCCCACAAGTTGATATAAAATGTGAACTTAATCTGTGGATGGTCCAATTTTGAAACATTCCGTTTGCAGTAATTAATTTTGGCTAGAATGAGATTTTTCCCTCCTAAACTGTTATCTGTTGGGAGCAGAATCCTGAAGTTACAAAGAAGATGTCAAAAGGCCATTAAAAAGGTCTAAACAATCAGATATTATCTCTTATAACAAGATTTTCTTTTTGGACTTCTGTGTAACAACAGGCTGTGTCTATGCAGACAACTCAGAAATTACTCATAATTCCATCACTATCAGTGAAACTGTGGTAGGATAATGGTGCACAGTTACATGTGGCAGGATACAGAGTCAGCAGATTGTTAAGGAGAAAGCTTTCTGAGAGGGGATAGTTTTCTTACATTTTGTTTGCCTGAGCCATAAAACCACCCGTTACCAAATTTGTTATGCACTCCATTTTGAATCCCATTTAGCAAACATTAGCTTCTCAGTGGTGCAATAAATTCATTAGAAGATATGTACTAAGATATAAAACAGGAGCTTTATCTTTGTCAAATGCAGCCTCCTAACTAAATATGCCATATTCTAGTTCCTCAAAGCACTATACTGACTGCTTGATAAGTAGACTAATTTAACTCTAATTTTGCATCAATATTTTCCTTCTGTTTTTAAGAATTGGTTCTGTTTGTTCTATAGGTCTAATCTCTTTTTTCCCCTCTCAGTATAGCTTTTAAAAAAATTACTGGGTTTCTTATGTTAAAAATGCTTAGTCTTAGATAGTGCCTGGGAGTCTGCAAGGAGAAAGGTAGTTGAGACTTTTTAAAATGCATTTCAGGGAGTCAAGACTCCTGAAGACAACTAAGCATAAAACTGGGGTTCAAAATGTCATCAGTAACACAAACTAAATAGAGGATGCCAGGGAAGATTCCCTCTGTTCTACCTTGCTTCATTCAGCTAACATGATGGATCAACTGGTAAAAACCAATATTAAGCAAATGGACTTTCAGGCACACAAATATAGGACTATAAAAGGTCCTATGTAATTTTCTTTTTTTAAAGCAACAGCTGTTATAGAGGGCAGCAGGAGAAGAGGAACATGAAAAATAAGATGGATTGATTGACTGCGTAAAGGAACCACAGGCTTGAATTCTCATGAGCTGTTAATGATAGGACATTTTGGAGGTAACTCATTCATAGGGTCACCATAGGTCAGTGGCAACTTAACATGTGAACTTCTGTATCATCCCCACTTAGAGCATCACAATTCTGAACAGGGGATAGAAGTATGTTCCAAAGATGTCCCCTATCTTCCTGGAGGCCCACAGATCTGAACTGCAAACCATGGAAGCCACCAATCACCATGCAGGTGCTTACCAACTGTACCACTTGGGAGAATTTTTGGAGAAATGTGCCAATAAAGAACAAGTATCATCAAATTAATCTGAAACCAAAGTAAAAACACATCACAGGATCAATCAAAATTGTAAAATCCGCCTAAGACGCATAAATTCAGTTGAAGATTTGCCAAATGTGAGCAAATTAGAATAAACATTTGAAGCCCTCCAAACAGCTGCTCTTTTATACCATCTAGTTCAGGGTGGAGAATGTAAAAAGGTCCCAATTTTTAAAGTGGAAATAACAATTTAAAAAATCCAGTTCAGTCTGAAGCTGCCAGCTAAGCTACAAAAGATAATTTATTACATGAAATATTTTTATTGCTTTTGTCCAAAGACTTATTCAAAAAACCAAGGACATACATGAACATTAAAAGCATAACGTAAGTAATCAGTCACGTGCACTGTCTTTAGACAACTGAATCAAGGGTATTTTTGCCTTTCTGGGGTAATCACAGAGTCGAGCAAAGAGCCACTGCTCACTCATGAATTGTGATTAGAAGCGGAGAAATAAAAAGAAAAACTAAGGAAGATGCTAAGTTGATGGCAACAGAGAAGGAGAGTGTGTTCTTTATCTAAGAAATAATCCTTCCCTATCTTTCCTGCTGCGAAGACATTGATTAAATTATCAAAATCTTATGGCTGCAACAGTGTTAATTTTTGAAACAGAAAACATGAAGGTGGGAGCAGAGAAAAAGGTTAGAAAGTGTACACGTCTCCCCCGAATTGCATGGATCTGAGCAGCATGGTTTGGTTATACATATATTTTTTTAGTAAATAAATAAATAAATAAATATTCCAATAAATAAATATTCAATAAATACTGCTATTTGTCTCCAGGAAGTGGCCTGAAAAAAGTGGGTCTCGAGCTTATCTAGAGGCATGCCATTGGCAGTGTGGTGGCCCCCAGTCTGATGGTGGCAGCCCAGCTGTCCCCCTCCCCTCTCATGGTGGTTCTATATGGCGGCCAGGGAGGGTGCTGGGGCATGTCAGTTGGCTGATGTGGGTCCAGGGGAGGTGTGTGTGAATCAACTGTGGTTTGTATTTATGGTTTTTTTTTGGGGGGGGGCAGAAGAATTATGCACAGATTTTTAATTACATAGGGGCCCAGTGCCCTTACTGCAGTATTGTTGAAAGGAGATGTATATAACTAATAATACACAAATACTGCCACTTTGTTTGGAGTGCAACCGAAGGGGCAGAAAGATAGTTGGTCCCAATCTGTGTGTACTTTATCTGAGCCTGTGGATCCCAGTGTAAAATGTAAAGCACAGATAATCAAACCCTTGCCAATCTGAAATAGTAACATTTCTTTATACCATCAGAGTGAAGTCTCACACTACAGGATCATTAAAAACTAGGGGGAATGATAATTGCACAAGCATGATCAAACAAGGTTTATGCAGTTGGAGTGAAAGCTATTTTCAATTCAGCTCAATGTACAGTATGTTATTATTTTTAAATGCTTGATTCAGGCATTGAATTGCTTTAATTTTAGCTTTGGAACAATAAGTCAAGCAATGTATACTGATCATATGCAGTGATTTGAAGTTCATTATTTTTTTGCTCAGAAACCATCCTGCTGTTCGTAGAAACTAAAAAGCAGGTCAGAACCAGGTGTTTTAATTACACAAAGCCAGGAGATGCTGAGGACTTGCCCAGTCAGTATCAGAGTGGTTGCTGTTTTTCAGCCTACTTAGGTTGAGATGTTACCCTTTTCAGTGTAAAAGAAAGGAAAATTGGCCTTTCTCCAGTAATGCTCTTTCCTCAATTTGGAATTCATTAAAATGCCCCACAGCCCTTGGTCTCAGGAAAACAAGACTTAGCTAAGTTTAACTAACTTTATTTCATAGTAAAACGTAGCTTTTGGAGCTCTTATGGAAGTCAGGACAATTCTAATTGTAATAATGTCAAGGCACAATGCACATATCACAATGAATATCTGGGAGACATTATTTCATTGGGATTCAGGCTGTGAAAATCTTTAAATGGAGCTAAAGAAACATTACAGTATTTCTAGGAGGCAAATTCTTCTCATAATTGTACCTGTTCCCTCTCTCTCTCAATGTCCTCTCAGTTACCTCCATTCTCCTCTGTATACAGAGGTCCAAGCATTTTGAAATACTTTTCGACTTCTGAAATCAAATGGCCAATTTCAAGAAGCATTTTTCCCCTGCCAGTGGAAAGAAGGACTATCTCCAATCATTTAAAGTGTCCATAACTGACTTCACATTTTAAATAATATGAAAAGTTTTTCAATCAGCAGTACATATTTCAAATACTAAGAGAGAACATTTCTTTTCTGCAACATAAATAAATCTCTTCCATATTGAGGAATGCATTTCCATGGGAGTCAATCCTATTTTTCCCAGAAGAATCTAGTGCAAGAATTAATAAATCTTTTGAATAATTATTTGAAAGAAAACCTAGAAAAAATCTATCAGTCCCTTAATGTGCATTTAAAAAATCAAGAAGATAGTAGGCATAATAAACAAAATAACAATGTCTAGTACTGAAGGATAAACAATAAATCTCTAATATGTGATGTCAAGAGTAAATTCATAACTATAGAGTGAATACTTTAAAGGGTTTCTGGAATATAATTGAGCAACAGATTTTCATGCTGGACCAGAAATACACAAGTACAAAACCCAAAAAATCAACATTGCTTTGCTTTGCTTTTTTGCATGTTCTGCACCCAATAATGTTTTCATAGAAGTATTAAAGCCAAGAGAAGATGACAACTTAGAATCTTTGCAATCATATTTGCAGAATACTAATCATTCCTAAAATCTAGCTAAGATTGACCTTTACATTACTAAAAAAGGAAAACACTAAAGCTTATAGTGACCTTAGAAGAATAAGCTTAATGACCCACTTGCTCACACTATTTTAAAAACTGAGATTAACAGCTTTTCTAAGACATTAAAAGAAGGGATAGGAGACATGCAGTTTGGACTAAGAGAGGATAGGGAAACAGGGAAGCACTATTCTGACTTTATGTACACAGGGAAATATGTCATGCCATGAACATAGATATGTATGCTTTACTGATTATGGCAACACATTTGACAAAGTCCAGTTTATCAAGCTGATGGCATGGTTCTAAGTTATGTGGGGCTATTTGTTTACTTTTGATGAACCTTATGAACACAATTTCACAAAATGAGTCTCTTCTTGTTCACAGTTATATAACAGACAGCACAATCAATTATAACAATAACAAAATGCTACAATTTGTGCACCCAACCCCTCGGCAACAGCACCAATACAGATGTTACTTGTAGAATTGCAAAGGTCAAGTGTCCTTTTGAATTTCAAATTCAGACAAAAATCCAAGATATCTTCCTCAATTGGACTGGGTATCCATAACATAGAAGAATCAGCTCCACATGCAGAGTCTTCAGAACCCTAGAACAAGCTGGCAAGGGCCTTAACAGTCTAAGTGGCAACAGCAGCTCTGGCTTCTTCGGCTCTCCTGCTCTTTCTGATTCAAATGTCTTAGTTGCAGCCGCACTCTTTCTTAGTCCCACCCCTTTGAGCTGAACCTATATTTCATAGGGGATAAACAATATATGCTTATTGTCCAATTTTTGTCAACAATTGAGTACATAGTTGTTTAATCTGAACCTTACCTCCTGGAACCAAAGAGATGATGATAGTAGTAGCAGCAGCAGTAGTAAAAGGTTAAGATGCAATTAGCAAAATTCATCAGAGCAGCTGTTGTGGGGGGTGGTGGTTGCTGTTGCTGTTGCTAATGGCATTCATACACTCATTTTCTACAGCAAAATACAGTGGTGCCTCGACTTACGAACTTAATCCATTCCGGAAGATGGTCGTAACTCGAAATGGTCATAAGTCGAAGCACCATTTCCCATAGGAATGCATTGAAATGCAATTAATCCATTTCGGCCAAAGAAAAAAAATCACACACAAAAAAAACCACCACTGCAAGACCCATCGGAAATGCGATTAATCTGTTCTGGATGAAAGGGGGGGGGGGGGAGAAAAGCAAGCAAACCGTGCAAGACCCATCGGAAATGCAAAAAAAGCAAAGCAGAAAGCAAGCAAACCCCGCAAGACCCATCAGAAATGCAAAAAAAGCAAAGCAGAAAGCAAGCAAAGCATGCAAGACCCATCGGAAAGGCAAAAAAAGCAAAGCAGAAAGCAAGCAAACCCCGCAAGACCCATCGGAAAGGCAAAAAAAGCAAAGCAAAAAGCAAGCAAACCCCGCAAGGCCCATCAGAAATGGGGGAAAAAAACCCAAAAAGCAAACAAACCCCCCAAGACCCATCGGCAATGGGGGGAAAAAACCCAAAAAACAAAGAAACCCTGCAAGACCCATCACAGCATAGAAACATAATCCCGCCACCCAGCCCAAAACCACGCTGCAAAACCCACCCAGAACAGTTTTTAAAAAGCAGAAAGTAGCACCTTACCTTACCAGGCAGTCCGAAGCCTCCTCCGATCGCACTCACTCTAATCGTTGGGGCGAAAGAGCTACAAAGAAGCAGCCTCTTCACCTACCAACAGTTAGCAATTTGAATTCCCTGCCTTTTTCCCCTGCCTTTTTCTGGTTGTAACTCGAAGTTCCGGCCACAAGTCGAAGCAAAATTTTGCGGCTGGAGCTGGTCGTAACTCGAAATGGTTGTAAGTCGGGACGTTCATAAGTCGAGGCACCACTGTAATGCTCAAAGTGGGTTACAATCTTCACAATGCTGTGAAAATAAGTAAAACAAATTTAACAATAAAATAATTAAAATCAAATAAAACCAACACTAACATAAGAAACATTACAATCAATTAACTATGCAAACAGTTAAAAATGTCACAGTAAATTAGATATGTTCTTTCATTGTGAAAAGAAATTATCAGGAAAATGAGCATGCTATTAAATGTATTGTATTAATTTTTTTTTTTCATGTCAGCCATTAGGATAAAGGAAGTACCTGATTTATCCTGTACTGTACTTCAACCCTCCATAGTACAGTTCATCTGTGTGATGGACTGTCATCTATGACAATTCATGCCCTTATAATGTGGTCTCTGAGGTTTCATAAAATTTTTTAGATTCAACCGTATTAAGCAATGTTACAAATGTCTCTCTAGTGCTGATCTTGTTGCCACTAGAGAGACATTTAAAATCATCTGACCTATTTTCTATCTTCCTTCTCTACTTTCTTATCTATATAAATCCCCATCTTTTCATTTAGATTTTTCAAGAGGAACATTTCTTTGCTCCATGCCTGATTCATATCAAAATCTGCTCTATGGACTTCCATGTCTTGCATCCCTGAAGCTAGACTGCTGCTTTCAGGTGAGATAGAATATGCTGCCTATCACCAGTGTTAATTCAGTTGTCTGCCCAGTTGGCTTAAGTAAGTATACTGAGGAAGATATCCTCTTGTGTTTTGCCTCAAGCAGCAAAATGGCTCTGGCCAGTCCTGAAGATGGCCAATGTGTCCTGCTCTGCATATGACAGTTTTATGTCTGAATAGCTGTCAGGGGATAAGCCTGTATTGAGGCATCCTCTATTTGAAGGGCTGATTTGAAAATACAGACACTGCTGAAGGGCTGTTTTAAAGATATAGACAAAGAGAGATCAAGAACTTGGAAGTTGTACAAATATTGCTTTGTAAGGTTCCATTAACTCCAGAACTGTTTCTATTGAGTATGATACCAGATAATATAGATAAAGCAAAGAAGTGTTTAGTTATATATATATAGTCACTGCAGCCAGAATTCTTTATGCCAAAAATTGGAAAAGTCCGGTGGTACCGAAACAAGAGGATCTTACTGAGAAGATAAGGGAAGCGGCAGAAATGGACATTCTATCAGAAGTGATGAAGGACTGTCCTACACAAAAGGCAACTGAAAGATGGGACTTATTCTATAAATGGTTAGAGTCACCAGATAGTGCTTGAATAACATAGATACTACACACACTTGATCTTAGCCAAAAGGCCGAGAATCTTGAATATCATAGATCAAAACGTGAGCTAAAATCTGGAAGGCAGAAAATAGTAGAAAAGTGGAGTTTGAATTTTGATATTGCAATATGAATAGATTGGATGTTAGTATATTTTTGTTTCTCCTCCCCCCCTCAACCCCAACCCTTTTTTCCCCTCATACCTCCTCTTACCTTCTGTATCCCATACCCTAACCCAAGTTATCAAAACAATAAAAATAAAAAAGGGAAAAAAAAGAACTTGGAAGTTGTACATAAACAGTTAGCACCCAGCCTCAGCAGACTGAGTAGGTATTCAGGTCACCTGGTCACATCTTCTCTATTGTGGGTGATGTCTTTCTGTTTAAATTATAGCCATTCCCCCACCCCCCCACCCCAGAATAAAGAGGCAAGACACAAGTGCTGGAATAATTAGGGCCACACTTTATTGAACAGGTAACATTAACTCTTGCTGTTCCCCAACAGGGGGGGCTGTAGTAGTTCAGCATCAGGTATGAGGCTGAAGGTCTCATTGGACTCCCTCCACAACCACATTTGGGCGAGTCCCACACCCTGTTGTCTTGTGGTCCCTTGGACAGCGCAATGCTGGACGGTGCCTAATGTGACCACCCCCGGGCCTGTAAGCCCCCTCTTGTTGGCAACCCTCGTCCTGGGCAGGGCCCAAGCACATCCTCCCCCCTGGCACTATAACCTCATGATCTGCAATGCCATGAGGTCAGACGGGCTATCACCTCCCTTGTACTCCCTGGGCACTCACCGATCCTTGTTCTTTCCATACTACCTGTCAGTGTGACTGATAAATGAACCACTAACTTCAAAACAACAAACCTATACCAGTGTGGGATAGGTGAAAAATCCTGCCAACTATAAGCCAATTCGGGTAGCAAGGAAAGAATTCCTATCTGGCCCCCAAAAGGGCAACCAGTTAGACTCACACTGGTCTAAGGGTGGGGTGGGTGGGAAGAAAGCCTCAAAAGAGGAGGAGGGGGAGGGGGAGCACAGTTATACACTGCACTCCCTAGACCCAACCCCTGGGATGATCTGCTGTAAGATTCTTGTCTTGCCTCATCCCGGGGGGGGGGGGGGGCAAAGAAGCTCCACTCTGTCGACGCTGCACGTGCTGGCAGAGCCACCAGTATTTGTAAATGTATATCTTGATGAGCATACACACATGGATTTCCTCCTTGCTCCACTTTTTGGGAAATGCATTTCCTTATTTTGGGTGATTAATATGTGGCCATTCATGCAGATCACATGGAAGACAGGAGGGCCTGGCGTGCTCTGGTCCATGGGGTCACGAAGAGTCGGACACGACTAAACGACTAAACAACAACAACAATTCATGCAGAAAAGAATATCCACATTTTTATATTTTAAGGTACCATGAAAACTCAGAGTAGGCTGTTCTGTGGGGTCCCCTACCAAAGGAGGGGGGACCTATTTAGAATTCCATCAAGTATCACACATCTAGTTAATGGTTTCTGCTAGCTTCTGTCCAGTGCAGCAATGGTGAAAGGCAGGTGTCAATGCAGCTATAATAATTAAAAGGCAACACAAACCTGCAAAATGTTTGGAAGTCTGTGAATCAGATATGGCCTTACTGCAATCACCAACTTTTCATTCTTCACCAATTTATTTTTCATTCATTACCTCCAGCTTTAAAAAAAAGCAACTTGAAAGGAGGAATGGGGTTTTCTTAGCAACACTTGGGGTTTTTTTTGCCTTCTAGGTGCAAAAATGGTCTCAGAGGAAAGCTGTGTTTTTCTCCCTCAGGAACACCAATATGAGCTCTTCTTTTTCCTGTCAATAGAGTTGACATAGCAATATTATGCGTTTTTACTGGTCTTCAATCAAATTCCAAGTTATCTTTGACAGGCTTCTGAGAGATTATCAGGATATGCCTCTTGGCAAAGGAGGAATTGGGAGCAGGAAAAAGAGCAGGTGTACTATTAAGGCATATAGTTCTGTTAGTTATAGATTGCTGGAAATTGGTTTAAAACAATGACAAATAAACGATGAGAGTTCACTTGTCTAGTACAGACCTTGGAACTGTTTGTTTAAACATACAGTATGTCCTGGTCTGAGATTCCAGAACTAAGGTAAATCCTTCAAAGTACAAAATTCCAGAGACAAGTCTATTCAGACATTTATTGCCCTGTTTTTGTTTCTGTTTCCCCCATGACATGAGCAGGAGAACATCTAATCCTCCCATGGCCTTCCTCATATGAAAAGCAACAGTGTCTGTAAAACAGCTGCTCCTGCTGAGGCATAGAATGTCCATGCAAGCAGTACCTCAACATTTCCAGGGCTTTTCCTGATGTGGACAGCTTTCATGTGAGCAACAACATCAAACATAATATAATTTCATGTTGAAAAAGTGACAGCGGAAAGGTGAGGGGAATGTCTAGTGCTCTTCTAGTGCTCATATGATGGATAAAAGCTGGGTAAGTAATGCCTAAATAAGACTTAGCAAACCCTTAATCTGTGACTCAGTAGATCTGTGTGACTCAACGGAATAAGCAAAATGGAATAAGCAGAATAGTATAATGTGCTTTCCCCCACCAAACACGTGGGAGTTAAATGAATAGATGGTATGTGCAAATGAATTTTGTGTGTGTGTGTGTGTGTGTGTGTGTGTGTGTGAGAGAGAGAGAGAGAGAGAGAGAGAGAGAGAGAGAGAGAGAGAGAGAAGGAATGATGGTAATGAATGTTTTCTCTGGGTATGTTCCAGTGAAGCACGATGAATGGTGCAATATGGAAGAGTGGGGTTCCAGAAAACCCTAGTTAGTCACTGCAATGCTGGCCTCCATACTCTGGCATCTGTAGTCCAACGAAAGAATTTTCCCCACCTCTGAAAGTTCAATACAAATAAGGGAAAATTAGTACACCAATTTCCCTCTTTGCCAGTTTCATTTCTTAATCATAAAATACAGGTTTTGTGTGTCCCTGTTATAATAGGCCATTTTAGTGGCTTGTGTGGTTCAGAAGCAAATGGCCCTGTCCCTTTCTTTTCTTGACCCCCTCCCCTCTGCACCACTGTTTCTGAACGTCAAAATCTGTGTGCTTTATGTACCAATTTTATGGAAATGATGTGTTCCTGCCTGCCATCAATGCAAAAACAAAGATCATAATTACAGCCTTTTGGAATCTGTGCAACTACCTAAATTATAACCTAGATGTCAGCTTTCCTTTAAGACAGTTAATGTTACCCGTAATACTTTGCATTGTGTTTCTCAAGGAGCAGAAGTGATTTGCAGCTATAGTATGAAATTTGACATGGTTAATACAATTTGAAAAGTAAGTTAACTGAATTAACCTCCTCCTCCAGGGCCATGTCCAAGTAACGAACACTTTCTTCCCAGCACAACAAGCTTTTGGAGGCATGTGTGCATCGTTCTTCTGCATAACTCCCAACAGTATATGGGTTTAACCCACCAGCAGGAAGTATGCACAACTTCATTTTACTTTAGGAGAAGAAACCATATCACAGAGTTTATTTTGTCACCAACAATTCTTCCGTTGAATGAATTATTCTCTCCATTTCCCTTTCTCCCTATCCTACTTATCTGCATCTATTGAAAGATACCTCTGAAACTTTTCAAGGTGAGAGAGTGTGCCATTCACATTTGAGTGCAGAGTTATGTGGGAGGAGTAAAGGGCCAACGGTTTACATTTTTTAGACTGTTCTTTACCTGTTCTGACTTCTCCGGACAGTAAAAGACAGAGAATTCTTGGAGTTGCTGATGTCATTTCCTTGTTCTCAAATTATCTCCTAAATCTTTCTAGGAAAAGATTTCCCTGCTGGTGTTACCAAGATGCTGGCGACAGCTATGGCTCAACAGTGTGCAGGGAGAGGGTTGGAAACCCCACAGATGCATATCATCATGGCTGTTATGGCTGCTTCTGGAAAAAGAAGAAAATCAGAAGATCCAATTGTAGCTCCCCCACAAAACAAAGATGGCTGAAATGAATATTCAAACTTGGCTACTTGTGCAACCTGTGTTTTTCACTCTGTGATACAGGACAAGCTGCAACTGTCTATTCCTCATAACTAGTGTCAGTGCCATTCGTGTTTTAATAACATGGGCGACCTGGATAGACAATAATCAAGGTTTATACAGTTGTGGAGGAAGATAAAGAGCTTCCTTACCCACCAGGTTAGCATGCAGGTAAAGCCAACCCAGGCTAGGCAAGAGCTGCTAATTCAATGTGTTCATCAAAGACATAGAGATTTAGAAACTATCAATTTCTTTCAGAACAAACATGTAGGCACTTCATTAGCTAACTGAACTAGGAATAACTCACTGAAGAAGTAAGTGAAAGGAGACCTCTGGGCCTCCCTTGTATATCTTGCTGATTCACTCGCCACATGAATACAAAGAGAAGTCTGTTTATAATTAAAGCTCTGCCTCTGCAAGACTGGGCAATTCAAATTTACTAAGCCATACTTCATCAAACAAAGGTAGTATAAAACTTATTGGTAAGGTAAATAGTTAATCTTTGCCTGGCAAAAAATTCCAGGCAACTCAAAAACTCAAATTACGTGTTTGGGTTTTTTTTGTGTGTGGGTTTTTTGGTGATCCAATAAAAGTATTTTAGCTCAGCCTCAAACTTAGTTACTATGGATGGATTACATGGCAGTTCTTAAACTTGCTGTTGAAAATGCCATGAGTGGCAGCCTAGGAGAAAATCTGCTGCCAGGGAGAAAAATCTGTTCCATAAGTCTGATCCTCAGTGATCATTCCATCTCTTTCAACCCAGTAGGCATGGCTACAATTTTGGTTGTAACAACTTGAGATAACAAAACATATTGTAATATTTTGCTAATTTACAAACTGAGGCTTTTATTGTCCTAGCCCACAAAAGAGGTCTGTGTGTTCTCACCTGAGGAGTTGGCAGATTTATGAGGGTGGAGGGGCAAGTTGGCATTTTACCTGGGAGGAGGTGGGATTGCAAATGGATATCTTTCCACCTCTGTCTCATGTGGAATCTTGACATGACCAGACACCTTGAGGCAGAATTTTAAACCCATGCAAGATTTCTTGTCTCCATCCAAAAGTAAGACAAACTGCTCTCTCTGTCCCCACCTCCAGTTGTCTGTAATTTATGGGAAATGCCTCTTGTGTCATTTCCGTTTGAGAACCAAACACACACAGAGACAGAAAGACTGGCTGATTGGGGGGTGGGGGGAAGGTGCAGCACCCTCATCTCCATCCGCTAAAACAGCAGTCATCCTTGTTTTTGGTAATTTGCACAATTAGAGTTATCACACTTTCCTCCCAAATAACTGGCTGTGGGTGATCATGGAACAAAGGAAGGCTAATTGCCTTAGAGAAAAAACAAAGGAGTCGACAACGGATGTCCGAGCCAGCGGAGCCTACAGGCAATGCCCTGAGAGCTCTTTTATTTACTTAGCATGATTTACATAGTATGTTGTGAGAGAGACAGATAGGATACTAGTTACCTAATCGTAACCAGGATTGGCTGAAATAACCCTTTGATCTTATGCTCTACCTCTAAGCGAAAGGGCAGAATAAGGGGTTACCCCACCTGCTGGCAGCTGCTGCTTCCTGCCAGGAGTGTATGCACGTCACTGGAACAGAATGCAGCTACAACCTTTAAGCAGAAGTTTCCCACAACTGGCAAGTGTGAGAACCCTAGAGGGAAGGGCAGGGATTCATGGTCATCTTCACTGGAGAAAAAACATTGCAGTGCAAGGCAAGAAGTAGCACGAGAAGGAAGTGCTGGAGGAGAAAAAGATTGACACCTGAACCACCAGTGAATACTATTCCATAGGGAACATCAGGAAAGGAAGCCCCTGCCCTGACACTGCCCAAGACAGGACAGGGGTGGTACCAGGCCCATGCTACTTCCTCCTCTGTCACATGTGGACTCCACAATACCAACTGAACATGTCCAAGACCCTTGAAAGAGGACACCGCTCCTTCATTTACTTGCCTTCTCCATCCCTCCAGGACCAGCATTCATAAGTGCTCCTAGAACTGGTAGACTGGGGCTTCTTCATCAATAGGCTGCCACTTTTGTCTTTGTCCCCCTGCATTTCTCCCTCTATACTGTGAGTTGCACAGCTTTTACTAGGGTCAGTAAACAACAGCAGTATCAAGTCTGCAGATCTCTTATTATTCATCTTGAGGCTTGTAAAAGGCACTGTACAACCTAATTAGAAAATACAAAGTGTCTAGGACAGATAACCCTTGTAATATGAATGATTTTAATATGAAAATGCACAGAAATCCTAAGCATTTGTAATGCAAGATCAAAAACTGAAAGGTATCACATATTCAACACTGGGGCCAGATAGTTTGTTCCAATTAAATAAGATATCAAAACAGCTAAATGCCAAAACTGGCTGCATCACAAGAAAAAAAAAGTGCTTAGGGCAGAGTAGACGGATCGCTGAATTCATGAAAGCTTGAAAAATATGCCTCCTTCATACCACTGCTGTAAGACAGATAGGAGGAGGGACATTTTGCCCCATTCTTGGAAAGAGACAAAGCACATTGGCTGATCCTTGACATCACTGAATCCCATGATAAGAGCAGAGAGGCAAGGCTTTAAAAAGCAGCCCTGACACAACATAGCAGGGAAGTTGGCAAGTCTTTGGGTCAGAGTCTGAATTGTTGGATTCAAGTCCCAAATCTGAGTCCAAATCTTTGAGTCCAAGCTCGGAGTCCCAAGCCTCGAGTCTGAGTCTCCAGTCCCCATTAAAAATGGATTTCTGGACCAGGAAGCCCCAGAGCCCTTCCCTCAAAAGCAGGAGAGGGAGGAGAGATCCCAGCACTCTAGAAGCTAAAACTCAAACCAGTGCAAGAGATGCTTCCTTTGGGAACTCAAGGGAAAAATTCTGGTAACAAGGAGTTAAAGATATGAGTTGCAATCCCTAGAGGGGAAGGGAAGCAGGGGATGCAGGGTGGGATTTCCTTAGCAACTTTTTTAAAAAAATCTTCTTCCTGTCCCTCCCTTTAATTCTTCCAGATGGAAGTGGGGCTTCATCTCCTCCAAAGGCTGTATCTCACTACAGGGGAGGCCTTCCTCCCATTGTGTCTTTGGAGGTTAAGGTGAGTTCTTCTGTGGACTGAGAGGGAAGCAGGAGGGGGAAGGACCCCAGACTCAAAAACACAACTCAGAAAAATGGGTTTAAGTTGTGAGGCAAATCCGAGTCAGTGAAAAGAAAAGCAAGTTGAATTCGAGTTGAGTTGCCAGTGCGACTTAAGTTGTAAGTCATGAGTCCTCATCCCTGCAACATAGTCCTCTTTGGTCTTTTGTGTTTTGCTAATCCACATGCCAAGTGGGGCCATGGTGAGGTTTTCTGGTTGCCCTGGAGCTGGAAAGGAATTGTTGGCCCAGGTGTTCTGATTGGCTTATTGAACAAAAAGGGCTCAGGAAATTTTTGCCAATCCCATTCTGATAACCAGGAGATATCGGCACATCAGACAGCACTATCGATTTAAATAGGTCATAATTTGGTATAGATGATAATTTGGCCGGAAATGCTTGGAGATGAGTTGGCAGTGGTGAGATCCAGGGTGTGCTACTGGGTGTTTGGACCCTCCTGTTTGGATCCTGTGAAACTTGTGACTCTGAGATGCAGTCTATGATTACCGTATGAGGCCAATTTGGGTCACAACCAGTTCTAAATCCTGTAACTTGGGCTGGAAACAGACCTGGGAAAGCCTCGCCCAGATTGGCCTGATGGGGCAAGGCTAAAATGTTCAGCAAGGTCCAGGGCTGAGGCTTTATCCTGTCTGGGCAGGAGAACT
This sequence comes from Intellagama lesueurii, assembly GCA_037013535.1. Taxonomy (NCBI): domain Eukaryota; kingdom Metazoa; phylum Chordata; class Lepidosauria; order Squamata; family Agamidae; genus Intellagama; species Intellagama lesueurii. The sequence continues at coordinate 161,991,456 of JBAJHW010000005.1, forward strand.
TTCTGGTGAGATAGTTGATTCTAGGCCTAGGTGATCCTAGACCCAACTATCTTTAGGCCCAACTGCTGGTTAGGGATGCAAATAGTTCACTTCTAGTGTCTCATCTCATCATTTCCTATGGGTTGTGGGAATAAGGACATGGATCTACACTTTCACAGATTTTTCCCCCCCAGATCTCATGGAAGTTATTCTCAACTCTGTTTTAGAAACAGAGTTCAGAATTTAGCAAGGAACTAAGGAGGTTAATAATTAATAACTTGCACACTCCTTGGGTTTTAATCCTTTTATGTTGTGTGATGCTATTTCACTTCATTGGTCTAGCAGATTCATAGAGGGAATACGAAGGAATTTTAGATGTCATCTGTACCGAGTACAGGAAGTCCACTAATATACCATTCCTGATGAGTGGATCTCTCAACCCAGCCAAACATTTCTGAGCAGGGGTGGGCAACTTCTAGAGATCTACTGGTCACACATGCCCTTCTTTGGGCCTTGGAGGGCTGCACATGCCCATTTGCTCCACATAACCCATTTATTTCCCTTCTTTAAAAAAAGAAAGAAAAACCTCACCCTTCTATGAGGACTGGTTCAACTTCACTATGATTTCATCCCTTCCAAGCCTGTTTAAGGCTCATAGAAGAATTAAAACAAGAAGACCCCACCCCAGCTTTTATAAAAGGAAGGTTCTCCATCTTTTGAGGCAGACTATTCAGCTATTAAACATCTTGTACTATCACTGTTCTTCTAAGATTATAGCTTGCACTATTTGATGTTCTTCCTAATTTTTGGTCAAAATCCACTCTTAATATAGTTTGAACTGATTACTTTGAGCCCTGCCCTATGGGCCACTACCACCAACAAAAAAGATTCTATCAAATATCTTAAGAAGTTTCTCATATCATTTCTTAATTTTCTCTCCAAGTTAAGCATAACCAAAGTATCCTCCTATTCTCATAGGACTTGATCTCCAGGACATTACAACTTCAGCCCCTTCACTGGCCCTGCTTAATTGTCAGAGAAAACAGTTGGAAGTGAATCAGGATCTGTGAATTAGGAGCTATGAGAAAAGGCCACAGTCAGGCCAAATCCATCCAAACTTCAAGGTGTGTGAGGAAGAATAGCAAAAAAGGAAGTCACAAGTCAGGATAGAAGAACAAGTTAGGACCAAAGGATCAACCAGAGAGCAAACTCAAAGAGTAGGTAAAAATTAACACTGAAGAACACCCAAGAGCATGGGAACCTGCCAGAGCTCAAGAAGATCATTTTTCACTCAGGCAAATCTTAATTAGGATTTTTTTTTTTAAAAAATGCTAATATTCCTTTATATTCAGAAATACTGAATGACCAGCTTGAGTCAGTCGGGCCAGACCTTCACTGAGGAAATTTCACTGGGAAGTTGTCAAGACAGAAAAGCTGCCATACATCCATCAGCTCCTGACACAAATAATTTCAGTATTCCTTCAAGATTTAGTTGTCTTAGGCAGGAATGTTTTTTTTTTTAAAAGCATATAGAGATTTTACGTGGAGGTGTATCTCCAATGTTCATTTCTCCAAGAAATTCTAGGACCCTCATTCACTGCATTCAGGCTGTCTTTTGTATTATATGCACAAATGAGGCTCAGTGGGTGATATACAAAGATGCCTCTAAGACATCATTACATTGCACACTTTAAAAAAAATGTTTTTAAAATTATTTCAGCCATCAAACAATGACCAAAAGGTTATTTTGTGACCACAGTTTGTGTGAATTGATTTCCTATCCAATTGTCTTCTGCAAAATTGCTATTCTGCTATATGTGAAATCACTCAGATGGTCCTGTAACACAGTAGGTTGGAGTATCTGGCTGCAGAGCCAGATGTCAGGAGATCAATTCCTCACTTATTTCTTTGAAATAAAAAAGTCATCACATTGGGTTGTCAATGTATCAATCTTTGGAAGGGGGAAGACCATGGGAAAAAAGATGTTACAGAAACCAAATAAACTTTTCATCTTAGCTCTAATTCTGTTGGGTTACGTTAAGGAATGCTGACAAGGTAATATGAGGACAAAAGTTCTCCACCTGGAGGGGTAGCACTTTGGTTCAGAAAGGAACAGACTCTCTGTTGATGTTGTCACTTGGTGTTTCCCATGAGAATTTTATACAACAGGTGGAGAAACGAATATTATATAGGCTTATCCTGGACTTGTTCATGTGATACCTCAGTTGCTGTACTGTTAAGGAGTCAGGAGAACCTGCACTGACAGGAGAGGTTTCTTTCAACAGTCAGTCAACAATAACAACAAAATCTACATCAAACTCAGAGAGATTATTTGGCGACCTTTTTCATGGCACTTCAATGACAACTGTCCTTTAATAATGCATTTAATATATATATATATTTGTAGTTGAATCATGAGGTTGTTTTTGTTCTTTTAAAAGTAGGTGTTGCTGACAGGTTTCCTTTCTTTGACAGGTATGCCTCCCTGGTTGCCTGAAGTCAGGAAAGAGACAAGAAATAAAGAAAAAAGAAAACAATTTCTGAAGCTCTTCTGACATCCCTCGTTCAGTGCCAGTTCAGATGATTTTTTCCACCCTGGCTTGACACAGAGATGAAAATATAATATTGCACTCATTGCTTAAGGTACCCTTGTCACCATTTGGATGCTTCTAACTTTTGTTAGTATTTCTCATAGATGGTGATATATGAATATACTGCAGAACTAAAACTTCCTGATTTTTTTTTCCAATTTGGTTTTAGTACTGTGTTTTTTCTCTACCCTGGGAATTAAAGCAGCATAGAAGTGCCTAACAATGAACACAATGAAATAAATCAATGTAATACATAAAAACAAAAAGCAGCCAGTGAAATTAAAACAGTGAAACCAAGAAACAATGTAATCCTAATGAAAACAATATGACCACAGGACTGCTGAGCCCACACTAGGCCAGCTGAGCCTGTGCCAAATCCACACCCTTTCCCCACAGCCTAGGAATATTGGAAACTACTGATCATTCATCTTGCCTTGGTCTAATATTGTCCTGGCACTGGAATTTTGTCACCAGACTGGAGGAAGTTTGGATCTGCCATTCTTTCTGCTCTTTTGCCAACAGATCTTAGCCTTTAGATCACTTCTGCAAGCAGTTCACCCTGCAAGCAAATTTCTGAGGTCACCTGTGAGAAAACGGTTCTACCAGCAGTTGGTGATTTCCATGGGTAGAAGACACTTGTGTCTGACCATAACCAGCACTGCTGAGTTAGTGTTGCAGTGTAAGTCATGAATAAAATATGGTTATTGAAGAATATAAATTGTTCAAAAAGAACAGGAGGAACAGGAGATGGAGTTGCATATTTCTGTACAGAAATACAGGAGGCTAAGCTTGGTTATCACCATAGGTACCTCTATAGTCCACACGTTGTCAGTCATACCAACAGGAATAGCCCCTATAGCCTTCTGAAAAACTTCAGTAGCCATTTGGCATTGGTATTGACCATTTTAATAGGTGTCCATCTTTGTAGACAATAAAAGCCACTGAAACTTCAAACCTCAAATAGGAAATATCTGTGGCGAGGAAACCAATGATAAATCTTCCATCTTCAGATAACTTATCTTGGCCAGTTGAGAAATCCACATCCATGCTGGTACAATTCCATCTTGGAACAGTCCATTGTTGTCATACTAACCACAAACCTCTGAGCTGTCCCTGAACCAAATGCCCTGGTTTATACATTGAGTTTCCTTAGAACAATAATCCAAAGACCCTCATCACAAAATCTGTAGCCATCTCTATTTATTCAAGAAAGGAAATTGTTGGGTACTGGGGTGGGCAGTATGATAGAATGATTCCTAAAATGTCCCAGGTACCCAACAAATGGAGAGATAAATAGCATTTCTGCAGGCCACTGTGACCCCCCTTTGCTGACTGGGACATGGCTGGGGAAAACTAACTCTGCCACCTGGTCTTGGTTATAAATATCAGCTTGGACAAATTCCCACCTACCTTTAAGACCATAGTTTACATAGAGAGGTTTTATTTTGGACCATGCTGGAGTTTCATCACCAATAAGCCATACAATTGGGTGAACTGAAGTATGAGAAGGCGAGCAGTTAAGATGTCTATCTCCCCAAGTGCCTCATTAAGTATGACCTAACATCATACCTCATCATGCCTATAACCAAACTACTAGACATTAATACTGCCCACAGTGCTTTATATTAACCTGAGGTTTTACGTCTGCATTCCTGGATATTTTTATCTCTTATTCTCATGTCCCTGGATCATAGATACTGCCTTACCATGTGGAAGCATCCTGAAATCATTCTCAGTGGCTTTCATTAGGAGCAAATTATGCAAGATGATTTCTTTTTTACGTAAGCAGAACCAGTTTCAGCTAGGTGCACTTTCCATGAAAGCAGATTACAAGGTTCAATGAGTGACAGTACAATTGTTGAGTGAATGAGAATGCCTGTGTATTTGCATATAAAGCACATGCCAACAAACACACAACCTTAACAATAAATGGAAATTGCATATTGAGTTAAGAATGAATGTGCGGACCAAAGACCCCCATGCTTAATTGGAATATAACAATGATATCACTCCTTACCATTATGAAAATGTAACAGAATCAACTACTATAAATATTCAAGGCCTTGGTCTTATTACTTTAGTAGTATGAAGTGAATAATGCAATGCCACAAAGGAGCAAACATTTCACCATTGCTCTTGTGGGATTTCAATGTAGCGAAATTAAAATGCTAAATTTCAATGGATTAAGTTTAGGAGGACTGTTCCCCTGACCCCCACCCCAAAAGACACAATGAAAAAAACTGTTGTGGAAAATAGTACATATTTTAATTTTGACTGGCAACTAGACTTCAGACTGGCATCACATGGCTTGTTCTTCACAATAATGGACAAGATTCATTGGGGTATGTCCACTGACGGAAGTTGCTTCCACCACCAAAAACTCCTCCTGCCTCTTCAAGCTACCATGCACACTCAACATTTACACTGGAGTATGGGGAACCCTATGAAGCAGGTATTTTGTATTCTTCAGAATGGATAGCTCACTAACTTAAATACATTGCTGTAGAGCCAGAGTGGGGTTCAATTCCCCTCAGTTCCAGTGTACCCAGAATAAGGGAATTATAAACCAATTTGGAGTACTTTACACCTAGAAAACCCAGGAAAGGGTCACTATATGTTAGACTTGGTGATACATACTTTAACAAAGAAGCATCCAAACTGATCTTTTCCCCTCCTTTTCTAAGAGAGAGAAGAGTGAGACTGGGCAGGTCTATTCATGTTTTCTCTCTGCACTAAAAAGGGAATAACCAAATTCCAAATCCCTGAAACAAACAAACAAAAAAAGTGTAATCTTTGCCTTTTATTGGGAACCCATAAACAAGACTCACCATAGGGCCCATGTTGTGGTGGCTCAGCGACTCAGCTTCCCCCCCCAATGCTCTGATGATGCACCAAAATGGTGGCTGCCATGTGGCACCACTGCCCAGCCAGCAGGGAGGGCCCAGACATTCCTGATTGGATGGCACAGGTGGGGACAGGGCAAGTAGCTAGCCTGTCGACCTGAAGGGAAGGATTTTCAGTCTGGTCTGCCAGCCTAGCATATAACAGCAGGCCAGGCCACCTGGGGCTTCAGTTGTTCCAAACCACCCACCCTGAAAGCACAGGGGGCATGGTTTATGGCATGCATTTTGTTGCGAGTTAACGGTTTCTTTCTTGTTCTCATCACAGCTTGTTGGTATTTCGGGAGCATTGGGATGGATCTAGAAGAGTGATGGATGGCAGGTGGGGACCTGCCAGTCTCTAATGATAAGGAACCCCTATAGAGGCTCAGGATGAGGGGTTGGGAAGTCCCCCAGTTTGGGGGGTATGGGAACCTGGGCTTGTCCCTGGGTGGCAGGGAGACACAGAGTGGTATACTCCTGTGGGTCTCCACTTGCTGCCATTCTGGTGTTATCACCCAGCTGGAACTGGGAAGATATGGGAAACATCAGGGTCTCCTGGTGGGAGTGGATCCAACTTCAATGCTCATGCCAGGGAACTGCAGGCTGTTATCAATAAAGTTGTGGCCTTTTTTACTCCAAGTTATGTGTCAATGTGTCTTATTCTAGGACAGGGGAAGTGGGCCCACCTGGTGATAGGCCCCCGAAGAAGCCACATGGGGGTGAAAAATATAAAACACAGAGAGAAAGTGAGAGATATATGCAGAGCGTACCACAAAACACAACTCATACTGCTTATTTCACAACCACAACCACCACTGTCATTTCAATCATGCAGCACACTCAAAAAAGTCATTTTAAACATTCAGCACTCTGCATTTTCTCTCAAGAGACTACAAAAGAGACAAGGAGGCAAGAGGAAACAAGGTAAAATATTCCCACACATCTGCTGGTAATGTGGACTATCTCTGTTTGCAGATTGCTCTAGAGAAAGTGCTTAACTTTCTGAATAGTTTACAAGAACAAGTTTGAAAACAATAGAAGACTGGCAGTTCTCTAGTCAAGGAATATTAGTACTTTCACCATGTCAATGTGCTTTGTTACTCTGTAAGTTTTAAAGGCTCAGGAGAGAGTATGAACACAGTGTGTCTTTTCTTAAGTATGTTTTCATTGGAACACAACTGAGGTTCCCTGTGCTGTAATTATATTCTCTTCCATATGGGAAAAGATGTGTGCAATGTAATCTTGAGCTCTGTTGGACTGTTATTAAGCTTAATTACCTCCACCTGCGAGTAGGGAGTACAGCCATGTCATGTGGAATGGGTTCTACATCACACACAGCACATGCACATATTCACATGTTTATGAAGAGCTCAGTGGGCCACTTCTAGAAGTCTTGGGGGTGCATGTCCTCTGTGGTATGTGGATATCTACCTCTCAGACCCCTCTCACCCCAAGATTTTCAACACCCAATTTTTTTATTCACAATGCCTAGTCACACACACTAGGGAGCACAATTTGTCATTTCGCTCTACAGGGCTGAATTCAAGATCAGAAGTCACAGGTCCACAGTGAAAATAAGGTAAAATTGCTCAAGCTATTTTTTTGTCATAAGAAATTTCCAAATCTATTCATATTCAGAACAGAAAGGACCTAAGAGTATGTATAAATAAATAAATAAATAAATAAATAAATAAATAAATAAATAAATAAATAAATAAATAAATAAATAAATAAATAAATAAAAGAATATAGTGTAATATAATGTAAAATTGACTTTTCTCATCCAGGTCTGAAGCTTTGTATGCTTCATTCTGAAAGCCTGAGTTTGCATCCATGAGTTCTATAGGTATGTGAATCCTGACTCAAGTCATTCTTGCACGGTAAAAGGTACAACTTGATAATTATTATATTTCTCTGACAAGTGCTGCTATCAGATGGGGAGCTTTTGAGAAGTTTTTCTCAAAGAAAAGTTGCTTGTTTCCTTTTTTCTTTGATGGAATGCTTAATATTGAAAAATGCTATAACTGTTGCCTTATTACAGGAATTAGTAAAAGTAGTAGCACTGGATGGGTTCTTTGTGTCTTTATGATAGCTCTGTATGTGCACTGATTTAGCGTCACAAAGAGACACTGTTTTTGCACAGAAACAGAAGTTTTATGCAAATTGTACTTTATGCAAATTATCACAATAAGAAATGAAATTAACCAATTGCAGTTTCAGCCTCACACCAAAGCCGACTTCTCTCTCTGGTATTCAAGCAGATTATAGTGCTGCCTCACTATTCCGAGATGGTCAGGGTAACCTAGAATCTGAAGGGCAGTGAGATTCCTTCACATCACTAGAAGTCAACACGTGCTGAGTTAGGATTGCTGTTTCTTTGTTCTAACAGGCACCTTACCTTTCACACATACATGGCAAGCACAAATGACACGATCCTCTCAGTATTGGCAATTGTTAATGCTATTAAAGTTGGCCAGTGTAGATGGAGAAAAAATAGTTTCAACCTTCATTTTTAAAGTTGTTTTTCTTTTTAATCACAAATCCCATGGTTGGGATGGAAAGAATTTGAGGTTTCAAAAATATGACTGCTGGGGAAAATGAATCTGACAGCTTTCCCTTCCCTAATTCAAAGTCAGTGTAACTGCATATGAGACAGGTTAAATCTTTGTTCTTTGGCTTGCCTTTTGTCTCACCAGGGACATCTTTTTCTTGATTGGATTACTCTTCAGTTTGCTTCCTTTCATCATGACCTTATGGGTGTCGGACATTGTTTCAGGTGTAGAACATTGCCTTTGGATTCTGATTAAAAAAAGAGTTGGTTGCCACTGGCATCTTGGTGACACAACACTTCAGATCACCAGACAACCTTTCCCAGTTGCCTCATGTATATGTTAAATAGCATTGGTGACAAGACAGAAACCTGAGGAATCCCACAGGCCAACACCCATGGTATCCAATAGGAGTGGAAAACAGGGAACTGGTACATCCACTAGTGGCAGAATTCCAAATAAGAGACTGGGTCAGGATGTAAACAAGACGTGATAAACTTTATTCTTGTTTAAAAAGCTCGACACATTTTGACAAATGGCCTTCTTCAGGAGCTTAACATAAAAATAGAAATAAATTAATATATAAACAGCAAGCAACAGACAACTGCAAATAATATAGTATTAGCGAATATGCACACAACATGATCTTCTAATATAGATTGATAGCAACATTTTTGATACATGCCAAACTTTGAAATTTTTTTCAGTTCATTTGGTCTTTCTCAGCTCTGACCAATAATCACAAGAACAAATCCCAGAGAAGTGGTATATAAATTATAGACTAATTTATTTCTATTTTTATGTTAAACTCCTGAAGAAGGCCATTCACCAAAACACATCAAAGTTTTTAAACAAGAATAAAGTTTATAACATCTTTTTTACATCCTGAAACCCAGTCTCTCATTTGGAATTCTATCAAATAGGAGTGACCAGGAACATTATCTGAACTCTGACTTCTAGGAAAGATCAGAAACAACATAAAACAGTGTCTCCAAGTTTAATCCCAGGCAGATGGCCTAGAAGGATAAGATGGTCAATTGTACTGAATGTGTAAAGAAGTTTAGCATAATCATAAGGGATACATTCCCCTATCTATTTCTTAGCAGAAATCATCCACCAAACTGGCCAAAGCTCTTTCTGTCCCATAACTAAACCTGAAGCCAGACTGAAATGGATCTAGATAAATAGATCCAGAGAAACCATGTAATCCAGGAATTGAAGTGCCACTACACACTCCAAAATATTGACCAAGAATAGAATATAGGAGAATAGTCAGAAAATATAGATATTACAGTCAGAAAAGAGTTTTCGTACATCTCTTTTTTGCATGTTTTTATTCACTACTTTCTTAAGCTTTTACCACTCTCCTTTCCTACTTGGACTGTTCCCTCTTGACCATGTTTTTGTATCAGAATGGGTATGGGATGGGTCTCCCCATTTCAAGGATCTTGTTCACATCTCCTGTCTTTACATATTGAAAAGCATCACTGGGAAACAAAGAATAAAAGTTACCTCTACTGGACCTATATAATCTACAGCATTCAAATGAGAACAGATCCAAGGAATTTTACCTGTGAAGAGCTGTACAAATTGTGTACAATTGGCTATCAGGTGATCTACATTCTCTTCTTGTGCGCCAGAGCACAGTAGGTTTTTGATTAACCCCCCCAAAAAACACACACACCCTCAGATGGATAATTCTGTGAAGATGCAAAGGGGTAGGACAAATGGTTTTTATATTGCCATCAGTGCCTCAGAGGATATTTTAGTGAGTTCATGTTCAGTCAGACTTGTTCTGAGTTTTCCACTGGCATTACTTTGCTAACCACTGTCTACATGTTTTGTCACTGTCAGGTTCCTTATAAACTATACTCTAACAATAGCTGAGGACAAGAGGTTGACCAGAGCTTTAACACTATTGCCCCTAAGAGTTATGGGAAAATCTCGAAGAGCCATCAGAAACTCTCTAGACCTATTAGCTTCCTTGGGCAGGCCATTTTAATCAGTTCCATATCCTTGTAGAGGTCTAATTCCCTATGAGTCTAAACCCCACAAATGCATCCATCTGTACATGACAACAAAATAATCCAGATCGCCATCATCCCACAGAGGAAAACATGTTGTATATTGGTTTCCATTCAGTTACAAACATAGCTGATAGTGATGAAATGAACTAATATTTATTGTGCTATGACTAGTGTTATCACTTTGTTCCCCTCTCCTTTGTAGTTCTGTAATAATAAAACAATAATTATGTGCCATCAAGTCAATACCAACATAAGCCAATCCTTTCCAGTGTTTTCCTAGGTATAAAGCACTCCCAAAGTGTTTTATAAGTACCTTCTTCTGGGGGTACATTGGAAGTGTGCAGCTTTCCCAAGGCTACACAAGCTGGTTCTCCTCCCATGAGGCACAGTGGTCATCAAACTCCCAGCCTCCAGGTATACAATTCATTGAGCTATCCAGCCTTCTTTGTCAAAGGAATGGAAAAACTTTTATTGGAAGAGTGAAATTAATCTTGAAGAGTGGTATAAAGAAATGTGGAGTTTAGCAATTAATGATAAGTTAACATGTGAAATGAAAATAAGAGGAATGGTAAAGTCTAATGATTTCAAAGATGTAAATTTATACTTGGAATATGTCTTTTTGAAGGGGAAATGCTGTATGCCAGCAGAAGAATCAATGTAGTTTTGGAGAGGAATGGGGTGAAAAGTGGTACAAATTGATATTATTGGTCACCTAGTCCCAAGGGTGGAGGTGGCACGGGTGGGAAATGTTTATTGTGTATTGTGTATAGTCACTACTGAGTTTGTATTTTAGTTTTATTTCTGTTATTTGTAACTTTCCTTTTTATTAATAAAATTTTAAAAAATAAAAAAGGAATGGAAAAACTTTTAAAGTATATGGCCTTGTTCTTTACGTATTTGTCAATTCAATAACATTTATTGGCATAGGAAAATTAAAAGCATACAAAAAAAAAGTCACACAACTAGAAATGTAACGGAAAACACATACATACGTATTTGTCTTCGGAGTGCAGAAAATGGAAGACGCAGAAGTAAGGGGTGGTCTCAAAGACTCAAAGACTCTAAGGCACAGAAGAAGAACTTTAAGGTAGTAGCAGGTTGAAAACATGCTCCCCGCTGACACAGTGCTAAAAGGAAAATCATGCAAGATTGTATTTTCCAACATTTTGTCATTTCACTTATCTATTACTTAACTCCTTTAGATCCTCTCAAATTTCTTCCCATGAAAGACAAATGCAGATACTTTTGCATCTCACATTTAGGTTCACCTAGGAATACTGGGAACCAGGTTACACTTAAATACCTATAAAAGAGAATGACTTCTTTTGCAACTGAGCCTTCCTATAAAATAGTGAATCTTATATATCATAAATCCAAGCAGTTGGCAATTCAGATGAACTGCTTCCTACGCTGGAGTATTAAGATATGATATAGTTGTGATATAGCCATTGTGCCCACAAGAAATACTTAATTAATGTGGATCATAATTTATGTCTATGTAACCTCTGCTGATATATTATTCTGCTTGAGTGTTATCCACATCTACCCTAGTAAATCAAGACAGATTACATTCTATTAATATTGTATTTTGGTAGAGTGAATTTAGTTGTTGTCTGCTATCAGCTAGGTGGTGGGTACATGTGCAGAAGCAGCAAGCATGGTTCCAGGAAGAGAGGTCAGGCCCACTGCCTCTGAGAATGGAGGAGGAGGAGATGGCGGTGGTAGGACCAGGTGGGGAGGCAATGGGGGCAGGGGCAGGGGACAGATGGGAATCTCCTTTTGCTGAAGAAAATGAAGCGCTGAGGGGGAAAAGGTTTGGCATTTCGTTCTATCTAGTCAAAACAGGATTCCTGAACTGGTTCAAGAAATGAAACACAAACCAGCCCAATTTGTTCAGTTTTATGATTCATGGTTCAGTTCATGCCCATCTCTAGTGCAGACAGTTTGGATTCCTTTGTCTTTTTTAGCATATAAAATACAACATGGTGGGCTGCTTCCCCTGACTGACAGAATGTGAATGGTTGAGCCTTCATGTATGATTCCAGATCAGATATTTGCTTCTTGATCTTCTCTTTGTTCTAAGGGATACCAATGAGAAGATTTAGAAGCTGTTTGGAAAAAGTGTTACACAGTCTTTCATCATAATCTGCATAGCTTGTGGATGGTGGTGGATTTTTCACTTTAAGGTTTCTAGCCTTCATCTGCAGAGTGGGACCACAGTCTATGAAAGCATATGTCAAATAAAACTTGTTAGTATCAAAGGTGTCACAGAACTCTACAGTTTTTGCTGCAAGATATTAACATGGTTACCTCCTTGGGGAAAAAAGGGATGTGATAATGAAATTCTCATTTTTAAACCAAATATTTAAATCATCATCAGCTACTGTTTGGGTTAACTGTAGTTTTCAACATCAGGTCAAAACCAAAAGAAACATGAAAAAACAAGGAAGACAAAAAAACAAAAGAAAGATTAAAAAAGACAAAAAAGAAAAAGAAAAAGGAAAAAAGACAATGTGAGTTTTCGTGGAAAATGTCTACCTCCTCAGACCACTTGTCTACAAAAGCTTACATTACAATATAGCAGTTAGCCTTTTAAGTTGTCCCAACATTTTTGTCTTCTTTTTAAATTTATTTTTCTTTTGCTTTCAACCTGATATGCTAGCACAGACTATCGCAGCTACCTCTTCTAAAACTACAACTATGAAAGGCCTTGATTTTCAACTCCATCATTTTATTCAGAAGGCCTGCATGTGGCATTGTGTCTGTGTGGCAACAGATTGCTAAACTGAATAGCATTGGTTAACGTGGGGGGGGGGGGGGAATCAAGAAGAAAGATATATACTGATAAAGATTTATGCAGAAGTTATTTCCTTAGGCTAACCTCAATATATATTATTCTACCTGGGTGTCTGATCATAACAGCTAATCTTAAAATCTTGGTCTTGCTTTATTAGTTCACATCTGTTAAATGAAATTAGGTTCATTGCTATACAATAGGGAAGCAAATCTGCAGCTTGTGTCATGCTTTAGGCTTCTTTTCAAAAAATTGTGGTGAAAAAGTAACCCCAATGGGCGATTTAGTTTGGGGGAATCTTTAGGAAAAGATTGGGCTTGTAAAATTTCCATTTAGAGAGACAGTGATGAATAAGAAAAGAGCTTTTATTCCCCTTGTTATCCGGTTTCTCTCAAGAAAGAAAGCTTCAAAAAAAACTGTTAGACCGAGACACGAAGGCTTCTTGTGAGGTTATTTTATTGCAAAGGAAAACGCCTGCTGCAGAAAGCGGGGAGAAAAACAATTTACCACGCAGGGCAAAGGCTTTTCTCCAAAGAACAAAAGGAGTGGTACAATCTCTTATAGCCTGTCCCTTCCGGGCGATTTGGGGTGGGCGCACAATCTCCTTAAAGGGGTCAGAAAGTTAGTTGGCGAAAATTCATTGGATTAGTAAAAACACCTTTCAAACATGCGCAGAACAGATAACCGGACCTTCTTCTCTCCCTGGGGCCCCTGCATTCCATTCTTATCTACTACAAAGCATGTTGTTTTTCAGTAAACGGACCTTCTTGTTTTCAGAAAACATTAGTCCTTGAGTCAAGAGGAAAAGCAAAAAGAAAGGGAGGGGTTGGGCCCGCTTTTACGGGGCATTCTTTTCTCTGAATAAGTCAAACACAATTTTCCTAACAAATCCCTCCTTTTCTTTTTCTACACATTTTGACTTATTCACAATTATAAATTTCGTCCTGGGCTGGGATGATTTTGTAGCTTATTTCAGTTTCTCTTACAGTCATCTGCGTTTTTGGCATTGCCGCCTGAACTGCTGAATTAATCATGCTTCTAAGAAGAGGTATAATACAGGGTAACAACATTAGTCCAGTTGTTGAAAACCCCTCCTAACCACCCAGTGTCATCCATAATTCCAGCCCATTTTTGAATAGGGACATGAGCCAATTTCTGCATTCGACAATTGGAATCTCCCAATTTAACAGGGCGCTTTATTATGTCGGGAGTACGCTGGATACAAAACATTCCTAAAAGATTATTAGACAATTCCCACCTGGTTTTGATAGTGTGCTCGGGTATCCCTGAGAGATTGTACGGTACAGTATGACTCCACTCAAGTACCTCCCAAGGCCACTGATCTCCCTTAAGAGTACCGCCACAAATGTAGCAATTTGAAACATTCATAGTGGTAGCTATTGTTTGTGCCAGTTCAACAAACAGATTAGTTGTCCTGGGAGTCAAAGATTGTTCCCAAGGGTCCGTTTCCATCTCTCTCCAGAAGGTCTGGTATCTCCTCAAATCTTCCCCTATTTTATATTCCTTAGTCTGGACAATTTTAAGGAACGCTTTAGGATCGCTTCCTTTTCCCTCTATAAGTATACTGAACGTCTGATCCCACATGGAAGTTCCCCATTTGTTCTTCTCATCCCACATCTTTGGTTGTAATATGGTAAAGTTAACAAAGTTACAGGTACCCCAAGTGCAGTCAGGTTTTGCAGGTATTGATCTCAAGGTTGCAGTTTTATCTGCAGTGGACCAGGTAGCCCATACTATGCAAGTTGGATTAGTGTGGAATCCAAATCCATGATCCCCCATGGGGCCGCATGATCTAGTGGATCCCATGTATTTGTGCTGTGCCTTATAGTATTTTACCCATTCCATTCCCCCACACTTAGTGTCGTTGAAGGGTTGCCAGGGTGTAGATCTCCACCCAGATCCTTTCAGGATCTTCCTTAGGATCGAAACAAACTGGCTCCTGACTCCCTTTCCTGGTAGTTATCACACAAGGACAAGTAGACCCTGTCGCTTGCAGAATAAAGCTCAGAAAGATCCCTAATACTGTAATCACTTTGCCATCTACCCTTGGTCTACCAATAAGCATCTGTCTGATGTTCTTCCAAGACATCAGAGGGGTAGGCTTTACCGTTACTGGTAGTGGGAGTTCCATTCCTCGTCCTCTGAGTCTGGGCTGGGCACAGACCAAAGGCTTTCGCTCCTGCACTTCCAACACGTCTCGTGGTGTACCGAAGATGCGTAGCGGAGCCATCCCTTAGGAATGGCTTTTGCCTGCGTCGAGCTATCGGGTCGAACCCTCCACTGATAGCTTGCAACTGGTGTTTCCACAGCCCACAGACTTTCGGTCCACAACCTCTCGGAATATCCCACCTTCAGCACATACCACCTCAATGTCGGGCTTTCGTCAAATTTGGTTATTCTGGCACACCAATGGTGAGGGCAAAAGTGGCAATATAGTAGACAATGGGGCTCAAAGGGATCTATCCCTAGCAAGGGATCTTTTAAGTTCCGGATATCGCCTGGTATACCATCAACTGGTTGCCCCAGGCCAACCCCTCGTATTCAGTGTCCCAATAGGAAGTAGTTTGTATTTGCACTATCCACGCCTCTACCTCTCCCTTTGGTGTTCGACTGATTGAACAGGAAAACCAGGGGCAAACACTACCTGTTATATGGGGAACTATGGACATTACTCTACAATATTCGTCCAAATAATGAAATTCGACAATCCTCATCTAACTCTTCGTCATCAGATAATGAAATCACACACTCCTCCTCTGATTCTCCTTCAGAACTACTCTCAGTATCGGTAATTTCACACAGTTCCTGATTCTTCGTAATAGGGCAGACCTTACAGTACTGATTGTGCCACCACTGAGAATCCCACAATTCTGTAAAAACCCCGTTAAAAATTCTTCTTTCCTCCTCCCTATCGATTGTCTACTCGTCTTCCAATACTACTTGATCTCCAATTGAATACCCTTTAAAGAAATAGAACCCCCACCGACTCCTGCTAATTTTTAAGGATACCTTCCAAGTTTGAACCAGATTATTGACCTTCCTTGCTTCCAGGAACACACTAAAGAAGGGGCAACCCTTATGCGCCAATTGCCTGCTGGACATTACTTTTGTTGCCTAAAAATAGTCTTTAGTCCGTCCTCAGACACATGCACGGCTTCCCACCGTCCTTGTTTGGCGCGAGTGTGGTGAGTCCAGCCTAGTTCTTTGGTCCTGACGGCAGTTTCTGTTGTCAACAAGATCTGGAACGGGCCAAGCCACCTTGGGGCGAGCGGTTCACTCTTCCATGCCTTGATGTAAGCCCAATCCCCGGGGTGGAAGGAATGCACTACTACCTCCAATGGCGTTCGCTGCACCGCGATGCCTCGTTCCCTATTATCGGAGAGAATAGAGAACAGGGCCAGCAGATATTTTCTTATAAAGGCATCTTTGAAAAGTTCTAGGTTGGGGCTAATTCTCTGTGTGCTAACATCCCAAATTCCCATTCCATATAGACTCTCAAAGGGCGAGAGTCCTGTAGTGCTATGCGGCTTGGTCCTTATAGCATATAAGGATTCCTAATTTGGCCATTAAATCTCGACCTAGTAGGTTCACTCCTGAATTTGGGGTCCACACGAAATCATGCCACAGCTTTTCATGTGACCCAGGTTTTAGCACCTCTAGGGGTTTTAGAACAGGAACCCGTTGCGTTAGGTTTTCTATTCCTACTATGTTACAATGTCCCCCAGAAAGAGGAAGTTGTCCTTCCCAGGTAGGTTGGCTCAGGCTAGATCTCGTGGCTCCTGAGTCTACCAAAAATTCGATTTCCTTTCCCTCTTTGCCCACCTGCAAAGTTAACAAGGGCTCTGCGCAGGCAGGACTTTTTACCAGGCAGCCCCTCACCTGCCCTTGTCCCTCTTCATTCTTTCTACCTTCCACAAGCTTTCCTCTACCTCCCTGGTTACTATACACTCCTCTCTCACGGCCCCGTCCACGAGTCCCGACCCATGGAGGGTTATTTCCTTTTATTTTCCATCATCTGTGCCATCAATTTCAACTTTCTCTTTTCCTTCTCCTCTTCCCTCCTTACCACTACCTTCTGAGCTTCCGTTAACAAATCTCCTATAGGTTTAGTTGTCAAGTCATCAATTTTCTGTAGTTTGAACTTTATGTCCGGGTAACACCCCGACACAAACTCCAGCCTCAGAATATTTGCGTTTGCTTGATCCTCTGGGTCTAATCCGGTATACCGTCGCATATTTCGTTTTAGCCTTTCTAAATACTCGACTGGACTCTCATCTTTTCCTTGGGGCTGTCCAAAGGCTAATTTCATGCTAACGGTTTTAGGGACTGTTGCTTCTAGTCCCTTTAATAAGAAATCTTTCATTTCCCCACACTGCTCCCTAATATTATCAGCCTGAAAGTCCCAGTTCCCCGGGGTTATCTCAGGGAATCTCTCCCTAGCCATCTGTTCTGTTCGGGCGCCATCCTGCGCCTGCCAAAGCCTTCTAGCATGACCCAACGCTTGGTTGGTATACGTTACTCCTGCTAATTGTTTGCAAATATGTAACAATTCAGTGGGCTTATAAACCATAGTCCCTAGAGCGTCCCTGAGTCCTGTCACGAACCCAATGGGGTCTTCTGGAAGATTAGGCAGTTGTTGTTTTATTACCCGAATATCGGAGTTAGTTAAAGGGACCTCTACATATCCAACCCTAGTTCCCATTGGGACTTCCCTTAATGGGTACTGAGCTGATGCACCGGGGCATTCATCAGTTATTTCAGCTGCCTCCTTTGCCCGTGTCCTAGACCTGGTGTTTGGTCGAGATGGGGTCTGCCCCATCTGTTCTACGGTCTTCTGTAGTTTATTAATTTGTTCTCTAAGTGGATCTAAAGGGGGGGAATACTCTATGGTGGAGGCAGCGCTTAAGGGACTGGCCTGGGTTGGGCCCAAATTCCTACCCCCCCTGCCCTGCCTCTTCGTAAGAAGGAGGCGCTGCTAACTGCTCAGCAGCCTCAGGTGGTGCTGTTGGCGGTGCTATGGGCTGCTGATAGTTAACAAACTCTAAGGGGTCAAATTTAGACATTTCCTCACCCTTCAGCTTGGTATCTAATAGGGTTCTGCTTACTGCCAATTTAACTCCTGGTCCAAATTTTATAATGTACCACATCCAGGAGTCGACATAGGCAGTACGGGGCGGATGAGCAACATAGAAGTTGTCCACCCTTTTAATATCATCGAAATTATTGGATCCGAGTTTTGGCCATCTTGGACTGATTTCTAAATTGGTCCAGACCTCTGTGCACATACGGACCATTTCCTGCTCTGACTGAAACTCCTGTACTTTCACCGATTCCCAATGTAGCAACAGCTTCCCCAATGGGCTGTTGCTAGGAATTCCTAGCTCCTCTCCGCCTCTCGGAGTTGGTGCCGGGGCGTCCCCCTCGAAATTCCTCCTTTTCTTTTGGTCCCCGCTGGACCTCTTTTCCTTCCTAAACACCTGGTTTCCCATCCCACGGGAGACAAATACAAAAGGGAAAAGGGGTTTTGCGACAAGAGTAAGGGGTCTCTTGAGCGCAGACACAATAGGATTGCAACAACCACTCTCTCGACCTGACCCAGGGTACCGGATCACACAACGGCTACCGTAGGGAACTGCAGGTCCACTCAATCCTTCACTCATTCAACAACAACCAACCTGTTCGGAGCTTCCCCACCTTAACTTACCAATGTCCGTTGGCCGGCCGGCTTGGAGGACCTCTTGCGTTCGTGCCTCTTTCCGAGTTCTTGATGCCGAGCAGCCGAAGCGTTGGGAAGGAAGCGGCTGCCTAAAAGGAGACAGGGGTACCCTCCGGTTCGCTTCACCGCCGCCCTCGTTCTGCTCGGCCTCAACTGGGCTGTGGCCCAGCCCCAACCGGGGCTGTTAGGAGATCCCGGACGAGCCCCCAAAACTGTTATCCGGTTTCTCTCAAGAAAGAAAGCTTCAAAAAAAACTGTTAGACCGAGACACGAAGGCTTCTTGTGAGGTTATTTTATTGCAAAGGAAAACGCCTGCTGCAGAAAGCGGGGAGAAAAACAATTTACCACGCAGGGCAAAGGCTTTTCTCCAAAGAACAAAAGGAGTGGTACAATCTCTTATAGCCTGTCCCTTCCGGGCGATTTGGGGTGGGCGCACAATCTCCTTAAAGGGGTCAGAAAGTTAGTTGGCGAAAATTCATTGGATTAGTAAAAACACCTTTCAAACATGCGCAGAACAGATAACCGGACCTTCTTCTCTCCCTGGGGCCCCTGCATTCCATTCTTATCTACTACAAAGCATGTTGTTTTTCAGTAAACGGACCTTCTTGTTTTCAGAAAACATTAGTCCTTGAGTCAAGAGGAAAAGCAAAAAGAAAGGGAGGGGTTGGGCCCGCTTTTACGGGGCATTCTTTTCTCTGAATAAGTCAAACACAATTTTCCTAACACCCTGGAGCAGGAATTGGGCCTTTGTTCCCATCATTTAGGTAACTGAAAGTGAGGACATGTGTACAGAAAAGGCAGTGGAAGGACAAATCCTTCTAGGTCTTGTCTTACCTTCAAATCCCCACTGATTCAATGGACCTACTCTAGTTTGAATTTATTACTAGATTTCAGCCAATCTGTCTTTCAACCTGTCCTTGAATTTTATTTTAGGGCCTTGAGGATTTTCTCTCCAGAACTGCCTTCCTCGATCCTTGTACAAGGGGAAAACTTTGAAATATAGATTTGTCTTGAGATCTGGTTCCTGACACATTTGGATTAGCGATGGTTTTTAGAACTTAATTATCTCTTGGTAACTCCTGCTCTAGCACCTTGCTTGTGCATGGATCTTACCAGCATATGCATTATTATTATTATTATTATTATTATTATTATTATTATTATTATTATTATTATTATTATTAAACACCAGGCAGAGTCAATCAAAATTATAAAAACATTGACTGGTTAACCAAAAACCCAAATATCTATTAAATATTGGTGCAGTATGTATGCTGTTCCTAATATTGCTGTTTTTCGTAGCTCTGATGGTGTTATTTCTGAGATCTGCAACTGCTTATAATACTGTGTGAAATTTCTTGATATTGTTCCCAAAGCCCCAATGACTATGGGAACCACTGAAGTGTGTTTCCTCCACAAGCGAGATGTTTCGATTGCCAGGTCTCTGTATTTTGTTAGTATTTCCAATTCTTTATTTTCAACTCTGGCATCCCCTGGAATTGCAATGTCAATTATCCTGACATTTCTTCATTCTATCTGTTTTGATACGGAAATCAGTTTTCAGTTATGTCACTACTTGGGTGTTGCCTTTTCCAAATTTCCATCATTCTTTTTTGAAAGCCACATGCTGTTGAGTTTGCCTCATAATAACATTTTATAATTTCTTGATTTTCGGTGAGAGTCTTTGTTCCAATAGCTTTGCAACAGCCTGTCCTGGTTCCTCAACAGGGTCTCGTGAGCCCTGTAGCCCATTTGTCACCAGATGTCCAGGGGCTATAGCATCTGATGCAGTCCTTGTTGATCCACGTGATGACCGATCTGATATGGATTTATGGATTTCCTCTCATCATAATTGATGATTGGTGGACACAGTTGGTCTGGCTTCTCAGTTGAGACCTGCCTAGCTTGGGAGACCCTTCAGCGTAGCTGTCAACCTCACTGAAGCATACAATCCCCTCCACCTCAACAAGGCCTGTGTCCATGGAGGGGATGATGATGATGACACTTCTAATTTCTCAGTGTTCCTGTTGCTAGGGGGCAGACCAAAAGGTCAAACCTAAAAATTAGGAATCAAGTCCTAAAAGTTTGGGGGTGAGATGACATGTTTCCAAAATCATTTATTTGTGGATTCCAGGAAGAAAATCAGCAGTTATTGACAATTGTTTTAAATTGGTATCCAACGATTTTGGAATGAATCTAGTCGCTGAAATGTATGGGAGGAGGATGTATATAATTTTTGTACTTTCTGTACTTTTGAGGTTGCTTATTGATGGAGCTCCAACTTCTCCAATGTATGCATTTCTTTTGTTGTGTTTCCAGAAATACAATATCAGCTTATTAAATCAACTGCTTTATCCAGAATAACATTTTTGTGCCGGTACAGCATTGTTGTTTTCTAAAACTAGAGGTGGCTGGAATTTATCATATGGAGGAAAAGATGTGAGTAATTCATAAGATTTAGCTAATGGCTGAAAAATGATCTTTGCAACTGGCTTTTGCCTGCACATTGATCCAGCTTAGGGCATCCAGCTTGATATGAGGAACTGTTTCTTTGGAATAATGACAGGCCCTACATAATCACTTATACCTTGCTTCAAAATTATTTTCTCATTGTATCTGGTGCAAATAACTAGGTTGTGGATTGCACACATGAATCCCTTAGTTTCAGCCTGAGGATGGTCTAATCCAAACCACAGGTTTGATAGTTGTTTATCATAATTTAAACCAGGGTACAAACCAGGACATTTAGAAGTCTGCAAAAACTGAATAATGGTGGGAAAACACACGTACATCAACAGTGTAAGACAAGATACAAGTCAAAAGCTGTGAAATTAATTTAACATTACGACAATTAATGCAGCAGGTTTCCTTTGTTAATTAAACCTTGAGAAAAGCCCCATTCCCTCACTTTGTTATTTTGGTGAATGATAGGTGAGTCCTTCCCTAAACAATGTGTTGTGAGCATGCCACTGCAGTGCGTATGCTCAGCAGTGGACTCCTTCGCAATCATCTGAATCCTGTTTCACTGGTATCAGTGTATATATAATTGGGCACCTCAGTCAGTCCTGTGAGCTGTGTTCAATGAGTTAATTCTTCTGGATCTTCTCTATATCTCTTCTCTTTGTTATCATTCTAAGTTTTAAATAAATTTTTCAATTCATGCATTATCAGAAATGGATTGGTGGTTGAAAACTGACACACTTCAAAGTAAGTATATATGCACTGTCTGTTCAACCTCATTATGCCATTGCTTTTTAATACTATTATTGGGCTATTTATTAAAGTTACAACATATAAATTTGAAATACCAGCAATAATATTAATTACAAATATTTTGATAATATGAAGGGTACAATTTATGGAAATGGGCTGTAAAGAGGTACACTAGTGAAAAAAGGTTGGGAGCCACTAAATGTGAGGATCTTTTTGTTCAGAGGACCAAAAGCTGTTTCTGAAATATGTGCCTTCACAGAATGCCTTATTTCTGAGTCCTTTCACCATGAGGAAAACTGCCAGCAATAAATCTGCACTCATAGATATTTCTGGGGATGTATCAGTGTGTAAAAATTCCTTCAGCACAGAGATGAAATAAACACGACTCTTCATGTATTCTGAAATTACTTGAATCTTGAAATAATCAGGCCACAAAAAGCATAGCCCTGGTGTATGACATATTATAAATATAAACAAAATAAAATATTAGTCTTGGACAACAGTATGGAAAGTTTTCCGAAACCCTAAGGCCCCCAAAGTAGGTCATTATACCTATATTTTACAAATGAAACTAGTTACTTTTAGAGGTTAAGTTTTAGCAATCTGTATGTAAGAGAACAAGATGCAGCACAAGGCAGGGTTTGAAACATGATATTCTTCCCCCATCATAATTCTGGACACCAACCGTTAGAAGTATAAAAGCAACAAAAAGGTACAGTGTAACTTTATTGAATTGCAATCAGAATGTAACTAATCCATGTAAGTGCCAATTACCAAAGAAAAATAACTAATAACAAATAATAGTAACTCATGAGTAATAAATAATGAGTAATGAGTTACTTCTAGTGAGCTACTATAGATTCATGTGCAACAAAAACTGCAAGATTCGAAGCACTATAAAGCAGCATGAGTAGATCTGAAATTATACGAGATTCAAATAGTTAAGATTTAAGAATCTGGCATGACAGATAAAGTGCATAAATAATACCTAGTTTTCAAACTTTCAATGCTTGAGAGACACTTGAAACATTTATAATTAGGTGCATGTACTTTCATTACTCAATTGATTCTTTCATTCCAGAGAAAATGACAATAAAATCAGAAGTGGCCCAAATGGAAATGTATTAAAATTCAATGTAGTTCCCATGCACTTTAAAGGTTATTCTAGAGTTGCTCTCTAAAGAATCCACAAGAGCATAAGTGAGGTATATTAAAGTGTTCAGACATATTAATGCCCTCATTTGCCAAGAGCTGTTTAAATTAATCAGGGATATGCCTTTTATTTCCAGTAGGTAAGAATTTCTGTCCCCTATCAGGACTTGCTACACCTTCATGGCCAGTGAAGTGGCTGCCTCAGGCAATAGATTTTTGGTGTCCTGAAATGGCTAGTTCTTTATTTTCTTTTCATGCCCCCAGGAGAGCTGGGGCAAAGCACCGGAAGGGTTTTCTGTCTCAGGTGTCAAAAGAACTTCGCTAGCTTGAGTACTGTGCACTTCAGTTGGAGCAGGTGGAGGGAAAAAGCTGGTGCTGTGTCTCAGGCAGAATTGTGTCTTGAGTTGATTCTGCCACCAATGTTTGTTCTGCAGTGACATTATTCCTACCTTTTATAAGGTATTTCAGCTACTTTGGCTAAGTCAGTTCCATGACAGTATAATAGCAGTCATATTTATTTCTGACACCAGCTTTGCCCGCCCAGCCCTGAATAACGAGACACAATAACATGAGGTAAACTGGGCCACAGTTTTATTGACTTATTTTAACTTCAACTTCCCCTTTCACAAGGTGGGCTACCATAGTGCAAAACTGGTCTGTAACTGGAATCGATTTTGACCTTCCGATCCAGACGTTGCCCAAGTGAGTTCCTACTCTAAAAGTGCACTGTCCTACTATACAGCACACCTTTGGGCCTCCAATAGCCGGAGTACCCCAAAGCCACTCCCAGGATGGTGATGAGTGCCAGGGATTGGCAAATATGTCCCAGTTTTTCCTGGTCCTGTTTTGTCTTATGAATGACTGGGGATTTATTGTATTGGTAAAGTAACCATCCTGTGTGTTGATCCATGCTTGTCTCTTACCTACGTTAGAAGGTAAGAGCAATCTATAGCAAATTATACTCATGTAAACAAATATTATTCAAGTATTATAAACTGGTGCATATGTGAGAATGTGTGAGCTCCAGCTTCCTCCATCACCCCACAAACACACTCCCTCTCCGTAGCTAATATTTCTCCCAGCCAGTCAGGACCATGCTTACCAACATTCCGTGTTCCTCACTCACCCTCTCTCATCACATACTTACAAAACCAATATATTTCATACAGTGCATTGTAAATTTACTATCATGAGACATTTACATAAAACTAGATGTCACAGTCATGCAACAGAGAACCTGCCAAAGCAAGGAGATGGCTGTACAACTTCCATTCCTCTCCATGATTAGGCAAGAGGATACTAGCAAGAGGATACTAATCTCCATGATTAGGCAAGAGGATACTAGCAAGAATGAGGGAAACTACTTCAGGACCATTAAGATCATATTTACCCCTCCCCCCTTACTATCATTGGCACTGCCACACTTGTGCTGCCACTATCAATATGGAAGCAGCAACTCTCATTACTTCAGGGCCACTGGGGAGAGAAGGTTTATCCTTTTCCTCCTCACTTTCCCAGCAACTCTAAACAGCATTGTTTCTTCAGGTTTATGAGGTGGGGCTAAATTTTGCCCCATCTCCATTCCAGATACCACAGTCAGCATTGCTGCTTCAACATAACTGTTAGCAGCATAGCAGCAGAGATCGTGAGTAGAAAGGGGAGAGTTTGCTAACAGGAGGAGTATACAACATGCCCCTGGGGCACATATGGCCATTGCTCAGCCATTAGCAAATGCCTGAATTAAACATTGAGAGAAGGGCCTCTTCTTCCACCCTTTTCATTTTTCTTTTTCTTTTTGGAAACCTCCAGGCAAATATCTTCATATATTGTACCTGCCCACTGATTGTAGCATTTTGTCTTCTGAGAAATTCTTAAAGTCTTCTTCTTCACTGGTAAAAAGCTCTGACATAGATCCATAAAGGTCTGTTCTTATTTGACAAAGATATTAAATATTAAGTTTGATTCAGTGAAGGCTAAATTAAGATGTGACTTAGGGTCAGCAGCAATATTGAAATCCAATAGGATCATGCTCAGCTGGGTGTCTCTTAAGAAGGAATATCAAATATCCAGTAAATTCCATCTCCTATAGCATGTATACACAGATTTTCAGAGGTAACTTTTAAGTGAAATCTGCTGCCTTATTTTCCCCTGTAGAGTGAACTCAGCTTCCATCCTTCTCTTGCTTTTGCAACACATCCCACAGGCATATACATCAGGGCATTGAAGGTGGATTGTGTTGTCCATCTTGGTCTTTCACAGAAATGTTTAGTTCAGTAGCAGGCAGCTTCCATGAGGTTGGAGGATGATATTTGGACCATGTCAAATTTATGATGGTAATTCACTGCTGGATTTGCTTCTGTGGCAGTTGATGAAGAATTTTGGAAATGGCACAATGACTCTCTGTGATACAAGAAGCAGCTCTGGAAAACAGAAGGAAGTTCACTACAGTGATGAAAGGAGGAAACAAGAGTCAAGCAGGAGGAATGCAGGGTCAAATGGCCAGAATCAGGTTGTGATGGTTTTGATTGCAGTGGTGTGATTTTAGTGATGGTCATGACAGATGAGCTGCAAGATGTCTCTGACATCTGGAGTCCCTCCCTGCTCAATAGGAAACTTCTACTACATGTTCCCAAGATGTCCCCAATCTGAAGATTTACAGATTGAGATCACCCAGATCAGTTGACCCGCTCCACATGCCCTGTTTGTGTTGTCCACTGTTAACCCTGCCTTGGGGCAGTGCTGCTACCCCGGGCCAAGGTTGGTAACTCAGTCTGCCTAGGTTCCCCCACCACCACCTTCAGGTGCTAACCCTGTCTTCCTTCCCCCTTTTTCAGATGCCAGATCCTGTCCTTAAGCATCTCTTTTAATTCCTCCTCCATCATCATGGCCATCATCTGTTCTGGCTCCCATATCCTGACTACTGTGGTTGCCAGGACAACATAATCCCATTTTCCAAGATTTCAGGCACAACACCCAAGACTATAGGGCAGGCACTTATGATGTCACAGAGGTGAGGCAAACAAAGGTAAGAAAGAGGGCCAAATGCTTCTGAAATTGTCATGAGGGAAACTTTTTTTAAAAAAAGTCCTGAAACCTTTGTAAACCTGACTAATCAGGAATAGAACTCCTCAAAGCCATATTTTGGAGCCTAGGCTAATGTCAATATAATGCTAGCTGGAAAATAGTGATGATTGACACCCAGGCATTAGAAACACCCATGACACAAAAATCAGATTTCCTTCTCCCCCTGAAATTTGTTTCTCTTCCTGGAGACATGGAGAAAGAGCAGTTCCTTGGAACTTGAGAAGACCCTAAGGTTGGGGAAACCTCATCATCCAGGTCCAGCTGAGTTCATGCCTGATGGACACTTAACTACAGCATAGTTATGGGATGATGTAATTATGTTGCACACTTTTTTTCATTCTAATAAAAAAGCATTCTAACTTTCAACTTAAATTTCCTCCACAGGTGCATGTCTGTCTTTGATCTTCTTCTGATCCAGACTGTTCTTGTATATCTAGGAATTCTGACATCCAACAAGGATCTGTGCTTGGTGGAGGTTCCTCATTATTGCCTCTAGCATTTCAGAGAGTGGGGAAACCAGCTTTTGATAACCTTAATATGTTTATCCCTAAGCTTTGCATCAGGTTCATATTGCCTGAAAAAGCTAGAAGCAGAGTCTAACTGATCACATTATTCCCTATACACATTAGTGAAAAAGATTCTCCTTAGACAGGCTTTTTCTTACTGACTGGCAGTCTGAGAATTCTTTTTTTTCAAATTCGATTGTTGTGCTCTGTTGCTTTTAAATGTGTTTTTAGTATTGATTTTATTTACCAGATTTAATAAGATATTTAATTCTTATTTTAATATTTGTATCCCTGCTGTTTTTAGCTTTTACATATTGTGCTTTTAATGATGTAACCCACCTTGGATTCTTTCAAGGAGAAAGATGGGGTAAAAATATTTTAAATAAAAAAATAAATTTAAGCTGATTATGAAACCAGTTACTCTACTGAAGGTGGTCTAGTTTTGAATTTTCTTGATCTTCATTTTTTTAATTTATGAAACCTTCCTTGATATCAACTCAAAAACATTCTGGGGCAACTGAAATATACAATGTGGTGTTTAGATGAGCACACAAATTTGTATTTCAAGAGAAACACCAGCATTGTGTTGCAGTAATGCACTTGTTGAGGCCAATCACTTAAATGTTTGCCTGATCTAGCAAGCTCCCCTTTGCATGCTTGGTCTTGCATTGCATACGAGATAGCTTGTGCAACTGGTTGGGTGCTCAGTTGTGCCAACAGAGGATTGTCAGAACAGGGAGACATGTATATGGTTGCTCTTACACTCCAGATAGGATGCTAGTTGTTATCTACTTTAAAGATGATATACAGTAAATTCTAAGCATCTCTTATTGAAGTTGAAAACAGAATCTAAACCAGATGTATTTTATACCCACCAGCAAGGAGCAAACTGTGAAAAGAATTGCTCATGTTAAATTACTGTGTATATAACTTCTGGATTGAACAGTATAACCTGGATGATAAAGACATTTTAATATTTTACTCTCTACTCTACTCTCCCTTTTCTGTGGAAGTCAAAGTTAAAAGTAAGGGGTCAGTGAATAGCATTTGGTTACACTGGGAAGCCATGACAAAAATGTCAAAGAAGGTGCTTGGAGCCTCAAACAGTATAATATAAAATGTTGAGAAAGAGTGTGGTGGTGGTGGTGGTGGTGGTGAATGAATATAACCTGAACTAGTGTCTGTGGTATTTGGAACAGAATAGTCAGAATATCTGACTGATTTTCATTATGGGAGCATCTGGTACTTCGTTAGACTAAACGTCCAGATTTTAGAAAAGAAATATGCCCACTAAAATTCAGTAGTATAATTTCATTCTCCATGAAGCATATGTTTCTTATACCAAAAATAAAAATAAAAACCATACATCTTTTTAAAATGAAATCTCAAAGTGTAAGGTTATATTATGATGCTCTGAAGAAATTCCAGGCTACTGTACTTTATGGGGCCATTAAACATGCCCTGGTCAGATGAAAGCAAATGGAAATACCCTTAGCATATATTATTAACAGCCTTGTAAACTATCTCCTGTCCTCTGTAAACTGCAGACTGCCTTCCTTTTAGTATATAGAGCAAAAAAATGTGTTATCACCAGAGAGGATCATGAAGCTTTCACATATTCATATTTTAAAGTGTTGGAATAGGGTAGATCTGATATGTAAGAAATGACCAAAGAGATTGCAAAGACACTTTAAAAGCTTTATTGTGCAGTATTTCTTTTAAAATATGCAACAGCTATCTGGAATGTAGTTCAGCTAGGGCATCTGCATCACTCTATGCAGATGGCCAAACATTACAGAAATGAACATGGAAAGGGGAAAAAAGGGACAGAGCTGTGTCTTTTGAATAGTGAAGGAGAAAGAGAGAGAACAAAAAAGATGATTAACAATTAATTGGTATGTCCTATTGAACTCTGTGGCTAAAATCCTGTTACTCAGCATGGTAAGTCACAACTAGAGTAAGCCGACTGAATCAGTAGAGATTTGCTCAACTCTTCTGTGAGTTCCATGGATTCAACAAGTCTACTCTAGATGTGACTCATCACACTGAGCAACAGAATTTCAGCCACTGAGACTTACTTCTGAATACACATCCATAGAATTGTAATGTTAAAATGCTAAGAACCCACCCCAGGGTTGCTCTTTGAGGACATTTGATTTAGAGAAGTTGATACTTTGACTCTTGATCCAGGCAGATTAAAAAAAGAAGAGTTTCATTGAGCATTTTCAATGCTGTTTGTTTTCTAACCTTGTGGGAATTCCAATGTATTGTTAGCAAAAGGGGTTAGGGTTA
The DNA here is from genome assembly GCA_037013535.1 of Intellagama lesueurii. NCBI lineage: Eukaryota > Metazoa > Chordata > Lepidosauria > Squamata > Agamidae > Intellagama > Intellagama lesueurii. The sequence continues at coordinate 162,020,262 of JBAJHW010000005.1, forward strand.
GATTTTAAGATAAGGTGAAGGTTAGAAGTTTTTCTCTTTCCTGAACCCATTGAGAATTCCAGTGGCCCAACCATCACCACTGCCAAAAGGGTCTAACATACTGGTGAAACCAGAGTATACCTCTTTTATTTTCCAGCATTTTAGCAGGCTGAAGAATTCCATCTCTCCTCCCGCCCCCATACTGGCTGGGACTAAAAAGTACCTCATCAGCAAAATCTGATAAATATGGCAATAAATTTTTTTTCTTCCAACAATTTTATGCTTATATATAGAAAGTAACTTAAATTTGGGACCTTGTTTACTATTCTTCACATGAAAGTATCACAAAATGCTTACTTTTTAGGACTACTTCTGCATGAATTCAGCATCAAAATATGTCTGGGGTATTAAAATGTCCCACTTGCCTAAATGAGGGTTAGGGTCATCAGGCCTGACATCAAAAGGTAGCAAAATCCCATGAAATTGAAAACTTTACTCCATTGCCACCTCTGTTCACCCACTGCTATGCAGTTGGGTGGGAGGTAGAGCATTCTTCCATTCCAGTAATGGCAGAGGGGCATGCTATGTGATGCAACTGCATCACAGTGTAAGCAGCATTGGGAGTGGGAAATGAGGCCTTAAAGGCTGGCCCCAGCACAACACTGGCTGCCTCCTGAATGTTGCCAACCATCTCATCAAGAGTGCCTTACTTACAAGGTAGCAGGTCAAAATTCTATCTTCAGAGCACGCTCACATCTGGCGGCAGCAGATCAAATGACATCTTGTGCCTAACAGCACACACCTCTTCCCTTGTGTTTTCAAGATCCAGGGATTAAACCTTTGTTAGAGATTTGTTTCCCCCATACGTGCCTTTATCAGTACCGAAGCTGATCGGTGGCAAAGACTAATGATGGTACTCAGCTTTCTCATAACTGCTAGACTTTCTTCCAAATTTATTGGAAGAAAGTAGTCACAAATAATAGTTCTTTTCCCCAATAACTAAGACATACAGTAAGTATATCACATTTAGGTATTAAATTAATGAGGAATAATTGTGCTTCTTTTTACAATGTTTTGGACTTTTTAGCTATCTTCCTGATTACCATAGTATGGAACAGAAGGAATATCACATGAGCCAAACTCTGGTTCACACTGAGTCTTGTTCTCTGTTGAGGCATTGATGAGGAAGACAGGAAGATAATATTTTCACTCCAAGACAGAATCTCATAGCATTTCCATATTTTTGAAGCAAATTAACTGTTTAGTTACCTTTCCCCCCTCTTTTGTTTGTTTGTTTACAAATACAAATAATTTATTGCTTCATGGCCAATCAGGCTGTATGCATAAACAAAAATTAAACCAGTCTTAAAAGATAGTATTTTGTATCTAATATAAATAAATTGAGAAAAATCAGAAAAATATAAAATAATAAAATAAGTATTCTCAAACAAGTGTAAAGTTGTAAGATTAACTTGAACAGATTGGGGAGCAGGCAATGAGTTCTGTCTTTCCATAGCTCATTTAACAAATTTAGTCATCCTATAGGATATATAGTAATCTGTGCCAGCTGGCAGAAATAAAACCGTACATAAAGGGGAGTTGTTCTTGATCCTAGTCGTTAACAGTTTAAGGCATTGATCCTTCAATTCTGCATACAGAGGGTATTCTGTTAAGAAATGTACCATGTTCTTAGAGCATCCTGCAGGGCAATATCTACTTGTACCATGTTGGTCCAAATAATATCCCTGAATCTCTTTCAACTGCAAGTTCAATCTGCATTCAGTTAGCAGTTGTCTCAGCTCGTGTGAGCTAATAAGGAATAATTTTATCCTTCCACTGACAGCTGAAGATGCATCTTTTCAGGCAGGCTTTTAACAATCATGATTGATTGTTAAAATCCCTGAATGGCTTTTTAGACTTAAGGTAAGTTTAAAGGTTTACTTGCTTTTAATTATTCAATTGTATTTTAATTAGCATATAGTTTAATTGGTTGTTTTATGTTTAACTTATTATGCCTTTAATTCTATCCCTTTTAATATTTTGAGCTGCCTTGGGTCCCCTAATCAGGAGAAAGACACCCTTATAAACAAACAAACAAACAAATAAATATCCAAAATGCAAGGAAAGGTCTTTGTACATCCTATTGGAGTGGCAGCTAACTACAGATGTCATGGTAGTCTGGATGTCAATACTGTCTAATCTTCATGGACAGCCTTATATCCCCTGCTGTGGAGGTAGGCTGGACAGTTAAAATTGTGGACATCTTAGCTAACCAAGAGTCCCTTCCCATTTCTTTATAGGCCAATGAGGCCAGCAGTGAGGCCATTGGGTAAGCAATCTGGAGCCAGAACAGCACTGCTGCTTTCTTAGAAAGATTACTCACTGAGTAGCACAATGTCTCAGAACGGACTATAGCCATTGGGGTAGAACTTGGTACCCCAATACATTGGCTGAAAAAATTATGTTGGACAGACTCCAGTGCTGTAATATCTAAAAAGAACCCATACTGGGGCTCCATAGAGCGTCTGAGAAAGCAATTTATTTTTATACATTTGTATTAAAAGTGCTGCCATTTCTCTGCCTTGTTCAGAAGAAAAACAATAAATAGCATTGGCAGATACCTCAGCGGACAGCGCTACAGATTCTAAGTGATCTGACTATGTTCCTAAACTTTTAAATGTCACTCCAAGGTATGAGTTTATCTGTTTGAACAATTTCCTGTTTAGCTGCCATCCATATATACATACAAAACGGCACAGAAATACATACAAAAATTGCATACCTAAAAAACCTTGAGAACACAAAATCACATAAACAATACAATTATACATAATGTGCTTCCTCCACCAGGACCATTTGAAGATATAATCAGTTTCCCCTCCATTCATGGAGCCCATTCCTCTTCCAAAACTGTACTGACTCTTGCAAGTTGCACAATCCTTCCCCTTTATTAACAAAAAAAGATAAATTCTCCCAAGATATCAATAAAATATTCTTATTTATCAAGCTTTCTTTAGTTTAATGTTACACATTAATTTATCATTAATAGCTATATTCCAAACTTCTTTATACCACCCATTTAATTGAAAATCATGCTCTACTTTCCAATTCCTTGCTACAATTAATCTTGCTGCTGTTAATAAATTTGAAATTAATTGTTTCATTGTTCAACTCCATTGCTCCTTGTCAAATATTGATAAAAGAGTTATTTTAGGACATACCTCTATATTTAACTTAATTATTTCATTTATTTCCATGAAAACCAACTGCCAAAATTTCAATATATTCTCATATTCTCACCACATATGTTTAGTTACTTTTGAGAAGCAGGAAAATAATCTGTTCAGGAGCAGGGTCTGGCTTTCCTACTATTTGGGTGAGAAAAAAATGACAACTGAAATGAACTGAAAACTATGTATAGTCTTTTATCCTGAAAATGAACACATATCATACATTTAACTGAACACATTTTTGTGTACTTTAACTGTGTGCACCTCAACTAGTTGTTTGGTACCAAGGCCAGTTTGTGTCCTATGTTGGTCTTGAATGTAGCTGTTATGTTATCAAAGCATTTCTTCCATTTCTATTGTTTGTTCTGTCCAATAGGTGGGTCTGTAAATTTTACCAGCTCCTAAAGATAGATCCAACTGTCCAATATCAATAGGTACGTCAAAGTCTTATGAAAAATTTCTCTGTTAATTTGTTGTTGTTGTTTAGTCGTTAAGTCATGTCCGACTCTTCGTGACCCCATGGACCAGAGCATGCCAGGCCCTCCTGTCTTCCACTGCCTCCCGGAGTTGGGTCAAATTCATGTTGGTAGCTTCGATGACACTGTCCATCCATCTCGTCCTCTGTCGTCCCCTTCTCCTCTTGCCTTCACACTTTCCCAACATCAGGGTCTTTTCCAGGGAGTCTTCTCTTCTCATGAGATGGCCAAAGTATTGGAGCCTCAGCTTCAGGATCTGTCCTTCCAGTGAACACTCAGGGTTGATTTCCTTCAAAATGGATAGGTTTGTTCTCCTTGCAGTCCAGGGGACTCTCAAGAGTCTCCTCCAGCACCACAATTCAAAAGCATCAATTCTTCAGCGGTCAGCCTTCTTTATGGTCCTGTTAATATATGTGACCAAATCCTGACTATAGATTGTATCCCTGGGGATACGAATACGAAGCACGGCACCACAGGTGCCACAGAGGTCCATTCCTTCCCCCCAGAACTAGCCCAGTCCACTCACTGGGCTCCGTGCAGCATGAACATCTGTCATCAGTGACATGCACCAATCACATAAGTAGCCTGACTGGCTCTGCCCTGCCTCTCTGCGCAGCCAACCATTCCGGCAAGAAGGCAAGATGACGACTCTCCCTGCTCAGATGTTCAGTGGTCAGCTGTGCAAGAAGGCGGGGCAGAGCCAGTTGGGCTACTTCTGCAATTGCCGTGATGTCATCACCGACAGACATGCACTGTGTGGAGCCCGGTAAGTGGCAGAGGTGTTCCTGGTCAGTTAAAAGGCAGATCAAGAAATAGCCTGTGCAGCCTGTGCTGGATGAAGTTCCATCCCCTCTGAAAACAGAGGTCCGCAGCGTGGGGGTGTTCCTAGATGAGTCTTTGAGCCTGGATGCCCAGGTTTTAGCAATGGCCAGGAGTGCATTTACACAATTAAAATTAGTGTGCCAGCTGTGCCTGTTCCTGGGAATGTCTCATCTGGTCATGGTGGCACATGCCTTAATTATATCCTGGTTGGATTACTGTAATGTGCTTTATGTGGGGCTGTCTCTGGAAAGTGCTCGGAAACTCCAAAGAGTCCAAAACTCCGCAGCCATATTGTTAACTGGGGCTGGTTAGAGGGAACATGTAACACCCCTCTTACAACAGCTCCACTAGCTGCTGATCCATTTCTGGGCACAATTCAAAGTGCTGGTTTTAGCCTAAACGGCTTGGGTCCAAGCTATCTAAAAGAACACATCTCCCTCTATGAGCCTGTCCAGGCATTAATATCACCAGGGGAGGCCTTTGTCTCAGTCCGACCACCCTCACAAGTGTGCTTGGTGGGGGCATGGGAAAGGGCCCTCTCCGCCACTGCTCCCAGACTCTGGTACTCCCTCCCATGGGAAGCTAGGTTGGCCCTGTCTTTGCTGTCCTTCCACAGGCAGGAAAAGACCTTTCTCTTCAGGCAGGCTTTTTCCTTAATAATTGGTGAGAAAGGTGGCACAGAAATATTTTAAATAAACAATAAATAAATAAATATCTTAAGCATTGTGTCCCCCTATAGGAGCCTGCTCATGTCTTAAAATAATCAAGAGAGACCTTTCTTTCAATCCTGCCACCTTCACAGGTGCATTTGATGGGGACGTGGGAAAGGGCCTTCTCTGTTGCTGCTCCCAGACTTTGGAACTCCCTCCCACAGGAGGCCAGACTGGCTCCATCTTTGCAATCATTCTGAAAGCAGGCAGAGACCTTTTTCTCCAGGCAAGCTTTCCCGGAATGGAAAAAACCCAACTGCCTGAGTAGGATTTTTAAGTAAACTATTGTCCCTTACTTCTTTGAATATGTTTCGGTGTTGCTTTTCCTTACCATTTTTTATGTGGCCTTTGTTTGATCCTTTTTAGTATTTGTATATATTCTGATTTTAGCTCCAAATATTGTCTTTTAATGATGTAAACTGCCTTGGGTTCTTTTTAAGGAGAAAGGTCGGTAAAAATATTTTAAATAAGATAAAATAAATTAGAAGCTCAACCAGCTACCTTTTACCTTCTACCAAAAACACACAAAGCAGGCCACCCTGGTTGACTCATTGTACCATAATTGTTGAGATATCTGGATACATGGACCCCATCCTCAAACCATATGCTACCAAAGCACCTAGCTACATAAGGGATATCACTGACTTCCCAAGGAAACTTCAGTTGGCTCATGACCTCTCTGATAGCACCATCTTTACCATGATGGATATAGAAACTCTCTACACTAACATCTCACACAAAGGTGGACTACAGCCTGTCAGGAATACTGTTCAAAATTAGGAGAAAGCCCACATGGTAACCACCCTCTGCAACTTCGTGTTCACACATAACTATTTCACGCTTGACAATAAACCTACCTTGATCAACAGAACTGCAATGGCTTTTTGCATGGCTCCACAATGTGTGACTTTTTGTTTTTATCTGGACCCATGGAAAGGAAACTCTAGAGAAATCTACACAACAGGTACATTTTCTAGACACCACTGTGAAGCTACAACATGTACATCTTAGCACCTTGCTGTATTAAAACCCGCTGATCTATATACCTACTTGGATACCTCCAGCCTTCATCCTGAACACACCACAAAATCTATCATTTACAGCCAAGCCCTCAGGTACAATCATAATGTATCTGTTTGGACCCACACAATAGAGACTCCAAACTCCAGGACCTACAAAATTCATGTCTCAGACTACAATACCCATTCTATAGCCAGGCAAGCAAACTACTGCAAGACAGACACAAAAGAGAAAAATGACAAAACAGCACTAGTTGTCATTTTCAGACCACAACTGAAACCGATCACATGCATCAGAAATGATCTCCAACCTGTTCTTGACAAGAATACTCCCAAGCCTTTGGTGGCAGGCTTACATTTACTTACAGACAACCCATTGGCACATCTCAAGCAATCACTGAAATACAACAAATTATACAGTGATGAGGACTATACCATTATCGCTTTTCACAGAATAAAGCTTCAAAGGAAAATAACTAAATAAAACAGTAGTCTACTCTTAAGTCATTACTAAGTGTGAAATGCCACATTGACTCACACAATATGCAACTTCTGTCTACTAACCAACCACTGTTTCATTATCCTGGGCCATGTATGGGTATTTGCCATGTAGTTTCACTATTATGTCTGATGAAGTCGAATTGATCCACAAAACCTCACATTAAAATGTAGCAGTCAGTCTTTAAGGTGCCACAACATTTTATTTCATTTTGCTTTTGTTCTGTTTTGTTTCTTGTTTGATATGCTTACACAGACTTAAACAGCAACCACTTTGAAAACTACAGCATGTTGAATGTTGGATTTGCTCTGCTGCATAATATCAGCAATGATAGCACTTAGGGGGGTTTGAGGAAGAAAATACTGCTCAGAGTTAACATCTCATTATGACTGCATTTTAATATCATAATGCATTTATTGGTAACCTATTTTTGTACTCTAACTAACCCTGCCAGTCAAACCTGGAGTTTCCAACCAAGCCTGAGGCTGGAAATCTGGAATTAGTTTGTGATCTACTGCTTTCACCTTGAAAGACCAGCTGCCCATCTTGTTCTTTTGCTACTGAAAGCAGGAGTAACTTCAGAGGCTTGAAACCTCTTTTCTCAGTTTTGCCTGGTTGTTTAACGCCAACACTTTCTGAATGGGAATAGTCTGACAAGAGTGGCTTACCATTTTGTAACCTCCCAATTTGACCACTGTAATGTATTAAATGTGAGGTTGCTTTTGTAGAAAATTAATGCAGAAGATAGCTGCTAGAATGTTAACAGGTAGGGTCTTTCTTTCTTTCTTTCTTTCTTTCTTTCTTTCTTTCTTTCTTTCTTTCTTTCTTTCTTCATATCAGAGCACTGCACAATTTAAAATTAGGAACATATATGATATATAGGTAAAAATAAAAACAAATTATAATGTTAGGATAATTAGACTATTTTTGATCAGAATCAGGCTACTTCAATAGCGTATATCTTCTTTTGTACACATGGTAGGGCATAAATTGGTAAGGTAAGATGGGTTCATATCATACACTGATCCTATGATAGCTACACTTATTGTCTGTTTACATCTGGACCCAATTCAAACTGCTGATACTTACCTATAGAGCCTGAAATGTCTGAGACTCAAACACCTGAAATAACATTTCTTCCTTTACAAGCCTGCTCATGTCTTAGGATCTACAGTACAGGCTCTCATTAAGATAGCTTTGTAACAACTAAGGGAAAAACCTTCTCCATTAGGCTGCCTAACGTATGGAACATTCTTCCCCCAAAAGTGTGACTGACATTGACTTTACTACACTTTCACTACACATCAAAATTTCTATTTATCAAGACATTTTAAGTTGGGCTGAAAAGAAGGGATGGTAAACCACTTCAGAGTACTGTATACATTGAATACCCTTGAAAAGGGCTGCCATAGGTTGGAGCTGACTTGACAGCACATAATTATTAACTGGCTGAATAGATCAATGAATTAAGTATCTAGCAGTGGAGCCAGAGGTTGGGAGTTCAATTCTCAACTGCTCCCCCAAGAGAAGAGCCAGCCTTCACAGTCTAATGGAAGCTGCCCAGACCCAAGACAACCCCAGAAGAAGGGAATGATAAACCACTTCTGTACCTAGAAAATCCTGAAAAGTGTCACCATAACTCATAATTGACTTGACAGGATGTTGTTATTGTTGTTGTTGCTACTGACACAGAGGAGGTACAGACATTGTAGTTCTTGACATCCTTGAAGTGATGAATGATGGTTAAGGGGCTGTGAAAGCTTGTTCAATAACCACAGCAGTAGCCATAGCTTGAAATGCCTTACTGTTTTTGCCTGGACTTGCCAGTTGATTTAACAATTCCTATTCATTCAGTGGATCTATTGCAGGTGGGAGTAACTACTAGAATATTCAAAGGATTTTTGAATGGATTTGTGCGGAATGAACATAGTCCCAAACTAGGTAGACCTGTCCATTGGTTTATTTCTATGTGTGTTATCAAGTCAATTCTTCTTGGAGGCAGAGTGTGTGAGGAAATTGGTGTGTGGTTTAAAAATGAAATAAATAAGACTTCCACTAATTAAAATGTTCAGTCAGGAACTTACAGAGCAGATTGGCTTCATGGCTCCTTCAGTAGACCAGTCGTTATTTGTTAGTTTACCTCGACTGACCCTTACTGTCTCAACACATTCACTCAAAGACTTTGGTAATGAGAAAGAATAAAATGTTTCTGTTTACCTACATATCTTCATAGATTAAAAACAAACATCATATTGTGTAAACATGTTAACTTGTTACATCACTGAGCTTAAATGGTTAACTAGCTTCATTACTGGCTAAATGATTGGTTACATAGCTAACAGAACACATCACTCTGCCTTCTTCTGAGAGACTCCATTGCTAACCCTGACAGAACCCTGACTGGAAAAAAAGGTCTGTGTCGGGGAGAATATGAGGTATAGAGGGAACTATTGGCTGCTACTAAATTGACTGACATCCACCTCAATACAGAAAGGTCCCTCCCAGCCAAAACATCTCATAGGCATCATATGTAGGTTGCAATATATCCAACAATTCTGACTTATGTCAACCCTTCCAGGGTTTTCTAGTTAGAGACTACTCAGAAGTAGTTTACCATTACCGTCTTCTAAGGGCATCTTGAGACAGTGCAGCTTGTCCAAGGCCACACAGGCTGGCTTTTCTGAAATGCATAGTGAGGAATTGAACTCCCATCCTCTGGCTCTGCAGCCAGATATCTAACTCATTGAGCTATCCAGCTAGTTCCATTTAATCTATGTACTTGTTTTTGTTAAGATACAGAAGGAATCATCATACTGTATTGCATTACTACAGATTATAAGAAATTAATAGCAGACATTCCCAATTCCCAATTGCAAGCCGTTTCATAGAATTTCTAAAAACAGTCACTAATAATGCTTTCAGAACTGTAGTTGTTTGAAAAAGCTCCCCTGAAAGATCCACAGTGGTTATAATCCTTTTGTCCATTCAAACATATTTAAAACCCATGAAGCATACACAACTGATGTCTCAGATTTTCTCATCTATTCCCTTCAATTACATCTAATTGTGCTCATTAAAGTAATCTAGAAATCATTTTACTTGTCTACCTAAAGACCAAGGGGCATAATTATAATAGCAACTTTCCCTTCATTTCCATTCAAAAAGATTTAAATGAGCTGAGGTAAGCACTTTTGTTAAGTAAAAGGTAATAAGAAAAATAAAGAAACTACAAATTAAGAAATAATGAATATATAGGATGTCATTCAACGCAAAGAATTTGAGGATCAGTAGCAGAGAACATTAATGGAACCTGATAAATTGATCAAAGGGATTCTGGAGAATTTTAGTCTTGCATCTCCGACTGCAAAAAGAGTTTAAAGTAAAAATAGAAACCAAAGGCAACTGTAAATAGATACATACCAAAACACACCTGTTCATTATGTAGGATGGTGTCATATATAGCATTTTTCTCTTCTAAAATCTAAGCTTATATTTCTTCTCCTTGAATGGATGCCTGATTATATAAAATGAGTGAACAATAAATTGTAAAATATACATTTCTAGAAGCCATTGGCAGAAGAAGACACATAGAATGAAAGAAGCAGATAAGAGATTGAAGATGCAGAAGAGGTGCTGGTAGGAATACAGTATGAGTGTTCATATGTAAATCATTCATTGCAAATGTCTGGAAATGCAATGGCAGGAGATAAATAAGGGAAGATGATTTTGAAAGAAAGGGTTCCAGATACAGTTATTAAACAGTGGCAGTTGCTTGAGTGGGAAGATGGGGAAAAATGTAAGCTGAAGGTACTATGGAAAGTATGATGGCTATGATTTACATCATCATTCCTGAAGGCATGTGGAATGTTTTCCCCCATTAACCTAAAACTTTGTTGAACACCAAGAAGGGGGGGATGTAGGGTTGCAAATAAATCTTGCCCCAACACCCCCCATCAAATAAATAAATATATAAATAAAACCAGGAAGCTACTCAGATCTTCACACATTCAGTGAAGAGTCTTTGGAAGTGTGTTCAATTGAATGTGCTTTGATTACTTTCATGATCAAGAGACCTGATAAGGCAGTTTTCTTGATCATGTAAGCACTGCAAGCACATTCAGATGAATACACTGATGATGGACACACAGATGTCTGAGTGACTTCTGGTTGGGTGGACATTGGACACAGGATGTACGTGTGTCATGTCCCACCATTCTTAAAGCTCACAGTTTCAGGCTACAACATTTCTATAGGGTTCTTGTCTCCAAGCCTGGTTTGGTTCAAGTATATTGCTCTTGGGCAAATTATTTATTTTACAACAGAATTTGGCTGATTTACGAAGACCCACAAGAAACTGCCTTGTCCTCTGGAGGTGGTAAGTGAACCAATGCGGGAGGCATTCAAGGGAAAATTGGACAACCATCTGTCAGATCTGCTTTGATTTGGATTCCTGAATTGAGCAGAGGGTTGCGCTAATAACCTATAGGCCTCTTTCAACTTAATTATTTTGTGATTCTATAATCTGGATTGCAAAGGCCTTCCTTGAAAAATGTAAACAGGTGTAAATGAGTTGAAGGTAATTTTTTCTACCAAAAGTGTTGGATCCCATTCCCTTGAGGGGTGTTCCAGTTCTGAGTCTTCTCCAGTGCTTGACATGCCTCCATTTTTTTTTAATTCATTGAGGATCACGGGTGACAGGTAAGCTTCACATTCATATTGGAGGCAAAAATGAATCAAAAATCATATTTGTCAGGGGCATTGATTCGTATGAATATGAATTGACAAATTAGCAATTTTTGAATGAACTAAGTGATTTTGGTGTCTCTAGGCACTGGGGAGGCATTTCCTAGCTCACTAAATCAACAAACCATTCCATATGCATTGTCTCCGACGTATTTTTGGTATCACCTGGCAGGACAAAGTTCCAAATAGAGTAGTCCTAGAACGAGCTGGAATTTTTAGCATGTATACATTACTGAAACAGTGACGTCTACGTTGGCTCGGGCATATCGTGAGAATGGCTGATGGTCGGGTTCCAAAAGATCTCCTGTATGGAGAATTAGTGCAGGGAATTCGCCCCAGAGGGAGACCACAGCTGCGATACAAGGATATCTGCAAGCGGGATCTGAAGGCCTTAGGAATGAACCTCAACAGATGGGAAACCTTGACATCTGAGTGTTCAGCCTGGAGGCTGGCAGTGCATGATGGCCTCTCCCATTTTGAAGAGACACTTGTCCAGCAGGCCGAGGCAAAGAGGCAGTCCCGAAACCAGCAAAATCAGGGAGCTAGAGAGGGGACAGATTGCATTTGTCTTCAGTGTGGAAGGGATTGTCACTCTCGAATTGGCCTCCTCAGCCACACTAGATGCTGTTCCAAGTCCTCTATTCAGAGCACGTTACCATAGTCTCTCGAGACTGAAGGATGCCTAATCTAAATCAACAAACCAAAAATCTCTAAAAATTCATCGATTTGTATTTGTTTGGGGGGGTCACTTCTGATGAATAGGAATCAACGAATTCACGATTTTTGATTAATTTTGCATTTTTTTTAAAGAAATGTGCCCATCTCTACTAAGGAGCATGGAATGTTGGTAAGAATGGTTATGATTGGCTGGGAGAAATCAGGGGAGGTGAGTGTTGATTAGGTTTTTGGAGCAGTGGGAGTTAGAGAGATTGGGTACAGGGTGGTTTGTAATAAAACAGTGGGGAGTTTCAGGGGGAAATAGGTGATAAAGTGAAGACTTGTGTTGAATGAACATGTTTAGTCTTACAGTTCCTTGAAGAGATTATTACCTGTATAGTCAAGCGACAAAACCAATGAAAAAGAGGTAAAGCAAGAGTCATTTTAAAAAAAGATGGTTACACAGCAAGTCGATGAAAACAATGGATAAAATCATATTGCATAACTGTGTGCAGCATAAACAGGGGATCAGCAGCAATCTGATGGCAATTGTTGGCTTTACAAACACTCCATTCCAAAGTTCTCAACTGCTTCTCCAAGCCAAAAGGGAGCCATAGGGAACCTCAGAAGCTGAAACCTGTGGATTGGAAGCTTTAAATTAATTTAAATTAATTACTTCTGGTGCCCCCAAACTGATTTATGCCTGTAGAACTATACCAAAAGGATTTTGCCCAATGTTTATTTGAAAAGAATATGGTTAGTACGTCATTGTATAGCCCTGTCAGTGTTACCAGCAACAGCAGATTGCCTCTAATTAAAGAGTTTCAGCTTCAATTTTGGGCTGCATGCAGCTTCTTCTCATTGCGCACTAGTTGCTCACAGCCTGAAACCATAGCAAGAACTCTTTAATCAGCAAGAATCTGTTATTGCTGGTAACACAGCATTCCTGCCCTAGCCTTCCTGCCACAGCAGTAGACATATGGTACAGGATCTTGGTTATTAAATTGGAAAAATTTGTATGTTTTAGCAACAGAAGAATCAATAACAAATTGTTCAGAGGACTTCTGCAAAACTTTAAAAGCAATGCCTGTCTTGTGAAAGTGCTGTTAAAATTTCTTCTCTGTTGCTGTGGTGATTTTGCTATATTTTTAACTATACACATAATTATTGGATAATGTTGAGGGGAAAATGTCTTCCTTTCTCTTACATTCTCATTTTCTTTTCTTCTGAGAAATAGGAACAGTGAAAAATAAGAGAATTCTGCACTGTATGGCAGGATATTCTTGACTTGCCGGAGGGTGATCAAACATATACAATTTTTCTGGTGTACTGAATAAGAACTACATATCTTGAATCATGAAATCATCTGTCACTGTCTTGACTATGCCAGTCATGAATAGCTGGAATTTTATAAATGAAATATTTAAGGTGGAAACAATCTTCTTTTTTGGGGCTGGGGGAGTAGCTATCTTTTATTTTCCTTTCCCCCCACTGCCAAGTTGGTTCATAATCAACCTTCTCCTTTAGATGTATTGGCTTACAGCTGCTGTTAACCACAGCATAGCTATTATTCCACCATTAATTATTTTATTTTATCTGTTGAAAAATCTGCTTAACACAGTTCAGACTGTCTACTGGAAGACTAGTATTATGATCCTGGATTATCTATGATTTAGACTGCAAATTGAAGGCCACTTACCTCTCCAGTTATGCCTAAACAGACAAATGGAGGATTGTAATGTTGGGGCCTTAGCAAGAACTTGATTTCACATCTCAAGATTGTATCTTTATATGATAATCTAGCATCCTGTTGCGTAAACAGAGAGGAAAGGAAGTCACCTTCCTCTCTAATCTTGCAGGCTCCTTGTTATGTGTCTGTTCTCATGCTGGTTTCTGGACTGGTCTCCTTGATGTGCTTTCTGTTCCATCCATGTTTAGGGCAACAGGATATCAGCCATGATCTTCAGATCTGATGATCATATTTTTTGTGTTCCTTTTATTAAAACTTCAGCTGCCTATTCAGCCTTAAGTATTGGGCCTACTATTTTTAAGTACAGATTGGAGATGGGCACAAACCAGAAAAATCAGAGTTTGCGATGGTTTGTGGTCTGTAGCTACCTGTAAACCACAAACTATGAACTATCATGAATCCCCACCCCAAAAAACAAACCAGTTCACAATTCCTTCTTTTGAGTTTGTGCTGGGGCGACCAACTGCCCACCTGCCCCTCCCCCTGTCGGCTCCCTACCTTATCTTGAAGCCACTGCCGCTGCCGCTGTTGTGATCCTGACAGGCAGGGGAAAAGGTTTGGTGCTTCATTTCATTTTGGCAAATGGGATCCCCAAAAGGAATCATGAACCAAACCACAATTCAGCCCAGCTTCTGGGTTTCTCTGGTTGGAGTTTCAATTAATGCCCATCTCTAGTACAGATTGGTGTAACTCTATACCACCACTGAGGAGATGCAGAGTGTACTGAAATTGAGGCTTACTTAAATTTAAATTAGGATCCATCTGCACCAGAACTGTTACAATTGTCTAAGTTTCACTGTGTTAAAACTCCCCACCAATACTTTCCTCTGCAAATATTATTGGCTTCCTGCACAGATTATCCCACAATCTAATTTTCTTATCTACTTCCCCCCTCTTTTTTTTTTTTTTTTTTTTTACTGTTGCTCTGCACAGAAAATTGCAAAGTTCTGTGCAGCTTAATGCCCTTTCTAGTGAATCCTGCTAAGGAAAGTGGCCGTTTTGTGCAGGATTTATAACAATCCAGTGCAGCTTGATTCTTCTTCTGTCCTTTCCAAGTGAATCATATGCTTGGAAGAAGCAACTATGTGCAGGAAATTTCATAACCCTATGCAGTTTAACTTGTCCGTCCGCCCCGTCCCCCCCCCCCCAGAAAAACTGACTATGACACTTCTAAGGAATCTCACATTTTGTTTCCTGAAGATTTCTTGGGAATATCTTAAGCAGATAAATCTTGCTGCAAGGAGAAAGATGCTGGTAGGGGAGCTGCCTTGAATTTCTTTCTAAGAATCAGGTAATTTTTGAGACGCTGGATCTGTTTGAAAAAATCACTGCCACATACAGTATGTGGCCAAGAAAGGAGCAGAACTGTTATGTATGCTATCATCACTGTCTCAGGATGACTCCAACACATTTTGATGCCGAGGTGAAGAATTACAGAGTGCCCATCCCATCCTGTGTACACCACCCCACTGCAAGGATGAAAGAAAGTTCTTCACCCATCCAAAAACAATAAACTAGATTAAACTATTTAGCTATCTGCCACAACACCTGCCTGGCATCTCTCAGCAACAACTCCATGAGGTAACTACTTCACTTTGACTAGTGGTAAAGCCAGCCCTGTGCCACTCACTCATGCCTATGTAGTTGTGACCACATCTGAAAAGGGAAACCTAGAGTTACAGGAGATGATTCCAATTCTGGGGATGTGGTGAATTCACTACAAATTTTAGTATGTATTTACATGAGTTATCTGAGGTCCAGATAGTATTTAGAGCCTTGTGGCACAGTGGTTAAACTGCAGTACTGCAGTGAAGACTGCTCATGACGTGAGGCTCAGGTAGCAGGCTCAAGGTTGACCCAGCCTTCTGGCCTTCTGAGGTTAGTAAATTGAGTACCCAGCTTGCTGCTGGTGGTGGAGGCAATGTGTAGCCTGCATAATTAAATTGTAAACCACTCAGAGAGAGCTTTAAGCACTATGGGGTGGTATATAAGCAGCACACTTTGCTCTGTTTAGGAGACAGGCCTCAGCACTTTGGATAAATCCTGTAAAGTGCAAATTAAAAGCTAGAATGGATTCGTAGCACCACTGAAATTGAAGTCACCAGCAGGAGTGTTACCTATTCAGGGTTTCCAACATGCAGAGCCTACATACAGTCACATATGCTTAAGTTCTCATTTTCAAACATCATGTGAAACATAGATGTAGTGGGAGTGGGAACAGAGGAATGTGTGATGCTAGAGGTGGTGACAGTAAATGCCATCACTCTCCTTCCATGCATTTGTTCTGTGCAATGATACAGTCTTCTAAACCGTACAGGCAAGGTTCATGACAAGATTGTAAGAAGCTCTTTGGGGTATGTGCTTTAGTTTAAGAATAGCATAACATAGCATAACATAGGTGGTGTCTTTTTATTTTTTTCTCTCTACCCAAATCATTTGTGCATTGAGCAGAAGAACAGAGGCAAGGTAGGGGTTTATGTTTACACTACTATGGTTCACAGTTTTGGGGAGAGCCTGTACTTATATTGCTGTATATATTCATAAGTTTTTTCTGACATTTTTCTTAGCAATAAATCATGGAGATTGGGAGCAGCACAATAAATCACAGACAGGATGAAATGCAGTCTCTGCAACCCCTTTGGGTGTCAAATACAGATAGGGTAAAATCCTGAACCAGCCTGATAATATCAATTACCATCAAGTCAATCCTTTTTCTTTTAAATAACAGGATTCAGGATTCTTGCTTTTGGTACACGCTTACACACACAGAGAGAGAGACACTGCATAAGCTGATTTCATCTTTTTATCACAGTACTGACTACCAATATAGAGCAAGAGATCTGACCAGAGATAATGGTGCACTTGAGGTATATTGTTATTGGTTTGAAATGCAAGAGAATTTGGGGAATATTTGGTTTCCTAAAGAGCATCTCCTTCTATCAGTAGATTAATAGAGGCATGAGAAAGGGAAAATCCCTGCCCTATGTTTGCTTACTTCCTCCATTTGTTAATTACCTGATGTTTTATGGATACTATACACAATAGCCTTCTAATCAACAGCAGCAGTGGAAATGTGTCCTTTATTTTCAAAGATGACCATCAGATTAAGGTGGGGGGGGAAAGAGAAGAAATAAGTGATTTAGGTTGAGCAGTAGCACACTGATAGACAGGCAGGTAACTGACTAACGAATAAAACAAATAAAAATAATAACTAGCCCAATATGAGCCTGGACGATACAGAAACAGTGGGGGCAGTTAAGCTTATCCTGAGGTTGTTGGGCTGTCAAGAAGTTACATCTTTCACGCTTTTCTTTTCCTTTGTGGATTCTTGATTCTTTTTGTTTCAAATTCTCTAGCCACTTGTTTGATAGCCTCTCACTGAGCACTTTGGTTTTGAGTGAGAATTTCCCGGTTGACATGGTCACTGTTGTCTTCAGTGTATCCTTGAATCAGTTCTTTTGTCCACCATACAATCAAAGCATCTGCAAAAAGTCCTCCACAGAAGTTACATTTTGGGAGACAGTCGTCGGACATTCTGACAACATGGCCAGCCCGCCGAAGTTGTCATTATTTCAGAATTGTACAAATGCTAATCAACTGTGTTTGCTCCAAGACTTCAGTATCTGGAACTTTATCCTGCCATTTGATGCTGAGAATTCTCTGAAAAAAGGAGAATTGGTAGCAGGAAAACTATCAACATACAGCAAAGGAGAAAAGGAAAGCCTTATCAGCAGCAGGCATGAAAAACCTTCAGAATTCTGGAGAGTTAAGAGCAGCCCAATAGGACACAGCAAAATGAAGGGTGAAAGAATCAAGATGTCAAGCTGGTGAGAGTAGATCAGTCTTAACCAAGTACCAGAAGATAAGCACAGGGAAAACCTCTATCCCATAAGTGGGGGGTTTATATGATAAAGTTTTTTCTCTTGAGGCCATTTGTGATTTCTCAGCTATTATGGCAAAGAGAGGAGGGCTTTTCATGATGACCTCAGATGACAGGTAAGTACATAAGGGAACTATGGGTTGTATATTGCAGATTTTTATACTCCTGACCTGCTTTCTTTTGAATGTTTTCTAGTTTCATCATATTATATATTTATATGTGGAGTATGCATCTTGTACACCACCCTGATATCCAAGAATGAAAAGTAGATTAAAGCGGTTAAGTAAATGACATGGAATTGATTGTCCTGAAGATATCACAGCCTCAGGTTATGAAGGACTTTAAATATTTCTGGCTGATCATTAAGACAAAATAAAGTATTATGATTAATTTTATTTGGTTGCATCAGATCTTAATGTCATCTCTTAATGACTATGCACAAGATATGAATAGCTGCTATCATTTTACAGACAAAAAAAATACTTTCATATGACTGAAGTTAGGATAACTGTCAATAATCAAGACCTATGTAGAGCTCATGTTTTGTGGCACTAAAAATACTCCAATGGAGGGAAACATCATGTTGTGTCCATGCCAAAAATACATGGAGCTTTATTTGTATTTTTCCCCATTTATTTATTCTGTTGGCTCTTCCATCACATTCACAGATGGGATTTGATATGATGAAAATACACACCAACCATCCCTCCCAACACATTTTATTCAATCAGGTAGGAGGTTTTTAGATTTGGATAAATATTCTACGCTGTTATCTGTTAATTTGCCCAGGATTGCTTTCAACTGCTTTTAAGCAACAGGTTTAAGCAGATGTCTGGTATCTCCAAAGAGGTGGAGATGGGGTTAGAAATGTTTTATACATCCACATTATTGATACCCACTCAAAACTTTCCTTTTGTTATCTGCAAGGCAAGTGAATGCCAGAGGAACTGACTGAAGAAAAGTGCCATATGTTAAAGATTAGCTTGGCTAGGTTATAGAGCACTGCAAATGGGAATCTTAGTCGACTTGCTGAGCCCGATAGAAGCATGCATAGTTATGTCTAACTAATTGGGGAAGAATTCATAAGTTGACAGAAGAGGAAAAGCAGAGAACAGTTTGTGAAGGCTAAAGGAGAGTAAAAAGGTGTTTAACCTCCATCCTTTAAAAATAACTTAGTATTCCATTCACGTTTCCCTTTGAGTTGCAGGTGAGCACATGAAAGAATATTCAGGAGGTTAGATTAGACAGACTTCATGTGTCAGCATAAGGTCAGTTAATTATCTCTGATTGTCTATGGTGCATAATTTGAGTTTGCTACCATGTGGATAGGATGCATTTATTTATTTTCTTGCTGAAGGCAAAGGTTGGTGAGATTATGAGTTATTCATTTCTATAATCTTAACTAGTAGAAGTTGTTGTTATAACATAATTTCAAATCTAAATTTGCCTGAGCAGTTTTCTGTATGAAAGGAATGATATTTGTTCAATTCACTTAGCAGTTTACTGCTCAGTGGACAGTGTCTCTGAAATATACTTTCCATTAAGATCATGAAAAGCAGATCCGAAGAAAGAAAGAAAAGAACAATAACAAGACTACCTGCCAATTAAGACTAGAACAAGATGTAAAAGATCTTCAAGGCCAAACAGGAAAAACTATTTCTTTTCTTTGAGGTGGAAGGGGGAGCAATGTTAGAAAGGATATAGGGTCTGTTTTTAAAAAGCTTAGCATCAAGTTTGAGTCACTGCAAATAAATAAATCTCACAATCTTAAACTTCCTGAATATCTTGACTCACTGAAACAGAAGCTTAAGGCAAAAACAGCCTGGTTATCAAGGCATGTGAAGACCACTAAAAGGAAGTTGCAGAACTGTGAACTGAATGAACTTAAAACAATTCTATTGCAGTTTGTGTCAATCAGAAGTCAAAAACCACTGTGCCACCTAAGGACATTTTTGAGAAGCACTGGGAAAATCTGTGACCTTGTGCCAGTAAGCATCTTAAGTGCCCCTTGCCTCCCATATGAATGTGAAGCTTACCTGTCGCCTGTGGTCCTTGATGACCAAGCACTGGAGAAGACTCAGAATTGGAGCACCCCTGGAGGGAATGGGATCCAAATCTTTTGGTAGAAAAAATTACTTTCAACTCATTTACACCTCTTTAAATTTATCAGTGAAGGTCTTTGCAATCCAGATAATAGAATCATAGAATAATTGAATTGGAAGGGCCATATAGGGCCATTGAATCCAACCCCCTGCTCAATGCAGAAAACCAAATCAAAGCATATCTGACAGATGGTTGTCCAATTTTCTCTTGAACGCCTCCTGCACTGGTTCACTCACCACCTCCTAAGGTAATTGGTTCCATTGTTGTACTACTCTAACACTTAATAATTTTTTCCTGATATTCAGCCTAAATCTGGCTTCCTGTAGCTTGAGCCCATTTTATTCTAGTATGTTATTCTAGAATTCTTCACACAAAGAATAACCCATCTCCTTTATAAATCTGGAGATGTATGCATGGATAGTGATGAAATTTCTGTCCTTTGCACTAAAAGAGCAATCAAGACAGAAAATGATGTCTATAAAGTTGCTGTGAGTGGTTCCCCACCAAAAGCAGAAACAGATTTTTAAATGTCTAGCAAATGTATTTGCAATGTATGAAACATATGGCCTACTTTTCAGCATCATGAAAAGTACATATGTCTAAAATCAAAATCTTCCCCATAATGCATTAAAAGCTCTGAGATGCGTTTTACCAACATACTGTTTGAAGATCAATTGCTTAAGAAGGTACCTTTGGCTGAAGCAATTGTCATTCATTTTTCTCTTAAAAGAAATATCCCATTCTTATTTTGGCTCTTTTAATACCAGTGGGACTTTCCCATTGCTCCTTTTGCACAAGCAGTAGAAAAATGGTGTGATAGGACAGGCTTCTAAACAAGTGTCATTAAGAACTATGAAGGAGCTACGCTGAGTAGTTGTCTGTATATTAATTACAAAAGAATATAGTGCTGTTTAGAAATTTAGAAAAGAGGTAATTTGAAGGCATGAGAAAAGAAAGAGTTTTGAATCCTTTTTCTTCATGTCCTCCATGTACAGGTGAAAGAGGATTAGAAAAGGAGCATCTCTATGCAGCTTGTTTCCCAGAACCCCAACCAAATGGAAAGACTCCAAGCCTAGTAGAAAATTTCTTATTCAAGCAAACCCCTCCCTCTATGGACACAGAAATAAGCAGAGAGAGTATAGAGTTCTCTCCTACTCAATCCTCAAATTATCCCTTTCTCAACAACTGAATAGGGTGAGTTTCTAAGTTAGCATATTTTCTAGCAGTTGGATTACAGTTTCCATGGATAGCTGATGAATGTTTGAGAAACAGCAAGACTCCAGGAACTCTGAGCAGGATGGTGCAGGAATGGGAAGAATCTAGAAAAGAGGAAGCATGATAGGATGCTTTAAAAGGAAAAGGAAATGAGGAAATGAGCAGCAAGGGCTGCAGAAGACCAGGGACAGGAGAGACTGTTGGCAATGGATCAATCAATGAAGACATGGGGAAATTAAGGAGGAGAGAGATGTGTTGAGGCCCTGGAGTGGCCCCAAATGGATCCACCCAAAGAGGTCCTATGAACCTCTTGCTTCAGCTGGCTGAAGGATGACATAGCCCAATGGAGATGCAAGCAGCCTCCCTTCAAGCCAATCCCATCACTCTGATGCAGTGGAACTGGAAGGCAGAGACATTTCCAGCATCTCTGATGCCCTGAAGCCAAGGTGCCTTGCTATTCAAGAGCTGTTGATCTCCTCCTATGGTCATGGTCAACAGCAGGGACACTTTTAGAATGTTTACCTCTTTTTTGAACATTCAAGAAGAAAGAGGTAAGCACCCCTGGCTTGGCAGCTGTGAACAGTCCAAAGCATGGCCTAACCTAATGGAACTGTAAGAATGGCATTAGTTGGAACAGAAGTGTATGATGTTCTTTCATTGAATGCAGTTGCATCGAATATCAGCTTTGGCTCCTGCCATTATGTCTGGACCTATGGGGCCCTTTTATGCCCTCCTTCCAATGAAAAGGGACGTGGTGGCGCTGCGGGTTAAACCGCAGAAGCCTCTGTGCTGTAAGATCTATAGATCTGCAGCTGTAAGATCGAATCCACGCGACGGAGTGAGCGCCCGTCGCTTGTCCCAGCTCCCGCCAACCTAGCGGTTCGAAAGCATGCAAATGCAAGTAGATAAATAGGGACCACCTCGGTGGGAAGGTAACAGCGTTCCGTGCCTAAGTCGCACTGGCCACGTGACCACGGAAGATTGTCTTCGGACAAACGCTGGCTCTATGGCTTAGAAACAGGGATGAGCACCGCCCCCTAGAGTCGAACACGACTGGACAAATTGTCAAGGGGAACCTTTACCTTTACCTCCAATGAAAGGCTTGGGGGCACACACAGGAATATTCCTGAAAGCCTTAACTAAAAGGGAAAAAACCCACCATGTACTGCTTATATACCACCACATAGTGTTTAAAGCACTCTCTGGGTGATTCACAATTTAATAATGCAGCCTACACATTGCTCCCTGCCTCCAGCTGGGTGGGTACTCATCTTACTGATCTTGGAAGGATGGAAGGTTGAGTAAACCTCAAGCCAGCCACCTGATCCCATCGGGATTGAACTCAGGTCATAAGCATAGTCTTGCAGTTTAACTGCAGTTTAACAACTACATCACTACCTGTGTATTCCCTATATAATGAATACTGAGGAATAGCTATAATAAAACAGCTGCTGGTAACTTAAATGAATATATTAAATGAACCAATTAGTTCTGTGAGGAATAGTAGATTACTGTTGTATCAACTTTCTCAAAGCTCAAAATGTACTGTCTGTCTATATTTTCTCTATTTGATAAACTTAGTAGTAAAGTCATTTTCTGTCCTACGCATGTGTGCTTCTTCCTGATTTACACATTAAAGAGGAAACAATTTGAATTAGAAATTGCATAAGACCTGTTGAGTTTTACTTGTTGACCAAAGATTTGCCTCTGCAGTTCCTTAAAATGTCTGGCCCTGGTTACATATTGGTTTATCCAGAATATTTCAGGGTTTGCTAAAATCCTGTCACTGCTGCCAGCTGGCTATTACCACCACAATTGTTTTTTCTATCAACCTGCCACATAGTTGTTCCTTGATGTTACCACCTGGTATTGCCTTAGTGGAATATTTATTTTGATAACATACAACATGCTTTGTTTGCCTGCATATACCATCACAATCATATGTAAGGCAGCAAGATCAGCAGCCATTTTTCCTATACATTACATACACAGAGAAAGAAAGTGAGAGCAAGAGAGCATATATATGTGCGCTCTCTCTCTCTCTCTCTCTCTCTCTCTCTATATATATATATATGGCTTGCAGGGCTAGCTTAAACTCCAGCAGGCTGAGTCATGTAAACTGTATATAGCACTTAAAAGTGGGTAAATGACAAACTCAAATCCATTATCTATAGCCCTCTGAAAGCATTTCATATTCTCTGCCTTTGCACTCAGACTTATTCTTTCCTTTCCAACCTCTAAAGAGCACATACTTTGCCCTTTATTATTGGTTTGTTATAGCTGGGAAATAAATGTAGCTGGTGCTCTAGAATCAGTTCAATGTATGTTTATTGGAGCAGAGGGCAGATGGAAGGCAAGGGAGGTTCAGAGGTTAGGCCAATTTAGTAACTTCTTCCACATTAACCCCTCTTGAGATGGAAGAGAAATACTGAAGCTCTAGAGGCCTTAGTGATTCATGAATCCTTTGAAACTCCCTGAGGGACTCAAGCAGAAAAGCCAAAGTTATTTCTGACCGGCTTAGGAAGGAACTGAAATCGTGCTACCCTGCGTTGTAAGGGTAGAGAATGGTGTTGGAACACTGGAGTGAGCACTGGAATTCCCAGAAAGCACTGCAATGTCTCCTTCTTCTTCAGTGCAGAAACATAAGGAACAAAATGCATGTGCTCATAAGGCCATCTCCCTTTTGCCTTTTATTTTTGCTCCTCCACTCCCAGAATTCTGGGAGTCCTAGAAATCCGAAAGTCCCATCCCTAGTAGCAAACAACTTTACTAGCAGAAGATACAGAGCAAGGGAAAATATCTGAAGGGTTTGTACAAGCACATAAAGCATACACCTGTGCATCACAAGAGACACCAAAATGTCTTTTTATTATAATTTTCTTTTTTTTCCATCTTGAGCACTACTAACATTATTGTTTTGAATTGTTTTAACTGTTTTAGTCTTATAATGTTTAATGGAACCCGCCCTGAGTAGACTCTGTCTAAAAGGGCGGGATAGAAATCTAATAAAATAAATAAATAAATAAATAAATAAAATGAACATAAAACAGATTAAGATCTATTGAAAAGAAATAGGCATCTAAAGTAGAGTTTGCAGCAGAGCAAACAAATTCAAATCACTGTTAAGGTGATTCAGGTTTTCAAGATGTATAAAATTATCAAAGAATGGGAGATTAAGTTTATTTATTTAATGGTAATGTTAATTAATTCTAAACTTTTGACTTAAAGCAAACAAAGGAAAGGCATTTCAAAAGCATCCATTTAAAAAAAAATCTCAGTGAATGACAAAAATATTTAGTTAGGTAACAGTGTGATGATACATGTTTATCAAGTTCTTGGTGTTTAAATGGCTGCTTGAATGCATTTGGAATGATTTTGTCATCTTTTCTTCATTTATCCAATGTTCAGCATTCCTATATTGCATTTATGAATCCTGGGATGTGAGCCAAGCTGGTCATAACTGCTGTTTCTCTCATTTGACTAGCAGATGTAACTAACATAACTCTTTTCAAACGTGGCTTCATCAAGACTGATGTGAGTCTTGTTTTTAAAGCTTAGACTATTTGTAGGCATATTTATGGAGTATCTTTCACCCTCCCCCACAGGTCATTATAGATTTGTTTATTCATTCATTTATTTAAAATAATTATAGGCCACCTTTATCCTAAAGCATCCAAGGCAGCTTACAGAATTAAAAGAAACAAAGTTAAAAGCTAAAATAATATATTATTACAATATTAAAAGAGAATCAAACAGATATCAATATTAAAACTCATAAATAAGAGCAATATTAAAAGCACAAATAAAACAACAGAATAAATAAAATACTTCTGTATCTTGACATCAAACTGATAAGTATCAAGGATATACACTGTCTTTGGAAAACATGTAAATACAGACCAAGTCAGGGCAATTTATGCATTTCCAGAATGACCACAAGGCAGAGCATAAAGCCAGAGGCATTCATGGGGCACAAAAACACCCTTCACATATATAAATGTGTGCCATGAAGTTGATTCTTATTCAACAACTCTACCCAGGACTTCCTAGGTATGAACTATTTAGAAGTACTACTCCCTTCTTCTGAGGGTGCCCCTCCTTTTAAATCCATCATTTGTGAGGTTTAAAATGTTAAAATCGAAAAGAAGCCATGTGATGCAAGTGGGGGGAAGGGAATCCAAAGCAGTAATACCTTATAAATAAGATACTGGACCACTGCTAAAGAAAGAGACTGACATGCTCCAGTCATGGAGGACCTCTGAGTGAGGCCACCAAGTTGTAGCAGCCACTCACATGTAATCCATCTCATTGCACATGAACCATGCAAGCCTTGGGATGGAAGCAGGAACTCTTTGATTACCATAAATCTTCCTCTGCTGGTAACATCATCCAATGACACTGATTTCACGCAAGCCATGGGACAGAAGCAGGAACCTTTTAGTTACCTAAATTCTCTTCATGCCTGTGACAACATCACTCTTATGTAGATGTACTTTATGGAACATGTACTTTATTGGCCCCTGTATTTTATCTGATTGTTTGCATTAATAATATCGGTGGTAATAGTCAACAAACGTTAGTAATCTTTAAAACCTTTGGATTCCACACTTTAAATATTCCTATACCTGGGGAAGAAGCATTAAGTTGAGGCATTGGCTAGAACTGGAGAAGCAGTTTTGTTTAAATACAGGCAGTGAGGTTGAAAAGCTTAGTGGTTTCTCTATCTCAAGGCATGAAACTTAATGCACAACAGTTATGAGTATTCATCATAGCATCCTTTGGATGGGTCAGACACTTCTGGACACCAAATGATACCTTCTGCAATAAACTGGTTACTAAAAACAGCTTTTTTTAGAATAAGCAATTTTATTCTCCCTTCACTCTAAGACCATGTCTAACTCCCTTCTACTTCCTTGTCCTTTCCCTGAGAAACTCCTGAGATTAGATGTGCCTGCAAAGTCTCATCTACCCCTTTTACATCACATCCCTATCTGACAGAATGTCCTCTCCAGCTTTTCAGATCTCCCACTCTGGCCAGATTGGCCAGTTCCTTTCTGGGTGGTGATTGGCTGAAGTCTTCAGCAGGCTGTTTAGTCAAACTGACTGATAGAGTCCCTTCAAAGTACGACTAAATCACAATTCAACCAATACAGACAACTTGGTGGAGGAAGTGGCAGTAAGGTGAGAGTGACCATTTTTTACTAGAATTCTTGATTTGGAAACCAAAGCAGAGTGCAGCCACACGTATATGCTGGATTTAAAAAAAACAAGTTTTAGTGAACTCGGAACAAGGATAATTAAGGTCCCATGGCAGGAGATCCTAAAAAAAAAAAAAAAAAAAGTAGTCCAAGAAGGGTGGGAGCTTCTAAAAAGGAAATCCTAAAGGCACAACTACAAACAATTCCAACAACAAAAAAAGGTGGGAGATAGCAAAAAAGGCCAGTGTGGCATCACCAAAAGCTCAGAGAGGACCTGAAAACAAACAAACAAACAAACAAAAAAGAGGACACAGATAAGAAGTGGAAGGAAGGTCAGGCCACAAAGGAAGAGTATAGACAAGTAGCAAGGAACTGCAGGAATGGCATTAGGAGGGCAAAAGCTGAGAATGAGCTGATGCTAGCTAGAGACTCTAAAAGCAACAAAAAACATTCTTCAGGTATGTGCGTAGCAAAAGACAAAGAAAAGAAACAGTGAATCAGCTACTCAATGAAGATGGAAAAATGATAACAGAAGACAAAGAAAAGACAGAAGTTGTCGATTCCTATTTTAGCTCAGTCTTTTCTGAAAAGACAGACTATGACTATTGATAAACAGATAGTCAAGGAATACCTTATTACCTTGAATGAGTTTGAATCTCCAGATCCAGATGAACTGCATCCAGGAGTATTGAAGGAACTGGCTGAAGAATTCTCAGAACCACTGTGCATTATTTTCTTGAAATCATGGGGAATGGATGAGGTCCCAGATGACTGGAGGAATGCTAATGTTGTCCCTACCTACAAAAAAGGGCAAAAAGGAGGAACCTGGGAGCAACAGACCAGTCAGTCTGACATCAATACCAAGGAAATATCTGGAACAGATTATAAAGCAGTCACTATGCAAACACCTAGAAAACAAAGCAGTAATAATTAGAAGCCAACATGGATTTGTCAAGAACAAATCCTGCTAGACTAATCTGATCTCATTTTTTTGAGCAGGTAACCTCCCTGATAGACAAAGGGAAGGCTGTAGACATCGTATATCTTGACTTCAGCAAAGTTTTTGACAAAGTGCCACATTACATTCTGATTAGCAAGTTAACTAGGTATAGGCTGGATAGAACAACTGCCAGGTGGACATACAGTTAGCTACAGAATTGTATTCAGAGGGTGATGATTAATGGCTCCTTCTCAAACTGGGAGGAAGTAACAAGTGGGATACCCCAGTGCTCAGTCCTGGGCCCAGTGGTATTCAATATTTTTATTAATAACATGGATCAGGGGGTGCAGGGAATGCTAATCAAATTTGCAGATGACACAAAATTGGGTGGAATAGCTAACACCCTGGAAGACAGAAACAAAACTCAAAATAATCTGGATAGCCTTGAACACTGGGATGAAAACAACAGAATGCTATTTTAGGATGCATTAACAGAAGTACAGTCTCCAATTCCTGTGAGGTACTAGTTCCCCTCTATTCAGCATTGGTTAGGCCTCATCTTGAGTATTGTGTCTAGTTGTGGACAACACATTTCAAGAAGGATGCTGACAAACTGGAACAAGCTCAGAGAAGGGCAACAGGGATGATCAGGGGGCTGGAAACCAAGTCTTATGAGGAAAGACAAATAATTGGGCATGTTTAGCCTTGAGAAAAGAAGACTGAGGGGAGATGTGATAGCACTTTCCAAATACTTGAAAGGCTGTCATACAGAGGAGGGGCAGGATCTGTTCTCAGTCATCCCAAAGTGCGGGACATGGAATAATGGGCTCAAGTTACAGGAACCCTGATTTTAGTTGAATATCAGGAAAAACTTCCTAACTATTAGAGCAGCGCGGCAATGGAACCAATTACCTCGAAGGCGGTGAGTGCTTCAACACTGGAGACACTCCCAAGAAATTTAGACAACCACCTGGCTGATATCCTTTGACTTGTATTTCCTGCACTGAGCAGGGGGTTGGACTCAGTGGCCTTATAGGCTCCTTCCAACTTCAAGATTCTATGAACCCAATGATGAAGAGGAAACCTGGAAAAAAAAAAAACTTAAAAGAGAGATTTCATTCCAGCCTGGCACTGTGGGCTACTGTGAATTAGAAGCCTCAACATAATTATTAAATGAAGTGGTGGAATAGTCTTACCACTCTGACAACCTCACTGATAAAACATTGATTCTATTGGGAAAATACAGTCTTTCAATGCACTGGGTATCAGTGGGAAGATGGTTGACAGCCTGAAATGACTGTCCTTTACCACTAATTTGATTGGTAAAATTTCCTGCCCCTTCTTCCTACCCCCCCCCCTTTTCCCCTTTTGACTGTTACTACAGATGAGATTGTGAATAAAGATACTTATTTGACTTTAAAATGGTTCTAGAGTGACTTACTTCAGAAAGAGCTGGTTTTGTGTGCTCTCAGGGAGGATTTGATGAGACTGGGCTGGCCTCTCCATATTTCTGTGTGTTCTGCTTTATATTATGCTGACTAAAGAAATGACAACATTTCTGGAAACCTTTTTAACCAACCCACCAACAGATTCCTTATGTAAAAGCTGTGCACACTTAAGAGGAAAATACTGTATCTTTATTCTAAAATAAGCTTGATGAGTTTGTTTTTAATAAATTACTTTGGTTTTTTATATATATACAACTGGTCAGCTGGGAGAAATCATGCTTCTCTCTATACGTCTGATGACACAGCCACAGAACACTAAACAAAAATTCCATCCCTAGTGGGAAAATGTTCTAAAAGCAAGAAATATACATTTCCCTTAATGTGTGTTCTATCTCTGCATTCCTGAGGTTTCTTTCCAGCATAAAATCATCATTTTTTGTCTCAGTAGTCTAAAATCAAGTCTTCCATTAGTCTACAGTACAGTGCAGGTGATCTGTCTGCCCTTTTGCCAGCCATATTGAGATGGTACTGTAAGGTGGCTGACCTAGGAAACCCTGTGGCCTTAAAGCTCTTCGTCCTCATACAATTATTTGATGTGACATGTTCATGTTTTAAAACACTGAATCAGCCTGGCTGTGAATTTCCTGCGGCCTCTTTCTTGCCTTCCTTTTCACAATCTGTCTACTATACATTGCTGAATGCAAGCAATTATTTATGCTGTCTGCAACCTCTTTCTTCATAGGATATAATGCACTCCACCACTTGTGATTTCTGCAACACATACTAATATTTCTGTGTAACAGTGTTAAACAGAGGCTGGGGAAAGGCAGCTAAGAGTACTCAATAGCAACGTTATTACAAATCTCCTCAAATCAAGCATAATGAAAAAGTAGCGTGATCAGGGACATTTATTCAAAGGACAATGAGCTGGGTAAGAAACAGACCTTATTTTTCATGAGCACATAGCTCTAGTTTCTGCTGCAATTCTGATTAGTGCCGTATCTTTTGATGTCAATGCTGCAAAATAGGGGAAGACACGGGAGGGAAATTTCTGCTAATCTGCCCCACCAGGCTAACCAGGCCTATGGATAACTGAAATCCAGCTTTCTGAAGCCTGTTCCTGAAGCCGCAACTTCTACAGAGAACCCACCCCATTTGTAATCAGGAAGACAATTACAACTTGTAGGGGAATTCTGCTGTTATCCTCTGTTGGGGAGCCAAGCATGAGGCAGGAAGATCTTTGTTTTCTCAAGGCAGAAATGGACATTAAAGATAACCCACCATTGCAAAAAAGGGATTTTTTTAACTGTCTATTTTTATTTATTTATTTATTTATTTATTTTTTACTCTGCCTAACTCACATTTCTCTCAACAGTTATTGTACATGCTTTCTGCTGTAGCTGTCATCTATGTATAAGCCCTCTTCTGCCTTGATTGCCGAAAGAGGAAGGAACTGGCAAAAATCAGCTCTTCTCCTTTCCTCCAGTAGAGAATCTTGTGAGTTGAACTCTGTTACGATGCAATCTAGCTCACACTCAAAATCGGCTCCCAGCGGCGGCGGCGGGGGAAGTCCAGGAGTCCGAGCATGGCCGGGATTGCCCGGTGCGGCTCGGCTCCCAGCAGCGGTGGCGGCAGCGGGGGACCTCCGGATGCCTTCCCCGCCACCATGGGAGGCCTCTCGGAGGTCCCCCGCCGATAGTGCCTCCGAAGCACGATCGGCAGCAGGGGGGACCTCCGAGATGCCTCCCATGGCGGCGGAGAATCCCTGGAAGGCATCTGGAGGCAGATCAGCGGCCTACGGACTGGAAGGGGGAGGCGGGGAAAGCACCAAATTTGAATTTGGTGCTTTCCCCGCCTCCCCCTTCCGGTCCGTAGGTCAATTCTCCGGCCGCAAGTCGATTGGAAACTTTGTGGCCGGAGAAGTACGAAAGTCGAAAATTCCGTAAGTGGAGCCGTACGAAAGTCGAGACTCCACTGTAAGAAGTTCAAAACTGGTAGAAACAACTGCCAGACAATGTAATATTTTTCACAGGAAGCAACAATACCCATAGAAATTCTGTTTTTCTTGGAGTAACAACAGGCAACACCTGTGTTATTTATCTGTTTCCTACTGAGGACTGAACTTTCTTCCCTCCCTTCTTCTTTTGATCTTTCTTTGAACCCAAACTACACTGATGGTGACATTCCCAGGAGCATTGTGGATCTGTAACATTAGAAGGATAGTGGGCATAGCTACACCGATTACCTGAGCTATTGTGGAATTTCTCATTCGTGTTCAGACTTGGTCTGGAGTTAGGTTAATACTCATGCATACACATCTCAGGTTTTACTTGATTTCAGTAAGAGTGCCTGGTTCAACTCAAAAGCTGGATCTCATTTTTCTGTTTCCTCTGAAACTGCAACAGAACTGAAAGCTAGTCCCTGAGACTTCAGGGGAGAAACTTGAGACCTAGGGGAGTGTCCTTATGATGCTATAAGGACTGTACTCATGTGATTTCATAAGTGGCAAATCTTTCATCAATGCATCCACATGGTGTGTATATGGCAGATAGACAATGAGGAGATATAAGACCAATGAAGTAGCGCTACCAGATTACTGCATTGATCTTATATCTCCTCAATCTTTCTCCAAAGCTGATAGGTGAGATTTGCAAGCTGAAGACTTCAGCACACAGTGGGAAGCAACTAACAGGAAAAGGAACACTGCTTTCTAAACTGAAGGTGAAACAAGAAAATCTGGATCATATATTCAGTTCATCATCCTTTTCCCTGGGATGTCAAAGTCAAAGCTTAAGACCTGGCAACCCTACATGGAACCAGGATACGAACAGGGATGGAAGTCCTATCACCCAGTCTCACATTGACAACAATGAGATTTCTTACAGTCCTTCTTATGAATGAAAATGTGCGAAACTGACATAGCCTGGAACTAGATTATTTGACCGTTTCTGGACCTGATCAGATGGTTTTTAAAAATGCCTTATTTCTTGAGAATTTCCAATGTACAATTGCAAAAATAACCTTTATCATCTTAGTGCATTGATCTGTAAGTTAATGTTTCTTATTTGTAGACATATAAGGACAAGCAGGCAAATGGTCATCTCATTTATCCAAGAATGTATGGAGTGTTCCAGACCTGGAACTAGAATTATTGTGAATTCACATTGTTGCAGGATAATCAAAATTTATGCCTTTCCTTCTGTCCCCCCTTTTTTCTTTTCAGCTAAACCAATTAGCAGGCAATAACACTGAAATTGTGAGATACATTTTTAATAAATGTTTTCTGGGGCATACTATATTATCCTTGAAAATGCTTTAGATGTACAATTACATTTAACAGATCTGTGACACAGGAGAAGAGAGACTTTGCATTTGAAACTGTGTATGTGTGTGTGTGTGTGTGTGTGTGTGTGTGTGTGTGTGTGTGCATGCGTGTATGCATGTCTTTTCTCAAGGTTATCACAAATAGGGAGATTAAAAGAATTTCAAAGCAGCAAGGGGTGTTTGCACAAACTTCAATTTCCACTGCAGGTATCACAATAAACTCATTTTTACATAGTCATTGTGCACATCTTTGGTGCCTGCCACATGGAACCACTTATCTAGAATGGTACTTAAGATGTCAATTGTGGGAGCCATATTAGAATAGCTGGGCCTCACCACCTCTCTGAGTATTGTTGTTGATTTCTGTTGTTTGGAAAGAAGACAGGATAACTGATGGCTCCAAATTAATTGCAGCACAGCGACAGATAAGCATTATACATACAAATACAGTGCTAGTTGAGATGTCAGCCAAAGAGTAGACTATTCCCCTTTCTTCCCGTGAACTGAGATTCAACTTTTTCCTTCTATGCTTCTGAAAACCTTCCTTGCAGTTATGTGACTAAAGCTCTCTCTTTCTCTCTCTCTCTTGTCTGTCTCTTGCTCTCTCCCATTAGTAGAATTGTCTGCATTATCTTCTTGCAACCTACTGCTAGAATGGGGACATGCTACAATATGGAAAGCCTTTCAAAGCCACAGTTTGATAGTAAAAAACATGCATTTACATTTGACTGTTTTGTTAATATTCACCTGTTGAAATTGTTGGTTACAATGGCGTATCCAGTAGCTGAAATCCAGGAACAGAACCTGACGTCATCAGCAGCTGCAGTTTTCCAGAAGTTAAAAATTTCTGATCCTGCCTCAAAGGTCCTGAGGCTCCCTTCGCATCCCCTTTATTGTAGAGGAAGCTGTTGAGGGCTGTGGGATCGGGGGGGGGGGGATGTCTTTAGTTTCCAAAAGTTAGTGTTGCCAGGATGATTTTACTGGAGGTGGTGATTTTTGAAAATTAAAGACTCCTCCCCCCCCCACATCTCATGGCCCTCAATGGCTTCCCCAGGATGAAAGGAGAACCAAGTTAGCCTTGGGACTTTTTTAGGGGGAAGGGGAATTGGAAATGTTTAATTTCCCCAAAAAAAATGCCATAGCTGATGACATCATCAGACTTGCACAACATAGGTTCCACTACTGGGTTTCAATCAGTGGTATTCCAGCAAGCACTTTTATCATACATCTGAAAATAACATCCATGTGGGTTGTTTTCATGCCTAATAATTTGTGTTAATTTGGGATGAATTTAACACTGTGACAGATACAAACTGATTCCCAACTACCCACCTATTTAAACTGTCTTCTTTTTTGAAAATGGAAAAAGCAAGCTGGAGTGTATACAACTGAAGGCATGCTTCTTTGAAAGTACCAGTTCAAAGTATGGTAGCAGGAGAGTGCCCTGCCACCAATAATGTATAAAGTTTGTAACAAGCTACATCAAGCATTTCCCTGCCAGATGCATCACCAGTAATATGAGGACTTCTATATCTAGTCAAAGTTCAGACTATTAAATAAGCAGTTATATTGGCAAAGTCCCCCAGACACACAAGTGTATGATCAGAAAGTTAAAGTCTTTTTGCTTAAAGAAAACAGCATACATATTTCAAAAAATAGAAAAGAAAATGAACTTCACAAACAGAACAACATATGTCTTATGAGGGATGTAAATCCTTGTTTTGGTTGCACTGGCAGGCAAGAACAAGGAATGGAAAAAGGAAGGAATTTCTAGGCATTCTCTATCCTTACATTTGTGAAGGTATTCTTTACCGCACAATTAAGCTACAGAACTTAAACCAGTGTTCTGTCTCCCTGAGAAGCATGATATGTGTGTGTGCATGTGCATTTACTCACACACACAACAAGCACAGAAGAAAGAAGCAATTAACTCATCTGCAGCTAAAACAGTTGAACACTAAATACAACTTTTCTTTTCCATGTTTTTTTTATTTATTTGTTTGTTTGTTTATTTATTTATTCATTCATTCATTCATTCAACTTGTATGCCACCCACACTCTGCAAGAGTCTCCGGGTGGCTTCCAACATCAATTAAAACAGTTCAGTTAAAAACAGACACACTAAAAACCAATACAATTACATCTACTCTACAAAAGCAGATGTTATCCTCCTTTGAGTGGAAAGAGGCTTGAGTCTGGCAACCTGCCTTCCCTATCCCTACTCCAGCACTCCTGAGGCAGAGATTTTCACCATAGACCTGAATTAATTTTTTGTCACCTCTATTGCCAGCTCAGGATTCTCACCCACCAAAGAAAGCTATGGTAAGGGGAACACAAATTATAATGTTCTGTCCAGCCAGATAAGTTTTGTTTCCGAGCCACCTCATTTCCCATCCAGTACCATCATAAGCTACAACTTCAGCTTTACTGTCCTAATTTCTCAAGAACTAAAATAGTTATTCTTGAAAAAAATGTTAATTTTATTTACTTTTAAAGAAAAGCAATTATGCGACAAGCAGCTGGTCTATGGTACATAACACAAATCAATAACCTAAGGAGGCTGTTACATTCCTGAAAAAAAAATATTTAAATTGGGTTTAGCATGTTTTAAATTGATGTAAAAAAGGGTGAATACATGACTCGTGTAGAAAAGTGGATTAATTTTATAGGAAATCATGGTTTTTTTAAGCGGCAGCAAGTATTTTTACTCTTCCACTAGAGGGCTATTTATTTTAATGCAGATGTGGATTTGATTCATTTAAACCAAGTCTACATATGTGGACACCCCTGTCAACATTAATTTTTAAAGAGTCCTCTCACTGGCTGACTCTCACAACCACTTTTCCCTGGCTGGTAAGCTAGTTGAGGTAAACAATTGCCGGCATTTGTAAATGTCTCTGTTGGTGTAAATATTGTCATCGCTGTTTCCTCCACCAGCACCTTCCTTTCCCAAGTTTCGCTCAAGCATCTCGATTAAATTTTTTTTTAAAAAAATCTTGCATATGGTATAGCAAAAGAACAGAATGCCACATAGGGAAATATATATATATATATATGTTTCCTTGCAGCCCTAATGGTGAGTGAAAGAGTCAGGGACATTGGCAAGTCTGTGGGCCCAAGCCTGAGTCTGATTCTTTGGTACCAAGTACCAAGTCTGAGTTCGAGTCTTTGGTACCAAGTCCCTAGTCCCAAGCCCCAAGTCTGAGTCCCTATTAAAAACAAATTCTTTCCCCAGGGGGAAAAAAAGATGAGGTGAGGGGGTTCTGAGTTGAGTCGAAGTCATTGGGGAAAAGAGTCAAGTCCAAGTCGAGTCATGGGTGTGACTTACGTCTGACTTGATAGCGAGTCCCGTGACTTGAGTCTCCATCCCTGGAAAGTCCCCATATCTGACCTCCCCCTCCTCCCAACCTGTTTCAAAGGAGGTGGGGGGGACACACCTAAAAATAATCTCTAGGCCAAACTGGGTGGGGGGGGGGGCTGAAACTGACAAGGCTTGCAATGAGGGATGTGTGTGGAAAAGAAGCTGCTTGAGAGGAGAGGAAAGGAAAGGAGAGATGTATGTTTCCCTGTGTGTGTGTGCCAGGCTGGAATGAAATCTCTCTTTTAAGTTTTTTTTTCCTATGTGGCATTCTATTCATTGGTTATACCAGAAGAAAGAAAAGGAACCAGAGAGGCGTACGCTGGCACAAAAACCACATGACTACCATGTGATTTTAACCTGAATTCAAAAGCCCCAATCCAGAATTGTTTCAATAAAAAAAAATGAAACAATTTCCTCCTCTAAGACAACATTTAAAATAAATAGATATGTGCATGTTAGTGTTGTTGTTTTTAACTATAACAATGAGATTCATGAATAACTAGAGTATTAGAAACAGAATGGCATAACAGTGCCCCATTTCTCAGGCAACTATGCCAAAGAAAATGGACAGATTTTTAAAAAAAACCCAAACCTTGCAAATTGACACCTAAAATGCTGCTTTTTAAATGTGGCTCTGTTCTGATCTGTCTCAGAAGCACCAGTTGTTCAAAGAGTAGGAATTTTCTTGCTACAAGAAGGATCATAAGGCTTTTTAGATTTTCTTTGTTTCTTCTTTTAAAAAAATGTCTGGGGGCTAGCTTTGATCCTTTTGAGAGTGTAGTCAGCAGCAAATAACAGCAGATCATCCTTCCTCTTCATGTCATCCATTAAGGCTGCAATCCTATACACACATTTACTAGAGAGTAATGTGCACGGAAGCCCAAAGAGCTTACCTAAATAATGATAAAAAGAGGCAAACAGTTACAGACGCTGCATAAAAGTAGTGAAGGTGTTTTGTTTATTACATTAAAACTATAATTTAATGTACCTATAGCTGTGCTATTAAAAAGAATTAAGTATGTGTAACCTGTTATTTTTAAACTAATAATAATAATCATGTGCTATCAAGTCAATTCTGACTTTTCAGAGTTTTCTAGGTAGAGAGTACTCAGAAGTGGTTTACCATTCCTTTTTTCTGAAGCTGTGCAGCTTGCGCAAGGCCACACAGCCTGTTTTTTCTTCCAGGAGTCACAGTGGGGAATTGAGGTCCCAATCTCTGGCTCCCCAACCAAAAATGTAATTTACTGAGCTATCCAGCAGCTACTATTTTTAACTAGTTACATCTGAATACTACTCTGTGTATGGGCCAGTGTCTATCAACTGCAGTTACCACACCATGTTTTGCATAAGCACATAGGAGGTGATCATCAAAATGCAGATGAACCTATTAGTGGATCATGCAGATCCCCTCATCTGAAATTGAACATGGACATCAGACATTCTTTTAACCAGTCACAAGTTACTCAAATTTATGACTGACATTTATTCAGCAGAATGAAAGGCAGAGGCTGCTCCTGGATGGCAGACCCATTTACAAATGGAATTACATGCACTCTCACATTCATGCCGACAGGATGTTCCCAAATGAGATCTTAATATCCCAGATAAGAACATGGTCAGATGACTTGAACTTTGGTCAGATTAGCTGACAAAATCTAATTAAGCTATTACACAGGCTAGACATTCGTGTGCATCCCATTTTTCACCAATGCTTCTGGAATCTCGAAAGTTTCTACCAAAGTTTCAAGGCTTTGAATTTCATCACCACAAATCCAAGTACTCAGTCTCAGTGATATTTGCCTGGCTGGAATTATTTCAATTTGTGCATTTAATATAGTCTATTGCCAGAGGAATCAGAGGCCAGAAATGAGTGTTCCGTTTGTATTTTAGGTTTTGGAGTTATGAGCAATCATTCTAGTACATAGAAAAACAAAGTAGAGTTCTGATTCATGAGTAGAACAAAATTCTGGGTATCACAATGCCTTTCTCAGATCAATAAAAAGTTACAAACAAGCTGGATATTTGACTTCTTCGTAGTTCTTTTTCAAGCTCAGATGATACAGGATTTGTGGGATTAGAGAACTGAAGCAAAAAGTACTCCCACCCCACCCTCAAATGTAATGGCCATTATTTTTGTAGGCTGACTGACTTGTAGTAGATTGTAGATTCAATGAAAAACAAATATAGTGTACAATATGTACAAATGATAAGCAATTTCCAGAGCTCAAGGGGAATTGCATTTGCTCCTGCAACAGCCACCTCAATTTTGTTTTCTCACAATTTTTTTAAAGTGGAAAAAACATTGGAGTTGCCAAAAAGAAATTTAAAAAAAAACATTACTGAAAGTACCACATATATAATTAGAAATATGTGGAAATCTTTAAGATTGCAATATGTCAGAAGACTGTGTTTCTACTGAAAGACATTTCCTGTATTTAATTCATGGTTCGCACAACACACAACTGGTTCTGCAGCAATCTAGTACAGAACATTCTGAGGTACTGTGAATTCAGTAACAGCACATCAGAAAGTGATTGGGTGTTAGTTGTAAACAAACAAACAACTCCTGAGTGAACTAAAGCTACCCAT
Source organism: Intellagama lesueurii (assembly GCA_037013535.1). Classification (NCBI taxonomy): domain Eukaryota; kingdom Metazoa; phylum Chordata; class Lepidosauria; order Squamata; family Agamidae; genus Intellagama; species Intellagama lesueurii. The sequence continues at coordinate 162,058,205 of JBAJHW010000005.1, forward strand.
GTACTGCTCTGCATTTAAATCTGAATTTTTCCCTTATTCACAGTCAAGTTTTCATGAAATAATATATACTTGTGCTTGTTAGCCTCAGTCCACTTATTCTGGAGCCCTGCTGCTCATTGCCACGAGACTAGTGCTAGTGTATTATTTGTGGACTTAAAAACTAATGAGGTTAATGTTTTGTGCAAAGCCTATTTGATGAATAGTAACTTTGGGCACAGGGAACTGCTGAATTTGCTGGATTCCAATAGATAATTAATGCATTACATCTCCCCCCCCTCCCCTAGTAATAAAGTTATTTAGATTCTTCTTAGGTCTCCTACTAAAAATAGTAGTGTGAATCATCCTATTAATTCCTGCTAGTAAAGTTAAATATGCCTGCAAGGGTATGCCTCAGAACTGACTCAAAACAACAGCTTTCATTTTCTGTTCATTATTTTAACCTATAGATTTATCAATAAGGTGCAGTAGTGCCTGCCCCAAAAGATATTTACCTTTCCTTTCCCTTTCAAGCAATAGTGTTGGTGTCTTGTCGCATCACATAACAGTAGGGTATTAGCTACATTGTCTAATGCTCTTGAAGGCTAACAAATACTTGTAAGACTGGTTGTACAATAGATTCAAGATATTTTGTGCTTTAGAGAGTGTTTCAGAGTAGAGGACATGAGCTGAGCAGAATACTAGCTTAGGGGTTTGAGGGGAAGCAGTGGCATTGTGTGAGACCAAATCAGAGGAAATTGATTCTCTTTCTTTTCTTATTTGTTACCATACTGGTTCTCTGGACATCAAAGACCAAGGCACAAAGCATGGCAGATTATTTCCCATTGTTCTGCATCTTGGCATACTACTATCCTACTATGTCTAGGTAATGGAAGGGAAGGTGGAAGGATAGTGTAAAAAAGTTCCCCCTGAACATCTGGTCACATGGTAGAATGGCTGCTCCAATCATCTCCATTGTCTGGTGCAGATAATGGTATGGGGCTTCACAGAACCCTGCGGGCTTCACAAAACCACTTGGTTGGCCACTACTTAGAATGGAATCCTGCTCTGATTTTTTTAGGATTCCTGTTGTTTACTATATAGTTGTTTAATTTAATTTTAGAGCTGGAAGGGTCCACAAGGGTCATTGAGCCAATCTCCTGTTACCATGCAACACAGGGATGGCTTGTGGCAGAAGCAGGTGGGTGCTCCCCAAATGTTTGATTGGGGTGCCCCTGTTTGGTTCCTAAGCCACCCATGATCTAACCTCCTATGAAGGATGATTAACCACTCCCTCATGTCATTCCAGTAGTATTGAGATGAAAAACTGTATTTTCTAGCACAGGCTATCAAAATATTAAATATCAGAAGTATGAGCCAGTATATTGACTTTCACCTCTCATTATGCACTATGCAATTTTGAGTTGCTTAAAATGTTCTGGTGGGATAGTATCCAAATAAATGAGTATTTTTCTTGTTGGTTGGTTGGTTGGTTGGTTGGTTGTAGGTGAGAATATCTGCCTTTGCTTTTCTTATTGTGACACATAACAGATGGTGTATAGTAGCTACAATCAGGAAAGCTGTTTGATCTCACCTGTCTTTTGTGTTAGTGACAAGTGGTAATTTGGGCACCAATGACAGAAGGAAATTGAGATGTTTACACAGAAAAAAGGAACAGCTATCAGACTACAAGTGGAATAAGGATCAACAGATTTCTCGAGAGAATATACTGGAAATAATCATCTTGCTGATAATGGTAACAGATTGCAGTGACTAATAAACTTAATTTAAAAGGCAGGGTGTGATCCATATTGCACCTTAGGCCTTAAGTTGTATTCTTTAAAAACCTGACAATTTTGCTTTAACTATTGATAACAGATAGTATCAATTGTGAGTTTCATTCAGGGTAGATATTTATGGAAATATTTTCATCACATCATTCACTGATGCAAAGGGACAGTTCCCTGGAAATGGACAGGTACACAAAGTTCAAATTAATATGGAGTACAGTTACAATCATTTGTACTGACCAAGATTTTCCTAAGAAAATGAGATTTGGATTGAATAACTCAATTTTATTTCTCATTCAAGGCATTTGCCAAAAAGACATTCCACCTTTCATTTCTTCCTAGCCATGTTATTACAAGTAGTGACAGTACTGGTGAGCTGTCAAAAGTTTGGGGAGGATAAAGGCTGAAATGTGAGGCTCCTATGGGACTGTCAGAGTTGGAGACAACAGTTTAAGAGAAGGAGGATGTTTCTTTTCCTCTTCTTCTCAACCTGTCCTTAAATGTGTGGTCTGAGTCTTCTCTAGCAGAGCTGCTTAGCTGTCTTTCAGGGTTTTGATCTATATGGCAACCTGCTGTAGTGACACTGGTATCAGAGACAGCCCTTCAGGTAGACATGGAAGCAAACCAGGTCTTGTTATTTACACATTCCTCAGAAAAAGGCTCAGATAAAGTCACAGTTTCTTCTATAGATATTCCAGGAGATCATTCATTGCTCTTGTATTTTTTAGCATTCTTGGAAGGGTTTGAGACAATTGAAGAGCCCCCTGCAAAGCTTGCTTAAATAACAGCCCTGCTGAAAAATTACACAAGTGTTGTAACTGCACAGTAGTGCAGGTATGTTATTATGCAGCACAGCAAATCACCATTCTACAAGGCAATTCTAAAACTGGGGGTAGAATCATAGAATCATAGAATCACAGGGTTGGAAGAGACCACAGGGGCCATCGAGTCCAACCCCCTGCCATGCAGGAACTCCATCAACGCATTCCCGACAGATGGCCATCCAGCCTCTGCTTAAAAACCTCAAAAGAAGGAGACTCCACCACACTCCGAGGCAGCATATTCCACTGCCAACCAGCTCTGACTGCCAGGACATTCTTCCTGAGATTCAGATGGAATCTCTTTTCCTGTAGTTTGAAACCATTGCTCCTTGTCCTAGTGTCTGGAGCTGTGGTAGGTTTGGGTAGACCAAACAAAAGTTATAACCTTGAGATTGGACTTCAGATCAGCACCAATTTTGGCACAGATATAGCAGGTGGTCTGCTATTGCTCTGTACCAAACTTGGGGACGTTTAGGCAAAAGGTTTTTAAGTTATAATTTTATAAATTTAAAACTGTTTTACACACACACGTGTATAAACAAGTAACCCTAAACATCCCCAGATTTGAAATAGCTCATATAAATTGAAAAGACCAATCTTGCTTATCTTGAAAGAAAATGGTTGGAAAGAATCTAGGCTTCAGGGGCTGAAATATTGATCCTCAAAAAAAGCCTTTTAAGAGAGAAAGAGAACCATTTTGTTATATGCTTGAGGATGTGTGGAACAGCCATACCATGAAGAGGGTTCCAAAGTAGATACATTGTTGAAGTTTTGTGGGACAGGAAGAGAGATGTTTTGAGGGTAATGAAAGGTCACAGAAACAGTCAAAAGAAGGTTTTCTTTGAAAAGTCAAAAAGCAGGCTTGCTTTAAGGAAAGTAAAGAATTGCCAGTCCTCCAGAAAGAGATTTTTGCCATGGATTTCCAGAGAATTAACATATAATTTTGTCAGATATATTCAAAGTATTTTTGCCTTAAAAAAATAGAGAGCGGTTCTATTTGTCCCATCCCTGAGTGCTTTCAGTAAACATTCTCCCTGCAATCTGAAACAGCTAACTGAGTCCATCACTCAGGACTCAGTTAGCTGACTCTCAGGAGGAGAGCTTTTAACTTCTTCCTAGCCAAATAAGCATTCATGCTGGCAAAGAGATTCTGTGTCTGGCTGTAAACTTTAATTTTTGTTTACCTATATTTCATATACTTCAATAATTTTAAATTGTGCAACATTCTGATGAAAATAAATAAAGATTAAGAAAAAAATCCCAAAAATGTTTTGTGCTAGCAAGTCATTTGTGATGTCTTGTGACTATATGAATTACTGACCTCCAAAATGTCCTATCATTAACAGCTCAGTTCAGAACTGGCAAATCAACAACATCTCATGTTAGGTTGTTTTCTCCTACTTCTGCCTCCCCTTCCTAGCAAGATTTTCTTTTCCTGTAAGGAAGGTCTCTTGTTTCATTTTTTGTCTCATCATAGGATTTTCAAGCTAAGAAATGTTCAGCAATAGTTGAACATTGACTTCTTCTGCACAATAGTGATCACACCTGCATTCATGCTCATATGATGCCTCCGAGGAACCTGTTCCTCTGAAGCTGCCATTTGCCTTCCATTTCAATTCCCTTTAACGACTAGACATACCTGGTCTGATTAAGAAGAACTGTGACAATGATCCTATCTTAATACAATGAATTTACAATGACTTTTGCTTTCTATTCACCATATTGGTTATGCTGTGCAGTTCTTCTAGACATAGAAAGTAGTCTTATACTGAATAAAATGACTAGTCCACCTAGTCTGGTACTGTTGACTCCAACTGCAAGCAACTCTCTCTGGTGAAACACTCCAAAGGGAGTATTTTACATTGAAGCTCAGAGGGGAAGTTTTAGGGACAACTGGAGATACCTGTGAAAGAGTTCACCTCTGTCCATACAAGTAAGAGTCTGAAATTGAGGAAGCTGGAAATTATGGGACAGAAACTCATACTGATCAAGACACCAAACCAATGCAGCTTTTTCAATGATAGGCTACTAAGAGCTAAAGAAAAGCAAAAGAATGAGAAACCACACAAAAGGATTGATTATCTGAACTCAGTGACATAATAGAATCCCTTCTTCAAAGTACAGTAATTGGAAGTCTTGAGTTTCTTGTCCAAGACTACAAACTAGAACTGTGAATGATGATATTCCAGTTCTACCTCCTCCACTTTTCATTACATCATGACATTTTCCTCAGATGATGCTGTCTTGAACTATTTTGCAAACAGTCTTGTTTTTGTGTCTGGCTCACCACATTGTTCTGAAAGAACTGTCTGATTTGGACACAATTCAGACAATCCTATCCACTTTTAAAGGGATCTGAATTTTCCCAAATCATTTCGGTGTTCAGCTGAATCAGTTGTGCAGCTCCATTTTGTACCAGATCAGTTATATGTGAATGAAATCAAAGTGAAACATAAAATGGAAAACATTTGTCAGTTAATTCATAAGCCACAGAGTCAGTTAATGGGTTTCAGACAAGGAATTGCCTAGTTATTTGTAACATGGAATGGCACTATGGCATTATAGATAGTGACATATTTTGAAATTTAAATGACTGTACAAATACAGGACTAAGGAAGTGGACAAATCTGTAGTAAAGAAGTATTATTTTCATATTTTCGTGTAATTCAAATGGCAATTATGTAGCATAAAAGGAGCAAAAGAGACATTTTTAAAATGTCTTCTAAAGAGAACAGGTTTACTAGCAATGTAATAATTTCAAATTCCCTTTCATACTTATTAAAATAGAACAGAGAGTTGTATTATTCATCAAAAGTGAAAAGAATTATATTGAATTTAATAAGTCATAATGCTTCTGATTGGTTCCGGCCTGTAAAAATATAGTGCAATAGCAAATGGACTTCCTAATAAATAAAGGTTGAACATTATTATTATTATGAAAAATGTTCTACTCTAAGAACCAATTCAGGCCATGACTTCTGTATATTTCATTAAAAGATGCCATTTCCATTGCTGTTTTCACAGTAATTTCAGATACAATGACTTGTTGAGTCAACTTCAGTTTAGACCACTAATGGATTTACATGATGTTAAAGCTAGGTAGAAAGTTTTTAGGGCATGAGGGAAATTGTGCAGCTCTGTTATTCAAAAACATACAAGAAGTTGGATCTTGACTTTAAAGCAGAATCAGACTATTCCATTGCATTCAAAATAAGAAAAAGAGACCTGTATTATCTTTTTCCATTGCTTACACATTTAAGCCCATTTCCTGTTCAGTACTGATGCACATGGAACTCCAACTTTTTGTTTGCTCCTTTCCTTTGCAGACCACATCTTTAGAGTTCCTTCATCAGTGTAGGTGCTGGAAAGTTGAAAAATGGCTATCAGAATCTCCAACAAAGAAGATAATGTCCTTTTAAATCCAGCAAACTTTAAGTAGACAGAAGGCACTTTCTCGAGATGGAAATCATTGCACGATATGTGTTTGCCTCTAGAACAGTGGCTCCCAGCCTCGTAACCCAGGTGTTCTTGGACTGCAACTCCCAGAAACCCTGGCCAACACAGCTGGTGGTGAAGGCTTCTGGGGACTGCAGTCCAAAAATACCTGGGTTACCCAAGGTTGTGAACCACTGCTCTAGAAAATAACATCTCATATCACAGATGTGACCAAAGTGCAGTACTCCAGATGTTGTTGGACTATAATTCCCAGCATTACCCACCATAGGCTGTAGGAGTTGCAGTGTAACAACATCTAGAGGTCCTTCTCCTGCTACCAGTACATTCTCACTCTCCTTATTCTTATCATATCAGGTTCTCTATCTTTCATTGTGTGCTCTCACCACATCAGTACCGGCAAAGAAAAGTACACTATATAATGACATCATGAAATACAGTATGTATGTTTGGGAAGAAAGGGGAAGATCCAAATAAGAAATCTGCAATTTTGTGTTATTTTAAAATAATAATAAATAACTGTGTGCTGTCAAGGCAATTCTGACCTATAGTGACAGTTTTCAGGGTTTTTTAGGTAGACAGTACTCAGAAATGGTATATCATTCCCTTCTTCTGGGGGCACCATTGGGCTGTGCAGCTTGCCCAAGGTCACACAGGCTGGCTCTTCCAGGATGCACAGTGAATTGACCTCCCAATATCTGGCTCTGCAGCCAGATGCCTAACTCACTAACCTATCCAGCCAGCTGTGCTATTTGTACCGCATGTTAAATTAGTTCTCACTTAGAAAGCCAGTATTATCATAAGACTTCGTAAAGCAGTCAGTTCAAAAGGCAGGTAACCATGTATGACAAATACACAGGTCCTCCTTCCTCCTACACAGTGTAAATCAATGTTAGAGCACAAATCAGTGTTACTTTAAACCTGGGGTGGATGAACACCATCTACTTTTTGGTGCAAATTATGTACAGTATCTTACAAATAACAACCAATTGACTTCAATCAAATTTGTAGCCCATTCACTTCAATTTGCATCTGAATATTTGAAAGTATTTACATATATTTTTATGGGTCCAAAAAGTGAAAAAAGCATGAAAATGTTGAAAACAAAGTTCTCTGATATATAATGGGGGAGGGGTGAAACTCAGTGCCATCAGCTACTACTTAAACTTCAGTGCACAGGCAAAGATTGCAACAGTTTCCTCCCTCCCTCTCTTTCTCTCTCTCTACCTTCCCCACTAACAATGGTGCAATTTACACCAATTTACTCAAAAACATTTGTTGAAGGGACAAGGAATACACCCAATTAGTAGCTTTACTGCCCTTAACGAGCACCTGGTTGCTGCCTTCTGTGTCATGTTTGCCCCCCCACCCCATCTAGAACACAGGAGGGCACAGAAAAAAAACAAGAAAAAAAGGGGAGGGGAAACCACACCCCAAATTGCTTCCAAAATTAAAGCCAGCAGCAGGCATTAAAAAAGAGTAAAGTACGAAATGGAGTAGGGAAGACAGTTTAAGTCCCATTCCTAATGCTAATGCGGTCTACTCCACTCAGATCCCACATGAGAGACTTTAGACACCCATGGCACATTCACACACAGAGGCAGTCAATCAGATGTATTTGAAAGTGTAATTCAAAATTAGATCTGCAGCTGCCTCAAGCAAAAGAAGAATAAAGAATCTCCTATGCACTTTAGTTTTCTACTGAAAACTAAAGTGATACAAATAGCAACCTCTAACAGACTTAACACCCTGCTAAGATGTGAAATGGCCTCCAATCCTAGGATAGCAGAGTTCATCTGATTGCTCAGAGCCCTCCCATAACTGGGGTTTCCAGGACAGCACAGCTGTTGTTGCTTGAATTTCCTTTTGCTTGTGGTTTCCTGGTTCTATTTAAATATTATTTTCATGTTCCTAGTGAGACATTCTGACACCATATATATTTTTAATGAAACCACCAAAGCAACATTCAACCTGTCAAAGAGCCCTGGTTCAACTCCTATACCACCTCGGGCTTCCTTGCTCCACTTTGGATTGGTTCAGAGATTGATCAATACGTCAACTCCATTTCAGATTTGAAAAAAATTCTGAACCCGAAGCACGTCTTTATTATTTGGGTGAATGGATTATAATAACAAATGTATTGTGCTGTGCCACACCATTCCCCAGAATGGTTCTCTCTCACAGTCCCCCTGCCCCAGACACACTCTTGCCTCCACCTAGAAGGGCTGGTGCTGTTCTGCCTCAGTAATGGCAGCTTTCCAGGGCTGTCTGTTTCTTGAATACTGCATGCTGAACACTCCCTGGCACTATTTGAGATAAAAACAGTGTCTGGCATGACACAGATTATTATTATTTTATTCTTATTTTCTCTTCCTTAGTACCTTGGCTCTGAGGACGCCTTTGAACCAGGCATGCAGGAAACAGCTGACTCAATGTAAAACTAGCCTAAGGAAGCAAGAAGCTGTCACGTGGTTGCCTTTTCTGCCTTCTCTGATGGCCCTACTGGTGTCACCCTCAGCATAGCCATCCTTGTTTCATCCTCCTTCTCTCTCCCTTTATTCTATGGGGAAGTCAGAAAGATGTGGAGACATTGCTACCTTTTACTATAGCTGGGGTAGCAGCCACCTCTGAGTGCAGTGTGACAAGGTGAGACAGGGCAGTTGGCTGGCCATGTGTGTGTATGTGTGTGCTGCGATTTATTTCAAAGATGTAGAGATGGTGTGTTCCTTCCTGCCTTAGAGGGTGGGAGATCTTAGACTACTAAATGTTACTTTAGGATACAAAATGCTATTTTAGGATGCATTAACATAAGTATGATTTCTAAATCCCATGAGATACTAGTTCCTCTCTATTCAGCACTTGTTAGATCTCATCTAGAGTACTGCATCCAGTTCTGGATACCACACTTTAAGAAGGATGCCAACAAACTGGAGTAAGTTCAGAGGATGATCAGGGGACTGGAAACCGAGCCCTATGAGGAAAGAATGAAAGAACTGGCCATGTTTAGCCTTGAGAAAAGAAGACCGAGGAGAGATATGATATAACTTTTAAAATATTTGAAAGGCAGTCATGCAGAGGAGAAGCAAAATCTGTTCTTGCTCATCCCAGAGTTCAGGACATGTAATAATGGGCTCAAACTACAGGAAACCAGATTTAGGCTGAATATCAGGGAAAATGTCTTAACTGTTAGAGCAGTACAACAATGGAACCAATTACCTTGGGATGCAGTGAGTGATCCACTGCTGGAGGCATTCAAGAGAACATTGGACAACCATCTGTCAGACCTGCTTTCATTTGGATTCCTGCATTGAGCAGGGGGTTGGACTCGATGGCCTTATAGGCCCCTTCCAATTCCATTATTCAGTTATTCAAGGATACTGCCACTCTTGCTTTGAGTTTCAAAACTTACTTCCTCCCAGAAACATCCCCCTGCCTCACTGCCTCACTGCCTCCTCCACTTGTGTTTTGCCCAATATTGTTCTTTTTGTTTCATTTTGCTTTACTTCCCCCAACCTGAGGCTTTGAAAGGAGCTTTACTTGACCTTGTATTGTCCAAAGTATTGGTATACTTATGTTTCTAGGTTTATTCATATACAATCTCATGCTTTGTACCATTATCTATATCTAGTAAAATAATTAAACACAAATGACTGCTCTGTGCTTCTGCCGAAATCTATTTTGTAATAGATATGTTTTAATGTAATTGAATTATAAATTGCCTTTTCACATGTTCATTGGACACATTTGCAATAATCACCTTCAATTAAGACAATCAATTAGGAAGGAGTTACTTTTGGAGGTTTCTGAAGTATCATAGAAGTGATCAATGTAATCACTTTCATCTGGCAGTAGTGGCAATGGTAATAAACACAGTTGAGGAGCAGAAATATACTAATATGAATAAATGTTTTTGCAAAACTGTACCAAAGTGAAACAAATGGATGGACAAAGGATGGCAACAAATAGAAAAATGTTCAAGTGACCTTTATAAAGTTCCACAATATTACATCCTTTTGTACATACTACAAAACGATGGCTAACCTAAATCTATTGCCAATGTCCCTTAGGTGCATTACAGGGGTCAATAGTCAAAAACATTAAGACAGGCAACTCAAAGTTTTCCCTTAAGCCCTGAAAGGTATCCATCCATCACAGCATTTACTTTTTTTTTTTCCATTTCTGTGTCTTCTGCATTCTACCTAATTTCATTTTTACGAGATAAAAAGCAGGTTTCATTTGCGGGTCTGATTGCCCAGGGTTGTATCTGTGAGGAAACCACACTGCACAAGGTGTACATGGAAAAGTAGGCTTCTAACTGTCACTTAAACATCTCATGTAGTATGACTTGTACTGTGAACCCCCTCTCTTCACATTGTACTCTTCCATGGCGGTCTAACAGGGCCATCCTATACTTGACAGGATGGGTGCCTTGTTCATTTATATGAGACTTACCACTACTGTTACAACCTTACCAGATACAAATGTGTAAGGTTGTAATAGCCTGTCAAGACCAAACCCTAACTGAACTGTAAATTTTTCTGTGCAGTTCCCAGATTTACTTTCAAATAAAATTGTATGGCCCAACTTCTCAGATATGAAGTCTAAAAATCATGAAGTCGAACCCAAACAGTAGCAAAGTAAAACCTACGTTTAGATAAAAATTTAAGAACAACACAGAGTATTATATATATATATATATATATTTAAAAATCATTGTTTATATCCCATACATCATAACCATACGGTAGTTTAAAAATCTGGTGGAACATATACCGGTATTTGAAAACTCCAAGGTATTTTAAGCAATTGCCTTGGAGCCTTGCCTGGGGACAATGGGATTCCAGGCAGGTTCCCCAGGAGATCTTTTATTTCAAGCCATTTAAAAAGGTTTCAGAACAGAATTGGCCCAATTTTACCTATGCATGAAGTAGTTTGAGGCAAGCTGTGTACTTCGTCTTGGGAGAAAAATAATTGATCTCGCAGGAGAGTTGAGGTCTACTTTTTTTTCCCACAGAAAATGTTAACGATAGGCAAAAGGCCTGTACTGGAAATGATATAGACGATGAATAGCTGCCAGTTTTTCCGAAAGTTGTTCTGTGTAATATTAAAGGGAAGGCTTGTAAAAAGCCTGTCAAGCAAAATAATCCAATTTTGTTGGGAAAACATGGGATTATGGGGAAGGTAGGTGGAAGGCACATCTTGCTCCCTGTGTGGGACAAGGTTTAGGAAACATGCCATTCAGAGTATCTGTATGCAAATGACATATGTTGAGGGGATCCAGGAAGGTTGCAACCAGGCTTCAACCAATTCATCTCATATATGTCACTTTCCTTACAGATACTGCTGTTTTGATCTGACATAAAAAGTGAAGTTTAGCAACAGAAATGCAAAGACGGGAGAAAAAGAAAAGTTTGTAGGACACAAGGAATATTATGATGTATCACCCTGAATACTGATCTCAGTATGGTTGGTCAGTTGATTGACTCTCTTGACTACATTGTATTGAATCTATACCATGTGATATAAATGGCAATAACTTGAATTGTTCATCAGCTAGTACCAAAGTCCAGAAGAAAGACAAAATGTCCAGACTAGATAAGTCATCACGTGTCTGATCCCTGCAAGTAAGGGCAAGATATTATTTCAATCATCTTGTTCCCTGTTGGACTGGCAGAGATTTCATTGCACTTTCAAGCCATTGCAATAAAGTAATAAAAGGAATGAACCAAAGCAAACTGGGATGACTGCTGCTTCGTTTAGTGTACACTTGGATGTGTTTGCATCTTTCTTACTGATAGGCCAGTTTCATGCTTGTTGTGTAAAGACCTAAATGTGGGGGGAGGGGGAGAACGTGTCTCATTTTCAGATGGTGTCAAGGAATCGTGCAGGGCTGTAAAGTCCTCATCTTCAAATTCATTGTGGAGTCAAGACAGCCTAAGTCAACAGCTGAAGAATTTAGTAAGTGTTCTCATAGCTAGTTATTCAATCATCATTGAAACAAATAAAATGCAAAATATGCTTTCTTGATGCCCAGCTTTCATATCAGCTGTATTGGATTGCAAGATGTGAGAAACAAACAAATCCACTAGAACTATTCACAAAGTACATTTCCTGGATATACTAGCTAGAACTGTTCATATATACACTAATAACAAAGAGAACTGGGTCATATCTGACAGTTTTACATCATACTGCTAATACATCTGTCAGCCACACCCTATGCTAGAAATGCATCTCCACACAAAGAGGAACTTATCAGGATTCCTTGCAAAGAGATTCGCTATGCAAGTTGAACACATGGAAGCAAGTTCTGTTTGTTTGTTTGTTTGTTTGTTTGTTTATCTCTTTAGAAATAAATAAATAAAATTCACCCCAGACAATCTTTTCAGTATGTGGAATAAATTCACATGCCCTGAATATGTTGTAGCTGCCACTTGGCAGTCAATGCTAAGAGGCACTGGAATAGAATTACTGAAGGAGCTGGCAGAAAATAGAAATCTGTTCTAAATGAGAAAATGTTTTGAATGACATTTGAGACAAGTCTAACATGGAAAGTATGCAGGAAACATCTTTCAAGTATAAGGAAGGAAGAATATGAAAATGAATGTTAAGTCTGTTTATATTCACAAGAAGGCCCTTGGGACCAACTTAGAACTTTCTTTGACAAACTTATGACTGAGATTTTTCCTCTTCTTCCTCTAATTGAAACTGAGGATTTTCACTGTTTAAATAATGAGTGAAATTTAGAATTCATATTCTGTAATAAGGGGATGTTTAACTCTTTTTTTTCATTTACTGGTTCTTTCCCATCCTTATATATATTATAAATATATATTACAAATTATATATAATTTGTACTGAACATAAACTCCATTCATATATTATACTTATATACAAACTCATCATAAATATAAAGAATTACATACAATTTCAAGTAGGAGAATAGGCAGCATCTTCCAAGCCTTTAAAAGAGTACATAAGGATGGAAAGTTGTTGTGCAAAGAACAAAACAGTCCTCAAGTAATTCTGTTTTGGTTTGAGTTTTTTTGTTTTTGTTTTTTTCCCAAGCATTGCTGTTTGCCTTCTGGAAATGACCTGAAAACCTATCTCTGTCTTTAAGAATTATGAACCACTGACTGAACAGAAGCATTGAAATGATTTTGCCAGTTGGCATAAAGTATGTGAGCATAAAGAAGCAAAATGAGCTTGTTGTGGCAGAAAATACATTTATTTTATATGCCAACTAATGCATTAGAAGTACTCTCTCAAAGAGATACAATTAATGTTGTGGCCATTTCCACAAGATAATTAGCATTTAAGATAATTAGCTGGTTTATTTTACATTACTTGTGTATGGGTGTGGATGTGAATGTGTTTGTGTACACACACATGTGTACACCTTTAGGCCTACAGGTGATCTACGGCATATATCATCAAATCGGGGCACACATTCCAGTAAACTAGAGTTGAAGTTCCATTGTATACTTTTCAACACTGACTCCCTTCAGGCACTGCTCAAGTGAAAATTGTGCTTGCGATAGGAGCTACTTTTGAAGCCCTGTAAAATAATCGGTGAGAACATTTTCATGATGCACATATGTGTCACACAGAAGGGCTTTGGCAGATGCTTGATAAAGAATCATCCACTAGACACCTCTCTTGTTGCCATGCTTGTCAGTTGTAATCTCATTCTAGCAGGTTGCTTGTATTACTGCTACTTTATACCAGCTTGCCGAAATGTGCACTTATGCATGCATTTATAGAGATGGGTCATTGTTCAGACCCAGAATTCCATCCATGTATGTGTGAATCATTTGTAGACTTAATATGTGCTTATTCTACATTGGCGCTTCACTCATGTGCTGTTTGCCATTCTGCTTTTATTTGACCACAATAACTATAGTTGTCGCAGTAGGTCTGTCTGCTAGCTTGTAATTTCTAAATTGTAATTCTAAATTATCCCAAAGGCCATCAGTTGCTTGTGGAACCCCACTGTGAGAACATCCATTCTGGCCAACATCACATGCAGTTATTTATTTATTTATTCAATTTATACCCCGCCCATCTAGACCGAAGTCTACTCTGTTAGTTAGACTTTAAAATATCTCTATTAGCTTGAGACTATATACTAATGATGACAGTAATTGGCCAGGGTTTGGAAGATGTCTATAAGAATGTAAAAAGACCTAGGCTGGATCAGTCCACATGGTTAGTATCCTGTTGCAAACTGCCCCCCTGGATGCCTTTGAGAAGACCTCTCCCGCTTTTGTTACACTGAAATCATTCCCCAGAGGCATGTCTGTACTGTAGGATAAGAAAATCTGGTGTGTGTGTGTGTGTGTGTGTGTGTGTGTGTGTGTGTGTGTGTGTGTGTGTGTGTGAGAGAGAGAGAGAGAGAGAGAGAGAGAGAGAGAGAGAGAGAGAGAGAGAGAGAGAGAGAGAGAGAGAGAGAGAGAGAGAGAAATGTATAGAAACTCACTTGTTCTAAAACACATCACTGACAGGATTTATATATTACTGGTGGAGAAGGCAAGGCTTTTTAGGAAATGGGAGAACTCCATGTACATTACCTCAAGCAGGTGATAGACATAATACAAACATGATGGACAGAGGGGTGGGTGGATGAATGGATGATCAGTTAATGCTCAGATAATTAAATGGTCAGTTAATGGACAGAAGGGGAAAAAGGTGCATGCGTGAATATGAAAATAGATGGCAACTTTTTAATTGTAAAAAATAATAGAGGATCTATGGTGGGTTTGACTGAGCAGCAAAGAGACCAGGTTAATAAAGGAAACAGGTTTTAGTGTAGGAATGCCATGACAGGGTAGAATAGTCACTTAGGATGCAGCAGTAGCTTGCAACATCCCACAGAGATAGCTGGAGGGAGTGACTGCAAGGAAAGGAATTGAATTACTAAAAGTCTCAGTATATGTCATAGAGGGTCAGCACAAAGAAGAAAGAGGCAATCATCCAGGTTACCCTGACAATCTGACTTCATAACTACTGCCCCCTGTAGGGACACAGTTCCTTGGTACAAAGCGTTGTTACACCATTTGTCACCTTCCAACTCACTAAAACCAATGTAATACATTCAGTGTGCGGTTAAAATAATACTACTTTGACAGTGTGATCTTACCCTGCTAGTTTACTTCTTGTTTCCTCTTTCATTTTACTGAAATGAAATGTACCATGGCTGATAGCTTTCTATGAATTCCTTGAGAATTACTTCTAAATGAGTAAGACTTCCTCACAGTCAGATACTATTCTTATTTTTTGTGGATCCTTTTCTTTTTAGTGAATACCGTCATCCATCTCCCTTTGATGTCCTTGGCTTCTGGTTGTCTGAGACTCCTATGGCCCCTAAGATCCTTTGTTAGGTGAGAACTCAAATGCTTTGAATGGAATCAAGCAACAGAAACCACACTTGAACACTTCGATTCACTGAAGTCTGTGATATCATACCAAGACTGCTCAGAAAACAAACGTGGATGGTAAAGACCAGAGGAATCCAGAACCTTCAAGAAGAATTCTTTTTCTAAGAAAGAATTGCCTAACTTGATGCAACTCAAGATTTGTCACCTATTGAAAACACGGGTTTGTGGTTAGTGAAACACAAAAGCTAAAGTTTTAATTGATGTGAAGATGCATCAGAGTCTGTGAGGCCTTTAGTTTTACTGAGATGTATACAGCAAGTCATCAAACTTTACAAAAAACATTTGCGCCCAAGCTGCATAAATAAATAAGAGTCATTGGAAGGAAAGCACAGACAAAACTTTAATTTAAAATTGAGTAATCACTTTTGGAGGCTAGAGGTGCACTTGACTATTTGACCTGAGCATGCGAAATAATGATAGATGTTGATGGAAGTGAATATGTTCTTCATTTGTCAAGTTAATCAGCAAACAGCACAGTTCCCAAAGTCAGCACCGAAGGCTGATGTCCCCAATGATGGAATGAAGAGCTGGTATGCAAATGACCTTCCATTACTCAATCATACTTTATGGGAGGTGACAATACCCTGCATTTCTATTCAGCAAGCGTTTATCCCAGCTTGATTCAACTATGATACAAGATGCTATTTAAATAAATGGGAGGGAGTATGTGGGATTGTAGTGAGGAATGTATTTGTAACTTATACAAACATTGGGGGGAAATAAGGTTTAGGGGCAAGGCAGAGCTGAAGCTCTCCTTTTCATTTTGTATTTGTTGACAAAAGTGCCTTGTATTGTCAATGCATGTCAGTATGAATTGAGAATGCAGATATCCAACAGTTTTTCTCAGTGCCAATTGAGATTTTCTCCTTTGCTATCAAGGCTCTTGGCCCCAATGTACCCATGCTTCTATTCCTACTTTTCTTGAAATCTATTGGTTTCAGAAATCCACCTATTCACAATCCCAATCAAAATCTGATGACCAAAGGAAACGTAGGGAGGCTATGAGAACCTAGAGTCATTTCAAGCTGTGTCTAGTCCCTTTTCAGGCAGCCACAACTTGGAATCAGTTTCACACCCCACTAGTGCGGTTCTCCAGCCCCAATTGTTACTGACGTTGCCTACCCTACCAACAGATGATAGCTTCTCCTTAGCTAGGTACGACATCACTTCCAGCATGGTGAAGAACTTGCAGGTCTATGGGCAAACACTCCCCACCCTCTATTATTTCCACTTCCTTTTCAATTTAAAGCTTTTATATTGGAAAAATCAACCAGAAGGATGGGATGCCTTGGCATTTGGACATTTTGAGCATTCCAGCTGAAGATTTGGGAAGGAACTGCCCAATCTGAAAGAGTAAATCTTCTGGCTAAAGCTGCTTTCATACATAGAAATGGGAGGACCACTCCCTGTGCCTCTTGAAGTGGTGGTGGCAGCAGAGATGGTTGCTATTGCTGTCATTGTTCTTAATGTGAAGGGCTGAAAGAAAAAGAAAGTGCCAGCAGCCCCACAGCACAGCGTGAAATTTAACCTTACTTTTCCCTGTCTTCCTTCCTTCCTGATACATTTAGAAAACCCAGATGATTTGCAGGGTGAGCCATTGCATGCACTATAGCCAAAACAAAAACAAAAAGTAAAAACAAGCAAGGAAACATGAAACAGCTGGCATGTACATGCCATCACGCAAACTGCAGATTCTGCTTAGATCTCTGAATGCTACCCACCTATCTTAAAACTTGGCGCCATAGGTTTAAAGAGAATTTATTTCCAAGTAGGTCCAGCTTTATTTTTGCTCTAAAATAATGGAGCGTTTAATTACAAATTCAAAAGGCCCTTCATTTTAAAAAAACGTTCCCATGCATTCTTCCTCCCATCGCTTCTCTCCCTCATCGTCCATGATGCTCATCAAACTAAAGTTTTTGTAATGTTTCCATTTTGAGAAATCATAGCTCCCTTTAGCAACAAGGTGCTACTTTATGCCAGAATATTGTAGCTATGTTATTCATTCACTTGTTCATTTGTTCGTTTGCCTGCCTGCTTGCTTGTTTATTTGTTTTGGTTTTAGTTTAACCTTGCACCAATGTGTTTTTTGATGATTTAAGAAAATGCTTGCTTGTGCTAGACTTGTTCCTGGATGCAAATAGGCATGCATGCTTTCAGCTCAGCAATTATGTGGCTTTTATCTGTTTTCCTTGGACAAATTCACTTATTATTGTCAAAGCAAAGAAAGAAACTCCCACTCTATCTCCCCTATGCTCATTTAATTAGTTTCTCCCCCAGGCAGTTAGGGATTGTAGGATATTATTCCTGGTCTATATCCCTTTGAATCAATTCCCCCTTCAAGGCTCTGGTGCCCTAGAAAAATTGTTAGTGTGTGGTTAGTAAGTTTCTGTACCAGTAGTTTCAATTCATAAAAACTGAAGCTGTGGTTTCTGTTCCTAGCAAGTGGGTGATTCTCTGATAAATATACACTTCTTGTAAACAAGTACTCCTTTCAGTAGATTTTGCATGCCTGTGTGCAGAATTTGCAAGAGAAGAAAGGAAAGCCACATTGCAAAAAATCACAGAGCACCATGCAGTCTTGGAGTGTATTCCTTTCAAATGAGCCAAAAAGATCATGGTTCCATGGGACAGAAGGAGGCTTATGGTTGTTCTGCATTAAGACAAAAACATTACAGCATTTTGCACAGATATCTGTGATATACTTCAATGCAAGTGTTTGGGGAACACACCCAAACAACTGAATCTTCATATCCTTAAGAGAGAAGTGAGAAAAATGTCAGAAATGCCAGTGAAGACATTTGTAAATGGTTTTTGAAAACACCAAAGAACATAAGAGCCTTAAGAATCTGCAACAATCTTAAGAAGAGACATAAGGACCTTTCATATGTAGCTGATGGATGAATTCATATTTAGTCCTAGATGCCTTGAAAATTAATGGATCTTAAATTAGTCATCACTAAATTTAGTGCTTTGATTTCATTGTGTCTGTCATAGGCTCAGGGCTGCAAACTCAAGGCTGTGGCTATATTTATTGAATCAATCCATCACATGTTAGGTCTTAATCATTTTCTGCTGCTTTCAACTTTTTCTAAGATTATTGGTTTGTCCAGTAAGTCTTGTCTTCTCATGATATGCCAAAAGTAAGAGAATAATTGTGTGCTGTCAAGTCAATTCTGACTTACTGCAACCCTTTTCAGGGTTTTCTAGGAAGACAGTACTCAGAAGTGGTTTCCTATACCCTTTTTCTGTGGGCATCCTGGGATTGTGCAGTTTGCCCAAGGCCACAAAGGCTGTTTTTTGTTTGTGTGTGTGTGTTTTTGAAGTACAGTGGATAACTTTCCCAGTCTCTGGCTCCATAGCCAGATACCTCCCTCACTGAGCTATCCAGCCAGCCCAAAGTAAAATAGCCTCAGTTTATTCACTTTTGCTTCTTGAGGGGAGTTTAGACTTCCCATAGTATTCCTAAAACTCTCCTTTTCCTGTTAAATTCCCACATTGTCCAGGTTCCATATCTACATATAGTCATTTGGAATACCCTGCTATGGATGATTTTGGCCTTGGTTTTCAGCAAAATGTGCATATATTTAGGTATCTTTTCTAATTCATTCACAGCTGCCTTTCTGAGTCTCAGCCCTCTGATTTCTTGGCTGTTGTATCCATTGGATTGGAATGAGTTATATATGGGATGAAGCCATATTAAACCCTGCCAGGAGTTAAATATCAAGCCTAAGAAATTTTAAACCCAAGAAAGCTGTGAGGCTATTCAGTTTGAGGATAATAAGACCTTCTCCAGAGAGGTAGCAGCTTTCTTATCTCTTCTTTGGAAAGAGAAGGAGAACCAGACCAGGTGTAAAGCAGAGTACACTTTATGGATTACTGTCACACAGCAAAGTCAGAGATAAGACTCCACATACTTTGTTCTTTATTTCATTCACACATACAGGCAAGCTGCCTACATATGAATTGCTAAGCTAGCTGCTAAGAATTTATGTCAGCAAGCAAGGCAACTTTGGAGCTAGCTCTCTCAGGGATACTAGTCCTCAGTTATATAGAGGTTTTATTCAATTCTTTTAAAAACCACCGGTTTATGAATGTGGAAATTGTGCTTCTCAACTCATAATTCAAAATGCCAGGAGTGGCTTGATATTGCTGCACAATATTGTGCCCACATTACCAGCAGAAAAAAAAAGATGCCAAGTTTTACGTAGCAAAGGGCAGCCTTGAATGTTGACTACACCAATGGCAGCATTCAAGATGGTCTACAGCTGTGGTTCCCAACCTTGGCTCCTCAGATGTTCTTGGACTACAACTCCCAGAATTCCTGACCAGCAGATCTAGTGATGAAGGCTTCTGGAATTTTAGTCCAAGAACATCTGGGGACCCAAGGTTAGGATCCACTGGTCTACATGATACCCTCTTCTGAATGGGAATGAGAACAAAAGGGAATTTTGAAAATCAAGTCAAGCCTGATCTCTCACTACAGGAGAAAAATAAGAAAAAGAAAGAAAACTGAGGCCATCCTACCATGCACATATAATGAGAATTTACAACTGTCCAGAAAAGATGGTATTGCTGGATAAGGAAGGGGGGCAGTAGGAAGAGAGAACAACCTAAGGAAAATCTTGCCATGTATCTCCAGGGAATAAGCATACAATTTTTAAAGCATATTCAAAGTATTTCTGCATTACAAAAGGACAGAGCAGTTGTGTTTCTCCCAGCCTTGAGTTCTTTCAGTAAATGTTCTCTCAGGATTTCTGAGACCAGGTTCCTGACACAAATCTTCAAAGGGAAAATCAGCTCCAGCTCTGAGGCAATCTGAATTTTTCAAAGAGAGAGAGAGAGAGAGAGAGAGAGAGAGAGAGAGAAGCTCAGTGTACACTGCTTTCTTTATTGCACACATACTAGCAACCAACTGAACAGATCAACAGCAACAAACAAGTGCCACCAACCAACAAAAGAGAGGGATAGAAGAGAGCAGCAGAGAGGTGGGGCTCTATTTGAATTTTAAAACCTGGAAGGAACAATTGGTTAGTGCTGGAAAGATAGACAATCACCTTTGGCCAGCAAAGTCCCTCCTAGGCAATCAAACTACAGACAGTATGTGAGGTTGTAAATAAAACTCCAACAAGTTGGTAGAGTCAAGTTGTACATAGCATGAGTCACTGTGGCATCTACATCTAATAATACACTGTCTGCCAGTATGCTTCCCAGTGAAATTCAGGGTATTGATGCTAACTTATAAAGCCCTTTACAGTTTAGGACCTTGCTACCTGTCAGAGTACCTCTCTCTCAGGTCATCTTCCTGTCCCACCCGCACCTCCCAGTCTTTAATCTTGCAGGTGGCCACTCCAAAAGAGGCCCGGAAGGCATCAACCAGAAACTGGGCCTTTTCAGCAGTGGCCGCTCCACTCTGGAACTCTCTTCCTGTGGAGGTGCGACTGGCCCCCACCCTCTTGAGCATCCACAAACAAATTAAAACCTGGATTTTACCCAGGCCTTCCCAAGCACCACCCTTTTGTAAAATTATGCTGGCCTATTGTCTGCCATCTTATGTCCCAGATGGTAATTTTACGGGGGTGGGTGTAAGATTTGTTTTTCTTTTTATATGTTTTATATGATTTTAATACTATTTTGTAAGCTGCCCAGAGTAGTGGCATGTTCACTAAATTGGCAGGGCATCAATATAAATAAATAAATAAATAAATAAATAAATAAATAAATAAATAAATAAATAAATAAATAAATAAATAAATAAATAACTTAAGATCCCTGTTTGGTATTCAGTTCTTTTCTTTTGAAGCTTTGTTTTGGGAACAGAAACAATGATAATGGCTTAAGAACTCTTGGCTAATATTTAATCTGTTGAGATATATACTGAACCAGTCCATCTCATATTTAGTCATTTTTCCCCCTTGCTGCACAACATTGCTGTCTTTTCCAGAGAATCCTGCCTTCTCATTATGTGCTCAAAGTAGGACAGCTTAGCTTCAACATTTTTGCCTCCAGAGGTAATTCAAGGTTGATTTGATTTACGGCCCACTTGTTTGTCTTTCTGGCAGTCCCGGATATCTGCAAACTTCTCCTCCAGTACTACATTTCAAACAAATCAGTGTCAGCTTTCTTAACTGTCCGGCTTTCACACACTATACATGGTGATTGGAAATACAAGGGTGTGGATGATCTTGTTCTTGGTCTCCAGTAACACATCCTTACACTTGATGAACTTTTCTAATTCCTTCATTGCTGCCCTTCCTAGCCTCAATCCTCTTCAGATTTCTTTACTGCAGTCTCCATTGGGACTGATGATTGAACCAAGGTATACAAAATCTCCCCTTCACGGATTGCTGCCTTGTTGTGGCGAAGGGGCTTGAGTAATTCAGAGAAGCTATGGGCTATGCTGTGCAGGGACACCCAAGACGGACAGGTCATAGTGGAGAGTTCTGACTAAACGCGATCCACCTGGAGCAGGAACTGGCAAGCCACTCCAGTAACTTTGTCAAGAAAACCCGATGAACAGAAACAAAAGGCTAAAAGATATGATGCTGGAAGATGGGCCCCTCAGGTCGGAAGGCGTCCAACATGCTACTGAGGAAGAGCGGAGGACAAGGACAAGTAGCTCCAGAGCTAATGAAGTGGTTGGGCCAAAGCCGAAAGGACGCTCAGCTGTGGACGTGCGTGGAAGTGAAAGGAAAGTCTGATGCTGCAAAGAAGAATACTGCATAGGAACCTGGAATGTAAGATCTATGAACCTTGGTAAGCTGGATGTGGTCAAACAGGAGATGGCAAGAATAAACATTGACATCCTGGGCGTCAGTGAACTAAAATGGACGGGAATGGGCGAATTCAATTCAGACAATTACCATATCTACTATTGTGGGCAAGAATCCCGTAGAAGAAATGGAGTAGCCCTCATAGTCAACAAAAGAGTGGGAAAAGCTGTACTGGGATACAATCTCAAAAATGATAGAATGATTTCAATACGAATCCAAGGCAGACCTTTCAACATCACAATAATCCAAGTTTATGCACCAACCACCGATGCTGAAGAGGCTGAAATTGACCAATTCTATGAAGACCTACAACACCTTCTAGAACTGACACCAAAGAAAGATGTTCTTCTCATTATAGGGGACTGGAATGCTAAAGTAGGGAGTCAAGAGATAAAAGGAACAACAGGTAAGTTTGGCCTTGGAGTTCAGAATGAAGCAGGGCAAAGGCTAATAGAGTTCTGTCAAGAGAACAAGCTGGTCATCACAAACACTCTTTTCCAACAACACAAGAGGCGACTCTACACATGGACATCACCAAATGGGCAATACCGAAATCAGATTGATTATATTCTCTGCAGCCAAAGATGGAGAAGCTCTATAAAGTCAGCAAAAACAAGACCTGGAGCTGATTGTGGCTCTGACCATCAGCTTCTTATAGCAAAATTCAAGCTTAAACTGAAGAAAGTAGGAAAAACCACTGGGCTAGCCAGGTATAATCTAAACCAAATCCCTTATGAGTACACAGTGGAAGTGAAGAACAGATTTAAGGAATTAGATTTGGTGGACAGAATGCCTGAAGAACTATGGATGGACGCTCGTAACATTGTACAGGAGGCAGCAACAAAAACCATTCCAAAGAAAAGGAAATGCAAGAAAGCAAAGTGGCTGTCCAACGAGGCATTACAAATACAAGAGAAGAGAAGGGAAACAAAATGCAAGGGAGATAGGGAAGATTACAGAAAATCGAATGCTGACTTCCAAAGAACAGCAAGGAGAGACAAGAGGGCCTTCTTAAATGAACAGTGCAAAGATATAGAGGAAAATAATAGAAAGGGAAAAAACAGAGATCTGTTCAAGAAAATTGGAGAACAAAAATGGTAGGGACCTAACAGAAGCAGAAGACATCAAGAAGAGGTGGCAAGAATACACAGAGGAATTATACCAAAAAGATCTGGATGTCCCGGACAACCCAGATAGTGTGGTTGCTGACCTTGAGCCAGACATCCTGGAGAGCGAAGTCAAGTGGGCCTTAGAAAGCATGGCTAACAACAAGGCCAGTGGAGGTGATGGCATTCCAGTGGAACTATTTAAAATCTTAAAAGATGATGCTGTTAAGGTGCTACACTCAATATGCCAGCAAGTTTGGAAAACTCAGCAGTGGCCAGAGGATTGGAAAAGATCAGTCTACATCCCAATCCCAAAGAAGGGAAGTGCTAAAGAATGCTCCAACTACCGTACAATTGCACTCATTTCACACGCTAGCAAGGTTATGCTCAAAATCCTACAAGGTAGGCTTCAGCAGTATGTGGACCGAGAACTCCCAGAAGTACAAGCTGGATTTCGAAGGGGCAGAGGAACTAGAGACCAAATTGCTAACATGCGCTGGATTATGGAGAAAGCCAGAGAGTTCCAGAAAAACATCTACTTCTGCTTCATTGACTACGCAAAAGCCTTTGACTGTGTGGACCACAGCAAACTATGGCAAGTTCTTAAAGAAATGGGAGTGCCTGACCACCTTATCTACCTCCTGAGAAATCTATATGTGGGACAGGAAGCAACAGTTAGAACTGGATATGGAACAACTGATTGGTTCAAAATTGGGAAAGGAGTATGACAAGGCTGTATATTGTCTCCCTGCTTATTTAACTTATATGCAGAATACATCATGCGAAAGGCTGGACTGGAGGAATCCCAAGATGGAATTAAGATTGCCGGAAGAAATATCAACAACCTCAGATATGCAGATGATACCACTCTGATGGCAGAAAGTGAGGAGGAATTAAAGAACCTCTTAATGAGAGTGAAAGAGGAGAGCGCCAAAAATGGTCTGAAGCTCAACATCAAAAAAACTAAGATCATGGCCACGGGCCCCATCACCTCCTGGCAAATAGAAGGGGAAGATATGGAGGCAGTGACGGAGTTTACCTTCCTGGGCTCCACGATCACTGCAGATGGTGACAGCAGCCACGAAATTAAAAGACGCCTGCTTCTTGGGAGGAAAGCGATGAGAAACCTAGACAGCATCTTAAAAAGCAGAGACATCACCTTGCCGACAAAGGTCCGCATAGTCAAAGCGATGGTTTTTCCAGTAGTGATGTATGGAAGTGAGAGCTGGACCATAAAGAAGGCTGACCGCCGAAGAATTGATGCTTTTGAATTGTGGTGCTGGAGGAGACTCTTGAGAGTCCCCTGGACTGCAAGGAGAACAAACTTATCCATTCTGAAGGAAATCAACCCTGAGTGTTCACTGGAAGGACAGATCCTGAAGCTGAGGCTCCAATACTTTGGCCATCTCATGAGAAGAGAAGACTCCCTGGAAAAGACCCTGATGTTGGGAAAGTGTGAAGGCAAGAGGAGAAGGGGACGACAGAGGATGAGATGGTTGGACAGTGTCATCGAAGCAACCAACATGAATTTGACCCAAGTTCGGGAGGCAGTGGAAGACAGGAGGGCCTGGCGTGCTCTGGTCCATGGGGTCACGAAATGTCGGACACGACTAAACGACTAAACAACAATACAAAATCTATAATTACTTCACTGTCAACATTAAAATTCTGTAGTTCTTCTGTAGTCATGATTTTGGTCTTCTTAATATTCAGCTATTGGCCTGCTTTGGCACTTTCTTCTTTCACTTTCACTAAAAGTCATTTTAAGTCATTGTTGCTTTCTGCCAGTTAGATGGTGTAATCTGCATATCTTCAATGATTGACATTTCTTCCACCAATTTTCACTCCTCCATCTGAATCTAGTCTGGCTTTCCATATTGCATGCTCTGCATATAGATTGAACAGATAAGGAAATGAAATGCACCCTTGTCTGACACCTTTGCCTATAGGAAACCATTCTGTCTTTCCATATTCTGTCCTAATGGTAACTTCTTGTCCATAATACAGGTTACACACCACTCAAATGCTGAGGCACACCATGTCTTTCAGAACAACCTATAGTTTCTCATGATCTACACAGTCAAAGGGCTTGCTGTAGTCCATTAATATTAGCATATTTTAACTTACATAATATTAACATACAGTATTTATATAATCTGTTCTACAGACTATATAAATATTATTAATGTGTGTTTTGCATGTTGTGTATGTTGTATTGTTTATTGGTTTATAATATATATTGCATATTTTATTACAATTGTATAGCACTTGAAAATGTTTGAATCAAAAATCATTTATAAATACCCATTAATAAACAAACAGTTTTATTTTTTCTGCATGTTCTGGCTCTCAGTGTGAGGCAGATCCAAAACCTTATGGTCCCTAGCAAAACTGTTATAATAAAGTGTAATGATTTTATTTTATTTTTTAAAATTAGAGTCTCAACTGTCTTTGATTGGGACCCATGGATCATGGATTATTATCTTCCAGCTGACATTGACTAAAGAAAGGCCAGCCTGAGAAAATATATGCCCAGTCCTAGAACTTTTACCCCAAATTTATTCTATGCTAATGATGCTATGGAAATCCTTTGGGAATATATACAGAATACAGCCACTGTTCTAGACTTGGAGAGTCTAGTCAACTGCCCAGCTGATTATCAGATGGAGATAGAAAACAGATTACTATTCTGGCACTGAGCACATAAGGGAGAAATCTTAAACCCAGGTAGCTATGTAAACGTGTGAGAGGGAAGGTTTAAATCATGGCAGTGGAGAAAAAGTAGTTTTGATCAGAATCATGGGTGTGAGCAAAGCTTCAAAACTTTACTTCCCTTTTATTCCCAGAGGGCAAAAGTTATTTCTCCACAGGTAATAGCATCTGTAGGGTTACACAGCCACCAGCTGACTGCTTTACCTCAAACTGTTTGCCTATCTTTGGCTGAAGAGAAAGTATGTCTCACTTTTGGAGACTTTGGAAAATAATTTTGGCAATAGAAATTTTAACTCTCTCTCTCACACACACAGACACACAAACATACACAATTATTTTTTCTCAGAGGTTGTAAAGGAACTAGAAGAATTACTCACTACTTGGTCTGTGTATTTCAGCATTAAAATAAACTGGTTCTTTATCACCTTAATGATGATTTTGAGTAAGTCTTAGTGGAGAAGTTTCTGCACTAAGGATATCTTTGATGATGACTAACTATCATCAAAGTTCCAAGTAAAACAAACTCCACATGATCAATCAAAGCACATATTATAAATTACAGCACATCCCAATTTTCGCTAGATAAATTCTGACTTTTTAAGCCTGCCTAGTTTTCTGGGAAGCTCCTGATGTTACATCAAAAATTCTCCTTGGTGACTTTTCCAGTGCTCATTATAACTCATTAAGAGATGGGATTCAAAAATTAGAGGAGAATGTCAGAGCCTGAAAAGAAGTTGGCTTAGAAACCATTAATATCCTGAGAAATATAGACATTTGTTTCAGTTTGGGAGGGAAAAGGTTACTCTGTCCTTATGTCAAAGGGAGAAAAATTGGGATTGGGGGTGAAGAATATTTTTAATTACAACAGTCTATTCACCCTTCAAAACTGTTTCTGTGGCACCAGACAATTACCAGGGCATGGTTACAAAACTTTTACATCTGCCTTTCTGTTTGTCAGTCTGTCTGTTGTCTTAACTAATTCTCTGTAAATCAGCAGGTTTTAAAGACTCTCATTCCATATCTTTTTTCCCCTAGCATTAGAAGAATTACACGATTTCCTGTGTTGATCATTCTCTCCATCTGTCCAGGAAGGCATTAATTGAAATTGAAATATTTTAATTACATAGGCATATTGCATTTCTCAAAGAGGAAGAGAAATATATTGTGTATCCGTGGGCCTTTAGGTCACACCACGTCATTGCCTTGCTCATCAGGTCTTTGTCTGAAATCTTTATGATTAATGGCTCAAGTTCATCAAAAGCAGTTTATGGCTTACCTCTGAACAGCATGCCACTTTTCTGGGCTTGTGCACATATTGCACCTCGTCTCTCCATTTCTTTCTCTACTTTACAACAACTGAGCTAGTCGTCTGTACAACAGCTTGCAGGCAGACACATCTTTGCCTCCAAGATAGGATTTGATGTCCAGAGATGTGTGAAATTCAATTTGTGAATGGTAATGACAGAAAAATCTGACAATTTCCCTTTCTCTTGCATTCACTATTATTTTCGTTATTGAAATGAGATAGTGCTCCTAACTACAGCAACCAAATAGAAGAGACACAACTGTTCCAGGAATGGAGAGGACCATATTATTTCAGCCATTGATAGCCCCCCCCCCCCATCACTCTCTCTCTCTCTCTCTCTCTCTCTCTCTAAAAAACTGAAAGAATTTTTCAGAGTAATAGCTGCATCTGTTGCAGGAAAACCAACAAAGCCTTGTGGAACCTGAAGGACTGACAATTTTTGTGTGTGGATAAACTGTGTTTGGGCTGTAGTTTACTTCTTCAGGCCCACCTGAAAAATGTTCCAGCCTGTATCTGATGAGGTGGGCTTCAGTCCAGAAAAGCTCATGCCAAATAAAACACATTTGACTTTTAAGGTTCCACAAAACTGCAGTGTTGTTTCAACGTATATAATGTCCCATAGTGCTAGAGCACTCTCAGGGCGATTTACAACGTAATTATACAAGGAACCCTTTGCCCACCCTGTGAATTGGATACATTTTACCAATCTTGAAAGGATGGAAGGCTTGCTATATCATCAAAGAGGGAGAAGCAAGTAGAGGACGTATCAATTCTATTTCAGTACTAATATCATGGAAGCAGGTAATTTAGGGGAAGTGGATACATCAAGCTAAAGATACCTCCAGCCAGCTCACTCCTCAGGCACAAATTGTCTTCTGGTGCCACTGTAATGGCAAAACGTAAGCGCTTTTTAGTATCATTGCATGAAAGTGCAATCATATCATTGAGCTTCAGAGAAAACAAAATTATACAAGTTAATTCTAAAAATGGGGACAGCTCAAATAAAGATGTACATTTTTTAAACTGGAATTCAGATCAGCACCAAATTTGGCACAGTTGCTCTTGCTCTGTGTCAAATTTGGGAAAGTTTGAACAAAAGGTTTTTGAGTTACAGTTTTTTAAAAATAAAATTGTCCCCCCTCCATGCACCTTCAGTTTTAAGACAGATCATATAAATTGCAAGGACAGATCTTGTTTATCTTGAAAGAAAATGGCTATCAACACCTATTTAATTATTATTTAGAAAGAATCCAGACTGCAGGGGCTGAAATATTGGTCCTCATAAACAGGCCTTTCAAGAGGGAGAAACAGTGATTTCTTATCACACTGAGCATGCATAGAACAGGAAAGCCATTTGCAAGTTAGATACCTTGTTGCAGCTTTGTACGAAGGGAAGGGGCGTGTTTGGAGTGCAATGAAAGGTTATAGAAGTAGAAGATCATTTAAAAAACAGACTTACTTTAAAATAAGTAACGGAGTGGTAGTCCTTCAGAATTACAGTGTACACAAGTCTGTAATTTCAAGCATCTGTAAGTAAAGAAACATTTTAAAATTTCTTTTTCCTAAAAATGTCTCAGAGTGAGTTATTGAGACTTTAAGGCAAGTCGATGAGAAAGGGGTAGGCTGTATATATTCACAGCAGCTAGGTTACTCTGGGCCCAAAAATGGAAGAATGAAGAGATCCCAGAGATGGAGGAGCTTCTAACGAAGCTGTTGAATATTGCAGAATTAGATACACTCTCAGAGGCACTACGGGACCAACCAAGAGACTATGTAAAGCAAAGCTGGAAGCTGATATATAATTGGGCCCAGAAAAAGACAGGAGTTTAGGGCAAAACTTAGTATTTTCTGAATTCAGTGCTCACCGGAATCCTCTTGGAGATACTCGAGGTCCGGACGACGATGGAATCTCTGTCCCAAAGGGGGAGGGGAGATGTTTAGTTTGGTAGCTTTTCTTTTGTTGTTGTTGTTGTTTTGTACTGTGTATTGTTGATTTTATGTTTAGAGTTAAATAAAAAAATGTGATTACTTAAAAAAAAGAAAAAAAAGAAAAAAGAAAGGGGTAGGCTCTGGAGAACTTGTAGTTATTCTTCTCTGAGGATCTCTACTTCTACTGCATAGCAAAAAGAGAATTTTACTATATAAGGTGTAAATGCCACAATGACTCATCCTGTTTACAGCTTGAATCTACCAAACGCCACTGTCTCTTTATCTTAGAGCCATGTATGAATGTGTTGCCATGCAGTCTCTGTATTCTCAGTCTGAAGAAGTGGAAGTGTTCCATGAAAGCTCACATTAAAATATAGCAGTTATTCTTTAAGGTGCCACAAAATCTTTGCCCACTGTATTTTTTGCTTTTGTTTTCTTTTCTGTTTCTTCTTGATATCTTTGTGGCAATAGGATCAATAATGATTAAATAAAATTTAACACATTAAGTATGCCTTCGCAAATGTTGTTACAAGAAGAAGTAAGAGTAAGGCAATAAAACTTGGGCAGAATTATTTAAAGGAAGCAAGGGAAAAGCTGGACAGTGCTGTGTCATTAACTTTGCACAGCTGTAGAAGCTTCAGTCCAAACAGAAGATTGTTCTGTGGACACAGCTTGGAAAAAAATCAGTCTGGATAATTCACACAAATTTATAAATAATCCAAACAAGATAGCAAAGACAGAAATGCGAAAACAGGCGACAACATTAAAATATAAATTTCCTGTTTCTGTTCTGGAATGAAAAGTGGACTTCTAGAACGTATCATCATCATCGAATTGCAGAGCTGGGAAGGACTCTATGGATCATTGAGTCCAGCCCCTATCAAGGAGGCACAGCGGAGAATCAAACTCCCAGCCTCTGGCTCCAGAACCAGGTGCCTAAACCACAGAGCTATCTAGTCTCCTGGGGCTGGTAGTGGAGTTTCACACCTACAGCAAATGACATGACTCATCCCACAACTGATATGAAGACAAACTTAGACCTCTTTTGAGTTTTTCACCTGCATATTCATGTTGGGAACTGCTCACCTGTAACAGTATCACAATCTCCGCTAACTTTACTTCTGATCTCAGGGCACTGTAACTGAAAATCTGAAAGAGGGGGAACTTTCCATGTTTCGCTAAATTGATTCAGAGTCATCCACTCAACTCAGTACACAAATCACACAGACTCCTGGTTGCACAGAGATTTTAACTGGGATTCAGCCAGTGAAGAATCCTACATTAAACTGTCAGCCTCAATCTACATTCAGTGAAAGAGCCAGAGGGGATAGTAAATTTGGTTTGGGTGTCAGGCACTCCTCCCACTCTATATATTGTTTGGACATGTGAAAGAATGGTTTTGAACTGGATCAAGTATAGGATATATGGGTGTCCATGGTCAGAATCCGATTAGTGTTCATGTGAGGTTTAAATTACTTGTGGTGGCTTATTCCAGCCAAGATGTGGCAGCACAACTCCGACATCTGTCTGGTCAAGCTCATGATTATGCAGCCAAAATGTGTCCTGGCACCTTGTCAATCAGCTGCAATTAGCCAGGAAAAGTTACATAAACCTTACATGACCACTAACAGGATTCCAAACAGTGTTATAAATTCCCAAGGTCTGCAATAGGTAATCAAGATGTTATCAAGTAGAGCCATAACAAGGTTAAGATGGGTGAGACATTTGCCTCAGTCACATAAGGCTGAGGGGCACAGATTCTTATTTTTCTAAAAAATATATTCGTTTAGTATCACAACTACCTCTGGAGGAAGAAATGATGATTCTGAGGCTGTCCTACTTTGAGCACATCATGAGAAGGCAGGCTTCTCTGGAAAAGACAATTACACTGGGAAAAGTGGAAGGCAGCAGGAAAAGAGGAAGACCAAATACAAGATGAACTGACTACCTAAAGGAAATCACAGGCTTGAGTCTGTGACTGGGCAGGGCTGTTAAGGATAGGACATTTTGGAAATCTCTGATTCATAGGGTCACCCTAAGTCGGAGGTGTTTCAATTGCATGTAACAATAATAACAGTATCCCAACCACACAAAAGTTGGTAGAAATGTCAATATCCCTATTCATGTATTTCCCATCCAGTTGTGGTGTGGGTGTGATTTTCTAGGGTTTGTAGAGCCTACAACTTAGCAGACAAGTCACTTTCCACATATAAAGATTGGGAAAAGGGAAGGAAGGGGCCAGCTACTTCCCTCTAAGCATGATAAAGTTATCTGAATGGGGAAAGACAGACTAGGGCTAATTAGCTAACTGAATAACATATTGAGAATGTCAGGCTTTGTGTTGTGTCATGTGTATTTGTGGTCATATGCTACCAGCTCCCCCCTCTCTGCTCTTGTTAATATTCTCCCGACTAAAACAGAAGTTGTGTTATTATTAGTCTTGTTTCTTATTATATACATATTTACATTTCAACCAAAATAATTACTAAAAAGGTGTGGGGAAAAATTTATATTCTAGTCTGCTGTGCAAAATTAACTGGTAATGGCTCTGTTAGCAATTGTGAACTGCCTGGTACTCTACGACTCTGAATATCAGGTGAGAACTGTGTGCATACATCTCCTACTATCTCCCTGCATGAGTGATATTCCTTTCACTCTGTGCATGACCCAATCTCTGCACCTTCTCACCTTAAAGGTATCTTGAGGAGGCACCTGACAATTCCATATATTCCTCACTGGATAGTCAAAAACGTAATGAGACTACCAGAGTCTAAGTGACGATGTTCTTTCACAAACTGTCTTGTCAGCTATCTGGTTGGATAGGCATCCCTTCACTATACTTTAATGCTGCCTCCCCTCACACTGAGTGCCTCATTCCACAGAGTCATAGATTGGTCTGAACAAAGTAAACAAGGGAAAAGTGTTGTTATAATATCAATTGTGGGAGACATGCCAAAAATCCAATTCATCACCTCACAGCTACAATCTCTGGGAACGGGTGGTTGGCTCTCTGAGAAATGTTCTGAGAGGAGCAGAGTGAAGCCATCTTTTTGAGGCTATCTATATCTGCCCTCCCATTGGCTGCCCTGGCCCACTGTCTGGAGGTACGTCAGTGCTGTTTTGATTTCCATTCAGTTAAGGGGCTGGGAAGGACGAAAAGCCTGACATTAAGTGAACTCTAGGTCAGTGACATTTTGCAAGTCAACTGTGGGCAACTGTGGTTGTCCAGATGTTTTTACCTCCATCTCCCATCTTATCTGGTTGGCAAAGCCAAAGGTGAGACTTTATGGGAAATGCAGCCCCAAAATATCTGAAAGGGCATAGCTGCCACACCTGAGGAAAACATATGCAAGCTAAACTCCAAAGTCTATACGTAGTTGGTTCATTGCAGAGCTGGATCCAGGAAGTCTTTAAAGAGTAAAAAAAGGGCAACAGAGAGTTGTGTTTGCATAGCAGTTCTTTTAGCAGATAAGGGGGGGGGGGGAGAAATGGATGATTAGTAGAACTCTGAATAAACTGAGTAATAGCAGCAGAGGCACGCTTGGGTACAATTATTTGATTTAACATTTGCCGTGTTAAGTGGAGCCTACATTACAGAAAGATTTGTCAAAGGGCTTTGTGTATCGAAGTAAAGCCTTGAGAATGTGCTCTGAAGTTGTACAAAATTACTGTACACCGAAAGTATCTTGACTACAACATAAGCAGTGGCTCTTTATTATCGCCATTGGGCAATCAATAACAGTAAAGCTGCATTCTTTTTATGTCTACTTTTAAACAATATAATGCATCATCATTACAAAGAATCTCCCTATAAAGCAAACATCAAGAGAAATAAAACTGCAATTTAAACAGAAATAAATCTCCCTCACTTGGAAAAGTCCACTCGAATTCCTCCTTAGTTACCACCAGCTCACTAATAGATGGGATTTCCAATCTGCTATATACCATTCCCCATCTAGTAGGCCTTGTTAAATCTCTAAACTAAGACTTTGATTCTATACAGATCTTGAGCTGTGGCCTAATTAGCCAAGATGGCTCAAGACCAGCTCAATCTGTACTGAATCCAACTGCTTCCTAGCCTAAGGATGTTGGAAGTTAGGACTACCTTTGTCCTGACCTATGTTTGTGCTAGCATAGTGGTTATGTCCCTGGACTGAGGAATGTTTGGATCAGGCACAACCCA
Organism: Intellagama lesueurii; assembly: GCA_037013535.1. Classification (NCBI taxonomy): domain Eukaryota; kingdom Metazoa; phylum Chordata; class Lepidosauria; order Squamata; family Agamidae; genus Intellagama; species Intellagama lesueurii. The sequence goes on from JBAJHW010000005.1 coordinate 162,091,688, forward strand.
ACTCCTCACTGTCTCTTCCCCTTCTCCAGCTATTCTGCCAACAGAGCAGTTCTGCTGGCAGATCTCTGTTGCTAGTTCTCTGAAATCAGCCAGCAGAAGGGAATGCCGATGCTAGCAGAACATTTTTCTGCCAGGGTAAAGGGATTTCTGCCAGCAGGAAAGAATTATTCTGCTTTCGAACCCTGTATAGCTGCTGCATCTTTAAATTAGTCTTGCCCTGTTACTTGGAAGAAAGCACCACTGAAATGTATGGGACTGCCTTCTGATTAGACACAGACAAGAATGCACTGCAAAGTTTGGAAGATTCCACCTAACAATAGAACAGTTTTCTTGGCAACTTCTCCCATAAACTGCATCTCTGTTTGGGGATATTTTGACTAGAAAGGTAAGATCATTTTGCAATCAAGATATTGAAGAGGCTGATATATTCACATTTTAAAAATCATGCCTTTGTCATATTTCTCAGGGCAGCTCTGATTATAGGAAAAATTGTGCAGAAACATAAAACAGAAAAATAATGCTGGAATCTTCTGGTTGCATCCTGTTGAAGCTGAAAGAAAATGGCAACCCCCATTCACGTCTACCCATATCTGAGTCTGCCAGCACAGCTGTACCTTTTCAAGTCCCTACTACAGGACAGGACTGTCTTCAGAGTTATCTGGTGTATTTGAAAACCAACCAACCCATACAGTAATTCCATAATCCACCAATGTGTTTTGAAGTCAAATATCCAAAGTGCATAAACTGAGTCACTCCATTCTCCAGAAAGAAACAAAGAAAGAACCCAGTACTGATGGCCCACCAGAAAAGGGATAGCAATTTACTCCATGAATGACCCACTGTTCTGCATATCATACATGGTTGAACGACTATCAGGCTTGGTGGTCACAAGTATTGCTCACTGAATTGTTCAGATGAACTGACTGAACAATAGTAACCATCATCATCAAGATAGGCCATTTTTGTCCTCCAGAGTCACATTTTGCTGTGTAATCTATATAAAACTAAATCATCAATGAAAACATATTTTAGCCCTATTCAACCATTTAGTAATGCAGGCCTCATTAACATAGTTATAGTGGAACAGTTAGCCTTGCCTCTCTTCTCTTGTGGCTTTGCTCATGAGGCAGTGGAAGATCTAAAGAGGAGAGGGTTACCATTTGTGTGTAGGGCTGTTGTTTTGGTGTAGCCAAACACAAACAATAACCTTGTCTCTTCAAACATGTTGCTACTCACAAACATGTTGCCACTCAGAGACCACTGGTAATGGCACGGCTAAAAAATCTTGTAAATAAATAAAATAAATAAATATGCAAACAATGGGGCAGGAGCAAGATTAGCCATTCCCTTGTAATCATATTCATGAGCCTGGGTGGCAGATTGGTTGAATATGGCTTATGACACTGTTATCTGAAGAGATGCAAACAATATTCCCACTGGCTGTTGTAGGTTTTTCAGGCTGTTTGGCTGTGTTCTGAAGGTTTTTCTTCCTAACATTTCGCCAGTCTCTGTGGCTGGCATCTTCAGAAGACAGGAGTTAGAACTCTGTCTGTGTTCTGGTGTAGTGTGTGGGATAGTTATTTATAGCTGTGGGATCAGCTTTTTGTCCTTTTCAGGAGATTGGGTGATTATGGTGATCAAGGTGTTTTTTGTTATGGGTGTATTGTTGTGATCGGATACAATATTCCCACTGTTTTTCTCTTCTCTTCTCTCCTCTCTCCTCTCTTCTCTTCCTTAATTTTAACAGACACAAAACAATTGGGGCAAAAATTGCATTTTGGTATGGGATACTTATCTTCCTGGCAAAGTAATATACTGTAACAGAAATGTGCTTCTTGCCATTTTCAATCAACCAAAATGCTAAGAAGCAAAATGACATACTTTGGTTACCAATATTTTCCCTGCATTTGGAGGACCCAAAATTTAGGGTCTCTGAGGAATCCTTCTATGGAGCTAAGCACTGAGGAAAACTCCAGCTATGTATAGTGCAGTCATGCCATCCTGTTTCCTGCATTATCTTTCTCAGCCTCCTTGGAGGAGGGGTGTTTGGTGTATCCACACACTGCCACCTCACACCACAATTATCTCCTCTTTCCTTTCAGCTTTGGGATGCCAAAATTCACCATGACATATTCCATGGCGTGGGCAGGCACCTCTTTCTTCCTCTTCTCTTTCAGGTGACATGTGAAGCATCACAGATGCCTCTGAAGCCTTCTTCTTGGGGAAGGGGACAACTCCAGCTGCAGCCACAGTCCCCCTTCTCTGCTTCTGGAAAGCTCTGTGTGAGCTTTCCACAGACTCAGGGCCACTGCTGGAGGTGGCAGAAGGAACCAAATTTACCACCTTCCTCAACTTGCTACCTGAGGTAACAGACACATTTACTCTAATAATACTGCAGGGCCTCATCTGCTCCTGCATTTGCTGTACCATTTAATCTGAGGTGGATTTTCTTGCCATGGAGATCATATCAGTTGCTGTGCTTACACAGATGCTTATAAAATCAGGTATTTGGGCTATGTGAACTGCCTACATAGTTGTTTGACCTGTACAAACAGGTGGGCAAGAAGATGGACAGATAAACACACACGGAGAAAAGCAGGACTTGAAGTTTAAAGAAACTGGAAGACATCTAGGCCAATTTCAAGTAAGATTTTATGCAGAGGTCATGCTATAGCATCTAAAGTGCAGAGAGGTCCAAAGCAGGGGAAGACAAGCATTTTATTTTGTCCAAGTATGGATAAGCAATTTGGCTACGAAACCAATCTCATCCATCACAGTTATTACCTTAGATACCCAGTGCTTAAGGCCAATTCTTCTTTAGGCTAGCCTTATGGGAGTCCTTAAATGGGCTACGGTAGCAGTACAAGTTTCTCTAGTGTCAGTAAGTGCAATTGCTTCTGGAAGATGTTGCGACTGAGAAAATCTGACCTTGCAGCTTACTTTGCTGATTCCATTACCCGTTAATAATGGAAGGAGATGGAATAGTAAATAAGTAGAATAACAAAGTGCTTGGTCAATGGCATGAACAATGTACATTCAGAAAACAATGATGTCAATGCATCTATGGCACAGGCTAGATGGGAACAAGGAAGGTAGGGTTAGGAATGCTCAGAACTTTTTTTTTCCCAATTGGAATTTCTCCAATGACTTGGGTGTTCTAGATTAACAAATCTTTTCCTGCAGATTTACCAATCTACTTTTTATTCTAGTTTTTTTATATAAAATAGAATTATCGTCATCAGAATTTTGCAAAGTGCCATGCATGCACATTCTTGCAACTCCCAATTCTTTCATATTTCTCTCATGCACACACACAGAGACACACCGCACATGCTCCCATTGTATGCATATGTATTGCTAAACCACTGCAATAAAGTAATATTGAGGTAAGTACTGAGATACTCACTTTTTCTTTGACCAGTATTTAGCAATGTGCTGACCTTTCTGTGCATCTCAGTAAAGCATTGTACAAAAAGAAAACAAGCTAGTCAAACAGGAGTTCAGGACATTCAGAGACCAGGCACGGAGAAATTTATGGTATCGAAGAGCAGAATGCATTCCACCTGAGGTAATAAATAGCAAATTAAAAATCTTCTGAAGCAAAGCTATAACGGACTATTCTCATCATTTAAAACTACCCACGGACACACACACACACACACACACTGTTTAAGAATTGGAAATCATTTTAGCAAAGTGGTCCTATTCCACTGAGCACACTGACAATACAATCTACAAATCTGTTTAATGGACTGCTAACCAGTCTTGAGAAGTATGTCTCAAGGTTCAAAATTTACAACGCAAACCTGCAGGAAAGAAAACCTCTTCTTCTTTGCCAAGTTCCAAGAAGGCCTAACTGGTGCATGGAAATGCCAAGAGGATATCATATGACAACTGCTTCAGAACACCCAAATTCAAGAAGGCTCTTTACTCTGTAAAGGTGTTCTTAAATGTTTCTCTTACTGAAAATTGTCTCTACCGAGCTATATCAAATGTTGGCAAAGTGAGGATCTGGGGCTACATGCCCCCAAAGCTTTTTTTTTCTTCAGCCCCCATCCTCATCAGTCTCTTGCCAAAAAAGGTTTCCCTCAGCATACAAAACAAAACACACAAAAACCAGTGAGTAGTGGCTCCTGGAAATTTCTGGGACCAGTGATTTAAATAAGTCTCAGAGCCTCTTTCACTAATTAACACTACAAAATATCCCTCTGTGGTGGGGACATTCCAGGTGTCCCTAGCAGGCTGTCTGCCCTTGTCTCTCAATCCTTGGTAGGCCCAATAGAGACTTTGGCAGCTGGGTGCCAGGAGGGTGCAGAGAGAAAGAGAGAGGATCTAGGAGAAGAAAAGAAGCAGGAGGCAACTAAGCCACACCTTGGGCCCAATTGGAGGGTGTCCAGTTTAAGGGAGAAGGAAGACTCATCACTCTCCACAGAGCATGAGGCAAAGGAGTGGAGAAAAGTAGTTGGACCTGGTGTTTTGTGCCAGGACAGCATCCCGACTGTACCACATCTGTGCTGTGGAGTATGAATTCCAGGCTGAAAAGGCCATGGGATGGGAGTGTGGGGAAGGCATGCCCATCTTCAATCTGCCCCATGACACTGACCCCCGGAGACCACTAAGACTTTAGTCATACCTGTTTGCATTCTGCCCCCTTCTATGGAATTCTTTAAAAAAAAAACACATAGAAACACACAGAAAGCCTCATGGATGTCAGGATCAAGTGAGTCACAATATCTCCTAAAAGGTGCAGAGCAGGAAGGGTCTGGAACCACTCTATTTTCCCTTATTCAATACAAAACTAGTTGGGGAGCTTCCATGTATTCCTACAAGAAATATATGGTGTATATTATAAAATCAGCAACATTTTAAACGATGAGGCAAAATGTACACAATCATCTTGCATACATTTCAGCTGTAAGCTGAATTGTCAAAACCCATTCATCTTGCATTTCATGGCCGTTTGATCCCACAGGCAGCAGTGCTAAGAACACCACATTGTCCATCTGATTGAATTTCATTTTTCCATGAATGTTTATGCCACAATATATTTGTTCTTTTTTTAAAAAAGGCACCTGAAGAATCTACAATCCGGCTCTATCATGTGTGTGGTTTTTAAAATGCCCTATTGCTTTTAGAAGAAAAGTATAACCTAAAATGTTTATATGGAAATTGGGTATTTAAAGAAGATGACCTTAAAATCTTTACTGTATTACTGAAATTGAAGTACTAAGAGAGACGAGAATTTCTCATCCAGCATTTTGGTACATTTTTGTTCTCTTAAAAAGTATGTAAATACATTTTTAGTGTGTAGTGAGGTTTAGTCCTTGGATCTTGTCTGAAAATGAAATACAGTTGTGTTTCATCTTCACTTGTTTTGTACCTTCTAGCTAATAACTGAATTTATTCACTTTACTTTTGTTTTCTTTGAAGATTAAAGGCATGTCTCGCTTTGTACTAGAGCTGCCTGGACAGTTGACAGCCCATTAAACTAAAGCAGTACAAGCCGTACGTGTTAAGGTCTCGATTTCCAAAACACAAGCCAAAGTGACTTACTGTATTTGAAGAGGAGTAGGGCATTTTTGAATCCCAGTGTGATATTCTGTATCCACATGATAACTTTTGGAAATGACTTTCATGAATGCACATGCTGGCAACACATTTTTCTTTCACAATGTGTGGCCTATTCTAGAGGACAAATTGTAATGAAATGAAAGCGTTATTGTGCTAGCGCAAATACAATGAATTGTTCAGCTTGTTATTATTGTAATACCATATTCTTGCAATGTTGTCTTGGTACACCTTCTGGTTTCTGAATTTCTATTCTTGTCTTGTGGAAGAGTGACACACAGATAGTGTGCGGGGTGATGCTGGTGGTGGTGATGAAGAAGATGATGGTCATGATAGTATGAATGATGATTCCAGGAAGTTGCCTTGAAATGAAACACTTTGATATATGCTGAATCTGGTTTTAAACATATCTTTATTTCAGAGAAGTTCACACTTTATATGTGTGCATGTTCCTACTTCATGTATAAATTCACTTGTTAATATTGAAATAATAATAATAATACTGAATATCTGATGACTCCACACATAGATAATACCACAGCATTCCTGTAAGAGACATACGTGATGCCACCTTAGGGTTTAGAGAAAGAAACTGTACAAAGTGCAATGTTGACCATATTCATCTGTGTTTCTGCTCTGCCTTCCTGTTCTCCTTTTGACATTTTTGGACTTCTGATGTGTTTATATGTATTTATTCCCTGTACAAATATCTAGAAAAAGCAGCAAATATAAAAATTCTGCTCACATAGTGTAATGAAGGGACTCATTGCCAAAATCCTATTGTGTAGGCATGTGGGTGGAATGGAAATAATATAACTTGCAGTAGCAAATTGCTGCTTATTAATAGCTGAAATCCTGTTGCGTGGCTTGGCATATGCAACAGTAATCATGACACCAGCATTAGCAAATCACCACTGAGTAATGGCAAATCACTAGTGATTAAAGGTGAACTCAGGGTGCTTATGCATCGTACAATACAAAGTTGCATATACCACAAAATCACCAAAGGAAGCTTTTAATCAGCAGTGATTTGTTGTTGCTGCTGATGTCATCACTGTTATGCCCATGGAGATGCAGAACAGGATTTCAGTCAATCAGTTCATGCTTGAATTCCTGGTTGCATGCTAAAGCACCCACCTGGCACATAGGGAGGACACCAAGTGGGAACTCCTTAATTAAGAGCTTATTTGCCTTTGTGAATTATGCCATTTCCTTATCAGCAGCATACCTATGGAACAGGATTTTAGCCTATAAGTATAGGTCTGATTAATAGGATGCTTACTTTTGGCTAAAATAAAGATACAATTTTAAATTTAAAGTAGTGAGGTAACAGTGTTTGTACCAGCAAGAACAATGAACACTCTTCCTCCTCTTCCTCCTCCTTCCTCTTAACCCTCATGTGTTTTTTTTTCAGAGTATAAACCATTTCATCAGATTTTTTTAAAAGGAAGGTAAGAAAGGAAGAAAACTGTGCAAATTGAACCCAAGTGTGACTGTATGACATACAGTAATAGCCACCTATTATCTCACCTAATGCTGGAACGTCATGCCTGCGGCTCGATCAAATACACTGGATTCTGACACAGTTATAGGGAGAAATCTTGTACTCAGTGCGGCAGAAATTTCTGAACAGGTATGTATAGGATTGTGCCTACATTTTTTGAATGGCTCTTTTCTATTCTAGCTTCTGTTTAAAAAATATTATGCAACAGAAATCTATTTTATAACATTGTATTGATCAGATTTATATTCCTTGCTTTACATCTCAATTTGTGTGTAGTACTGTTTGAGATGTGTTCTGATTAGGACTTCTTTAGGCTGGAATTACTGGAACACAGAACATTAGGGCATTCAAACCTCAAGACCATATCTCTTATGAACTACTCTGGGGACAGAAATGAGTTAGGAGCCCTTTCCACCCATATTGTAGTCTCGCTAAAAGAACTGTTGCTTATATTTTCAATGGTTTCATAAAAAAATAACACATGATTTGTCAATTGAAGGGCACAAAGAGAAAAACACTGAGGACTGTATCCAATACTGTCGCTGTACTTTTAGAAACAATTTATGTGAAGAAGCAATCACACTGCTATTCGGAGGAAACATTGGATTTTGGCTTCAGGTACAAATAAGCTCTTACTTCCAGATATCTTGACAAGATGAGTTACTATAAGAAATGTACTTAAGAAACAATCATATCAGTTTATTGATAGTTATGTCCAAGAACACATATCACACACATATACTAAGACCATAGCTGTGTGGTAGAACCCATGATGAACAATCAATTTCACAGGCCCAAGTAGACCTAAATATCTGGATAGGGGCAGCTATTTAGAGTCTCATGATATGGCTCCTTCTGTCGCCGCAGCTGCGGGGGCAGGAGTTCTTTGCTGGCTGCCTGGCTGAGGCAAGTGCAGGAGGCCGGTACGGTGGCTGAGAGGGGAGGGCGAGAGTGCCTTTATTAAGGCTGCTCACCTGACACACTGCCTCTTGCCGGTGAGATCATCAAGAAAGCAGGCGTGCGGCACCCCGGCCGAGGTGGTTTTGATTTTGCTCTTGGGCCTGACGCGCACCTGTGAAGCACGGAGGGTTGCGCAGCTGAACAACCAATGGTTTGGATGATGGGGGGCAGAAAGGAAATGCGGTCCCTGTCCCCACAGAGGTTGGGGGGAGTAGGCTTTCAGTGGGACAAATGGGGCGCTTTCCATTTCACCTGGGGCCTCGCACATGCTTGTGGGTGCGGGAGGGTTACGCAGGGGCATGACCAGCATTTTGGCAGGTTAACCGTTGGGGGGAAGTGGCCCCCTGCCCCCATGGAGGTGGGGGTTGGTTGAATTTGGGGTTTGTAAGCCCCCCTTTTTAAAATAATAATACTTTAAAAAACAGCAACCCCATAAATAAATAAATAAATAAATAAATAAATAAATAAATAAATAAATAAATAAATAAATAAATAAATAAAGGGAAAGCAGCAGGGAGGAAGGGAGAGCGGGGGGGGGGCAGGACAGGCACATAGCCTAGATCCAGCGCACCGGGCGTAAGGCTTTAGTGTGGGGAGGTTTCCAGTGGGTAGTAGTGACTGTGCAAGGATCTTGGGTATGAACCAGTATGGGGCCCAGGAAAGGCCAAGGGAATAAAAAAGAGAAACAACCGGCTAAGCGCAAGGCAACCCCCCCCCCCCACAGGCAGCTACCCCGTCCTCCTCGGATGAAGAAGGTTTGCCTGATTATGAGGCTATACTGGACAAGCTAAGCAGGTTGGAAATGGAGAGGGCACTAGCCAGGGAAGCAGTAGGTGTGGGTGCAGCACGGAGGTCTAGTAGGGACTCGAAGGCCCACAAGTTGGAAGAGCTTAAGCAGTTGGGTAACATCATGTTGTCTCGTATCGCTGTCTTAGAGAGTGAGTGTGATAACATCTCCAGGAGCTGTGGGGCTACAATGGAGACCGGCTCGCAGCATCAGGAGGCGGCAGTCGAAGAGGTTCATCAGACAACAATTGGCACCCACACAATGATGGTGGAAGAGGAGATGCAAACAGAGGAGGTGTGTGCACAGCACATGACAGGTCAGACGGAGGGCAATGAACAGGCGACTGGGGTCAGAGCACCAGACCACCCAGGACCCAGCAGCCAAGTAGTCACAGCTTCTGGTTTAGCTGTTCCAGGTGAGTTTGCACCTACACTAAACACATCGGTGGGGCCAGGCGTATGGCCATGGGGCCCAGTTACCCCACCTGGCAGGACACCAACTGTTAGACAGACTTACTATGCTCCTGTGGGAGTAAGCATGCCTTGTAGTGGGAATAGGGTCCAGGGAGAAAAACCTTGGACTGTCCCATATCCACAATGGCCATTACCGGGTCAGACACCTGGGGTTCCTCAGCTCCCAGGAGCCGGGACAACCCCTCTCATTCCGGATACAGAATATAATTCTGTGGCGCGAGATGCTCTCCCAAGCGGTGACCAATCACTACCATTGGGGGACCATCTGTTGCCAGCAATAGTAGAGAAAATCTGGAGGGGAGAGTTTGTAGATGTCTTTGAGCTCCTGAATAGAAAAGTGGAGAAGAAAGGTTCAGAAAGGGAGGAGGAAAAGGAGTGGGAGAAATTGAGGCAGCGTAAGCCAGATAGGTGCTCGGCTAATTGGCTGCCAGGATAAATTATTTATGCAGGAACAGTAGTCAGGGCTCAACCAGAGTGAGCATTTTCTCTATTTCAGTACCTAGATTTGATATATAGGACCTACACGGATTTTGCTGGTCACGCATGGCTGATCTATGACCAAGGGTTCCGTATGCGCATGGCAATTCAGAGGGACGTGCACTGGGATGTGCAGCATAATGTGCTTTGGTTGCGCACCATGACACCGGCTCGGCCGGTCCTGGGTGAGCATTTTGATAGTGGCCACTTGGTGGCACAGAGCTGCTTCTGGATTGATTCCCCGTGCATTAGTGGGCCAGGTGGTTCAACCCTGCCTGGTTTGCTGGGAGTTTAATTCATGAGGGACCTGTAACCGCAGGGCATGTAGGTTTAAGCATCAATGCACCACCTGCGGAGGTGCTCATCCATCAGTGTACTGTTCCCGGAGTAAATCAGCAACAAGTGGTAGGGAAGCCAGAGGCGGGAAAAAGCCCCCTGCCAGACCTGCAAATAATACAAAAGGGCCCCAGTCCAGTTAAGTTCTCAGTATTAGAAGAATGACTGAGGGCATATCCAGACAGGCTGCAGCTAGTTATTTGTTGAATGGTTTCAGGTTTGGTTTCCATATACTGGTGATAGGCGATAGAGTGGCCATGTTATCAAAAAAATTTGAAATCAGTTCAAGGTTTTGAGAATATTGTGAAAGCAAAAATATCGAAGGAGGTAGCAGAAGGGGGAGTTCTGGGCCCATTTGCGGAACCACCAGTTCCAGATTTGCGGGTTTCCCCATTGGGTATATTGCCAAAGAAGGCTGTGGGTGAATATCGCTTGATTTATAATTTGTCCTACCCGGAGGGCAATTCGGTGAATGATGGGATCCCGCAAGATCTCTGTAGTGTGCGCTACACATCTTTCGACACAGCAGTGCGAATGGTGTGCAACTGTGGGGTGGGGGCGGAGTTGGCGAAATCCGACATTAAATCAGCATTCTGCCTTCTCTCTGTTCACTCTGCAGACTTTAGCTTGTTAGGCTTTGCTTTTGAGGGCCAATTTTATGTGGATAGAGCATTGCCAATGGGATGCTCAATTTCCTGCGCTGCATTTGAGTGATTCAGCTCCTTCATGGAGTGGGCATATAGGCGCTGATCAGGCTTGCAGCAGGTTGTGCATTATCTAGATGATTTTTTGTTCTGTGGGAAGAGGGGAACAGGGCACTGTAAGCAGCTCATGGAGGATTTTAAGGGGATGGCAATGGAGTTTGGTGTTCCATTAGCTAAGGAAAAGACGGATGGGCCATCTAGTGTGCTGACCTACTTAGGTATCAAGCTTGACACTTTGCAGCAGTCCAGCACACTGCCGGAGGATAAACTAGAGGAGCTCAAGTGTAGGTTGAGGGAGCTGTTGCCCAAGAAAAAGGTTTCATTAAAGGAGCTTCAAGTGGTGGTGGGCCACCTTAACTTTACATGTAAGGTGGTTTCACCGGGCCATGCATTCCTCCGAAGGTTGTGCGATGCCATGAAAGGTCTCTCTAGACCGCACCATCGGAGATGCCTTTCGGCAGGAATAAAGGAGGATTTGAGGCTATGGTTGCATTTTTTGGATGATTGTAATGGTATATCATTTTGGAGGGCCGACGTATGCCTGAGAGCAGACTTCCAGGTCCAGACAGATGTGGGTTATGGTATATACTTTCAGGGTAGATGGTGTGCAGGGGCCTGGCTTGGGGGAGTGGACCCAGCTAGGAATCACTAGGGATATGACATTTTTGGAATTTTTTCCAATAGTAGGGGCATTGTGGTTATGGGCCGAGATTTGGTTGAATTCTACAGTCATATTCTGGTGTGATAACTAGGAGGTGGTATATGTGGTCAATTCACTTACCTCAAGGTCACAGAGGGTCATGTGTTTAAATAGGGCCTTTACATTGCGTTGTTTGCAATATAATATTGTTTTTAAGGCTCATCACGTTCCGGGTATTGACAGTGTCTTAGCTGACACCCTGTCCCATCAACAGATCGAACGGTTCAGGGCATTGGCCCCATGGGCACAGGTGCACCCGGACGTGTTACCAGAGGAGGTCTGGAGCCTTGGAGGGTGGAAGTCAACCGGGCCATAGCACTTGACATTGCCCCCAGTACGAGGCGCAGTTATGCAACAGCATGTGAGGAATTCTTTTCATTCCGTAATAGGGAAGGTTTAGGCCAAAACTCGCCTGCGCCTGTAGATGATTTTTTACAGTTTGGAGTTTATTTGCATTTGGAGGTAAAATATCAGCCCTGGCATTTTATGCCAAGGCTCAGGGCTATCCTGATTTCTCGTTGGACTTCCGTATTCGGAAAATGATGGAAGGGTGGTCTAAAGAGTGGGGTGCAGTAGCAGACCAGCGAAGCCCAATTTCTCCAGCTATGCTGCAGAGGCTGGTATCCTGTTGGCCTGTGGTTTGCAAGAATGCATATGAGGCTAGCCTGTTTAAGACAGGTACACTTGTGGCATTTTTTGGAGCATCCAGAGTTAGTGAATTAGTGGCTGATTCAAGGGAGGATGCTTCAAGGTCTGCTTTACAGCTGTCTGATGCCACGGTCTTTGAAGATCGGGTGGTTCTACATTTGCGGAAGTCTAAGACAGATCAACAAGGTAAGGGGCAAGTGGTTTCTCTAGGGAAGTGTGGACTAGTAGAGCTATGCCCAGTGGGCGCAATGAAGGAATATCTCTCATTGCGAGAAGAGAGCCAAGGGGAGTGGTTCAGGCACATGGACAGGTCACCTCTAACAAAGTTTCAGTTTTGGAAGGTGACGGCTGCGCCATACAAAAGGCTGGATTACAGGGGTGAAAGTTTGGAACACATTAATTCTGAATAGGTGCTGCCTCTACGGTGGCAGTTTTGAGATATGGAGTTGAAGGCGTTAAGAGGGTTGGCAGATGGTCGTCTCATCGATATTGATATTACGTACGCCCTTTGCCACAGTCCTAGGTTGCTGGTGTTTCCTTTTTTCTTATTTTTCAGGTTTGGCACCCACGTTAACCCAGATGAGGGTCCTGTTGGTTGGCTACAGCTTCATGTTTTGGGCTGCTAAGTTTGCCTCAAGTTCCAGTTGGGGGAGGAAGCTAGGCCTGGGTGCTTGAGCCATGTTGGAGTGGAGGGAACGACCCAGTTTGCTATGGAATTGGTTTATGCAATTGGTTACCCATGACGGGGCGGAGTTACCCTTTGATATATTGCTGGTTCACCTGGGCGGAAATGACTTAGGTTGTAAGAGGGGCAAGCTCCTTATATTACAAGTGATAGCGGATCTGCGGTCCTTGGTGGCTAATTTTCCAGGATTGTGAGTGGTTTGGTCAGCAATGCTGCCACGGCAAGTTTGGAGGGCTGATTGTGACCACAGGCGTATTGATAAAGCCCGGAGGGGAGTGAACCGTGAAGTTAGTAGGGTGGTGTTGGCAGGCCTGGGTACTGCACACGGATATCAGGGTAGAGCGCCTGGAGTTGTATAGGAGTGACGGAGTGCACTTATCAGAGGCCGGTTTGCACATCTTTTTGAGAGATTGCATGGGGGCCTGAAGACTGAAATTTTCAGTCTGTTGGGGGGCATGGTGCATACAGGGTAACCCTTATACCATGGCGGGTAGTGAGGAAGGGATGAGTTGTTATGTGAGTTACAAGGGGCACCCAAGAGGAGTGTAAGCTGGCCCACCTCCCAGCTTTGAAGATCAGGAGGTTTCAGGCTGGGGGGGAGGAGCAAAGGGATCCACAGGACCCGGACCATCTAGAGTCAGGAGCCTCGGATGGCCTGGGCTCTGGGGATACCCTGACATTATGAGAACTCACCATCAGGAGATCTGGGTCTGGGGTAAAGCCGGCCCCAGATTCAGATCATGATTCCGCACTACTGTAGGCCCCCTTTCATAAGGGGATGTTGGTTTCCAGTTAATTAATAAAGTGTGGCCCAGTTTTCAACCCACCTCTTGTGTCTTGTCTCCTTATTCCGGGCTTGCCGCCCAAAGTGGTTCAACTGTAGTATTGCAGTCAAAACTCAGCTCACTGTCAGCATTGGATTCCAGGAGATTTTGACAGCCAGCCGAAGGTTGACTCAGCCTTCCATCCTTCCAAAGTCAGTAAAATGAGTACCCAACTTGTGGTGTGGGGGCAGGATGTGTAGCTTGTATAATTAAAAATATGTTGTAAACTACCCAGAGAGTGCTTTAAGCACTATGGGGTGGTATATAAGCAGCACACTTTGCTTTTTGCTTTTTAGTAGGTAATACTGAAATCGATAGTTCAGTGATGTAACTCAGCAGTAAGCAACTGTTTTAAGTTAAATTAACAAGCAGAAGAAAACATCAAGAATAGAGATGGGGATGACTCACCATTTTGGCAAGTCATCCCGCTTCGTGAGTCGTCAAAAGTTGATGGGAAAGGGGGTGGGGGTAGACTGTGGGGGTGGGTGGCTGTGGGGGCGAGTGGCTCCCTATCAGCCCGCCGATCAGCTGATCGGCGGCTGGGAGGCAGAATGGTTTGTTTTTTAATTTATGAAGACGAATAAAAATGGGAAAATATTTGTCGATCCGTATTCGTTGGGACTTAAAATTTGATGAATATGGATCAACGAATATTTATCGAATCGGCTGTTTTAGTCGAAAAAGCCAATCTGTTTTTATATTCGTCTCCATCTCGAATCAAGAATGATGTCAGCATTGATTATGGGACTTTTTCACTTCCAAACCACCTCCAGTAACTGAGGCATGCAGTGGAATTGAAATTCCAGTGTATCCAAACCTCTGGTAGTAGGGTTGCCTGATCTCAGAGCACCAGTTGTAGTTTCAAGGGATTGCTATGTCTCCATAGCTCTCCAGACAAATCTGAGGATTAGTGGTGGTAAAGAAAGCTTGATGTTTGCCTGTGAGGTGGCTTTAGAACTTAGACATGCATTTCCATGCTTCTTTGGGTGGTGTAAGGAATCAACAGTTAAGCAGAAAACCAACATTGGCATACGAGATTGACAGGAGTTAGGGAATAGGTTGGTAGCTGTATACATTTGTGTCTGTCATGCAGTTTGCAGGAACTTGGGCACTGTAATGCCTGCTGTCATCATCAGCTGACCCAGAAGCAGTTCATTGCTTCTACTTTCTCCTGCCCTGTCCTTATGACATCACATAGTTCTGTTCCCAAGTTTTGTCCCTGAAATCTCAGGGAATAGCCTGCTACTGATCTGGCAACCACAGTGGGCAGCAAGGTAGAGGTCATGAAGGGTCAGTATTTGCCTCCATCCCCTTCTGTGGGGCACTGGGTGTATTAAACACCCTCCCATTGTGACTAATAAAGATAAGGAATACACAAGTAAAGGAAACCCCATCCACTCCCTTTGACATGGAGATAAAACAGAGTATATATTTATCTCCATGCTCAGTCAAAGCCAGGTGAAACTGAGAGTACACAGAATTCTGTAAATGAGATGCAGGGATTTACTGACTGTTGATTGACCATAGCCACCAAATCTTGTCAATGACCTTTTTCCTTGAATATACATATTGATTTGACAGTGAGTATACACAACCCTAGTATAGGAAGGGAAGAAACAAAATGTTATATAAAAGCATTCAGTAACTGAATGGGTACCTTGAGTGAAGTGAGATATATGCAAGATCACTGCACCTGGTGTGCCGTTCCTCCAAATGGTGAGATAAGTACATGCGGATTAAAATTAGGTGATTACTAACCACTTCTCCATAATGTCAAAAAATTGAAAACCAGGTGCCTCTATATCCTGCTGATAAAATTGAGGTAAATCATGCTTACAGTAACAGGCCTAATTTAGCAGTGGCTATAAGAAGTCCATTTAACACTTTTTCGTATCAGCATAATGGATTTTATCATTTGAGGGTGGCCAGGCTTCATTACCATATGACTGAGCCATCTTTTCGATCAAAGAGTGTTCCTCCTGTTTGCCCATACGATCTGTGGATTGTGACTCAGTCGTGCTTTTATTATCTGTGCAGCAGAAAAATGGTACTGATAAAATGAACTGTCATTTCAAGTGCACAGTATAATGCGTGCATGAGAAATAAATTTCCCTGTTAGAACTGCTGGTGGGTTAACTCACTTCAGAGAGGGTCAGAAGCAGCTTGATATTTATGTGTGTTCTCTCATCTTTTTTTAAAAGCTTCTCTGTTTTCTTTTGTCACTTGTGACGTTGGTGTCTTCGACACTAAGGTTGCCATAAGTATACTGCAGTATACTTAATGGCCAGGCTGGGTAGGAGATTCTCAGAGTTGTTAGTCCAAAAAAGGAAGTTTTTATTTGTCTGTTTGTTTGTTTTATAGGCCACCTTTCTCCCGATAAGGAGACCCAAGGCAGCTCACAATATTAAAAAGAATAGAATTAAAACCACAATAAGTCAAACATTAAAAAAAATTAAACTATATGCTAATTAAAATACAATTGAATAATAAAAAGTAGGTAAACATTAAAAACCATCTTAACTTTAAAAAAGATATTCAGGGACTCAATCATGATTGTTAAAAGCCTGCCTGAAAAGATGGGTTTTCAGCTGTTAGCGGAAGGATAAAAGGGAGGGGGACAGTCTGATATCTCCAGGGAGAGCATTATATAACCTGGGAGAAATGAATGCAGCCTGATAATTTTAGTCCTCAGAATAGATTGGAAAAGTTACAAAGGGATCCATAGGTCTTGGAGTGACAAGTTGGCATAAGAGGAGGGAAGGAATCAAAGAGGGATCAAAGGGATCGGCTGCACGATCGCTTTGATCCCTGCTTTCCCTCCTCTTGCTATGCCCTGCTGGGCTTAACAAGAGGAGGGGAAAGGGGATCAAAGCAATCCCGCAGCTATGGCTGTGCGATCGGTTTGATCCCTTCTTTCCCTTCTTTTGCTATGCCCCGTGGAGCATAGCAAGAGGAGAGAGAGAGAGAGAGAGAGAGAGAGAGAGAGAGAGAGAGAGAGAGAAAGACCCGACAAATGACAAATTGATTCGTTGTTTGTTGGGTCACTGGGGGGCAATTTGTGGTTCATGGGTCATCAAGTTTGACGACCCACAAACAAAGACGAAGCACCATCTTGGTGCTTCATCCCCATCTCTAGTTTTAGAAAAAAGAGTTATTTTTCCAGTTTCTGGCTCTCAGCAGCAGCTAGAATGGAAAACCTACCTGGAATTTTTAAGCTCTCTACTCTCTAGCTTATTAAACAAAACAAAAAAACTCAAATAAAACTGACCACACAATTCTATATGCCTTCATTCAGAATTAAGTCTTGAGTTTGAAAAGGCTCATTCCCCAATAAATGGCCAGTGTCCAGTTGAACTTCCACAGAACAGAAAGTCCCACCAGTACAGTAATTTAATATTGTGCCATTGTCCAAGTGTAGCTGTTTTACAAATGCTGAGCTCTGTGAAGAAAACCACTCCCACCTGTGCATCTACAACATCTGTACAAGCTGCATGATGCCCGATTGCTACACTAGTAGAACTCTCCATTGAACAGAAGCTCAACAGGTTCCTGACCAAAGTGTAAGGGCCTGCAGCTTAAAACACCCAGGAGCAACAGGATATTTAAGATCTGGATAAAGGACCACAGCCACATAAAACCTTTGTGAGAAATAATCATGGTAATGTGCTCCCTTGCCAGGGCTACGCATGCAGACTGATGGAGGCCTTTTTGTTCCCCCAATGGAGGAGGCCAAAGACCACAAGATGGCTAGTTTCTAAGCTGATGCTGTCCCCTGACATATGCAAGAGTTTGCTGGTTGCTTAGGAATGAGACAGGAACTGTTATCCCTCCAAACTGCAGTTTCACTGGATTGGTACTTTTGCTACCCTGTGTTGAGGTGGAATGCTTTGTAAGCCAGTTGTCTGTAAAGGTGATGCTTGTTAATTAGTCTGTCCATTTGACAAGTTAGTGCAAGAAAGTGATAAGATTCATATTTCAACAGGCATAGATTTGGTGAAAGTTAGTTTTTGAACTTGCCATTTGGGTTGCAGGGCCCAGGAGAGGACAGAGGCAACCTTTGGAGTTGGCCTAGCCCATGGTCTGAGTGGGTACTGGGACAATGTAGTCTAGATTGCTCTCCCAAAAATATAACACTAGTTTGGTACAAGCTAGGGAACAGAGGTGGGAACCAAGGCATGGTGGCTTGTCCAAGGCATTGCTCAGCAAGTGGTCTGGTTTGGCCCTGGACCAAAATATAAGTCCACATTATTGGCAGCCCCCTCTACCAGCAGAGCTTATGTAAATAAAGTGACCCTTAGTTCATCTGGCCTCTGTATTCTGAGTGGATGAGTAAATTAACAAAAAGAGAAACTATTCTGTTTAAATAGCAGAATGATGGTCTCTTTGCAAAGTTCACTCTTGCAAAAGGTCTACAAAGTTTCTTGGCCAGACTGATCATTCATTTTTCATTTTAAGCCACAGAATAATAGCTCTGCATTCTTAAATGGTTCTTAGAATACATATGAATTTTACATTCTGAACCAAGTAACAATGAGCTCTGAAGACATCATTGGTTAGAATGGTACTTACTGTCTGAAATAAGAGATACCAACAGCATACATTCATGCATAAAGACACTCCCCCCCCCCCCCATGAACACATTTTTATATTGTTTTGCTTGCATAGTAACTTTGGCAGTTCCATACCATCTGTCTTTTTACTTTTGAAAGGTTATTTTACTCTAGTTTACAACTACGTTACCTAAAGTTCTGCTTTCACCATGTGACTCCACCAATTGTGAATGGAATAACTTTTCCCATTGTGATGTGTAGTTGTGAGATGGATGCCACTGTCATCCCTGGTGGGTTGCCTGCTTCATCTCCATGTCCTCAGAGGACTGCACAGAGACCTTGACAGCAGGGTGGTTCAGGGATGCAGATAGAGAGCCAGAGCACCTGGGGTGGGGGAAATGGAGATGAGGAATAGACTGCATGTGGGGAAGAAGGGACAGAGTCACAGATAAGAGGGGAGGAGGAAAATGCGAAGGATTAGAGGCCTAGGAAGAGACACTCCCAGTCTTCTGTGCCCTGGAGGAGGCCAGACCATTATCACTGAGGGATCCATGGATGGGTGAGTTGGTGAGCCAACTCACCCATTCAAGGGAGAAAGCACAAAAGCAGCGTTTCCATCTTCCTACCAGTGCAACCAACCTGAGGTGGCTCAGAGAGACTTGTCCTCCAGGACCCACTACGATCTGGAAAAGTTGCTGGTGATACTGCCACCAGTACCTGCATTCTGCTCAACTTGCTCGAGAGTCCCAACCTGGAGACGTGCAACTGTCTGGGATTACCAGCTCTTTTGGAAGAATGTTGGCATTAGGGCTACTTATGGCAACTCAGCTCCAATGGCAAGCAGTGAATGGGCAGGTCCAGTGGCTGCAACTCAGTCCCAGTCAAGAGCAACCTATGGTCAGGGGCCAGTGAGCCCAGCAGAGGAAGACTGATGGACTGGGTGAGAGGTGGTGAGAACTGCCAGTGGGACAAAAAGTAGTACCAGAAGTGAGGTGATCCAGAGCTCTCTGTTTACTGACTGGAGATATTCACTTGGCATAAAAAAGCTGTTCAAAAGTATCCTGGTGCAGCTGTGTCTATGCAGCCCATGTGGAGGAACCATTTGAGGTTCCCCTCCCCCCCCAAAAGAGATAGTGGGGTACACAGAACTGTGCAGTGCCTGGACATAAATTATTTTCCACTGGGCTTTTGATTGATTTTGATTGATCTGCTACATAGGCTATTGCCCCCCCCCCCCCAGCCTGGAAATAAAGAGGCGAGACACAGGTTGTTGGGTTAAAACTTGGGCCACAACTTTATTAACTATTTAAACTAGTCCCCCAACTACAAGGGGGCCTGAATGTAGTGCGATCTCCTTAACAGACCGGAGTAGCCTAAACCTCTGGACCATTCAATAGAGCAGGGCGAGCTCCTATTTCTGAATCGTGCTGTCCATTGAACAGCATGCCTTCAGGTGCTCTGTGCTAAGGGTACCCCACCTTCTCAGCCCACCGAGTCTCATGACCCTAAGTGGGCTGCTGACTGGGAGGTCCCCCTATGTAAAAAACCACCTCTCATCAGATTGGCTCGACCTGACAGAGAGATGGCATAATTCAAGCACCATGTGTTCACCGTGAACTCACCCCAACTCTTATATTCGCACTACCCGCCACGGCCTGGGGCTATTTATATGCCCCAAGCCCGGCACCAGAGTCGAAAATTTTGGCCCAAAGGCCCCCTTGTAGATCCCTGAAAAAAAGGCCCATACCCAATTCTGAAAAGTGAACATCCTCACTTCTATACAGCTCACACCAGTGTCCCCGTATGTCCAGGTGCTGAATAACCGATCCAAGACCAGCCTTCATGGCTCAGCTAACTTCGCAATTTACACCACATCTTGCGTGGTCAATACACCTAGGATCGCAGTGAGCCCTCCAAACCAACCGTGGGATGATATTTGATCATACAAGTGTCATTGCAGGAAACCTATCCTTTAATGTCTGCAAATCCTGGATTACTTGCAATATCAATGACTTTGCCTGTTCTCAATGTCAAGTCATTACCTCCCAGGTGAACCACAAATATATCAGGGGGGTTGTCCGTAATATGCAAGAGAGCTCGCTCTAGCAGCTCAGGCCGTATCATACCCCTCTTTCGTTTCCAGTCTTAATGAGGCTCTGGCCCCCAGGCCCAAATTACGACTCCAACCGGCCCGTAAAGCATGGTTCACTGCCCAATGAACATTGTTGTTGTGTTGTTTAGTCGTGTCCGACTTTTCGTGACCCCATGGACCAAAGCACGCCAGGCCCTCCTGTCTTCCACTGCCTCCCGGAGTTTGGTCAATGAACATAACTGGCCAAACAAAACCACTCGCAGTTGAGTGGAAGCTACCTTGGGTCCTGAAAAAGAAAACAAATTCACATATATTGTGGAAGAGAACACACATAGGACTTAAACCTGTGTGAAGACCACCTCCCTATTTTCTTTATTTGATCTTCACCATAACCTAAAGCTGCAGCTGTGGACGTTGCACCTATTCTAAAGGAATGAGTGCCAAATTTCCAACCTAAAATGCTTGCTTCTTGAAGGCCCCGGGAAGTAACCGTCCAAAATTGATATCTGGTAAGGGGCGAGCCATCCTTATGGCAAAATAAATCACCACCTACCTCACCTCTGACCTGCACAAAATCAGAAACAGCCTTAACCAGACAAAGTTCTTTCACAAAACAAATTTCCAAGCTAATAATTTGGCCTTTTCCATACTGGCTGGTCTTGGATCGGTGGAGATGGAACAAGACTCTGTCCTCAGAGACCAATAAGTCGTCCATCTGCAAAGCTGTCCTTGAATTATCATCCTTAGATGTCCTAACCAACTCACTTAACACGAAAAGCTCCAAAGAAAGCACTAAGAGTGGCTGCCCTAAATAATTTGACCTCATACTGATCTGTACGCACTTTCCCCCAAGCTCTACCTAGTTGAACCAGAAATTTGGGGGACATAGGGGTGCATTTATCCCCTTGTCTGCCCCTTTCTTTGCTCCAACCCTCAATCATTTTTCTAACTCTGAAGTCGCTGGTGGGGTCAGGACAACCGTGTGCCTTGGCATAAAAGGCGAGGGCAGACATCTTCCCCTGAATGGTACGGGGAGCCAAACCTTTTCGATGGAGATAAACTCCATATTGTTGCAAATGGTCAACTGTTATAGGCCATGGTTGACCCATTACTTCTCCACTGCAAAATGCAAAAAATTCCTCACATGCAGCTGCACCTGGTACTGGGAGCGATCGCTAAACTGATTGCCCTGTTGGCTTCACTCCTCCAATGCTCCATACCCCTTGAGGCAATGTCTCTGGATGAGCCTGAGCTTCCGGGGCCAACGCCCTGAACCAGTCAATCTGTTGACGGGACAGGGCGTCAGCCAGCTCATTCTTAACACCAGGCACGTGGCAAGCCTGGAACACAATATTATATTCCAAACATTGCAGCGTAAAGGCTCGCACCAGTCGCATGACTCTCAGTGATTTAGACATGAGGGTATTCACTACATGGACTACTGCCATATTGTCACACAAGAAGGTGACTGCTGAATTGGCCCAAACATCCGCCCAAAGCCATAAAGCAGCAAGGAGTGGAAAAAATTCCAAAAATGTGAGGTCATGGGTGACTTCGGAGTCACTCAATTCCCTCGGCCACAGACCGGCACACCATTGGCCTCTAAAGTAAATGCCATACCCCGATGACTGAAAAGCATCGGATTGAACTTGAAAATCAGCACAACTCATCTCTCCGGAATGAAATTCCATTGAATCCATCAAGGAAACGTAACCACATTTGCAGGTCATCCCTCATGCCTGCTGACATCCTTCGCCTATGATGTGGCCTCGTTAAACCGCTCATGTCTCCGCAAAGCTGTCTCAAAAAAGCCCTACTAGGGGCAATGACCTTGCAAGCAAAATTGAGGTGGCCAACCACCTCCTGAAGTTCCTTCAGTGTAACTTTGGTACGCTGTAACAAGTTCCGAATTCAAATCTGAAGGTCCAATAATTTACTATCTAGCAACCTGCTGGATTGCTGAATAGTGTCCAATTCAATCCCTAAAAAGGTAATTACTGTAGCTGGGCCTTCTGTCTTTTCTTCTGCCAATGGTACACCAGCTCACCAGTGACATTCTGGAAAAAACTCATGAGGTACGCACATTGACCAGACCCTGGCTTACCACAAAATAAAAAACGTCCAAATAATGGACAACTTGGAAAGCCCCACGCTATGCTTAATGGCCCACTCTAAAAAGGAGCTAAAACATTCAAAAGCAGCACAAGAAATTGGGCATCCCATCGGCATTGCCCTATACATATAAAAGAAACCCTCAAACTGGAAGCCCAACAACTCAAAGTCGTCAGGATGAACTGGTAATAAGCGAAAAGCCAATTTAATGTCTGCCTTTCCCATGTCAGCCCCATGGCCACAGAATCTAACCATCCTTATGGCAGCGTCAAAAGACGTGCAACAAACTGTACATAACTCTTGGGGAATTTTGTCATTTACTGACTCCCCTGCTGGATATGATAAGTGATGGATGAGGCAGAATTCTCCTGGCGCCTTTTTTGGAACAACCCCGAGATGGGAAACAAGCAAATTAGGAACAGGGGGCTCCCGAAAAGGTCCAGGCACCCTTCCTTCTGCCACTTCCTTCTCAATCTTTTACCTCACTACATCCTCCCTACCCTTTACGGATTTTAGGTTGCTTGCTAAAGCGGCCTGCCTAGCACCCTGAACGGGTATTTGAAACCGTCTAACAGGTAGCAGGCTATGTCCCTGCCCAGGTAGGCAAGCAACCATTCGGCCAATACAGGTAACTTAATTGGACTGGGGCCCTTTTGCAGGGGTAGGTTCACTGGTGGTGGACCTCTTCAGCCTGCCCCTTCCTTGTTTCCTCCCGTACTGGAGTGTCCTCTAAAGCAGGATACTGAGCCATGCACGCCCCCACATATGGGGCACTGATGCCGAAACCTGCAAGGTTTTCTGTTGCAAAAACCTTTTGTGTTGAATTCCCAGCAAACCAGGCGGGGTTGAACCACCTGGCCCACCAAAGCATGGGGAGCATTAGCATTGGTGGATTTTTGAATTAAATGTCCACTATCAAAACGGTTGCCCAAAGTGGGTCGAGACAGGATCATCAGCTGTAGCCATAGTCCGTGATGATGCACATCCCAGTGCATCTAGGAGTTTATCACGGCCCTCATATGGAACCCCTCATCATAAAGCAGCCATGTGTGCCCCGGGAAATCTACATACACCCTATATATGAGATCTATGTATTGGATAAGCACAAAAGCCTTAGCCGGCTATTTGACCTTCTTGGGGTAACAACATTAGAAGCCTGCCTAGCCATGGCCCATTTCCGCTCAAGTTCACTTAATTTTGCCAGTATGGAACTGTAATCCAGCCACTCTTCCTCATCAGATGAAGAAATTGTGGGCTGAACTCTAGCAGGGGCTTTACATTTTGCAGGCTGCTTGCCCTTCTTTGCACTCTGTCCTTTTTTACGCCCCATATTAGCAAGACTATCTAGCTAAATGCTCTATACCACTGAAATAAGGATCTATTATTCCCCCCCTTTTTGTTGTTGTTGTTGTGGTAGGGCTGTGAAACAGCAATCAGCCCCACTGGGGGCACTGAACTTGCCTCACAATATCCCTCTAAATTATTGATTCTGTTCAAGAATTTCTAGAATTATCCTGATTTACTTAATATTCCTCTAACAATATTTTTTGTAATTAAGCTGCAGCCCAGCAGCAAGTAAAAGCAGCAATCTCTCTCTCTTTTTTAAAAAATCCAACAATAAGCAACCCAACAGGGGGCGCACAAATGTTCCTGCCTCCTATCTTTCTCTTCTGTCTTTTTTTAAGCAATAAAAGCCCTCACAGTGGGGGGGGTGTGTGTCGGGGGATAAACCCAATTAAATCTAATTACCACCAATTAAACCTGTCTCCTTATTTATTACCTATTATATATATATAATGTTATTGAGACCAGAAAAGCAGAGGGGGGGGGTCAAACAACAAATGTAAAGCAGCCCAACACTCCCCTGAAATGCTAGACCCCACTAAAATCACCCTCCTTCCCAACATGTGAAAACAAAGGAAAGGTGAGGGGGGAGAGTGTGTGTGCGATCTTAAACCTCTTTCCCCCTTGTAAAGCCCAATGTATAAACAAGACAGTAGTAAATTAAATTAAGCTTATGAGTGAAAGTAAAGAAGGGTGGGGGGTGCGATCTTCAACCTCCTTCCCCCCTTAAGGAACAAACTCTAAAGTTAACAAATAAACAATAATTTTAAGACAAGGCAGCAATCAATAAACTGATAAAATAGGACTAGCTGGGTAGCACTGCAGCGCAACCCAGATCCTCGATCAGAGAAGCAGCCTTGTGTGGGGAAATCAAAACTGCTTCCTTGCTCAGCTGCATGGCTCGCCTCTTTGCTTTCAACATGGCAAAGAGGCTGAGCTGGAGGGACCATGCGTTATTAAAGGCTCCGTCCCTCCTCCCCTCGGAAAGCGGTGTCATTCAACTGTGACGCCGCTCTCCAGGCGGGAAAGCAAAGCACCATGGCAGAGCGGTCAGTTTTTCACTGAACTATCATAAACCTCAGCTGAAAGGTGTATATCAGGGTGGACAATATTGACGGGTTAAAAGACCAGTGTTTTGCTTTGAGACCTTCCATGAAGCCACAGAGACTGCCAAAAATGAAGAAGAAAGTCAATTCCTGGTTTTGACAAATGGATTATTGAGGAGTCTTAAATAAATCTCTCTCTCTATCTCTCTCTCTCTCTCTCTCTCTCTCTCTCTCTCTCTTTCTTTCTTTCTTTTCCAGAAAAAAAAAGAGAGGGCTGAGGGCTGCAAAATTACCACGGAGGACATATGGCCTGAGAACTATTCTTTGCCCATGTCTGGTATGTGGTCTTATAAATTAATACATATATAAATTAATAAGTTTTATATCTTGTTTCCTTTAGTTTATTACATTTACAGATTATTCAGTGCTGGGTTCCCCATGAATGTGTGCTGAGGTGTGGTCAAGAGATGGCCACCTTCTGGCCACTCTTTGCTCCCAAGATGGATGGCTCTCCTTATCAGGCTGGGCAGCCCAGCCACTTGAGACAAACTAAGGCTCTTTGGCACTTCAGTATCATTATGTTTGTCTTCTGTAGTCATGATTTCTTTCTATTTTATTGTTTCTATCTGTTGTTTTATTTGTTGCTTTTATACTTTTGTTATGTGAGCTGCTTTGGGCAGTTCTATTGATAGGAGGATATACGTGGATGCAAATGAATAAGTAAACCTAATAGGCTGTCAAAGTAAAATATGAGATTGGTTGATCATCCACGGTTTGGGGGAAAGACTCATAAAGTCTCAAGTGGCCGACTTGATAAAACAGTAAAAGAAATTCATCCTGAATTGCGCTTCACTCGGTAATATGGAGCTTGCTAAGATTTGTGCTCCTAGGTTAGAATGGAAGCAGCCTCCTAGGTTAGAATGGAAGCAGCTAGCATACCACACGCTGATTCCTCTGGGGAGGAAAACTCAACACAACCCTAATGGTAATTGAGCACGAGTTTAATGTAGTGTAAGTGCTTCTCCCTCAGTATGACTTTAAAAGCTGGAGGCAAATCATGTAATGTTTACCATTGTCAAGGTTTGCGGCTTGGTATGTGGGGTTGCTTGTAGCGTCAGGACTAATAATGGCATTGTCTGGTGAATGTTGGGGGTAGAAAATGAGAGCTTTAAGCCATTAATTGAAAGTACCCAACTCTACCATAAAAGTAAAAGCCAAATCCAGCTATGACTACAGAAACACAGTTCTTAGCAAAATTTTGGTGAAATACTCAAGATAATGGCAGAACAGAAGTGACTCAAGGCTCTCTTTCGGTTAAGGCTGATGGACTGGATTCTGTTGCTTGCCAGGGAGAACTATGGATCAACACATGTTTTTGATTATCATTTTATTTCATTTATATACTATTTACGAATCAAGATACTTTCAGCGGTTTCCTTTCCTTTATTTTTTTTTTTACAAAGAAGTCTGAACACAGCTTAAAACTGCCAGCAGCATAAGCCCATAGTAAAAACAACCAGAAAAAATCACATTAGTTCCAAAACCATGTGTGCTGTATGATCTCTTTTCTCTTGTTCAAATAATACATTAGCCATCTGGTATAAGGTTGACTTCATTAAAGATGCAGCAATGTAGGCTAATATCCAAAAGGGGGACAGTACCGCTAATGGATTCTTACATGAATTAGATTACCACTAATTTAAGAGTCTGTACTTGGAATCTGGATTGTGTGCAACGCCAGCCAACTTGTGCACAATGAGTTTACATTTAAATGATGAGTAATCCAAGCAGGAACTTTTAATTAATGGCACTCTGTGATTGCAGGTGTTGTCATCTCCTTTAAACCAGTGTAATTTATGCAAAAGGATTTTGACAATTGAACTGTAACATAAACCAGTAGAATATTCAAATTGTTTCCCCTATTTTATTTTACAATTCTTACAACATCTTCTATAGGACTTTGCAACAAGCTTGTGCAATTAGTGTTGCCATTCCCACTTTGCAAGTGAAAAGACAGGGCCAAAAGACCAAGGAAATTCCATCATGGCTCATTAATTATATGTTGAGAACCATTCTTTATTGCTTATATGTGATATCCTTCTCAATGACTCATCTAATATCAATTTCTACCTCGTTAAACAATACAAGGAAGACAGTCATGCCCAAAATCACCAGCCACATTTCTGCCTGAGTGTATGTTTGAGGATGATTGGGATGATTCTGGTCTGGGATACCAGTGCCACATCTTCTGACTGGGTGCTTTTTGCCAATTCTGAACTCTGCAAGTTGCACAAAAGCACTGTGGGTGTTGCTGCAGTGATAAAGAGAACTCTTCTGGCCATATAGATGCATCATAGAGTTGGATGTTGGAGAGTATTGAAGTTGCACCCTCCCTAAAGAGCCTTGTGGCGCAGTGGTTAAACTGCTGTACTGCAGCCAAAACTGTGCTCAAGACCCGGGGTTCAATCCCAGGTAGCCGGCTCAAGGTTGACTCAGCCTTCTATCCTTCCGAGGTCGGTAAAATGAGTACCCAGCTTGCTGGGGGGGGGCAATGTGTAGCCTGCATAATTAACTTGTAAACTGCCCAGAGAGTGCTTGAAGCACTATGGGGCGGTATATAAGCAGCATGCTTTTGCTTTGCTAAAGCAAGATCTACAGTATAAAATGTAACATTTTCATTCCTTTTCAGATGGACATTCAACTGCTATGAGGGGGAGCCAACTGGCTGCCAAGACAGCTTCTTCCATGCTCAGAAAGTTTATATTAAGAGCTTTCTCTTAATGTTTTGCTGAATTATGTTCTCTTTCAATTTTCACGCATTAATATTATTATTATTCAAAAACACCAGGCACAGTCAATCAAAATGATAAAAACATTGGGAAATAATAATAATAATAATAATAATAATAATAATAATAATAATAATAATAATAATAATAATAATAATAATAATAATAATAATAATAATAATAATAATAATAATAATAATAATAATAATAATGCAGCTTATAGTATGCCCAACTTAGCAAGAACACCACCCAGTGCTGTTTTCATAATTAGGCAAAGCATACAAACAACTAAAATAATAATAATAATAATCAGAAAGCATAACAGTGTCACGTTCCCAGGGGATTCAGCAGGCAAAAGTCCAATAAGCCAGTCCAAGGTCAGAAGTCCAGGAGATACAATACAGATGCCAAATTGTCAAAGCCAAAACACAAACCGTAGTCAGAAGTCAGAGTCCGAAAGCCAAGGGTCAAGAGAGCAAGGTTCAAGACAAGCAGGAGCGTGGACACGAGCCAGGAAATTGACTTGTTGCTTCCACAAGCTTCCAAGCCTCTGAGTACAAATTATACAGCAGCAACAATCATCTAATTCCTAGAAACATTCCATCCTGTTAAAACTCTGGGCTGGTCGACCTGATGTTCCTGTGAGAAGCATTCATGCGAGCCTCAGTCCTCCGTGTTGTGAGTCTCTGCTGAAGCTTATCTCTCACTCTGGCTAGTGGGGGAGGAGAATCTGGCGGTGATTCAGCTGTCTGTGATACTAATTGCCCAGCATTTTCCTCAGCTGTAATTAACCCCTCTGATTCCAGGCCTTCGTCGGCTGAACTCATGACAGTCAGAAAGCATTCCTAGTAGAGGTATAATATCGAAGGAGCCTTGGTGTGGCTCCACCACATGCCAGTATGACTGTTTCAGAAACGCAGAACAGCAATGTTTAGGAAGGAACAGATCTAGGCACTCCCCATGCCTGGCCCAACACCTGCAATTCTATCAGTGTAGGAAGAAGTCATGGTGCAAAACATTATAGTGCTGCACATGTGAGACCAAATCCCTAATCAGTGTTGAAGCTTCCTGGGTAGCCAACCAGAATGTTTCTAAGCATAATCATTTTCACAGGACTATTGTGAGAGTAATAGGGAAGGATAGGTGGGAAAGAACGGTATACCCTTCCCAGAATTCTTGATGTAGAGTGTTTGATAAAACATAAGAAATGCATGGCTAGTTTGCTGCCAGAGGCACGACAGTAAAGGGAAACCGCAGTCCCTGCCATCAGTCCACTGATTCATTCTGGAACAAGAGGGAGAAACTGCCATCAGCATTTTATACCTTCCTTGTGACTAAAAAAAACAATAAGAATAAATTAAACAACTATTTTCTGCAGGCTGGACAGCTCAGCCAGCTGGAGTTGGGGTTAAGAGTTCAATTTCCCTCTGTGCCTTCTAGATGAAGAACTGGCATGTGTAGCTTTGGGCAAGCTGCACAGTTCCAGGGTGCCCCTCTCCAAAAGAAGGGAATGGTAAACCACTTCTGTGTACTGTAGACCTAGAAAGCCCTGGAAAGGGTTGTTGTTATGTGCCATGATGTCAGAAGTGAATTATAGTGCCCTAATAGGGCTTTCAAGTTAATTGAAATGTTTAAGGAGTGCTTTGCATGTCAGAAATGGTAGCATACAGCTATAATAATAATTAATAAATGTTTTCTGCTCTTTCACAACACCTCATTCTGCCTTCTGGCAGGACCAGTCCTGAAGAAATGAAGAATCTTCCATTCCTAATGAACTACTTAAAAATGTTGGAACAAATCCTCAGTGTCTGAAGGTTGTCCATGTGCCTGGAAGCATACCAACAAAAAAAACCTGGCCTATTGTCCATTCCAGCATATCATTAGCTATTTAATTTTATGACTAGCACTATTGGGATTTTGCTTTTGAGTAAGTGAAATTGTATTAGGTGTGGTGGTAAATTGCCGCTAATTAACAAAGTGTTGGTTGTATGCCTAGCTGCAATTTGCCCCTGTGATTTATATAATTTCACTTGCTGCCGAGTAATATCCTGGTACAATTGGGGACATTAGTTTGAGAGAACACAAGAAGCAGCTTTGCAGCATTACAGAAACAGTAAGTTCTCACTTCTCTAAGAAATGTCTATTTAGCAAAGCAACATCTAATGTTGGCTGTTCAAAGTTTGTCTATTTGACATTTTCCCCTGAAAAGGTTTTGCTGGACAATGCACATAAGCCACAGCTTTGAAATCTGTGAATGGTTATCCAGACAACTAATAAATCTAACCTTTCTAGGCAGATGTATAAAGTTAAAAGGACTAATTGATCATGTTGGCACAAAGGTGCTGTTCATTCTGCAAAGGCCAAGTTAATTCACATTGATGTGATTCAAATTAACCTTAATCAGCTACTAGGCTGACTCTGATTTTATTATTGGATGTGCTGTAGTTAGACATTGCCTTGCTTTTAAATGCCCCTCAGACGTATTTCAGTGTTGCTTTTTAAAATAATAAATACCCATTTACACATCAGGTCTTATTAGTGTAATTGGCTTAAAGATTGACTTTTTGGGGGTATGTAGTCACTTTTGGGTCTACTTATTCTGAAAAGGTCACATAACACAGATTGATGTGATATAAATTAATCTCAAGCAGTTCTTTCCCTTCATAGAATGATAATGTGTCACTGAAGGAAACAGGGGAAAAGACCAAGGCTATTTTTTTTTTTAGAGCTGCATGTTAACGTCAAGTATAATATACATTTAGTTCCTAAACAATGCAGAGATGTAGTCAGAAGCCTGTGCATTATCTCTATGAAGGACTATCTTAAACAATAGCTCAGGACAGGTGGCTTTTGATTTTCATATTTTCTCTGGATGTTTGAGAATCAACAGGTTACAGTAAAGAAATTCTTCAAATATTTCTCATACCAGATTCTACCGCTGGGCCTTTGACAGTTTATGGAAACTTATACTCTGTGCCAAGATGTACTTCTCCTGCTCCTCCTCCTCCTCTTGTTTTGAAAGGTGGATTGAACTTTTTATTTGTCAGGAAAATTATTTCTTCATAGGGATGGAGCTTTTTATGAAAAATAATGGTTAAATGATGGTTTTAGAACGGAAACTCAACTGGAGAGGAGAGGCAGACAATGCAGGTTTATGAGTGTGTGTGTGTGTGTGTGTGTGTGTGTGTGTGTGAGAGAGAGAGAGAGAGAGATTGCAGTTTAGACATGGCTAAAAGACAAAGTGTAGATGCAGTAACGGTTTGGTGGAACTCAACCAGCTAAAAAAGATTCTTGACAAGATGAAGTTGGTATGGTATGGGAAAACTGTGTTCAGCCTGTTTGGGACAGAGTTGTGTATCTTCTGAAAGAATAGGTTAAATATTTGGGGGCTCTCAGAGACAGTCTCAGTTGTATGGAGTACCTTTTACCAGATGCAGTCATTTATGGACAAAAATAGTACTGAGCCCTGTTTTGGTAAGCTTCTGGACGCATTACAACAATGCATTATTTATGGGTTATCTTTGAAGAACAGCCAGATGCTTCAATTAGTGTAGCATTTGACTGCCAGAATTTGCTGTGGTACTGGTTGATTCTCATGGTTTCATTCATGAGCACTCATGTGTTAATTCATTTCTAAGACCAATCCCAGATGCCGGTACTTACATTTAAAGCTTTCGTTGGCTTGACACATGAACACTCTTCCCAGACCAGCTTCCTTGTGACTTAAGTTCTTCCAGTGACACCCTACTCCAACTTCTTTCATTAAAAGTGGGCTGTTTAATTATAAGAGAAAGTGCTTGGTGTGTCCCAGCATCAGAACGGCATCTTTAAACACAGATGCTTAATTTACAAACTTTTTGGTGCCAAGATAAGACATGTCTTTTTAGCTAGGCATTTTAATTTGTTGAACCTCCCAATCTGTCTTTGTAATTGATCATGAAACTAACATTTTTATTCCTTCTCTTATATTATACTCACTGGTTGCTTGTTTCATTGTCTGTATCAGATTTTTATTATTTTAATTTTTAAATAATATACACGTGTGTAATAATAGTTGTGCTGTGTAAGTCAGACTAGGCATGGCCCTGAGCAGCTTCCCTACTATATAGAGAGTAATATGAAACAAAAACTTAAAATTGGCTTTCAGAATGTGCAGTGAAGAGTGTTAGGTTTTCTTTGTTCCACTGTATGGCATGGAATGTTGTTGTTATGTGCCATCAAGTCATCCCTGACTTATGGTGACCCTATGAATGAGTAATCTCCAAAAAGTCCTGTCCTCAACAGCCCTGCTCAGCTCTTGCAACCTCATGTTTGTGGCTTTCTTTAGGGAGTCAATCCATTTTGTATTTAGTCTTCCTATTTTCCTGCTGCCTTCAGTCTTTTCCAGAGAATCTTGTCTTCTCATGACACGCCTAAAGTAGGACAGCCTCAATTTCAACATTTTTGCCTCCAGAGATAGTGCAGGCTTGATTAGATCTACTTGCTTGTCTTTCTGGCAGTCTAGGGTATCTTGCAGGATGCTAAGAATTTTGTGGCTTAAGAGAGTGAAGAAGTACTAAAGTGAATGAATGAAGACCACAAAATTATAAGCCACATGAAATGCAGAAACATAGAATACTTTGGTCACATTATGAGAAATGGGAATTTGAGATAGCTGACCATTTCAATCAAAATAAATGTGGAAAGAAGTGCAGGGAAGAGAAGAGCTTCTTGGCTGGGGAAAAAAATAGAGACTGGTTTGGAATCACAGTGTTATTGCTTGAAGCTGTGTCATCCAGGGTGAGTATAGCCATGATGATTTCCTATTAGAGATGGTGGTTCATGATGATTCATGATTCGTGGTTATCCACAAACCACAAACCATGACGAACCAGCTGGAAAACTGAATTGGTTTGTGGTTTGGTTTTTTTGTTTGTGTTCAGTGTGGGGGGCCTACCTGCTCCTGTTGCACTGCCACACCACTGTGCTGCTGCCGCCACCATGTCTCCACCATGGTCACGCCACAGCTGACGCCATGGCACCATCAGCCATGGCACCATCAGGTGTGCCACAGCTGATGCCATGGCATACCTGAAGAAACAAGAAGCATACTGTATTTTAAAACAGGAAAGAATAAAAATGAATACAAATGAAGAATGCACAAACACATGTTAGTCAACAAGGAAAATAGGGTATATCAGGTAAAACACATCAACAAACATGCATTTGAAGAAAACTGCATGAAGATTTTTAGATGAATTGCCATTGAGTGGGAAAGAACCCAGTTTGCAACATAGGAAGAAACAAAGATAGGAAAAAAACTCAGATGGCATTTGGAAAATTACAATGAAATTGAGACTGAGAGGTTTGCACATTCCTATGGTAATCCCATGTCCCAAAGCTGATGTTAGCTTTGGACTGATATGTGTGAGTGTAATGATACAATGATTGAATCATGTTATACTGTAAATCACCTGTTTACTTTCCTCAGAATTGTTAGAATGAATTCTTGTGTGACCATATTTCCAGTGGGACCTATATTTATGATTACAATGGTTTAGGATAAGCCACTTTTAGCTGCTTGGCAGTGATGTACTGGAGGGAGGCAATACCAATGAAGAGCACTGAAATGAGGAAATATGACTTGACATGCAGAATAACCACCATGGGCTTATGATTTATTGATTACAATGAATATTTAATTTTGTATTTAGTCGAGAGGCTGTCATATGATGCAGTAGAATTAATAATTCATTTTCCAGTTGCAGTTATTTTACATGTCAACTCATGTTTCTGCATGATAAATAATCGTAGCTTGAGCTTGACTACTTGATTATATTCCTTCATGCAAAAAGCCCCTCAACTAATTCACTATTCACATATAGATCTATCCAGGATTCACTTGAGCACATATATTCCATGAATGTATAATAATAATAATAAATAATAATCATGTGCTGTCAAGTCAATTCTGACCCTTTTCAGGGTTTTTCAGGTAGAGAATACTCAGAAGTAGTTTACCATTCCCTTCTTCAAGGGGCATCCTGGGACGATGCAGCTTGCCCAATGCTACACAGGCAAACTCTACGCACAGGAGACACAGTGGGAAACCACATCCCCAACCTCTGTCTCTGCAGCCAGGTACATAAGCCACTGAGCTATCTAGCCAGCACATGACTGTATAATAAGTGGAAAAACGTATCCTGAGGGTTAAAAATTATTTTGCACTGAAGGAAAAAAGTACAAAAATAAGTGTTGCTAGAAGTAGAGATACTATTACATGTGGTCCACAGGGCAGAGGTCCAGAGATCCCTATCTTAAGGGGACAGGGCACCTCTGAGGGGTCCCCATTCCTGGAACTGTTTTCCTTTCATGGTTCTGTGCCATGATTGCATTTGATCAACAATGAAAATTAATATTCTCCTCTGAGTCCCCTGCCAACCTAGGCCACCAGACACTTCCTCCTGAGCTTTCAATCAGCAGAATCTGCTGTTCTGCATGATTTTGAACCTTTATATGATGAAGTCTGGAAGGAGTGAAATTCAAACTAGTAGGGTCTGCTTCATTCTTGCATAACCTGAGAAGAAGTAACCAGCACAAACTTAGCAATGCTGTATCTATGCCTGCTTACCAAAGCCTTCCACATCTACTTTGTGTGCATGTGTGTTGTTATTAAAATAATTTTCTCATCTCCAACACTGAAAAGACACCAGATGACCTGGCCACCAGAACCCACTCCAATTCTCTTTGTTCTAACAGCAGGGGAGGTGGAAAAGGGCAGAAGGAAGACAGGACAAGTCAAAACTAGTCTATTTGAAATAACGTTTGTTCTTCTAGCTCTTTGTGATTCAATAGATTCATTATGGGCTAGTGGGCTCGGGTGTGATAAATTCTGATGTGGCAGGTGAGATCTGGAACTCTTTGGAACCAGATTAGGTCCACTAATGGGAGGTCCAATTCAAACTGCACCATTGATATACTCTTATATAAGAACAGTGATATACTGACTCATTAGAATTTGTTACAAATTAGGAATAAACTCCTCTTATTCTAAATTATTTTGATTCATCTCAGAGGCTTGGTCCTCTGTCCAGCTGTTTTCTACAAAAAGACAAATGTCCTCTCACCCTGTGCCTCCCATAAGCCTGTTTCATGAGCTCTGAGAACTATATTTACTAGTGCACATATTACCAGGATTGTTGCTATAGTAGTGCTAGGACAGTAGAAAGGCAAAGACCACCCCTTTCTTCCTCGCAATTCCTAATGTGGTAATAAAAAGGGGTGGGTAGATATCATAGAAAATTAGGAGAATTTCAGGTGAAGAGAAGGAAGGCTGGAACCTGCTGGAGGAGTAAGAAGAGTCCTACTTCAGTTTCAATTAAAAATCTGAAGTGAAAAAGAAATTAGGAAAGAGACAACCATGACATTTATTTTTTATTTCAGCCAGACATTTCAAGTGGATGAGATTTGCATTCTGAGCCAAAAAAAGATGGCCTTTGTGTGACTTTTAAAATTATTTCCTTCTTTATACAGTGTGCCAAAATCTACTTTATGGATGCACGTGTAATGCAAATTGTGCAACTTTTGGAGGTGAAGGACCTCAAGTTTAGAAACCAGCACTGACATATATTGTATCAAGTGTTGTGCAACCAGGCAATCATTCTACAGTGATTTCTTAATTTAAAGCAATGTGCCTCCGAAGCTTATGTAGTTTGTGTTGTGCCAAATAAGATTTTGGCCAATGTTATCAAAACACATCAAGACCCGGAGATAATGCATAGGTAAAATATAGGAAAGGAATCAATGTATTTATGCTAGAATCTTGTATGGGGCAAAGAGTGGCAGCAGTATTTCTTACCTTTGTGCATATCAACCACAATGTCATTGTTAACTGGTTTCTACAAAATACAAGTTTATCTTTACTCAGCTGGTTCCACAGAAGCTAAAGTCCTCTTAGATAATGAAAATGCAAGTTGTTTCCAAAGCTTCCTATCTTTGCCATGCTCTCCGGCTGTTTTGGTAATGCATAACAGCTGTGCTTGATGATGTATTTGTCAATATGGGCTCCTGTTGGTAGAGCAGCATTGTAAGAACCATGCCATGAATCTACTGATACTAGCACCAGTTGTAATATTATGCTGGCACAGTTTCATTCCTTTCTGCCCTTCCATGGCTCCTGGTGGTTTGATTGCTGTTGCTCAAAGCAATTCAGCCAGAAGCCTAATACTTGACTTGCTGAACAAAAAGTTGCCTAAACTGCTGATGAACTTTTCATGACTTGCTGTAGCAGAGTATTTTGAGAATCATAAATTTAAAATGTGTAATATTTTAAGATTTCCTTCTTATATCGGTGGTAATAACTTGCACATGGACCATATTGTAATCTTACTATGACATGGAGGGCAACAGTTTATATAGTTATTTTATTAATGTAATTTGGAACCCTGAACATTAATTCTGAATTCCTGACACATTTGTTCTTTATCAGCTGAAATTTATAGTCAGCTTGAGGATACAAGTAGCTATAGATCACCCTGTCTTACTCACAAGTTTAAATTTGAAGTAACCTATGAATTACTCATAGATTACTTCTTGGGAGGTAGCCATCTTAGTCTGTTGTAGCAAAAAAAAACCTACAAAGATTCATTGACAAAACCTTAAAGACTGATATTTTTTATTTAGCATAAGCTTTTGTAGACTTCAGCCCATGTCATCAATCTTATGCCACAGAATTTACATGAAAAAGATTTCAGTCATTGTCTATAAGCATTATAGCTATGTGCACGTGGCCTCTCAACATTTTCCATGTTATCTGTGGGCAGAAAAACTGGAGACAATTTTATTGACTCTTTCCAAGGAAATGAGAGGTTCTGTAATATTTCTTCAAAAGAAGGACTCACCATTAGTGGAATTGTAGCAAATCTTTATTGCCCCACCTACCCACACAAAGGGGGTGCTATTGTTTGTTTTTTTACACTGCCATTGCATGAAGCCACAAAAGCAACATGATTGTGGTTTACAGCACACAAAAACTTTTAAAAATGAAGTTCCATTTCTGGGTGCAGTATTAAATTAAATAACCTGAGAAATGGATGAATGGATGGATGAGCCCATGATACTACACTGTAAATTTTCCTTGTCAATAAGGTCAGTAAAGATAACACTGTAAGGTTAAATGTTCTGTTTAAGAACAAAACATGCTAGAATCATAGTAAATGATGTGGAAGAAAGTGGAGACTAACTTTTACTTTTAAACATATTGGGAAAGGAATCAGAGAAGATATTACTATACAACGGTAATGATTCCCATAAAGACACTTCTGTTAACTTCCCACTCAAGATTCTTCTTTAAATAGTCCCAAGATATTTCTTAAGCAGTTAAGTCATCTCAAACACTGCATTTTGTTGTTTAGTTGTGTCCGACTCTTCGTTACCCCATGGACCAGAGCACGCCAGGCCCTCCTGTCTTCCACTGCCTCCCGGAGTTGGGTCAAATTCATGTTGGTAGCTTCAATGAAACTGTCCATCCATCTCGTCCTCTGTCGTCCCCTTCTCCTCTTGCATTCACACTTTCCCAACATCAGGGTCTTTTCCAGGGAGTCTTCTCTTCTCATGAGATGGCCAAAGTATTGGAGCCTCAGCTTCAGGATCTGCCCTTCCAGTGAGCACTCAGGGTTGATTTCCTTCAGAATGGATAGATTTGATCTCCTTGCAGTCCAGGGGACTCTCAAGAGTCTCCTCCAGCACCACAATTCAAAAGCATCAATTCTTCGGCGGTCAGCCTTCTTTATTGTCCAGCTCTCACTTCCATACATTGTTACTGGAAAAACCATAGCTTTGACTATGTTGGCAAGGTGAGGTCTCTGCTTTTTAAGATGCTGTCTAGGTTTGTCATCGCTTTCCTCCCAAGAAGCAGGGGTCTTTTAATATAGTGGCTGCTGTCACCATCTGCAGTGATCATGGAGCCCAAGAAAGTAAAATCTGTCACTGCCTCCATATCTTCCCCTTCTATCTGCCAGGAGGTGATGGGACCAGTGGCCATGATCTTAGCTTTTTTGATGTTGAGCTTCAGACCATTTTTTGCGCTCTCCTCTTTCACCCTCATTAAGAGGTTCTTTAATTCCTCCTCACTTTCTGCCATCAGAGTGGTATCATCTGCATATCTGAGGTTCTTGATATTTCTTCCGGCAATCTTAATTCCGTCTTGGGATTCCTCCAGTCCAGCCTTTCGCATGATGTATTCTGCATATAAGTTAAATAAGCAGGGAGCCAATATACAGCCTTGTCATACTCCTTTCCTAATTTTGAACCAATCAGTTGTTCCATATCCAGTTCTAACTGTTGCTTCCTGTCCCACATATAGATTTATCAGGAGGTAGATAAGGTGGTCAGGCACTCCCATTTCTTTAAGAACTTGCCATAGTTTGCTGTGGTCCACACAGTCAAAGGCTTTTGCATAGTCAATGAAGCAGAAGTAGATGTTTTTCTGAAACTCTCTGGCTTTCTCCATAATCCAGCGCATGTTAGCAATTTGGTCTCTAGATCCTCTGCCCCTTCGAAATCCAGCTTGTACTTCTGGGAGTTCTCGGTCCACATACTGCTGAAGCCTACCTTGTAGGATTTTGAGCATAACCTTGCTAGCGTGTGAAATGAGTGCAATTGTACGGTAGTTGGAGCATTCTTTGGTACTGCCCTTCTTTGGGATTGGGATGTAGACTGATCTTTTCCAATCCTCTGGCCACTGCTGAGTTTTCCAAACTTGCTGGCATATTGAGTGTAGCACCTTAACAG
This sequence comes from Intellagama lesueurii, assembly GCA_037013535.1. Taxonomy (NCBI): domain Eukaryota; kingdom Metazoa; phylum Chordata; class Lepidosauria; order Squamata; family Agamidae; genus Intellagama; species Intellagama lesueurii. Next base: position 162,130,057 of record JBAJHW010000005.1, read on the forward strand.
CGTCGTCTTTTAAGATATTAAATAGTTCAACTGGAATGCTATCACCTCCACTGGCCTTGTTGTTAGCCATGCTTTTTAAGGCCCACTTGACTTCACTCTCCAGGATGTCTGGCTCAGGGTCAGCAACCACAGTATCTGGGTTGTCCGGGACATCCAGATCTTTCTGGTGTAATTCCTCTGTGTATTCTTGCCACCTCTTCTTGATGTCTTCTGCTTCTGTTAGGTCCCTAACATTTTTGTCCTTTATCATGTCCATCTTTACACAAAATGTTCCTTTAATATCTCCAATTTTCTTGAACAGATCTCTGGTTTTTCCCTTTCTATTATTTTCCTCTATATCTTTGCATTGTTCATTTAAGAAGGCCCTCTTGTCTCTCCCTGCTATTCTTTGGAAGTCTGCATTCCATTTTCTGTATATTTCCCTATCTCCCTTGCATTTTGTCTCCCTTCTCTTCTCTGCTATTTGTAAGGCCTCGTTGGACAGCCACTTTGCTTTCTTGCATTTCCTTTTCTTTGGGATGGTTTTTGTTGCTGCCTCCTCTACAATGTTACGAGCCTCCATCCATAGTTCTTCAGGCACTCTGTCCACCAAATCGAGTTCCTTAAATCTGTTCTTCACTTCCACTGTGTATTCATAAGGGATTTGGTTTAGATTATACCTGGCTAGCCCAGTGGTTTTTCCTACTTTCTTCAGTTTAAGCTTGAGTTTTGCTATAAGAAGCTGATGATCAGAGCCACAATCAGCTCCAGGTCTTGTTTTTGCTGACTGTATAGAGCTTCTCCATCTTTGGCTGCAGAGAATATAATCAATCTGATTTCGGTATTGCCCATCTGGTGATGTCCATGTGTTGAGTCACCTCTTGTGTTTTTGGAAAAGAGTGTTTGTGATGACCAGCTTGTTCTCTTGACAAAACTCTATTAGCCTTTGCACTGCTTTGTTTTGAACTCCAACTTACCTGTTGTTCCTTTTATCTCTTGACTCCCTACTTTAGCATTCCAGTCTCCTATAATGACAAGAACATCTTTCTTTGGTGTCAGTTCTAGAAGGTGTTGTAAGTCTTCATAGAATTGGTCAATTTCAGCCTCTTCAGCATTGGTGGTTGGTGCATAAACTTGGATTACTGTGATGTTGAAAGGTCTGCCTTGGATTCGTATTGAAATCATGCTATCATTTTTGAGATTGTATCCCAGTACAGCTTTTCCCACTCTTTGGTTGACTATGAGGGCTACTCCATTTCTTCTACGGGATTCTTGCCCACAATAGTAGATATGGTAATTGTCTGAATTTGCCCATTCCCGTCCATTTTAGTTCACTGACACCCAGGATGTCAATGTTTATTCTTGCCATCTACTGTTTGACCACATCCAGCTTACCAAGGTTCATAGATCTTACATTCCAGGTTCCTATGCAGTATTTTTCTTTGCAGCATTGGATTTTCCTTTCCCTTCCATGTGCGTCTGCAGCTGAGCGTCCTTTTGGCTTTGGCCCAACCACTTCATTAGCTCTGGAGCTACTTGTCCTTGTCCTCCGCTCTTCCTCAGTAGCATGTTGGACGCCTTCCGACCTGAGGGGCTCATCTTCCAGCGTCATATCTTTTAGCCTTTTGTTTCTGTCCATGGAGTTTTCTTGGCAAAGATACTGGAGTGGCTTGCCAGTTCCTGCTCCAGGTGGATCACGTTTAGTCAGAACTCTCCACTATGACCTGTCTGTCTTGGGTGTCCCTGCACGACATAGCCCATAGCTTCTCTGAATTACACAAGCCCCTTCGCCACGACAAGGCAGCAGTCCGTGAAGGGGCAAACACTGCATAAGCACAGTTAAATTGCAAGAAAGGGTTGTTATCGTTTCCACATTCCAAAACCATTCCTCTGCTTGTAAGTTATCTGTGATTCCCACAGGTTTATACCCCAGCAGGATCTGTCCTCTGGGAATTTGTGGGAGTGAGTTTCCCATATGGGGAAATTCTACTCTAGAGCAGTGAAACAAAGAGTACAGTAGTCTATCGCTTTCTATATCATGGAACTCAGAATTTAAGCTTCCACTTTTCTTTATAATTTTTGTTTGCTTATTCTGTCATTTATTCTTACAATTTTTAATATATGGAGAGACTGCTGCTGGATCCTTATCAATCAAGATATGCTGACCTTTATGCTTTAGTTTTATATCTTGAGCTGCTATTTTCTCTTGCAACATTTATTGGGGTAACAAATTTTGGTGTGTGTGTTTAACCAAGCGATATGTGAGCTTTCAATGATACTGCTCCCGTTTATTGCTATTTATCATTTATATAGCACTTTACTATGAGGGCAGAAAAGATTTACAGGTCTTCTCTAATTCATCCTCAAAACAGCCCCATAAGGTAGGCTGTAATAGGTCTTCACTGTGTAAATTCTCTGGAGATTAATAAGAATCTTGCCTTTAAACTGCCTATATCTGTTTAAATTATAACAGGAATCAACCATTGAAGAACTGCTAGTATGGAGTGCCATCATAGTCTACTTCTTATTAACACTATATTTCATTATTTCTAGGTTCCCATTAACTACACATGATGAAGATGATAGAAAAACATGCCAGATGCCCGAGCACTGTCTAATTTCTCCATATATCAAAATACTACATTTTCCCCCCAACATAGTTGTGTCCTTGCTAGACACAGACAATGCTTTCTATATGCTGTATACTCAGGTTATCTGTTTTTGTTAAATCATGACTGAAGACATGTTTATTTGACTTCCTTGGAGGTAAATCAATATATTGAATAATTCATAGAGTTTTCTCTAATATTTTATTTTGCTTGATATGGACTATTAACATTTTAATGGCTGGTATTAGCTAAGCTTATGTTTGACTACTTATCATTGTCTTATTGGACATTACAGTTCTATAGTAACTCACTTAACTTATTTCAGTTTTATATCCTTCATTACTTCTGAGTTTGGTTTATTAATAGATCTCTTAACAAATCAAGTAGGAAAGGTGGTTTAATGTACAGTCATGGTCCTGAAACCACTTACTTGAGAAACAGTAGTGAAAGCTATTCAGAACAAGTTATCTTCTGTCTTTCTTTTTCCAAAATCTAGGCCAGGATCCAATATGATTTTTTTCATCAAAGGACTGCATGTGCCAAGCTTCACTAGGAACAATACCATGTGCCTTCAAAATCAGCTTCAGAGGGCTAGGAACCCCTCCCTTATTGGTTTTCAAGCAGCACAGAGTCCTGCAAGAGATTCACATGCACTACAATTCAAGATTAGTGTGACATTGCATAATTAAAAAAGTGCTACCTTTCACCTTTTCAAAGTCTGTAAATACCTCCCAATCTGTTAGGAAGTAAATACAGTAGGACTAAATCGAATAATAGAGATGGAGCTACTACTAATGTATATAGCAATGTACTTAGACCACCTGCTCTTTGAAGTAATATATCATGAATATGGCGCTTGCTCTAAAAATTAGGCTCTACTAGAAGTTACTAGATACAGGCTTTCATTATTATCACCTTTATGTAAGCATAGTATTAATATAAGTTAACCACATACGAGTTGGGCTTGCAAATATAACATCCTTTTTGAAAATCCACATAGAGATACACAAGCTTGAGATGCATGAGGATGCAACTAAATTGGCTTGATTCACAGGTTTTCTGGTTTGGGTGACCACATGAAGGGACTGGATTCTTTTGGTGCCAGTGTCCAATGCAATTTGATCCACACCTACAGCTCCCTTTCCTTTGATGCTGCCCTCCAGCCAATCCCTGGCTCTCCTTTTGTTTTTTTGCCGTCGAGCTGCTGGGACTGTCTAAAGGGATGTACAGCAGTAGGGGAAAATGGAAAGTTTTCCAAAGTTTTCCATTGAAGTACAAACATACATACGTATCACAGAAACCTTGTACTCTGCTGGAGTTCACTTTTCCCTCAGTGGGATAAGTGATCAAACAGGAAGAAACAGGAAGATTAATATTTGGAGAACTTTTGGAGAGGTCAGAGTAATAGTGTGTGATGTTCTTGCTGATTTTACTAGTCTGTGAACCACAGCACCATCTGTAATGCTAGACCTCTGATGACCCAGGTTTTATATTGCAAAGCTGAGAAACGTCTCTGAAAACATTGTCCTGTGTTTTTTTTAAAGTTCATTTTCTTTCACTAGAAAACTGTTTAACTTTTTTTTTTACATTTTACAGGAATTTAAATTTGATGGGAATCATATTAGTCATTGCCCTAGATTATCATGTTGACTGAAAGAAGGCTGTGCTGAGTGAAAAAGAGTTGTGAGAAAATGCATTAATGAGGTATATGTTTAATACTTCAGGTGGTTGTATTATGCTTACTAGACATGAGAGAAAATTTGAGAATTTGTAATATTTTTATTTAATTCCTTTAATTTGTTATTACAGATACTGATTTTCTTTTTGCTCACCCATCACTGCATATTTTGAAATCTGCTTCATAATTAATGGAATCTGCACAGATAAATTTCCTGACAAATTTTTAGAGTATTCATACATAATTCCCATGGAAATGTGTGGGAGTTGTATAAGCAGCAACTATCATCCTGAAGGAGAGTAAAGAATCTATTAACCCCGTCCAAACATGATGTATATGTTCTAGCAGAGACAAATAGCATCTCTCTCCCGCTCTCTCTCTCTCTGGTTTAATTTAGTGAAATAGTACAGTAAACAAAGGTTTACTTCTTAATGTCATGTCTGTTTTAGCATCTAAAACTCTACCAACTGTGTCATGAAATAAGCTTCCATGAACATTGCCAGATGAAAGGGACTCAAACAGGTAGTTACATGCTTTATTACAGAGTTAGTTCATCCAGTTGGTGTAGTGGATAGAGTGATATACGTTGACTCAGGAGACCTGGGTTCAAATCCTCCCTTGACAAAGAAAATTTACTGGAGGTGTGGAACTGTTAAAAGTTTTAACTTAAAACCATTCCTAAAATATCTTGCTTACTTTGAAAGCCCTATTAGGGTCTCTGTAAGTTGGTTCTGACATAAGGGCACATAACACATACACAGAGTTGGGTAGAGAACATGCACCACGGCTTATGGAGACCGATGGCTCTGATTTTACAACAAAACCTCTTGGGTTTTGTTCTGAATTTCATGGGAACTATCAAAGCTGCTGAACCAACTTTGGGAATAGCCACTTGGATAGCTCTTGTACATTTCAGACTGAACCCCATAGCAGATTCATTGCCCCTGAAAAATCCATCAGTCTTATATTTCATACTGCCCTTATAAACAACTGACAGCAAGAACACATCAACCTGACTGTTGTCTTCCCAGCCACTGCTCTGTGAAGCTAGTTCTTCTCCATGTGTGTGTGCAAGGTACCAGGAATGACACCCATGGAGAAGCCCTGTTCAGGCATTCCCACTGTGTTTTAAGTAGTCTATAATTTTTTTCCTACTCCAAATCACAGAATTCTCCATTCTGAGAGTTCCAGTTGCCAGACTCACAACTAAATTGTGTTCATCTGGAGATAGGCAGGGCTGGAGGAATTCATGGAATTCTTCGTGTTTGCTAGTTGTTTCCAGCAAACAAATACATATGACTAGTAACTTAGCCCCTCAGTCTATATGCATGGTAGAATCTTTGAATGGAACTAGAAAGGTCCAATGGTCAAAGCCCTCCAAGAATCATTTCCCAATGGTTTTTGGGAAACTATGGGAGTTCATGAAAGGAAGAAAATCTCTTTCTTGATATGGGGAAAAGATTATTTTCTGTTATCTTTTCAATAAAGCAACACAGTGTGTTTAACAGAACAAAGTGTGAATCTCAGCTAAAGAACAGGTCCTGTGGCTATAATCTGATTTAAAGTTTATATTTGCACTGCAGGCTACAGAAAAGTTCTGACTCCTCCATGGTTTTAACATTCATGTGAAACTGCAGTGCTGGGTGATTTGAGGTTTTAAGTGAGGTGCCATCAATATGCTGATGACAGCCTCTTCTTTCTCTCGTTTTCACTGCATTTAACATTCAGATGAAGCAATAGAAGTGCTGAACTGGTGCCTGGAATTAGTAATGAAATAGATAAGGGCCAATAAAGAGAAACTCTATCTCAACATGACAGAGATGTTTCATCTGTTCAGAGAGTCAGTGTTCAACCTGTTCCACATTCAAAGAACCAGTTTATAGTGTATAGTTTTAGCTTTGTCACTGGAGACCCAGTTAGCCTCTGTTTCTTTAATCTGTTTATGAAAGGCCTTCCCACACCCCTCCATCATGACACAATGAGTACTTGCAGGAATAAGCTCTTTTATTGGAGCAACACAATTTCTTAATGAGCCATCATGCTTCAACAATAAACTTCTAGGGCACCAGGGATAGGGCACCAGGGAGTTAACTTCACTCCCAAATAGTCCCAAACCCCTCCCTATATACAGTGTGTGTATATCTTGTCCATCTTGTCCATCTCACTCTCCACCTTAAATCCCCATCCTGCCATGGCTACACGTGTGTCCTCCAAGGCATCATCCGCATCTGAGCTGCCAATGCTTTAGTCCCCAGATGAACTGTGGGCCAGGAGTCTCTCCCTGATTCTCAGGGAGGTGGAGAGCCCACTCTCACCAGCAGGGGGAATTGGGGCCAATTCCACAATCATAATACCACAATTACTTTAAGGCTTGTTCTCTTTAAAGGAAGAATCATCATCATCATCTTAGAACTGCACGGCTAGAAGGGACCCTATGGACCATATGAAAAGAAAGAAAGAATATGCTTAGTTGTCATATTTTTTAGTCCACCAAGGGGACAGAATACGTCTTGGAAATCCATGCAATGCTAAGACATGCGATTCATTTGGGATGTATATGCATGAAATTTTAAGTAAACTTACAAAATTTGTGTTACTAAAAATGTATGTGTTAAAAAATTTGCATGCAAATGTGTTTTAATCAATGTAAGAATGTATAGATTAGAATATACATAAAATAGGTACATTTTTTCTAAAGGCACATGAGTCTCCTGCGTTGTTTACTGAGATGCATTCCTTGAGATTGAGCAGAGCACTAACACATACTACAAGTTATCTGCAACATTGGCTGGTGTTTTTTTTTCTTCCACTTTTCATCTCCTTGAATTTTTCATTAATCATGTAGATTCATACATTTAGAATTTCTTCCTCCTTTGGTCTTTTGTTCCATCATCTTCTCATTCCTCTGTCTTAGTTAAAGAAACATCTTCTAGTAGAGTGGCACCATAGAAGACTTAGAGGTTCATTAAGCATGTTTAGAAACATTTTTGTCATTTTTTTTCTTAAAAAATAATCACTAGCAGTACATGGATTTGTTAAACAATAGAGATGTTTCTCTTGCTTACTCCCTATCTCTGAATGCTCACTAGCTCAGCAATGTAATATAATTAACCAAATATATAATAACCACATTATCTAAACAAGAAAAAAGTTTGTCATTCTTTCCCCATCTCACCCTTCAGATGTTATGAATCCATGTTCTAGAAACATGGAAGGAATGGGAATGCAGTAGTCCAGACTCTCTAGTTCCTGTTTCCATCGTATGTACATACCAATTTCTAGGGATGACTCCATCACTGCTCTGCAAGTTTCTCCTTGTTCTGGACCTTTTCTACTCTTACTCTGCCAACAAAGGGGAGTGGTGAATCCTTCCATAGCTCTGCTACCTTAGGCCAGTAAAATATTGCATAATGTTGTGATTCATGATCTGTCTAGAATTCTGCCGAGACGAGGAAAGCTACTATTTTAGACCAATTCCTAGATCTCCTAAGCAACTTGCCATGCTGACTTAGAGGTTCTGGGAACTTTAACAGCAATATCATTTCCAAACTTTGGGACTTTTTGTAATAAGTTCTCTCCCCCGCACATCCCTTTTTAAAAGAAGAGCCCAGAGTTTTTGTTTGTTTGATTGATTTTTAAGTATACCAGGAACATCATTAGTGTTCATTACCAATTGCCTCTTTTAAAGGTCCAGTTGCATGATGCAGTCAGCACATCATCAGAAGCAAAGCTCGCTCAAGAGGTAGAAGACTTCAGTGTATCTTAGTACTGATGCAGTTTTGAAATTTTGGTTAAATTCCTAAGCTGCACAGCAGAAGAGCAGATATTTACATGCCAGAATAGGTTCAAGTTCACAGAGTAGTCCACCCCTTTTTCTCATCAACTGACACTCAGTAACTCACTCAGAGACATTAGTAGGAGAAAGAATAAGTGGTTTCATTTCTTACTGTTAAACAGATCAGACAGCCAACTAACAGACATGACTGACTCACTCCTTTCAACAGACTTCAACAGACTCTAGAAAGCATAAAAACAAAGAGCAGAAAGGCAAGGCTGTCTTTGAATTCAGACAGGGAAGGAATGACTCGTTAGTGCTAGATAGCCACCCCAGCCCAGAAATGTCCCTCCCAGCCTTTTCTCAACTAGCCTTCTCCCAACCTTCTCCAGGCAGCATGTGAGGTTGTAAAAACTCCAAAAAGTACAAGCTTGCTTCATTTTGCATACTTCTAACTTGTTTGCCTTTATTTTGTGATTGGTCATCACAAAGTAAACACGGACTTTAGTTGCAAATCTGATTGGTCTCAAATTTAGAGCTTGGAAAGAGTTGTGTTCTTGGAAGGAAACAACTATAATAGCAGGAAATGCTCATTTCTCCTGATGTACAATTTGTTGCTAAGATAGGTGCCTTCTTCCAATATCCTCCAGTCATTGTTGTGCCTTCATTCCTGCTTGGGAATTGGCATGATTGTTCAAATATTACGGTTGCTATCAAGCCAGTGCCAGTCAGCTTTCAGATGTACTTCAATATATACTTAAAATGTTTTGTTACAATAGAGTAGTGAATAAAGTATGGATACAAAAGCCTGAAGGAAGAATTCAGAGATGAATATAAGCTGAAGAGAAAAGGGAATAAATGTTTTTTGTGTGTGTAAGTTATGTTTTTGAAAGATTCCAAGGGAGCAAAAAATGAATGGAGAGAGGAAGAGTGAATGAGAAGCAAAACTCAAACTGTTTATACAGTGTTTATACAATGGTAAATATTTATAAAAGCAGGAAGAAGATGGCATTGACGTATAAACAAAGTGGGAGGGTTGCTGTGGATTTTAAACCATATTTGTGCACAGCCATAGAGAAATGTTGATATTTTCAGGGGTTCTGTTTAAAGAAAAGAGGGGAAAGAACAGCCATTTAAAATCACATTATTTTATGTTTCTAACAGAGAGGTGGTATTATCAAGTCTGACAGGGTGCTGTTCCAGGAGCTCTGACTGGCTCTTGTGCTTGCGTTCTGTGCCCTCAAGTAGGAACCAACTTATAGTGACCCTAACAGGGCTTTCAAGGTAAGTGAAATATTTAAGGAGTGGTTTTACCAGTTCCATTTACCCATTGAGTTTCCATGGCCAAATAGAACTTTGAACCCTCTTCTCCAGAGTCCTAGTCCATCACTATATCCACTAAACCACTCTGAGGATTCAATGGCTGGCATTTACTTGCTAGCAAAGAACTTCATATTGTGCCGAAGTACAAGAAAACATAGATTGCTAAATTCAAAGGCACTTCTCACACTTTAGGTCTGACGTCTAAAATAGATTAAAGTCTGACATGCCACACCCCAAGTGGCCCCAGCATTTCTGGAATTATGGCTACTAAACCTAACTTTTCCAGTCCCTGTCACAGACCACGAGTTACACAATATTGCAATTTGAATGTTTCATGGTTTTTTCACCTATTTTTTCTGTTTCACTGTAAAAAAAACATGAATAATTGGCTTTGCACATAAATATCACACGTGCATGCGTGTTTTCTACATCTTTTTTTTCCTCCAGACAAAATGGCTCATCTATTCTAATCCTATGTATTTATGTCTCTCTTGAAGTTTTTATCTATGAAACAAAGAGGAAACTGTTTGAATAAGAAAGGTGTTCCTTTGTTTATTCTTGGTGGGTGTTTTTTTTAAACTTTGTTTTGGTTTTTTTTTGGGAGGGGTTGCCTTAAAGCCAACGCAAATTAATTCCCCATTCCACTAGAATACTAGGAGTGTTTTTCTTATTTTTAGCATTATACTAGGTTTTATTTCCTTCTGAGTTTGTGATGATGGAAAACCTGGTGGGAGGCAGGTGGGAAACAATGTTCCTAAATTTAGAATTTACCCATGCAGAAATATCAGCTATAAATTCAGTCACATTTGAATTATTCTTTGTTGCTCTGACTTGGGCTCAGCTCAGCAACCAGAACAGCGTATTGTATCTGTCAAGTGTGTATGTGTGCTTACACGCAGCACACGCACGTGCACACACACACACACACACACACATACACTTAAGGTTGTGATTAAATGTGTTCCCAGGTTGTATGTTATTGATTTTATCAGAATGCACTATGGTGTAGAGTGCAATGCTGCTGCTGCTGCTGCTGCTACTACTACTACTACTACTAATAATAATAATGCCTGCCAGACTATGAAATATCTGCATTTTTCAAATGTTCAACATTTGTGCATGGTATTCTAATGCATGCATTAGCTACCAGTAAATCCAAAGCAGAATTTGCTATTGGAACACCCAGAGAACGTGCTTGTTTTGAGATTTATTTAAAAGCAACAGCCCAAGTCACTTTGGAGTTCTCCTTCTAAGGAGAGACACTGAGATGCTGGCCTTTGGAGAATCACTTCAGAGGTTTCTACATCACTTCTGTTCATTTCCAGGGGACTTATATAGCAGATATTCTGGCTTGATTGTGCCCCTTATGCTTAAAGTATTTATTTCTATGCTTTCTTGTTTACTGGATGTCTATAGAATACTGACTTTGGCCCTAAAGCCAAAGCTCTTTTGTCCTTTACAGCTAAAACACTAAAGCCATAAAATAGCACCAGAACAGCATAGACAACTGTAAACAACTGTACAAAGATTATTAAAATATAAACACTGGAGAACTAAAACAGCAAGCAAGCCTGGAATTTAAGATGTGATACCCAACAGATCACAATGTAAGCCCCAATATAAGTCTCTGTAAACCAGCAAAAATGCTAATTCAATTCTTCAAAAAAAAAAAAAAAAAAAAAACAATCAAACAACAACAACAACAAAACCCTCCAGTTTATGAATGTGGGATCTTGTGCTTTTGTACTCACAATTCAAAAAGCCAGGAAATGTCCTAATACTGCTGCACAATATCATGTCCGTGTTGCCAGCAGGAAAAAGGATGCCAAGCTTTACATAGCAAAGGGCAGCCTGAATCTTGACAACACCCATGTCAGCAGTCACGATGGTTTACAGGATACACTATTCTGCTCACTACCATTCACACTTGTTGAAAAACCACTTTTGTGTTTGGGTGAGAAGTGGTTAACAGATGAAAAAAGAAGTCAGCTTCTAGGATTTTCCCTTGTGTGGTGTCACTTTGTGAATGGTAGTGGTGCTGGGGGACTTCTGTTCAACATCTTGGCCATTAGCTTGTGGAGTGTCTCAGAGTTCCATGATTCCCCATAATATTTCACATATACATGAAAAAACTGAAAGAGGCTGTCCAGAATTTTGTGGTCTGGTAGCACCAGTGTGCAGATGAGTCCTAGTCCATCATTCTATCTGCTACACCACACTGTGTATCCTGGGGATAATGATGTGCCATCAAGTATCTACATGGAAAACTCTGGAAAGGGTCACCATAAGTCAGGACTCAAAAATGGCTTACCATTACCTTCTTCTGGGGGCACCCTGGGAGTGTGCAACTTGTCCAAGGCCACACAAGCTGGCCTTGGCAGATATACACATATATACAGAGCATGAACACTATGGTGCTACTACATTTCTCAGCTTTTTTTTTCCAAATAAGCATTATTTTTTCTTCCCCCCCCCCCTTTCTTTCTTGCAGCCACTACACATGGGGCAAACTGATTATCAGGTACTACATGGGGCTTCTCTTGAGCCTGATCTAGAGACTTCAGCAGGTCCAGAATGCAGCAGACAGACTGGTTGTGGATGCAAGGAAATTCGACCACATCACTCCATTTTGGTCTGCCTCCACTGGTTGCCAATTGCGTCTCAGATCAGGTTTAAGGTTTTGATACTCACATACAAAGCCCTCCACGGTTTGAGCCCATGTTACTTGTCAGAGTGTCTTTCCTTCATGTAATCCACCTGACCCACAAGATCATCCCAGTCAAGGATCCTCCGGGTGGCCACCCTGAGGGAGGCCAATAAATCCTCTACAAGAGGTAGGGCCTTCTTCGCAGTGGCTCCCACTTTATGGAACCAGCTTCCAGAGGAGCTCCCTCTAGTCCCCTCCATGTTGACATTTAGGAAGCAATTAAATATGTTGCTTTTCAGGGAGACTTCCCACACTGACCTTAGCTAACAAGCTTCCCCCCACCCCTTTTCCTCCATCCGCTGTGGGTTTATATGATTAGTCTGTGCCATTTGTTTTAGGGCTGTTGTTGTTTTTAATGTTTTGATCTCTATTATACATGTTGAAACCACCCAGAGTAGTGCCTCGGCACTAATGGGAGTGGGATACAAATTGAATAAATAAATAAATAAATAAATAAATAAATAAATAAATAAAAAAAAAATACACTGGTGTGTGTCTCTGATTCTTTTTGTGTTCTTGCCTCTGAATGTGTATAAATTCTTTCCTACTAAGCACTCCTGCCATGGTTGACCCTCCACTCTCTGTGCCTCTATCTCTCTCATACAGACACAAACACAAGCACACAACTCCCTCAGCCAGGCTCCATTGACCCTTTACTATCCAAGGCACAGACCCAGAGGGCAGAAATGTCACTCCTCCCCTTCATTCACACAGACACAAACACACAACCCATTGTCCCAGGACAGGGCTCCTGTTGCCTTGCTGGACTGTACCAGGAACAACTCATCTGCTGGGAAGGCAGCTTCATGTGGAGGGTGAGGGAGGCTGGGCCTGGCGAGGGCAGGATGGCAGCAGTCTGGCTAATGCTGGAGAGAGATGGGAGAAAGCAATGGCAGCAGCTGGAACAGGAGTAGCTTTGCCTCCTGTGCACTGAGCCCACTCTGTCAGCCTCCCCTCAGCTGCCAGGTGCAGAACGGTTAATGATAGCAACAGCAAAGTGGGCACCAATAATTTATTTAAGTTCTCTAGCACACATTCAGACAGAAAACCAAGAAAGTGATATGAAATTGCTATGGACAGTGGTTCTCAACATTGGGTCCCCAGATGTTCTTGGACTAAAACATCCAGAAACCTTCTCCACTAGCTGTGCTAGCCAGGATTTCTGGAAGCTGTAGTCCAAAAACATCTGGAGACCCAAGGTTGGAAACAACTACTATAGGACATAGAAATTCCACACCCTGACTCTCACTGGTGATGTGGAAGAGATTTACAGAGGGCACAGCTGTGGAGGGACTGCTAGGTTACTCACCTTGGTTGTTCTAATGGAAACCTACTTAATGTCTTCATCCAGAATAAAATAATGTAGGAGAAGCACTTTATTTTGGAAGCATCTGGTACATAGAAACAGTATCTACATATTTGAGGACAAAGTTTCCCTAGCAAGGTACTATCTAGCCAAATAGAGATCTGAAGTCAGATCACTTGAGTTCTCTCCCAACACTATTCTCTATACCTCCTTGTCTCTCCTCCATATTCAGTTCAAATGTTCTTTTAGAGACTGGACTGGAACACAGCACACCAAGATTTAGAGAAAGGGCTAGATGACAGTAATAGATACTTGTTCTGGCTTTGAGTCAGTCTTCATACAGTGTGGGTTTTTCTTTGCCAAAGGATGCCTACTGGAGCTTTATTGAACCTTTGAAAGTCAGATCACATGAATTAGGGTGTCCGATTATCTGAGCCATTTTAATTGCAAAAACTATGGGGTGGTGGTTGCATCTGCACCCCACCCCCCACCATGAAACCAGAAATAATGCCAGCTATTTTCTTGGCCTCCTTCCTAACACTGAAATCTATGCATCATTACCTTGTGTTTGGCACACTGACAACATTTCAGATTCAAAAATGAAGCGGTAGCAGCAACTACCAAGCAGTAGCTATCAATGCCAAGTTCTGTTGCTTCCAATGGTCAGCTGGAGGAAGCAGCATTTTTCATGAAGGGAGTAAGACTTCTCTGAAACCACAAAGTCCAAACTGAAATCTGAAGTCTAAGCCATTCTTTTCCATACACAGAAGTCAGACATCCACAGTTGGACAGAAGGCTTTTTCTAGGCAAGCAATAAATAGAGAACTTGTCAAGAAACAGCCATGACAATTGCTTTGTGTTTGGGTGAGATGCAGTTCACCAATAAAAAAGGGAACCAGGTCCTGAGATTTTCCATTGCGTTGTGTCCCTTTGTGAACATTAGTGAGCACAAGAGGGAATCTCATAGACAATCTTGACACTGATGTTGTCAGCATTCAGGCTGACAGTTGAACCCTTTTTCTTGCTAGCAACACAGGCATGATATTACAATATCAGACCATTTCCTTGCATTTTGGATCATAGACTATGGAAGCAAAATCCCACATTTATAAATCAGAGGTTTTTTGAAGGATTGAATCTTCTTCTGATGTACTTCTATAACACCCTTCTCCCCAATGTTGTGCCTTCTATTATGCATGGCAATCAGCCACAGGGATAATAACAGATCAGATTTGTTTGGAACCATGTTAAGAAGAATAGTCTAAGTCACAAGGAAGAATTAAGACTCATAACTATTACTGTGCTGTTCTCCTCTAGTTCTCAGTCATTTCAATGTTGCTTGTGTAGGAGACATTCCCAGTGGATTTTGCTTATTTTTATGCAAGGAACATCAAAGAAGATCAAAGTGAGAGGACAAAAATATTTCCCTCCATTTGTGTTTCATCCTGTCACTGTTTTTAATCACAGGAGCAGTTCCGCTTAGGAGACAGAAGTTTCTAGCACTGACCTGCGTCCCTAGAGCATTTGGATTTTAACATATTTCTGTTGCTTTCAAACTGATGTTCAACAATGGGAAAGGGTTTCTGCTTTGAATGAAAATGGTTCGTGAGTGCCGCTGCTAGGCTGGATTTACTAGCCTTCGACACCTGTTACCAGGCACCAGAGAAACCAGTCAGACTGACAGCCCCTTTGGAGCACATCAGCTCAGGAATGACAAGACAGGAATGCCTTCAGGACCTGATTTTTGAAGAAAGGCACAGAGGAGAAAGTGGGGGAGAAGGAAGATAAAAATAATGAAGTGGTTAACAAAGCTGAGGCATAGCTTGTTAAACAGAGCTATCATTTAAAACAATACACGGAGAACGTGGGCATGATGGTTAGTTGACATATATGGAGAAAGTAATGCAATTTTTCATTTAGACCAAAGAAGAGAAAAAAGTGGTGTCAGTGTCACTCTTATTTTGCATGTTGCTGTGCAAGGAATAGGAAACAGGAAAGCCTGATATAGAATTCACCTTAGTATTTGTCACTGTCTTGGCCCCACCAGACAAAGGACGAAGTGGACAATACAATACTTTTTATTGCTCCATCTGCTTGTTTTAAAATGCTACAAGCATTCGGTTATACAAATTCTCCTTCAGACATGTGTGTCCAGAGCAGAAATAAAATAGATCCTACATGCCTGCTCTAATTGCTGCTTGGCTTACTCTGCTTATAAGGTGCAAGGATAAACTTCCTTGATTTAAGCTCAACTCCTTAAAACATCTCTAGTACCAAGGTTAGGGCTTGAAATTTCCCAAGTCTTTTGGAAATAATAAAGCATAAAAGGCAAGGAACACTATGAAAAAATTGGACAGACAATGGAAACATAAAATGAGAATAAGGCACTGATCTGTGTATTAGTCTATTTGAGTTCAATTCATGTAGCCTAAGCAAATGGAAGCTATTCACACCGGCAATTACTTGGGAATCACACTACACTAACTGCATTGCAGTGGGGAGCTATAGTGGTGGCATTGTTCAAAGAACACAAGATTACTACTTTTACTGTTGTTAGTTCACTGGCCCCTGCTGTAAGATGAGAATCAGGAGTGTATCTGACACTACAGTTAGCACGTTGTTAGAAGAAGGAAACACACTGATGTTTCAGCTATGTGATACCCTCCTACTAAACAATGTGTCTGAGCAATTGCATCTGAATAACCAGAATGCAGGTTGTATCAGAGTTTAGCTCCTGGTGACCAATCACAAAACAAAGTAAGCCCATTTGCCAGCTATGAGAGATCAACTGAGTTGCTATTACAATCAATCAGACAGCTTTTAAAACTTAAGCAATTACCAGTTCTAACATCAAGCTCTTTGTAGTATCTACTTCAGCCCTCATCCAGAAATGGGGGGGGGGGTCATTTTTGTTATTTTGGGGGGCTACAGCTTCCAGAATACATTTGCTCTGGCTTTGCTACATGTAGCATATTAGGTAGAGATGGGCATGAA
The DNA here is from genome assembly GCA_037013535.1 of Intellagama lesueurii. Taxonomy (NCBI): domain Eukaryota; kingdom Metazoa; phylum Chordata; class Lepidosauria; order Squamata; family Agamidae; genus Intellagama; species Intellagama lesueurii. The sequence continues at coordinate 162,146,428 of JBAJHW010000005.1, forward strand.
CCGCATGTTTGGCAGTTTGTGCTGGTTCGTTTATTAGCCAAACAGGTGTTTGGCACTTCCCAGCCTTGCCTCCTCTGGCAGGCACCCACTCAGAGGCAGCACCCTAGCTTCCCTGCCCCAGCTCTCCTAGGCCCAGCTTCTGAGTGGTGCCCACCAGACGAGGCAGGGTTGGGAAACACCAGACACCTATTTGGCTAATAAATGAACTGACATGAACCACTGAACTGGCAGTTCATGCCCATCTCTAATGTTAGGAGCTGTAGTCCAAAATAATCAAACACACTAACATTTCCCATCTCTGAAATCAGTGATATGATGCTCCCTGTCAGTTTACTAACATTGTTTGTTGTAACCACAAAGAAAGAAATGGTGAAATACCTAACATTAGCTATTGCAAAAACACAGTGAAGTCTTGGCTAAGGGAGATGCAGGATTAATGTGGGTCTGCTGAAGCATTTTATCTCTGTAGTGCCCATGCATTCAATACTTGTGCTGAAGTGGAAGGAGACCTGGGTTTACATTTAATGGTTTGTCCCTCTTCCTTTGATCCCAGAATGGTAGGGCTTCCTTTATTCTGCTTACCTGCTCCTAACCCTTTCCCCTTTCAACTTCATAATCTTTAGACTTATTGGTACCAGCTGTAAAAGGCAGTTATGCAGATAATCACTCAATTGACAGAAAAATTACAAGAGGTTAGGTCTCTATGTTGAAATCCTGCAAATAGAGACTACATGAAGGAATCTCTTGTAAATCTCACTTTAGCATGTCTTGTATATATTGGTGTTCCGTTTTCCTCCTCTTCTTCTACTAGAATGTAGCACCAAATGGAAATCAATGTGTCACCCATTATAAGGGCTTTAAAACTGTTGGTACCCAGTAACTTAAAACTGCACTGTGCTTGCAGTTTTATTGGTTTTATGCCATCTCAGGAAATGGTGTCTCTCTCTGATATTTTACAATATTATTACTTAAGTAACTGCTCCTGTAACTAGACTTTATGCCTCACTCCGCATGCTCAGGCACAGAAACCAATATAAGACTTACAACAAATTATAACATTGTTGCGAAGGTTTTGCTGTTTGGGCAAATGTGTAAAAATGAACTGAATCATGGGTGTTTGTGTATTTTTTAGGTGACTGTGGGGTGGAGCATGGAGCCCTGAAGCTTCAGGGCGGATCCCTGGTGTTAAATCTAGGTTAGATCCTTTGTGTTCAATCCCATTGATCCCTTGTGTTAAATCTGGTGTTCATACAATACAATTGTAAGTGGGGACAGGGGACAAAAAGCTGAGGAAGAAGAAAAATATATTCTTTACCTTAGAAATGAAAAAAAATCTTTATATATTCAAATCCAAGGTAAAAGAAGGGCAGAGGGAAAAAATGTGTGGGACGTGTCGAACATATGAGCTCCCTGCATTACCCTTTTGAGAAGGAATCAAAGATGACATTGCCCATTGCCTTTTTGAAGTTCCTCATCCACATTTTCCCTTAGGAAGCTGAGAGGGTCTCTTTCATAGCAGCTAGGAAAATAATGCAAAAAGTAAAAAAGTAAAGAGTCTATGCGGACTGCTGCTGGTGCCTTTCTATCCTGCTTGCATCATTCAGCCTATGACTGCACAACAGGAAAAATGTAAATGGTTCCACTGCAAAGTTGCAGCTGGGAAGTCAGGTTTCCATGGGATAATTTGCTTTAGCCAACCGCACAGGAGTCAGCAAAGTGAAGGGAGGAGATCAGCCTTGTTTGCAGTTTATTAACTGTTTTAATCTCTTCCCCACACCTGGTGCATGAGTTTGCTTGTTTCCCTCTTGCCTCCCTCTTCCTTCCTTCCTTCCTTCCTAAACTTGCTAACCTAGCACTAAGATAGGTGTGTGAGCTAAAAAAGAATGAGGGGGGGGGGAGTAAGAAATCAGAAAGAGATAGGAGGAAGTTTTCAGTTCAGCTTTGTTTCCAGCTTAAGGTAGCTCTGATCTGGCTGTCCAGATTTGCACAAAGCTAGCTCGATCAGAGCTACCTTAAAACGTCTTCTTCTCTTTTTCTGTTAGTTCTTCTCCCCTCCCCTTTAGTCCCCTAGCTGCCCTAGAGCTGGATTAGCAAGACATTAAAATAAAAGAGAAAGAAAGAAATGGAACCAGGAGGGAAGGGAAAATGAAAGCAGGCTCAGGCACCAGGTGTGGGAAGGATTCAAATGGCAGCCAGTTTCCCTACTAGCATGCTGATCTTAGTGCTGCTGTAGCCCACTGGAATGGCTTTAAATGCAGTGGTTACAACAAACCCTTCCACATGGGCTCAACTATCACACCACCAGAATCTATGCAAATACATTCAGTTCCAAAAATGTAGAAGACCCAGAGGTGGAGGAAAAAACTATGGATAAAGGGAGGGAAATTCCAGACAGATTCACCTTGACTTTAAGCCATGTAGTCAATGGAAAATAATGCAACTCATACCATCCCAATCTCAGAACATTTCCTGCATTATTCATCAATGAATTGCACCCTCCATCTGTGGTCTGGCCTTGCCATTTGCACTTCATATTCACAGAAATGGAGACTTTATGGACAACTGGAAAAGCAGAAAATTGATGGGCAAAACACATATTGTCGCAAAAAGGCATGAAGCAGGCTGTCTCTGATATATGTTAGCTTTATCTGGACTAGGTCAAGCAAACTTCTGTATCCCTCTATTTATTCTAGTGCATTGCTGGGTTTGGAAGTGAAACAACTACATTGACAAGATTGCTATTTTTAAGAAAATTACAAGCCTCATATCTTTCAACAGATATATGAAGGCATACATGCAAATGGTTAAGCTTTTTTAGGACATCAGTCAGGAAAAGTGTCCACTGTTAAGTTACTTAGCTATACAATTATCAGTGTTTCTGTGGCTGGGCAGAGATGGTGGTGGACCCATGTACATTGGTGGGGAGGGGAATCTCCATAGGTCTGCAGTCCACTTATATTCTTCTTTGGAACTTGGAGGGTAGTGGCTGCTCCCACAAACTTTTTAAGAAAATTTTTTTAATAGCCAAAGCACCCTTGTGCATTATATATATATTTTAAAATTGGAAAGTCTGGAAGAGCAAGGGGCTTGGGGACACAGCAACATTGCCCTCAACACCTAAAAGGCACAGAAAACTTTTTGAACCAATTCTTTTTGAGGGGAGTAATATGGGGGTACTCAGGAACCCAAGGTTACTAAGAGGCCACATATGGGACCCTGAGGGCTGAATGTTGCCTATATCTAATATATATTGTATTCCTTCATTCCTTTATTTAAAATACTTTTACCTCACCTTTTTCCTTGAAAAGGACCCAAGGTGAATAACGTCATTAGGAGAAAATATCTGAAGCTAGAAACGATACATATACAAATAATAACAAGGATCTAAGAAATACCACAATAAAACCAGCAAACAGAAAATCTAAAGCTAAGCCACCATGACAGATGGTCATCCAACATCTGTTTTAAATCCTCCAACAAAGAAGAGTCCACCTCCTTCTTAGATAGTCCATCTTACTGCTGAACAGCTTCGATTGTCAGAAGGCTCTTCCTAACATGCAGCCAATTCCTCCTTTATTTGAGGAATCCATAGGTTGGATCCTACCCTTCTCAGGCCCTATTCTCTGATAAATACATGAATACATACTGTATAATAGGCATGTAGAACACATGGTCCCCTTCATGGATTGCTGCCTAGTCGTGGCGAAGGGGCTTGAGTAATTCAGAGAAGCTATGGGCTATGCCGTGAAGGGACACCCAAGAAGGACAGGTCATAGTGGAGAGTTCTGATGAAACGCGATCCACCTGGAGCAGGAACTGGCAAGAAACTCCAGTATCTTTGCCAAGAAAACTCCATGGACAGAAACAAAAGGCTAAAAGATATTACGCTGGAAGATGAGCCCCTCAGGTCGGAAGGCGTCCAACATGCTACTGAGGAAGAGCGGAGGACAAGGACAAGTAGCTCCAGAGCTAATGAAGTGGTTGGGCCAAAGCCGAAAGGACGCTCAGCTGCGGAAACGCCTGGAAGTGAAAGGAAAGTCCAATGCTGCAAAGAAAAATACTGCATAGGAACCTGGAATGTAAGATCTATGAACCTTGGTAAGCTGGATGTGGTCAAACAGGAGATGACAAGAATAAACATTGACATCCTGGGTGTCAGTGAACTAAAATGGACGGGAATGGGCAAATTCAATTCAGACGATTATCATATCTACTATTGTGGGCAAGAATCCCGTAGAAGAAATGGAGTAGCCCTCATAGTCAACAACAGAGTGGGAAAAGCTGTACTGGCATACAATCTCAAAAATGATGAAATGATTTCAATACGAATCCAAGGCAGACCTTTCTACATCACAGTAATCCAAGTTTATGCACCAAATGAATGGTGAAGAGGCTGAAATTGACCAATTCTATGAAGACTTACAACACCTTCTAGAACTGACACCAAAGAAAGATGTTCTTCTCATTATAGGGGACTGGAATGTTAAAGTAGGGAGTCAAGAGTTAAAAGGAACAACAGGCAAGTTTGGCCTGGGAGTTCAAAATGAAGCAGGGCAAAGGCTAATAGAGTTTTGTCAAGAGAACAAGCTGGTATCACAAACACTCTTTTCCAACAACACAAGAGACGACTCAACACATGGACATCACCAGATGGGCAATACCAAAATCAGATTGATTATATTCTCTGCAGCCAAAGATGGAGAAGCTCTATACAGTCAGCAAAAACAAGACCTGGAGCTGATTGTGGCTCTGATTATCAGCTTCTTATAGCAAAATTCAAGCTTAAACTGAAGAAAGTAGGAAAAACCACTGGGCTAGTCAGGTATAATCTAAACCAAATCCCTTATGAATACACAGTGGAAGTGAAGAACAGATTTAAGGAATTAGATTTGGTGGACAGAATGCCTGAAGAACTATGGATGGAGGCTCGTAACATTGTACAGGAGGCAGCAACAAAAACCATTCCAAAGAAAAGGAAATGCAAGAAAGCAAAGTGGCTGTCCAACGAGGCATTACAAATAGCAGAGAAGAGAAGGGAAACAAAATGCAAGGGAGATAGGGAAGGTTACAGAAAATCGAATGCTGACTTCCAAAGAACAGCAAGGAGAGACAAGAGGGCCTTCTTAAATGAACAGTGCAAAGATATAGAGGAAAATAATAGAAAGGGAAAAACCAGAGATCTGTTCAAGAAAATTGGAGAACAAAAATGGTAGGGACCTAACAGAAGCAGAAGACATCAAGAAGAGGTGGCAAGAATACACAGAGGAATTATACCAAAAAGATCTGGATGTCCCGGACAACCCAGATAGTGTGGTTGCTGACCTTGAGCCAGACATCCTGGAGAGTGAAGTCAAGTGGGCCTTAGAAAACATGGCTAAGAACAAGGCCAGTGGAGGTGATGGCATTCCAGTCGAACTATTTAAAATCTTAAAAGATGACGCTGTTAAGGTGCTACACTCAATATGCCAGCAAGTTTGGAAAACTCAGCAGTGGCCAGATAATTGGAAAAGATCAGTCTACATCCCAATCCCAAAGAAGGGCAGTGCCAAAGAATGCTCCAACTACTGTACAATTGCACTCATTTCACACGCTAGCAAGGTTATGCTCAAAATCCTACAAGGTAGACTTCAGCAGTATGTGGACCGAGAACTCCCAGAAGTACAAGATGGATTTCAAAGGGGCAGAGGAACTAGAGACCAAATTGCTAACATGCGCTGGATTATGGAGAAAGCCAGAGAGTTCCAGAAAAACATCTGCTTCTGCTTCATTGACTACGCAAAAGCCTTTGACTGTGTGGACCACAGGAAACTATGGCAAGTCCTTAAAGAAATGGGAGTGCCTGACCACCTTATCTATCTCCTGAGAAATCTATATGTGGGACAGGAAGCAACAGTTAAAACTGGATATGGAACAACTGATTGGTTCAAAATTAGGAAAGGAGTATGACAAGGCTGTATATTGTCTCCCTGCTTATTTAACTTATATGCAGAATACATCATGCGAAAGGCTGGACTGGAGGAATCCCAAGCCGGAATTAAGATTGCCGGAAGAAATATCAACAACCTCAGATATGCAGATGATACCACTCTGATGGCAGAAAGTGAGGAGGAATTAAAGAACCTCTTAATGAGGGTGAAAGAGGAGAGCGCAAAAAATGGTCTGAAGCTCAACATCAAAAAAACTAAGATCATGGCCACTGGTACCATTACCTCCTGGCAGATAGAAGGGGAAGATATGGAGGCAGTGACAGATTTTACTTTCTTGGGCTCCATGATCACTGCAGATGGGGACAGCAGCCACGAAATTAAAAGACTCCTGCTTCTTGGGAGGAAAGCGATGACAAACTTAGACAGCATCTTAAAAAGCAGAGACATCACCTTGCCGACAAAGGTCCGCATAGTCAAAGCTATGGTTTTTCCAGTAGCGATGTATGGAAGTGAGAGCTGGACCATAAAGAAGGCTGACCGCCGAAGAATTGATGCTTTTGAATTGTGGTGCTGGAGGAGACTCTTGAGAGTCCCCTGGACTGCAAGGAGATCAAACCTATCCATTCTGAAGGAAATCAACCCTGAGTGCTCACTGGAAGGGCAGATCCTGAAGCTGAGGCTCCAATACTTTGGCCATCTCATGAGAAGAGAAGACTCCCTGGAAAAGACCCTGATGTTGGGAAAGTGTGAAGGTAAGAGGAGAAGGGGACAACAGAGGACGAGATGAATGGACAGTGTCATCGAAGCTACCAACATGAATTTGACCAAACTCCGGGAGGCAGTGGAAGACAGGAGGGCCTGGCGTGCTCTGGTCCATGGGATCACGAAGAGTCGGACACGACTTAACGACTAAACAAGAAAAGAACACATGGTTCCTTAAGAGTAATTGGACTGCAGTTTCCATCAGCCCTAGCAAGCATAGCCGATGGAAAGGGATGATCCTACCCTTTCTGCAGGCATGTGACTCAGTTACTTCATTTAAAGTCCTACAGCCTGGATTCTTTCAGAATAAAGAAAGGTAAGTAGGGGCCAACCCTTCTTTTTTCAAGAGGAGCAAGATAGATCTTTTCAATTTATATGAGCCATTTTAAATCTAAAGGTATTTACGGCCATCTCTTTCTGAATAGAGAGGACAATTATGCTTTAAAAAAAGACTCAAAAAAAATATTTGCACAAACATCTCCAAATTGGCATAGAGCAAGAATAGACTGTCTGCTACATCTGCACCAAATTTGGTGCTGATCCAAAGTCCAGTTTAAAAACTTTTTTATACTTTTTTTGTTTGGGCTGCTCCCATTTTTAGAATTGCCGTAAAGAAGGTTAATTTGCTTTGTATTCTCGAAGGCATTAATTTGGTTTGCCAGCCAAGATCATTGTTGCACTCTTGTGCAGCAATAATAAAGAAAAGGTTGTTTCGACTAGATTAAGGGACACAGCTTTAAAGTGAACAAGCATTAGGCACACATGTAATTTAGAATTTATTAGATCATTGGCTACCTTCAAGTACTATTCCAACCAGATCTGAAAGACAAGGATGAATGCAAAAGAGAGAGGCAAAAGCAGTCAAATTAAACAACAGATTTGTGATGGTCTAGACCAGGGATCTCCAAATTTCTCACATGGAGGGCCACATATATTTGCGATATTTTTGAGGGCCGAAGAAACGTGCACGTACGCATGCACTCCCACCCACCCACCCACACGCTCACACTCCCACCCACTTGCACGCACTCATGCACTCCCACCCGCACATACACCCACCCGCCTACATGCACACATACACACACACTCCCACCCACCTATGGGCTAGATAAAAAGGCCAGGCAGGCCAGATGTGGCCCACGGGCCATACTTTGGACACTCCTGGTCTAGACAGTTATTTACCTAAATCAGCATCTTTGACCATCTTTGATCATGTCGTGAGAATGGCTGATGGTCGGATTCCAAAAGATCTCCTGTATGGAGAATTCGTAAAAATCACCCCAGAGGAAGACCACAGCTGTGATACAAAGATATCTGCAAGCGGGATCTGAAGGCCTTAGGGATGGACCTCAACAGATTGGAAACCTTGACTTCTGAGCATTCAGCCTGGAGGCAGGCCGTGCAGCATGGCCTCTCCCATTTTGAAGAGACACTTGTCCAGCAGGCCGAGGCAAAGAGGTAGTCCCGAAACCAGCAAAATCAGGGAGCTGTACGGAGGACAGACTGTATTTGTCTTCAGTGTGGAAGGGATTGTCACTCTCGAATTGGCCTTCTCAGCCACACTAGACGCTGTTCCAAGTCCTGCATTCAGAGCACATTGTAATGATGATGGGATATGTAGTCAGAGAAATATAAAAATGGAGTCAGAATGGTTCTGTGTGGAGATGATTTGGGAGGCTTTAGAATGTGTTTTTCTTAGACACCATGAGAATGTTTTGCTGAGACCATTACAGCCAGGAATGAGATATCATGAAGGCCAAACCAAGAAGCTGTGGAGACTCAACATTCCAAGATAATTGGAGAAGAGATAACAACACCTGGACTCTCATGGGAATAATGGGGGTGGAGAGGTGGTACAACCTCTTAAACTTAATTGGTCAACAGCCAGATGGGTCAGGAAGAAGGGAGGAGTTTGGGGAAAGTAGAAAATGGAGAATGTGTTATGTGCAAAGGTTCCTTTTATTCTATTATTCTCTTACTGATGATGGATGGAGACTGATGATGGATTTTTGGTATTGTTTGATTCCATGAAGGGGAGAGGATGTAAGTGAGCAGAAAGAGACAGAAGGGAGGCTAGCCCACTGTAGCCTACCCTAGATTAGCTTTTAGGCTTTAATATTTTAAATGGGAAATAGTTATTTTATTTAACTGCAATGATCTTTGAATATGTTCTTGAATGCTATGCTTTGGCAATATAAACTGATTTTCTATGAAACTTTATTTTTCTAATAAAAATTTAATCTGAAAAAAAATCCTTATTGAGGACTGGTCTCTTGAACAGCAAGGTCTGGCTAAATCCAGGAAGTGGAAAGGCCACAAACTAGCTACTATTCAGAGTCCTACCTCACTGAGCTGTTGTGAGTTCTAAGGAATCACAAAGCCCATGTGTTTGTACTTGCTAAGTACACAGTAAGTTCAAAGTGTTCTTTTTAGGTCAGACTTGTTCAAAAGGGCTTATGCTACACACTGCTGATGGTCTAGGGCAGTGGTGGCGAACCTTTTTGGGCTCACGTGCCCAAAATGGGGGGGGGCAGCAGGTGGCGTGCCGGAAGACCGGAACTGGAAGTGGCGGTTTAAGGGGGAATCATGGCGATGGACCTGGAGGACCTGGAACCAGAAGTGGCGGTTTGAGGGGGAATCATTGCGACAGACCCGGAGGACCCGGAAGTGGCGGCGGAAGGGGGAATCCCGGCTGCAGCCGCCTCATGAGGTTTGGCTGCGCAGGGAGGGCGGGGGGCGGGGGGGAGTAGCGACCTATGGCTTGCGTGCCAGAAGAAAGGGCTCCACGCGCCAGCAGTGGCACGCGTGCCATAGGTTTGCCATCACTGGTCTAGGGACTCGACCCAGCAAGAAAGTGGTAGATAAGAGCCTGGCGGACTCTCTGACCGACTGCCCTGTGATCCCTAAGAGGGTCGGGAGCACCACACACATTACCATAGTCTCTCGAGACTGAAGGATGCCTAATCTAAAATCATCTACAAAGGGTCATGCACATTTGCCTGTAAAAGTGAAGTACTGAGAGATGTACTACACATGTTTGTTTGTTTGTTTGTTTATTTTTGTTTGTTTTTTAAATAACATTTCAACAGAGATGCCAATTTGGGAATCAGGAAAAATCTCCACTTATACTCAGTGATTTACATAGAAAGGATTAGCTTTCTTTCTGATAAAACAAACATGCAGAGTAGCTAGGGAGTTTTTTCATAACTTTGTTCCAGATGAGCTAGGAAGTCTAATTTGCTGCATTTGGGGTAAGTACTGTAACTGTCATAAGTCAGTGGATGAGTCTTCAGTTTCCTTCTTTAAAAGGTGCTGAACCAGGAAAAAAACTATTCTTGGTTTATTCGAACACTGACAGAGAACTGTGTTAGAAATATGTGTATCTCAAATAAGATTGTGCAAAGATGGACCAAATGGGAATTGTGCAATTCCGGGGCAAATATGGGGGTACAGAAAAGATGCTCTGGTAATCTCCCGGGAGGAACAATTCATCTATGAATTCTATATTTTTTTCATCTGGCTTTCATAGAGTTAAACACAGTATTGAAAGAAGCTCAGCTGTTTGAACTGAGAGGAAGGGAAATTAAGAGTATTTACAACATTGGTAGACTGAACTGATGGTGAGAAAGCAGAAGATGAGTGACAAGTGAACTCATCCCTTCAACAGAGCCAGAATTTCCCCTGGACACACCAATCGCTGAAGCACTAAGGACTGAGGTCATTGCACAATAAAAAAAATCCCCTTGCAGTTGCTTAACCAGACATTTTTCAGAGCTGCAGGACAAAATGAGAGAGTTTTGTCACTGTTTAGATTAGCCTTTGTACGCATTCTGGTGTAATCTTTTTCACCCCACTTTGTTCCCCACTCAGCATATTGGCACTTTATTTATTTATTTATTTATTTATTTATTTATTTATTTATTTATTCATTTATTTATTTTACCCCACCTTTTTCCTTAAAAAGGCAGTTTCAATCCTTAAAAGACAATATTTAAAGCTAAAAACAGTAAGTATAAAATACTAAAAAGCATCTAACAAATACCACACTAAAAAACAGTAAACGAAAGCAACACCAAAACACATTCCAAGCAGTAAAGTACAACCATCCATTTAAAAGCACCACTCAAGCAGCCAGCCACTCAGGGAAAGTGTGCCTGAAGAGAAAGGTATTTGCCTGCTTTCACAGATGGGGTCCACATAGCCTCCTGTGGGAGGAAGTTCCAAAATTTGGGAGCAGAAGCAAAGAATGTTGGCTCCGTCAGCGCTTGTTGCTCCTTTGCCCTCCCCTTTGGCACCAAATCTGATACTGCACTACCGCAGGCCCCTGGTTTCTAAGCCATAAGTTATGGCATGTTGATTTAATAAAGTGTGGCCCTATTTATACCCATCACCTGCGTCTCGCCTCATTATTCCGGAATGGGAGGGCAAAGCCCTCTTCCGTGTCCCCTCTAAATGCGTCTGTGAAGGTGGTGGAACTGACATAAAGGCTTCTCCTGATGATCTTAACACCTGAACAGGCTTATTTTATGTGTAACTGTGCAAAGAGGCTTGTTGTCAGCCATATAGTGGGTAGGTCACAGCACAAAGGGCATTAGTATTAGCTACCTATTCTTTTTCTCCTCCTTTTAAACTTGTTGATGTAGTAGTATGAAAACTGTTGCTTGCTAGCTTTAATGCCATAGAGCGCATAGGAAGCCTGTCTCTACATGGCAGACTCCTTTGGAAGTGACTGGACCTCATACCTATTTTGATATAACACACCACAGTATTTAATATTTAAGATCCTACACATCCCCAAAGTTGATGGTGCTACAAAGCTCCCGCCCTCGCCACAGCTCATAGATGTCTGCATTTATTTTCATGATTATCTGTTTGTTTAGAGATCCAGAAATGCATGAACATCTTCATGGACCCTGACAAGGAGCAGATCTGAATGTACTCCTTAAAGGCTACAAAGTGGCTTGGTCCTAGTTTATGTGCCTTTTATTTGGCACAGATCAGATTAGGAGGCTTCTGCACATACTTAATCTCAAATACTGTGCTTGTAATTATGAGACATGGGAAAATTACTGACGAAGAAAGATGGAAAATTAGTAGAAAAGGGATGGGAAAGTTAATAGAAAAGTGAGCTCAGTAACAACCCACTAACTGTTGATCCTTTTCTATCAAGACTTCCATATCTGGTAATTATAAAATAATGCTTCCTTCCCTCCCACCCCACATATGTCTATGACTGATTAGAAAAAAGCCTTTTGTTATGCCGTCAGCCTGCCTTATCTCCTAAATTTCATGGTTTCAGATGTACTTGTTGCTGCATGCAAGAATGAGGACACACTAAATTATTCTCCATCCTACATGAGAGGGTGCTGTATTTGTACACTCTGAACAAGACAGGAGAATGAGGATATTTATTACACAGTTTAAGCAAATTGTGCAAAATGACACTTTAATGCAAAATGGCAACAGGTGCTACTTTGTTGGATGGACTTTCCATGATGAAAAGCAGAAGTGTTGTTTCTGTGTTTGCAAGCATGCAGCCAGACTGTGTGTGTGTGTGTGTGTGTGTGTGTGTGTGTTGCTTCTCAAAAACAAAGGATGCTAGTTTATACAGAATTTGTTTGGATTACTGAGACACTGATGACCAGAAGTAGAATTCCTTGTTTTGTTGTTGTTTGGAGGCAAGATATTATTTACACACATTGATGAGTCAACAAAAATCACACACAAACAAGGTATGCAAAGGCAAATTCAGTTGTTCGAAATCAAAACAGAGTGTGGTAAGTCATGTTTGCTGTGTGTATGCCCTGCTTATATGGCAAGTTGAGGTAGCCTAAACTGATCAGAAAGTATTTTGCACATCCCAAGGAAAAGAGCCCTCTGTTAAAAACATTCTACATTACTGTAAACATGGAGACATTTTATTTTCCCAACAGAAAAAAATCACAGAATCCAGGTTGCCCAAATCCTTCTGAAGGAAAGCTGTTGAGGGCTATTTTTGGCTACCTCAGCATGCCTGCTTTGCACAGAACAAATTTGTCAGCCAAATGAAAGAAAATTTGTATAACCCAAGTTCTTACATGTGGCTTCAAAACAGTTTGTGTCTCCACTTGTACTAATCGATAGCTGTAAAAATGACAAAACAGACCAGATTTTACCTACGTACATTGGTGGGACCACCTTCTCCACTTGTCCAAAATGCCTACTAAGAGAGTTACTCTCAATGACAGCTTGAATTGGTGATAATCCTTTGGAGACAGACTGAAAACTAAGGTCTCATTGGCTGAAATCCCGTAGTAAGTTGCAACTAGAGTAGGCCCATTGAATCAGTGGAACATACAGAGGAGTCAATTCACCAGATCCCTACGGATTTGATGGGCTCACTCTAGTTGTGCCATAACTATTAGATTTCAGCCAGTATTTTATAGGTTGGCCAACAATACTGAGATAAGGTTTGGTACAGAACTGTGAATGACACTTACTTCACATGTGTTTGGGAAGTGCTTCCATAACTATAAGAACCTTATTTGTTTATTTCAGAACACAGGGAAATAACCTGAATCTAAATCTCTGCTATTTATCCTTACAGTCATCACAAAATATTATAAATGCAACCATCCCATTTCTCTTCTTTAAACTTGTTTTATATTAACTTGTCATCATTAAGCTACAGCTGTGCCAATTAGTACAGCATATCGGACACAACAAAACTATATAAACAGTGACTTCATTTCTTTCCAGATGGTAATTATTTAACAAGGAGTAAATATGCACATAAAAATAATAATTTGAAGCCTAAAAGGTTTCATGTAGTTCTGAAATATAGTTCCACTCCCTGAGCAAACTCACATCCTTACAAGGTATGCTGCTACTATTCTTGGATGTTATCCTAAATTCAGTTATCCACTTGTCAACCCATGAAACCAGAGAATAGCATAAAGAATGTTACTGGGAGCAGCCTATTTGAGTTTTTTTATCCATAAAAGGATTCCTGAAGAAACGATTATCAGCATTTGGCATGTACAGAATAGTTTATAATATCTGAGTGCTGATACAACATCTTGTAAAGTTTGTAAATTACATCCTTCAAAGGCTCTGGTCTTTTGAGTTATAGCTGTATGTGTTGCTATGACAGTAGAATACTAAGCACAAGAAAAATGAAGCTATAAACAGTGCCATTGCTAATTTTTACACTTTACCTAATATGGGTAAAAGCACATAATACAGCCAAGCCAACACAGGGTCACAAAGGCTATGTATTCACAGACACTTCAAGAAAGTCCAGCATGTTGAATACCTCAGCATGCTACAGCTTTCTCCAATCTGCTGTTCTCTTTGTGGACTTCTATCATCCCCTGCTAGCATAGTGTGTTTGTAATTCAGCTCATCTGGAGTGTATTAGGTTGGGAAAGGTTGTGTCTGGTATCACTGAACTATCAAGATGCAATCCTAAGCATGTGTACTAGAAGTAAGTCAGTAGGACTGGGTTATTTTTTTCATTTTTTAATTGAAGAAACAAAGGAAAAATACACATGGGATATATATATTTCTAACGTTGCTAATGCTGACGAATGTAAGATATAACATTCCTTCCATGTTCTTTCTATGTCTAACAGCATAACATAGGATTCAGATTAGAATTTCTAAACAGAAAAAATAAAAGTATCTGCTTTTGTGGCTATCTTAACCCACTCTGCCTCAGAATCCACCACTTCAGAAACGTGACTTCCATAATCTCCCAGGTATTACCTGAGATTATTTTTGACTCTGTTTGAAGTCTTTGTGAGCCTTTGTGATGGAATCACAAAGGCTCATGTAACAATGTGTGTGTGTGTGTGTGTGTGTGTGTGTGTACACTCATGAATTGTGAGAGAGTGAGACAAACATCCTGAACTATCTTCTAAACAAATATTACATGTGCATCCAAATGCAACCAGCTTTGCACTGAACCAGTCAATCTTGGTACCAAGTATGAACTTGGAGCAGATTGGTGTCCAGGTGATAAAGCCACCTCACACAATACAAACTTTCTCTCATCACCATCACTTGCCCTGAGATCTGTCTCCCTATCTGAAGAAGCACAGCAATTCAGAGACACCTGGAGAATTCAGCCATCATTCTGAGACCTGACAAGCACATTTCTATATACGAAGTGCTTCTCTTTTGCTATTTAGTCATTATATGATGTCACTAGGCATCTGAGCTCCAATGCATGTTTGAAGATTTAACACTTCTCTTTAGAAATCAGCTATTAAAACTTAGACCTACTGTCTGGTTGCATTATTCTGTTCTAACTAGTGAACATGAATTACTGTAACATCCAATCTTAAATAAGGGGGTGTTTGTGATCTTTAAGGACCGTTACTCACTACCCTGGCAATAAATCATTCTTCCATGGTGTCATTAATTCTATGTTTGCCCTGTCTTGGTTATGAATGATCAATCATACTCCTGAAGTGAACCTTTGATGGACAAATACAGAGAAATGCAAGCGTATCAAGTTCAGCAATGTTAAGTCTTAGGACTAGAACAGGAGTGGTGGAGACTGTAAAAGAAAAAAGGGAAATGATGCTGGATTTTACCTGTGTAAAGAAAAAGAGGACTGACAAGAAACAAGATAGATGAGGGAGAGAGAAAATGTAAACAAGGTTGAGAGGAGAAAAGGGAGGAAGTAAGCACTAACGGTGCAATTATCAAAGTATAACCTACAACAGATGGGACATGGTGGCGCTGCGAGTTAAACCGCTGAAGCCTCTGTGCTGCAAAGTCAGAAGACCTGCAGTCGTAAGATCGAATCCACGCGACGGAGTGAGCCCCCGTCGCTTGTCCCAGCTCCCGCCAACCTAGCGGTTCGAAAGCATGCAAAATGCAAAAATGCGAGTAGATAAATAGGTACCACCTCGGTGGGAAGGTAAACGGTGTTCTGTGTCTAGTCACGCTGGCCACGTGACCACGGAGGATTGTCTGCGGACAAACGCTAGCTCTATGGGTTGGAAATGGAGATGAGCACCGCCGCCTAGAGTCGGACACGACTGGACAAATTGTCAAGGGAAACTTTTACCTTTTAAACCTACAACAGATACACACACAAAGAGAAAGATAAAAGGAAAAAGTGGGTGCAAACAAAAACAGATCCTTAAGAAATATTGTTCCACATAACAGAACACTGTTGATTAACTTTTGACCATACCACAACCACCTCCTCCTCTTTCTTGAAGTTTCTATTATTCAGCATTGCTAATGGGCTGCAATTTGAAACATTTATGCCAGCATCCGAGTGAATATTTACACCTATGTAAGTGCATCGATGTAAACCGGAGCAACAAATAACCACTAATTAACGATTCCCCAAATGAATTCCTTGTAGTGTGCCAGTAGATGTGACTCAGCATGTGACTAGGAATTTGATGGGGAGCTCATTAGCTAGTAGTTATTTGCTGCTGCAAGTTATGCCATATGTACTCACGCAGGCGTCAAGATTCACTTGGATTCTGGCCTACATTCCTGGACTAAATACAATGGAAATGGAAGACGACTGATAATTAAAAGAAAACTATAGTATCACAAGGCTGTTCTTAGATTTTAGTCATTTCTAGAATTTAGTTATCATGGAACAGTAGTTTTTTTATATACAATATCCTCACAAGACTTCATGAAGCCACCTGGGGTTGCCAGGTTGACAGTTTCCATTCCCTGTGAATCCAGGACCAGGGCCTGCAAGCACAGAACAGACCCTTAGGATCTCACAGAAGATAGGCCCTTATGAGATTGTGTGTGTGTGTATGTGTGTAAATATCTATATGAGACACACAATTTGGATTTCCTGGAATATTATCTGCCCAACACACATTTATGCTGTGCCAGTGAGCCCTGGTGCAACTATACAGTGCAGAGGAGATAGGAATCCAGGTACTAAAGCCACTAGGCACAATAAAATCAAAGACATTCCTCCTCCAGTATTGTTTGCCCTGTGATATGTCTCCCTCTCTGGAAAAACAAAGTAATACCAGATACTTCAGCAGACACCCTGAGACTGGCCACCAATAATACTTTATGGGTTTGTGTTCTTCCCCAGCAGCAAAGGATGGAGGTTTAACCATCTCATACATCCACAGTGTACATTGCTGGTTGACTATGCTCAGAGTGAGTCCTGAATCAATACGAAGATTATGCCCAATGAGAATGCTAAGGTCTAGACCTGTAACATTTTTCCAGGGCCATTTTGTGGATCTTCAGTGGCTCAAAATATGGTGAGAAGAGTTGTATGTATTGCCAGTTACTCACAGCACACTAGGAGATCAATGAACAGTGCAATTTCTGTTTAAAGGACAGGGTTTCATTTTCTAGTTCTTAACTGCTCTGAGCTCTTTCAGAGAAGGTCAGGATATAAATGTTTTATGTAAATGAATACATTTGAAGCACTGAAAACACTAATGTTGTTGTGTTGTTATGTGTTGTCAAGTCACCCCCAACTTATGGTGACCCCATGAATGAGCAATTTCCAAACTGTTGTGTCCTCAACAGTCCTGCTCAGCTCTTGCAATCCCAAGTCTGCTATTTCCTTTAGGGAATCAGTCCATCTTATACTTGGTCTTCCTCTTTTCTTGCTGTCTTCTATCTTTCCCAGCATTATTGACTTTTCCAGAGAATCCTGTCTTTTCATAATGTGCCCAAAGTGGGACAGCCTCAGTTTGAACATTTTTGCCTCCAGAGATAGTTCAGGCTTGATTTGATCTAGGAGCTACTTGTTCATCTTTCTGACAGTCCAGGGTATCCTCAAAGCTCTCCTCAATGCACTCATAAATGAAAATTCACCATCCTTAAGACTTAATAACAGGAAACCAAATAAGAGGTGAATTGGGTCCCTTTCTAACAGTCAGAGTTTGAAAAATTACTTTTTTGGACTTCAACTCCCATAATCCCCCTAGTCAGCATCAAAACTGAATACCACCTCAGCCTGGGGAGAGGGAGGGGGGGCACATCAAATGCCTGGCATTGCCATCATTTCCCCCTCTGTCTTACTTTCTAAGAATGCATAGTTCCAACTGAGAGAAATTTAATTTTTCCTTTCATGACCAACTCCCTGCTGAACAGCCTGCCTCCATTCCAATAAGCAGATAATTAAGTACTGATGGATGTGATGACTTTCTTTTCCAATATCAGCAAGTGAGAGAAAGAGACAGAGGGAGAAAATGTGTATTCTTTGGTGATTACAGAGTGGAGCACACAGGAAAGGAAGAACAAGTGCCCAAAGTGTCTGTTTTTGCAGGAACATGATTGATATCCCACCATGGAAGAAATTATTTAGTTCTTAGACCCCTGTGAGGTGTCAGAAATTGTCTGTGGATTTTTCCTGGCCTTTCTACCCTGGAATAATAACTATCCTCCTGAAATGTTAACTGAACCAATTTAAGTCATTCTATAGCCTTTGTATGTCAGCCTGATGAGCTGCTGCATTCTTGATCCTGAGCCTATTATTCTGCCCTTTCATTATAATATCACTTGTTATTGCAGCGCCTTCTTTGAGTGAACTGAAGAATTTGGATCTGCAGGAGTGCTACCGCATAGTTCATAATTGAGATGCTTTCCCAGACTTTGTATTTTGATCAGGCTTAGCTACACAAGGCCAATAGTCAAGTTAGCTTAATAATAGCCAGAAGAAATGCCTCCAACCGAAATTGGTCACAGGGCACGCAGCACCAAAACTAATTTATTGAGAATTAAAAGGTCCTTGTGAGTATGGTCGAAACTTGAAAGTTGTCCAGAGATTCAGTGTGTGGCTGCATGTGTAGAGAAGGAAGTTGTCCAAGGGGGAGGGGGAGAGGGATCCCTCCTTTAGACAGCTACCACACTAAAGTAATTTCTGAAACACCCTGATAAGTGTTTGCTTTGAATTTACATTAAAGAGCTCAATAGTGGCTACCTGGGAGAACAGCTCCTGCTTTGAAACTGACTTGTGTCCTGCAGAGATTAAGGACACAGGGCTGCAGGAGATTAGCACGACTCTTGGTTTAAGTGACATCTAATCCATTTTATTGACATTAGCTCTATCTTGCAAAACAAGCACTTTTTTGAGGGAAACATAATGAAAATTTTGTGGGTCTTTATGGGCTGGCATATAATGCCTTCCTTTTTTATATATATTTTTGTACGCTGCTGCGAGCTGCTGTTGGCAGGGTCTGTAATTGAAACCAACAGCACTTGTTATAGATGCCATGCAGGCAACATGCTACTGCATACTAATATAGCCGAGAATGTCCCAAGAAGCATTATATTATTTGTTGAAATGTTATTTATGTCATGCTGCAGACAGAGGACATTAAATGTCGTTCATTGCACAAGACAGGCTAAGGCTTCATATCACCATGCTTATTTCTCCTTCATATTCAGTTGTGAGACAACACAGGCATCCGATTTGCTTTCTGATTGTTTGTTTTTTGAGACAAGAGGTTGCAGAATGAAAATCAGTTCATAGGCAAAGAGCTCTCTCAAATTTCCTTTCATCCCACTGTAATCAGGCAGGTAGATAGGGCTGCCCACTTGCTGATGGCTGCAACGACATTTTGGCAATCTGAAGGATTGTTAAATTGAATGTGGGTTCCAGATTGGGAGACGTGACGTTTCTATCAACATGACTGCCACTTACCTAGATTTCATTATTCTGGGGAAATAAGGTTTTGCTCACACCATGGAAAATAAATTTGCCGTTCTTGTCCCTGCTTTTGATTCGGTGGCATGAAGACATTGTATATATTGAGGCTGATTCAGTGCATGAGGCTGGGTTTCCACAGGTGTAGAATGGAAGCTTAATGCTAATGCATACCCAAAAGTGGTCAAAGAAACAAATGGAACAAACAGACAATCAAACCAAAAAATTAAACCACACCCATGATTAGCCGATTAAGTCATCTTCATATAAAATGTCAGTGTGTTTCACCAAGGTGAAAGAAAGAAAGAAAGAAAGAAAGAAAGAAAGAAAAAGAAAGAAAGAAAGAAAGAAATAGTGCTGATTTTTATGCTAAGCATTTTCACATGACCTACAATAAAACACTGCTGCCAAGAAGAGCTTAGAAACCTAATTTAAATTGAGAGAATTTGATTGATTCCTCTCTTCATTTCCAATGAAAGAGAACACTTTTGCTTTTAATCCCCTGGCCCTTGATTCAATATGAATATAGTAGGTGTATGATAGATTTTTCTGATTCTGTGTTTCATGCAGAGCACATGAACTAAAGTGATTGCTATTGAAGGAATTTTTGGTTAATTCTTTTTTAGTTAGGAAAGCAAAATAATAATAATAAAAAAATAAACAGCTGCAGCACAGGAAAAACATAATGGGGAATACCTAAAAATCACAGCTTCCCTGCAAGCCCTTTGTTATCACAGGGTGTCTATCTCTTTGTATATAAAATCACTATAAGTAAGTAAAGAAAAGCATCTTTACTTACAGTAGATCTTCAGTTACAATCAGAAGAGTAAAAGGTAGAAAAAGAGGAAACGGACCTCTCAATCGTCTGGAAGAGGGAGAAATCCATGCAATCGCATGGTCCAAAGATCAGGAAGCAGAGAATGTACATGTCTGCTCTTGTTGAAAGTTAGAGAGGATGAAAGAGAGCAAACAAACAACTGGAAGCAAAACAAACAGGAAGAGGTGGCAGGGGCTTGCCTCAAGCCCAGGAAAAAGGACTTTGTTAATTGGTTAGTTGCAGAACTTGTGGATTTTGCCCCTGAAAATGGAAGGGCTAATAGAGCACATGTCCCTCTTTCAAGAGATCACATCCACACTTATTATTCTAAAGCTGTTATAGAAATTTATTGAGATAAGAAAAACAGTAGAAATCCTAGTTCTAGCTAATTAACATGAAAATGCAGGGTATCACAGCTGACCCTGACCTCTGGAGATCAAAGGAGGGATGTTTCTTCTGTTCTCTCCCAGAAAGAATCAAGTAGAAAAAGTCAAAAAGCAGAAAGTGACATCAGGAGTCCTAAAGATTTCAGTCCAGTCTGATGGATGATCAGCATAGATCAGAGCAGGTCAAGGACAGTGCAGGAAACTGAAGGAGCACCCCCACCCCCCATGGAAAGACATGCATATTCTTCAGTAAAATGAGTTTTACCTAGTAACCTCCAATCTTCAAAAAAAGGCTTAAAACAAACACAGAAAAGAGAAGTGCACTAAACTCCACACCATCCATTCTTGCTCTCCATGCAGGGTGGCACTTTGTAATATCCCGAACCCTAATTTTTCTGGGTTACTGGTTGCATGGATAACCTCTATGACTAGCAAAGGCAGTCCTCTTCAGACTGCTGCTCTCATGCATATTCAAAGTGATGGTTCTAATCTATAAAGCCATACATGGCTTGGGACCAAGCTATCTCAAGGACTGCATCTCACTTTATGAGCCTGCTTGAGTACTAATATTATCAGGTGAGGCCTTTCTCTCAGTCCTGCCACATTCACAGGTGTGTTTTGGTGGTGTCACAAGAGAGAACCTTCACTGTTGCCACTCCCAGACTTTGGAACTCCCTTCCACAGGAGGCTAGACTGGGGCCATATTCACTGTTGTTCTGCGAGCAGGTGAATACTTTTCTCTTCAGGAAAGCTTCCCCTGAGTGACTAGCTGCCTGAGTGGGTGGGTTTTTTTTTAATGTATAGTTGTACCTTAATGTATTGAATGAGTTTTGCTGTTACTTATGTTTTTTAAGTATTATATTCATTTGAACTTTTTAGTGTTGTATACTCACTGTTGTTACCTTAAATTCTGTCTTTTACTTGTTGTAAGCTGCCATGGGTCCTTTTAAAGGAAAAATATGGGATAAAATATTTTAAATAAATAAATTAAATAATACGTAGAGAAAGACAATTGAGGCGTGCAAGCACATTTCCTTCCTCACATATTTATTTTAGCTCCTCTTTGAATGTTGATTGTCATAGCCATCCTGACTCTGGAAATTGTACTTTAACAAAAGCAACATTTTCAATCACTGGCTATTATAGCTATTAAGTTGTGGGCTTGCACCTTCACGTATTGCTGCCTTCTCATGGCGAAGGGGCTTGAGTAATTCAGAGAAGCTATGGGCTATGCTGTGCATAGCGGACAGTGACATCAGGAGGTCAAGACGGAGGTCAAGACCCAAGACGGACAGGTCATAGTGGAGAGTTCTGACTAAACGTGATCCACCTGGAGCAGGAACTGGCAAGCCACTCCAGTATCTTTGCCAAGAAAACTCCATGGACAGAAACAAAAGGCTAAAACATATGACGCTGGAAGATGAGCCCCTCAGGTCGGAAGGCGTCCAACATGCTACTGAGGAAGAGCGGAGGACAAGGACAAGTAGCTCCAGAGCTAATGAAGTGGTTGGGCCAAAGCCGAAAGGACGCTCAGCTGCAGATGTGCCTGGAAGTGAAAGGAAATTCCGATGCTGCAAAGAAAAATACTGCATAGGAACCTGGAATGTAAGATCTATGAACCTTGGTAAGCTGGATGTGGTCAAACAGGAGATGGCAAGAAGAAACATTGACATCCTGGGCGTCAGTGAACTAAAATGGATGGGAATGGGCGAATTCAATTCAGACGATTATCATATCTACTATTGTGCGCAAGAATCCCGTAGAAGAAATGGAGTAGCCCTCATAGTCAACAACAGAGTGGGAAAAGCTGTACTGGGATACAGTCTCAAAAATGATAGAATGATTTCAATACGAATCCAAGGCAGACCTTTCAACATCACAGTAATCCAAGTTTATGCACCAACCACCGATGCTGAAGAGGCTGAAATTGACCATTTCTATGAAGACTTACAACACCGTCTAGAACTGACACCGAACAAAGATTTTCTTCTCATTCTAGGGGATTGGAATGCTAAAGTAGGGAGTCAAGAGATAAAAGGAACAACAGGTAAGTTTGGCCTGGGAGTTCAAAATGAACCAGGGCAAAGGCTAATAGAGTTTTGTCAAGAGAACAAGCTGGTCATCACAAACACTCTTTTCCAACAACACTAGAGGCAACTCTACACATGGACATACCGAAATCAGATTGATTAAGTTCTCTGCAGCCAAAGATGGAGAAGCTCTATACAGTCAGCAAAAACAAGACCTGGAGCTGATTGTGGCTCTGATCATCAGCTTCTTATAGCAAAATTCAAGCTTAAACTGAAGAAAGTAGGAAAAACCACTGGGCTACTCAGGTATAATCTAAACCAAATCCAGTGGAAGTGAAGAACAGATTTAAGGAACTAGATTTGGTGGACAGGGTGCCTGAAGAACTATGGATGGAGGCTCGTAACATTGTACAGGAAGCAGCAAAAAAAACCATTCCAAAGAAAAGGAAAAGCAAGAAAGCAAAGTGGCTGTCCAACGAGGTCTTACAAATATCAGAGAAGGGAAGGGAAACAAAATCAAAGGGAGATAGAGAAAGTTACAGAAAATGGAATGCAGACTTCCAAAGAATAGCAAGGAGAGACAAGAGGGCCTTCTTAAATAAACAGTGCAAAGATATAGAGGAAAATAATAGAAAGGGAAAAACCAGAGATCTGTTCAAGAAAATTGGAGATATTAACGGAACCTTTTGTGCAAAGATGGACATGATAAAGGACAAAAATGGTAGGGACCTAACAGAAGCAGAAGACATCAAGAAGAGGTGGCAAGAATACACAGAGGAATTATACCAGAAAGATCTGGATGTCCCGGACAACCCAGATAGTGTGGTTGCTGACCTTGAGCCAGACATCCTGGAGAGTGAAGTCAAGTGGGCCTTAGAAAGCATGGCTAACAAGGCCAGTGGAGGTGATGGTATTCCAGTTGAACTATTTAAAATCTTAAAAGATGACGCTGTTAAGATGCTACATTCAATATGCCAGCAAGTTTGGAAAACTCAGCAGTGGCCAGAGGATTGGAAAAGATCAGTCTACATCCCAATCCCAAAGAAGGGCAGTGCCAAAGAATGCTCCAACTACCATACAATTGCACTCATTTCACACGCTAGCAAGGTTATGCTCAAAATCCTACAAGGTAGGCTTCAGCAGTATGTGGACCGAGAACTCCCAGAAGTACAAGCTGGATTTTGAAGGGGCAGAAGAACTAGAGACCAAATTGCTAACATGCGCTAGATTATGGAGAAAGCCAGAGAGTTCCAGAAAAACATCTACTTCTGCTTCATTGACTACGCAAAAGCCTTTGACTGTGTGGACCACAGCAAACTATGGCAAGTTCTTAAAGAAATGGGAGTGCCTGACCACCTTATCTATCTCCTGAGAAATCTATATGTGGGACAGGAAGCAACAGTTAGAACTGGATATGGAACAACTGATTGGTTCAAAATTGGGAAAGGAGTACGACAAGGTTGTATATTGTCCCCCTGCTTATTTAACTTATATGCAGAATACATCATGTGAAAGGCATGACTGGATGAATCCCAAGGCGGAATTAAGATTGCCAGAAGAAATATCAACAACCTCAGATATGCAGATGATACCACTCTGATGGCAGAAAGTGAGGAGGAATTAAAGAACCTCTTAATGAGGGTGAAAGAGGAGAACGCCAAAAACGGTCCGAAGCTCAACATCAAAAAAACTAAGATCATGGCCACTGGTCCCATCACCTCCTGGCAAACAGAAGGGGAAGATATGGAGGCAGTGACAGATTTTACTTTCTTGGGCTCCATGATCACTGCAGATGGTGGCAGCAGCCATGAAATTAAAAGACCCCTGCTTCTTGGGAGGAAAGCGATGACAAACCTAGACAGCATCTTAAAAAGCAGAGACATCACCTTGCCGACAGAAGTCCGCATAGTCAAAGCTATGGTTTTTCCAGTAGTGATGTATGGAAGTGAGAGCTTGACCATAAAGGAGGCTGACCGCCGAAGAATTGATGCTTTTGAATTGTGGTGCTGGAGGAGACTCTTGAGAGTCCCCTGGACTGCAAGGAGAACAAACCTCTCAATTCTGAAGGAAATCAACCCTGAGTGCTCACTGGAAGGGCAGATCCTGAAGCTGAGGCTCCAATACTTTGGCCATCTCATGAGAAGAGAAGACTCCCTGGAAAAGACCCTGATGTTGGGAAAGTGTGAAGGCAAGAGGAGAAGGGGATGACAGAGGACAAGATGGTTGGACAGTGTCATTGAAGCTACCAACATGAATTTGACCAAACTCCGGGAGGCAGTGGAAGACAGGAGGGCCTGGCGTGCTCTGGTCCATGGGGTCATGAAACGTCGGACATGACTTAATGACTAAACAACAACAAGAAGTTGTGGGCTTGAGAGGTGCAGCCATCTTAACTTTAAATATACATGCAACACTTCAAAAACTGTAGATGCTTTTCACAATAACCACAGCGGCAGCAACCACAAATCATCAAATTTCTTAGATTTTGTTTCTTCAAAACAAAATACTCTTTTGAAATTATGACAACAACATGGCTTATATTTCAGCCTGGTCAGATATGTGAGGCATTCATAAGACTTGACTGCCCATAATGAAAAAAGCAACACATTTTGACTCTAGCACATGAAAAATTGATTGGAAGGAGGGTACATTGCTGCCTTGAAGCAATGTGAACCCCAGCACTGGGACTAAAACAGAAGTAGCCTTCCCAGGACTCTTGATACTTCCTATTTGTTTTATTTTCTTGCTGGTAAGATTCCTGTACCATGAAGAGGAGAAAAGGACATAGACACGTTCCACGCTCAGAGACATTGGGAAGATGAAACAGTGAAATCATGGCCATGTCAGCACACAGCAGAAAAGTTCTGACTATATTTTGCCATACATGTGAAATGGAGGTACACTAATACATGGGATATATATTTCCTTCAAGGAGGTTTGCATTCAACCAATGGAAATATAAAATCTCGAAAACTAAATTATGTCAGCATTATGGAACATCATTCTCCAGCCACTGAAGGCATTTATTACCCAAGTGGAGTTTCTCACATATTTTATTTCATACAGTTATTATCTTTGATTTTTTCAGTATAATATTGGGACTCAATGTATTAAATGCAGTCATACTTGCAAGCACAGAGCTAACAGATGTCTGTATGGTTTTGAAGAATCAGTCAAAGGAAAAGCTTCCCTGATAATGTCTGACAGTCTCCAAGGGAAAGAGGAAGTAGGAGCATGAAAAGAAGAGAGTATCAAAAGACAGCAGCAGTAGAGAGCGAAGTGTGGAAAAAACAGTGTAGAGAGTGAAGCAAATCTTTAGTTCCTTTCTTCTCCTTTCCAGAAATAGAATTTCTCATTGTCCAAAATGTTCTTAGAAAGAAAAGGAAGCATTTATGTTTTGTTTCAAGCCTGCACAAACATGCTCCTAGTTTCTATCTGAAGTGATGAAGTTACGCACAACCCCTTCAACAGTAGGAAAGTAACTAATTCTTCTCTTGTAAGCACGGCACATGGACTGTACTCAGAAGTGATTCTGAGTAAAATCATTATACAAGAAGGAGAATCAGCAATCAGATGGTTCAAAGAGATTAAGACTGTGATCCTGTGCATACTTACCTTCAGATAAGTTCCAAGGACCTGCTTCTAAATAGACATACTTAAGCACACTTTAAGTAATCAAACAGCACATGTCTGAAAGGTGTGATGCTTATATTGATGACCCCCCTTTTAAACTAGAAATTACTATTACATCATATAAGATGAAACTTATAAAGTATTTCTCATTCATTGATAACTCAGAGGTTTATGTATCTGAATGTAGACCCAGAAGTGGGGAGTTTGATTCCTCACTGTGCCTCTTTGACAGGAGCTGGACTTGATTATCTATAGGGTCCCTTCAAGCTCTGTAGTTCTAAGATTCTAAGATGAAACTTGCTGGATCATATCAGAGGCCTGTTTGGTCTAGCAAGCAGTAGCTGACAAGATGGCAGTGGAAAGCCCTCTAGTAGGATATTAGACTTGTTCCCCAATAACTGAGGGTCATGTTGCCTGTGATCCATAAGATAGCACATCATTATCCTGACTAGTAGCCCAAGATGGCCTTTACATTGCTCTAGTCCCCTTTTAAAACCAGTGGCAATCTCTGTATTATGGAAATTGTTTTACATCATTTTTTTAAAAAAAACAGACCAAGACAAAAATGCAAAGTAGAAAACAAAGATGGTTGTTCATAACAGTGCTGGGCACCAAAATTTTCCAGTGATCAAAGTTGAATTCAATTTGGAGGGCTATGATTTCAACCATGCAGAGGGAAGAATTTATGGAATAAACATAGCAAATTAGCTAGAGGAGTTAAGATAGAAAGGCTCACAAAAATGTGGTGCTAGGATCCAATGCACCTATGAGAGCAGCAGTGGCAGGTCAATTTCCATTTTCTACCTACAGGGCAAGTCAACTTGGTATTCTACCTGCATTCAGGGAAAAGAAACAAAAACAGCACAATTTGAATACGTATTAATAGATCAATTAAGACTCAAAGGATGAGTCTCTTTATATCCCAAATTCCAATACCTTCTTGTTATATGAATATTGAGTAATACGCATAAGTTATATAAATACAAATATTTCTTATGCATCTCAAAATGCAAATGCTGGATAGCTCAGTGATTTAGGTATCTGGCTGTGGAGTTGGGAGTTTGATTCCCCACTGTGCCTCCTGTGCAGAGGCTGGACTTGATGATCCATAGAATTTCTTCTGTAGTTCTAAGATTATTATGTCTTAACTGGTGGCAATTCACCACCAAAAGTTATGCCCCTGGCATTATATCTACAGGTATGACTGATAAGATTTTCAGCAATGTTTGGCTTTCTGAGAATTACAGTCAAAAGAAGCATATTCTAATAACAACGTTTACAAGCTCAGGCCATGACAGATGTGTCTTTCACCTAGAGATGGGTGAATGTTTTGTTTGTGTCATTATATATCTGAATTTTCCAAATTTCTTCAGAAATTCACCCCAAATAACTTTTTTTAAAAAAGAACATGAAAGAAAAGAAAATGAACAGTTTCATCCATCTTTGAAAATGGTTTTGAGTGCTTAGTTACTGGAGGCATGATTTGGGATTGCTGTGTAATCTGCCACATTCATGATACTGAATTAATCTCCGATATCTTTCTTCTCACCGGTTCCTCCTCTTTTAAACAGCCACAAATAGATAAATGGTCCTCACCAAATAAGGAACAGCTATATATTTTGAATGGAGTCAGTAGCTGAAGATTTTATTTGGCACTTTTCTATTGAGAACTTAACCGCAATCATCAAATTCCTCCATAAATCTGATGGAAAAAATATTTGAGATTCTGAAGAAAAAACAGAATGTGGGAGATAGTGAAGCTGACAGGTTCATCTGTCCCGCATTCCAACTCATTTGATCATTTTCCATAAGACTTAAAATGCTAGATAGATGCTCAGAAGAAAATGGTTCCCCTCTCTTTGTTGTGTTAATGATCAGAATGAAGAAAGGGGTGCATACTGTGAGCAGCATACACTTTTAATGCTATTGCTGTCAGGAACATTGTGAGTTCAAAATAATTGCCTAAACAGCTGCTTCAGGAAGCACTTATTTAAAACACACACACACACACTGAGGATGTCTGGCTTTCTGCAAAGAAAGGCAAAGTGGCAGCAAATGACTGACAGATAGTTGGGAATTAATAGTTATAAGAAAACAAAAGACAAGACACCAAAAAGGAAGGGATGGAAGAAGCATATTAAATTAGTTGGGAATATAGGAGGAGGTCATATAGAAGTACTGTATATCTTGTCGATGAGGAGGGCAGGAAGAGGCAATTATTATGTGAATTTCCAGCGAGACTGCAGGATATAGAATTAATACAAACCAAAAGCTTTGCTTGAATGTTTTAATAGGAGATGACAAAGCCTCTTCACACCATTGCAAATCTTGTTGTGCTTTTAGCTAAGTATAGCTGCTATACTGAGATAAATCTGCTAACTAAAAAGTGTTGAGTCCTCCATCTCTTAGGATCAAATTATCTGAATATCAGACAAAAAACCAGGATAAACCAAAATGCAAGAGACAAAAATAATGAAAATTATGCAACCTTAAAATCTAACCACAGTATTTTTATGTGAGCTTTCATGGATCAAATCCACTTCCTCAAACAAGATTATCTGAAGACTGTCTTCTTCAGCATGAACATATATGAACCTGTCCATTTATTTAGATGTCTAGAAGATATTAATTTTATAACTGGCAGACACATTCTTCTCTTTCTTAAAGTTTTTCTATTTTTTTAAAAAAAATGTACTCAAAAAGCTGCATATTGCAGGTACAATTTTGGAGCATACCATCATTCTCTCTTCATTCTCAGACAGAATGGAATGCCTGTTCTAAGATGGTAATTCTTGTAACACATTTTCTAAACATAAGGCACTCAAGTTTTTCTTCTTCCTTAAAATTCTTGCTTTAATCATGAGCAAATTTAGGCAGAATCAACGGAATGATTAATTAATTATCTTGTGTAAACCACCCAGTGTAGTGCTTGCACTAACGGGGTGTTATATAAATTGAATAATTAAATAAATAAAATAATTACAACTCAATTCATTAACCAGTTAAGATTCCATTAATCAGATGCTGGGCCTAGTAGAAAGCAAATGGAACTATGTAAAACTGTACAGATTCTGTTAAGTTATTTTTAACATTTTGCCTTCAACAACTTCTGCTGGGGTGAAAACGAAATCTGAGAGGGTTTTCTTTCTCTCTGGGAATATCAATTTTGCACTTCCTAATTTGGCAACAGAACACATCTGGCCTTGGAAATCCATACCTTTCCAAGACTTGTAGTGTGTTGAGGGGGAGTGTAATGTGCACAAATCCATTCGTTCATTTAAAAATCCACATAAACACACTTTGTTTTATGGTGGTGATGTGAAATCATACAGAAATATATTAGGTAAAATCCAAAGAAACAAAACAAAACAAAAACATGTTGTGTACATTAGAAGAATGAGAACAAACATGCATTTATTCTTGAGTGGGAAAATGTGCACAAAAATACATCCAAATTTCTGTGTGAGAAAAAGAAAAGAAAGTTAGCATCTCTTTATGGAACCAAGATTGAATTAGAATGTCTGTGGAACTCTGAAAAAGATAATAAGGGTGGGGGGGGGGAGGTTCAATAATGAAAACAAATAATTATTCTTGTGTCACCTTTAAGACTTGCAGGGTTTTTTTTTGTAGTGTGTGTTTTTGTTGATTGCAGTCGACTTCTCCATACTGTTTGCTTCTTCACTTCTCAGTCTCAAGAAATAGAGTTTAATTCACAATATAGCAAATCTCTTAGTCTTAAGCATGCTTCAGTGGCTGAAATCCTGTTGGTGTAAGCTATGCCACTTAAAGCTGACTATGTTGGCTGCAACAGCTTTTTTTTTTTAAAGAAAGAAAACATTTCTGAGTTCTATCCTGAAGCTCATGAAGTTCTTGTGTAACCCTACATCATCAGGAAGCTGTGAGGGCTGTGGGGCAGGAGGAAGGTATTTAATTACTAAAAAGTATTGTCAACATTAAATCATCCCAACAGTAGTGATTTTTTGTAAATCAAGACTTCCTCTTTTGTCCCATGGCCCCCACGATTTCCCAATGTTGAAATGGTTTTTATGGGGTCTTTGGGACTTAAGTTAGCAAAGTTTAATTTCTGAAAAAATCTGTTGCTGATGACATCATCAGCCTTATGCAGCATGTTATATGAACAGGACTTCAGTAATACTGTCCAGTATCCAACTGCTAGTCTCAACTAGAGATTAAACCATTGAAACATTTGCTGAATGGTAACTCAGCACTTACATTATGTAAAGCTCAGTGAGTTAATAAGTCTACTCTGCTTGTGACTAGCAATCGTATATTGTCCACTGAAACAGGCTAACAGAGATACCTCCCCGAATGTTTTTCAGTATGTGTAGTGCTTACTGAAGCTCAGGAAACAGAGGTGTTAACGTCATTGCTATTATGTGCTGTCATGTCACATTCAATGTATGGTAAGCCTAATAAGGCTTTCAATGTATATGAGATATTTAAGGAGTTGATTTATTATTGCTTAGTGAGTTTCCATGACAGAATGAAGATTTCAATCCAGGTTTCATAAGTCCTAGTGTATCACTTTATCCACAATATCGCACTGGTTCTTGAATTTTACCATCACCAGGGAAATTTTACCTGCTTTATGCATTAGGGGCAGAGGAGCCCTGCTCAAATAGTAAACTACTGAACCTTTGTCTTGGACACATTTAAGAATTTCACTGCTCCTAGCTGAATGTGAAGCCCAGTAGGCACTGTAATTGTGTAAGTTTTTCATTTTGTCTAGATTGGTGTATACACTGTGTGTGTTGAAGAAAGAACACATACTATGTACAGTCTATGTTCGCACATTAGGACCTTAATCCTAGTTCAAACTCTGTGAAGACACAAAGAGGATGTAGATTATCCTTGTATGAGACCTCTGTCTCAAAATGAAGCACAACCCAATGAAATTAGCAATATAGCACATGTTAAGCAAACTGAAATTCTTTGATAAGATTAACATGTCTGTGTACTTGAATTGCACATGTGTAAATCCAGGTAGCAGCTTCATTTACATGTGATTGCTCCCTACAGAATATTCTGAAGAAAAGGTGGCTTCTATTTCATCCAATTATTTTTTGTCTGCCATTTGCACAGCAAACTCTCAAACAAATTTGCCATTGCAGTTGGAGTGCAGGTATTCAAAACAGCATGCTTGAAATAAGCAAGCAAAGCTCTTGGTAAATGGAATGATCTTAATTCATGTGAGAGCCAAACTGTAGCTCATGTTTTATGGTTCATTTACACAATGAGGTATAATTGGGATAATAGATGAATATTCACAGTTTAGAAAGTTGGCAATTAATAGCATATCCTCAAACAGTCTTATTGCTTTTATGGCCAGGAAAGAGGAAAATATTCAACTTAAAATATAAATTCAACTAATCTGAAAAGTCTCAGTGCAGTACAAGAAAGCCTGGACCTCTTCAGATTTAGGTCTCAGCTCAGCTCATTTCTCCTTACTACCCTTTCTGTCTTCTATCTCTCACTGTCTTCTTTCTTCTAAATGTACCTACAGAAATAGTAACACCATGTTGTTTCCATTGCACTCTCTCTCTGTCTCTCTCTCCATATGGACATTAGGGTTATTCTGTCTCAGGGCACTGGCAGAAGTTTCAGGGAATTTCTATGCTTCTCCGGGTCTCCAGGAGGAGAGAGAGAAAACCTCAGGTGAAACTAGTGGCGTGACATCTGTTCTCCAGTCTCATAAAACTTTTATTTCTCCATTTAAAAAACAGGTTTTCATTTTCCACTTCTTTCTCAGAGCCCTTTAGAATTCAATTTAGTTACAGTTTTGAATTGACCATTACACTGTAAGTTGGGCAAGGGTGCTGCACTTGTTGTTGTTGGTTTTCCACCCATTCTTTACATATTGCTTCACCAATTTACAGGTCCCCTGGCTGCCCACACTTCCTGATCTGGAAAAGAAAACTATGGGAAAAGTCACCATGTGCCACCTTTCTTTGTGCTCAAATGAAGTATAGAAAGGTGGAGAGGTGGCTTGCCATCCTAGAGATGATTGTACAAAAAAGACAAAAGGTGCATACACATTAATCGAGTAAGCATGAGACTCCTAAATCTCATCCATAAGATTATCTTTTTTTTTGAAATTTTTTTTTTCCCTTTATTTTAAATTTAAACAAAAACATATAACATACAAACTAAAATACAATTTAACTGTGTTCCCCACCACCATATGCGGGACCTCTTGCCATAATCTTCCTCTTCCTTCTTCTTCTTCTTCTTCTTCCTCTTCTTCTATTGTCCTCTTCTCCAAAACTGCATTGATTCTTGATTTGGAGCTTTCCCTTTTCCTCTTATTAATACATATTCCAAAAATCTCCCCCATATATCATAAAAGTTATTTTTTTTCAACTCTCCTTTCTTAACCTTTAAGTTACAAGTTAATTTATCATTTATTGCTATATTCCATATTTCTTTATACCATTCTTCAATTTGCAATTCGACTTTTGATTTCCATTGCCTAGCTATAATCAATCTAGCTGCTGTTAATAAGTTGGTTATCAATTCTTTAGTCATTTTGTCATATTCCACATTCTCAAATATTGATAACAAAGCAATCTCAGCATTAAATTCTATATCTTTTTCACATATGTAGCTTAATTCTTTAAAAATTTGTTTCCAAAATCTTTGCACTTTTTCACATTCCCACCACATATGAAAGTATGTACCAATTTCCTTCTCACATTTCCAACAGACATTCGGATGATTGGCATTAATTTTATTTAATTTTGACGGTGTTAAATACCATCTTAAACTAAGTTTAAAAAAATTTTCCTTTATTCTTACTGACATAAATCTTAACACCCTCATTTTCCATATCATCCTCCATTCTTCTTCATTTATTCTTTTCCCAATATCTTGCTCCCACACTATTTTTAATCCTTCTTTCTCACTTTCCTCTTCCTCTAAATTAAGAAGAAGTAAGTAAATTTTGCTCACAGTACCTTTCACTGAGTCAGTCATCCGAATGTCCTCATATGACAATAACAATTGTTCGTATTTTGTATATTCTCTACCTTTATTATATTTATTTACCCATTCATTAGTCCATCTTTCTAATTGTATATAATTCAACCATGAAATGCTCCTATTCTGAAGAGTTTGTTTCATTTGATCTATCGATCTCATTTTATACAACCAATCTTTCAATCTAATCACTTTCTTTTCTTTAAATAGATCCACATATACTTTCATATTGGTAGGAAAATTTTCTATTTCTGTCACTAATCCAAGTGGGGAATATGATGAACATAAATTCTTTTTGCACTTATACCATATATTTAACAATGTCTTTAAAAATGGATTATTAATTTCCCTTATTTTATCTTTCTTAATTATACCAAATAAATATGTTTCTATATCTGCCTGTAATTCTGATGATTCCATCTCCCACCAAATTAGCCTTTCTGGATTATATATAATTTCCCCAATAAACCTCAATTGGTTAGCCAAATAATAATTTTTTATATTTGGTAAACCTATACCACCTTTTTGCTTTGTTCTATACCAATACTTTTTATTTATTCTAGATCTCTTCCCTTCATTACAGTATTTATTAATTATTCCTTGCCAAAATTTCAAATCATCCTCTGTTAACTGTATTGGTAGCATTCTAAATAAAAAATTAATTTTTGGTAAGATTTTCATTTTTATCAATGCAATCCTTCCAAACCAAGATAGCTTAAAGTTACTATATTCCTGTAATTTGTTTTTAATCACTTCCTTTAGTTTATTATAATTATATTCCTTTATTTTTTGAATATTTTTTGCTAGATCTATTCCTAAATATTTAATTGATTTGCATAATCTGAAATCATATTTTTCAACACACCTTTCTTGTTCTACTCTATTATGATTAAATAACATTAATTCAGATTTTTGCCAATTCACACATAATCCAGTTATTCTTCCAAATTTTTCTAAATGAGTTCTAATTTTATCTACGCATTCTAACGGATTTTTCACTGTCAACAAGGAATCATCAGCAAATAAATTAATCTTTATTTTATTCTTTTTCCCCATACCTTCGATTAAATCATCATTCCTTATTACATTTGCCAACATTTCAATAATCAAACAAAACAGAACTGGAGAAAGAGGGCAACCTTGTCTAGTGCCTCGGCCTAAAGCTATTTGTTCTGTAATCCCATCATTAACTATTACTACAGAGGTATTCCCCAGATATAGTTGATCTATTATCCCCCTAAATTTCTTTCCAAAACCCCAACCTTTTAACAAAATCTTTAATGTTGGCCATTCCACGCAATCAAATGCCTTAAATATATCTAATGATAAAATACCTGCCTTCAATTTGTCTTTTTCTATATTGTATAAAATATTCAATACCCTCCTAGTCAAATTCTCCATTTGTCTACCCTTTAAAAAACCATTCTGATCCTCTTTAATATATTTTATAATAAATTTATTAATTCTATTCGCAAGTATTGCAGTAAAAATCTTTGCATCTTGATTTAATAGTGAAATGGGTCTATATGAACTTGGGTCTGTTAAGTCTTTATTAGGCTTTGGGATAAGAGTTATTAATGAATGTTTCCAAGAATCTGGTATTCTCTCTCCTTCCAATATTTCATTATAGAGCACTTTTAACTTAGGGATCAATATTGGTTTAAAAGTTTTATAATATTCTGATCCTAAACCGTCAAAACCTGGAGTTTTACCATTTTTTAATTTATTAATAATCTCTATAATCTCTTCCTCTTTTATCTCTTTATCTAAATCCTTTTTATCATTCTCTGATAATTTACTCTTAACATTTTCTTTAATATAATTTTCTATATCTTCTTTCGATACACTATTACCTTTATACAAATTTTGATAGAATTCATGTATTATCTTTAGTTTTTCTTTCATTAAGCTACAATTCTTTCCCGTTTTGTCTTTAATCACTCCAATTATATTTTTTGCTCTTTTAGTTTGAACTAATCTAGCTAAAAGTTTTGAATTTTTATTACTGTATTCGAAAAAATTCCTCCTAGCGTATATCAAGTCTCTCTGGACCTTTTCTAGCTCTATACCTTCTAATTCCTTTCTTTTAGCTTGGATCTCAATTAATTTTTTATTATCTCTATCCATAAAATATTTGCTTTCTAAATCCTTTAATGATTCTACAATTCTATTTATATTTTCTTCTCTCAATTTTTTTAATCTACAGGATTCTCTTATGGCGATTCCTCTCATGACTGCTTTCATAGTGTCCCATAACACTCCTATTTTATTCCCACCTGCTTCATTAAATGACCATATTTCCAACCATTCTTTCTTAACTTTATCCACAACCTCTGTATGTTGAAAAATATTGGAGTCCATTCTCCATCTTCTAGCTTCTCTATAGTCCTTCTTAACTTTCATCTCTAACACCATCAACGCATGATCTGTTATTTTTATCACATTAATATTTGTATCTACTACTTTTGAAATTAAGTTTTGTGAAATAAACATAAAATCTATTCTAGAATAACTATTATGTACAGAAGAATAATATGTAAACCTTCTTTCATCTCCCTTTAATTCTCTCCATATATCTTTCAAATCCGTAGTGTTTAATATCTTACTCAGGAGGGTACCTCTTTTATTCAACTCATCTTTTTTACATGTGGATTTATCTTTCACCTTATCCAGAACCATATTAAAATCTCCTGCCATAATCACATATCCTTTCCTAACCTTTTCCATTTCTTCAATCACAGTTCTATAAAATTCTCCTTGATTCATGTTTGGTGCATACACATTTACTAATGTATAATCTTCCTCCCCCATTTGACCTTGAATTATCAAATATCTACCATTACTATCTTTTATTACTTCTTTCATCACAAATTCACAATGTTTAGATATTAATATTGCTACCCCTCTAGATTTAGAGGTCCCAAATGCTTTTTCATATATATGGATGTTTTGTAATTTCAATTCATTGACTCCATCCTTTAGTTGATGTGTCTCTTGTAAATAGATAATGTCAACTTTACTTTTCTTTAATAATAATTCTATCCTCCTTCTCTTTAACACAGACCCTAGGCCTTTCACATTTAAAGTCGCTACCCTTATGTTTTTCCCCATATCCGTTCCTTTCTCTGCCTCTTATGCGGTCCCTTTGTGCATCTCACATAACAAAAACAAAAACAAAAACAACTAAAAAAAATAAATTCACCAACCTCTAGTTTCCTATCCCTATCCTTCTTACCTACATATAAATTATTTTCCTCCCTCCCGTTTCCCCACGTCTCACTAATGTTCGGCGCGAGCTCTGGGAGGGGGGGAGACGTCACCCCCACCAGTCCGGACCCCAGCCAAACCCTCATCCCAATTTCACCCCACCTCATATTTTTATCTATATATATACTCAAATGCCTTCCCTCCTAACTTTTAACATCTCTTCTTCTTTCTACCACCAAAGTCTAATCAGGTAATCCAAAACAACAATGAGAAAAAAAAATAAAAATAAAAAAAGGAAAAGAAAAAAAATATGAAAAAGAAAAAAAATTTAAAAAAAATTAAAAAAAAATTAAAAAGATCTTATTAATATTATAAAAAAATTTTTTTAATATTATAATAAAATGAGCAGAACAAAAAAAGAAAAAAAAATCCCAACCCTCATTACAAAAAGAAAAATCAAAAATCAAAAAGAAAAAAGAAAAAAAGGAAAAAAAAGGGAGGGTAAAGGAGAAAGAAAAAAAAAAAATTCTTCCGACATCCAGTAACGCCCAGTAATCTCTTCCAATTAAAGTATCTTCTCTCAAAAAATCTTCTCTTTCGGACTACCAGTCTTTACAAAGCTACTTGCTTGCTTGTCCCTTCACTCTCATCTTCTTGCCAAAGTCCCCAGGCTTTCATCAAATCCTTCCCATCTTCAAAGGAGTAGATTTTATGTAGGGTTCCATCCTTCCATATTTTCAAAAAGACAGGGTGGCCCCAGTTGTATCTCTTGCCGTTCTTAATTAAAATTGAAGTGATGGGCTTCATTGTTCTTCTCCACTGGCTGGTTTCGGGGCTTACATCCTGATAGATCTGAACTGAATTTGATCTATAAACTAGCAATTCAGGCTTTTCTTTAATGACCCTAAGAAACTGTTCTTTCTTCATATAGTTAAAAAATCTTAGTATTATGGGTCTTCTGGTTTTCTTTGGGTTCCCCACAAAATGTACTCTCTCAATATCTTCCTCAGCCACATGTTGGGATTTCATAACAGAATTAATCCAGTCCATCACTTCCCCCCTCAAATCCTTTTCTTTCTCATGTTCAAAATTCATTATTTTGATATTATTACGTCTTGAATTATCTTCTAAATAGATAACCTTTTTCTGAAGGTCATCAATCACTTGGTGCCGTTTTGATGCCACGCTCTGGAAATCTTCCAGCTGTTGCAACCTGCCTTCTGTTTTGCCTAAACTTGTCTTAATATCTGTCAATTCTCCCTGCAGTTTTTGTATATCTTGTCCCATCTGTTGGTTCCCTCTTATTAAAATGTCCATTTTAGAGAGTACCTGTCCAAGTTGTCCTTCCATTCCTTTCACGGAAGAGGCAAGCTCTGAAACTTTTTTTTCCATGTTGATTTCAGGAAGGAGGGGCTCCCCCTCTTCCAGCCTTTTTAAACGGGCGATACGCTCGACACTATTATCTGATGGTTTATGGGGTTGTCCACGAACCCAGCTCCTGATTTTATCTCTGCCTTTTCGCATGTATAGACCAAGCTAAGCAAAGATTTATAGCTCAAGGAGTCAAGCCGTGTTTAACAGGCCATTTTCTGCCTCTCTAGCAGCCTCCGTCTTCTCAGGCAAAAACGAAAGTACTTTCTTCAGATAGATAACAACATGTTTACACTTCAAAAAGTGTTTCTATCTTTGCCTAAAGCTTTCATCAGAAGTTTAATCGCTATTTACTCACATTTCAGGCAGGGAGAAGGACATTTATCATCCTTTTTAGATTCCAGGGTGAAGAGATGAAAATTCAGCCGTACATTGCCATTCTAGCGGAAGTGACGTCTCCATCCATAAGATTATCTTTGAAATTTCACCTCCTTTGAAATTCTTTTCAAAGGCAATTTCTTTTCTATCAAAGGGAATGAGGTTGGCCAAAGTTCTCATGGGAGAACTATCCTACACGGCACTAGTTCAAAGCATAAATAATCCTCCAACCCTCAGTAGGTTTTGTGTTAATCTTTGTGGGAGGGAGGCAACATCGTGTAGCAGACAGATTGTACCCACATCTTGTGTCACACCCCAATAGAGGTTGGATGAATGTGTATTAGCACTATCTTTTCTTTAAGTTTAGTTAAAAGAGGAAATTACAGAATCTGGAAAAATGGGTCTCTGCCTAGCATTTGCAACAAACCACAGAGAATACGAGTATATTTCAGTCTTGCTAAATATAGAGAAATGCTAAAGCCCATCTCTTTTGAAGATGGACAACATGCAATTGGTGGATTATATTGTTTGTTTGTTTTTAAAGAATCAGTAGAGGAAACAACTAAGCAAACAAGCTATTAAACTGTGCAAACATCTTACAAGCTCTGGAAACAGAAGGAAATGTAGTGGCTGGCTGTTAAGTCAAGCCTTGTAATGCTTTGTACTTACTGATAATGTGGCATGTTATGGTCTCCAAAGGTTCAAGGAGAATTGAGCACATTGGTTGCAACCTTAAAATGTCTAAACGGTTTGGGACCTAGTGCTTTACAGATAGTTTTCCCCTGTTGCAGCCATTATTCTGCAGGTCAGGAGAAGTGTTATAAAAGCTGGAACAATATCGATTTAAGTGCAAAAAAGAGCTAGGGAGAAGTTGTGTCAAAGAACTTGAACCTTGATATACTCCGTTGCCTTTAGTACATTGGAATCTTTGATTTCTGTGATGATGATTTTTTGGTATAACACCAGGAAACAACATAAATACTCTCTAAACCTCTTTATTGCTGGTTGGATGAAGAGTGTAAGTTAGTATGGCATTTATATATACCTTATATAAAAATCTGGTCTCAGCTGCTGTGACTGCAGCAATGGTGAAGGACAGAGGTAGAAGTCCCTGCAGGAGGAAATATGAACATATCCTATTCTCTCTTTTTTTACTGTCCAGCTCTTCCCATTGCTGCTGTTGCCGTACAGTAATTCAGAGTCAGGAATGGATCACAAGGGCTAGTATTTGGTGCTAGAAAATCATTCAGCCTCTCATGACTTCTTTAAATGTCTCCCTAAATCACAAAGTTAGGATTATTTATTCTTGCCCAGACAATGACATATTGATGAAAATCCTGTTGCATACTTCTGCTGAACCAAAAGGAGTGATGTTGCCAGAAATGGCATATATCTGCTTTACCTCTCTTCCTATGAGTCATGCGCTCTCCACAGTCAGAGCAGGAATTAGTGGTACACTGCCACTGCCAGAGATGCCACTCCTATTACACCAGCGGAGCTATGCAACAGGATGCTGGGTATCATTCATGTTCTCTGATATGAGTCCTCTAAGATTGCTTACTCTCAGTTGGTTTTTGGATATGGACTAGGGAGAAGCACTATCTTGCCCTCTGCTTCAAGCAGCTAAATATCTTGGGCTAGCCAACAAATCCTTGTTTGTTTGTTTTTTTATTTGCTTAAATTGCTACTCCCATCGCAAGCTGGACTTTGAAACCAGGGGGCAGGCAGTGGAACTGGTGGAGTACTGGCATTCTGGCAGAATGAAAGCAGGTTGCCACGTTGCAAACCACCTGTGAAATGCTTTCAAGATCAATCCCATGCAGAGACAGAGACAAATAGCCTATAAAAACTTGGTGCGGAAATGTAACAATACATCTTTCCTATCATGGTATATGGCATATTTTGTTCTTTTACTTTTATATACACTTGCAGTTAAGCTGGTATAATGTTCAAAATCATGCACTGTTTTCAGTTTGATCCATTTAATGTAAAGTTGGACAGCTCCTCCAGAGTGGTTGTTGTTGTTTTTTAAAAAAAATTACAGGGTTTTATTTTTATTTTTGGAAGGAGCACATTAATGCTTTCCAGGATTTTAGCCATAAAAGGTAATCATGGACATTGTAGATTTGAGAAGAAAATGTTTTGCCTTCTCCAGGTATTATTGAAAGATTCATTGTCAAAACAAATTAGAATCATATCATTTAAATCTGGGTCTTTTTACTCTGTCACACATATAATAAGTGTGGTTCTTTTGTGCCAAAAGTATTATACATTACAAAAGATGATCATGGGAAAGCCAAATAACATTAAAGAAATGAACATATAGATCCACATAAGAATTGTTGGCTCTTTAATTACATTGATTGCATAATGAGTTAGCATCTCTTTGAGTGTTTTCTAATTGCAGTGAAATAGAGCATGTTGGATTTCAGCTGTTGTGATTGATAGTACTTGTTTTCTGATTTCTCCTCCAAAGTAAGACTCAAGGACAAAAAAAGTCACTCTGCATATGTGCCATCTCTTTTAGATCTCTGTTTGGATACCCATTGTGTTTTTTCTTGGATTGTCATTGTGTGATTGTGGAAGATCTGAGGTGGAAGGATTTGATCTACCAGGAACCATTGGACTCCCCAACTTAGAGATTACCCTGATAGTCAAACTAGATGTTTAGGAAAATGTTTATCATCTCCCATCTCCCAAATTTCCCTCTCACGGCATGATTTACTCAGCAATACAAGCCTAAGACTAAGAAATTTACCTTCCATAACCCACCACAAAGCTCACTGGAGTTAAAGATACAGAGCTAAGTAAAAACACACACTATGTAGGACATCTTTCAACATTGTCCTACAATTTTGTAATTGTAGCATAAACTTTGATTTTGAGACATACATTTCTTAGTGCACAAGGATTGGGAAAGCATGAAAGGTCCAAGGACCAAGAAAGGACAGGGACCTAGAGATCCAGGTTGGGTTTCCAAATCAGCAGCATCCCATTCCCTGAGGTTTCAGAGCCAGAACCTGAGACCAGGGTCTGGACCCTTGTGATGTCACAGAGGCAAGGCAGTCAAGGGATTTGAGTAAGGGGTGGAATTGCTGTGGACCAGGTGATTGTGTAAATGGACACAAGGGAAATTTGGGTAGATAGACCCCAGAAAATACACCATATTTTCTTCTTCCCAGTGGCTTTGCCAGGAGTCTTACAGTGCAATATTATTTATTATTTTATTTATTATTTATTAAAATATTTCTATGCCGTCTTTCTCCCCAAAAGGACCCAAGGCAGCTTACATTACTAAAACAGTAGCTAAAGCTAAAACAGTAAGTCTACAAATATTTAAAAAGGATTAAACAAGTACTATATTAAAATGGTAACTCTTTTAAACTATATCTGTATACCCAAAGGAACATTCCATTGGATTCAGTGAGACTTATTCCCAGATAAGAATTTACAGGATTGCAGTCTGACTGCTAGATAAGTGTGTATAGATTCCAACGGCAGTGTAAGGTTTCTCTGCAAGACCCAGCTAGAAGATCTTAATAGGAGTTTTTGATGTAGTAGTTAGGATATATTTTAAAATTGGCGGTTCTGATCATGAGGCTCCTTCGTCGGGTGGGGTTTCTTTACCCTCCCTCCCGGGATAGCGCGAGATATGCGGGTCTCGCAAATGTGACCCGGGAGAGGAGGGGGAGGGAGCGCAGTATAAAGAAGCACTCCTTCCTCTGATTGAGGCTTGCATCCCACCTGCCCACCCTCGGTTCTAGTGTGAGTTTTACTGGTCGCCTTTTGGGGCTGGATAGGAATTTTTGACCTGTTGCCTGATTGGCCGTTGGTAACGGGGATTTTTCACCTATCCCACACTGGCAGAGGTGTGTAGGCATGTTATGGGTGGATTGTTGAATGGTCACAGTGGTGGGTAGTGCGGAATGAAGATGGTTTGGTAAGTCCCTTGGTGAACACTAATAACTCATACGACCTCCCAGTGCTGTGGATCGTGAGATTACAGTGTGTGTGTGTGGGGGGGAATGATGCGCTGGGGCCACACCCAGACCGATGGTCTCCAATGGGATGGGGACTTGAGGTCCGGGGGTGGTCAGATTAGTGCTGGCCAGGGGACCACGGTCTTCAGGACTGCGAGAGCTCAGGGCATGGGACTCGACCATGTTCTTTTGATGGGGTCCCGGGAGACCCCAGTTGCAAATCATGACCGCACTACGGCAGGTCCCCTCTTTATTTGTGGGGAGAGTGACATTTATGGTTTGTTAATAAAGTGTGGCCCAGCATTTACCCACAATCTTTCTCTCGCCTCATTATTCTGGGATGGGAGGGCAAATACACTAAGCCATTTGTGTAGACATTTGACCTACCTTACATAATCATTAATGCATAATTTTATTTGAAGACATATCAAATGGAATGGAGCTACAGAGACCACACACTCCCAAGTAACTGAAAAAGAAGGTATTCTCCAAGTCAGCACCCCACTTTTGTGCCTATTTGTTTATTTATTATTTATTTATTCAAAATATTTTTATCCCACCTTTCTCCTTAAAAAGAACCCAAGGCTTACATCATTAAAAAGACAATATGTAGAAGCTAAAAACAGTAGGTATACAAATATTAAAAAAGAATTAAACAAGTATTACATTAAAAATAGTCATAAAATCAATACTAAAACACATTTAAAACAACATAGCACAATCATTCATTGAAAAATCCCTCTCAGGCTACCAGTTATTAATGGAAAGCCTGCCTGAACAGAAACATCTTTGCCTGCTTGTGGAAGGACAGCAATGATGGGGCCAGTCTAGCTTCCCGTGGAAGGGGGTTCCAGAGTCTGGGAGCAGCAACAGAGAAGGCCCTCTCTTGTTTCCCCACCAAGCGCACCTGTGAAGGTGGCAGGTCTGAAAGAAAGGCCTCCCCTGAAGATCTTAAAGCCTGGGCAGGCTCATAGAGGGGGATGCAGTCTTTTAGATAGCTTGCACCCAAGCCATTTAAGGCTTTATAGGTTAAAAACAGCACTTTGAATTGTGCCCAGAAACGGATCAGCAGCCAGTGGAGCTGCTATTAATGTGCTGTCTGCAACTTTCTTCCATGATTCTATGAAATGGAAAATAAGTAGACACAGAAGAAAGTAAAAAGCCAACAACAACAACAACAACGATAATAACAATAACAGTTGTAGTAGTAGTAGCAGCAGCAGCAGCAGCAGCAGTAGTAGTAGTACAAAGAAATGTTTGGACCATTGACATTGCAATTCCAAGGGATGCCAGAGTTGAAAATAAAGAATTGGAAAAACTAAAAAAAACCCAAAACAACCAGAGACCTGGCATTTGAAACATCTCGCTTGTGGATGAATCACACTTCAGTGGTTCCCATAGTCATCAGGGCTTTGGGAACAATATCAAGAAATTTCGCATGGTATTATAAGAAGTTGCATATCTCAGAAATGACACCATCAGAGCATACATACTATGCCAATATTTAACAGCTACTTAGGTTTTTGGTTGGGACGTGGTGGCGCTGTGGGTTAAACCGCAGAAGCCTCTGTGCTGTAGGGTCAGAAGACCAGCAGTTGTAAGATCGAATCCACGCGATAGAGTGAGCTCCTATCGCTTGTCCCAGCTCCTGCCAACCTAGCAGT
Source organism: Intellagama lesueurii (assembly GCA_037013535.1). Lineage (NCBI taxonomy): Eukaryota > Metazoa > Chordata > Lepidosauria > Squamata > Agamidae > Intellagama > Intellagama lesueurii. The sequence goes on from JBAJHW010000005.1 coordinate 162,190,225, forward strand.
TCGAAAGCATGCAAATGCGAGTAGATAAATAGGTACCACCTCGGTGGGAAGGTAACGGCGTTCCGTGTCTAGTCGCGCTGGCCACGTGACCACGGAAACTGTCTTCGGACAAATGCTGGCTTGGAAACGGGGATGAGCACCGCCCCCTAGAGTCGGACACGACTGGACTAAATGTCAAGGGGAACCTTTACCTTTACCTTTACCTAGGTTTTTGGTTAAAACTTGCATCTGTTATATAATACCAGTCAATGTTTTTATAATTTTGATTGACTGTGCAAACTCTACAAAACAAAAAAGCAACCAATCAAAACAAACAGTCCAAAACAGTGGGACTTGTATCCCAGTAGACACATACAGAATGTAAGGTGTTCTCACATTATATTCCTGTCCTCAAGAAAAAAGCAAGCACCCTATGCTAGAAGTGATGCAGCCATGTCAGAAAGAGGACAGGAATCCTGTACCATTATCTGGAAATGGGAAATTGTAGAAGGCAGATCTTGCATTGCATTGTCTCAATTCCTAATTGGTCTCAATTTCTCCGAGAAGGTCTTTTCTGATTCATGCTCTGTTTAGTGGGAGATAATTGTAAAACCAAGAACTGTTAACTCATTTCCACTTCCTTTCCCACACCCCTTTCACCTCATGCAACCACATGTGGATTGCTCTGAGAGGAAATATTCACACAATTACAACACCTGAGTTTTAGAATGTGCCTTTTTTTTTTAGACCCCTGGCTGAAGGATTCTGGGAGTTTTATTTTTTTTAAAAGGAATATTTCCCAATCTCATGCTGTAGCATCCACCACTTTCAGCAGTTTTTCAGTAAACAAAACCCAGACCTTTTAAAGCTAGAAGCCAGGTTATCTATCAAATGAATAGGTAAATGTCCTTCAATGTGTCCTTGTCTTCTCTAAAACCTCAACATGTTTCTCTCTTTCTTTCCCTCTCCCTCCCTCGCCCCCATTCTCTTTCTCGTCTTTGGCAGAGAGGAGCAGAGTGTAAATGCCACAGGGCTGTAAAAACAGATTCTTCCTTCTGTGAGAATTGCCTGCAAAAAATGGAAGGTGATGTGTCCCTTGTACAGGACAGCTGTTCCACCAGTGGTTTGCCTTTGAATGCTTCCCCTGGCAAATTAAAGATGCTGGTAACTGAAGTGAAATGTATCAGAAGGTCTAATACATTGGGACTGCTTTGAAATGAACAGGGAAGTTTGCCCCCCATTCCTGGCTGTCATTATGTTGTGTCCTTTAACATTATAAGCAAGGCTAATTGAAAAAGCCAGTAACTGCCTTCTAGGTTTCATGTATATAAGCTCTTCTCCTTAATTTATGCCCGGCTTTTAAACCATATGGCATGTATACCATCAATAGCACATGTGCTGGTGCTAAACTGAAAACTTTTGATTTAAATTTTCCTCCTTTCTATACATGTAAGGACTTATTACAGATATACATTTTGCCATTTAGGCACACAATATGCAAAATACCATCAAGATAACATTTGGTATGTTAGATTTATGTTTTAAACAACCCATATGCTGTTTAGGATTCTCCTGGAAAATATTCTGGATTATTTCTGCATGAGAGTGCAGCAATGATCTTCTGCTGGTAGAGCAAGTCAACATTCTATAAGGCAATTCTAAAAATGGAGGCAGCCCAAACCAAAAAAAATATAAAAAAATTATACCTTTGAAACTGGCCTTCAAATCAGCACCAAATTTACCACAGGTCTGGCAGATAGCCTGTTCTTGCTCTATGCCAAACTTGGGGAAGTTTGGGCAAAGAGTTTTTAAAGTTATTTAAAAAATAATAATAAAACTATTATACCCACTCAAAATAGCTCATATAAATTGAAAAGACATTTTTTTCTTCTCTTGAAAGAGATTGGTTGGCACCACCATTTTTTTTTAACATTTAGAATGATTCCAAGCTGTAGGGGCTGAAATATTGGTCTTCAAAAAAGGCCTTTCAAAATGGAGAAACCGTGATTTCTTATCAGACTGAGCATGTGTAGAACAGCCTTGCTAGCATGCGCTTTTGAAACATTGTTGTAGCTTTGTCCGCAGAGAGGTGAGATATTTTAATAGTCTCTGCTTGGCATCTCTTTGTGCATGTTAGTGAAAATAAGATGGTATTCTGTAGACCATCTTGACTGCTTACATGAGTGTTGTCAACATTCATGTAATGTTTAGTATCCTTTTCCCTGCTGACAACATGGATACAATATTTTGCAGGAATATCAGGCCATTTCCTGGCATTTTTAATTGCAGATATAGAAACACAATATTCCAGATACATAAACTGGAGTTTGTTTTTTTTAAGATTGAATTAGCTGATAATGCAAAACTTTTAATTCAAGAAAATATATAGGAACATGGACTGTCGCATTTATTGGCAGTATTTTATGCAATTAAAATAAATACAACCTGTAAGCAAACAAGTGCAGGCACTGTGGGACACTATGAATCTGAACATATTATCATTCTGAGTATGTTTAATGGTTTGCATTGGCCATAACTGTAAATCCATGACATTAATCAGAACAAATCAACATTAAAAAATTCAAAATTGTACTGGATACTGCTATGCATAAAACATTAACCAAGTATCAAAACATTAGCACACACACACACACACACACACACACACACAATCATAACATTCTTTACACAGTCATCTCAGAAGTATTAAAAATTAATTTAGGACCACATTTGTTTCCACAAACAATTCCCTAGTTTGCTAGGTGTCCAAGTAATCTCCATACATTTGCATGTTTGCAAATATTTTGACAAAGCGAGGGGGGAAGGAAAACTCAACAAAAATTGGGACAATGCAGTGTCTGTGTATGCACATATATCCATCAGGCAGAGTTTTTCAAGAGAGAAACCATGTTAGTTTGTGCATACATCGGACAAAATAGATGCATCCATGAAAGCTCATTTTGAAATATAACAATCTTTAAGGCGCCACATTTTTATTTCCTACTTCTTTGTCTGCTGTTTTTATTTTTATCTGGTTATATTAGGCAGAGCTGGCTCAAGACATTTTGTTGTCTGAAACAGAATGGTACTGTCTACTCAAGGTAGACAGTACCTTAGGCCAGTCCTTGAGGCAGAAAACATCTCAATTTATTTTTTCCATGTTTTGGTAGTAAAACTTCAATAATTGTATATTAACTAGGTATACCTTAAATTTAGAAAACTCTGAGAAGGGTCACCATAGGTCAAAATTGACTTGACAGCATACAGTTGTTGTTAACTACTTGTTGTTCTTTCATCTGTCTAAGTTGCCTGATACAGCTTCAGGTTAGAGCTTGCCCTGGTACATCTCTATGTGTACATGTGTTACAAATTCCCTAAGGTTCTTTGCAGCTGTTTATGTGATGATACATCAGAAAAAGAATGCCATGGAGACTCACTGGATTTCTAAAGGTATCTAGTTTAATTTTCAATTACTCGGTATATCAAATTGATATATCCATTCACACACTGACATATACAGACACACTCATCTTTACATCCTTGCTTACCTACATCCATACTTGCATTTCCTACTGCTGGCTGGCCATGCCAACAAAGAGACATAGGGGAGACAGGCACACCTTGATATTTCTGTGCATGTCTCTCCAAATAAAGGCTGCAGCCCTCCTTCTTTTATAGGAATTTGCACCTTCAGGGTCCTCCTTGCTTTCCCATCATTTCCAGGTCTTATTTTCTACAGCTGTTTTCTTCTGAGTCTTGTTGACTCTTTCTTGTTTATCAGTTCTTATTTATTGCTTGTGGTGACTGATTAGTTCAAATACCTGTTTACAGTTTCTTCTCTGCATGGAGCACTTTGCCCTTTGGTCACTTAATGTTGAACAGGTCAGGCATCTTTGTCAGCAAAACAATTCTCTTGTCCCCCAGCAGTGTGTCCACTGGCCTGGCCTTATCATAATTAATTCCATTATTGTCTATTATTAACTTTTCATAACATATTCCAGATAATGATAATTTTTATCACATGGTACAGCGACACAGTTCTTTTCTACAAGGGGATGGATAAAGTAGATAGAGGGAAGCTCTTGTCCCTCTCACTCAATACCAGAACCAGGGGACATCCACTCAAATTGAGTGTTGGGAGAGTGAGAACAGACAAAAGAAAATATTTCTTTACCCAGCCTGTTATTAGTCTGTGGAACTCCTTGCCACAGGATGTGGTGATGGCATCTGGCCTAGATGCCTTTAAAAGGGGATTGGACAGATTCCTGGAGGAAAAGTCCATTGCAGGTTACAAACTATGATGGGGATGTATAATCTCCAGGGTTAAAAGGAAGGTACCTCAAAATGCCAGATGCAGGGGAGGGGTATCAGGAGACAGGTATCTAGTTGTCTCGTGTGTTCCCAGAGGCATCTGGCTGGACTAGATGGGCCCCTGGCCTAGTACACAGTACACAAACGTCCTATATAGCAAATAACTATTACATTTTTGGGATTAAGCTGGGGGGGCATGATTTGGAATCAGGATCCTTACAGTCAAATGAAGCTGTACAATTGACACATCACTGTAAGATGAAAACGCAGCCATAAAAGTGTTTCCTAGTACTACGTCTGAGCAATTAATATGCAAACTAAGGGCATGGTTACACTGATGATTTATAGGTTTCTGCCTCTATGTATTTGAAATTGATTTGTTAGTCACATGGGTTTTGTTTCGTTGCATGTATGTACTTTATGAATTTTAAAATCCAATTTTAATTTGGGCAGTAAACTACTTTTGGAAATTACATGAGATCATTTCATTTACCAGTGGGTTAATATCATGGCAGTGCCAGGTCGGATGGTTGCTATAGCCACTGATCCTAGTGCCTGGACAATCCCTAAAGCCCTATAGTCTTTGCCATTTGGATTATAGTACTTTTTGTGACCTTTTAAGTGCTTTCATTTATAATGGAAGTACACACTATGGAAGGCAGAGCAACAAGTATATGGAAACCTGAGGAGTGGACAGGCACAATAAAGGAAACATGCAGTTGCAGATGTTTCTGAGAGAATCCATCACTTAAGGGATACAGTGTTATTTCCCCCCTCCAAAAAAAGAAAATTAAAACATAAAATTGTACAAGACGCCCCTAGCAGACTTATGACAGAGGTGTTCACATATGTCGAACCAATGCAAAACAAATCCATTTCAGCATCATATTAAAATAAAAAGCCTCTGCAAGACCATTCAAAATAACTCAATTGGTGGCCAAACAAATGCAGGGTTAGCTGTATGTCATGTAGTTGTGACTTTTCAAATTGAATTTGAACATGCTAAATCCCAATTCAAACCCAGGTTTTATTGCTTATATGACCATGTCCTAAGTGTTCATTTAACTCCTGGTAACCAGTCACAGAACAAAGCAATTTGCCAGGTATGGGAAATCAGAAAAGTTCAGGGAATAATGTTCAAACTGTTTTTAACACTTAAGAAATCTTTGGCTCTTACACGGATCTCTCTGTAGCATCTAGCTCAGCCTTAAATTGTGAAAATCATGGATTGCTTGCAAAATAAAAAATGCTCTGCCATAGAGCAGCCATTCCCAATGGGGGCCATATGGCCCCATGGGGACCCTGGCACATTTGAAGGGGGGCACAGAATGGAAACAATTCTTCACATACCACATTTAAAGGTTCATTATGTGACTCATGCAATCCTGATTTGGTCTATATTTCTTTCTTATTGTTTTTATGGTCTTGGCCAAAAAAAGGTTGAGAATGACTGCCATGGAGGATTTCTGTATACCTTAAAAGACATGCTCAAACATTTAAAAAATCCTTCATAAACTGTTCAGCTGAAAATCCATATTTTACAAAATGTCGCACTAACGTAGGTTTGTCACAGGGCATGCACTGCTACTTCGTAGTTTAGCTTGCTAGATCCAGTACAAAATGTGTTTTTTTCCTTGGGATTAGCATACTGCAATATTCAAAAACACATCATGCACGCTCACACAATGGATTATAATATTAAACTAATTTGCTCTTAAGACAAGGAAGAATCCCTGCAATATAATTATACTAAAATGTCTGCTCATTATAAGCCCTGAGCCATATTGTTGTCAAATCATAAATAAGGAATGTTGTCCTGTAATCTGCAACAAAACCCTAAGGCAAATTACCTTATCCAGTTGATAATTTATTTCTTGTGGCCTGCTGCATAAACAACCCAAGCTCTGCCCTTTTGAATCACATCCTTACATCAGAAAAAGAAAGTCAGCCTTTATTTCCCTCCACCCCCATCCTATTATTTGCATGGTGTCTTCTGGTCATTTAAACTGCACTGCCCTGAATCTTGCCAACATATTAAAACTCACATGGGTTAGACAAAAGTGCACGAGAACATTAATTGAATTTTAATGAGATGTGACTTCTAGGGCATTATTTCACATATATGCATACAATTTAAGCACTGTTGTTTTCAGAATGAAATTAATCGCTAGCCACATTCAGTGAAGGATGCACCAAATTAGATAAACATACATAGTAATATCAGACTATGTTCTGGACCAATACCCAGCTGCAGGAAAGACTGAGAGCAAAATAAGCCAAGAAATATCTTTGTTTTCATGGGCCCAGCTATATGTGCATAAATGGGCCCCCGCTCATTCCATTTTAAGAGGAATCTTAGCTTTGATGAGATTTCCTCTAGTCAGCATGAACATCTTCAAACACAGTTTATGAAACTACACGTAAAAGCTCAATATGATACACAAGAAGAGCATCCTGCATTCTGCTAGCACAAATGAATTTTGAGCTACTGCTATAAATTCCTCTTGATCAATTCAGTTTGGTTCACTTATACAAAGGGGAAATGCCCTGTATTGCTTGGCCTGCACTGTGGATTGCTCATAGCTATTCTTAGACAGACATGTATTACATGCTTGAGTTGTGCCCGTTCATTGCATGTTTTGCCTAGTAGATTAAATAAAGGTTATATTATCAGATATTTCTAATTTAGAATCTTCACTAAATTACTTTGGTGCTCTACAGAGCAATCCTTCTTCAGAAGTAAAATCAATGGGAATTTCCCCCAGGAAAGTTTATATAATATTTGAACCTTAACAATACAATCCTAAAGCCAAATTTATTAGGAATAGCTTCTTCAGCTGGTAGGAATCCCATTAGGACAAGAAATGTCTTTAAGCTCTTTTCTGTTGGCTGATCAACACAGCCAACATGTCCTCTTCTGTTGGCTGCTCACAGAGATCTGCTGACAAAGGAATCTGGGACCTTAGATCACAAAGACCTGCCGGCAAAGCAATCTGGAAGCTTAGATCTACCCACAGAAGAGAATGAGAAGGGGTGGAGGAGGGAGGAGCTTGGAGGAGCAAAGTTAGGACAGAGCCAAATGTCCTCCATTTGGGGACACAGCTACTATTCTGGCAGAAAGTTAGGTTGAAGTGTGGGTACCCCACCTTGGCAATTTCCACCATTGCTGTGGGGCTGGCTTCATCACAGCTTCAACAGGCCTACTGACAGTGCTACTGGTCAGTTATGTTTACAAGATTACAAGGGAAGGTAAGATATGCATCCGATTTTCCCACAGATTATTTCTACCAGTCTGCTGAACATTGGCACCATCTATTTCGGACAATAGTTTCAATCACTTTGTGCTTTTGTAGTGCTTTTGTGTGCTGCATGCACCATAAATGTCAAATAAAATAAAAACGTAGCTGTTGCAACTGATAGGCATCATAGAGAGTTAGACTGTCTTAAACCAGGGAATATAGGTAGTTTGTAGACAACAGGAACTCCTGGTTTGTTTATTTGTTTGTTTGCTTATTTTATTTTTTGCTATTTTGCAACACTATGCCCACAAATAACTAGATACACTACAGAAGTTTAGAGCCCAGTGTAGTGATGACCTGTTGAGGGAGGCCAACAGGGGCAAAATGTCTCTGTTGGTCCTTCTTGATATTTTTCAGCCGCCTTTGATACCGTCGAACACGGTATCCTCCTGGGGAGGCTCTCCAAGTTGGGCATTAGTGGTCTGGTGCTTGCCTGGCTCCAGTCCTTCTTGGAGGACCATCCTCAGAGAGTACAGCTTGGGGAGAGTGTATCGGCTCCATGGAGTCTCAATTGTGGGGTTCTGCAGGGCTGAATTATCTCCCCAATGCTGTTTAATATCTACATGAGGCCGCTAGGTCAGGGGTGTGGGGCTTCATGTCATCAGTACGCTGATGACACCCAGCTCTACATCTCCTTTTTTCCAACAACAGTGGATGCTGTTTCGTCCCTTCAGCGCTGCCTGGAGGCCATATTGTAATGGATGCAGGTGAATGGACTAAGGCTGAACCTGGACAAGACGGAGGTCCTGAGGGTGGGTGGCCCCACCATTGGTGGTTTGGGAAGTTCCCTCTCTTTTTGGGGGAGTGACTCTCACCAAGAAGAGTCAGGTTCGCAGCTTGGGGGTCCATCTGGATCTGGTGCTCACCATGGAAACCCAGGTAGCGTCAGTGGTCCACACCGCCTACTTCCATCTTTGGCGGATTGCCCAGCTGTGTCCCTATCTTGATGTTGGGGCGCTCACCACTCTGGTCTATGCGCTTGTAGTCTCAAGATTAGACTACTGTAATGGGCTCTACATAGGGCTACCTTTGAGATTGATGCGGAAGCTTTAAATGGTGCAGAATGCGGCGGCCAGACTTCTCACCGGGGTGAGAAAACATCAGCATATATCTCATACTCTGGCTACCCTGCATTGGCTGCCCATTCGTTTCCGCATTGATTTCAAAATATTAATGATGACATATAAAGCCCTAAAATGTTTAGGGCCTCAATATCTATCAGAACGCCTTCTCCCACCTAGATTTATCCGAATCACTCGTTCTAGCCAGGATGGGCGGCTGAGGGACCCAATGCCAAGGGAGGCCCGGAGAGAAAGAACAAAAAAACGGGCCTTCTCGGCAGTGGCCCCTCGCCTCTGGAACAGTCTGCCTTCAGAAATTTGTCTGGCTCCCTCGCTGTGTGCTTTTAAGAGCAAACCTAAAACCTGGCCCTTTAGGCAGGCCTTTCCTCCCGTCATCATCTAATCTATTTCTTGCCGTCTTCAATTATATTAATATTGTTGTTTAATTTTATATTGTTATTATTTTATGGATTGTTGTTAGCCGCCCAGAGTAGACTTCAGTCTAGATGGGCGGGGTATTAAATAAATAAATAAATAAATAAATAGTGGATAGAGTAACAAACTAGGACTCTAGAGAAGAGGGTTCAAATCCCCACTTGGTCATGGAAACTTACAGGTGGAGTGGAACTCCTTATTTATTTTATTTATTCATGCCTACTACAGGTGAAAGTATATACATATTGGAAGGTTCAATCAGACCATTGAATGACCATTAAATTCCATTAATTGCTTGCCATTGTCTGCATATTATTCAAAGGAATGAAAGGAAGTGGGCTCAAAAGCCAAGTGGCTTTCTAACATCAGTTGTTTAGTAATACTGGGATACTCTTGCTGTCAAATTATGACAAACAGCAGCTTCCAACCCTGGCTGACATGACCTCATTTTACCTGCAGGCATAAAAGTTCAGAAGATTGCTATAACAGTAATAATTGTCTGCCTTCAAGTCAATTATGATATATGGTGACCCTTGACCAAGTTTTGGCAGTACTGTATAAAATACTCAGAAGTGGTTTACTATTCCCCTCTTCTGGGGATGCTCTGGAGCTGTGCAGCTTGCCCAAGGCTATACAGGCTGACTCTTCCCCTAGGAAGCATAGTGTGGAATAGAACTCAGGCCCAGGTAGCTACTCCAACTTACTAAGCTGTCAGGTGACCCAGAAAAATAGCATGGTCCTCAAGAAAGTTGATAGGCACCCAGCTGGTGATTACAGGATGAAGATGAAAATTTCCACATTAGTCACTAGACTCCCAGCTTTTATATAACTCAAAGGCACTGCAAGAAATTATTGTCAAAATCAGCTGAAAGTAGGGCCATTGGAAGCTTCCTTTTAATGAATCATACTATTAGTACACCTATCTCAATATTGTCAACACTCTGGTTCTTTGGGGTTTCAGGCAGGCGTCTTTCTTAGTCTTAGCTGGGAGTTGTACATGGAACCTGCTCTTAACATGTGCTCTATCACTAAACTACAGCCCTACTCAACTGGAGTTTTCAAAAGACCAAAAGATGAAAAGTATTAAATGTTTCTATAGCTTTTTTGTGTGTGCGTGCAAATTTTGGGAAGTACAGGGACATCATCTTTGTTAGCTTTCAGCAAATATAGCAGAGATGTTTCCTGCGCTTATTCCACTGACATGAATGAGAATGGCGAAAGAAGACAGCTATGTTTGTGCTTTTGCTGTGTTGCATCTCTGTTCATTGCACTGTGCCGGTATAATTCCCCAGTGCCTTTTGCCCAGTATATTTGTGTTTTGATTTTGAAAACCTCCTTTGTAATTGACTGATCCCAGTCAATCAAAATCAGATTCTTAGCCATAGCAGACTATCCATGTCAATGACAAAAGCCACTTAATTTCTGCAACTGAAAGCCCTGTGAAATAATGATGCCTCTTATGTAAACAAGGCACAGTTTTAGTTTAGCTTAGTGGGCAAAGGCTCCAAGAGCATTGAATACGAGGACTCTGCACTGCTGTGGGCCTCCCTGAAAGGGACGGCAGCTTAATTACAAATAAAATGATTTATGTGATCGATAGTTAAATGTGAAATATTAAGATTACTGCAGATTTTTAAAGACTAATTTATATGGCCTAACACATACTCATACACGTCGAATTTTATTCCTCTCCTATTGTGCTTAACAGATGCTCGTTAAAACATTTTTGATAAATATAGACCACATGTTATTGAAACCTTCAAAAACATATGTTAAGGAAATATGGTGGGGAGGAATTTTTATGCTCAAGCATTATAACATTCAGCAACTTAAGAAGATCTCCATGTAAAATGAACTCAAGAATGGAAATGTTGGGTTTTAGAAACAACTTCCTGAAACAGTCTTGTTTGTTTGTAGTCCGAATTCAAAGCAGATTTCAGATGTGAAATTTCCTGGGCACAGATTATTGATTTAACACATGTGTTGTACCCTCTTGCCAATTCTGGCCGAAGGAGAAGGTTTGGGAACAGCCCAACCTCCTAAGAAAGGCAGCTGTAAAGAAACAAAAGGTCAGAAAGCCATCTGCTATAGGCCAGTGCAAGGCAGATTATATTCTCTGACTATTGCCAAAGTTTCTCAGTGGGGTCTCTCACTGGTCCTATCAAGAAGAAGACTCTACATTTATTTTCCTTATTTGAAGACATAAAAGTACTTCAATATTTTATCTTGAAATACACTAGGAAGGATATAAGGCAGTAAAATGTGACACAGGCAGTGAACTCATCAAGATCCACCTTCCTCAACCAAATCACATTCCGTTGTACATCTAAATGTGTTGCAAAGCATATATAAGCATGCACACATGGACAATTTGTCTCAGGCTGAGGACCTTGTACAGGTAACCAGTCAAGGTAAGAGGAGCCAGGATGCCTATACAGTACATTTTTGGTGCACAGAGTGTCTATGTGCAAGGTTATATGTTTTAGAGAGAAATAGGAAGAATGTATATATATATATATATTTTAAAAAACCCAGAGAAGTAAAAACAAAATTGTGGTTCCTTTAAGACTAACAGATTTATTTTAGTCTGAGCTTTCATGGTTTACAATCCACTTCTTCAGACACATGGGACACACGCATGTGAGGGTGAAGCTCGTTGCCAAAATGCTTCATCCTGCCACATTCATTGAATTGATGCATACAGTCCCAGCTGTAGCTCTCAAAGTGGGCTAGTAGATCACTTGCGGAAAAATTATTCTTTTGAATTACAAAACCATGCGAACTGTACCAATACAGTGTACAACTGCTGTGAGTACCAACACTGCATTAATCCTCTTTAAATATAATTGGGAGGAAAAGAAATGTTGTTCTAGAATGCAGACTTCAGATGCTTGCTTACGAAAAGAGTGGGTTTTTCATTACATGAAATTCTGTTCCACTGAAATCAATAACATCATATTAAGAAGCTCAAAAATCAAGGTTTTCTTTTTTCAAAAACACATAAACGTCCATTAAGATGAGGTTTTGTTTTTTTTAAAAAAAATTCTACTCTCCAAAGAGCCACTAATATTTGAATACTTCTGTGATGTTTGCAAAAGATAGTGATGCAGCTCTGTAATAACATTAAAGTACAGTTTGATTCTAGAATAAATGCCTTTGGTTATCAGTATTGTGAGTTCACGGTGTGTAATGACTCTATTACTATAAATTGTCACCTGTTTATACTGGCAATTATAGTAAGTCCCAGAACTTATAAAATAATGTTAATCTTTCTTTAACTGTGAATGATTCCCTGGCTAGGCAATTGGCATGCAAATTGGGGTTACTAGGCCTGGCAGAGGTGTGTGCAAGTAATATTTAGAATTGTCTGTGTGTGAGAGAGAGACATAGTTTTGGTGTTCAGAAACAAAGGATGCAACCTTTTAGCTATATGATACTCTTTGAGAAACTTCTGTTTGTACTAATACTGTACATCTGCCTCCGCTTATGCTGTCTCTGTCTATATCTATATATTTCTATTAGAGATGGTCACGGTCTGCTAGTTCAGTAATTCATGCTGGTTTGTTGGTCGGATGAACAGGTGTTTGGTACTTCCCAGCCTCGCCTCCTCCAGTGGGCGCCTACTCAGAATCAGTACTCAGAAGAGATGGGGCAGGGAAGCTGGGGAAGTGCCTCTGAGTGGACACTTGCTGGAGGAGGTGGGGTTGGGAAATTCCAAACACCTGTTCATCCAAAGGATGAACCAGCATGAACTGCTGAACTCTAATAGAAATGTTTCTATATATCTGTGGGATTCCCAATGTGCTGTAGTGGATATAGGTGATGGACTTGGAATCTGGAGAACAGGGTATGAATCCTTACTTGGCCATGGAAGCTCACTGGGGGAGTAAAACTGGTAAAACCACTCCTTAAATATCTCACCTACCTTGAAAGCCTTATTAGGATCACTATAAGTTGGTCCTGACTTGATGGCACAGAACACACACACAAACACACACACACACAAACACAAAGAGAGAGAGAGAGAGACATCCCCATATCTATCTATCTATCTATCTATCTATCTATCTATCTATCTATCTATCTATCTATCTATCTATCTATCTATCTATCTATCTATCTATCTATCTATCTATCTATCTTTGCCCGCCCAGCCCAGAATAAAGAGGCAAGACACAGTAGTTGGGTTAAAACTGGGCCACAACTTTATTAACTATTTAAATCTAAATTCCCCTTTCACAAGGGGTCCTACCGTAGTGCAAGATTTATCCAAACCCAGTGTACCCTTTACCTCCAGACCATGCTAAAGCAGGGCGAGTTCCTGGCTCTGAATCGTGCTGTCTTCTGTACAACACATCTTCAGCCTCCCCGTTATAGGGATACCCCGCACTGCCTCAGCCCACTGAGCCTCCTGACCCTAGGTGAACTCCTGCACGGGAGGTCCCATTAAAACCCACCCCCCTCACAGGCCCTACTGGCTCCACCAAACAGGGAGATGGGATGTTTTACCCACATCGGGTGTCCTCCTGGAACTCACCCAAACTCTTGCTCTCGCACTACCCGCAGCTGTGACCTATTAAGCATGACATTAACTATCAATTCCAATTTTATTTTTATTTTTAGATTTTAGATTTTATTTATTTACTCAAGCCACACTCTAAGAGTAGGAATGGGATGGACGAAAACTCACCTGCTTCCCATCTCCTGCCAATCAGGGAAGCAGGCCAAAAATTCCCATCCAGCCCTTAAGTGACCAGTTACTCTCATTCTTATTTCAATAGGGTGGGTGGGAGGGTTGCTCTCAGAGAGAGAGGCCAGGCACAAGGGAAGCTGCCTTTTAAAGGCTCTGCCTCCCAGCCCCCTACCTCAGTGCAGCGTCATCAGCCTGCACTGCCATCTCTGGGTGGGCAGGCAAAGTGCCCCTGCCATGGCAGCTCCGCGCCTTGTGGGGCAATCCATCTATGCAAATAAAGATAAATGTTATAGCAGCACCATTTTTTTTCTTTTCACTCAGTTAAAGCTACTAGCCTTGCTCTTGAGTTTCTTTCCACTTAGGAAAGTCAGGAGTACAATGTTTTTCATACTTGGAACCAAAGACTTATGATTATTTTCTATTTGTTGTATTTTCATTTTTTTCAAATAATGTTTTCATTACTTGGATCACTAAAATCCTTACTGTTAATTCCAGAACTGCATGGAGTCTGAGAAATCATTTCTGTGCAAATGCTAGAAGTATAGCATGGGCAATTAAAAAGATGAACTCACCACATTTTCTTTAGAGAAAGTTCATAAAACCACAAAAATTGGAGGTGGCTTTTCTGCCTATGATTTTTTAACTGCTGTCTGTACTGGTTGCATAAATGAATCCTAATGCATCATTATTCTGTCCTGCAGTATATGTCATTTCTGGTATAAAGAGGATGAGATAGTACTTCGTGAAAACATTAATAGCCTTAATGCTCCAACACGTAGCTTTTTCAAGCCTAGTGCCCTCTACATATTTTGGATTCCAATTCTACTGATCATTGATCACTGACCGTGCTCTCTAAGGCTGCTGGGAATTGTGATACAAAACATGTAGAGGATTGCTACTACTGGGTTGAAGAAGGCTACTGGTGAGCTCTCTCATTTGTAACCCAATGTATTCCCAAATCCGCCTATACCTTGACGAGGGCTCCCTCAGGTCATAAACCCTCTTTATGTGGAGCTGCCCTTGAGGTTGAGCCAGAGATGACCACAGGGCCAGAACATGGCACCAGAGTGGTGGTCAGTGCAAGCAAATTTGATCACATCACTTCAGTTCTGACCAGCCTCCACTGGTTATCCATTGTGTCCCACATCAGTTTCAAGGTTTCAAGACTTTACAGTTTGGAACCACATTACCTGTCGGAGCATCTTTTCCCAATGGAATCTGCCCAGCCCACCAGATCGTCTCAGGCCAGGGTCCTTTGGGTAACCACCCTGAGAGAAGCCCAAAGGTAATATACTAGAGGTAGGACTTTCTCTGTGGTGATACCAAGATTATGGAACCAGCTCTTGGAGGAACTATGCTCCCTGTATTCTTTTAGGAGACAATTGAAAAACACTTTTTTTCAGAGAGGTTTTCCAATCAGACTCCAGTTGAGCGTTTTGCCTCTAGCTCCATTTTTCTGTGATAATTTGTTGGTGCCACTGGTTCTTTTCTTTTTTTAATGCTCTTGCCACATCGTTGCTATTTTGTGTTACATTTTAGTGTTCCGTTGTGAAGTTTTGTTTTTAATTCTTTGTAAACCACCCAGAATAGTGCTTTGGCACTAATGGAGCAGTATATAAATTGAAGTAATAAAATAAATAAATAAATCCTAAAGCCTAGAATTTTGTACTGTCATCAGGTATGATGATTGCCATCTAGGGACAACAATATTCCCAATTAGGGAGGAAAAGCCTTAACTTCGTATCTCCTGAGTATAAGAAGTGGGAAAATGTGGAGCTGCACATGGACAAGTAGCTGAGTGCCTACAGGAGGCAATAGAGGAAGAAAGAGGTGTCTAGGGTTCTCTGATGTGGTGCCTCTTTCTCCTGCCTGCTCCGTTGCTTCCTTTCTTACCTATACACTCAGACTTGACTTCATTTTTCTTCTATTACCTCTTCCTCTTTTAGTCATGGAGGCAGTCTTGGCAGGCTCCCTCATGTTTTCTCTCAAAAAATGTTGTTCTTTAATAAACATCCTTCTCTTCACTGACATTTTGTTGATGTTTTCAGCTTCTGCGCAGACTAACACTAAAAACATAACAAGAACTGTGTTGGATCATCTCAGAGACCTATCTAGATCAGCATTCCATTCTCATGGTGCTGAGCTCAAATGACCACATGGAAATCCCACATGGAGGACATGAAGGCAACAGTTTCCACCTCTTCATATATCCTAGTGATGTATATTTAGAATAATATTTCTTCTAGAATACTGATAAAAAGTACCATAGTATGTATTTTTAAATTACATTCAGTTACAAAACACAGAATAAGAAAATAAAGAACCAACCCAGCAACTGTAAGGTCTGGTGAACTGAAAAAAGATAAAAATAATATTGCAGTGTTGTATTCACAGAACATGTTAGCAACAAAATAAAGGCAAAAACAACAACTGTAAGTTCCAGTAAACTGGGGGGAAAATAACACATGTGAAAAATTATCAAATAATCAAACAATCTTACCAAGCCAAACTAACCTCGTGCCAATTTGTATATATGGAGGAAAATCCATTATTACTATTATTGGTATCCAGTGTGTGTGGCATGGCTTGGAGTTGCAATGAAGTGATGATGTGTTGAATTCATGCTTGTGTGTCTCCTTAACCTAGATTTATAATTCTTTCAGTTCTTTTCTTTTCCCTTCCAACTGTAAACAATATCTTCTTCAGGGCCTGCAAGTTATAGGGGACTGATGCACCATGGGGAAAAAATGTATAGGAAATTCTATTGTCCCTGCATTTTATGTAACTCCAAGGGCTTGTAACTCAAAATCTGGCAAACTGTCGCAACATGTATCCTTTTTAACATATATATCCTTTGTTTATGCTTTGTTTTCATGTATAAAACACGTACAACTATCAGGAACGTAATGGTATACTGACCTTGCTTGGCTAGAGAGCTGGCTAATTGTTTTGCAATAATTTTGTACACTATAGTTCAAGCCTCAATTTTAAATATTCTTTCAATTTTCAGGGCTGCTTTTTCTAACCCTGCTTTATTATTTCAACACTCTATACACACAACATTTCTCATCTTGACACAAAGTCTCCCCCCCCCCCTCCTTTTGAAGAACATATCAACTGATTGCATAAGGAAAAGTCCATTTGAATCATTCTGGCTTGAAAAAGGTAGAAGCCCTCAGCAGCAGAGGGAAAAACTTCATGTCAGGAGGAAAAGAGGCTGGCTGGATTGGAATTGGCCTTTGTGTCATGTGATCAGTAAAAAAATGCAAATTTGTCAATTTTACACCTGCAGCAAATCCTGCAGGTTTTGACTGTGTAGTCATAGCCTAAGTAATGTGTGTGAAAAACAAATTACCTGATTGTCATTTCAATAGCCATAAAATCTTCTGTTCAAAATGTTTTCCTGATAGACCTGCTTTCAGCTCAAATCAGAGAGACTTCTCAACCAACATTCAAGTAGGATGTAGAGCTGAAAAGTCTAGATTTTATAATGCTAAATACAAGCAGTGGACATTCTCTGCTTATTTAATGCTAATTTAGTGATCTCTTCATTGGGAAGGAAGAACTCTGGCTAAAAAGGGGTCGTGATTGTTAGATAAAGCTGTTTTTACTGAATGCTGTGTTCTTGGCCTTTTATGTAGATGCATTGTTGAGGGTGACCTTATGTATTTAAGACTGGAGTTAACTTCCGTACATAAGCTGACATAATATGGATGATTGCCACAAAAGGCCTCAGATTCTTTGTGCCTCAATGTGCCCTGAATAGGAGGTGTGATTTTTACTCCATGTTTGAATGAGTGTTGTTTAAATGGAGTAATTCCTGAAACACTCCCCATTGCTTCCATTTCTTTATGTTTTAAAAATAATTTTGCTCCAGGCTGCTAGGAAGTGGCGCCACAGGTTTTTTTATGCCCCTTTTTGCTCTCAGAAATGCATTATCAATATACGGAGAGTAAGAAAATGCCATGAGAGGAATTTATGGGTACTTGGCTTTACGGAAAGTAAATATCTGCTTTGAAATTGAGAACCAGCCAAGAGAGGAAATCTGAACCTTGAGCTAGCAAGTGGGAGGGTGAAGAGGCATTATAATAATAATAAAGAAATACATTTCTTTTAAAATAACAAGGTTTCTGTGTAAAATATTTTTCTTCTTTTGCCAAGTTGATGTAATTCAGGGTTTTATTCACTTCATTCTGGAGTTGAAATAAAAGAACCATGGATGGAGAATAGCAGTCTTAGGCCTAGGGTTGTCAGATTCAAGGTTAGAGAACATTTGTATACCCTTAAATCTCCCCCTGTGCTTGGACACAATACAGCTGCGTCTCCAACAAATATTCCTTCCCAGTTTCCTTGATACTTGTCCTACTACATTCACAGATCTCTGAGGGTGCATAATGAAAACACTGCAGATTTTTTTTTTAGAAAAGATGGTGACTGCCTATGTTTTTTTTTTTTCCTGGACTGTTTGTGCACCAGAATCCTGCATGTTGACAGACTATAGTTATGTCTTGGAGCAAAAGGTCCAACTACTTGCAGTGCACAGGGGTTATGTGGTAGGCAAGGAATTTTTTCCCAATAGTAAGCTACAGTAGAGAATGGTATCTGATGGTAGATATTTTGAGGGGAAAAGAGGATTATATTAAGTTTTGGAAATCATGTAGATCTTTGCCAGGTAAGATGGTAACTTGAACCTTGCTAACAACTTTAACCTTGCCAGCAATTTATTCAAAAACGTATTCAATAAATCTGTTATTCTATTGGACCTTGGCAATTTGGAGTTATTTTACAAATGTAGAAAGCGAAGCAGGGGTTCAACCATGACCTTTTGTTTTTATTTCAGATACATTAAAAGCCACCATATATAGTAACACACATGGTGTTGTACAGTGGACTGCAGATGGATGAAAAAAGTGTGTAAAAGGTTAGAATGAAAGCTATTCTTCTTGGTCTTCAATTAAATATTTATACCAGGACTGCACTTTAGTCTATAGAATCTGAAAATAAATTGACCGTATGAGCCTATTAAAGCTTTGTTAGAAAATAGCTGGAAACAATATTTCTTAGTTTCTACAGAGGATGCATCACCTGGTTGCTACACAGATGCCCTCACAGATATTCGGCCTGAAGGTCAGATGAGGGGAAAATATGTAGGTATAACTAGAACCATACTTTTAAAATCAGGCATTCTGGAAACTTGAGATAGGCACCTTTCCTTAATAGGTTCTAATATTCCTGAGGCCTATCTATATTCATTTATTAACCCCTGTCCATCATATTTTAAAAACAAAACTTGCATAGAGTGACTTGACAAACATTTTTTAATTCCATGAGAATGTCATAACATTCTTAGACTGTGGGTCCACATCTGTGAGGATTATACAACAACAACAAAATATCCCTGGAAGATTGAAACATCCAATACTGGGGCATGAGTCTTAATCATTCAATTTCTATCTCAGAATTTCCTTCAATAACTACTTTCAGCTCCAAGGTGTAGAACTTTACACTCATCCCTGTTAAATTTCCTTCTGTGGTTTTCAGCCCAGTGCTCAAGCCTATCAAGATATTTTTGAATTTTGTTCCTCTGTTCCAGGATATTAGCTATTCTACTGAACTTTGTGTTATCTACAGATTTTGTAAGTATTCCCTGCACTCCTTCATCCAAACCATTAATAAAAGTGTTGAAGAGCACCAGGCTGAGGACTAAACCTTGAGGTACCCCAATTATTACCTCCTCCCAGTTTGAGAGGTAGCCATTGATAAACACTCTTTCAGTATAATTCTATAGCCACCTGTGTCTCCACTTGATCATTCTATCCAGCCACACTTAGTTAGCTTGCTAATCAGAATATCATGGGGCACTTTGTCAAAGGCTTTGCTGAAGTCAAGATATATTATGTCTACAGCATTACCACCATATAGCAGGTAGGTTACCCAATCAAAAAATGAGAAAAGATTAGCCTGGCAGGATTTTTTCTTCACAAATCCATGTTGGCTTCCGGTTATCACAAGATTGCATTCAGATTGCTTACAGACTGACCACTTGATAATCTGCTCCAGAATTTTCCCTGGGATTGATGTCAGGCTGACTGGTCTGCACTTCTTTTTGTTCTTTTTGAGGAATAGGGACAGCATTAGCTCTCCTCCAATCATCTGGCACTTTGTCCATCATCTATGATTCCAAGAGTAGTCCTAGAACGAGTAGTCCTGTACAGTAGAGTAGTCCTAGAATGAGCTGGAATTTTTAGCATGTATACGTTACTGAAACAGTGACGTCTATGTTGGCTTGGGCATGTCGTGAGAATGGCTGATGGTTGGATTCCAAAAGATCTCCTGTATGGAGAATTAGTGCAGGGAAATCGCCCCAGAGGGAGACCACAGCTGCGATACAAGGATATCTGCAAGTGGGATCTGAAGGCCTTAGGAATGGACCTCAACAAATGGGAAACCTTGACATCTGAGCGTTCAGCCTGGAGGCAGGTGGTGCAGCATGGCCTCTCCCATTTTGAAGAGACACTTGTCCAGCAGGTTGAGGCAAAGAGGCAGTCCCGAAACCAGCAAAATCAGGGAGCTGGAGAGGGGACAGATTTTGTCTTCAGTGTGGAAAGGACTGTCACTCTCAAATTGGCCTCTTCAGCCACACTAGACGCTGTTCCAAGACCTCTATTCAGAGCACATTACCATAGTCTCTCGAGACTGAAGGATGCCTAATCTAATGATTCCAAGAAAAATAAGACAGAGTGGTTTATTCCTCAGCCAGTTCCTTCAGTACTCTTGGGTGCAGTTTATCAGGCTGAAGATTTGAACTCATTCAAAGTAAGCCTGTATCTTAATTAATTGTCAGTTACATTTGGAACGAAATGTGTGAAACAATTGTTTTAGCTGTTTTTGCTTCAGCAGTGAATCACCTCTGGTGGAGAACTTATTGTGGCTTCAGCTCCTTCCTGCTTCTGAGCTATATGTAAACTGGACAGCTGCTTAGACAGTTTTTAGCTTTTCCTTTCTAAAGTTGGTTTGCAGCTCCAAGGTTGCTGCTAGAGTCACAAATTATTTCTTTTTCTGAAGAGATCTGTCACCTTCTTTGCATATCCTCCCCTGCCATGTGCACATGTTTGTGAATTACCAATGACTGCAGTTCCATATAGCTGTCAACACTGAAGTACCATTGAAAAGGATAGGGTTCACATGCATAAAGCCAATACATTTCTGTATACAGTAATTTGTTTCACAGGTTATCTGAACAAGAGATCAAAACTATTTGTTTACTTGTTTGTTTGTTTATTTCTTCCCAATAATTGCTCACAATCAGTTAAAACAATGTTTATCACACCAGAAGATATACTATTAAACACAATTAAAGATATTATTAAAAACCATCATTGATAACACTTTAAAAAACTTTAAAAAAATTATTGGATTTAATAAATTCAGCATTCCACTTGGCACTAAAAACCTAGCTTAGAAAGGAAGAGGGAGCTGGGCAACCTGGTTTCTCAAGGTACATGTGCTCAGAACTATTAATAAAAATGAAACTGTTTGAGACATTATTTTTTTCCCAAATGCATATTTCTCACATGTTTTTCTTTTTCTCTAAATCTGCAATCCAATGTACACTTGCTTGAAAAAAAATCTTTTGAACTCAATTGAATTTTCTTCTGAGTAAATATGAACAGCTTCTGGCTGTATAGCTTTGTTCTTTCCATAAGAATAAGAAAATAGCAAAATAACCCCAGAAAAGTTAAATAAATAAATCAAACAATCAGTCAATCAATCAATCAATAAAGGGACATTGGTTTTGTAGTTTATAAAGTAAGACTTAGAAACCTACTCAAAGAGCCTTGTTGTACAGCTGCAGAATACCTGCAGGTTTCATTGCCATGTGAGGTCACTGAGTCAAGTACAGGGGTTGTATTTTTAAAAGGTTGAATAGCTTTATGATTATTGAGACCATTTATAGCCATGAAAGTTCAAACAATATTAAATGTAGCCAGGTCTTAGGCCCAAGGGCAAAAGTATCTTGTATGGCTTTTTAAAGGCATTTTCCCTAAACAGCAGGAGACAGAATTCTTCCACACAATACAAGGAGTAATTGTTAGTAGCCACCATGAATGTTCTTCACTTTCTAGTTTTTCTGTATCTGACAGACATTTTACAGAACTGCAAAACAATAGTTATGTTAGGGGCCAAACCATGTGTGGTGTTAGTACTCAAATTGTTTGCCCTCTAGGATAAGATTTCTCTTTCAAATATAGCCACCTTTGGGGAGGAAAGGAGTGCTACTGATTTGGGCCATGTTCACACCAGCAAAATGTTCCCCTGTTTTTTCATGTGTTTTAATCGCTGAGTAGTTGTACATTGCAGTAAGGTAAAGGTAAAGGTTCCCCTTGACAATTTTTGTCCAGTCGTGTTCGACTCTAGGGGGCGGTGCTCATCCCTGTTTCCAAGCCATAGAGCCAGCGTTTGTCCGAAGACAATCTTCCGTGGTCACATGGCCAGTGCGACTTAGACACGGAACGTTGTTACCTTCCCACCGAGGTGGTCCCTATTTATCTACTTGCATTTGCATGCTTTCGAACCGCTAGGTTGGCGGGAGCTGGGACAAGCGACGGGAGCTCACTCCGTCACGTGGATTCGATCTTACAGCTGAAGATCTACAGACCTTACAGCACAGAGGCTTCTGCGGTTTAACCCGCAGCGCCACCACGTCCCTGTTGCAGTAATGTGACCTATATCCCTGGATGTGCATTCTGACATGTTTTTAAAGTACCATGACAGTTAACAAAATTAGATGCACCATGTGCGGCTACACATCAGGAGCAAAACATATCCCTCCTTGGTTTGGGGCATTTTTCCCTCCATTAAAAAAAAAAAGAAAAAGAAAAAGAAAAATTCCAGATACATCCATGTGTTGACAATGCACTGAGAGCTTCTTGAACCCAAGCATCAGCCGCATCCTCTTACCTACCACCAAATGGACCTTGGTTTTCCGGAGAAGGGACATCTTCAGCACCTTGTCCATGCTGGTGGAGTTTGACATGCTGCTGCTGCTCCTGCCAGCGCCACCACCGGCACCAGGCACCACCGGAGGGGGGGGCAGGAGGGAGCCAAAGGCCGGTTTACGGGATGGCACCCCCGCCATCCGTGGCCTCTTGTTCTCACGCAGATGCATTCATGCAGTGGCAATGGCTGGTAATTCAGATCTTGCGTTGGCTTCTTCTTCCTCCTCCTCCCCACCCCGTCCGAGAGTGGGAGAGCAGCTGCTGAGACCCCAGCTCCTGATTTGGCCTTGGCTCCTGACTGTAGAGCCCAGAGCTGTAGTGGTGAAGAGAGGGGAAGGGCAGCTGGAACTTATGGAAGGTGGGGGGGATCACACCGAGGAAAGGAGAGGTGGGGGGAGGGTCTGATCCTGAGGCTGCAATGTAAACGGGGATCTCGGAGATTAGGGAAAAGGTTGGCGGAGGCTGCCAGGATTCTCAGGGCACATGGCAGGGATTGTATTTGAAGAGAGCATTTGACCAGAGTTAACTGATGCATCGACACAAATGCTGCAGGAACATTTTCTAAAAAGCAAACAAAATTTAATGGGACATCTGTATGGCAGTAATGACATTCTCCTTGCATGATACGATTTTTACACATGCCATCACACAACTTTTTTTAAAAAAATAACTGCAGCAAAAAGAGTAGAACCCCCTGGCTGAGTGATAAATCGTCTGCAGTTAGCATGGTCAGCAGGCAAATGATTTGATAATGGCTCTTCATCATGTGAACAGAAATTTATGTTACAAACCCAATGGAGGATAGGAAGGCTAGATTTGGCTGGTGTGACATGGCCTTGGATTGAGAAACATGAAGTGGGGAGGCATAGGATCTTTAGCCTTTTACTCTCTGTTATACAACCCTATTTGCATCTCTCCCCATCATTTTCATGGGAATCTATATCCATCTGCTCTGACTGGAGCTTTCTCTCCCATGCAGACTAGAGGCAAGGGGAGTACAGTGAAAATGAGGAACAAAATACAAGATGTCTTAATCTTGGGCCTTCCTCATTCAGTGCCTTCACCAGTCAGTTCTGAAAATAAAGATGAATGCAAACCCCTTGTGTGTTGAATATAATGTTATGAATGTTAATTAATTAATGAAAAGAAAGTCTATCCCTTTTCTTGCTGCAGAAACCCCTGACACTATGAATAAAGGGCCTCCAAAGGCTGAAACTGCATAGGTACTTATGTACATTTCAGTAGTAAGCAGAAGACTGGAGCAAAGTTGTTAAGATGTCTCTCTTTCAGGGATACAAAGCAAGCAATAGCTAAAGATGGGAAGAGGAGCATGCAGCAGTTTGGAACCTACCTTATCTACTAAGCAATCTGCAAAGCTACACTCAAAAGTTCACTACACCTGAGATATCATCCTTTTATATACATGATAGTATTTCAGAAAGTATTTGTGAACAACTCAATTGCTTGTTTTTCCTTTGTGGTCATCACACAGGGCAGAAGATTAAGGAAGCTTCCAGCTGCCCCTCCTGCAATATTATTATCCTGACATGATTCCAGTGCTGAAAGAAAAAGATCTGCACACAAAGATAAATTGTACAATCAGTATTATAGAGATTGGCCCTTAAACTGTTCAAGGAAGAACAAAAATCTCTTGATGATCTGAGAACATTATTATGGCATAAGCTCTTATGGATCTGAGATGCATCTGACCATGTGATTATTTTAGGTACCATGCCATAAATTTAGCATACTCAGTGTCACAATATCTCTCTATGTGTTTGTATCCATGGCGAGTGTTCAATTGGGCACTGACAAAATTTAAGCTCTGTCAGCATAGTAACACAGCATCATCCTAGTTTTGAAACCATTGGTGCTACATGAGTGGTTATTGTTGGTACAAATATGCAACATCTGCATATGGAGATCCTGGATATTCCATGCCCAAGCCATGAAAAAGTCAAATCACTTGCATGATTTGGTTTTTCCACTGCTTGGAAATTAGTTGGTTGTATGAACATTTTGTCTCAGTAGGAGCATGTGCAACATCTATATTAGGGATGTGCAGTGGCCCCCTAACCCAGTCTGTACCCAAAGAAGGGCACATAGATTTGAGCCTGAACCACACTGTTTGTCTTTGGAAACATTCCAAACTCATCTTTGACCTTCCATACCAGTTTTTATGTGTTTTGGGATCTGTAGGGAAGGAGACATACCCATGAGTAAGGAAACATAGGCAGCTATGAGTTGGGATAGG
The DNA here is from genome assembly GCA_037013535.1 of Intellagama lesueurii. Lineage (NCBI taxonomy): Eukaryota > Metazoa > Chordata > Lepidosauria > Squamata > Agamidae > Intellagama > Intellagama lesueurii. The sequence continues at coordinate 162,215,256 of JBAJHW010000005.1, forward strand.
GCATTACATAGGACAATCCAGATTATTTCTGACAGAATTATTTGTCCATCTCCAGCCTAGAGAATGCAATTAAAATGTGAACAGGATAGAGCTGTTATGGTCTTTGAGAGTGACACCAACAACCAACAAGAAAACAAAGAAACAAAAGTGGGTTTGGAGAAGGAGAACAGACTCTGGTGTTCAAAAGTGAACCAATCAACATCTATACAGAAATGTAAGCCTACATCTATATCTCTGCACATATATTAAGTTTTAATTGTGCAACTTGGGTTTTTTGTATAACTCAGTGGGAGAAGAAAATTTGAGAATGCAGATCTCAGGCAACATGCAACACTGATGGAAGTCTTTTACAATCATTGAGGATCTCTGAGTTAGGTCACAAGGCTATGGCAGCCAATCTCCACATTCATATACATATGATACACACCCACAACTATCCATTCACAACACACACCTGTCAACTGAAGGTAATACACTGTGCATTTAAAGAAGAGGACAGTGGTTCACAGAGGATTATGCCTTTATATATTTTTTGTTAATCTTTAAGGTCTCATGAGACCCACTGTTGTTCTGTGCTGACACTTTTTCTTGAATACACATTATTTATTATTTATTTAATTAATTTTTAATTACATGCATACCCCTCCTTTCCACTAAAAGGACTCAAATGGCTTGAAAAGTTTTTAGAAGAAATAAAAACCAACATTCAGCCAAAATGTTAATAAAACCATATAAACCCACCCCACTGGAAAACCCTAAAAACTAAGGAAAGTACATTTCAAAATCCATAAAATTTGCAAAGGATACAAGTTAAAAACAGGACACAGGTGTTATGCTTCTGACTTGAGCTATTTTTTTCTTATTGGCATTAAATCATCACATGAAGAACCGTATGCATTTGCACTGATGCCTCCGTTGTTGTTTTTCTTCCCTAAAATTAGGTAATTTTGCTCACTAAAACAGTAAGTCTGACACAGAGAGTCCCCTATACCTGGGGAGGCTCCCAGTGAAATTGTGGACCCTACATTTCCAGAGTTCTGGCCCACATGGAAAAGCCCTTCACTAATATTGCTGGAATACACATTATTTATTATTTATGCTTATATTTATTTATATATATAAAGCATATTTATTAATATGCTTTTGAATTGTGGTGCTGGAGGAGACTCTTGAGAGTCCCCTGGACTGCAAAGAGAACAAGCCTATCCATTTTGAAGGAAATCAACCCTGAGTGTTCACTGGAAGGACAGATCCTGAAGCTGAGGCTCCAATACTTTGGCCATCTCATGAGAAGAGAAGACTCCCTGGAAAAGACCCTGATGTTGGGAAAGTGTGAGGGCAAGAGGAGAAGGGGATGACAGAGGATGAGATGGTTGGACAGTGTTATCGAAGCTACCAACGTAATTTGACCAAACTCCGGGAGGCAGTGGAAGACAGGAGGGGCTGGTGTGCTCTGGTCCATGGCGTCACGAAGAGTTGGACATGACTTAACGACTAAACAACAACAACAATATTGCTGGCCTACGTAACTTAGTTTAAGGCATGCTGACACAGTCTGCAATTCATTTATTTGTTTTCACCATTTAAGTTACCTACAGCAGCCCACCAAGAACTTTAAATGACTCTAAAGTCAGTCTATCTATCTATGTATCCATCTGTGTGCATGAAGAAATACATGCTTAGATGCATGACTGAACATGAAGAGGCATGGTATTATGCTCTTCCCCATCTCCTTATTTGAGAACCCATACAGTTTCTTCGAATGCTTCCAGTGGTGACAGCACCCATTGTCCTCTGACACCCTCAAGAAGTTCTACTAGAATGCCATTCAAACTCAAATAGGCCACTCTTTCCTCTTTCAGTGCAGTAAAAATGGGAAGACAAAACAATGCATCACTGTGAGCATTGATAATGCTGCAGTTTGACAGATACTGCTGGAGGGATCAGCACTTGATCCTGTTTTCTTTATAGCGTTTAATGATCTGGAATAAATGTTACAAAGCTCGCTAATTAAATTTAAGGCTGGAACTTGGAGACAGTAGACTTGTGAGCGCTTAGGAAGTCATAGAAATCAGATGTGGCCTTTCAAGTGCATTGTTAACAGTTCCTGCATATGGAAGATGTGTTCTTCTAGCTCACCCTTAACTCCTGCAATCATCATGGATATGTGAATTATGGATATGTTTGTCTTTGGGTAACAGGAGTAGTCTGTAGGGGCATCTAATGGTGGGGGGTAAATGAGTGAATCAAGGGAGGCTTTGAATCCCTGTTACAACACTTCACTGGTTGCCATTCCATTTCTGGGCCCAATACTAAGTGCTGGTTATGACATGTAAAGCCCTGTATGGCCCGGATTCCAGGCTATGTGAAGGACTATATCTCACTATATGAGCCTTTTCATCTCTTAAGCTCTTCAGTGGAGGCCCTTGTCTCATCCCCACCACCCTCTCAGGGATGTTGCCCTCCCAGGCCCCGAAATGAAGACGCCAGACAGTAATATGGGTTAAATACGGGCCACACTTTATTAACTCAATTCAGTCAAAATCAGTATCCTCTTAAAAAGAGGGGGCCTGCGGTAGTGCGGAGAAATGCAGGGCATCCACGATACCCTAATCAGTCAATGGGCGAGTCCCAGGCCCCCAGGTTCCAGCTGTCTTAATGACAGCAGGAACCCGGCCGGCCTCTAATAAACACCCCAGACCTCGAGCCATCTTTATTTGATGACTGTCAGTCCGAAAGTGGCCCAGCGCATCTTCCCGCCGCCGGCCCTGTAATCGCACGATCCGCAGAGCCGGGAGGTCGGATGCGCTGTTGGCTTTCCATAATTATCAAAGGGACACACCGAGACAACCAGTTTTTTCCCGCACTACACGCCCGTGTGACCAAGAATAACCACCACTCATATGCCAATAAACCCTTTTCCAGTGTGGAATAGGCGAAAAATCCCTCCATCCACAGCCAATCAGGATAGAGGTCAAAAATTCCTATCCGGCCCCATAAGGCGACCCCGAACACACTAGAAATAGGGCGGGCGGGTGGGTGCCTGGACGAAAAGGAGAACGCGTCGGGGGCGAGTTTAACTTTTATACCCACTCGCCCCCTCCCTTCTTCCCATGTGACCCGGTCCTGTCTGGCATCATCCGGGACCGGGGAGGGCAAAAACGGCACCGCATTTCAAGGACTTTCAGCGTCCTTCATGCGGCCGAATACTTGCCCTCCCAGGCCCCGAAATGAAGACGCCAGACAGTAATATGGGTTAAATACGGGCCACACTTTATTAACTCAATTCAGTCAAAATCAGTATCCTCTTAAAAAGAGGGGGCCTGCGGTAGTGCGGAGAAATGCAGGGCATCCACGATACCCTAATCAGTCAATGGGCGAGTCCCAGGCCCCCAGGTTCCAGCTGTCTTAATGACAGCAGGAACCCGGCCGGCCTCTAATAAACACCCCAGACCTCGAGCCATCTTTATTTGATGACTGTCGGTCCGAAAGTGGCCCAGCGCATCTTCCCGCCGCCGGCCCTGTAATCGCACGATCCGCAGAGCCGGGAGGTCGGATGCGCTGTTGGCTTTCCATAATTATCAAAGGGACACACCGAGACAACCAGTTTTTTCCCGCACTACACGCCACAGCATAGGGACTAGTCGAGACTAAGTCCCATGCCCGCCATCCAAAACCAACTCAGAACGCAGGCCCCCTATTATATCTTCGAGAAATATATTCAAGCCTATATCTGACAAGTGTACGCCATCGCTACGAAAATATTCTGAGTGAGAAGTTTGGATCCTGTGGTGGTTGACCACAGATCCGAGGCCGCCGCTGCAGACACCTCTACACACTTCCCTATTGACCCGACGTCGGGCCCTATTGATCTTTTCGTTGTTCTGTGCACCTCGCCAGGCTAAACGCGGGATGATATTGGACCATACTATCCGTGTAGCAGGATACTTTTCCTTCAGTTTCTTGAGATCTCTCAAGATATCAAGTATGACCGCCTTACCAGACAATTTGGGCAAATCGTTGCTTCCCAAATGAATTAATAAAATGTCTGGTGGTATAGAGCCGAAAGACGTCATCCTGCCGAGCTGGATCCAATGCATGCCACGCATGCCTTTCCATGTAACCATCGCATGGGCACCAAGCCCCAAATCTTTCCCCCACGGGGAAGATGCGGCATAACGTGCCGCCCAAAAAACATAACTGTGGCCGATGATCATAACTTGCCTTCGGCCGTCACGTTTCTCGAAACCTGAAACGATATAAACAAACCCTGCCTATACGTTAGGAAGAGGTCTAATGTATTTGTGATAACAAGCTGACGACCAGCGCCCCAACTGTTTAATTTGATCTGTGCTGTAACCCATAGCCGCTGCTGTTGATGCTGCTCCAATCCGAAAAGAATGCGTTCCAAATCTCATATCTTTCAATCCTATCCTCTCGAGTGCCTTGCCAGTCAGTGCCCAAAACTGATATTTCGTAAATGGTGTCCCATCTATATGCTGAAAAAATTGTCCCGGTTTTGAGCCCCTCAATTCCACGAATTCCCGAACTGCCTTTACCGGACAAATGCTTCTTACTCTGCATTGCCCCAGAATTAGTTGTTTGCCTTTGCCCCGTGGGTCCGTTTTAGACTGTCTAATAATGATCGTTAACTGCCCATCCTGTACAATAACGTCCCCAAATTGTAACGCCCTCTGCGAAATATCATTCTTTCCCATTGCCACGAGCTCACTAATCCTCAGTGCCCCAAAAAAGGCCAACAATGCAGCTGCGTGAACCAACGCCACCTCATAATGGTCCCTACACAATGCGCTCCATTGTTCACATAGGCAGCCAAGGAGCTCCGGAGATATGGGTGTCCTATTATCCCGTACTCTCCCTCTTTCTCTGGCCCAACCTTCCAGCATCTTCCTAATGCGAAAGTCACTAGAAAAATCCCGGTGACCGTTTGATTTAGCATGAAAGGCCAGGGCCGCCAGTTTTCCTTGAATGGTCCCTGTCGCTAACCCCTTCCTATGCAAAAATATTATGAATTGCTGGAGGTGTTCCACTGGAGCCGGCCATGTTTGTTCTAGCTTCACTGACTCCCTAAATTCAAGAAATTCTGTACCTGCTGCTATATAACCCTTTTTTGTCCTCGGGGCCAGTGCAAGATCTATTGCTCTCGACGCCTCCTCACGCCAATCTGCCAGACCTCCGCTGGAAGCACTTCTGGCAGATCCCTGGCCTCCGGTGCCAGTTCCCTGAAACGCTTGATCTGTTGGCGTGAGAGAGCATCAGCTATCTGATTGTCAAGACCCGGGACATGCCGGGCGTGCACCATTACATTAAACTGCAACGCCCTCAGGGTGAAAGCCCTGACTAAATACATAACCCTTTCTGAGTGTGATGTCAGGTTGTTAATGATGTGTACCACTGCTTGGTTATCACACCAAAAACGAACTACAGTGTTTGACCATTCCTCCGCCCAGAGCCAAAGGGCCCCGACAATCGGAAAAAATTCTAAGAACGTCAAATCCCTCGTTAAACCTTCCTGGTGCCATTCTTTGGGCCAACTGCCTGCACACCATCTACCACGAAAATAAATTCCAAATCCCAAAGTCCCAGCGGCGTCAGAGTTTACCTGCACATCCGCTTTTAGGCTAAGTTCAGACCTCCAGAAGGAAACCCCATTGAACTGATCCAGAAATTGTTTCCAAACTGTGAGGTCTTCCCTCATACCCTTGGTGACTCTGGTTCTGTGCATCGGCCGTTTTAAGCCTGACATAGCTCCACACAGCCGCCTCAAAAAGGCGCGACCTGGTGCAACTACTTTGCACGCGAAGTTCAGGTATCCCACTATTTCCTGTAACTCTTTTAATGTCACTTTCTTACTTCTCATTAAATTACTAAGCCTATTCCTAATGTTTATTAATTTGTCCTGAGGCAGCCTTGAAGTCTGTTGAAGTGTATCAAGCTCAATACCTAGGAAAGTCAGTGACGTTGCTGGCCCTTCCGTTTTTTCTTCTGCCAAGGGCAAACCTATCTCAAGGGCCATCTCACGGAAGGCATCCAAAATCAATCTACATTTTCCTGAATTTGCTTTACCACAAAAAAGAAAATCATCTAGGTAATGAGCTGTCGAATTACAGCCCACTCTTTGCCTAACTAGCCATTCAATGAAAGTGCTAAACTTTTCAAAAGCCGCGCACGAAATTGAGCACCCCATAGGGAGGGCCCTATCTATGTAATACTGCCCTTGAAATTGAAAACCCAATAAATTGAAGTCTAATGGGTGGACTGGCAAAATCCGGAAAGCCGACTTAACATCCGCCTTTGCCAGTTCAGCACCCACCCCGCAGGCCCTAATCATCCTAACTGCCTCATCAAAGGAGGTGTATCTCACCGAACAAAGTTCCGGGGGAATAGCGTCGTTAACTGACGTCCCCTCTGGAAATGATAGGTGATGTATTAGGCGAAATTCACCTGGGGCTTTCTTGGGGACAATCCCCAACGGCGACACCCTGAGGTTAGCTATGGGCAGTTCCTCAAAGGGTCCCAGGACCCTACCTTCCCGAACCTCTTTTTTGATCTTTTCTAATACTATAGCTTCCATCCCTTTCACTGATTTAAGGTTTTTGGCCATAAAGGCTGTTCTGACACCTAAAGCTGGGATCCGGAACCCATATCTAAAACCCAATCTCAAATATTCAGCATCCCCTATTCTTGGATAGTCTGTTAAACACTCTTCTAATACCGAAAGTTTAATTGGTGTGGGCCCCCTTTCCAGGGGCACCGCTGCTCCCTTCAGGCTTCTTACCGGTTCCTCCTGGTTTATTTTGTCGTTGTGCCCCTGCTTTAAAGCAGGATGCGTTAGGGTGCTTCCCCCCACAGGTAATGCAGTCATGTCTAAACCTGCAGGGGTGTTGGGCACAAAAGCCCCTAGAGTTGTACTCATAGCAGGGCAGGCGGGGTTGAACCACCTGTCCCGCCCCTGGGCGGGCGCTAACGTTCCCAGTAAATTTCTTGTTCAGATGGCCACTATCAAATCTATCGCCTAAGCTGCACTTGGCTGGCGTCATATGCTGTAGCCAAAGCCCTGGGTGTGGCTCATCCCAGCGTAAATCGGGCCTGATGGCGCTTTTCATTCTAAATGCTTCATCGTAACGAAGCCAAGCCTGCCCAGCAAAATCCGAATTTGCCCTACAGATAATGTCGAAATATTGAAACAACGCTGATGCTTTCCACGGTTGAGCCTTAACCAAAACACCTGCGTATATGGTAAAGCCCGTGATCCAATTAGGCCAATTTCTATCAGGCTTTTTCCTTCTATATTTTTCTTTTAATTTCTCATCATCCTTGTCAATTTCCTTGATTTCTACCTCGCAGTTAACCAGATCATAAAAATCCAGAAATTCGCCTTTCCAAATCTTTTCCTTAACCGCTGGGGTCAAATGGTCTCCTAACGGCGTACTGTAGTCAGCATAAGGCAGCGCCGCTAGCGGAACCGTATTATACCCTGTATTGGGTACCGAAGGGTGTTGCCATGTTCCTGTGCTCTTCCCCTCACCAGCTGCCCCTGCCGTGTGCGCAGGCGCGCAATGTGAGTTCCACCCACAACAATGTGGGCTTACTTGAGGCCAAAAACAACCAGGCCAACCCCCGTGTGCATTTCCACAATGTGGAGATGCACAATGTGCTTGTTGTGTGCCACCAGCCCAAGGCCATGTGGCCGAAGTAGACTGGGTGTTGTGCATGGCCAAACACTCACCGCAAGAAGTGGCTGGGGTCCCCAGAACCTCTACCGCCCGATGTGAGCTTGTACTGGGTTCCTCAGAGGTGTCACATCTGGCTGGAGTTTCCTGTACCGTCTCTTGAACTTTGGCCACTTCCCTCGTCCAGGATCTCCGACCGCCAGACCCCCTAGCAGTTCCTCCCTCCACGGCTTGATCCTCGTTTCCGTGACCCTGTTGGGATTCTAACGCAGTAAAACGGTCCATGAGTTGCTGAGTTAAGACCCTTAGCTCCGCCTTGCGGCGGCCCTTAGTGTCCCTAACCGATCTGCGAGGAGTAGCCTCCCCTTGTGGGGAAGCCCGTCTCACCATCCTCTGTGCTTCTAACTTAGATAACTTTTCTTGGAGATTTTGCAGCATCCCCCATGACTCATCCTCAGAAGACGAGGATTCCCGTGGAGAAATCTGAGGGACGGCCCTTTGCCTTTTTGCTGGCGTCTTTCCTTTTTTCACTCCACTTCCCTTCTTGGGCGGCATGATAACTAATTGTTCCTTAAGGGTATCTCCTTATTTCCTATAGTCGCTGTAAAACTTGTCCAAAATTTTTGAACCTTCAACCCTTACAGTTAATGTCCAGCAGGTGTCACCCTAAACTATCCTTGTACTGAAACCTTATGATAATTTGTATTATGTTAATAAATCTCGAATTTACTCAAATAATCATCTAACCTTAATGGGTTTGTTTTTTTTTTTTTTGCTTATTCTCTAATTTCTGTTATTATTATTGTTTATATCCAATTACCAAAATCTTGTACCCATGAATTGAACCAAAGACTCAAATAAATTATTCTTATAATTCAACGTGCTTCACAAAACCAAACTTGAACATGAACTGATTTTTTTTATATATATATTGCTTTTAACCAGTGAAACACACCAATATTTATAACTGTGAACCCCTACAATGAACTATTAATATGAATGATTATTCCCTTTATGTAAAGTACCTTTCCCCACTAATGATAACCAATATATGAACTTTGCTTAACTGTTAACTTAATAATAAATGCCTTATTTATATAGCACCTAAAATGGCGGCCAGCGAACCAGGGGGCGGGAAAAGGGGAAAAAACAAAATGGCGCCTGTGTAATTTCTCCTCCACCAAAGCAGCCGAATAAACCAGTACCTGCAACCCCTGAACAAACCAATCCACCCAACAGTGCTCAAACCCCCACTGATGTAACCAAGTAACCCCTGCACCGATCAAAAACAATGACCCAGCACATGCCGTGGCGAGGCGAGCCCGCCCCGCCACTCCCGCTCTTCCCGATCGATATTAGGGTGGCTGCAGTAACTTTAATCACTCCTCCAAATTAACTCCTCCGTCTTTCCAACTCGGCACAAGCCCAGGTATCTCACACCCTCAGTAGAGAGCCCCAAAGCCACCCTCCACCAAACCGCAAGCTCCTAGCGTTCTTTCGCTAGCCAACTCCGATCCAGCTCAGGCTCCCTCCAACGACTCCCAATGCCTGGACGAAAAGGAGAACGCGTCGGGGGCGAGTTTAACTTTTATACCCACTCGCCCCCTCCCTTCTTCCCATGTGACCCGGTCCTGTCTGGCATCATCCGGGACCGGGGAGGGCAAAAACGGCACCGCATTTCAAGGACTTTCAGCGTCCTTCATGCGGCCGAATACTTTGCTGAGAGGATCTTCTTTGTGAATACTCCCAGGTTTTGGAATGCCCTTCTCCAAGTAGGCTGGTTTGGCCTTCTCTTTCTTGTCCTTCTGTGCCAAGTAAAGACCATACTTTTTAGTCAGCTTTCAACCATTAATTGGGCAGGGAAGAGTTTGAATTTTGGGTGCTGTATATTATTTCATATATGTTTGAAGCTGTTTTAGAGATTTTTTAACAGGGTTGACTAATTATTTTAATACTAATATATGCCTAAGTGTTTTTAATGTAATACTTTATTGTGTTTTGAACTGGTATGACTTTTAATTATCTATGAGCTGCCTTGGGCCTTGTTATTGGGAGAAAGACAGCAGAGAAAGACTAGGCGACTTTCTGTGCCACGTAACAGCTTTGTACCACACACAGGCTAGCAGAAATGGCAGACCAAATTTGTAGTGCTGCAGAGGAGCAAGTATATTGCAGTATGCTGCATTCGTCCATTACTGCAGATGAGTTGTACACAATCCTGACCATGCTGCTTTCCATTGGTTTTGGATCTCGCATGGTATGAACACCATAGTGCTGCCTTTTGTTCCCTGTTGCTTTCTGTGCCCTTAACTAGCTTACCTGGAATGTTGGCTTTGTACATTCTTGAGGATCTCAGTCTGGCTATAGAAATAGGCCTTAGCAAGTTCTAGTCTAAATTATTGCCACATGGCCTACAAGAGTCTAACTTTGAGGAGTGTTTGGAAGCTTCAGTTTGTCAGGAACAATTTCCCAATGACATTAATGTGTGCTCACCAATAAGATTATCATATGCTAATTCACTGTTGGTTGCCAGTTTATTTTCAGACACAATTCCAAGTGCTGATAATTACTTTTTAAATTCTTCAAAGGCTTGGGGCCACTATATCTGATGGGCCACCTCCAGCCACCCCTGCCAGTCCATTGCCTAAGACTGTGTTCTACTTGTACTATAGGCATCACCTGCCTTAATCAAAGGGAAAGCTTCCTTTGATGGCCATGCCCAAATTGTGGAATTCCTTGCCCTGTGTAGCTTGGATGGCCCCTTCTTTAATCATCTGCCAGCTGGTGAAAATGTCATTACCCAAGCAAAATGTTTCCTTCCTGTGTGGATATACAGATGACCTGACATTTATATCTGTTCTGCCTGCATCCATTGCAGCGGACAAAAAAGCTCTACAGAGAACCATTAAAATTGCCCAGAATATCATCAGGCTCCAGCTATCAACCCTGGATGACATCTTCACATCCCGCTGTCTGAGGAAGTCACACAACATCCTTAGATACTTTCCCCATCCTGCTTACAACTTCTTTGAACTGTTGCCGTCTGGCAGAAGATACAGAACAATTAAGACTCGGACCACACGTTTTCTCAATAGTTTTTATCCCAGAGCTATAATTGCACTTAATAATGAACTTAAAGACCATCAGCAGTGAACAGTTGGACAGTGTTACTTAGCCTGCGGTGTAGATGTTTGTATTTTTAGTGGGGGATTTTTAGTGGGGGGGAGTGTTTGGGGATTTTTTTTAAATGTGTGTGCATGTGGGTCTGGTCTCTGGGTGTCTGTGTGAATTTCGTTGTATGTGTATACTATGTATAGACTTACAATGACAATAAATTTACTTATTTATTTATTTATCCATTGCACATTATTTTGTATTGCACTTCTACAATGGTATTAAGATTTTAATTGCTGTAAGCTTGCCTAAGTGACACGCTTTAGAAAAGTGGATAGAAACTCTAGCTCTGTATCCATGGCCTGTATATATTGCCCAAAAATCAATTGCCTGAAGATAACTGCTTGAAATATACCCAAGGATAATTCTAAGATATCGCCTTGATTTGCTTCAAGATATGCAAACGTAATGGAAGTCTACTTGAGTATGACATTATGAACAAAATGTCCTTCTAAACCAGATGGAAAGTGGCTTTGTTGATCAGTATTCAAGTTAAACTGTAATATGCAGACATGAGTAAGCTTAGATGAGCCGGATAAGAACACTGCCAAGGTCTTTGCCATTTTTAATTTCTGTTTTTATAAATTTATCAGATATGCTAAGTATTTAGGTCTTATTTGCATTCCCATTTCCATTTCTTATCACTTTTTCCTATTGCTTTTACCCCCAACCCTGCACTGAAAAGGTAGCATTCAATATTCATCCCATCTCATATTGAGTGCTGCCTAATTTTCCTGAAGATAGATAGATAGATAGATAGATATTTTTTCTCAGAAAATTTAAAACTAAAAACTATTGAAGCTGATTATTCAACTCGCAGATGAATTTTAGTGTTTCACTGGTGAAAGATTTTTATTTTGTCATTTATTTCACTAACGAATACTGTGTACCATGCATGAAAACGTAGGGCGTGGTTACACTGCTGATTTAGTTGTCTGGACATGATGGTCACAATACAGCTACAAAACACAAGGATCATTTTCATTTGCCTCAGTTCTAGGTTATATTTATATTTAGTGTTAAAAGACATGGAACATTAGGAAAGATTAAAAACTAGAATGGTTTTAGACATTGTGAATCAGTTGTCACATGAGCATGGTTTAAAGTGAAAGTGAAAGGCGTTCAGGTATATTCCCAAATCAAATTTTAATTCTCCCTCCTCACCTCATTTTCTCGATCCCCCAAAATCTGCTACTTTATTCTGCCTGAAACCTACCCTCCAATCTGCACCCCCTGTTGTACCACTGTGTAAAACATAGACACTGATCTGGCCATACCTTATCTCAGTGGAATGGAAATCATCTCTTTCGCCTTCCTTCTGTATCCCTCCAAGATCTGGGGCTGGGTTATGGAGCTGTGTGTCCTGTTGGCTGCAGTTAGAAGAGGAGCTTTATGAAAGCATCAAACCATCTGACTGGAAAGCAATCTGAAAATGCTGTGTTTCCAAAACATTTCCACATTTGCAATCTCCTATCATCTCTTTTCTTCCACCCTGTCATTAGTGATTTTGTGACAGGAGGAAAAGAGAAAAACCAGCAGCTGGTTAAAGACCTTGTTTAAAGAAAGGATCTGCATATTCCATATGATGTTTAAAGCAAGTTAAGTTGGCCACAGATTGTGTAGTTACATAGACTTCATTCATCTTAGTCCCACCATTCTGTGAATACCCATGAATATGTGTTGACCTTTGCATGAGTAACACTTAGCTTCCATTCAATCATTTTGAAAAAGAAAAGCTAATTAGCAGTTTCTCTTTGCAACAAAAGTTTGTTGAGAATTATTTTTAAGGCACCAGTGCTAGCTGTCAGAATCAACTAGGTTATTAGCATTAGAATCAGAAACACTTGTGATAAGAAAGAAAGATGGTAAATTAAACATTCATATTTTATCTTCATTTCTGAAATATATGTTCTTAAGTCTACTTTGAAGTACGTGATTAAACTCTCTGAAGCCTTTTTATCTCCTTCTGATTGCTAAAGTTTCCTATCAGTGCTAAAAGTACATAGCTGATATTATATATAATCAAAATGTTTCTTTATCTTCAAAAGTAACGTAGAACTTGTTATGAATAAATGAAAACAATGTGCTGTTTCTTGTTCATTAAATATCAATTTTAATGGGATATCCCCAGTAACAGTGCAATGCATTTCTGTTCCAAGTTCAAAAGGACACTCTTTGTTAGTGATCTGGTCATGAGTATAGAGGCTATATATATATATATATATATAAAACTCATTTTTAGGAGATAATGTTCTTCAGGCGGTGAAAGACATGCAGTTATCATTTTAGGAGCTTTTCACACCACATGTACTAACTTTTGCTAAGAGCTGGTTGTCGTTCCTTAATGGACATCATACCAAAGAATATCAGGTATTGACCTTAGACTGAGGCTTAAATTAAGCAGCATTGGCTATATTACAAAATACATGGGATTGTTAAACAGATGGAGAAATCGATTACAATTGTCAATGAAACTTGGTCCAGTAACTTTTGTTCTAAATATATAGAAGCAAGAAATAAGCAAAAAAAAAAAAAAAAAAAAAAAAAAGAGCAGTGAGGGCAGGGAAACTGGCTGAGTGAAGAGGCCCAAACACAACAGTATAAATCCGGGATATAATCTAATTGAGGCTGCTTTGAAACAACATGTGGTCCATGTAGTCTCTGTCCTTTTCTCTCCCAAACAAAAACATTTTCTACATGCAATGGCAACCCATTTTGGATCTAAGGTTAAAAGCATCCATCAGGACCTTGACCCCTTGTTGATACTAATAGACCTGAAGGAGATCTCCAATGCACCATTCTAGTCAGAATAAACTGAATACATTTCAGCTAGTATGGCCTGAGGATGCAGTCAAGGCACTTGCACACTGCAAAGCCACCACCTCTTCTCTAGATCCTTGCTTATTGTGGATCTTAAAATCAGCAAAAGACGTGACTGTGGAATGGGCTAAATGAATCTTTCATGAGACTCTACAGGAGGGTCATTTGGCCTCCCATTTAAAGGAAACCATTATAAAGTCCATTCCAAAGAAATCAAATCTAGCAACAGATGATTTTAATAATTATAGGCTTGTTGTCAACATGCAATACTTAGGCAAATTTATCAAGAGGGTGGCTGTTGAACAGCCCCAGACATTCTTGGAGGAAATAGACAGCCTAGATCCATTTCAATTAGGGTTCAGGCTGTGCCATGGAACTGAAACAGCATTGGTCACCCTGCAAGATGGTCTCCTGAGGGAATGTAACCCTGCTGGTCCTCCTGGATTTTTGTGTGTCCTTTGATACCATCAACCAAAGAATCCTTTCAAGATGGCTAGTGAGTTTAGGACTTGGGGCCTCCGTTTCTTGATGGTCCCAATCCTTCCTTGAATTTTGATCTCAGATGGTATGGCTTGAAGAGGTGGTGTCTATCGCTTGGGACCTCTATTATAAGGTCCCTCAGAGATCACCCATTTCCCAAATGCTGTTTAATATCTATATTTAGCTGATGGGATAAGTCATATAGAGATTTGGAGATCATTCTAATCAATAAGCAGATGACACACAGCTCTGTCTTTTCTTCATCTGCAGGTGAAACTATACAGTTCCTTGAACCCTGCCTAGCATCAACAGTGGGCTGGATGAGGGCCAATAAACTGAAACTGAATCCAGATAAGATGGAGATCATACTGATGGGAGGATTGTCAGACTAGTTAGAGGGATATTTATCTGGCCTTAATGGGGTTACACTGCCCCTGAAGGATCAGGTAGATAGCTTGGGGTCATCTTAGATCCAACTCTCTCCATGGAGGCACATATATCTGCTGCTTTTTCTGTCATGGTCCTATGGAACAAGCTTCATACAGAGATTTATCTGGCTCCATCTCTCTCAGTTTTTAAGAAGTTAATTAAAACTGAATTATATAAAGCTGCCCTTTACTAGTATTTTAACTATTGAGATGTTCAGATTGGTTTTTAATTTGTTTATTGCTATTTAAATGCAGGTCTTATCATTTCAGTTAGTGATAGGGTTGGTTTTTTTTTGTATTTATTGTATTCTGGGTTTTTTTAATTGTATGATATGTAATTATGCCTTGATGGGTTGTGAACTGCCCAGAGAGTGTTTGTACTAGTGGGGTGGTATAGAAGTTAAATGAGTGAGTGAGTGAGTGAGTGAGTGAGTGGGGGCTGAGCAATGTGAAAGGAGAGTTGAGAAGCCAAAGAAATACAGGGTTTGGTGACATTACACAGACCAGTTATCAGCAAACTGGTTGACTTTTAGGTGTTTTGAACTACAGCTTCCATCAACTCAGCCAGCACAGCCCATGGTTGAGGAGAATAGGAGTTGGTCATTGAGAACATCTAGAGAACGCCAGGTTGGGGAAAGCTGGGTTGGACCAGTTACACATGTCCCCAGTTAGGTGCCCCATTTCTCCCACAATTCTCGAACAACAGAATATAGGAAAGCAGCAGCTGGGAAAATACAAAATAGGAGGTAAACTGGAGTGCCATTGACTATCAGGAGTGTTTGAAACTGGGAAGGAGAAATTCAGGGTGAAATAGTGTCTCCCTCCCTGACAATGCTAAACAACAGCAGTACCAGCAATACTTAATAATTTAAAATTTCTGGCCTATCAATGCAATTTAAAGAATTGCTGTAAGATTATTGCTGGAAGAGTCTGCCAAAAGAATGGTAATTTGAATAAAATGACTACTAAGGCTTCTCCAGTCTTTTTGAGGAGTTCTTGTTATTGGAATTCCATTTCCAGTCTTTTTGCTTTACTTATTTATACAATACTGTGTTACTCAGATACAAGGACATAATGTTTATATTCCTGTCCTATGGGCTATCAATACAGTTAAAAATAAGTAAAGAATTGTGTTAATAGCATTCACTTCAGCCTTTGTATGCTTTTTTTTAAAAGATGTGTCCAAAAGAACTTCATATAGTACTGTGTTTCCCCAAAAACAAGACAGGGTCTTATATTAATTTTTGCTCCAAAAAACGCATTAGGGCTTATTTTCAGGGGATGTTTTATTTTTCTCATATACAGCAATCTACATTTATTCAAATGCAGTCCTGTCATCTTCTTCTGGTTGCTGCACAATGGTGGAGGGCGGGGTTTCACTTAACTAGGGCTTATTTTTGGGGTGGGCTTATATTACGAACATCCTGAAAAATCATACTAGGACTTATTTTCAGGTTAGGTCTTATTTTCAGGGAAACAAGGTAATATTTTGCCCTGCAGAAGAGGTTTAGACAGTATGTGATATTTTTCTGATAAGTAGTTATTCATGGGTTTTCTAGAGACCACTTTAGTTCATCTTTCTGTTACAAAGGCAAAAGTGGTATTTGTATAGCTGTTCACTACTTGACATTTATTTAATGCCAGCAATATTGTGCTGTACAAGCTTTCTTACTTCAGTTTTGAATGGGCCTGCTTAAAAGAAACTAACTTGGTTGTTATTTGGAATGGGTCCAAATTAATTGGTTATAACATCAGAAAATCTGAACATTCCAGTTCCTAGACTTTGTTACATTCTGAATGAGGTCTGGAGGTGCCCCATCCTCCAACACTCTCACAAATTAAGAGTCTGTTCAGACTAGCCATTTTCAACTGAGCAGGGCAGTTGAAGACAGGACATTTTGGAGATTACTCATTCATAGGGCTGCCTTGGGTCAGAGGTGTCATGAGATTGAAGGAGGGTGGGACTTGTGGTCAGAGATTAAAGGAGAGTGGGAATTGTAGTCAATGAGAAAGAAAGAAAATGGAGTCTGTTAGGCTTTAAAAATGAAAGGAAGACATGGGAATGTGAGAAAGGCAGAGAGGTTGTTTTTCTTAATTTACAGCCACCCTGGTACAGCGTGAATCCTGATAAGCGTACAAGGACGAGGAGGCGCAGAGAGCACAGACCCAAAAAATTCTTTCCTAATTGGAATGGATATAAACCACCTGCATCTTCATGAGAATTGTGGGTGGAATGGACAGTTACGCCTCTTTGTTGATTGGTTTATGGTCAAGAAGAAGGAGGTCCAGAGAATGTAGAAAATGGACAGTGGGTTATGTGGGAGAGATTCTCTTCTTGTTCGATTCTAGATCCATGATGATGGAGAGAGAACTTGATGGTTTGAGTATGTAGCTTGAAAGAGAGAGAATGTAAGTAAAGGAAAGAAAGAGGTGGGGCTAGCCCACCTTAGCCCAGTTTAGTGTTTGTTATTTTTAATGGGAATTAGTTGTTGTATTTAACTGTGTATTCTTTTGAACATGTTCTTTATGCTAAGCTTGAGCAAAAACAAACTGTTTCTATGAAACTATATATTTTCTTAATAAAAAATTAATCATAAAAATCTACACTAAGGATTGTCTCTTGGATCAGCAGGGTTTGGTTAAATCCAGAGGAGTGGTAACGGCCATTGATTAACTACCAGAGAAGTCCTAATTAACTGAGCTGTTGTGAGTTCTTAGGAACTACAAAGCCCATGTGTCTGTACTTGCAAAGTACTGAGTAAAAGTAAAGTGTTCTTTTAAGGTCAGGCTTATTCTAGGCGCAAAGGCTACGCACTGCTGGAGTTTGAGGACTTTCCCCAGCGAAAAGGTGGTAGATTTGTGGCTGAGGAATTCCCTGACCGAAGGACCCATGCTCCTCAGGGAGATTCGGTTCTGACAAGAGGCAACTTAACAGGACATAACAACAAGTCAGACTTGCACAGTAAGCCTGTGTTTACCTTCAACTGATGAGCCAGATGACCTGGATGAAGCAAAGCACAGTAAGGTCAGGATTCATAGTTACAGGGAGAAATGTACTATGAGAAACAGACACTGTTAACTACTTGAGGGAGGACATTTAAAATTTGGAAAACAAATCTAGTTTAAACTTAAGCTCATAGGGTGTTATGGTGGATCAAAGATTTAGAAAGCTTCTGCAGTTCATTAAACATAAGAGCCCAATTCCTTAAAACTGATTTCAGTCTACCTTTGACCCTCAGGGACTCCATATTTATTTAATTGTCTGGGTAAACAAGAGTTGTTCATTTTTGTGACATTATGTTGTGCCCCTGTCCTTGACTTCTGTTCATCTCCTGAACTTCCTTCCAATGAGAATATATAGTTGAAGAAAATAAATTTTACTGACCCAACAAGTTAACTTTGTAGAAGGAGTCAAAAATGAATAATTGACTAAAGAAAGTTGTACTTTGCCACACTTTTTGTCTGATTCACCAGAATGTATTGAAAATGGAGGAATCTTTATCTCTCTAGGCTGAGAATTCCATTCTACAGTTCCATTCTATCATTCTGCAATTTGTTCTAAAAAAAATCTTTTTCATATAATTTTAATTTCTTCAAAACTTTAAACCCATATTTTCTTCCAATATGTGTGAATAAATACATATATTTACATGATTACACTGTCAAAAACTGTGATATAGAGTGGGCAATGAAATTTATATCCTCAAATTAGTGCACCAGATATAATATCAGGTTATTTTATATAAGGATTTGTGGGATTCAAATTCCTTAGGTTTTATTTTTCTGAAACTAAAATGATAGTACAATAGGACCACACTATCTATGGGGGATCAGTTCCAAGTCTACCTGCGGGTGCCAAAAACTGGGTATAGCAAAACTTATATATTCTCTGAGTCCATCTAGTGGCCAGTTCTGGTAATAAACTTTGAAAACACATTTTCTGAGTTTTTAAAATTATTTTTAGGCAACAAATAACTGAAACCGTGGCTATCACAGTCCTACTATAATATCCAATGATGAGCTATCGTGTGGTCAAAGTACATATCCAAGAAATATCTATGTAAAACATCAAATCATTCCCCAAACAGACAACTGCATCAGAAGTAACCTATGCAATGCAATAAAAGAAGTGGAGGAGAATGAGCAGAATAGTACAGCAGTTAAAGATTTCAAGTCAAGGACAGCTGAATCTGTCATTTTCAATTTCTTAATATTAATGTTCATTCATCTCAAACTGCTAATTTTGCCCAGTTTTAAGTTGACAGATTCTAAAATTTGGAGGGGCTTTTCCCCCTCCAAAAAAAGGTTCATATGAAAATTAGTTTGTATGGTTTTGACTGTGATTTTTTTTTTTTTCCTGAAAGGTACATTGCTATGTGCAATTTTGCCTAATACACTCATTTTTGGCAAGCACTTTTCCTGATGTCATGAGTTTTTTAATGTTATCTTCATTTATGTACTTGGATCTTCATGTGCATGCTCTATTAATATATACATTTCTGTACTTTTTTAAATTGGAAAACTTCATTTCAAGATTAGGGCAAATGTTAATTTCCAAGAATGACTGAGATTTTGGTTCATGTATTTGTTTCAAAGTGCAATGGTCAGTATGTTTTCATTAAAATATGAACCAAGTAAATTTCTCCCACATCCACAGTATGTGCTTAAGAAACTTATTGTCTTAGAGTGTTATGTGGTAGAATGGAATACTTTGTTTCCAGATGAATTTTTAAAGAATGACATTGCCAGACAGTGGTGCCTAAAATATTCATAGATGAAAGTTTGTTTTATTGGTATTCAGCAGTTGGCTGAAATCATGTGAAATATTGATAAAAGGAATGTGATTAACGTGGGGCTTTTCAACTGTTGATACCAGGAGGGTTATGGTTATGAAGAGAACAGCCCCAATACATGGAAGCAAGCACCTGTGTAGACTGACAGATTTGAGAAAGATGATTTATAAAACTGTGGAAATTCCAAAGTTGCATCCATTATAATAAACTCATTGTTTGATCTCAATGGAAAGGCATATGCAGGGTATTCTTGTGCTAGTCATATTGCAATGTGTGTTGTGTGCCACTTCAGGTCTATGATGGTAGTAATTTTAGAAGAGGGAGCCATGTTAGTCTGTGCTAGGATATCAGGCAAAAACAAAAAAATAATAATAAAAAAATAAAGAAGACAAAAACACTGTAATATCTTAAAGACTAACTACTATATTTTCATGTGAGCTTTCATGGACAAGTCTGAGGAAAGAGACTGGTCCACAAAATCTCACATGAAAATATAACAGTTAGTCTTTAAGATGCCACAATATTTTTGTCTTTTCCCCCCCCTGATATTCAGGCTTATGGAAACTTTATGAGGAGCTTCATGGTGCAGTGGTTAATCTTCAGTACTGCAGTTAAGATTCTGCTCATGATCTGAATTCAGTCCTGACAGGCTCAGATAACTGGCTCAAGTTTGACTTAACCTTCTAGCCTTCCAAGGTCGGTAGACTGAATACCCAGTTCACTAAGGGGGACAATGTGTATCCTGGATAATTAAATTGTAAACCACTCAGAGAGTGCTTTAAGCACTATAAGGTGGTATACAAGCAGCACACTTGGTTTTGCTTTAGGTGCTATGGGATAGTATATAAGCAGAACACTCTACTTTTTGTTTTCTATCAATTAGTAATGCAGTTGCTGAACAACTGCCTAGATACCATTTTCAGAAAGTTAGGGAGGAGTCTACCTTAGCCAAACGATATCCAAACCCGGACTTGTGTTTTTCAAATCTTGTAAAGAAGTCACTCATGAATTGCATCTCCAGCCAGGAAGAGGATAGTGTAATGGAAAGGTGTAGCAATAAAGGGACAGACCTCATTAGCTCATATTCACGTTAGTTTTCATCGACTTGGTTTCTAACTATGGGGACCTTACACTAAATCAGTTTGGAAATTGTTGAAATGCATTTCATCCAGATATTGCTATAAATAGATTTGTAAAGATCTCCAAAGAGTAATGGCAATTAGTAAATAGCAAATACTTTAACCATATTAATCAATGAATATCAGAAGATAATATAACTTAACCCTTCCAGAAGTATGTGAACAGGTGCTAGCAAATACTAATGAAATAAGGTAATACAGCACCAAACTCATTGACCTCATGGAAACCAACCCCCTAAATGATGGCTAAAATCAAGGAAAACTTCTCTGCATCTCTCTCAAGCTCTGAATATTAAACCAGAAAAGGCAAGCTGGGCTAAACCCATAGAGAGCAAAAGCATCATACCTTGCCAAAAGGATGAATGTCAAAGTGTATCTCCTACCATGACAAGATTCTGGAACTCACTTAATAGACTTCAAAGCAAAGTAGGAAAAACAATCAAGTAGAATGGATATAGAACAAATAGATATGGAACAACTTTTCTGTGAATTTGGAAAAATTCAATCAATGTAGAATTTATGTGCTTGCAATTTATAAACTACCACATGTGCAAAAGAAGATCTAGTAAATGGCTAAGATAGTGCTATTAAAGTAGGCCACTTCTGGGCTAAACTAGTCTAATTGTTTTAATATTTTGATATGTTTGAATTTTATTTATATTTTATATATAATTTTAAATTGTGCAATGCTCTGATACAAATAAAGAAAAGAAAGATGTAACTTGTGACAATGGGTTGGGTTCAGACTCAGCTGTACTTAGAACAGGCCTGTTAAAATAAATGAGTTACAATCTAGCACAGCTTTTTTCCGAATCCAACCCAGTTAAATCAGCCGGTCATGACAAGGCATTGATTGATAGGCACCAAATAATCCAGCCATAGGAAATCAAGTTGTAAGGGAAAGTTTTAAATATTTTAATATAGCAGCAACTTAAAGAACAAATCCTTTTCACTAACTGACACCAGGTTAATGTCCAATCACCAGCTTTATTTCAAATCCATTTCCCTGTAATTTTTGAGAACCCAGGCCAGTGAGCCATTGAAAAAGAAAGAAAGAAGGAATTTCCTTGAATTGAAGAAATGTGCACAATATGCCAGAGAACTAAAGACAACTTAAGTATGCCTAAGGCAATGGCTTTGTCCTATTCCTGAATTTCCATTCCCTTATATTATTTGTGATTAGTCACAAATGGATTCTTATGAATCTTCTCTGGCATCACCCTTCTCATCTATGCTTGAAAGGGACAGAGTGTTGTACAATAAATAGCATTTGCTTGTTTGTCACAGTATTCATTCCTTGACATTAAGGGTTTTGTAGGCATTGAAATGCCACATGCGGTGCTATTCCCTGGTTCATATAAATGTTCTTGCCACTTCAGAATGGTTTATTTCATGAGGCCTGGAATGTACTTAGCTGTTGCAAATTACCATCTGATCGGCAATTTACTTCTGTTCTTGCTCGCCTGTGTCACCTGCCCTCTTTGCTCTACTTTTTCTGTGAATGCTGCACTTAAAATTGAGGAGTGGGTGTAAGTAACTTGGAAGGTGATAATAGAGGTCATGCCATTTAGTGGGATTGCATTCTTTCTTCCCCCAACCCATCTTCATGCAGCTTTTGATTTTCCCTTTCTCCTACATCTCTCCCAGCCCTACAACCTAGGTGGTCTGATGAATGCCAAGTAGCAGATGCTGTTGCCTTGATGCTGCATATCTGTACAAAGTAAGAAAGAGTCTGGAGTGTGTCTCTTCACATGGGGCATCCCATTTCCCCTGCTCTTCAGCTGTCACTAATTTGCTTAGCCTGCTGTTCGTTTGGTCAGGAAGCATTTGCTCTTCTGCAAACGTCTAAAGATTGCTCGTGCTCTTAGGCAAGGTATATACACACACACACACACACACAAATTCTCTCATGAAATCTTGTGGTCTCTTTAGACCATAACTTCAGAAGTCCCTTGGATTTTTCCACTGACTCAGTTGGCTTCTCTGTATCTCCTCTGAACCAGATCTTGAAACTGCTCTGTGAAGAGGAACTGCCATTCACAAAAGTGAAGTGAAGTTCAATGCGGCGAAGTCTGGAAGGATGAAGTGCTTGCTCATTAGTCTGACTGGAATACCACAGAGAGCCCCATCCAATTCACCTGAAAGTTCCTTTACACTAACAGCTAAAGTGAGCAGCCTGATTCTTTAAAAAGAGTTCAGACAAATGTGTGTTTCCCTATTGACTCAGAAACTGAATTTTTCTTACAAGAGTAAAAAGCCCACAACTACCATAGTAGCAGTAGCAGCAGAAGCAACAGCAGCCTGTAATAATTGTCATATAGTTTTTGAGTTTCCAGGTTTCTTATGATAAGTGTTTCAGCGTGGTATTTCTCTTTAGGGGAAATCTGCTGAATATTTTCTTCTGATGGAACTGCTTTTATCAGCAGAACCAGAAGGAGGTCATTTCCTTTCTACTCTGCAGTCTCTGTATACTCTTATATTCAGATATGAAGGGTTCGGAGATCTTCTAGAGCAGACTTTTGTGGGGGGGGGGCAGCCAAAGGGGAAAGGGCAAAAGTGGGCTCCCGTTCTTGCAACCATGGCCTCTGCCCCCACATTGATCTTAGAGTGTGTATAGTTTAAATTTAAAATGTTTTAAAACATTTCAGAATTATTGCATGACTACGGTGGGTGACAGTGCCTCTGGTTGTGATAAACATGTATTCATCCCACAGTAGCCATACTGTTGCAAAACAGACTAATTCTCATCACACTGGTCTGTTTTTTTAAAATCACATCTTTAAATGTTTTTTAAACTCATATATTCACATTTTAGCACTAAAAAGCCACATTCAAATAGCTTTCTCAATAGCATAGATGAAATACACTATGCTGTTTGTGAATTGTGCCTCTCATGAAGTAAATTAATGACTGTTTCAGTACAAGCATGGCTTAACTGAGTGGGCACATTATCATGCTAATAATATCGAATAATACCTAATAATGGGACTTTTCCTCTATTTGCTGCATACACTGGTTTGGATCCAGACTAAGTTAATTGAACACACATATCATTGAAGTCAATGTTGCATGTTAGTCAAGACATGTGTGGCACTGATTTCAGTGGAACTAACTTCCTTATATAGGGGATATACATTTGGAAGGGACAGAAGAAGCCATACTGAAACTTTGAGGGGAGAAGATATTTTAGAGTTCTACCTGATCAGATCAATGGCCCTGAAACGACCACTAATTAATTGCTGTGAATAATTTTTATTTATTGATTTAATTAATTAATTAATTCATTCATTCATTCATTTAAAATATTTTTACCCCACGTTTCTCCTTAAAAGCAAAGCATGCTGCTTATATACCGCCCCATAGTGCTTCAAGCACTCTCTGGGCGGTTTACAAGTTAATTGTGCAGGCTACACATTGCCCCCCCCCCCAGCGAGCTGGGTACTCATTTTACCGACCTCGGAAGGATAGAAGGCTGAGTCAACCTTGAGCCGGCTACCTGGGATTGAACCCCGGGTCGTGAGCACAGTTTTGGCTGCAGTACAGCAGTTTAACCACTGCGCCACGAGGCTCCAAAAGGACTTGGGGTGGCTTACATCATTAAAAGACAATCTTAAAGCTAACAACAAGTATATAAATACTAAAGAGAATCAAACAAACACTGAACTAAAAACATAAGCAACTCCAAAACACATTCAAAGCAGTAGGATACAACAATCCAGTAAAAACAAACAAAAAAAAACAAAAACCAACCCTCAGGCAGCCAGTCACTGAAAGAAAGCTTGCCTGAAAAGAAAAGTTTTTGCCTGCTTGTGGAAGGACAGCAGAGATGGGGCCAGCCTAGTCTTCTGTGGGAGGGAGTTCCAAAATCAGAGATCAGCAACAGTTATATGTACATGTGAATTTGGGGAAAATAGGAGCATTGTGACTTACAGCAGGTTCCAGCCTGCCTTCATTAATGTTTGATCCATCCTGGTCCACAAAGGAGGGATATCCAGTTAGACACTGGAAAAGAGGCAACAGGTTTAGCACTGATGTGGCATGTCCAGTATTGTGATTTCATATGAACCTAGGTGCTCACCTCTTCTCTCCCTGCCCACTACCTCCATGCACGGCTCTATAGCAGGTAAATTGCCTGTGAGTAAAACTGACATTTCTTCCATTGGAATTCATGGGGTTCAGTCTGAAGACTTAACATTTGCACTGCATTTGAATTTACAGATGACTCCAATGGAGAAATCAGGCCTTTTTCCTGACAATTTTACTGGCCACTTTATGATTGCTCCATTAGGTTAAGGGAACAAAGCCTCTCTAATCAGATAAACTGCTGTGATGCCCTGTTGCTCACAGAGCCATATAGGATAAAAGTAACATCATTTCAGTGTACTTGCCTTTTGTTTCCCTTGATTCTGTTTTTTAAAAAAGTATTTTTAATAGGCTTCAAATTCTTCAGACCTGATTTTTTTTAATGCTCACATGAGATCAAAGAATGAGGGAGAATGTTTGTGCCTCTTTTCTCTCCTTGAGAAACACATATAACTGGTACCTTTATTTTTCTCTCTCCTCTCTATCTCCTCACTGTGAACGCAATCAAGATGAGTTGAGCAAAAGGGCAAGGAACACAATCATTTTGATTCTGCCTCCATGAAAAGATTTAAAATAGAAATATTCTTCAGTACTAAGAGGCAATTTATTGGGTATTTTTCTTTAAGAGCAACATACAAGGCCAAATAAAGATTTTTCCTTTTCTGTAAGCTAGTCAAGGAATGTATTAGGGAGAAATATAACATATTCTGCAGTAATGTAGTTGGCAGCCATGTTTGTGCCTCTGTGTTTCACAATTTGCAGGTATAGCCCGAAGATGATGGGACTTCTTACTAGTCATATAAAGCAAGGAAACTGGGCTTACAGAAAATAGAAGACCAAAACAAGAGAAAGTGAAGACTACTTATGGAAAATTGATTAAACAAGACTGGAATGTCCTTCAAGAGGATGCTATGCGAAAATGCTTCCCACTTCACCTGGGAATTAAATATTCTGCCCAACTTGACCCACCTCTTTATCTTAATATAGTGACAATTCCAAAGCTAAGGTGGTCATATATGATTGCTTGCTGCAATGTGCTTCCAATGGCTCACATGAGGGGACAATTTCTCAAGGTACCCCTGGACCAATGTTACAGTGACTGTCCCCTGTTAGAACTTAATACGCCATCCCATAGCTTCTTTTACTGTCCAAAATATGCAATATCTTAGAACTTTTACAAGGGTAGCTTTCAAGTGAGATCAGGAAGATTCAGTCTACTGTGTTGAAAATGATATGAAATTGAAACAGAATTTCTCAGAATTATACTGATTCAGATTATTGACCTATCTACCAAGGCACGTGGTGGCGCTGTGGGTTAAACCGCAGAAGCCTCTGTGCTGCAAGGTCGGAAGACCAGCAGTCGTAAGATCAAATCCACACGACGGAGTGAGCTCCCGTCGCTTGTCCCAGCTCCTGCCAACCTAGCAGTTCGAAAGCATGCAAATGCAAGTAGATAAATAGGTACCACCACGGTGGGAAGGTAACAGCGTTCCGTGTCTAGTCATGCTGACCACGTGACCACGGAAACTGTCTATGGACAAACGCTGGCTCTACGGCTTGGAAACGGGGATGAGCACCGGCCCCTAGAGTAGGACACGACTGGACATTTGTCAAGGGGAACCTTTACCTTTGCCTGAGGATTAAGCCACGTGGGATGTGTAGCATATTTTGAAAACAGATGCATGTGTTTTATTGTACCACCTGATTTTCTCACTAGCATATCTTGCATTTGATGTGCTATGTTCTGCAACTGCCTGTTGAAATATTTTTTAAAAATCTGCTTAATTTGCAAATTTTATTGCTAAGACATGCAAATCTGAAAAAAGTCATGTTGTGGGAGAGAATATGGGTTATTATCACATACAGTACTGATTCCTGTTAATGCAGGGGTGTCTCTGGAGATACCATCTAAGTCTCTGGAGATACCATCTAGCCTTCTGGGCTTCCTTCAATGACTAAACCCACTTGTGCATGACACCATTGTTTGTGATTTTTCAGCATTTGTATGAGTTCCTAAAACTCTGAAGAGCATCTCCTATGATTTTGTATTTCCTAGTGAAGGGTAGAAGCTAAATGCACTGCTTTTATATCTTTGTCTCCACCCCTACTGGAATGTAAACAAATTAAATTTGGCCACTGGGTTCACCTTTGCCTTAACCCTTAATACCTGTAGTTAAAACCTCTTCAAGTTCTTAAAAAGGAGTCTTTTCTATCATCTGCTACCTCCTCCTTTCACTGGATATAAAACCGAACATTGGACCTTCTGCATGCATAGCAAGGCTTCCACCACTTAGCTACAATTTGTGCAAGAATTCAAATATTGTATGCTGTCCCCATAATAAGAATCATATGTTTGGATATCAGTTACGCATAGCCACATACAGTACCATTTTGCATTGCTGCTCTGATAAGCATAAAATCATGTGTCTGCAATTAATTAGTTGAATGACTTAGGAAAAGCAGTAACATTACTTGGAAATTAGTGAGCTGCGGTGCAAAGTCTCATCATATGGAGTCCAATCAAATTGAAGAAAGGAGTGCATGTTTCATATATTTCTCTTTTTTAAAAAAAGAGTACAAAATGATACAAGTTCAGTACTGTATAATCTGCTTGATAAATAACCCAAGGTTCCCATCAGACAAAGTGTGTTTCAAAACTGGACTCTTAACTACACGTAAAACATAAGATCAATTTTTCCAGAAGGCTGATGCCATATTATCAGGTACTATTTGCAGTAGACCACATTGATTGTTCCCTCAGTCTCCTTACTTAAGCCTTGTATCTGTGAAAGAAATGCAGAGAATATATATTGAATTCTCCATTTTTTTTATAGTGAAGAATTTTCAAATGCCATTAGGTTTTTCACTAATAGGTGAGAGCTTGAGTTGGAGATTGTGCATTTAAAGAGGCCTATACCCCTTATGTTGATACCTTCTGCCATGCCTAATGTCTCTGTGTTAGGCAGGGATGTCTGGCACAAGGGTGCCAATGAGGACCCCAAATTCAGTTCTTACAGACTACAGGTTCCAGAAAAAGTCCTGCACACAGAGAGATTTCTGCATGACAGTAGTGAGGGGCCAGTGGGATCCCATTACCCACTTGCTACAGGGCATAACGGTAAGGCTCCCTTTCTTGTGAATCTGTGTGGGGTTAGTTGATGTATATTAAAAACACATTTTACTGAGAGAATGTAGGTGCTGGTATTGTGAGTGGCAAGACGGGGAAGATAGAAAAGGTTTCAAAAGATGGAGAGAGAGTAAAAAATACACCTATTCTCTAGTAGTCCCTGGGCTGCCAGAACTCTTGTTGATGGGTTCTTAAGGGGGTGAGATTGAAGTGTGGATTCTTCATTGTGTGGCTTTTTAATAACTGCACCTCCCATTTCCATATTGATACATGTTCATACTTGCATGCTATGATGAGATTCTAGACTAAAAATGTGAAGAAAAATGACCCACCATTGGATAATATTTGCATTTTATTTTTACTAATGACCTCATTTTTCAATGCCATAGATAAGCTTCAGGACAGTCTCATCCCTGTGATTCATCAACGGTAGGCCTGCTTTATCACACAGTTGTATTTAAGGAGGGTGGGAAACGTTGGTAATGCTTCACAGCTTAGTGATTTCAAGAGATCAGCATTCATTATACAGTATCTTGTGGGCTGACATTTTTCTAAGAAAACAGAATACCTTGGAAAGAACTGATCTTTTAACATACTATTAAAGTACAGGTACCGTGGTAACAAGTATTATGGGTCATGCTTGTCTTGCTCTCTGCTTTCAGTTGGAGGTCATATTGCCAGCAAACACATACAGTGACTGTAACCACAAATGATGTAGGAAGACAACTGACAGTGTGCTAGAGAGTAAATAAAACTCTGTCAAGGCCCTTCAACAAACATTTCTCTCTACTATGATTGCATTTTAAGTTGTGTATTGCTTTCTTAAACAAGCCAACAGGTACTGAAACACAGAAACATTCCTCTATATCTAGAGGATGCAATGGTTGCCCTGAATATGTTCTTAGCATCCAATTTCCTGTAGCCCTTGCAACAAAGCCCATGATGAAGAGTTATGGGAGTCATACTCCTAAGAGTTGGCCATTCCTGTTCTATATGTTGAGGTCACATAACTCTTCTTGTAGGATTTTTCAATCAAGGCCAAAATGTCTCAGAAAAGAATTGCATATTAAATTTTCTGGGGGGGAAATTGCTTTTTGAGATTATTCTGAACTGTTAGATAATGCCACCCTCCCCACTGCATATGTACTAGAAAATATTTAATAAAATTAAAATGCATTTCTGCGTTAGAACCTTTGGTTTCTGTTATCAAATTGGAGAATACTGGACAATCATGAACCCAGGGGAAATTATAGTTTTATATCATAGCAATAATGGTTGAAGGAAGCAATGAGCTGGGCCTTTTTCCCCCTCTTTGTTTATTCTTACAAATGTTAACTAATGATATAGCTTAATTCAGTACTAATGTTAAATAAAGTGATAATTATAAAAGATTTTCTAAGAAATTAGCTTACAAACGTACAGATATTTACACAAAAACATGTTGGAGACTTCCATACCTCTTGAGTCTGTTTGGTGAGCTATCTTCTGTTTGTTTCGCTGCCCACATTGAGAGTGGAGAATGTAGGACTGTCATTTCTACTCCATCCTACTTTTTTTTTTTTTTCAAATAATGTGCTTAATTGCTGAAACAGGAATCAGGAGACTGAAATAATGTTTTGACCTTGTCTGACTGAAAAAGAATTTTGTCTATTCTGGGATGAATAGGGGCTTGTGATTAGTCATTGTATGATGAAGTCAAGCATCATTCTTGCAATCTGATGAATTACCATCTTTATTAACACTTTGTTAATGTGTGTGGGGGCCCTTCACTGCTACATTTCAGGGTGGACCCCCTGCACAACACTCCTGATTCTGTTTATTATTGTGCAAAATACCAATCATGCATTTTGCATATATCAAAGAAAAAAAGAAAGGATAGAAGGCAAAAAAAGGAAAAAAAGAATCCTCCATAGTTAATACAGGAGAGATATATGTGAAACATACTGAAATGCTATGCACATACAGTGGTGCCTCGACTTACGGACGTCCCGACTTACGACCATTTCGAGTTACGACTAGCTCGGGCCGCAAAATTTTGCTTCGACTTGCGGCTGGAGCTTCCAGTTACGAACAGAAAAAGGCAGGGGAAAAAGGTGGGAAATTCAAATTGCTAACCATTGGTAGGCGAAGAGGCTGCTTCTTTGTAACTCTTTCGCCCCAACGGTTAGAGTGAGTGCGATCGGAGGAGGCTTCGGACTGCTTGGTAAGGTAAGGTGCTGCTTTCTGCTTTTTAAAAACTGTTCTGGGAGGGTTTTGCAGCGTGGTTTTGGGCTGGTGGGGTTATGTTTCTGTGCTGTGATGGGTCTTGGGGGGTTGGTTTGTTTTTTGGGGTTTTTTTTTCCATTCCGGATGGGTCTTTTGGGGGGGTTTGCTTGCTTTCTGGGTTTTTTTCCCCCATTTCCGATGGGTCTTGGGGGGTTTGTTTGCTTTTTGGGTTTTTCCCCCCCCATTTCCGATGGGTCTTGGGGGGTTTGCTTGCTTTTTGCTTTGCTTTCTTTGCATTTCTGATGGGTCTTGCACGCTTCACTTGCTTTTTGCTTTGCTTTCTTTACATTTTCAATGGGTCTTGCACGCTTCACTTGCTTTTTGCTTTGCTTTCTTTACATTTCCAATGGGTCTTGCACGCTTCGCTTGCTTTTTGCTTTGCTTTCTTTGCATTTCCGATGGGTCTTGCATGCTTCGCTTGCTTTTTGCTTTGTTTTCTTTGCATTTCCGATGGGTCTTGCATGGTTTGCTTGCTTTTTGCTTTGCTTTCTTTGCTTTTCCGATGCGTCTTGCACGCTTCACTTGCTTTTCTCCCCCCCCCCCCTTCGGCCGGAAGGGATTAATTGCATTTCCGGTGGGTCTTGCAGTGATTTTTTTTTTTTTTTTTGGTGATCTTTTTCTTCGGCCAGAACGGATTAATTGCATTTCAATGCATTCCTATGGGAAATGGTGCTTCGACTTACGACCATTTCGAGTTATGACTGGAGTTCCGGAACCAATTAAGTTTGTAAGTCGAGGCACCACTGTTGTTAAATACTTGCTGATTAAAAATTATTCTAAAAACACAGGAGATTAACAACTTTCTTCTTCTCTAAAGCTAACTAACCTATTTAGCAATCCTAAATGTCATTTAATAAATTGTACCTGCTAATAAAAATATAATTTTAGTGACAAAGATATTATCTCCAGTACCAACATGCAGGAGATCAAGATGTTGAGTTCCTAAGTCGAGACAAATTGGAGGAATACTGAGACATGTATCAGTGTTATGCTTTTAAATTGCTCATAAACTCTTACTTATTACATCCAGCCTTTTCTGCAATCTACCTGGATCTAGAGACCGTAATATTCTGCAAGTTTGACCAAAAGTAACAGCTGCAAAGTAACTGTCCAGAATTAACAGAACATCAGACTTGCCTTATGCTCTGTTTATAAATCACTGACCCATGGATAGTTCTATGGATATGGACAATTGGTAGACAGACAAAGTAACTATTCAGAAGGTATGAATCATGGTTGGATGTGGACTTTTAGACTGATATTCTAATTGATGTTTTGCAGTTAATTTTCTGACCCTCAATCACCTTTCTTCTCATGAAGACCTTCCAATATGAATCAGTTTGTTTAGAAACCGGTGATATGTTTTCTCTACTCCTCTGAAGCATTGTGTCAGTATTGATGGATTCCAGGACTCTCTTATCACTGCTCAGTGATGTTCTGAAAGATAGCAATAGGGGTGAAGAATAAGAATAAGGAAAGTTTCTAAAAAGCCTTCAGCACAGAGGAAATTTTAAAAAGAAAGGGGGGAAAATCACCTCAGCATACTTATTACTTTGCAAAGAATCAGAAGCCCTCAAATTATCTCTTTTTATAAGAAACCCAGGCTGATCGTATAAGAGTCACAGTCAAGTAATTTTAAATAAATATTCAGGTAGATGGAGCGTTTAGCTTTGAGAATGGCCTTTTGTATACTTGGTTAAAGAATTACATTTCCAAAAATCTCCCTTTTCAGAGCATGTAGGTTTTAAATCTTCCTATTAATCTCAATCAATTTGGATTTATAACGAAGAGATAAACTGTAATTATAAAGTGAGTTGGTGTTATTGAATCAATTCACAGGCCAGTGCCTAAGGTTCCAGCTGCATTATCAAAATGGAGTGCCTGACACTTGAATTTCCAGACGCCGTGAAACGGTGTCTCAGAAGGACAACAAAGGAATAGGAAAGTAGGGTGTTTGCTGCAACTGAAATGAATGCAAATGACATCTCCCATTCATTTCATTTGCAGCAATCTGTCACCTTTTCATTTCACTCTCCCACAAAACTCGGGGAATAATATGGGAAATAGTAATGGTAAAACGGACAAAATCTGACCATTAAAATGTTTACCATTCCAGCATGGTGCTTGCAGATGTTACAAAATTGAAACGGGAAAGGTGTTAGAATTGCTGCTGGTTTCTATTCATTTGAATGGCAGTAACCCAGAATTCTGCTTTATGGTTCCATGTAGAGGGTCAATCCGTTATATCTCTCTTTCTCTCCCTCCTTCCCCCCATCCCTTTTAAGGACCAAATAGCATTTTTGTGAAGTTTATATCCCTGCTGTATGATGAAGTATAAAACAGGCTAGGATACTGAATTTCTTGCAGAAACCTGGTGTATGTTTAAAGAGGCATACAATTGAGCTTGGAAATATTACCTGGGATTTTAGTGTTTGGGAGCCTGATGGCTTTTCAAAATTCTGGTAGGACAGATGTCTAAACTATACCATTAAGGCCTCAAATTATCTCGGTGTACAATAAGTAGTTTGCATATCCACAAAGAAATGGTGGGGTGCAGTGATAAAGGAATGTACAGTGGTGCCTTGACTTACGAACTTAATCCATCCCAGAAGATGTTCGTAAGTCAAAACGTTCGTAAGTCAAATCAGCATTTCCCATAGGAATGCATTGAAAACTGATTAATCCGTTCGGCTGTTTTTTGTTCTTATGTCGAGGCGCCGTTTGTAAGTCAAAGCATTAGTTCCTATAGGAACTAATGCAAAAGTGTTTAATCCGTCCTCTACCACTAGGGGGAGAAATTTGTTTTTTAACCTAAGGTGACTTAGGTTAAAAAAAAGGTCAGGAAAGGAGGGAGGGAGGGAATGAACACCTTTTAAACAGAACACCTTTAAAACCAAGCAGCTTTAAACCAAACCAAGCACCTTTTAAACCAATTTTTACATTTTAAAATTACAGTACCAGGCAGTACCAGGCAGTCCAAAGTCCATTTCCCGCTTTCCCCACTTTTTTTTGTTTGTAAGTCAAAGCTCCGTTCGCAAGTCAAAGCAAAATTTTGCGAACGGAGCTGTTCGTAAGTCGAAATGTTCGTACGTCGGGGCGTTTGTAAGTCAAGGCACCACTGTATATGAATGCATCCAATCTTGTATAATGGTTAAACTGAAAGGCTTGGATTGAGGAGAACCAGGGTCAAATCCCAAGTCTCATATCTCATGATGATGCAACATGTGTGGAGTCTCCCTCTTGAGACATTATTTTAACACTGATCCTGACATCTGGCCAAGAGATGTTTGGAGTTTTCTGTTCTCTACCCCCTCACATTCTGTCATGTCCAGTCCACAGCTTGGGATGTCACTTTTTTAAATAGAGGGACTTGTTCCATTTCTCACATTCCTCTTTTGGAATCATCAGCATGGTGTTAACTGTTATTTTTACACCACTGCAAATGTTGTTCATTCTGTTGCTCAGTACTAATGTGTTACCATGATTCTTACTGGTCCAGCCATTGGAAGATATATGCTGCTTGCCTGCTCTCTCAAGGAAGCCTTTCTCTTTTTGGCTCCTATGCTTGCCCACTGTTGCTCCTTCCTACATCTTTCCACACCTGCTTTTGCACAGTCTTACCTGCACCCCTTCATGTAGTCTTGTCTGTACTTCCTTGCACAAATGTATCCAGCCATTCTTGCTTTCTCTCTCCGGCTCCCACTCTTACTTGCATGCCTCTTCTGTCTCTCATATGTACACATGTTCTCTTGATGTGCGCACACCCACTCTCTTTCTTTTTACAAGTGTGTCTGTCTCCTTTTGCTCTCTGTTTTAAATGTTCTCACAATCTTGTTCATGAGCCACTCTCATTTTTCTTTCTTGCACACATAAACACCTTTTTTTCCCCTCTCTCTCTCATGCTTACATCCTCCTGTCCACACGTTCTCGCATGTGTCAGCTCAGCACCCATTCTCTCTCTTGGGCACTTTCTTGTGTGCATCTCTGCCCATTCATGCCCTACTTCTTTCTAACAATTCCAAATGTTTAAAAATGACTTACTTCCCATGTCTGTCCCAACCTGAAGAAAGGTACAGCTGGACTCAAAATGTTTGCCTGCTTGCCTGTTTTTAGATTTTGTACAAAAGGCCACTTTTTAAAAAAAACCCAGTAAATTATAGTCTCACAACCTAACTCAAAACTTGGAAGTAATTAGTGACAAGACCTGCACTTCCTGCAATTGTTTACTTATTGTTGACAAGTAAAGTCATAGGATTGCAGTATATGCAGGGGTTCAATTCCAAGCTGCCCCCCGCAGATGCCAAAAACCACAGATATGCAAACTATATACAGTGGTGGCTCGCAAGACGATTGCCTCACAGGACAATTAATCCGCAAGACGATGGGTTTTTGCGATCGCTGTGACGCTTCGCAAGACGATGTTTTCTATGGACGATTTTCGCAAGATGATGTTTTCTCCCCCATTGGACCACATTAATTACTGTATTTTTTGCTCCATAAGACCCACTTTTTTATCCCAAAAAAGTGGGGGAGAAAGTGTATGAACCTTATGGAGTGAATATACTGTAAAAAATGGTTTAAAACCTCTTCAGCCACCCCCACCCAGAAGCCTCCCACAGTTCCAGCACTGTGCCAAAAGGCCTCCAAACCAGTACCAGGCTGCTCACTGTGGCAGCTGCATTGGACCTTGCTGCTCTGGCATCTGAGCTGCTGGCTTTCTGGGATCTGCCTCCTGGAAAGCCAGCAGGGCCAATGGCTGCAAATTTAAATGGCAGAGGATGGTGAAAACAGCCAAGGACCAAAGGGTAAAGAGATTCTAAAATAACCAGGAAAAGCATAAATGCAATCCCCCATTACCACAAATTATGCAGTTGAGTTCCCCACATTTGGGGAAATCACAGGGATCAGCACACCTGAAGTGCAATGGATGAGCCTCACCCTGGGAAAACCACTTTCATGACCATGGTATTTCCCCTGCAAGGTATGAGTTGCAGTGGCCCTTGCACCTCCTGCCCCCTTCTGTGCCCTGCCCCCCCAAGGCATGGTGACCCCCTGGCTGCACCTCCTGCTCAGAACAGGGCTGCACAGCCCCAGGGCCGCCAGAGGCCAAGAGAGCTCCTCAGTGTTTTGGGGTGCCCCGCGGGACCCCCATCAGGGGCTGGGTGTTCCTCCCACAATCCTCTAGTGCACAGGTATTAGCATATATGCAACCTTGTCTAACACCTTTACCGATAGGAAACCATTCTGTCTCTCCATATTCTGTTCTAACAGTAGCTTCTTGACCAACATACAGGTAACAAATCATGGCACATATATCTCTTTCAGAACAACTGATAGGTTTTCACGATCCAAGTAGTGAAAGATTTTGCTGTAGTCTATAAAGTGTACACTGAGCTTCTTCTGAAATTCTTTGGTATGCTCCAGTAGCCAGCAGATATTTCCAATATGATCTCAAGTGCCACTTCCTTTTTGGAATCCAGCTTAAACATCAGCCATTTCTCACTCCATATAAGGAAAACCCTTTGTTGTAACACCTTGAGCATCACTTTGCTAGCATGGGACATTAAAGCAATGGTCCTATAGTTACTTCACTCCTTGGCATTTCCTTTTTTGGTGATTGAAAGGTATCTTGAATGTTTCCAGTCTGTAGTCCAGTTTGTTTAGCATATTTTGGGCATCTTTTTAGGACAAATCCAGTGTCTATAGCTTGAAATAGTTCTATTGGTGTTTCATCTGTGCTGGACATTTATTTCCTCTCAATATTATCAGAGCAACTTTAACTTTACTTTCTAGAATTACAGGTTCATCATAGGATTCCTCTTCAAAACAACCTGCCACTCTTTTATCTCTTCTGTATATGTCTTCAGTATACCATTTCCAGTATACCTTCTCTTTTTTTTATCCCGGTGAGATAGTTTGCTTCCATGCTGGTCTTTCACCATTCCTAATCTAGGCTTAAATTTCTCTTTGATTTCTTTGATCTTCTAGAAGAGAACTCTTGTTTTTCTCCTTTTCTTCTTGTCTTTCTTTCCTGCACCAATTATTGTAACAGTTCTCTTTGTCTCTATGAGACAGTAACTGAAAAGCTGTGTTGTCTATTCTACTTCTGTCACCCTTTATTTTTGCTTCTGACAAAAATAGTTTTCTTCTTCTTTTTACAACAGCAATTGCTTTTCTGTATTCTTCCTTAATAATGTATCTAGTTCTCAGTCAGCTGAGTATGGTAATACAAAACTATTCTTTATGTGGACTTTAAATTCCTCAGAAATGTTGTTTAAATTATATTTTAGCACTACTATTCTTTTTGTGTTCTTCAGCTTTACTCTAATGTTTCATATAAACAGTTCATGACAGTACCACAATCTGCTTCTAGTCTTCTTTTGGCAGAGAGAATACAACTTCTCCATCTCCTGCTTCCAGTTACGTAGTCTGTTTGCTTTCTGTATTGACTGTCCAATGATGCTTGTATGTACAGTTGTCTGTTCAGTTGCTCGAAGCAGGTGTCTGTGATAAACAAATTGTTGGTGTCACAGAACTCTACAAGTAATTCTCTTCCTTTATTTCTGATCCCTAGGCCAAATTCTCCAACAACATTTGGTTCTGCTATGATTATAAGCATGTTTTGGATTTGGTGTTTGAGCAATTTCTTCCTGGATGGTTGCATAACAGTTTTCAATTGCATCTTCTCCTGCATCTGTAGTTGGAACATGAACTTGCATGATGGTTATGTTGATGGGTTTTCCAGAAGTGTGATTGATATTATTTGGTAAAACCTTACATTATGTCTCCTAACTGCCTATGTTACATCTTGCCTCAGTATTAGAACCATTCAATTTCTTCTGAGTTTATCATTTCCAGAGTAAAACATTTTGTGGTTGTCTGAAAATGTGCCATTCCAGTCCACTTCAGTTCACTGACACCAAGCACTGTAATATTTAAATGTTCCATTTGTTGCTTTATGGTTTTCCATTTACCTTGATTCATACTTTTCACAATCCATATTGCAATTGCATGTGTTGTGCAGTTTTAGACTTTCCTTTTACCTCTGTGTAGATCAGCCACTAGATGTGTTTTCAACTTACGTCTAGTTGCATCATTAGTGCCAGCACTATTTCTGTTTGTCCTTTGCTCTTCATATTCAATATTCATAAAAATGTACAAAGACAAACAGGCCACAAATCACACAACCTCTGGTGTCTGTATACGAATGCCAGGAGTATGGGAAACAAACAAGAAGAACTAGAAATTTTAATTCAGGAGGGTAACTATGACTTGATAGGAATAACTGAAACTTGGCGGGATGACTCCCATGACTGAAATACAGCAACTGAGGGATATAAACTGATCAAAAAGAACAGAGAGAATAAAAAGGGAGATGGAGTGGCAATATATGTTAAAAATACGCGTTCCTGCACAGAAATGATAACAGATGACAAAGAAAAGGCAGAGGTGCTCAATTCCTATTTTAGTTCAGTCTTTTTCCATAAGACAGACTATGAACTTCCAAACAAATTGGAAGTGCAAGTGGGGGAGATAGGATTGCAGCTGGAGATTGATAAACAAATAGTCAAGGAATACCTTACCACCTTGAATGAGTTCAAATCTCCAGGGCTGGATGAACTGCATCCAAGAGTACTGAAGGAACTGGCTGAAGAACTCTCAGAACCACTATCCATTACTTTCTTGAAATCATGGGAAACGGGGGAGGTGCCAGAGGATTGGAGGGGTGCTAATGTTGTCCCTATCTTCAAAAATGGCAAAAAAGAGGAACCTGGGAACTACAGGCCAGTCAGTCTGACATCAATCCCAGGCAAAATTCTGAAACAGATCGTAAAGTGGTCATTGTGCAAGCACCTAGTAAACAATGCAGTAATAACTAGAAGCCAACACAGATTTGTCAAGAACAAATCCTTCCAAACTCATTTGATCTCATTTTTTATCAGGTCACCTCCCTGATAGACAGAGGGAATGCTGTAGACGTAGTATATCTTGACTTCAGCAAAGCTTTTGACAAAATGCCCCAATATATCCTGATTAGCAAGCTAACTAGGTGTGTGCTGGATAGATCAAGTGTCAGGTGGGTACACAATTGGCTACTGCGAGGAGGTAACAAGTGAGGTACCCCAAGGCTCAGTCCTGGGCCCGGTGCTCTTCAATATTTTTATTAATGACTTGGATGAGGGAGTGCAGGGAATGCTTGTCAGATTTGCAGATGATACCAAATTGGGCGGAATAGCTAATACCCTAGAAGACAGAAACAAAATTCAAAATGACCTTGATAGAATGGAGCACTGGGCCGAAAGCAACAGAATGAAATTCAACAGGGAGAAGTGCAAAGTACTGCACCTCAGAAAAAGAAACCAATTGCACAGTTACAAGATGGGATATACTTGGCTCAGCAAAACTACGAGCGAGAAGGATCTTGGAATTGTCGTAGATCACAAGCTAAATATGAGCCAACAGTGTGATGTGGCTACAAAAAAGGCAAATGCTATTTTAGGCTACATTAATAGAAGTATAGTTTCCAAATCCCATGAGGTGCTAGTCCCCCTCTATTCAGCACTGGTTAGGCCTCACCTTGAGTATTGTGTCCAGTTCTGGACACCACACTTCAAGAAAGATGCTAACAAATTGGAACATGTTCAGAGGAGAGCGACAAAGATGATCAGGGGGGTGGAAACCAAGCCTTATGAGGAAAGGCTGAAAGAATGGGGCATGTTTAGCCTTGAGAAAAGAAGACTGAGGGGTGATATGATAGCACTTTTCAAATATTTGAAAGGCTGTCATACAGAGGAGGGGCAAGATCTGTTCTCATCATCCCAGAGTGCAGGACATGCAACAATGGGCTCAAGATAAAGGAAGCCAGATTTCGGTTGAATATCAGGAAAAATTTCCTAACTGTTAGAGCAGTACGACAGTGGAACCAGTTACCTCGAGAGTTGGTGAGTGGAGGCATTCAAGAAAAACTTGGATAATCACCTGGCAGATATGCTTTGATTGTATTCCTGCGTTGAGCAGGGGGTTGGACCTGATGGCCTTGTAGGCCCCTTCCAACTTCACTTTTCTATGATTCTATGATTCTCCAGTAGCTGGTTGGGTGCTTTCTAACCCAGAAGTCTCATGTTCCAGCACTACCTCTTCTTTCATTTTGGATTGTTGGGTTTTCCTGGTAAGAAACGTTACCAGTGATTTACCATTGCCTTCTTCTACACAGTAGCAACAAAGGTTAGCTTGAGTGTCACTGCCATTTTCTGTGAAAAATTTTCCACCAGTGTTGCATTCAGGTATCACTGCTGCCCAGTAGCTATCCTTCAGAAGTTTCCCCACCCCCATCACCATTGGAACTATTCATTCTCTTCTACTGATGCAGCTGTTATTTCCAAAAAGGGTGGTTGTAACTTAATCTGTTGCTCAGCTTTGGCCATCCTGCCTTGAGTAGTCTTGTAGGATTCCAGTCGCATAAAGGAGTCTAGCCACCTGACAGCATTGATCTTGGCTTCTCTGACACATGTAAAGCCCCTCACCACATTAAGGCATGCGTCCAAGGAGGGGGATGGTAGGTTACCTCTATATAAATAATTGTATGTACCTAATTTGTCTTGTGCTAGGTATCATGCAAGTATGTTATTTTTCCACAGACAGATGGAAAGTAAAATCGAGAATGATGAGGAATTGTTATGTCTACTGTTTGAGTGAAATTATTTCCCCTTGCCTGTGAAAGAATAAGAAGCATAACTGGTAGTGAATTAACTGAGTTCAGAGACAAACAATATAATGATATGCAATCTTTTTGATTTGTAACTAAATTTAAAGTTCTGCCACTTTTTTTTCTTTACTAAGGACAAAGACTTAGCACATTTAAAAAAATAACTATGGACATATCCACAGCAAAGACGGGAGAGAAAACTGTACCTGCATTATTTTCTTTAAATATTTCAGCCTGTGCAGTGTTTATTTATTTATTTATTTTAAATACACACTGAAAAACCCAAGGGTTTCTTTATTTGTCAAGGTTACAGCAATTATAATCAAAGGAGAAGGCATACAACAGAAAATCACTAAATTATCATCACTTCAAACTGGATAAGGAACATAAATGTAATCTTATTGCTGTATCTCACAACATATTTTAAGTCTGGACAGCTAACAGATTATATCAGGATTATCAATGAAAGCCACTACATAAACCCGCTAATGTTTAGCATCAGGAAGATAAGAAATACTGGCTAATTTTTTTTCATTCTCTTTGATTGAGGTTGTCTTGACTTGATGAGGTGCCCTGATGAGAAATTGCCAAGCCCTGTGAGATTCCTCACCTTCAGATGACAGCCATTTTTTTTCACCTCAAGGTCTCCATAATATACATAAACCATCTCTCCACAGGATTCAAGTCCTTTGCCTCTGGAAAAAAAAAATACACATACAACAAGCAGCAAATAATTAGCCATTGGATTAAGGGGGGGGGGGGGGGAAACACATGTACAAACAATCCCGAATGCTACTTATCCTTAAATGTCAGCATTGAGCAGGAACCACCACCATTTCACATGGTCTGCATCATTTTGCATTAGAGTGTTATTTGCACAATTTTGCTTGCTTCTGCAAAAAAAAAAAAAAAACATTCTTATTGAAAGCACCACAAAACATTCTGCCCTTTCACAAAGCAAATATAATAATTTTGTTGTTTCTTGTCCTTTCCTGTGAGGATGAGACAAACTAGAATTTACACAGGGATTACATGAACTCCTTGTTACAGCAGCTCCACTGTTTCCAGGCTGAATTCAAAGTGCTGATTCTAACCTATAAAACCCTAAACAGCGTGGGTCCGAGCTATCTGAAGGACTGCAACTCCCTTTATGAGCCTGCTCGAATGTTAAGATCATCAGGAGAGGCCTTCCTCTCGGTCCTACCACCATCACAGGTGCATGGGGGGGACACACACAAGAGAGGGTCTTCTCTGTGCTCCCAGACTTTGGAACTCCCCCCACAGGAGACTAGGCTGACCCCATCTTTATTGTCCTTCCACAAACAGGTGAAGACTTCTCTCTTCAGGCAAGCTTTCCCTGAGTGAATGGCTGCTGAGTGGGATTTTTAAAATGGATTATTGCACCTTACTTCATTGAATGTGTTTTCGTGTTGCTTATGCTTTTTGGTATTGTATTCATTGATCCTTTTAGTATTGTATACTCACTGTTATTAGCTTCAATACTGTATTTTAGTTGTTGTAAGACGGATACTTTTTATTTTATTTATTTATTTTATTAGACTTTTAAAGAAGAAAGGCAGGTTAAAAATATTTTAAATAAATAAAATATTCATTGATCAGTATATATGATGTTTGTTCTAGCTGCCTAGAGTGGTCGTTCGACTAGATAGGTGGGGTATAAGTGCAATAAATAATAATAATAATAATAATAATAATAATAATAATAATAATAATAATAATAATAATAATAATAATAATAATAATAATAATAATAATTTGTTCTTTTATGACTAAAATGGGATATCGTACAGCTCTCTTGAGTGGAGATTTGGCTGTCCCTATACCCTTCTGCCATTTTAATGATTAGGTCATCTTGGAATTTAGATGTAAATCTCTTTTTCCAGTTTTCCACCCCATTTACAAAGAGTAGCTTGAGGGAGGGTACCTTTTTTAATTTCAAAGCCCAGTTTCAGAAGACAAATGAAGGAAAGAAGGTTATGGGCTTAGCTTTCTGTTATTATATAGGCCACTATCCTATTGCTGGTCCCAACCAAGATTAGACCTACTAAATCAATTGCTGAATGTAAATTCAATGGAATTTACATAGCTATGTAAATTCCATTGAAATAATTGATCTACTCGAATTGGGATTAGCAACAGGATACTAGCCATTGTGTGGTAAGGAGTGAAAAATTCCTGCTTCTTTTCCTTACTTTTCTGTGGAGCAGCAGTAACAGGAGTGAGATGGCTCCCGAACATCATTTGGTAGGATTGGTAGGACAAGATTATTCATCCACTCAGTTCATGTGAAAACGTGAATTAGACTAACAATATAATTTTACTTTACAAAAGCAGGCAGATGGACCCATAAAAAGGATGCATGCTCCATTCACCTGGGGTATCAGGCTGGCTTACCCAGTGCAGGATAGGATGTGTACTACATATAAGACTGTCTCCAATATCTTGTCCATGCTCTCTGCCCCTAAGATTAGCTTTCTAATCCATCCACCTACTTCTTCCTGATAACAGAACTGGAAGCAATATTTTTGTTTAGCCACCCAACAAGACCTGTGCTAGCGGGTATGTGAGTAGACATCAGAACTCTTGCTGCTAGCTAAAGATCTTATTTTCTTCTCTACTCTACAATGTGAAGACACAAACAGAAAATTGTTCAGAAACCATCAGTTTTCAGCTGAAGGTTGTGAGTAAATGTTGCCTTGTGACCACTGTGTTTGGGTTGAGTATGTCACTCTTCCCTGCAAAACCATGAGGCCTGCAGGAGATGGCACAGAGTGATTTCCCATGTATGGAGTGCTTGAAGGAGCAGGCTGTTAATAATGTACTCATTTATTTTTGCGATAGTCATCCTTTTGAATGTGGATCTCCTCAGCTGTACCATGTTATTGTATCTATAAGGACTAGAGATGGGCGTATTCATTTTCTTATACGGATATCCCCACATAGATGGTGATAACGAGGGTCCAGCCCCATGGGGCTGGACGGTCCACTCACTGATATGCCGCTGCTGCGGACGCCGTGATTCTTCCAATGGCTTCGCAGATAGCTATCAGCTAGCCACTCCTGGCAGGAGGCAGGAGGACAAGTCACGCTGCAAGGTTGAAGAGTGGCTCACAGATCGCCATTGCAGAGCCATTGGAAGAATCGTCGTGTCCATGGCAGCGGCGGATCAGTGAGTGGACCGTCCAGCCCCATGAGGCTGGACCCTCGTTATCACCACCTGTGCGGGGATATTCGTATTCGTATACGAATACCCCCATCTCTAATAAGGACCTTAGCTACAGTCTAGTGTTGTACTTCTGCTAGATACCAGAATTTCCACCAGATTCTAAAATCCTTCTGTCTCTCCTACAGGCCCAAGTGCACCCTAAAAATCTGCTTTGGAAGAGCAGGAAACCCTCTGGAGCAGGGTTTTTGGCACCATGGAGGACTGTGGCAGAACAGGGAGGCTTGTTCTTGTTTATTCATTATTTATTTAATATATGCGACCATCGTTTTCCATCTGATCAGTGGCTATCCCCATTTGACTACTGATAGCAACAATGTAACAATAATAAATTTTAAAATAGCATTTTCTTTTTTTAAATTTTTTTTATTTTTAATTATTATATAACTATAACATAAACAAAAACATATAACATACGAACTAAAATACAATTTAACTGTGTTCCCCACCACCATATGCGGGACCTCTTGCCATAATCTTCCTCTTCCTTATTGTTCTTCTTCCTCTTCTTCTATTGTCCTCTTCTCCAAAACTGCATTGATTCTTGATTTGGAGCTTTCCCTTTTCCTCTTATTAATACATATTCCAAAAATCTACCCCATATATCATAAAAGTTATTTTTTTTAACTCTCCTTTCTTAACCTTTAAGTTACAAGTTAATTTATCATTTATTGCTATATTCCATATTTCTTTATACCATTCTTCAATTTGCAATTCGACTTTTGATTTCCATTGCCTAGCTATAATCAATCTAGCTGCTGTTAATAAATTGGTTATCAATTCTTTAGTCATTTTGTCATATTCCACATTCTCATATATTGATAACAAAGCAATCTCAGCATTAAAGTCTATATCTTTTTCACATATGTAGCTTAATTCTTTAAAAATTTGTTTCCAAAATCTTTGCACTTTTTCACATTCCCACCACATATGAAAGTATGTACCAATTTCCTTCCCACATTTCCAACAGACATTCGGATGATTGGCATTAATTTTATTTAATTTTGACGGTGTTAAATACCATCTTAAACTAAGTTTAAAAATTGTTTCCCTTATTCTTACTGACATAAATCTTAACACCCTCATTTTCCATATCATCCTCCATTCTTCTTCATTTATTCTTTTCCCAATATCTTGCTCCCACACTATTTTTAATCCTTCTTTCTCACTTTCCTCTTCCTCTAAATTAAGAAGAAGCAAGTAAATTTTACTCACAGTACCTTTCACTGAGTCAGTCATCCGAATGTCCTCATATGACAATAAAAATTGTTCATACTTTGTATATTCTCTACCTTTATTATATTTATTTACCCATTCATTAGTCCATCTTTCTAATTGTATATAATTCAACCATGAAATGCTCCTATTCTGAAGAGTTTGTTTCATTTGATCTGTCGATCTCATTTTATACAACCAGTCTTTCAATCTAATCACTTTCTTTTCTTTAAATAGATCCACATACACTTTCATATTGGTAGGAAAATTTTCTATTTCTGTCACTAATCCAAGTGGGGAGTATGATGAACATAAATTCTTTTTGCACTTATACCATATATTTAACAATGTCTTTAAAAATGGGTTATTAATTTCACTTATTTTATCTTTCTTAACTATACCGAATAAATATTTTTCTATATCTGCCTGTAATTCTGATGATTCAATTTCCCACCAAATTAGCCTTTCTGGATTATATATAATTTCCCCAATAAACCTCAATTGGTTAGCCAAATAATAATTTTTTATATTTGGTAAACCTATACCACCTTTTTGTTTTGTTTTATACCAATACTTTTTATTTATTCTAGATCTCTTCCCTTCATTACAGTACTTATTAATTATTCCTTGCCAAAATTTCAAATCATCCTCTGTTAACTGTATTGGTAACATTCTAAATAAAAAATTAATTTTTGGTAAGATTTTCATTTTTATCAATGCAATCCTTCCAAACCAAGATAGTTTAAAATTACTGTATTCCTGTAATTTGTTTTTAATCACTTCCTTTAGTTTATTATAATTATATTCCTTTATTTT
This sequence comes from Intellagama lesueurii, assembly GCA_037013535.1. Lineage (NCBI taxonomy): Eukaryota > Metazoa > Chordata > Lepidosauria > Squamata > Agamidae > Intellagama > Intellagama lesueurii. The sequence continues at coordinate 162,260,240 of JBAJHW010000005.1, forward strand.
TTGAATATTTTTTGCTAGATCTATTCCTAAATATTTAATTGATTTACATAATTTGAAATCATATTTTTCAACACACCTTTCTTGTTCTACTCTATTATGATTAAATAACATTAATTCAGATTTTTGCCAATTTACACATAATCCAGTTATTCTTCCAAAAAAAATAGCATTTTCTGAGGGAATGTCGATATAATACAGTGATTTCAGAAGGCTAGGACAGTGGTTCCCAATTTTGAATCCCCAGACATTAACGGACCACAACTCCCAGAAATCCTGGCTAGCATAGCTAGTGGTGAGTTGCAGTCCAAGAACATCTGTGAACCCAAGATTGGAAACCACTAGGATAGGTGATTAAAAGAAATGAAATGTACATTGACTTAAGATTTGATGTCTAAAAACATTTATGAAGCACATGAGCAAGATTTTCTGAATCAGACTAGATGTATGACTTTGGTATAAAACTAGAGGAGGCTCTTCCCCATGTGCTCATTCACCACATATGTACCCATGGTGTAAGATCTCTTCCAATTATACAAGCAAGCCAGCCAGGACATGCAAGGAAAAACTTTTAAACTGCTTGGTATAGGTCTCTGATGAAGACTGGCAGTTACCCTACATGCTTTAAAACCCCTGACAACTAGAAAGGTGGCAACTGTTCTCTATGGTATTCAAGAAGCATTTCTTTAAAACCCTGCATTACAGAGCTAGTTGTACTATTGGTTGTTCTGTTGCATTTTGTTCTCTCTAGAATTAACCTCCTCGTGCATGTCCAGTGCCCGAATAGCCCTGTGGTGATTTATTTATCTGTACATGTTAGTGAGAAAAGGTTTAAAGGGCACTGCCAGCATTAGGAAGAAGGTTTAGCCCATGAAGAAGCAGCAAGGTTAGTTGTAGGTTGTCAACAAAGATTCACAAGTTCAGCTGCTACAATCCCGTAGAGAGTCCCTCAATGTGTTTGTTCTGCCCTATTAACTGAGGACAGAATTATCTGGTAGTGAAGAACAGAAGGCATCTTTGCTAAAGATCACTATGCAAATGGTTGTTAACCATTGGTGGCCTCCTGCTATCTCTGATGAAGACAAAGATGGTGATTAGCACTTCTGTAGTGCTTGAAAGGCTTGTTTGGGCCACCTTTTGTTTATTTGTTCAGTACTGCCTGCTCAAATAATAGGCTTCCAGTTTGTTTTTCTTGCTGTTCTAAGAGGTGCATTGGAAAATAGGCCCATGATATTATCTGCCATAGGTACAACGAAATGCAACTGATTACCTGCATTTTGGGAGCTTTTCTCCCACCATATATCTACAGTCCCTTTTTTTCTGTATGTTTTCCTTTATTATGTTGGAGAAAAAAGGAAAGGAAACATTTTTTTAAAAAAAAAAGTTTCAGAAACTTTGAAATTACATGGATATCTCAAACAGTGTAATTGCTCTTTAACTGCATTCTAAAGCTACTGACAATTCTTTAACAATGTTTTGTGAAAGCAAGAATGCATTATTAAAAGGCAGAGAACATAAACACACAATCTGATTCTGTATCCTGTTTTTTGAAGCAAAACTCTTGTGCGCATTTAGCTTCATCAAGGTCATGTCTTTCTTATGCAGTCAAAATAAAGCCAATGTACAGCTGAGATTTAGACTGGGACTTGGGAGGGCAACATTCTCTTTGTTGCTGAGCCATGTAATGCACCAGGTGATCACTCTCTTTCTTTCTCTTAGAGGGTTGTTCTGAAGATAAAGCAGGGAAGAGAACAGCCATGCACATCACCTTGAGCTCATTGGAAGAAAGGTAGGATATGAATGCAACGAACATTTGTAGAAATTTGTGATAACTATGTTTGCAAAGTGTGGCAGGCTGGTAAGGTGAAGTTATGGGTATGAAACTGTTGAAATTTTTTTGAGAGTTTGTACACAGTGGAATATAAAAGACCACACAAATCATGAATACTATTCTCTCTTGATACATATATGTGTGTGCCAGTAGTTAAAAGAATAATCATTTAGTCATAGTAAACCTTAAGAATGTTTACTGTATAACATGTTGAAGAATAAATTAACAGTACTTGAACATTTGACTTGGTATAGATTTAGTTTGTTCTTGACAGACTTATAACAGTTTCATAGCATCCTCTTTTAATAACATACTAAGGCACATAGCAGCAGCCAGTCCTAACTGGACACCTGCATATCAACAAGAGTTATTAACAGGAAAGCCTCCTGCTAACAGGCAAGTTATCAAATACTAACAGACAAGCCTCATCCTAACCATCACTTTCTCTTATATCTGGCAGTTAACCCTCTAAGCACCTACTGGCTGACACTAGACAGAATCCAACTGGTTAAACATATTATCTTGTTCAAATATAACTCATTTATTCTTATATACACAGAAACATGGGCAGTCATAAAACAGTAAAAATCCTAGACTTGAGTACAGAAGCCCCTAAAGCTGTTCCAGTGTGTTAGGCACCAACACGGAAGTACCCTCATGGCGATAGACATTTCATCTTCCACAGCTTATATCACTGCTTTAAGGTTTTTGCACACCAGACTGCAAGAAGCTATTGATCTGTGCAAAGTCAGATACTTTTGCTAGTGCTGTGAAATCAAGGAATCTTAAATACTCATTCCAAGTGGTAAGATAAGTTCCCGTGGGGTCATCAATTGCATATAAGAGAGGGAACAATTTTCTTGAAGAAGGACAGGGGTGAGGTAACCTAAGGAGGAAGTGATCAGAGGCAAAGGTCAAGATACCCAAATCTACCTGGCTACATATTGATCTAGCCTCTCCTCATTTACTTTAGATATTACATTGATTCACTTGTGTGAGCTAGAAATAAATAAAATAAGAAACAAATACTGTGGAAGGCTCAAGAATAACACTTTCATCCCATATTGTATTAGATGTAGCTGTAAAGTCATATACTGTGATGTGTCTGAGTTTGCATCACATTAGAGTTTGGATTTGCTTGATGGGGGATTCTGGGAGTTGTAGTTCAAAAAGTGGCTTTTCCAAGCTCTGGTGAAAATAACTTTTGAGGGTTCCCTTGTAGCCCCTTGCCTCTGACTGCAAGTTGCAAAGGAATAATTGTGCTGATCTATTGCAACAAAATAAAGTCACATCATACTTCTAGGACCTGTGGTTCCCAGAAAAAATGACATCAGGTCCACCCTTCTTTATTTTTCAGAAATATGCATGCTTTTCTACCTGTCCCTTATGAACATCCATTTTCTTTTTAACAGAAATTCTAATAGTAAACTGAATTTAAAAGTAGATACCAACACTTAAAATATTTTTCTTGTCATAAAATGTTAATGTAAACCCAATTTACCTTAAAAAGTAATACAAACAAGACAAAGGTTAAAGCTTTAATTAATTGTTTGAGCTCATGAACACATTTTTTTCATTATGACAATCTCGCTGTTTTATGATCCCTCTGGGATTTATTCATGATCCCATGTGGACATGATGTCCTGCTTGGGAATCAGTGTTTAAAATTATTTAAGATTACTTGATTTGTTGTAACACTAGTGAAAGTGTCTGGCTTTGTGCAGATTATGTACAATAGCTCCTTGTAGTATGATATGCAAGAACCTTAAAGCAATTATATGAGCTGTGGGAGATAAAACATATCTGGCCGCTATGAAAGATACCATGGATGGTATGGGATGTTTCATGAGATGTTCTTAAAAGGAGGTGTAGCCTGTTACAATGTTCAGTGTATGGCAGCTTGTCATACAATTATTTTTAAATTACTTGGAATATTTATTTATTTTTTCTTCTCCCATTAACTCCCATCTTGATTGGCCAGTGGCTCTGGACAAAGCAATTTTAAATCTATTTGCTCCTGACTTGTAAGTTGCTCTTCTTCAGTCTTACTGTTCTGGATGTAGCTATTACCACTGTTTGATTCCATATCTTCCACATTACCACCCTCTGGCTTGAAGGATCTTTCTTATTCTGCCTGCTATTCTGTGTTGTCCCAATTATTTTTGCTACAACTTTTGCTGGCTGAGTTTTTGCAAGCTGGTTTCTTATATAATCCATCAGGGATGTTGGCAGGTCTTTGAGTCCAAATCCAAAGTCTGAGTCAGAGTCTTTGGTACCAAGACCCAAGTACAAGTCTGAGTTTTTGGTACCAAGTCCTGAGTCCCAAGCACCAAGTCTAAGTCTCTATTAAAAACAAACTTTTCCCCAGAAAAAAAAGGGGGGAGTAGATAAGTTCCAAGCTGCAAGTCCTGTCTGAGTCATTTGGAAAAAAAAAAAGGAAAGTCACCAGTGCAACTTAAGTCCCACTTGACAGTATGCCCTGCGACTCGAGTCCTCATCCCTGAAATCCTTCAGTTGAAAAAGTGCCAGTGTGCTGAATAACAACTATGCCATGATTACCAACATCTGCCACCTGGTGGCCAAAGTAGTACTGTAGACTATAAACAAATTTATTTTTATTAAAATGAATCAGTTTATTTAATTTTTAAAAGGTCCCTGAAAATACATAGACACATATATATATATACCAAATTATAGTTTTCCAAGCCTCACGGTAGCTACAGCTTTGGTAGACACACACATGTACACCACACTTATTCAAATGGCACCAACCTTTGCAAGAGATCTCCATAGACCCTCACCCAAGTGCTTTTATTCTCTCGCCCTACCTTCTTATTTATTAGGATTTCTCTCTCCTACCATAAAAGCAGGACCGATTTAATGTCCAGCAGAGTGAAAAGTCCTGTTTTAGTCAGTATGATGGCTGGTGAAGGCAGGAATTGAGGTCTAGGTGAGACATTTCAATATGTTTCAAATGTTCAGCCTGGAAGTTCTGGGGTGCCCTTTGGGCTCCATGACTGGAAGCAAAATATCTAGGGCTAGCACCAAAGGAAAGGACTATAGGTCATATTTCAGATACTCATGTCATTTATTTTCTTTTCCTTTCTATTTTTTAACCTGTATGTTCCATTTAATCTGTTTTTGAAGCTGTGAAAATGGGTCTCCAGTTATCTCTACTGCACTGTCACTTCTTATCTCATAAGAAATTTATGGCTCCCTATCCTTTCTAATATGATTACCTGAATCATTTACATTTCAGGAACTAACTTCTATATCAGTCATTCTGACTTGGGAGTAATATGATATGCAAAGAATAAAAATGAATGCAAGAATGTTTTATTTAGAAGTCCATTTTTAAACGTTCTGACATTTATTTGCTTGAAATCTTAATGTAATATTTGAAACGATGAGCTGAATGGGGGAGGACTCCTTTGCTGTTGCATAAGGGATTAAAAATCAATTTCCTCAAATGTAAAGCATTAAGAAAAATTCTTCACAAGTCATCGAGTTATTCAAATTTGCATTCCAACCAGCAACACATTGTGCTGAAATAGCAGGTGATGATTGTCATTTATTCACTTTTTTGATTAGAAATGAATGTAGCACCACTGAAAAACATGTTGATACAGGGAGAACATTCTCCTGCCTGCAACCCTTGCATAGGATTTAAAGCACAGAAGTCATTAAAAAAATATTCAGAATTCTTTGAAAATATAAGATAAGGATTCAGATGCCATCTGACATGGTCTTAAAGTTCTGCTTTGCTGTGAAGCAAATGAGTTATAAAAACCACTGTTGTGGTTAAAGTACATCTTTAGCCATATGGTACCACTCTTACATCTAAGTGCTGTGTAATCATGTTGCCATGAGGCATTAAAAACTGAAATAACGTTAAGGTTTTCATCTGACCTTTTCACCTTTTTTCCTTGCTCCACTGTGGATTCTGTTCACCCAAAATTTTCCACAGTTAAGATCCTGTTTGCAGATATTCATAGCTTATCATAGCATCCACATGATTAATCACAGGCATTCAATGCATATCATATGTCAGTGTTTTAAAAGTGTCCTACAAAAAATTATTTCATCATCCTTCATGATTTTTTTTCCAAAAAAAAAAAAAAAAAAGATCATCTGATTCCCCCATTTTGCAGAGCCTCAAAGAAGTGATTTGCTTTCTATGGCTCATCTGGCAAGTTAAGGGATGGAAGGGTTCTTGCACTGAACATGTCCTGGCTTGTAGTTCAAGCTTGCACAGAGAGCAATACCATGTCCATAAATATAATTAAAGAGATCCTTCAGATCAATTCTGTATCCCCGCCCCCACCCATGAAGACTAGAGGGGATTCTCAGAGGGAAACCTTATCTTGCATGTTTAGAATTGTGTATGTGCATTGAACTGCTGGATAGCACAGTAGTTTAGTTGACTGGTTGGGAGTTCAATTCTCCACTATGCCTCCTTGACAGGGGCCAGATTTGCTGATTCATAGGGTCCCTTCCAGCTCTGCAGGTCTAAGATGATGATGATGATTCTGTACAGGATGAAACATCAAGACAGAAATCAGTTTCCCAGGGTATCAGACTGGTATACTTCCCAGGAATACCTGTGGACTGAACTGGACCTTTGTAAGGCAAAGCTTGAGCTTTGTAACACTAAAAAGGAGGTATGTAGGCTAATCCAGTAATGCATTTGCTGCATTAATGCACAGTTTTTTAGCATTCTCTTACTTCAATCTTTAGAAACAAAAACGATTAACAGAATCCATTTTTGATATTTTTGCAGTACTTTCGAATAGCTCTGGACTGCAGCCTGAAACTGTGTACTTTGGACTCAGAAGGAAATTTATTTCTCAGCTATTTGCTGTAGCTTAATTAGCTCTCACTTACTAGAGTAACACATTGCCAGATATTTGGCGGTAAGAGTTAGCCCAGAGTCCACAAGAATGTGAAATCAGATTAGGAGATATTGGTACTGTATGTTTGCCAAGCAGGTTTAAAAAACAAGTGGGGTTAAGGGTAAGTCTAGTGGAGGAAATGAGATGCTCCAGTGGTAATAGCAATGACCTATTGTTATACAAGTATAACCTAGAAATATGGATGTTTGCAGCCAGACATGGGAAATAAAGAGATAACACACATTGCTTTGGTGAACCAGGGCCACAGTTCTATTAAGGATATACTTATGAACAGGTCAACAAGCTCTGTGTGGGAATGTGCTTATACTACAAACATCTGATAGCTGTGACAGTTAATTCAGAGCAAACTTAATGCAGAAATGGGGAAATGCCTTCCTTTCCTTTCCTGTCTTTGAGTGGCTCTGGACAATGAGAGAAATACGGCCAAGACACCACTCTAGAACACTTGCACATCCTATGATTCTACAGCAGTGGTTCCCAATCTTGGGTCCCCAGATGTTCTTGGACTAAAACTCCCAGAAGCTTCATCACTAGCTGTGCTGGCCAGCATTTTTGGGTGTTGTGGTCCAATAATGTATGGGGACTCAAGGTTGGAAGCACTGTCCTAGATGAATGATTTGGGAGTCACACTGTCCCACAGAGGAGGCTGTTCTTCCACCCTCAGGCCCACAGTCTTAAATTTAGGAATTAAGATAACTGTAAAATCGTTTGTAGATTCTCTCCTAAGCTGTTGCTCTGATTTTTGTTTCCCCTCACAGCCTTACCATTGTGATCAACCCAAATTGATATATTGTCAGCATCACCTGGCTCCCAGAACAAAGTGCAGCTCACAAAAGCTGTATAATATAGGCCAAAATCCTTTTGCTTAGTGTAGTAAATCACACTAGAATAGGCCTATTGATTTCTTATTAACATTATTTATGGACTGTTGGATATATCTTAAAGTAAATACATTCCCTGCCCCCAAACACACACACAGAGAGACAGAGAGAGAAAGAAAGAATGCAAAGAGAAGAATTAAAGTAATGGAAGAACAGAACACTTGAAGAGAGTGAAACAATGAAGGAATAAAATAAAGATGGAGGGAGACATAAAAGGGCAACTTAGATGGGAGAAGAAGGAGCAGATCAAGAGAATGGGAAAGAATAAGAGAAGGAAGAAGAACATGTGTGATGAATTATAATATATTTAAACACGGACAAAACAAAATGGAGCGATGCTGCTAGTTCAAGCTCCAGGATTCTCTTTGGCATGCAAGCATTGAGTGTAACTAACAGATAGATATTTGAATAGGTTCCCAAGTGCTGATGCCATGAAAATAGATTTCGAAGAATTACCGTTTTCCTTTTGAGATAATTAAAGGTGAAAATAGGCCACTGTTTTAATTTTATCCTGCTGCTGGATGCTTTTACTGTTCTAATTGTAATGATTATTGCATTAAAGGGAGATTGTGTTAACACCCCAATTTATACCTTACAAATTACAATTTTATCATTACACAAAGAAAGATATTTAATAAATTATTGGTTGCAGACATTTTATGTTACGGATTTCTCTTACTATGGATGTTCTGGTGACTGACAAGGGGCTTTGGAAGGGAAATGATTCATTAAAATACCTTAGTTGGAAAGGTATTTTTTAGTGATCCCGTGCTGGAGTCATGCTCTGGTTAGCAGTGCTGTACTCATGCTTTAGTGGTTAAATTCAGTCTCTGCCATCTGTATTAACAGTTGCAGCAGTGAGATTCTTCAACCTAGGTGACTGAATAATAGAGCTTGAATCTTTGAATGGCTCTGGACAATGAGAGAAATATGGCCAAGAGAGCACTCTAGAATACTGTTGCATTTTTGCTCTTTATATTTGAAGCATAATGCACGGGAGCAATGTGCTTACTACATGGGCCATTGATGCAGATGCACCTTCTCAATGCATGTTTTGCTTCAGACACAACAATGGAAATGCACAAAGCAGATTGTGGGACTTGTCCTCATCAGATTTCCTTGTAATAAGTAAGGATGTGTGAGAAATATGCTTCATTGCATTTTTAAAGATGGATTTACCAGATTCACACCTCTCAGACTGAACATGGAAATGGCCATAATTTGCAGTCAGAAAACCAATCCATTTCTTGGCTTTTGATGTTTTTTTGTTGTTGTTTTAAGGAGGAGTTGACAACATACACACATGGGGGGAGGAATGGCGTGCTCTGGTCCATGGGGTCACGAAGAGTCGGACACGACTTAATGACTAAACAACAAAAGAAGCAGACGATAAAGAAGGCTGACCGCTGAAGAATTGATGCTTTTGAATTGTGGTGCTGGAGGAGACTCTTGAGAGTCCCCTGGACTGCAAGGAGATCAAACCTATCCATTCTGAAGGAAATCAACCCTGAGTGCTCACTGGAAGGACAGATCCTGAAGCTGAGGCTTCAATACTTTGGCCATCTCATGAGAAGAGAAATTTCCCTGGAAAAGCCCCTGATGTTGGGAAAGTGTGAAGGCAAGAGGAGAAGGGGACGACAGAGGACGAGATGGTTGGACAGTGTCATCGAAGCTACCAACATGAATTTGACCAAACTCTGGGAGGCAGTGGAAGACAGGAGGGCCTGGCGTGCTCTAGTCCATGGGGTCACGAAGAGTCGGACACAACTTAACAACTAAACAACAAGAAGCAGACTGTCTCCTACACCTATGCCAAATTTGTTATTGATCTAAATCCCAGTTCCAATGTTTTTGTTTGGACTGCTCCCATTTTTAGAATTCCATTGTAGAATGTTGACTTGTTTTGCCATGTAATATCATTGATGCTCTCTTGTGCAGCAATAATGGAGCCAATATTTTATTTTCACTTCCTTTACTGACCACATAGTGTTGCCCACTTTGGTTTTCATCTTTCTCAATCCTTTCAAATACATGGTTAATAAAAGCTCCTATGATACTCTTTGCTTCTCTTGCACACTTATTTGCAATTTTAGTCTTGTCTCTAATGAGTATAAATTTTTAAATGACATGAGACTCTCTGACACATAAATCTGAATAAATTCAATTACCTTTTACAAAAATAAACAGCTTATTGCTTTGAAGTTAGTTGCGTAAGAAACATATTGTCAAATAAAGGTTTTCTGAATTCCAGCTGGCTGATCAGTGTATATTTGTATTTTCTGAAACTTCTGTAATGTCTCCTCTGGCCCAGAAACTCTGGATCTTTTACAATATATATTAGCACTTACCAGTTTATCCCTCTGGGAAGCCAGCTCTATAAGCAATGATGAGATGTGGCTCTTTACAGATTATATATGGATTAAAATCCACGGTCCCAAGATTTTTCATTTGAAGTATTAAATCCTTGTCTGCGTACTTACCTTTGGTTAAGCAGTTTAAAAGTTAACAAGACCTATTCAGAAAACATTTAAACATGACTTTAAAAGAACACTTGGTTCCCACTCTTCCTGGCTTAGTTTGTCAAATTTCCACATCACAGCATAGGCACAATCAGTATTCTTTCACAAATATCCTTCTAAGTTGTATTTTTAAGGAGCCATGCACCTCAAGAAATTACAGGAAGGGAAAAGTTAGTGGAATTTCACCTAAATGACTTCTGCTCTGCTCAACCAAAAAATGTATTGTCGCAATCTAGTGATTTCTTGAAAGTGAATTGTGAAATACACTCCAGAATTTTGTAGACCAGTAATGCCTTGTCTCTTGAATAGAATGAAAAACAGGCAAACTAGAATGACCACATTGTTCTTCCCTTGTTTTGGTCTTTTCCACAGCTGCCATTTCTTTGGCCATCTATACCTAACCAGCCTTTGAGCAGTATAGGTCTCTGCAGAGCTTTTAAGTAACTGTTTACAACATATATAGTTACCTGTAGTCACCCTTTTTTAAGTGCAATAGTAGCACTTCAATTACTTTTGAAAGTCGTTTTAAAGCATTTTTAGAATGAGTTGGCAGCAATAATTCAGGTTGTCTGACATTGTTTTATCAATTCCAAATGGAAAGGGAAATCTCATTTCATTTTTCCTTTTGTATTTCTGTAATGACTTCCAAGGTGCAATATTTGAATTGGTCTCTAGATGGCACTAGAAAAAAATTCCATGTATTTTCCTGGCATAGTGGTGCTGACAAAGCAACACTTCATTAATACTGTGGGGGTGGCAAGAGCCCTTTTAGCACTGAGGTGAGGTGGGTGTTGGCCTTCCTGACCCACAGCTCACCAATAGATTGGGTGGTGAAGATACAGCCACAGGAGATGCCCTTGAGGACACAGGTGCAGTCATGTGGAGCTGCTATTTAAGGAGAGGCTGACAGTTGAGGAGGAGAACTTATGGGTGGACACAGTAAACTTGAATACATGAGGGGCTGAGGAGGTAAAGCCACAGTCAAAGGAGGAGTGGGAGGTGGTCTACTGGCATGACCCAGACACCAGCAACTGGGTGGACATTCTAGTGCTGCCTAAGGAAGCCACTTGGGTATGCTGGAAGGAGGCTCAGTGTTGTGAAGCTTGCCACTTGGAGAACCAATGCCAGGCCCAACACTGCCACAAAGAGGCCAGAGCCTCCTCAGGAATCTGCCAAACCAACTAGAAGCAAAGCCCTTGGACCCACACACTCACCGCTTCCTCCTCAGGTGCCATCTGAAGCCAGCTGGGTAGGGTACATCTGTTGTTTGGCCATGCCACAGCAGAAGCCTACCAGGTATATGGGCCAAATAGAGTAGCTAGTGATTCTTACAGCCTCACTGGTGAAGGTATATATACCACATGCCTACAAGGGCAAGTGATCACCCGTATCCAACACACCAGCATCCCCTGCCTAGTCCACCTGAGGAGTATAATGGACTTAGTTGAAGAGAAGGATCTCCACTCCTCACCATAAAGCCAGCTCCTGTTAACAACAACAAGAACAACAACAACAGCAATTGTGTGCCATCAAGTCAAATCCTACATGGTGACTTTTTACAGGATTTTCTAGGCAGAGAGTACTCCGAAGTGGTTTGCTATTTCCTTCTTCCGAGGGCATCCTGGGACTGGAAAATTCAAGTTACATTTGTATTGGCTTCTTATGCAGAAATACACAGTAAGGATCTGTGAGCTTCACTCCTGCAATGAGTTTACAAAAGTAAATAAATAAATAAATAAATAAATCCCATTTTGCAACATACCTTTTTCATACTGGATAAGCACTTTTACTAAGCAGTGTAGGTGACAGTCAACAAGACCACGGTGTACCCAGCTGTCACTTTATACCAAACAATATGTGCCCACACAAATGTCTCCAATCTGAAATTGCACTATAAATCTTTCCTCACAGAAATTAGAAGCCTCTGGTAGAGAAGAGCAGGAAGAAGCTGAATCCCAGAAGGAATATCATACTCAACACTGACATTGCAAATCCCATTGGTGTTTTTGGAGCAGAGAAGTGAAAATCAATGCCTATTAAAGTGCCAGATGCAAATTACAGCTGGCAGGAGGCTTAGTGCTAGAAAGCTCCATAGAAGCACAATGCATGAATCATGTAACATACCCATAATGAATGCTAAATATTTTTTAGAGACTTCATCTATGAGAACATAGAAAGAGTGAATAAATGAGATTCATAGACAATATTTTTTTTAAAAAAAGGTTCCTAGCCCTTCTTAAGAAACTGAATATGTTGGGGGAGCAGATTTTTAAAAAGTGGCATTCATATTCTGGTTTCTCTTCAGATCGTGTAAATATCCTGCCTTTTTTTTTAATGTGGCATTTGAACAGGTTTCTGGGGTACCCGTACAGTTTATTAGACACTTACTAGAAATCTTTTTAATGGAAATATTAGTAATAGCAGACAGTCCTCTCTACAGTATTGATCTTCCCTTACAGCTGGCAATGGTCATGTCTGTGTCTGTTCGATGTATTAAAGGACTCGCCTGAGTACACATTGGGCCAATGCTGAGGTTCCAACGACCTGATTGGCCTTCCATATGAATTCACCAGCCATCTCAAAATCCTTTTAAGATAGCCACTGCTATTCTGCATATTCCCGAGACAATCTTTGAGGGTATATAAAGTATGTAAAAGAAACAGTAGGGTACCCAGTGTGGTGAAGTGGAGTAGGACTCAGGAGACCTGGGTTGGGGAGGGGATGGCTCTGGTAAAACCACTCCTTAAATATCTCAGTTACCATGAAAGCCCTATTAGGGTTGCTATAAGTTGGTTGTGACTTCAAACACACACACATACACACACAACCACACAAAACAAACATCACAATGCCAATGCTATAAGTTGGCTGTGACTTCACACACACAGAAGCAGACAAAGCAAACATCACAATGCCCTCCCCCAATTATGCAATTATCAATTTCAGCTGATAACAATCATATAATTCCCTTCTCGTACAACAGGTGCAAGGGCCCCCAATCTGCTTCTGGGCACTATTCAGAGGGCTGGTTATGACTTATAGTGCCCTGTACAACTTGAGAGACTGTATACTCCCATACAAGCCTGCCCTGGCATTGAGCTCTGCCAGAGAGGCCCATTTCACAGTCCAACCACTTTCAGAGGCCCATTTGGTGGGGACTTGAGAGGGGGCCTAGATCTGTCCACAGAAACCTGCTGGATCTCACTTTAAATCTGAATTTCAAATATGAGCAACACATTCATATTAGTTACCATAATGATGCTTTTAACTGCTCTTTGATTTTATTGACATACATTTATTACTCTTGGTCACATTCTTTCTTGAGAGAATGGTCCTTAATTGGTTTGCCCTGCTGAAAAGGCGTTTTCCAATATTGGTTTCCTGGATGCTCCTTGCTATAGCTATGATGGAAGAGGCATCCTGAGATCCTCAATGGGAACGATCTCTCCATGACATCTTTGTAGCCTTCATGGCTAAGCATTTTTTCCCCTCCTTTTCTGAATGTATCCTTATGGCCACTTTGAAAATGCATCAGAGTCTGAGAACTTATCAGAAGGTCCCTAATATCCTGTTCTTGAAAGTGTCTAGAATTAAGTTGGAAGGGAAAGCAAATCATATTTGTGTGCTGCTGGTAATTTGCCATTATCATAGCAACAAGGCCATTGCTTTTTAGTAACGTAATCCTGCACTACAGCAGTAAGCATCGATTCGAAAACATTCTTATCATATGGGCAGGGGAAAGTGAATAGGTTCTGCCCACATTATTGTCACGTCCAATTGTAATCAAGTAACTTTTGAACAGGACCATGACTGCTACTGTTCACTTGATGCCAGGCCTTTAAATGTCACAATTGTGAGGAAGAAACACAGAAAGTACATTTCCCACATGGCCAACATTATTTCACGAATTTCATTCGCTTCATGGCAGTTACTGTCATCACCTGTCACAAACATTGAAGTTAAAATGGAGATGAAAAGCAGCTTTCTTTCTACTTAACAAGAAAAATAATCCAGAAACTTCCTCAAAGCAGTTCTAAGTATTACAATCACCAAGACTTATTTCTTTCTTTCTTTCTTTCTTTCTTTTAATGTTGCTAGATCCTAACTAGGAGGATTAAAGAAATGTTCACCACGAGAAAGAAAATTCATGCACTGTTAAACTAGCACATTTAGCATGGATGGTGAGAGAATTTTAAATGTCTTAAAGACTAGCTATGTGTTGAAAATAGAGTCCACTAATCTTTCAACTACAATTGGTATTTTCTTGTCAGTGGGTGACTTTGGTTTTTACTTTATCTGAGTTTAACAGCTATGCATAATTCCATTTTCCAAGAGAGTAACCAATATTTGCTCGTCACTGCTGTTTTCCAAATACATGTTTGCAGCAAAATACCAGGCACCAGTCTTAGTTACAGTCATTTCATTTCCTGTTTCCATTGCAGATTACTATTTTAGATCTTTCTAAACATGCAAGGTGTAATATTTGACTACAGATCTGACCCAGAGAAATGTGCAATATATAGACTTATAACCAAACTTGCACGGCTATTTACCCAATCGGTGGAGTTGTTCTGCCAAATACTTCATACTTTTCATTTTACAATATTTTTTAAAGCAAGAGCACAATCCAAGAAGATAGTGTGATTTACATTTTAAGGAAGCAATCTTCTTCACAAAGAACTTGAGAAATGGAACCTTTATACATGAAGCAATTAGACTGACCACACACTGAGACTGATCTTTTAGTCATTACTATGAAGGGAGAAGACTCACTGAAGAGATTAAATGAGTGTATTTCTTGTATAAATTGATGCTTATGTTTTGCACTTCTATTTGGTGGATGGGGACAATTTTGCAGTTCTCCTCATTGTATGTACTATTCCTTCCCTTATTCTAATGTTAACCCTCCAGTAGAAATTTTATACTCTGATTGCATGGACCATCACAAAAACTGTGCATTTTTGAGGGAGTGAAAAAGATGCCACCAATCAGACATCATGACTGAATGAATTATGGTATGACAATCCTTATTGCAAAGGAATAAATATTCAAGATCTATGGGCCAATGGAGGGTGCATCTTGTAGTGGTATGTGAGGCACGGTTTCCCAGATTATGGGCCACCTAGGGAAATAAGATCCTAAGCACTTCCATGATTTGGAAAATTGATGAGGCTGCTTCATTGGCTGTCAAGAGGAATGGTCTTCAGGATGCAAGGACACCTGTAGGACCCATAGGAGTCACGACATGTGACCTGGAGTGATGAACAGGAGAGCCAGCTAGGTGATTTCACCTCTCCTTTAACAATTTTTTCCAATGAATGCCATACCCCTCCACCTAGTAAATATGAAGGATGTGCTAGTTGCATCTGTGACATAACAGGGCTAGTGTTCAAAGTAGTGTTCACATTGAATCAGGGCTCTACAAAGCACTAAATATTGCTTTAGAATTCCAGGGGGTTTTAAAATCTGGATTTTTAATTTAAAAGAAAACACACTGGCAAAACCATAGTAATATTGTAACAGAACCAGGAAGCCCAAAGCAGAAGGAGATTCACAGCTCAAGTGCCCATGAAAAACTCAATCATAGATCACTTGAAAATGAGAAAGGCAACAGCAGAAGGAGATTGAAAGCTCAAAATCCAATACAAAGCCCAAGATGTCTTGGAAACCCCAGTCACAGAGCCCATCTTAATTGCACAGTTCCCAGTGCTGAGGATAAGACGAAAGGAAGGAAACCGGTGAGAGCCTTGCCTGCATTCTGGAAGTCAAGCACTGATTGATTGAAATGAGTTTCGCCCTCATCCCAGATCAGAGCTCTTTATTTTCCCCATTTTATACCCCCTGCCACTATTTGGATGAACAGAAGTCTTTACAAATACTTTTAAATATTTTGATACAAATCAGTTTAGATCAGCTATGAATGTGCTCAAAGCAAAGTGATTTCAATTTGAAAGATAAATAATTCAGACTAAATTAAAGCAAATGCTATTTGCACACCCTTACCTTATATGAGCTCCCGTCGCTTGTCCCAGCTCCTGCCAACCTAGCAGTTCAAAAGCATGTAAAAATGCAAGTAGATAAATAGGTACCACAACAGTGGGAAGGTAACAGCGTTCCGTGTCTAGTCGCGCTGGCCACGTGACCATGGAAACTGCCTACAGACAAACGCTGGCTCTACGGCTTGGAAATGGGGATGAGCACCGCGCCCTAGAGTCGGACACAACTTGACTAAATGTCAAGGGGTACCTTTACCTTACCTTATATTTATTGAGATTTTTCACTAATGGCAGTGATATCTACAGATTCTCATCTTTCCCGGTGAGCTATTTCTCTTAGAAAAGCTAGAGAGGCTAAGGATAGAATCTGAAACTTTACACACATGTAGCATATGCCCTTCTTTGGACACATCATAAGAAGACAGGATTCCCTGAAAAAGACAGTAATGCTGGGAAATGTTTAAGGCAACAGGAAAAGAGAAGGGCCAAATACAAGATAGATTGACTCTCTAAAGGATGCCAAAGGCTTGAGTTTGCAAGGCCTGAGTAGGGCTGATGAGGACAGGACACTTTGAAGATTGCTCATTCATGGGGTTGCCATAAGTTGGGAGTGTAGCTTCATGGCACATAACATCAACAGTGTATGTTCTAGAGTCATTGACCAAGGACATTTCTACACTCCTCTTCAAGTATGTCAGTGAATTTGTATCACACATTCAAATAACTGAAAAACTGAAAGATCAGTTCCTACCGAAGAAAGAGAAACCAGCTTTCATGATGCAGGTACTACTTTAGTGTCTCCCTGTTGGAGATACCCTGCTTGCTAGGTCTCTGACTGTCTTTAGAGCTTTGATAAGGTGTGGGGAAAAAACATAATTAAATTTATCATTTTTATAATGTGGGTGGTGAAGTACGACTAGGCCTTATCTGTTTTGGTACCCTAACTCTAGAATACTAATATGCTTGTTGCCAACTCTGATGCATTTCAGATACTAACTTAGTCTTGAGGACAAATTAAGAGAAGCAATGTGGTAGTTGCAAGATTGAGTAATGGTTAATATACTGAGGAAGCTTGAACTTGATAGTTAGTGACAAGAAGGCAAGTCTTTCAAGGAGCAGCTTTAAAACTGAAAACAGGACAGATACAGAACTGTGAATTCTCACAATCTTCATTGTGATGCACTATATTTGGGTTTGAGAGGGAAAAGATCAAATATTGTTTGCATTAAAGCCAACCAAAAAGTTACTACAGAGAAGTATAAGGCTGCACGTCTTCATAAGAGCTTTGAGTTGTTCCTTACTTTTGTAGCTACGAAAACTTCCTATGTAACTTTATCTTGCTTAAATAAATGGCAATATGTATCACCTGAAATTGCCATTTCAAGAAAACAAGACTATTTCAACTCATCTGAACAGACAATCCTAGAAGCCTATTAAAAGCAGTATGCATTCTTTTGAGTAACACAAACATCCAAAGTGGAGCATAAAGAAAGAATACCTTTTATGGTTGCTTTCAAGGAGAAAGGGGGGGGGGGAACTTAGGACTTTGAAGTAGACAGTTAATTACAAAATGTCCACTGGCTGTTTAACAAGCACACACTACATGCAATTAATTTGAAGCGTAAAATGTTGGATGTATGGGTTTGAGGAAGACAGACTGTCAGTGGTTCCAACTCAAGCCTTTGTTGCCTTTTCCCCATGATAGCACCAAGCACCCTCATGTCAAGTGTACACTGAGAAGTCATGTCAGCTGTATCCTCAGATGGCCACTTTTTTGCCGATGGAGAGACATTCTAATTTCTTTCCCTAGCAAGCCTGAGTCTCTTCAAGCTACGCCTGACAAAACATGAGCTTTCTTCTGTGTTCTGAATTTGTTCCCATAGGACGAGGGTCTTTATTTATTTCACATTTGGCCTTTTCATGTTATGGATAGAAAAGAAGGATGCTAATTGACCCTCTCTCTCCCCCATTACTAACTGAAAAAGAGAGCTTAGTAGAGAGTAGCAACTGCTTTGGAATGCAATAACGTCTGTATGACAGCTTTCTATTCCCTGCCCAAAAGAGGCAGAAAGACATTCCTGTGTACCTCCATGTTCTATCTTTATATATAAGACTTCTCAATGTTTTCAAATGAATATTCAGGCTCTTTTATTTCTCCTTCTACATCATGCTGGATCAGTACTGGACCACAATACTGCTTCAGGAATGTATATCTATAGGTGATATATTGTTTAGATTTTATCCTCTGTATGGGACAGAAATTAGTTGGACCTAATTGTTCCTTCATCTCCTAAGGTTTCCTTACTAGTACCTTAGATTTATTTGCTGAAAATATCTGATGGTTACAGTATTTCATGTTTGTGATAGAAGAACAATGCAGTCGAATTCTGTTAAGAATAAAATTCTGTTTTATTCTGTTAAGAATAAAATTCAAATCAAGTATCTATGCAGTGGGGATAATCATGTGTTATCAAGTCAATTATGACTTATGCCAACCCTTTTCAGGGTAGAGAATACTAATAAGTGATTTACCATTTCCTTCTTCTGGGGGCACCCTGGGACTGTGTAGCTTGCTCAAGGCAATATAGGGTGGCTGTACTCACAAGAGGCACAGTGAGGAATCGAACTCCCAACCGCTGGCTCCTAAGCCACTGCTAGGTATTAAATGGTATTAAATGGTAGCTGATAGAAGGTGTGTATCCCCTCGACCTTAAACAAACAGGGTCTGTGTTCATTTTACTTTGAAGCTGATCCTAAACATGTTTATTAAAAGGCCTCTGCCCAGACTAGTATATGGCTGATGGGATTTCTGTTGGAATTTAACAACCTTTGTATGCTGCCTTTACAAAGTTTTGGCTGGGAGGGACCTTTTGGGCTGGGATGACTGTCAATTAATCCAGCAACAACCGATTGTCCCCTCTCTGTCTTGGGTTTTGAAGAGAGCCATAACTCTCTGCTCAAGAATTTTCCCCTCGCTCTTTCAGACAGTCCGTAGTCAGAGTCAGTGTTCTGTCCATTAGGTATGTAGTCAGTAAGCAGACTAAGAATCGGTTAAGCTCTGTTCATGTACCCAGTCATTATTTATCTACAATATATTGTTTTTGATCTATTCAGAACTGTGAGTAAATGGAACTTTTTATTCTTTCTCTTGCCAGTGTCTTTGAATGAGTTGTTGAGACAGTAAGTGCCAGTTGATGTAGGTCCCTGAATTTTTATTTACTGTGTAGTCAGAGGTTTTTAGCCTAATAATTCTCATGCTTTGCCAAGAGTTTCTTAGTTTGCATGGGCATGTGATCTGGTTTGCATCCTGAGATGGTTGTGCAGGGGAATAAGCTCTGCTTTGCGGTCTGGAAAGGTTTTACATGGAACAAGAGTCCTAAAACATACAGACCCACTGGACTATATAACTAAAATAAGAATTAGGTGGGGGTTTGGAAAAATGTAGGTCAAAGTAAATCTTTGAGCATCCCTCATTCACTATGATTCAGAGCCCCAAACACATTGAATATCAGCCAATATATTATAGCAGTTAGATATTGACTAAAACTCAGGAAACCAGGACTCACATTGTCACTCAAATGTGAAACTCATTAGGTGACCCTGGGCAAATCATACTTTCATGTCCTGCTCTACCTCACAGGGTTGTTGTAAGGATAAGGTGGGGAAAAGAGGCATGTACATTTCTTTGACCTCAATGGGAGAAAGGAGGGCTGAAAAAGTAAATCAATCAATCAGTATCATCGGATAAGGAATCACAGCAGATGAAAGCTATTCCGTACATTTTAAGGTGAAGTTAAATGTCATGGGACTACAGGCTGAAGTAGCAGATGTCTTTCTTGTGCCATGGACTATACCTTTTCCTAGAACCTTAACTCCAGCAGCTGTAGTCAGGTGCAGCACACCAACACAGGTAGGTGGACATCCATTAAGAAAGCAGGAAGAACATGTGGAACCAATTACCTCGAAAGGTAGTGAGTGCTCCAACACTGGAGGCATTCAAGAGAAACTTAGACAACCACCTGGCAGATATCCTTTGATTTGTGTTCATGTATCGAGCAGGGGGTTGGACTTCATGACTTTATAGGTCCCTTCCAGCTTCACTGTTCTATGGTTCTATGATTTGATGTGCTTGAGATGATGTGCAGTCCAGGAATTTGTGATCAGGACCAGAACTATGCTCAAAATGTCTTTCATGAGAACCCCTCTTATGAGAACCCCACCACTGCCAAATAATAACAACTCAAGATGAGTTGCTTCTATAGTTGTTCTCTTTAGTTGTTGCCATTGTTTGGCCACTGGAAGGAAGAATGTCTTGCTGGTAAATTGCAAATCACCCATAGTTCTACCAGCAGTTTCAAATCTGTTCTCTGAAACCCTGGTCAATGCTACGGATGCAGAGAGCTACCCTCAAAATTTTATGACCCTAAACAACTAGTTAGTGTCCAGCCACATGTACATGATTGTAATTGTAGCTTTCTTAAAATAACAATGTATTTCCTTTTCAAGGTTGCTTGGAGTTCTGCTACATGAGAAACATTTTTATTCCTTTCTCTCATATTTTGGTTTGTATATCTTCTATACTTTGTTGGTGTATTCTGTAAATTTCTTTGTGATGTTTTATCATAATAGTAATAAAATTAATAAAACAAGAAAACAAAACAAAGAACGTATACATAAGAACACATCTGAAAGAACTACTATTTAAAAAAAAAGAAAACAACCATTTTCATTAACATTTATCAAGAGAAAAGACTAATCAGATTGTTCTTGTAGCTGCTGCCCAGATTGTGAATCTGAAAAACACACTTACTTTCCTTCTCCCTTCTTTCCAGTTCAGAAATTAAATTATAACCAAACATTAAAAGGTAATATTTTCTTTGTTCCAGAGAGGCTATAAAGCAGCATCATATAGTGACAATCAATCTGAATTTCAGACATTTTTTGCTGCTTCAGTTCTTTTCTGTCTCCATCATTAGCTTGAAATAACTCCCTTAGGCTTATTTACACTTTAAAGTTTGTGGGGTTTTTTCACTGCTTTAAAAGAGCATTTCTTTTCAGAAAGATAAACACAAGCAAAAGTGATGAACTTATCTATATTTGTTTTCCTTGCATGTATCTATCTAAAAGAGTGTACAGGCAGCAAAGCAAAACAAAACATGAGAAAGGATTAGCAGCCATACTATCAAAGTCTTCTTTTACTGCCAAAATCTGCCGTAGCTCTGACAGTGGTCACTTTGTCAGCTAGCTCACAAACCTGGACATCAGATCCAGTAGGTTGATCAAAATTTGACTCCCCTTTTCCTGCCATTAATGCTGCACTGGAAAATATGGGGTCCTAACCCTGCATAGAATTCCACTAGTTGAATAGCAGGACTGCTTAAACAATTTAAGTGTTCAGTGTTCTGTTCCTAAAATGCTGAGTACTCATCAGTTTCCATTTCTGTTCTTCTCCTTTGATATCCCCCAAGATACTTAGTTTAACCACATGAAAAGTCAAATGGGAAGACATGGGTTTAGTGTTACTTCCTCATTTACACTCAGTGTATCTGTGGGTTTCCATATAGGGATGAGTAAAATACCATACATAATGAATCCTAATGTCTAGGTGTATCTAGGGTGCATGGTTATGTATACCAGATTGATATGGGCCGGAGTTGGCAAAACCAAAGTGAACTTACACTGATGTAGTTGTTTGTAAGAGAGTGAAGAACAGGCAACTTCACACCTATTACAGGCTACTCTACGCCCCTCAGCATGTACCATAGAAGGTATGATGATTACCTGTTCCAAATGCTGTTGAAATTGCCCATTATTCACCTGATCACAAACAAAGGAGAAAAGAAAGAAGACCAGATTGATCTCACTTTAAGCGTCACAACTATACCCTGTGGAACCGTGGGATGTATTCATTGAAGTACTTAGAAAACTCTGCTGGAGACCCCTGAACTAATTTCTAAGAACACTCTAGCAGAGAATTCCATATGCCTCCCCAAATGTCAAATCCCAGGAGGCTATAGGATGGAGTCACAACCATTAAATCTATGTATTCCTGCACTGAGCAGAGGGTTGGACTTAATGGCCTTGTAGGCCCCTTCCAACTTCACTTTTCTATGATTCTACGAAATCAGGATAAAGCTGCAACACCTATATAGCATATATACATTCCAGATGTGCATGATCCATGCTTTGCTGGTTGATGCATGATTGTCTCAGTCAGAGGACTGCTGTCTTGAAACCCTATGCCACCTCCTACAAACTGAACAATTCACATTGGCAGTGGGAACCTCAGAGGTTCCTGCTTATTTCTCATATGTTTGGTGAAACATTTCTGAAGACTTTGTCTTTTTCCCCAACATAAGATGAGCCAGGTGGATAAGGACGTATCATCGAAGACCTTTCTAAAAACCTGTACAGCACTTGTTAGGCCCTTCATTTGGACTCGTGAAAGGTCTGTTTTGAATAGAAGGGTTTCTCTCTCTCTCTCTCTCTTTGTTTGTTTCTCTCTCTCTGTGTGTGTGTGTGTGTGTGTGTGTGTTTTAATTGCAGGACAGGGAATATAGTTCACTGTGCTAGGTAAGAATTGTTATTGTTTAGTCGTTAAGTTGTGTCCGACTCTTCGTGACCCCATGGACCAAAGCACGCCAGGCCCTCCTGGAAGGAAGAAACCAAGTTTGGCGGTGGACAACATTGGAAATTATAGGCCCGTCGCCAATGTTTCTTTCCTTAGCAAAGTGGTGGAGAGGGTGGTGGCTGACCAGCTCCAGGCTCTTTTGGATGAAACCAATGCCCTGGATCCATTCCAGTCGGGCTCCAGGCCGCGCCACGGTACGGAAATGGCATTGGTTGCCCTGTTTGAAGACCTGCTGAGGGAGGCTGACAGGGGCAAAATGTCTTTGTTGGTCCTCCTCGATCTCTCAGCTGCCTTCGATACCGTTGACCACGGTATCCTCCTGGGGAGGCTCTCTGAGCTGGGAATCGGTGGTTGGCGCTTGCCTGGCTCTGATCCTTCTTGGAGGACCGTCCTCAGAGAGTACAGCTTGGGGAGAGCGTTTCGGCCCCATGGAGCCTCAATTGTGGGGTTCCGCAGGGCTCGATTATCTCCCCAATGCGTGGTTAATATCTATATGAGGCCACTGGGTGGGGTCATCAGGGGGTGTGGGGCTTCGTGCATTCAGTACACTGATGACACCCAGCTCTACATCTCCTTTTCTCCAACCACAGTGGATGCCGTTCTGTCCCTTCAGTGCTGCCTGGAGGCTGTACTGCAATGGATGCAGGAGAATGGACTGAGGCTGAACCCAGACAAGTCGGAGGTCCTGAGGGTGGGTGGCCCCTCCATTGGTGGTTTGGGAAACTCCCTCTCTTTTGGGGGAGTGACTCTCACCGCGAAGAGTGAGGTTCGCAGCTCGGGGGTCCATCTGGATCCGGCGCTCACTATGGAAACCCAGGTGGCGTCAGTGGTCCGCTCCACCTATTTCCATCTGCGGCGGATTGCCCAGCTGCGTCCCTATCTTGATGTTGGGGCGCTCACCACTTTGGTCCATGCGCTTGTAAGCTCAAGATTAGACTACTGCAATGCACTCTACGTGGGGCTACCTTTGAGATTGATGCAGAAGCTTCAAATGGTGCAGAATGAGGCGGCCAGACTTCTCAGTGGGACAAGAAAATATCAGCATATTTCCCCTACTCTGGCTGCCTTGCATTGGCTGCCCGTTCGTTTCCACATTGATTTCAAAGTGTTAATGATGACATATAAAGCCCTAAACGGTTTAGGACCTCAATATCTAGCGGAACGCCTCCTCCCACCTAGATCTACCCGAATCACTCGTTCTAGCCAGGAAGGGCGGTTGAGGGGCCTAACGCCGAGGGAGGCCCGGAGAGAAAGAACAAGAAACCGGGCCTTCTCGGCAGTGGCCCCTCGCCTTTGGAACAGTCTCCCCTCAGAGATCTGTCTGGCTCCCTCGCTGGGTGTTTTTAAGAGCCAACTGAAGACCTGGCTCTTTAGGCAGGCTTTCCCTCCTGTCATCACTTGATTATTTTTATTTTTTCCCCATCTTGAATTATATTATTATTGTTCCTTCTTATTTTATTATACTGTTTTTACTCCATTTTTATTGTTAGCCGCCCAGAGTAGACATGTGTCTAGATGGGCGGGGTATAAATTTAATAAATAAATAAATTCCACTGCCTCCTGGAGTTGGATCAAATTAATGTTGGTAGATTCGATGACACTGTCCAACCATCTCGTCCTCTGTCGTCCCCTTCTCCTCTTGACTTCACACTTTCCCAACATCAGGGTCTTTTCCAGGGAGTCTTCTCTTCTCATGAGATGGCCAAAGTATTGGAGCTTCAGCTTCAGGATCTGTCCTTCCAGTGAGCACTCAGGGTTGATTTCCTTCAGAATGGATAGGTTTGTTCTCTTTGCAGTCCAGGGGACTCTCAAGAGCCTCCTCCAGCACCACAATTCAAAAGCATCAATTCTTCGGCAGTCAGCCTTCTTTATGGTCCAGCTCTCACTTCCATACATCGCTACTGGAAAAACCATAGCTTTGACTATGCAGACCTTTGTCGGCAAGGTGATGTCTCTGCTTTTTAAGATGCTGTCTAGGTTTGTCATCGCTTTCCTCCGAAGAAGCAGGCGTCTCTTAATTTCGTGGTAGGAAAGACATATTTAAAGACACATTCTGGCATCCAGTTGTCACATGCAGAAGCCTAGCAAAAAGTACATTCAATTCTTCAAAAAACAAACAAACAAACAAAAAACCCAACTCTCCAGTTTATGAATGTGGGATATTGTGCTTCTGTATCCACAATTCACATTGCCAGGAAATGGCCCAATGTTGCTTCACAATATCATGCCCACATTGCCAGGAGGAAAAAGGATCCCAAGCTTTACATAGCAAAGGACAGCATGGAGTTTTAGTTTTAGTTTTTTAGTTATGCATGTCATCCATTCTGGTCCTGTCTCCATGGTAAGTCTATGATGGAATGAAGGGTGATGTCACATGTATGAACGAGTAGCTACTTGGGCATGCATGCTTCTTGTGGATGCATGAACTGTTGTTTTTTTCCACAGTCCTGCAAAATAAACCTTTTGAATATAGTCTTAAGCCTCAGGGCTCATTGATACAGTTGGCGCTTCCACTATCTTACCTTGAAGTGATTTCGTCATGCTACCAACTTTAACTAGGGCTTGTTTCACAAATTACATGAAATGTATTTGGGTCACCTCACCCATAGACTTCATTTATGCATGTTCTATAGCCACAAGAGATACATGCACAAATTAATGCTCTGGCTACCACCAAATCAACAGGGATGGGATACCACATGGGCTAAATCTAGCTGGACAGCTGATGAGCAGCATAAATTAGGGCCACCACATAGTCTAGCCTCGGTGCTCATTTTGGTATTGGCAGTTTATTTATTTATTTATTTAGGTAACATACTGTAACTGTGCAGCTTGCCCAAGGCCATGAAGGCTGGCCCTACTCACAGGAGACACAGTGGGTAATGAAACTCTCAACCTCTGGCTCTACAGCCAGGTACCTAAACCACTGTGCTATCTAGCCAGCTAACAATAGAACACTGGCTTTTATTTCTAGATAAAGTCAAAGTATCCCAAATCTAAAAGAAATTGCATCTATGATAACTTGACAATACTACTCATTTGGTACTTTTTAAATTATGAACATCAGGAGGCATTTGAAGGGATATACGAGACTAGACTTATTGGGCAATTATTCTCAACATTTTTGTATTAATCATTTTGTCTATTCCACATAAATGTTTCTGTAGAGAATAACTGGCCTAATTCAGTAAGCACTGTAGTCATGATTCAGTGGCAATGATGCACATATTTATTTTCATAAAATGGGAAGTCCCAGCATGCATAGAATTTTGAATCACACTGCCTGTGTTACATTGCACAGGAAATATTAGTGTGCACATATGAAAGAGTTCCCAAGGACAGTCTTGTGTATGCATGCGTTGTCAGAGATTGTGGGAGTTATATTTCATTTTTTGGATGTGTTTAGCTTTTCTTCTTTCTGTTCTCCAGTGTCCTGAGAAACACAGAACTGAGGCGGAAGCAAAAATCTGATTTAGCACCTTGCATTCTTTCCAGCTGTCTCAGCTGAACCTCAAGTTCACTACAGAAAATGGATTTTTTTGGAGAATGGCATGTTCTAACTATGCCCTTTCATGCCCCTAGTATTCATCTTACAGTAATAGCTGGGAAGAAGCAGCTAAGGTTCACCTGGGTGGGCTGTGTGTTACCTGGAGATTCACCCTTGACTGAGTTTTCTCTCCTATCATGTGCCAGCTACCTGGCCCTCCACGAGTCACAGCTGATAGATCTTTTAGGTCATGGCCTACTCAAAGCAATAAGTGAGGGAACAGAAAATCCTGCTCTAAGCACCTATTTCATGGTCTCAGCTCATTGCACAAAATTGTTCTTTAAGAATGTTGCCTTATGTTTCACACTACCTGGATTTAGAATGTTCAAAGGGAAGATTTTCCAAATTAAGAAACCAAGTGCATATTTCTAGTCCCTTTTTCAGATTCTAGTGGATGCACATTCACAAAACTGATCTCATTTAAAACTTTGCTGCAATGCTGTAAGTTTTTTTTGGGGGGGGGGTAGGGGAAGTGTTTTAATGCAATGCAATATGCTCAGGAATAATTAAGGAGCAAGATCTGCATTGTATCCCTGCTGGATATTCCATCCAGGATTATATATATTTATGAGCCATGCTCAATAGTGTATTGGTACGAGGGCTCACACAACTAAAGCACCAGCACTTTTTAACTTTAAAAAAACCCCTTCCTTTTCATATTAGCTACAATCTTCAGGGTAGCTGGAGGGAAATAGGTTCATCAGGCACAATATGCAACTTGTGAATTGTCCCTACCAAACCTTTTAAGGTAACTTTGTCTTGCACACACATTTGAGATCAGTGGCTTTACAAAACACCTGCTCCTAGTAGAAATGAAAACTGCTGGAATTCCTGTGTTGGTTTGGATCAACACAGGTACTTACTTTTTTGGAGTTTCCCATGGGTGCTGTCATGGGGAGCATCTACCCTTCAGAAGCTACCATGATATCACTGTTCATGCAGCAGTGATTATGTCTTCTTTTGCCATTGGGACAATGTATTCCTTTTCATAAAAGCTGAACATCTGAAACACACCATATGATAAAGCTGGGAATAAAATGAAAACACGGTGCATTTTAAAAAAATGTTGTTTTTTTTGCAATCGTTAGCGCTTTTGTAATGTTAACAAGCTAATTCCCCCCTCCCTCAGGTCTGAATTTACAATAGCATCTATGCCTTTTAGTAACTTCAGCATTATCTTTAACAGCAAAATCTCTTTCTGGTAAAGGAAATAAATTTCATATTTTCTTGCAAGCCCAGGCTCCAAAAAGATCTGAAGACACAATAACAAGCACATATCTCTTTTTCAGCAAGCTGCCTGTGAACTAAGGTAAACAAGAAACCTCTATGTGCTCTCATCTAAAATTTTTCTGTTGGGGCTAATCTCCAAAGGAACTTTAGAAAGCAAAATCTGACTTTAGTGTTGCATACTATAAGAGAACCTCCATAGGCTGGAGTGCCTCATGGAATATCCTCTTGCAAAGAAAGCAATTTTCACCAGTTCTTTAGTTGTTCCTAAGTTATCTATTAATCAATTTGAGGCAGTTCTTTAGTGTTATCTCCTTTCAATAGATCACCTTAACATCATTATGGTTGTCTCACTTTGTTACCTTTGTATATTTACACACAGTATTCTCAGTGGCCTCTTAATCATTGCATGTTTCCACTAATTGAATATAGCCATCATTAGTTTCCCTTAGAGTTTTGTTGTGTTCTAACATACCCATCCCTCTCTCTCTCTCTCTCTCTCTCTCTCTCTCTCTCTCTCTCAAGATAAGTGATCATTTCACTTGATCTCACTCATGGTCCAGCACTATTTTGCAATAATAGTTTTTGGCTTGGGGTATAAATGGCTAAAAGGGTGGCCAATGTTCTCTCTTATTTGGTCCTCCTCAGTATACATTTGTTTGATTCCTCACTTTAAAAATAAAATGTCAAAAAAAATATTATTTGACATTTCTGAATCTGTTCCTTTGGCCTTCAGGGACTGATGTTTGCTACTGTATCCTTTTGTATGATTATCTGTATAATAATAATAATAATAATAATAATAATAATAATAATAATAATAATAATAATAATAATAATAATAATAATAATAATAATAATAATAATAATAATAATAATAATAATAATAATAATAATAATAGAACTGCAGGGCTGGAAGGGACCCTATAAATCATCAAGTCCAACCCCTGTTAAGGAGGCAATTGAACTCTCAGCCTTTTGTTGTTGTTGTTTAGTCGTTAAGTCGTGTCCGACTCTTCGTGACCCCATGGACAAGAGCACGCCAGGCCCTCCTGTCTTCCACTGCCTCCCGGAGTTGGGTCAAATTCATGTTGGTAGCTTCGATGACACTGTCCAACCATCTCGTCCTCTGTCGTCCCCTTCTCCTCTTGCCTTCACACTTTCCCAACATCAAGGTCTTTTCCAGGGAGTCTTCTCTTCTCATCTTCTCATGAGATGGCCAAAGTATTGGAGCCTGAGCTTCAGGATCTGTCCTTCCAGTGAGCACTCAGGGTTGATTTCCTTCAAAATGGATAGGTTTGTTCTCTTTGCAGTCCAGGGGAATCTCAAGAGTCGCCTCCAGCACCACAATTCAAAAGCATCAATTCTTCGGCAGTCAGCCTTCTTTATGGTCCAGCTCTCACTTCCATACATCACTACTGGAAAAACCATAGCTTTGACTATGTGGACCTTTGTCGGCAAGGTGATGTCTCTGCTTTTTAAGATGCTGTCGAGGTTTGTCATTGCGTTCCTCCAAAGAATCAGGCGTCTTTTAATTTCGTGGCTGCTGTCCCCATCTGCAGTGATCATGGAGCCCAAGAAAGTAAAATCTGTCACTACCTCCATATCTTCCCCTTCTATTTGCTATTTTCTCAGTCTTTAGATATCCATATCTGTAGATCCATCAATATCTCTCAAAGGAGGACTTTTAAAAGTTTCTGTTGATTTAATTGGTATTTAAATTTACATTATCTGCTAAAAGCCTTACCATAATGAAAGTGAACTATTCTTTCCATAAGTTTAATCTTCCCCACATCTGTTTTGAGCTTTGGCGAGAAGGAAAATGCTATGGGAATTTTTGAGAGGGAAAAAAAACATTTTTCATCTACTTCACCCAAACAAGCAAAACCAAAACCAAAATGAAAAAAAAGAGAGACAAAAACATGGTGGCACCTTAAAAACTAACTGCTATATTTTAAAGTGAGCTTTCACGGACAAGTCCACATCTTCTTCTGAGAAAGAACATTTTTGTCTTCTTTATATTTTCATTTTTGTTGTGTTTTTTGCCTGGCATGCTAGCATGGACTAACTTGTCTAAATTTTCACCAAATACTTTGTCTCACTCTCCCATTCTCATTTTATTATAATCTTACCTCCTTGTTCTCCTTGTCCTTTCTTTTAGGATATAGTGTCATGCTCTCTCTCTTTCCAGCTCTATAGGCAAAAGACTGCTTCTGTGCTGGTTGGAAGCAGAAGGGCTCAGAAACATGGCAATATCAGAAAAAAAAATGAGAGATTACATTTATCCCAAATGTATTTGGGCCTGTTGGTAGAAACCAGCCAGAATGGTTGTTGGGATTTTTTGGGTTTGTTTGTTTTTGACATTTCTGCCTGTCACCCACCCACCCAAGCTGCAACCTCTGCAGTGCCCAGACAGGGCCCTGAAACTTTAAAATCACTTTTTATAATGATATATTAGTGCTCTAATGACAAAACTACCCAGATCTGGGTTTTTTTAAGATTTTTTTTTTTTCAGGAACTATATTACGATATATTTTGTTTTCTGGTGATGAAGGTCAGGCTAAGAGAGAGGTGGTGGCCAAAGGTCATTCATTAAATTTCATGGCTCTGTGGGGAGATGAAGCTGAAGCAAGTGCAGTTTCTCCATTTATAATTACAACTGTATCAACTAAACTCAAATCCAACAACCTATCCTAACTGCATATGCTTTCCACATTAGTCTTCAACAGATCAGTTCCCAAATCTACTTTTTAAATATTCACCTACTTAACTTGGTTTCCTTAACCAGACTTTGGATAGATAGGCATATGTTATGGAGGAACCACGTGGCACAGTGCTTAAACTGCTGTACTGCAGCCAAAACTGTGCTCACAACGCGGGGTTCAATCCCAGGTAGCCGGCTCAAGGTTGACTCAGCCTTCTATCCTTCCAAGGTCAGTAAAATGAGTACTGGATCGCTGGTGGGTGGAGCAATGTGTAGACTTCATAATTAAATTGTAAACCGCCCAGCTATGGGCACTATGGGGTGGTATGTAAGTAGTATGTTTTTCTCTTTTCTTTTCTTTTCTCTTCTTTCTTTCTTTCTTTCTTTTTCTTTTCTTTTCTTTTTGCTTTTATAGATGCACATTACTGTATCTATGTTATTGTGCAGCAGAGCAAATCAACATTCTAAAAGTTTATTCTAAAAACAGAGGCAGTCCAAACAAAAAAATTATGACTTTGAAACTGGACTTTGGATCAGCATCAACTTTGTCTGCAATGCTAAACATACCCAGACTGAAAATAGCTCATACAAATTGACAAATTGAAAATACTATTCTTGCTTAGCTTAATAATAATAATAATAATAATAATAATAATAATAATAATAATAATAATAATAATAATAATAATAATAATAATAATAATAATAATAATAATAATGGAAAGAACCCAGACTGCAGGGGCTGAAATATTCATCCTCAAAAAAGGCTTTTTTTAAAAAGGGGGGAACTTTGGTGGAAGATTGGAACATGCATGGAAGACGCTTACCAGCAAGAGTGTTCCAAGGTAGTTCCATTTTTGCAGCTTTGTGGGGTAGGAAGGGAGATTTTTGGAGGGCAATGAAAGGTCACAAAAAAAAACAGTCAAAAGACAAGTTTTCTTTGAAGAGTCAAAAGAAAAAAACAAGTTTTTTTTTAAAGAAAGTAATGGAATTGAAGTTCTCCAGAAAGGAACATTTTACCATGTATCTCCAGGGAATTAATATACAATTTTGTACAACATATTCAAAGTGCTTCTGCATTACAAAAGCACAGAGCAGTTATGTTTGTCTCTCACCTGAGGCTTTCAGTAAATATATTCTGAGGATTTCAGAGACCGAGCTCCTGACACAAGCCTTCAAAAGAGAAATCAGTTCCAGGTCTGGGACAATCTGAAAGTTTGATCCTGTCAGTCAGGACCCAATTAGCTGACTCTCAGGAAAAGAACTTTTTAACTCCTTCCTGGTCAAACAGGCATTTGTGCTGGTAAAGGAGCAGGATACCCTCTTCTGCTCACTACCATTCACAAAATGACATCATGCAAGAGAATGTCCCAGAACCTGATTTCTTTTTTCATCAGTTAACCCCTTCTCACCCAAACATAAAGCAATTATCAAGGCTGTTTTTCAACAAGTGTGAACGGTGGTGAGCAGAAGTGGATATCTCGTAGACCATCTTGACTGCTGCCAGTGGTGTTGTCAACCTTCTGTGCCCTTTACTATGTAAAGCTCAGTATCCATTTTCCTGCTGGCAATGTGGGCACAATAATGTGAAGGAACATCTGTCCTGGCATTTTGAACTGTGGATACAGAGGCATAATATCCCATATTCATAAACTGGAGGGTTTTTTGTTTTTATTTTGTTTTTTGTTTTTTTGTTTTTTAAGAATTGCATTATTGACTACCACAACGACTTCAATAATTGCATTGTTCACATATATATTCCACTTTTCACCCAAGAGACTCATGGCTGTCCTTCCCATTTCATCCTCACAAAAATGACCCCAATAAATAGGTTATGTTTTGTGTGTGAGAGAGAGAGTGGATCAGGGTCACCCAGTGAGTTCCATATCTCTATAGAAGCTTGCATTTCAATCTTCTAAGTCCATTCAAGTGCTCTAATTACATTTTAATTTTATATCAAGTAATTTTTTCCAATTTGAGATTTCAGTTTCTCAGTTCAAAACTATCTGCTTTATGCTATAATACACAAGTTTTGTGATAATTTCTCCTTTTTCACTGTAACTCTGATGACTAAGTAAAAATTAAAGGCTTTAGCACATCCACACACAATACTTTTCAGTTAATATGTAACCTTAAATTTGGTAAATCTTAGACATTCTTGTGTGTATAGAACTGACTTTTTATAGACATATGTTGATTTCTAGTTATTGTCAATGTGAGTACTCACAAGTTTCTAAGTTCAGAATGAAGAAATGAAACTACAAGAAGTTAACTGCCAGATTTTGTCCCATTGGGTTTAATGGGGCATAAAAATCTCAACTTTTGAACGGCTGCTCAGAACTTCCCAAAACAAATAAAGAATGTTCTTCTACAGCAAGTCTGAAAAAAATATATATCGTTTTTGTTTGTTTGTTTGTTTTTGTCATAATTTGGCAGAACCATATGATAAACCCTTCTGAAAATGAGAAAAAAAATTAATGGCTGAAATCCAGTAGTAAGTTGCAACTAATGCAGGCCTATTAAATGAGTGGGGATTTGGTGAGTCAACACTTGCATAAATTGTATTGATACTAGTTGTGACTTACTGCTGGATTTCAACATCTTTGAACTTTCTGTTCCTCTAACAGTTTTTATTGCATTAGTTTAAATGGGGCACTTCTGTGGATCTGAGCTGACAGGTCACAGATAACAAGTTTCAAGTTGATGTTTAAAATAGAAGAACCTTGTAGGGGAGGACAAACTTTCCTCAGCTAAAGGGGCACTTCCACATTTAAGGCAATGTCGGTAGTTCTTGCTCAGGCTGAACTTCATTTGATGCAAAAAAAAGGTTGATAAGAGTATAGTGGTGCCTTGACTTACGAACGCCCCGACATACAAACATTTTGACTTACGAACAGCTCCGTTCGCAAAATTTTGCTTTGACTTGCGAACGGAGCTTTGACTTACGAACAAAAAAAAATTGCGGGGAAAGCGGGAAATGGACTTTGGACTGCCTGGTACTGCCTGGTACTGTAATTTTAAAATGTAAAAATTGGTTTAAAAGGTGCTTGGTTTGGTTTAAAGCTGCTTTTTTTTAAGGTGTTCTGTTTAAAAGGTGTTAGTTCCCTCCCTCCCTCCTTTCCTGCCCTTTTTTTTAACCTAAGTAATCTTAGGTTAAAAAAAAAATTCTCCCCCTAGTGGTAGAGGATGGATGAACCGGTTTTGCATTAGTTCCTATGGGAACTAATGCTTTGACTTACAAACGGCGCCTCGACATAAGAACATAAAACAGCCAGAACGGATTAATCGGTTTTCAATGCATTCCTATGGGAAATGCTGATTTGACTTACAAACGTTTTGACTTATGAACATCTTCTGGGACAGATTAAGTTCGTAAGTCAAGGCACCACTGTAGATACGTTTTAAAGGAAGAGGCATTGGGCTCCACCTAAACTGAAATTTCAGACAAAACTATAGATTCATATTAATGGGAGCGAGCTAATGCAGTTTGAGGAAAACAAACATAAATTCCAATATGATTCTTTTCTATGTGTTTCATTTATCTCTATTTCTAACAGAAACTACATTTGTGTAACACATTCTTAGCCCTCTTTTGTCTCTTCAGGCATGTCTTCTGAGCTACGAAAAGAGAAGGCAGACTTTTTCTGGTCTGTGTTAATTTGATGTCCAAGTCACTGTCTTGCTTGGAAGAAAACAGTTTTTTCTTTGCTGTACAATGTAGCTTTTCTCATTCTTCATCCAGTCCATTGCCAGCATAACAAACAATGGAATGTGTCCTTGTTTACTCATATATTCCTGTAAATCTGTCAGTAAGTTGAGGATTATCAATCACTTTGTATTCAAGGTTGTCTTATGTTGACAACAGCATTTGTAAATTGGGATGGTATTCCACACTGGCCTAAGACTTTATAAAATGATCTTCTGTGAATATTGTCAAACACCTTCTTAAGGTGTACAAATTGAGCAAAATGCCCATGCTTTAAAAAAAGAAAGGAAGAAAGAGAAATAAACCTTTACTGGTGGCAATTAGCTAACTGTTACATAGAATCAGAAAATATGAATTAACAATATTTATTATTTTATTGCCTTACATTTCACTTTAAAATTTAGAGTGCATTGTTTGCTAATTTCATGATGGTAGCCATCAATAAAAATTAGCATTTATGGCTCTTGGAGGCCAATATTACTTAGTTTAGGGATTAGTGTAAAGGGATCTGGGGAATATCTAATATAAATTGATGACGCTTTTACTATACATCTCATTAAAGTCATAAAGAGACTAGGAATTTATGTCAAGGGTAAATAACAAAGTCCTATTGTATTCGGACAGCTCATTAAAATCTAAAGGTGAAGGACTCTGCTCAAAAGCCATGAGATGACTATGTGAACAGTTTTCTGTAACATATGTGGTGAGAAAAGAGAATGCAAATGAAGTGTGCCTGTAACAGAGTCCTCAAATAAGATTTTAATATTCTGCAAGTACTGGGCATGACAAGTTATAGGCTATCCTAATTTAGTAAAGTGCAAGTGGCAGCAAATGCTGGAACAGAAACTGCCACAAAAGAAATAGACTTGCATAGGATAATTGGCTGAAACACTCCTTGATAGAACAAAGTTCGATGGAATCTTTTTAAAAAAGGGAAGTGGCAGGGAAACAAATAATTCCAATAAAACGCAATCTGAATGAACATACAATGATATAAACATAAGTTATATCTTAATTATATCATATTTTAATTCTGCATAATCTAGTTTAGTAGGGTGCCAATGAATTTTTTTTATCAACTATAATATTTACTATAAATATAATATATACACAGAGACCACAGAATATGGCATAACCAGCAGCAGTGGCCAGTACAACTCAGCATCAAGCAAATGTATATTTCCTCCTCTGAGAACATGATCTCTCCAGAGACACACATCTCCCAGTGCTATAAGCCAGTCATGTCAGACCTGCAAATAAAAATGTGCCATCTCTCAATTGACCGATTGTAAAGCAAAAGCAAACTAATTTGCCAAATATAGCTTGAGGCAAGCTCATGATAGGATAAAAAGACAGACTTTCCCAATGAATGATGTGGATTGTTTAGTTGGGTCCTTATGGGAAAGCAGCTTATTTTGAAGCTGTTTCACTATTAAACACCTATATGAGAGGTCTGTCTGTGAGGAACATAGGAAAGGACTGTCTCCTGTGGTGCTCACAAGTTTTGTATTCCCTCCAAAATCAAGATTTCCATTTGGGTGTTCTGAAAATGATTGGCCCCTTAAGTTGAAAAGACATGCCTTAAACATAACCTTTAAAATTACTTTTAGTATGATGTGCTTTTAATGGATTAATGAATGTGTTTGAAAATCATCTGTACAGTTTTAGCTGAAATCTGATATGCACTGATTTGAAAGTATTTTTGTAAGAAGAAAAGTATAAGAAAGTATAAGAAAGATTTTGATCAGAAGAACAGAACAGTAACAGCTTCTAATATGTGTTTGTCTGTCTACCTGTCATTTCATCAAGGACCTTCAGAACCAGCTACTTTACTGTTATTCCTGTCAAAAAGCCACCAGGGTCTTGCTTGCAGCACTTTGAGGTGATTTTTCGTAACTTTGCAAAGTGTAGACATAACTATTGTGGCACCACTTCCCAGTTTCGTATTACCTCATAAACCCTAAATGTGAGTGCTGTGTATGGTTCTTGACCACATGACAAGATAATGACAAGTGAAAGATGTAGGCAGGGTTGAAGGCAATATTTATTTTCAGTTCCATGCTTTTTATATATAATGTTAGTTGGGGTAATGGTGGTTATCCCACCTTTTGTCCAAGAAACTCAAACAAGCAGCATACAATTCCCTGCTGCCCATTTTTAATTCACATAACAACTCCACAAGGTACATTAAGTTAAGGCATTAAGTTGAGCTCAGTGGTTTCAGCACTGACTGCAGAGCCAAAGGCTGAGGGTTCAGTTCCCCACTGTGCCTCCTTGACTGGGACTGGACTCAGTGATCCAGAGGACTACATCCAGCTCTGGATCTCTAGGTTCTAGAGATACTGATTGCTTCAAGGTCACTTGGTGAGCTCCATTGCTGAATGGGTTTTGAACCCATGTCTTTCTGGTATCGGTCCAACTATCTAACCACTGTATCTCTCTGTGTGTTTGGACTTCCGGGAGGAGTAGCTGGAGATGGCTGGCATTATTTCTGAAGTCTCATCGCTTGATATACCATTTTGACTACATTTGGAGAAATGTCCACACTGTTTTGATTAAGTCTGAGCAATTTAGTTTCCTTAACAAACAAACAAGCAAACAAACAAACAAACAAACAAAAATTTTGTCTGCCTTTAATAACTACATTGAATAATCATAAAATGAGTATAGGTACTTACAAACTTAGACTTGATTGCAACACATACTCTTTCTCCACTGAAAGTCATGCTTATAGAGCTTTTAAAATGAGCTTGGTATAGCATATCCCACATCAAAGACTATTCCATTATTACTATTTCACCAGAAGTGTAAAATCATTCTAAGTTAATGAGGCTTACTAATAAGCATGTAAAGTATGCACTTTTGATAACAAACAGCAAGTAGGATCTATTAAATTGTAATGTCTCTAATAAAATTAGCAGTGGCTACACCAATTTGAATTAAAGCAAAGACAAATTTTCACTAAGAACAAACACATAAATAAATATGCCAATATCTCTCTAGAGTTCTAAAAGCATGCAAACCTTTTCATTGTTTTTTTTAATTAGAAACTTGTGTGCAAGTTAATTATGCATGTTGTATGCAAGCTATGAAGCTATAAGCCTAAATTCATAGCAGGAGATGGCATTGGTTGGGGCATGGAAAGCCTGGTTCAGCATGGAAATCCATAAAAAAAAGCATTATCTTTTGAGGCTTCCATTGTCAGTATAGATATTGATCCAGTAGCTGTTAGAGTAGTCATACCTGTCACTGCACAAACATTTGGCTCTGCTTCGTTGTGTGTACGAGACTTCAGTGGAATGACTGACATAAATGCAACAAGTACTATCCCACTAATGCCAGCATGTGAGTGTTTCAAAGAGTGTTTCCTGCTGAATTTCTGCTAGAATCAGTTATTGTTAGAAGCATAGGAGCCCTATACCTTTGGTATGGGGATATCACCACAATTCCTGCCTAAAGAGAAAGGTGAAAATTAGTGCCCCAGACAAGTCCAGCTTATTAAGCCTGAATAAGCCTGTGCATAATCAGGAGATAGAACCATTAAAATCAGTGGGACTTACTTCTTAAAAATATCTATAGGTCCATGCTACGTATCTGACTCTTTTCCTCAGTTTTCACTTGTCTTGGCTAAAGGATAAGTGGAAGAGAAAATCATTTTTAAAAGCCATAAGTTGGCTATAATGATTTGTTTGCTTGTTTTCACCAA
Source organism: Intellagama lesueurii (assembly GCA_037013535.1). Classification (NCBI taxonomy): domain Eukaryota; kingdom Metazoa; phylum Chordata; class Lepidosauria; order Squamata; family Agamidae; genus Intellagama; species Intellagama lesueurii. Next base: position 162,297,898 of record JBAJHW010000005.1, read on the forward strand.
TGGATGCATGCACACATGTCAGACAAACATTGCTTCATTAATAAATAGGAGCCATTAATTCCCAATAATATTTAAGGGCAACCTTTTAATAATTGAAGAGATAATCAAATAAAGTAAATAAAATTATAGTTTATACCAATAGTGCTTTTTAAATTTATGAATCAAATTTGCATATTCATTTCCTTTGACAAATACTCATCTGAAGCCCCATCTTCTGAAAGGTCCTATTTCATTCAATTCAGCTACTTCAGTGGCGGTTCATTCTCTTGCATTTCCATTGACATCAAAATAGGTGTTTTGCCCAACTTTCTCCAGAACAAGCCATGCGGTCACAAAGCTTCAAGTTCCATAGTTTATTATCCTGAATGCAGATAGGCAATTAAGTGAATATGGTCACGTTCCAATAGGTTGTTATTCAGGGTGATATTTTATTCATTGAATTTAAAATGTATGAGGTTGCTTTTTGGAAGAAGAAGAAGAAGAAAGACCCCAAGAAGCATAACAATCACATCTGAAATGTAGAATTTAAGATAGATTTTCATGAACAAATGTTTTTAAAGGGTAAAGGGTAATATGATAGAGCATCGTTAATAATAAAGACACAAAATCCTTCACACAGATGTGCTTACTCCAAGTTTAAGCTTACATATATGCCAAAAAATGTATCCCATAAGAACTCTGACCATTTTGTCTCAGTGTGAAAGAAAATTACTTCCAAGAGAATGCCGACCATTTTCAAATCCATTGTGGAGAAAAGAAATCCCCTCTAAAAGGATTCCAAAAAAGGTTTCAGAGCAGTTCTGAATGAGTTTCAGATTTCTTCTACTCATCTTACCTATTAAAATGGCTGACAAAAATATTTGGCATGTCTTGTCTCTCGTTTTGCAGTCATCTGTGATGTGTCAGACAGCATCATAGGGCTGCCTTGTCTTATAGCCAGTAGTTATTTACAAAACAGGAAGTCAGCACAGGAGGTCCATACTGAGTCAAGCCATTAGTTTGATTTACATAGATCAGTCACCTTCACAGCAGGGAGCAGCAGAATCAAAGTTATCCATAGTCTATTCATCAAGGTTCCAGGAAACTGGACAGACAGGGTAGATAACAGGTAAGAGGTGAACTTCCACATTATCTTCCACAAAGACACTGCTGGGAGCATACACAGAATTTATAGCTTCCAGCCAACTTCTGCCAAGTTATTTCCAAAGAGTGTTGAGAGGGCCTTGAAATTCTTTCAGCTTGCATCTTTCCTTGAGACAAATGGGCCTTACATCTGCATCGTCATCTTCTGATACTTCCCTGTCAACTGTACTATGTCTGAAACAACAGTGACTGGTGAAGTGAGTCATTACATCATCTCTGTTGTAGTTGGGTGAAGCCTAACTTCCATAAAGCCTGGGGAAAACCATTGCTGGATAGCTCAGTGGTTTAGGCATCTGGCTGTGGAGCCAGAGGTTGGGAGTTTGGTTTCATACTGTGCCTCCTTGACAAGGGGTGGACTCAATGATCCATAGAGCCCTTTCACCTATGCAGTTCAAAGATGATGATGATTGTAGTGGTGGTGGTGGTGAGGCATTTTCTTCCAAAGGAAAGGAAAGTGAAAGTACAAATACTTTTTTGTATTTGAGAGTAGGGGCAGTCAAGGAAGCTGCAGAGTGATACAAATAGGGTACCTTCCAGCTCTACACTTGTATGATTCTATTATTCTAGCAGCTAGAAGAATAAAAGTGTGAAGCAATCAAATCAGTACAATCCATAAAACTACCATGCATTCAAAATTGAGTTGAATTATAGTGTTAACAATCTGGAAAACAATCAGGAACATGCCTGGCTAAATATATTTTCAGTCAGTGGTGGAATCATTTAGAACAAGGACCTTGCTAATCTCAATAAGAGGAGTGTGAGCTTTACAACCGAGAAGGCTCTTCTCTGTACTGCAAAGGAATCAACCTCATTAGGCCAAAGTATGGTTTAACCTAATTATCAGAGTGAAGAATGAAGGAATTTTTAAAGAATATCCTGGCCCTGAGTTGGACAGGGACTTACAGTATAAGACAAACATGTCACCTTGTAACCTGGTTACTGACTTAATTGACAACCATTGCAAACCTTTCAGCACAGAAATTATATGTGCATGGTAAGAGCCCCGCTTAGCAGTTTGTCTCTACTAGTCATAGCCTCTGAGCCAAGCACAATAGTAATCCTTCATAGAAAGAAATGCAGTAGTATAATCTTGAGGTTAGCAGTGCATAGATCTTTGTGGCTAGGTTATCCTTGTCCAGAAATGGTCATGAATGTAGTACCAGCTAAAGTTTGTAGTACTGAAGCTGTTAGCTATTAAGGATGTAATGAGTACTCAGACTTTTCCAAGTCTGCCTAAACGTCTAGCTGATACTTACCCTTGCATCACTTTGATATCCTTCCCTCCCATTTCTCTGACTTTTTGTCCATTGTTCTGTACAGGAAATTCCCAACATCTGTGCTACTTAATGTCCTTTTCAGAGGATCCTGCACAGCAAAGATCCCATTATGTGCAGGAATGTAATTATTCTATGCAGCTTGCAGTTTGTTCCAGAAAAAAAATATCATGAAACTTCCAAGAAATCCCAAAATATTTCTTGTGGACTTTCTTGGGTGGGGGAGTCTTCTACAGAGAAACTTAATTGTGAGAAGAAAAGAGGATCCTCACCCTGGAGTTTTGGAGATTACAATATTCACATTCCTTGTAGGCACTCTTTGCCACTTAGTTCATGAGGCCCTGTCATGACAGAGGAGAACCCAAGAGTATTTGAAACTATACACATAATCCTGTACAGGGAATACAACATCCTCTGGAGCTGATAATCATACAACTCTCAAACCCAAGGAATTACCTACCAAAAGGGCCTTCATCTTTTCAGGATTTGCCCTCAGTTAATTAGCTGCCATCTAGCCTACCTATGGTAGGCTAGATGGCAAGCACTGGTCTAGGTTATACATGGCCACAGGTATTGGTCCAGGTTATATGTGGCCACAGCTGTCTCAGATGTAACAGAGAAATAAAGCTGAGTAACATCTACTTATTGATGTGACACTTTGTCCCTGAACATCTAATGAACATCCCCAATAGCTTGATATAGATGTTAAAAAGCAGTGAGGCAAGATAGAAGGATATCCTCCATGTAGGAGCAGAACCACTACAATACAGTGTTCCCAAGCCCAACTGATCAAAGAGGATACAATGTTTAATACAGTGCTATCAAAAGACAAAGAGAGATCAAGCAGAAGCAACAGGGTTGTACTCCCTTGTCGGTTTCTCACTAAAGATAATCAGGATGACAAAAGCTGATTCCATCCCAAAATCAGACTTGAACCAAGAGAGAAAAAAATATTGTGCTTTTCTTTCTTTCTTTCTTTCTTTCTTTCTTTCTTTCTTTCTTTCTTTCTTTCTTTCTTTCTTTCTTCCTTGCATTTGTGTTCCACCCATCTAGTGACAGAGCACTACTCTGGGCAGCTAACAGCAAGAAAAAGAAATAAGAATTCACCCACCAGCACATACACCCAATTTAAAAACCAACAAAAAGGCACCAGAGGCAATGGCAAATAAAACTCATTGACCTTCAGAGTTTGTAATATCACTACCCTCTCAAGCACTTTGGCTAAAAGGGTCTATTTGTAACAGGACAGTGGTTCTTATAAATATCTGGATCAGGGGATGACTTTGGCTATGACTACACAGGATTTGCTGTAGTTATAGTACAGGTCAATTTGAAGATTTTTTCTGATCACATGACACAACGGCTGACTCAGATTGGTCTGGCCCCTTTTCCTCCCAACCCAGTTTTATTCCTTTGCCACTGGGGGCTTCTCTTTTTTTCAAGCTGGGATGATTCAAACAGACTTTTTTCTTTGTGATCAGTTGATTATTTCTTGTAATGATGGGGTATCTTTGTGGGTGGTGTTTCTGTGATACAGGCAGTTGGGCCATGATATTCAGGATTGTGAGAACACCTGCCCTGGGGTTCTTCCCTGCTCCCATTGTCCTCAATTATTTATTTATTATTATTAATATTATTATTATTTTACATATGTGAGGTTAACACTAGATTGCCTTATCACCTTGTGTTCTAGTTTACCTCAGGATCAGGGTTGGTTTTTTAAAAAATACAAACAAAACAGAAATGACCCTGATGAAAAAAAAAGTTGTTCCTATGGTATGTGGTATTTCTGTACATGATAAGAAGAAGTTTGGAATGCTACCGCCTTTTCTGGAACACTTTACAATCCTTTCAAAACCAAGTGGCTTGACAGTGAACCATTAAAGGATTGGTGAGACCAGAGGAAGGAAGGAAGGAAGTGGAAGCTATGTGCTGAAATGTGAATCACATCTCATTGAGTGTGAACACTGAACTCTAAAATCAATCCACGATCCCTGTGTGATTACAAACTGTGGATTCAACTGTAATACAGGCTGCAAATTAAATCATAATTAAGGAGAGATTTGGCTTGCCAGTGTAGTTACAGCCTTTGTCAGGAATGGTTAGACAACTGCCTCTTTGAAGTTAGCTGGCACCACCTTCGAATGCAGAATACTTTCATCACTCCCTGAAACCATCTATCCGGCTGTCCCCCGTGGTTAACTAGTGAGCTGTGATGAAAAATGGTCAAGAGAACATGTGCTTGGTTGCATGTGAAAATTGTTATCTCTCCAAGTCATCATATTCTATCAACTGCAATTGATCCCACAAAATCCAATAAGGCAGTGTGTTGGACACACAAACTTTTGTGTCAAAATCATTGCAGGGAAAATAAATTTTATCCTAAAAACATTTAAAAAAATAATAATTTGAGTGATATTGCAAGGGTAGCAATACATCATTTGTTGGGAGAGATTATCATAAACTTTACACCATTTAGAAGAGCCCCACTGAGCAGACACATTCAGGATGGAATATAGGTAGCAAAGTAAACCTTCTGTGCTGCTTTCAAGGCTGAATAATAAGCAAAATAAAGTGCTTTCAGTCATCTCAACAGTACATTCTATGGCAACAACAAGCCTGTTTCATGAGGCAAAGTTTCTCAGAAAACCATGGACAGTCTAGGATTCTATAGTGCTGGAGAGGATGTTTGGAACTGATAATAGACGGTGTCACTTCACAATCCCATAGTAAGATCAGGGGCTCATTGAAACTTCAACAGAACATTCAATCCCTCAGATTCCATAACTCTCAGAAAGTAATAGGCTGAAATTATTTGGGCCTGACCATGAAAATAAAGACTGAAAATGTCTCCTGTCATCAGACGACCGCTCTGAGAAACAGATGAAAAGTATATCCTGCCATGTGTGCTGAACCAGCTGCACATTTAGAGGGCCCCAAACTGCCTTGGAGCTCATGAAGTCCTGAGTTGGCCGACTCGAGGTTGTCGTTGTTTAGTTGTTAAGTCATGTCCGACTCTTCGTGACCCCATGGACCAGAGCATGCCAGGCCCTCCTGTCTTCCACTGCCTCCCGGAGTTTGGTCAAATTCATGTTGGTAGCTTCGATGACACTATCCAACCATCTCATCCTCTGTCGTCCCCTTCTCCTCTTGCCTTCACACTTTCCCAACATCAGGGTCTTTTCCAGGGAGTCTTCTCTTCTCATGAGATGGCTAAAGTATTGGAGCCTCAGCTTCAGGATCTGTCCTTCCAGTGAGCTCTCAGGGTTGATTTCCTTCAGAATGGATAGGTTTGATCTCCTTGCAGTCCAGGGGACTCTCAAGAGTCTCCTCCAGCACCACAATTCAAAAACACCAATTCTTCGGGAGTCAGCCTTCTTTATGGTCCAGCTCTCACTTCCATACATCACTACTGGAAAAACCATAGCTTCGACTATGCAGACCTTTGTCATCGCTTTCCTCCCAAGAAGCAGGTGTCTTTTAATTTCATGGCTGCTGTCACCTTCTGCAGTGATCATGGAGCCCAAGAAAGTAAAATCTGTCACTGCCTCCATATCTTCCCCCTCTATTTGCCAGGAAGTGATGGGATCAGTGGCCATGATCTTCATTTTTTTGATGTTGAGCTTCAGACCATTTTTTGCGCTCTCCTCTTTCACCCTCATTAAGAGGTTCTTTAATTCCTCCTCACTTTCTGCCATCAGAGTGGTATCATCTGCATATCTGAGGTTGTTGACATTTCTTCAGGCAATCTTAATTCCGGCTTGGGAGTCCTCCAGTCCAGCCTTTCGCATGATGTATTCTGCATATAAGTTAAATAAGCAGGGAGACAATATACAGCCTTGTCGTACTCCTTTCCCAATTTTGAACCAATCAGTTGTTCCATATCCAGTTCTAACTGTTGCTTCCTGTCCCACATATAGATTTCTCAGGAGATAGATAAGGTGGTCAGGCACTCCCATTTCTTTAAGAACTTGCCATAGTTCGTTGTGGTCCACACAGTCAAAGGATTTTGCGTAGTCAATGAAGCAGAAGTAGATGTTTTTCTGGAACTCTCTGGCTTTCTCCATAATCCAGCACATGTTAGCAATTTGGTCTCTAGTTCCTCTGCCCCTTCGAAATCCAGCTTGTACTTCTGGGAGTTCTCAGTCCACATACTGCTGAAGCTTACCTTGTAGGATTTTGAGCATAACCTTGCTAGTGTGCAATTGTACAGTAGCTGGAGCATTCTTTGGCACTGCCTTTCTTTGGGATTGGGATGTAGACTGATCTTTTCCAATCCTCTACCCACTGCTGAGTTTTCCAAACTTGCTGGCATATTAAGTGTAGCACCTTAACAGCATCATCTTTTAAGATTTTAAATAGTTCAACTGGAATGCCATCACCTCCACTGGCCTTGTTCTTAGCCATGCTTTCTAAGGCCCACTTGACTCCACTCTCCAGGATGTCTGGCTCAAGGTCAGCAACCACAGTATCTAGGTTGTTTGGGACATCCAGATCTTTCTGGTATAATTCCTCTGTGTATTCTTGCCACCTCTTCTTGATGTCTTCTGCTTCTGTTAAGTCCCTACCATTTTTGTCCATAATCATGTCCATCTTTGCACAAAAGGTTCCTTTGATATCTCCAATTTTCTTAAACAGATCTCTGGTTTTTCCCTTTCTATTATCTTCCTCTATTTCTTTGCACTGTTCATTTAAGAAGGCCCTCTTGTCTCTCCTTGCTATTATTTGAAAGTCTTCATTCAATTTTCTGTAAATTTCCCTGTCTCCCTTGCATTTTGTTTCCCTTCTCTTCTCTGCTATTTGTAAGGCCTCGTTGGACAGCCACTTTGCTTTCTTGCATTTCCTTTTCTTTGGGATGGTTTTTGTTGCTGCCTCCTGTACAATGTTACGAGCCTCCATCCATAGTCCTTCAGGCACTCTGTCCACCAAATCGAGTTCCTTAAATCTGTTCTTCACTTCCACTGTGTATTCATAAGGGACTTGGTTTAGATTATACCTGACTAGCCCAGTGGTTTTTCCTACTTTCTTCAGTTTAAGCTTGAATTTTGCTATAAGAAGCTGATGATCAGAGCCACAATCAGCTCCAGGTCTTGTTTTTGCTGACTGTATAGAACTTCTCCATCTTTGGCTGCAGAGAACATAATCAATTTGATTTCAGTATTGCCCATCTGGTGATGTCCATGTGTAGAGTTGCCTCTTGTGTTGTTGGAAAAGAGTGTTTGTGATGACCAGCTTGTTCTCTTGACAAAACTCTATTAGACTTTGCCCTGCTTCATTTTGAACCCCAAGGCCAAACTTACCTGTTGTTCCTTTTATCTCTTGACTCCCTACTTTAGCATTCCAGTCCCCTAGAATGAGAAGAACATCTTTCTTTGGTGTCATTTCTAGAAGGTGTTGTATGTCTTCATAGAATTGGTCAGTTTCTGCCTCTTCAGCATCGGTGGTTGGTGCATAAACTTGGATTACTGTGATGGTGAAAGGTCTGCCTTGGATTCGTATTGAAATCATTCTATCATTTTTGAGACTGTATCCCAGTACAGCTTTTCCCACTCTTTTGTTGACTATGAGGGCTATTCAATTTCTTCTATGGGATTCTTGCCCACAATAGTAGATATGATAATCATCTGAATTGAATTCGCCCATTCCCATCCATTTTAGTTCACTGACACCCAGGATGTCAATGTGTATTCTTGCCATCTCCTGTTTGACCACATCCAGCTTACCAAGGTTCATGGATCTTACATTCTAGGTTCCTATGCAGTATTTTTCTTTGCAGAATCGGACTTTCCTTTCACTTCCAGGCGTGTCCACAGCTGAGCATCCTTTCGGCTTTGGCCCATCCACTTTATTAGCTCTGGAGCTACTTGTATTTGTCCTCCGCTCTTCCTCAGTAGCATGTTGGACGCCTTCCGACCTGAGGGGCTCATCTTCCAGCGTCATATCTTTTAGCCTTTTGTTTCTGTCCATGGAGTTTTTTTGGCAGGGATACTGGAGTGGCTTGCCAATTCCTGCTCCAGGTGTATAACGTTTAGTCAGAACTCTCCACTATGACCTGTCCGTCTTGGGTGGCCCTGCATGGCATAGCCCATAGCTTCTCTGAGTTGTTCAAGCCCCTTCGCCACGAGAAGGCAGTGATCCATGAAGGGGCCACTCAAGGTACCTCAACTAAGTGATAATAATAAAAAAAAATCTATATCCACCATATATGTTAACAGGATCAGCATTTCCAACATAGTGGGTCTGGACAAGATGTTTTTGTTTTTGCTAGTGGTGTTGTTTGGGCCTGTGTTGCTTCTCCAGTCAAGCAAACATGAGTAAATTGTTCCTTATTCTCAAATGTATAAAAGCAGGTTTGCAGAACAAAAATATAGGTTGCCTTTGGCTACATAGTTCTGGCTACTGAACGCTGAAAAAGAAAACGACATATTTATAATATTAGTTATTTTGTCTGAACCAATGAGTTGCTTGATACTTTGAGTTCAGCCTACTTTAAATAATGATCACATAAGATTATAAATTCCTTTGGGTTTGCTTTTGATGAGGATTATAGAAAACAGGGTCATTCTATTGTTCTATTGACACAAAGGTTTTGCGGTGTTCACTAAGAGCAGAATTATTAGTTTAGAATCAAGTTACCTATCTTTCTTATTGCTTTGAAGAATTCTCATTAAAATTCTTGGAATTTAAAGGAATAATATGTTTTGCAAAGAGGGTGATATCTTTTAGATACTCATGCTCTTCACTTTGTTTACATGGTTTATTAAGGTGAGGAGAGTGAAGACGCATTTGAATAATCTTCTTGTGTTTGATCTTAGTATTAAAAAGAATGCTTTAAATATGAAGGGAAGGCTGTTCATTTTTGGGGACTCAAAATTGGTATAGCTGGGTACAGTTATAAGCAAAGATGAGTATCTATATTTTCAAATATCATATCTGGTTTTGTAGACTCTTGACCAAACTAGATGGTATGTTGGGAGTTCAAATTTCAACCTCCCTACTAAATGTCATTTTTGTAAAATGATCTATGGGAGGCCCGAATTTGGATCAGAGCCGTGGCATTGAAAAATGGGACACTTACCTTTCCAAGAAACATTGTGATTTTGGAGGAAATAAGGAGATCCACTATATTAAATGGAAAACTGAACGTATCCTTACTGGTCCTGATGAAGGGGAGCACTATGTTTTCATAAAATTCATTGGATTAATCATGATTAAGTTGGTTGTGTCATGCATTGTTCTAGTTATGTGTTGTTTTAGTTGCATATTTTGGTGGTGTTATTTTTATCTGTTCATTTTCTGTTAAGTGATTTAAAATAAAAGAGGGAGAAAGAAGAATGTATAGAGAAAGACCCATTTATGGCATTTATGGTTTTATATTTTTTTTATAGCAAAAACCTTTTTAGGCTGCTACGTCCAATCTTTAGTAAGCATTTTTAAACTTCAGTTTCATAAATATAAATAAATGTCTTAAACAAGCACTTCTGATAGATGATTATAGTTTCAACGTCTTACTACATAATGATGGCTCAATCACAAATTCAAAAAGAAAAAGATGAAATATTAGAAAAAAACAAATAAATAAAAGGAGGGGGAGAGAGAGGAGAGTTATGGCCTTTGGCAAGCCACACAGTCCCAGGGCACCCCCAGAAGAAGGGAATGGTAAACCATTTCTGAGTACTCACTACCTAGAAAAACATGAAAAGGGTCAACATAGGTCAGAATTGACTTGATGGGTCATTATTATTATTATTATTATTATTATTATTATTATTATTATTATTATTATTATTATTATTATTATTATTATTATTATAGTAATGGGCTAAGCAGATTTGTCAACATAAGCTGATCATGCATACCCCAAAATGTCTCACTGAAGTTGGTGCCTATAAGAGATACATAAATTAATGCAGAGATAAAATAGAAAGGTTGTTTGACCATTGAATGGTGGCTGATAAGTATTTGTATTATACTCTAGTTTCCATCCCCACTCACTTTTCCAGCTGGCCATGAAACCTGGACAAGTGAGTGGGGATGGACTCTAGAGCAAAATGACAGAAATTTATGCACAGAATTGTCTAGTGCAGCTCTCTTGAGCAGAAGAGGACCTATTGAATTGTGGTCCACAAAGAGAAAATGCAGAGCACCTCTCAGCTTACATTGAAAAAATTGCTTGACACTTTGCAAATAAAATCACTTGGATCTGTTCTGACTTTGACACTGTAATTCACACAGCTCCTGTGGATGGAACTTTGGTGCCTGCTTGTCCTGTGATAATGGATACCTTCCACCATGAGTAGCCTAAGGATGAGAGCAAGCACGTGCATATTGAATCCTTGCCCTTCCTGGCTCATTAAAGCAACTGCTGGGAGACTGGATTAGGGGGTTGGAAAGTTTCCTTAAAATAAAGCAGTCTGCTAAAGGAGGCGGTTATACAGTCTTTGTTGAAAAAACTCTGCCCAAACCTCACTGTTCTAGATAATTATTGGCCAATGTAAAATATTCCATTCTTGGGCAAGGTTCTGAAATTTGCAGTGGTTTCTCTGCCCCAGGGATTTATGGATAACACAGATTATCTAGTTGCATTTCAATCTGGCTTCAGACCTGGGTATGGGATGGCGACTGCTTTGGTCTCCTTGTTGGACTAGCTACACCAGGTTCTAGACAGGAGGAATGTGCTCCTGTTGACCTCTCAGTGGTACTGTCAACCATACTAACCTTCTGTCTGGGGTGGGACTTGGAGGAATTGTGTTGCAGTGTCTTTCTGCTGGCTAGGCAAGGAGCTTTATTTTAAGTAGTCTTTTGATATGTAAACTGCTGAGAAAGAGATTTTAAGAGGGGAATTGACTTTTGTCTTTTTAAATATGTATTTTAAATTGTTGAAGGGATTTTATTTACTGCCTTTTAATAATTAGTATGCTTAATTATATTAATAGTGTGATTTATTATATTTGCACCTTTTTAATATTTCTGTTTTTTAAATCCTCAGGAAACTACCTTGAATCCATGTACAGGACGAAATATGGGGTAAAAATTGGATAGACATGTAGGTTGGTAGATAGATGGATAGATGTGTAGATAACCAGCTATGTCGTTATCTGTGCAACTGGATAGCTAAATCAATAAAAAACCCAGACATCCTGAACATGAGGACTTCTTCCTTGCCATCCCTTTTGATGCCCCACAGACACAAGGATTGTCTGAAAAAATCTCATTTTATGAAGTGTCTTTTTGTGGATTACATTTGCAGTTTCATTTCCATCATTCTCAATGTATTTTTAGAATGCATTACCTTTTCCAAGAAATCTGTGCACCTTGAAAAAAAAGGTTGAGATCATTGCGGGAAGGCAATCCACTTACATAAACATGCACACTGTGATCCAATATGTTTTCCAGTGTATGCAGGGTTATCTGTGCTGTCTCTGAAATGGGAAAGCACTTCCTGTAGGTAATCAGCAATGAATGTTTCCCTATATCCATGTGGAGCTTTGACTCACAGCTGTTGACATCTGTTGGACTAAATCTATTTAAATGTAATTGAATTGTGCATCAAACTGTATATTTGCTGTTCTTCTTTGAATGTTACAGGCGCTCTGGTGCTGTGCATTCTGCTGCTGTTTCTTCAAAAGCACCAGGTTTGGAGGAGGAAAAAAAGTTTTTCCTTTTATAAAAGCCAAAAGTGAAATGGATTAATTAGAGTTCACCAGTGTATCATGGTAGAGCTCATGAAAATTTGAAGAATATTGGCTTCAATCTTCTGGACTCAATATTTCTTAAAGAAGTTTGAGGGTATACTAAAATATATTTTAGGTTGTAATATCATTAAAATGGAAAGTGGAAAAATAAAATAAATGGCTAGGCCTTCATGGAAACCTAACAATGCAAACAGAATAACCTCAAACTTCCAAGTGAGTGAATCACGGCTCACATTGTGAGGCAAAAAGCAAACCCTCAGAGTCTTCAGGTTATCTAAAATTATCTCCAATAATCTAGTTTGTTAGTTGATTCCAATTTGATTACCAGCTTTTTCCACCCAAGGAGTTTTGAAAGAAATGCGGAATAGAATTGTTCTCAGCTTGCTTGCTTATATAAGTGAGTGAGTGAGGAGTATGTCTTACAGGTTCAAGGCAGTTTATATGCTGACCAAATCCATAATGAATACAAAGAGAGACCTCAACAGAATTATTGGAAGGGCCTCATTGGTCATATTAGCTTGAAAGTCACTAACTACTCAACTGTATTTATGTACCTTTGTATCCTCCTCCACCTGGCTTCTAATGCCCTCCCCCAACACACACACACATACACACACAACTGTTCCAGGCTACTCAGTCTCCATTTCTTCTCCTGCTCCAGCTTTCAGCATTAAAAGAACATGATATTTCCCTCTATTCTCCCCCTTTCCTTTATTTTCCTCATCTCTGTAGTCGCTTTCACCAATTTTTAACAGAAGAGCCCTTAATCAGGGACTAATTTTGCTCATTTTGACGTAAAAGTGGGTGGCAAAAGCCCTCATGAGTAGAGATGGGGACAAATAAAAAAAATGGCAATTTGTTTTGATCTGTTATTGTCAAGGTTAACGGATCAACGAATACGAATATACGAATATTCTTCAGCGAATCAACGGATCGATCCGTCGATTTGTCTGCACTTTAAACGGCTATAACACTGCCCCCCAACCACCTAGAGACACCAAATTTGCAGGGAAGCTTCCTCAGACACAAACTCCTGAACGTTTGGTGAACATTGGATCACGGACCCCTGAGTTATATAGTCACAAAGAGGACCCCCCCAGGAAAGCTCCCCCCAGGTACTTAGAGACTCCAGAATCACAACGGAGCTTCCTATGTCTTTCCCCAACACGCCTGCCAACTTTGGTGAAGATTGGATATTGGACATCCGAGTTATTCACCCACAAATTGGATCCCCCCAGGAGAGTTTACCACATGGCACAGAAGTCCATTCTGCCTACCGGCTGCTGATCAGCTGATCAGAAGCTGATAGGCAGCCACCCCACACACAGAGAGCCAGCCACCCCAACAGCCCACCCCCATACCCCCTTCCTTTCCCTACCTTAGCCCCACCCCACTCCCACCGACACCCCCTTACCTTAATAGCTGCTGCCAGGTCTCCATCAGGCCTTCGCTGCCACGGCATGTAAAAAGGGAGACTGACTGCCCTTTGCAAAGGTGGTGGCTGTGGCTTCATTTAGGGTAGGGAAGCTGCAGCTGCCATCTTTGCAAAGGGCAGCCTGGATTCCCTTAAAGCAGGCTAAGGGAATCCAGGCTGCCCTTTGCAAAGATGGCAACTGCAGCTTCCCTACCCTAAATGAAGCTGCAGCCGCCATCTTTGCAATGGGCAGCCAGTCTCCATTTTTACATGCGTGGCTCTGAGGCCAGAAGACCTCGGCAGCAGCGATTAAGGTAAGAGGGTGTCAGTGGGAGTGGGGTGGGGTGGCATGGGGCCTAAGGTAGGGAAAGGAAGGGGGTGGGGGTAGGCTGTGGTATTGGGTGGCTGTGTAGGGTGGTGGCTGCCTTTCTGCCACCCATCAGCTGATCGGTAGCCGGTAGGCAGAATGGTGTTTTTTGGGGTTTTTTTTAAATACGAAGGATGAATAAAAACGGGTAAACATTCATCCCCTCATATTCGTGTGGGTCTCTGGAATCCACAAATACGGATCAACAAATATTTAATGAATTGGCTATATTCGTCGGAAAAACTGATCCGTTTTTATATTCGTCCCCATCTCTACTCATGAGACATTCACCTCTGAACATGTGAAGATAATGGACATGATTAGGTCTGGTCCCTTGATGCCACAGACATATACTAGTAACCCTGGTCATAACTTAGCATTGGAAGTTGTGTTTCTTGATAAAAAGGTGAAAATGCACTTTTAAAGTAAAGCAACCACCTTTTCGTACCACCATGCTGCTCAGTATCAGTAGCACAATGGTGCCGGAAGGGGATTCTTAAGGAATCTTGAAGCAACAAAATGGATGAAGGTCCATGGGAATTACAGGTCATGTATTGACTTCCCTTGCATTAAGTAGTGTGAGTTAGATGCTGGGGAGCAGCAGTAGACCTCCATCTGTTTCTTCTGAATCCCTGGTCCATTCATGCCTCTTGAAAGATAGAGCTGTGTTTGTCCTGCAGCCTGGTCTGCACCCATAAATTAGTCTGCTGCCCTCAAGTATGGTGGAAGTTCCTAATATTCAGCTGTCAATCAAGCTGGCTTCTCCCTGTGGAATGGAATAATAATAATAATCATGTGCCATCAGGTCATTTCTGACTTATGGTGAAACTTTTCAGGGTTTTCCAGCTAGAGAATACTCAGAAGTGGTTTTCCATTCCCTTCCTCTAGGGAAATCTTGGGACTGTGCAACTTGTCCAGGGCCACACAGACTGGTAGTACCAGTAGGGTCTACTTGCAGGATGCACAGTAGGGAATCAAACTCCCAACCTTCAGCTCCATAGTGAGATACCTAAACTACTGAGCTATCCAGCCAGCTGTGGAATGGAAGGGAACACCCTTTCATCTTTTGCTACATAGAGCAAAATGTCTTCGGATAGCTCTCCCAAAGGAAGGGAACATATCTAAGCAACTTTCAAAATAAAATGATGGAGACTAGAGAAACATCCTCAAGAGCACTAAAGCTGCTTGTGAGTTTTATGTTTTCATATAGTTGTCTTAACTGGTACTCTCATTTTAGGGGGAAATGCACCTTTTCAAACCCTTGGCTAAGACCGATGGAATTTCCTATGTTTTCAGATTTACCATAGATTTCTGGGTGTCACATTTCCCTCTTCCATCCACGCTCACAAAGAAAAGAAAAGAAAAGAAAAAAGAAATCAATAGAAAGACTTACCTCATTGTACTTTAGAACTGTCTGCTTCGATGGCAGATTTAATGAGTTCCTTATTGTCCTTCAAAAAATAAAAGCAGCAAAAATAGAATGTTTCACATCCCATTGGTGTATATTAGAAATGAATTTCCGTTAAAAAAATGGACACCGAATTCTCCACTCAAAGGGCTGTTTGCATTATGCATATGCAGACATTTAAAGAACAACAGGTTCACCTTAAATGCATTAGGGGTTAATTAGGTTTTTAGTAAGCACTTCTCCCCTTATTCCTCTTCCATGCATAACATTTACATTAGACCATCAGGGGATGGTTGGCAGCAGTAAACATAACACCACCTACAATATTGGCAGCACAGATATTTGAGGTGAAGGTCATCTGAAGCTCAGGTCTTCTTTCAGTGCATGTGGCTTAAAAACTGCCTCAGCTTTTTAATATATATTTTATATCTATGGGATACATAATTAACTTATATAAATGCTTGCTGGAAGGGATGTTTAGTTATGTATGTGCAGAGGCTTAGGAGAAAAATATCAGTGGCAATATTTTCAGAGTGAAATTGTCTCAAATCAATAGCATTTTGAATTGTTTTCTCTTGAAGGGGCATCTGATATAACTGTGATGAATTATTCACACCACAAAGTTTGTGTTCTTTCGAAAAGGCACATAGGTTTTTATTTTCTTTTGTCTTCTAGTTCTTCACTTACAATGAGTTGGAACCAGAAGTTCCTTTCTGAGAACTAAAACACACCTTCTGTCAGTGGAAGGCATTCACATTTTCTGAAGCCTCTCGCTGAAGGAAGATTGATGAGGAGCTTCTCCTGTTCCTGAACCATCTTTTACTTTGTTCCAGACACTTCCACCACCATTTGGAATAGCTTTTCAGGCAGCACAGGGAAAAGAGGTATAGAATAGAATGACTGACTCCTTCCTCCAGTGTCCTATGAATGAAATTTCTCTTACCAGGAAACTAGATTCAACCCAACACAGAAAACAAGACATTGTATTTCACCTGACCCAATCCACAACTTTCTTCATTATCTAAACAGAAATAAGTTGCCTCCTTCTTTCTCACCAAGAAAAGAAAAAAAGAGGAGCGATTCAAAGAATGGACAAGTCAGTGTGAAATGTGACTGAAGAGCTAACACAGAGCACACTACTGGGTGATGAGGGGAGAGCACCATGAAAAGTTGGAACAGCATTCATTGGGAAAATAGAAAAAATGTTCCTAACAACCTGGGAGCAGTATACAAGTGGGTGGAATGCTTCTGTATTTCTTGGAAACATCAGCTTGCTTTTGGATACTGTTACATTTAATAGACTTGTCATTTGTTTCTACTCTTCTTCTTCTTTTTGGCCCAGAGAACACAGTTTGACAATTATCTGTGAACGCTCCCATGAAGAAAGATACCATTTACTGAAAATTTGCACAAATTTATTTCTTATGCTGAGCTATCACTCTTTAGCATTTGCATCTTGATTTTGGTATATGTAGATGGATGAAATTTTGATCTGCTGGTTAACTGGCAGTGCCATACTACACATGCTTACTCAGAAGTAAGCCCCATTAGTTCAATAGGACATACACCATGGGAAATGTTCATAAGTGTACAGGTGAAATATTAAGGCTCTATGTCAATGAAGATTTTCCCGGTCAGGGAACCTCTGAGGATGCTGGAGGCAACTGTGGAGTAGGAAGTGGCAGTGGCAGGATTGGGTAGGAAGGCAACACAGGCAGTGGGAAGGGTTGGGTGGGTGGTGGAGGGCATGAGCAGGTAGGTTCCCCCTCCACAGCATGAACTGGAAAAGCAAACCACGAACCAATTCATTTTTCTGGGGGTTTGTGGGGGTTCTTTGGGGGCTAACAATCCAATACCTTCCAGGTGCACAGACATGTACCTGAGTGCCCACAGTTAATCTGAAAAGCACATTTCTTCTAGTCATTTTTATTATTGTGTGACTCCAAGCAATAGATACGTAGAGAACATGTTGAAAAACAGCCTTCACAATTGCTTTGTGTTTGGATGAGAAGTGGTTAACTGATGAAGAGAGGAGTCAGGATGTGGGATTTTCACCCTGATTGGTGTCTCTTTGTGAATGAAAGTAAGCACAGGAGGGTGTCCTGTAGACCATCTTGATTTCTGAGATGGGTATCATCAACATTCAGGCTGCTTTTTGCTATTTAAAATTTGGCATCCTTTTTCCTGCTCGCAATGTGAGTACAATAGAGTGCAGCAATATCAGGGCATTTCCTGGCATTTTGAATTGTGGATTCAGAAGGACAATATCCCACATTCATAAACCAGAGGTTTTTTGAAGAACTGAATTCTCCTTGTTTCATGAGAGGAGACATATTTTATGGCACTTTCAACAAAAGAATAAGATTTTTTGTGCAACTTAAGTAAAATGCTCAAAGAACACAAATAATGCTTTAAGGCAAATACTGCAAATTGTGCAAATGATGTGGGTTGATGCTTTGTTACATAGGCGTTTAAGGATTGAAAAACTGGAGAAGATTTTTTTTGTACTTATTTCTTCTTTTCTTTTCTTTTATTCACCATCAGCCTGTTATTTCATGCTTGCTGTCTGTGTATGCTCTTTGCTTCGCAATGGGAAAATATATGAGTTTTGCACACACAGAGTCTAAATAAATTTCAGAGACCTGAACAAGAAAAAATGTCACTCCTTGTGTCACTTCGAACTGCATGTGGGAACAAAAACAAGGAAGTTAGCAAATATTTTTTGTGATCTGTAATTAAAGATACCTATCTATGCACCATTCATGTGATTGGCAGTTCATGGTGTAATAGCCCCTGGCTCCAAAGAGCATTTACACATGTACAACTAACTATCCACATGAAGAGATTTCTTTTTACATGTATGTGCTCTCACGTGCAAAAAACCTAGATCGATTTAGGGGGTAACTGTTGTGCAGTTCTGGGGCAACTACAGAGGGCAGCAATGAGGTGCTGTTCACCATCCCCAAGCTAAAGTAGCACCACACAGATCCTTCATATGCCATTTAGTATTTAGCTAAATGACCTTTAGCTAAAAAAGGTCAGTGATTTGAACTAGGGAAAGGGGAAATTCAAAGAACGTGTTTTACTGAACTGCTTGCACTGAAGGAACCAAATATCATAAAACCAAGCCTAAATAAAGGTTGCTCACTTTGATAGCACAAAGCAGAAGGGTCTAGCTACCTAGCAATCCCCTGAGTTGAGTGAATTTTTTAGCCTGGTCACACAGCCAAAAAAAACTGGGATTTGACCTGTGTTGAAAACCATGCTGAGTTTCATGTTCACACACTGGATTCCAAAGTGCATATTTATTTCCCTCTGACTTGTTTCATTTTCTTAGGAAGCAAGTTAAAATAAACGACCAGCAGAGGGCCATTTATTTTAACACACTGTTTCCTCAATCGACTTAAGCCCATTGTGAACCTTACAGATGATTTTAAAAAGGAGTCTTTCCATGCATATCTGACTTAAGAACACAAGCTGAAAGTGTGTAGCCTCCAAAATCAGTACATTAACAGAAGATAGACATTTCAATTCTGAGTAGGAATTCAGGAAATGACTAAAAAAACAATGTGACTTGAGTCTGCTAAAATTAAAAAGCTACATATTGTGGGTTTTTTGAGAAATATAGACAGCCTCTCTGCTATGTTATTTGCTCCTGTTTATATTAGTATTGGAGAGTAATTATTTATCTTTATTTATTTACAGTGATGCCTCGACTTACGAACACCCCTACCTACGAACATTTCGACTTACGAACAGCTCCACTTGCAAAATTTTGCTTCGACTTGCGAGCGGAGCTTCGACCTAAGAACAGAAAAAGGCAGGGGGAAAAGGTTGCTTCTTTGTAGCTCTTTCGCCCCAACGGTTAGAGCATGGGATCAGGGAATTTTTTTACTCCTGCGGCGCAGGAGGAGGAAGGAGGGGCAGGGGCGGCTCTGGATCGCCGCTGGGCGCGGGAAGCCAGTGCGCTCCCTGCCCATCCCTTGGCGCGGGTCTACTCATGAGTAAGGCCCGCCAAAGGCGCAGGTCTACTCATGAGTAAGGGCTGCCGAAGGCCCTGGGCTGGTCTGGGGCGCGCGGGTTGGAGGGGCTCCTCCGTGGATGGGGGACGTGCAGCAGCGGCGCAGGAGGAGGAAGGAGAAGCGGGGCAGCTCCAGTTCTCCGCCGGGCGCGGGAAGCTGGTGCGCTCTCTGCCCATCCCTTGGCGCGGGTCTACTCATGAGTAAGGCGTGCTGAAGGCGCAGGTCTGCTCATGAGTAAGGGCCCCCTCCACCACCTCAGCTGCCCTACACCGCTGGCCGGGGCCTGTCGCCGGCCGCTATCCGCCGGGGAGTGAGTGCCATCGGAGGAGGCTTCGGTCTGCCTGGTAAGGTACTGCTTTTTGCTTTTTAGAAACTTCTGGGTGGGTTTTGCAGGGTGGGTTTTGGCTGAGGGGGGTTATGTTTCTATGCTGTGTTGTTTGTTTTTCGTGATTTTTTTTATTTTATTTTTTTGCAGCCCCAGCGTGGGGATTGCTCGATGTATATTTTTGGGTTGTTGTTTTTTTTGCAGCCTTCTGGGCTTGCTCTGTTTATTTTTGGTTGGTTGTTGTATTTTTTAAAGCCCCAGCGCCTTCTGATGGGGCTTTCTGTGTCCTTTTTTTTTTTTTTTTTTTTTGGTATTTTTTTGAAATGCTGGAATGGATTAATCCCGTTCCCATACATTTCATTGGGAAATGGTGCTTCGATTTACGAGCATTTCGACCTATGAACACCATTCCGGAATGGATTAAGTTCGTAAGTCGAGGCACCACTGTATTTGATTTCTATACTGCCCATCTGGCAGCCAAGGCCACTCTGGGTGATTTACAGCAACTAAACAATAACAATAACATAATGACAAAGAACTTGACAACATTCATAAAATATACAGGTGCAAAATAAATTTACCATAAAATATAACGAAAGAACATAATAAAATAAAATAACATGAAAAGCATGGTGGTAGGTTAGATGTTAAGTTATCGGAACTACTATTGCATCAGAATGTTTTTTGATCTGGAAAGGCCTGTTTAAATAACCCGGTTTTTAGTAGTTTTTTAAAGGTACCCAGTGAAGGGGCCAGGCGGATTTCGGGCGGGAGGCTGTTCCATAATTGTGGAGCTATTGCCGAGAAGGCTCAATTTCTATTGGTCGTTTTCCGGGCCTCTCTCGGGGTCGGAACTCTCAACCGCCCTGCCTGAGATGATCTTACATTTTTACAAAAAGAGTATCTTTTTCTTTCACACCAAAAGTATTCAGATTTTGTTTGAAACTAGAATTTTATATCTGACTCATGGAACTGATGCCTGCTGTTTGCTCATAATATGACAAAAATTCCACAAACCCTTTTTAAATGACTCTCTGATAGAAGGATGCATTCACAACACATAAGGAAATGGAAATGAAAAAGCCTATTAAGCTGATAAAGAAGAATGTGAATCAAGAAAGAGATCTGTTAAATTATGACATTTGTCAGTATCCCAGGCAATCTTTTCCCCCTAAATCCCTTAAATAAATGCACATTTTTAAGAGAAGAATAAGTTTTGATATGACAAATGATCAATTTACACCATCTTCACAGGCTACATCACTTATTACAAAATATTTGCTTGTTCTAGATATCACCATCAGATTCTGCCTACAGCTGTTTCCGAGAATCATGAATCCATATTATGACCTTTTTTGTCTTTAAATGCAGAAGTGTTGAGCTCATCCCTAACCTTTTGTTCACAGTACTTTACATTGTTTCTCATGTAGAAGTTCTTCCAGTTGCAGCCAAGAATCTTGGAGTTAGGGGATTTCACAGGAAATGAGCATTAAGCAAAGTATACAGATGTATTCTACAGATGAAAACTTGTCCCCTACAAAATCATCTAAATGAAAATGTTATGTGAATGTTTGAGTTACCTGATATATGGAACAGCACTTAATTCTGTTAAACAGTGGTCCTTCTCCAATTGCTTCCACCATCTGAACTGAGTTGTCCTTTTAGTCTGTTGGACTTCACGTGCAGAAAATCCTTCACAGGGAAACATGCTTGAGGCCAGGTTCAATGTCCAGCATTAGGTGAATTTTTTTTTCAATTTGTCCTTTTTATTTTTATTTGCCCAGGTTTTCCAGTATATCATCTAAGCTAGCTTTTAGTATTGCTGATTAATATCTCTTTATTGCAATGATTTGCTGCTCATGTTACCATTCCTTATGATTTAGTAACTTAATTTATGCACTTTAATGAAGTTTTGCCTAAGTAGGTGCTATCATTAGATTGCATTTTCTGTCATTCTTGTGCACCATAGAATAACCTAAATTAATTAAATTAAACATAAATTAAATATTAAAGAACATTTTTTAAATAAATCAAAAAGTTTGTGTTTTGCAGTAAAAAATACATGTTCATGTGTATAGTATGTGAATATTGTTCTTATTTATTCCTAACAGAAAGGAAAATAAATAACTAAGTGTGGCTAGTGAGAGCAATACAGCATATTATACATGGTTGTAATCAAGGTTCCCTCTAAGCTGTGTGGCTGTGCGGGTGCACAGCATTGTGGCTCCTCTCTGTGCAACATTCCTCCTCCTCTGCGCACTCACAGCGAGTGTTTACAACCCCTTTGGTTCCAGTCGCAGCAGAATCCCACATGGGGGTGGAGTCACATGCATGGGGGCAGAGTCAAATGCATGAGGGGTGGAGCCCCACCCAACGGGTCTGAAAATTAGAGGGAACATTGATTGTAGATATAAAATTGCATAACATGAACCATTAGAGATTTGACCAGATAAACTCAGTGGCATCTGGTGCCAACTGCTGCTGGTGGGTCATAAGGCATAGTAGACAAAGTGAGGTAGAGACAGGTGTAATAGGCAGAGCTGGGGCAAAAGCTGGTGTTTACACAGGGAGAGGGAGAGGCAGAGACAGGCAAACATTCATGCTTGTGATGGGGGCAGGAGCAGCTTGGCTTGGGTACCCTGAGCCTGAAGTGGAGAATTTTCTCATTTGCCACATTGGAGCAGCTGTCATTGGCCTAAGCACAAATGTATTCCATTAGAAGAAATTGTATAGAGTTTAATGACTTCTTTCTATGTAGTTGTGTTTTGAATTACAGCCCAAAGTGGGTTTGCCTGCACTTGTGTTCTTTTTTCTAAAGCAAATGTCTGAAAAACATGTTTTTGCTAATTCCAATACAACCACAAAGCAAACTCTAATATATTTTTGTTCCTCCAAATATTGGAAACAATACTGGACGTAGACAGTTTGAATTACTAGGAAATGGTCTAAATCTCGAATGCATACAACTGTTTCTGCCCCTTTAATTCCATGCATTCTGTTCATCTTCTGTCCTGAGGTACCTATAAAATGCCAAATGTTTAATTAAATGTTTCCTCAAACCAGTCATAAAAGACCTGTATTATGTTTGCAGCTTTACTGTTTTCACCCAAGGGCAGCACTACACTTTCAAATGTTTTAAAGCGTCCCTCTGATTCTCTTCTGGGTTTCCTCAAAAGGCTCTGCACAACAAAAACACACATGCTCTCACCCACATAAAATAATACTTTAAAAAAAATCCATTAGAATTCAGCACATGGAGCAGATCATGATACAATTGAAAAGAAAATATTATTTCTTTCCTTAAAAAAGAAAAGAAAAGAAAACATAAAGCAAGAGGAATAAAAGAAACTGGAACAGATGTACTGTGGTTAATGTTCATTCATTGTTCTCACTTGACAGTAAAACAGTTATAATAAAGGACGCTTGCCTTTGTTCTACATTAGAAAAAATTCATGTTCTCTCAAATCAAAATTGGTTGCTACCTTTTAAAGCAGATGCATGTCAGAGCAATGCTACAGGACAGTATGTGGGACTGTTGCCTCCAAAACTTGTCTCTGCCAGCAAAAAATGGGAGGTGTGGAGCAGACATTCTCATATTGTGTACGTATTTTTGTTCCTTATCTGTTGGATGTTGATGGGTAAGGAAGAATTATCTACACCATCTTCAGATGCAGGGGTGGGAGGATGCTGTGGCCTGTACAGCAGAAGAAGGGACATTTGGATTCACTGGGACCATGACTGCCTCTCATTGCGTTCTATCTTCTGGGGTTTATTTGATGACTTATATATATAATTGCTCGCTCTCTCTATATAGACTGCCCATCTGGCAGCCAGGGCCACTCTGGGCAGTTTACAGCAGATAAAACAACAGAGTAACAATATAATACATATACAAAATAATAATAATAATACAATTGGGGCATAAATCAAATATCATAAAGTGCAGTAAAACAAGTACAATACAATAAATTACAGTTAAAAGCATAAAATATAATGTCTCTCATGGTCAAACTACATGTTACACAGAGTTCATCACTGAAAGCTAAAATCATGTCAGAGTATAGGCATGAACTACAACGATGGAACCAGTCTGGCTTCTTGTGGAAGGGAGTTCCAGGGTCTGCGAGCAGCAATAGAGAAGAAAAGAGGATTTCCCCCTGCATTTTAAAAATATAATTTCCCTTTGTTTTCTCTCATTCCTTAAAGATAGTGTACAAACAGATGTGGGTGGGTGTGTTCCATTCTCTTCTCCAATATTCTGCTAAGCACTTGCTGCTGGATGTTTGATGGAATTATATCCTAGCAAATGGTACTGTAGCATCACAGCTTTTCAGTTTTTGTGCAGTGATGTCACAAGACTAACACTTTTTTTAAAAAAAATGCTTTTAATCTTGCTTTTAATATTGACTGATATTTAAGTGGTTTTTAAAAATATATAGTTTTGATATAATATTTGCAACCTGTTAGCATTGTATAGTTTTAATTATTATGAGCTGCCTTGGGTCCCCTAAGGGAAGAAATGTGGCATATGGATAATATAAATAAGTAGATAAACACATTCTCAAGTATGGCCACCTCTTATAATTTCCAAAGCCTATCATACTTTACAGAATACATTTTATCCCATCTTGGCAGTTTTGCAGTGCAGGGGAAAGAAAAAAGCAGAAAAGAGACAGCAAGAGAGTAACTTAAGAACCAGCCATGAATGTAACAGCCAAAGAGAGAGAGAGGGAGAGAGAGAAGACAGAGGGAGATCCTTGTAAATCTTGAAGACATAACTGTAACCAATTATCACAAAATTTTATAATTGTCTATATCTATATCTATATATCTAGAATTTTGACCAAACTCTGGGAGGCAGTGGAAGACAGGAGGGCCTGGCGTGCTCTGGTCCATGGGGTCACGAAGAGTCGGACATGACTTAACGACTAAACAACAACAACATATATCTAGAATATCATCTTGTATAAACAGTGTATGGAAAAAAGGGTCCTCACAACATTTCACTATGACATCCCAAGCATGGGAGCATAGCAATGAGGAAGAGAAAAGAGGTAAGTCTAAATAGTGAGCAGAAACAGTACATTAGGACACTTGTATCCATGGGATTGTTACCGGCCAATTTTGGGTTCAGGTTTTCCAGCGAGGAAATCAGGCAGAGACACAGCAGCTGAACCAAAGTTCTAATTTTATTTGAATAGCAAAGCAAAGGACAGCTGGTTATTCCTGCAGGAAGTTTCGTTATTACTGAATATGTAGCTCCAGTATCAATAAGGAAGGGGATTGGCTGACCACCCACCCCTATTTCCACCACAGGGGCTCCGGGTGGGAGACGGAATACCCCGGGGCCCTGTCAAACCTCTTCCTCTTCCTCCAGAGCAAACTCCTGAGCAGCTGTTTGGGGGGGGGGCGTCGGATCTGTGGGTACCGACCTCACCTGGGGCAAGATTGGCCCAATGGTCTTCCTGACCATATATTCGGCAAGATTGGTCATCTCGCTCAGGGCAGGAATTGGCCCAATGCCCCTCCTGATGACAAATTCTGCATTCATTTCCTATAGATGAGGGGCGGTAGCCCCCCCCTCGTCCTCTGCCTCGAAAACTGATTTCCTCTAAAATTATGACGTCCCCGTCCTGAGAATCCTCTATAATTTGCCTCGTCGCCCGCGAGGGCTACTACGAGGACTTTCTTGTCCTTGCTCCACTTTTTATCTTCCCTTGCAGCTTCGGTTTGAGCTCTATTATTAAAAACTTTAAACGCAATTTCAACTAATTGTTGTATTGGGGCTGTTAAGTGTCCATCCATTTTTTTAAGGTGGACATGAGGACATCCTCCTAATGTCCTCATATGAATTTTGGATGTAGATGGAATTGAAGAGGGTCTTTGAGGACTCACCCTCAGGGTCCATTTCAGTATATTGTCTACATGCTTTCATAAGTCTTTCAAGATAATCTGCTGGATTCTCATCCGCCCTCTGAAATACTTGGTAGACTTTATGATTAGCAATTTGTTTAGGGAATCCTTTTCGTATTCCCTCAAGAACCGCTTCTCTAAAATGAGTCAGGGCTATTGTATGCTCTTGAGTTTGCCCCTGATCCCAAGGGAGGCGGGCTTCCGGTAATATATCACCTGGAGCCAAATATGTCTGGTTGTCCGCAGCTTTCCATCTATCAGTGGCATACTTTTTAGCCGCTTTCCAAACCATTTTCCTCTCTGCCTCTGTTAAAAGCATATTCATAAGGTGCATCAGGTCTCCCCAAGTGGGGTGATGAGATAACAAGATACCCTGGAACAGTTCTGCCATCATTTCTGGGTTTTCTGAATACAGAGGGGTATGGGTCCTCCAATTAAACAAATCAGCTGTGGTGAAGGGCACATATACATACGCCCGTTGCACTGTGCCATTTGTTCCCATAACAATCAGTTCTCGGAGTGGAAAAATTCCACCCGGTTTGCTATCTTTACTTCCAGTACAATCTGAACTACTATCTGCTCTCCTAGCCCTATCTGCTCTTCTTCTTCTGGTCACAGCCGGGGAGGCCGAGGGGTTTGGCCCTCGGTGGCCTCACTTTCTTTTTGTTGAACTAATTCGCTCATCAGTCTCCTCCTCATCTGTAGACTCGCTCAAAGCCTCTGGAGGGGGAGGAGGCAGAGGTGGCAAAGGAAAACAAGCACCCCCCCTTTCACTCAACTCGGGAAGATTCTGATGCACAATGACCTGAACCTGCGGGATTGGCAATGGTCCTGGGGTTTGGGAGTCAGGAGCTTCCCCCTGCCTAGCGATTTGCACTCCCTGAGCCAGTGGTACAAATCCAGAAGGGCCGGGAGCTTGTGCCGGACCCATGGGACTGGGAATTTGGGCAGGAGGAGGTGGTGGGGGATTTCCATCATCGGGTAAAGCTGCTCGGGGTGCAGTAGCAGGAGGAGGAATGTATTCTGCAGGATCAGTCAAAATACATTTTTCCTCTTTCCTCTCCTCTTTCTTCTCGCCTGCCTTATCTTTATCTGAGTCCTTGAAGTCTTGCAAAGCTGCTACTAGCACTCTATAATATTCTTTCAGACTAGGAACTGGGGTAGAAGGGGGGGTATATAATCCAAAGAACCATAAGGGTTCTTAACAGTTTTTGTTGGCACAAGTTCAAATGCCCCCTTAAATTTTTCTGGCTGGGCTGCTATTGCTACAAAGCAGGCAACATATTTTACTTGATCTTCTTCCCCCCTCTTTGTCGCCTCCTCAGCCCAATCTATTAATGCTCTCAATGTGTCTGGGGAGAAAGTACCATCAGAGGGCCATGGAGGTGACAAAGACATTGTGGCAGGCCAAATTTGGGTGCATAATTTGATCAAACACCTCTTGGTTAGTCCTGAGTGCTTGCCCACGAGCTCCCTCCAATTATCCAGAACACAGCCGAGGGGTGTTCCCCTTACCGGGTGTGCCTTGCTCGCGCACGTTCCCATGCCTCGCAAGTTTCACAGCCTGGCCAGGTCTTTGTCTAAGGTCGTCTGGGGCGCACACAACCCACACACGTATCACAAACAGGCCCCTGTTCACTGTGCACTTGCTATCACCCCCAAAGTGTCGCAGGCCACAGCCTCAGCTCAGGGGTGGGGCGTCTTCACAGTGAAGGGGAAGCCACCAACCAAACCCCCAGACCCCTTGGGGGGGGCACCGTCTTGCAGGTCGCCTCCCTGGGGAGTACCGTCTTTCAAGTCACTCACCTAGGATCACCTTGGAGAGCAGGTGGCGGGCAAAGCGAACCAGGGAGCCTGATTCCTCCATTAAGGATGCCAAGGATCACTGGAAAATTCCTGGCCAATGCACCAGATGTTACCGGCCAATTTTGGGTTCAGGTTTTCCGGCGAGGAAATCAGGCAGAGACACAGCAGCTGAACCAAAGTTCCAATTTTATTTGAATAGCAAAGCAAAGGACAGCTGGGACTTCTCTTAAAAGCAGAGAAGACCCCCAGAATACAGTGTACACATGTTTTATATGATACAGACAAAGAGTCATAAAAGTACTACAATTCTATTGATCATTTGTACTCCAACTTTGGATCCAGTCCCTCATTGGATAATTAATGATAACTACGCTAATTTATTGGTTAAATGTAAGAAAATATATTATGCCCCATCTTTCCTTGACCTATGTCCATGATGCACCAGGGATGTGCCTAAAAGTCTGGGGCATAGAGTATCTATTTCCCTTTATCTATTGCTATGTCTATGTATTGTCTGGGCCTAGTTTCTCTGAGGCCTGTGTTTTTCTCTGCTAAGGGTTATCTGTGAATGTTCGAATTCTCCCAAGGCCTGGTTTTCCTCCGAATGTACTGTCAGTTACTAATTCATTGATCAATCTTAAAATATAGTTTCAGCTTTCCTCGGTATCAGGATCGGCATCCACAGTTTCACTTATCCACAGCTTGCCACAGCCCTATATACAACATATAAGGGAACCCCCGGTGGCCTTTGTTATGCCTCCTTGTAGCCTTTGTCACACCACCTTGTATATTGCATATAAGGTTCCTTCATATCCACAATTTCAGGCATCCATGAAAGTGATCCCTTACAGATACAGGTGTCCCACTGTATTTACAACACCTTTTCCCCAGATATGTTGATTTGCACTGATCTGTAGAAATGTTGCAATTTGATTTTTAAATTCTCATTTTTTTTTCATTGTTGTGTTTTGTTTGGATTATAGAATTCATTTCATTTGTGTTTTAAAAAGGCCCGTCTATTCAAACAACTTTTTAAAAAAAGTGTCATGGGATAATGAGAGCAGCAAACTCATTGACAAATTATTTGATGTTACTCATCATGGGGGAGGAAGTACCACTCCTTTCTCTTTCCTCCTGTTACTGTTCACCTGATTGGAAGGGACAAAAAAGCAGTGATAGCAAAGACAGGAAAAGGCAAGGCCTTTAGACACTATTAGTCAGCAATGGTCTCCTAGTTATGCACTTGGATTTCAAGCTATGATGCTCGTGTTGGCATTCCTCTCCTGACTAAAACTGTGTTGAAATTAACACAATGTCCTGAGTAAACATGAGCTGAAACAGTGAGGTGGGGCAGGATGTGAGAATTCAGAGTATGACAAATCCCTCTCTCTTTCTCACTTGCCTTTCAACCCAAACATCTTCATACATTGACCTTTTAACTCGATTTTTTTCCCATGATTATCTCTGCCTTCATCTTCTTGCAACTGCAGTGCAGAACAGCACTAGAAGAACAGAAGAATGTTGCAGCATAGAAAGAAAGTTGTCTTGGTGCATTGCCAAGCTTTTGGCAAGAATATCATGTTTTGAGGAGACAGGAAGAGCAGAGCAGGCCAGCCCTGTAAGTGGACAAGAAAGAATTGTGTGCATCTCATAATGAGAAGCACTACCAACAACAGATAAAGAAAGCATGGCCACTTCTGCCCTTGTTGCATGGGGAAATGGACTTGTTTCTTGCCTACAGCATTGCTAAACAGGGAACGTTCACTTTTTTCACTCTAAACAAGGTTGGGCAATTAAGTTTAGGCTGAAACTCTCAATATAGATTAAGCTAGGAAATGGCTTAGAGGCCATGAAATAATGCAATGATCACTCAAGTAAACCCCAACATGAAGTAGCACCCACTTTGTGTGATCTCCCTGGCACAATAACTTGCAGATCAAACTATGTTAATGGATTGAGGAGAAAGGTTCTCCATATGGTGATGATATTAAAATTAACACAAGCATTGGGATGCAACAGAGAGATAATACGAAGGGTCATTAAGCACCTCTATAAGATTGCAGTGCAGTCTTTAGGCCAAGGTTAGGAAAGGATCGTAGTAACATCAAATATATATGATATGTATATGGCCTCTTGTTAACCTCTCTGAAAAAGAAAATGCATTGCAATCTTTTGGAGCGGTTTAATGACCCTTCTTATAACCCCCTTGCCAGTGCCCAATTCTCATGTTAATTTTTCATGTGCTAAAGTCATCACAAGGTCTATTAACAAATAAATGTCTTCTGTACTTAAAGCCCAAGCACAGTACATGTGGCAGGACATTGTTAACAAGCCTTCCTTGAACTTATATCACTAGTTTTGACGAGCCATTATGCTACACAACTGTGGCAAATGGCATTTCCCCCCACCATTGAATTTCATTATCCATTGAAATGTTAATTGCTTGCTAACACTTTGCATGAAAATGAAAGCATTATTCCATGATTTACTTTGTTTTGTTGTGCCTTAAATCCCTACCTTTCATATAACTGTTGCTTTTTGATGTGTGCAACACTCCTCAAGGCTGAAAAGGAAGAAGAAAGGGAAAAGGAGGAGGGAGAGTTTTAACACCGACTGGTTTTATAAAATAAAGCTTATAAGTCCTTTGCTGTGTGATAAACTTCACAAAACAGTTTACTCGCATTTGCATTCTAATGTGTTAGAAATACAGGCAGAAGACTGAAAAGCTGATTGAACAGCAGCATGCAGTGTGTTTGTACAGCACAGACATGTAAAAAAAAAATCTTATTAATCTATTATATCTTCAGATAAACGTGGCATCATATATTCTGTATTTACCAGTCATGCTGAAGGATTCAGTAGAATGTGGACAACGCAGATAGCTTTTGGGCACTGTGCCTCACAGTTTCTCTTTATTTGCGATGAAACACACCTCCCTTCATATTGTTTGTAAGGAAGAACAGCTTTGTTAGATGGAACAGAGATATCCGCTTCAATTTGCTTTATCTTTGCTGCTGTACTACTAAGCCATCACTCTGTTTTCCTCACCTGTCAGTACCACTGCTTCTCAGTAACATAAATCAATCTGGATCTCAAGGATCAGGAGATGATAGTTCCAAAACCCTATGAACTTAGATTCACACAAGGAGATTTTATATATATATATCCAGCTGCCATGAATTGCCCATGTTAGCATTAACAATGCAAATGATAAAAAGATGTTTAGCCTTAAATCCAATTGCTAATCTGAACTAAAGTAATCCCACAGTATAAATAGGATTTACACAAATGTTTACTTATATTTCAGCAATTGATTCAGTGGGTCTACTCAAGTTGGAACAAACAACTGGACTTGGGGCTTAGTTTGCAATTCTATACTTACTTAGGAGTGAGTATAGAATTGCATCATAGGATTTACTTCCAAATAGCTATGCATAGGATTATGTTCTTCTTTTCTTCTTTCTTCTTTGTCCTTGCTCACAGCAAATAAATCAGTTCACAAATGCTAGCCTTTCTGACTCGGTGCCCAGGGCAACTCACCCATTCCTAAAACAATTTTGGCCAAGTCTTTGAAGCTACCCCAGTTTCCATCCTCAACATTCCCGTGGCTGCTTGGGTAGAAACCTGCAGTCCTCATGTTGTGCATATATACAGGTATAGTTCCATGAATGCTGTAGGAAATATTAATCCATAAGTTTCACAAACTGTGAATAAATGCAGTGAAATCAATGAAGCAATATGTGACATTATATATCCACCATGTCCATTGAATATGTTGACCTTTTATTGCACAGATAAGTAGCACAAGAGAACAGAATGTGACTAATCCTCTGAAATACTGT
This sequence comes from Intellagama lesueurii, assembly GCA_037013535.1. NCBI lineage: Eukaryota > Metazoa > Chordata > Lepidosauria > Squamata > Agamidae > Intellagama > Intellagama lesueurii. The sequence continues at coordinate 162,329,107 of JBAJHW010000005.1, forward strand.
GTTACCATTGCCAACTGAAAAAAGACTATCTGTGGAAGTAGCAGTCTTAATTGTTTATGGCTCAGGTATGGTTTCTCTGGGTTGTGTATCAACAATTAACATGTCTCCAACTATATGAAATGTAAAACTATGTATTTTCTTCCTAAATTCAATTGAATGCATAATTAATACTATATTTTATCAACTCCTTTTAGTATTCTATAAATGTTTCACTATAATACAACATTTAATTTACCATTTCTCTTTTTTCACCCAGTTCTCCCAAATGTGCAGTTAGATGTTAATATTTTGAGTACATTTAATTGTTTTGTTAATAGATAATGCAAAAAGTAATTTACTGTTTAAAGTAAATATTAAACAGTACAGTTTTTGATGTTAATAATCATTTCTTCTTTTCCTTTCTTCTCTTTTGCATTCTTCAGCTTGTCTAAAAATATTTGTTTTCCTTATTTGATAAACTACATCTACTTTATTTTCTCTGTACGGACACAAGAATCAATCTACAGTCCTATGAATCATAAACTGTACAGACATAGCAGCATCTAAACAGATGTAACAGAGCAAATTAACATTAATGAGTTTTAGAATCAGAAAATCTGGATGCCCTATTTAGGCACTCTTGAAGTTTATGTTCCCCATATGTGATGAGGGGAGCGCATTAACTGCCCCTTCCACTGTCACTTTCGACAAATTAAAATGATGACGGGAAAAGGGTGAGGCTGCTGTATTTGCATATGCTCCACATGAGCTAGGACACACACAAATTAAAGTTTCCCACTTGGAGAGCCTACATGGATGAAAATACAGTAAACTCCCACTTTGTAGATAGAACATGATTGTCAAACACTGAAAGTGAGAACAAAGGGGGGGGCATACTTTCCTCATTTCATGTGGGGAATATGTGCTCTAAGCATTCCTATATATGGACAACCTTCCCTTCTCTATGTACTTCTAAATATAATTCATCTTTATGGTCTGAGATAATAACAACAATTATAAATAAAACATCATTCAGCATTCCTAATCTAGGCTTAAATTTCCCTTTGATTTCTTGGATCTTCTGGAAGAGAGCTCTTGTGTTTTTTTCCCCTTTTGTTTTTCTCCTCTATTTCTTTGCACTGATTATTGTAATCGTTCTCTTTGTCTCTATGTGGTAGTAGCTGAAAAACTGCATGCAGGGTCCTGACCCTATTTCTGTCACCTTTTAATTTTGCTTCTTGCCTGTCTTTCACAATTTTAAGTGTTTCTTCTGTTGTCCATCTAGGACAGTCTTTCAGTTCTTTTTAATACAGGAATTACCTTTTTGCATTTTTCCCTAATAATATATCTGGTTTCAATCCACAGTTCTTCTGGTTCATGGCCAATTGAGTTTAGTAATGCAATTCAGTTCTTTATGTGAACTTCAAATTCATCAGGAATGTTTATACAGTGGAACCTCTACTTAAGAACGTCCCTACTTAAGAACGATCCAATTTAAGAACAGCTCTATTCGCTAAATTTTGTTTCTACTTGAGAACGGAGCTCCAAGATAAGAACGGGAAAAAAAACTTTCCTGCCCTTTTTTTAACCTTAGGCCATCTTAGGTTAAAAAAAAATTCTCCCCCTAGTGGTAGAGTACAGATTAACCGGCTTTGCATTAGTTCCTATGGGAACTAATGCTTCAACGTACGAACGCGCCTCTACATAAGAACAAAAAACAGCTGGAACGGATTAATCGGTTTTCAATGCATTCCTATGGGAAATTTTGCTTCAACTTAAGAACATTTCAACTTAAGAACACCATTCCAATACGGATTAAGTTCGTAAGTAGAGGTTCCACTGTATTATATTTTGACACTGTGTTTATTGGTTCTTTTCCAGCTTTACTCTAATGCTGGATATTAAGAGTTTATAATCTGTACCACAATCTGCTCCTGATCTTGTTGTGGCAGAGAGAATACAGCTTCTCCATCTCCTGCTTCGAATTATGTAGTCAGTTTCATTTCTGTATTGACCATCTGGTGTCCACATGTACAGCCATCTGTTCAGTAGCTTGAAGTATATTTTTGCAATAAGCAGATTGTTGGTTTTGCTTGAAATATGTTTTTGCAATAAGCAAATTGTTGGCTTTTGCAATAAATAGATGTTGAGTTTGCAGGACTCTGTGGGATGTTCTTCTGCTTCATCTCTGTCCCCCTAGGCCAAAATTTCCAACAACATTTGGTTCTTCCTTGTTCTCTACTTTTTCATTCCTGTCAGCTATGATTATGAGCATGTCTAATTTTGGAGTGTGTAGACAATTTCCTCTTGGATGCTTGCATAAATGCTTTCAATCTCATCTTCTTCAGAGCTGATAGTTGGAGCATGGACTTGAATGATGGTTGGTAGGTTTTCCACAGAGTCTGATGGATATTATTCAGTTGGACCTTGGATTATATGCACTGACAGACTATATTACATCTTGCAGCAGTATTAGAGCCACTCCATTTCTTTTGGAAATGTGATTTTCAGAATAGAACACTTTGTAGGTGTCTGACTGAAAATATCCCATTCCAGTCCACTTTAGTTCACTGATGCTACAATGTTTATACATTCCATTTCTTGCTTTACAGTTTCCAGTTTACCTTGATTCATACTTCTCACATTCCAATTGTATGTGTTGTGCAGCATCTGACATTCCTTTCACTTCTGTGCACATCAGCCACTAGATGTCCTTTTAGCTTTAATCTAGTTGCATAATTAGTGACAGAATTATTCATACTTGTCCTTTGTTCTTCTCCTGTTGTTGACTCCAACCTGGGAGTCTCATCTTCCAGCAGTATCTCTTATTTCATTTTGGTCTGTCTTATCATAGGATTTTCATGGTAAGGAAAGTTCAGCAGGGGTTTACCATTGCCACCTTCTGCTCATAACTAACAAACATTAGCTTGAGCGTCACCACCATTGCCTCCTCCACTCATGTCACCTTCAGCTAGCACTGCTGCCCAGTAGCTGCCTTGAAGAGGGTGGATGCATTTTAGTCTGCTGTCTCAGCTGTGACCATTCCACCTTTGGTGACCCTGCTAAGAATCCAGACTCATAATGGAGCCTGGCCTCCTGATGGAATTGCTCTCAGCTTCACTGACACTCAAACCCCTTCACCATATTAAGATTGTTTTTTGTTTTGTTTTTATTTTTATTTTTGCTTTTGTAGAGTAGATGTAACCGTATTGGTTTTTAGTGTGTCTGTTTTTAACTGAATTGTTTCAATTGATGAGACTCTTGCAGAGTGCGGGCGGCATACAAGTCAAATAAATAAATAAATAAATAGATAGATAGATAGATAGATAGATAGATAGATAGATAGATAGATAGATAGATAGATAGATAGATAGATAGATAGATAGATAGATAGATAGATAGATAGATAGATAAAAGGATGGTCATTCAAGAAGCGCACTTACTTTGCCCTTTAAACTTTTTTTTTTGGGGGGGGGAGAAATATCTGAAAGTTTTAGTGATTCATTTTTTTACACAGAGAGTTTCTCTTTCCCCCACCCACCATGCCAAAGAATGTATACCCAGTCAACAACTTAAGTTAAAATGCAAGATAGGTTTGTTTTTTTGCTAAATTCAGTGGTAGTGCAACATAGCAAAAACTCTCAAGCAATCTGACACTATTTATCACAACTATAGCCTGTTCAGAGAGGCCCCACAGTGAATCAGAGAACTGTGGCAGGTTGGGATTAAAGTACTCTGACAGTTGCATGTAGGAAACTTGTACAGTGTCTGTGTGAACCTGGATCAGACTGACATCAACTGTCTGCTGCTCTAGAAACTATCCCTTATTTTGAGCAGGGGGAAAAACAGAACATATGTAAAGGAAGCTTTTCAGAAAGTACCAGTGCTAATAACACTTTGGAGAAAAGTCTTTGGAGCAGTATTTATGAAACATAAACCTATCATGCTATGCAACTTCAGTGTTTTGTTGTTGTTGCTATTGTTGTTGTTCTAAGATATTAATTTTAATGTTAGAACACTACTTTTTGAACTACAACTCACAAAATACCCCATTGGCTGTGCTGGATGGAGTGGGTAGGAATTGTAGATCAATATATCTGGAGAAACAAAGGTTCAATATTCAATATTCAAATCTGTTTTATGAATGTGGGATATTGTGCTTCTGTAGCCATGATTCAAAAATCCAGGAAATGGCCCAATATTACTGCAAAATATCGTGCCCGCATAGCCAGCAGGAAAAAGGATGACAAGCTTTACATAGCAAAGGGCAGCCTGAATGTTGACAACACCAATAACAGCAGTCAAGATGGTGTACAGGATGCCTTCTTCTGCTCACTGCCATTCACAAAGTGACACCATGCAGGATAAAATCCTGGAAGCTGACTCATTTTTTTCATCAATTAACTATTTCTCACCCAAACACAAAGCAATTGTCAGGATTATTTTTCAACAAGTGTTAATGATAGTGAGTTGGCTTATAGAATGCTGAATCCTGCTGTCAGCACAACATATTGATGCCCTCCTTGGCACCAATAATGAATTAATGTGCCCTTCACATCAAGCAACTGAAATATCTGTGGTTTGTGGGGGGGGGGGTGCGCAATTAAAAAACCTACAAGAAAACAGTTTCATCTTACACACCATCCTTGCAAATTAAAGTCAATATGAAACTGCCAAATGGGCATCTGAAACAAGATATCATCATAAACCTGGTGACATTGTTCACCTTGTCATTTAATTTAGGTGATGCTATGAGACTGCTGAATTGGTATCTGAGATCAGTAATAGGTTGGATAAAGGAGTTAATATACTGAAGTTCTCTTCTCTGTATCAGTTCCGCTGGTGCATCATCTGGTATACCAAGGAGGCAGTTATGAAGTCTGAATGTTTGAATTTATTTAGCATTTTCACTGGAAGTGCAAATAGCCTCTATGACTTATAGTACTTTCACCACTGTTGCCTTGTGCACCAGCTAGTGGATGGTCTGCTTATGTAAAATGGCTTGAAAGTTTACCTAAAGTTACTGCAAAACAATTAGCCGGCTCTCTAGCCAAGCCTGGGAGTAAGGTCATTGTATGATAATGCTGCCTTGCAAAAGAATTTGTTTCATAGCTGACAGTTGAGCCATGGGAGAGAATTGAAAATGTACTGAAATAGTCAGTAAAATGTTGCAATGTGTTGTATGACCAGATATTGTGTTTCCAGAAACTTGCAGTCCTTATTATATTAGGTCCCAGAGCTTTCTGCGAGTTGCTATCCTTGAAATCACATGCAGTGCAGACTGCCAGGCTTAACCTTCTTCGTCAAACTAATTGTGTTTATCATCATAATGGGAGCTCGAAATATGGTGGTGTAGGAGAGCCTTACAGATACCCTGCACTGCCAGGAAGATGAATAAGGATGAAACTGAGGATGTTCTACTTTGTGCACATCATGAGAAGGCAAGATTCTCAGGAATCAGAGACAATACTTCTGGGAAAGGTTGAAGGCAGCAAGAAAAGAGAAAGGCCAAATATGAGATGGATTGGCTCCGTAAAGGAACCAAAGGCTTGAGTTTACAAAAGTGGAGCATGGCTGTTGAGGACAGGACATTTTGGGGATTGTTCATTCATAGTGTTGTCATAAATCAGAGCTGACTTGACAGCATATAACAGTGCATTTCTACTACCAACTATAAATGGTTACACATTCATAGTTAAATAGCTTTCCTGAAAAAAAAAGTGATAGCTTATTGATGCTTAAAGGTAAAGGTTCCCCTTGGCAATTAACCCTAACCCTAACCCTAAAGTCATGTCTGACTTTAGGGGCCAGTGCTCATCCCTGTTTGTAAGCTTTTGTTTGTCCATAGACACTTTCCGTGTCATGTGGCTGGCATGACTAGACACGGAAGCCATTACCTTCCCACCGAGGTGGTACCTAGTCATCCATTCACATGTGCATGCTTTCAAAGTGCTAGGTTGACAGGAGCTGGGACAAGCAATGAGAGCTCTCCTTGTCACATGGATTCAAACTGCCCAACCTTCAATTCTGCAAGCCCAGTGGCTCAGCAGTTTAACCCGAAGCTTAGGCATGCTCAAATTCTACATTTTTGCATAGATTCCAAATTGCAGGCATCACACTATGGGAGATTAGGTGGGATGGGTATCCAGGGCTGTATTACTGAGTTTGCTGATATTCACGAAAGTTAGTGGTGGATAAAGGCAAAGGAAAGCAGACATGCAGAAAGCTTTATTTGTTAGGTTTTCCATACAGTCTTGAGTCTCATCTGTCATGTTACAGAATCCATGAAACATTTTTATCTACAGGACTAGAAATACACGAACAGAGGGCAATGAAGAGGAAGTAAAATGGTGGCTTGACTACAGACAGAGTTGCTGTTGTTGACATTTGCAGTGGTGCTGCAAATGAAAAATGCTTGTGACGGCAAAGCTGAACTACAACTATTCCTAATAGTATGTCCCACTCCTGAGAAATTGTTGGATAATTTCTCTTTCTCCAGGGAAATTCAGAGAAACAGTCTGTCCAGTTTCTTTTCCCACAGATAAGGTGGAAAATTTCAAAAGACCTTTTGTCCACAGTTTTGTTTAGGAGTCATGTAAGTGAGGACATGTTCCCTGATCTGCCCATGCGAGGTTAAGAGACAAGTTGGCCACCTTGGAAAGTTAGGATCAAAATATATATCAGCAGATCAAATGCCACTGTCTTTGTTTTCTTTTCAAAAAAGAAAATGAAGGTACTTCTGAGAGGTCACTTGAACTACTTCTGCGTGAAGATTCTATATAAGGAGAAGTTGCATGGATTACTGCTACTGAGCCAAACAGAGAAAATGTTTCATTCAGTCTTCCCTCTGTATAACAAGATTTTTTTTAAAGAACTAACAAAAATTAAGCTTAAGTAGATACACTGAAATCTTAATTTGTAGCTAAGAAGCCAGATACATGTCAATATATTTAAACAGATCTACTGTATATGGTGGTGTTTTTATTTGCCATTGTTGCTTCTGACTTCTGGCAGCCCTATGAATGAGTGACCTCCAGATTGTCCTATCATTAACAGTTCTGTCCAGCTCTTGCAAACTCAAGCCTTTGGCTTCCTTTATTGAGTCAGTCCATCTCATATTTGATCTTCCTCTTTTCTTGCTGCATTCAACATTTCCTAGTATCATTATCTTTTCCAGCAACTCTTGTCTTCTCATATTGTAGGTATCCCATTAATATAACTGGCATACAGGCAGCTCAAATTTTTGTGGCACAATGCAAGTATACCTACTGAGTGTTTGATTATTATTATTAGTATTAAACTAGGAGCCAGAAAATAAATTATACAAAGTTCTCTGAATGAGGGAAATGAATCTGTCAGCTGCTTGCTCAGGGAAAGAAATCAAGGGGGGGGGAGGGCATTTGAAATCACTTCTTTCCTCATTGTTGCAAAATTTCTTTCTGTGAGATTTTCCTCCATGAGAAATATCACAGGAAATCTTGTGAGACTTCTCAGAAATGCCACAGGCATTTTTTTCCTACAAGAAATGCCAAGGTATATAGAACTCTAAAATTTCTACACAGAATAACACATTTTGCCCACCCAGCCCGGAAATAATGAGACAAGACACAGGTGTTGGGTTTAAAACTTGGGCCACAACTTTATTAACTATTTAAAGTTATATCCCCCAAAATGCAAGGGGGCCTACTGTAGTGTGATATTCTTCAATGTCCGGATAAGCCTAGATCTCCGGACATTTCCTATAGCAGGGCGAACTCCTATTTCTGAATCATGCTGTCTGCTGTACAGCACGCCTTCAGGTGCTCTGTGAAATGGTACCCCCCAACCAACTCCTCCCGCCGAGCCTCATGACCCTAAGTGGGCAGTTGGCAGGGAGATTGTACCATGTAAAACCACCTCTCATCTGATAGCCGATTGTCACAACCTGACAGAGAGATGGCCACCACGTGTCAATCCTGAACTCACCCAAACTTTTTCATTGCACTACCTGAAGCTGCGACCAAAAGGATTTTAACTAACCATTATTTTTCCAGAGCATTTATAACCACACCCTGTAGATAAGAATGGGATGGGTGAAAACGCACCCGCAACCAGCTGCCAATTAGGATGCAGGCCAAAAATTCCCATCCTGCTCCATAGGCAACCAGCTAATCTCAGTCTTATTCCAAGGGTGGGTGGGAGGGATTGCGAGAAAGGCAGCAAAGAGGCTGCCTTCTTAAAGGCTCCATCCCTCCTCCCCTCCGAAAACAGCGTCACCCGTGACACTATGTATCCAGATGAGCGGGCAAAGCCTCCCCGACATGACGACCCTGCGTCATGTCAGAGCGGTCATTCTGTTCAGGTTTTACCTGGCAAAGGTGGAAGATGCACCAGCCTGTACAGGATTATTACAGTTCCTGCTGAGAGGCAAACTTTCCTGCACAGGAACCACTAAAAAGGACATTAAGCTACACAGGATTTGGAAGTGTTGTAGTTTTGTAGAAAAATGATCAGAAAACCAAAAATTAGACGTGGCAAAGTGAGACTGGCAACAGTCTCATTTTTGTGGGAAGTTGAGCAATCGCAGGGGATCTCAGCTTGGTGAGATTCAGAAAATCATTGAGAATTGAAAAAATTATGAATACTCATCACATCTCTGATATGAACCACTGAAACATTCCCAGCTAAGCTTATTTGTCATGCAGCACATTATAAATTCACAGCTATTTCAGTGAGTCCTTTAAGTATTGAATAAGCTTCCTTAGGAGTTATTAGGAAAATATCAGCTATTACTTACTGTTTCACCTGCTCAAGATTCCAAACTAATCAGTATCATCTATTTCTAACGCAGCATTTACTCTGATAGCTTTCCCTCCTCCTTTTTTTATTCCTGCAAGCATGATCTTTGTGATACCCAAAATGTCAACATAATAACTTCTGGCAGATTATTGCTTCCTGATGGGTGCTAATTCAGGATGCACTGCTCCCTTGCTCTCCTGTAATGCTTTATCTACAGTGTTAATCAGGAAATGCCGCATGACAATTGATGTCATGAAGGAGTAGCACCAATTCAAACCTACATGGACATTACCTTGGCAGTATAATTGCTGAAATATGGAAGGGTTTTCCAATTAAACATCTTGATAGGCAGTGACCATAATGGGGAGAGAAAAAAAGCCTTACCTGTCCTCCTCCTCATCCTGAGCTCCTATAGCACATCCTCTTCTTAATTTTAATTGAATATGGAGACACCATTCTTATACTATACAGCTCCATCTCCCACATAACACAGTTCCTGTACTGACTTCCTGCTGCAGAGGAAAATGTTTCTGTGGACAAAAGGGAGAGCGAGAGAAGTAGATTATGCTCTGGTAATGAGAGTGAATGATTAGTTCTCCTTCACTGTTGTACTCAGGTACACTCATCAAAGATACACTTAGAAAGAGAAACACACCGGTGTGCAGCCCTACCACTTAAGTATAAAGAATGTGACCAGGTCTCTGGATGGATGGCTTTGTAGCAGCAGATATGACATTGTCAGGCTACCAGAACTTTTATGTATTGGGGGGAAAAAACAAAGATATGAGATATTTTGGATGAGGTCTCTCATAAATTTGTGGTATTACTGAAAGTAACTTTCCTCACCTATAATAAATATACAGCCTTCTAGTCTGTGAAACAACCATGAAATGGTGGACTTTCAATATTTTCTCTTCCAAAAGATTTAATAAATTACCCCCAAAAAACTTGATTGCAGTTCTAAACAACAATAAATATGAGTAATTTGCTTCAGCGATATACAATGTGTTTTTGTTCTACACAGGCACGTAGTATTAGCAACTATAAAGCCATTCCATATTTTGTTGTCTTGGAAAGAAAAGGATTGAACATTGTGGTAAAACGGCAGATATTTCTTTTAGGAAAAAAACTTTCAAAGACCATACCAGGTGACATTATCATCAATACAGGGGTCATGGATGCCAAATGCAGGCTTTCAAATGTGCTTAAATCTGGCACACCAAACCCAGTCTATGCTGCCTCTTTCTATCAAGCCATCTCAGTATTCCTAGCAAAAGGTAAGTGATTTACAAGTACATTCTGTTATTGTTATAGACCGAGTTTGGAGCATTACATCTTCAAAGGAACTGTTTGCATTACTCCTTACTTCTCTTGCATTACTCAGTACTTGTTATCACAGTCTTTGCTATGATTATGCAAGGAATTTGTTGCATTCTGCGTTGTTATCACATTACACTGCTATTGTCAATAGGCCAGAAAATGCATGGAAATACGTACAGTGGTGTGTCGACTTACGAACTTAATTGGTTCCGGAACTCCGGTCGTAACTCGAAATGGTCGTAAGTTGAAGCACCATTTCCCATAGGAATGCATTGAAATGCAATTAATCCATTCCGGCCAAAGAAAAAAAATCACCAAAAAACACAACAAAACACTGCAAGACCCATCGGAAATGCGATTAATCCGTTCCGGCCGAAGGGGGGGGGGGGGGAGAAAAGCAAGCAAACCGTGCAAGACCCATCAGAAATGCAAAAAAAAGCAAAGCAGAAAGCAAGCAAAGCATGCAAGACTCATCGGAAATGCAAAAAAAAAAGCAAAGCAGAAATCAAGCAAAGTGTGCAAGACCCATCGGAAATGCAAAAAAAGCAAAGCAAAAAGCAACCAGACCCCGCAAGACCCATCGGAAATGGGGGGAAAAAAACCCAAAAGCAAACAAACCCCTCAAGACCCATCAGAAATGGGGAAAAAAACACCAAAAAGCAAACAAACCCCCCAAGACCCATTGGAAATGGGAAAAAAACTCCAAAAAACAAACAAACCTGCAAGACCCATCACAGCATAGAAACATAATCCCACCACCCAGCCCAAAACCACGCTGCAAAACCCACCCAGAACAGTTTTTAAAAAGCAGAAAGCAGCACCTTACCCTACCAGGCAGTCCAAAGCCTCCTCCGATCGCACTCACTCTAACCGTTGGGGCGAAAGAGCTACAAAGAAGCAGCCTCTTCGCCTACCAACGGCTAGCAATTTGAATTCACCGCCTTTTCCCCCTGCCTTTTTTTGGTTGTAACTTGAAGCTCCGGCCGCAAGTCAAAGCAAAATTTTGCGGCCAGAGCTAGTCGTAACTCGAAATGGTCATAAGTTCGTAAGTCGAGGCACCATTGTATTGGTCTCCTCTAGTGACTAACTTTAATATTGCACTATATATACAAACGAAAAACAGAACAAAATGAAACAGTAGTTTCCTTGCCACTTAGGATTGATAAGGGAAGAGCAACGACAATATTAATAGAATGTCAAAAAACTTTAACAATTCCTTCAAAAATTCCTATAAAATACAATAAAATGGCTTGATAAAGTAATTTTTGAAAGCAACTTTGTGACACCTAATAAACTTAGCAGTTAGTCATTACATCTGAAAAGTAATTTTGTAGTTCCTATGTTATTTGAAACTTGTTTCTTCCAAGCTGGTATAATGGACAATTGATTACTGGATTCACAGAATCACTACCACAAAATGGTGGTGTGAGATCTCCCATCCAGCTTATACCATCAGCCAATATTAAATTGCCTTATTTGTTCAGAAATTAGATGTGGTATATCAGTCAATTTCTGATGGCACAAGCATTTTTAGATTGGCTTCCTGAGCCTGTTTCAGATCAGTCTAGTTTTTTTTATAACTGAGCAAATGCAGAGTAATTTGCTCAGCTGTGAATTCTGTCTCTCTCAAGTCAAATGTCAATGAAATGTTGGTTGGGTACATGTTGGATTGTTGCCCAGTATGCTCTCAGAGCACATTTATGAACTGCCACATGTTCTGAAAGATCTGAGGGATCTTTGAGATATGGCAATAGTGTATCTTAGCACATATTGTGCTCAGCAAGTCGCATTCACACAAAGCTAATCAGTGGGGGAATTTTGTTGTACGCAAGAATTAAAATATATATTCTATGTGACACCCCCCCTTTTCTAACCCCCAAATTAAGAAAACTTAGCTTTGAGTATGAGCTGGTCACCCGACCATAATAAATAAATTTTTAAAAAATTAGCTTTGCGTATTCAGCCTCTGGGCTCAGAACGTTGGACATTAGGAGTCCCTGTTGAATCTGAGCCTACAGGCTCCACCTCCAACTAGGTGTGTTCCAATTAGTTTGTACAGCATCAGCTGATGTCAGTTCCACAAGGCTCGTGATTGGAGGAAGCTCAGTCTCCTGACTGTAGGAAGCTAAGCCTCGTGACTGAAGTATGCCTGTTTACAAAGGCAAGGTATGTGCCGTTTTGTTCTCTCCTCAGCTATCTCAGCTTACTTCTGTGCAAAAGACAGCCCTCAATTTTTAGTGTAATGATTTTAGGAAAAAGTAGTGTCTTATACACGGAACAATACAGTATATACTATTGTAGGTTACCTTAATTTGGTGGCTTTCATTTCATTGCTGGTAGGTAGTTTTAACTCTGAATGCCAATGGATTAGATGTTATGCTTGTGTTCACTGCTATGGCAGCATATTTTTTTCCATCTGAGAATATCTCTGTACTTTATAACTTACTCATAGTAAGTATGAGTAAGTTATAAAGTATGTATGTCCTCCCCCTAAAATCCTCCTAGTTCTTCTTATCTGGATCTCATAGGGCAAGTGATACATGACATGTGAGACCACATAGAGCTTCTTAGCAGCATGTTATTTTGAATACTTCAAATGTATTCTGGAATGTTAAGTGAAACTTGAAGGAAACAATATTTAAAGCTTTTTCACCCTTCTAAAGTAATGCTGGGCTGAAAGTTCTTCTCCCTTTTAGCTCTGTTTTCTGGCTGCAAATGCGAGCAGACATATTTTTGAAGGAACAGTCCTCAAACAGCCAACTCATCTTTCTTTGAGAGATGTAAATCCTTGCTTGTTTCATTCTTGCATGTCAAATGGGAAAGTATAAAGATTTTTCTCTTCTGCTGAGAGCTGGGAAAAATGTTCAAAGCCTCTTTGTGTACTTGCTTAGAAGGACTTTAGCAAATTTCTTTAAGTTCACAATAAATTGGGGCCTTATTCTATGGGCTTTTAAAGAAGAAGCATTGGGTGGGTTGTTTAGGTTTTTGTTAGCAATCAGCCTGTCCTTTTGAGTGTTTGATTTGTTTCTGTTCCTAGCTTCAGAAAGAGAGAAGATACTAGAGACATTTGTTCAAATGGACACTTCCTGCTCTGGATGTATGAACTCGGGTACAGGCTGGTGAATCCATGACAGGTGGTTGTGCTGTGTTGAGAAACCCTCAACAATCATTTCCTGATTAACACTGTAGATAAAGCATTACAGGAGAGCAAGGGAGCAGTGTATCCTGAATTAGCACCCATCAGGAAGCAGCAGAACATTAAGAAGCGAGAGAGACTTTGTTACTGACAGCAACAAATGTACTCCAGCCGTCTCCCAACTAGAGTTCATCAGGTCATGGATTTTTCCCTTTCCTTTTCATTCTCCCAAACCTAACAGTGTTCACCACACAAAGAAATTCAGTTTGAAACTCCCAGTATATCATACTAGCTTTAAGTGTATTGCATCAGCACATTGTGGTGGAATGGGAACATTGCAGAGGCAGATTCAAACCTTGGCCTTTAGACATTAATTGGAATATTGGTGGTGGGTGTCTGTAAGGGATTCACTTGTGTTCTGCTGGATGTAGAAACTTCCTTTCATTGATGATGACATTCAGCAAAAGGCAACGCTAAATTCATAAGTAAATGAGAGATTTCCAGTGTCAGAAAGTTTTTTCTCCAGAAACAAATGCTGAAGAATTACCAAACATATTGGGAAAATGTTCCTAATTTGAACTCATACACCACATTTTAGCACAGAAACCTGTAAACACAAATTTAGCGTTTAGGTTTATGAGTAGAAAGGTTTGAGAGCATTGTTATTTTGGTTTACAGTGTGTTTAGTTCTTGTACCTTCAGGCACACAAGCAGTTCCATGATCACAGAGTAAGGGCAGCTCATATTGATAAGTGCCGTCACCTCAGGCCATCTTTGGAATAAACAGCAGCAGTGGTTTTGTGTGGTATCAGAGGGTTTGTTTTTTTTGAAAATTACTCAGCAGCTCTCTGCAATCAGAGCCAAACTCTGAGAAGCTGGATTCACAAAACGTGAAAGAAAGACAACATTTAATTCTCTTTCTCAGTACTTCTTTTGTGAAATAACTCTACAGTTAATCCGTACTGTGCAGCTTAAAAGTGGTTATCTTGCACCCACATACCATTGCTTTGATTGTATTTGGTAACGCCTCCCCACCCTGCTCTTAGTGTTTTATATATGCAAATCCAAAATTGCTGTTATTGTTCAGAAATTCCCTGCTTGGGCTCTTGTAGTATTCAAGTATTAACTTGTATTTCAAAATTAAGTATATGCAAGTTCTTTAGAAATAAAAGTTTTATAAAGAACTGTGTCTTAAATTCTACAGCATTCACCAAATCTACTTTCTTAAAGAAACAGATATTATAACCTCTGCAACTATTGAGAGTTATGGCTTGAGTGGTAATAAGCCAGGATCAATTTCCAGCCTAAATACTGGTGTTCTTTTGGGAATTATCCTAGATCTTCCCTGTGTCGTTTCATAATCCTGCTGTGTTCCATTAAAGTGTGCTGCTTTCTATTAGGGGGAAAAAAAGTAATGTTGACTGCATATGAGTGAGTATCCAGAAGATGTTGATCAGCATCGTATGATATTCAGTAGGATGCAGCTTCCAATGTACCTTCAGAGAGAGATTCTCAGGGATAGTTAGGAAGAACACATGCACTCAGATGTCTCTGGTAGCTTATGGAACTGCATCTCAGGAAACTTTTTGGAAAAATTAAGAATTATCAAGGCAGTTTTCAGATGCAAACTGAAGGCTAAGAAACTGCAATGTGAAGAAAATTTCTCCCCCAAAACTTTTGACCATTCCTAATCAGAAAAGAAATTCCCTTTGAACATCATTTCAAAAGAGGAAATATTTTGGTGAAATTGTCATGTACAAGATTTTGGATTCTCATGCATGCTCTAACTATGTGGGGTGTGTGCATGTCTTGACTTCCTCTGCATGAGAAAGTCATGTCAAGTCCCAGCTTCTCACAAATCAATTAAAACCTAGAGGAAGATGTTGTAAAGTAACTCCTTACACAGTGCTTTTTCAGATCATGGAGTGTGAGCAGCCAGTAAAACTGCAGATGGATAATGTGGTGTGTAATGGGGGGGAGACCATACACACAGAGACAAATGTTATACCAAACTCAAAACTGTAACCAAAAGAAGTCCTATTGGGATGTGGCAGTGAAGCAGAATTGGAGAATAAACTATCGCACAGAACTAGCTTCAACTTTTTCCTGGTGTTGAACACAGCCCTGCCTTCCTTCAGACTAAATGTATGGTTTATAAGGAAGGAGCTGCATCATCTGCCTTAGAGGACGACCACCACCACCACCACCACCTCTATGATGACTGCTCCAAAATGTAGCTTTTAGAAGACTTGGAGAAAGTACTAGAGAACACTAGAGAGTAACAAGTCATGAGCCAAAGGCTTTGAGGACCATTTTTTCTCCCTGAGAAAAATTCTGAGATTTTCCTTTTCTTACTGTCCTAAAGATAGGTCTTTTGCAAAATTATTTCCAAAATTTCTCAACCTCTTTTGCCTTTTTTAATACCACCTCCTCAACGTCACACATTATGAAGTGGGTGTTTTGGAGGAAGCAAGATAGCAGCCAGGTGGGCAACCAAGTTGTTGTTGTTGCCACATCCAGTGGCTAAGTAAAACCAAAAGGTTCTTTGAAGAAAAAAAGAATACTGGACTACTGCCACTGCAAATGGTCAGTCACTCCCCAGAAAGGCCATTTGTGCACAACTTTACTAAGATGTCATAGTCTGCTCACATTTGAGCAGAAAGAAACACATACCTAGTGACCTCAACCATTCCTCATGAGGCTTGGTTTCTACTAGGGATGTGATGACCCCCCCCCCCCCAATGAGCCACATTGGCCCAAATGAAGGGAATGCAGAGCTGCCCTATCTGCTCTTTGATTTATAGTGTAATCTAATCTGTGTCTGGATCTACAACGGTATTTGTAAATTTCTGGTTCCTTGTGAAGATTCCCTTCTAGCAAATTGGGAAGCATAAACGACAGGGCCATGTCATAGACTGAATGATGCAAGCAGAGCAGAAAGGCATCAGAAGCAGTTTGCAGAGCTGGGGTCTCCATTTTGTTATTATTTTTCTCCATTTGTTTTCCTCCTGTCAGGAGAAAGTCCTGATTTGTTTCCAAAGGCAGCCATCAGGAGAGGAGAGAGAAAAGGGGCTTTAAAAGAACAATGAGCACAGTAGTCTTTGATTACTTCTTGAAAGGGTACTGCAGAGAACGTACTAGTCCATACTTTCCATCCTTTCTCACTGCCTCTGCCCTTCCTGTTCCCTAGATCTAAAATCAGTGGTGCTGCAACTGGAAGCCTTTGATGATTTAATGAACAAGTTTACAGCAGATAAGGCAATGAAAGTAATTTTTTAAGATTAGGAGTATATGCTCCTTCTTTTTTCTTAGCTTTTATCCCTCTTTCCTCATTTTTAATTATTTTGTCCGGTCTGCTGATGAGGCTCTTCGGCAGCGTGGGCCACCATTATCCCCTTCCCGGGATAGCGCGAGACATTGCGGTCTCGCAAGAGTGACCTGAGAAGGGAGGGGGAAGGAATAGTATATTTAAAGAAGCTTCCCGCCTACCTTGGGCCTCTTCCTTTCGGACACCAAGGGAAGACGGGGTGCTGCAGCCAGGATTGAATTTCTTGCTGCGTCAATCCTATCTGCGGCTTTGCTTCATTGGACGGGGGGTTTGCATCGGCTCCTCCCCCACGGTTTGCTAGTCTGCTTCGGCCCGTGTATTACGGGATGAGTGGACGAGGATAATTTAAAGGGGAAAAGCTTTAATTCTTTAAAAAGAAAGGGGAAAAGGAAGCTTTTGTAAGGACCCACTGGTACTAAAATCAATTTAAACGAGGTGAGCAGTTCCCCTCCCCAACACCCCAACACCACCACTACCCCTTTTCCATTGAATTGGCCACAGCAACTGGGATTAGTTAATTACTTATAATTCAAGTTTACAGTCATTCTGCTGATCTTTTGGGATTGATTGTTTACACTGGGTGTTAAGCTAACAGAGCAGTAAGTAATTGGGGTGGGAGTGCGAAGTGCAGGTTGCATTGGCAAGCAAAGGCTTTTGAGTTATTAAGTTATACAGTATTTAATACACTGATTGTAGTGATATAGTTGTTATAATCATGCAGTATTTAATACATTGCGAGTAGGGATAGATAGTTAGCTAATTAGTAATAATAAAATTTTAATTAATTTCATTAATAATAGGGACTTAATTCATTATCCAGGGACTAGTTTATTAAAGACTACCCAATAATAATATTGAAATTGGAATAATTATAGAGTTGTGGAATAGATACGTGGGGCTCCATAGGTTGGCCCTGCCCGGGGTAAATTCATACAGATTTAGACATATAAATCACAGCCTAGATAGCTCAGTGGTTTAGATATCTGGTTGTGGAGCCAGAGTTCAGGGGTTTGATTCCCCACTATGCCTCCTGTGAGTAGAGACAGACTGTGCATTTCATAATTATAATAGCAAGTTGTCATGGGAAAAAGGGAATACAAACAAGGGGGCAGTGATAGGGCTGTAGCGTCTAGTGGTTAGAGACCTATTGGAAGCTTGGTTAGGAGGTGCTGGTATGGTCTCAAGGACAGGACAAGGTACTAAGAGCAAACAGCCTGCGAAGAAGCGTGTGGCTCCCCAAGTTTCTCCTCCTCAATCCTCTTCGGAGGAGGAGGCATGGCCTATATGGCAACAGCGCCAAGAAAAAATCACGGCTTTGGAAGCTGAGAGAGCAGCTCGCGTTGCTACACCGAGCTGGGAGCCACAACCTTGCCATTTGGCCAGGGAAGCCAAGAGCCATAGGAAGGCTAAAATTTAAGGCCATTGCAGAAGATTTACTGTCTCATTTTTCAACCTTAGAGAATGAGCAGGCAACCTTACGACTGTCCAGGAAGGGGTCAGATGCAGCGATAGCTACGTCTCAGTACCAAAGTGAGGAGGAGGAGCGAGGATTACGCCACAGCCGTCCAGTAAGGGGACTGATGCTTCAACAGTTACTCCTCAGCGCCAGAGCGAGGAGGAGGAGCAAGGTTGCGGTCCATCCAAAAGCAGACAGTCAGTGCTCGGAAGCGGAGCTGACAGGATGATGGGGAGGAAGCCATTTGTGGGGGGGATCTTGAACCGACCATATCAGATGTAACACGTGAGTTTGAGGCTGCACCTAACATGTTCACAACATTCCCGGCTTGGCCTTGGCCAGGCAGTGGTCAGTTTGGATGCCACTACACACACCACTGGGCGTACCGGGTTCTGGGGTTACAGGTACACAGTGGCCAAGTCCAAGTACACCGTTAGGAAATTGGGCTTCTCCGTATGCACAGGCTTCCTTCCCAGCAGTTTTCGGTCCAACAGCAGAATTAGGTTTATGGCCCTAGCCATCAGTCCTGGACACAGACTATAACACTGTTCCCCTGAAGGCTTTGCCTTTTGGGGCCACGCCATGCCATTAGGTGATCATCTTAACCCAGCGACAAAAGAAAAAATCCTGAAAGGATATTGTGTGGACCTAATTGAGCTCCTCAATAGAAAAGTTGATAAGAAGGGCATTGATAAGGAGGATGAGCGGGAGAAAGAAAGATGTTGGAGGTGCAGGCCAGACAGGACCTGGGCTAATTGGTTGCCAGGTTTCTTGAGTTATGCTGGGGTAATTGTGAGAGCCCATTCTTGGTGGGCCCAGACTTGTTCCAATATTTGATTTAATCTACAGGGCTTTTGTGACTTTGCGGGGCAGGCTTGGTTGCTCTAAGTTGAATCATTCCGTATGTGGAGTGTGATTCCTGTAAATTTGAGGTGGGACGAGCTGCTGCCGGGCCTTGGTTGCATTTATGATGCTGGCCAGGCCAAACCTAGGTGATAGGTTCAACAGTGGTCATCTTATCCACAAACCCGGTCTGAATTTGAGGTCCCATGCTGGCACAGGGCAGGTGGTTCATCCCGCCTGCTCTGTTGGGTTTACAACGCCAGGGGCATGCGCTGGCGTAAGGCTTGTCGTTTCCAGCATGGGTGCTCGGTCTGTGGGGGGGCAGCACCCCAGCACCCATATTTTAGAGCCAGGGCACAAAGAGATATCAGCAAGGACCCAGGAGGTAGCGAGAAGGAGAATAGAGGAGGGGGTTCTTTTAACGTAGGGCCTCAGTCCAATTCAAGTCTAAATATTGGAGAATTGGTTGCTGGACTATTCACGGCGTGCAGACACACAGTATTTGTTGAAAAGTTTTCGGTTTGGTTCTAGAATTCCAGCTTTAGGTGAGCGCAAACCGTTTTTGCCAAAATTTAAAGTCAGTGAATAGAATGGGAAATATAGTTCAGGACAAAATTGGAAACGAAGTGTTAGGAGGTAGGGTTTTGGGACCTTATAAGTATTACCCATTGGAGAGCCTTCGGGTATCGCCCTTGGGTGTGGTACCCAAGATGAGTAAGGGAGAATATAGGCTCACTCATTATTTGTCTTACCCAGAAAGGGAGTCAATGCATGATGCCATTTTGCAGGAGCTTTGCAATGTGCGCTACACCTCCTTTGATGAGGCAGCGTGTATGGTCCGTAGATGTGGAATTGGGGCGGAGCTTGCGAAATGCGACAATGGTTAGCGTTTCGTATTACTCCAGTCCATCCATTAGACTTTGACCTTTTGGGCTTTTATTTTCAAGGCTCTTATTATATTCATGGGGCCTTGCCAATGGGCTGTTCTGTTTCCTGCACTGCATTTGAGCGGTTCACTTCATTTGGAATGGAAGCTCAGGAACAGGATAGGTTATCAATACTGCCCATTGTTTGGATGACTATCCCTTTTGTGGTTAAAGCAACACTGGTCACTGCTGATTTATATTGGAAACCTTCCAAACAATGGCACAGTAGTTGGGGTTGCCATTAGCTGAGGAGAAAACGGAAGGGCCAGCCACGGCACTTACTTTCGTGGGAATAGAATTAGACACTAGGCAACAAGCCTCCAGGTTGCCAGAAGACACACTTGGAGACCCTTAGGTCTCGGATTTGTCTACTCAGGGAAAGCAGGAAAGTATATTTGAAAGAACTGCATGAGATTGTAGGTCAATTAAAATTCTGCGTGTAAGGTAATTGCTCCAGGCCAGGCAATTCTGTGTAGATTAGGCGATGCGATGAGGGGTCTGCGTCACCCCCTTTTCATCGAACCCAGGTTATACAGGGCATGTGTCAAGAATTACAAGTTTGGAGTCAGTTCCTTGAAAATATCAGCTTAGCTGGTGCACTATCATGCCAACAGATCAATAGGGTTAGGGAGTTAGATGCAGGAGCCCAGGAATTCCCGGAGGCTCTTCCCACAGAGGTTTGGCGATCCACATGTTGATGCAGACAGCGTGTTCAGTTTATGCCCTGAACCGAGTATGCTAAACAGGTATTTGTCAGCAAACATACGATTTCAGGAGTTTAGAAACCCAATGGGTTGGGAGCTGATTTGGCCGCTCCGGTGAAGCACTTGCAACAGTTTATAGTTTATTCACATAGGAAGGAACTGTTGATGGGATGCATAAGAGGCACATTGTAAACAATGGCTTTCTAGGCCCCGACTTGGGGATATCAGGTTAATACCTCTGACTTGGGCATTAGGAAGCCATTTGCAGGCTGGAGTAAAGAAAGGAGTCGGGTCTAGGATACAAGGGTACCCATATCCCTAGCATTATAAAATTGACTGTCGATGGCTTGCCATCTGGAGGGATGGGTACGAGGCAGCGTTATTTAGGGCGGCATCACTGTTAACATAAGTTGATGCATTAAGGTTTCATGAACTGGTAACTACAGGAAAGAGTGACCTGACCAAGATAGCACTACAGTGGCAGCATGCTAGGCGAGAGGATACTATGGTCAGGTTGCACATTCACCGATCCAAGGTGACCGGCAAGGTGGAGGTGGCGATCTTACTCCAGCACCATATTCTATAGTGGAGCTATGCCTGGTAAGAGTGGAAGGTGCATAGTTGGAAGTCAAGGGGCATCGACAGGATTTACTTCCTTGTGCACTAAGACGTTCTTCTTTAGCAGAGTATCAGTCATGGAAGATCGTAGAAACGGCATTGCATTAGGTGCGAATTTCAGGGTTGAAGGTTTGGTGCACGTTCTGCTAGAATGGGTGCTTTTTCAACTGCAGCCACCCTAGTCTACCATCCTGAAGATATTCAAAGGCTTGGAAGGTGGTCATTCAATAGCTTATCATGAATATGTTGGAACACTCCCTCATGTCTGGGCAGGCGCCTGGTTCTTTTTGTCGTTGCAGGTCTGGTAGTGATGGCAAGGCGGCTACATGTTATGGCGATTAGCAGCATTTGGCTTGCAACTCCCAATTGTGTTGTTAATACACTTGGGAGGTGACAATCAGGCCTGTACAGTGGAACGGCCTTGATCTTGATGTACTACGTGACCTCAGACTGCTGAGGGCAAATGACCCTGTTATGGGCATTATATGGTCCACGACCATCCCGAGGCTTGCGTGGAGATCAGAATGCCAAGTTCAGTGAGTTAACACTGCATGGAGGAGTGTTAACAGAGAAGGACGCAGAGCTGGATGTAATGGCCATGGATCGGTGATTGGTCACCAAGAGATCCGCGTGGTTTGACCTGAGCTCTTTTGGAATGCCCAGCGCGTTAACACTGCATGGAAGTGTTGACAGTTAAGTGTATTGGGCAGTGCTTAATGGCCTTGGATTGGTGAATGGTCACCAGAATCCGCATGGAGAGACCTGAGCTGTGCTGGCATGGCCAGTGGGTTAACACTGCGTGGAGGAGTGTTAACAGTGAAGTGCATCAGGCACTGTGCAATGGCCTTGGATTGGTGAATGGTCACCAGAATCCGCATGGAGAGACCTGAGCTGTGCTGGCATGGCCAGTGGGTTAACACTGCGCGGAGGAGTGTTAAAAGCGAAGTGCATCGGTCACTGTACAATCGACTTGGATCGGTGAATCGTCAGCAGGAAATGAGCATGGCTCGACTGGAGTTATATATTAAGGACATCCAGAGGGGCCTGCCTACGGAGCCTCGGAGGCTGGTTGGCGGGCATGGGACTTAGCGTTGCTAGTCCCTATGCTGTGACGGGTAGTGCGGATAAAACAGGTTTTGGTGAGTCCCCCTCACAACCACAGGTAATGTATAGCTCATCTGATCTCCCAGCACTGTGGATCGTGTGATTACAGTGCTTGGGGGAGAAGATCCATTGGGGCTGCTCCCGGACAAGAAGTCAACAAGAAGGGGGGGCTTGAGGTCTGGGGGTGGTCAAATGTGGGCCGGCCGGGTTCTCGCTGTCTTCACAAGTGCGAGAGCTTGGGGCTTGGGACTCGCCCATAATTTGGTAGGGGTCTGTTGAGACCCCTCTCCAGAACCTGATTCCGCACTACGGCAGGACCCCCCCTTTTTCATAGAGGATAATTATGAATGTTCAATAAAGTGTGGCCCATGTTTATTCCATAACAGTTGTCTCGCATCTTTATTCCGGGGTAGGGGGATAATGCATAAATACCAAAAATTTAACATGAGGGTTACCTGGAGGTGTTACTCCAACTTGTGGTGGACCAGCAGCTCTTATTCCTGACATCTCAGCAAGACACAGATACCCTTGATTTTGTTCACATCTACATATTTCTTAAGACAGAGCACATGATTGGTTTCCAAGCTTTTCACCATCTTGATTTTCTTCTTCTGGTCGCCTTCCAGGTTATCCATATCCTTTGTATACTGTGGTATCCAGACATTATTTCAGGTGAGTCTGGCCACAGTAGAATAGAACAGTCCTATTGCTTCACTTGAGCTGGACACCATGCTTCTGTTAATGCAGCCTTGAATTGCATTTTTTATGCCTCCATATTTAGATTATGATCTACTAAGACTACTTGATCTTTCACAAACACATAATACTGGCAAGTCAGCTATCATCCATCCAAGATCTGTGCTACTGAGTTTTCTGTCTAAATGTTGGCAGGAAATTTACATTTTTCACTGTTGAAGCATACTTTTTGTTGTTGTTATGTCCTAATTCTTCAGTATGTTAAGGTCATATTGAATCCTGATCCTGTCTTCTGACCTACTCTTCCCAACTTGATGTCATTGAAAACTTTGATAAGCATCCCCTCTACATCTCCATTCAAGACATTTATGAAGATATGGAACAGCCTCAGAACAGAAGCTTATGGTACCCTGTTTGTCACTTCTATCCTGGACAATAAGCAACTCTTGGTGAATCCTCTTTAACCAGATACAGTTCACCTAAGAGGAGCATCATCATCTGAAGGACTGTATCTCCCCATCTGAGCCTTCTCAGCATTTAAGATAATCAGATGAGGCCTTGCTCTCGGTCCCATTGTCAGCGTAGGCACGGCTGATGGAGATACAGAAGAAGACTTTCTCTGTGGCAGCTCCCAGGTTATGGAATGCTCTCCCTCAGGAGATCATGCTGACAGCTAAAGTCCCATCTCTTCAGACAGGCTTTTAAGAGACGTTATTGAATCAGTGATTGCCTCCTTAGAGTCAGTTAGTTTTTAATGTTCACTTGCTGTTAATTATTCAATTGTATTTTAATTAGCATATAGTTTAAATGTTTTAAAACCTTTAACTTATTATGTTTTTAATTCTATTCCTTTTAATATTGTGAGACACCCTGGTTCCTCTTAAAGGGAGAAAGGTGGCATATAAATAAAACAAATAAACAAACAAAATAATCTAGCCCAGATATTCCCAATTTGGCCACAAGATTATTATTGAAAGTTAGGTCTCAAGACTTTGTTAAAAGTTTTGCTGAGATCAGGAAACACTACATTCACATCCTTGAATATAGGTATCTCTTCACAAACATGTACACACGTTCCTGCCCTGGGTGTGGTAGAAAATCACCCTGAGATATATAAGGAGTGGTGATGTTAATGTCAAAGAAGCAGTGTGTATCCTGTATTCTCAAATAGAATCTACATAATGTTATGGGTGTTTTGATGTTGAAATGCCTTCAGACTGTTCCACAGGCTATTCAGTTAGAATCACAAAATAATGTTTGTGTTGTTTTTTTTGTAGCAGACAACCTTTCTAAGAACTATCAGTGGGGTATGTCATTACAGATTTACACTAGCTATCCACTGGGAAATCACTTTTCTTTCTTGGCTCTGTTTGTGAGAGGAGTCACGGTGGGTTTTACACATGCACAAAGCAATTTTATTAAACACAGTATTAATCATTCCCCCTCTTGCCAACCATATTTTAATTAGTTAAGATAGGTATGATTAATCCCCATTCCCAAGAAAAGAATTCATGTTCTTAAAGTTAGTACAAGATATATTTATCAACCCTCTACTGTGCCACTAACCAGATTTTCTTTATTTCTTTTTTTAAGTTTCAGAAAGGATTTATTTCATTTTTCCTTTAAAATCTGGTTACAGTCTAATCCTGGAAGATAACCTCCAGCCCACAGTCATGATCTGATCCACAAAAGATGAAAATTAATCCCACTGGGGTTCCTCTCTCCTAAGCCTCACCCTCTGTAAGCCAGAGAGGGTTAGGAAGAAGAATCCTCAGTGCTATCTTTGATCATGGGCCTCTCCGTGAGGTGCAATGGCTGCCGAGGCAGGGCTTCTTTGCCCGCTCAGCTGGATAAGAGAGACACAGGCAACTGCGTCATCTCGGGTGAGCAGGCTGGGCTTGAGAGCCTTTCAAAAGGCTGCACTGGCCTGCATCACCCTCTCTTGCCTGGATCTCTTCTCTTCTGCAATGAGGGTGCTGTGCTTCAGTGGTTTCGATTTCGACTATGTAGCTTGCACTGCACCCGGGATCATTGGAGGCATCTGAAGAGGAAATTCGGCTGTGCATCGGCACAGGCCTGTGGTTAAAGGGGAATTGGGTTGGGGAATTTGGGTCCCCAGCCCCACGTTAGCTGGAGAAGGGGGGGAAGGATTTTTTAATTTTTTTTTTATAAAAATGAACATTAATATACATAATAAATATACATTCAACACAGAGTTTCCTGGAGACATCCAAGATCAGCATCAACTCGATTTGATCCTCACTAGACACTATAGCCTTCCTAGTATTACGATCACACACAGTTATCAGTGTGCTGATTGCGACACTGATCACTCCCTGGTGTGTAGTAGAGTAAAACTGTGAACAAAGAGATTGTATCACACAAAAAAGGAAGGAAGACCATGTATTGACATCAGCAAGACTCGCGATCAAAGAAAAGTGGAGGAATTTGCCCAAGCACTTGAGGAAACCCTTCCAGGCCCGGCTGATGCA
This sequence comes from Intellagama lesueurii, assembly GCA_037013535.1. Classification (NCBI taxonomy): domain Eukaryota; kingdom Metazoa; phylum Chordata; class Lepidosauria; order Squamata; family Agamidae; genus Intellagama; species Intellagama lesueurii. The sequence goes on from JBAJHW010000005.1 coordinate 162,354,487, forward strand.
AATGTACCTGAACGATGGGAACATTTCAAGAACGCTGTTTATAACACCGCCTTGTCCACATTTGGCAAGAAGACCAAAAAGACGGCCGACTGGTTCGAAGCCCATTCGGAGGAGTTGATGCCAGCCATCAAGGATAAGAGGAGAGCTGTAGCAGCATACAAAGCCTGTCCCAGTGAGTACAACTTGCAGGCTCTTCGACTTGCTCGTAACAAAGTCCAACAGGCTGCCAGGAGATGTTCCAATGATTATTGGCTTCAGCTCTGCTCTCAGATACAGATAGCAGCGGACACAGGTAACATCAAGGGAATGTATGACGGTATCAAGCAGGCTTTCAGTCCAATACAGAAGAAATCTGCTCCCTTGAAGTCTGCTACAGGCGTGATCATCCAGGACCGAGCACAGCTGATGGAACGCTGGGTGCAGCACTACTCTGAGCTATATTCCAGAGAGAATGTAGTAACCGAAGAGGCACTAAATAACATTGAGTGCCTGCCTGTCTTGGAAGAGTTGGACAGCGAACCAACTTTAGCAGAAATAAAAGTGGCCTTGGATTACCTCGCCTCCGGCAAGGCACCTGGAAAGGATAACATCCCTGCTGAAGTGCTGAAGTGCTGTAAAGAGATCATCACCACCAAGCTGTATGAAATCTTTTGTCTTTGCTGGAGGGAAGGTGGAGTACCACAGGACATGAAGGATGCAAACATCGTCACATTGTATAAGAACAAAGGAGACAGGGGCGAGTGCAATAACTACCGTGGCATCTCTCTTCTCAGCATTGTAGGGAAGCTGCTTGCCCGTGTTGTACTGAAGAGACTCCAGGTGCTTGCAGACAGAGTCTATCCAGAATCACAGTGTGGATTTCGAGCTAATAGATCGACCACTGACATGGTATTCTCCCTCAGACAGTTGCAGGAGAAATGTAGGGAACAACAACAGCCACTCTTTGTGGCCTTCATAGATCTCACAAAGGCCTTTGATTTGGTTAGGAGGGATGGCCTTTTAAAAATCCTTCCCAAGATTGGATGTCCACCTCGACTCCTTAACATCATCAGGACCTTTCAAGAGGAAATGAAGGGCACTGTAGTTTTTGATGGCTCAACATCAGATCCCTTTGATATCCGAAGTGGAGTGAAAAAGGGCTGTGTCCTCGCGCCAACCCTGTTTGGGATCTTTTTTGCTGTCATGCTGAAGCACGCCTTTGGCAATGCAACAGAAGGTGTCTATCTCCGGACTAGATCAGATGGAAAGCTCTTTAATCTCTCTAGATTGAGAGCGAAGACCAAAGTCCAGCTGAAATGCATGCAGGACTTCCTCTTCGCCAATGATGCAGCTGTTGTTGCCCACTCTGCTGAAGACCTCCAACAACTCATGAATCGCTTTAGCAAGGCCTGCCAAGACTTTGGATTAACAATCAGCCTGAAGAAAACACAAGTCATGGGCCAGGGCGTGGACTCACCTCCCTCTATTACCATCTCCACACAAGAATTGGAGGTTGTTCATGACTTTGTGTACCTTGGCTCAACGATCTCTGACACTCTCTCCCTAGATGTCGAGCTGGATAAACGCATTGGCAAAGCAGCTACCATGTTCTCTAGACTCACAAAGAGAGTATGGCTCAATAAGAAGCTGGTGGCATATACCAAGATCCAGGTCTATAGAGCCTGTGTCCTGAGCACACTCCTGTACTGCAGCGAGTCCTGGACCCTTTGTGATGGCAGGAGAGGAAGCTGAACACGTTCCATATGCGTTGTCTCCGACGCATTTTTGGTATCACCTGGCAGGAGAAAGTTCCAAATAGAGTAGTCCTAGAACGAACTGGAATTTTTAGCATGTATACATTACTGAAACAGCGATGTCTACGCTGGCCAGGGCATGTCGTGAGAATGGCTGATGGTCGGATTCCAAAAGTTCTCCTGTATGGAGAATTAGTGCAGGGAAATCGCCCCAGAGGGAGACCACAGCTGCGATACAAGGACATCTGCAAGCGGGATCTTAAGGCCTTAGGAATGGACCTCAACAGATGGGAAACCTTGACATCTGAGTGTTCAGCCTGGAGGCAGGCGGTGCAGCATGCCCTCTCCCATTTTGAAGAGACACTTGTCCAGCAGGCCGAGGCAAAGAGGCAGTCCCAAAACCAGCAAAACCAGGGAGCTGGACAGGGGACAGATTGTATTTGTCTTCAGTGTCGAAGGCATTGTCATTCTCGAATTGGCCTTCTCAGCCACACTAGACGCTGTTTCAAGTCCTCTATTCAGAGCACATTGCCATAGTCTCTCGAGACTGAAGGATGCCTAATGATCACTGTATGTTACATCTGATAAGATTGGTATCTGGATTTGTGTTTTGGCTTTGCAGTACCTTTCCGTCTCTGATTTATTAAGAACCCCCTCCTCACAGCTTTAATAATAACAGGGGAAAACTCCAGAAGATAAAGGGGGGAAAAAAACAAAAGCACCATGTTACGAAATTTATAATGCTTTTAAGTTGTACATGCATATTGGAAAGAGAAGAAAATTCTGATAGGTAAACTGGTTTCTTATTACAACTTCTGGAGAACTACTGAGAATCTGACTTCCCATTTTGCCTGTGTGTGAGAGAGGGACCAAACAAACAAAAACAAAAACCCTCAAAAAAGAGATAAGAGAAATGAAGTGGGAAGGAAGAGGAAAAGAACAAGTCAAGAGTTAGCTTGTTAGGAACTCAGATGATCACATTGCAACTGTTGCTCTCATGGTATCAGGGTACTTAGCATATTACAGAAAGACATCCTCTGTGCCATTCAATCTGTGAATGGTGTTCCTTTGCATATATTGCAATTAAAATCAACTCATGGAAGAAGTGGGGAGAGATCCCACTTCAAAATTTGAGGGTGGGGCCTTCTATGATCCCACTTACTCCTGGGATGTTATTTTTATTTCTAGCAGTTCTACTATGTAGTTACCCGTAGCAAATAAGAGAGTGGGATTTCTAAGTCTGTAGACGAGTTGCTTAGCAACTATGTTAAACTCATACTATATGCTTCTTATTTAGAGCTTTAGGGCTGGAATGTGACCAAGTGCTTTGAACAAATGAAAACTCAGAGACTTTGCTCAGTAAAAGGTTCATTCTTTGTTTGACATCTTCCCTGAAATGAAAGAAATCTCCAAAGCATGTTGAATGCAAGTATTGTTATTGTTGTCAAATAGGAAACATTGAAATAAGCTCCAAGTCCTATAATAAGCTGCAGGTCCCTTAAAAGCCAGAGGAAAGCAGAAGTTGAGAAGGGTGTTATTATGGAGGATGTTCACCGCAAAAGAGTTCAAAAACTACATCTTCTAAATGAAAATATAATAAAGTATTTTAATGCATTTCCTGTAGTTATTAATTATTTGTCTAGGTGATATTTATGGTTTCCACGTTAATGTCCATTTTAGATAGGCTAAAACTAATAATATGAAACAATTTCATGTGTAAAGATATGAATCTGCTATATTGGTAAAGTTTATATATCTAAAGCAGTGCCTTCTGGCTCTTCCACTACAATGATGATAAGCTTTAGAAATAAACTTACAAAGTGATTTTTGATAATGTGCTTAGTTGGTCTGAATAGTTAACTTTTATAAATAACCCATGAGTACAGTGTTTCATAAATAAGCACTAATAAGGCATGAAGAAATGCTTAATAAACGTATTTTTGCAGAGTGAAGTTGAATGTTGCCAAAGCAGAAGTATAATACAATTTTAATGTAAATTGTATGATAAATATTTACTTTCCTTTACAGTATATATTAATATTTAATGTAAAAATGCAGGTGGTGCACTCCTGCACTCCCTTCCCCATACTGGTTTCCCTAGCGGCTTCTTTTCTAACAGGGCATTCATGTGGTTTCTCTTCCTATATACTTACTGTAAAGCACTGATAAAATGCCAACATGAACAGGTGTATTAGAAGAAGCTGGTGTATAGAAGAAACCGGTTTAATTACCTGCTGTGAAACCCAACATTAGACCAAGTATCATTTATAAGGTTGCATAAGATTCACAAAACTAGCTCAAACCGGCAACCCAGTCTGGATCAACTGGATGAAGGAAAGTTGTGGGGGAGCAGACTTAAATCCCAAGGCTATCAGCCCTGTCGCTTTCACAGGGCTGATAGCCTTGGGATCCTTGGCATGCCAACTACAACACATTGTTCCCCATCTGAATTTAGGACAATACAGCCACATACTTAGTAGGAGGCAGCAATGGGACTGAGATATTACCTTAATGCCTGCTTCAGGGCTTCCCAAAGATGTATGGCTAGACACAGTGGAAATCAAGATACTGAGCTAGGTGGATTTTTGTTCTTAATTTCTTGTGTTTGAGGCAGCCTACTATTAATGGCAAATGATGTGACCAGGCTAGCCCTACTAAAGAATATATGATTAAGGAAAAAAGGGAGGGGGGATACAGTGACCTGAAGGATATTTCAGCTGAGATTGTTAACACAAGCTGAAGCATAAATATAATGAAGCATTTGTGTGAAGAGTATAACATCATTCCTATTACTTCAGAGTTGTTTTCTGTGAAGTATTTCAAGTCACTTGAGTAATCAACATGATGTTAAATATCTGAATCTAAAAATCAAGAAAAAGTACACACACACAAACACACACACAGAGGAGATACACTATTCAGTAAAGCAAGATCCTCATGCTCACTAATCTGAGAGTGTCCTTAGAATGTAGACCATTATCTAGTTCAAAGGACAAAGTACAGAGGATGAAAGTAGATTTGCTTTTAAATTTCCCATGGCATTGGAACACAGTGGTACCTCGGTTTACGAACGCCTCGGTTAACGTAATTTTTGGTTTACGAATGAAAATCCATTGAAAATAATGCCTCGGTTTACAATTTTTTTCCCCATACGAAGCAAGTTTCCCCAGGATGCATTGTGCCTGGGAGGTTTATAGCACTGCCCCCGTGCATGCATTCCTATGGGAAATTGTATTTCGGTTTGCAAATTTTTCACAATACAAAACGTCCTGGGGAACGCATTAAATTCGTAAACCGAGGTACCATTGTATATGTAATATTTATGACAAATGAAGATTAATCATAGCAACTAATCAATTAGTTTAATGCCATGCAATGACTGACTGGCTGGAAACATGTTTTTATAGGGGCAACCTAAAATTATACCCATGTAAGTGCCTCAGGCATTCCACCCAGGCAATGACAATTGTGCAATTTGATTTCACAATCACTGTGTGGTTCCTATTTCAACCAAATTCCAATGCATGTACAGAAATGCCTAACAAGTGGCATTTCCATCCAGGTACAATGAACATTACTGCTTGTGTAATGTTGAGTTACACAGGCATAGCTACTCAGTTTTTCTATCCATTGATGAGAACAAATCAGTTTCATTAAACTGCAAATATTTGGGGGCATTAGCTTCCATTTGAAAAAAAAAAAACACCTGAGGGCATGACTGGTCCTTTCTGGTTATCATCAATGGGAAAGAAACCCATGAAAGAAGCTCTTACTTTCATTTTCTGGTTCTTTTGTTAATTTCCAGAAGAGAGCTTCTGAAATCCAAATGTTTCATTGTAGCAAAAGAGAGGATCATGAAAGCTTTGGATTCTTTCATGCTTCCTTTTTTTATTGGCCTTTCCTTCACCTCTTGGCTGTCAAATTGTCCTGAAGGGTTTAATCAGATAGTGTAGTGAGGGCTGCAGTCAGCAGGCAATAAGAATGTTCAGGAACAGGGAAGGAATTTTCAATTGTAATTGGTTGAACTAGAGATGGGCAAGAATCGCCATTTTGGCAGTTCATAATGGTTCGTCTTTGGGTGCACAGGTGTTTTGCAGGCGCTCCAGCTTCCCTCCCCTGCCTCCTCTGGCAGACATCCACTCAGAGGAGAAATCAGGGCAGGGAAGGCTGGAACACGATCTCTGAGTGGGCACCTTCCCGAGGAGGCAGGGGAAGGAAGCTGGGGTGCTCATGGAATCCCTTTGTATCTGAAGAACAAACTATTATGAACCAGTAGTTAGTGTCCATCTCTAGTTGGAAGCCGATGAACAATTGTTTTTATCCACAGAGCCACTTCCATTTTGCAGTTCTAAGATGATAATGACGACAGCTAATACTATTGTTATCTTCTTTATCCCATTTCATTCTGCGTAGAAACCTATACCTTTAATATTGTGTTCTGTGTGCCTGAAGAAGGGAGCTACGTTCACAAAAGATCATGCCAAACAAATATTGCTAATCTTAAAATCACCACAAGACTCTTTGTGGTTTTTCCAAAATACAGTTTTCAAATACGAGCTCAAAACAAAACAAGACAAGACAGTCTATCAGAATAAAATTATTCAGATTTAGATACTGCTCTATACTTGTGTGCATGAGGGAGGGAGTATCTTTGATTAAGCTGAATGATTCCTACAACAGATGCTATAAGTCAATTGTCTTGTTGTTCTGTAGAAACAAAATGGATTGGCTAAGATAAGCTGGTGAATCAGTGCCTGAGCAAGGATTTGAATGCAGGCTTCCCAGCTGTGAGTCTGTGGATTTGATCTTATTAATGGCTCCAGTGAGGCAGAGCATCTAGTACTATAATCAGCCTTCCTTCTTACAGTACGTCTGAGCTACACAATTCATATGAAAGTAGTGTGACTCATTGGGAGAATGAAGGAAGAGGCAGAGAATCCCTGCCTGCCTCTTTCCTACTAACCTTTTTTTGCTCGTAGGTGGGACAAATCTCTTCTGAAATTTTATAGAATAGTACAAATAGAAGTCTTAATGGATGAGTGATGAAACTCTTAAAATGTTTAATGACAGATGAGTAGACAAAATAGATGATGCAATTGGGGTTAAAATTCTAAATACAACTTTTCAGTGTCTTGGATGTAGGGCCAAAGATGACTTTTGTAATAATCATTGAAAAGAGATAGATGTGAATTGGGAATAATGAAAACCAAAAAAATGAAATATCTTTTCCAAGATTCAATAAATCAAAGAGAAATTTAAACCTTGATTAGGGATGTTGCACTATCAACAGAGGGACACATTATTCAGTGAATCCCAACCTTAGGTCCCCAAATGTTCTTGGACTAAAACTCCCAGAAGACTTCACCACTAGCTGTGCTGGCCAGGATTTCTGGGAGTTGTAGTCCAAGAACATCTGGGGACCCAAATTTGGGACCCACTGGATTATCTGATCAAAATAAAAGAAGGAGAAGATGAAAACAATGTACTGAAGAAATATATGGAACTATGCAAGAATGACACGTTAAAGAAGACTCAATTGATGAAAAACCATTTTTTGAAAGTGTTGTAAAAGCTGATGTCAAAGCATATGGAAAAAATACATCTCTAGGAATTGACACTGATTCAATTTCAAGAGGCAGAATCTATCAAAATCCTAAGAAAGAATATGTTAAATATTTTAAATAAAACAGTGGCCCACAGACCAGAAACAGTCATTATACATTCTAATCCCAAAAGACAGAGACACCAAAGAGTGCAGTAACTATGACTATTGAATCAATTTAACATACAAGCAAAGTTATGTTCAATATTTTTTTAAATAAGGAACACTTTTAGCATATATACATCAGGAAATGACAGATGTTCAAGCTGATTCCAGAAAAAGAAGAGGCATTAGTAATCATATTGCCAATATATATTGACTAGTGGAGCGTAACAAAAATTTTCAGAAGAAAATAATCAAAATCCTGTTGCATAGTGTATTAAATCACATTACAGTAGACTTGTTGAATCAATTGTGATTTGGTGAGTCATGTCCTCTGTAAGTTCCATTGATTTAAATGTGCCTACTCCAACTGTGACTGACCTTAGCATAGAAAGTTACAGTTAGAGTAGGCTTATTTGAATCAATAGAACTTACAAGGAAGTGACATATTAGATCTCCATTGTTTCAATAGGCCTTTGTTGTTTAGTCGTTAAGTCATGTCCGACTCTTCGTGACCCCATGAACCAGAGCACGCCAGGCCCTCCTATCTTCCACTTCAAGGCAGCAATGTACCCTCTTTCCAATCAATTTTTCATGTGCTAGAGTCAAAATGTGTTGCTTTTTTCATTATGGGCAGTCAAGTCTTATGAATGCCTCACATATCTGACCAGGCTGAAATATAAGCCATGTTGTTGTCATAATTTCAAAAGAGTATTTTGTTTTGAAGAAACAAAATTTAAGAAATTTGATGATTTGTGGTTGCTGCTGCTGTGGTTATTGTGAAAAGCATCTACAGTTTTTGAAGTGTTGCATGTATATTTAAAGTTAAGATGGCTGCACCTCTCAAGCCCACAACTTGTTGTTGTTGTTTCGTCATTAAGTCGTGTCCGACTTTTCATGACCCCATGGACCAGAGCACGCCAGGCCCTCCTGTCTTCCACTGCCTCCCGGAGTTTGGTCAAATTCATGTTGGTAGCTTCAATGACACTGTCCAGCCATCTCATCCATCTGTCGTCCCCTTCTCCTCTTGCCTTCACACTTTCCCAACATCAGGGTCTTTTCCAGGGAGTCTTCTCTTCTCATGAGATGGCCAAAGTATTGAAGCCTCAGCTTCAGGATCTGTCCTTCCAGTGAGCACTCAGGGTTGATTTCCTTCAGAACAGATAGGTTTGTTCTCCTTGCAGTCCAGGGGACTCTCAAGAGTCTCCTCCAGCACCACAATTCAAAAGCATCAATTCTTCGGCGGTCAGCCTCCTTTATGGTTAAGTTCTCACTTCCATACATCACTACTGGAAAAACCATAGCTTTGACTATTCGGACTTTTGTCGGCAAGGTGAGGTCTCTGCTTTTTAAGATGCTGTCTAGGTTTGTCATCGCTTTCCTCCCAAGAAGCAGGGGTCTTTTAATTTCGTGGCTGCTGTCACCATCTGCAGTGATCATGGAGCCCAAGAAAGTAAAATCTGTCACTGCCTCCATATCTTCCCCTTCTATTTGCCAGGAGGTGATGGGACCAGTGGCCATGATCTTAGTTTTTTTTTGATGTTGAGCTTCAGACCATTTTTTGCGCTCTCCTCTTTCACCCTCATTAAGAGGTTCTTTAATTCCTCCTCACTTTCTGCCATCAGAGTGGTATCATCTGCATATCGGAGGTTGTTGATATTTCTTCCGGCAATCTTAATTCCGGCTTGTGATTCATCCAGTCCTGCCTTTCGCATGATGTATTCTGCATATAAGTTAAATGAGTAAGGGGACAATATACAACCTTGTTGTACTCCTTTCCCAATTTTGAACCAATCAGTTGTTCCATATCCAGTTCTAACTGTTGCTTCCTGTCCCACATATAGATTTCTCAGGAGATAGATAAATTGGTCAGGCACTCCCATTTCTTTAAGAACTTGCCATAGTTTGTTGTGGTCCACACAGTCAAAGGCTTTTGCGTAGTCAATGAAGCAGAAGTAGATGTTTTTCTGGAACTCTCTGGCTTTCTCCATAATCCAGCACATGTTAGCAATTTGGTCTCTAGTTCCTCTGCCCCTTCGAAATCCAGCTTGTACTTCTGGGAGTTCTCAGTCCACATACTGCTGAAGCCTACCTTGTAGGATTTTGAGCATAACCTTGCTAGCGTGTGAAATGAGTGCAATTGTGAGGTAGTTGGAGCATTCTTTGGCACTGCCCTTCTTTGGGATTGGGATGTAGACTGATCTTTTCCAATCCTCTGGCCACTGCTGAGTTTTCCAAATTTGCTGGCATATTGAGTGGAGCACCTTAACAGCATCATCTTTTAAGATTTTTGTCCTTTATCATGTCCATCTTTGCACAAAAGGTTCCTTTAATATCTCCAATTTTCTTGAACAGATCTCTGGTTTTTCCCTTTTTATTATTTTCCTCTATTTCTTTGCACTGTTTATTTAAGAAGGCCCGCTTGTTTCTCCTTGCTATTCTTTGAAAGTCAGTATTCAATTTTCTGTAACTTTCCCTATCGCCCTTGCATTTTGTTTCCCTTCTCTTCTCTGCTATTTGTAAGGCCTCGTTGGACAGCCACTTTGCTTTCTTGCATTTCCTTTTCTTTGGGATGGTTTTTGTTGCTGCCTCCTGTACAATGTTACGAGCCTCCATCCATAGTTCTTCAGGCACTCTGTCCACCAAATCGAGTTCCTTATATCTGTTCTTCACTTCCACTGTGTATTCATAAGGGATTTGGTTTAGATTATACCTGACTAGCCCCGTGGTTTTTCCTACTTTCTTCAGTTTAAGCTTGAGTTTTGCTATAGGAAGCTGATGATCAGAGCCACAATCAGCTCCAGGTCTTGTTTTTGCTGACTGTATAGAGCTTCTCCATCTTTGGCTGCAGAGAACATAATCAATCTGATTTTGGTATTGCCCATCTGGTGATGTCCATGTGTAGTCGCCTCTTGTGTTGTTGGAAAAGAGTGTTTGTGATGACCAGCTTGTTCTCTTGACAAAACTCTATTAGTCTTTGCCCTGCTTCATTTTGAACTCCAAGGCCAAACTTGCCTGTTGTTCCTTTTATCTCTTGAATCCCTCGTTTAGCATTCCAGTCCCCTATAATGAGAAGAACGTCTTTCTTTGGTGTCAGTTCTAGAAGGTGTTGTATGTCTTCATAGAATTGGTCAGTTTCTGCCTCTTCAGCATCGGTGGTTGGTGCATAAACTTGGATTACTGTGATGGTGAAAGGTCTGCCTTGGATTCGTATTGAATTCGCCCATTCCCGTCCATTTTAGTTCACTGACACCCAGGATGTCAATGTTTATTCTTGCCATCTCCTGTTTGACCACATCCAGCTTACCAAGGTTCATAGATATTACATTCCAGGTTCCTATGCAGTATTTTTCTTTGCAGCATCGGACTTTCCTTTCACTTCCAGGCACGTCCACAGCTGAGCGTCCTTTCAGCTTTGGCCCAACCACTTGATTAGCTCTGGAGCTACTTGTATTTGTCCTCCGCTCTTCCTCAGTAGCATGTTGGACGCCTTCCGACCTGAGGGGCTCATCTTCCATCGTCATATCTTTTAGCCTTTTGTTTCTGTCCATGGAGTTTTCTTGGCAAAGATACTGGAGTGGCTTGCCAGTTCCTGCTCCAGGTGGATCGTGTTTAGTCAGAACTCTCCACTATGACCTGTCCGTCTTGGGTGTCCCTGCACGGCATAGCCCATAGCTTCTCTGAATTACTCAAGCCCCTTCGCCACGACAAGGCAGCAATCTGTGAAGGGGCCAATAGGCCTACTCTAGTCTGATTTACTGTGCTAAGCAACAGGATTTTGACCAATCAGTTTGTACTTTGTAGATTGCAGTAAAGTCTTTGATGATGTGGATCATGAAAAACTATGGATGGTTCTAAAAGAAATTGAGTGTAGTTGACCTGATGTGTAACTTAGCAAGAAGCTGCTATTAGGACAGAATATGGAGAATCAGAATGGTTTCCAATTGTAAAAAATGTCACACAAGAGTGTATTTTATCTCCCTGTCTCTCCAATCTATATGCAAAACATATCACACAAAATGATGTGTTAGGTCTAGATGAATGAAGAGTGAAAATGGTGGAGGAAATTCAATGATTTAAGATCTGCAGATGACACTATATTACTGGTAGAAAACAGCTATGACTTTAAACAAGTACTGATGAAGGTTATAGCTGAGTTAGATAACTTTAATGTTTATGTTGAATAAATCAATATTGTTAAAGATGCTAAAGCATCTTCAATCTAGATAGAGACTGGAGCCAAGAAATTAGAATCTTGAGACTTGGAAGAGTGGATATGAAGGAACCGAAAAAAGAGATTTTCAGTTGTAAGAATGTATTGCTGGAAACAAAAAGCAAGATGATATTCACTATGGTAATTCCCAATTACAATGTTTGGGTATGAAACCTGGACAGTGAAGAAACCTGACATGAAAAATAATAGCTATTCATTCAAAGGAGGACAGATGTACAGATACTATGGACCACATGAAAGATAGATAAGTGGGTTCTGGATCAAATCAAGACTGAATTCTCATTAGAAGCTAAATAACTGAAATGGGGCCATCATATTTTAGATATATTATAAGAAGACAATATCCATTAGAAATGACAATAGTGCTAGGGAAAGAGGAGGACCTAACATGAAATGGAGTGACTCAATTAAGGAAGCTTATAAGACCTAAGCAGGACTGTTAATTATACAATATTTTGGAGTTTTTGGAGGTCATTAAATCATAGGATCACTACAAGTTGGAAACAATTTAGTGGCATATAACAACTAAAATAAAAGCTGTGCTGGTTTCTTAGTAAAAATGCAAAGTCAAGGCAGTTTCCCCTATTTCCAAAGTATACAAATATGTTTTGCACTTACCTCTTTATAGTTTGAATTGATGGGGTTCAGCATGACACCTATTAGATTTTAAAATGTTCAGTGCTGAGTTTCCACATGATAGCTACTGGAGTTTTCAGTGTTCTTTCTCTTTGAAGAATGTAATATTTTCATATCCATAGGTAACCTATTCATTATAGCTAATGTGTCATGAGAATTAAAATCATATTATGATTCCAAATACATTATTCAAGCTGACCTTCATGTCTGAGAAAGCAGATTTCTAAATAAAGTCATGCTTAGCTCCCAAAGATTAATCACAAAATACAGCAATCAAATTTGCAAGATACAGGAGGTGTAAAAAGATCCTTCTGGGACAAAAAGTTATGGAATTGTCTCTCTTCTAATGACTGGTCATCTGTAACATTATCTCTTTTCCCTTATTTACCTAGACCAAGTGGATCAGTATTGGGGAATTGTATCCAATGCATTGAGAGACCAAATGCCCCTCAGTGCCAATCACTGGCCCATTCAGTAGTTGCTGAAGGTTCTACCAGGAGTGGCAGTCCTCTGGAGACCACATGGGCATATGGCACTCCATGACTTACTGCTACCTGAGGGCAAGGCAATATCAATGGGCCCCAGAGTTAGGCCAGACCATGGCCCTATCCCACAAGAGCTGGGTATTACTCAGATCATGCCAGAGAACTGCAGGTGCAACCTGTCCCCGCTAGCCATGTTGATATCCAACTGAGTGCCCCAGGCAATTCTGGGTCCCTGTTAACATTGAGAGAACCCAGTTGACAAATTAAGTGTGAGAGGGAAAAGTGGCATGCCAATTAACCAAAATGATGACGTGGCTAAAGGTCAGTTTAAATTAAAATTGCCACCTGCCACCCAGGCAGAATGATGTGAGTGAAAAAGAGGACACAAGAACTGCATAGTTCTGAAATTTCCTATTCAGTCTCAAAAGTAGTTGATGGGGTCAGCCCACACTGATGCAAGAAAGAAGAAGGGAGGGTGGGTTTCCAGTGAAAGGGGCCTCTGAGTGCCAGAGCAAAATAATGAGCGTAAAAAGTGTTTTTTAAGAAACTTGTCACATATCAATTTGTCTGTTTTCCTGCCAGCGACAAGACAGGCCAAACATCTTCGTTGCTTCTCCACCTAAGGCTCCCCTGCCCAAGCACAGTGGGTGTGTATGAAATAACAATCTGCAAAGTTTTGTGCCCTTGCATGGAAAATAGGATTTCATGCCATTTATTGTTATTTTGGTATTTATTCATCACATATCATTGTGCAGTGACTAGAAATCTTTTCTTGGTTACTCTATTTGTGTCCATCAAGTCATGTTGTTGCCTGCATTATAATAAATAGGTTACAGAGGAAGAAAGATGTTCTCTCTGCCTTGGTTTTCAGCAAGAGGTATTTGTTTCCCATTTAGGAATTGGCAATTAGTTAACCTGCAAAGTTAAAGTTGTTTCACCTCAGGCGTACATGCTGAAAACTAAATTAACTTGTACGTATTTACATTGAGCCTTTATTCAAAGATACAATTGCACTGATTTCTTACACCTAGCAGCAAGCAATTATTCTACATGGCTTCAATTAAGGATGATAAGTAGGTATTTGAGAATTAAACGGTGGTTTTAGGTGGCCAGTTTTCCTGTGTTTTCTTTTTTAATGTGTTAAAATATAAAATGTATGCAGGGTGTTTGGTCAAAGTGAATTCCAGAGCAAGCTTGACAAATGTATATTGCTTTTTTATTGGGTTTTCTTGTACCAATTTTTGATGTATGTACCAAAGCAGACCTCAACTAAAAGATTCCAAATCTTGAAATTTATTATTGTCAATAGTCTGCATGACCTTTACTTTAACTGCATCTCGACTGTCAGTAATAATCCAAGGCTGTACTTTCCATGATATAGAAGGAGAGGTTTTGCATATTGAGTCTCTAGGTCTCCTTGAAATTGTTCAGAAATCACAGTCATTTATTCCTATTGTCAGGGCAAGGTCTATTATGAAAGACTATTTATCTTCCCTTGAAGATGAAGAGTAAAGAAACTCCGGTCTCGCTCTGAATCAGGTACTAAGTACTGTAGTTTTCTCAAACAAATCAACAAGCTGACACTTAAGCCTAATATGGAAGTCCTTCTCACTCTCTTATTAGGAACAATCTTTAGAGCTCCGCTCATCTATGCAATATATAATTTTGTACTATATAACAAGGGCTTTAATACCTAAATAGTCCTTTAATGGTTTCTACATTATTATAACCTTGTTACCTGATTCATACATTTTACTAAACAAGCTAGAGTACTAGGAGTTTCTGAGAGTAGTTATTAATACAAAATAATAGAACCATTTTGCAATAAGCTTCATTCAGTCTACTTTCCCCTCTAATATTACATGTCTTTAATGTTTAAAAAGTGCATTTTCAGAAAGTAACCATACTCAAAGGACAAAAATGTTAAAGAATGTGAACGAGTTATACTTTTGGAGCTATATTCAGTATTTTGTAATCTTGTCTATTTATTGGGGGGGAAGTCTGTAGCATTTTTCTGTGACATGTTGTTTACATTGCAGCCATCATCTAAGGTAGCATTTTTCACTCTATATGAAGTGGTATATGGGGTTCTTAGAAAAAACTGAAGTGTTAACAAAAAGACAAACAGTAGTAGGCTAGGCTCTCTGAAAAGGAGCTTGCCCTTGCTCAACTATCAAATTTTCCCTCAAATGATTATCTATAGGGAAGGGGTCCTACCTCACACAATGGGGTTCGAAATCCTATGCGATTAGCCTGTACATAGGTTTCCAGAATATTCTCTTATCCAGAAAATCTTCTTCAACACAGGTCCTGTTCAGGTGTTCAAGGCAGGATTAACCTGAACATGTGAAGGAAAGGAACTGAATAACGTTGTCCCCTCTGTCAATGCTTCCTTCATATAGATCAGGGGTCTCCAAACTATGGCCATGGGCCACATCCAGCCTGCCTTGCCTTTTTATCCAGCCCAGCGTGCATGCATGCAGGTGGGCGTGTGTGTGTGCGTGTGGGCGAGCATGCGCAGATGTGCATACAGGCGGGCAGGCAGGAGTGCTGGCCAGCAGGCGGGAGTGTGCGAGTGTGGGCGGGCAGGCAGGCAACCGGGTGGGTGGGAGTGCATGCAGGCGGGTGGCCAGGCAGCCAGGAGTGCATCTTCCTTCGGCCCTCAAAAATGTAGAGCACATATGGTGTGGCCCTCCCACTAAAAAGTTTGGAGACCCCTGATATAGATAGTAATAATCTGACGACGACATTGTCCTGTAGATGTCTAGACCCATCTGTATGATTGATAACCCTCTACAGGCAGCAAATGTTTTCCTTTTCAGAGTGCCAACAGAGACTGCAGAGTTATCCTGCTGCCTTTCCATACACTTTCAACTTCACCCAATCTGGATGCCAGGGCTGAGTTAGAGTGAAATCCAAGAAATACTCATAGACAACTCGGTATGGAAGGGGTTCCTTGAAGGCAGGAGTTTGAAATACACCATTCTGGCCAATTTATTAGTATTTTAAAGCTAGGAAGTGAAATTAATACGTATCTTCTAATTGGTGATTGAAGATGGCATTTCACACTATAGACAGATTTTATTTATTTAACATCTATTAATTCACTTAAAAAAATAATAACCCCAGAATACACACTCCTTGGTTCCCCTCAGAAACTAACTTAAACAAGCAAATTTTCTCCTTTATAAACATAGATAATTTTCTTTATAAACATAGAATGTACATCTACTTTCCTCCTGATGTACACCAGAATTCATATATCTAACCAACAGTGGGATGGGTGCATGGCCACTTTTCCTGTCACACAAGAAGAACATGGTAAAGGAGTATGTAAGCTTGTTTATACTTTCACCTTCTCTTGTATGAATGCTTGGAAAATTTCGGGACCAGTAGGACCAGGAAAATGAAAATCTGAGAAAGCAGAGCCTGGGGGTTAGAAGTATCTATCGTTGTGCCCTGACAAGTTGGAACTGACTTAAAGTGGTCTTAATAGGACTTTCAAGATAAGTGAGATATTTAAAGAATGGTTCTACCAGTTCCATACCCTCAGTTAAGTTTCCATGGCTGAACCCAGGCCTCCTGAGTCTATCCACTATACCACACTGGGTATCAGAACTCACTTTCTGAATGAAAAAACACACGCTTCCCAGCCAAAAAAATGTGCACTCAGCTGTAAGATGTGTTAATTGCTATTTTTAAATTGATTTCAAGGGTGCTGAACCTGATGCAAACTTAGGAGTATTTCATCATGTAACCACACTCCTAGTTTCAACAAGGCTGTTATGGTCCACATTGGACATCTTATAAGAATTTATGGAAGTCATTAATCTGTCTTATTTTCCACAGCGAGCTCAGGAAAACTGTCCACTGGATATACTGAACAGGGATTTTCAAAAAATTCAATGCTATTCTCTTCTTCCCACCCCCTTTTAAAATGGATATGCTATTCAAAATTGAAGTGCCTTAAAATGGTGATCTGTAAGTCATCCAGAACCTTCATTAATCAATTGTAATAGAACAATTTTTATTAAATATGTCTATTAATTGATTAATTTGCTGCACTCTAGCAATTGCCCATTTCAGGATATTTATGTGAAGCTGAGAAAAATGTGTCCTTTAATTTAATAAATCATTTGGTAGAGTCAATTTTTAATATTACTTTTCAAACTATGGTCTGTCTGCCAGAATGTTTCCATGTTCAAGATGAATGCTGCCTTTCTTGATATACATTACAGTGACACTGGTCATTTTGTGGTTGTTGTTGTTGTTTAGTCGTTAAGTCATGTCTGACTCTTCGTGACCCCATGGACCAGAGCACGCCAGGCCCTCCTGTCTTCCACTGCCTCCCGGAGTTGGGTCAAATTCATGTTGGTAGTTTCGATGACACATTTTGTGGTAGCACCTTCCTAATCCCAAAAGTGACAACAAACTTTACTCATAGGATGAGGTTGGAGATAAGTCCATCAATGACTACCAGTTATGTTTACCTCCACTATCAAGTAAAATATATCCATCATGGCTAGTAGCCATTGACACCTTGCTGGGAAGAGAGTGGTAAGTTCAGTCCAGACTTGGTCAAACTTAGGGTCCACCCACTGAAATCTATAGGATGTCTGTCCATCATTATTAACATGTTTTGCACTGATTTTGGATGCAGACCACAATGTCATTGTCATGGAACTTTCTGTTAAGGAACATTCTGCCCTTAATTACAAAGGGTGTTCCATTACATTACCTAATGGCGGCAGGCTATTATTTGAATCAATGGTAACATGCTTCTCTGTCTATTTCTGAAAGAACAGATGGGGGAAATCCCTAGGCCACCTTATCTTTAAAGGTAAGCTGATTCTCTAGCTTACCATTAAAGATTTTTCAGCTCTGAAAGTCACAAATACCTCCCCCACAACATGCATTGATAGATAGGAATGATTCTAAGTGAGGAAGAATATTCAACCCAACCTGAAAATTTTCCTCTGTTATTTTCCACAGTCTCTCAATTTGTTTATTTCATAGTTTATGTTTTGACCCCTCCAAAAAAGAAGAAAAAAAGTTGCAACAGCATGTCTGCTGCTGTGAGAACTTCAAGTGTCTCTCCCAAGTCTATTGAACTTTTAAAAATGTCAGTTAAAGGTTCACTGCCTCTTGCTCATTCCTCTCAAAATCCATGGATATGTGGCATTGTGTCTTGCTATTTTGTGTGCTTCATGCACATCACCTTTTATAGCCAATTTTCTTTTTATCTCTACCTGTCTTACTTTGTCTTTCATTTCTTTGAAATGTTGAAACTGGATTTACAGTACAGAACTAGAAGCAATTACATATAATAGAGAAGTATGCTTAAGCCTTAGTTTCTACCATCTCTGCTAATGCTACAGTAGCATTTGGTGGGTTTTTTTTCCATCTGGGATCCATGGACTGAAATACAATATATGTGATTATCTGAATTGAAGTTTCAGACTTTTCCTGTAGACCTGTTTGCTATTTTCCTGTTTTCCAGACATTTGAGACTTGAGATTTTTTTTTTAAAAAAATTATAAATAACAAAGGACATTTCATGAGTCTGATTATCAAAATTTGTCAGAGGCTGTTAAGTATTCTACATAGAAATGACTATTTTCAGGTTAATTAAAATTGAGATGATATGATCAGCACAATTTAGAGAGCAATGGATCAGGCTGATTTAAGTGGAATTAGACTTCTATAAAATACAGTAAAATAAAATAAATATAAAATAAAATAAAATACATCTATTAAGATGACTGTTGGCATCTTAACACTCTGCCAAATATTTCAAACTTCTAAAACAAGCCTGATGTTGGTTATGTTCTGTCTCACCCACTGATTTCTTCCACATTTTTCAAATGGATCCCGTCATTAACCAGTTGGGGCAATAATATTGGTGAAAGAGTTGACGAAATTACTGATTCTTTGCCAATAAAATTGAGTTGAGTACTGGGCTTTCTATGAAGGGTACCAGAGATTGCTGGGGGTGGGGAGGGTCAGCTATTAAACCAATGTGAGTCCCATATTGGAAGATGGTGACATAACAAAGCCATAAGTCATCCATCCTGTATCTCTGTCCTCTTTCAGAATTCTGGCATCTACCCTGTCTCTCTCTGTTAAAATAGTCTTAGCTGGTTGCTTTGGAACCAAATAGGATATTTACTTTTTAAAAAATTGTGCTAGTTTCCATTTTGTAGTAAGAGTCTTTTTACCTACTGTATACTAAACTAAAGGGGGTGAAAGAGTTTCTGTTTTGTTGGATGTCAACAGTTTAGATTAATTTAGACATATTTGGTTAATCTGTGGATGATTTTATATTTCAAAAGCTAATTTAGCTATTGGGGTTCATCGTTTGATGTGTTAATTTTGGTTTCAGGTTATTTTGCTCACATCTGGTCTCTGCTGGCAGATCTGAGTGAGAACTCTCCCAAGGAGAAGGGTTGTTAAACACTCATAGGCAAATTTATGTTGATTGACAGTTTCCTAGGCTGGCAGCTTGGGGCACTAGGACCTGGCAGCAGGATAGCGTTCCTCTTTGGAAACTGCTATTATCTCCTACTCTTTTTTTGTGAGGCTCTGGGTTGGGTTGGGTTGGAGTGATGTGGAAGGTCTCCCTGTTGGAGTTGTTAGCAATTCAACATGCAATCAATGCATGATCACCTGAGAGGAAGGAAGTGCTTGTAAACTAACATGCTGGATAGGTTGCATGGCTCCCCTCCTCTTCTTGATCAACTAACTAACACTCTTTGACAGGCAAAAATGAGTCTTCAATTGTTTTCCTGCCTTTGTGTAGGCATTTAATATCAAGCTCATCATGTTTGTTACCCACTGATTATATAAGATTGTTTAAATATTTGTTCTTATAGTCCCTTCCCTTTGAAATATATTTTGAAACCTCATAAACCATCCACTCTGTCCAGAAACCTATGAGTTCTGTTTTAACTTTATTACCCACTGATGCCAGCTCACTATCATATTCCAAGCTTAATCTGTTTTATTATTCATAAAGCATAAAAAGCAAACATAACACATTCCTCAACTTATGGTTAAGAGAGGCACAATACTTAATTTTAAGATGCATTTCCCAATGTAAGGCTGGAAAAGATTCACCTACTAAAAAATTCAAATTTATTGTCTATAGATCATATAGTAAATAGTTTAAAATGCATACATATGCTTACATATTGGTGGGCTACATTGTGTGACTTGTACAATGGCCAAACTTTATTGAAACCAATTAAATCCCAATTTAAACTCCAAATCTTAAAATTAAGCAGGTCCTCTTCATTCTCTTCATCTATATCTTTTTTCTTCTTCTCAAATAGTCATGGAATAAACACTTCCTCAGGTGAATAGTTGTAATAATTCTTTAGGTGAATGCTTGTGGCAATTTGGTTCTTTGACTCGGCGATGTCCAATTAACTCTATTAATCTGTTGAACTCAAACAAATACATTATCTTTAGTTATATTGCAATGGAATGAGAACAGTAATTGTGTGAATATAGATAAAACCATTTTATTGTTGCTTCCTTGGTCCATTCAGCTGTTCCCATCTTAAGCTAGATCTTCTGTTAATAGAGAAGAGAACAAAATACAAGTAATGAGTTATTTCTAATTAGCTTTCTCTAACTGGATGCTTTCAAACTCTGGCTAAAACAACATATATCTTTAGTTTATAAGACTACACGCTAGGCCTTAAAGACTATGATCCGGGGTGGAGCTGGAGGCTGCTTGAGTTGAGAGAAGTTTATGTAATTTACACTCTATAAAGAAGATAAATACCCAGTGTGGTGCAGTGGATAGAGTGATGGACTAGGACTCTGGAGGTCAGTGTTCATTTCCTGACTTGGCCATGGAAACTCACTGAAGTATTGGAACTTGTAAAATTACTCCATAATTATCTTACTTACTTTGAAAGCCCTCTTAGGGTCACTATAAGTCAGTTCTGACTTTATGAATGAATGAATGAATGAATGAATGAATGAATGAGTTCTGACTTGATGGCATATAACTAACTATATAAACAGGATACCAACTGTGCTTGTAATCAATCACAAATGACTAGTCAATTACAAATAACTATACAATTTATGAATGATTTTCTGGGTGTTTTTAAGAAAGGGAGATAAATGTAGATTACTTACATACTTAATAGAGATGACACTAGTTCAGTAAGCAGTCTGAATGGGGAAAACTATACTGCCTTATTGTTGTTGTTAAGTGCTCTCAAGTTGCCTCAGACACATGGCAACTCTTTGAATGAATGAATGACCTCCAAAAAGTCTTATCAGTAAAAGCCCTGCCTTATAAAATCAATTTTATTTAGTTTTTGATCTCCCACAAGTTTTCACCCTCATGTCTTATTTTGTTGAAGCAGAAAATCTAAAATCCAGACAACCGTGATTAGAGGCAATGTTAGTCATTACAGCCCACACCCCTTTTTCCGAAAGTCATAATTTCAGTTAACGAGAAACAGGAAATATCCTCTCTGAGTTATGTTAATTGCAGTAAGAAGCCCTGCATCTGTACAGAACAAAACAAAGTTCTGAGGACATCTTAACATTTGCTTCAAATTGGTTCTGCTTTAAAATTTCTTTTAATGTATGAAAAGCAGTTAAACCACTTAAGAAACAAACACACATTAAAATGTGTAAATAAATACAGGGCAAAATTCAAAGCCGTTGATCCAAAGGCAAAGTTATCTGCCATTCTACATCCTATTCTGGCAGTATATCTAAGCAGGGTGGGGGACAATGAGGATGGGAAAGCTAGAAGCACAGCTACTAAAGATATGGGAAAAAAGAATAATTAAGTCAAAGTGTTATGGAAGTAACAGAACTGCCTGTCAGAGGAGGACAAATAGAAAACTTCAATTTCAACTCTGCAAAAAGATGCATAGACTCTAAAATTAGGGGCAAAGAATGCTTAGGCATCTCAAAGTGAAAATTGGCAGTATTTGAGGGTTTGCAAAATCTTCTGTCACTGAACATTTAGTACAGAGAAAAACAAAAGGAAAAGCCATCTTAAATGGAAGAAGAAAACCTTTTAAAAAAGTTTCTTACAGAAGTATCTTCAGTTTTAATGACAACACCTTAGATACTAATGGAGCTTTTTCAATATAAGCTTGCAGTTTAAACTGTAGTAGCAAAAGTTTGCTCACTTTCATTTCAAGAAGGAAGTGCATATGAGGGCAGGAGGAAATAAG
The DNA here is from genome assembly GCA_037013535.1 of Intellagama lesueurii. Classification (NCBI taxonomy): domain Eukaryota; kingdom Metazoa; phylum Chordata; class Lepidosauria; order Squamata; family Agamidae; genus Intellagama; species Intellagama lesueurii. The sequence goes on from JBAJHW010000005.1 coordinate 162,376,491, forward strand.
ACTCCTTCAGCTGCCATGGCTGCAGGGGCAGTATCTCTTTGCCGGCCTCCTGGCTGAGGCAAGCTCAGGAGGCTGGTATGGTGGCTGAGAAGGGAGGGTGAGAGTGAGCCTTTATTAAGGCTGCTCGCCCGACGCACTGCCTCTTGCCGACTGGATCGTCTGGGAGCAAGCAGCAGGTGTGCGGCAGGCCGAGCAAGGTATTTTTTTTCGTAAAATTTTATTTAGAATATAACATTACAAAACAGACAAGTGAAAACACTAACCCATCAGTCACTACAAGACCGGGTAGAGTAGACGAACAACAAAGATAAAAGAAATAACCCACTACTGACTAAAACAATCCCTCCCCCCTTTTCGGGTCAGAGACTCCAACATCGTTTGGATCTCGGATTTCTCCAATTGGTTTCCAGTGAGAACTGAGTACATAAAAAAAACAAATTTTGCCCTACACTCCTGTCTTTTCCTGGGCCCAAAAATATATTAATTTCCAGCTTTGTTTTACATAGTCTCTTGGTTGTTCCCGCAATGCTTCTGAAAGTGTGTCTAGTTCTGCTATATCCCATAACTTCTTTAAGAGCTCCTCTGTCGTTGGTGTTTCTTCACTTTTCCATTTTTGGGCCCAGAGTAGCCTGGCTGCTGTGAGTATGTACATTAGACAATATTTTATTTTCTCATCAATAATTTCCGGCATAATATTCAATAATGCTATTTCCGGTTTAATCTCTAATTTTTATTGAGTAATTTCTTTTACTATTTCCCACACCTGTGTCCAATATCTTTTGACTTTTTCGCATGACCACCACATATGATAATAGGTCCCTGTATTTTTTTTACACTTCCAACAAACATTGCTGTTACCCTCTAAGATTTTTGCCAATCTTACAGGTGTATAGTGCCATCTATAACGAGCAAGGTATTTTTGATTTCGCCTTTGGACCTGACGTGCGCCTGTGAAACGCGGAGGGTTGCGCAGCTGTGCAACCACTGGTTTGGAGGCTTGGGGGATTGGGAGAACGGTAGTCCCCAGTCCCCATAGTGGTTGGGGGGGGGAGCAGGTGCACAGCAGGTTTGGCAAGGTGCCTTTTAATTAGCCCTAGGGCCTCACACATGTCTGTTAGCGCAGGTCGGCTGCGCAGGGGGGGCAACCAGCGGCTCTGCAGCCTAGGGGTTGGGGGGGGAAAGCAGTTCCTTGTCCCCTCAGAGGTGGGGAATAGGCTGAATCTAGGGCTTGCAAGCCCTCTTTTTCAAAGAAAAGAAAAGAATAGAAACAGAAAAACAAAAGAAATGATTATATATATATATAAAGGGGGGAAGAATCAGAGAGTAAGGGAGAGTTTGGGGGGACAGGCATATAGCCTGGACCCCTCACACTGTGAGTAGGGTTCTTTGTGGGTGATTAGTTGGTGGTGTGTGGTGTGTGTTTAAAGAGAGAGAGAGAGAGAGAGAGAGAGGCCCAAAGAAGGTTTTAATTTTGAAATAATAGGACTGGGCGAGGCGCTTTGCAAGGACCAGTATGGGGCCCAGAAAAGGCCAAGGTAATAAAAAAGGAAAACAACCGACTAAGCGCAAGCACACACACATACACACCCCTGCAAGCAGCTACCCCCTCCTCTTCGGATGAAGAAGGTTTGCCAGACTATGGGGCTATATTGGAAAAGCTGAGCAGGTTGCAAAGGGAGAGGGCACTAGCCAGGGAAGCGGTTGGTGCGGGTGCAGCATGGAGGTCTAGTAGGGACTCAAAAGCCTGCAAGTTGGAAGAGCTCAAGCAGTTGGGTAACATCATGTTGTCTCATATTGCTGTTTTAGAGAGTGAGCGTCCCAGCATCTCCAGGAGCTGTGGGGCTATGATGGAGACTGGCTCGCAGCATCAGGAGGTGGCAGTCAAAGAGGTTCATCAGGCAACAATTGGTACCCGGACAATGATGGTGGAAGAGGAGATGCAAACAGAGGAGATGTGTGCGCAACAGGCGACAGGGCAGACGGAGGGTGATGAACAGGTGGCAAGGGTCAGAGCACCAGACCACCCGGGACCCAGCAGCCAAGTAGTCACAGCTTCTGGTTTACCTGTTCCAGGTGAGTTTGCACCTACACTAGACACATCGGTGGGACCAGGCTTATAGCCATGGGGCCCAGTTACCCCACCTGGCAGGACACCAGCTGTTAGACAGACTTACTACACCCCTGTGGGGGTAAGCACACCATGTAGTAGGAACAGAGTCCAGGGGGAAAAACCTTGGACTGCCCCATATCCACAATGGCCATTACCTGGTTAGACACCTGGTGTTCCTCAGTTCCCAGGATCTGGGACACCCCCTCTCATTCCAGATATGGGATATAATTCTGTGGTGCGGGATGCTCTCCCAAGCGGTGACCAATCACTACCATTGGGGGACCATATGATGCCGGCAACAGTGGAAAAGATCTGGAGGGGTGAGTTTCTAGATGTCTTGAAGCTCCTGAATATGGAAGTGGAGAAGAAAGGTTCAGAAAAAGAGGAGGAAAGGGAGCGGGATCAATTGAGGCAGTGTAAGCCAGATAGGTGCTGGGCCAATTGGCTGCCAGGATACATTATTTATGCAGGAACAGTAGTCAGGGCTCAACCGGATCGAGCATTTTCCCTATTTCAGTACCTAGATTTGATATATAAGGCCTACATGGATTTCCTTGGTCATGCATGGCTGATCTATTACCAGGGGTTCCGTATGCGCACGGCCATCCATAGGGACATGCACTGGGATGTGCAGCATAATGCGCTTTGGTTGCACACCATCGGCCAGTTTTGGGGGAGTGTTTTGATAATGGTCACTTGGTACAGAGAGCTGCTTCTGGATTGCCAGGTGGTTCAACCCCGCTTGGTTTGCTGGGAGTTTAATTCCTGTAGACAGACAGACAGACAGACAGACAGAAACCTTTATTGGTATACTGTACAAAATTAAAACACACTGAAATGCAAGTAAAACATTCAACAGCTAACATGTGGCAGGGAACAGCCAAATGCATATTTAGGGCTCGGCATTCTGTGACAGCACGCTGCGTCGCCTCTGCATGATGGAGTAGATGTATTCAGCTGTTATCAGGGTAAGTTCCTTAATAGTGCCACCTAGGAGGTGTCGAATTTTTCTCAAGTCGTCCCATCTAGAATGGGAGGGAAGGAAAGTGCTCAGATAAGACAGGTGGATATCCTTATACAAGATACAGTAAAACAACATATGCTACAAGGATTCAACCACTTCCTGATCACAAGGGCAGACTCTCAGTTCTGTGGGTAAACCCATATATCTGCCCTGTGCTAAGTTCGAAGGTACAATATTGCACCTAGCAAGGGTAAATGCCCATCGATCTTGTGGATGCTCAGGGGTCCCCAATCCCCGGTCCACGGCCTGGTGCCGGTCCATGGGCTTGCCAGAACTGGGATGCAGAGATGGATCTCTGCCCCCTGCACACACACACGGTGGGCGTGTCGTGCTCACACGGGGGCATGTCGCGCTTGTGCAGGGGGATTGTCACGCTCACAGGGGGCATGTTGCGCTCATGCAGGGGTGTGTCGTGCTCACGCAGGGGCATCTTGCGCTCGTGCAGGTGTCGTGTCACACTCACAGGAGGTGTGTCACACTCACGCAGGGGCGTGTCACGCTCACGCAGGGGAGTGTCACCACCCCCGCGCATGGAGCCCACCCCCCCCACCGGTCCGTGGTCCCAAAAAGGTTGGGGACCACTGCTCTAAGTGATAGAGGTAATTCGGTCTTCTGCCATGGGAGAGGGTCAACTGAAAATATAGTGGGGAACAGACCGTTTGTGCAGCACTATGCAGAGTTTGCCCCTCAATATCCAGAACTCTATTTTTGATTGTATGGAATTCCTTGGATGGGGGTATTGAACCCAACAGATCTGGTGACAACCCCAGGGTCTTGATTTTCTTGAGATATAGGGCCAAACCTTTTGGAAATACACTGTCGGAAAGCAGCGCTTGAAATAGGATGTCCTGGGCTGAGAAGAAACAGATTCTGATCCAGTAATTAAAGAATCTGAGCCAAGCCAGGGTCTCAATCCTGTGTTGACCGCCTTCAAGGCATAGGGTTGCATAGGAGACACAGTGGGGCAGGCCAAATATTTTATACAGGAACGTTGATTGGACCCTTTCCACGGAGCTGTGCAATGCAGACATCCAAATGGGGACACCATAAAGAAGCTGTGCTGCTGATTTGGCATTAAAAATCTGCAGCGCAGTGGGGCCCCAAGTGGCCCCAAGGACAAGTGGCCCCAAGGACTATGGAAGCGTAAGATAGCCTGCACTGAAAGCTTTGCTGACTTAATCGCTGTCTGCTGGTGAGTCAACCAAGTGTGTCTATAATGAAAAAAGACACCCAAATACTTAAACTCTCTGACCTGCTGGATAGTTTTGCCATTGAAAAACCAAGAAAAGGGTTTCCATGCTGTGCCAAAGACTATCATTTTAGATTTCTCAAAATTTAGTTGGAGCTTATTGCGTATCAGGTAGTCATGGCAACCGCTAACTAGCCGCTTTAGGCCGACCCTTGTGTGGGACAGGAGAACCATGTCATCCGCATATAATAGGATCGGAATCTGTATAGGGCCTAGTTTGGGGCTATGGCTGTTGATACTATGTAGGAGTGGGGCAAGATCATTAATAAATAAGTTAAACAGAGTTGGCGCCAAAACACAGCCTTGCTTCACTCCTCTGTTGGAGAAAATCTGATTAGAAAGGGTCCCCTGCATCAACATTTTTATGTGACAGGTAGAGCCCGCATGGAGTTTTTGAATCAGAAAGAGGAGCCTCCTACCAATGCCCAGCCTAGAGAGCTTTAGCCATAATATATCTCTATCTATGGAATCAAAGGCCCCTTTTTAGGTCTAAGAAAGCTGCAAACAGACAGGTGTTACGCTGCGAAGCGTATTTGGAGTAGGTTAAATGTCAAACCAGGAGGCCTAGGTTCATGTCCCTGCTCAGCTGTGGAAATTCACTAGAGGGGTAACTGTGATAAACCATTCCTTGAACATCTCACATGCATTGGTATGAGGCTTGCCATACTGTATGTCAGAAGCAACTTGACAGCATGTAATAACAAGAACAAGTGACCTACCAACCTAGCAAGTGTACCTGCAAATCACTCTACTGTATGTTATTCTTCTAAGAACTATTTGAACTATGTTGCCATCTTTGAAGCAATGCAGTTCAAAACATTTCCTGAACCGCCTAGCCCTCTGGGATCTTGAAACTACCCTGTGTACCATTTGGGTTCCTGCATTTGCTTGACAAATACAACAGAAACTAAAAGTTCTTGCAAAATGCAATCAGGTTGCTGCTACCTATCAGACTCCAGAAAGATAAAGGGGAAAATAGTGAATTGTTAAGGCATTGATGCTCAAAAGCAAAAAGGACAGAATCTAAAAACATCCTTCAGTTAATGTATGATTTGCTTATTTATTAACAGTTTTGCTAAGCAATCCTGCACTCATATTTCCTGAGTGTGTGGAAAAAGCAAAAAAAGCAATTAAAATGAACAGTGCAGAATAAAATTTTGTAATTCCTTTCCAAGGTTAGAAACAGAGCTAAGAACACCCATGCATCCCTGCAGTCTCTAGCATCACAATTCCATTACCAGGCAGGGGAAGAGGATGATGGCCAGGAGATATATGAAGTGAACTGAATTAAGAGAACATGCTTTTTGAGGGGAAAATAGGTAGGAGACGGAAAAGTCAGTGACAGAAGTCCTCCCTTCCTGACTTATGTTTTAAAAAGGAAACATTGTATGTGGTTCTCAGAGTGGCAAACATGCCTGAGCAATCAGATTTTGTAAATAGAATCTGTGTTTGCCTTCTGTTGACCAATCACAAACAAATGCAACCTAAATTGTGACATAAGGAGGAGAGAAAAGGCCACACTAAGAAAAATAGCACTGAGGGAAGTTAAGAGAGCTCCGTTTCTAACAATATAATAACTATATTTTTTAATTAGACCATGATAATTATTGCTTATATAGGCAAAATAGTACATGTAACAGGAAGAAATGACCAGACTCAGGAAATCTCAGAGTTTGCTGAAGTATTTAAAAAAAATAGACTCAATGGAGTGGACAGAGCATGTTCAATGACCATAGATGGAGGGGTGATTTTGCTGGTGGAGAAAATTGGTACCAGGATGAGTGGGTGGGGCAAAGTACAAGCACACTGATTGATAGTATTCCTCAGTGCAACATTTTGTTGCCAGTTTTGCTTGTACTTCCTTATAAATGGAACTAAATGCAGAGAAGTATATTGAGCAGCTGTGGTGCTGGAGGAGACTCTTGAGAGTCCCCTGGACTGCAAAGAGAACAAATCTATCCATTTTGAAGGAAATCAACCCTGAGTGCTCACTGGAAGGACAGATCCTGAAGCTGAGGCTCCAATACTTTGGCCATCTCATGAGAAGAGAAGACTCCCTGGAAAAGACCCTGATGTTGGGAAAGTGTGAGGGCAAGAGGAGAAGGGGACGACAGAAGACAAGATGGTTGGACAGTGTCATCGAAGCTACCAACATGAATTTGACCCAACTCCGGGAGGCAGTGGAAGACAGGAGGGCCTGGCGTGCTCTGGTCCATGGTGTCACAAAGAGTCGGACACGACTTAATGACTAAACAACAACAATATTGAGCAGCAGTTACTGAACCACTCAAATGACCTGTCAGGTGAGAGTCACAAAATAAGGAAATGTGGTGGTCCATAAACAAGAGCAAACCAGAATGGTTTCTATCAGCAACAAAATTTAAGCACTAATAGCATAAGAAGAGTCATGTTGAATCTGATAACAGACTTTTATAATCCAGCATCATACCTCTCAGTAGCCCACAAGCAGTATACGAGTGCAGTGGCCTTCTTATGCGTCTGTTTCTCTATCTTTTTAAAGACCGCACATAACTGTGTCTCATTTATGATGCTCTTACCATTGGCAAGTTAAAATGTACAAGCCACGTTTCTAATTCTACACCTTCTTATTCAGAAAGTTGCACTGAAATTAATGGCATGATTAGCAATAAGTGCAAGCTGGATCAGGATGCAGTGCAATATATATGGCAGACCGGAGACAAGTTTGTTTTTGTTGTTGTTCTGAGATTATTTATTATTTATTTATTATTTTATTGTTCTGAGATCCAAATCAGAACTCCATTTCACTTATACGTATGCATTTGCATGATACGTGACAATAGTGGATGCAAAAGCACTGCAGAAAGGCAGAAAATTTATCACACAATTTTCTATTCTCTTGAATTAATTTGTGTTGGTCATTTCAAAGAGTATGTTGGGTTCCAATGCATGAAAAGCTGTGAACGTCTGAGATGGAAATGCAGACTCATGGTCTTTTGGTACTTTTGATGCACAATATAAAGGGGAAAAGATTGGCTAGTTCGTGGGTAGCCATGAACCATGAACCACCATTTTTGTGGTTCGTGACCATCTCTACAAGTGAACCAAGAGAGAGAGAGAGAGAGAGAGAGATTCCAGTCTCCAACAACCTAAGGACAGCTAAAGGAAAATAGAAATGAATAATTAAAAGTGAAAGGTAAAAATCCACAAGTAAACAAGAAAAGCTGGACACTAAACACAGGTTTTATGGGGAAAAAACCATTAAAAACATGCAAGGATGTGGAACAGGGACAAAACTGTGCTGAGGAAGAGAACAAGGACATATGTTGGGAAAAATATGCTGCATACTAAAATGCTATTCAAATAGGCAATAAAGCTGAACAAAGATATTAGCTCTAATATTCACATGCTACTGAGTTATTAAAATCCACTGAAAAATGCAAACATGAAATCCATGCCATTACAAAGAATAGCAACACTCTACATGTACTCCACACATTACTAAACTTTGGCTCAAATAGAAGCCAGTTGTCTGAAGGACCAAGATACCGCTTGCAGGTTACACATAAGTAAAATGGACCTAAATCGACCTCATTATTTCAATAATTAGTAGGCTCATTTGCTCATTTGTTTTGTTTTCATTTCAGGGTCTTTTGGGTGGCTCCTCTTTTGTTTAAGGGGTCTTGTGAGTACCAGAAGACCAGAAAGTAAAGGATATCCAGAGGTGGATGGGTTAAGAACAGGACATTTAGCAAGGAGGAAATGACAGAAGAGGAAAGACTTCACACATATGAGTCAAATGGAGGTAACTTAATAAGAGGAAATCTGCAAGAAATCCATAAGTTTCAGTACCTTCTCTTTTGGAATCCTGAATCTTATGGATTTCAGATGTTCTGAAGCCACAAAACACCCAAATCTGACATAAGGAACCTCTTTCATTGGGGTTAAACCAAAAGTACCATCTGTAGCAATGAGTATAATTCCATGAACTTTTCTTTGTTGATGTAATATTGTTCTATTTTATGTTGTAAGCCACCTTTGGAAGATGGTAGTTTTGAAAGGTGCCAAAGAAAGGGAGTAAAGCCACAATGAGAACAACAAGAACATTTTCAAGTTTAAGCCTAAAAGCCAAACTCAAGCCTGATCCCTGTTGCTATGGATGGATCTGTGAGGAAAGGTTTGAGGAGTGTGGGAAATAAAAGGAAAAATATGTGCACATTCTCCAAAGTGTGCTAGAAAACATGTTCCAGATTGACTGAATCAGGAGCATTCCTGATTGTGGCTGAAAACAATCTCTTTTTAGAGTTTGCCACGTATTGTTGCAGGCTCTCAAATTACATTTTTCAAAAAGTCAGTTGCTTCATGGAAACACATCTGTTGCTGGAATATACTCTGTTTACTGACATATACATCAATATGAGCTCACATGGACTAATGTAATGTGATAACTAGTATATCATTGGCAATAATTTCCAAACAAATGCTGCCAAGTTCATGAAATCTTCTACTGACTTTGTCTATAAATAGCATTGTTCATACACAGATTTTGTCCATGAGGACATGTACGTGAGATTGGTCAGGAGGACTAGATGTATGGGTCAATGAGTCATGAGTAGAGATGGGCACCAACTGCAGGTGTTTGGCACTTCCCAGCCCCGCTTCCTCTGGTGGATGCCCATTTAGAGGCTGTGCCAGAGGAGGTGGGGCAGGGAAGTTGGGGTGCTGCCCCTGAGTAGGCACCTGTCAGAGGAGGTGGGGCTGGGAACTGCTGAACACCTGTTTATCTGAAGGATGAACCGGCATGAAATGCTGTACCAGTGGTTTGTGCTCATCGCTAATCATGAGGAAGGCATGACTGGGGTGACAGAAATTAACCTGCAATTTTATACAACCACTTTATCCTGTGTCATATCTAAAAACAAAGAAGACTGTGCATTCCAAAACTCATTAGGGATAAAAAATATCTTCCCTACTCGCATAGCAGAAAAATATGAAATATGTTTTGCTGCATCCAAGTGAAAAAAATGCCAGTCATCGAGATACTGAAGATGGGTTGAATTTAGCTGAGATTAGTATCATCAAAAGAAGAGCCTATTGTGCTGAGGAATGAATAAGCCAAAAACTACTGTTGCTACAGATAATATTTTTCCTGACCTTTTGTATCAGCCTGGCTCACTCCAGAAAATTTAAATTCCAAGGTAAATGCAAACATTTCCCCCTCTTTCCATTCCTTTCCTTTCCTTTATAGAGACCTGACTGGTATTCTTGGTTAAGAGCTGCACAAATTTTATGGGGGAAGAAAGGCAAGTATGAACATCAGAAGGGGGAAACTTCTGTGGCCATGTCAAAAATCTCCAATTCATTTAAATAGGAAGCAGAATGCTGCCACAGTAACCTTGCACACTGGAACATAATTATAGGGCTCCAAGCTTTGAAGTAACAGATTAAAAGTAACAACTTCTAATGTATTCCTTTTGAGGAAAATGAAAGGAAATAACACCTTTTTTCACATTTTAACATTAATGCTAATGTGTTTTAGGTTTAGGGGTAATGAACAATATTTACTAACTACTTTACAAATATTTTTAGGGCCATGTGGATGTTATATATTTTAAGGCTATCATTAACATTGTAGACAAATTAAAAAGTAATGTGTCACTGGATTGCTACTAATGTGATGCCCTCAAAACCTGTGTTAGGATGGATGCTAATGTGTTATAACAAAGTGAAAGCAATGAAGACAAGCAACAGAGGTTTAGGACAGCCTGCAACTAGAAGGAGAAAATCCTTAACTAATACAAGCATTTGTGGATCTCAGAAGGAGTTACTGTCACCCCAGGGAATATACAAAATAAGTGTGTTTTGTTTGGTAATCAGTCTTCAGGACTTTTCCCAAGGATTTCTTTGAAATCTAATTTTACAAACCTGGAAAGACTGATTCTGTCACTCATTTTACAACATCAACATGCTTTGAGTTCAAATTACATTGGTCTTGGGCCAGGCGTATGAGGTGACTTATAGACAGGCATTCTGGATGGCAACAGCAGATACTGCAGTAGCAACTGCAGCATAGAAGTGACATCCCATGCAGACCCAGATGACAGCTCTGCCTCCCATCCACTTTGGAAACAACATAACAGGTCCTAATGATGTTGTCCCCAACATCAGGAGTCTATGCACCTGCTTGTCTTCCAGTGTGAGGTATGTTACCATTTGCCAGAAATGCCCTCCTGCATTAAATATAGGAGAAAGAGCATCCACCCTGCCATTTGTACAATCAGCATATAATGTACAGATTTTCCACAGGATTCTGGTCCATGTGTCTACTGCTCTGAACAGCCATACCTGGAACACAACTGGGATTCAGTCATGGACACCTATGGAGAGATGGGGTGAGGCTGAAGCCAATATCTCCATATTGCTTAAATAGCAGAGTAAGACTCTTAAGATGGGGGAAATTACTAATATTTTGGAAGACAGACTCAACATTCAGAAGAATCTAGACAGACTTGAACATTTGGCCCTATCCAATAAGATGCAGCTCAGTGGCGGGAAAAGTAAGGTCCTGCACTTAGGCAGGAGAAACCAGATGCACAAGCACAGGATAGATGGTACGTGGCTCAACAGTAGTACCTGTGAGAGGGATTTAGGTGTCCTGGTCGACCACCGCCTAAGGATGAGTCAGCAGTGTGCTGCAACTGCCAAGAAAGCCAACGCAGTCCTAGGCTGCATCAACAGGGGGATAGCATCAAGATCACAGGAAGTGATAGTACCATTCTATACCGCACTGGTGAGGCCACACTTGGAGTGCTGTGTCCAGTTCTGGTCACCACAGTACAAAAAAGATGCTGTGGGCCTTGAAGGGCTGCAGAGAAGAGCAGCAAAGATGATAAGGGGACAGGAGGCTAAATCCTATGAAGAACGACTAAAATAACTAGATATGTTTAGCTTAATGAAGAGAAGACTGAGGGGAGACATGAGAGCAGTCTTCCAATATCTGAAGGGTTGCCACAGGAAAGAGGGCATTGATTTATTCTCCATTGTGCCTGAACGTAGGACAAGAACCAATGGGTGGAAACTCATCAGAGGGAGATCCAACCTGGAAATAAGGAGGAATTTCCTCACAATGAGAACCATTAAGCAGTGGAACAGCTTGCCTCCCAATGTTGTGGGTGCCCCATCACTGGAGGTTTTCAAGAAAAGATTGGACAGCCATCTGTCCGGGATGGTATGAGGTCCAGGATGGTATGAGGTCTCCTGCCTTGGGCAGGGGGTTGGACTAGAAGACCTCCAAGGTCACTTCCAACACAACAACAATTCTATGATTCTATGACTCTATCAAACCACTGCAACATTTTGGAGCTTGAGTGAACAGTGCTGAGTTAACACAACATATTCCACAAAACTAATTTGTGTTAATTAAATATTTTATGGACAGTTTTACATACCATGTGTGGTGTTTTTGTCTCCCTCTTACGTGGATGAATTTGAATCGAATACACAAGTGAGTGCATAAAGCAGAGATATGAACAGTAAAACTGCTCATAAAACATTATATTATAACAAAGAGGTTTACTTAGGCTTATCTTTAAGAAATCTACCTTAACTGCCCAATTTACTGGCCAGAACAGAATAAATAATAAAAATCAAAGCATTTTAACACACCTTCCTTCACTTTTTCATTCTAACACAATATACATCAGATTGGTTAGAATCAGAAGCTGCCCCCTCACATACACTCTACACTGTGTGAGGAGTAGGAAATGGATCAGAACATATGGCACTATGTTATATCCACTTGGGCCACTAGCTTATCTAATTCTGTACTGTTTATCCTTACTGGTAGTAGCTTTTCTCAGAAATTATTCTTCTCAACAATACTGACCGAGCATATCTCCATGACAACCAAATGGCAGGTTCATGTTCCAAGATAACTCTCTATAGCAGGGGTGAGGAACTTTGGCATGTCCAGGAGCCAGTTTTCCATCCAGGACTGCCAAGAAAGGAAAGGAAAGGCTGAAACCAGAAGTTGGCATCTAGGCATATCCAGCTTTAAAAATGTAGGGTTTATGGTATTGAGTACTGTCAGGTGTGTGTGTTTGTGCATGCAACCTATTTAAAAGGTAAATTGTTGTATGACTATTTATTTATTTATTTATTTATTTATAGACCCTAAGCTATCTCAGGGCTTATTTATATGGTCTCTTTGAAGAAGAAATAGGGTTGCTAGGAGGTCTAGTATGCCATTTGGTGTGATCCTCATGTCCAAATGATATATGGATCTCAAACCATCCTGTTTGGTCCACAGAAGCCCACAGACAATGTGCCAATATCATGAAATGGCTTAAGAAGAGAGCCTATTCAGGATATTGGCAAATTAGCCACTTCCTTGACCAATTCAGCCTGACCACGGCTGAATCAGGCAGATTCTTGATAGGATCTTTAAAAGAAAAGCAAACAGAGATTCTCCTCATTGCCCCCTCCTGTCTCCTCCCACTTGCAGGAGGAAGTTTTCCATTGTCTTTTTTTAAAAAAAGTGATGCAGCCCATTTGTTGATGCCTTATACATTTATCACCCCCGCCCCAGTTCTTTGCCCCCTCCACAAAGCAAAGGAAGTGTTTAATTTGCCAATATCCTGAAGTGATTCTCTTCTTAAGCCACTTCATGATACTGACAATTTAAATAAGAAGGCTCACTTTGGCTTGTTTCTAGCAATTACATGTGGTGAAACTTAAACTTAGTGATCCTACCCACATCAAAAAAGTTGAAGCCCCTGAGAGGGGCCAGAAAAGTGCATGTAGGAATTCTCTGGAAGTGAGCTGGTTCACTCCAGTAAAGATGTCTGACTGCTGTCTTTTGAAGCAAAATGGCAGTGGACTAAATAGTGAACTAAGTGCCCATGTAGTCCCCCTCTTCCATTGCAAGTTCCACAACATTGCCATAAAGATGCATTATTCTAATGCAAATGATAGTGACAACAGAATCAACAGAGTTTTAACTTTGCATTGGTAGGGATGCAATATGACAAGTAAAGGTGTATTCATTAAGTATGTTTTATCACATCCGAAGAATAATGATAGGTTTAGACTTTGCTTTCCCTGTTTCCTTTATGATGGTCATTGCTTCTGCTTATCCTAAAATCCTAGTGCTTCAACTCTGCTGGATATTGCTCCCAAGTGAATTGTATGTCAAAGTGGTGAAGAAGCAAGAGAAAGGAGAGGGGAGAGAGGGAGGGGAAGAGAGAGAGAGAGAGAGAGAGACTCCTCTTGTGTTTGGTTGTTTAAAATCACTTCCATACTTAATTTCAAAGTTAGTCTTTGGAGAGGATATTTAGGGCCTCCAGATTGGCTTGAGAAATCTTATTTTGGTGTGTAAATAATGTTCCTGAGTCAATCAAGGAAGAAACAGAGCGAGTTAACATATTCCTGGTTTTAGACCTTTGAGTATGTCATGCTTAGACTATCTGTGGCCCTTCAGATGTTGGTGGGCTCCAGGTCACATCTGTCACTCAGTTTGGCCAATGAAGAGAAATGGCACGAACTCAACAGCTGGAGGTCCATAGATTTTCCATCCTTGTTGCATGCCATGTATTACAGCTCAAGAAGCAATAGATGATGTATGTGATCCTTGGCAAGGCATATGTCTAATAACTACACTCAGTGGTATAATATTATGTTCAGACATACATCTACTCATCATGCTGTGGCCCCAAGCAGACTCCAGACATCAAGCAGCTGTATTGATCCATTTCAGCAAATCAGTTCTAGCAATTTTCACCTGCCACAGGAGCAGTCCTCCACTTTTTTGAAGTGCCTTAAAAGGTCATTTAAGGCCAAGTTGTCTCCTAATATTTTAAGTAACAACAGGGAACAGTTCACAATAAATTGTTGCTGGAAATGCTCACTTCCCTCCTCAGACTAGTGTGAAGATGCCAGCTAAGCTCACAGGGGACAGGGAATCTTGTGGGCATGAGAATTGCAGATGGTACAATCATCTCTGCTAATCAAAAAACGTTGGGACTCAGACCTTGTCAGCCCTGGGTGAATTATGCCACCACAGTTTGATCTTGCTGACCTCAGCAAAAAAACAAAAAAAAAAAGGGTAAAAGAACTATCCAAACAATTCCAAGGACACTGGTGTGGGGGGAAAGTCATATACTGTTATTTACATATACAGTTTATGGCTTGCACGGAACATACACAGAAACTGTCCCAAGACACACTAACATAAGGAGGAAAACAGGCTAGGCAAGCCACCATAATATGGTTCATACGGTCTCTGCTTGGGCCACTGCTGAAAATAACAACACATTGTGTCTTTTGTACATGTCATTCTAAAAGTCACAGTGTTATTAAGTGAACTTTTGGATAATAGAGCACAAAGGATGACTCGCAATAATGAGACCATCCTAGACTGTTGGAAGTTTGAACTCCTGCTGTGCCTTCTAGGAAAAGGGCTAGTCAAGATCACTTCAAGCATGTACACCTGATGTTTTGCCACCTCTGTGGCCATGGGCAAGATGCACATTCCCAGTGCCATCAGAAGAAAGGACAGGTAAAACACTTGTCAGTAATTTATAGTCAGAAAACCCTGGCAGGGCAACTTGACAGTGCTCTCTCTCTCTCTCTCTCTCTCTCTCTCTCTCTCTCTCTCTCTCTCTCACACACACACACACACACACACACACACACAAATGTATGGATTAGGCAAAGCATTTCGAATGAGATAGGAGGGGGATTCCCCCCCCCTTTAAATGGAAAGAAGATTTGTCTAGATAAGTGGTTCTCAAACTTGGATCCCCAGATGTTCTTGGACTGCAACTCCCAGAAATCCTGGTCAGCACAGCAAGTGGTGAAGGCTTCTGGGAACTGCAGAACATCTGGGGACCCCAGTTTGAAAACCACTGATCTAGATCATGCTAAACAAGTATACTTGAGGAGTGATGTGGTCAATCTTTGCATGTGGATGCAAAGATCACCCAAATGACATATCATACCTCAAAGCAACACTGTTTAGCATGATCTATCCAAATCCAGCTTTGGATAACTGGACCATCTGAATATCTGGGGTGTTTGCCATCAAGTCTCATCTGACTTATAGTGACCCTAATAGGGGTGCCAATATAAGATATTTTAAGGGGTGGTTTTACCAGTGCCACCTTCCTACCCTTTATAGGATTTGAGCCTAGATCTCCTAAATGCTCATCCACTACACCCTGATTTTCTGCCTTCTTGTAATTCCTTCTCAGAGTTCTTTCCTGCTGAAATGTGAAACTTGGTTTCAGTTTGAAAGAGTCACATATTTACCAGAAATACTGTTCAAGTCTGACTTTCTCCCTGGCAACAGAGTAGCAATATTGGAAACATGTGGCTTCCTAGCAATAGCCTTAATTTGTATCACAGCTGGTGCTGCCCTCAATAAATAAGAGTGGGTGCTACATAACAACAGAGGGAAGAATCATGTAGCCTATCCTTCTTAATTATAGAATAATTTTCACTAGGGTAAATCAGGACAGACTCTAACAGCTTGGTTCATTAGGGTTAAAGGGGTATAAAAGTATGGTAAATGTAGTTATAATGCAGACTGAACTTAATTGGCTATAGAAGTAAGCCTTTTGTTAGTCTAAAATTGTATTAATGCAAATAGGTCTGCTAGGAAAATATTAAGATAAAACAAAGAGTAAACGGGATCTGCAAATTATGATCTATGGTGAGGGCCATTTGATGTCATAGGATCAACATCAGGATTGTGTTAATGATTCTGGCAAAACTGTTTTCACAACAGATCATTTTTAGGGACAGGTTAATCTTTCTTTTTGCAGTCTATGTCACTTCACATGATTGTACATGTAGTTCCATTCTGCTTGGTTCTGTTTCCTCATTCATCTTCCAGAGAAGGAGTGGACTGCAGGAAATTTGCTCCCTGTCTTTCTTGCTAGAAAGAGCACTTAACACCAATTTTCAATTACTCTGGCACTGCAAAACCAAGAAGAGACATGCCTAGGCAGTATATATCAACCAAAGGACTAAGGCATTATGTAGTTTGAGTTTAAGGTGATGGGCAAGATGTACCTGTTTCTTGTTAGTTTCCTTGAGAATCATTTAGCTGTAAGGTCTGGTGTAAGTCTTTAATCGGTATTATTCTTTACATAATCTGCATTTTCCCCCTTAGAATGCATGTTCAAATATACATTGTAATCCATTTAAGTGTTGAGGAATGAATCACAACTTTGGGACAGTGCAAAATATAGAAGACAAGCTTCCCTATAGGTTGGAATGGTGAACTTTCAGAGGTCCAGAGGATCTATAAGCCCCCACATGTATTTTGGCAGTTCACTTCTCCCACTGCACTGCAGTAATTTTACCAATTTTCAGTGTCTTCTAGGCCTAGAAAAGGACTTTTTTTCCCAACTGAAATCTTTCCCAACTTTGAAAAAAGCCCTAAAGCAGCCTGGGGAGACAAGAACATGGCAAAATTACCCTCAACCTTCTAAAGCAGGTGAGGGGGACTATGAACAATTTCTGTTGCAGACTTTTTGGGCTGTGGGAGGGCTACAGTTAGGTCAACAAGTGGGCAACACTTTACCCATTGCTATTGTAGGAGATAGTCAAATAACTATGCTGCAATTTGTTCTTATGTGCTGTCACATAACCAACTTATAGAGACCCTAACTGGGCTTTCAAAGTCTGTAAGATATTTAAGGAGGGGTTTTACCAGTTCCACGACTAGAGATGGGCACAAACTGCCAGGTGATTCGTGCCAGTTCATCCATTAGTCCAACAGGTGTTCCAGAGTTCTGAGCTCCACTTCCTCTGGCAGGTGCCCATTCAGAGGCAGCACCTAGGGGCGGTGGATCAGGGAAGCTGGGGCACTGTGTCTGAGTGGGCGTCTGCCAGAGGAAGCAGGGCTCAGACCCATGGAACACCTGTTGGACTGAAAGATTAACTGAGATGAACTGACAAATTGACAGTTTATGTCCATCACTATCTGCAACTCCAGTGAGCTTCGTTAACTGAGTGGGGATTCGAACCCAGGCCTTCTGAGTCCTAGTCTGTCACTCTGTTCACTACACACACTGGGTATTTTGCATCTCATAGGGATATTTATTTCTTCATTTCATAAACCATTCAAGAAGAAGGTGATAGACCGGTCCCTGCATGTCAGCTTGTCCCTTCCTTCCTCATGGATCCCTCTCTTCCCCTTCCCCATAGCTGCAGCTAAATCATAATTTGGAGTGTATGGATGTGAGTGCACATGCCCTCTGGAATGAAAGATCATGTATGTATGTGTGTGTGTATGTGTGTGTGTGTGTAATTCTTGTGAAGAGATCCTGCACTTCTGAAGCTGTGAGTACATTACTGACTCAGTAGAGCTGGGTTCAAATCCTGT
Organism: Intellagama lesueurii; assembly: GCA_037013535.1. Taxonomy (NCBI): domain Eukaryota; kingdom Metazoa; phylum Chordata; class Lepidosauria; order Squamata; family Agamidae; genus Intellagama; species Intellagama lesueurii. The sequence continues at coordinate 162,394,243 of JBAJHW010000005.1, forward strand.
TTGGCCATGAAAACTCCCTGAGGAGTGGCAATAGTGAGATACTTCTTGCACATCTTACATAATGTCAAAAATACTCTTACAATCACTATATATCTGAAGTGACTTGACAGCACATAATGGTAAGGAAATGAGGCAGTTTCTTCTATTCCTAAAGTATCAAACTTATTCATCCATGTAGTTCCTCAGAAAAGCTATACATGCAATAAATATGGATTGCAATAGACATGAAATGTGTATGTTTTATAATCAGTGATACATATTTCTATTAAAAAAGTGCCACAATAAGCAACCCTTATATAATACTTACTATAGACAGCTGTTCATGTCATGCCCAAATAAGCACATTCATAGACCAATCATGCTTCTATTCATCTCTAAAACTAAGTAGTCTGGATTTGACAGGCATTTGGGTGGAGAGACTGTCTCAGAATCCATTCTAGGCTGCTCTGAGGTTCTTGAGGGAACAGGAAGACGCAGCTGTATTAAATGGTGCTTAAGACCAAGTGGGACTGAACTGTCAAATGCTTTAGCTCCAATAGATGGAGAAGGCTGAACAGCCAGTAATTATCAGCCGTAGGTAACCAGCGAATATGTTGAACAAAAGAGGTTTGTATGAGTTATGTCTAAGAAGATTGTGCTGTACTTGCTATTCACATTTCCTTTTAAAAATAAAACAGCGGGAGTAAAATGCTACCCTCACAAAGCTCTTATCAAAAGTCTAATACATATGAAAATATAAAATTTATAAGAAAAACAAAACTGGTGAGAGTTTTAAAAAAATAAACAAAACAAAAAAATGTTTTCTGATTTTGCAAGGCCTATCCATTTAGCAAGTGCTTGTCATGGGTAATTTCCGCTAAAATTACATGAGGGACATTACCAAGGGCTAGATACCTTAAAATCTATAAATTTCATATTCATATGTCTCCCAAAATCCTATTAATATTTCACTCCTTTCCAGGTTTCATATTGGAGTGAAAGACATTTTCTTCTTCCATGGAAATTCATTCACATTAATACAGTATATGCACTGTGAAAAGGCTTTCCCCTCAGCCCACCTTTTGATAAACAGATGGAGGCTTTCCTTTACTTAAGGCTTGTCTACCTAGTGTGAAAGGAACAGACTGGATCAGGCTAAATAGGGTCACTAGGAGGTATCATATGCCATTTGATGCAATCCTCACATCCCAAAGGCATACGGACCTCAAGCGACCCTATTTGATCCACAGACTTTGCCAATATCATGATCTAGCTTTCAGCCACTTCAAAATATTGGCAAAGTAACCACTTCCTTGTGGGGAGAGGCTGAGAAAGTGGGGGCAAATTGTGTATTAGGGCAGTCAATATTTGCTGCACCATTTTATAACAATAAAAGAAAAATGGAAAACTTCCTACTGGAAGCTTCCTACCTAATTGGGCCGGCTCTCAACTGGATCTTTAAAAGAAAAGCAAACAAAACTTCAAGGAGGAAGTTTTCCATTTTTCTTTTTTTAAAAAAAATAAAAGTGGTGCAGTGCATATTCACTGCTCTAATACACACTTGTATTCACTTCCTTGGCCCCACCATGGAGCTGAGGAAATGATTAATTTGCCAATATCCTGAAGTGGCTGTCTTATTAAGCCATTTCACAATATTGGCAAATTGTAGGTAGACTTGCTTTTGGTCCATTTCCAGTGACCACATGCATTGGAAATGGACCAAAAGAGAGCAGTCTTATCCACACCAAAAAAGTAGAAGCCCATCCCATTCCTGTAGTGGAAACAGTAGGCTAAATGCTATGTAGTCAGCCTCTTACTTGGTCTTAAAAATGTCATAAGCCTCCTCTAGTCTCAGAGAACAGTACTCCTGTAGTAGGAAATATATTTCCCTCTCTGTGATAGGGAGACTCAATAAACAAAACCCAACCCCTAAAATGTTGCTTTTCCTTTTTAAAGTGGGGAAGCCTTCAGTATGTGTGCAGAACATAAAAGCCAATTGGCGGGCTCAGTTTTATCTCAGATGCTAAACTCTGTGCTAATCCTGTACCTAAAAAGCATTGCTCCCTCAGGTTCTAAAATGTCTAATAGTTCTCCCAGCTATGCATCTTGCTTTTTCTCAGGTTTCTTTTTGCCATATGAGCCTACGATCCCACATCTCTGTTCCTTACTCTACAGAGAAACAACAAAATATTGGAAAATATCATTGTACCTGTCTAAGCACCCTCATTCCTGTGTTCATTGCTGTGTTTGAAAAAGAGGAAAAATTATCCTATTGGGGTCCAAGCAAAATAAATGTAGTTTGTGGAGAGAGATGGAAAGAAAAGTACTGTGAATGCAGATTCTACTTTCCTCTCCCCCCATACACTATTCTAAGCAAACTGATCCTCTGTAATATAAAGCATCTTCTTCCTCATGAACAGATGATTAGATCTGATGTGCAGCTGGGAGAACAGTTTTGTTTTCACAATCAAATATTCTGGAACCTGAAGAATCACTGTTTGCTAGACATAGGGTAAGCATAATGTCCGCCTTTGGTCATCGTCACATTCATTTAGAGTACAACCCAAACCCAAAGATATATCAACTGTAGTGGGTTTGGAATTGCCAGAAGCTTCTTGTGCCAGCAAAACTGTCCTTTTGTCAGTACAACTTGCCTTGTGCCAGCTGATATTGATCTTCTGGCACAACTGGATCTGCTGGCACAACTTCTGTGCTGGCTGAGATCTGCTGGAAGAAGGGTAAAACATGAAAAGCTTGCAGATGGAGAAGACCAGAGAAGGAGTATCTCAGCGCAGACTGACAGCCATTACACCAGCAGAAAATAAGGCTAGGGTAAGGGTTGTCCTAAGACATTTCCAACCTCCCTAGGTTAGGAGGGATCTGGATTCAGGACAGCTTCAACTGGTTTAGTGTCAGCTCAGCCAGCCCTTAGCCACATTGCCTAGTTTGAATTCACCTTTACTTAGGGCTCAACTACATGTCATATTACTTTTGCCTTTGCAATAGGTTTGGCATGTTTGAAAGTGATCTACAAATCTCCAGCTAAATGACGTACACATTTTTTTCATCCAGCAAGCCGGTCTTTTTAACACCCACGTGGGGGTTGTTTATTTTAAACTGATTCTTGACACACATTTTGTTGTGTATGGCTGCCTGTATAGTAAATAATGTCTGTAAAAATCTCTGGGCTTTGCTGAAATAGGTGACAAGTACAATAGGTTTAGGTTTGCAGGATACCCTGCAGTCCAAACTCTTCATTTTCTCTCTCTCTGTTTCTTTTTCAGTGCTGCATCAATTTAGTGCTATGCCAGTTTAAAACTTACATATAAAAATTAAATATTAAAAAACACGAGGAACCTCAGAACAGGATGAAGCTGCTGACACTGCCACCCCCACAGCTTTGATAAAACTCAAAGATCTTGCTCCCACAACCTCTTCTGATGTGAAGGGAGCCCTGAAGCTGCCTCCTCTGCCAGGGATCTTGGGTGGATTCAAGTCTTGCTTGGAACCTTCTCTGCTCTGCAATCCTCCCTGGACTGAAGTCATTTCCTGGAAATTTTGCCTCACTGTAATTCAAGAGTGTGCCTTCCTTTTAAGTTCTGTGTTGTTCCCAGTGGTTGGAGAAAGCCAGTTTCCATGAGGATGCATACAGCGACAAAATCACATGATGTTATATTGGTCTCTAAAAAAACCCAAACCAGCTCCCAATTCAACTCAACAGTGTAGTTGTGTCCTTACATATAATTTAAGAGGAGTGGGGGGTGGGTAGAATATGAAGCTTGTGGTTTCCTCCCAAAGAACCCAGACGATACCTCTTGCAAACATGTTCATAAGATGTTGCAGTTAAAGCAAAATTCTTCTCCATCTCTTCCTCAAAAAGAACACCAAAATGATTTGACTTTTCTTATCTTCTGGACAGTAATGGAAACTAAGGGTGAAGTCAGGCAGGAAAATGGCTTGTATTTTGCTTGTAGTGGTCCACTGCAAAGCCATTTCCCAGTGATCACAAGAGGCATGGAAAATCATGAACCAGCCCAACCCAAGGCCATGCCCAAGCCTGATCTTTTTGATCCAACAGGAGGGCTACTCTTTTGGGGCTGGAGTGAAGTGATTCCTGCATGGACAGGAGGGTCACTTTGAGGAAGCTTGCTCCCAGCATAGCAATCCTTTCCAGTGTGATCAGACATTATCCTTTCTTGTCATCTTATCACACCCTAACATTGTCAGCCAGGAAATGCATCAATCACTCGCCACATTAAATATACGATTAGAAGATTTCTTCATTTCTATTCCTTTATTGTCCTTCTAATTTTATCTTACTCTGAATTCCAAACTTCCTGAGTTCTGTTTTAATTAGAAGAATTTCTAAACCAAAGATTGCAGTGCAGTCTGGAATATACAGAAGCCTTTTCTGCCATCAGAAATGGCCTCATGCCAGCAGAGATGTCTTTGAGCTGGCAGAGTCTCCATTTGTTGACTGTTCTAAAATGTCTACTAGCACAAAGATCTGCCAGCAGAATTGTCCTGTCAGCCAAGATTTGCTGGAAAAAGACCCCAAAAAAAGAGTGGAGAGAAGATGGATAGAATGAGCTGAATTCCACCAGATCCAAACTCCTTTCAGTCAAGGAATACAGCTACTACGCTGGTTGGAAAAGGCCAAGGCCAGGATAATCCTAAGTAATTTCCAACACACAAAGGCTGGGAAGTGATTGGATTCAGCGCAGCATCAACTGGCCTTCTGCCATCCTGGCTAGTTAGAACTGAACTCTAATCCTACAGTTAGCGAAAGTACGGTTTGCCATAGCTTCCAATTCCTTCTAATCATTTATACATTTCCTTCCCCTTCCTTCATATTACTGATGAATATAAATGCATTAATAAAACAATGCAAAAAATAAAATAAAATTCAGGACAAAACCACTTGTGATTTTGTCGTAATGCCTGGAGTATATCTGCACTACACGACTGTCATGGATACATTTCAACTGTCACGGTTGCTCAGTGGTTTAGGTCTCTGGCTGCGGAGCCAGAGGTTGGGAGTTCAGTTCTCCACTATGCCTCCTTTACAGGGGCTGGGACTCAATGATCCATAGGGTCCCTTTCAGCTCTGCAATTCCAAGATGGTGATGATGATGATTCCATTTTATGGAATTGTGTGATTTGGAGTTTGGTGAAGAACTTGGATTTCCCTTTTTGCGAACTCTACTGCTGTACTTTGGGGGAATGCATTAGAGTTTTCTAGCAGATAATTCTAAATACTGCACCACACTACTGATCCCAAGACTAGAGTCATGGCAGTTAAAAGGAGATTGTTGTTGTTTAGTCGTTAAGTCGTGTCCGACTCTTCGTGACCCCATGGACCAGAGCACACCAGGCCCTCCTGTCTTCCACTGCCTCCCGGAGTTGGGTCAAATTCATGTTGGTAGCTTCGATTACACTGTCCAACCATCTCGTCCTCTGTCGTCCCCTTCTCTTCTTGCCTTCACACTTTCCCAGCATCAGGGTCTTTTCCAGGGAGTCTTCTCTTCTCATGAGATGGCCAAAATATTGGAGCCTCAGCTTCAGGATCTGTCCTTCCAGTGAGCACTCAGGGTTGATTTCCTTCAGAACAGATAGGTTTGTTCTCCTTGCAGTCCAGGGGACTCTCAAGAGTCTCCTCCAGCACCACAATTCAAAAGCATCAATTCTTCGGTGGTCAGCCTTCTTTATGGTCCAGCTCTCACTTCCATACATCGCTACTGGAAAAACCATAGCTTTGACTATGCGCACCTTTGTCGGCAAGGTGATGTCTCTGCTTTTTAAGATGCTGTCTAGGTTTGTCATCACTTTCCTCCCAAGAAGGGGGTATCAAACTGCTATAACTGCAGAGTTTAAATATAGATTACATCAAGAATCTTTTTGTATGATCTTTTATTGATGCATACATGAAACTTTGTCGATTGTTGGTATAACACACAGAAAACTCTTCATACATTTATGTGAATAAATGGCTTGATGTTTTTTTTTTAAAATAGCCCTTTGCAGATGTAGACAAATGCATTTGCACTGTGTATTGGTGAAATAGTGGCAAAAAGCAATGTTAGGCTAGTATGTGTATAGTCATATCAAGTCCCCTCCTTCCTGTTGGAGTTTTTACAACCTCGCATGCTGCCTATAGTAGGTGTGGCTGGGAGGAACCTTTCCAGGCTAGGGTGACCCTCTATCCAGCACTAACCAATCATTCCTTACTGCTTCTGAATTCAAAGAGAGCTTGCCTCTCTGCAGAGTGCATCTTTTTTTCTCTCAGTTCTCAGTTGGTGTTCAGTTGTTTTGTTTGCTGTTGATCTGTTCACAACTGTAAGTAAAAAAAAAATTCTTACTATTCTTACTACAAATGTCTCAGAGTGAGCTATTGAGACCAAGTGTCAGTTAATGAGAAATGGGTGGACTATTTGGGGAACATGTAGCTATTCTGTATTCGTACTGCACAGCAAAAAGGAATTTTAAGCAGAAATTCAAAACTCTGCAACCTCCTTCCTTCCTTCCTTCCTTCCTTCCTTCCTTCCTTCCTTCCTTCCTTCCTTCCTTCCTTCCTTCCTTCCTTCCTTCCTTCCTTCCTTCCTTCCTTCCTTCCTTCCTTCCTTCCTTCCTTCCTTCCTTCCTTCCTTCCTTCCCATTTTATGTAGAGTTTTATAAATGTACACGAAATGAAAGCAAAGACATATTGTTTATAGTGTTTGCAGAAAAACCAACAATGGAAAATGTTGGATGTGATGATTCCCCTTGAAGACAGAAAACGGTCTTGCTCAGTCTTGTCTATATGCGCCATAATTTCTGACAGATATCATTCCCAGTCTTTTCTGGAGATGTTAGAGATTGAACCTCATATCATAAGCTTGTGAAACACTTGCTGTGCCACTGAGTTACAGCCTTAGTTCTGCTGAAGAGTACTCACCTCACTGATAACTCCAAACGGTGGGAAGAAATTCAGAGAAGGAAAATGTTGGAAGTGTCAGATGTCAGGATGGAGCTTATGGACATGGTGATGCATCTGTGTTAAATACTCCATTTTTTTCTCTTCTTGATCAGGCCTTTTGTATGACTGCTTTCTACATAAATCTCTGTGCGGAAACTGCAAACTGCACAAAATGGTAAGATGTGTTCCCGATCAATAACTATGCAGTTTATGATGTATTGTTTCCATCTGTGTCCCCTTGTATAATCAGTGCAGTCATATTATATACATGAAGCAAAATAGATGATTTTTTTTTTAGGATTTTAAAAAAGGTTCGGTGAATCAAGAAGGATTTCTTGATGATCTCATAGCTTTTATTTTTTACAGATGAATATTTAATCGAAAAGGCAGGTCTGTCATGGGCATGTTAGTAAAATAATTGTTTGCAGAAACATATGCTTTTTTATTAAAATCAATGCAATTTCAGTCCCATGTATTGTTTCACTTCCAGGCTCAATGCATTATCTAATCATAAAAAAGCATGGCTGGCTTCTTTTGTACAAAAGCCCCACAGGCTCAATCCAGTGGCAGTCCCTTAGTGCTTCATCTGCATGCAACATGGTGAGAAGAGACCTGCAGCAAGGGACAACTATATTACTTTTGTAAACTTCTAAAGAACATAAGCAAAGTAAGTGCTTTGGCACTATTTTTGCACTTGAGGAAATGTGCATCTATTGAGGTATTAATGAAAAACATCCAGAACATGGCCAAACAGCCCAAAAAACCCACAACAACCATCAGATCCCGGCCGTGAAAGCCTTCGAGAACACACAAAAACATCAATACTTTTAAAAGTAATTCATTGTTTTATAAATATAGGTGTAAGATGGATATAAGTAGAGATATAGATAGGCTAGCTATAGAGATAGAGGGAGTACTTTTCATGCTATTTGTATCATTTATGAGAAGTTCCTCTACACACAAATCATAGTATTTCCTCTCTAATACACTAAAGAAGTAGGCTAACAGATTACTGGTCAATGTTGATGTATTCATATCTATCAGTCCCATGTATTGTTTTGCTCACAGACTCAATTTATCCATAGAAAAGCACAGCCTGCCTCCAGTATACCAAAGTCCAGTGGGTAGGATGGTGTACTTAACATGTGAAGACCCAGAGCTTGCTAGTGCCATACCTCTGTATCGTAATTCCTCTCCATCAGTATGTGGAACATGACAGTCTAAAGCAGTGGTTGACAACCATGATTCTCCAGAAGTTCTTGGACTACAACTTCCAGCAATTCTTGCCAGCACAGCCAGTGGTGAAGTCTTCTGGGAGTTTTAGTCAAAGAACATCTGGGGAATCAAGGTTGGAATCCACTGACCTAAAGAGAAGAGCATTCTCTAGCTGTGGAGACTCTCTGTGTCCTTTGGAACATTAGGAAAGCAGGACAGAATTATTTCCTATATTTAGAGATTTTGGGGATGGAATCTGGGAATTTTTGCCTACAAAACATGTGGTCTTGGTTACCTTTTTCATACCTACTCATCCACTGGGGCACCAAAGTTATGGTCTGGTTTGGTTCGGTTTGGCTTGGCTTGGCTTGCAAGCAGTGCCGCCTGAAGCAAATGGAATTGGTTCTGAAAGGGAGCTCTTTAGAGCAGTGGTCTGCAACCTTGGGTACACATGTCAATTTGTAGTATGATTTATTGTGTTTTGACAATATTCCCAGCATATCTGAACCACACTGGCTTTGAGAAAACACAATATTTCTCTATCAAAATCCCATCAACTGACTTGTTGTGCATTGCTGAAGCTGTACCATGTGGGTTTGTTGTTGTTGTTCAATACAAAAGCAAACCTTAAGATAGGAAGAGGCATGAAACAGGAAATGCAATAGGCTCCTGCCCTTATTGATTGTCTTTTGCATTCACTGAGAATGAGAAGGAGAGAAAGAATGAAAATGGAGACAGGAGATAGACCGTGTCAGGTTGGCTGTCCCACCATTTTCACAATCAGTTTTATTGATGTTGATTACATTTTCATGGATCTTTCAATAGCTGCCTTTTGGAGAAGAGGGTATGCTTATTTTAATGAAATACAATACACTGCACTGCACATTATATCAGAGCAGTAAGTTAACTCAATAGTTTCTTTATCTTTTTAATATGTGGATAGAGGAGAGGAGAAGACATTGTCTTGCAAACCATAGAAGAGAAATAATAATTATAAAGAAAAAAAGTGCAAAGGGTGAGAGGATAATTCTGCAATAAATTTCTAACAAGAAAAAGAAGGTTGTTCACAAATACACGAACTGGAAATAACAATCCTACCAAAAACATTTAGAAGACCTGTAACCTCAGTGACTGGTTTAGCTGAGATACCTGCTGATATCTTCAGTTAAGAGTTCATTTAACAGATAAATGAGTTTCAAATTAGACATTAATATCAGCTAGATTTCAGTCATGGGCACTACCAGGGCTAAATAAATCCAGATACTTCTGAGATATTGATACCAGTGTCTCAGAAGATTTTCCTCAGACTTACTGTCCAAGTTCTTTTAATGAGGAAGTAACACATAATTTAAAGTGGAACCTTCTGTAAAGCCAAACTTGTGGTTTGGCTCTCACTGATGTGAGAGCTTAAATGAGACTTTCGGTTTTATCTATTCATGATTCTTTTTTGGCTGCTTTATATGTGTACCCATAATTTGATGGAACTCACATGGGACAGAAGGAATCTAATAACCAGCAACCCTACAATGCTAAATGTGCAATCAAGGTTCCTCTCTCTGTGTGTGTTCCTCTCTAACAGCTGCATAGGCAGGGGGTCTTTGCCCACAAACTGCACCAGAGCACAGACAGAGTTCTGACTCCTGTCCTCTGAAGATGCCGGTCACAGAAACTGGCAAAATGTTAGGAAGAAAAACCTCAAGAACACAGCCAGACAGCCTGAAAAACCTACAACAACCATCGGAAGACAGGTTCCTTGGGTGCCCATAGGCTGCCTAGAGCTCACCTGATGGAGAGCTGCCTAGGCTGCCATAAAAGGCAGGTCTGCCCTCCATTGGGCCTCTTGTGAGGTCCATCAACCTGCCTGCCTGCCCATGGGCCCAGTGCAAGAGTGGCTGGTAGCTTTGGGGCTGGATAGGAATTTTGGACCTGTATCGCCTGGTTGCTGTACTGAACAACCAGTGTGGGTAATTTTTGCCTATCCCGCACTGACCACCTGGAGGGGCAAATATGCGGAAATCAGGGGTGAAGTTGCATTTAAATAAGTCACACTGGCAGATAGTGTGGAGAAGGAGATCAGTAATGGTGAGATCCCAAGGATTGTTCAAGGACAATATTGTGTCCAACATCTCAGCACCCCTGATCCCAAGATTCAGTTGTTGGGATGGGGGGTTCATGAGGGGCTGATTGTGGCCATTGACAACTCAAATTTCACAAGTGTGGGGAGGCTGGCGGCTGGTGGGGAGTGTCACTTGGGTGTTGGCTGGCCGGGAATGAGCTGTTGACTTGAAAACATGGATCAGGGTCTTGGTTCTCACTCAAGGGGATATAGGATAGCGGTAGGAAGGTACCCCCTAGGCCGGTCCCAGGAATCTGCACTGTATCCAGGAATCTGCACGATATCTGCCCCTCTGCAGTGGGTTAGAAGTTATCATTAACATTTGATAAAGTGGTCCTAGTTAACCCATCACCTCTGTCTGTCTCCTTATGTGGGCTGGGTGGCCAAAACATCCCATATTTTCCATGGAGTGTGTTTCTGAGTACACTGCGCACCTCCACTTGCAGCACCCTACCAAATTCATTGGACTTAGAAAATGAAAGTTCCAGAGGGGTGACCATTGTTTGCCATAACAACAGCAAAGAATATCGTACCACCTTCAAGACTACCAAGATTTCTTTGGCACAAACTTTCTTAGACTATATCGCTTTCCTAGAAAGGTAAGAAGCCCACTTTCACAAAGACTGCCAAACTGTAGTTGACATAAGCTTTTGAAAACCACAGTCCATTTCTTCAGTCACATTCATAATGCCAAATAAACTATGTTAATACATAAGATTACACAGTCTTTAACCGTGAGTGTTTCTATGCTACAAGTAGCTTCTTTTCAAAGCTTACAATATTGTCACTTTTCTGCACCCTATATATTCCTTCGTTTTACCCTTTGTCTGCTTTGGTAAATGGAATGGGGGAGGGCAAGAATTGCAATGTTGTCTTTTGCTTGAGGGGAAAAAAATATTGGGCCAGCCCTTTCTCCATCTACTCTTGCCAAATGACCTCTCTCTCACAAACACACACACACATGCACAAGCACACACTAACAGAGTTTGGTAACGGATGGGGATTCAACAGAAAGGAAGCTCTAATGTAGATAGCAAGAATATTGTGGGTCATTTCCCCATTTGCTTCAATGGACCTTCAATACTTAGCATCCATTCCCAGTCCCATTTTTTGGTTCCTTCTTAGATGTCAGCTCTCCTATTTCTAGCATTTTCTGCCTGCATCCCTACATTTTATGTCATGATCACAATCTATTTTGAAAACATAGCAGGAAGCAAGAGATCAACTGAAGGAAAAATGTTCTGCAGAAAGAAAAAATGGAACACAGGAGAGGCAGGCAGAGTTGTCTGCTGGGTTTCTTCCAGATCAGTCATCTGTGGTTTTTCCACTCCTCCAGTTGCATTTGATTGGCTGGCTCAGGTTGTTTTGTTAGCGAGGAAACACAGTTCCTTTGTTATGATAAGGAAATGATAGGGTGGATGTAAATCCAACATGGCTCCACAGCTTCTTGATGACCTCTGATGTCTTCTGCTATCTCTGAGTAGTACTGTTCAGTACTTTTTCCCTTCTACGGTGCAGGATAGAGTGACTGTTCCAGGTGGAATTGGCCTCTTCCTGTTCAGTCTGCCTGGATTCTGAAAAACCCAGACCAACAGCAAAATAGGCCACTATCATCTGATTCGGTAGCACCAGAGGAGGTCAAAGCCAATATCATACCAGTTATTATGTACAGACGTGAAAGCTCAACAGTGAAGAGAGGTGATGAGGGGAAAAAAAAGATATATTCTAAATGTGTTGTTCGAGAAGAGTTGTATGGATACCATTGACAACAAACAAGGCAAATGAAGGCTAAATCAAATCTAGCCGGAAACTAAAATGATGAAATCGAGACAATCATATCTTGGACATATCATGAGAAGACAAGACTGACTAGAAAAGTCAATAATACTTGGGAGGATTGGAGGCAGTAGTAAAAGATGAAGATATAACATGAGATGCATTGTCTCAAACAAAACTATGAACTTGAGATTGCAAGACCTGAGCAAAGCTGTTGATGATAGCACCATTTAGAGGTCACACATTTGACACATCCAGTTGATGCCCATACATATATATACTCCATGTGTTGTAGTGGATAGAGTAATGGACTTGGACTCAGGAGACTTGGATTTGAATCCCTGCTCAGCCATGGAAATTCACTGGGGATGTAGAACTAGTAAAACCACCCCTTAAATATGTCACAAGCTCCATTAGGGTCACTATAAGTTGATTCCAACTTGAAATCACATAACAAAAACAAAATGCAACCTAAGTTGGTTGTGACTGTATAGTACATACCAACAACCGTGTGGGGAGGTTGTGACATTATCTACAGGCTGACATTAACAATATTTGATTCTGGGGAAAAACTATCACCCATTCATTTGAATAAAGCCCAAACAAAACATTCTGGTTTCCTAAAAAAAAAATACCAGAAATGCAATTAGTTCTAAACACAGCTTTATATTTATTCCATTTACTTAGCATGTGCCATTTAGCACTGTTATTTTAAATGATAATGATGTAGGATTAACCAAAGATATATAAATTATTATCCTAAATAATATGTCCTCCGTGGTATCTTTTTCTCTCTTCTTTGTACCTGTCGCTCCCCTTTCTCCCAAAATGTACTTTAAAAATGCATCCATGACATTTGGAGGGGAATGGCAGTACATGAACTTTTCACATAAGAGAATGACTTCTTCACCATGAAAGGAAGGTAGCCATTGTGCTCAGAAACAGGATCGTTTCTCTTGCCCCATTTTTAAGACCTACCATTAAATTAAAAGTGAAAAAGTCAAGTGTAGTACTTGCACCTTAGTCTGTGTGTGATTGAAAGCCGGGCATTCACATTTTGAAAGATTATAAAGATAGTACCAGGAGAAGTGCCTATTTCATCTAAAGTGTATCTGTTCTTTTGTGTTATACATTATACATCAGAGTGATATTTGAAGGGAGATTTATTATAATATCTGGTGGGATGCTTTGTACATTTATAATGTAAAGCTTTTATCTCAAATTCAGAGCATTATTTTAGAATAAATGTGCACTGCTTCAGTGAGACGAGGACTCTTTTACTCAACAAGTGTCTCTACGAACTGAAAACAAAGCTTCTGCAGTTGGATGGGAGTTGTAATTCTACCAAGGTAGAGGATGCAGTAGAGGATGGTGAGGTGAGGTGTGAGATTTCTTCCTTGCTTTCTTGAGCCATGGCACTGACTTTCCTAAGGCCCAGGATCTACCTTATGGTAAACATTCTTTTCAGCAGCTCTGCCTGCATAATGGGAATGTTAATGGCAGATTGGTGCTGACTAAAGGCTCCCTCTTTCAATTTAGGGGTGCTCATGGGTCACATGCAATGAAATGAAGTGAGGCACACCCCAAAATGGAAAAGAATGCATTGAATCTGTAGCAATCTGTAACTGGCAATGACATCATTCCTATTGTGCAGGCAGAACCCATGCAACAGGATTTTGGTCCATAAATGCTTTATGGCAGCTGTCCATGAATAGACTTTTGAAATTCTCAGCCCTGTTACTGGGAAGGAGAAATGGGAAAGGGAAGAAGAAAACATTTCATTAAATGTCTCCAGGGGAAGGAAAAATTCTCCAGCATTTTCTTAGTGGAGGGGCTCACTGTTAACTAGGGCAGTAGCATAACTTTGTTCTCTCTCTCCTGCCCGCCCACCCATCCCCCAAGTGGCAACAACAGCAACTATATTAGCAGGCTGGCTAACACTTTGCTTCTTCTACAATGCACTTGATCTAGTATCATTCTAGGGCATTTTGGTAGTGTCAATGGCATCTGTCAAACAAGTAGCACAGGAATTTTGGAAATATTTTTGCAAAGCAGCCTTAGGGGGGTAAGAAAACAAACAAACAAACACAAATTAGAATATCTTGCTGGTAATGCTTATAATGTGGCTCCTTCCCTGTGAGCCCTGTAGCCATTATGAATGAGGACAGTACCAAGTCCATCTCTTGAAAAAATGCAACATTAATGCTGTGTCATTGTTTGTCCTCAAATTTGCTCAAAGTTTTACTTTCATTCTCCTATGAAAAATGCTTCCTTTTACAACTCATTCTCAGGGATTCTTGGAATTTCTTTGTGGAATTTTTTTAAAAGATAATCACTGGGGTGTGCTGCATTTAATTTTTCTTGCTATTACATCATCTTTCATCATCTGATCACACTGATTCTGAAAAAGCCAAATGGAAAGCTTTACCTTAAGACATCTTCCTCTGAGCTTTAATTGAAGTGTGGGAAGTTGGCAGGACTTCTAGCTGCCACAGAAAAGTTCCTTCGGTGAAAGACAAGATATGCATGTTCGCACACTGCTCAGCCACCTAATAAGTAAGGCATGCATAAGAATCCTGAACCTCAATCACGAGGTTTTCTCTAATATGTCTCCTCCTTTGAAATTCTTTCAGAAGGAATTTCTTTTTTACCAGCTTGATTAAGAATGGTCAAAATTCCTATGGGAGCCATTTTTTTGGCACAGTGCTGAGTAAGACTATTTTGCATTTCAGCTTTGGTCAAGGTTGATCTTCATGATCCTTTGTCAACAAAGCAGTTATGACAGATGTGATGGGCATAGAAAGTACCACACAGTTGAATGAGTTGTTGTAATAACTACAAATGGTGGTGGGGATAACAGAAGCCAAAAGAAGGACAGACTAGGGCTGCCTGATTAGCTGCTTTCTAGACATTGAGATCTCATGGCCAAAACCTGAGAAATAGGCCCTTGATTAATAATTACAAAATAATATATCTGTCTGTGTGGGTAGAAGTGAGATAGAATGTGGATTCCTGCACTATGTGTAGTGAAAAGTCTTTAACCGTGAGTGTTTCTATGCTACACGTAGCCTCTTTTCACTGAGACACCATCTGTTGGCCAACATTGTCCTTTCAGAATGCTCCAAATTTATTCTTCGGAGGGCTATTTTAGGGGAGCTCAGATGGTGACATTATTTGGGAATTGCTCAGAAAGACCTCCAGTGTTGTGGAGGATAAATGTCCTACTGGCACCCACCACCAATGAGAACCCTTCCCTACTTAAGAAGTTGTTCTGGCTGGGAAGGAGACTGGCACAATTTATCACTGGTCTCCATGGAGCAAGTTCTCCTGCTCTGTATCCGCTCCTATATATACTGTTGCCCCTGCCCCTGTCACAATTTTCACTAGGGTCCCTCACCTGGATGGTTAACAACATGGCACCCCCAATCCCAAATAAACCCTCTAGATGAGCCTTAAAAATCCTTTTCCAGAAAAATTGCTGCAGTGTCCCCAAACTTATTACCTACAAATTAAGTGGAAAGTTGACTGTAGGGAAAGGGAGCTATTTTTGTTCAATACTAATCTTAAATTGGCATCTTCTCCTTTGACTAGGCTCCTTCCACAGCCGGGTGCTGCAGAGGTGGGAGCTCTTTGCCTGCCGCCTGGACAAGGTGCACATGGAAGGACACTGGTGGCCTGATGGAGTGGAGTGAAGCTTAGCTTAAGAGGCTGTTCACCCCTGCCTTGGCCTCTTCTTTCTGGAACCAGAGGCCCACCCTTTCACCTGCTTCTGTAAGAATGAGATTAAAGCTGGTGGCTTTGGGCTGGATGGGAATTTTTGTCTGCTCCTATGATTGGCAATGAAAGGAGCAAGTATGTTTTTGCCTGTCCTGTTCTTATCTTTTGACAAGATTTTGTCTGTTGGGCAGGGTGAGGTCACTCTGGCAGGTAGTGCAGAAGGCATGAGTTTTAGGTGAGCTCCAATGGGCACTCGAATTGGGATAAGCCAACCAACCTCCCAGCATTGAAAATCCAGAGGTTTGGGTGCTGAGAGGGGAAGGAGGTGGTGGTCACATGGGACGTGGACTGCCTAGAGTCTGGAGAGTCAGGTGGCCTGCCCCCTGAGGGTATACCCCTGACATTATCAGAACTCACCCATAGAAAGTCTGGGTCTGGGGCAGGACCGGACCAGATTCAGATCATGATTCCGCTCTACTATAGGCTCTCTTGTAAAAGAGGATCTTGTGTTCAATGGTTTAATAAAGTATGGCCCTATTTCAACCCACTTCCTGTGTCTCGCCTCATTTTTCTGGGCTGGCTGGGCAATTTATATCCAATGAAGGAGGTGATTTTCTGTGCAACCACATGCTGCAGAAAACCAGTTAGACTCTTAAGGTGCCACAGGATTTTAACACAGGCATCCACCAAAGCATGTGCAACTAGGGTAAGACAAGATGATGTCCACTGTACCTCTTTTGGAGACAGAAAGGAGAAAAATCTGCAAATCGCTCTAATTCTCTGATAATTCCATGTCTATTTAACTGTGAAAGAGATTGAAACATTGGTAATTAACATCTTGGGAGATTTAAGAGGGCATATGCACATATTTGTAGATGCATTAGTATTTGCTGGCAGTGTTCAAACATTTCCAATAAAGTGAAATGTGATTTGAGCCATATGTTTCCTGGTTTCTTAATTGGTAATCATTCTTATTGAGGGCAAGATTTATATTCTGGAAAAGCAGGAAAGGGATAGTAAGGTAAAACACACTGACGGAAGGGACACATCGGAGAGATGTCTGCTTCCTAAGGGGGTTACTCATAATGACACATGTACACGCAATCTGACAAGGCTGTCATTCACAGGATTATTGGAGAGCAGATGGTGCATTTCAGCTACTCACACACATTTTCTCCATACAACCTGTCACAGGATCTATTACAGGGACTCCCTAGTGTCTGATAAAGGGTATGTTGTGATGGAATCCTGTGCCAGGAATAGGGTAAGAGCTGCTGAAGCACCACATCTTCTAAGTTCTGCATCCTCCTCACTCTAATGGATCTATTTGTGTGAAAATCTTTTCAGCTGATGGACTTTGCAGGGGAGAAAAAAGTTGTCACAAGGCAGGGTGAGAAAAAGCTGTGTAAGAAAGAGGTTTTGTAAGTTGGCCCGGCAAACTACTCACCCATAAGGAGGTAACAAGTGGGGTACCATAAGGCTAGTCCTGGCCCCAGTGCTTTACAAAAATTTTATTAATGATTTGAATGGGTGTGTGTGTGTGCAGGGAATGTTTGTCAAATTTCTGGATGACACAGAACTGGGGGAAATAGCTAATACTCTGGAGGACAGAAGTAAATTCAAAAAGATCTTGAAAGGCTCAAGTATTGGGTTGAAAACAACAGCACGGAATTTAACAGGGATAAGTGCCAAGCTCTACACCTAGAAGAAGAAAAAATGCATAGTTACAAGATGAAGGGATGCTTGGTTCAGTAACACTGCAAGCAAAATGGATCTCAGAATTGTTGTAGATCCAAACCTGAATATGAGATAACAATGTGATGTGGCTGCAAAAAGGTCAAATGCTATTTTAGACTGCATTAACAGAATTATAGTCTCCAAATCCTGTGAGGTACTAGTTCCCCTCTATTCAGCACTGGTTAGACCTCATCTTGAGTACTGTGTCCAGTTCTGGAAGCTGCACTTTAAGAAGGAGGCTGGCAAACTGGAACAAGTTCAGAGGAGGGCAGCAAGGATGATTAGGGAACTGAAAACCAAGCCCTATGAGGAAAGACTGAAAGAACAGGCATGTTTAGCCTTCAGATAAGAAGACTGAAGGAAGATGCGACAGCACTTTTCAAATACCTGAAAGACTGTCATACTTAGGATGGGCAGGATTTTTCTCAGTCATCCAGAGTGCAGGATATTTAATAATGGGCTCCAGTTCTAGGAAGCCATATTTTGGTTGAATATCAGGAAGAACTTCCTAACTGTTAGATCAGTATGATAATGGAACCAATTACCTTGAGAGGTGATGAGTGCTCCAATATCGGAGGCGTTCAAGAGAAAATTAGACAATCATCTGTCAGAAATGCTTTGATTTGGATTCCTACATTGAGCAGGAAGTCAGACTCTATGGCCTTATAGGCCCCTTCTACCTCCATTATTCTATGATTCTATTATCCTGTATTTATTTGATAAGGAATCATTTATCACTCAGGACAAATGGATGAGCTGCTAACTGTAAGATCGCTGCAGTAGAGCTCAAATATTAGCTCTTGTGTTCCTATCCAATCTGTCAGCTGTGGCCTTGACTTGTCCATGGCAGAAACAGGAAAAGAACCAGAGGAGAACATGGCTTTCTTACTTTGCTTTCATAGAGATTAGGCAAATACTTTCTCACACATAAGTTTCTCATTTGATGCTCTTCTATTGTTTCACACAAAGTAAACCAGGATGCCAGATGCCTTTAGCACATGTTCTTTATATTCACAACAGTGTCCAACAATTTATTTAACTGTTGTGATTCCCAAAAACTGTTGCCTGAGGCAATTGATTCCCTCACCCTAATAATGATGACAGTATTACTGTTAGTATTACCACCTCCACTACTACTATTGCTATTATGTTGCTTTCCTATCTAGTAGGCAGATACTGAAAATAACACCTTTTCAGATTTAGCTTGGGTAAAGAAAGCCAAATCACAAATCCTTCTTCTCAGCATCAATGCCTAAGCATTTTAGAAAACAGACAGAACAAGGGCAGGGGAGAGTGGAGTTTTTAATGAAATATAAACTGCCCCACTTTGCCTCAGCTCAATCAGATATCAGAAACCAAGGTTTAAACCTCTGTTCAGACATGAAAGTGTGTCAATAGGTAGTCTTTATTAAGTCACTATTTCTCAGCTGCCCATATCTTCCCAGGCTATTTTGAGGACCAAATTATTCCATCTGTGCTGCTCTGGGCACCTCAAAGGAAGCAAAGAAAACATGTGTGATGAATAAATGCATGCTATGAAGCAACCAAGGAAAGAATCTCAAAGAAAGTATATTTTCTCCATTTTGTTACCCTACATTTTTCTGTACAAATATTGGTGCTGAAACCTGGGTTGCCACATCCTGGTGGATCTTTTGCCATAAATGAAAGAAGAATGAATTCTGTATCATCCCAGCCAGAGGCTCTAGAAAAGAATTAATGGTTGTCTGGACTTCTTCAAAGTTGGGTATGTATCCTCAATATTTAAATGTTGATACCTAAGGATATTGAAACAGATGGGATGGAGAATCTCATTGTTTGAAACCTGGGACTGCAAAACATGTCGGCCAAAGAATCTCATCTGTTCATACCTGGAACTGCATGCCCACCTACCACCACAACATCCCACAGAATGGATGTCTGGAGTAGTTTTATGCCTGTGCTTTCTGTCAATAGGAAAGCTATAGGACCAGCCACATATATTACTAAGGCTGCAAATACATTGACAAATACTTTGGCATTCACACTGCAATTAGCATGGATATGTTTTTCAGTGATGACATGAAACAAAGGTCAATGTCAATCAGCTTTGCCCTTTTTGTTTCTGATTGGAGTTTCCCCCCTGCTAGTGGGGCCTCTACTTTGAATTGCTGGATAGCTTAGTGGTTTAGGTATCTGGCTGTAGAGCCAGAAGTTAAGAGTTTGATTCCCCACTGTGCTTCCCTGACAGAGGTGGTCTCAATTATCTGTAGGCTCCCTTCGAGCTCTGCAGTTTTTATATTATTATTAAAGCCAGAATGATTCAGATGGTGTTTTGCCTGTGTGATTACTTGTTTCCTTCTACCAAATAATGGGATGTGTGTATGTGACTCTGGATGGTGTTATGTATTAATCTGGGACATGGTGTTTTGGGACAACAGGAACACCCACACACCCACACAATCATTCTCCCTATTTTCTCTGATTTTCTTTTTAAAAAAACTGCCAAGTTTAGCACTAGATGACCTTATCACTGCATTGATACATAGGTTTAGCACTGGATCTCTTCTGCACAGACAAAAACACACACACACAAAAGGAGATCCAGGGATCACCAGATGAGCAGTATCAAAGGAGGCTGTGGACATGTATCAAATAACATCAGACTAAGGCCCAGTGTGGACACTGGCACTAACACAATCCAGAGTCTCTGTGTGGTCACCTAAACTGAAAATAAGGCAACTGTAAAAAAGACCCTGAATCAATCCACAGCAAAACTGAACCACTCTGATTTGGATTGCCAGTAGAGCTGCACCTACAGTAAAACAGAGGAGCTGGGAGAACTGACAGCAAGAAACTGCCTCCTCTACTCTCTGTCAACTCCTGAAGAATTTAGCACTTGTCCACCAGCTTTTTGGCACACTATGGAATTGTTTTCTGGCTACCAATTTTGGAGCTGTATACAATACCACCCACCCACACCAAGAGTTCAAATTGGTTGGCTGCCTACATTCCCCCATCTGTCTTCACACTGTGTCACACAACATAGCATGGGAGAAAATACAGAACTCTGTAGGATCCCATGGTCTAATTTCCAAGGGAAGGAACAAGACTCTTCCAGCACCAGTCTCCTGAATCAAAAATACAAACAGAAAGAGAATCATCACATCACGTACCACAAATGCATCATAAAGATAGCCTTTCTAGAAGAATACTAGATTTGGTGTTATTGGAAGCTGCTAACATGCCCAAGAAAATCAGAAGGAACATAATCCTTCTTCTTTCTTTTAATAAGTTTATCTCAGAGGGCATCTAACACAACTTTTCATTCCAAACTCAGACCTAGAGACCTATATCTGGATATAGGTAACCTGTTTAATTCAAGAGTATACAAAATTGCCTACCAGTCAACTAAATTTATTTAGTCTACAAATGTGTTTTCCATTTAACACCAAAAGAGATGTTTTATCTCTTCCTTCTAGGAGGAAGTATTTTTGTGAAAATTTTAAATAGCCAAACATTCCAGTGGCATTTAGTGATGGCTGAAAATAAAAACTGTTTTCTATTTTATCTATGTCACATTAATAGTACAGAAGACACAATGGCTCCAATGGTTTTAATGGTACCAGTGTCATCAGAAAGGAAGTAAACTTAGGTTTTGTCATACATCTCCCTATGGAACAAACCTGAATTATAGTCTTTCCTCCTCTGAATCCATCCCGCGCTTCGATTTGCAGTTTTTTAATGCAAATATCTCATATGGTGCCTGTAACAATTGAGACAATCTGTACTCTGAGACCACATTGCTAGTCAGATACTGGACTGAGTTATCTTAAGTTCGGTAAGTTATCTTCAGGAGAAACCTAACCTTAAACTTGATAACAGAAAAGTCAGCTGTTTGATTCCCATGTTACTAATAGGGTGGCACTATTTTAGAAAGTCTCCAATTACCACTGACACAGGCTTTCATCACATGATATTAAGAAAAGCCAGTAAAAACGGTACAACTCCCATTTCTATATGAAATTTCTGCCTGTGTTTTTTAATAGGATTTTTTTCCTAACTTAAAAGCAGGTGACAATTGTTTGAGCTCTGATTATAAGTTATTCCCTTTCTCTAACTTGTGTGTCTGAATGTGACATGAAAGTAACAAGTGCCATCTGAAAACAAGATGTATCACATGAAATTTCACTGAATCTTTATCATCAATCAAGTTTCTTTTCTTACAGATTTTGTTAAAGGAAAATAATCCTATTTCTTTTCTTTTGCACATTTTTTTTCTCCAAAGGAGCCTTGAAACACCCTTGCTAAAGCAGGTCCTCTCATGTTTATTGGACTACAACTACCATCATATCCAGCCAGCATGATTGTGTTGAGTAGGAATGATGGAATTAATAGTCCACCATATGTAAAAGACAAAGAGATAAGGATAAGGGTTTGGAAGAACTACAGACTCTATAAGCATACGAACATCAACCCACTGGCTAGAACAATGGAGGGGAGGGACAGGAGTGAGGGGAGGGATCTACCTTTGCCTTCTACCTAACAGTCCTCTCAAACAGATCCCCACTTTCTTCAACCCCATTCACCTGGTGCACATACTGAACATACAGTAGAATCTCCACATTTAATCTTAATCATATTAGAACTGCAGAGCTGGAAGGGACTCTATGGATCATCAAGTACAGCCTCTGTCAGGGAGGCACAGTGAGAAATTGAACTCCCAACCTCTGGCTCTGCAGCCAGATGCCTAAGTCACTGAGTTATTCAGCAGTTCAGGCTACATGCAGTTTGGAATGCCAGGCACCGGAGGAGAGAAGGAAGAAGGAGAGGGACAAACCTCTGCACTTCTTTCAATGGCTCACCAATGCCAGAATGCTACTGATGGCCACACCAACTTGATAGGTGGGGAGGATGATACAGACAGAATATGGAAATCTGAGTTGGAGAGGAACTTAGGGATCATAGTCGAGGAGAATATTATGAGGCCCTAGAAACTTTGAACTCCTGAGTCCAGAAGTGCCAATTTGATGATATCACTGTTAACAACACATCATTCTCGATATGATCACAACTATGCAGATCTTTCCAAGTGATGTGAAATTCTATGAACAGCTGAGAGTTTCTGAGCAAAATGTACTAGTAACTGGAGTGTTTCTTTTCATTTATATAAATTCAGTGTTTTCCAATCTCAGAAATGTGCCCTTGCCAGATGGTCGTGAATAGACTTGATATGTAATACCATAGTTTTGCGTTCACTGCTTCTGCATTGCAAGACTCAAAAATACATCCTGTGAAGATGGAGCAGGTTTGGTCCTAACACCTTGTTTGTTCAGCTAATAAACAAACATATATATGGTGTGTGTGTGTGTGTGTGTATGCATTTTAAAGCAGCTCAAACATGAGACTGACAATGGGAGATGCAAGAGGGCTCTGTGTGTGTGTGTGTGTTTGTGTGTGTACAGACACACATGTGCATCTATATCCATATTAATGTAAATATTGATATAGATACATATAAATAAAATTATTAGTTCCTAGGCTCTACTCAAAATCAGCTCAGTATTTATAGGCTTTCTCAGTTAGCATTTGGAAAAGGTCATCCATTTTCTGAGAGCTCTCTCTCAGCTTGTAACATTAGCACATGCATGCTGATGGTATTCAATGCATGCATAGTTTGCTTTCACCTGCTGAGTACCTACCAGCTGCTGAAAAGAGCTTCTTGGAAATTCAGATGCCTCTCCTTTAAAACAACAACAACAACATGAAAATCCACAGCTCAGCAAATGGTCTGAGTGGAGGACAAAACTATACAAAAAGTTGGTAGAAAACACATGAGCTGAACAGAGGAGCCACTCATTAAATAATTATTTGCCTGGGTGTGTAGTCAACAATAATTAGCGAGACTTTCATCAAAACCTGGATTTGGGTACATGTTTTCCCTAAAATGAAACAGATGAACATTTGTAAATTTAACTTTCTCCCATATGGGATTTCATTTCATTTTATTTTGGGGGTGAATCAAAATTTTGAAGAAATTTTGAAGAAAATGATGATTTTTTGTAAGTTCCTTTGATAGAGGAACTAAAAGAAAACCTTGACCATCTGCACTGGCCAAATTGAGCAAGCACAACTAGCTGCTCCTATCATAGTTAGGAGCAGCTAGTCCTATCATAGACAATGCAGAGAAAAATACAGGCAGCAGCTTTGATTCAAAAATGGACTTATAATAGCTAAACATTTAAAGCTTTATACCTGGATATGTAAATATGTCAGTTTCCCTTTGTTGAGTTTTAAAATCTCAAGTTTTACCTACTTAATTTAAGATAAATGTGCAAATTTGGAAAGTTTATATAAAAATGAACTAAACTAAATTCTCACCCATTCCTGTGTCATAACATAGAGAATCGGGCTCAGATGGAATTCCAGCCACATAATACTTCCAACAGAAAAGGCACTGGATTCTTAGAACAGTCACAACTGAGACATGGAGCAAATTCATATGCCAAACAAATAAAATCAGAAATTTTGGTAACATCACAATAAAGGATTTAATATAATGACTTCCAGGGCATTGGAGGTATCTGAATTACTATGGCATGTAATTCTGTACATTATTGCCATTGTCAATCATAAATGCACAATTACTGCATGTCACATATAACATCAATATCTCATAATACATATAGTACATCATAACATTACAATTCATGTGAAACATCACAAATATTGAAAAACAATATATACTAAGAGACCATTACTAAAATTGTCCAACCTATACTTCCATTATCAAATGCATTAAACAGTTCCTATTAAGAGACCTAACAAAAAGA
Source organism: Intellagama lesueurii (assembly GCA_037013535.1). Lineage (NCBI taxonomy): Eukaryota > Metazoa > Chordata > Lepidosauria > Squamata > Agamidae > Intellagama > Intellagama lesueurii. Next base: position 162,418,547 of record JBAJHW010000005.1, read on the forward strand.
TAACTTACTCATATAGTTGAAAGAGACGTTGCACAGAAGGGAGGACTAAAATGCTGTACTGTAACCTCAGAATAGTGGAGAGTCATATTTATTGAATGCTTTCCAATGTTTTTTCAAAAAGAGAAATCTCTAAGAGATAGAAAAAGTACCACCCAGGGAGAAAGATTTAACATTAACATCTCTCTAAAGTGCTGGTTTGCTACTTTTACAATCTAGCTAGTTCAATCTAGTTTACATCCACATAGATGTGTACAGGATTGTAGTGTTGGAAAACAGTTTATATTGTTCTGCATTTGAAACAGACTTGAAATCCTATTGCATAAATGTATGCCTATGGAAGCTGATGATCTTATCGGTTATGGGCTTTTATCACTCATGAAAATGTTCCTATTCCATCCCCACAGGTTCTGAGGCTCCCTTAGGATTCCTTTTGACGTGGGGAAGACTTTGGGAGTGTCAGGATAGATAATATCCTAAAATCACCACTGACAGTCCTGCCACTGGAATCAGGGCTGTCAGGGGCAATTTTATACCATCCCAAGGCTCCCCAAAACTTTCCCACTGAACTTAGGAGAAAAGTTCAGAACCTGGGGAGGGGGGATTAGGAAGCTTTTAATAAGCAATAAAAGCCAATAAAATAAAAGCTCATGATGTCATCTGCTTGCATGGGCAAAAATTTAAGCAATAGGATTTTGGCCAATGATTTCATGAAGACTGAAACAACACAATGCAGAATGCTACCTGCTTTTTCTGTGCACTGTGTAGAACAACTGTCATACCATTACCTGTGTTACCCAGGTAGAGTGAACTCTTAGGATATCACACAGAAAAATAAGTCTCATTGGCAAAAGAATTACAAAGAGAGATTTGAGAAGGAAACACCCAAAGTAAGCTACATTCATAAATTCTATTGTGCATCTAGGGCTTTTTATCACATTAATATTAATTTCGCTTTTTCTAGCTTCTTGTTTATAACCATACTTTTCTTTTTTGTCACCACACTGATCTCAATATAACCTATCTTTCCTGAAAATACAAATCCTAAACCACAAGCTCTGAAAACTCCCACTATTCGCATCTTTCTATTGTCAGGATTGCCAAGATTTAATGTTACCGACACCTTGAATGTTTACCTGTGTTTATAAGGTTCTAAGATTACTGTCACCTTCATAATAATAATAACGGTGTGCTGTTAAGTCAGTTCTTACCTATGACAACACTTTTAAGAATTTTCTATGTATGTAGTACTTAGAAGTGGTTTACCACTCCCTTCTTCTAGGGGTGCCCTGAGACTGTACAGTTTGCCCAAGGCCACACTGGATGGCTCTTCTCCCTGGAGGCACAATGGGGAATAAAACTCTCAACCTCTTGAACCACAGCCAGATACTTAACTCATTGAGCTACCCAGAAGCACATTAACAGGTATTACCATATTTTTCCATTTATAAGACGACCCCCCTTTTCTAAGCCCAAATTAGAAAATTTGATCTCTGCTTTTCCCTTCCTTTTGCTAAGCCACGGAGCTTAGCAAAAGGAAGAGAAAAGCAGGGATCAAAGGGCTCCCTTTGACCGCCACTTTTCCTTGCCTTTTTCGAAGCCACGGGGTTTTGCAAAAGGCAAGGAAAAGTGGCTGCCTTCCGTGTATAAAACCCCGTGGGGCTTAGGAAGTGGGTAAAGCAGCCATGAAAGGGCTTCAGGATCAAAGGGCTGCAATCATGCAGCCCTTTGATTGCTGCTTTACCCGAAGGGAGCCTTCCCTTCCTTTTTGTTAAGCCCCTTGGCTTTGCAAATGGCAGGGAAAAGCGGCTGCCTTCTGTGTATAAAACGACTCTCAATTTTTTGTCTAATCATTTAAGGAAAAAGTGTTATTTTATATTTGGTTTTGTTTTCTTCTGTTTTTTTTTTGTTGTTGTTTTTTTGTAAATAATGCTTTGTGACTTTGTGATTTAAGTCTAGACACCCTAGATTGCTAAATCATGTGAAATGTTCAATTGTTTTTTAAAAGCTGCTTCCTAGCATGTTACTCACACTGTCTCATGTTGCTTTTGAAAACTAATGTACGTAAAACATAGATGAGGCAGCATCCATTCAATTGAATGGGATGTCTCTTGGACACTCTGTTTTGCTTCCTCTGCATAGAGTGCACACAACAATATGGGTAGCACACATGCAGCAATATGGTGACAAATGGAGGATCACAATCTGTAGCACAAAATATCAGCCTCCCTGAGGCAACATGGGAAGTCAAACCCCTATTTGTGAGTGGATACTGTTGAGACAGATAGAATTTTGGTTACATCCTACAAGGTTGTATATGTTCTCTTGTGGAAGCCAGAGAATATAATGGAATATGACCCAATCTATGTTGTAGAAATGGACCTAGATGCTCATTGAAATCAGTACAAAGGTTCAGAAGTGTTCGGTAACATGAATTCTAAGATTTCCATATTCTATGTAATTAAAGAGAATAAAGTAAAGGAGACAACACATGAAATGGTGCAGAGCCAAGTCATATCACTGAAGAGTACCTGATGGAACTGCTAATGTTTTTCGAAAAGAGGGCCAGATACACCCTCACAATAATTGCAGTGCCTGCATGAAAGTGAGACCCCATCAAGCTGTCAGAAGCATCTTATCTTGTCCTCCTTCTCTACAAGCTACTTACATTTGGAACCAATACTCCTGCGCCATGTAAGCAGGGACAGAGAGATCTTGTTGGATCCTTTCTGCCTGAACTCCTCACCTGTGGCATGAACAGTCTCTGTCCTTGGAGAAGAAGGGAGCATACCAGTGATTTGCTGTTCGGCAGAAGAGGTGTGCAATCTTTTATGAAGCTTCTAAACACCTAGCAAAGGAACAATTACAAACATTCCTACCCACCCTCAACAGAAACATTTCTATATTTCTACGCTAATATCTGTGTCTTGAGGAGGAGAGCTTCTGTCTTTGATTTTTCTAATATTTATTGGAAAGCAGATGGTGAGAGGTAAGCCAGGTTATTTCAGACTTTTTGTGATGTGCTTAGTGGCACAGACCCAGCTAGCATGGTATGAAGGAAAGGGCCTATCCTACTGTCAGCCAAATCTTTTCCACTTGAGTCATTCCCCCCCCTTCTTGGAGCTGAGCCAGCCCAGTTCAGCTCTTTTGGAGGGAATGAGGAACCAGTATTGATTTCCCATTTAAGCCAATCTTGTGTGAGCCCACTGCTGCCTCCCTCGCTAAGAATTGGGGAGGGGTAAGGGACCAGCTGCAGCATTTCCAGCAGAGAATTGCTTCTTTGAGACAGACCTGTGTGGAATTGCAAATCAGGCACATAACAAGGAGAAAATGGAAGGGCAGATAGGCTTTCCTTTCAGGCCAGATATACAGACAGCACTCCCTTTCTGTAAGAGGGAAACAGGGAATTTGCTTGTTAGAGCAAGTGAAGGGGATTCTTATTACGAGCTTCAGTGCGGTTGTCAGCCATAATAATGAATTCTTATCCAGTAGTAGCCTTGGAACAGGCAGGTACTGTAGAGATACATATTTGCAATGTGAAATAGGCGTCACAACCATTTCAAAGGCACATGGAGTTTTGCAGTCGCAGGTCGTTTGTATGGAGTTTAACCCCAGACTCTAATGAGCCGTAGAGATTAGCAAAATTTGAGCAATAATGGTTAAGTTGCCCAAATCAATGTGTGTTCAGCAAACATCCATTTCCAATTGATTTCATATTATCTCTAGTGTGAATTTGAGCACGCTCTACTTGCACACTATGAGTGAACTTCAAATATTGCTTTTAAATATGTTCACATCCCGATCCTATCTCTGCCTGTAGCTGTCACAGTGAAGCCTCTGTTTTCACTATGAAAGCTCCTACCCCACCCCATTCCCTGCAAAGCAGACAACGCCATGCTGCTTGCTCCTGAAAACCACCCATTTAATTGCATTTCTTAGCATGTGCAGGACTGTGCCAGCATCAAGAACTGTAGACTGGTTCTGTGGGCTGCAAGGGGCAGACACTGGTTCCATACCACTCTTTATACCTTCCTTGTCCTTAAAAAAAGATGCTTCTATTGTGCTCTAGCAACAGATCGCTCTGAATATGTGGTTAAACAACACCTCCCATGAGATCTGGCTAGCAGAGGTAATTGTGAGGGATGATGGGAGTTGGATCTGGAGGCCCACACTTTTCCCATGCTTGCCCAACACTTGAGCTGGTAGTAGCGCAGATGGCTCCTGTTACAAGGTGTTATAATGAGGAAGGATAGCTTCTGATGCTATGGCCAAGTGTACTAATATCTGTGAAGATTCTCAGTCATCAAGGTGAGGTTCTCTGGAAGTGGATTCATGACTCATGGCAACTGGGCTTCTTTCTTATTAGGTTGAAATGTTTCACTACTCATCGAAGTAGCTTCTTCAGTCTGAGGAGAGTTGGTAGGAGACTCCTGATATATCCTCCCTGTTGGTTTCACTTCCCCCTGGTCTGAATAGGCTCATTAGATGGACAATGGATGGGGGGGGGGTGAGTGAAAATCCCACCTCTGCAGTCCTTCTCCACCCATTGTTATGGGTCGTTAACATGGGTCTTGTACCAATACTGATAACCTTGAAAATGCTTCTAATGTGCACCCTGCGTATTAACTAGTAATAACATTCCATCTGTTGTTCTCAATGTTTTGAAATTTCAAAGCAGTACAGCTATTTATGCACGGCTTTGTGGACACTCTTTTTAGCTCAGAGACAAACTATATGCTACAGATGGTCTGTTGTTTGAAGGAGGAATACTGTAATTGCTGGAAACATCTGATTCTCAAAGGCAGAGATTTCTTACCTCCTGTAGTTTGCAAATTAGTTTGCTTTGTTTTGTGATTGGTGTTCAGGAGGCAAGCAGAGGCCTTTATTTTGAAGTATGATAGCTTACATCACCATCACCATTGTCATCATTTCCCTCCCACTCCGGAATAATGAGGCGAGATGCAGGTGATGGGTATAAATAGGGCCACACTTTATTAAATCAACATGCCATAACTTATGGCTAGAAACCAGGGACCTGCGGTAGTGCAGTATCAGGTTTGGTGCCAAAGGTCTCACAGGACCCCCTCACCAACCTATACAGGCGAGTCCCATGCCCCGTTGTCGTGCTGTCCCTAAGACAGCATGACCCCGGCCAGCGAAATATCAAGCCCCCCCCGGGCATGCAAGCCCCCAGCCTTTGGTGGCCCTGAGCCCAGGGAGGGCCCCAGCAGATCTTTCCTCCCAGCACTGTAACCTCACGATCTGCAGCGCCAAAAGTTCAGACCTGCTATGCACTGCTTGAACTCCATGGGCACTCACCGGTTCAGTTTCCTTCCATACTACCCGCCGTGTGACCAAACATTAAAACAATTAAATAGCAGTGGAACTATATTAACCACATGCCAGTGTGGGATAGGCGAAAAATCCCCGCAACTACTTCAGCCAATTGAGTAGCGGGTCAAAACTTCCTATCTGGCCCCCAATAGGACGACCAGTCAGACTCACACTGGATATCAGGTGGGCGGGTGGGACACAAGCCTCGAAAGAGGCTGAGCACATGGGGGAAGCGTCTCGTGCTATCCCGAGGGGAGGGCAAAGGAGCTCCGCTCGGCGACAAGCGCCGGCAGAGCTGACATTGTAGAACTGCAGAGCTGGAAGGGACCCTATGGATCATTGGGTCCAACCCCTGTATATATTCAATTCTTAAAACACACAGAGACACATAACCCTATGGTTTATGAATGTGGGATATTGTGCTTCTGTATCCACAATTCAAAACACCAGGAAATGGCCTGATTTTGCTGCAGAATATCATGCCCGCCTTGTCAGCAGGAAAAAGGATGCCAGGCTTAACATTGCAAAGGGCAACCTGAATGTTGTGAACACCAATGGCAGCTGCCAAGATGGTCCACAGCAGAGGTTGTCAACCCCCCGGTCTGCGGCCCGGTGCCAGTCCCTGGCATGAGCCGGACCGGGCCGCGAAGACAGACCTCCCGGGGGCCCCCCGCATGCACTCCCCTCCCCACAGCTGCTTTGCGCGCAAACGTGTGTGCCAGTGCCAGCGTGAGAACTCCCTCACCCCTTCACGCATGTGCCCCCGTGCACAAAGCAGCTGTGGGGAGGGGAGTGCGTGCGGGGGGAGGGGTGGGAGGTCTGTCTTCACGGCCCGGTGGTGGCGACGGGAGTGGGCAAGAGCTGGGAGGCTGAGCATGGCCGGGTGCTCCGGCTGCTCACCTCCCGGCGGGCTCCAACGAGGCTGGGGTCGGCGCTCCTCACCGCCCTCAGCAGGCTGATGCCACCGCTGGTGCCTCCAGCTCCGGAACTGGCACCAGCAGCTGCTCGCTGGGGCGGCCACGTCGGTCCTTGGCACTCCTCGCTGCTCTCCACCATTTGAATTTCCCGCCACGGAGGGCGGTGAGGAGCCCCGACCCCGGCCTCGTTGGAGCCCGTCGGGAGGCGAGCAGCCAGAGGGAGCACCCCGGCCATGCTCAGACTCCCAGGCTTCCGCTGCTGCCGCTGGCGGCGCTGGCACACACTCCCTCACCCCCTCAAGCATGCGCCCACGTGCAGGGGTGGGGTGGTCACCCGGGTGGGCAGGTGCTCCTGCGCATGCGCGAAGCGGTCCCCCACCGCTTTGCGTATGCGTCCGAGAGCGTGAGCGCGAGGGGGTGCCCCACCTCCCTCAGAGGCTCAGCTGGTCCGCAGTAAGAAAAAGGTTGACGACCTCTGGTCTACAGGATACCCTCTTGTGCTCACTACCATTCTCACTTGTTGGAAAACAGCCATTATAATTGCTTTGTGTTTGGGTGAGAAGCAGTTAACTTATGAAAAAAGGAATCAGCTTCTGGGATTTTCCCTTCCTTGGTATTTCTTTGCAAATGGAGAATTGTATTTCTAAAATACAATCAGCCCCTGTATATATACATGTAATATGCAGTTTGGATCAAAGCTGTGTTGGAGCTAGAATCCTTCCCATATCATTAAACCAAATATCTTCTGGAAACCCATAAACAACACTTGAAGGCAATTATTCTTTTCCAATCATTCTCCACCAGCTGGTAGTCTGTTTAGGCATCTCAGCAGACATCTAGGACTGAGAAGGTTACTATTGGAAGTGCTGTCCTGAGCATTCTGGGAGTTATAATCCAAAGAAGTTACTTTTCAAAGCTCTGTTTGCCTCTATAGACTGATCTGTGCTGCATGAATTTATCTAACAGCCTTTTAAATCCACCTGACATTTGACACATTCCAGGTAGTAACCCATCCCAGAGAGATCATGAATAAAACTGGGAAAGTACTAAACACCATGCATAACAGACTCACTGGAGAAGCAGCATTCACTGTTCACACATTACACAACTCATGCAAGTAGATGGCTGAAAAGGTAAATTTGGAGAGTCAGAAAGACAGAAACTGACAAAAACAAGTGGGGATTGTGATAATGCTGGCATCATTTAGCATCTCCATTTATGCATTCCAAGAACAAGAAAGGCGAGGCTGGTGAGGCATTTTTGGCAGGAAAATAATTTAATGAAAACTGTGGTGAGCCTCAAGGCTTGGATGTGGTAGTGAGGAACGGAGAAATAAGGAACAGAAAATGTCAACAGGTACAAACAGTTTTTTTATTATTATTTTAACACATAGTCATAAAAATATTACACTTTACTGAGAATGCTGGAAAAAATGGATTTTGAATTCAAAATGTCACTCACAACCAGGGATGGGTGGGGGTGGGGGAATTGTCTGCCTAGGGCTATACTAATTCTCTAATGTGACGGCTTTCCTGTCCAGAAAGCCCTGCAAGCTTTCCAAGTTGCCACACATGGTTGGTGTCTGTGTCTTTACGCTGCTTTCCCTGCAAGGATCTTGAGTACATTTTCATTTTAATGGGTTCCCAAGTCAAGCATATCTGGCAAAGCCGCTCTGTTGAAAAATGAGTGAGATCTCATCCAAAGGACACTGACTTCCCTTTTCCATCAGCTGCACTAAAAATGGCATTAAAGAGCAAAATGCTACACAGAATACAAAACATTCTTATGATTGTAGATTTAGAAGAGGTAGCCATTTTGGGGTTTTGCCTGAGGAATTCTTATGATTGAAAGCCTGGCAGTGTTAATTGCATGTCGCAAATGTGAGGCGACCAGAAGTAAGCACAGTTAATACATTCCTAAAAGTCATAAGTGCTCTGTCCCTTCTGACTTTTAGGAAACTACTAAAGACAGAACTTTATAAAGCAGCCCTCAAGAACATATATATCCCCTGCTTCTTTGATCTTTTAATTTTACATTTTTTTAATGAATTGACCATCACCATATTGTTTGAATTTGTACATAGGTGGTGTTTGAGAGGTTGTGCGTGTATGTGGGTCTACCAGTCTATTTTGTAAACTGCCCAGAGTTGTGGGTGTCACTAAGTGGGGCAGTATGTATGTATGTATGTATGTATGTATGTATGTATGTATGTATGTATGTATGTATGTATGAATAAATAAATTGCCCCATATGTTCTTTTTTTCTTTTTAGCACTCAGAAGAGAATGGCTCAGTAACTAACCTTGAGCCAAAATGTCTCTGGTTCTGCTCACTTTCTATGGATGAGGTACTTCAGTCCTCCTTGACTGGATTTCTTTCCCCTCCCCTACACCACTCCCCTATACCTTAATGTTGGTTGAATAAGCCTATGAAGGGAAAGAAGAGAAGTATCCTTTCCTGAAACCATCTGCACTGGTGAACATCCCAAATAGCTGATGGAGCACAGGATGATCATCATACCAAGGAACAGGAAGGGAAGAAACTGCCTGTCTTCTGAAAAATAATAGAAGAAAAATTAAAGATAAGAGAGGTGGAAAAGTGAGCTCTCAGTTTCATTTTTTTTATACCAACACCATTTCAGCCACTGAGAATGGCAGCGTAAATGATCAAACAAATGTTTGCTAATGCATTATAGATAGCCATACACAATATGGCAGCTATATACTTGGGTATTTACCCACTATGAATACAAAATACATTAAGAGTGACAGGTAAAGCAGCACAAGTGTCTGCTCTCTATAAGCATCTGTATCTGATGAATTATAAATGAGTCTTGTGTCCAAAAGGTACAAAGTAATGCTGATAATGCCATTGGAGTAAATGAATAAAAGGCAAATAGCTCCTTTTCTCATTCAGGGCACACAGGTATGGTCAGAAACTCACCCCTACAGATTGTAGATGACTTACAAAGCAGCAATGCTTTTCGTGGAGTGTCAGGTACAAACCTACTTGTATTACCTTGAGTAGTTAAGATAAGCCTTTTTTCATTGTGGGTTCTTCACAAGTTTTAAATTAAAAGGGGAACTCTTATGAAAGTTCTTGATCTGACCAGTGTCCCATCTGTTGTCCTCCATGTTTTGCTGAAACTTCAAAGCAGCACAGCTATTTAAACAGGGTTTTCTTCACATCTCAGTAAAGGTATGTTTCAAAATCATGATTCCTCCTCTTTTGGTGATTTTTGACTTTGCTCTTCCAGCGAGAGTGCCTCAATCAGCTCATAACTAAGACAGGTGAAAGAATCCCTTGACACATCATAAGAATTTTCATGAAATGCCTTATCTTGTTTTATTTTAAAGCAATTTATTTTCTGTCATATAGAATGATAACAGTTTGAAAATGCAGAACCTTTTTCCAAACAAATCCCAGCAGATAGATATAAATATAAATAATAGCTATTTTGACTTATGTGAAAAGGTCATTGATAACCTTTCAGTCCTTGTAACCTTTGATTTGAGCCTTGGAGCACAGTGGTTAAACTGCAGTACTGCAGCCAAGACTCTGTTCATGACCTGAGCTCAATCCTAATGGATTCAGGTAGCTGGCTTAAGGTTAACTCAGACTTCCATCCTTCTGAGATCAGTTTAATTGAGTACCCAGCTCACTGGGGGGGGGGGGGGAGGCCATGTGTAGCTTGCATAATTAAATTGTAAACCACCCAGAGAGTGCTTTAAGCACTATGGGGCAGTATACAAGCAGAACAGTTTGCTTTGTTTTTGCTTTGAAAAGTCAATTATGTGATTTGAGCAATGTAATACTTTTGCTGATTTACTGGACCTCTGTTTCATAGTGACTCAATTTCACTGACCGCCATACCCATTGCCATGGGTATCTTCACTCTTCACTGTTGGGTTGTATAGTTGTAAAACCTTTCTCCTACTGTTCAGTTTATTTAGCATAATCAAATTAAACCAATAATGACAATTTATTTTCTATAAAGTGTTAATACCATCAGGGGTTTAGAATATGTTTCCTATAGCCTGGTGCTCTGAGTTGCTATATGATGACCCAACAATGTATGAGGATGAAAGTGCCGATAGCTGGTAACCTTGTGCCACTCCCATAACAGCCACAGTAGTTGCTATTAGTCATGTTCACCACTACTTGAGCAACTGCTTCTCTCCAGGTCCTGCTATGGTGGGGTCAATAACACTGGTGGACCTTCAGATAAATGTTCAATCCAGGCACCAGCCACCGCCTGCACCAAGCCCCCAAACTGCCAAAAATAGCAATGCAAATCCATCCATCCATCCATCCATCTATCCATCCATCCATCCATCCATCCATCCATCCATCCATCAAAATAGGACATTGAGATAACCATTTCTAGTTATGATTTGAGGGGGCTGGGGAGAATTCTTGCCTTCCGTAACGTAAAAACCATAGAAAGATTTTTCTCCCTTAACTTTTTTCTTCTCCCCACTACACATACACACTTTTGTTTCATGGGACTCTGGGGAGACCTAGGGGCTGCAAAAATTGTCCTTGGGGAGGCTTTGTTTTACTGATTCCTGAGCTGTGGCAAGGAGGAATAGATACAAGTATGCAGTTTATGGGCACCATAATCTAGATTGTCGGGGAAGTGTCAGTATCTACCCAAAGATACCTGAGCTCTGGACTTTTATGGAGTACAACCAAGATTGCTGATGGGAAAGATGTGGTATATTGCCATCCCATTTCTTAGCAGAGTTGAGGGCAATGGAGGCATAAATCCTCCATGAAATGCCCCACCTTTGTTGGGAATTCTGGTACTCACCCACCCACCCTTCCCTTTAATTAGCTGGGATTTAGCTGGTTGCTTCAGAGTTGAACAGGATTCCCCTCCATTCACTTCCACTTTAGAGAGTGAGTCTTTTGGATGACTCCTTTCCAGACAATGTGAGTTTTGTGGCTCTTAGCAATGTAGGCTAGTTTAGTCATATCTGATTAATCTGCAGGTGACTGTGTGCTTCTCATCTGGCTGTTCGGGTTAATCCAACTGATATCTTCTTAGCTTTGGTTCAGGTTAATTTGGTCACATATGGTCAGGTTCATGCCAAAACTCTGTTAAGTGATAGGGCTGGTAAGTTTCTGGAGGCACTTTTATGGGGACAGGTGGTTCTTAAAAGCTTGCAGCTCAGAGCTCTGGTACCAGTGATGGGGTAGGGCTCACCTTCGGATTTGACTTTGATCACCTTCACTGACTTGTGGTTATGTGGAAGGTCTCCCTGAACTGACAATAGTAATGGCCGGGTGTGCAATAATCTAAGGTCATTGCTCATTTTGGCCAGGTAATTTTTATGAAAGAGATTTTTATGCAGACTGATAGCCTGGCATAGATGATAGATCCCTGAATATTCCCCCTTTTGAAATTCGCTTCAGAGGGAATTTATCTTCTAACAGACTGAATGAGAAACATCCCTGGAAAAATTTTCTGCACAGCACTAATAGTGAGTGTTGGTTAGAAGGTCACAACAGCACACAGGGCTCTTGGCATTAGCACTGACATTCTTTTTGAATTTGGGACAGAACACCCTTCCCCGTATCCTGCTAACTTGGAAGCAAGTTCCATTATTTTCAATGGGGCTTGCCCAAGAAAAGGAGAAGAGGCTCTTAAAACATTCATTTCTGATACAACATACTCTCTAAGAAGGCTTCAAACATAGTTGAACCAATTATTTGTCCATGTGATTTCTTTTTGAATTTGCTAAAACAGAAACCCCATGCTTCCTATCAGTTAAAGTAAAGTGGGGTGGGGGGAGGACAATTACAGCTTTTAATTATCTTTTTTTAATTGGAAGTCATATGTTATGTGGCACACTGTTGAACTAGCACGATGTAATGCATCAAGAGAAATCAGATTGCTATGATTCATCCCAGCATGAAATGCAATAGAAACATTAATTCACAAAACCTAGCAGTTTAGAAAACCGTATCCTGGCAATACGAAATGGGAGAAGGGGTGAAATGGGATTTAAAACAATTTTGACCTTCATGATGCTGGAGCTGACATTTTCCCTCCACTTCCCTCCCTCCCTCCTCTCTGTTCATTCATTTGGTTTGTAAATGGGAAAAGATGCACAAAATAAAGTTTTGGGTAGGAAGTTATTTACCAAATGCTCATTTCTTACAACCAAGGTAATAGTACTTTTGCACACACATTGTGGAGTTATAAAACTGATTTGAAATGTTAGTAACCAAATAATCACTTGCTATTCAAAAAACTGAACCTAACTGTTTGCAAAAATACGGTGTTCCTCTCTCTTTTATACCCGATTGACACTGCCATGTATTTGATACAATTCCAGAGGAGAACCTCATGTGGTGGACCTTGGAGGGGACAAGACTGCAAGGAAGTCATTATTGTTGTTGTTGTTGTTGTTGTTGTTGTTGTTGTTATTGTTATTGTTGTTGTTGTTGTTGTTGTTGTTGTTTTGTTGTTGTTGTTTTGTTGTTTTGTTGTTGTTTATATGCCACATTTCTCCCAACAAGGGACCCAAAGCGGCTCACAACATTAAAATTCACACAATTTAAAAACACAATAAGTTAAATATTAAAAGATAAATTAAACAATATATGATTTAAAATACAATTAAAAGATTAAAACATGAAAACATAAAAAAGATTAAAATTATCTGCAAAAATGGGATTCAGGGATTCAGTTATAATTGTTAAAAGCCTGCCTGAAGAGATGGGTCTTTAGCCTTTTTCGGAAGGATAACAGGGAAGGGGCCATCCTGATCTCCCAACGGAGAGTGTTCCATAGCCTGGGAGCTGCCACAGAGAAGGCACTCTCCTGTGTCCCCATCAGCTGTGCTTGTGCTGGCAATGGGACAGAGAGGAGGGCCTCCTCTGCTGATCTTAATTGCCGAGAAGGCACATATAGGGAGATACGGTCCTTCAGGTAGCCTGGACCCAAGCTGCATAGGGCTTTATAGGTAATGACCAGCACTTTGAATTGGGCCCGGAAATGGACTGGTAGCCAGTGCAGTTCTTGTAACAGGTGTGTTATATGCTCCCTGTAGCTGGCCCCAGTCAGTTGTCTGGCTGCAGAGTTTTGCACCAGCTGAAGTTTCCGAACCGTCTTCAAAGACAGCCCCACATAGAGCAGTGAGGTGTAATCCAATACAGTAATCCAAATGGGGTGTAACTAAGGCATGTGTCATTGTAGCTATATCCGACATCTCAGACCAGAAGTCCATCTCCTTAGTCCAAACTATGAAGGAGTTTGCAAATTACTCTGTATTTGACTAGCTGCAAAATCCTGTTGCCTAAACCTCTGTGGGTGTATACCAGATCAACGGCTAGACATAATAATTTGGAATTAATTTAAATGTACCTTATCCCTTGTTATGGGTTCTGAGGCTCCCTAGGGCTCCCTTTTACTCTGGGGAGCCTTCAGAAGCCTTTAGCAGGGCAGTTTAACATTTTTGCTGCTCATAATGCTGATGTATCCAGGATCTTGTTACACAAGTAAAAAATATATGTGCTCAGTGCTGATCAACTTGTGCAACAACAAACAGACATGATCTCACATTTTTTGGTTCTGGTGGGCTTTGGCTCTGCTGATATTCAAATGATCTTGACACATGTTTTTTTTGTGTGTGCATATCCATGTGCTTTTCTTTTTTTAAATGTATGCCAATTACAGTGAATCTGATATTTAAACCACAGCATGATCTAGGCACCAATGACTTTTGATCTTCATGGCTACCTCATTCTCTCTATATTCTGTTACATCATATGTCTGTACATAATCTGTACAAAACCCAGCATGGAAGGAACAGAAAACCATATTGATTCACAAAAAGAACATTTCGCTCTTTGTGACTGCCCCCCCCTCCAAAGTGCATTAGAAGAAGTACTTGGAAGCTGGCAAAACAATCTCTTGAATAAACCACCAATGGGGAATAAACTTGTAATCACAACAGAGAGCCTGCTGTTCAGTATATCAACAAAAATACATTGGGCCTGAGGCAAACCTGAGGGCAAACATATCCCAGATGGATCAGAGAAGCCTAAATACCTGCAAAGATAAAAATTTAATTAGAAGGAATGTCACTGCGGTGAATAAAAGGGTTCTTTGGTGATTTTTAAAACCCATTGTTTTCTGCTACTGTGGTGCACTTTTGAAGCCACGGGCCACTCTAGATTCAACAGTGCACTTAAAAAAGACACAGCAGAGATTGAAACAGTTCAGAGGGCAAGAGATATCTTCCATCATTGACCAAAAACAGAAAATGATCAAAATATAACTCAGTGGAAGCTTTAGTATTCTCAGTGTCGAAATGCAGGGAAATTAAAAAAGAAGCATTACTTGGCTCATGCAGTTTCACTTTATGATTATACAACTTGGAACTCAGGGTTTCTCAGAGGTCCATTAAAAGAGATCTCTGTGTGATTGCATGCTTGATTTTCAGTTATTACTTCCCAGCAAAGACAATGGTGACAGAAACAGCAGCAATGTGGGGCAGCTGCTAGTGTTGAACTGGGAATGAAGAGACCAACGTTCAAATCTTCATTCAGCAATAAAGTTCACTGTGTTTTCTTGAGTGGTTGTTGTTTCAGCTTTTATCTCACACCAGATCAGAATATTTGTCCATATGGCCTCACTCTGAGCGTGTGCCTAACAGCTGCGTGGGTGAGGCTTATTTGCCTGCCTTCCCTCGGATGGGTAGACAAGCAGACTAGGGCACCCATTGGCTGCCTGGGCTCACCTGAGCAGGATGGGAAAGGGGCCTTTATTAGGCAGCCTTGCCCTGGCTCAAGACTTTTTGAAAGTGTGGCAACCCATCTGCCCACCATCAGGGTACAGTGCAAGACAAGTTGGTTGCTTTGAGGCTGGATAGGAATTTTGGATCCATAGCACCTGACTGGCATCTTGAACAAAAGGTGCATGGGTAATTTCTGCCTATCCCTCACTGAGGGCCTAATAGGTCAAGGATGGGCTGATTGGGGTGGTATTGCAGTCAAATAGTTCACACTGGCAGGTAGTGTAGATAATCGAACAGAGTAGTGACAAGTTCAAAAGGTTACATTGGGTGTGTTATTGCAACCAAGATCATGATGCCATGGATCCAGAGATGGGGGGATGCACAGGTGGCCAACCATGGCCATTGGCTATCTAAAGTCACGAGACTTGGGTGGCTGGTGGCTGGGAGGGTCATCCAAGTGTTAGCTGGCCAGGAACAGGATGTTGACATGACAGAACAAACCTGGGGCTTGGGACCCACCCAAGAGGGTCAGGATAACCTGGTACCCTTAGTGCCTGCCTCAGGAATCTGCACTAGAGCAGGCCCCTCTGCAGGATTTGGTGAGGTTAAAGTTAATGAGTTAATAATGTGTGGCCCTAGTTAAAACCCATCACCTGTGTCTTGTCTCTTTATTTCTGGGATGGGCAAGCAAAGCTCAGTACTTCCTTTTGTGAGTGGTGGTGGTTTTTCAGGTCTCTGGCTGAACTTAGAAACATGGCTGGCTAACGGATTCTATGAGCAACACTCTTCGAGAAGCAGTATTTCCAACCTCTGGTCTTTCTCATCACTTGCTAACTGATCTGTTTTTACAAAAAGTGAAAGACCTTGGACGCTGTCTGAAAAATATGCATATGATGCCCCATAGAACTTTCCCTCTTCATTAGGATCCATTGAGTGCCAATTGGCCCACAGAATAATGGAATTTCCAAATAAATACAAAATACAGTAAGTCCAACAGTTCCTGAGAAGGCAGTGTCAGTTATTAGTCCTTGCTTATTACATGACCTATACAAGACAATGTGCTATAAGGACAAAGCAAGAGTGAACGAGGTGTCCATGGCACTGCAGGTATATAAGACATCAGAGATAAGCCATAAAATGTAAAGAAGTTGAAAAATAAGAGAGCAATAAAATAGAAAAATATGGCAAGGTAGGAAATAGAACTGGGAGATATTCCTTCCGGCACACTCTGAAAACACCATGAGAAGGCCTTAGAACAGGAGATTGAAAATCCATTTGACTGAAGTTATTACAATAGACTACATAGGTTTAGATTTTTCTACATTGTAATCTTGTGAAAGAAGCTTGCCGAATTTTTTGATTCTCTATAATTTGTTTCCTTTCAGGCTGCTTTTCCTTACACTCTGCTCTATCCAAGAACATTGAAAGTATTGATTTTCCCAAAAATTACATCTCTGTAATGACAGTGATAGTGTTGCTGCAGTGGGTGGGTGGGGAGAATGCAATTTCTAAGGTATGCAGGCCGGACCTGCAGTCCCACTGCAGACATAGGTCCTATTAATATCCATAGAAGTTTAGATTGGTCTTTTTCCCCTCCTCCAGTGTTCTGTTAGAATAGTATTCCCCCATGACTGAATATTAATTATGTCAGGTGATTTACATTTTCTTAGAGTCTTGGTGGCTTTAAATTAAAAGGTATGTCATAAATTTGTAATGTCTTCAGAGCTTGTAGAAGTTTCTTTTTTTCAGTGACCATACTGGCTCACAGAGGCTGAGAATTGTATTAAAAAACAAACACACAGCTTTTCAAAGTTCTGAATATATTTAAAATAGGAAGAGTGAGACTAGGAGTAGACAAGCAACAGAGTAGTCAAGTTTGCTTTAAAATAAGTAGCATTCAAGGTTTTATTATCCAGAAGTTAATTGTAAGGTTGCGCTTGTGCAAGTACAAGTGTAAAGTATATACTTAAGAGGTTTTCTGTACACACCTAAAGTATATTATCCCCTAACCCCAGAACAAAGACACGAGACAACTGTTATGGAATAAACATGGGCTACACTTTACTGAATATTCATTATTATCCTCAATGAAAAGGGGGGGGGGTCCTGCCGTAGTGCAGAATCAGGTTCTGCAGAGGGGTCTCAACGGACCCCTACCAAATTATGGGCGAGTCCCAAGCCCCAAGATCTTGCAGTCATGAAGACAGCGAGAACCTGACCGGCCCCAATTTGACCACCCCCAGACCTCAAGCCCCCTCCTTCTTGTTGACTGTTGGTCCGGGAGCAGCCCCAGCGGATCTTCTCCCCCAAGCACTGTAATTGCACGATCCGCAGCGCTGGGAGATCAGATGAGCTATACATTACCTTTGGTTGTGAGGGGACTCACCAAAACCTGTTTTATCCACATTACCCACCTGTGTGACCGAATTTGACCACCACTCAATATGCCAACACACCTCAACCAGTGTGGGATAGGCGAAAAATCCCCGCCTCCAAAGGCCAGTCAGTATGTGGATCAAAAATTCCTATCCGGCCCCAAAAGGCGACCAGTAAAACTCACACTAGTATTCAGAGCGGGCAGGTGAGTTGCCCAAAAGGAAGAGGCCAAGGTAGGAGGAAAACTTCTTTAAATACTCTACTCCCTCCCCGTCTTTCCCGGGTCACTCTCGCGAGACCGCGATGTCTCGCACTATCCTGGGAAGGGGATAATGGCAGCCCGCACTGCCGAAGAGGCTCACCAGCGGACCAGACAGTGTGAACTGGAAAAAAAATGTTATGTTTGAAAATGTATCCTAGAGTGCATTTGCCACAAAACCTTAACTGGATACTTTTTTGGTTGCAACCAGATGGGCATTTGTCCCACAGTTTGCTCCTGGCTGGGGACAAGTTGATTCACTCCCTTTTCTGGTGACCACATGATATACAGTATGTGCCATTGCAAACTTTTTTCAGTCCCTGTCAAGAGCTATAGGTTTTTTGGGTGCTGGTAGGATCGCTCCATTTTGGTTTGATACCAGCATGTGTGATTGCTGGAATCAAACCAAAGGAGCTGCCTAGCCGCTTAATGATCCTGAGAAATGGGAAACCTACTGGCTGCTTTCCTACAGAGGAGAAGGGAGAGGAAGCTTTCCATTTCTTTTTAATTGCTCCAAAAACATCAAAAGCATTGCTGATGTGCTGTGTCTGTTAGCAAAAATTAAAAAGAAATGGAAAACATCCTCTCTTTTCCCCTTCCAGAGATAAATGGATAGAAAACTTCTAATTTCCCAAGATCATTAAGCAACTTAAGCAGAACATGGAAGGAAGAGACAGGAGGGGGATTTTTTTCTTTTTCTTTTTCTTTTATTTCCCTTTAAAGGGAAAGAAGATGGGTCTAGTTCACTGTGAACAGTGTCACTTCAGGTGTAATGTGGCCAACTGTCATACTACACCTTGAAGCAACCCTGCTTAGCACAACCTGGACCAGAACAATCCAGGATAATTGGGCTGCCAAATCTCACCCCAATTTCAGCAGCAATTGTGACCTTGCTGCCACTTAATATGCAAACTGCAAAAACATTGCAGACTTCTTGCACAAAACCCACTTTAGTGTCCCTGGTTTCTCCCTGTCTTTTTGTCAATATCACAACATTTGCACTTTCAAAGAATAGTTACGGGCTCTATTTGACAGAGAGTGTAATTGATTGGGGTGGGGGTTGAATGTGCATGTAGCTTTTAATGTTGGATATAATCCTGATATTCTTTCTAGCTAACTTAATTTTATGGCCTCTTGCTCTTTTTCTCATTTTTGGCCATATTTTCATATTCCAGTCCAAGTATCTTCCCCCCCCCCCCTTTCTTTCTGGAGAGTCTACTGACTGCTACATTAGCCCTCTTTGCTATCTGGTTCATTAGTGCCCATGTATTAGCATAAGCAAGTGTGGGGGAGATGTCTGTTTCTAATAATGCTTCCAGGCTTGCCTGGGAGAATAATCTAAACATATTATTTCTTGAAACCTCTGACCTAAAGAAAGAGGCCAGCCACCGTCCTATTAGGCATAACACCACACTAGCAGCTATTCACAAATCTTGGCAGTCCTACAGAGAACTCAGAGCTCCCTCTCCACGTTTAATAGGGCTGGTTATCTGGAAAGCCACTTGGGACAAAAGGAACATACCATACCAGTCTCTATCCTTCTTTTTAATTTTCTGTTTTACCCACTTCTAACAGGACTTTGAAGTTCGGCATTTAAAAGAGCACCATATAAACGTCATAAAAACAGGCAGCAAAATTATATGAATAGTAATTTGCAATATTGTCCTGAGGAAAGGACTATCTCTAAGTGGGTTTTCTGAATATGCAGTTAGAGAAGGTTTTGCTCAGAACATGATGCCAAATTGAAACATCAACTTTTATTTCTATTTTATTTCTATCTGTGCAGTAGGTCTGTCGGAGTGTGGCTCCAAGGTCCTTCTGGAGGCTTGTGTTCAGAATATATAATACTATTATATGATTGATATGATATGATATGATGTGATGTGATATAAATTGGATAACAACTATTTATATTTGTATTGGTTTTATTATTTTAAATAAGGATGTGTGGAAACCTCCACCCCACCCCTCTTCTATGTGAAAATAAAAGGTACACAAATTTGGGGTTGATCTGCCCTGTTCCTTTCTGGAGACTTTCCAACTTGATCCTTGTCTAGGTCAATAATTTTGCATTTCCAGCTCTCCAGGAAGACCCCAATCCAGTGAATGGGGAAACACACACACACACAAGGCTTGAACTGTGAAAGCAGAAAAAACAACTTTTGATCTTTACAGAGAACCAGAAATGCACAAATACCAGTACAAATAGAAAGCAGCTGCTAACTAATTCACATTACATCATAATCATATCAGTGCCTTTGCTGTTCCCTAGATCTGAAATTAATGGTGCTGCAGGCTCAAGACTGATGAGTTAATCAATGAATTTGATTTGCAGCAGGTGAGGCAAGGAAAGTCCATTTCTAAGATAAAGAGCATACTGTCTTTCGTCTTCCTGAGTTTTTCTTTCTCTTTCCTCACTTATTGTGATGTGTGAATGCTGGATTCAACAAGAGGGACCCATAGGGGTATCACACTGCTCCATTAATGCATCTGGGCTTTTTGCTCTGCCTTGTGGTTAAATTAATAATAATCATGTGCCATTAAGTCATGTCTGACTTATGACAATTCTTCTCAGGGTTTTCCTGGTAGAGACCACTCAGAAGTGGGTTTACCATTCCCTTCTTCTGGGGGCATCTTGAGACTGTGCAGCTTGCACAAGGCCACACAGCTTGGTTTTTCTAGGATACACAGTGGGGAATTGAACTCCCAGTCTCTGGCTCCACAGCCAGATGCTAAAGTCATTGAGCTATCCAGTCAGCTTATGATTGCCTTAGAAATTCACAAACACTCCTGATTCAATTTGTTTTTACACATTTTTCCAAACACAGTGCACATCCCTAATTTTAATTGCCTCATACCTATGTTAATGATCCACTAAAAATTTCTGTGCAACCTTTATGGAATTGCCCTATACCTTTCCTTTAATTAAGAAATAACAGGATGAACTCTGACTTCCTATGTAGACAGAATGCTTTTTTCCCCTAATAAAAACATTGCAGCCTAACATGATTACGGGAGCAAGGGTGGAAATGAATGAATGAACCACACATACAGAATTGCACAAAATTTGAAAGGTCTTTTGGTCTTTTCTCTGTTTTCTTTTTTAATGTTGAAAAAGTTATCATTACACGAGTCCCTTGCTCTGTGTCTACAACAGAGTATGGCTGTTAGTGATCCAGGTGGCCAACAGAAGCCTCCTGGCACAATTTTGGAACTGCTGCAGAAGAAAGTTAATTAGCTACCATGAAATTCTGCCCTCAAGTATCATCGCAGCAGTTGTGTTTTTCTTGTGGAAAGCCATTGCCTAAACACTATATGGCTCAGATCTGGAAGTGTGAAAAGGTTTGTTGAACCAGAGAGTCTCCCAAATAAATTTTTAAGGTGTTTATTGTCTCTACCACCTGGGACTGCAGCTGTGTTTCTTAAAACAGGTCAGATTTTTATCTAGAGCTGGCGAGACCAATGAGCCCATGTTTCTCTTTTGGAACATGCCTTGTAAAATGACAGAACAGGCTGCCCAAGAAACATTTATAGAACAACTTGGAAAAGGAAATTGACCAGAACTAAGTCAAGGCTTTCTGTTAACATATCCTCTGTCACTAGAAAGGTAGGTTTCTGGGGGAGAAGAGACATTTTATACTTAAGCTTTTCTAAATAACTTAATACACCAGATGATAAAGCAACATTTCAAATACGTGTTTAGTTTGTCATCTAGTCAGATTGTCTATTACAGTGGTTCCCAACCTTGGGACTAGAGATGGGGGTATTCGTATACGAATATGAATATCCCCATGCAGGTGGAAATGACGAGGGTCACGATTTCGCTGCTGCCGCCGGCTCTACAGAGGCTTCCTATCATGCTGTTCTCCACAATGGATTAGCCACTCTCCGACCTAGCAGAGAGGCTTGTCATCCCGCCTCCTGCCAGGACTAGGTAATCAATTGCGGACAACGGTGCGATAGGAAGATCCGATGAGCTCGCGTCAGTGGCAAAATCATGAGTGGACCCTCGTTATTTCCACCTGTGCGGGGATATTTGTATTCGTATACTAATACGAATACCCCCATCTCTACTTGTGACTCCAGATATTCTTGGACTACAACTACCAGAAATCCTGGCTAGCACAGCTAGTGATGATGGCTTCTGGGAGGTTTAGTCTAAGAACATCTGGGGACCTGAGGTTGGGAACCACTGGTCTATTATAACAGACAGCAGCATCTCCAGCATTTTGGACAGTGGTCTTTTCAGCTTACCCAATCATTCTTCATTTAGAAACTACTGAAGGGGGAAATTTCTTCAAGCAATCAAACATATTGTATTCAGTTATCTGCCACACTGGGCAAGAACTTGACTTTTATGCAGTTTTAGGCTGTTTCTATTTTGTTAACTGCTTTCCAAATAATGTGGTGTAAAATATGTGTAATAACTATGGATTGGATCCAGATACTCTTTATCTCCTTTGGAAACAATGGGACAAATGGTATGACAAAACTAACTTTTCCACAGGGCTTTCGATTAAATCAAAGCAAAACTAATTTAAGGTGGATCCAACCATAGTGAACATATAAATTCACTCAACAATTGCGAGGAAGCAGCAGCATGTCTCCCAAATAGCACTTGTGATGCCTGATGGTCAAGAAGTAGATCTCCAGTCATTTTCCACTCTATTACAGTGGTGCCTCGACTTACGACCATAATCCGTTCCAGAAGATGGACGTAACTCGAAATGGTCGTAAGTCGAAGCACCATTTCCCATTGAAATGCATTGGAACGTGATTAATCAGTTCCAGAATTTAAAAAAAAAACCAAAAAATAAAACACTGCAAGCCCCATAGGAACACGCTGGGGCTGCAAATAAATAAATAAATAAAATAAACCAAAAATAAACAACAGAGCAAGCCCCAAAGGCGCTGGGGCTTAAAAACAAAACAAAACCAAAAATAAACAACGGAGCAAGCCCCATCGGAAGGCGCTGGGGCTGCAAAAAAATAAATCACCAAAAAACAAAACAACAACACAGCACAGAAACATAACCCCCCCGAGCCCAAACCCACCCTGCAAAACCCACCCAGAACAGTTTTTAAAAAGCAGAAAGCAGCACCTTACCTTACCAGGCAGTCCCAAGCCTCCTCCAACGCACTCACTCTAACCATTGGGGCAAAAGAGCTACAAAGAAGCAGCCTCTTTGCCTACCAACGGTTAGCAATTTGAATTTTCCGCCTTTTTCCCCTGCCTTTTTGTGTTCGTAACTGGAAGCTCCGGCTGCAAGTCGAAGCAAAATTTTGCGGCCGGAGCTGGTCGTAACTCAAAATGGTCATAAGTCGGGACATTTGTAAGTCGAGGCACCACTGTACTTTCTTCAAGAAGGTCTGAGAATAACAAACAACGTAACCCTTCCTATGTATTTCTTAGCAGTTTATATTTAGTACATGGAGAACAAAGGAATGTTACTCTTTGTCGACCCATTCCTCACCTTCTGTGAATTCACCAGAATATGAATAGTGGTGGAATGTGCAGAATTTCAGTCAAGTGGACAGTCAATGTAGTGGTGCCTCGACTTACGAACGTCCTGACTTGCGACCAATTCGAGTTACGACCAGCTCCGGCCGCAAAATTTTGCTTTGACTTGCAACCGGAGCTTTGAGATACGACTGGAAAAAAGGCGGGGGAAAAGGCGGGGAATTTAAACTGCTAACCGTTGGTCGGGGAAGGAGCTACAGCTTCTCTGTAGCTCCTTCGTCCCAGCAGTTAGAGAGTGTGCGTGTACTGCAGGGTTTGTTATCAGCAGAGAAGCCAGGCTCGTTTCCAGGTTTAAAATGGAGGACTGGCATGGAGCAATACATTAACACTTGCAATCAACCCTAAAGTGAACATTTTAAAAGGAAAAGAAACGAACGACCCCACTGGCACACATTGCAGGAGCAAGGCAGCTCCCCCTACCTCCCTGATCCTTGAGGAACATAGAGCGGGGGAGGGGGACCATGACCGATTCTCACCAGTCAGTCCGGTAGTTCGAGCCCACACTGGCCGGGAAAGTTTTTTCGGAGGCAGAACGAGATGGGATGCCCTTGCAGCCCGTCTTGGAAAGGGACAAGGGTGAGGGAAGGAGGGAGGGAGAAGAGGATCGCCTTTCAGTTGCACCACTGGGAGGACCATCGGCTCCTCTTTTTCCCTCCCCAGTACCCCACCCCCACTGGAAAAGTCCGCCACCGGAGCCCTCTCCTCACACTCACCCTGCAACTCCATCTCCGCTCAGCTCTGGCTGCTCCTCTCCAAGTAGCGCAAGGCAGTGGCGCAAGGCTGAGGAGGCGCCTTCAGCAGGTGGTGGAGAGGCAGAGGAAAGGGACAGGAGGAGGAGGAGGAGGGCGAGCTGCTCCGGGTCTCTCCCTCCTGCGCTTTCTTTCCGGCAGCTGCATCTTGCAGTGAGGTACCGTCCGGGAGGCGGGCAAGGCGGCGACTCTCCCAAGCGGGGCCACCCCGCCCACACCCCCTTCCCTGCCACAGCACAGGTTTCCCCAGTCAGGGCCATCCATGCAGTGAGCCGCCAGAGTGCGCGCCGGTGTGTGTGTGTTTGTATGATGCGGCGGGCAGGAACATGCCCAGCCTGCCAAGGCGCCAGGTGCAGCCACCGCCTAGAGGCTCAGGGGGCGTCTCGGGTTCAGGTTCCCTCCACTCCCTGCTTCCATTCCCACTGGGAACTGATGCTTTGAACAGATTAATTGTGTTTCAATGTATTCCTATGGGGAATGTTGCTTTGAGTTACGACCAACTTGAGTTACGACCATCTTCCAGAAACAATTAAGTTCATAACTCAAGGCACCACTGTACATACAACTGCAGAGTAGACCCTTTCTTACATTCCCTGAAAGATGATGGTTGGGAAGAGGCCAGTGAGAGCAGTCCCACTGTCCACTCCATGCATTAAATATGTCTACAGAAAGAAAGTAGAAAAAAATATTTCTGCCGGCTGGTAACAAGCTTGGATTTAGATATGTCTTGTTTTCAGCCAACCTTTTTTGGTGGGTCTGTTTTTCTGCCCTGTGAGTACAGATGTGGTTCCAAACAGATCTGCATGGAATGAGTTACTTCAGCTCAGCTCCCTTGTTGGTGATCAGCTCTGTGGTACAGTTATTTGTGTGCTGGTCCATTTGGTTCTGGCTGAAATCCTGAGCACACTGGAAATAAGGCCCACTGAGCCCAGTGAGGCTTACTTGTAGTTAAATATCGTTAAGAAACTGCACATGCTCACAACAGAGCAAGATGAAATCCACACTGAACCATTCTACTGCTTTTCCTACAGATTCCTATGGTACCACTATCTTATGTGTGGTGTCCCACATCTATGAGTTCTGAACCAATCAGTGTTCTTGGGAGCAGCCTCCAGCTTCATTTAGCCACTGTTTTATAACAGTATCAGGACAGTCAAAGAGAGAGTAGATGAATGGGAAAATCTCTCCAGTTTGGCATGCCACTGTGTTTATGGGCAAACAATTTACTTGCTTTTCCATATTTTGCTGTATTGGAACCATCAGTACTGGAATCATACTATGCATGTCCCTCCTCTCCCATACCCCCTTCATGTTTGCCACAAACCATACAGAATCCTGGCCTCGGCCAAAAGGAAATTGAGCTTAAGCCAACAGAAGGCACAGAAATTTCAGTGAACAACATTGAAATGAAGATAAGATGGGCCCCGGTTACCCACTTCAGGGCTGGCCTGTAGCATTTGGCTGAGAGAGGGCAAGGGAAACATGGTACCTCCACTCCATTCCATGTACTGAAACTGGTTGGATTGGTAGTTGAATCTTACATCTGTACTGTTGATGGGATACACATGTAGTATAGCAGACTAATTTAGGGGCCTCTGGTGAGGTTGCACGGCATCCATAGCTATGTACTCCAGTAGGGGCCAAGTTCAGCTGGAAAAAACACTGGTTCTCTTCAGCATCTGCCACCTGAGGAATTTACTTTACTTTCCTCTGCTCTGCAGCAGGGTCTGGCTTCATGAGAACAGATAAATCTTTCATGTGCAATACCCATGCTCTGCAATAAAGGGACTGAAGATTTTTTAAAAAGAGTCTATATAAATAAAATTAAATTAAAAACTGTGACTGTAGCCTCAGTTCCACCTGACTTGGTCTGCTTACACATAGGAGGATAGCAGATTTCGACATCTTATGATCTAATGTAAATGGCAAAAGTATCAGCCATCTGTTTCCACTTCATACATTCAGATTAGATAAATGTTATAAATCTCACAAGCCTCTGGGCCCATCAGGCATGTCCAGTGTTGCCATAAAGTTTCACATTGATCTTTGTTAACCAGCAGCTACTGATAATCTGAGGTTGGAGAGGGATATGAAATGGAAAATATAATATACCCCTCAGAGACTACATGAATAATTTGAGATGCACCTAAGCTTTTGGAAGCATGAAGAGACTCTCTGTTCCTATATCTTCCTTGTTCAGAAATGGTGAATGAACTAAAGCACATAGTCTGTTTTATCCAGGACAGATGGGAAATTAGCATGCCATAAAATCCATGAAAAACTGCCTGTTGATGCTGTCTATTTCAAGCAAATAATTACATAATGATTAGTTCTCCTGAGAAGATCAGTGGCCTCAAGAGTGACAGACTGCCTCATACCTCTAGAACATCCCGGATACGGATGCTTTAGATCCAGGATGCTTTAGATAAGGACAGTAAAGCAGGGATATTTTAAGCCAGCAAAAGTAATCACCTTATGAAGTTGCCTTATATTGACTTGGACCATTGGTTCTTGAGACCAGGATTGCTATCTGCCCTTACAGTTGGCTCATCATAGCTTCAAGTAGAGATTTTTCACAGTGTTCTTGAGAGACTTTTACTAGGAAACCTGAGACCTTCCATACACAAAGCCAGTTTTTGTGATCTTATAGAAAACAAATCAGCATCTGAACAATACAAATATGGCTTGGCTGTAGACACCAGGAATAAATCTATCTACTTCTGGTCCATGCAATTTTGCTTCTTTTCATTGGTAGGCTGGAATCCTGTTGTTTAACATAGTAAGCTACAACAGGAGTAGACCCACTGAATTAGTGGGGCTTTGGTGATTCCATTCCTCCATATGTTTCATTGATTCAATGGGCTGACTGTAGTTGTGATTTACTATGCTAAACAACAGGATTTCAGCCATGTCACTGTCTGCTATTTCTGTGTATTATTAAAATTTCTATTTCAGTAGTTATTCTAATAAACACATCCAAGATTATTTACATTTTCAAAGGGTATGAAAAGACAATTTTTTTTTAAAAAAAAAGGTAAAATTGTCAAGAACTATGATGCAACCAGGGGGAAGAGATGAAATCCAGAGTATACCTAAGTTGAAACCTGTGCATTAATCCAAGAAGTATAGATCATATTATCTCATACAGGGCTTTGCAAAGATCAAAATACTCAGCCATCTGTATATGTGCTTAGCTTGCCAAATCAAATTCTTCGAAAATAAGGGATGTTTGGTTGCTGTAAGATCTAGAATGAGCAGTGTCAGGTGAAGATTAAGGTCAACTTGGTAAATTCACATGTGGGGCTATATATAGAAGGCCCCTTCTTTGTATCTTTCAAACCTCACTTCATACAGACAACAGGTTCTTTAACTCAGATGCTGTTCTTCTTTGAAAGGGGCAGATTCAAAAGCATTTTCAGAACTAATATTGACTCAGTGCGTGCTCTTGAAATACCTCATTGTTGCTTTAAAAGTACTTATCCAAGGTACATCTCATCACTGCCTAAATGGGTCAGTGTTGGGAATCTGCTGTAAATTTTTTGTAAGGTGTTTTGTGACGACATGGTAAAATCCACACCACTGCATGAAATACTATGAACTTGGCCCTGGTACAACAGATGTTAAGATTTCTCCATTCCTTGGCCAGTACCCTGTTTGAATTACTGCACATACAATGGCAGCATCATTGTTAATTGTCTTTATGTCCAACCTGCTCCCCGGGGTAAGTCTTGTCCAAGAGTCTTCAAACATCCAGCACTGGCACTGGGAACAATGTAGAAGCCTTTTGAATTAACTATTTCCCACATTTAGAACCTTACATGTACTTACAGGAGATATGTATTTATGTAAAGAAACATACCATTGTGTTCGATAAATAACACATTACTGGTTTCTCATTTCTCTTCCGTAGGTTTCACCTTGCTATGACCTTGCACCTCTGCTGAACCAGTATGCTCTTGGTTTGTCAGTCCAGCTCAGAATCACCTCTTTGAAACTCATTGGGCTACACTAAAGCCTTCATGGTGTGAAAAATTAAAATGTGTAAGGCATTGCTTTTAACTTCCCTAGAGTTAACACTGAAAGGCAAAGTAGCTGTGGCCAAGTTATTTGTAGATCATTTC
The DNA here is from genome assembly GCA_037013535.1 of Intellagama lesueurii. Classification (NCBI taxonomy): domain Eukaryota; kingdom Metazoa; phylum Chordata; class Lepidosauria; order Squamata; family Agamidae; genus Intellagama; species Intellagama lesueurii. The sequence goes on from JBAJHW010000005.1 coordinate 162,446,570, forward strand.
TTCTGTTTTCATAGCACCATCTAAAAGGAAAAGTTTGATTTAAATAGAAATTAAATTAAAACATACAAAAGTAATGGCTACAACGATGCCAAGCTAAAGTTGTACCTTTGTTTAGCCTGAGTCTTGTTGGTTTATCAGTAACAATGGAATAGTAATCTGTGTTTTTTTCCAGCAAATAAACTCATACTAAACCTGATCATGATGTCTATGAATTTTGATGCTGATAGTGTCAAAAGAGACTCTTGCTACATATAACAGCTTCTGCATGTACAGATGTGCAGTCTTCTATGCACAACTTTATTTTTGTGGGCTACCACTCATATTAAGGGACTCTAAGTGTATGCAGAAATTGGAACTTATGAGAAATAAATATCAAATCATTATAATTAAATACTGCACAACTTTAGCATAGTAAGTCACAACTATTACAGGCCTATCCATGGAGCTTAAAGAACTTAGGCCCATTGAATCAATGGAACCTAGAGAGGAGTTGACTCACCAAATTGCACTTGGTCTATTCCAGTATGAATTACTATGGTAAGTAAAAGCAACGGAAGTGGGCTGCTGTAACAAGATTACAGCCAGTGATTTCTTATCTTAAGGCAATTCACTGCCAAAATTTACTCCATTTGTATTATGCTAGCATAATTAGTCAAGAGGATTCAAGCCATGGTCTGTTTTGCAACAAATAAGGTAAAACTAAGGGTTTAATCAGACAAGAAAATAGCACACATTTGGGACCACTGTGAACTATTTCCCAGCAATTGCACAACATATGGACAACAGCAATCTAGACCAACCCCAATTTGTGCCATGCTGGAACTTTTTGGTTACTTTTCTTCCTTTCTTTTGGTTACTTTTCTTTCTTTCTTTCTTTCTTTCTTTCTTTCTTTCTTTCTTTCTTTCTTTCTTTCTTTGTGGGGAGGAGCTATGCTGGAGTGATGCCCAAATGGACAAAAGGGTTGTTTTAAGGGAAGTCAATCCCAGGAAGAGACCCTTTCTGGATCAATCAGGCACAACCTTTTCTTGCCATCTATTGGCATCCTAAGTCACATTATACAGTAACTTAATACTGTAACAGCTTGCCTCCTTTTACAGTGTAACTGTAACTATTTCTGTAAATTTCCTAGTTATCAGAAATTTATTTATTTTATTTATTTATTAGATTTATATACCACCCATCTAGAACGTGTCTACTCTGGGCGGTTTACATATAATATATAAAAATAAACTAAGATAAAATCCAGATTAATCCAAGATGGGAAAGGGAAAAAAAAGAGTGGGGAAAAAAAGAAAAGAAATGTATGGCTTCACTGTTTAGGTGTGTTTTGTACTATAAGCCAGTGGTTAGTATGGTATGTGTTAACTAATTAGTTGCTTTTAACTACAAAAAAGCAAAAACAGAGAGAATGAGAGAGAGAGAGAGAGTTCCTTGGCAACTAATTAGTTACTATTAAATAAGAAAAAAAAGTAAAAGCACATTACTTGGTAAAATTGTGACTATAATAGTAACTAATTACCCTTGGAGCCCTTGGACATATAATTATGAATAAGTACTTTTAATACAACTCTCTGAGTTTTGCATGTACATGCTTGCAAATAATTTTAGCAGATAATTATAATCTTTTCCATGTTTTCATGTTTTAATCTTTTAATTTTATTTTAAATTATATATTGTTTAATTTGTCTTTTAATATTTAACTTCATAGGCATCCTTCAGTCTCGAGAGACTATGGTAACGTGCTCTGTATGGAGGACTTGGAACAGCGTCTAGTGTTTCGACGCTGTATGCGAAGCTGGAGTAAAATAATATGGAGGATAAGCTGTTACCCAAGCAGCAAATCCCCCCTCTCCACGTTGCTGAAATAGTCCAATGGAAAGGCAAGAGCCAATACAACTGGTTCCAGCGACGTCGCAGGAGTTGACAGAACGACACGAACTGCCTCCGGGACTCCGGCTCCGGGTTTTGCCTCGAGGTTGACTCCTGAAGCCTTTTCCATCAGTGGATATAGCCACAAGGCAGTGGAGGTTTGAAATCGGAGTTTTCCTTCTCCTAGATGGGCTGCCTCCCAGGGCTGACGAGTCCCATCTACCCGGCCTGCTCCCCCACGGCATGGACGACGATGGTGGCACCTCAGTGGGGGTTTGAAGTCGGAGTTTTCCTTCTCCTAGATGGGCTGCCTCCCAAGGCTGATGAGTCCCACCTACCTGGCTTTTAAGGATATTTAACTTATTGTGTTTTTAATTGTGTGAATTTTAAAGCTGTGAGCCTCCTTGGGTCTCTTGTTGGGAGAATTATGGCATACAAATAAAACTAATAATAATAATTGTGTCTAGACATCCTTCCAAACAAATACTGAATGTGAAGGTGTAGTTTTTCTCTGTTTGAATGTCTCAGTATTCTGCTTTACCAGACGATCCTATTATATTATGAGTGAAGGGGCAAATTCTTTCTACCCATTTTCTTGGTACAAAACATAATTTGATAAAGTACTATCAGTTCCTCTTCAACACCATTTCTTCATACGGGAGCAGTTCCACCCCCTAGATCACCCAGGGTGTCCTTTTCTGTGCCTTCTCCTGCATTACAGTCTCCTTTTTGAGATGCAGTGACCAGAACTATACACTGTATTCCAAGTGTAGTTGCACCATTGATTTGTTTGTCTGATGCCTGAATGAACAGTGGGTATAAATGTGCTTCTTTGCTCTCCACCCCCACAGTTTATCCCTTTGCAGCAATGCAATGATTGAACCTGGTCAGCCATGTAGGTTGTTAACACAGGTAGTGTGTACTCCTGTACTGGCTGAAACAGCAGAACCTGCTTTGAAATGCCTACATACTTTCTTGTTGCCGAGGTCTTTTTCTCATACTTCAGACTTGTTTGCATTATAACTTTTTAAACAGTATGGGACTCTTGATTAGTAGCGCTTTTGAATTACTGAAAGGCTGTGTAACATTTAATTAGTCTTTATCTTTACAAGTAATAAAATGAGTACCTTTTGCTAAAAGAATGCAGTCTCCAGAGTGCCACTGGAAAACAGCACATTTTTGATTCTGTATTCAAACAGCTATCAAACAGATTGTAATTTTAGCTTCATTATTTGGCTAATTCACATTTCTTTAAAAGACACATGAAAAGAAGCTTATAAATATTGCAACAAAGCAACGTGGAGTCAACAACTAAAAGGGGTTTCAAAGCTGACAGAATGGGATAATACTTTTTAAGAAAACACACAAAAACACACAAACAAAAGTTCATACCAGCTGAAACCATGTTGCGTCAACTAATGTACAAGTCTAAACAAACATAGTGGACCTTCCCTATGTTTAAACATCACCATAATGAAATAGCCTTAACCTGATGGTTCACAAGCAATTGCATATTCCACTTTCAAAATGAGTGTTCAGTGTTTTTCAGCCAGTGTAACTGATGAAAGTATTATGTTGGAAGCATTTTTGGAAAAAGAGTAGCCAATGAGGGTTAATGTGAAATGCATTGAAAGGGGAGTGTAGGAGGTAAAAAGAAAATTAAGAGGCATATTCTGGTCTTCCATTTTTCCACTAGAAATAATGCCCAATATATTACAAACAAATGAAAGCCAAATTCCACAAAGATATTCCTCACATGGGAGCTGTTCCAGCCCCTTGATCACCCAGGTTGTCCTGTCCTGTATCTTTTTCAGCTCTACAGTCATCACAAAGATCCATATCGTAACAATGATTGTAACTAAAGACTAGGTATCCCATTAGTGTAGATAGCATCTTGATCTAGAGTGGGTTTTGTGGCCATGTTCTTCTGTCTGTAAGAGTAGGCAGATCTCAAGAAATTAAGGAGGTCAATTTTTTTTTACCAATTTCTCTCCACACCACCACAGTCTTTAGCAGCCAATTTCCTCTATAACAAGCTGCTGTTAAAGATGTAGGGGACAGAAGTTTCTTTTTTCAAGAAGTGTAACATGCGGGGTCATTGTATTGTATAGAAGCTTTATGAAGTAATCCTGGGATGAGAAGATTTGATAAAAGGTGGAGAAGAGAAAGAAGGCTTTGTTTAATTGGAGAAAGGAAGGAAGGAAGGAAGGAAGGAAGGAAGGAAGGAAGGAAGGAAGGAAGGAAGGAAGGAAGGAAGGAAGGAAGGAAGGAAGGAAGGAAGGAAGGAAGGAAGGAAGGAAGGGAGGGAGGGAGGGAGGGAGGGAGGGAGGGATTGAAATCCACTGAAATCCACAAACATTAGCAGAGCTTAAACAAAAAAGAAGATTCAACAAAGCCTGGCTCCCAGCACTGAAAAATACAGCCTGCAAAAGGTCAACGAACTCTACCCAGCCACAAGGACTGGTGATCACTGCACACAAAAGACTAGCTAACGACACCCATCCATCACAGTGACAAACCATCTCCCACCCCCCTTATTACAACAATACACCCATAACAAAAAACACCCTGATCACCATAATCACCCAATTTCCTGAAAATGACAAAAAGCTGATCCCACAGCTACAAATACTCAACTATCCCATACACTACACCAGAACACAGACAGAGTTCTAACTCCTCTCCTCTGAAGATGCCAGCCACAGAGACTGGCTAAACGTTAGGAAGAAAAACCTTCAGAACATGGCCAAACAGCCTGAAAAACCTACAACAACCAAAGAAAGAAAGAATTATAACTGCATGACAGTGCAGTTACGACACTGCAACAGAGCAAATCAACATTCTACAGGCATTTCTAAAAATGGGGGCAGCCTAAACAAAACATTATAAAAAAACTGAAACAGGGATGCAGATCAGCACCAAAGCTTGGCACAGTTCTTAACAAACAGTCTTTTCTTCCTCTGTGCCAAATTTGAGAACCTTTGGAAGAAGAGTTTTCAAGTTATGATATTTTAAATATAGAACTAAACTAGACCATATAAATTGAAAATACCAATCTTGCTTGAAAGAGAGTGGTTGGCTCTAACAGCATTTTTTTATTTTGGAAAGAATCCAGGCTGCAGGGGCTGAAATATTGATCCTCAAAAAGGCCTTTCAAAAGGGAAAAATAGCCACTTTGTTATAACACCAAGCATGTGTGGTATTGGCTTGCCAGAAAGAGTTTCATGAAATGATAGGTTATATACATTCCTGGTCAACATAAAAAAAACTAAGATCATGGCCACTGGTCCCATCACCTCCTGGCAAATAGAAGGGGAAGATATGGAGGGAGTGACAGATTTTACCTTCTTGGGCTCCATGATCACTGCAGATGGTGACAGCAGTCACAAAATTAAAAGACGCCTGCTTCTTGGGAGGAAAGCAATGACAAGCCTAGACAGGGGAGCATTGTCTAGGCTTGTCAGCATCTTAAAAAGCAGAGACATCACCTTGCCGACAAAGGTCCACATAGTCAAAGCTATGGTTTTTCCAGTAGCAATGTATGGAAGTGAGAGCTGGACCATAAAGAAGGCTGACCGCCGAAGAATTGATGCTTTTGAATTGTGGTGCTGGAGGAGACTCTTGAGAGTCCCCTGGACTGCAAGGAGAACAAACCTATCAATTCTGAAGGAAATCAACCCTGAGTGCTCACTGGAAGGACAGATCCTGAAGCTGAGGCTCCAATACTTTGGCCATCTCATGAGAAGAGAAGACTCCCTGGAAAAGACCCTGATGTTGGGAAAGTGTGAAGGCAAGAGGAGAAGGGGATGACAGAGGACGAGATGGCTGGACAGTGTCATTGAAGCTACCAACATGAATTTGACCCAACTCCGGGAGGCAGTGGAAGACAGGAGGGCCTGGCGTGCTCTGGTCAATGGGTCACAAAGAGTTGGACACGACTTAACAACTAAACAACAACAAATACATTCCTGGGGGCAGATATTTGGAGAGTTGCAGGGCAACTAAGGTCACAGAAACAGTCAAAAGAAAGGTTTTCTTTTAAAAATATATTAAAAGAACAGGTTTGCTTTAAAGAAAGTAATGACATGAAAGTTCTCTAGAAAGGGAGATGTTTTGCCATGTATTTTCAAGATATTAGCATACAATTGTGTATTTATTTATTTATTTATTTATTTATTTATTTATTTATTTATTTATTTATTTATTTATTTATTTATTTTATTGGATTTCTACTCCGCCCATCTAGACCAAAGGTCTACTCTGGGCGGCATTACAAATTTAAAAAGTTAAACCAATAAACATGCACTATAAATCCAAGATGGTAAACTGTGAATTTAAGATAGAACAGGAGGGAAAGCCTGCCCAAATAGCCAAGTCTTGACTTTGCTTCTGAAGACACCCAGAGAGGGAGCCAGGCGGATCTCCACAGGCAAGTTGTTCCAGAGGCGAGGGGCCACTGCCGAGAAGGCCCGGTTCCTCATTCTTTCCTTCCAGACCTCCCTCGGCATTAGGCCCCTCAGCCACCTGGCCTGGCTGGAACAAGTGACTCTAGCAGAACTGGGAGGGAGGAGGCGCTCTGCCAGATATCGAGGTCCTAAACCATTTAGGGCTTTGTATGTCATTGCTAGGACTTTGAAATCAGCACAGAAACGAATGGGCAGTCAATGCAAGGCAGCCAGCGTGGGGAAAATATGTTGGTACCTTTTCGCCCCTGTAAGAAGTCTGGCTGCCATATTCTGCACCATCTGGAGTTTCCGTGTCAGTCTCAAAGGCAGCCCCACATAGAGCGCATTACAGTAGTCTAATCTCGAGACTACGAGTGCATGGACCAAAGTGGTGAGTGCCCCCACATCAAGATAGGGACGCAGCTGGGCAATCCGCCGAAGATGGAAGTGTGTGGAATGGACCACTGATGCCATCTGGGTTTCCATGGTGAGCGCTGGGTCCAGATGTACACCCAAACTGCAAATGTCACTCTTGGTGGTAAGAGTTACCCCCCCAAAAGAGAGGGAGTTTCCCAAACCACTGATGTCTGGGGCACCCACCCGAAGGACTTCTGTCTTGCCCGGGTTCAGCCTCAGTCCATTCTCCTGCATCCATTGCTGAACGGCCTCCAGGCAGCGTTCAAGGGACAAAACAGCATCCACTGTTGTTGGAAAAAAGGAGATGTAGAGCTGAGTATCATCAGCATACTGATGACACGAAGCCCCACATCCCCTGATGACCCCTTCCAGCGGCCTCATATAGATGTTAAACAGCATTGGAGAGATGATCGAGCCCTGCGGAACCCGACAATTGAGGCTCCACAGGGCCGAGAAACTCTCTCCAATCTGCACTCTCTGGGAACGGTCCTCCAAGAAGGAACGGAGCCAGGCAAGAGCCAGGCCACCAATTCCCAACTCAGAGAGCCTCGCCAGGAGGATACTGTGGTCGACGGTATCAAAGGCGACTGAGATGTCAAAGAGGACCAGCAGAGACATTTTGCCCCTGTCGGCCTCCCTCAATAGGTCATCAAACAGGGCGACCAATGCCGTTTCTGTACCGTGGCGCGGCCTGAAGCCCGACTGGAATGGATCCAGGGCATTGGTTTCATCCAGAAGAGCCTGCAATTGGTCGGCCACCACCCTCTCAACTTTCTTGCTAAGGAAAGAAACATTGGCTACGGGCCTATAATTACCAATATCATCCACCGCCAAGCTCCGTTTCTTCCTAATGGGCCTAATGAGTGTCTCCTTGACACTCTCCTCCTGGAGAGACCCATTAATTATTGCCGTAGCCCATTCAGATGTTATAGGCCTGGCTGCTTTGATTAGCCAGGCCGGGCAAGGGTCAAGGGAGGAGGTGGTGGCGCGACAGCGATCAAGCACTCTGTCCACCATGTCTGACGTCACAGGCTGAAAGTGATTAAGTCTCATCGGGCAAGATGGAGTGCTGGACTTCTCTGCTCAATCCACTGTTTCCAAATAGGGGGTAAGATCCCAGCGGATGGCCTCCGCTTTTGATTTTTAAAAGGCTGCAATTTGGTCAGGTGAGATGCTAGTGGGAGGCCAGTCACTATGACCAACTCCAGATAGATCGCGAACTATACGGAAGAGTTCCGCCTGCTGATTAGAAGCTTCGCTTATCTGGACAGCAAAGGAAGATCAACTAGCAGCCTTTACCTTAGATTGGTAAAGGTTAGTTGCAATCCTGACAGCTATTTGATTATTTTCCATCGGGTTACACCTCCATATGTGCTCTAGCCTTCTCCTATTTCGCTTCATTGATCGCAGCTCCTGGTTGAACCAGGGTGAACAGCGATCTCTGCGCTGGAGAGGGTGTTTAGGTGCAATCGTGTCAACAGCCCTGGTGGCAGCAGCAAGCCAGCTATCAACCAGAGCCTCAACAGGAGCGCCAGTCAAATCAGGCGGAATCCCTCTCATGGTATCCTGGAATTCTATAGGATCCAGTAACCTTCGAGAGCGAACCATTAAAACAGGTCCTTGCTCCCCGCAGGGAGGAAGAGCCACTGTAAGGTTGCATTTGATCAGGCGGTGATCCGACCATGACAAGGGGACAGACACTAGGTCAGTCACCATCGGACCACACTCACTCTGCTCTTTGGAGAACACCAGGTCCAGCGTATGGCCACCCACATGGGTGGGGCCGTTGACATGTTGGGACATGTCCAAGGAGGCCATGGTCTCCAAGAACTCAAGAGCCGGACCAGAAACCTCCGCCTCCGCATGTATGTTGAAGTCACCCAAGACCAGAAGCCTCGGGGACCCCAACAGTGCCGCAGAGACAAAGTCCGCCAGCTCCGGTAAGGAAATGGCTGGGTCGTGGGGAGCACGGTAACCCAGCAAGATCCCAATACCATCCCTGGCCCCAATCGACACATGGAGGACCTCTAGACCCGTCGTTGCCGCTGCAGAGCGCCTAACAACCTCCAGGGTATTCTTGTACACAATGGCTACTCCCCCCTGACCCTCCAGTCTACCCTGGTGTTGGACTGCATAACCGGGAGGACAGGCAAGAGTCAGGGGAACACCCCCTTCCCTGCCCATCCATGTTTCGGTTATGCATGCCAGATCTGCATCCTCCTCCAGGATCAGGTCTTGTATAATCTGGGATTTATTTGATACAGATCTGGCATTCAACAACACCAGGTTTAGAGTGGAGGGCCGGCTGAATTGACTACCTTGAGTCTGGAAGGAGGTCACAGTGCCAGAACAATGAACAGATTTCAAGCATCTGTTCACTGTTCTTCTGGAACGAATGGCTACTGCACCTATACCATACCTCCCTCTGCCAGAGATCACCCTGATGTTGGAGAGACCCCCTCTGGAGAGAGGCATATTCAAAAAATTTCCCTTACCTTAAAAGGAAGGATAGCAGTTATGTTTTGTTCTAGCACTTTCAGTAAGAATTCTCTTCGGATTTTTGAGAGGAAACAATCCCCACACATAAGTTGTCAAAGGAGAAGTCTGTTCTAGGTCTGTGGCAATGTGAATATTTGACCCTGTCAATCAGGACTTAATTAGCTGACTCTTAGCTAACTTTTTAAATTTTTTTAACTCCTTCATCGGCAAAGTTTATGGGATTATTGCTTGCAAGGGGATTCTGTGTCTGGCTGTGAAAATGTAAACACAAAAAATATTTGCATGAGAAGTGATTCAGTGACAAAAAAAAAAGGGAGTCAATCTCTGGGATTTTCCTCTGCTTGTCTCTTTGTGAATGGTAATGAGCACATAAGGGTATCCTGTAGACCATCTTGACTGCTGACATGAGCGTCATCAATATTCAGGCTGCCTTTTGCTATGTGAAGCTTGGGATCTTTTTTTCTGCTGGCATGATATTATGTAGCAATAATGATGCTGATATGATGATACTACTGTTTCCATGTTTCTTCTTCTTCTTCCTTCTCCAATACAAAATTTATTTATTAATTGGCTGTCAGATTTTTCTAAACTACTGAGCCTCTTTCAAATCTCAATACATAATGTCAAACTAAAATTTCTCCTAAACCAGAAGAAAGTCTTCTCGGAACACCTTAAAGTCATACCCAATTTTTCCCTGAGAGACTAGTTTGGTCTCTGGAAAGACCTGGGGGCAGAAATGTGAGCTTCCCTACCTCCATAATCTCCATCTTGATAAAACTATATGTGTTGAATATAGCCATTACAAAGGGTTGGGGGACTTCTTTTAAGTTTAGGTTCTTAAGAATTTAGCAGATTTACCTCCCACATTTCGAGGTCCTGCTGTTGGACTTGTTACCTTTCTTTTCGTAGACTATTTTAACATCAAATTTTTACATAGTTAATTCCCTATGGTTGTTGCTTTCATATCCTTTTCAATGTCTTTTAATATCCTTTTAAAACATGAGTGTTTTAATATTGCCATGTTTGATAGCCTTTAATGGTTAAAATAAGGGACGTGGTGGCGCTGCGGGTTAAACCGCAGAAGCCTCTGTGCTGCAGGGTCAGAAGACCAGCAGTCGTAAGATCGAATCCACGCAACGGAGTGAGCTCCCGTCGCTTGTCCCAGCTCCTGCCCACCTAGCAGTTCGAAAGCATGCAAATGCAAGTAGATAAATAGGTACCACCTCGGTGGGAAGGTAATGGCGTTCTGTGTCTAGTCGCGCTGGCCACGTGACCATTGAAACTGTCTTCGGACAAACGCTGGCTCTGCGGCTTGGAAACGGGGATGAGCACCACCCCCTAGAGTCGGACACGACTGGACTAAATGTCAAGGGGAACCTTTACCTTTACCTTACCTAATGGTTAAAATGCTTTGTTTTATTCCTCTTTATTTTAAAGAGATGGGTGAGCCACTTTGAGCCCCTCTATTGGGGAGAAAGGTGCATAAAAATGCAATAAATAAATAGTAAATAAACAAGCTTGAGGTTTCAAAGATCTAAATGCAGTGTTCAATTAGAGGATGAGATTCTATACTACCTGTGCCAGTAGCATTAGCACATTTTTTGTTGACTTTGATTTGAGAGATGGGAAGAAGACAGGGCAAGATACATATAGCTGGTATTCTGGGGCTTGGGTAGACACAGTGAAGAAAGAAATAATCATGTTGCAAGAGTATGCAATACCTTTATAGACCACTAAAAAAAAAACCATACAGTCTGCTAGCTTTCATGGACCAGTGGACCCCTGTCCACTTCACCAGGCATATACCAGTGTGAAGAACTTAAAGTCCAAAAGGTAATGGCGAGATGGATTTTGCCAGGCACATTTTTCTTAGGAAAGATGTAAACTGTATTAGAACTGTTGTTTTAAAGTTACAGCTGAGGCAGTTGTGTTTTGGAACAACTATGTTTGTTATAAAGCTATATGTATGTGTTTGGATACAGTGTGAAAAGGCACAAATAAAAAATCACTTAATTTTTACAGGAGCAGAAATAGAAAGGTTATAAATGAGCTAATTAAATTTACTCTTTAAAATTGCAGAGTAATACAGGTTTAAAATCAAATGACTTTTTCCACACAAAAGCACGTAATTATTGTTTAATGTGTGTACAAAACAAGAAGCAGTGAAGGTACTTAATGAAGAGTAGGAGCAAGCAAACAATAGTAGTGACTGACACTGATGTTACCCGTGTTGCTTATTATTTGATATAATGAGTTTACGTAATAAATTATAGTACCTGTGTTTCCATTTGAACTCCTTGCATTTAATACCAACGTCTCCACATTTTAAAAATTCCTTTGAGGAGCAGGCTTACGAAGGAGTAAATGCTATCAAATCAGGGAAATCAGCCAATAACATGCAGAGAATGTTGCCATTAGCATGCCAATAGGAAAGTCACAAGCGCAATGTTTAATTTACTTTTAAGACTGGTTTTAGAACACTTTGTGTACCTGGTTACTAGAAATCACCAAAGAATTTCAGAAGATCAGGCTGTGCTTTATAGACCACAGCAAAGTCATTAACTGTGGATTATGAGAAACTACGGGTTGTTCTGAAATACATAAACTGTATTTGGACAAGTAACTACCATTAGGACAGTACAGGGAGAGACAGAATAGTTTCCTATAGGCAGAGGTGTCAGACAAGGGTGCATTTTATCCCCATATTTGTTCGATCTGTACACAGAATGTATCATACAGAAAGTCAGACTAGATTCAGATGAAGGAGGAGTGAAAATTGATGGAAGAAACACCAGTCAATTAAGATATGCCGATAACACTGTCTTGCTGGCAGAAAGCAGCAAGGACTTGAAATAACTTTTAATGAAAGCGAAAGAAGAGCAAAAACAGGACTGCAGTTGAACATCAAGAAGACAAAAATCACGAGTATAGAAGAATGTTGATGATGAAGAAATTGAAATTGTTAAAGTTTTTGTATACCTTCGTTCAATCATCAATGAAATGGAGATTGCATTCAAGAAATCAGAAGACAACCAAGACTCAGAAGGGCAGCAATGAAGGAACTAGAAAAGATTATCTAGTGAAATGGAGAGGAAGACTGAGATCATTCACACTATCATATTTCCAATCACCACATATGAGTGTGACAGCTGGACAGTAAAAACAAAAAACAAAACAAAGAAACAAAACAAAGAAACAAACAAAAACAACACCACTGACTGGAAAAAAAATATTCATTTGAAATATGATGCTGAAGGACAGCTTTGTGGATACTCTGGACTGCCAGAAAGATGAACAACTGGGTTTTAGAGGAAACCAAGCCTGAAATATCTCTGGAGGCAAAAGAGACAATCTGACATTGTCATATTTTAGGCACATAATAAGAAGACAGGATTCTCTGGAAAAGACAATAATCAAGGGAAATGTTGAAGACAGCAGGAAAAGAGAAAGACCAACTATGACATGGATTGACTCCCTAAAGGAAGTCACAGGATTGAGTTTGTAAGAGTTGAACAGGGCTGTTGACAACAAGACATGTTGGAGATCTCTCATTCATAGGGTCACCATAAGTCGGGGCAACTTGATGGCTCATAACAACTACAATACGTTGAGGGCCACAGGTTTCCCATTCTTAATTAATTGATTAGAGAGGCTTCAAAAAAGAGTTCAGTAAAGCCACTGCTAGGGTAATTATGACATAGATCCACCATCCAGCAAATGAATAATTTGATAATGATGTCTCCTAACTCTATCATTGCATGCAACACGGTATTTCAAGCTACTCATTGTGATAATACATGAATTTTCTGAAAACTTTGTCTGTTAAAGCTAAATGTGTTTTACTAGTACAGTCATAAGTAAGTACTGGTGCATTTAAGAGAGCTTACATCTATCCCTGTAGCATCATCAAAAAGGGAAAATGTATCACTTTAGAAGATGGTAAAGGTGACAGAGATTTGTATAAAATTTACATGTGTTAATTTGTGTTCATAGTTATACACACAGAAACAATTTTATATGCTTTAAGCAAAAATGCAGTACACATCACATAAAGATTGTGATCTGATGACCTCTGAGCCTAGGCCACATTGTCTGCTGTCCAAGTGATAAATGTTCACTGGCTAGAATAACAAAAAAAATTAAAAAAAAAATAAAAAATAAAAAATAAATCACACAATTTGTCATGTTGGTTTAAGCTGTCTCAGCTGGATGGGGCATTTCACTGAAGAATTTGTATGCCCTCAAGTCCTTACCTCCAATTGAGAACAAGACAAAGAATTTCTCCCCCATCCCCCCACCTCAGTCACAGTGTTTTTAATTTCTGTCCAATGTCTCTAATGTTGGTTTTCTCTGAGAAACAAAGCACAGACAAACAAATCAAGCAATGAAGAATGGTTGATTGTTAGGAAAGAAGCCTACACCCACTTAGTGCTTCAAATTCTTAAAGCAAATGTCCTGATTTTGAATAATTCACACAGTTTCTACTATTGTTGAATAGCAATTTTGTACAAAAAAAACCCAAGTTTTTTTTTAAAAAAAATTCTGCAAAAATTGTGTGTGTGTGTGTGTGTGTGTGTGTGTGTGTGTGTGTGTGTGTGTGTGTGTGTGTGTGTGTGTGTGTGTGTCCAAAACATCAGTTTTGCTCATGCAAGAACTCTATCAAAAGTCGCAGGAACTTCATCCTCAATGTCACAGGGAGGAGAAGATCCTTCAATTCCTCATCTTTGCCTTCAAAGACGTGACAAGCCAGAATTTACATCTCTATTTGTGAAGAACTTCAAGTTCCTTGCTCTCCCTGCACGAGAATCTTTATCTTAAAATGTGATTTGGACTACAAAACAGAGTACTGCCCTGTAAAGTGCTGTCAACTCTGAAGTAGGGGAAAAGGTTAGTATGCATAGGATTCTACACATGCCACTATGAACTAACCCAGCCATAATGGGTGGACACTGACTCCAAAGCCATATCCCTGCTCTTTTTTCCTTCATCAGTCTAGCTAACTAATTTCAGTGACTTTATTGCTAATAAAAGTTGGAACACAGCTTTGAGTCAGTACATTATTGGATACAAACAGAGTTCAACATTTTTGAAAGGTCACCCAAGATCAAAGGAAAAAAATGCCATTATGCAGGGCATTATATAGGGCATGGTAAAATTCTTTACATGGGCAAAGGTCATAAGAAAATCTGCTGAAAAACTAAGGGCAAAGAGCTGCATTCTAACATCCATGAACCTCTATCTAATCAATATTTCTTTCCTTTGAAGCTAATTTAAGTAAAAGCTATAGCCACATTATAACTTACCCCATCTGCTAACATTATTTTGAAACTGTTTAAAGTTCTTATAAATCAGGATTTCATTGCTGTTAACACATTGCAGAAAGCAGATAAAGCAGCAGAAAAAAAAATGTAATGAAATAGAAAACCCAGTCTGGCAAGGCAATTTAGGGCAAACAAATACATCAGAACGTTGGCTTAAGATGTACCGGTGAACTGTGCACAAAAAAGCTTTGGTATTCTACCTTTTCTAGTTATTGCTCCTTAAATTATAGCCTATGGTGCATCAGGAAGGGAAAGTTCTGGTGAACAAATAAACTAGTTATTTATTCCCTACTAATTGTACCTTAATAAACCCCAACACTCCTATTGGTCTAAATACAAATAATTCCTTTTGTTTCCTTCCGTATCATTACAGTCAGGGTAGACTAATAATGTAATTGGATCTAGCAGGTTTGGCTCTTCACTATTTTGTTATGGTAAGAGCAAACTTGTGGAAACTTGCCAGGGTTTTCTAGGTATAACATATTCAGAAGTGGCTCACTAACATCTTCTGGTGGCACTCTAGAACTATATAGCCTACCCAAGGCTACACAGGCTGCTTTTTTTTTACCAGGAGGCACAGTAGAGAAACAGAAACCGAACCCTGGTTCTGCAGTCAGGTATTCCAACTCACTGAGCAATCCAGTTGGCATACTATTCAGAAACTGCAAGTATACTAGAATGGAGCATCTATGTGTGTTTTTTCTTTTTTTAAAAAATCAGCAATACACGCACACACACAGAGAGAGAGAGAGAGAGGGAGGGAGGGAGAGGGAGAGGGAGAGAGAGAGAGAGAGAGAGAGTGAAATGGGGGGGACAACCCACTGGATCTTGAGAGACAGAGAAGGGCTTCCTAGAAGATCTTTAAAAGCAGATGGACTTGGGCATCATCAGCACACTGGTGGTAAGGTAAAGGTAAAGGTTCCCCTTGACAAATGTCCAGTCGTGTCTGACTCTAGGGGGCAGTACTCATCCCCGTTTCCAAGCCGTAGAGCCAGTGTTTGTCCGAAGACAGTTTTCGTGGTCACGTGGCCAACGCGACTAGACACGGAACGCCGTTACCTTCCCACTGTGGTGGTATCTATTTATCTACTCGCATTTTTACATGCTTTCGAACTGCTAGATTGGCAGGAGCTGGGACAAGCAACGGGAGCTCACTCCGCCGCGTCGATTCGAACTGCTGATCTTTCGACCTTGCAGCCTAGAGGCTTTGCGGTTTAACCCGCAACACCACCACGTCCCTAGCACACTGGTGGTGCCAGACCACAAAATTCTGGACAGCCTCTTTCAGGTTTTTCATGTATATGTGAAATATTATGGGGAATCATGGAACCCTGAGATACTCCACAGGTCAAGGTATTGAACAGGAGTCCCCCAGCACCACTACCATTCACAAAGTGACACTATGCAAGGGAAAATCCCAGAAGCTGACTCCTTTTTTCATCAGTTCACAACTTCTCACCCAAACACAAAGCAATTGTCAGGGCTCTTTTTCAACAAGTGTGAATAATAGTGAGCAGAAGAGGGTATCCTGTAGACCATCTTGACTGCTGTCATTGGTGTTGTCAACATTCAGGCTGCCCTTTGCTATGTAAAGCTGGTCATCCTTTTTCCTGCTGGCAACACGGGCATGATATTTTGCAGCAATATTGGGCCATTTCCTGGCTTTTTGAATCATGGGCACAGAAGCACAATATCCCACATTCATAAACCGGAGGTATTTTTAAGAATTGAATTGCTTCTAATATAGTCCACTATGCAAAGTCAGTATTGGAGAAAGCTGCCTTTTCAGTTAGTAAATAATTTTTAGGAGAAACAAATGGGGATAAAAAGCATTTTTCAGTCTCTGTGTTATGCAGAACACAGTAGTCTTACCACGGTCTTTGCATTTCCCTTTCTTATTTGAACATTACAAAACAAAAGGACTCTAAGAAATCAGGAAACCTTTCAGTGAAATACCTTCCCTCTCAACTTTTTTTCAGGATGTGTTTTAAAAGCAAACTAAATAAACTACTAATTGCAGCAACAATAGTCCATCAGATTGAGAACTTGTGAAGGTCATAGAATATAGCTGACAGGAGGATGTGAACTCATGACATGCAGCAGTAGCAATTTTAGACTGCCCATGCCTGCTATATACAACTGAGTTCATGGTTATTAGTAAGTAATAGGGTAGCTGTGGAAAAAAATAACCCTCTGGTGTTCCTGCCATCATGTCAGATTCAATAAGGAAAAAAGATCAAAAGCTGCAATTAAGAATAAGCCATGGTGTGATGAGTCTTACTGACAGCATCATATGAAGACTCTAAATTCTGATATGTATATCTCCTATTTCTATTAACCAGAAGTCAACATATTTTGGCTTGATTTACTGGTCATCCTCAATCAGCCACTTTTCCTTCCATGTATTTTGATAGTCAGACTATCACATCTTTCTTTCTTTCTTTCTTTCTTTCTTTCTTTCTTTCTTTCTTTCTTTCTTTCTTTCTTTCTTTCTTTCTCTTTCTTTCTTTCTTCAGAGGTGCCACCCCACACTGTGAAAGATGTATCTCTCATGGCGTTTGATTTCATGATTTTCCTCTTGCATTTAGCATGTCCTGTTTTGTGACTGGTGAGCGGAATGTTTGAGTGTTGAAGTATACAACTCTGGGAAAATTATGTTGTGGGAGGAAAAATAGGCTAATTGTATGGAATATGCATTCTTCTTAATGTCTAATATGCCTCTCAGTCATCTTCAAAGGAAGGAGTGACTCTTACCTCTCCACCCCACTCCAGTTCCTCTATGACCAGAGTGGTCATGGAAGATTCCAGTGAAGTATACCTTCAGATAAATATTATTGTCTATTAAATGGATATGAGAACTATGTCTTTCCATGATGCCATCTGGAGATTTTACTTTAGGGACCCTAATTTTCCACCATTGGACTATATCACATCTCAAGTTCCACATGAGCATTGTAGATCTGTTATGTCACCACCACTATCTTTGTGTAGCATGCCGGGGGGGAAAGACTGTAGTTCAGTAGAAGAACACATTCTTCAGAAGAGTGCCACTTTAATCCTCTGCACCTTCTGTTATGACTCAGCAACTTATGTCTGAAACCTCTACGGAACTACTGACAGTCATTGGTCAAAATCCTATTGTGCAAGTACATCTGTGGAAGGCAAATGACATAACTCGCAGTGGCTTCTCAATGACGAGCTAGAGTCTGCACTTGGATTTTCTGGTACAACAGAGAAGCTGTGAATTATGCTGTTTGCCTTCCACATGTGCACCTTATTCAATAGGATTTGGGCCAACACCTACTCATTTAGAGTATTTGTTGACAACAATGCCTTGGGTTCTTATTAAGGAAAAAGGCAGAATGAAAATACTTTTAAATAAATAGATGTACCAAAGGTCTCACTTAGTAGAAGGTAGGTTTCTTTTTTCTAGTCAGCAAGTTTCTTAAGTAAAAGTTGAACTAATATGAATAATTACTCTGATAGAGTAATATTTCATTATGTGAAGTAATTAATTGGGGAAAAAAACATACAGTGGTAAATAAAGACCCTCACCTGTCCCAGATAACCTCTTTTAGCAGCAAATTTCTATATTTTTTTGCTGAACAGGTGGCTGGCCTTAATTCTTTCTCTTGATGTCTTCATGATCTACGTAGATGGCATTTTTTGGGAACAGCATTTATTAGAGACAAACCTTGGGCAACATTTGATCTATTGTGCATTTGTGTACAAGTAAAAATCAAGAAATAAAAGTCATACCGGGAGGAGAAGCAGCTTAATTTGTCTTCTTACTTACATTCGTGTGGTGTTGAATAATGTTGCTTTCTTCCATACACACACACACATATCCGCTTCCAGACATCACTCTCTGATTCTTCCTCGCAGCACTTCCTGCTTGCCATTTGCTTTTTACAAATAATCAACCACCCTGAGGGCAGTCCATGCTGCTAAAATAAAACACAGGCTTATTTCCAGCACCAGGGGGCAATGGATAGGGGTACATGAGACAACATGAAGAATTGGTTAATTGTTTTGTTTCTGACCTTTTTTTTTTTCATGATGAAGTAGAGACACATTTGGGGGCAGCCCCTAATTAGTTCTTAACACCAGTGACAGATTGGCCTTTTAAGCACCTGCTGAGTTACTTGCCTGGGTGATGACCCTGAAATACCTGTGGGCTGCCTTTGGGCATGAGAGGGGGAAAGAGTTTGAATGTCGAGCATCAGTCTTAGAGAATGCTGTGATACAGGAATGGACTGATGCAATCCTGCCGGTCCCCAAGGAAACATTATTCATTATGTATTTACAGTTATTGGATTAAAACTTTGTAATGTGCTCTGTTCAATTAATAATAATACCAAGCAGGCAGAGCTATGAAATGTACTGCGCCTTTTTAAAAGTCTAATATAAGAAAAGACAAGCAGTTTGTCCTAATGAATGCATCTAATTGGTGCACTTTATTATAAAACAGTGGAACAGCATTTTTCACCAGGCAGTTCTATTTGTAACAGGCTGTCTCCAGGATGTCAGGGTGTAATAAATGTGCTGCAGACTAGAACTGCTGATTAGCATTTCTGGAATCCCAGAACATTGTGGTAGCGGTTTGCCATCACAGGAAGATCTTAGAGCCCTCTTAGATGAAGGCTGAGTACAATTATCTGCCAGGATCAACCAGGAGGTCTGGGTTTTGGTTCCCCCCCCAAAAAAAAAATTCCCTGATCTCTAATCAGGCTTTGTGGGTGGACTGTGTGATATCCTGCAGAAATAACCTTCAGTTCTTTTTAACCTTCCATGGATTTCAGATAAATGAAGCATGTTGTAAGTTCAAAGTACGAGTGAGGAAAAGAGACCCAGAATAAGACACTTCTGTTCTGCCCTACAGCAACTGACAATGTAAATAAACCACTGTTGAACCCAGAGAATGAAGGGGTGTGTGTGTCATAGTCATGCAGTAAAAGTCAAAATGGAGATGAATTGGAGCAGCTTCCTTAAAATGAAGAATTTCAATATGCATCATCATCATCATCATCATCATCATCATCATCATCATCATCATCATAATTTGTCTTTGAGCATGTGCATTCTACAGTGATATGTATTCCCAACTGTACACATAGCATGGACTTCAACACAAGTTTCTATTAGATACAAACATTTGAAATGTGTATTTATCAAGGGATGGCAAGATTTTCTGCAATCAATGAAGCAGTATTAAGACAAATAAATAAAAAACAAGACATCTTAAAACATTTAAAATGCAGAAAGGTAGAACATTTTGGTCTCATAACAAGGAGTGAAAGAAATCAGATTGTTGCTGCTGACCATTTGGTTTAAAATCAATGGGGGAAAAAACATACAGGCTGGAGAACAATGTATTGTCTGAAAAATAAACAACTAGGTTAAAGGTAATAAAACATCATTGTTTAGAGTTGCTATGTCCAACATCATTCTGGCCAAAATGGTGACCAACCTCCAATAAGAAAGGAGGAGCTGGAAAAGGAAGAAGAAAAACCTAGAGAGACAAAAGTGTGTGCATTTCATAATTCAGAGCTGTTACATGTTGGCTTTAGAGTAGGCGGTGACAATGAAAGCATTTTAATATGGTGTTTGCATAGCAGCACATAACATTTTGTTTTGGCAAAAGCTTTCAGATGATCTGTAATGTCTGTAAGATGTGCTATGATAATA
The DNA here is from genome assembly GCA_037013535.1 of Intellagama lesueurii. Lineage (NCBI taxonomy): Eukaryota > Metazoa > Chordata > Lepidosauria > Squamata > Agamidae > Intellagama > Intellagama lesueurii. The sequence continues at coordinate 162,466,810 of JBAJHW010000005.1, forward strand.
AATCACAACCTATTTGATGAAGTCTTATTCACAACATGTAACCATCAAATGGGAGGTGACTTTATTGTTTGTGAAGCCATGGTCACCCAGTCAGCTGAGCCCTTGTTTGCAGCCCTGTGAGGCCTGGCTTTGGGAAACCTGTCCTGCTTCTCATTCAGTGAAGCTTGGTAGATAACGCAGGGATCAAGAGCCAGTCAATTGTGTGAACGTTAGCTTGGGAAATCCAGACAAGCAGACTGGGGGATAACTCAGACAACCAGGATCAAGCTTGAAGCCAGGGACGAGCCTTCCCGGCAGACTGAAAGAAGGAAGTTTTCAATTTAGTCTGTCAATAAGGTATTTTAGGAGCTCCCTGGTTCCTCTCTGGCCAGTCCTGTAGTATCATTTTGGACTCATGCTTACAATATTGTATACAGGGTACATTGGTGTGCTGCAGGCTCTGTTCTTGGCTCTCACCTTGGCATAGGACTGCAGCTGTGCATCAGGCAGATTGGCAAGCAGTGTATGCAGTGGAAGTCCCTCATGCCAATCATCAAGTACCAGATACATATTTTTTTTTCTCCTCCAGATGAATTGAGGATCCAGTTTGGGGGGAAATAGTTTACCTGCCTGAAAGAACTTCGACCTGATGCTCCCAGTGAAGGAGAATCTGGCTTTTTTCTTTGGCTTCCTAACACCACCTTGATCTGGTCTGACATGCTGAAAAGGCAGGTATGGTAGGAAGCTGAGAATCCTGCAATGTGGATTTGTCATGGCAGAAGATAACGAGGTTAGTTGGCTGTGTGATGACAGAAGTCTTTGGATACATCATTGGAACATTGCTGCTTTGAGACTGCTACTCTATAGAAATGATGGTGTGTATTTATCAGACCTTGAATGTGAGCTACAGATATCCAAAGGGGTCTCTTAGAGTGGCTGCAAAGAGAATAGTTTATTGATAGGGAAGCAGGGTTGGTGGCCTATATTAATTTCTTGTGAGCATTTGTGTATAGGAGCAGCTCCCTGGTGTGAGAGTAGGTATTTGGCCCTATCCCAGGTGTGGGATCCCCCTATATGGGGATCAGAGAGTGGGGGGGGGGGGCTGACAGAAACAATGGGTACTAAAGGGTTCCCCTAGTGATCTTGTGCCTGTCAATATGCCCAACTCCAGAGAACATTTCACTTTCTTCGTAGCAACATTTGGAACCGGTAGATGATCCTGCTTTTCTCTAAAACATTTCTGCTACTGTTATTCTCCCCTATGCTCTGCTCCTGCTGGGGCCCTAATTAGCAAGGCCAAAGGCTGTGCCTTTTCAAAGTTGGTAATGAAATCAGTAATTAATGGTTTCATTGTGGGCTTTTGTATTATTATATTGCTGAAGCTTGCTGTGTTTTCTTACTGATACTTGTTCTGTTTTGTTTATTCTTTTCTTTTTTCCTAACCTGCTTTGTTATGAACCACTTTCAACACACTGTTTATTGAAAAATAGTATACAGATACAGTGATTGATTGACTGGCATAGAATAGTATTATTTAAATCTGATAAAATGGCACAGTATGAACAGAAATAATAAATTTATTGTATTCCTAAGATATATTTAATGCTTTTCTGTGCCAAAACACTTTTTTGCTTAGCATGGTGTCTAATAAAATAGAGATCCTTCAAGCTAATAGTAATGGACAATGTTGTCCCATTAGTAGTAGCATTAGCACTAACAAAAGAACTGGAATAACCAGTGCAAGTAAAACTTACCGTGATGACTGAGCTTCTTCTGATGAGTGGAAATCCTATAAGCGTAGGAACACAGGAGCTTACTTCTTGGGCATGTGTTGCCATTGTGCAAACTGTGATCTCCATGAAGAAAAGCCACCCTCTGCTGGTCAGTAATAATGCTTGTGCAAAAAGTATGATCCCACACTACTATTCTGGCCAGACTTTTCACTCAGTGGATTCTCAGGAGGACTGGGACCAATGCGTTTTACAGCAACTTGTGGAAGTGCTTATGAAACAGTTTGTGGAACTGCTTGTACCAGCAGTATCAGTTGGTTGCAAAAATAGTCGAAAGATAAAAATGGGGCTTCCACAAGCTTTGGCCTGGCAGAATTATGTACAGTCCTTTGGGTCTGATAGTTTTGGGTGCAGTGATTTGGGCATGCAAATGATTTTTATGCTCTTGAGTGTCATCTTCCACACAATACTTTCCACTTTTTATTGCAGAAAGCCTTATGAATCACAGTAAGAGTCCCTGTAAACATGTAGCCTCCAGTCTCTTAACATATAATCATTGGCCATGTGTATCTTTTCTCCCTCTTCTTTTCTCTTCTGGTAGGACATGGAAAGAGACAGAATGGAAATGCAATATTCTTGTCACTTTAACCGTCTTTTCTATAGAAGCACAGAATGTGAACCTCGAACTGAGATTGTTTTATGCTGTGATTTCAGTAACTATGAAATTGTCATATAATCATTTCCCCCCTCATTTTGAAACTGTTATACAAAAAATGTGGGTGCCCCTCAGATAATGTTTAATGTTTCTAGAGGAAAGCTTCAGTCCAAAGAGAGAGACACACCGGGTTTCTTATTTTTCCTTCTTATATTCCACGTGACAATCAAAGCTTCATTTCACATTCTTCAGTGGTATTTGAACCAAGATATTATGAAATTATGAAACTTGCTACATTAGTTCTGCAGATAATTATTTTGTATTACTTATGCCCACTTACTTATTTATTTTACTCATAATGGCTGAAAACCAGTAGTAAGTCACAACCAGGGTAAGACCATTAAATCACTGGAACGTATGCAAGAGCTGACTCACAAAATCCCCAGTGATTCAATGGGCCTACTTTAGCTGTGACTTAATTTTGGATTTCAGCCAGTATGTCCAACACTTCTCAATGTATGCCAGTCTGTATCCATGGTACTCAAATGAGACCTATGACTTCAGGACACATGGGACTCAGGATCCATGAAATCCATTGAAGGTGCTGTTAGGTTCATCAGACAAGCTACTTTGCAAACTCCAGGTTCTTCTTTCTTCAGCAGCACAGGGAGAGGTTTGCCACTCCTTATACCTTCCAGCTTGCTGCCTGGGTAACCAGCCCTCACACGAAGGTGAAACAGTATTATGAAACCACGTGAAATATGTCCTTCCTGCCCTTTTCCACAATATTTCCTGTTCTTATCTAGTTTCTGCTTTAGTTCACACCTCAATATATGAATGAGCAAATTCAAACTTGTCTCCAGAGTTCTTCACATTCTACCTTGAATATCATTTTCCATATCAGATTGTAAGGGGAGTTTGCCCCTTACATGGAAATCTGCACAGTTTCACACACATTTTTCTATATGTATTTTTTTTGTACATACTTTTGAAAAATGTTCATGTATCACCCAGTGACTAAAAGTATATATGCCCACATTTTTAAAATGTACTGTACATATTTTTTCATGCAATATTTTCAAATTATTTAATGCATATCTGGCTTATGAATTGGATTGTAAGCTTTAAAATGTGGATTGCCAGTCACATAATGTAACTAGGGCCATCTTTGTTTCTGAGAGCTGTCAATTATATGAATTCTGATAACAAACAAAACAAAAACTTGAATAAAATTCTCCCCAGTTTTCTTCCAATTAATCTGGGCTTTCATGTATTGCTCTTCAGGGCCAGTTATGTTTATAGAAATGTTCTGTTCTGTGCATTGCTCAAATACTTTGCCACCATTGTTTACCTATAATTTATTCTTTGTATGAACTACCCCTTGAGATTATCTCACTAAAATCTTCTATTTATCTAGATTTGACCAATGCTACCCTTACTCCCCTGATTAAAGTGTAATGACAAATACCAAGAGATAATATATAGAGCTGGAAAAAATTCAATATGCACTCTGTTTCTTTCCTGCTCTGTTCTCACATTATCCCATTTTGCTATGTTCTTTTCTGTAGCAGTCAGACAGCTTGAAAAGTAACTTTTTGGATTCCCCACATCTCTAGCCACTAGAGTAGCATTTCCCCTCCAACCAATCAGAAAAAAACACACTGTTTCTTGAAATACCACTTGCAATCCACTTGTTTTCTAAACTTCTGTTTAATCACCGTAACTTTGAGATTATGGCCACAACTTTGGGATGCATTCTCTACTTATATGAAGAGCAAATTTGTGTGTGTGCCCCATGCATCCTGACAATTTATAGAATGAGTCTATAATATTTTCAGGATTTTATACCCCAGTGAGATCACAACATTTGTTTCAAACAAGCAAGCTAATTAAAAATAGCTACGAATTAGAAAGTCCAGTGCACCCCTATATTATGCCACAAACGTATAAAATAGATAAAGGAGAGGTTTATATATAAACCTAATATTTTATGAGAAATTCTAATATTGTCCTTCAACAAGGAGTATGACACAAGGAGTACAGAGTTTTCAGATTTACTAGAGGCAGCAGAGTAAATCACGCAGCCTTATTTATTTATTTATTTATTTATTCATGGGAAAGTGGAAGAGTTTGCTCAACCACTGCATATAAGAAATGCGGAGCAAAGAAATTACCTGCCTTGTTTTGTTCAGTTGTGATAAATTTTTGTACCAAGCGCCATAACATATCAGAGACTCCTGTTATGCCCTGGGCAGAGCTCAGATGGAGAAGTATGGAGTGGCTCTCAGACTCAGCATTGTGCCTTCTTTTTCCAGACTCCATGAAGCTTCACTGGGAGCCACACAACTTTCCAAGGCTACAGCCCCTAATTGTCTGGTCTGACCTGCTCTTGGGATGGGTTTAGTTCCAGAACAAGTGAACAGAGGCTTGGCAGAGTATAAGGTAAATCAGGTGCAAGTTTATGCATACCCAAAATCCAAGCCCAGGTGGAACCAGTCTAAGAGCCATACAACCGAACAAGGGGTATCCAAAAATGTAGTCAAGCAGCCCAAAAGTCAAATGCAGCAAGGAGTCAACAACAAAGATCAGAGTATAAGGCAAGCATTATCAGGAACCATAACAGGTATTTTTTCATCAAGAAAACATAGTCACAAGCTGAGGTTGAGATAGCTTGGCTGCCTGAGCACACCTGAAGCTTAGCTATAGGCAATTGGCCAGCTAGTAGGAAAACTCAGCTACAGACAGGGCCATGCAGGCTCAAAATATAGGGGATCAAGTCCTGGATGCAGGTTGGGTGAGTACCCTTCTCCTTCATTAGACAAAGCTAAAGCCCCATTAGCAAGCATACAAATAGTAGAAAGGGGGCTTACAACCACTGCTCCCTTTCAGGTTCCATTTCACTACTCCAGAACTTTGGGCAGTGGGGACAGTGGTAGCAGACAGAGCTGCTTAGAGAGAACCAATGATGTATATCCATTAACTTGCAGGTGCCTGGAGTGTTTGCAGTTATCAGCAACTAACAGAAGTTTCTCAGTTCATTCACAGCAAGGCCACAAAAGAAGAAGGGACTCATTCAAACCCAGTTGGCTGCATGCCATTTGAATCAGGATATTACAAGTTTGCATCAGTTGTGTGGCAGCAGGTGGAATGGCTCAGGGCTCTAGAGAACTTGGTCATATCGCTGCAAGAAGATGATTTGGCAGCCGACAAGATTTTAGACCTTGTGTACAATGTGCTATTAGAGCAGCAGTAAAGTCTCAGTCTAGACACACTTACAAGTTGCATGGTCCAATCTACTGGAGAGGTAGGTGTGATGTGGAACCTGGAATTCATGGTAGGTGGGCATTGTGAGATGGAAGAGCCATGGAGCAAGTGGCCAAAAGGAAAAAGAGCTTCTCTATTTGGTATTAATTTCTTCATGCCTTCTTTCTGCCAGATGGGGGGTTCACTTGTTTTGAATTGGGCCAGGACTTATGGCTGTCTGGAATCTGTGAAAGTCTGTTAGAGCTGTTATAATTCTTGTGAGAGCTGGGCTTTTGTCCACATTTGGTGGTAGTTTGGGGGATCAGTCCAGATTCAGTTAAAGAAGGCAGACTGCTTACCCTGATTCCCCCTATATTTTGGGGGACTCTTTTAGGGAATTAGGAAATGAAGGCATCAGCCTACCCTCAGATGAGGAGGTGGAATGGGGATCGTTGCTGTACAGCAGTTGAGTAGTCAGTTGCCAGAGGAGGGGGGGGAGGGAAGCCCAGGCTCCTGCCTGGACTGGAGCATCACCAGAGAAGGAGGACCTGGGCGGCACATGCTGAATTGTGAGTGAGAAAGCTGGGCAGGTGGGTGGGTGGGTGGAGGGAATGCATATCACCTGTAGTGCCACATCAACAGATTCGTACAAACTGGGCTGAATTGATTTGTGCCCATCTCTAGTCCCAAAGTTTCGTGGCCATTGTATTTTTTGAACTACAATACCTAGATGTCTGCTGGAATTGTCCCAGCTAGAATTCTGAGTCTTTGGCATTTCTGAGTTTAGAGACATTAAGGGTATTGTAGTCTCTTGGCCCCTTATGATTCATGCAGGTTGCCTCTTAGGAAGCTACAATACTACTAATGCTTTGTCGTGCCACAGAGCATAGCACTGCCCAGCCACTTCTTCTGCCTAGGAGTTCAGAATTAGAAGGATTTTTCCCTCATTCATGCACTAGCTGTACATGTAAATATCAAACACCTGAGAGGGCTTTTTTGGAGGGGCTAAATCCCCAGAATTCTACGTGGGGAAATTCCAGCAGACTTCTGGCTTTCGAAGTTCAAAAAATATGAAAACCCTGTCCCAACAGCTAGCACTACAACCACAAAAGGTGAAAAATTTCAATTCCTCCATTTCTGCAAGGAGAATCTTCAATAAAAGCATGGATAGGAACTAATGAAAACTGAAGTCTTATGAAGTAAGAAGATCCAGTGGTATTATTTCATGTCTGTTCCTTCACAAATGAAGGAAGATTATTCCACATACCAAACTCCTATAAAATTCAGAGGAAGATGTCAGACAGCAAATGGGAGCTATGAGCAAAACCACTGAATAAGTATAAAAGACATGGAAGGTCAATTCTGGATATTTGAAATCTTCTGTGAATATTCTTCAATTGTCTTCCCAAGTGGAGTTCACCAGTCAGTTACTACCAGCACCGTTTGCTCAGATCTGTGATTTCTTCAGTTCATCATTGGCTTTGCTTCTGCTAATTGACTGAAATTGCATGCACAGGAAAGGTTCTGTGAGGGGAAAAGAGCTATAATTGGTTGAGAAACAATCAGAACTGGAAGGCTTTTCTTCTTCTATCTCTCTTCATGACTTTGAACTGTCATAAAGTCACTGACCCTTTATGAATTACAGTATGCATTATGTTGCTGCTATCTGGTGTGATGAACTTCCTTGAGGGCATGCTGGTTGCACTGTAGCTCTTATAGAAACCATGACAACTCAGTTCCCCAGGCGTAAAGATCACATAAAGTAAAGGTACATGTTAAGATACAGTCTGGAGATTTTGGTGGACCTTCAGTTCAATGCTTCTATCAACAAACAATTCTAAACCTGGAGAACTTCCAAATGTTTCATCTGTCCCTCACTTAGGGGTAGTTCAGCTCCCTTTAGGCTCTCTCGGCAAACAAGTCATACACATTCTAAGCTCACACACTTTCTTACCCCACCCCCGGCACAAATGACAGGTGGCATTCTCTGTGGGCAGCCTACACTGTAATTATTGTTCACAAACAATTAACTAAATCAAATTGTCCAAGCCTAATTCCTACTATAAATATGTATTCTTTTCTTGAAAAAGTGTGCCATCTGAAAGCATATTTTATTTTCGCCCTCAATACCCTGCCTTTTCAATTGATTAAACCTGAACCAGAATGTTCCTTTTTGGGTCATGGGCTGCTGTTGCCCTTTTAACTTGCTTTGTAAAGCTTCTAGGCCTGAAATTTCTCAAGCATAAATGTCAATATACCAGGCAAAGAATATAGTCATATAGAGTAAAACATTATTATTACAAGCAAAATAGATGAACTGAGTCCACCCAGTGCTGTTATAAGCATCATACATTTATAATATGGCTTCACAGTGCAAACAGTATCTTGGAATAAGAATCCACACATCTGATACATAGCCTCTTTTAAATTCATGGTGTACCAAAGCTATTTTTAGATATATAGGCAGGTCTGGTGTAGGCGGTAAGCAAAACTATAGATTAGAAATACATGTGAACAATCTGAATGTAAAGAAGTGTGTAGGGAAATGCATCAAAATGCCCTTCTTATTTTCTGTATCCCTACTGTTTTAAAATAATAAAATAATAAAAATACTAGTGACTGCTGAAATATCCCATTCAATATATTAAAATCCAATCAGATAAAAGTAGCATATATCAAATCTTCAGTTGCTCAACAGTTTAGTCCCATATTCCAAATATTAGTATTTATTCCTGAGTTTTTATTCCCAAGGGTTGCAGGTCAGTTCTTTTGCACATTTAAAGAATATTCCCCTATGATTTACTACATTTTGGTATACGTACTGTAAAAACAGATGCATGGATTTCTCGACAGATCAAAGGAGCCACCTCAGGCAACAGATTTTTCTTATCATGGAAAGACAGCAAATGCTTAGTTATTAATTCATTATTGTTGTGATTTCACTCTTGGGGAGATGAAGAGAGGTGCTCTACTGCCAAAATATCTTGTGCAGCCTTGGATATTATGGTTTTAGGCTTTGGGAAAAGGGCCACAATTTATTTGGCAGCCTCAGGTGGCAAAAATATTTTAGGGCAGCTTTGTATTCTATATTAATATAGCAGCCACGGGTTAGTAAAAATAAAAACTATGTATTTTACTCTACGATGCACAAACAGATTAAACAATGGCCTTCAATCTATATCTATTCATAAATTAGATCTTGGAACTGCAAAGCCAGAAGGGCCCCTATAGATCACAGAGTTCACCCCTGTCAGGAAGGCCAGTGAGGAATCAAGCTCACAACCTCTCTACCTCAACCACTGAGCTATACAGACACAGATGTATGAATCACATTGTTATGAGGACTTTCCCCCCCTCCATATAGAGGTAAACTGGAGTGCATAGTTATGTCTGATGGACTTCCAGTTGCTTTTTAGCAGGTAAGCAGCTAATATCATTATATGGTGTCACACTGGAGTATTTATGTTTCTTGATAAACATTTTATCTCTTTCAGAATGCATGTGATACTGTGTGGCTGTTTATTTCTTCTTCGTCTTTTTTATTGAAGAATAATGTTTATTTCTCATAAACATTACTTCACATTTTCATATTGTAATACAGATAATTCATTGAGACCTGCAGTAGGCTTATTAAAAGAGGCTATTACAATCCTATTATTGTTCAATATTGATATTAGGACTAGATAACAGTAAAAATGAACATGGCAAAGGTAGATAATAAAAACTCACAGAAACAGCATAGTGAAAACATTATGTACTCTCTAGGATATATGAAGTTTCACAATTGAGAATGCAAAACAATATCATCGCCCCCCCCCCCCCCCCCCAATAAGTAAATAAAGAAGCGAGCCACAAGAAATGGGTTTTAAACTTTGGCCACAACTTTGTTAACAGTTTAATCCTTTAACCTGAGAAGGGGTGAGAAGGGGCCTAAGGTAAATAAAAACAAAGTACACTACTTATATATTACTGTCCCATAGTGCTTAAAGCCCTCTCTGGGCAGTTTACAATTTAATTATGCAGGCTATACAATTCCCATCTTTTTCCCATCTCAGAAAGATGAAAAACTGAGTCAGCCTCAAGCCAGTTACCTGACCCTGTTAGGATCAAACTCAGGTCATGAGCAGAGTCTTGACTACAGTACTGCAGTTTAACTATGGTGTTACAAGGCAGTGCATCAAACCTAAGTGACAAAAGCAGGTGGACCATCCAGGCCCCTCTCCAGTCTGGACCAAACGAGTCCCTTCCCCTGGGGCCCTGCTATATGTAGCCAGACTTGCTGGGGCAGACTCAATTGGGGAGACATTCTCGGGTCTGTCTCCAACATAATTCTCATTAATTGAATGTCTCACAATTCGTGATACCCATTCAGGGGATCCAACTGCCCAATGGCACCCTGTGGGGCTCACTGCTATGACTCCTCCCCCTGCACTCCCCACCACAGGAGGGGCTAGCTCAGGCTTAACCCCCTTCCTCCATCAAGCTGTCAACATACCTAATGGGCCCCATTTCAGGTCCTCCAAAATATATCTGCCTCTGCGTTTGACAAGTGCACCCTGTCCTTCCAGAACAACTCAGAGTGATCAAACCAGATGCCCATGTCTTCCAGATTAAAAAACCCAATTTTTAAGGACCCAAGCTGACTAGCAACTACGAACTTCCTGGAGCCTCTAACTGCTCTCAAGATCAGCTCCATTCCCTTTAGCAACCCAATGTCAGTGCCTCCCAGGTGCACTACTAAAATGTGTGGGGCCTATGGTGGGTCTTCTCCTAACAGAGCAGGCAGCAGGCCACCCCAACGCATACCCCTTGTACCTTTCCATTCCAGGGTTGCCATCCCTCTTAAATCTAAGTGGGGAACCACCACTGTTGCCTCTGCCCTCTGCATTAACCAAAAGAGAATGCTGTCCTCACAGAGAAGCACATACGTCCATCTGCAGAGTGTGCCTCCTGTGAAAAACAAACAAGAAACATCAAAACCATTCCTAACTACTTATCCAAAGGGTACACATAGCACTTGTAGCAATAAGACCCCCACTGACCAATCTTTGCAGTGGATTCACCATCCATTCCCATCACCACCGCCATTAAAGTGGCCCAGTTTGAAACAAATGTGGGCTGAATCACACATCTCATAGACCTAAGTGTTCCAAGCCCAACTAGCCACAGCCCAGAATTGATATCTGGTTGACCCAAACTCCATTTGATGCTTAAGCAGTCAGCCTTCCTCATTCCCCCACACTGCCAAGTACAGTAGGATTCCCTTATCCACAGGATCAATATCCACTGATTCACTTATCCTTGGTTTGAAAATATTAATATTAAAAATATTAAAAGAAAAAAATCCAGAAAAAAAACTATTTTCACATGTATTACCAGAACCGGCCACTAGAGTGAGCCAGAGACTGTGCTATGAATACTTGTTGATGAAGACTACATAGCATGGTATCTGGTGCCCTCTAGTGATCAGGTTTGGTAATGCATATCAAAATGTCTGGTTCCCCCCCCCCCCCCCTTTTACCATGCTTTATATATAGTGTTCTCAATTATCTATGGTTTTCAGTACCCACAGGGGGCTTGGAACCAATCCACAGCAGATATAGGGATCTTACTGTACCACTCTGGATTTGACTCTGGGGGTCAAGCCTTGATCCTGCAGGCATATACAAAAGTGCATAAGCTGAGGTACAAGAATAGGCATGCTACCTAGTCGCTCAAACTGTTCCCTGAAGTGGCAAAACTCAATGCTAGCCCTTTTGTAACTTCTGCAGGTACTGGGCACAAGTGTTAGCTTCATGGCCATCTCAGCCTCACTCTTCCAAGCTGACCAAACTATCAGGAGCCAATTCCTTGAATCACTGCATCTATAGGTGGTACAATCCATCAGCAATGCTGTCATCCAGTCCTGCTGCATGCCTAGCCAGAACTAGAACATTCAACTTTAGACAACCCAACATGAACTCTCTAGCGAACCTCATTACTCTGGAAGAAAACCTAATTAACTTGGAAGAAAACTTGTTCACACTGTGAACAATTGCCATGTTGTCACACCAGAAATGTACTGTGGAATTGGCCCATAGGAGTGCCCACAGCCTAACCACCACAACCAATTAGAAGAAATAAAAAAAATGCCATGTCTCTCATGACCCCTAACTCTATTGATTCTGTAGACCAACACTCAGAATACCATCTATCTATATTATATGCACTCAAACCTGCAGCCCTGGGAGTATCCAACTGTACCTAGAAATGTGCTCCCAAGCTCATATCCTCTTGCCAAAATGAGATGCCATTAAAAATATCTAGAAACAGTTTCCATACCCTGGCATCCTCCTTCATTTCAGCCAGTACCCAATTCCTGTGAGGTGGCTGGGTCAAGCTGCCCACCACATCGCAAGAATGCCTGAGGTCATTGTCTTGCATGCAAACTTTAAATGATCCACCAATTCCTGCAACTCCTGGAGAGATACTTTCCTAATGCCAAGGAAGGCACTAAGTCTTGACCTCTGGTGTAACAATTTGTTGTTGAGTTTGATACCCAGAAAGATAAGCCTGATGGCTGGCTATGGTCAGCCTGGCTCCTGCCAGCATGGTCAGTGGCCCAATAGCCATGTAGAACTCTCCCTTAGGGTCCTGGTGAATCAATGGTAGTGTGTGGGGTCCCACACGTTATCAAAGGGGGCTTTAGCCCTCCCCTCTTTTTCTCCACAGCTATTGTGGTTTGTGGAGGATGTGGTATTGTACCACATGGAGCTTTTGCAGGCACAGGTGATTGGAACTTTCCACATGGCATAGACTTATGTTGCCAGTGGGATCCATCGGAGTAGTTCCAATGCCATCTGAGGTGGGTCCCTGGGTAGCCTATGGGCAATTTGCTGGGTCACATAGACCCAAGGAAGGTCTCAGTGCCCTTAGGGGTCACTTGATCTAGCAGTGCTCATGAGTACCAGCAGGACATATTGTTGATTCCCTCATTAGCTATTGGCAGGGGCCCTTGATGGGTTTGGAAGGCCATTCTGAGAACTAGCTATTGAGTTGCATGGGTCCCAGGAATTGGATGTGTGTACAAAAGTGTCTGGGGAAGATTGTAGAGCACAGAAGGTGTGATGTGTGTGTAGCCAGCACTGCTTGAGGAGGAATGAATCAGCATGGGGCCCAAGAAGAGTTTGGGTAAGCCTGCCAGCAAGCAGCCAATTGAGAAGCTTGCCAGGGCATCACCATCAATAATCTCATCCTCTTCAAAGGATGAGGGACAGCCAGATTTCAATGATATCCTGGCCTATCTGAACACACCAGAATAGACAGAGGGGCTGTAAGCCAAGAGCAGCTGTTTCAGTGGTGCAAATCCTATAGGGAAATCAAAAGTATGAAAATTGCAAAAATTCAGGAGGTGACTGACAAGATTTTTGTCTTGCCTAGCAATCCTAGAGGTGAGAGCTGGCCCATTTACCACACCAGTCCAGAAGCAAGACATAGCAGCAGATCTGACACAAACAGTGACAACTGAGCCAGTGCAGTCCAGAACAGCCAGAGTGGTGTCAGGGTCCCATGGGGCTGTGATAGAGCAGAGGGTGGTTCCAGCTGCAGGCAGTAGTTTGCCTTTAGTTGGAGGTGAGGAAGCAATGGAACCAATCATTGACACAAGTGACTTGGGGGGAATGTGAGTGGGCCCATCTGCCCTCCCTGCACCAGCTACATTAGCCATGGCTGCCTGGGAGAATATATTTATTCCTGGCTGCCAACAGGTGGATGTCTCAGTGGCCTTTACAGACCCAGATTTGATGGCAATCTGCCCAGCCATGGGGTGGGCCTATGCCCTCATGCCTTTCTGGGTTCTTATTGGCACCAGATGCAAGTGTGGGGTTGGTTGCAATCCACAAATTTTCTTTGAGGAATCAGGCTGTATGTACCATTGGGGGACCAGTTTTTATCAGCCACAAAAGAGAAGATTCTTAAGGGAGAATATGTGGATATATTCAGTCTTTTGAATAAGGAGGTAGAGAAGAAAGATTAAGACCCACTGAATAAGAAAGATAAGGTGAGCTTGAAAAAGTGCAAGGTAGATAGATTGTGGGCAAATCGGCTGCCAGGGTTTTTCAGATACATGGCAGTCATAGCTCGTGCCCAGCCATGGTGGGCCATCTCTCCTATTTGTTACACCAATCTGATCTACAGGGCATACATACTCTGTTTCCCTGAAAATAAGACCTAACCTGAAAATAAGCCCTAGTATGATTTTTCAGGATGCTCATAATACAAGCACTACCCCCAAAATAACCCCAGTTAAGTGAAACCCCATCCTCCACTAGGGACGCATTGTGCAGCAACCAGAAGAAGATGACATGACTGTATTTGAATAAATGTAGATTGTTGTACATTAAAAAATAAAACATCCCCTGAAAATAAGTCCTAATGTGTTTTCTGGAGCAAAAATTAATATAAGACCCTGTCTTATTTTCAGGGAAACACAGTAGATTTTGTGAGCCATTCATGGCTCCTTTATGATGAGGCATTTAGGATGTTGGCTTCCATATACCCTTCCCTTCAATGGGATCAGAGTCATCAGCAGTTATGGTTCTAGTTCATGACCCCTGATCTCCTTCTACAAAGGGAACGGACAGACAATGGTCTTAAAGACACCTCTAACTGTCCACTTATATTCTTAAGTGGATCTGTTTCCTGTTTATAAGAACATGAGAAGAGCCCTGCTGGATCAGGCCAAGGGCCCATCTAGTCCAGCTTCCTGTGGGAGCACACAAGACAACTAGATACTAGAGATGGGGACGAATATAAAAACGGATTGCTTTTTCCGACGAATATAGCCGATTCGTTAAATATTTGTTGATCCGTATTTGTGGGTTCCAGAGACCCCCACGAATACAAAGGGATGAATATTTACCCGTTTTTATTCGTCCTTCGTATTAAAAAAAACACCATTCTGCCTACCAGTCACCGATCAGCTGATCGGCGGCAGAAAGGCAGCCACCACCCCAAACAGCCACCCAATACCACAGTCTACCCCACACCCCCTTCCTTTCCCTACCTTAGGCCCCACGCCACCCCACCCCACCCCCACCAACACCCTCTTACCTTAATCACTGCTGCCGAGGTCTTCTGGCCTCGAAGCCACGCATGTAAAAATGGAGACTGGCTGCCCTTTGCAAAGATGGTGGCTGCAACTTCATTTAGGGTAGGGAAGCTGCAGCTGCCATCTTTGCAAAGGGCAGCCAGTGTCCCTTTTTACACTCCGTAGCTGTGAAGGCCTGATGGAGACCTCGGCAGCAGCTATTAAGGTAAGGGGGTGTTGGTGGGAGTGGGGTTGGGGCTAAGGTAGGGAAAGGAAGGGGTGTGGGGGTAAGCTGTTGGGGTGGCTGGCTGTGGGGGTGGTTGCCTATCGGCTTCTGATCAGTTGATCGGCGGCCGGTAGGCAGAATGGGCTTCTGTGCCATGTGGTAAACTCTCCTGTGGGGACCCAATTTGTGGGTGAATAACTCGGATGTCCGATATCCAATCTTCACCAAAGTTGGCAGGCATGTTGGGGAAAGACATAGGAAGCTCCATTGTGACTCTGGAGTCTCTAAGTCCCTGGGGGGAGCTTTTCTGGGGGGGGGTCCTCTTTGTGACTATATAACTCGGGGGTCTGTGATCCAATGTTCACCAAACTTTCAGGAGTTTGCGTCTGAGGAAGCTTCCCTGTAAATTTGGTGTCTCTAGGTGGTTTGGGGCCAGTGTTATAGCCATTTAAAGTGCAGACAAATCGACAGATCGATTCATCGATTTGTCAAAGAATATTCGTATATTCGTATTTGTTGATCCATTAACCTTGACGAATAACGGATCAAAACGAATTGCCATTTTTTGATTTATTCCCATCCCTCCCCTGCATCTGACATTTTGAGGTACCTTCCTTTTAAGTCTGGAGATTAAACATCCCCATCATGGCTTGTAACCTACAATGGACTTTTCCTCCAGGAATCTGTCCAATCCCCTTTTAAAGGCATCTAGGCCAGATGTCATCACCACATCCTGTGTCAAGGAGTTCCACAGACTAACAACACGCTATGTAAAGAAATATTTTCTCTGTTCTCACTTTCCCAACACTCAATTTGAGTGGATGTCCCCTGGTTCTGGTATTGTGTGAGAGGGAAAAGAGCTTCTCTATCCACTTTATCTACCCCCTGCATAATTTTATATGTCTGAATCATATCCCCCCTCAGGCGTCTTTTCTCTAGACCAGGGTCTCCAAAGTTTTCACAGTGAGGGCCACATAATATATTTTCCATATTTTCAAGGGCTGAAGGAACGTGCATGCACATGCATGTACTCCCTCCTGCCCACCCATCCACGCACTCACGTATGCCCACACTCCTGCACTCATGCCCACACTCCTGCACGCATGCACACACTCCCACACACCCACATGCCCACACGTGCTCATACACAGGCCAGATAAAAAGGCAAGGTGGGCTGGATGTGGTCCATGGGCCATACTTTGGAGACCCCTGCTCTAGACTAAAGAGCCCAAACACTGTAGCCTTTCTTCATAAGGGAGGTGCCCCAGCTCAGTAATCATTTTAGTTGCTCTCTTCTGCACCTTTTCCAGTTACACTATGTCTTTTTTTAGGTGCGGTGACCAGAACTGTATGCAATACTCCAGGTGCAGCCTTACCATCATTTTGTACAATGGCATTATAATGTTGGCTGTTTTATTTTCAATCCCCTTTTTAATGATACCTAGACTCTGCCTCTTTCCATTTATACTGATGTAGTGATCTTTGCAAACAACAACAACAACTTGGTAGGTGTACAGGAAACATGCTGTAGTAAAGGGTAAGTTCAAATAGCCTTATCTATAACAGGTAAAATGTATGTTATGATCATGGTTGTAAGGCAAACATATTTAGAAATCTAGATTGTCTAAGTTAAACATTTTTAGACTGTGCCTCAAACTGCTATACAGGACAGCACAGCTATCATGTTTTGTGAGAGTCAGAGACAGAGTCAGAGAGACCATGACAATGGCATCAACAATTGGCAGCATCTGGACAGCAGATTCATCAGACATTCAACTCATCTGGTCAGTCCTTTTTTTTTTCTTTTTCCAAGAGTGAATAAATGAACAAATATCAGCATCCTGGCCAATGGGTGTGATAACTGTTCACACACACCCTCCAATGTATTCAACAAATGCATTTGTATGTGTGCCTGGACCTTGTATGGAAAGAAATTATTTGTTATCTTAAAAAAAAATGCAATCACTTATTGAGCAGACAGGACTGAAGTTAAATTTCTAAATTAATTATAAGCCAATATATAAAAGATAGAATATGCTAACTAGATTTAAATCATAATTTACTGTGTTGTCATGTGCTGCCAAGTTACTTCCAACTTATGGAAACCTTAGAGCCTGTGGCATATAGTTATGATATATGGTTCCCTGATAGCACTGTTTGCCACGGCGGGGCGGGGAACCTCATTCACTCATGTTCCTACTTGAAATGATCCATCCTTTAAGAGCTGGCTCATATCTTTCTGGCACAGGCTAGGTGTGAAGGAGAACCAGAGGCAAGTGAGCCGTCCTCATCAACAAGACCACCAAAGTAGGAGAAAGATACTAATAAGGGAGATATAGGAGGAATGACAGGAATGTTAGTAGGGGAGAAGAAGAGCATAGAAGTTTGTTTTGTGGAGGAGGGAGAAGGAAGAAAAGGGGAGGAGTTAAAAATCTCTGTGTGGGAGGAAGATATAAAAGAGGGGGGAGAAAGGAGGTTTGGGAGCAGACTGGAAAAGGAGAGTCAAGAGAGCAAGATAGCGATAGAGACAGAAAAATGCAACCAAAAGTATGAAAAAGCACGGGACCTACTTAAGGACTTTCTGAATTTAAAAGTAGGCGGCTTACTACCAAATCCAGAGATTCCAAAAGAAGGAGAAACAGTTTATGAGACACAAGAATGGACTGTGATAGTATTCCCGTGAGGGTAAGGACGGGGGGAAAAGGTGATACGCCCCGATCCCATCTACAACACACCACCAAAGGAAGGAGACTGGGCATGTCACCCGTGTTGTGGGACGGTTTGTGCAATGAGGAGTGCACCCCTGCGCAAGATTACCGATCGCGAGCGGTTTGGTCCAGCCCTGCAGTGAATGGATCATCTTTGGGTGAAAAGTTAACATTGACAAATTATGGGCAGTTGCCTGATTTATCTTGTTTCGACCCAGTTGGCATAATAGTTGATACCCCGCGTGTCAATAAAGTTGAAGTTGAAAGTAGTTTAAATCGGTCTCAGCCTCTTCTTCCCGTCAAATCTGAGGAACTGTCACCACTTTCAAAAGAACCCAATCACACTAGGGCATGCAATATTTTTGGGACGATTCATTGAGATGCAAAATAACTCTTTTCTACCTTTGTAGATGAGTACCAAGAAATGTAATGCCTTCTTAATTATAAGGGTGGAAAGAATGCTTAGACTGAGTATAAGAGCAAGTGAAAGCAACAGTTAAAATAGTTTGCATTGAAGATAAGGACCAATTTTGATTGTTTGTTTATTGCCTTATTGAATGATAATTGCTTGTTGTATGTTTTTATCATTGTAATTATGTTATGGTTGTATTTTAACTGTGTTTGACTATTGGAATGCACTGTGGTATAGAGTGCAATGTAAATAAATATTATTATTATTATATATTATTATTATTGTGGCGGAATGCCATCACATTACGTCACTCCTGTCCATCATGTGGAGCTCAAGTGCAGGAGCCTATGATAGGAGAGGAGGGGCGGAACCAAAAGAACAGTTGGAATCAGTTAGAGACAGTTAGAGAGAGAAGAAGCAGGGGAGAGATAGGGAATTGAGAAGGTTAATACATAGATTGAACAGTTGGAGTGATAGAGAGAATAGGAGGGGAAGAGTTATAAGAAATAGAGAATAGTATATAGTTGTTGTGAATAAAAATACGTTTAAACCAATGCATAACCAAATCCTATTTAATGAGTGATCCTGAACATCTGTGATTTTCCCTTTGTGATTTACATAACAATAAAAGAACATCTATAATTTACTCCTGTGATTCTCAAACTTAAAAGTTCAATAAACCTGTTATAGTTGGCAGCACATGTGTCTGAAATATGTATTTGGTATTGGGTGAATAATACTTGGTGGCAGCGGGCAAAGAGGAAAACGCATCCAGGGGGTGAACCTATGTTTAAGAGAAAATAAACAAGGGACACTGGGTGGACGAGACAATTATTATTTTAACTACTGGCTGGATCTCATGAAATTTCACAGTGTGGACTGACTCCTAATACAGTTTTCAAGATATTTGAGGTCATCAAAGAGTTGTTTGCCATTGCCACATCCCAGTGAGTTTCCATGGCCAAGAAGAAATTTCAAACCAAGTCTCCTGAGCCCTTGTCTAGCAAATGACCCAAATAATACGCAAAAAGCAAAGCAAAGCGTGCTGCTTACATACCGCCCCACAGTGTTTAAAGCATTCTCTGGGCGGTTTGCAAGTTTATTATGCAGGTTACACATTGCTCCCCCCCCCCCAGCAAACTGTGTACTCGTTTTACCAACCTTGGAAGGATAGAAGGCAGAGTCAACCTTGAGCTGGCTACCTGGGATTGAACCCCAGGTTGTGAGCACAGTTTTGGCTGCACTGTGTCACAAGGATGTTAAGAGAAGAACAAATATCTGAAGTTAGCAATACCACCTTAGGTAGCATGGTGAAGGCAATTATTTTTTTCAAATAGATAAAAGATTCAGAAAAATGCCTTCACTCCAGGCTGTATGTTTCCCTATCCAATGTAATCCATTGGCTTTCAACAATATATTACTCATGTTTCTTTCACTGTTCTGATATCCTTAGCAGGCAAATGTTCTAAAGAATATAAAATAGAACAAATACCTGAAGATAGCAACAACACCTTAGGTACCATGATGAGGACGATAATTTTTTTAAAAAAATAGATAAAAGATTCAGAAAATATCTTCAGACTGCATGTTTCTCTTTCAAGACTAGCCCTTTAACTCTAGAAATCAAAAGCTTTGTTCAAAGCTCACAAGAGCAAAGGGTGTTGTTTATCCATGACTCTTCTGAAGCTATGTCCTCTTAATATGACGGAGAGCTGCTTGTGTCATCTTAGATTCTCTTGCACTGAGTCACAGTGAATGAAATGGGGGAGGGAGTAAGCATTAATGTTTCATCATTATGTACATGTTTATCTTGAGAATTACTAGAAAATAGTAAATAAAAATGGAGGGGTAAGAAAAATTAACAGTCATTGAAATGTAGAAAATAAAATTATGCCAGTCCAGTTTATTGTACAAACTGTAACATCCAAACTGTGCTTGATGAAAACAAATCAAAACAAGTTTGCAACTTATCATGAATAAAAAATCGAGATAGGGGAAATCATCAAAAGCAAACAGTGCTTTTGATGGTGTGGAGAAAAAAAAAGGGAATGGATGGATAAGCCAGTTTTAAAGCAAGCAACACTCCAGAAACACAGTTTTTCTTCCGGAACCAATTGAGTTGAGGTAGGTGGACCTTGCAGTCAGTTTAGATTATAACATGGGAAATGTTCAGTCATGGGACAATCTGTTGCTTTTCACTTGCTCTCATAGTTGGACTGGCCATTCTTTCCACCCTAATTATTGAGAAGGCATTACGTATCTTCTTAATACCTTCAAAACCAAAATGTAATGCTGTCCTCCATTTGCAGCAACCACATTCATTAGATGCAGCTATTCCTACTACTGAGAAAACATTTTGTATTTTCTTGCACACAGGTGTTAAAAGTGGGAATTCTCTCAGAATTTAAAAAAAAAACCAGCAACTCAGTAACAGTAATATCAACTTTGATACAGATGAATAGTGTTGGAAATATACAATCTTGCATACCTTTTTACACTGGGTGTCCGTGGGGAGCATGCCCTGTATCTAGCACTAAACATATGGGGTTTTGTAAATACCTCAGAGTCTCTGAGAGCTCCCCTTCCTTCCTGTTGCTTCCTATTAGCTACCTTTCCTCCCTCCCCCATCATCTGTTCTTTAAAGGCAGATATGTGGAGATACACACTATCTATCTATCTATCTATCTATCTATCTATCTATCTATCTATCTATCTATCTATCTATCTATCTATCTATCTATCTATCTATCTATCTATCTGTGAACAAAGCCTTGAACTGTAAATACATTTTGTTGTTTCCTTTTACCCAGGAGGATCAAAGGTGGCTTTTTTGCTGCAAGAGAAGGGAAAAGACTGGGCAGACTTCTCCATGCTTTTCTTTTCATCAAAAAATAACCCAGTTCCAAATCCTTCCAACAAATACATAGCGATTTAAACCAATACTTCGGGGGGCGGGGGGGAGAGCACTGTAAGTCCTCATGCTAAGAGTTAAGCACTCAAATTCCTGGCCCTAGATGGAGGAAGCCTATCCATAGAATCATAGAATAGTGAAGTTGGAAGGAGCCTATAAGGCCATCAAGTCCAACCCCCTGCTCGATGCAGGAATACAAATCATTTCAGCTTCTCCCACATTTAAATTTTTAAAAATCTGTAATTTCTTCCAAGCATCATATGAAGCCCAAACAGAAGGAGAGACAAATGTCTCATGATGTAGGGGGAAAAAAAGGATTTTATTCAAATTTTTAAAAGTTCAATGTGTTTTGACCAATTTATTTTGTGGCCATTTTAGAGGGCTATTAAAAGGAGGTTGGGGAAGGCTGTGCAATAGTTATAGTGATAACATATTGGTGGGACAATAAGATGAGATCATTTAAACAACATATGTAGCTGTAATTGTCTTACAGATACCATTAATTTAAAAAGACACACAGACATTTCTTGCAGTTTGGTTCTAGACTCTCTTAAGTGACAGCTGGTGACAAATAGGAGAAAGGTCCAATATTTATAGGTTATTCTGTTATTAATTTTAAAAAGCCTTCTGTTTAGTTTGAAAGTAGCAGATATTTTCAAGATCATAATGACTCATCATACAGTAAAGTAACCTGAAACACCCAAGGAGTGTCTGCAAATTACTAATGTTTTAAAAAAAGAACAGACTCTAATTCTTCACTCAGACTTTGAGGAACCAGAAAAACCTATGTCAATTTCCAGTCCATTTCTCTTTTCCCCATAATTTTGTTATTACCTCTATGGGTTGCATCTATTTTTCCTAAAACACAAATCATTCAAAGAATTCTGGAAGTTCATAAAATAATTTATTGGGGGATTCATAATCTTTTATTCCTGCTACTGCCAAGATGTTCACCTATATACATCTTTCAAGGCTTTTCCTATATAAAGCTTATTGCAGAGGTACCATCAAAAAGGAGAAGTAAAGAACACACTGGTTTGCATAAAATTGATTTAGTACTCACCCTGAGTATCAGGCGGAAAGGGACACCAGTGATATAGGACAAACATGGCTCACAGGCATGAAGACCAAGGACTTTCCGATTAAAAATATGATAACATCATTGACTGCTCTTTCTAAGACTTCTCTTTTCCCTCTGAGGTTGATGCAATCTTCAGAGCAGTTGGAAGAGAAACTTGTGCAAGCTGTGGTCAAGTATTTGTGGGTGATTCATCCTTGAATGGGCAGTTGGCTGTAGAAAAGATCCGCTTCTTTTTTGGTGCTGGAGATTGATCCATCTGCTTGCATTTTGGATTCTTTTGGTAGGAGAGGTAATGGGAACTGAGGTATTAAATGTTAAATATATGTACTATAGTCTCATTCCATGTGGGGAAGTGGGACAAAATCATAAGTAGCTCTGCTTATTTTGGATTTCCTTCTATTTGCCACCATTGGTCTACAAGTCTCTGTGAACGCTAGCTGTCAGTAGTATGTTTCTTTTTCAGTTTCCTATTTTCAGAAGCTCTCCATGTCAGATAACTGCCTAGAATCTTTCTCAACTAGAAGATTCAGCAAATTGTGTGGAACACAGGTGACCAACCTTCTTGGCTTGTAAGCTGATCTGAGCTGTTCACCTGCTGCATAGCAAAACGCATTGAAACTAGACGTGCAATTAACTAAGTAAGGATGACATTCCATCGCATCTAAATAAAAAAATGACAGTCACTTGCAGGCAAAGGTCATTTTTTGACCTGTTTGTTGATTTTTAAAGCATTGTTGTTAATACAGATTTTGAAATTACTGCTTGTACCTGCTCTTTTATTATATGCTTATTCTCATGCTTTCAGCAGTACTTACCAAAGTATTAATAATTTATGGACTCATTGAATAAAGCCTATAAAATAAAGTGATCACAATCTATTTCATCTTATTAATTAAACCAAAATTTATCCCTGGTAGAACGCAAGCATAAGTCCTATGCAAAGTATTATATCTCTCTATATATTTATCTTCTGCTGTCACTCCCCCCACCACTGTCCTTTTACATAGAAATGCTTTTCACACCTAAGATCCTGTCTTATATATTCGATTCATTTTAACTCTTGTTTTCTCCCATAAATATACTTAAGTAATAGGAAGCAAAAGTATACTTGCTCTATTATTTATTAAAATATTTCTAACCCACCTTATACCCAAAGATCTCAGGGCAGGGTACAATCAGTAAAAGCATATTAAAGAAATCTACAATATATACTTTCAAAACTCTTCAAAAACACTTTAAGGGAATTATAAGCATTAAAAAACAATAAACCCAACAAACTGGAAGGTTAGAAACAAAGCTGTTATCTAATTTCAGTCTGAATACTCATGTGAACAGCCAGTTTTTGAATTGGCACAGAAAGAAAGAAAATATTGGTGCCCATCAAGACTCCAAGGGAAGGTCATTCCTGTGCTACAATCAAGAAAGCCCCTTTTACATCTCTATACAGTCCTTCCAATGGTGGAACACAGAGAAGATAGTCCCCACCATCAGATCTCAATGACTGGATAGGGTTGTAAGGGTTGAAAATATATCCACTAATAAAATAATTGATAACACCCTTTAAAATTTGATTGAGATAAGAATTTAGTAGCTATACATTTTCATGCTTTAATTGGAGTTCTTAAGTGCTTCAACCATGAATGCTTTCTACATGATGTTCCCATGAATATGCAGTGATCAAAGAGGTCAAACTGCAAGTCTAATGATATCAATTCTTCAAAACAAACAAACAAACAGACAGACAGACAGACAGACAACAACAACAACAAATGGTTTATGAATGTAGGAAACTGTGCTTCTGTATCCAAGATTCAAAATGCCAGGAAATGGCTTGATATTGCTGCACAATATCATGTCCACATTGCCAGCAGGAAAAAGGATTCAAAGCTTTACATAGCAAAGGACAGCTTGAATACTAACAATGTCAATAGCAACAGCCAAAGTGGTCTATAGGATACCCTCCTGTGCTCACTACCATTCACAAAGAGACACCAAGCAAGAGAACCTTTTTTTCATCAATAAACCACTTGTCACAATTGTCACAATTGTCAGAGCTGTTTTTCAACAAGTGTGAACTGTGAACTTTTGTTGATCTGTAATTCTCCCTCACCCATACGACACATTATATCATCTGCCTGGCAAGCCTGTACCATGCATGCTCATTTTATAACTACATTTCTCCCATTTGATAGGCATCTTTTGAGGATCAATATTACAGCCCCTGCAGCCTGGATTCTTTCCAAATTAAAAAAAAAGTGGGAGGGATCAACCATTCTATTTAAGACAAGCAAGATTGCTCCTTTCAATTTATTTTAGCTATTTTAAGTCTAGGGACTTTCGGGTAGCCTGTTTCTGATATTTCAAAATCATAACTCATAAATCCTTTCCCCAAGCCTCCCTTATTTTGGCACAGAGTAAAAGCTAACTGTAGCGTTCACCCTGCTCATGAATATTTATGTTGAAATTTGCATGCACCAATAGGAGTCAGTGGGGGTGGAGTTAAGTGGGGGGGGAAAGAAAAGAAGAGAGAAGGAGAAAGAGTAGGTGGTTGAGAGTGGAGAAAGAAGATTGTTTAGTTGAGAGTTAACAACATTGACTGAACTATTATCACTTGTAACAATAAACAATTTCTACTTGGTTCTTAAATGATACGTTGCCTGGACCTCTTTCATTAATAGTGAACAAAGTTGATGTAATCAACTGGTGGCAGCTGAACAACATGTAGCGTACGCCTTTGCTTGGTGAAACAACCAAAGACCATGTGGGAACGTGACACTAACTATCTCCTAAAATTGCGCCAAATTTGATATTGATCTGAAGCCGAGTTTTTAATTATTTTTTTGGTTTGGCTGCCCCCATTTTTAGAATTATCTTATAGAATGTTGATTTGCTCTGCCAGCATAAGATCATTGCTGTAGTCTCCTGCACCAATAATATAAAAGCATGACTACACTAACAAGCCTGTTGAGTTCTTGTAGTTCTCAATAAAAATAAACATTAATAATAGTACGTTCACATGCTAGTCATGTATTAGTTATATCATAAATTCAACAAAGCTAGCCAAAAAGAGTTTGGGTGTTCTGCCTTCATTAACTTATTTCCTATTCATGCACACTGGTTATCATTCTCATACAGTCATCTTGAAATACTAACGTTGCCGACTCTTCATTCTCCTATGAAAAAGGTCATTGTCTCTTTAGGATCAACAAAATGGTCATGAGTGAATCATGAATAGCATTAGGACTATAAAGGGAATCTTTTCTTTGAAATGATAAGACTCTGTCTCATTCACCAAGTCAAATGATTGCATTAAGAATTATCTCTTTTTTCATTCAAGAACAATCTGCCAGTCAAATGTCAGATATCCATACACTGCATATACATATTACTAAATTTAGAATGGCTTTCCTTTCTCACTTTTTCCATTATGCTTTTGTTTTTTTAATAATTAGATTCAGGCCAAGCACTTCTTGCCATCCCATTCTTAAACATGAATTAAAAAATCTATCTATACAAGATTAATGCTATGAAATACTGCAAGAGCTAATCAGTTGGAAATTGGTTGATCACACTATTTGACTACTTGTCTTTCTGTTTCTAGTGGAGCATTTTGGATCATTATAATCAATTTGTTAATGGGGTGGGATTTTCAGAATTCAATACCATAATTCGGCAGGAAGCTCCCAAATTATGGGACCAGGAGCCCTCAAAATGATGGAGGGGAGTGTGTACACTCCCTATAAAAAGTATGGCACCCTCCATACACTCCCCATGTGCCTTTGCAAGTCACAGGGAATCCTTGTGATTCCCACAATGCAGTGGGACACTTTTCTAATAATTTGAAGAGGCACATGGACAGCATGGCAGTGAGGGGGCTGTTCCACTTTGCGCCAATTTGATGGCTGAGCGTTCCTGCTGAATTATAGGACTGGGAGGCATTGAATTCAGAAAATCCCACCCCTATTTGTTACTGCAGTAACTTAATTGTGATTTCTTTTGCACAGGCCAATCAGGAGGACAAACAACCAGTCGTTTTAATAATAACTTGGGGTTTCCACATTTCACAGGAAACCTGTGAGAGATTTTCTTCTTCTCCCATAATACTAGAACTTGTGGTTATCCACTGAAGCTGCATGGTGGGAGAGTCAGGACAGGTAAAAGGGCATGCTTCTTCACACAGCACAGGATAAAACTGTGGAATTTCCTATTAAAATATAACATGGAGAGTTTTTATTATTTATTTATTTACTGCACCATTAGTGCAATGCATTATTCTGTGTGGTTTGTAGTGATAAAAATGAAAAAACAAGTTAAAATAAAACACACCAACAATAGCCATAAACTCAAAGAGGCATAAATTACAACTTACAAGAAGAGCACAAGGCATATTAAAAAATGAGGGCGAGTAAAGGAGATTGTCCAAATTAGTGGAGAATAATGCTATCAATGGCTGTTGGTCATGACATGACAGATACAAACACCAGAGGCAGTGTGTCTCTGTATATCAGTTGCTAGAGACTATGGACAGGATGGTCTATTGCAGTGGTCTCCAACCTTGGGTAACCCAAGTGTTCTTGGATTGCAACTCCAAGAAGCCTTCACCACTAGCTGGGCTGGCCAGGGTTTCTGGGAGTTACAGTCTGAGAACACCTGGTTTACCCATGTTTGGGAACCAGTGGTCTACTGAACGTATGTCCAGCCTGTGTGCTTCTCATAGCAACTGGTACCCTGCTCATGTGACCTGAATGATGAGATTATATAGTTCTTTGATCTGATCAAGCATGCCTGTTTTGGTATTCTTTTGGCTGGGAAATTGGACCACTAAGCTATTAAGCACAGGTGACCTTTAAATTTAGAAAAAAAAACTCTTCTTCAGGCAGGGTGTTTAAAAGATTGAAAGAATGAGGGAAGAAACAGAAAAATTCTAAAATTTATCCTGACTATGTATTGCAGTGTCAGGCTCTTTGTTAAGTAATGTCCCAAAATGGAGACACCAAGCTTATTTCACCAGCTTGAAGTAGCAGGTTCCACCTCAGGCAATGCAGGATGAACTGCTTTTCCTTTGTAGACAAAAGGTTTCAAATAACATACTACATTCTTGATTGCTTTGTGCCAAAGCATGGACATCATGAAGCACATCCTTCAGAGTGATACTCCCTTAAACGGCAAAAGACATCTGTTTGTCAAAGCACATACTTTCACTCTGCTTTGTATCAGCCATTCCAGCAAACTTAGTGATTGGTCATTGAAAAATAGACATAGGCCTTTTCTTTTCTTTTCTTTTCTCCTTTTTGCAAACCTTTTTGCAAACAAAGGCACCTATCTCTGCCGGGATTACAGGGTCTCTGGGAAAAAAATACAAGTTAATAATGGGAAATTTGCATTTCCTTTCCCACGTAGCTTGATCCTAAGCTGAACTTCTATCAATTTTAAAGACCATTTGGGGATTGGTTTATTCTGTGACAAATGTGCATTTCTTTATTTGTTACATGTTGCCTTGTTTATAGTTCTATCAGGCACAAAAGGCATTTTATAGTTCCTTTTATGAAAGACTTGGAAGGTAAACACAATAACAGAATTGTTACTGAACTTTATTCCCTCCTGCACCGTTGTTTTTACACATTGGTTCTAAATAGCTGCATTCGTATTCATTTTATTCCATCTTGCTCTGCATTTAGTAGCTTAGTGTTTTCATTATGCCAGCCTCAAAATTGTATCTTTACTGCTGCTGTTTGTTTCCGTTGAGTCTATTCATTGGTTAAATGGCTTGTGAATTATATACACATTTACATCTGAGGAAACAAGGGTGGTGGCAAATGTCATTTTCCTTTCTTGTCTCTTCTGATTATTTTCTTTCAAGTCTTGCAGTGCCCAGTGAGAGTAATGCTTTTTGAACTTTAGCTAGACTGCTAGCTAATTTTGTCAGTTAGCTAATTGAGTGATTTTCCAGCAAAAGGAAAAAAAATAAAATAAAATAAGATGAATCTTAATTAAGGATCAAAAGTATCTTTACTTCTGCTGCAGAAGCATAGGTGGCTATTGAAATACATATATATATTCAATCCTTCCTCATAGGTGGTTATTGAAATACATATTTCAATGTATAGAAAACTGACAGTGTAGTAACAGATCGCTTTCTTGGGAATCCATTTCCCTGCAGAGAAGCAGTGGTAGGACCACCATAAGCTGCAGAAAATCTTAGTACTAACTGAGATGATGCACAGCATGGTTGCTATTGTGGTGGTAACCTCTTTTGCAATCCTAGAAGTACCTGCAAGAACCTGGGTCTATGCAGTATGATGCACAGTCTTTCAGCATACATGGCAAGGCACTGTGCTGAGGAATAGCCAGATCCGCTCTGAAATAAGGAAAAGCTAAATAAAGGCACCAGATTTTAGTAATTGTACAGATTATGTTAATGGCCATATTCTCTGCATGATTCAGCTTGCTGCCCCATGCTGGAACCTTTAAATCAAATCCTCAGGTGCATTTTAGTTCCATGGCATACTCTTGCTGAACATTTTAAGTGGATATCAATGAGGATGGCACTTCCTCACAGTAATACATATCCACACATTGCCAGAATAAATCCAGGCTTTTAAAAAATGCAATTAGGCTTCTGGAAAGATACTTCTTTGTCCTCTCTACCCATGGCAATCCCTCGTGTCATGAGTACTACAGAATGGACTCTTTCCACCTACCTCTGCCATGTAGGGTGAAACATTTATAAAAAGGTACTTGTGGATGTATACACCTTCATGCTCCACAAGACTGAGAACTCTACATCTTATTTTTTGGGAGGGTTGTCAGTCCTCCATTTGAAAGGCTGTCAGAAGACAGTCCTCTTTTTGAAGGTGCCCTTCATTTGGTCAGGTGTCCAACTGAATTCTGATTTAAAGCCCAGTAACCATATGGAAGGACACCCAATGTTGCCAATACATAGTGAGAATCACCAGGCCAGCAGACTCAGCAGGCACTCATGGAGCCTAGTGCTTCCCTGGTTATTCCTCACATAGTACACACCCTTCCCCACCTGAGAAGGGTGCATTGCACTTCTCTTTAATTTTGTTTTTTTCAAAAATTGTTTCTGACACTGCATTGGCACACTTAAATTGATGTACACCGTGCATCTCAGTATTCTCTTTTTTCCCTATTTTTAGTTATGTTTCATGTGAAGTATCTGTATGTATTTCTCTGTATGCACATAGGCATCTCTGAATTTTGACTCTATATATGGAGAAAAGAAGGGAGTGAGAATATGCCTGTCAGAGATATTCTATTCCTTCTGCATGTATTTAAACACAGAAGGAATTTGCAACTTGATTTTTATGTACTGTCAAGTTGTTTCCAACTTATGACAACCCTAGTAGGTTTTGCAAGGTAAGTGAGATATTTAAGGAATAGTTTTATCAGCCTCATTGGTTTCCATGGACAAGCAAGGATCTGAACTCAGGCCTCTAGAGTCCTGCTCTATAACTCTACTGATACCAGGATTTACCCAAACTCAGTTTTAGTATAACTGTAAGTATTACTGCATAGGCCTCATGGACTTAATAAAGGCATAGGCCTGGGACATTTCCACATGGTTTAGAGATATAGAGAAACATTTACAAGTAGTATAGAGTTTCCTTTGTAACTTCATCCCTTGCGCATTCACCTTTGATCTAACAGATGGCCCAATTCAGGAATGTGGACAGAAGGAACCAGTCAATGATAGTCGAAACATAAACCCAGCATGGGAGCCAGAGGCTGAAGGCCATACATTAGGGCCCAGGAAGGATACATAAACATACCAAAAGATAAGGGAAAATGGATACACTTTCCTCCAGACATTGAGGCACATCCCAGTCATAGGTCAAAGGGAGATGGGGCATGGTATATGCATATCTATAGGGAACCAATAGAATAGTGCAATTGGCATCAGTATCCAATAAGGGACTGGATCCAGATTTTGGGTAAAAGTAACCAATAAAAGGGACGTGTTGGCGCTGGGGGTTAAACCACAGAAGCCTCTGTGCTGCAAGGTCGGAAGACCGAGTGAGCTCCTGTCGCTTGTCCCAGCTCCTGCCAACCTAGCAGTTCGAAAGCATGTAAATGCAAGTAGATAAATAGGTACCACCTCGGTGGGAAGGTAACGGCATTCTGTATCTAGTCGCGCTGGCCACGTGACCACGGAAACTGTCTACGGACAAACGCTGGCTCTATGGCTTGGAAACGGGGATGAGCACCGCCCCCTAGAGTCAGATACGACTGGACAATTTGTCAAGGGGAACCTTTACCTTTAGCTAATAGAAAAGTAGGATTTTATGGCTCTTTGTTTGTATTATTATAAAACATCTGTCCACTGTATTTTCGGGGTCTTCTCTGCTTTTAAGAGAAGTCCCAGCTGACCTTTTCTTTGTATTTTATCAATAAAATTGGACTTTGGTTAAGCTGGCCGCGTTTCACCTGATTCCTCGCCGGAGAAACTTATAACACAGGTTTGACCTGTAACACTACCAACTACACCTCATTGGCAGTTCTATTTGTAATTTAGGATGTGATTATACAGTTTTGTCTTTTGCCCCATTAACTAATTGGAACAATGCTTTTTTTTTCAGTTGAGACTTGGGTTAATTTAGGGTGTGATTATTATCTTCTATCTTGAAATACATTTTAGGATGAGTTGTTTAATTAAGTTAATACAGGAGCAAGAAAAAAAACAGAAGAAAAAAACAGAAGTTCTTCTAATTGGTATTAACATATCCTGTGGTACTGTTTTTCTTTATACCATTAACGTCTTTCCTGTGATGAAGGTGGACAAAGTGTGAATGAAATAAATATAGAACATAGTACTGGAAGTAGTCAAACTTTTAAAAATAAATATGTGTGAATTTGAATTGGTGTATTCTTTGAGCCATATAAATAACAGAATCTGATCTAAATATATAAACTTTGCAGTTTGTTTCGACTATAGTAGGAACCCTATTAAAATCAAGTCTTACATGCACAGGTTTTTTTCATGTAGCAAATGGATGCTCAGATTAACCAGCTTCATAACAGTAAGACCTACTTTACAAATTACTTTCAAAATGAAAAACGCTGACATGGTTTGGGGAGGGTCTACTTTTTTTAAAAAAAATTATGATAGGGATGGGCACTGTCTTCAGACAAAAATCTAAATACACAATGGCCAAAATCCTGTTACTTAGCATAGTAAATTGCACTTGAGGAGGCCTATTGAACCAAGGGAGATTTGCTGACTCAACTCTTCCATAAATTCCATTTGATTGAAATGGGCCTCCCCTAATTGCAACTTATTTTAGTATAGTAAGTTGCAATTAGAGCAGGCTGATTTGAATCAATTGAGAAGTTGACTCACCAAATCCCCATTGACTAATAGGTCTACTCTAGTACAATTTACTGCCCCTAATTGGGCTATTTCCAAGAAACCACTTTTCATTGAAAAGTATATAATGCTAAACTCTGCCCCAGAACAAGGCAAAATAAATCCTGCTTTCTGCAGAGATGAAAGATAATAGGAAAGTTATGATACTAAGCAAGACAAGAGGTATACTGTGTGGATGGTAGGAAAAATACTGATAAAAATCAGTGTAGAACATGGCTTATTAATTAGGACTAATTCTCCATCTGGAAAAGGCCTCTGAAAATTAAGAACACTCTGTGAGTATATTCAAATAAAGGGACACAACCACGTAAATATGTATTTGTGTAAGTGTGATATAGATTTCAATTATTTGGATCCTACTCCTGTAGAAAACCATCAGAGTCAGAGAGCTTCTAAAGAAAATATCTGAGTTGAGGGAACTTCTGTTTAAGTTTTTGTTTTGTATACTTCTGCAACATTCAGTAATTGTTTCTATTGTTCATGTGGTTGATTCGTGCCACTGAATAGTAACATGTGTCTGCATATTAAATGAACCAAAGCATATGTCACAAAAAAGGCTTTGTAGAGTAAAAAAGAAATTCTTAATTTATTCCAAACTGATTCTTCCATGAAAGCAAAATTTCATATAATATGATTGACAGTATATCTAAATTATAGATGAAGAATAAGAAAAATAAGATTGGGAAATCAAATATTGAGAAAAGGGATTGGATCAGAGTTAACTCTGAATATCCTGGCTTTTCAGCAGTTGTTCCATGCGTCAGTTCACACTTTTCCTTGTAAATGAATGTAATTATTACAGAAAGAAGTATTGCCCCAGTATAAGTCGCAGCTGTTTTTCTTTTCAGGCTGGAGGGACAGGAGTAGGATAAGAAAGAAAAGATAAGAAAGGGGCAAGAAGAATGACTTTGTTTTGAGGAAATCAAAGATAATAGCATGTGGGCAGGTGACCATATTAGTTCTCATCATGAGCAAAGATGAACAATCGGCAGCCTACGGATTACATGTTTTCTTTTACTCATTTGTGAGGGCTCTGCCTACCTCCACCCCAGTATTCCATTTGCCATAATGGCTGCCCCCACCCACTTTAGAACAAGCTTTTTGGTGGAGTGCATCCTTTCAAGCTGAGCTGTGCTCCCAGGAGACTCCCAGCAGTGCAACTCACTTTAGAAGCAAAACATATGTTGTGCATGTGTGTTGTTTTAAAAGGAAACTATGGGGGGGGGTTTGCTACTGTAACAGAACAAAGGTGCACCCCTAATGAATTAGTGAGAACATACCACATCACCCCGAGAAGCTTTCTCTTGAGAATCAGCTGAACTAATTGTTGCTATGTGCCATCAAGTCACCTCCAACTTATGGCAACCCTATGAATGAGCAATCTCCAAAATGCCCTGTCCTCAACTGCCCTGCTCAGCTCTTGTAAAATCAAGCCTATGGCTTCCTTTAGGGAGTCAGCCCATCTCATATTCCATCTTCCTTTCTTCTTGCTGCCTTTGACCTTCCCAAGCATTATTGTTTTTTCAAGAAAATCGTGCCTTGTGCTCAAAGTAGGACAGCCTCAGTTTCAACATTCTCTGGTTCAGGCTGGATTCGATCTAGAACCCACTTGTTTGTCTTTCTGTAGTGCAGGGTATCTTCAAAGCTCTACTCCAGCACCACATTTCAAACAAGATTTAAAACATTCTTTTTTCCCCCTGTAACTTTCTTAACTGTCCAGCTTTCACACCCATACATGGTGATTGGAAATACAAAAGTGAGGATGATTCCTTACTAAGGAATACCTTGAGTATTATGAATGGTAGGAGTTGAAGGCCTTAATTGCAACTTCCTTCAGCACATAGAGCCTCAGGGGTATGTCTTAATCCACCAGAAATCTCCTGTCCAGGGTCCAGTAAGAGCACAGCTGAACAATACATCAATGCTATAATTCTGTAGGTACTGCTGCTCTATGTAATGTGGAGTTTGTTATAGTTATAAAGAGAAGTAATAGTGAATAGTAAGAATCTGCGCTTCTTGATCATTAATAAATCAGATAACTGGGAAAGCTACACTGCTCCAGCCCTCTTAAAGAGAACTTTGTTCTTGTCATGATGTGAATTTGCATTCTACTCAAATGGGTAAAGCCCTCTTTCAAACAATAGACTGTTTCTCTGTTGTGAGAAAAAGAATGGTACAAGGACCACAACAGATCTTTGTAGAGGTATTCCAGAGGCCTAAAGAATATTCCTATCCAGTGGCCAATCTAAGTATAACAGCAGCAGCAGCAGCAGCAGGAAGAAGAAGTGTTGTCAAGTTGATTCTGACTCATGACAATCCTTTGCAGGATTTTCTAGGTATAGAATATTCAGAAGAAGTTCAGCAGTCCTTTATTCTGAGGGTGGTTGGGACTGTGCAAGCTTGTCCAAAGAAATACAGGCTAGCTCTTCTCTTGGGAACTAAATTCCCAACCTCTGGCTCTGCCACTAGGTGCTCCAACTCAGAAGCGGAATAATAATACTCCTGGAACTTAAAACTATGACAACTAGGCTTTATTGCAAAGTAAAGTGTCTTTGCAGAAACAAAAAGAGAAATCAAGAAAAAGGTGATGTGGTATTGGGTGCTGTGGGAATAATACTGGGGGAGAGAAACCTGAAAGGGGAAAAACTGGACATACACAATAATTTTATTTATCTATATATATTAGGGACAGCATAGGCAGTCTGTACATCTCCTAGGTTGTTGAAAATGGGAAGGCACACTGAAACAAAAGGTACAGGAACAGTAGGTACAGAGCATAATGATAGCACATCAGGACTCAGAGTGGAAGAGGACACAGTGCACAGCAGGAATTAAACAAGAAATTGCACTCACAATAGTAATAGGGATGCCTTGGGTGGTGCTTAAAAAGATTAATAGGGGAAAGTAAATGGGATCCTTTCAGTTAATCACACTTATGTACATATTCAAGTATGCATAGGAAGCAAAATTAAAACCATAATATTCTGTGAAATAATACCTGTTGAAAAATGCTTATTGCATAAGGCTCCCCTCCCATTAAAATCACAGACTACCTTGAAAAAAATGTCAAAACAGAATAATTGCCCCCCCAAAGACATTAGAATGAAATGCAGACTCACCTATGACTCACCTATTCCTAGTTTTTTCCTCAAAAACTTCACAGTTTCCAATATTATTTCATATAATTTGTGAAAAGCATCCTCTTTTCTCCTCAGGATGCCATTTCTTACTCCCCCTTTTATACAGTACTTCTGCAGATTCAAACTCCTCTCCTTGACCAACCCACAAGAATGTCTCATGACACATATTTGGCCTCATATTATAAACTAGACTGTTGCCCTCCTACATTATTCTCCTTTCCTTTACATTTAGCTTATTAAAGAGACTGCTGCATTACTTCTGTGATGAGTCCGGCACATTGTTCACATAATATGCAGAATATCATACATTGTTAGTGCAGAACAAATATTGAATAATAACTATTAGCGATAGTCTGAATGGACTGCAATCTGAGAAAAAGAACACTTGCTCAAAAGAGTGGGAAGGAGAAAATCATATTGCCAGAGATAAAGTCTTCAGAGTGACAGGGACTAATTGTGTAATAAACAACAATAGTAGTGCCCGAAGCAACAGAATGAAACAATTATTTTTTTATGTAGCACATGGCTTCTGAAAGCTTCTTGTTTTTCGTTTTGCTTTGCTTCTGATTTTTTTTATATATGTTTGTTTACCAGCACACTTTTCCCTAAATGTGGATGTAATGTAATATTTTCCTTCAATGTATCTCTGTGGAAACCTGTGTTGTTGTTTTTTTTCCCTAAAAGTGGAAGACAGATATATCCGAAATTGCTGCTACCATTGGCTACCTTTGACTGACCCCCTGCCCTCAGACACCCTCCACATATACATCACCATCCTCGGTCGAGGTGGGTCAGTTCTTCCATGCGATAAGATTCCATTGTGACAAAGAAGGGAACAAATAACTAGTTCTGGGTCTAACCTGTAGAGATCTGCTGGGATCTTTTCCTGGCAGGTTTCTCTCCACTATTTTGATCAGCAGAGAATGAGCTTCTGTGTTTATCACTTAATTAACTAGTTCAAATTTGGGAACACTCCATAGCTAAAGCAATTGCAGTGAGAGTTTCCCCACAATAATAATGATTTGATTATCATGTAGTCTGTTAGAACGTAGTCTGCAGGAGTCTGCTGGAAGCAGGCTGTGAGTCTGTTCAGACTTGTTGCTCTAAGCAGTCATTTTTGTACAGTATTTTTCCCCCAATACAATACAGTTCTGCAGAACTGTAAGTAAATTGAACTTTTTATTCTCTCTTACCAATGTCTCAGAGTGAGTTATTGAGACTGTAAGTATCAGTTGAAGAGAAGCAGGCTATCTTGTAAAGAATGGGAGAATGGCTGTTCACATGAAAATCTCTTCAACCACCCTGATAATACTGTACTGAAGGCAGACACAAGCATCTGATTGATACCATCATATGTTAAAAAGAGGAGGTGAACCACACGTTCCCCACCCATTTGCCCAAATGACTGGACATTTCATATTTCTGAAGCCCAAACTAAGTAATGCTTTCAATCTGGGATTTCATTTTACACAATTGTTGCTGAGAGAGGAACACAGGAACTGTGGGACTTGATTAGGCTGAGAGCAATGATGCACAGGAAATAGGGGTTTGATTCTGTCTCTCCTTGAAGTAGTTCGCAACAGATGAGAAATTTTGAATGTGTGCACATAAACACATACCCCAAGAGAAATAGAAAAAGAGACAGACAGTGAGCAAGCTATTATACATCCTGGTAGGAAACATGCCCCTGGTGAAAGTTTTTAAGGCTGCTATTAAAAACATAGATATTAGCATGCTATCATGCATAACATATCCAGTTTAACTCTGATTCTTTTAATTTCACTACTAGCAGGTTAAGGATTTCTATGAAAAACAATGGGTTATAAATGCCCACGAATTCCAAAAATGAACAGTGTAACACTATATCACTGAGTGTTACAGAATTTTACTGTGTAAAATATGAAAGGAAAAAAAATTGGTGGTTAGAGTTGACAGAATTTTGGTCTAGACTAGGGCATGGTTCTGTTCAGCTGACCTGCATACAGGTAAAGTTCCTTCCTCATGCCCTCAGGTGTTGACTTAATTATGGTCCATGGCTAAGGTTGCCATGTCAGCAACCTACCCTTCACTGAGATTTGAAGTGAAGACTATGTCTTTGTGAAGTCACAGGAGGCAGGCATTTGTGGCACGATGACAGAGAAAGGTAAAGTGGATTTCCTGCATTACCTCATAAATAAAGATTATGTGCCCAGCACATAAAGCTCTTCACCATGAGCTAGTAAGCCGTGGCATCAGTAGAGAGTGGGGAAGACATGGTTTCTCTGGCATTAATACCACCACACATATAAACAAACCTTCCCTAGTACCACTAGCTATGAGATTTGTCTTCCCACCTGGGGATCTGCATAAAGCATAGAATCACAGAATCATAGAATAACTGAGTTGGAAAGGGCCTATAAGGCCACTGAGTCCAACACCCTGCTCAATGCAGGAATCCAAATCAAAGCAGATCTGACAGATAGTTGTCTAAATTTCTCTTGAATGCTTCCAGCATTCTATCTCCAGCACTCACTATCTCCCAAGGTAATGAGTTCCATTGTCGTACTGCTCTAACAGTTACATTTTTCCTAATATTCAGCCTAAATCTGACTTCCTGTAGCTTGAGCCCATTATCATGTGTCCTGCACTCTGGAATGATCGAAAACAGATTCTGCCCCTCCTCTGTTTGACCACCTTTCAAATATTTGAAAAGTGCTATCATTCCTTGCAGCTTCAGCCAGTGTCTTGATATTTGCCTTTCCAAACCATCACCACATAACCAAAGTAGAGAAGGTGGACTGGGGAAGTCAGCAGTGGAAGTGGCCAGAGCCATATGAGGGCCTCTTGTACATGCCATTTCCAAGACCAAGTCAGAAATGGAACTGCTTCCCCCACTCATCCCCACCTTGCCCCAAGAAACATCCAGTGCTTCAGATCAGGTGGCTATTCAGGCAAAGAAATATTCAATATTTCCCTGTATCCTATCAGCCATATGAAGGGTGCCACAGACTAGAAACAATTCTCCACACACCACCTTATAAGGACTTATACTCCTGATTTCACCTATATTTCTTTCGTATTGTTTTTTCGGCTGTGGCAAAAAAAAAAAGTTTGAAAATGGCAGTGGACCTAGCTCATGCACAATGGTACAAAATGGGTCCTTGGTCAGCAAGGATTCAGGAAAAGCAGAAACCAGCTGAGCAGCTCCAACTTGTAAATGTTAATACTTTGAACATTGTCAAAATACTGTAGTGAATAATCTTGCAGCTATCTTTTTCATCTAAACATGCAGAAAAATGAGTTCCACTTCTCTTCCACAATTTCAAGATGCTAAATCTTTGTCATTGATAGATGAATCATCACCATTGTGGGTAGTTCTGCATTTAAAAGAGAATTTCTATAAAATTTCATGAGCTGCCCTGGATGCCTAAAACATGGCAGACCTGGGTTTTTTCCCCAGATAGATATCAGAAGCACATGCAAATGTTTAAACTAACATACTGATGGATAACTTCATGAAGGCTGCAACAGAGGAAGAATAGGAGCTATATTTTGATTCCTCTTTTTATCTGTTTTTCAGTGGCTGGCATAGCGATCCATGAGACGCTTGATCTCAATAATTACAATGTCATTCTTGGTGAACTCCCCTGGTTTGGTCTAGTAATGAGTCTTTTAATGGCCCATGGCACCTCATGATCCTCACTGTAGGGTGCTAAGAAATAAGGGTGTGAATCCTTACTTGCTTAATTCTTATATGTGACACTGAGGAGGTGTGTGAGTTTTTCTCTCCTCAGCAGCAGAGATTATGAGGAATTTCTTGACCAAGTTCCATATTGGTAAAAAAGATGGACCTCCTTAATTGGCACTTCTTGTGCAAATATTGTCCTCTTTTTCTCCTGAGCAACTTTAAAAAAAAACTTGCACAATTTGTGCATTCACACACATTGTACAAACTGTGTGAACAGCCCCCAGTTAGGGTGATTGCAACTTTGTTTATGGATTTGAATCACTGAATGAGTTTTTCATGTCTTCCTTAACAATCAGTCAGTCCTGTACTTCCTATCTCTCTCTCTTTCTGTGTAGCAAAGAATCTTGTGTTTCTAATTGAGGTGCCTCATCTTTCTGAGATTCCCTAAATTGATGGGAATGAAGGAATTAGAAAGTCCTTTTTTTAATGCCTACTGAGGTGTGCTGATGGTTCATCTCTAGAGGACTCATGGTTTGACGTGGGTGGATTGGTCAGCCAAAAATGGAGACCCTGCTTATATCTACTGCAGCTTTGTGGCTCTGAAAGCACCTATAAGGAAGTCTCCCTTCATCTTAACAGATGTCTCAAGAAGCCTAACTGGTTTAAATTTTGGTCCCGCAAATGAGCAAAAGTGCAGTCCTCCAGAAGCTGTGGGACATCCTTGCTATGAACAGCCTTGCCAGTATAGCCAAAAGTGAGGAATCCTGGGAGTTTCATCCCAAAGCCCAGAGGGTTGCACTTTGCCCACACTTGCAATTAAACTCTTACTGTGTCTGTGACCCTGTTCAACACTGATATCCAGCCTGTAAGTGGCCATACTTGCAAATGTAGTGTAAATATTGGTGGGGGAGGGGGGGGAAGGATCCCTGGCAGACACTCAGGCAAACAGGACTAGCAAGTTAAAAAAGAACTCTACATGGCTCTCTGTTCCCCCCAAAAAGGGAAGAGGGTGGGGGGTGTAGTTTAAACTTCTTCTACACCTGACACCTTGGGGTTTGCCATCACCCATTCATGTCTTCCCCTCAGGGGATGGATATGATGTGCCATTCTGCCTCTGCTGAAGCTCCTGGCATTCTGCAAAACTCACTATTTCTACTTGTAAAATCTACCTGATTTGAGACATCTTCCTTATCTGCATTCTGTTTTGCATTATCTTTGTGTGATCTAAAGGTCAAAGAGCTGGTATATTAACTCTCAGTAAGACACTCAAAAGACTTCAAAGCAATCGGTGCCCTGTTTAAGATCAGGGCTAAAGAAACATCTCACACTAAAACATTAAAACTTCAGACAGGAGATATTTGAGCAGATGCATACTCAACTAAGTTTGACTACTAAAGAATATTTATTGAGGAGAAAACTTTGAAGGTTTCAAAATCTAAGAGTTCTTTTCCTCCGGTAATGTCCTTTCTGGAGGAATTAAGCTTCAAGAAATCTAACTGAATGAAACTTCAGAGCTAGGATTGCCAGATCTAGGTTCAGGTCCTGAGATTCAGGTTCTGGTGTTCATTCTTGGGTTCTCAGGCCTTGAAATTTCAAGGAATGGGACACCACTTGCCTGAACATCCAGAGGTCTACCAATTGAACCAGATTTCTTTCTGTTCCATCCTTGATTTAGAAAACAGTTTTCTTCTTCCCATTACCATGCATTTACTTCCCAGAATGAAATCTCTTCCACAGGATTCTGAGAGGCAGACACTTGGTAGCACCACTCTATTGGCGTTTAAATTCATCACAATGCCTCCACTGTCTGCCTGTCACACCATCATGATTTTGCAATTGTTGCTGAAGACTCTATGACATCACAAGATGTCATCATGCACAGACTAGGTCTCAGAATTTGGTCCTGAAATTTCAGGGAATGGGATGCTGCTGACCTGACAACCCTATGAACAACATTCTTAAATATATATATATATTATTGTCACTACCATAATCAAAATTTCTGAAAAAGAAGTATGTACAGTGGTGCCTCGACTTACGAACGTCCCGACATACGACCATTTCGAGTTACGACCAGCTCCGGCCGCAAAATTTTGCTTCGACTTGCGGCCGGAGTTTCCAGTTACGAACACAAAAAGGCAGGGGAAAAAGGCGGGAAATTCAAATTGCTAACTGTAGGTGGCGAAGAGGCTGCTTCTTTGTAGCTCTTTCGCCCCAGCAGTTAGAGAGTGTGCGATCGGAGGAGGCTGCCTGGTAAGGTAAGCTGCTGCTTTCTGCTTTTTAAAAACTGTTCTGGGTGGGTTTTGCAGCGTGGTTTTGGGCTGGGGGGGTTATGTTTCTGTGCTGTGATGGGTCCTGGGGGGTTGTTTGTTTTTTGGGTCCCCCCCATTTCCAATGGGTCTTGGGGGGTTTAGTTGCTTTTTGGAGTGGTTTTTTCCATTTCCAATGGGTCTTGGAGGGTTTGTTTGTTTTTTGGTTCCCCCCCATTTCTGATGGGTCTTGGGAGGTTTGGTTGCTTTTGGGGTTTTTTTCCCCCATTTCCGATGGGTCTTGCATGCTTCCCTTGTTTTTTGCTTTGTTTTCTTTGCATTTCCGATGTGCTCCCTTTGTTTTCTTTGCATTTCCGATGTGCTCCCTTTGCCTTTTCCTTTGTTTTCTTTGCATTTCCGATGTTCTCCGTTTGTTTTCTTTGCATTTACAATGTGCTCCCTTTGTTTTCTTTGCATTTACAATGTGCTCCCTTTGCTTTTTCCTTTGTTTTCTTTGCATTTCCGATGGGTCTTGCACGCTTGATTGCTTTTCTTTCTTTTTTTCCCCTTCGGCCAGAAGGGATTAATCACGTTTCCGATGGGTCTTGCAGTGATTTTTTTGGGTTATTTTTTTCTTCGGCCGGAACAGATTAATTGCATTTCAATGCATTCCTATGGGAAATGGTGCTTCGATTTATGAACATTTCGAGTTACGCCCATCTTCTGGAACGGATTATGGTCGTAAATCGAGGCACCACTGTAACAGTTATGCAAATACTCTGTCTTTGGACAAACATGTTAACGCAGACTAGGGCTACCTGTGTATTTCTGGCATGAATGTGGGGCACAGCAAAGCCCCTATGGCCACTCATGGGACAGAGCAGCATCCTACTCACATCCCTCATGTTAAATCAAGTATTTGTGAGTTAACATGTTAAAATAATAACAGAGATGCCCAAAGATTAAAAGTAAGAGAAGGGGAATCAAAAGCACCAATACCTAATAAGGAAGACACTGAATCAGTGCCAAAGGAGGAGATTAACAGTTTTACACATACACACCAATTAAGCCCAAGTCCTCTCCCACT
This sequence comes from Intellagama lesueurii, assembly GCA_037013535.1. NCBI lineage: Eukaryota > Metazoa > Chordata > Lepidosauria > Squamata > Agamidae > Intellagama > Intellagama lesueurii. Next base: position 162,508,353 of record JBAJHW010000005.1, read on the forward strand.
CACTCCAGTCACTCTCTCTCTTAAGTGCAGTACAAAGTGGAGGTCTTCTGTCAATGTACCGTAAGGCCTGGGCTTTGCATTTTTGAATTTTCTCTCTTCTCCATTTAAAAATATACTGCTAGAACTGAATGTCAGGAAATGCCATTCCTTTTGCTTCAGTGAGAGATTCCCCTCTACAAGAAAATGACAGATAATAGAGGTTGATCCTCTTAAGTATGTCAGGGGGCTTCTCACAGGCCTTTGAAAGCCTTACCCCTTTTGAATTTAACTAATACATATGTGGCAGCCCTTTGCGTACTGTTGATTGTTTAATTGTTGCTGCTTTCCCCACCCTCCTGGAAGTTATGGGGTATTTTTATCAACACAGTTGGGCTTGGGGAGCGTTTCATTTCTGTTTGTTATTTTAATGTATGTTTATTGTTCAGCCTTATGTTTATTTCTGTTGTAAGCTGCCCAGGGTAGTGGCTTGCCACTAGATGGGCAGTGTAGAAGTTCAATAAATAAATAAATAAATAAATAAATAAATAAAATAGGGAAGGTCCCTCTACCCTCTATGTGAGGATCCTAATCCAGAATCAGGGTCCTGTATCTTTGAGAGAAATTTTGCTTTTCAGAATGAACTGTTTTTGTCCACTCAGATTGGAGTAACAGCTGAGGGGCTTGTATCTGTGGCTCCTGCTAGTTTAATCTGGATTTGTATATTTTAACCACATGATATGTTTTATGAACTGGTTGTACATTTTTAAACTGCATTTTGTATATTTTAGCCACATAATATGTTTTATGAACTGGTTGTATATTTTTAAACTGCATTTTGTATATTTTAGCCATTAATATGTTTTATGAGCTGGTCATTTCTTTTGATTTTATGATTTTATGATTTTAATAATACATGCTTTACTGAAGCAGCATAGAAGTGTCTTCATAATTTCTTTCCCAGCTGCTGACATCACATTTAGACAGTTACATATTTCCACATCCTCCTCCTTTTCTTGCTCCTGAACATTAGTGAGTGAATTATATTAAAAAGAGACCATAGCTATTTATGCATCAAGTCTGAACAGTGAAAAACTCTGAAATCATGTAGTACCCTCCCTCTCTGGATTCTTTCAATGACACCCTAAAATAAAGAACTAGGAAGAGTGATTGATTGATTTAATATGCTGCCTCTCTCTCCCTCAGGGAAATCAAGGCACCTCACAATCAATTGAAGCTACATAGCAAATACAATTAAAGACACAGTCAGATATATTAAGAACAATTAAGCAAATAACAATATTAAAAGCCACCATTTAAAAACATTTAGAAACATACCTATTCTAGCTCAGTATATATAGCATTCCATAATGGCCCCTACTTGCCTGTGTTAGGATAATTGTGTTTGACTTATTCAGAGAGAAAAGAACTGGCCCCGTAAAAGCGGGCCCGACCCCTCCCTTCCTTTTTACTAATCCAATGAATTTTCGCCAGCTAACTTTCTGACCTTTTTAGGAGATTGTGCGCCCACCCCAAATCGCCCGGAAGGGACAGGCTATAAGAGATTGTACCATTCCCTTTGTTCTTTGGAGAAAAGCCTTTGCCCCGCGCGGTAAATTGTTTTTCTCCCCGCTTTCTGCAGCAGGCGTTTTTCTTTGCAATAAACTAACCTCACAAGAAGCCTTCGTGTCTCAGTCTCTCATTTTGGGAGCTTTCCTTCCTGGGGAAACCGGATAACACCTGCATCAGTTTAAAAAACTGCTTGAAAAGGAAGGTCTCTATCCACTGGTATAAGAACAAGAGGGAGGGGGCCAATCGGGCTTCCCAAGGCATCAATTTTCACAGCTTGGGTGCAGTAACTGGAAAGGCCCTGTCCCTCACCTCCTCCATGAGCAAGCTTCTGAGAGTGATGGGACCAAGACAAGGGCCTCCCTGAGAAGATCTTAAAAATGGCGAAGACTCATATGAGCAATACTGTGGACTCAAGCTGTATAAACTGTTGGAAATAAAGTAATAACTGAAAAACAAAGTGAGAAAACTTTAAGCTGAATATATCCAAAGAAATTTTCATCTGGGACATCCCACCAGGCCAGTTTATGCTGAACTGGCTCAAGGAATATATCTGTACACTTTAACAATTATAATGCAGGATTTAGTGATTCTAATGTAGTCACAATTTACATGGGGAGCGATAGAGTTCTCCAAGAGTATACGGTTATTAAAATTGGATCTTAATTGCCAGCAATTTTAGCACTTAGTATTCTTCCTCGTTGTAGGCTGTGGCCTCTTAAATAACAGAGCCTTGGCAAAATGCAACACCTCCATTTCATAAGAAAAAATAAGTTAAAAAACAGGTGATATACCCTACTCCCTTATACACAGATTATTATGCATACCTAAGGCTGGGGCAGCCCTAAACATGTGTTTTGCTTCCAGCATATTTCTTATTTTGCACCTTATTAACAATAAGCTTCCAACAGGTGTAACTGTGCATGACTTCATCGGTTGGAAGCAAAGACTTAATGAGACTTTCCAAATTTGCAAACCAAGAAGGTGCAGTGTGGAGATTAGCAAAGTATATATATTCCTAGCTTGTAAATGTAGAATTTGGTATGATAATAACCAGACTATTGCACTGTATCTCAAGTTTCTCCCATATCATCACTAGGTTATTTCTCCATCTTCCGGAACACAAGCGTTCACAGAGCATGTTCTTCATAAACTGAAGAGCCCAGGATATTGCAGAAGATAAAGCCACACATCTTGCATATTGTATACACATCAATGCAGAGGAAACATTCTGCACACATTTTCTTCATTAACTGAACAGAGTTGTGTAGAAGCCAAAGGGACCACATCACTTCCATAGCACATGGTAGTATGTGCAGATGTCATAAAACATTAAGTTCTATAGACACTGGTTCCCCCAAAATTCCACATTCATTTACACAGATATGAAATTCAATGCCAGTGTAATTTAGCTTACTTTTATCACTTTCTTTTCTAGAACTCAAGGAAGCACACCACGTTTGCCTGGATATTCTCCATATCAGCAGTGAGCGAATCCAGATCTGCCTGGTTTCAGCAACTGCTACATCAAATGTCCTTAAATGATGTCTGGACAAGGAATGCAGTGCCCTGAGAACACAAAAGGACTTTTCTTTTGTTGCCCCCTGTCCACAGTTTATCTGTGAAAAATAAATGTGAGCTACAGCATCTAGAAACTTCTAAGTGTGACAGTTTGCCATATAAATAAGCTGGAGAGACCCCCTGTATCACTTAACACTCCAGAGTACCAATTTTTCAAAATGAGAAGTAGACTTCTAACCATTCTTGGGGGTTTCAGTTATTTGCATTTCCGTCTATTTTGGGCAGTCTCCGTGTCTGGGTCATAGACAGTACCCAAGGCAGAAAATCCCCTCCAGACCTGCCCAGGTTACCTACCTTTGCTTTAGATCAGTGGTTCCCAACTTTTTTTTCACTTGTGTTCCCCTTGGCAGCCCATTTCCATAAATTGTACCCTTCTTATTAGGAGGGGCAAGGCGGGGGGGGACTCTGCCCTCTCATCTTCAGGCCACCTCCTGCTTCCCTCTGGTGGTATGCACAAGCACGCCAGTGAAGGGGTTAAAATCCCTAAGGAATTTTGTCCTGCACAAATTGCTGTCAATAGGAAAGTAGCAGATGGCACAAGCCCCTGGATGAATGGCGGAACAAGAACAGACACTACTTTGGAGCGAAAGCTGATTGTCTGGGCTCTCACATGGTGGTCGGGGGAGAGAAGGAAGAAGCCAAGGAGTTTCCCAGTGCTCAAGATATAAATAAGTGGCTTATACTGTTGATGTATGTGCCTTTTTCTGCCGTTATTCATTTTTCTCCACATACCAGTAAATGTCCTGGTTCGTACCCCTGGGGGTATGAGTACATCAGGGTGGGAATCACTGCTTATTTCTTGTTTCCTCCACAGATAAGCCATTTATAAAAGATGATTCCATAGGGGGGAAAATTGCCCTACTCATTTTTATAGGAATGTAATCAACACGTCACCACATACCATCATTTAACTGCCCATAGTTTTTTGCTACTTCTTGCATCTCCTTTTTTTGACTCTTAAATTTGTTAAGAAGAAAATAACAGAGTCACTGGGTAATGCTTTTTGACTTTTGATTGGTAGTGCTCAGAAGAACCCTAATTGAATAAACATCAGGAGCCTTTAGAATGCATGCAAGAAGCAGCATTTCTTTCTTTCTTTCTTTCTTTTAAGTAAATTATGTGTCTGGTCACTCAAAGCTACTGGTCAGTTTCTAGGAATCAGAATCTTGGATGCAAACAAAGTACAGTAGCTTGAGATCCTTTCAGAAAACATTAGGACTGTGTGATATGTTACCTCAGCCAATTCTCTGGTGCACTAACTGCTCAAGCAAGTAGTTTACTTGTGTGAACAGTAGGAATGTAAATTGTGACCTGATTCGTCCTTGCAGAATAAATAAGAAAGCAAGGGATTCCTTGCCATCTCAGATGGTTAGGACTTTTGTTTGTTTGTCTCATATATAATTTACATCTATGTGAAACTCTGTTTTTGTGCATTTCTGGAAATGCCTGCAAACTAAATCTGTCACGATATCTGCCTTGTTGCTTGGATTATCACAAACAGAAGCATTGAATTGAGTCCTTGCATTTAAGTGAAAGATCCAAAGAGGTTATCTTTCAGACATTTTCAAGTTGACTCATGCAAATCCTTAAGAAAATGGTCTCTGAAGTACTTCAGTTGGGCCCAACTTGGTTCTTCATATGAAAGCTTAACCTTAGACCATACTACACACTGTACTTCAAATTCACTATTTTCAACATAGATTTTTCACAAAACCTTTGTGTGGCTGCACAGGCAGGTAGACTAGTTGAGAACCAAACTCCCTTGGATGCCTGGAACAAGTCCTCCAGTTATTTGGATCCAAGTTTACTTAGAGATTTTCACTGCTTATTGAAATAGGCCTAGCAGCCTTTGGAAATTTTAAAACCAAGCGGAGGGGGGGAAGGCTGTAATAGGCCCTCTGAGTATTTCAATATACTTGTATGTATTCTCGTTTGGAGCATGGAACACGCCTAGTAATATGGTGCATGTGCATTACTGCATGAACTGTACAGTGATACAAAATTAATGTATAACCATCTGACCGGGGTGTGGTTCTGAAAAAAATAGATGGATGGAGCTGTTGAATAAACAGATTGGAAAATTGCTGAGGAAAAGAAGACAGCTGTGCAGAAAAACTGATATAAATCTGGGTGAATTTTAATTGATAAAGAGTTTAGATGCTACACACCGAAGTGTTTTCTGGTTAAATTAAACTGGCTTTCTTAAAAGAGCTAATATGAGTGTTCACATGGTGAGGTTCTTTTTCTGCCCCTAAAAGTGCATTGGCTTTTAAAATATTTGGTAGTTGCTCTTAGAAAGAGCAATAAGATTCATAATCACAGCAGTGGCACTAACCAATGCTATGAAGTGTGCTTTCATATACCATCACTTTGGCTTTGATACTTAGCCTTACTAACGATGCAGTAGAATTTAAGCTGGACCATTTAAATAATGATAAAGCTGTCAGGATTCTGATGTGGTTTCTTTCTCAAGCAATTCGCCTTCTATTACAGGTTTTATTGCACTTTATGGTGGGCATGTGTGAATGTGTGGATCAGCTTCAGTCTCTCATTGATATCCATTGCACGTACTGCACAGTTTTAACTGACTTACTTTGGAAAGATTCACAGTAGTTGCTAGGAAACCTTTCTGTGTTCTTTTCACTTCTTATATGGCATTAGCTTTTCAATTGATAAGGCTGTACCTTTAAGTACAGAGGGATTTAAGCAGAATCAAACAATAACAGTGGGGCTGCAAAATTGATAAGCAAAAAGAGAGAAAAAGCCCAAATCCTTGTTCTTTAGACAGGTAATACACTGGGTTATAGCAGAAATGGAAAAGGCATAGCATATTTTCCTTGAATATTTCAAAGAAACATTTTGTATATATATTTAAGATGGACAGCACAGCTTATTTTCATGGAAGGCTTCACAAAATATTTCCAGCTATGGTGATGTAGTGATCATTTCTTCTGATTTTTCTCATTTCAAATCATGTTTCAAGGCATGAGTAACACTAGAAATGCATATGGAGAATTTAAGGCCATAAGTCTTTCTTCTTCAGTAAGGATGCCTGTAGACACACAGAGAGTTTTTGGCAGGGGTACAGATGCCCGCATTTAAGGCCTTCCTCTGCGGGAAGCTTTTAAAAACTTCCTGCATGGAGAGACTGGAGAAATGAATGTGTTACATACTCTTAATTTAATATAAAGAGACTAGTGCCTGTTGTTCTTTGCATATAAAAAGGAATTTAACAGGTATCCTCAGCATAACTGGTTCATGCAGGGTTTTTTTAAAATGTTCCCCTTTCTGTACCAAGCTAAACCAAAGATAGAAGAACAAGAAGTTCCGTATTTTTTGTCTGTTGGTTTTAGTGGGATATTGGTGCAACAATGATGCAACCTCAATGAAATCTAGGGTTGTTGCCTTCTGTTGATATGACATATCTCAACTTTTTACACTAATCAGCCACAACATTAAAACCACTGACAGATAAAGTGAATAGCATTGATTATATTGTTACAATGGTGTGGGTGATCACGGAACAAAGGAAGGCTAATTGCCTTAGAACAAAGGAGTAAACAGCACGGATGTCCGAACCAGTGGAGCCTACAGGCAACGCCCTGAGAGCTCTTTTATTTACTTAGCATGATTACATAGTATGTTGTTAGAATTCAGATAGGATACTAGTTACCTAATCGTAACCAGGATTGGCTGAAATAACTCTTTGATCTTATGCTCTACCTCTAAGCGAAAGGGCAGAATAAGGGGTTACCCCGCCTGCTGGCAGCTGCCCCTTCCTGCCAGGTATGTATGCACGTCACTGGAACAGAATGCAGCTACAACCTTTAAGCAGAAGTTTCCCACACAATGGCACCTGAAAAGAAAAAGAATGAATGGAAGCAGATGGTCTGTTGTACTACATAGTGAATAACTGGCATTGAACATATTGGAACTTATAAGCATAACCAGGGCTTGTCAGGATATTATGACCCACAATAATTTACTCTTAGTACATGAACCAAAGTTTGTTAATTGGCATTCAATTTAAAACAGGTGTGCAGTCACCAAGTCAGCACATGAAGCTGATGCGATCCATGAAATGTGTACTAGACATGAGGTAATGTCTGGGAGAAGACATCATATGATGTGCCCAGTGATTGGTTGGTCAAACTATATAAGTACTGCACACTATGGTGTTGAATGGAGTGTTGTATTGGAGAGTTGCTGCACGAAGCGCTCTCCATTTATTTACTTAAAGTGTATTATTAAGTCTTTTGACTGATGTACATAGTTCCATTGTACATAGTCTGTAAATACACTGCTGGTGAAGGAACCTACTGTCTCTGTGAGTCTCTTTGCTGTCAACTTGGAAGACTGATTTGTCTCGGAACCATCTCCACACCCCAAATCTTGACAGGACTCATCCCCTCATTGTGTTTGCCATTCTTGGCCATACCAGCCCCCAAACGGATTCATTCTGTTGAGAGGCAAAGGAGCAAGAGATGCCTTGTTGCATTCGCATTCCCTCTGAAACATCACAAAACAAAAGGACAAAATTTATATAAACATGAAACACAGTCCTGCCTATGCCACCCAGAAGGTACAATCTGTATCCTCTACAGCTATGGTTCCCACCCTTTGGTCACCCAGTTGTTCTTGGACTGCAACTCCCAGAAACCCTGGTCAGCACAGTTCATTGTGAAGGCTTCTGGGAGCTGCAGTCCAAGAACACCCAGGTTACCCAAGTTTGGGAACCATTGGTCTACAGCACAAGAAGACAAAGAAAAACAGCAATTTCTTGACAACTCAGTCAGAGACCAGAGATCTGACTATCCTAGTTATAAGAGCCTCCTTCATGTTTCAAAATCAGTAGTTGAATCCTAGCCACTTCCAGGTTGTTGTCGTTTTGGCCTCTTTTGTTTCATTTTCTGGAAATGTTTGGGGCCCCACAGAGTCTTGGGGGCAGAAAAGTGACCCACTCTCCCAAGCTCAACTGTACAAAAAAGGCTGCAGCCCCTTAGCTCCTTTCCTCAGTCTGTTCTACAACTTCTTTGAGTTCTTTCCATTTTCTTTCTGTGTCCTGATCTGCATGTTTTTCCCTGTCTACAGCTGATAATTAACACACTGAAGCAGTTTAGGCTTCTGTAGTCATACCCCTTCCAAGGGGCAGTTTGTGAACCAGGACAGGGGGATACCTCATCACAAGATTTGAATCATGAGCGGCACCTAACTCATCCTCTTCAGTAAACTTCTGCTTAGAGATGCTGCTAGTACTTGACTTCCTAACAACCATGGATGACATCTTTACCCTATAACTCCATTCTCTGTGGAGCAACAATACATCCTCAAAGGCTGCCTGCTTTTAGGTTCAGGTAAGAGTAAGGTGGAGGATGCAGCTGTGTGTGCCAATACCTAACACCAGCCTTGTGATATTTTTACAGTATACAACTACTGAGTGAGGTGGACAATTTGTCCTGGATTGCATTTGATTTTCCCAAGATTCGTTTTAAAAAATTAGGCCTTAAATTAATAAAATGGGTATATAACCATTAAAATAAAGTGGAAACATACACCCACAGCTCTTTGACAGACATATGTATATCTGCAAAACATCAATAGGGATGGCAACTGTTTCTAGCAAGTAAACCTATTGTGTGCAGAAACCACATCTATGGTAAGAGAACTTTAGAATGAAATCAGCTCTCCTACTCTAGAGAGAGATGAACATTATGAAGTGGCTTCAAATCCTTGAACATACAGACACAGAAAAAAAATGTGTGAAAGAATAGCAGTAAAGGTCAGCAGGGCAGATAAGGAAAAGAAAGGTCAATAAGGAAGCAAATCTAGGGATAAACAAGTGAATGATGTGGGAATGTGACAGCCTGAGGAATGTGGAGGTGCCTGGAGCTATACTGCACTGAGGAAAGGAAGAAAATCACCAGTGTCAACAGTAAACAAGGTTGTCCAGTTCTTATCTCAGGAAATTTTATCTGAATGCTAGTGAAACTATTGGAACAAATAGGAAACCAGTTTTAGGTGATGTTTTCTAAACTGTCTGGTGCCTGCACAACCAGTCTTCTATTGATTGATAAGACAGAAAACAGGTCAGCTTCATCAAAGCAAGAACTCAAGGAAAAAACATTAGCAAATAGGACCTGAAAGGTGGTCTTGGACAAAAAGAAAACACTATCTGACTGAAGCCATTAAATCCCACCATCCTGCCCTCAGCCTGCACTCTCTGACATGGGTCTTCAAGAGTTGAGCAAATATAAGTACACTCTCTGTGTCAAGTCTATCAGTCTGTATTTTATGTGACAAGTATGTTTTATTAGTGTTCTTCTGCAGCTGCATATTTAAAATATTTTGCTTCATTTTACTTTATTTGTCTGCGATTGTAATAAATGTCACATGGATTTTATGCTAGAAATCTGTGTTTATTGCCTCTTTCCTACCCTCCTAGTTCATTTTGGAACCTAACTTGTGACACCATGGTTACTCTCCACTTGAGTATACCTATTGAAGCAATGGGACCTATATAAATGTTCACTTATCAAAATGCCATTGATTCACGGGTCTATGCTGGTGAGAGCTAACAACTGGATTTATCCCCTGATTTGTTCATCTAGAACAGTTGTTTCCAACCTTGGGTAACTCAGGTGTTCTTGGACTGTAATTCCCAGAAGCTTTCATCATCAGCTTTGCTGGCTGGGGTTTCTGGGAGCTGCAGTTCAAGAATACCAGGGTTACCCAAGGCTGGGAACCATTGATTTATACCGTGTTGTCATCTCTAACTGGCAACAACCTTTCAAGCTTCACACAAAGAGCTTTCACATTAATATAATCTTCATCATTTAACTGGCACCTTCTGTGTTCTTTTTAATATGTCTCCTTTTCAATTTTAATGTTGTTTAATGTACTTCACTTGATTTTTATAATTTTATGGTGACATGGGTTTATATGATATTATTAGGATTTTAGCTAAAATTCTTCAGCACTGTCTTTTAGTGGAAAGGCAAGATATAAATGTAATAAATAAAAGAATAAATAACTGGAAATGTTCTGAGCAGAATCAGGCATCTTTTCCATGCAGGTCAGCTTATCTACCATGCGCAATTTCTTCCTTAAGAAATTTAGGTCTTGGCTTGACAGGACAATTGGAGCAGGCTGGATTGAGCTAAATAGGGTCGCTTAAGATCACACAGAGTATGATCTAGTATGCCATTTGGTGCAATCCTTGGATCCACATGGCTTTAGCACTTCAAGCAACCATATTTGGCCTTCCTTCCTTAAGAAAAGCAAGCAAGCAAGCAAGAAATCTCCTTCCTTGCCCCTTCCTGTCTCCTCACCCTTATGGGAGGACACTTCCATTTTTTTCCTGAAAAGTACAGCACATCAGCACTTTCCTAACAGGCTTTAAAAAAAAAAGCTTCCTCCCTCTGCATCTCTTGTGGAGGAGCAGAGGGAGGAAACATTTTTTAAAAGCTACAGAGGAGCAGAGGAATTTTTAAATTACCCAGTATAATTAAATAGCTAAGCATAACAATATTGGAAAACTGAAACCAGATAGGACATTTTAAAAAGCAGAGTGCTTTAATTTGATCCCAGTGATTGCACATGCTGGAAATGAACCAAAATAGAGCATTCCTATCTGCACCTAAGAAAAGAATAGCCTCTGGCAAGGAGCTAGGACAATGAGGGTAACAAAGCTCTGGGGATGGGCTGATTCGCACTGGCACTTCTGTCATCTGGTCACCAAAAAAAGGAGTGAACCCCCATTTTCACCGTGGGTCAAACAGAATGACAAATGTCCATGTACTCACCCTTTTTGAACTGACTTTTCTAAGGAAGAATTAAAGGAAAGACTCAAAATCTAAGATCCTGGGCACAAGAGTCATTCTACAAATATTATATAGACAAACACATGACCTCCTCTATTTTTTGTTGTTGATGATGTGTTGCTAGAAAAAGGTCACATGAATCATCATCACCAAGCCAAATCTTTGTCTGCATTCAACTTTCTGTGTCGACTCTCACCACGTGTATAATGTATTCTTAGTTTTAAGTCAATGGAGAAATAGTTGTGTGAGTCAGAACCTTACATATATTGGAGCTCTTACTTTAAGAGCCACTCTGAGATCAGCATGCCTTTGAGTGGGCCAGTACTGTTCTCCACTGCTTTAATTACGCTGTATAATGGGTTGAGGCCATGCTACTTGTCAGAGCATCTCTCCCCAATGTCATCTGCCCGACCCACCAGATCCTCCTAGGCAAAGCTCCTCGGGGTTGCCACTACATAGGAGGCCCAGAAATCTTCTACAAGGGGTCAGTCTTTCTTCGGGATGGCACCAACTCCATGGAACCTGCTTCTAGTGGAGCTATACCTGCCCCCCTCCCTGCTAACATTTAGAAGGCAGCGCAAAACACTGATTTTTAGGGATGACTTCCACAATGGCACTGCATGATGCCATGCCTCTTGCCCTGCTCTTACAGAGATAACGTACTTTCAGTGCCATTAGTTTAAATTTTAAAATTAAAATTTAATTTATTTTTTAACATTGTTGTTATACATTTATTGTTATATGTTTTGTTTATTTTCTGATATTATGAACCGAGTGCATTGCATTATTGGGGTGGTACATAAATAAAATAAAATTGATTCAATCAGTTTATCAGTCAATAGCATAATTACCTGCAGTCATTCAATGTGATGTGGAAACTTCATTTGTATTTCATTCCTCACTGCCATAAGAGATGTGCAAGTGTTCCTGAGATACTATGGATGAGATACTGAGATGCCCATCAGAAGAACACATTCTGTAATATGGCACATTTTTCCACTTCTCAAACTCTTGACTTTTTTTTGATAGGCTGAAATGTCATTTGTAAAGGTTAAATGCAAAGGCCTGACTGAATTTCTCCTAGCTGCAAGTCTTACATTACTGAGAACAATTTTTGCAGTCACCATGGCACATTCCTGTAACTCCTCATCCATGATTACATAGCACTAAGCAGTGCATCCCAAATGGATGAAAGACAATGCTTTTACTAAAAGAATCCAGAAAGGAATTGGGGAAATATATTTAGGCTACTATTCTATATATAAATTTTATTGATCCAGTCAACAGATCTCACAAAATTAAATTGAAAGAAAATTACAGTGGTGCCTCGACTTACGAACGTCCCTATCTACGAACATTTCGACTTACAAACAGCTCTGGTCGCAAAATTTTGCTTCGATTTGCGACCAGAGCTTCGACTTACGAACAGAAAAAAAACGCGGGGAAAGCGGAAAATTTGAACTTTCAGTTAACCGTTGGCCAGCGAAGAGGCTGCTTGTCTGCTACCTTGCTCGCCCCAGCGGTTAGAGAGTGTGGATATGGAGAGAGACTTCAGACTGCCTGGTACTGTACTGCCTGGTACTGTACTGTACGTACTGTATTTTTTTGGCTTTTTTAAATATTTGATTTTTGAATTTTTTTGACTTTCTTTTTCAAAACAGAGAGACTGCCTGTTATGGGTGAGTACACTGTATTTACTGTACAGGGGTTTTGCAGCTTGGGTTTGGGCTAGGTGGGGGGGTTATGTTTCTGTGCTCTGATGGGTCTTGCAGACCCTTTCTGCAAGGGTCTGTGCTGGCTGGTGTGCTTTAAAATGGAGTTTAGTCTTTTGGTTTTAAAATCAGAAATTTTTTTGCAAGGGTCTGTGCTGGCTGGTGTGCTTTAAAATGGAGTTTAGTCTTTTGGTTTTAATGTGTTGGTGTAAAATGTGTGGGTTTAAAATGTGTGGGTTTAGCATGTGTGGGTTTAAAATGTGTTTTAGACTCCAAACTCTCTCCCCCCCCCATTGTCTTCTCTCTCTCTGTCTTCTCTCTTTTTGTGCTTAAAAGCACAAACCTTTGTCTGAGGGGTCTGTGTGCCCCAGTGATGACCTTCTTTCTTTCCTCTTTTCCTCATTGTTCCCTCCCTCCCTCCTTTCCTGCTCTTTTTTTAACCTAAGTCCTCTTAGGTTAAAAAAAAATTATCCCCCTAGTGGTAGAGGATGGATTAACCAGTTTTGCATTTGTTCCTATGGGAACGAATGCTTCGACTTACAACCGGCGCCTCTGCATACAACCAAAAAACAGCCGGAATGGATTAATCGGGTTTCAATGCATTTCAATGGGAAATGCTGATTCGACTTACGAACATTTCGACTTACGGACATCTTCTGGGACAGATTAAGTTTGTAAATTGAGGCACCACTGTATATAAAGAGTAATTAATTGACAAAAATGAAAGTGGCGAACATAAAAGAGATGTCTTTTAGTACAAAAACACCACAGTTCTGTTTCCTCTTAGGGAAACTTTAGCTACTATTTCTGTAATTAGATCTTTCACATCAGAAACTAAAACAGGAAAGCATGGTGTTTGGTAGTTCTTTCTGTACACAAAATGGCCAAGGATCTAGACCCACAGAACCACAGAAGTGTAGAACTGGAGGGCACCCCAATGCCCATCATATACAACATTTGGGTGGAACAGGAATTCTACAGCTCAAGCATCCCTGACAAATGCTAATCTCACCTTTGTTTAAAAACTTCCAGGGGAGGAAAGCCCCTCACCTACCAAGCAAGTCCATTCCACTGCGTTCTTCCTAATGTTTAGTTGAAATTTCCCTTCTTATAATTTGAATTCAGGTCCTACCCTCTGGAGCAGCAGAAAACAAACCTTCAGTTCCACCTTCACCATTGCAAATATTTAAAGATGGCTGTCATTTCATCTCTCAGCCTTTCTTTTCCAGGCTGAACATGCTGAGCTCCCCATCTATTCTTCACAGGGCTTGGTTTCCAGACCTTTTAACACACTGCTCACTCTCCCACTGACACATTCAAACTTGTAGATGTCTTTCTTAAACTGTGGTACCCAGAACTGGGCACAGTACTCCTAGTGAGGTACAACTACAGTTACACTACACAAATTTCAAAAGAATCCTTTATTTTCCTGTCAGCTTTCTTTACTGTCCAGCTTTCATGCCCATACATGATGACTGATCAGAAATACAAGAGTGTGGATGATCTTGGTCTTGACCTCCAGTGGTACATCCTTACACTTGATCATCTTTTCTAATCCCTTTATTGCTGTCCTTCTGAGTCTCTGTCTTCCTCTGATTTCTTCACTGCAGTCTCCATGTGGATTGATGATTGAACCAAGGTATACAAAATCTCTATTTCAGTTTCTTCATTGTCAGCATTAAAGTTGTGTAGTTGATCTATAGTCATGATTTTTGTCTTAATGTTCAACTGCATTCAGTGGACTTAGGGACAGAGAAATCCTTCTGCTTCCCCTTTCCCTATATTTCACATTTTACAACTTTGGTTTCTTTCTATCTCATGTTTTCACAAGTTCTTCCAGAATTAATTGAAATGAAATATTCCTTGCTTTGAAAAGCCAAGTAAATTAGTAATGCTTTTTATCTGGCAAATAAGGGACCATGTATACCTGTTTGCAATATACTGTAGGTGTTAAAGATGAAGAGCTACTTGCAAAGAACAGGTGGAACTTCTAACAGCACTAACATTATGGAATACATAAAGAATGTATAAAGATATGGACCTAAAACACATACATCTGTTTTGGCTTCTGCATTTGATTTTTTTTTTTAAATCTCAAATTTATTCCATTTGGAATTGGAGAAATTTGTGAATGTTGTGTATGTTGTGAAGGTCCTATTAAAATGATGTCATGTTATTACCTATGTCTTACAGCCCTTTCCTTTTGGATGCTTAAATTCAATCTTTTCTGTTATAACTTCATAGTTTTCCAACATGGTCTGCTCTTTTCACTAATTCTCATTTAGAAATGTGCTTTATGTGTGATCTCACATCACACAGCTTCTTATGATTCTGTACATAGTTTCAGCAGTTATGATTTTTTTTGCTTTTGTTTTTGTTTTGATACTTAAGTAACTGTGCATAAAATAAAATGATTCTGAAATCCATTCATTTTTAATGAAAAAGAACATACCCAAGACCCCTTGTTGACATGGGAACAGCTCTCAAAGTTCATAAAACTGAAGGCCAAACACATTATTTTGGTCCTTGAAGCAGATAATCCTACAAGTTCCTCTTCTCCATCCCTAGCAGCAAAAATGTGAGAATAATAAATTAAATAATGCACTTTGCTGCCTTTCATGACACCTATATCAGCTGCCTGAGGCATTCCTCTCCCTTTCCTTCACAGCAGGGCCAGCTCCAGAGCAAACAACATATACATAAATAAATTAAGAATCCCTCTAGTGTTATGATTCACTCGTGATTCAGTCATACATGGATGGCATTCATTTGGCCATGTCTTGGGACATCCAACTTTAAAAAGGATGCAGACAAACTGGAACAAGTTCAGAGAAGGGCAACAAGGATGATCAGGGGACTGGAAATCAAGCCCTATGTGGAAGGACTGAAAGAATTAAGATGTTTAGCCTTGAGGGGAAAAAAGACTGAGGGGAGATATGATAGCACTCTTCAAATACTTGAAAGGTTGTCATACAGAGGAGGGGCAGAATCTGTTCTCAGTAATGCCAGGTTATAGAACACATAATACTGGGCTCAACTTATAGGAAGTCAAATTCCGATTAAATGTCAGGAAAACTTCATCAGCATGACAATGGAACCAATTACCTCAGGAAATGGCGAACACTCCGACACTGAAGGCTTTCAAGAGAAATTTAGGTGGTCATCTCTCAGATAAACTTTAACTTGAATTCCTGCATTGAGCAGGGGTTTAGACTCATTGGCTTTACAGGCCCTTTCCAGCTTCATTACTCTATGATCCTATGGCTCTTATCATTGTCACTATCTTCCTTCCCAATCAATGGGCTATTATAATATTGCTTAGATCAGAGTTAAGCAAAATATGGCCTTCCAGTTGTTGTTGAAGTGCAACTCACATCAGCTTTAGCCAGTATACCTAAAGGTGAGGAATGCAGTTGCAAAAGTTACAGTTCAGCAGTACAGTGACTACCACACTTTGGTCACTCCTGACCTTGATGATACATTCATGTGTAGGAGATTTCCAGAAATCTATCCACACACTGATCACTTTCTCCCTAATACCTCCTCCAGACAGGACATTTTTTTCTATATGGAAACTGAAAATGCCTAAGTATTTCTCCATGAAAGCATAGGAGAATGTAAGACATTTCCAGCAGCCTTAGGTCAGTGTACCTTTTCTGGTCTGACAATAGACATTGCATCACTGTTCGTGGGCAGAACTACTGGTAATATGTATTCCTCTCTTCCTCTTGCCCTGTTTCTTTTTGTTTGTATGTTTGTTTTGCTTTTGTCTCCATGTTAATGGTGGTAGTGCAGGTGGTCTCTGGTGCCCCAAGAGCCCATTGTCTTTCAATGTGAGGAAGAGTCCTTTCTTGGAGTGAGGCATCCTGGGAGAAGTGGTTTTAGAAGGCACCTGTGCCACCACAGCCATGCCAGCATAGTGCTAAATGAGGTTTAAATTTACTTCAAATAAAAAGAAACTTTAAGCAGAGTTGTCCACCATCACTGTAAAGCAGCCTCAGAGCAGTTGCTATCTAGGGCTGCTTCATCCACAACGCCTCGCTGTCAGGAAGGATCTCTTTTCCAGAGTGATGCTTCATAGACACCCCCTATACACAAGAGCCTCAATGGCTGCATTTATGGAGCAACAATTTCTATGGTAGTAAATGCAATGCTGGTACTGCACAGCAGGGTGAAAGTGGCAACAGTGGCCAGAGACTCATCCTGCTGGGAATTGTAGTGACAAGCGGACTTAGGAAATGGACAGTGGGTGGCTAGGTCTCTCTTCATCCTTCCCTGCATGGGGAAGAGGAGATGGAAAGAAGCCATGAAGGTGGTATAAAGGGCCATGGCATAGAAGAAGAGCTAGTTCTTACTCGTGAACTTGCTGAGAAACCTCCTTTAACTCAGACTATTTCAATGGGCTGGAGGCTTCCTTCCCTGCCAGATGTCCTAGGTTTGATACCCAGGAGGTGTAAACCTCTTCCGTATGTTATACTGAGGAGGCCAGTCAGTGTACACCATGCCTTTGACCTAGTTCTCCAGGTAATAGCATATAAGATTTCAGCTTGAGTAACTTTTCTAGGCAAGATGTAATTTCTAGGAGCCAAGATGATAAGGCAATACTTTTAACATGGCAAAGATAAAAGAAGATTATTGGAACCTAGGGCTACTGAAGCTTGGAATTTTTATGCATTTATTTTTTAAAAAAAATATGCCTATCTCCTTAGAAAGAACCCAAGGCAGCTCACAGCATTAAAAGACAATATTTAAAAAACGAAAAACAGGAAGTATACAAATATGAAAAAAGAATCAAACAAATACCACACTAAAAATGGTAAACAAAATCAACACCAAAAAACACATTCAGAAGCAACAAGGCACAAGAATCCATTTAGAAACACCTTTCAGACAGCCAGTCACTAAGGGAAAGCCTGCCTGAAGAGAAAAAGCAAAGTGTGCTGCTTATATACTGCCCCATAGTGCTTCAAGCACTCTCTGGGCGGTTTAGAAGTTAATTATGCAGGCTACACGTTGCCACCCCAGCGAATTAGGTACTCATTTTACTGGCCTCGGAAGGACAGAAGGCTGAGTCAACCTTGAGCTGGCTACCTGGGCTTGAACCCCAGGTCATGAGCACAGTTTTGGCTGCAGTACAGCAGTTTAACCACTGCGCCACGAGAGAAAGGTCGTTGCTTGCAGAAAGACAGCAAAGATGGAGCAAGCCTGGCCTCCTGTGGGAAAGGGTTCCAGAGTCTGGGAGCAGCAACAGAGAAGACCCTCTCCCATATCCCCACCATATGCACCTGCAAAGGTGGTGGGACCAAGAAAAAGGCCTCCCTGCTGGTCTTAACAACCAGGCAGGCTCACAAAGGGAGATATGGTCTTTGAGATAGCTTAGACTCAAACTGTTTGGGATATGTGGCATGGGATCAGTTTTCTGGGACCTTTTTCCCAGTTCAAGAAAATTCATGATTTTTGTACTCTGGTTTTAATGTTCAGCAATTCCCTTTTCCAGACAGCAGCTCCCTGCTGGCACACAGAGTCAGGAAATGGCTCCTGATCTGCAGTTGGGCTTATATTCAATACACTCCAATTTGTTACAATTCTTTTGGAAGAAGCGAAATGTGTATCCAGTTTATTTGGTATGTATTTCTTCATGTTTTTGGGGAGGTTCCTGGATGTGTCTTTAATAAGGCTGTAACTCTGAACAAATAAAATTCTTAAAAGAACACACATAGATTTTTTTTTTAAAAAAATAGAATTAAAGAGTTAGATGTGTGAAGTTTTGTTGCAGTCTCACAAAGGCCAGTTTATTCAGGCAGATCATCATGCAAATATAAGGAGTTATTGTCTATGCAGCAATTTTCAATTTAAGGATTAGTTCTAAGAGAGAAAGCATGGGTGGAAAGGAACAGTAGAAGAAAAATATGAAATAAGTGAAAAGCAAGAACTGAGATGAATAATTTATCATGTATTAAAATTGTAGCTGTTTTTGTTCCTTTTCGATATATAGGAACACAAGAAATATTTATATACCTATATATTGAGAGGGAGATGGGGAGGGAGAGAGGCAGAGAAAGAAACTGTAGGTATTCTAGACAATAGAAAAATGACACCAATCATAAGCTTCCATGTATGTCAGTAATGTTATCTCTTGAACATTGTTACTTCCATTTTTAATTAGACCCATTCATGAATGGCACAAACATGCACTATGGCTGTTTGCAACCAAGCACTGTTTTACTGAATTGCTCCAGGGAAGGAGAAATTCTCTAACGGTTTTTTCAGGAGCTCACCATAAGTGGCAAGAGTAGCACAGTTATTTTTAATTTATGATAATATTAACATTTGGTACAACAATACAGTATGTGTTAGCAGAACAGAGTTACTCTGTTTCTGGATGGAACTATGATTTCAGTGAGCTTAAAATTCGAAAATCCATGTACTCAAAGTATCTACTTCTTTTCTCTCTTTTTTTGTAAATGAGATTTGGCAAATAAATTTATTTGTGTGTGTATGTATGTGTTTCCCCCCTACCTTACCAAGAACTAGAAGTTCTGGGACACAGAATGGTGTTGGTGGGCAAGAGAAGATTTTAACTGACTGCTAAACAGATGAAATTATACTTGTAGCTAACTGGAAACGGGGCAGGTATCTGTCCATTAAGTCCGAGATCTCCATTATACTTGCTGCACCATCTGATAGACCTTAGGATGATCCATGTTCATATGAAAAACCATTTTGCTGCACCCTGATCCCTTGATTCTGCTGAGGTAACTACATGAAGCAACATTCCTCCATTTGAAGGTCTGCCAGAATACAACCTCCTTTTGAAACAGTTCTCTATTTGAAGGCTTATTCAGATAAAGGCCCCCAAAATTGCCCATCTGCACTGAGAAATATTGGATAGCAGGCTGGAAGATAAGCAACTCACCTGGCCACAATCTTCCTATTCCAGAGAGGTGTAGTTATGCATAGAGTATAAAAAAGCCCAGAAAAATTAGTCCAATTAACTGTATTGAGAAAACTTTCCACTGCAAACTGAAAATTACAAAGTCAGCATCAGCATGTCCTGTTCTGCACTGAGTAGCATGGCTGATGCATGAGTAACAAATGCTTGCATTGATTTCTTAGCATGCACCAGTTCACAGCTGAATACTATGCCAATGTAGTTACGCTGATGAGCATAACAAATAGGATTCTGGGCAGTAACGTCTGATTTTGCAACTGTATACAAATTAGCCTATGAAATTTTATGCAAATTATGAAATTTTAAAAAATTCAGCGACAGACCACCTTATCGCCAAATATTGTTTAAACTATAATTCTGGACATCCACAACATGTTATAGAATGAACCTGACACAATCTAGTATTGCATGTTCCTAGGGGAGCAATGTATGCAGTGGCTTGTCAGATCCTAATAATAATTACCCAACAGAACATGATTTTACTGGTTAAGCCAATGAAATACTGGCTGGCTACTTGATTTGAAACATGAAAAGATTGCCTTGCCTGTACAGCCCCTTGGGGCAGGGGGAATTGTATCCATGCTCTCAAAACAACAACAGATTGTAGTAATGTGTACATCCATCATTTGAAAACTGATGATTAAACAAGTTTGTTTTTCTTTCCTTCTGCTAAATGCGGGCTCAATGAGGAAGAATTGGTACACAAGAAGCAATGTTTGCTTTGGATCGATACAGAGCAGATTGTCCAGTGCTGTTCATTTGAAGCACATGGCTAAGTCTGTGCTAAATGTGTGTGTGTGTGTGTGTGTGTTTAAATCTGGCTGTCCTTTGCTAGTCATATTAACATATAATGATTCAACCTTCAGCCTGGAACTGGAGAGGAGGGTATATTTTCTAGCCAATGAATATTAATTAGACTGGCTATCACTCCCTCATGCAGGAAGCAGCAACCTTTCCAACTAAGTCACAAGGTTCAAAGAGAAAATGACAATGGTCGGATTTTGTGACCAGTTTAAATATGTTTTAAAAACTGGCTGGCGGTAGGATCTCACTGAGTAATGTACGTCTGAGTCAATGCCAGTGGTACTTAGCACAGCTGCTCATGGATGTATGCCTAATTGAATGTTGTTTGTTTCAAGATTTTCCAGTCGACCATTTCAAGTGGCAGCCTGCAGCTGATGTGCCATATAACCCACATTAACACCTCACCTGCAAAACACATAATTACGTACAAATCTGCTGATTAGATGCAAAATGCAAACGAATGCCAGTGGTTGCATTTCAAGAACCATCCATGCTTCTCCATGGCAGAAACACTGGATGTGTTGTTCTCTAGTGCTACCCTCATAGCCTGCCTCTCCAAATCAAGTTTGGGTTACTGAGAGCATTCATAAAGGGAAAGAGAAAAATGAAATTATAAAATAGCTCTTTTAATAGTTAGTCTTATATGATCTAACATACTGTATTATTCTAACAGGTATGTTATATGCCTACTTGATTTTTAGTTGTTTTGTTTTCCCATATGCTGAGCACAGCCTATTATACATATACTGTAATGCTTCAGTCTGCATCCGAGGTCTGTGTCATATAACCATTAAACAGGTTTTGAGGCTAATCCTGTCATTATTAATGTAGGAGTAAATCCAATTGACTTCAGCTGGCTTCCGCAGCGGATTCTTGGCACAGAATTACTGGCTTCACCTTTATTCTCAAAAGAATTGCTATGACAATTGATATTCCCCCCAATTTTTTCTTTTTTGTTGTTGTTTCACTAATGTCATCAATGGTAGTGTTACCGCTGAATTACAAGGCAGGGAAGTTAACATAGGCAGCATTAGAGAGCTTGTAGGAGGAAGAGGAGCCGAGGTGACATTTGAGATAGATTCCTAAAGTAAAAAAAAAATCCTTTGAACTTCTATTTCTCCGACACAGCAGCATCCCATTGCACAAAACAGAAACAGTGAGGCTTTAAGGATGGCATCCAACTCATACAAGGACAACAATGCCAGGACTTGTCCTTGCAAAGATTTCAAAATAAAATATGGAGACTGGCTCTGATGGAAAAACTGACCTATCGCATTAAACTCTATAGAGGTGAAATAAAACAAGATAAATTTATGGAAGTATGGTATCCCTTGTTGGCCTCTGGTGCAGGAGATCAATTGGAAAATGGGCTGAAATGCTGGTTAGTTTGAATAACTGTAGGGTTAGAAGTAGAACGTATATAAATGTTTAAAAATTATTAGTATACTATAGATAAGAAAATTATTGGAAGTGTAACTGTATTTATAGGTAATTATTACTTTTTTCTTTTTTGTTATGTAAAATAAAATTTAAAAAGACAACAATGTAAAAGCAATAAATTATAATTACACTTTACTGTTGTACTGTAGCAGCAAATACAGGTGCACGGGACAGGCGAACTGAAACTGGCAAAAAGCAGGCTGAAAAATATAAAAGGATGAAGGAAAATGCAGGGCAAATCTAGGGGTTGAGGGCCCTACACACAGTCTAAGGTGTTCTCATATCTGCAGGATAACAAGTTAACAAACAGAAAAAGTACAGAGAGAACAAACAGCAGGGAATTTGTGTGTGTATGTAAGGGGTATCTATAGATCTTCCAACCTCTTCCTGTTTCCCCCTGAGCCATTAGGTGTTGTTGCTGTTTATTGTTTTGCATTTATAAAGAACAACAAAAAATTACATATTAACCACAATAAACTCTTTCCCATCATGAGAGGGGGGAAAATGCTTTTCTAGCTATAATTGATTTTAGTTACAATATTTATAATCTCCCTAATGTTAAGGCTTGTGAGAATTCTACCATGAAAGGAATTAAGCCATATCAAACATGAAGGGGGGGGGGGCAGGTTACTTCCAAGTATGCATGTGCATTGTTTTGGGGCAAATGTGCAAAAACAGACCAAATTAGGGGTATCTGTCTACAGGGACTACAGGGTGGAGCACTCAGCTACTGTTCACCTTGAAAGTGCAGCAACACTGCAACAAATCCGTCATATCTTGTTAAGCATTTGTAGGGTTTAAAATACGGCAACAATTTTAACGGGAAAAAGGAGACATCAAAAGTAATACAATAACAGTAGACTGAGTTGCTGATACTGAAGGAGGTGGTGAGTGACAGCAGAATGCACCAAGAGTCCCCAAGATCTTCCCTTGACCTCCAGCAACTGAGGCCCTAGGGAGTGCTGAGGCTGAGGTCATTGCACACACATACAGTATGCCCGTGCAGCTCCTCCATCAGCCATTTTGCAGAGCTGTAGGGAAAAAAGAAAGTCTTGTGTCATTGGTTGGTAGCCTTTTTAAATTTTAGAATATTCTTGTTTTTCTGTGACTCCGCTTAGTTTACTAAACATGAAAAAAATATTACACACTTAGGATTGGCTATGTGATTATGAAAGCAGGATTATTGTCTGGGCTTTCAGTGAAAAAGTCACACAATTAGAGTGCTGCATTGCCTCCCAAAACCAGAGCTGTTTGCATTGCCTGCCGTTCACAGGAAAGTTTGAGAAGTTTTTAAACAGACAATCTGGGGATGCACAGATAATAGGCAGGTTGGAATGCCTCTTAAAGGGAACAGGATGAGTTGAATCAAGTCAGTGTGCCCTCTATTTGGATGTAGAGGGAGTTGGAGGGCTTCCTTACACCCTTACTTCTAAGTAAACATTCATAGGAACATGATATTGATTTCTTAGTATACCAGAATTTAGCAAGACTGCTCCAGAATTTCAAAGCTTTAGAGCATGTACATATTCTTTTATACAGCTTTGGTATAATGCAGTCACCTAGTGTCAAAAAGCAATAATGATTACTGGTATGTTGTGTTGTAAAGCCCAATGAACTGAGAATTGCTCATTGGATTAATAGGCTGATCCAACATCACTTGCTTGCCAGCCCAGACCTAAGGCAACAGCTGACAGTTTTCTCACACACAGTTTACAAGTATAACAACAATAAAAACTTCAAGTCTGATGGATACATTTCAACATGGGTTTTCATGAATTACAATCCACTTGCTCCCTGTTGTTCATCCAGAAAACAACCAAGCCCCAAAGATGGCTGGGAGCATCCTTGTCCTCTATTACCAAGAAAAAGGCAGGGAATGAAGAATAGCTACATCTCCTGGCTGGTGTGGCCACATGCACACTCCAGAATTGTGAATACTCCAAAAGCCACTATAGGGAGCCAATGGGGTTGTAGAAATACAAATATATTGAGGGATACATGAGAAATAACATTGATAAGAATTTTATTCCACATCTAGTTCTGCAGAGGTCTAGGACCTTGGAAAGCATACTGCATAATATGCTACGTAAGGCTCAGAAGAGCAGCCTTGACAGTATTGCTTTAGCAATGTCAAGGTTGGTCCTTCATGAAGCAGTATGACACCTTTGCCTTAGGAGGCAGCAGATGCTGGGATACCACAGAAATATCCTCCCAGTTATCCCTTTGAATTCCACCATTTCTCCTCTCTTTGTGACAGAGTTGTGTATGTCATGCAATTTTTCTACAAAAATAGTCTGCTTCCTCGGGGGTAGTGGTGACACAATTCGTCAGCCACTACTGTACTAAGATGCCTCAGCTATACTCAACTACTAAATGTCTTCTGTACATATAGCCAGGAACAGTAGCATCTTGTGCTTTGCCTAAGGCAGGGGAATGTTTTGAACTAGCCCCTAGAGAAACATTAAAATAACTTGAAGAGCACAAGTGTGTGCACAGAGTGATTCTGATCTCATTACTCTCTCTTCTTCTCAAGCAAATAGTTGCAAAATGGAACAATTTGGATAGTACAGATGCACTTTTGCAACAGGGAAACTTTTTTATTAGTACTGTTCTCAAGACAAGGACCATGTGTGAATGAGGGGTGCACCCCAACTCTTTTGGCTTTTCTTTTGTTATTATGAGTTCAACTGCTTGACGCTTTCCAAACTGTGCACCACACAATTAAAGAATATTGGCTAGAACAGCAGTAAAAATAACCTCTCTCTAGTCCCTAGTCATATGGATTTTTGTTTTGTTCTTCCAATCCATGGCTGGAGATTTAGCTACCGATGCTTGTTGCCAAAAATAGAATGTACAATTATCACCAATACTGAGGTTCTCAAGGCACTGGCATGGCAAGAACGTTTCTTTCTAATTCAAAATGTCTGGAAATATATTTGACAAATTATATCTGGAATCATTATCTTTTGGAAATCATGAATGCCAAAGAACTTGGTCCAAGTTATAATGGATGTAACCCTTCATTAATAACTACCTACATCTGTTCTTCCCTGTGTCCTCAGAATGAACAAAGACAAAGCAAGTGTAAGGTGTTCATAGAAAGAAATGGAAAGACTTGTTCAGAACCATCCAGTGATCATATGAATAAGCCACTGCGGAGCCGAGGCTTCCACAGCATGGCTTACCTTTGCCAGCTTCCCCAGATGACGCGAGACCATGCTGCTTTCTTGCGAGAGCAGCTTTGGAGGAGGGGGGAACAGTAGGCTATATAAGGGCCGTTCCCCCCTCTTCGCTTCCTCTTTCTTGTCGACATTGTCACAAGGAGAGTTGACTGTTTGGTCCGCTACTGGCTCGGAGTTAGTAGGCCGGACCACACAGCTCTTGGCTTTGGATCGGGAGGGCAGCATCGGCTCCCTCCCTCGGTTTGATTTGTTATAGGTTTTGGTTACTTGATTTGCTTAAAGTTTGTTATTCGCTTATCAGTTAACGTTGGTTCAATCAAGTTATTACTAGTTGTATAAGCTTAGTCAATTATTTTATTAATATTCGTATAAGTTAATTAACTGTGAAAGGGGGTTGGGGGTGCGTTGCTGGTGCCCATGCTGGCCACGCGGCCACAAGAAAGGAAGGGATTAATTGAGTTGAATTGGGGAATTGATTACTGGGACACGGGCGCGAATTAAGGATTTAGAAATTTTAAAAAAAGAAGAAGAGGAGGAGGAAAGGAAAGGAAAGTAGGTTTCTAAATGCCTGTTTTGGAATAGTGTGCACAGGACATGGGTTAGCGGCTTCGGCCATTAATCCTCCAGGGATTTTTGAGCCCTTTTTTCCTGCACCCCCACCCTCCTCCCGCTCCCCCCACCTTTTTTCCTTTCACCGTGTCGAGGCGCCTGTTTATTGGCTGCCACTTTTGAATTAGGCACTAAAGGTTGGGCGCGAGCCCAAAGGGAGGGGTGGAGCAGAATTAATTAAGTGCAGGCATATACGGTTGGGCTTAGTTTAATTGATTATATTAAGGTGTATTAGTAGTGGGTAAGCGATTTAGGTATCGATTAAGTAAAAATTGATTGGTAGGTTGTGATTTAATTAATTGGTTGAGTAGTGATTTAGATTAGCGATCAAAGCGCAGGACGCACTACTTATTTGATCAATTGTATAATTAATTTTAGAAATAGAATTGATTGAGATATTGAGATCAGGGTGAGCAATTAATTCAGGCCCCTTGGGGGCCCCTTGAGGGCTTAAAAAAACTAAATTAAATTTAATTAAAAGAGAGAAGGAGATTATATGCATAAAGGAAATAAGAAGACAGAAAGAGATAACACATAGAGACAATAGCAATAGTAATCTGACTCAAAAAAAAGAAAAATAGAATAAAATTCAATTAGAAATTAGTGGATGAATTTAGAATTGAAGGACATCTAGACATATAAGAGCTTATAAAAAGGGGGGAATAAAAACAGGAATGGTGACAAATCTCTGGGTCGTTGGTGGTGGAGTACACAACAGGAGCTGCATGGCTGCCTAATAAAGGGCCTTGTTACTGAGGAGTGGGTTGCTCTGAGGCTAAGGGCGAGTCCAGATTGCGAAATGACATCAAGGAAGGACCAAGGCAACAAAAAGGGAAAATAGCCAGCCAAAAAACTCCCTGTGCCACAGGTTTCGCCACCTCAGTCCTCCTCGGATGAGGAGTCATGCCCTATTTGGCAAGAGCTACAGAATAAGATAGCAGCTCTTGAAGCTGCTAGGTCGGCTAAGTCAACACCTCAAATGGCTGAGGTGCAGCCGCGCAGGTCAGGAAGGGACTCTAGGGGACATCGTAGGGCTAAGCTTAAAGCCTTAGCAGACAATTTAATGACCAGATTTGCTGTCTTAGAGGCTGAGCAGCAGTCTGAGAGTGCAGCTGGACTGGAAACCGAAGAGGAGTCAGCACATGCAGAGCGTAGGGATACTGACAACTAGCGATCTACCCCAGTTACGATAGGGTCTGCTACAACGGTCGTGGGTAGGCATGAGGCGTCAGGGAAGCTGGCCGCGATGAGACAGGTGGCAGGGACAAGACTGCGACCTTGCCTTTGTCGGGTGAGTCCACCTTGATGTACGACATTACATCACACTTTCCAACATAGCCCGGGGCTAACACTGGACAAGCGCACAAACAGGGCTCGGCCATGTCGTTTTCGACTTGGCCATGGGCAGGCGGTAGCTTAACTTCCACGCCTGGACCGGCTTCAACACTCCTGGCTTGGCCTTGGCCGGGTAGTGGCCAATTTACTGTACAGCCATATTTAGCAAGCAACCCACAAGTGACGGGGGCTCCCAGTACATCATGGTCCTATATAGGTGCCCGTTTAAGCGGTTGGGCCCCTCCAATCGTACATCAGCCATCGCCGGCGCCAGTAGTTCTGGCCACCGGTGTTGGCGTCTGGCCATACCCTTCGGTACCAGACACTGGATAGAACACAGTGCCGCTGCAAGCTCTGCCATTTGGGGATAGAGCAATGCCCCTAGGTGATCATTTGACACCAGCAACAAAGGAAAAGATATGGAAAGGAGAGTATGTCGATTTATTCGAGCTCCTGAATAGAATTTGTAGAAAAGAAGGACCTAGAAAAGGAGGACAAGAAGGATAAGGAGAGGCGTAGGTGTAAGAGGCCGGATAGGACATGGTCTAATTGGTTACCCGGCTTTTTGATATACACGGGAGTGGTGGTAAAGGCGCAGCCATGGCGGGCTGCGGCCCTATCCCAGTACCTGGATCTTATTTATCAGGCTTATGTAGATTTTGCGGGGCAGGCATGGCTTTCTTATGATGAAGCGTTTCGTATGAGAAGCGCCATCCACCCCAATTTGTGATGGGATGAGCCGCTAGCGGGGCTTTGGTTGCAGCTGATGATGCCGGCCAGGCCTAACTGGGGTGATAGAACAGATAGCGGGCATTTAATTAGGAAAACTGCGGTAAATGTGACTCCCCATGTTGGCACGGGGCAGGTGGTTCAACCCCGCCTGGTGTGTTGGGAGTACAACTCAAAGGGAGTATGCTCTAAAAAGCAGTGTAGATTTAAGCATTAATGCACAGTGTGTGGAGGGCAGCACCGCAGTGCCACCTGCTTCAGGGCTGGCGCTTCAAGACAGACAAGAGGCCCGGGTAGCAGAAAGAAACCCAATAGCGGAGGCGGTAACCCAGGTAAAGGGGCCCAGTCCAATTAAATTTGCAGTCTTGGAAGCATGGCTGTGGGACATCAAGGGGGGCCTGCTTTTGGAGCTGGATCAGCTCGATGGCGGGCATGGGACTTAGCATGGCTAGTCCCTATGCTGTGGCGGTTAGTGCGGATTAAACAGGTATATGAAGAGGGGAGTCAAATTGTAATAGCAGGTAATTATAGCTCATCTGAACTCCCAGCACTGTGGATTGTGCGATTAAAGTGCTTGGGGGGAAAGATGCGCTGGGGACACACCCGGACCATCAGTCAGAACAGAGAGAGTGGCTCGAGGTCCAGGGTGGTCAAATTTGGGCCGGCAGAGTTTCCCATTGTCTTCAAGACTGGGAGAACTGAGTCCAGGGACTAGCACATTGGTTGTTTAGAAGGTCCTTTTTGACCCAGGTTTGAAACCTGAATCCGCACTATGGCAGGACCGCCCTTTGCCAAATTATTGGCAACAATGATTATATTTCAATAAAGTGTGGCCCGTGTTTAACCCATATTTCTGGTCTTGGGTATTTATTCCGGGGTAGGGGGGCAATGAATAAGCCGCTGCGGAGCCGAGGCTTCCTCAGTGTGGCTTACCTTTGCCAGCTTCCCCGGATGACGCGAGACCATGCTGATCCGAATTCGGAACTTGTTGCAATGCAAGAAAGTTACTTTGAAGGAGCTTCAGGAGGCAGTAGGCCATTTAAACTTCACTTGTAAGGTCATTGCCCCCGGCAGGGCCTTTTTGAGGTGACTGTGCGAAGCCATGAGGGGCTTAATGAGACCGCATCATAAGCGAAGAATTTCAGCAGGCATGAGGGATGATCTGCGCATCTGGCTGCGTTTCCTCGACGGTTTCAATGGGATCTCCTTCTGGAGAGATGAGTTGCACTTAGGCGCTGGATTTCAAGTTCATTCTGATGCTGCTGGAACATTGGGATATGGGATTTACTTTAGAGGCTGATGGTGTGCCGGCCTGTGGCCCAAGGAATGGAGTGACTCTGCAGTCACCCGTGATATCACATTTTTGGAATTTTTCCTGATCCTTGGAGCCTTATGGCTTTGGGTGGATTGTTGGGCCAATTCATCAGTCACCTTTTGGTGTGACAATTTGGCAGTGGTTCACGTTGTGAATACACTTACGTCGAGATCACCGATAGTGATGCAGTTGGTAAGAGCCTTCACGCTTCGGTGTCTGGAATTTAATATTGTGTTCCAGGCTAGACATGTATCTGGCGTTAAAAATGAGCTGGTTGATGCCCTGTCCCATCAACAGATCAATCGGTTCAGGGCGTTGGCCCCAGAAGCTCAAGCTCGTCCACAGACATTACCTCCGGAGGTTTGGAGCATTGGAGGATTGAGGCCAACAGGGCAATCAGTTTAGCCATTGCTCCCAATACCAGGTACAGCTACGCAGCTGCATGTGAGGGATTTTTCACTTTTTGCAGTGGGGTAGGCTTGGGGAGACCATGGCCTATGACGGTTGATCACTTACAACAATACAGGGTTCATCTTCATCGGAAAGGTTTGGCTCCTCGCACTATACAGGG
This sequence comes from Intellagama lesueurii, assembly GCA_037013535.1. Classification (NCBI taxonomy): domain Eukaryota; kingdom Metazoa; phylum Chordata; class Lepidosauria; order Squamata; family Agamidae; genus Intellagama; species Intellagama lesueurii. The sequence continues at coordinate 162,537,948 of JBAJHW010000005.1, forward strand.
AAAGAAGTCTGCCCTTGCATTTTATGCCAAAGCGCACAGTTGCCCCGATCTAGCCAGTGATTTTAGAATTTAAAAAAATGATTGAAGGGTGGAGTAAAGAGAGGGGTAGGCAAGATGATAAGCGGACACCAATGTCACCCAAGATTCTTTTTCAACTTAATAAGGCTTGGGAGGCAGTGTGCACAGATTTGTTTGAGGTCAAATTATTTAGGGCGGCCACGTTGACTGCCTTCTTTGGAGCCTTCAGGGTTAGCGAATTGGTCAGGACTGGTCAGGTAAGGGCTGATTCTGACGGTGATCTTTTTCGCCATAAAGATGGATCGCCCCTTACGAGATATCAATTTTGGGCAGTTCCTTCTAAGGATCTTCACGAATCAGGTATTGTGGGTTGGAAATTTGGAACCCATTCCTTTAGGATAGGTGCAGCGTCCATGGCAGCAGCCTTGGACTACAGCGAGGAACAGATAAAGAAGGTGGTAAGGTGGTCATCATACAGATTCAAGTCTTATGTTCGTTCTCTTCTGCATTAGATGTGAGTTTGTTTTCTTTTTCAGGTGACAAGGCAGCTCCCACGCATATCCGAGTAGTTATATTTGGCCACAGTTATGTTCATTGGGCGGCAAACCACACCTTGTGGACTGGTTGGGGTCGTAACTTAGGACTCGGGGCCAGTGCCTCGCTAGACTGGAAAGGAAAAAGGGGTATGTTATGGCCTCAGCTATTAGAGCACGCTCTTGGGTGCATTTCAGGCGAGCCCCCGGATGTATTTGTAGTACACTTAGGAGGAAACGACTTGACGGTGAGAACGGGCAAGTCCTTGATATTACAGGTTATCCAGGACCTGCAGACATTAAGGGATAAATTTCCTGCAATGAGAATTCTGTGGTCCAACATTATTCCACGTTGGGCTTGGAGGGCGGATTGTGACCCTAGATGTATTGATCGCGCAAGGCGTGGTGTAAACCACGAGGTAGGTCGAGCCATGAGGGCTGGGCTGGGAGCTGTGATTTGGCATCCGGACATAGGAGTGCACCGGCATGGGTTATACAGGGAAGATGGTGTTCATTTATCGGAGTTGGGTATGGGCCTTTTTCTTAGGGCCCTGCAAGGGGGCCTTCATGATGAAATTTTTGGCTCTGGTGGCGGGCCTGGGGCATATAAATAGCCCCTGGCCGTGGCGGGTAGTGTGAAGACAGAGATGGGGTGAGTTCACGTTTAGCACGGGATTGGAATGTTATGCCATCTCTGTGTCAGATAGAGCCAATCGGGCATCTGAGGAGAGGTGGCTCCATATAGGGGAACCTCACAAACAGCAGCCCACTTAGGGTCACGAGACTCAGTGGGCTGAGAAGGTGGGTTACCCTCAGCAATGAACAGCACGATTCAGAAATAGGAGCTCGCCCTGCTCTAATTGAATCGTCCGGAGGTATAGGTTACTCCGGACTCTAATAGGAGATCGCACTACGGTCAGGCCCCCTTGTAGTTGGGGAATTAGTTAAATAGTTAATAAAGCTAAGGCCCAAGTTTAACCCATACAACCTGTGTGTCACCTCTTTATTTCTGGGCTGGGGGAGCAAAGTACCTGGTATCAGAGGTCAAAAGAAAAACATACGTATTGTCTCTCTCATGCAGTATTTTAGCAAACGACAACTCATAAACTACAAAACCTGTAAAAGAGGATTTGCTAAACTTTCTCTCCTTTTTGGGGGGCGGTCTGTCTCCTCTCCCCCCCCCGCCGCCCCCATACTGTTCTTCCCAATGTGCCATTGACAGGATGTGAGAAAAACATACTGTTCATAACAGACACTTGTTTATTCAAGGAGATCGAGGGAGCTTTCCTTTGCCTGCCCATCATTTGCCGCACATCTTCACTGTATCTACCATGTTTACTAATGTGTTAAGAAGTTTATTACAGGAATTTTAGGGTTATAGATTCTCCAGTCTGTCATCCAAAACATGTCCTACTTCTCTGTGCAAAAAAAAATGTAAACAGGGTTATGTGGCTGGCAGTCATCCCAGCTGGAATCAGAGCTGTTACAAACAATGCCGTCTTACGGAAGTTTACTTTTTTGCAGATCTCGATTAAAATTGATGATAATAACATCAATGTATCTTGGCTGAACTGGGCCATGGTTCCTAAAAGAATGGCTCTAACACATTGTGTTGTTTGTGATGTTTTTTGAAAAATCATTTAAATTAATTTACACTGATTTTATCATCTTTTCCTGATCGAAATTGCATTGAAACCAGCAGGGAAATGGATTAGAATTATGTTCTGAAACAGAACTTAAATAATGCTGTGTACTTTTAAACTGTCAGTTTAAATTTTTGTAACTGAACACCATTCATGCCAGACATCATTGGATCTCAACCTGACAGAGAATCCCAGCCCATAGATTTTGGTCTTGTGAAACCTGAGTTGGGGATGGCTTGCTTCAGTCAAATTTTGACATGTTTGTCCTGAAGAGGAGCTGAAGTGTTTCAGTATTGGTGGCTTCTGTATATTTTTTGTGATTTCTTTAACTTTTGAACTTCATTATGTGAAAAATATGGGAATCACTCGTGGCTTCATGTTTCACACCACAGATATGTGATGTGAAACAACATGTGAAAATTGCATAGAATCAGAGGAATTTCTTGATTTCTTTTTCCTGATATTTCAGTTCTAGGAACTGGTAGTAACGAATTCTTTCTTTCTTTCTTTCTTTCTTTCTTTCTTTCTTTCTTTCTTTCTTTCTTTCTTTCTTTCTTTCTTTCTACAAGAGTTCCTATACATAGGCTTCTATAAAAGGCTTCCAAACGTCAAAAATACATCCATGCATAGTTGCCTATGAACCTTAGGTTCATATATTACCATACACTCATATGCTGTTTTAAGGTTTTCTCATCACTTGATCACTGGTGGTGGGCATCTGTATTTCCAAGGTTGCAATAAGTCTTTTGCAGTTGGAAGGGCACAGACGGCTAGGGGTTAAGCTCCATAACACAGGTATATAATTTAAAATTACAGAAGCATCAACACAGATCAAGAAGATTGATTAGGAAAATGGCAAAAAATCATCATCCTGCCTAATTGATTGGTTGAATGTAAGAATTCCTCTGTCTGTCCACATCCACCATAAAATGAGCTTCTGCCCAATTTTTAAATCCAGATTACCCCATAAAGTTAATTAAGCATGTGAAAAAGGGCCAAACAGTATTGTTGTGATAATGTGTGCCATAACTCTCTAACTGCTGAGATGATTTGGCAAATAAAGTCTGTATGGCATAGGTTGACTCCAAGACCATCCACTTAGAGACATTTTCCAAAGTCAAATGTTCAAGATGGTTCCAATAATGAGTACATCTTAACAGATATGCCTGTTGATATAAACAAAGATCAGGAAAATGAAATCCACCTTCAATAAATGCTAGTTGCATCTTGACCTATTTTGGAAGAGATTTTAAGCAAAATCTGCGAACCCCAAACTCCCTTCAAAAACTTCCAAAAAGGTTGAAAGTGATTTCGCCTCTTCTCCCCCTCCTCCGCCTCCTCCTTCCATTCTAAAAAAAGCTTTATTTCTTTTCAGAATGGGCTACAAGGTAAAAATAAGACAGTTTTTTTTTGCCAGTCTATATTTCAAGGTAGTCCTTGCTAAATCTTGGGTATGATTAATTCTTGGGAAAATTGGTGGCAATGTAAGCACATCACTGTGTTCCTTTCTTTTGTATCTTACCCAGGAATATAAAACCCTGGTAGCCTGTAGCAAAAATAGCAAATATCTAAGATACATGCTAGAGTCTTACCTGATCAGTCTCTTTTGCAAAGCCTAGAAAAGATCAGGTTCAAGGCCTCATCTACCTTGGCAAAGTTGTCAACTGTAGTTGTTATATGTTATTATGTGCAGAAAAATCTAGCATTTTCCTTCAGTACAGCAAGCCGAAATAAGGCTAAGGGCACACATCCAAAGTGTGCCTCTTTAGCCACTGAAGGTATTTATACTTTTTGCACCATCCACACAACGTAAGGCTTGTCTTAGTATAACCAGGTACTACCTGGCACAAAATCCTTGCCTGTCTGTATTTTTCCATATCCTTCTTTCAAAGGCTGGTTTATTTTTGTTATGGTCTATTGTCGGAGCAGAGCTTAGCATTTAGCTTGATGCTTCCCTTTCTAATATGTTCCTTTCACAAATGATTCGTTATTTCTAAGCACTGAGTGAGTATGGGAAAGCTGTGAAAAGACATGGTCCTTCACAGCAACACACATTAATTTGTCCCTTTCCAACTGCAGACGAGGATATACTGGACAAGGAAAGAACAGCAAAGAGCCTCTACTAATAACCTAGCATGAATCTGCCTCCCAGTAGGAGTTGGATTAACTCTACAGGACTTTGAGCATCAAACAAATAATAGTGAGAGGTAGGAGGAGGGAATCAGAGGGCTCTGATGTCTCTGCTAGATTGATGATTCCATTTACTCCAGAAATGACTGTGGATGTGAATCTCACAATGCACAGGTAAATCCTATACTCTTCAGGAGCAAAAGGGAACAAAGTGGGACAGTATATATCCCCTATCTGGAATCCCAGTACAACTAAGGGGGTGACTACTGTCAGAACCAGCCTCCCACTAGGGAACGCTGCTTCTTCAGCCAGAGAGCCTCCAGGCCTTTATGTACCTCCTTCCAGCTGGATCGAGTCTTATCAATCACCAGCAAGAGCATAGCATAAATCCTTTCCAGCAAGTCTGGCCTAAAAAGAACACTCCTGCACTTACTTGTTATTAGCAAGCACAGACACCTGGGCTTTGTAGTCCCTTAAGACTCTCTAAAGCTCAGTAAGGTAGGACTCTGTCTAGTAGCAATATCGTGGCCTTGCCACCCTCTGAAGGCAAGCTTAGCAGGTTTGCTGTTCAAGAAACCAATCCTCAAGATTTTTAAGATTAATTTTTTTATTGGAAAAATATAGTTTTCATAGAAAATTCAGTTTGATGCATAAGCATAGCATAGAGTACATTTCCAAGGATTATTGCAGTTAAATAAAATACAAATTCCAACTAAGTAAAAATAACTAAAAAGCTTTCTTCAGGGTAGGCAATAGGCGTAAGCCCCCCTCTTCATTCTCCTGTCTTCTACATTCTTAAGCCTTCATCCTAACATAAGGAAAAAGGTAAAAAGTAACTAAGGCCTCTCTCTCTCTCTCTCTCGACTTCTCCACATAGCACAATCTCCATTTTCTACTTTCTAAACTCCTCCCTTCTTCTCCATCTTCCAAGGTGTTGACCAATTAGAATTTAGGGGCTGTAAAGTCTTATCCATCCTTCTTTCTCATGAGAACGCAGGTGTTGTTTTCTTCCTCCCAATCTTTCTTCCAATTAGGCTGGAATGTTGAGACTTGTCCCCTTTATATCGTCCTTGCCGTACCGGTCAGGAGAAAAACATTCTCACAGCTTCTCACAGCTTCTTCAGGAAAACATTCCCAAGTGCTTTGAATCAACCTTACACAGAACCATTTTAACTCCATGTTACGTTTCTCATGACTACACAAACCATTCAAACTACATGCTTTAAACCACATAACTCATGATCATGACAACTACATTGACAAATAATGTGGAGAATGCTGTTGGACTGGGATGGACAGATTGCATTATTTTCAATTGACTAAATAGCATACATGTTAATGCAAATCAGCCACCCATCTGTAGTTTTTTCCTTCTACTTTTTAATGAATTGAATGCATTTGTATCAGTTCAGTGATTGCCTGAGCTAATGTGGAGGGGCTTGCAGCTGTTCTATTTGAACCCATCCCACCGATTCTCATAGCAGTGAGACAGGGGATCTGACTGCCATTTGAATCCTCACCTCCACAAACCTAGTGTCTGGGTCTGCTGCCCTCTTCTCTTCCTGTTCTGTTCCTTCCTTCCTTTTAAAGGCTTGCTACCTTGTGATAGGGCAGCTAGATGACCAAAAGGGGAAAAAAGAATGAGGAATTGGCAAAGAGATAAGAGGAAGATATCAATCAGTCTTGTTTCCAGCTTGTTAAGGTAGCTCTGTTCTAGACCATTCTTCCTGAAAATCTGGAAGGCCAGAATAGAGCTACTTTAACAAACTGCAAACAAGGCTTTTGAGTGAAAATTTCCTCCCCTTCCTCTGTAGACTTCTGTTTGGCTTGCTGAAGCAAATTAACCCAGGAAAACCCAACTTCCTGGTGTGACTTCACTGTGGATCCATTTGCATTTTTTTCTGCTGTGTATTGCCGTCCCAACCCCGGAATAATGACACGAAACAGTAATGTGGGTTAAATATGGGCCACACTATTGATGACATCCAAATATGAAATTTGCCATTCTTTGGCAAAAGAGGGGGCCTGCTGTAGTGCAGAAACAGGTGAATGGCAGGGGTATGCCGATACCCCTTGATCAATAAATGGGCGAGTCCCCGGCCCCAAGTTCCAGCGGTCACCAGACAGCAGGAACCCGGCCAGCCACTAATAAACACCCCCAGACCTCAAGCCATCTTTAGCTGATGACTGTTAGTCCGGAAGTCGCCCAGCGCATCTTCCCCCCACAGGCACTGTAATCGCACGATCTGCAGTGCCAGGAGGTCGGATGCACTGTTGGCTTACCTGAGATTACAATTGGGACACACCGAAAATACCTGTTATTTCCGCACTACCCGCCACAGCATAGGGACTAGCCATGCTATGTCCCATGCCTGCCACAGAGCCGCACAAGCTCGACAAGCAGGCCCCCTTCGATGCCTTCAAAACATTTCTAAACCTGCATCAGCAGATGGATTCCAGTACTCCTGAATAATTCAGGCTTCTCCGCTTGGATCCTGTGGTGACTAATCACCGATCCAAGGCTGCTGCAGACGCCTCTGCACATTTCTCTGGTCACGCCCCGCCGGGCATAATTAAATCACAATTCCTCCCAGAGCCTCGCCAGGCTAACCGAGGAATAATTGTGGACCACATGGATCCGAAGCCGCCGCCGCAGACGCCTCTACTTACTTCATGCTAACGCCCGGCAGGGCCTGTTGACTTCAGCGATCCTCCCAGAGCCTCTCCAGGCTAACCGCGGAATAATTGTGGACCATAAGATCCGCATTGCAGGATACCTGGCATTTGGTCATCTCAGGTGGCGCAGGAAGTCCAGGATCAATACCTTACCCAACAGTCCACTCAGGTCATTGCCTTTGGGCTGTAACCCAGGGCTGCAGCAGTGGATGCCGCTCCAATCCTAGATGAATGAATGCCCTACCATATGCCCATGACCCATACCTAGCTTAGGGCTGATTCCGTTAGCTTCCAAACTGATATATAGTCAAAGGTGACTCATCAGCAAGTTGGAAAATTATCCAGATTCTTGCCCTTGACTACCCACAAATACCTTCGTAACTCTAACTGGGCATATATACTCTATGCTGCATGCCCCATAATTAATTGCTTCCCATTGCCCTTTCGGTCGGCCTTGGATCGACTACTGAACAGTTATACTCTTCCATCCAGGACTTTAACGTCCTGCCATTACTCACTGCTGAGTAACCCTTCCTTGTTCTTGATGCCCGGGCCAAACCTAAAGTTCTGGATCCATCCTCACGCCAATCTGCCAGACTTCCGGAGGAAGAACTTCTGGCAGCTCCCTAGCTTCGAGTGCTAGCTCCCTAGACCGCCCCGTCTGTTGGCGTGATAAAGCATCAGCTATCCTGTTGTCTAAACCCGGAATATGGGGGCGTGTATTAATAAGTTATACAGCAACGCCCTCCGTGTAAAGGCCCAGACTAAGGCCATGACCTTTTCTGATTGCGACGAAAGGCTGTCTTCAATACAAACGACCGCTTAAGTGTTGCATCAGAAACTGGCTACTGAATTAAACCATTCCTCCGCCTAAAGCTAAAGGGGGGGGCACTATATGAAAGAATTCCAAAAGGTAAGATCCCCTGTGATGCCTTACTATGCCGTACTTCCGACCATGAACCTGAACCACTTACCTCAGAAATATATGCCGAAGCCCAAGGCTCCGGCAGCGTCCCATTTTGCCTGAGATGCAACGTTTAGGCCCCTTTTCAGACCTCCAAAAGGAGATCCCACTAATTTTATTTTATTTATTTTATTATTATTATTATTTTCAAGGACTTGGCTTTAAACTTTGAGATCTTCCCACGCACCTCCAGTCACCCTAGACATGTGCGTTGATTGTTTAAGGCCCCTCATGGCTACAATAGAATCCTGAGAAAAGCACTCCCTAGTGCTACTACTATGCAGGCAAAATTTTACTGCCCAAAGGTTAAAGATGGGGCTGGCCCCTTCATTTTTTCATCGGCTAGGGGAAACCCCAACTCCTATGCCAAACTGAAGGAATTCAGTGTGGACAAGCATTCTACCTAAGTTCCCTTCTATACAGAAAAGAAATCATTAAGATAATAAGCCGTGTGTTTACTGCGCACCCTTCCTCAGATTTCTCATTGTATAAACTTAATAAATTTCTCAAAAGCGGCACACGGCACTGAGAAGCCTATAGGTAAAGCCTGACTTATGTAAAATGAACCACCCAACTGAAAGCCCAATAGATTAAAACCAGAGGGTGAATGGGCAAAATTCTGAATGCTGATTTCCTCACCTTCTGCCAGCTCAACCCCCGCCCCGCACTTCCTAACCCTGCTTACCACTTTGTCAAATGAATGCACCTAACCATGCATAGTTCTGTAGTGACAGCGCCGTTAACTGACTTACCTTCCAGAAAAAACAGAGGTGAATAAGCTGGAATTCACCTTGGGCTTTCTTGGGAACGATACCTGAACGGAGAAACCCATAGGTTCTGGTGGGAGGTTTTGGGAAAGGTCCATTTCCCGGAACCAAAACTTTAATCGTGCTGTGTCCCTTTTCCAGTGTTACCCCCTCCACTGTTCTGCTTTTTGGCACTTCCTGCCCCTTTATCCTGTTGTTGTGCACCTGCTTTAAAGCAATTTGCATTTGAGTGCTGTCCACCGCAGGTAAGGCACTCATGATGAAATTTACAAGGCTTCCTAGCGCAGAATCCCTTGGAATTATACTGGAAACACAGCAGGCAGGGTTGAACCGCCTGCCCCTCACTAGGTTGGGTAAGTTGTATAGAGCTCATCTTCCTATTTAAGTGACCACTATCAAACCTGTCACCTGTGTTTGGTCTGGCAGGGGTCATATGATGGAGCCACAGCCTGGGCTGTGGTTCGTGCCAACGCAAGTTCGGCTGAATAGCGCTCCTCATACGGAATGCTTGATCATACTGTAGCCAAGCCTGTCCAGCAAAGTCCGTGTAAGCCCTATAAATTATGTCTAAATATTGAAAGAGGGCTTGCGCCCTCCAAGGCTGGACTTTAACAATGACACCAGCATAAATCAAAAACCCAGGAAGCCAATTGGCCCAGGTCCTGTCTGGCTTTTTCCTTCTCCGTTTTTCCTTCTCTTTCTCGTCCTCCTTGTCAATGTCTTTCTTATCAATTTTTTCTATTGAGAAGGTCAAATACATCCATGTATTTGCCTTTCCAAATCTTCTTTTATAGCAGGCGTTAAATGGTCTCCCAGGGGCATGGAGTAATCTCCATATGGCAAAGCCCCCAATGGCACTGTATTATAACCTGTGTTAGGGACCGCCGGGTACGGCCAAGCCCCGACACCTGTTAAGCTGGTTGTTTGCGCCTGCATAGAAGAGGGCACCAAGGGCATGTCCCAATCTCCCCAATGTGGGCTGGCGTAAGGCCAAGCCGCACTGGGGAGTCCCATGTTAATTGCTGTGTGTGGTGTGCTTGTATGGTAGCCACCTGCTGCCCCACCTGCCCAATGCCATGCAGGGAGAGGTGCCTGAGTGTCTGGTGCGATAATAAACTCACCGGCAGAAGAGGAAGCCCTACAAGGATCTTCCGGAGTGTGTGATGGGGGCAGACCGACTTCCTCCACCCCCTCTTGTCCCTCCTGGTAGGTTGACAAAGGCCCAGACGTCCTAGGAGTTGAGGACCACTGCTTCCTGAGGCACGTTGTTCGTGGCATCTCCGAAGCCTCACCAGCATCACTTCTAGTTGCACCCTCCTGGGCCTGAATAGACTCAAGGGCGGCAAATCGATTCATTAAATCCTGGGCCAGCTTCTTCAATCCAGCCTTTTTATGGCTTCTCATATCTCTAGCCGACCTACGCGGCTGTGTTTCACCTAACTGAGAAGGCTGCCCCGATAGCCTTTGAGCCTCCAAAGCAGATACCTTCTCCTGCAGCTCCTGCCATATTGGCCAGGACTCCTCATCAGAGGAAGACTGCTGGGGGGACACCTGAGGTGCCGATCTTCTCTTAACCGGCTGCTTCCCTTTCAAATTGCCACGCCCCTTCCGGGACAACATTGCTAACTAACTTGTGGGTCAAACACCAAACACGCCTCTTCACCTGACCCAGGTAGCTGTGCAGCGAGTTCAATATAGCTAACCCTAGCTACACATAAACTTACGGCGAATAGCTGTTCACCTGGCAGCAGGGAGACAAAGAGCTGTAATACCCTAAGGAATGCCTCCGCAGTCAGTTTCCTAAACCACTGAGCTATCCGAGAACTTCATCTACTCTGAGTATACACGCTACACCGCTGATATCCTTGTAGTATGGCAAATTGTTCAATTATCTAAGCAATCATTATGATATTTGATACCAATATTAGTATAATAAGACCCACTGAATAACACAAATACCCAGATGGGCCCTCCAAGCTAGGGTCCCACCCTATACTCCTACCACAAAGATGATTCAATTAATTGTGGCCAATATTAACAATCAATTGTTAATTCCAATTGATTATCAAGTTAATTACTATTGCTCTAAGTAAACCTGTTATTAATGCCAATACCACCCAAAGGAAAAAAAAACCCTTATATCAATTAAAGAAAATTCAAATCAATTATGAGAATCAATAATGTTGCAAAATTATAAGGCACTACACTAATTTATTTATTACGTCTGTATCGCGTTTCCAATTAGGTTGTTTATTATTTAAAATTATTATTATTATTTTGTTTGCACTAGGCTAGCCGACCCTCAGGTCCGCTAGCCGCAGTTGTGTCTCAACCGTTAGGGTTTAAATGAGGTGTGTGTGTGGGGGGGGTGGCGGCACGTGTTTGGCGGGAAAAGGAAAGCGGGTCCCTGCCGATTTTGCAGCCCTTGCACAGACAAAGAGGAAACTAAAGGAAATAGATACTAACCAACTGCTCTAAGCGAAATAAAGCTTACTTTTAACTAAATAAACACCCGTTTAGATATTGCTTCCCCTACACTCTTGCTCCACCTTCCTTATTCTGCCCGCAGTCCAGTTACCGCTTTTTATTATTAGCCCCTTCTCGTTTCCCCCTTGCTAAACCTTCTTCTTTATTGTTCCTTTAATATTTGTTAACCTTTCGCGCCGCGCCGCGGTGGGCGCAAAGCTGTGCCGCTGCTTTCCCCCTTTTAATTATCCGCTCTAAATAAACAGTATATATTGGGAAATATAGTAAAACAATTAAATAATGTCACTCAATTAATTAGTAGAATTTAAAAGGAAAATCAGCAAAATAAATCGAGAATAGACCGACTCAAACCCTGGGAGGGAGCCGATGCTGCCCTCCCGTCCTCGCAACACTTGCTCGCCCGATGACGGAGCTAAAAGCAATGTCAATCACAGGCGAACTCCTTCTCTCTCAGTTGCCCGGAAAAGAAGAGGATGATGTGGGGGTGGACAGCCCTTTAAGTAACCTAGGCTCTCCACCCCCACCATGTGAGTCTCGCGAGACTGCAGGAGTCTCGGTCCTTCCAGGGTGGCCGGCAAGGAGCGCTCATGCTGCTCGAAGTCTGGTGGACTCAGCAGCGAGCTCAACAGTCTCATCCTAAGGGCAACCCTATCAGTATAAACAGGACCAAGAAGAGAATTTTTATATAGTAGTTCAACAATAAGACTTGAATATTAGCTGAAAAAGTGGGTACCGAATCCCAAGACCCACAACAGATTATAGGATGCTACCTAGAATTAGCCTGGATAGAAACTTGCATGGGAACATACAGCCTTCTAAATGCTAGTGAACTACAACTCCTATCAGCTTGAGGCAGCCTAACTACTGCTTCAGAATGAGGGAAGTTGCAGATCACCAATAAGTAGTTCATTCCCCATTGATAGGCTGAAGATGCATGCCACATTTACCTGCCACGAGTGACAGACAGGCTCAGATGTTCTCTTTGCTATGCAGGCACCTTTATTTTTAACATTGTTCTTTGACAGAAGTGTTCCATGTTGAAGGTGGAATACCTCAACAACTCAGGCTCTGCTATGTTTATTTGATACTGTGGAGGCAGCCACATGGTCTTTTGCTTGCTATGTTAGTCATGGGTGTGAAGAAATAACAGTGCCTATGTCAGGATAAAAGTGGTTGGGAAGAAAACTGTCAAAGGAAAAATGTGGGGAATCTCATACTGTCAGCTATTAGAACTTCTCACTTTCCTCTCTAACATTATCCTACAAGAAGTTACCCCCTGTCATGACAGCCATTATTGTTGTATAACAGGAATATAATTGAAGAAACCCATAAGAAGCATTATGGGAAAATACTGTCCACCAGACCAGTGGTCCATCTAACTCAGTCCTGTCCTTTCCTATCCACAGTGTCTCCAAAGGTTCAGGCCAAATTTTCTCTCATCCGTATCTCATTACTGAAGACTGAAATTAAGATCTTTTGAATGCAGTGTCTCTGCTCTACCATTCATCTACAGCCTTCTGCTGAGTACCTTCAGGAAAATGAGGCTTCATGGTATACTCCTTGGGGAGATCTAAACTCAAACCACTTGCTTCCCAAATCCATTTCCTACACAGTGAATTTTAGAAGACTACTCATTTCTTCTTAAGCACTTTGCACTCTGTTACCTATCCATCATGGAGAACTGCAGCTGTTTCTGGAGGGGGGAACACAGCAGCCCCATTAAGGCATTAATTTACATGTGTGTAGGTCTAAATGGGAGAGGCAAACGTTTAAACATCATTTCAGAAATACCCCTCACTGAAACAGGAGGGTGTCCATTTGTGGAGCTCTGTAACTATGGTTGCAAAATCTTCTGAAGACACTAATATTTAACATTCAGAGGTCTAGGATAATCCCACATGTCTTGGAACATTTGAAGGTGAGGCTTCCATGAATGTCCACATTGCCACCTACCCTCCCAGTGAAACACACAAGCATAAATCTAAACTGTGAGTTGAGAATTTTTTAATTAGTGCACTTGCATCCTAGAGCTACACCAGTGCATTAGCATGTTTTGCTGTGTTCCAATTCAACCACTCAGTACTGAAATTATCAAGCTGTTTTCTTATGTGTGGACATGCAATCAATCATTTAATGACGTAAAGGTGTAAGGTGTATTATTCCTTTAGAGGAATAATAGTGGTGAGTGAAAGCCTTTCTAAATGAATCCTGATGCTTATTATAACTAAATGGAGATCTAACTTAGTTATGTGCCTTCTCATGTTAAGACCTGTTCTTTGATTTCAAATTGACTCAGAGTTTTAGATACTGCAGTTACTAGCCTTTGTCAGAGTCCTGCTATATTTAAATTAGCCCTTTAGAAGTGACCCTCTTGGAAATGAATGAGCAGCTGAAGGTAGGCGAAGAAATGGGAGAAAGATGTGTGAAGAGATAAATACAGACAGAAAGTTCTTAAATGAAATACCTTCCCAATTATAGAAGGTGTTGCTAAATGTCTTCAGCATTGTTTGCTGAAGTTTCCACTACAGTTTATGCTTGCCTGTATGATGTATAGAATGTATATAATTTCCTGATAATATATGGAAATGCCAGGTTTATGCAGTATATTTTTCTTGAGATGCCTGTCTTATTTTCTTCTGTAATTGTATGCAGCTCTGTGGTAGCTGATGTCAAGGGAGCTATTTGTCTGCGTATATCTGTTCCTTAAGGGGAGGGTGAAATTATGGTAAATTTTGGAAGAAAAAAGGTATGGGAGGGAAGGAGAAAAAGAGTGGAGAGAGACAACATAAACAAAAAAAGAGAGATTTATCATTTAATTCCTGCAAGTTAGTTTTTAAAATGAGAGAAAATATATATGTGATCAACTAAAAAACAATGCTAGGCCTTTATGGCTTATTGTATGACTAGTGGATGAATCTTATGAATCAGATAACCGAAGGCACAATGATCAAAATGAAAGGTCAACGTTTCTTCCTTTCTTATCCCATATATGCTTACGGCACTGAAACCTGAAAAAACCTAATTTCAATGACTTGAAACCCTTTGTGCCTCTTTCTTTTCTTTTCTTTTTTTTTTTTTTGTCCTTTTTGCTGCTGCCGGCTGGACTCAAAGAAGAGAAGAGAAGGCAACAAGAGATAAGTGGTGCAGGTGGAGGGAGAGAAATCTCCCCATATTCTGATATTTTTTGTTTGTGGGGGGTTTGATTGCATTTTTTACCTTTGTTTGCTGGCTTTTTTTGTTTTGGGGCAGAGGCATATATGTGTAATTTTGTTATGTCACTCTGTGTATGGGGGTGCTTTCCCTGTTTGATTGATTTTATTATTATTATTTTGGTGGGTTTTCTGGACACTGTTTTATTTGCTTTGGACTTTACAACTGTGCCAATGTGCGACTGGGCCATATGAGTGGTGGTTGGGTGGGCACAGCTTGGGACGTTTCTATTTTGCTCTTGCTGTTGTGTTATTGTTGTTGGCGTCAGTAAGTGAGTGCCCCCTTGTGTCAGGCTGGCTAGCTTTTTCCTTGTCATTTCTCTTTTGTGCTATCCAAACCCGGGGGATCTGTTGTGCTGAGTAGGAATCACTGAGTAGACTGATACTCTATTGCCTTCCTGTGCCAAGAAATATAAATAGGAAGCCCAAAAGCGGTTTCCTTTTCATGAAAAATAAAAGAAGCAGTGCACAAAAACCTAAAAACTGAAAGAGACAATCTCATGAAAGAACTTGAAAGAGAAGAAGTATGAGAATGTTCCCCATGCTTCTCCATAGTAATATTCAGGACATACCATGTGCTTAACAAAAGCTGTAAAGGTAATAACTAAAGGGAGGAGTTCTATAATATTTCACATTTTCTCTGCAATCTGCATTTGAACCCATAAGCAAGTTCAAACATGTTTATGAGTAATCTGGCCTTTTTACACCAGATTACTCTTAAACATGTTCAAACCCACCCATAAGCTCAAATACAGGTTGCAGAAAAAATATGTCATAGAAATCTTGCCCCTAATAATAATTAATAGGTTCAGTACAAAATATATTTGGGGAAAAGAATGCAGAGGGTTGGTTTTTTTTCATGATCTTATAAAGATGTCACCTTCTCCTGCATTTGCATTGTGTAAGGACCACATGGATCCCCTTGTGTGTGTGTATTGTTTTTTTTTTTCCTTTAGCAAACATAATACACCTTCTCTAGTCCTATGCATGGGGGTGGGGAGAACTCAATCACTAATCAATTCAAAAAACAGTAAAGACTGCAGTGGAAGTTGAATCAGGAAATGACTGCACTAAAATCCTGAGTCATGAAAAATCATGGTCAAGTACTCGAATAGTACACAAATAATAACAGTTAAACCAGTTTCAAAGATAGAGGGGAAATACTGGAGAAATACCATGAGTGTATTGTGTTAAACACTATAAAATGTTCTGTATTTATGGTCTTGCATTTTGGTATTTCAAAAGAGAAAAAAGTTATTTCCACAGGATATCAATAACCTAAAAGTCAACACTAACTCATCCCCCATCTCTTTCTGCCATTCTACTATCTGTCAAACATTTCAGCATGATCTCAAAGTGCATTCACTTTAATACCTTTTATGCTAGTGTTATTAATCCAACTCACCCATAAAGTTCTGGGTGAGTTGTTTCGTAAAGAACACCTTCAGCTTCTCAGAGAGAACAGGGACGAGGGTGGGAAATTTATAGTTACTAAAGCGGCCCTAGTTAAATTCAATACCTGTGTCCATCTCTTTATTTTGGGAGTGGGTGGGCAACACTTTGCCACCTGAGGCAACCATCTCATTCTGCCTAATGTCAGGGTCAGCCCTATGCTGGTTCATCAGTACTAGTTTGTTTTCAAAGGTCTTTAAAAAAGGGCCTTCAGAGTTACAATGGGCAAAGTGGCTAAGTTTGCCATCTTAGTGGCATCCCACTACCTGAGATTCAGAGTGGAAAGTTTGACACAAGGGCTTGCTCTGTGTGATCTTACAAGAGGTATATCCTTGCATAACAGCTATGGTAATAGCGTGTGGTGGGGAAGAGACAGAAATGGAGACACAGACAAAGAGAGAGTGAGGAACAGAGACTACCTGCAGATCTACTTCCTAAGCAAACAGTATGCATGCAACACACACACAAACACCTTCATGAGCCTGGTACCAGTGGGAGTGAGAATGAGATGGGCACCCTCACATTCAAGTTACGACACAGAATACAATTGGATTTTCTCTTTTTCCAGCACCACTCATCCTGAGATTTGTCTCCCCACTTGGAGACCTAGGGAAGTATAGCAGTTCCTTGAGTCTTCAGCCAGCACCATTAGCATCCTTAAATGTAGCTATATTCTGTACGGTTTCATAATACCTCAGGATTCAGGGCAGTATGCTTTTGAATTACCAGCAGCCAGAGAACTAAGAAGAGAGAAGGTCCTTGTCCTCATGGTTGGTTAGTGGGTTTCACAGAGATACTTAGTTTCCCTCATGCACACAATCCCCAACTTCAGACATTGCTTGCATATGAAGTAGGAAATTCCATGAGCATGTCTTCTCATCCTCAACAGGAAAAATGTGATGATAACAAAGTAAATAATGGTTTCAAATTGTGAATGAGCTGCTATTCTCATAGATCTAGCAGTAGATTTTGAGCATCAGCAGCAGGATAGGCTAAATTGCCATCAAGGTCCAAGTTATAGCTCTTTAAAATGAAAAATAAAATATCATAAGGTCTAATTCAGATATGAGCTGGGTTTGGGTTTTGTTGTTTTTTGTTTGTTTGTTTGTTTTTTGTTTTTTGGCTTCTACAGTTCCTACAGCAGCACGGCCAGTGTTGGCAAGAAAATTCTAGGAGTCATTGTTAAAAAAAAAAAGCTTTTCCAATTTCTGATGTCTGTCTCTGAAATAACATGGGAATGGCCTTAACTCATCATTGTTAAAGCACAAGGATTTTCTGGGCAACTCAAAATTATTATTAGATTTCTTAATTCCTTTCATATGAGAATTATCGTTCTACTTATTCAAAAGGTTTCCTGTGTGTAATCATAATAAAATGCAACATATTCAGAATATCTGCTTTCTTTCATTAGACTGATGGCTGTACACACAAAGAATGGAACTTACTAAGCAGCACAAAGATAAAGGAAACTCATGGGTCATGAGGCAAGGCATGATCCTATAGTTCAGCCAAGATTCCAATTGACTAGCAGAAAGGAAGAAAAGATTTGTCTGATCCCAGAACATTGTGGATTTTGTAAAAGAGAGAGTCCTAAAATAAAAGAACATTGTGTTCTAAGAAACCCTGTCTCTTCAGTTAGAATTCCTGTGCTCAGTAGCCCTCAAAATTTCTCATTTCTTACCTGTGGTGTGTTAATTGCTCACTGAATCTACAGATTACACAAGGTAAACAAACATTCAGGACAATTTAGAAATACATCCATTCTATACTGTATGTTAGTAGCACAAAACTCTTATCGATGTCTGGTATTACCAGAATAACTATTTTCAAAAGCCAAAATAGGAACACAGAGGCATTGCATACCATGATGTGAAGTTTGGTCTTAAGAGTCATACGTACTGTTCAAATAATGACAACAAAACTGTCTGCTGGTTCATTCTCTATATTTAAAGTAGGAAGAGAGAGGATGTTGTCTGATTCATTTTTTACATAGATTTATGCAAAGATTCCTGCCAACCTAGCAGTTCGAAAGCATGTAAAAATGCGAGTAGATAAATAGGTACCACCTCGGTGGGAAGGTAATGGTGTTCCGTGTCTAGTCGCACTGGCCATGTGACCACGGAAACTGTCTTCGGACAAACGCTGGCTCTACGGCTTGGAAACGGGGATGAGCACCGCACCCTAGAGTCGGACACAACTGGACTAAATGTCAAGGGGAACCTTTACCTTTTTATGCAAAGAACTTGAGATTTTAAAAGTTTTGATCTCCTGCATCTAGTCTCCTGTTTTGCATCACAGGTAGTAGATCAACTTTAAATTTCAAAGGATAGTCATTGAGAACTCAAAAGGATAAGAATGGATTCATCTATCAAGTATCAGTTTTTCCCCAAAAGCTTACAATTTTAAAAACTGGAGACTAGGATTGAAGCATGTGTCCATTTCCAGTCTGTGGATACTTTTGCATGTGTTGAATCATACATCTGATGATTTCTCAATGTTACTATTTGTGGCGTTCACACAGGTCATGAATATTCATATGCTATTTGCATAGACCAATGGGAGTGCTGGAGGGGCGGAGTCACGAGGTATAAGAGACTCAGCAGGAGGAGGAGGAGGAGTTTAGATAGATGTAGATAGGGTTTTGAGATAGAGAGAGTTAGAAAGTTGAGAGAGTTTTGGAAGTTTGGGTGGGAGAATGGTGGCTGAGGGTGGATAAAGGAGAATGTTTGTTTAAAATTTATTTATTTTATTTTATTTATTTATTGGATTTCTATCCTGCCCATCTAGACCAAAGGTCTACTCTGGACGGTTTTAACAACATTGCTTGTTCTGTCAACACCTGTATCAACAAACAATTTCTATTTGGTTCTTTTAAAATGACATATGGCCTGGACATCTATCATTAATAATAGGTATTGTTGATGAAATCAACTGGTGGCAGCTGAGGGGCACGTAGCGTGAGCTCCTAGTTTGGTGAAACAATCTGGGGCCACGTGAAATTGTGACACTATTTAATGCACAAAAAATTGCTTTTGTTTATGTAACTCATATACTGTTTCTCCAATTTACCAGTTTTCAATCCATATTCCTCCAGCACGTGAACTTTTGTCTGTAGCTTTTGAGCCTAGAATAGCATCACAAAATGTATAGACGTTTGCAGGTCCAATGGTAACTGGCTTCTGATTCACATATTCTTCTAAGAAATGGAGATTAACTCCGTCTGCTTAAAAATGGAGGTGAACAAAATCCTCCCTTATCATTCTAGAAAACAGCCTGAACATTAGGTTGTATCTGCTAATCGTCTTTGCTCTACTTACTGATGGTTCTGAAATCCTCTAAAATGGTTTATCCTTTGCAGTCATTATAATGACAGCATTTTCAATGCCCAGAGGAAAATAGTATATAACCTAAACACTGTACTACATGAGAAACCGTTACTGTTTGCTGTCAGCCTGAAGATGATCGATGCAATTAAGTGTTCCTAGATGAAAATGTTGGACAAGAAGTCCCACTTCACATTTCTCACAGCGTTCACACTTTACCATCTGCTTATCAAATACCTTTCCTCCACATTCTCCCACAATAGTTGTTGAGATGGAACAGTCATCATGGTTTTACCTTCCCACTCACATTCATATATAACATGATTTTTTGTGAAAATGTCCATGTGTAGAAACATCACAAGGTAGCATGTCCAGAAATACCTGGGGGAGGGAGAGGGAATGAGTACTGTCTCATCTTTACAAATGACCTGACTAGCTGATGACAAGCTTTTCCCCAGTTGTTTAAGCTGTAAACTCTTAATATTTTGGCAGGGTTGATCACATGCCACACTCATGCCAGTTCTAGCAGACAGGCTCCTGTTTATTTTGCTCAGGGTTTTTTCTCTCTCCCTCTCTTGGTTGTATTCTACCCTCTGTTCAGGGTAGAGTAGCTATTCATGTTAGAGGTTGTCTATTGTATGTCCATTTCCATGTCAGCCTTAAAAAAAGTCTGTATGATTTTTTTTTTTTTGCATACATTTTTGTGCCTTTCTCAGCCTATGCATTTACTACAGTTTGTTTTGTTTTTCCTTGACACAGGCATTTTTGCAATTGATTTGTCCTTATTAATTGCAGGTTCTTACAGAGTTAAATCACTTTCTGCATATTCTTCCTGGATACAGTGAGTTTTACACAGGAGGAAGAGGAGGAGGAGGATAATCTTAGAACTGCAGAGCTGAAAGGGACCTTTTGGATACAGCGCCTATCAAGGTGACACAGTGGGGAATCGAACCCCCAACCATATAAGAGGTCTGAATCTCAGAAAGAGCAGGAGAGCTGAAGAGGCCAGAGATGCTGATGCCACTTGCACTACTAAGACTTTTGCCAAGCAAATACCCATGGATAAAATACTATTAGAACCAGATGACAAATTGATTAAAAAATGTATGAATTGTTATTAGAAATTAAGATGGAAGATGAAGTGGTAAAAGATTGTATGACCAAATGGGCGCAAAATATAGGGCATAATATTGATATTGATGACTGGGAAAAATATGGAAAATTCATATAAAAATTACAAAATCGGTAAACTTTAAAGAAAATATATACAAAATGTTCTACAGATGGTACATGACACCAGATAAGTTGTCAAAAATGTATAAGTACATCAAATATATGTTGGAAATGTAAATTACAAGAGGGAACCTTGTATCATATGTGGTGGACATGTAGTGAAGCAAAATATTATTAAATACTAATACATGAATGTTTACAGAAAGTTCTGCTACGTAATATACAATTTAAACAAGAATTATTCTTATTAAATATATTACCAGAGAGTTTAGATAGGAGAGAGAGCCATTTGGTGATACATATAATAACTGCAGCCAGAATTATATATGCATGGAAATGGAAGAAAACCGAAATACCAAATTGTGAAGAACTAGTGGAAAGGATTATGGAAGTGGTGGAGATGGACATATTAACAGAAGCTTTGAAAGACAATTCAATCCAAGAAGCAACTGAAAAATGGGACCCTATATATAACTGGATCCATTCTATAACCTGAAAGCCAAATGTGATAATTTTAATACAAAATAGTCAAATAACTCTAGTTGGAAGTATATAGGCAACTAACAGACACAAAAGTCTTTAATGTAATGATATGTTTAAGTACAGATAATATGTGATAATGTATGGCATGATATATTCCCTGTTATCCTGAGTTATTTCCCTTTATCCTTGAAATAAATAAATAAATAAATAAAAATTTAAAAAAGACTTTTGCCAACTTGATTTAGGTATAATTTTTATATGTTTGTGTTGGAGGGGTGATCTACATAGTGAATTCATGAATTGCATACAATTGTGTTGATATTTTATTTTAGGGTTTTGAAGATTCTCCTGTGTTGGGTATCTTGGATTTTTGTCTGACTTTGAAATCAAGGGGACACTTGTACTTTGCAAATTCTATAAGAAACTTGGTGCTGTTGCTAAAGTCTTGGGCACACAAATTGCAGCATTTTGTTGCTATAATTGCTCATGCTGTCTGTTATATGAGTGCAAACAAGAAGAGACTTATTTTGTGAAATTGTGTTTGCAAGGTTCATCAATAGGAAGTGAACAGTCCCACTGAACTTAAAACACACACTCAAGAGACTGTGTCCCAAATCTCCACTAGCTTCACCTTCAAGGATAAAAGAACACAGAGTAGGATTCCATCTATGACCTCCACTGATAGGCAGATTCATCTGGAAGAATGTGGCTTTATATACAGTAAATATGATATATGTAATTCCAAAGGGGTTTCTCTTATGCTAGCAGTATATTTTGGCTTTGAAAGCAGGGCAGAGCAAGGAGAGGCAGAGGAAAAGTAGCCTGTAAGGAGCCACAGACATTTTTCTCTGGAGAGGTTTCAAAAGAGTCTTAGACCTTGAGACCTAAAGCCAATATACCACCAATGGTATGCAAATGCATGTTCTGTAGGGTTCTTTTTTGTTTTTGTCCCCAAAACTGAAAAATGCACAAGTACGCATTCTGACCAGTGAAAACGGAAAGAACGATCTATGTCCTTACCCCCAAGGACCCAAAAGGTCACCTTTTTCATGATAGTAGATATTGCTTGTCCCTGATTGTGGAAGTTGCTCATGGACTACATGGTCATGTTTCTTTTTCAGACAGTTTATGTCAGCACAAGTGGATCGAAGTACCCTGGTTTTTACAGATGGTGCTATGACCAACTGAAGCAGAGCTGTGAAAATGAAAAGTAACACACAAAAGTTTATACAGTTAATAAGCACCCTTGCCACCAACCTAGTATGATTAAAAGGATAAGGGGATGTGATAGAAAAAAAGGAGTAGATTAATGATCTACCTGCTTCTGTACTCTTTCTCCTACAACTTCAGCATTCAGCATCCATACTACATGGATTCTATTAAGGGATAATACATCTTAGGAATAATTAGGCTGACATGCCACAGTAAAGACGGCAAAATCTCTTGATAGCAAAATATAAGGAGCAACATTGACAGCAATACTGTAATGACTGAATACTCCTGAAATGTTGTATCTGCGTGGACAATCTTAAGAGGAAAACAATGTTGTATATTCTTGTCTTCTAAAACAGTTCACCACAGGTAATTTTAATGGGGCTGTTAATATTCTGGCATAGGTCCCAGCCAGATGTAGCACATTTAAGCACCGTCCTTACAGCTATGTCGGAACTGTTGACATTGCATGTTAGTAATGGAAAATTGCCACAGCACCAAACAAACATCTTCATTATATGGAATCGCATTGCTAATCTACAGCCAAATGCAGCTTGAGGCGGAAAGAGAGTTTAGATTGCACCCATCTGTATACTATCACTCCAGGTGGCAGGTCGTTCTTCAGAATTAGAGATTAAATCAGTCTTTCCATCATCAGTAAGCCCTGCTCCACTACGAGTGCCTGTCAATCCAATATTTTACTTTCAGCAGCAGGAGGACCACATGGAATGGTAATGAAATTTAGCTGTTAGATATGTACCACAGGGATCTATCTCAAAGAGAATGGAGAGAAGTCACAAAGTGTATGGCATTCAGTGTCTGTAAATGACTTGGCTTCAGACAGAAGCTTGTCTCTCTGATCTGCTCAAGAAAATCTGTCTGCTTGGTACAAATATAGCTGAGCACTTACTGAGTATTTCATTACTGTACAAAATTAATTAGTATTTGGAAATCATATCTTACCAGCTTCAGATGGAAAGGAAAATTGGAAAATGAAGAGATCCTCCCTTTTTCTATCTCTCTAGTGGCAATGTTCTATATGTCGATTGAAAATATGACCTTTGATCAAGCTATTCAACATCAATTAAGATCCTTTCCATGCCTAACTATTAAATATAGGATGTTATATTGAAAAACCAAGTAGAAATTTCTTGTTGAGTACTTGGATTGGGTCAATAAACATATCCTTGAATCTCCAAGTTTTCCACTCTGCTGTTCTTGAGAACACCAGGATGTATATAGTTCCAAATGTGTACAACATGTTGTAGGATGTAACATTTATATTGAACTATTCAGGAGTGCTGGATGTTTCTATGTCATTTCTGAAAATCTGTGGAAACCCTGCTTTTAGTTGATGTAGAATTTTGATGTTTTCTGACCATTTCTTTGTGTCTAACAAAGAAGCCATGGCAAGAGATGATGTTGTTTCTGAACTTCACCCACAAACTCACAGACATGTGGCATATTGTGGCTCAAAGGCCAGGTCATTTCTTCATCGGGACCACTGATCAAATAGCAGAGCTGTAAATCCTTTCAACAGAAATCACCTTCCAGCCTAGTGTGCCATATTTGGTTATCTTCTGTATCAGTGTTGACAAATGAACTATAATCTAGACTATTATATTGTATGTGGTGCTACAGGGAAAGAAGATGGGTGCGAGATTCAAATAATGACTATAAAATGTGTGCCCTATTTTGATGCTTATGTACCTTTAGAGTGGCCAGCAACAATATAAAATGGGAGTGGATGGGAATCATGCAGCCCTGGTCTCTGTTGAACTCCTCCCAGCCCTTTTCAAAAATTGATGAGAGAGAGAGAGAGAGAGAGAGTTGCTGCTCCTGAGAGCTTCTTGGAGTACAGAATCTATTTTTAGGGCTCTCTCTTACCTAACAGTATGAATCTCACAGTCTCTTGTATTTTTATTTTTGTGGGTGTTGTCACAGAAACAGACTAACACCTGAAAGTAAGTTTTACAAAAACATTATTATGAATAGGAAGAGGACTCCTGATCACTGTCAGTTTTACTTTCTGGAGGATGTATCTTTTAACTTTGGAGGGGCATGTGATCCCTTGAGGGTCCTGAGACTGGGTACTTGGCCCCCAAACCTTAATATGGAAGTAATGGTCTTGCAGTAAATAAACAAGCATAGTAAGGCTACCTAGCTTTGTGTGGTAATAAATGAAACACAAAGGGAAACATTGCTTAGGAGCTCAACCAGGAAGGAGGTCCAGATACTATTGACAATGTCCTTCCTCTGGACCTAATGTTGAGAACATTTGGTATGTTATGTCTCACCAATCACTTTATCAGTGAATCTTAGTCCCGGTATGATGGGTGGTGGGTCAGAATCTGAATCTTTTTCTCAGAAAAACATTTTTACATTTGCAAACATATTCTATTCTACTTCTCTTTACGGTATGGATGTGCATTGTCTCCAGACAAATGTGTGAAAACAGACCAAATTAGGGATTTTTTTTGGTGTGATTTTGGGGTGTCCGATGGCAGAGCAGTGAACCTCCCTCACATGTTTTTACCTCCCATTTTGAATTACTGCCATATGCTCTATGGGGCTGCCTCTGAAGATTGTTTGGAAACTTGAATGGGTGGAAAATGCTGCAGCCAGACTGTTGACTTAGATGGTTACTATGGTCATGTGACACGCCCTTCCCTCTGTTACAACAACTTCATTAGCTGCCAGTTCATTTCTGGGCCTCATTCAAAGTGCCAGCCATGGCCTTTAAAGCCCATTATGGCTTATGTCCAGGCTCTCTGAAAGTCCATGCCTCCATATATGAGTTTGTATGTGTATTAAGTTCCCCAGGGGAGCGTCTTTTCTTAGTCCCGTCATGCTCACAAGTACATCGGCCAAGGACTAGTGAAAGGGCTTTTGCTCCTAGATTATAGAACACCACTCCTCAGGAGGTGTGGCTGGCCCTTTCCTTCATTTCCTTCTGATGACAACTGAAAACTCACCTCTTTAGAGAGGATTTTGAGGAGTCAGTAGGCAGCTGAGGTGGGGAGGTATTTGAAAATCTGATTCATAGTTTTTAAATAATGTTTTTAAATACCTGTAGTTGTATCTCATAGTTTCAGATTTTAATTGGTATGTTCTTAATTTATTGTGGATTTTAAATTTGTTTATGTATGCCACCTTAGGTCCTTACTGGGGGAAAGGAAGATTAAAAATTAAGTAAATATATAAGAACATAAGAGCCCTGCTGGATCAGGCCAAGGACCCATTTAGTCCAGCTTCCTGTATCTCACAGTGGCCCCACCAGATGCCTCTGGGAGCACACGAGACAACTAGATACCTGTCTCCTGATACCCTTCCCCTGCATCTGGCATTTTGAGGTACCTTCCTTTTAAGCCTGGTGATTATACATCCCCATCATGGTTTGTAACCTGTGATGGACTTTTCCTCCAGGAATCTGTCCAATCCCCTTTTAAAGGCATCTAAGCCAGATGCCATCACCACATCCTGTGTCAAGGAGTTCCACAGACTAACACACTGGGTAAAGAAATATTTTCTTTTGTCCGTTCTCACTCTCCCAACACTCAGTTTAAGTGGATGTCCCCTGGTTCTGGTATTGTGTGAGAGGGAAAAGAGCTTTCCTCTATCCACTTTATTCATTCCATGCATAATTTTATACATCTCAATCATGTCCCCCCTCAGGCACCTTTTCTGTAGACTAAAGAGCCCCAAACACTGTAGCCTTTCCTCATAAGGGAGGTGCCCCAGCCCAGTCATCATTTTAGTCACTCTCTTCTGCACCTTTTCCAGTTCCACAATGTCTTTTTTGAGGTGTGGCAACCAGAACTTTTAATGATACCTAGCATGGAATTGGCCTTCTTCACTGCCACCGCACACTGGATTGACACTTTCATCGAGTTGTCCACCAACACACCAAGATCTCTTTCCTGATACATCACGGACAGCTCAGAACCCATTAGCCAATAAATAAAGTTTTGATTTTTTTGCCCCAATGTGCAGTACTTTACATTTTCTTATATTGAAACGCATTTGCCATTTTGCTGCCCATTCTCCCAGTTTGGAGAAATTCTTCTGGAGCTCTTCACAATCCCTTCTGGTCTTCACCACCCAGAAAAGTTTCGTGTCATCAGCAAACTTGGCCACATCACTGCTTATCCCTGTCTCCAGGTCATTTATGAACAGGTTGAAAAGCACTGGTCCCAGGACAGATTTGTGGGACACACCACTTTTCACCTCTCTCCATTGGGAAAATTGCCCAAGAGGACCTGCCCTCTTATCCCCTGACTGTGGAGTTTTCTCAGCAGCCTTTGGTGAGGGACCATTTCAAATGCCTTCTGAAAATCCAGATAGACAATATCCACTGGTTCACCCATATCCACATACCTGTTGACCTTTTCAAAGAATTCTAAAAGGTTTGTGAGGCAAAACTTACCCTTAAAGAAGCCATGCTGATTTTCCCTCAGCAATTCTTATTCTTCTATGTGTTTTAAGATTTTATCTTGGATAAGGCTTTCCACCATCTTCCCTGGAACAGATGTTAGGCTAAACAGCCTGTAGTTTCCTGGTTCCCCCCCCCCCTTCCCTTTTTAAAGATTGGCATGCCATGTCTCCAGTCCTCTGGCACTGTGGCTGTTTTGTAGCTCCACAACCAACCATGAAAAGCTTCATAACTATTATCATAGCTATTATCAACCTGTGTAGCTGTTGGACAAAGTGAAAGACTTGTACGGTAATTGCTAGCTTGGATTGGTGTTCTCAATTTTTTTATTAATTTTTTTTGCCCTTATTTGCTCATTTTGCAAAACTTTAGAAGAGTAATATTGATTGTGTGGGATTCTGGATGAATGCCTGCATTCTTCTTGAATGGGCTTTGAGTGGTTACTGAGAAGGGCACAAATAACTGTTTAGCAGTTTGGCCTGTCAGCAGCACAGGTGTTCTGTGGGCAACCCAGATTTACCACCCTACTGCTCAAGGGCCTACTCCCATGGACACACACTCAGAGGAGGAGGTGGGGCAGAGAAGCCTGGGATGCTGCCACTGAGTGGCTGCCTGTCAGAGGAGGCAAGGGAGGGAAGTCAGGGGGCTTGTGGAAAACTTGTGCCACCAACACACTGAACTGTGGTTTGTGCCCATCTCTAGCTGGCTAGGTCAGAATCAATATGCTAGGCTCTGTCTTTCTGTTCTCCAACTGTCTTTCTATTTCTTTTCACCTGTTGCCTGTTGACTTTTTTGCCACTGTCAGAAAGGTGACTGTAGGTAGACTCTTCTTGTTTCTTTCTTTCTATTTAAGATCAACCACTTTCCTGAAATTGGTGGAGCTATATATCTACATTGCCACCCCAAGTCAGAGCCCTTTGTATTTCCCCATTCATGGAAATGGAGATCCAGAAATGTTAATACCATCATAGACCTGGATAAAGATCAGTCAGAGTGTCGCCAAAGGACGCATGATGGCTTGTGCACCTATGTGTGTACCTTTATTTGGACATGGACCAGGTCTGCATGAGCGCACATCTCTAATTTATAGTAATCTGGGGAAACAGTGGTTTAGAAGAAGCACTGAGTGTATAATTAGCAAACCAAAATGCTGCAAATGGATAACCTGTGACAGGTGCAGTTGGTAGGATATGACATGTCACTCTTGCAGGAGGAAATTGAGAGTGAAGGAGACAAAATTATCAGGAAAACCCTCTGTCCCACCTAAGCTGCTCTTGTGTCATTCCAAGTGGTCAGAGAACCACTGATGTAGAACACAAGTTGTGGAGTAATGTCCGTCGTAATATAGAAGTATTCATAGAAAGAGGTTTCCTCAGTACCACTTCTTGAGGAAAGCTAAAGAGTTAATTTGATACTTTGTGCTTCTACATTTTCTTTCCCTCTTCCAAGAGTTTGTGGTAATATTGAGCTATTTCTACAATATGCTGACTAAACAAAAAAGGAAAGAGTACACACAGAACTGTGATTTCTACTACTGTATAAGTAAATGTCAGCCTTGTTACATGTATTCGGTGATTTTCTTAATGAAAACGTCAGCATAACCCTGGCATTTTCCTCTTTTCATTTAATTCTTACACTCCCCTTTCATCTGCTAGCTGACCTTTGCATGCACTTGGTAGTTTGCCTAGGGTGCTGTCACACCTCCATTTCTATTCTGTAATGATGGTCGTTTGCTGCCAGATTTAGATAGGATTTCAGAGAAACAGTTCAAAGACCTTGTTCCAAAAAGAATCCATATATACGTTGGGGTTAATGCGAGTCAAATGAAGAATGAGCAGGGGGGGAAATGGCCATTGTGCACATTCACTTGGCATCACAGAGCTTGTCTATGAGCTGGGATGATACACAGGAAAGTGTGTGTCTTATTATGTATCCCCCTCTGAGGCATGTTGGTCAATGTCAGTTTTAATTTAAACAGATGACTTTGTGAATGTCCAAACAGGGAAAAGATGCATAGTGAGTAGCAATGTGTTGAATGGCCGCTTGATGTTTGAATTTTCTGAATGTTCTCTAGAATCTTTCACAGACTATGGACACTTTCCAAAATTCAAAATCCACCAAGGTGTGGTATAATTTGTACATATTATCCTCATTTTCTAGTGAGGAGTGGGGCAAGTTTAAGTATCCAGGGATATTTTTTTCCCCTCCTTAGACCTTGGAGGCTTGTCTCCTGATATTGCAAGTCCGAGACCCCCAAAATGGCAAACTGGATCAGGGTTGAAATTTGCCATTTAAACACAAATCTCCATGAAATGCCTTTTTGAGAAATAGGAATTGACTAGTGGGTACTCTGGGATCCTTAGAAGTATTCGTGTTTCCTTGGGCCATATTTTTCCTATCTTTGACCAATATTAAGCCCAGGCATTCTGCATCTCTTGCATTCAGCTCACATGTACTGATACTATATATATTTCAAACTCACACATTCATGTCACATAGAATCAGGTGTACTTTAAAACGGTGGTTCCCAAAAATTTTGGCCTCGTGGTTCTCTTCATTTTCTGACCACTGGCCATGGCTCCCCTTGTTTGGAGGGGCCTTCAGGGCTCTCTCTCTTTCTCCCACCAAGAGCAGGATCTTGACCCTCTCCAGCCACCCCATCTCCTCCCCCCCCCCAAATATCCCCAGGGCCCACCTCCTTCCAGGTCCTGATACAGTGGTGCCTCGCAAGACGAAATTAATCCGTTCCACGGTTAATGCCGTCTAGCGAAAATTTCGTCTTGCGAAGCGCGTTTTCCCATAGGAATGCATTGAAATTTAATTAATGCGTTCCTATGGGGAAAAAAAAGTCAGAACCCCCCCCCAAAAAGTCAGCAAAAAGTCACTTACCAGGTAGAGTATCTTCCTCACAGTGCGTTTGTAGCCCCAGAACAGCCGGAAAAAGAGTGCCAAACAGCGGATATTCAGCAACCAGCAGGGAGCCGGCAGCCATTTTGTGTTAGTCTCCCTCCTGGCCCCCCTCTCCCCGCCTCTCAGCTGATTGGCACTGGGTCTGAGAGGCTTTTTCCCTGCTAGGCAAGCCTCAGGAAGCCTGTTAGACCCAGCGCGGATCAGCTACCCCCCCCTCTCCCCGCCTCTCAGCTGATCGGCGCTGGGTCTAACAGGCTTCCTGAGGCTTGCCTAGCAGGGAAAAAGCCTCTCAGACTCAGCGCCGATCAGCTGAGAGGCGGGGAGAGGGGGGCCAGGAGGGAGACTAACACAAAATGGCTGCCGGCTCCCTGCTGGTTGCTCGCTGTTTGGCACTCTTTTTCCGGCTGTTCTGGGGCTACAAATGCACTGTGAGGAGCTGGACTCAGTCTACTCTACCTGGTAAGTGACTTTTTGCTGACTTTTTTGGGGGGTTCTGACTTTTTTTTTCCCATAGGAACGCATTAATTAAATTTCAATGCATTCCTATGGGAAACGCGCCTCGCAAGACGAAAAATATCGCAAGACGGGCCGTCTTGCGAGGCACCAAAAATCTCTCAAGACCCTTTCGTCTTGTGAGTTTTTTGTCTTGCGAGGCATTCGACTTGCGAGGCACCACTGTATAGGAAACTCCTGAGGCTACCCAGGAAGCACTTCCTCTGGGGACCATAGAGATGGGGAAAGGAGTGGCAGGCACACAGCCCCTACTTCCTGTTCCTGTTACACATAGAACTATGAACAGCTCCTCTATAGCCTTCCATCCCTTTTCCCATGGTGCCCCTGGGTTTCACGGTGTCCCCTGCAGCTACAGTTCACAGTTTGGGAACCTCTGACTTAAAACATTTTTAAAAAATAGATTACTATCCCCCACACACACACAGATGTGCGCACTCTAAGAGGCTCTTGAGATTTACTCCATGCCATGTGGGTTTACTGCTGCAGAGCTGAAACTGGGACACGGTTTTAGTTTAGTTCGCCACCTACATCCCCATTATTGGGTTCCCCATGTTGATGTTCCCTCAGGTGAAAGCTGTACTGGACAAAAAACAGTTTGATTCATTGACAGTACAACCCACACTTTCTCTGGGCAAGAATGGGAATAAATGGGTCACACTGTGAAACAGACTACTGTTCTTCAGCTCATCCAGGCAAAGGGAAAGTACTGAAAAGAGCTGCAAGGTGTGTGTTTTTTAAATTTATTTATTTCATTTCATTTCATTCCTACATCACCCCATCAGGGCAATGCACTAGTTTGCTGTTTGGCTCTTCCATCAAATAAAGCATTACAGGTAAAAATGTTCTCTGTCAAGAGTTATTTCTTGTATGACAATGTTACTAATGCTGATATCTTTTAAAAGTAACAATATGTATCATATCATTAATGGAAGGGGGCATTAATGCATAGCACTCACTCCTTGCTCCTGAACAGTTGCATATGAACATTATTTGGAAAGATTTCTTACCATGTTTGTATTTTAAATGCATTTTAAAATATTAAAACTGTAAGTTAACTACAAGGTAAGCCTCTAGTAACAGCTGTAATAATAATAATTATGTGCTGTCAAGTCAATTCTGACCTGCAGAGATTCTTTCCAGGGTTTTCTAGGTATAGAGGATTCTCAGGTACAAGTAATGAATTTCTTTGAAAAAGAAATGAACAATAAATTACTGTTTAAATATAACATTCCAAGCTTTGCTGTTTTAAAGTAGCTACTACAGCCAATTTAACAGTTGAAAACATGGTATTATGGGATCATTATGGTCTTTCTCTTCATTTCACTAGGGTTTGCTGTCCTTAGAATGGCTGCAGCCAACACTTGTGAGACAGGCAAGTGCACCGTATATGGAGGGAGGTTTGAAATATCCTCTTTTGCCAAGTGGAAAGGGGCAATCCAAATCCAATAGGAATAGACTATTTTCCCCTTGAGGAACACTTCTGTTTCAGAGGAAAACTCCCATTGGCTTGAACAATCATTTTTCACCATAGTGTTCAATCTCCATCAAGCTTTGCCTTAAACTTGGTTGTTCACAACATAAAAGGACGCAACTGTGTAAGTCTGGCAAAGGTCTTTTATGTCTTTGCGCTCTCTCTCTCTCTCTCTCTCTCTCTCTCTCTCTCTCTCTCTCCCTCTCTCTCCCTCCCTCCCTCCCTCCCTCTCTCTCTCTCTCTCTCTCTCTCTCTCTCTGCACAGACTGGGGAAATCTGAAATGGAAAAGTGCTACTTTTAAACTCATTTTCTCAAATGAAACCATTCATGGGAATGAGCAGGTCAACATGAACTCCATAAGAAAACAGTTTAGAAGATGCATTGAAGATACTTGGACAAATATAGAGCATGTTTTGGGTTACTGTCCAGGGTCACCCTCATCAATTCCCTTTTTTGATATACTTCTTTAATTTGTTAATGTTATGTTCTATTATTTCTGCATTACATTAAAAAAAGCAAACTGATTAAGCTAGCACATGGAGAAAGGGGGAGTTCTGTTTACTAGAACACCAGAAGGATTGGGTTAAGTCATTTTAACTAGCTGGATGGATAGCTCAGTGAGCTAGGGGGGCTGGAAGTTTAATTTTCTCTTGTGCCTCCTGGGAGAAGAACCACCCTCTTTGGCCTTGGACCAGTTTTACAGTCTCAAGGTACCCCCAGAAGAAGGGATTGGTGAAAACTTCTACTTTCTGCCTAGAAGACCCCAAGAAGAGTTACCCAACATTCAGAATTGACTTGACATAACAAAACAAATAAACATCCAAACAAAACCACCCACTTTAGCTATTGTTACAGTTCAGAGTGGTAATTATTGCTTTGACCTTTCTGGCATCTTGAATTATTCAACTTTGCCTTTTATATTTAAAAGTAAACGTTATCAATGGATCACTGGGCAGGC
Organism: Intellagama lesueurii; assembly: GCA_037013535.1. Classification (NCBI taxonomy): domain Eukaryota; kingdom Metazoa; phylum Chordata; class Lepidosauria; order Squamata; family Agamidae; genus Intellagama; species Intellagama lesueurii. The sequence continues at coordinate 162,570,363 of JBAJHW010000005.1, forward strand.
AACCATGTAGCTATAGATACAGATAATTAAAAACAACAACATGAATTAAAAATATGCTTTTAGAAGAATGCACGAAAATAGTAATCTGCAAATTACTTACTAGGGTGAAATAATCCAACTGAAATCCAAAGGAAACTGCTCCTTTTGTCTTCCTTTTGTTCAGGACAGCACTGTGAGGGATGACACTAAATAGCAGCAAGAAGTAGCCAGTAGTGTCTCTTTGAAAGAAATGAAATAATAATCTATAAGACTTTCTCCTTCATCCATCCAAAATTAGAAAACACAATTCTAAATGCTACCTTGGTGTTAACTCCCTTCCAAAGTTTTGTTTCATTTTGTCATTCTTTGTCTGTCTCTCTCAGTCTCTTTGTGTATGTGCATGTTTTGCCACTACCATTGTCCTTCTTCAGTATCCTCGTGTCTCAGACACATTGAAATTGAATGCTGCAGTGGCACAGTTATTTTTCTGGAAAATAAAATATAAATCTAATTATTAATTAAATAGTTTATGAGGGGAAAATGTCAGAACGTAAAACTTACATTGGGAAAAATATTTGCGCACACACACACACACACACAACCCACATCAGTCTGTAGAAAGACTGTGGTCTTTTTTTTTCCATTCTCACAAATAATTCTGATGTGGATCTCTTCATTGCCCATAGTGTATTGTGGTTTGATCACCACAATAACTGGCTATTATGCAAGGTAGCTGCTGGATCCTTTCCAGTTAAGATTCTAAGATGTTTAGTATGAGTAAAAAAGATGAACGCAAGTGATATAAATGAAAGCCATTATCTGGCAAAAACAATAACTACAGTCTTAAGTCTTACAAGTTACGGTTTCAAACATTTTGAAGGGAAAAAACTCTGAACACTGCTTCTCCACAATGCTCTGAAATGCACTGCTTCTGAATGTCTTTCTACATTGCCCAAAGTAGGGCCAGCCTGGGCACTGACAACACTATACTTTGGTGAAATAATGAATCTCTTCCCAGTTGAAAAAGTGAAGTGAAATTGCTAACATATATGTCAGATCTTCACCGACTGGTGTGGTGTCAGAAGCTTTGAATGGGTGAGGCCATCAGGTCTTTGGATATACTCTGACAATTCCCAAGAAAACGCCACAGAAATATTAGCCACAGTCTAACCTTTTACAAGGTCAGTGGTGCAGAACTGCCAATTTGGGAAATACAAGAGTTTAACATTTCGAAAGATGTCATTCTCTGCCCTGACAAAGTGGGGTTTTTTCAGATCGCTGGTCTGACTCATCTCCATCTGACACATCCTTTCCCAGGTTTTATCAGACTGGCATGTTTGAGGCCTGTCCAAAAGAGAGAAAAGAGAGAGAGGAAAAAGAAAGGAAAGGAAAAGGAAACTTTAAGGATTTTCTTAGGGCTTCTTTCCTCTCCAAAAGGTTTGAGCAGTCTGACTGTCACTCAGTTAAAAAGGAGCTTGCTCCTGTGAACTCATACTATCTTTAAATTGTCTAAGATGCTACCATTGGGGCAAGACAGGATTGGGAACTGTTGAAAGCACAACGCATTTGAACATTAAAGGTTTCCATACAACTCTTCAGATGTGAAGCACTGTTAGAAAGACCTGTGTGTTCAAGAGTGCCAAGACTTTGTCTTACAATACCAGCTATCTCACTGGATCATTTATAATTCAGGTAACACTAATGCTGTGAATTTCACAAAGAGTTAAATGAAGTAGAATGTTGACCTATTTGAGCAGAAGATTGATCTGTTATTAAAATCTATTTTCTACATAGCATAACAAAACATGTTTAATAAAACAACTAGGTTATTTTCTTGACAGGCTTCTCCCGTATCAGAACCCTATTATAGTTCTCTGCTCTTTACCTGTAACACCTGTAATAAGTTTTCCTCATAAAATCATGGATCAAAGTTAGCTGAAAGATGGCATATGGAAAGGTGTTCAACAAAATAAGTAGGCTAAAGTAATTAAAGATTTAAATAACTGTTTTCACTTTTATAAGGATTTCAGAGATAGGACAGGAGTGTGTGTCATAATGGAAAGTGCTGGACTTGAGTTCAAAGCTTGCTGTGAGGAGGAAGTTATTGACCCTTGACCTCAGTTTGTGTATAAAAGTACTCTATATAAAACAGGATGTTTGTCAGAGTGGAAAGAAATGCCCAATGTTGCAGGCAGAATGAAGTATTTCACAGGTTTCTATAACTGTATATGATTTAATAGGTTAGGGTAAAAATTGTTCTCAGATACCTCATATTTTGATCAATAAACCTGCTTTCTTAGAATTTTTACACTGCTTGCTTGTCTTCATGCAATCTTGAAGAGATGCAATCTTCATGCAATCTTGAAGAATACCACTTTAAAAGTATTATTTTAGGTGGTAACTTTTTACAAGAAATCTACAGTTTCATACTGCAGAAACATGCCAATATAATTATTAAATATGAGTGCAGCTACATTAGCAGCAGGGGGCAAGCTAGTATGGGCTTTTCTGGAATGGTCGAGCTTAACTAGTACAATCTAATCAGGCCTGACCATTCACATGAAAATGGCTTCTGCCAATATCCTGAAGTGGCCTTATAAAAGAGACACTTCAATATATTAGCAAATTAATCACTTCTCGTGCACAGCAGAGGAAGGGGAAGTGAAAAAAAAGCATTTTTACTGTATGCAGACTATTGCTGATATGCTACATCAGCTATAAAGATTTTTTTTTTAATCCTCTGAAAAGGCCAGGGTGGATTCAACTGCAGGCAGTTTCTTGACCAACCCTTTAAGACAAGGCAAAGAAAAGATTTGTTTTAATTATTTTTTAATAACTACTGTAGCACATAGTCTATTTACAGTCAAAAAATTTTTTTTCACTCCTTCTGCCTTCTGCTGAGCAGGGGAAGTAATTAATTTACCAAAGTGAGTAGCTTATTAAGCCACTTCACAACATTTGCAAATTTGAACTGGAAGGCTTACTTTGGATCAATTCCAGAGATCACATGAGCTGGAACCAATACAAACCAGAGAGATCTTTCCCATACTATAAAAGTAGAAGTCCTTTGACAGGGGCCAGAAAGGTGCAGGGAGGAATGCTCAGGGGATAAATTTATTTATTTATTTATTTATTTGATTTCTTTGATTTATTAGATTTATACCCCGCCCATCTAGAACGAAGTCTACTCTGGGAGGCTGATGCAATCTAGCAAATACATTGTCTCATCAGCTCTTTAAGAGTGCACCAGCCCATCCCTTCAGTACTTCAAACAGTGGGCTAAACAGCCAGTATAGTCAGCCTCTATACCAATATAACTGGTTTTTCATACTCATCAGTACTGATTAAATGCTATTACTTTTAGAGAGGAAGAATTGCATGTGTAAATGAATTCATATTTCAGTAATATTCATGTGTGTTCTCTATGTGTATGTGTGTGTGTGTGTGTGTGTGTGTGTGTGTGTGCGCGCGTCATTCTCTCTGTGTGTGCATGTATGTATGTATGTATGTATGTATGTATGTATGTATGTATGTATGTATGTAATGTGTCTTGCTAGTTACAACCAAAGAAACATTATGGTTTTCTCTCATCCTCAATTGTCATTCCCTTTTTGTTTGTTTTAATATCCATTATATAAATAATCATGTGCTGTCAAATCAATTCTGACTTACGGTTACCCTTTTCCAGGTTTTCCAGGTACAGAATACTCAGCAGTGGTTTACCATTCCCTTCTTCTTGAGGAGCCCTGGGATTGTGCAGCTTGTCCAAGGCCACACATGTTGGCTTTACTCACAGGAGGCACAGTGAAGAATCAAACTCCAAAGCCAAATACCGAAACCACTGAGCTATCCAGTCAGCAGATAACTGTACTTAAATCTAGTGAGAGTTTTCCCCCTCTACATAATAGGTTTGTTGTAGGGATGCTTGAGGATTTTCTACAGTCTACATTTGAAACTGAACGGAAGGGATCTACACTCCTGGACTAATATGCAGATCAAAACAGAGGATGTTTTCAGTTTTTATGTTTTTCCAAATACTATAATACATTCCTCAGCGAAAAAAATAAAACAAAATACAGAGATATTTGCTTTTGGGAAAAATACACACATATTTGCATTTTGTGGGGAACAAAACCAATAATATACATTCCCAGGAGTCTTTAATTCCAAATTGGTCTACAATATAAACAAGATAAAATGGTTTATAAACCAATGTGGTAGGGTTTAAAGTATTAGATTAGGCCTTCATAGACCTGCTTGCCAATCCCTTCTCATTCATGAAACCACTCAATGACCATGGGGCAGTCATAGTCTCTCAGACTGATTTAATTCACATGGTGTCTCTGGGGAAAAGGTGGAGTAAGGATGAAAGTGATGCTTTAACATCATTGGACCTTGAGCTAATTGGAGGTAAAGCAAGATATAATAAACACACACTGCAAATCTAACATTGACCAGGAAAGCTGACTGATCTGTTTATCCCCATCTTTGTGGGAAACAAAGCTATCAAGAAGAACATTGCATAGTATATCCCACCAAGAGTATATAAAGAGTTGTGTTGTTTCATTAAAATTGTGAGGTTTAACCTAGAGTGTTTCTATGATGATGATGATGATGTACAAGAAATGTTGATCAGATGTTTGGGGAAAATATCTTGCATACAGGCTGGCTGTTTAATTCACAGAATTGCTTCCTGGAGGGAAATACATAGAATTGTTTTGAAGGGCACTTTAAAATATATAGAAATATATAGTTTATGGACTTTTTGTCTGGTATAGATGTTTAGCATAATTTTCATTAAAGAAGAGTAATCAATGAACCCAAGTAAATGCTTCCTGATGATGTGTAAGTTACTGAAAGCAAGTCAATTCATCATAGCACCCCCTGTGTTTTTCAGTGTTATGACAATTGCCACACTGATGGCCACATTGATGAAAACCACCAATTCACTGATCATCTTGTCTGTCACATACCAGCAAACCATGCTTATACTGAAAGAAAGAAAGAAAGAAAGAAAGAAAGAAAGAAAGAAAGAAAGAAAGAAAGAAAGAAAGAAAGAAAGAAAGAAAGAACAGCAGCAAATGCTAAATGCCTGAACAAGAAACTCTACCCTGTCTATGATCAACCCAGGTGACAACTTATCTGAAGCAATAATTCTTCCTGGGTTCATTCATTAAGAACATACATTTAGGTTCTGCAAAATGTTTGTGTGTCATGCATAACTGCTTATGTCCTTTGCTGCCAGGCCACTGTTCAGCCACTTTGTGTAGCAGGTTTGACCCAACAGACACTTCTCTTGTCCTTATTTGTTCAGGGGCAGGGAACACACCTGTTTTACCACTGCTCTCTACACATATCATTCAATCTTTTGCAAGATGCTACACAGTTGATTGCCTAGATCAGTGGTTCCCAACCTTGGATTCCCAGATGTTCTTGGACTATAACTCCCAGAAATTTTGGACAGCACAGTTAGTGGTGAAGTCTTCTGGGAGTTTTAGTCCAAGAGCATCTGAGGACCCAAGGTTGGTAACCACTGCCCTATATGGATAAGAATTTGCTCATCCAGCTGGACATAAACATATGCCTACACATATATCTGTGCCTATACCTAAATCTCCATAAGTTTGTCTTATTTTGGAAATTAAATAACATGGAAATAAGGGCATAAGGAGAATCTGCCTTCAGCTGAAAAGCTATTAGTGATTGAACATAGTAGATTACTAAGACATCCCTAGTTAAAGTAAATTAGCACCAGCTTCAAATCAATACTAGCACCTGCTGTTTTGAATTCCACAATCATTAAAAAAAAAGCTGACAACAAGATGCTGAATTGGCATTTGTAATTCCTTGCAAATATTCTGCTTCACACTGATGACAATAAGACTGCAAAATTTCAGCTACTGGAACTAAATTTCAGAGTCAAAATCTGAATCTGGCAATGAGAAATATTTTCTAATTTCAGAATCCTGGGACATGTCAACTCAGCCCTCTTTAGAGACTCATAAACCTTGTAGCATATATGCACAGAAAATGCTGAGATACTAGAAACCAATGCACTCACACAGAAGAAAGAGTTAAGGTTATCTGAAGTAAGAGTAAATAGGCATTACATTATGGTGTTGTAGCACAGCAAATATTAAAGGCCAACTTGAATCTCCATTATCTCTTTAGAGGCATCCACCCACATCATGTTTTCATTTGAGCAGTATGACTTTACGCTGTGCACACGCAGGGAATTTACCCGCTAGAAAGCAAATTGCAGCACATAAGCACCTCTGGTGCAGCACTGCAAGTTTTCAAAACTAATTGAATCAGCATACAAAAAATGTTTTCCCTGTGAAATAAATCTCATTATAAGCTACCCTTTCATGACATACACCTCCCAATAATATGCAAATTTCAATTACTTATTTAGTGTGGCTTCCCCTATTTCCATGAGAATTCCATTTTACACTGGAACTTTTAATAAAACTCCAAATCAGCTTCTGAATACTGTCATTAGCAATGACCTATGTGAGCATAACAATGAGGTATTAAGGAACACTCGGACTGGGAATATAATTAAGAAAACAGAAGGCTATAGCAGTCACTAGAGCACAATCCAAAGTTATTTTCATCAAACTAGATGTCTTTTGCTTCTTTACAGAACAGAAAATTGAAAGCATAGTAGCAAGTGTTCTGTTTTAAATAAAAACAGGACCCTTGTTTTTATTTAAAACAAGATGGGAAGAGACTCCGTGGACCATAGCCACTGATTCATTCACAGAGCACTTCTGCGGTCAGTGGTCAGAGATAGTGCAATCTAATTAAGCCTCTCAAAATATTACCTTTCAGTGCTCAAATTATGCTGTTATAAAACATAATACATGAAATAATAGATGTTGTTGTTATCTGCTGCCACCTCTGACTTATGGCAGACCTATGAATGAGAGATCTCCAACATGTTTTTAAAGTTTTAATATTGTTGTACGCCACTCAGAGACCACTGGTAATGGCGCGGCTAAAAAAAATCTTGTAAATAAATAAATAAATGTTCTGTCTCAACAGCCCTGCTCACCTCTTGTAAACTCAAACCTGTGGCTTCCTTTAGGAAGTCAATCCAACTCATATTTGGTCTTCCTCTTTTTCCTGTTGCTTTCCACCTTTCCCATCATTTGTACTGCATTTTCCAAAGAATCCTGCCTTCGCATTATATGCCCCAAAGAGAACAGCCTCAGTTTCATCATTTTTGTCTCTAGATAGAGTTCAGGCTTAATTTGACCTTGGACCCACTTGTTCATCTTTTTGGAAGTCCAGATTACCTACAAAGCTTTCCTCCAACACTATATTTCAAACAAATCATTTTTCCCTTTTCACCTTTCTTTACTGTCCAGCATTCACACCTGTACTTGGTGATCAGGAATGCAAGAGTGTGGATGATCTTGGTTTCAGTCTCCAGTGGCACTTGATTATTTTTTAATTCCTTCATTGCTAATCTTCTGATTTTTTGGCTGCAGTCTCCATTTGGACTGGTGATTGAACCAAGATACACAAAATCTTTCACTATTTCAGTTTCTTCATTGTCAACGTTGAAGTTGTGTAGTTCTTCTGCAGTCATAATTTTTTCTTCTTCATCATGTTCAGATGCAGTCGTGCTTTGGCACTTCCTTCTTTCACTTTCATTAAAATCCAGGTCACTGCTGCTTTCTGCCAGTAAAATAGTTCTATCTGCATATCTTAAATTCTTGATGTTTTGTTGGAGGGAAGGGGGTGTGGACTCTCCTGTCAGCATGCTGACACACTCTGACAAGTGACCCAAGACCCCCATCCTGAAGATTATGCCCACAATAGTAGAAACAGAGGGCTTGCAAGGCATCATAACCAAACTAACTAAACAAGAGAAAGTGAAACAGAGACAAAAGCCAGGGTGGTGGTGGTTGGAACTGAGAGATGGGCCTTAGGAGACTGGCAAGAAGTGGTTTACCCTTGGTGGGCAGGAAATATAAAAGAGGGAGTTTTGACATCAAAAGGAGGGGACAAGATGGGAAGGGAAGAATGTGAGGGAAAGGATGATTCACCTTTGGGGAGGGAGGAACAGTTTCCTCTACAACAGGGGACTGAGAACCTCATGGAGGTAGGGGTGGCAGAATTCCCTTCACCAGTAGAAGGAGGAATGTTCCCAGAGGCAGGAACAAAACTGGGAAATGTTAAACCCAGGGAAAAGAGGTTCTACCAAGAGGTAGAGGAAGTCACAGAAGGGCTGTTTAAATCAGTTGTCTCAGAGGCGAAACCTGGATTAGGAAAAGAGAGAGAAACAGAGAGCTGGGAGGCTGACAGGTACATGCCTGCAGAAGAAGAGTGGAGAGACAGTCAAGAAGAGTGGACAAGGAATTATTGGTTTAAGGAATCACCTCAGAAAGAGAGCCAAGGAGAATGAGAATGTATTTAGAAGGAGGACCCTGGAAAAGAGTGTGACTGCTGTTCAGGGTACCAAAGAGAGAGGCTGATAAATACCTATCTAAGCTGCCACCCTAACCATCATAGTGGGGAGACAGGGATCCTACCTTCTCTTTAATTTCTCCTGGTTAGATAGTGTGTTTCTCTGTTGGTCATTCAGCATTCCTACTCTAGGCTTAAATTTCCCTCTGGTTTCTTCGATCTTCCGGAAGAGATTTCTTGTTCTTCCCCTTAAATTCTTCTCCTCTATTTCTTTGCACTGGTTATTGTAATAGTTTTCTTTGACAGTCATTGAACAAAATACTGTGATATTTTACTTTTGCTTTTTGCCTGTCCTTTAAAATTTTAAATGTTTCTTCCATCATCCATATAGGCTTTTCTTTTCTTTTTACTACAGAAATTGTCTTATTACATTCTTCCCTAATAATATCTGGTTTCAATTGATAATTCTTCTGATTCACAGTCAATTGAGTTTAGCAACTAGGAATATAGAGATCAATGGTGTAACATCTAATAAATTAATGGTTCATATAATATTAAATAATTAAATATATAACTAGCTAAATTAGAAAATAAGTCCATATTTCCAGCCTCCACGAGTTCACCGAGGGAGACAACAGGAATAATATGCAATGTATTTTAGTGGTGATATTATTTAGAGAAGCCTGTTCAGGTTATTTACACATTTATTGTGTATTTCCTACTATAATCAAAGGTGCACTGCCATAACAATTATTTTTGTCTAACCTTTTTGCTTTTTACTATTGGTGATACACTTGAAGGTCCCATTTTTGGTTGCATTGTGCTGTGAATTGAGTAGAAATACCCAATTCTACCTGAATCTAACCTTTTGAAATTTTGTGTGCATCTTCTGTAAGGGCATCTATATGAGTTTTGTTCTTTACAGATTGATTGCCCTCCAGTCCGTAAAGAAATCAGGGGAGGTAAAAGAATCAATATCTTAAAATCCTCATTTTAAAAGGGATCCTCTTGCACAAAACTGTTTCCGTCTCTTTATCTGTCACTTGTTTACATATCTGCACGCTTGATCTATTTTTGTCAAAACTGAAACAGTTACAGTTGTTTGTTGATAGTTGATGTTGGTCAAGGTTCCAGCCGCTGGATGGTCTACTGACCTGGAACAGCGTAGCTGGCTTTTGCCCACTATCCCGGATGATGCGAGACTGTCCTGTTTCACGTGACTGGTGACTGCGTGGGGGAGCGCGATTATTTAAAGGAGCGCTCCCCCTTGATTTGCCCTCTTTCCTGTTTCCGGCACCCACCTGCCCTCCCTATTTCTAGTGTGAATTTATGGTCGCCTTTTAGGGGCCGGATAGGAATTTTTGACCTTCGTCCTGATTGGCCTTTGGATGGGGGGATTTTTCGCCTATCCCACACTGGAGAAGGGTTGTTGGCAATTTGGTGGTGTTTTTGGTCACACTGGAGGGTAGTGCGGAAAAACAGGTATTTTCGGTGTGTCCCAATGGTAATTTCAGGTAAGCCAACAGCGCATCCAACCTCCCGGCTCTGCGGATCGTGCGATTACGCATGATGGGAAGATGTGCTGGGCCGCTTCCGGACCAACAGTCATCAAATAAAGATGTCTTGAGGTCTGCGGGTGTTTAATTAGTGGCAGGCCGGGTTCCTGCTGTCTTTAAGACCGCTGGAACCTGGGGCCGGGGACTCGCCCATTTACAGATCAAGGGGTATGTGGATACCACTACCTTTCACCTGTTTCCGCACTACAGCAGGCCCCCTCCTTTGCCAAGTTGGCAAATACAAATACAATTTTGATGTTGATTCAATAAAGTGTGGCCCGCATTTAATCCATATTACTGACTCACATCTTTATTCCGGGATTGGGTGGGCAATGGGAAGATGCAGAGCTTTGGATTTCACAAATTAGATTATGGGTTTTTTTTTCTCTGTGCCAAACTGAACTGTTTTCTGAATCACCAAGTCATTGTCTAAACTAAGCTGTGTGGTTAACGCAGACCTCTAGTATATAACACACTTAAACCCAGACTTCCATTCACCACATCCATATGGAGCTGCAGAAACAGAGACAGACTCATCATGCATTGTGTATTTAGCCAGTATTTGCAGAGTACCGTTGTTTGGGAATATCCCAAGATGAACTAGTAATGCCCATCTGATATGGCTCTATATGCATCCCAATTCTTTGGAAGGGGAAAATATTCATGGGGGTGGAAGATCTTAGGGGAACTTGCCTTCTGCAAACTTAAGTTAACTTTTTCTTGGGATCGAAGCCATCATCTACAATACTTCGGAAGATTCCTCTACCAATACTTCTGTGAATAATTATATAGCTAAGGAAGGAGAAAACATCACAGATGCTTTACTTGAATAAATTAAATATGCATTATCACATGGGGTTTTGTGCCAAGAGAATGAAAAATATCCAGGCAAATGCTAAATATGTTCAGTAAACACTTATTCTACAAGATTTTTTTAAATCACAATCTTCCCACCCTGCAATAATTTTTCTGTTCTCTGAAGTCTTCATCCCAGAACTTTGTTGCAAATATCTTCTTTGCTTTAAAGTATCTCCTTCCAAGGAAAAGCCCATGAGAGCAGGAGGCAGGTTTCTGTACTGGGACGAATCAATGTTCAAAGGCAACTGCAGTAGAGTGCTGCAACATTTCATGCCATGGATAACACCCTCTCTCTTTGAACACCAGCTGGACTGACAAATCAATCAGTGTACAGATAGCAATATATTGACATGCAACTTTTTGGACCCCCTAGCTCAAATCATCCCTCATACTGAAGACAGGATAAACAGTGATGCAGCTGGTACTCACTAATCTACTCTCTTCCTACAGAACCACAGATGTAATGCATACAACTTCAGGTGATCTGCTCTTTCTGCTAGAACGTTTTTAATCATCAGGTTGATCTGCCTTGATTTCTACCATGATATGAGATTGATCTATGATCCAGAAGGACCCATCTAGACCCTATCTTCACAATCTCAATAGTGCTAGCTCTTGTCTCCACATGATCCTCCCCTCAGAGTGAGAGACAGACAGATATGAATGACTGTGGTCTAAATATTAGAGATGAACTGCAGGTCTCTGCAACCTCTGCCGTTATGATAATGCTTTCTCCCTGCACACAAAGGAAGGCAACTGCAGTCCTGCTGAGACTGATACAGAACAGCAGATTGTATTGTTGTAACACGGGACCAGAAACTACATCACATTCCTGAACCTCAAAGACTCCAGCAGGTCATCTAATATAAATGCCTTAGTGCAACTGGTGAGCTCTGGTAGCATCAGAAACCAGCTTATTATACCCCTATATTTTCCTTAGCTTGGCTCTTGCCACGTGCTTCTAGAATTACTGTAGTGGTGGTTACCCAAGTAGTGGAACAGATTGATGGTAGCATAGTGGCTCTGTTGGTTACCTGTTCAGATTGTTGCTGCAGGGCAGAAAAAAGTCATATCTGAAATCTACATTATATTTGAAAAAGTCCCACCTATCATTCTTTTTCTTGTAAGGCAACCCAGAAGTCCCACTAATAAATCCTTAGGTCTCCTCCAACAGTGCAGGAAGAAGGCATCAGAAGGGGCAGCTGGTGACGGTGGCAATTGTGCTTTTGCTGCTTCTTCCTCCATATTGTGGTCCAAGAAATACTATGGATGACACTGTCTCATGTTCAAGACCTAACTCTAACAGAAGATGTTCAATGGGAGAACGAATCCTCCACATCACTGAGATCCTGGAGATTGTCAACATCCAACAAAAGTTCTTCTTCTGCTTTTTCCATTAATGAACCTCATGCCACTAGGGTGGTCCTCCTACTGCTGCCCATTGTTTTTCCTGTAGAAACAGCCTATGATGCAGTGTGGTTCATTTGACTCTGCACAGCAGCAGCCTTAGGGCAAGAGTGAAGCTGCTGAGAAGTCCGCTATCAGCTGGCACTTCGATCTGCTGAAGATAAGGGTTGTTTGATCTCATGTAGGGGAAATAATGTCACAAGTAGTGGCAAGACAAACTCTCTGTCTCTCTCTCATTTTTCTGCTTTTCTCCCACATATCTTGACAGTGCCATGAACTCTTTTCAGCTAAATCTTCATCCACATTCATGGTATGTGGCACCATCCCACTATCTATTGTAAAAACATTATCACTTCTACATTTATTGGATAAATTAAATCCCCTTCAAGATCTCTGTCAGGCATTACTAATTTATGTAAATTTACAATAATCAGGAAACAAAAATCATATTGTGTAAAAACGTTAACTTGATACATCACTGTGCTTAACTGGTTAACCAGCTTAATTAGCGACTAACTGACTGGTTACATAGCTTACAGAACACATCACTCTAACTGTCTATTGCTAACACTGACAGAATCTTAACTGAACCCTGAAAAAGACCGGAAAAAGAATTCTGAGGTATTGAGGAAACAGCTAGCGGTTACTGGATTGATTGACACTTAACCCCAGTGCAGAAAGGTCCCTCCCATCCAAAGCCTCTTAAAGGCATTTTATGCGTAGGTAACTTTCCAACATAACTTTCAGTCGGTTCCTAGCTGGTAGATAGTTTCCATCATAATAACGGGGGGCATGCTCACATGCTGGCTTGGTGCGTGCATGAGCATGCCTCAAGACTTCTTGTCTGGTGTTAAGAAACAGACAGAAGGTTACAAATTTTATTTTGCTAAACAACATGATTTTAGCCAAAAAGTTTTAAGAAACTACAATCACAAATGTCACACTAATAATGACAGGTTTGGAAAGAAGAGACAGGGTAGTTACTATAATGCTGTGCTTGATTCCCTCTGGTATTTAAAATGTTATATGAGGAAGGAGAACAATGTTCTCCACCTAATAACCTTGTCTTACAAGAAATTATTTTTTGAAGTAATTGTAAAATACCACTTCTGTGATTCAATTTAGGTTTTGCATTGACAATGAAGGCCAAATGTCTCTGCAGTTCCCTGCTGAAATCAGTTCGGGTCTTTTTCATAGTTTCCAGTCTGACTTGAGGGAAAAGGCCATTTGAAAGGAGTGTAGAAAAAAGAAAAAGAGTGACTGCAGGGGATGTCAAGAATGAAGAGATACTTCAAATCAATTTTGGCAAGTTCTAGTAGGAATAGAAAGTAACAGGTAGTAGAAAATAAAACTCCAGTCTACAATTTCTCCAATCATGTAGATTGGGGGGAAAAAAAGGGGGGGGTGGAAACTTTACAGAAGTCCATGAACCCACTTGCAGATCTTTAAACATTCCATTAAGTATCTTCAAATTATAAGAATGAAAGGTAGGAAAGAATACAGCATACAAACATAGTTTCTTTAAAAAGAACTCTCTAAAACCTCTGTGTATGTGCTTTAATCTTTGGAGAAAATAAATGAAATATCGCAAGACACATGACATGACAGAGTTGGGTGAGAGTGCTCAAGGCAAATCATTAACAGCTTATTGGTCTCTTGCATATAGCATAAATAATAATGTCATCAGCCCAAGGTGCCTGGCTTCTATCCCTTAAGTACATCACAGTTTTAAAGCTATAGAGAGCATAAGATATATGAACTGTTCATACTGAAAATCCAGCAACTTAGTGAGTATATTTATTTCAGGTGTATTTAATGTCTTCCTTGCCTGAAATGGATTTATTGCTTAGAGAGTACACAATGGAATGCTCTCAGGTAGGCTATCCAGAAGGAGAGGGAGAGATGGTCAACATCTCTGAAATCAATCAACATGTTTGCATGATTCACATTTAAAGCATTATTACGGAGATGGTATAGCAAATGCATACAGCAGATAATGTTGCATGAAACAATGCAAATAACAACCACTGCTGTTCAGTTGTGAAGTTATAATTTCAGCTAGTTTCATCTATGTGTGTCTGTCTGTGTTCTATACTTAAGGCCTTCAAATTCTGCCTTTAAAAATTAAGAGGAAAGGCAGGAAAGTGGATTATACTGGTCCTGTTCTGATTACAGGGCAGAACATTATAATCTCAGGAGATAGCTGCTTTCAAGTGTTGGTTCAGGTTATCTAACTAGCACCTGTAGATTAATCCTCAGATAACCTATTACTGGAGGCATTAGCTAGAAATCTGCACTGCATTTGGAAAGTTTTTGCAAACTCAACATTAGTGATTCCATAGTGCAAAAATATAAAGAGAAGTGAGAAGCTGAAAACGGTTCAAACAAATAACAAAAAGCATTTAAGTTCAGTCTGGAGAAGTGTGTCACCCTACCAATTAAAGAGCCACTGTTAAAAAGAATTTCCTACTCAGCTCCTCGAAGAACTCATGAAACTTATTTTTACTAGATCAAATTATTAGCCCAGGTTTGGCTAATTTCAATGGGAATAATCCTCTGTATTCTCAGGAGGAAGTTTCTACTATCACTTCCTACCTGGTTACCGTGTCCTTTTGAACAAGACATGCCCAGGTCTGTACCTCTGACATCCATATGCAAATCATGTGCTCTAACACTCAGCTCTAGTCCCTCTCCAGGAACTCTGCAGACTCAGATAAAAACCACTGAAGCCGAACCTCATTTCTTTTCCACTGAATAGAATGTCCAGTGTTTTTTGGCACTTTTGCAATGGTCCATATAATATTTTGCAGAAGATTACCTTTTCTGGCATGAAGGAAGAATTTCTTCTCTTGCTGAAATGACGACTCTAGTATGATAGATCAACAACATCAATGCTTGAACTCAGTCTATTTTTACACCTCGCTGTTTTTTACATCAATGGTGCAACTCAGGGATTCTTCTACTCTTTTAAGTTCCCTGTCAAAGACGGACCTACAGGGATTTCTCCCACTATTGAGACAACATTCCGGATTCAGGCGACATGTTCAGCCAATCATGTGTGCCGCCCCTCACTATGGAATAACCATACCATACATTATGACTAAATGGATAAATTAAAAGCTACACATTTATTGGATACAGTAGAGTACCATTGGTGCAGCATGAGGATTGGATCCCCCCATTGGATTATCCGATCACCCTCCAGTGACCACCTCACAGCTCACCTGCTCAATAACAATAGAATGGCAGCTCAACTCTGGACATCACCTCCAACATAAAATTGCTAGTCAGACCCACTACCTCTTGTGTTGGGAAAAGGCACCCCTCTTGCGCTGGGCTTGCACTGTTATTCTCCTGTGAAGGGATCCTCAACCACAGACAGAGGCCCAGCTGCCCCTAACATCAGTACCATAGACCCCTTTCTATGTGCAAATCCGTCCCTCACACTGATGCCCAATAATAGTTGTGACAAAATGAAACACAATGGAAAAGATCAATATATTTTACATACTCTACTCTCTTCCTCACTAGAGTAGGCCCATTGAATCAATGGAAATTTGGTGAGCCAGTTCCTCTGCAAGTTCCATTAATTCCAATGGCCCTATTCTAACAGTGACTTACTTTGGCATAGTAAGTCACAAGAGCAGACCCATATGAATCAAAGGAAATTACAAAAGTGTTGACTCACCAAATCCTCACTGATTCAATGGGCCTACTCTAGTGCAAGTTACTACACAAAGGAATAGGATTTCAACCCATAGGTATAAATGCTGATGGAAGAACCCTAAGATACAGAATAGCATGAAACTGCTGATCTGTTAATCAAAGGAAGTATATCAGAACACTCATAAAAAGACAAACATTCACATGCTTTTCATTTTGCAGTTTTTCTATTCATTGTGTTACCTGCAAAATGATATCTGAAACTTAGTTCATGCTGAAAAGAAGGATGCAAATAAGAACAATTTTTTTTTCAGATTTATAATTTGGTGATGTTAGAGTTGCTCTGAGACTACAATGGAAGTTGGATGATTGTTCACAGATTCAATCAGTTTTGAGAGTGTAAAAAGGGAAGTCATAAGAGATCTCTTAAAATGCACCAAGAGAAAGGCAAATTTGGTATATGCTCAGCAGTACGGGGGGGGGGGGGCAGGCAGGCAAGGAGGCAATCTATAGGAATTTCTCAAAAAAATAAGTGCATCCCAATTGCAAATCAAAGAGCTGATTAATGGAGGCTGCAAAATGAAAAAGAAAAATCTGTTCTCATTTTTATTTTTCTCTGTTGAAAGATAGAAGTAAAGACCTCTTCTGAAAAGCCACAAACTTTCTAAAAGTCTCAAAAGAAATTTCCAAAAGAGGAAGGAGAAAGCAAAGAAAAACGTTGATGTTCCAAAGTACTCAAGGACAGAGATGAGCATGAACTGCCAGTTTGGTGGTTCGGCCTGGTTTGTTTACTGCTGCAACAAGTGTTCAGTGGTTCAGCACCCCACCCCCTCCAGTGGGCACCCACTCGGAAGCAGCACGCTGCTTCCGAGTGGTCACCTGCCAGAGGAGGGGCACTGAACTGCCAAACACCTGTTGCAGCAATAAACAAATGTGCCCATCTCTACTCCAGAAAGTTGCACATCAGATGTTCATTTAAACAAAGAGAAATGTCCAGATGCTGGATAACCAGAAAATGACATTACCTGCTCCAGAAGGCTTTAGCTCTCAGGTCTGATATGTGGGGACAGGATGTACCTTTTCCTCTATATTTCCATGGAGGAGAGCAAATAAATAATTCTTTCCTCATTTGCAGTGATGGAGAGAGATCATGTTGAACTCTGGACTTAACGGACATATAGAAGGGCGTGAACTTTACATGGCCATGCGAAGCACAACTGATTCCCCTTCCGGAAGAGAGTTTCATGTTTTATAAATGCTTCTGAATTCTTGACAAACAAGTCTGTGAAAGCATTTGCATCAGGTGCATATTTTTATCATACCATCATATATCAGGTTTTTTATGCTAGTTTAGTTGACACTACTAATAATTCTGCATTTAAATTTGCTGTAACACCAGTGTCTATATCCTACTCTCAGCCATATAGATCATCTATAATCCAGTCCCAATTGCATGTAATATGTTTGTGTGTGTGTGTGTACATGTGTATTTGTACGCATACAGTGGCCAAAATCCCATTATCATTATGTCCACAAACATAATGCCCACTGTGCAATTTTAGGTAGTGAACAGCTGCAAGTTAAGAAGTCAGTGTAGACAATCGTTGCACAATTTGGCATGACACAAATAAAGTTTGGGCTGACTTCTTAACTTGTTCTAATTCATCCCCAAAAGTTAATCAATTTGCATTACACTTGTGGTATAACACGATTTTGATCACTATTTGTATCTGTATAGCCTCAAAATTTCATGCTATGCCTATATAGGCTAAAAAATTCAGGATATGGATTTTGCAAACAAATAAAACGTGGACAACTACTCATCATCTACCAGTGGTGCTTAAAGCTAGAGATGTCCCAGGAGACCTAGCTGCTGAACATCTAACAAGGAAAGACATCATTACTCATAAATCTTTGCCTCTGTCTGATATCTAGTGTTTTGTTCCCAGCTGAACTCTGATTCCATATTGCATCATTACTGTTGCTACCCTTAGGAAGGCACATGCGACCGTTCTTATTAAAGTGTCACTTTACCAGTGTTAATGTGACTGAAAAGGCCTCATTTTAAAATATGGAGTTTCAACTAAAATGTTGCAGCTAGAAGAGATTTAAGAATGGTTAAGTTTTGTAGAAGAAGTAAAATACTTCTTTAAAAAAATAGGTCTCATCTCTTGGAAAAATCAAAAGAAAATGGACAAAAGATTTATGTAGCATTGCACAATTGTTCTGAGTAATAAAATACAATTGCATTCAATACACAAATCGTCAGAATTGAAATATGCAACTGAAATACATTCTGGCATCTTAGCTACAATTAGTCATGGCAAGTTACACGAATCTTACACAGGTCAAAATCCTGTTGCTTAGTGTCATAAATTGCACTAGAGTAGACCCACTGAATCAAGTCATCTGTAAGTTCCATTGATTCAAATGAGGCTACTCTAACTGCAATTTACTATGCTAAAATATGTCACAGCTAGATTAAATGGAACTCATGGTAGAGCTTACTCACCAAATCCTTACTGAATCAACCTCTAGTGAGATTTACTTTTAAGCAATAGGATTTTGGCCAGTAGGATTCTGCTCAAAATGTTCCTAAGGATACCAGTAATTTAGCATTGCTCTTTTTTCTTCTCCACCCATTTCTATAATTATGCCATAAAGTCAAGGTTCTGGTTTGGGAAATATAGATGCTTCTCCTCCAGTTACGGATTTAAAACCACAAATCTGAGACAGATGCAAGCTCAGATTTTGTTATTCTTACTTCACCCAAATTTGAAAGGTTTTTCCTCCAACCAGAAGAGCCAGTGGATTAATGGGACTCTGTAAGGTGTCCAGGATTTCCACTGCTTTCTTTGCTAAAATAAGAATCTTCAGCCATCAGGCAACTGGATATTGTATATCTAAGAGCAAAAGTGATCTTTCCAGCTTTCAGACTGATCATTAGGAATGCTAGACCTGTACTGCTTATGGGTAAAGTTGGTTAGGTGTGGTTGTTATTGGCACTTGATCCAACCCAACTACTATTTCTATAGATGCTTTTCAAATATGAGTCAGAGGGAGGTTTCATTTGGGCAAGATTTCTGTGGAGTTTGCATGGAAATAAAAACTCTGCCATGCAAAACAGGAGAGGCCACCAAGGAGTGGGGAGCCAGTGGCTGAATATTCATGAGCTGCAAATCTCTGACTGACATTGGAAATCGCTCAGCTGCCTGAGCGGCTCTTAGAGGGGCATTTTATGTGTTCCTTCCCCCTGGAATTGCTCATTGTTTTACCATTAAGTTCCTTTAAATAGAAAGAGTCCACAGAGAGATACTTGTGATAAACTAATTGAGCAAACTGAACAGCATCCAAGAAAAGAACGGCCAATACAATTAGCTCTTTGCTGAAACTCCACACTTTCGGTTCTAGGGCTGGCTTCAATTAGCAATGCCCAAATACACTGTTCAGTCCACATTTTTAAGCGAGCTGACCTAACTCATGTTTCCCTAATAAATAGGGTGGAATAACATTGTCTTTCACATTGTGTGTTTGTGTGTGTATTGGGGGGGGATAGATATTAAAATTGTAAACCCACTGTTTTGTGAATTAACCAAAATACCAGAACAGGGTATTAAACAGCTATGCAACTAAGCACATGTTGAAACTGCCATAGTCCAGAAATAGAGTAATTACTCAGTCTACCTATAGTTTCTGTGAAACAGACTTCCTTCTGCTTACCAAAAAGGCAGGTAAACACAATTTTCCTGGGTAGGAGACACATTGGAAGCAATGGTAAATATCTTTTTAATGCCTTAAACGTTGGTTATCAGATGTTTGCATTTCATGACCACTGCCACGAATAGATGAAAACCATTGCTTTATTAATAAAATTGAGAATCTTCAAAGAGGCAACCTCTAACATTGATTCATAGAGAATGATTTAAATTTGTTTTTGGATAATGTTTTAATCTTTTTATAAAAATAACATTTTAAACATATCTAGCTAGCTAGCTAAATGGTCCTTATAACAAGGATATGAATCAGTGAATGGGGGCAAGAAGAATGGAGCACATGACATAGAGATTGTCATGTGGTCACACACCATAGCAGGAGGTAGGTCTTAGACTGTGATCACTGCTAAGTCCTGCCCCCTGCCTTTTTCCAATAAGCATTTTTTTTTGGGGGGGGGGAGGGCTGAGATCAGACATAACAACACAAAGTGTGCTGCTTATATACCACCCATAGCACTTAAAGCATTCTCTGGGTGGTTTACAATTGTGCAGGCTACACATTGCCCCCCCACCCCCACCTCCATCCCCAGTAAGCTGAGTATTCAGTTTGCCAACCTCAGAAGGGTGGAAGGCTGAGTCAACCTTGAGCCAGCTACCTGAATTTGTTGAGATCAAACACAGATCATGAGCAGAGTTGTTTTTTTTTGTTTTGTTTTTTGCTGCAGTACTGCAGTTTAATCATTGTGCCACAAGGCTCTTACAAGCAGACCATACATAGGCAAAATAGACTAGTGCAGTTGGTTGCAGGTGAATTGTGAATGGATTAATTCAGTTGAATCTGTTAGGTTAATTTGGTCACATTTGGATGGCAGGTTATGTGCAGATGAGTCAAAGCTGATGGGATTGATGCTCATGCTAAGGCACTTCTATTATGAGTAGTGATCCCCAATGGTTGCTGCTCAGAGCACTGGGAACACATCACAGGGTGTTGTTGTTTTTTTACTAACCCTGCTCATCTGCTCAGAGTGTTGAAGTTTGGGAAGGCATGAGATATGAAGGTTGCCCTACATCTAAATGTGGATTTTGGGAGAAGGGAGGTCATCTGACCCCCACTCTTCTGGGACTATGGTTGATCTACCCATTACTTATAGCAGGCTATTTGCCTATTTCACATGTTAGGGTACCTACTCTGGCACTTTTTGCAGATCTGAATTCATATTAATAAATATGGGCCAAGTTTAATCAAATTGTTAGCATCTCATGACTTTATTTTGTCCTTTGCTTGCAAAGACAATTCAGGCTTTTCATTATCAGTCTACCATACAGCAGATTTCACAGGATAATAATGGTTCTCATTAGGGTCCGCTCACGTGTCTGCTGCTGCCACCAGCTCCGCTCTCCCTTCCAATCGCTCCGGAGCTTGTGTTCGACTATCCACTCCTGGCAGAAGGAGGGAAGATGAGTCTCCCTGGCAGGCTGATGGGTGGATAGCCAACCTCGAGTTCTGGAGCGATTGGAATTGAGAGTGGAGCCGGCGGCGGCAGCAGATGCATGAGTGGATGGTCCAGCCCCAGAGGGCCAGACCCTCATTATGTCCAGCTGTGCGGGTGTATTCATATTCGTATACGAATATGAATACCCCCATCTCTAGTTCTCATGCATGTCTCACAGTCAGCATTTTATGCAGCAAGGTCTTGCATAGACCACTATACTTCAGAGCCAGCCAACAATGGGAAGTATTTTGGTTAGAATTCTTTCATACAAACCCAAATGCCTTGTGATTCTCACTAAAGTAGTATTCAACACCTTAGTTGCTGTCTGCACCTTTCACTAGTTACAACCAGTGATGTGAGGACAATCACAACCACATTGTCTGATTTCCAGTGTGAACTGGTAGAAAGATGAACCCCAAAGCACCAAAGTATACTTGCCCATTTGTGCAGATTGAGAAAAAAATGTACAAACAACAAAAAGGCAATAGCTGTTGCTTTGTTGTCTCAACATTTAAGGTTTAAACATGTAGTAGTTTTCTGCATCTTTTGTTAAACAGTTAGCCCTTCTGTGCTTGCTGTGTCTGCATGATTGGCTTCTCAAAGTGAAGCAACACCAGCTTTACACAGAGACAACCAGCACAGGTTACTTCACAAGAAAAAAATCGAACATCTAGGGGTGGGCCATCTCAGACATTTGAAAATTCCTCATCAGTGTCTCTTGTTGAGTTAAAATAATCTAGAATTGAGAATTTAGAGAGAGTTCCATACATTCCTACTGAATGGTGATGCAATCTTCCTGTAAGAGCCTTTTCGTTCTAATCAAGCCTGCTCAAGCAACAAGGTATTGTTGAGAACTGGTGTGTTTTTGTAATCTTCAGGCCTGTCTCCTGGCTTGATCTTTAATTGTGCTTACTCTTCACCTGAAATCACTGGACCTTAAGTCAGTCTTAGCTAATCATTAGTTAACTGATAGTTATTCTACTACAGTTGAAGGTCATCCATACTATTGTATTCACAATTACCATATGTGGATATGAAAGCTGACATTGAAGAAAGCTGATAGGGGGGAAATTATTTATTCAAATATTGTGCTTGAGGAAACCAGCAGAAAAATATTTGGGTCCTAGATAAAACCTCTCTTGAAGCATAACTAACAAAATTGAGGCTGACATCATGAGAAGACAAGAACCACTGGAAAAGACAATAATTCTGAGAAAACTTGAAGGCAGCAGGAAAAAAGGAATACCAAATATGAGATGGATTGACTCAATAAAAGAAGTCACAACCTTGAGTTTGGAAAAGCTATGCTGGGCTTTTAATGATAGGCCATTTTGGAGGCCACTCATTGGTAGGCCACTTGAGAGAAGACAACAACAATAACATAATACTTATTCTTAATTGGGTCTTATGTTAGTCTAAAAAAGGGACGTGGTGGCGCTGCGGGTTAAACTGCAGAAGCCTCTGTGCTGCAGGGTCAGAAGACCAGCAGTTGTAAGATTGAATCCACGTGACAGAATGAGCTCCCGTCGCTTGTCCCAGCTCCTGCCAACCTAGCAGTTCGAAAGCATGTAAAAATGCGAGTAGATAAATAGGTACCACCTCGGTGGGAAGGTAACGGCGTTCCGTGTCTAGTCGCGCTGGCCACGTGACCACGGAAACTGTCTTCGGACAAACGCTGGCTCTATGGCTTGGAAACAGGGATGAGCACCGTGCCCTAGAGTCGGACACGACTGGACTAAATGTCAAGGGGAACCTTTACCTTTACCTTATGTTAGTCTAAAAAGACATTTTAATTTATAATTAAATTTGTATAAGTCACAATAGAATGCAAATGTCAGGTAAATGTATCTATTAAGAATTCCATTTTGCCCAGGTTTTCTTTTTTTTTCACCACTAAGTTTTATGCATCTTCATTCCACATTTAATTGTGATCTTCTGATCTCCATGAAACTGATTCACTTTCATGTGCACTTTCCAAAATATAAATATTTGTATACTGATTTTTCAAACATATGCTTGTGTGCACTTCTAAAAAATGCATTTTTGCCCTATAAGAAACTGTTTTTGTGTACACATTCTCATATACATATATTTTTATATGCATTTTGCCCACTATATGCATTTTTGTTTGCTTTCTGGTTTTTGTGAAGTGCACTGAAATCTTCTTGAGACTACCTGCCTCCTGGTTCAGGAAATAATGACTTTTTAACATTAAATTGAATGTTAATGGTAAACCAATCAATTTGTCCCACCTAACCTGAAAACCAGCATTTTCAGCAATGTTCGTCTGTTCCATAATGCTACATACCGTGACAATGGAGTCAGTTTAAATATCTTTGGAGCAACCATGTATTTGTACTACATGCTAAATATCAGCTGGCAAATCATACGGTGACATTTAGTTGAATGAATGGCACCAGGATTAACAATCAGAAAATGGCATGTGACTTAATGCTCTGTTGTTAACTGCTCCCTACACCTTTATGATTCTGCCAATTTAGCATAGTTTTACTTAGGATTAGAAAGAGCAAAATGGCTGATAAATATTCCTAAGTATACTTAATCCTATTTCAAACTAAATCCTTTCTTACACGATGTATTTCTAGCCATGCTTTGAGAAAAAGCGGGGAAGCCATACTGAACTAGTCTTATGAAGAAATTAAAAGCCTTCTTCAAATGTTAATTATTTACAATTAGTCTGCATCAATTAGTTATGAAATCATAATTGCCCTCTCTAGGAAAAGAGAGTATATTCCATGTGCTGATTAAAAAGAAAGAAGTCAGCATTGATGTACCAACAGTGTTATCTCAATTTTAAAAAAGATAAAATTAAATAAAAGCCTTAACTCTTTCACAGCATGTAGAGAATTCTTTGGATCCTAGCTTTTTTCCATGGAAAAGTCTTGAACTTCTACTTGACCTATACAGGAATGTGTACGTATCTCCATTTGCTTTGAAAAAAGCATTCAGACAATTTAGTGGAACCTGGATAATCAGCTTGATTTGAAAGCAGATCCATACACAGGTATGTACACAACCTCCACTGGTTACATGTGTAGTTTTCTTCACCGTATCAGTTTCCCTGCCAGGTTTAGCAAAACTGCATTTTTTCCTTTGTGAATGTGAATCAAAGCAGATGGCATGTTTAACCTGAGATTGTAGTAACTTGTCTTGTTACTTCTTTTTAAACTTAGCACATTGTTGGGGGTATATGTGGATTAGAACTGGGACCCTGGTCTATCTCAGGGAATTTCATATTTTTTGTCCAAGTCAACATCTCAGGAACAAATTTCCTTAAAGAAACTTTGCTAATAGTCCTTCTTAGGACTAACAGTAGCTTTGGGATTCAATTTTCATCTGGAAGAAAAGGAATAACCTGTTATTTCAAAAGAGGCAATAAGAGACCAGATCCATGTAATGGATTTAATAGATCACATTTATTGAAACCAGCAAGAAAACTTCCCGAGCCCAGTTGAATGACAACCTTCGATCATTGCACCCATGGCCCTTACTCTTCTCAGAAAAGGGAGACCTTCCTCAGTCACTTTCTTTCTGGGCTGCACAACTCCAGTTAATAAAGTCAGTTCCTATGGGTACTTACCAGTCATACCCCTTAACAGAGTTCACACATAAACTTGTCACTATAGACAAGATAGAAGCATATTAATATATTATACCAAAAGACACTACCAATGAAAAACTTTTTTCCTCCCATCTGCCTCAGAACAGAGTAGACAAAAAGACTCCCATATTCAAGTGGGAAAGACCTCCTTCTCTTAAAGCTTTTCAAATAAAAGATTTGAAAGGCAAAAGAATTGTGGGGAGGGATAATGGGGAGCGAATAAAAAGCTGTTAAGATTGTGGGGGAGATAACTGTAGCCTCAGGGCTTTTACACTGGGGAGTAATAAGCTGAGGTCCGTTCCATTCAAGCCCAACACTGCAGCAAGATCCAGATCCACATGAATAACTGATTTATTGACTCCATCTTCCCCCTCTTCTTCCCTTTCCCCCCTCTGTTGGAAACATTCCTTCAATTCTATTGTTATGAAAATGGTTTCTATTGCTTTTTTCCATCTCTCCCATTGCTTTTAAAATAAAATATCACCAAATTGTTTGTTTGTCTGTCTGTCTGAATTAAGATAAGAGGCAGATCTCTGCCTGCCCAGCCCGGAACAACGAGACGAGACACAATAAAGTGGGTTAAACTAGGGCCACAACTTTTTTAACTTATTAACGCTTTAATTTCCCCTATTTTAAGGGGACCTGCCATAGTGCAAAACAGGTCTGAGACCGTTATCAATCTTACTTGACTGGTCCTTTCCCCAGTGGGAGCCTGCACCGAAAGGGGGTGCTGTTCTCCAGCCCCACCCCCTCTCAGCCATACACACAGGAGGCCAGCCTAAAGCCTAGCCTTGGGACCCCATTTGAACTGCGTCCCCTGGGGTCCCCTGTTTCCCCCTCCCCTCAGCAGAGCCTCTCTTACTGCAATTCTGAGAGGAGGGGTGTCTAGCCCCCGCTGGGTGTATCCCCTGTAAATCCCCTGCTCCTATCCTGCTTTGCACTACCTGCCATTGTGACCTATTTAACAGTGAAACTATTATATAAAGGACCCAAAATGCCCAGCGTAAGTAAGAATGGGATGGGCAAAAAAACACCTGCACCCAAAGGCCAATGTAGGTGTAGGTCAAAAATTCCCATCCGGCCCCAAAGCAACCAGCTAATCTCATTCTTACTACATGGGTGGGCAGGTGGGAAGCAAGCTGAAGCAGGGAAAACCTTTAGCCCTGCCTGCTGTCCTCCCATCGTTCCCTGCTGTGTGTCTCTGGATGGGCAGGCAAATAAGCCCCATCCCAGAAGCTGTGCGCTGGTCTGGAGGGACCTGTTGCTACCTTTGTGTTTTCAGAAATGAAGAACCATCCCAGAATGTACAGTTAGATATAATATGAGAGTGCAACTAGACAGCTAAATTATCCTTGGCTAGACTGAGCTGAGCAGGGTTGCATTGTGGTGTGTTATGCCATTTTGGATGATCCTTGCATCCACTTGCCCTAATTAGCCAATTACTTCCTTTAAAGGAAAAAAAATTACAAAAAATAATCCTCTTCTGTCTCCCCATTTGTGGGGTAATGGGAGAAAGCTGTATTATTATTTCATTTAATTTCATTTCATTTGAGGTGGTATAACACTGAATTGGCTTACTAACCAACTGATTCAGCACTGGATTATGAGGGATTAAAAAAACAAAAACAAATTCTGCATCCTTTTCCATGTCCCTTTCCATGGCAGGAGTTGGGGGAAGCTTGAATTGTTTTAATAAGTGGCATATATTCTACCTGCACTAAAGTTAGCTCCTGCAGCAGCTTAAGCAAAGTAACAGCTAAGTGATCTGCTTTGGTTCATTATCAGCAAGCATACATGATGCAATCAAAGCAAAATGGAGCAATTAAAAGAAAAAAACAGTAGTTCCTGCCAGACATTCAGGGTTGGGTTGGTTCACCATTCCCTGTACATATTGTGGTCAATGGAAAATAGAGTGAACCAGCCCATTCTCAAAGCAGACTAAAGCACAACACAGAATCACAGTCTGATATTTGCACATCTGCCAGGGGCTTTGCACTCTCTGGTCTTTATCCACTTGACTATCCACAGTCATTGCCTATCACTTCGTGATGCATTTCATAAGAAGTACCAGACCTGGATTAAGTGGTGTACCTTCTATCATCCCAGGCACTCTATCCTCCCCATCTGCATTTGATCCTGAAAAACCAAGGCAAAGTGTGGCTACATGGCAAGTGCACTGTATGCAAGCACACTTTGATGGTTGTTGTAGGTTTTTCGGGCTGTTTGGCCATGTTCTGAGGGATTTTCTTCCTACCGTTTCGCCAGTCTCTGTGGCTGGCATCTTCAGAGGACAGGAGTTAGAACTCTGTCTGTGTTCTGGTGTAGTGTGTGGGATAGTTGAGTATTTATAGCTGTGGGATCAACTGTTTGTCCTTTTCAGGAGATTGGTTGATTATGGTGATCAGGGTGTTTTTTGTTACAGGTGTATTGTTGTGATAAGGGGAGGAGATGATCCGTCACTGTGATTGATGGGTGTCATTAGCTAGCTAGTATAATGTTTACAGACAGACAGACAGACAGACAGACAGACAGTCACACAAGCACACACACTACAATGAGAATACAGGGGAAATGCATGTATTTACTTCCTTCTTTGTAATATAGGATAATCCTTGTGCTTGACTTGCACTGTCTGAGAGATGTGAGCAGGTTTTTACAGGCACAAGTAACTCATTTCTTTTTTGTCATCATCCCCATTAATAAAATATCACACTGTGACGAATTCATTGCAGTTCACAAACACTGTATAAGATCTGAAGAACCAGCAGGATCCCACATGTTGTCAGTGCAAGCGTCTCTTTGATTTCATCCTGTATCAGTTCCAATGACAACCAAATAGCTCTGGATGAGCTGCCAAGTGAAACAATAGGGTAAAAATTAGCTCTCAGTGGCATTGTCTCGTACATTTCCTTCAAGGAGGCAATCCATTATAATCGGCTAAGTTGATTATATGTGATTATGATATAAAGATGGGCTTCATTTCTAAATGTTCGGGGAATTATTCTATGAGTTATTAATTGTAATGGGCTTCACTCAGGTTTTAAGACAGATTTCAAAGCAGAAAGAGTTAAAGCAGAGAGCTTCAAAAAGTCAAAATTAACAT
The DNA here is from genome assembly GCA_037013535.1 of Intellagama lesueurii. NCBI lineage: Eukaryota > Metazoa > Chordata > Lepidosauria > Squamata > Agamidae > Intellagama > Intellagama lesueurii. The sequence goes on from JBAJHW010000005.1 coordinate 162,598,175, forward strand.
AGCAGATCAAGTGTTTGAAACTTGATAAATTTTTGTAAGCAGATTAATCTCTGGAGACCTGACCAATTCAAAATGTGAAACTTAGCCGTACTACTGTGCCGAATGACTTTGTCTATGGCCTGTGGGTTACAGAGTCTGGCTTTGTCAGATAATTTAGCCTCAGTGCCCGCTCATTAATATGCTTTTTTTAAAGAGATTGCAAATGATCAATATTAGCAATTATGCACAAATGAAAAATCACTTCCTGAGAGCCATTCCTATCACCATCCCCAAAACATAGGACATTTTACCTTTAATAAAAATTAGAGGGATAGATAAACCAAGCTGATGTGGTATCATTTACAACTACTATATTGCAACCATCTTTTAATGTAACTAGTGCTAATAATCTCAGAAGATTCTCAGAATGATACTAGACAAAGGACATATTAAAAAATAGGTTTTAAAAGGAGGGACATGTGAATGGGGCTCTATGTGAATCTAGGCACTCTTATTTTAGAATAAATTATACTTCAGATTAGAAGCATGTTTAGGGTTGAGACAGGACTTCAGTATGTTTGGATGAAGAAAGATGGAAGGTGGAGTCCGCACCACTTACTGGATATCCTCTTGGACTCATTTCATGCTTTGACTCTTTGTCTGTGGCGAGATTGTCAAATGTAAAAAGACTTGGATGCTAAAGGCCATTGGGTAAAAGGAGAACTGATGCTTCCATGAAGGAGTTTTCTCTCTAAAACAGCTAGCACCTACATAGACAATCAGGTATTCCTTTTTTAATGGGTGGAAGATCTGCACAGGGGAACACAAACTTGAGCTGTGATTGCAGACAACTGCAGACACCTATTTAGAAGAGGTGTTCTTTCAAATGGTGAAGGGCAACTGCTATAACAGATTATTCCACTGACCTCTATATCTTGCATTTAGTATGTTTTGTTTTCCTATTGCTCACTAGAAGAAAGATATGGACCAAGCTACTACATTAAGAAATAAACACAGGCTTTATTTAAAATTCTGAATGCTGAGGAATGAATCTCAAGAAAACTTTTATTGATACGTGAAAAATTTACTTGATGGAAATGCACAGTCCTTTTTATGTCTGTTCTGACATTGTTCATCGGTCTGTATCCAGTCTGGTTGTGGAAAACAACAGGGGAGCAACTGAGATGAAAGGTGGAATTCACCTTCCTGTCTGCTAGAGTGGTGAGGTTATATGTACATTACTCCTACACAGTTTTATAGACACTGTTTTTCCCACATTTTATTGCCAGGTAACATAACTGCTCCTGATGTCAATCAAAGATGGAATTTTGAAAGATTATACATACATACATGTGGTTTCTTTGTTTCCCCAAGAGACAGGGGAGGACACCTGACATTGCCCCCTGGCCTGGAAAAGGAAAGGGGGACTCAAATGAACCTTCATGGCCTGGGCCTTTTAGAGTCTTTAAAAAGGCATGCTAGAAAGGAAATGAATTTGATCATGAGAAGATTTACAAGCTGTTCAAGCAGCTCACATTTCACCAAAATTGTGATATAGTTGAGGGAAGAATCTGAGAGGAAAGGGTTTCTGATAACAAGCTATTTGTAGCTTGACCCTTCATCTTGCATAACAGTAATCAAAGCTTACTTTACTACTCATTGTATATAGAACCTGTCTAAGGTGCTACTAAGGGTTTTTTTTTTCTGTTCACCTCCCCAATCAGCCCCTTGCCCTGTCATTCAGCTTGCATCTTTGGCCACAGTTTCTGGTCATTTGAGCATAAGTTATGGAAACACTATTCCTTTTTGTCTTCTACCATTGAGCTGCCAAACTGATCGAGCATGTACAAAAGATTAATTCCATACTATTCTTACAAAGCTAAAGAAATTAGGCTCTTTGTATACTGAATGCAGATATAGAGGCTGAAAATGGTTAGTTGTGTTTTTTCTGTCACGGCGAAATAACAAAGACCCTGGTAGCACATTTTAAACAATCAGATTTATAACAGTATGAGCTTCCATGGATTGTAATCAACTTTGTCAGCTGTATTTGAGGAAGTGGATTCTATCTTTCTTTTAAAAATCTCATGCTATAATAAACCTGTCAGTACCACCATTCAACAATGGACACCATGGGTCTATTCTCACTGGAAATAGCAACTGGCTTTAGGCCTTTGTAGTACCATACAGTGGTGGTTGGTCCATGATGTGAACTGGAATCAGCTGAATTGCTAGTCTGTTCAATCCATCCATGGATCTCTCTCAACAAAGAAAGTGAGTTGAGTATGAGATTAAGTACTGGGTAAATCTGTACAGGCAGATATTGCTAACTAAGGTCTGACAAACAAATTCTATTTCTGAAGAATTTAATTCATTAGGGACTCACAAAGAAGCAAGCACCGTTGTTACTACTACTCCAATTTCTATTAAACTATTATGTTATGCCAGCTACAGGCACTGCTCAACATATAGAAGATATCATTATAGTCACATAAGAGTGCAGCTATGATATTGCTGGGTAGGGGAAATCAACATTCTATAAGGCAATTCTAAAAATGGGGGCAGCTCAAACAAAAAGATATAACTGTTAAATTGGGCATTGGATCAGCACCAGATTTGGCACAGTTGTCACAGGCAGTCCCTCCCAAAGGTCTGAGTAAATCCCCAGTAAGCATCATTTTGCAAAGAAAGACACTGCACACTAACTAGAGAATACTCAAGAAGTGGTTTGCCATTGCCTTCTTCTGGGGGCATCTTGGGACATTGCAGCTTGCCCAAGGCCACACAGGCTGGCTCTACTCATAGGTTGGCACAAACTTCCAACCTCTGTCTCTGCAGCCAGATACCTAAACTACTGAGCTATCCTGCCAGAAAATGGAACATGAACTACAAATTCCACTTTCTTTTTATTTGGAAAGAGTATCAGTACATGCAGGGAGAATCTTATCACTCACAGATCTTGGACACTCCCAAGTGTTGCTGTGAATCCTGGGTGTATGTACCAGTAAAAGAAATAGGGAAAAACTAGCATGAGGGAGGCAGTTGTCAGAAGCTAATTTTTTTTAAGTAGCAAATGCCAACATCCTCATTTTTAAGTGTTATAATGAAAATGAGGCAAACTTTTTGTGGGGCATAACATCCAAACAAGAGTCCCTAATAAAAGGGTAGGTACATCATTTTTGACCACTTTCATTTGCACCATGAACAGGGTTTCTACACAGTTAATAAGTCTTAATTGACCATTCAAGAAAAGGTAACCTAAAAATACTTTATGTATCTACAGGGATGGCTCATATCAACATAAAGTTGCTGGGGAAATTAATTTTCCTTACACACTCTCTCTCTCTCTCTCTCTCTCTCTCTCTCTCTCTCTCTCTCTCTCTCTCTCTCTCTCTCTCTCTCCTGTGGGGCTGTAACTGTGCTTAGAGGGAATAGGGCAGCCTCTGGAGTACGGCAAATCAAGTGAAATGTTCAGTGTAGAAAACTGTAATGTAATTACAGCTTGCTTTGCTTGAATGAAAAGGACAGTCTTATAAAACCTATATTATTACTTTAAATTCTAAGCATCCTAGAGAAGTCAAGAGAAGTGCAACCAAAGTACCAGGGAAGTGGAGGAAAAACTCTTTCAAGTGTGCAAGATTTTACGAAGCATCCTCTATTTCCACTGGGTTATTCTGCCTCTTCACTGCACTTCTAAATCTGGTGATGTCCCATAGGCAGTAGAAGGCAGTCTTGGGAAAAGTGTGCTTGCTGAGAGTTAAGAGACCATAAGGCACAGTTTCACCTCACCTAGCAGAACAAATCCATATAACTACCTTAGAATGCAGTCAAGTGTGTTTTGTTCCATTTTGCAGTTAAGGTGAGCATATATTCTTACACATAGCTTGGAAAGAACAACCCAGATTCAGTGACATCTATTTCCACTAAATATATATTTATGCCATAAAGAAGGAAAATTATTGTTACTAGAAAAGCTTCTGCATAAAAAGGAGTCCATGTGATTCCTGCAACTACACTGGAAGATTTCATGTAAGAGACATTCTAGACCTATTATATATAAGTCACACAATTACTCAAGTTCACATTAAGTCTTCTACAGTGTATAAAAATGGCTGGCACAGATCAATATTTAGGGATTTTAGGGGGAACAGGATGTGATACAGTTATACTTTATAACTGACATTATATAGGGGATAGTGCATGGAATTTGAATCCAATTTTTAAAATCAATTTTTACACTTCCTAAAATATATATAAACCACTCCAAATAGTCATGTGGAGAAACTATCTTCTACTCCAATAAAATAACCCTAGGATGAAAGAAAAAAAGGTATATCCCATTAACTAAGAATGAGCATGGCAAAAACCTTTAACTTTTTGTTTCATATATCGGGTTCTTCGGGAGATGGTGTTTTGGGGTGTTTTTTCTGCGCCAGTTCTCTTGCTTAACATGAAAGGAATTATTTCTTTCAGATAATTTTGTTCTGTTTTTCCCCATTGCTGGTGCTGTGTTTTTTTTTTTTAAAAAAAAGAAGAAGCAAGGCAATAGATAATTGGTGTCCTCCAACAGCAGGCAACAAAGAATACAGCCACCAAGCACCACCAAATAAAACAGCCACCCCCAAAAAACACACACCAAGATATATACCTTTAACAGAATAAATACACAGTAAATTAATCAAATAAAAAAGTTTAAAAAAATCAATGTAGCAGAAAGAACACACACCGGGGGAATAAAAAGCACGCACACACTGTGTCCTCTACCAAAAATCAGGAAAAGCAGTCAAGCAAATAATGGTAAAAAAATTCAGTCAACACCCTCAAACCCAAATGGGTATGGGGAGATTTCTCTCCGTACTGCCTGATGGTTTTATTTTCTTCTCTACTTTCATTCCAGTACAAAAGCAGGCAGGCACAGCAGAAGCAGAAATATTATAAGAAAGGAAAGGACCATAGTGTCAAAAAAATAAAAAAAATAAAAATCCTCAAACAAATTTGGATGGTGGGGAAGCAGATCCAAAATATAATTCCAAAGAGGCACTCTCATACAGGCAGATTATCTGGAGTCAGTAGGAGAAATAATCTAAGAAATGGTGAGGAATCCCCCCCCCCAAAAAAAACACAAATAAAAAATAAGAAAAGGATCAAAGATAGAGAGACACAGAAGCCAGCCATGCAGCAAAAGGTAGAGAGAGCCAGGAGGTTGCACAAACACAAGGAATGAAACAAAGATTCCAGCCAATCCAGGCCCATTTACAGATTCAAAATACCCACTCCTGCAACTTTCTGATTGGCTGTCGGCAGTGGCACTTGCAACACTGTTGGATGAAATATTTCCTGGTCTATTTGAAAGACAAGGGGTGGGGAAAAAAGGTTAAATGAAAGAGAGAAACACACATAAATCCCCCAAATTTCCATGTTCCTCTGTTGCCTTATATCAAATCATTCATGTTTCTGAGGTTGTCTTTCAGGAATCAACAAAAGAACAACAGCAACAGCAAAAAGAACCTCTTTTGTCGGGGTTTTCCCCCTCTGGGAAGACATGAAAATCTCATGTGACCTGCTCAGGCAGCTATATGTGACTCTTGGTGGTGGATATGTACTTGTTGTTTAATAGTTCAATAACGCAGACAGAAAGGGAAGGTAGAATAAGCTTACCTGCAGGAGAACGAGTTCTCTTTTTTAAAATGTTCTAATTTTTGTATTCTTGAAGGCTTTCACGGCCGGGATCCGATGGTTGTTGTAGGTTTTTTGGGCTGTCTGGCCGTGTTCTTGACGTTTTTCTTCCTAACGTTTCACCAGTCTCTGTGGCCGGCATCTTCCTGTCCTCTGAAGATGCCGGCCACAGAGACTGGCGAAACATTAGGAAGAAAAACCTCAAGAACACGGCCAGACAGCCCGAAAAACCTACAACAACCATTGTTCTAATTTTTATTGATGTCTATGAGTTTAGTTTGTTTTTTCCTCCCTACATGACATTTCATGATCATTTTAACGCAGGTTTCTAATCTGTACATCTCTGTATATGGTATAACTAATTTACATGTTTCCACCCCTTTTTGACTAATGCTTGTTTGTGTATATTTTAAAAATTATGGACATTTATGCCTGATCATATTTTAATACATGTTCATTGTTTTTATGCACTTTATTTCCCTGAAATGGCCTACAAGTTTCATAAACATGTGAATTATTTGCAGTAAGTCTTGAAATGAAAAATGGTTAACTTCACCAAGGTGTTCTAACCCAGCAAATTTCTTCCTATCGCAGATGAAGATGTAGGATCAGAAAATGCCCTTTGGCTCTGAGGCAGAGGAAGAACACTACGTACAAAACTTCCCAAGATGAATTGCACTCACTGTGAAGGCATTGTTCTGTGGGTTGGGTAGACTAGAAATCATTCAGTCACAGGCTAAAGTGCAATGGAGTTAAGATTGGCTCTGATTTTATTTCTACTGCTTTATTTATTAAAATCATTGGTTTATCACCTTTCTGTTCGACAGGCTCCCAAAGCTACCTACTATTGATTAAAATGAATAAAAACAGGTTAAAACATTGAGGAAAAGAAGATCTCAGCATTCTCTAAAATGGGATTCAAAAACAAACACCAGTCCTAGAGACTATATGCTCTTCAGAACCATATAGGTTTCACAGCTCATGGAAAGCTCAGTAGGGATGGAGCTAGTCTATTCCCCTTGTGAGAGAGTTCCACAATCATGGTGTGGCTACAGAGAAAGTCCTGTCTCATGTACTCACCAAGACTCTTGTGGTGGTTAGGCATAAAATAGGGCTTCCATTAAAGATCTCAAACTGCAGGCAGATGCAGAGTTGAGAATGTGACCTTCCCATCTTCCTTCCTCCTACTGAATGGGTAAATGACTATTGTTCTTCATCCCTCCTTATGAGCTTCTCAAAGGTCCAAGAAGGAGAAGCTCCCAGAAAGAGTTCAAAACCTCACTGTTAATTTTCTAGTTTTGTACTGACCTGTGGTAGGTAGAGAAGTCTACACATCCAGGACATTGCTTATGCCCCTTTGGAGATGGGGCCTAATGCTTGATGAAAACCCAGCTATCCATGCTTGTTTCTTTTTACTACCTTGTACTATACTGTATTCCTCCCGAAGAACCATCTATGCAATAAAACATCAGATATGTCTTCAATGGGAATCAAAGAAATTGGCCTTATGAAGTTCTCTACAGCACAACCTCCATTTATTACGGAAGATAAGTCATAAGTCAAATGATATTTATGAACATCTTAAGACTGAGAAGGTCATCAAGGCATCTTGCAGATGAGGTGCTGTGTAGACATTTAGGTTTCAGAGACAGTGGGATCAGAAAACCCTTCTAGCCTGCCCACTTTATTTATTGATGGCTGATCAGGTCAGGCAACAAGGAAAGTCATCTTTGCCACCCCCACCCCCAGTTTGTTTTCAATAAGAATTTACTGAAATGTATAAATGTCTTCATATTTGGGATGGAAAAAAATGTTAAATAAATTAAAAAGTACAATAAAGTGAGGCTGATAGATTAGCTTTATTCAGTTCTTTAGATGACAGTGAATCTGCTCCCAATGGGAAATGAAAAGTGCTAGCCCTATTCCCATGAGCTGTCAGTCTCATGTGTGATAAGTGACAGTCTGAACAACAGGCTGTCTACTTAATCAATGGACAGCCTGAGAAAACCTGATGGTGCAGAGAAGTTCCATTTGTTGAAAAGACACTCTTCTTTGGAGTATGGAGAGCAACAATGGAGAGGGGGCTGGCACTCTCCTCCTCACCAAACATTCAGATTAACTTTTTTATATACCTGTACAGGGCTCTGGTCTCAGCCAGATCCAGTGATAATAACTCCTTTGGTACTTCTTTGGGATATGATCACTCAAGAGATCCAAGAGCAGAACTAGTAGCTACTCCAGGCTCAAAGCTGAAGTTTATATAGATATTGGAAGGAGAAAAATTGCATCCCAAGATGTTAGCATCATATCCCAAACCATCACAAGACAACAGATTGCTAGAACTGACAGGAGCAGGTGTTAGATAATTACCAAATCTAGGAATTAATCCATTGTGGTTCTTGTGATATTCTTACATTTATTAATCCAAAAATCAGTATCTTGTCTCTTCAGTTCTTGCTTCACTTGTAATACAATTACACAGACAAATAATAAGCCACAAACATCTGCAATTGATGACCTGCAAGCAAAGGCTTATCTCCCACAGCACAGACTCGATGCTTGCTCATGGCTTTGTTTATTGACATGAAATCACACTATATTTTCATGCAATGTTTTCTGGCAGTTTCAGGGCCAGAAGAGACAGGTTTTTTAACCTCTCATGGAAATAACTGTCAGCATTAATTATACGTTCTGTTTTGCTGAAAGGTTTCTAGGCCTCCCTAAAAGAGAAGCCACAATGGTTGTATTTCTGCTTCCATTACATTAGGTTTTGCAATCAGGATGGGGAGAAAACATGGCTCGGAAAAAGAGAGTAAGGGGCTCTATGAATGCATGTACTGTATGAGTGTCAGTATCAAATATACGTATTATAAATGATTTCAAGACATTTTGGAAGGAGGGTCATTCATCAAAAGAGTCAAGTAACGAGATTTAAATCTTCAAGTCAAAATCAATTCCACGAACAGGAGCCTTCTTTTGGTACAATACAGCAATATTTTAGCATGCTATATCAACTAACAGAAAGACGAGACCCAGTCGCACCTGGGGCCTTGTCTTTCTCATCGAATGGCTCCACATGGAGCTCTGGGAGCCCAGCTGGATTGTGCTGGCATAATCAGATTGGCCACTGTGATCAGAGGTGAGGAGGACTGCTGGCCAGCAGATGTAAGGGGTGGTGTTTTCATTCTGGTCCGCCAGTGCAGCATAAAAGTGGCCTGCTCAGCTGTAGGTCAACAACACTTAGAAATCTTGCTGTTTTCAGTGGGTCTTTCCCCCACTGAAAAAAATTGTGTTTGAGACCACAGTCTATGACTGAAATTCAGTTGCTCAGCACAGAGCGCTAATACCTTAGAGACTGAATTAGTGCGGATTTGATGAGTCAAGGTCCACTGATTCAAATGAGCCTACTTGAGTTGCAACTTACTATGCTAAAGCAATACGGTGATGAATGAAACACAGTGCAAAGGTTTTGTTTTGTGCACAAGTGTCATAGAAGGAGCGCCCCTGAAGGATAAGAGGACTGTGAACACATTCCCCTGGGCAATGACAGCACCTTGTCAGCTCGCCACGCCAGAAGCACCATCAGATTGCTTCTGACACAAATGAAGATGATGATCAAGGTTATGCAATAGATCAGAAGTGTACTGTGGTTAGTGTGCAGTTTACAGTGCAGTGGCAGAGGAATAAGGACTTGAACATCCAGAATTGTTCAAGCAGTCATGCAATATAACAAGTTCTCTCAACTCCAGCTCTCACTATCCCCATGAATACAGTATTAACATTTCTGATTTTGAAATACAGAAATAGGAAAAAGCACCGAATTCTGAATGTTTTAGAGTATATTCTCCAAAGTACCAGGATAGGAGAAAAATTGCAAATAATTATAATCCACTGCTCTTATAAACTAGAGCTGCTGATCACAAAATATGGCACTGTTCTTATTATATGGAAAGTATGTGAGAGAAATAATCCGGTTTTGGAAAGACATTCCTGGGATCCTTCCAAATCCAGATTCCTAACAAACCTTCAGGAGAGCTTCAGTGTCCTTTGAAGAGCTGTTGTTTCAACTTGGTTGTCTTCCAAATCTATCTAAATCAACTTGATATGTCTCTGGATTTGGAATACATTGTAATCTGAAGCACACCTTTAGGTGAAAATCCTATGGATATTTTCCGTATGTGTAAATGTATTCAGCAGTGGTTCCTCTCTCCAATGGGTCACCCTTTGGATACTCAGTCATGCAGTGTGGTTGGACATCTGATTTCATGAACAGTGCAAAACTAGGCATGAAATAGGGAGCTTGCTGAGTTGGAAAAATACACAATTACCCTCATGGAATCATGTAAGTGAATCAGATTCTGCCTTTAGTAAGTAATTCACTGGTCAACTCAACCATAAAATATCTTGCTAGATCATTTAAATAAAACCTGATATATTAAAGCAAGTACTAACTAACTGAACGTTCTCTTTCTCGTGCCACTTGTGATGACTTATTTGGCAGAGTAATCTTGAACTGCTTGTTGTACAAATAGCCAAATGTGTTGCACCTGCTTTTTACTGGTGGAAGCCTGGTCCTGATTTGCTGTAAGCCAATGGTTGCACTGCTTTTGCTGGTTTCATCTATGGGATTCTATAAACTAATAAGTGGCACTTCAATTTTTTTTTTGGTTTATGTAACATGAAGTGGCCAGAATCCAAATAGTGATTGGCATATTTCAGTGGCATACTACCACTAATTAGAAAATGCTGGTTGTGCTCCTGAGCATGCACCTAATTAATTAGCACCACATTAATAAGCAGCAATTCATGACCACAATCTGTCCTTTTCACCTACAGAAATGTAAATCACCAGTTGGATTCTGGCCATAAGCTGAACATTTTTCAAGTATAGTATGCATGTTTCAAATATATTTTTGTTATTCATAGAAAACCTGCAAATCAATGTTTAACTCTATTGTTCCAAGTTATTATGACTTGCTTTTTAATTTTTTTAAATGATCCTCCCATTCAAGTGTAAGTACCAATATGCTGGATACATCTTTTTTCTGTAGTTCCTTTTTAGATACTGTTTCTGTACAAAAGCACTTACATTGCTTTTCAACTTCTACCATGTTATTCTGATACTTGTACCTTCAGAGCAGCTGCTAAAATAATCAGTGCATATGTTCATAAACAATTCAACAAATTATGAACTTTAAACTATAAACAATTAGCCATTATCTAATATTTCAATCTTCATTCCATTCTAGCAAGGTATTCAGCAGTTCTACAATGCAAAGTTCATATCTTGAAATGGTTACACGAAGTAGTAAATTTTTCCAAAATTGTAAATGTTTACTTGGTAGTGCATATGTCTCCTTGTCTGAGTTTACAAATACAATGAAGTGATACCATGTTGTAATGAACTTGTCAACTTTTTTTCAATTAGATATTGATATATGACATTGGGGAAATAAGGAGAAATATATAAGGAATATTAATGCGTAACTTAATGCACCTAACTGCTTGTAAAGATTTTTATTTTATTTTATTTTATGCCTCCTTTCTCTCTGTAGGGGACTCAACATGTCTCACAACATTCACAATAAGAATCACTTTGTTTCAGGTATTAATAATAACTAAAAACAATGCCATTAATATTTTGATGCTGCTTCTGGAAGAGGAGATATAGAGAGAGGTGTGATAGCTTTCAGTTTGATGCTACTAAGGATCAGTGTGGGATTTTTGGTTATGCTTTGATAACAGGATACCAACCAAGCATGAAATCTGTATCTTCTTGTTCTTGAACCTCTTGCTGCCTCATCAATGCTGCTTCCAAAAAATTTCACGAGGTTTGCTCCAGCTAAATCTTTTAGTGTTACACTGACTGTAAACTTTATTGTTCATGGCCGTCTCTAGCATTGAGTCATGTCTATAGGTTGGCATTAAATCCAGCTGTGACACAGGGCAAACAAGGAAATATATGCAAATCATATTGTCTTGAAGAGTAAAGTGCCAAATTATATTATACATATTATGCACATAACTTAATTTCATGTACATCTTGAATTGAATGGCCTCATCAAAATGCGAAATAGCCTACCTGAGTTTCATGCAATATGGGTCAGTTTAAACATTCTTAACACTAACCGTGTCCTTGGAAAATTTCTTTCTGTCATTTGGATCAAAGGCTTATATTTTAAGCATTTTTCATGGCTGTTCTTTAGATATAACAGCACTGTTTTCATAGAAATCCAGTGCTAATGCTGTGGTAATTGTTCAGACAGGTTTTGTGTGTGTGTTTGTATCTGTACATACACATCGACATCAGCTTTGTCTGTATATGCATACAATTGTAAAATCCTGCAGAGAGAGGTGTGTGCGTTTGTGTACACACACTGCTGGATAGCTCAGCATTTTAGGTATCTGACTCCAGAGCCAGAGGTTAGGACTTTAATTCCCTACTGTGCCTCCCGGACAGGCACTGGACTCAAGGATCCAGAGGGTCCCTTCCAGCTCTGCAGTTCTAAGATGAAGATGATATATGAACAATGACCATAGACTTACATCTAGATAGACAGAAAGACAGACAGATTTCTCTCTCCCTCTCTGCAGGACTTTAAAATTATATGTATATAACACTGCTATGGTGTTGTGTGAATGGATGTATACTGTTACTATAGCACTGGGTGTGTATGTGTATAATTTAAGAATTCTACAGCATTAAAGCTGGCAATTCTTTTTGCATAATTTCTCACTCATCCTTCTCAAGATTCTACTTTTATTTATTTGAATTAAATAGTTTCATAGCATTTGACAACATAATGAATATGCTGCAAATGGCATTGGGACATGAAAGAGAAATACTCAGAATTACATGAAAAGTTCTTAATTATTCAAATAAAAAATTATTAAAGGTAGCCAGAAAGCTTTTAAAATGAATCTTCAAAGCAGGCAAAAAGCACCAAAGAGGTTGAAAGCTGATTTTTGTTGTAAAATTTGTAATTAGCTGCATATATTTGGCAATATGTTTGGCTTCATAGAGTTATAACTGGCAGCTCAATGTGGCTTTCAAGAAGAAAATTATACATGCCACAACATTTAAAAACTATAGAAAAACTGGCGCAACTTCCTTCACAAAATCCTGCTGTGTAATTTTGTACCTGCATAACCCGGATCAGACTCTGAAAATATTTAATTCACACTAATTAAAAGCATTATACCTCCACCCTTTATGTTCTAAATTTCCCTAGGGTTCCCTTTTGCTATGGGGAAACCTTTGGGAGTCTTGGGTGGGGGTGGGGGACAAAGCTATTAAAAGTCAAAAATCATAGCTGGATCACCAAACATGGTAGTCCCAGTCCTGTTTGATTTTTAAAGGCTCTCTCCCCACATAAGGATCCCAAAGACTTCCCCTGGGGCAAAGGGGAGCCTCAGAAGATAATACAGGTGATAGGAAGCTTTTAATTAGTGTAAATTAATTTGTTTTCAGCATCCAATCCAGGTTATGTGGTACAAGGTGACACCAGCAGAATTTTGCCCACTATGAATCAAGGATTGGATGGAAACCCATGTGATAGTCAGTAAAACACAACAAACTCAGAGTTATAGGTATTCAGATTCCTACTTAAAGTTTTGAACAATGGAATTTTGTGGCACCACAAACACTAGCTATTTTAATATGGCAAAGTGTTCATGGCTCTTAGTCCATGAAACCTTACTCCAAATGAAACTTGTTAGTCTTTCAGTTGCCACAAAACTCCTTGTTATTTTTGATGGAACAGACTAACACAGCTACCCCCTTGGAAATGTCTACTGAAGTCTGGGCTTCCTAAGTTGAATCTGTTTACCTTTCTACTGCTCTAGTGCAAAAATAAGTGGAAAGAGGCACTCAGAAACTTGCCTCCTTTATGCATTTGACACATGAACTAAGCTCTATGAAGCTAAAGGGAATTGGGCTAGCACTCTTAGACCCTGTGCACCCCACCAGACCACCTTTTCTGCAGTGCCAGGGTCTCCTGGCAATAACTCCATGGGCTCCACCTCAGCCTCTTGGCTCAGAACAGCTTTTATTAGTGGCACAGTATCACTTCCCCCTGCCTTTCATGCCCCCCCCCATCTCATAGGGCCAAATTATAGTCTCTATACCCTTGGGTGTCACTTGCCAACTTGGGGACCCAGTTAACTTCACTGAAGGTCCCCAGAGCCCAAGTTCAAATCAAATAAATTTAAATTTATTGCCATTGTAAATCTATACATAGTATACACATACAACGAAATTCACACAGAAACCCAGAGACCAGACCCCCATGCACACACATAAAAAATCCCCAAACACTCCCCATCCACTAAAAATCCCCCACTAAGAACACAAACATCTGCACCGCAGGCTAAGTAACACTGTCCAACTATTCACTACTGGTGGTCTTTAAGTTCATTATTAAGTGCAATTATAGCTCTGGGATAAAAACTATTCAGAAAACGTGTGGTTCGAGTCTTAATTGTTCTGTATCTTCTGCCAGACAGCAACAGTTCAAAGAAGTTGTAAGCAGGATGGGAAAAGTCTCTAAGGATGTTGTATGGCTTCCTCAGACAGCGGGATGTGAAGATGTCATCCAGGGTTGATAGCTGGAGCCCGATGATCTTCTGGGCAATTTTAATGGTTCTCTGTAGAGCTTTTTTGTCCACTACAGAGCTGCTCCCAAACCATACAAGAATGCCATAGGTTAGGACACTCTCAATGGTGCTACGATAGTAGGACAGAAGTAAATGCTGAGATAAATTTAACTTCCCGAGCATTCTCAGGAAATACAGCCTCTTCTGTGCCTTCTTCACTAGGTTCTGGAAAGCAGGTGGGAGAGGAGAACTTAGATCCAGGAAACCCCCCTTTTAGAGGTTTGTATAGATGAGCAAAAGAAGTCAGACTTTGCAGCTCATCTGTAGCCATCCCCTCACTCAGCATACCCGTCACTTGCCTCTCTAGGGCTGCGGTGGTGTCCAGGCTAACACAGCCATGCCCAAGCATGTGGGTAGAGTCTCTTGGTGTCTACCTCCTGTTGCAAGCAAACAAAACAGGCAAAAGTAGACCGCTTCCAGTATTCTCCTCTCTTCCTTCATGACCTTGCCTCCTCCAGATGTTTCTCATCAGGGAATTGTCTCTCTATCAGCTGTGTTGGCCTGATCCTGAGAAAACGTACCCTCCTCCCAGTTGCCTGACACTTGTGTGCTGGGGCCAGATGGCTTGCATCCCCTCAGACATCACATCCCATATTTCGTTCACTTTCTCCAGCTTAAACCTAAAACTCTATAAAAAATATGATTCTCCTGTTCAGATTGCCACATTCAGCATGCAAACTGCAGGGGTACATGAGGGAAGGACACATTGACAGAACAGACACAGTAGCATGACCTGCTTCCTATTAATCATTTGTAGTGTTCTTCCTGCAGTTTATGTATGAAGTGAGCGAGTCATGCCATTTGATGTTGAACATTTCTAGGATGATGTTTAAGAGGTACGTATACTGAGAATTGTAGTTTTTTATACTTTAATCTATTGAAGCACCTAACTATTCTGTAATATCTGAAAGATTATGAGTAATGCTTTCTTAGTTATACCTACTGGTATGACTTGCTACTCAGAACTGCTGGATAGCTCAGTAGTTTTCTCCCTGTGGAGCCAGAACTTGAGAGTTCAATTCCTCATTGTGCCTCCGTAACAGGGGCTGATGATTCATAGGGTCCCTTTCAGCTCTGCAGTTCTATAGTGATGATGAAAATGCATAAAAGACAGAGTCCCAGACTAGTAAATGAGGAATTATTCTGTTGCCATTTTTGTATGTGCACACCCACAGATTCATCCTATTCCATCATTCTATAAATTTACATTTTTCCAAACTCTTCTTGAATATTTACATTTAAACCTGTACAGCAGGACCATGATATCTCTGGGGGATTGGTTCCACACCCTCCCACAGATGCCAAAAAAATATGGAAGGAGTGAACGCTATACATAACATGGTCTCTTACTCCCTCTATTGACCAGTTCTGCTAAAAACAATGTGAAAAAAATACATATCTCTGGAGTTTTTTACTTAATATTTCCAGGCAGCAGATAAGTGTCTATAAACTGCCCGGAGTAGTGCTTCTGGACTAATGGGGCAATCAGTAGATAGATAGATAGATAGATAGATAGATAGATAGATAGATAGATAGATAGATAGATAGATAGATAGATAGATAGATAGATAGATAGATAGATAGATAGATAGATAGATAGATAGATAGATAGATAGATAGATAGTGAATCTCTGGATACAGATCCCACAGATTGGGGGGTCCTACTGTACTTCAAACATATTTTCCATCTCCCACTGTGCCATCAATTACAAACACCCAGCATACTTTATTCCAGGACAGATTCCTGATATAACATTGTAATTGCTAATTGCCCACCCTTAGGAGACCACAGTTTTAAACAAGTTTTTTGCAGTTTGTCTCTTTTGACTGATGGAGCTTCACTGCTGCTGTTTCCTCTCCTGTGTTTGAAAAGGAAGATGGAAGCAACATAAGCTTGTTCCTGATGTTTTCTCATCACCATGGAGTGACAACAAGTCTTGAGTAGTGAGCAACGTTTACATTGCTGTGTACCTATGAAGTTTTCCCAAAGCATTAGAAACATTGACCACAACTGATACTGTACTTTGAAATAAAGGAAACCAAGTTGAATGCATGAAAATGGTTGGAGTAGAAAAAGTAGGAAAGGAAAAATTGTCAGAGGTTGGGAAGCCTTTGGCCCTCCAAATATTTTGGACTTAAATTTCTGGAAACCTCTGGAAACATGGCTGATTGTGAAGGATTATGAGAGTTGTAGTCTGAAATATCGGGATGGCCAGTGGTTCTCCATTCTTGAGCTAGCCCATGAACTCCAATAGTGCCAGTGCACTTGTGGCCATGCTATGCCTGAAAGATAGGCAACAATGTGCAAAGCAGATTTTCAAAATGCCTGAAGGAGATTTAGTTCTACACACAACTATAATCCTATCAACGTTTACTTAGCCGTAAGACCTGTTGAAGGTGAGAGAAATAGAGGAATCAGTGCTGCTTTTGCAAGTCTGTGCAAGGACAGGAAGATTGAGTAAATGGTCATGGTAAAATAATCAGTACATACTCTTTGTTAATTATTTAGCCGACACAAGGAATTTAGAGAAGTCATGATAAATTATAAGAGGAAAGTACAAATAAGGGAGGTACGCTATTGTACTGACAAAAATATTAAGTGAGTAAGCCTAGTTAATAATGAAGAAACTTAATGGGTCAGTTAGAATGACCGCAGTAAGGTTAAGGAAAAGGGTACATATACCAAATAAGGATAGAAGTAAATAAGGGTCTGGGGTCTAAGTAAAGAGGGGAGTGGAAGATGTAAACAAAGGCGGGACTTCCTGTGATTGGTTTAGGCGCATCGGATAGGCTGTACACCTTGGAGTATCCAGACCAATGGCGAAACAAGGGAGGGACCGTGTGGCCGGGACTAGGGGATAAATATCATGCTACCTGTATTGATGTGTGTGCCTACCCAGTTAGGACACCCACTTTTGCAAAAGTGCTTTTTAATAAAGGAGAGCTGCTTGTATTCATGGTTGTCTGGTTACTGCATCTAAGTAACAAGGGGTGAGCATTTCTCACAAAGGCAATCAGACTTACTTTGAATAGATATTAGGGTGGTAAATCCTTGCTTTTCTCATTCTTGTGCATTCAACTAGAAAGCACAAAGATTTTTATCCTTCTTTTTAGTCAACCCAGAGAGAATGTCCACATTTTTGAGAAAAGAAATTGAGCAAAATTTAGCCATCACTTTGTGGCATGGACTATTGAAAAAGATGCACCATGTGTGTCTTTATGAGCCATTCATGTTCCCTTTTGTGTTTGATATTTGTGCTTGCGGAGCTTCAGAAGGGCAAAAACTGCTAAGCACATTTTGCACAATCTGCTCAAAGCACAAGAACAACAACAAAAGAACAGTGTCTTGCTGTGTCTCCAGCCTCTGGAAGCGGTCTTCCAAAGGTTGGTGAAGTTATGTCAAGCCAGCTTCCCATGCATGATAGATCAGACATTGGCAAGATAGACATATACATAGGACTGAATTTGTTACTTCAACATATCAATTAATGCCCTGCTCATAACTCAAAGAACAGTTAGAAGATTATGTGTCATCTTAGTCATATGTCAGAATAAAATTCTCTAGAATTCACTGTTCAGCACAATGGCCATTTGTTAGGAATTTACTTATTAATTCAGTAAAAAAATTAAAACATTCATTGTAATATCTATCAGTCTCACCACTTGTGACACACAGCATGTAGTGGGTTTGTTTCCCTTTAATTACCTCCTTACATATGCCAAGGAGTTGGTTTTCCAGATTTTCAATTGCATTCCTACACCTACATAAAACCAGACAATCTTGAACAATATGGGCTTTTGAGTATTATTTAATATCCAAGTTCCTTGTCGAAGAAGAAACCAGCACTATTATAACCCTGTTAACTTACACCAAGGATTTTAATCAACGTAGTCTCAAAAAGCAAACCTAAGTGCAATTTTGAACACCTGTCAGTATGAACTCAATAGTCATTTATAGTTTCTCACTGCCTCTTTGCTGCATTATATTTTCGCCACCTTTGTTTTAATGAATCTCGTTTTGGTGGGAAACTTGAACATCTGACTTGAGTGTGGTTTTACCTAATTTGTCTTCCATAACTAAAATCCAGGCTTGCATTTTCTCACTATGGCCTTAACTACTAGCCCCTTATTTTCCTCACACAGTGTGCTTTTAGGCACCTCATACACTTTTCAGAGTGATAGGTTTGCTGTAATATAATGTCTGAGATATAATTTGGTATCCTTCTTCTGCTGAAAATCACTGGCAGTAGTCAGAACATCGTACTTGGTTTGTAATGTCGTAATATATTTATTTGCAGCACAGCAGTAGAGCACTATTAGACACAATTTCTTTAAGAGAAAATGCAAGCAAAAAAGGACAAACTAGAGTTTTCCAAAACATGAAAAGAGGGGAAAAGCTCACCATCTCCTCCTTGAGAATACACATATAGATAGCAATGGATAGAAAAAGTTAAATCTGGATCTTTAGAAATATCTGCAGTAGATTACTGGTTCACAATTGTTAAGAAATAGATAGAGCTTGGGAAAGTAATTTTTAATGCTCTCAACAGCAGCAAAACACCACACACACTCCTTATACTGGCTCTGGATAGGTATAAATGGGTTTTTGTGTGGAAGTGCTATGTTTTCATTAGTTCACGACACATTTCTTGGGCACAGAATACTTTAATTCTAAGCAACAATTTCCATTGGACTACCTGCATTAGTCTGTTGCAGGAAAAGCAATGGAGTCTTTGTGTCTTGTTAAAGACCAAGACAGGTGCCCTTTCCTGTTCCATATGAACACATGAACACAGATTCAACCATGGAAGCTGCTATGGGGATCTAAAGAGTTGCTGTGAGTCTGCAGCCAGACACATCACCCACCATCTCATCAGCAGCTTCCACAGCTGGAGATGTCTGTGTGTAAATACTGAACAGGATACTGGCCTAACAAATTTTGTGTGTGTTGGATACTGTCAACTTCATCAGATACACATGGACAGGATCTCATGAAGTGGACACTGTCCTCCAAAGGATATGTCATGAAATTATTACTTAAGGTGCCATGAGAGTTTTGTATGTTTTTCATATTAGGCTCTGCTTGGTAAAACTCATGATTCTAAGCAACTCACACTGCTGCAACATATGCTATTTTCTGCTCTCTGAGGCTTTGCAGTTGCTGGGATAGAAAATATAAACATGTGGCTATTTATTTTTACAACCCTGCTTTGTACAAGCAGAACTGTTTGAAATCTCAGGAACAACCTATGGAATTACCAACCAAAGGTTAGTGTTTCTTGTGTACATCTGCAGTAAATGTGCACCACTCTTCAACGCCTCTTGTCTCATGTGCCAAATAAACATTGGCCAATCTTATGATCCTCAAGAGGAGACCCTAAACTGCTGCTAGGGGCTGTTGCTCCTACCTTCTACAAGTTAAAGAGCACTTGTTTGTGTTTTATTCTTTTGTCATGAGACATTTTATGATGGAAGAGTAGTTACAATTATCTAATAAAATGAAGGAAGGCTTTCTCTTGGAACACTGAGTTAATCATAATAGAGACAATAGGAAACTGAAAGTCAAATTAGACAATACACTTTAGAACACAGGTAGTGGTGGCGCTGCGGGTTAAACCGCAGAAGCCTCTGTGCTGCAAGGTCGAAAGACCAGCAGTCTTAAGATCGAATCCATGCGACGGATTCGAGTTCCAGCTCCTGCCAACCTAGTAGTTCGAAAGCATGTAAAAATGGAAGTAGATAAATAGGTACCACCACGGTGGGAAGGTAACGGCGTTCTGTGTCTAGTCGTGCTGGCCTCGGGACCATGGAAACTGTCTACGGAGAAACGCTGGCTCTATGGCTTGGAAATGGGGATGAGAACCACCCCCTAGAGTCGGACATGACTGGACTAAATGGCAAGCGGAACCTTTACCTTTACCTTAGCTAACTTGTGGCCTATGGATCATATTCAAACTTCTCACCTAGCTGCGGTACTAGAGTGGATGGGGGCCAACAGATTGAGGCTGAACCTGGACAAGACAGAGGTCCTTCAGGTGGATGCCACATCTTTCTGCGTATTTGGTGCCTCTCTTTCCTTTGGAGGTGCCACTCTCTCTGCGAAGGAAGAGGTTCGTAGTTTGGGTGTCCTACTGGACCCAACGCAGTCTATGGACACTCAGATAGCATCTGTGGCCCACTCTGCCTATTTCCATCTCAGGTGAATTGCCCAGCTGTGGCCCTACCTTGACACTGGATCCCTCACCACATTGGTTCACACACTGGTAATCTCAGGATTAGACTACTGCAATGCTCTCTACATGGGGCTGCCTATGAGGCTGTCATGGAAACTTCAACAGGTCCAGAACACGGCGGCCAGACTACTGAGTGGAGTTAATAAATGTCATCATATCACCCCAATTCTAGCCACCTTACACTGGTTACCTATCAGTTTCCATACCAGCTTCAAGGTGATGATTTTAATCTATAAAGCCCTAAATAGTTTGGGACCTCAGTACCTGGCAGAATGCCTACTTCTAACAATATCTGCTTGTCCTGTAAGAACATCCTGAGCAGGCCAGCTGAGGATGCTAATCTTGAGAGAGACCCAGAGGAAGAAGACAAGAAACTGGACCTTCTCAGTGGTTGCTCCTTGGCTGTGGAATGAACTCTCCTCTGCAATTCGTTTGGCCCCTTTACTGGCAATATTTAAAAAGTCATTAAAAACCTTGGTATGACATTTGAAAATGTCATTCCCGTGAACTCAGCTGAGTCTAATTAGCCTATCTGATCAAGTCTGCCATTATTATTATTTCTATTATTTGCTATGTTAAATTGCTATATTAAATTTTATAAATAAAACTCATTGCAGAGTGATGGGTTTTATTTGTTGTAAACTGCCCAGAGTGGCCTCGACCAGATGGGCAGTATAATAAATAAATAAATAAATAAACCAATCAGCCCCACCCGCCATGCAACAAAAGAAGCATTTTGAAAAAAAAATTCCTCCAAACAAAACAAAACAAAAATCCTTCTTCCATCTAGGAGAGAGCAAAGACAATTTCACTATGTTTTCAGGGTGACCCAATGTCGATAGCCCTCAGATTAAAATAAAAGAAAAATTGAAACAATTTTGGTCATGAGAGGGCAAAAGGTTATTTTCAGATGAAAAAGAAAAACACCCACCCTGTTTTTATAAGAATTTTTTTTGGGGGGGGTGATGGGATGAGGAAAATCCGGAGATTAGGAATGTGCCCCACAGACCTCTAAAGATCTCTCCTCCCTGAAATATTGGTTTTGATACATATCAGTGTATCTAAATAGTTACCCCCCATGCTCAGGATGTAAAACCACTGTGCACAACTGTATCACCTCCATTCAGAGTCTGGCAATGATGTTTATTCAACACACAAGAAGGGGAACATGCTAGTACCATTGTTTTGCTTGTGTGAAAAGCAGTGAGTGTGAAGAACTCAGCCTCCTCTACTAATGGAGGCTCTTCCTATGAGCCAGAACATGGAAAAATTAGGTTTCCGGTGTATGGGGAGAGTCCCTCCTGCATCAAGATCCTTTCCTCTTCAGATGCAGTACTTTTCCCATGAGCAAAAAAGGAGTAATTCAAAATCAAAGACTACCTGAATGGAAATAATTTGTCTTGTTATAAATGCCAACATTTATGGATGAAGCTTCCATAAAAAAAAAAAAGTCTGAAAAAATATATCCTGAAACCTTTCTGCTCAGTTCAGCTCCAAATGTCTTCTTTACTCAAAAAGTAATAGTAACAACACTTACTTATTTACTTATTCTGTGGACTGCTGGGGCAACCCAATCTGCCTTTTCAAAAACACACAAATATTCAATTCAAAAGGCCATATTTTGGAACAGCATCTTCTGATTTGTACCACATCCCTATTTCACTTGCAATAACTACTCTTCACAATGTGTCAGAATCTGTGGGTCAGCTTAGCTGTTATAGTACAATTGGCAGCTGTAGTAGCAGCAGTGGGATAAAGTCTGTGGGATTTAACTATCCTTTCTATGTACAGAATTGCAGCCATGGCCATCACATTTTATCTCCCTTTTCCTCCAAAGAGCTCATACATTGGATTATTTTATCAAAATTGTGAAGTGCAGAAGCTAACCATCCAGCAAAGAAGCATGGCGAGGGCTTGTTCTGCCCTTTGATATAACATTTCCTCCCTCCATGGACCATAAACAGAAGCCAATTGCTGCACACTCCCACAAGAGAATATAAAGCTGTACATAGCCTTGATTTAGCATGCCCAGTGGAACACCTCTATCTGTAGGAGTTTTCCTGCCACTTATGATCTAGTGAGGGGGACTTGGATAGAATCTCTTTTATCAGAGAAGTAAAATAAGGGAGGGATATGACCTTCCTAGCAGCAACCCATAAATCTTAAATCTCTGTGTTAGAGTATCTCACTTTAGTATCAGTCTACAATTTTTTTAGGAAGTAATGTAGGCCCTTCCTTTTCATGAATTCTCTCTTTAGTTCTTTCTTTGTATGCCTCAGATATGATATTTTAAAATTTTGGTGTGTGCATATTTCCAGGGATGTGGGCAAATCTTTGGGCGCAAGTCCCAAATCCAAGTCGGAGTCTTTGGTACCAGGTCCAAGTCCCTATTAAAAACAAGATTTTCCCCCCAGAAAAAAGGGAGGGTGGGTGGTTTCCAAGATGCGAGTCAAGTGCAAGTCATTGGGGAAAAAAGAGCACCTCAAGTCAAATCAGAGTCAAGTCACGGGTGCGACTTAAGTCTGACTTGACAGGGAGTCCCATGAGTCAAGTCCCCAGTCCTGGCCCTTTCAAATTTTCCATCTTCTTTTATGATAGATGTGTTACGAAATCTTCTTAGTCTGCTGTGATAGTCTCTTTGATGATCATATAAGTTTCCTAAGTGGTGTTCCACTTATTTTCACAAGCTAGTGGCTGAAATCCAGTTACACAACTCATACACAATGAAGCAAAGCCACACACACTCTAAAATCGCTAAAGGAAGTCTTTAATCAGTAGTTTGCTGCCACCAATTGCATCATTCCCATTGTGCACATGGGACGTGGTGGCGCTGCGGGTTAAACCGCAGAAGCCTCTGTGCTGCAAGGTCAGAAGACCAGCAGTCGTAAGATCGAATCCACGCGACGAAGTGAGCTCCCATCGCTTGTCCCAGCTCCTGCCAACCTAGCAGTTTGAAAGCATGTAAATGTGAGTAGATAAATCGGTACCACCACGGTGGGAAGGTAACGGCGTTCCGTGTCTAGTCGCACTGGCCACGTGACCACAGAAACTGTCTATGAACAAACGCTGGCTCTACAGCTTGGAGACGGGGATGAGCACCGTGCCCTAGAGTCTGACACGACTGGACTAAATGTCAAGGGGAACCTTTACCTTTACCATTGTGCACATGGAGCTGCACAACAGGGTTTCAGCCAGTCTGTGAACTAGTAAGTCTGAATAGAGAAGAGTTTGCTGCAGTCATCTTCTTTCCTGCCCCATCTTTACAAAAAAAGGGCAGAAACAGGTTGTTGGCACACATGCCATGTATAATGCCATCCTTGCAGTAAGTCCTGGAACTAACAGAAGGGCACATGTTGTCCTTCTTGAATGTTTGTATACCAGTGAACTATGGTCTGATGTTAACAGGAGCTTTCAATATGATTGCAATGTAATAAAATATTTTATAAAATTTGTATCTATGATAGCTGATATGCACTGTAAGATTAGAATGTTTACCATGCATTTTTTAATATAATAGAGTAGGCAGTTAAAAGGCCTTTCTTCAGTTTTAAATTAAACTCTCTTTTTTTTGGCATTAAATCTTTCTAAAACACCCAAGAGAATAAGAGTTATTATTTTTTCTCACAGAGGCATTCCAGAAATAGTGACCCTAGTACACAATTTTCACCATAAATTATATTAATTTAGAACAAGAAAGGACAAAAATAAAAGCCTACTTTTTATCCAGTATGTTCATTTCACCAAAGAAAAGACCTAGAGGGAAGCCCTAGAGCCATAATATTGGGCTTAAAATATAGATGTGGCATATTCATTTATTCACCAATCACTCAACGTCAAGAAAATCTTGACATTTGCTTGATAACAAGGAATATATATATATATTCAACCAAACTGCTACCAGTTGATAGGTTTCTGGTAATTTATACTAACAGTGATTTGTAAACAGCTTTTCATGCACTTCAACTGTTTCCATCCTTGTACAATGATTTTCTACTGACATGACTGTAATATTTATCTGAGAAAAGAAAAGATTAGATATTTGCCATTGACAGAGATTTGTTGTTGTTGTTGTTTAGTCGTTAAGTCGTGTCCGACTCTTCGTGACCCCATGGACCAGAGCACGCCAGGCCCTCCTGTCTTCCACTGCCTCCCGGAGTTTGGTCAAATTCATGTTGGTAGCTTCGATGACACTGTCCAACCATCTCGTCCTCTGTTGTCCCCTTCTCCTCTTGCCTTCACACTTTCCCAACATCAGGGTCTTTTCCAGGGAGTCTTCCCTTCTCATGAGATTGACAGAGATAATTGATAGTAAATTGGCAAAGCTGGCATTCTGGGGTTTCAGACTGTGTGCTGAATGAACAAAGCAGACTCATCATTCCAAAGGAATTAGAAGATAGAAGGCGAGATTGATAAGGATGAAGAGGTTGGTGGTAACAATAATATTCAGGATTCCCACATACATAGTGCTGTCACAATGTTAGTGAAGCCACATGATAACCCAGAACTTGATATATCAAATTTATCTACATAGTGCATTGAATATCTCAGCTGTTCATTAAATAAAAGATGGATAACCACTTCTGTTATAGTTAGTTTTATAATTATGGTTGAGACTTGTCAATACCCATATGCTAGGTTGTGGCACTAGCCCATGATTTTTAAAAGGTATGATTATCAGATAAATGGTAAGAGGGTATGCTTTATAGTATGGTTTTCCACATGTACATTTTCTGTATGCATTTTTCTAATATATGTGGTAGGTTTACACTCCTTTTGCACGAGCCAAAACATGTGTGTGTACATGGTTAAAATGTATGAATTTTTAGCTGTGTGAAACGTAAGCATGGATTTCTGCCCCTTCCTGCTTCTGTCCCATGCATTGCAGGTCCCACAAATGTATGGATTTTCCTGGCGAAATGAGTTCTCTTCTATTGTCAGTCTTGTGAAGTGTCACATTTGCATTTCTGTGTGGAACAGCAAATCCTTAATGCCTGTCTTACCCTACTGGAGCCTTCATCAGCTCATCTATCAACAGCTTCCTGTGTTCTAAAACTGAGGTGCCAAAGCTGTGCTACAATCATGGAACAGACTGAAGCCATCATTCATGGCTTAGAAGCTTCTAGTTAACTGTGATACATTTAACAAGAGAATACATCACTCATTTTATAGTGTAACTGTGGCCACAATAAACGGTGGAAGAGGAATATCAAGTACTTGCTTCAGGTTTTGGTTCATGTTGGCTTTTCAGGGAGGCTTTCCACACCAACCCCAGCTAACCACCTTCCTCCCCCCTTTTTCTCCCCTCTCCCCTCCTCCTCTCCCCTCCCCTCTTTTCCTCCATCTCCTCTGAGATTAGTCAGTGCCATCTGTTTTTTTTTTAAGGGTTATTGTTATCAGTTTTAATATTTCTATTTCATGAGTTGCGACCCACCCAGAGTAGTGCTGTGACACTAATGGGAGCAGGATACAAATTGAATAAATAATTAAATATAAATATAAATGTTGTGCCTTGTGCTTGTATATCTGTTGTGTACATTTGAGTGACAGCAAGAACAGGTATCCTATTGCTGAGATTACATATGTGTTGTCTTACTATTCAACAATTGATTCACTAGATCTCTTAGCTGGGACTAGAAATACGATATTTTCTGAGGTAAATGGGAAGAGATTGTATTTTTCACCAGAGACTTACAGCATTCTGGTATTTCTTTTTAAAATAACGAACATTAACCGTGTTAGATTTTTTCTTGAGAGACTGACTAGTAATTTTTTAATGAGAATGGTAGCTGATTACTTTTGTACTTTGAGGCTGCAACTGTAACTAATTCCTTTTGAAAGAACTTGGAGAACATTGCCCTCATCTTCACATAATATACTGAAATATCTTTTCAAAAGAGACTGACAAGGTACCTATTAAGTGTCTGTTGGTCTCTATTCAGCAAACCACTAATTTAAGGTGAGTTGATATAACTGACTTTAATGGAAGAAATAAGCTGAAGAAAATGTTTCCTTTGCTTTTGTGGAAGAATGGGCAAAACAAGGAGAACAAGTAGAAATGAGTAAGGGAAGAAAATTATTGTTCCTGACCTCTTGGACTCCCCATTGCTGGAAATACATGGAGGCAGCTGATTTATTATAATTTGGAGCACCATTGAGCTGCTAATGTACCTTTTTCCTGATGATTAGGCCAGATGTCACACAGCACTTCTTGCCCTTGAGTAGCTGGCTTAGTTTCAAAATCATAATTCTGTACAACTATCTACCAACTATTGCATATATTTAATTTATTAGGAGCAGTTCAATACATTATCTCAATATTCCTTATATCAACTCGAAAGGTAGACCAAAATCTTATATTCTCATAGCCAAAATCCTCTTGTGCAGGTAAATGGTGTAACTTGCAGATGCTTCTAATGGACCATTAAAGAGTTTCTGCCTGGATTTTGCCATACATGTCAATGCACCAGACTGGTGCATGGTAGAAGATCCAAGGGGGACTGGAATGACCTATTTTGCCACAGACCATTTTTGCAGCTCTCCCCTTAATCCATCCTAATTTCCCTTATAACCATCTTACCTAGAACCGAGAATAGTATTGATGCAATTGGAGTAGTATATATATATACTTGAATTGTTATGTTAGAAGATGTTTTGGGAGATTGTTGGAAAACTCCATGTTTAGGAGAAAAATGTTTTCAAGCAGGTACCTGTGTTAGTCTGTTGCAACAAAAACAGTATTTTTAGGATTAAAAAGTATAATTTCAAATAAACCACTTGTTTAGCAGAGTCCAGTTTTGGGAGAAGGTATAAGAGAACAAAAACTTGACCATGACCACTAATCTTTTTTCTCTCTGAGACATCTGTACTGTATTCCAAAGAAACACCAAGCCAGATATATAACTCACTGAGCTATCCAGCCAGCACTTAAAATGTGAGAAGAAAAACCTGACTGTGATCATTAATCCTGATTTCTCTGAAACATCTGCACTTTATTTTAAGGAAGCACCATTCCTATACACCATGAAACAACAGTCTGTAGTAGATTGTCATCTCACAGTTATTTTCCTTTCCATGTCCATTTATATTAATCTAAACCATCCCTATAGGGTTACCAGCTTCCTGTTCTTGAACTTTTAGGTCCATGATAACACATTCTTGGTATAAAATGTTTCTCCCCTTCCTTTAGTTTACAGTTTTGCAGTTCAAACCAAATGTAGAGTAAGTTGGACATTAACTTAAAAGTATATACATGCTGGGGGGCAGGACTAGCTTCAGAAAGCATACATGCATTGTAATAGTGCTGAGATGACCAAACTGTCAAAAGGAAATGGCAGCCAAGGTGCTCTTAACAGTGTAGATCAATATGATGTGAATTTCTGAGGTGAATAATTTGTGAAGTAACTGTTTCTGACATTGCCTATAGAAGGCGGAGAAAGAAGAGAAGCCATTTATGAGTTCATGCAGTGAAAAGATGAGCCCTTTACTGGATACAATATAAGTCTTTCAGTGATGGATTTTCATAGAAACATAGAATAGTGGATTTGGAAGGGACCCTGTGGTTTTAATTTATAAAGCACTCCATGGTTTGGGACCTCATTACCTGTCAGAGCACCTTTCCCCAAGAATATTGACCTGTGTCACCAGATTCCCACAGGCCATGCTCCTATGAATTGCCACACTGAGGGAGGCCAGAAAGACTTCCACCAGAAATTGGGCCTTCTTGGTTGTGGCACCATCCCTATGGAATGGGCTTCCAATTGAGCTGTGCATGGCCTCCTCTCTCTCAAACTTCAAGCTGTTCAGGGCATCCTTTCATGATGACCTTTGAGTAGACCTTTGGTCTAGATGGGCGGGATAGAAATCCAATAAATAAATAAATAAATAAATAAATAAATAACTGCCAAATTGTGTTTGCCCACCCATCTACTGCTTGATCTGATTTACTTTATTATAATTACTTTATTATTGCTACATTACATTATTTGCATTGTTAACCACCCTGAGTAGTGCTTTTTTTAAAGAATATATTTATTTAAGAAATTAAAAATAACATAAATAAACTCCCTGCCAATGTAGAAAGTCCACAGCTGAATGAACCCTGGCAGATGGCTATTCAACTTCTCTTCAATTTCTCCAGTGAAGGAGTATCCATCACTCTCCCAGGGAGTGGATTTTGCTGTAAAATCCTTCTTGCTTTCCTACTGTCATGGACATTTAATGTCATCAGTTTTTCATCTGATTGTTTAGATACGAACCAAATTACACTAGATGGATCATAAATTTGGACCACCATGACAAATATGTATTTATAATTATTCAAAAGGAGCTAATTTGCGTTGCTTTTCTAATTCTCTGCAGAGATCCCATGGTTTAATATATGGTTGGTTTAAAAAAGAAAAAGTTTCAGCTCTAAAAGTTGCAATAAATTGTTCTTAGTGTGCAAGTTTTACTACTTACTATAGTTTTAAACTGCAATATATCATTTGGAATTGTAATAGATAATTAATTTAAAAATCAGTTGTTGTCCACAGTTTGTGATACAATTAAATGAAATACAATCAGCAGAATTCTTTTTCCAATACTTCTACAGCTAATAACCTTCCCTCTATGCAGGAAAGGTTTCTGCCTAGGGGTTTCAACCTGTGCTCTGCCCCTCCTCCACTGACTTTAACTTCATGCCGACACTACAAACAAATGTGCACATATCTTAGCAGGACTTTTGAACATGTTCCTAAGAAGGCCACTCATTTGTGGTCACAAGGACTTAGAAACTGACCCGCCAATGGAGGCAGTTTTAGCTACCAAGCTATGCAAAAAAGCTAGGGGGATTATTGGTTATTTGGTTATCTTTTCATTTTGTGTAGCAGAACAACAACTTTGTCACCATTCTTAGGAGAACTAGTAAGCAAGTACAGCAATGGTAGAACCTTGAGTTTCCTACTGTCATGAAGAATGAATAGAGAAAATGGCTGTTTGTTTCTGATGAATGTAGATAGAAGAATGTGTAACTAAATGACATAAGTGAGTATTTTTGTTGTTGTTTAGTCGTTAAGTCGTGTCCGACTCTTTGTGACACCATGGACCAGAGCACGCCAGGCCCTCCTGTCTTCCACTGCCTCCTGGAGTTGGGTCAAATTCATGTTGGTAGCTTCGATGACACTGTCCAACCATCTCGTCCTCTGTCGTCCCCTTCTCCTCTTGCCTTCACACTTTCCCAACGTCAGGGTCTTTTCCAGGGAGTCTTCTCTTCTCATGAGATGGTCAAAGTATTGGAGCCTCAGCTTCAGGATCTGTCCTTCCAGTGAGCAGTTAGACTGTTATCAACCCCAGCAGGTATATGCAATGGTGAGGAGCTGAAACAGAGTTTGGAGTGCCACACTTTGATTGTCCCTGTCATAGACAGTCACCAGCTTTTGTTCTGAAATCTCTACAAAGCCCTGAAGCTCTACTAGTTGTATGAGTAGAATTCCAGAAGAAATTAAAGGAAAAGTGGACCTTTCCGAACGTCAGCATAGTCAGCAAAGCATTGGTGGGCAGATATACAGCTTTTTTTTCCCATGCTTAATTTAAAGCATCCCCCCCCCCCCCCGAATCAAGTCAGTGGCACAAAATCAAGAAGTACTGGTAGCTATGTTGACAGAAATATATAAAACTATGCATTGTATAATTTTCTTTTTCTGTCCTATTATTAAGACATAGATCATTCAATGAGGACATGAAGGATCAGAAACGCAGAGTAGTTAAAAAGGAGCAGAGAGAGAGAGAGAGAGAGAGAGAGAGAGAGAGAGAGAGAGAGACTTCCAGTGCTGTAGCAGGTACGGGGAACTCGTGGAACTCAGGGTTTTTTCCCAGTAACTCAGACTCAACTCGTGACTCAAAATTCACCCACCCTTCCCTTTTTCTGGAGGGGAAAAACTTGTTTTTAATAGGAACTCGGACTTGG
This sequence comes from Intellagama lesueurii, assembly GCA_037013535.1. NCBI lineage: Eukaryota > Metazoa > Chordata > Lepidosauria > Squamata > Agamidae > Intellagama > Intellagama lesueurii. The sequence continues at coordinate 162,628,661 of JBAJHW010000005.1, forward strand.
GGCTTGGAGCTTGGAACTTGGTACCAAAGACTTGAACTTGGGATTCAGGCCTAAAGACTTGCCAACATTCCTGTGCTGTGGGGGAGCCAGGGCTCATGGGGTCAATATATCAGGACTTTCTGACATTACTTGCCACCCCTCAGACTATTCTATTCCTTCTAAGGTGAGCTGCAATTCTCACAGTGGCTATAGGAAAGATGGATTTTGCCAGGAGCAGTATGCTGTTTCCAGCTATCCTTGTTGCAATGCAAAATATTTGATGGTGGTTCAGTCTCAAATGGACAGTTAAGAGCCTTTCATGGCAGAAGAGCTATTTCATTTCCAAAGATCTGCTTCTCATAGGTTGATATGCACTCATACAGATTACTGTATTTTTAGACTCTTCTTATGCAGGGAGGAAGAATATAGCTATGGAGACTGTCATGATGAGCAGCCATCCTTCAAAATGTACCACTATACCATGGCTGCCTTCTTTGGCTTTTGCCTTCTGCTCTTCAACAGAAGGATTAATTTATTTCACACTTATTACAAAAGCTCAATCATTATGCAGTGAGACAGCCAAGCTTCTGTTAGAAAAATAGCCATATTGCATGCACTAACACTGGGCATCAGTGGGAGGGGATTGACAGCCTAAAGTGATTGTTCTTTGACACTAATTTGATTGGTAAAGATTTCCCATCTCTGGCACTGAGGTCAGCCACTTCTTCCTATTTACTGGGAATTCTTCTTGTTTCGTCGATTGCCTTTTTCTTCCCTGATGTCCATTAAAGAAGCAACCATGCAGGGACATCTGCATACTGGAAATTCAATTTTTACCTTCCTCCCTTTCTAACTATAACTACAGATGATAACTGTGAATAAACTTACTTTTTCTCACCAACGATGCATTTAGAGTGATTTTTTATTACAGAATTGGCTAGATTTGTGTGTTAAGGGAGGGCTAGTGAGACTGGGCTACGTTGTTTGTTTGTTTGTTTGTTTGTTTGTTTCTTGTGTTGTGTTCTGCTAACAAAAGGAATAACCAAATCCATAATATAAAATCCTAGTTTCCCTATTTGTTTGTTTGTTTGTTTGCTTGCTTATTTATTTATTTATAGAGCTTATAGACCACTGAGCTTAATGAGAACACTACTTAGGGAAGTGGACATAATTAGGCAAAACATACAACTAAAATAATAAAAAATCAAAATCCATGACACCACAAACTAAAACAGCAAAGGTGACCTAAGATGGACACCTGATAACTTAAATCAAACCACGTTACACAAACCATAACATAATAAACAAAATATACAGTAGTATAATAAAAATAATCTAATGCAACAATAATGTATGGGTCTCAGAAATTAGAAATTAGCCTAAAATGTTAAGATCAAGATTACCAATGCATGGATCAAGGTCTTCAGAGATCGCTCATTCAGATAGGAGTGCAACTAGGCAATCTGCCTGAGATGAAAGAAGGCAGTCTTGATCATAGCCTAAACTTGGTGTTCAAAAGACAATGCCAGATCCAGAATAATGCTGGATTGCAAACCCAGTCTTTTAGGGGGAGTGTACCCCCATCCAGCTTATTCTCTAACCTATCAGGGCACCATCACTCCACTGCAACAAGATTTCTGTCTTGTCCAGGTTCAATGTCAACATCTCGTGCAGTCCATTATTGACCCTGTAGTAAGGAGCTACATCAGCATCCACTGAAGACATAGTGAGCAAGAGATAGAGCTGCATGTCCTCAAGATATCACCATGAAGAATTTACACCTCTTCAGCTGCCAGGACCAACTGTGGACCAAACAATACTTTACAAATATCTTTTCATTGGAAATAGAAACTAGGATGGTATTCTGTGGGTAAGATTAGGTCAGATGTTATTGACAGAGCAATCATACTTTTAAACAAATCCTGTGCTTACCTCTTAATAGCCAATCACAGGAGAAAGCAAGTTAATCAGGCATGTGTGTGTGTGTGTGTCAACACATCCCATGTCAATAGAAGCATGTATTAATCCTGCATTAACAGCCTTAAGATCTTTAGAGAAAAGAGGTGATAGAAATAGATACATTGTCATATGCTGCAATGACTGGGATAGAATGGCCTATAAATTAAAACAAATATCTGCTGATGAGACAATAACATTTTAAGAAATGAACCAATTAATAAAATAGTCACTCTGTTGAAAAAGATATTGGGCAATGTGCCATGAGCACATAGCAAATAATTAAAAATGTAGAAGCAATTTATCAGTAGTACAACTCAGAAAAGGAGGCTTCAAAGTTAAAGAAGCAGATTTGTTTTATACTTTCTTCTGCTGGTACATGCAGTCAACCTGAAAAAGAAAAAAAATGAAGACTGAAAGCTAATGGACTAGAGCAAGCATTAGAGCTGAATGGATGGAGCACCTGCTATCCCTGTAGATTGTACAACCAATAGGCGGTACTCAAGTGTTTAGTAGGGCTAATGCTGAAGCTCTACCAATATAGTAAAAGCAGCAGGAAGTCTATCAGCTGGAAGTTCATAGCAAAATACAGCAAAAATAGCTACCATGGAAATGAAATGGCCAGCTTCCAGGACAAACAAAGGATGCTAGAAAATGAAAAACTATGAAAAGTGGAGACAAAGCAACAACAGCTCCAGAAGGGAGCCCATTGCTGTATCAGACAATACTCAAAACAGCATGAAAAGATGCAGATGGCCCCTGAAGAAATTAAAGGATTTCCAAACACACAACGTTTCCAGAGTCTAAGAAATACACCACACCCCTTAGCAAGGTAAGTAGAGCTTGCATGCCAAAAATATTATTGGTAACCTAATCATTGTCTTTACCTGTAGTGTTGTATTTAAGCACTAGAAGATATAAATGAGGATGGAATGCTGACATCCATACATGTCAATATAGAGCATTCTGCTCTGGTGTCCTTTTCAACAAATTTCTATCTTCTAGATTTTTCAACAGAACAAATTCCAGACATCTCACTTAATGACAGACCTGCAGCTTCAGCTGCATTCTTACCTAAGAAGACAGTTCAAGAACCCCAGGTGTACAAAAATCAACACAACCCATGTCAAGAGAAGCATGTATTAATTCTGATTTAATAGCAGTTCCAATTGTCGTGTTGACATCTCTGCCAAACAAGAGCACAAGATCTAATATGGGCCTTCCATTTTGTGCTTCTTCTGCCCATTCATATCATCTGCTCTGTAAAAAGGATGGAGAATCTTACAGGCTCATTTTCATTACATTTCTCAAAATCTCACAAGCAGGCTTGTCCTAAACCTGCAAGACTCTTTATTTCCCATAGGTGAATTTGTGCATATATTTTCCACGTTTTCACAACATTTATTTAAAGGGCATACAGACTGATGCCCGCCCTGGCCCTGTACTGTTTTGGGGATTGTTGTTGTTGTTTAGTCGTTAAGTCGTGTCCGACTCTTTGTGACCCCATGGACCAGAGCACGCCAGGCCCTCCTGTCTTCCACTGCCTCCCGGAGTTGGGTCAAATTCATGTTGGTAGCTTCAATGACACTGTCCAACCATCTCGTCCTCTGTCGTCCCCTTCTTCTCTTCCCTTTACACTTTCCCAGCATCAGGGTCTTTTCCAGGGAGTCTTCTCTTCTCATGAGATGGCCAAAGTATTGGAGCCTCAGCTTCAGAATCTGTCCTTCCAGTGAGCACTCAGGGTTGATTTCCTTCAGAATGGATAGGTTTGATCTCCTTGCAGTCCAGGGGACTCTCAAGAGTCTCCTCCAGCACCACAATTCAAAAGCATCAATTCTTTGGCGGTCAGCCTTCTTTATGGTCCAGCTCTCACTTCCATACATCGCTACTGGAAAAACCATAGCTTTGACTATGTGGATCTTTATCGGCAAGGTGATGTCTCTGCTTTTTAAGATGCTGTCTAGGTTTGTCATCGCTTTCCTCCCAAGAAGCAGGCGTCTTTTAATTTTGTGGCTGCTGTCACCATCTGCAGTGATCATGGAGCCCAAGAAGGTAAAATCTGTCACTGCCTCCATATCTTCCCCTTCTATTTCCCAGGAGGTGATGGGGCCAGTGGCCATGATCTTAGTTTTTTTGATGTTGAGCTTCAGACCATTTTTCGCGCTCTCCTCTTTCACCCTCATTAAAAGGTTCTTTAATTCCTCCTCACTTTCTGCCATCAGAGTGGTATCATCTGCATATCTGAGGTTGTTGATATTTCTTCCAGCAATCTTAATTCCGGCTTGGGATTCATCCAGTCCAGCCTTTCGCATGATGTGTTCTGCATATAAGTTAAATAAGCAGGGAGACAATATACAGCCTTGTCGTACTCCTTTCCCAATTTTGAACCAATCAGTTGTTCCATATCCAGTTCTAACTGTTGCTTCCTGTCCCACGTATAGATTTCTCAGGAGATAGATAAGGTGGTCAGGCACTCCCATTTCTTTAAGAACTTGCCATAGTTTGTTGTGGTCCACACAGTCAAAGGCTTTTGCGTAGTCAATGAAGCAGAAGTAGAGTTTTTCTGGAACTCTCTGGCTTTCTCCATAATCCAGTGCATGTTAGCAATTTGGTCTCTAGTTCCTCTGCCCCTTCGAAATCCAGCTTGTACTTCTGGGAGTTCTCGGTCCACATACTGCTGAAGCCTACCTTGTAGGATCTTGAGCATAACCTTGCTAGCGTGTGAAATGAGTGCAATTGTATGGTAGTTGGAGCATTCTTTGGCACTGCCCTTCTTTGGGATTGGGATGTAGACTGATCTTTTCCAATCCTCTGGCCACTGCTGAGTTTTCCAAACTTGTTGGCATATTGAGTGTAGCACCTTAGTTTTGGGGATACACTGACCCAAACCTTGTCCAGGTTCATGACAGTATTTGTCCATTTCTGGTTCTCCAAGAGAAGGGGGGATAACATTCCTGCAAGTATGAAAAACATAAATAGGAAAAATCCAGGATGTAGACTGAATAAAATAGGCAGGATAGAAAGGCACCAGGGGCATTTGCCCACCCAATCCAGGAATAAAGACGCAAGACAACAGTATTGGTTCAAAATACGGGCCACACTTTATTAATTATTCATCAAATTGTATTTGCCCTCCTTGGCCAAAGAAAGGGGGGCCTGCTGTAGTGCGAAAACAGGTGAAAAGATAGGGGTCTCCAAATACCCCTTGCTTGATCAATGGGCGAGTCCCAGACCTCAGGTTCCAGCGGTCTAAAAGACTGCTGAAACCCGGCAGGCCGCTATTAAACACCCCCAGACCTCAAGCCATCTTTATTTGATGACTGTCGGTCCGGAAGTGGCCCAGCGCATCTTTCCGCACCGGCCCTGTAATCGCACGATTCCCAAAGCCGGGAGGTCGGATGCGCTGTTGGCTTACCTGATCTTACAATTGGGACACACCAAAATTACCTGTTTTCCACACTACCCGCCACTGCATAGGGACTAGCCATAGCTATGTCCCATGCCCGCCACAGAGCCCACCTAGCTCGGCTAGCAGGCCCCCTTTGATATCATTCAAAAAGATATCCAAGCCCGCATCAGACAGGTGGACACCGTCATGCCTAAACAATTCGGCATTGCTCAATTGGATCCTGGGGTGACAAATCACCGATCCAAAGCTGCCAGAGCAGACCCCTCTACAAACCTCCCTATTAATGCCCTGTCGGGCCTTGTTGACAGCAACAACACTCCGGGCGCCTCTCCAGGCTAGCCGCGGAATGATTGTGGACCAGACAATTCGCATCAGCGGGAACTTGGTCTGCAACCATTTAAGGTCTCTCAAAATGTCCAAAATCAGTGCTTTTCCCGGTACTCCGGGTAAATCATTGCCTCCTAAATGGATTACTAAGACATCAGGTGGGGACTGGTGAAACGTCGTCATCCTTCCAAGCTGGATCCAGTGTAAGCCACGCACGCCTCTCCAAGACACGTGAGCATGGGCACCAAGCCCCAAGTCAGTCCCCAAATAGGACTTGGCAGCATAACGTGCTGCCCAATGCACAAAGCTGTGGCCGACGATCAACACGTGCTTCCGGCTTCCAGTCCCCAAATCACCTGCAATGACAAAACAAAACAACTTCCCCTACACATTAGGCAAGGCTCTGATGTACCTTCGGTAACTGCCCGAAGACCATCGGCCCAACTTTTTGATTTGATCAGTGCCATACCCGAGGGCTGCTGCTGTGGATGCTGCTCCTATCCTAAACGAATGTGTCCCAAATCTCATGCCCTTGACCCCTACTCTATCCAAAGCCAAATCTGTGAGTTTCCAAAATTGAAACTTCGTCAATGGAGACCTATCAGCATGTTGCAAAAAATAACCAGGCTCCTGGCCTCTACATGCCAGGAAAGCCTGGGTAGCCTTGACAGGGCAAATAGGCTTAATACCACATTGCCCCAGGATCAATAACTGCCCTTTACCCTTCTGGTCAGCCTTTGATCTTCTGATTGTAATCTTTAGGCTGCCATCCTGAATAAAAACGTCACTCAGCTGTAATGCATATCTGGAGGTGTCCGCCTTTCCCTTAGCCACTAACTCACTAACCCGAAGGGCACCAAAAAAGGCTATCAAAGCCGCTGCCTTAAATAACGCCACTTCGTATTGGTCCCTGCACCATTTTTCCCATTGATCACATATTTTTTCAAGAAGGAGCGGGGAGATGGGTGTCCTGGAATCATACACCCTTCCCCTCTCCTTGGACCACCCTTCCAGCATTTTCTTAATCCTATAATCGCCAGTACCATCTGCATGGCCATTAATCTTAGCATAAAAGGCCAGTGCCGACAGTTTACCCTGAATAGTACTTGGCGCAAGCCCCTTCCTATGTAGAAAAACCATAAACTGTTGTAAGTGGTCTACAGGAGCTGGCCATAATTGCTCTAGTGCCATAGAATCCCTAAACTGCTTAAACTCGCCTGCTGTAATCAGATAACCCTTCTTGGTTCTGGGAGCCAATGCCATACCTATAGCTCTTGATGCTTCTTCACGCCAATCTGCCAGACCTCCGATGGAAGAACTTCTGGCAATTCTCTGGCTTCTGGGGCTAGCTCCCTGAACCGATCGATCTGTTGGCGTGAAAGAGCATCAGCGATCCTATTATCAATACCTGGGACGTGCCGGGCATGCACCAATACATTAAATTGCAATGCCCTTAGAGTAAAAGCTCTAACCAGCTCCATGACCCTATCTGAGTGTGATGATAGGTTGTTTATGATGTAGACAACCGCTTGGTTGTCACACCAAAAACGAACCACGGCATTGGACCATTCTTCGGCCCAAATCCAAAGAGCCCCCACTATCGGAAAAAATTCTAAAAATGTTAAATCCCTCGTGATGCCCTCTCTGTGCCATTCGTCCGGCCATGTGCCGGCACACCATCGACCATGGAAATAAAAACCAAATCCCCATGACCCAGCAGCATCAGAATGCACTTGGAAGTCAGCTCTCAAATTGAGCTCGGATCTCCAAAATGAGACCCCATTAAATTCTTCCAAAAATTGTTTCCAAACAATCAAGTCCTCTCTCATACCCTTGGTTACCCTAGTTCTATGCATTGGTCGTTTAAGACCTCTCATGGCAGAACAAAAACGCCGCAGAAAGGCGCGGCCTGGAGCTACCACTCTACACGCAAAGTTTAAATGCCCCACTAATTCTTGTAACTCCTTGAGAGTCACTTTTTTCTTCCCAAATAACTCACTGACTCTAACTCTAAGGTCCTCCAATTTATTGTGGGGCAATTTTGAAGTTTGCTGCATGGTGTCCAGCTCAATCCCGAGAAAAGTGAGGGACGTGGCCGGTCCCTCCGTTTTCTCCTCCGCGAGAGGTAAGCCAAGCTCCCTCGCCAAAGATTGGAATTCCTCTAATATCATCCTACACTTCCCAGAATTCCCTTCACCACAAAAAAGAAAATCATCAAGGTAATGAGCTGTCGAATTGCAGCGCACCCTTTGTCTGATTTTCCACTCAATAAAGGTGCTAAACTTTTCAAAGGCAGCACATGAGATCGAGCAGCCCATGGGTAGAGCCCTGTCCATGTAGTACGAACCCTGGAACTGAAAACCTAATAGATTGAAATCAAGGGGGTGAACTGGCAAAATCCGAAACGCTGATTGGACATCACATTTCGCCAGCTCAGCCCCTACCCCGCAGGCCCTTACCATATTAACCGCCTCATCAAATGAGGTGTATCGTACTGTGCACAATTCCGAAGGGATGGCATCGTTAACCGACTCCCCCTCCGGAAAGGATAAGTGGTGAATCAATCGAAATTCACCCGGGGCCTTTTTGGGCACTACTCCTAAAGGGGAAACTCTCAAATTCACTACAGGAGGCCCAGGAAAAGGTCCTAGGACCCTTCCTTCCTCCACCTCCTTACCAATCTTTCTTTGAACAATGCCCTCCATGCCAATTACTGATCGGAGGTTTTTTGCCATGAACGCAAAACGATCCCCTAACGCAGGGATCCTAAAACCATAACGAAAACCCTGAACTAAATAACGTGCATCGCCCCTTCGTGGGTACATCCGTACCCACGCCTCCAACACCTCAACCTTGATTGGGGTGGGTCCCCTTAGCAGAGGGACCACTACCCCCTTCGGGCTTTTTCCCACCTCCTGCTCCCTTGGTCGGGCGTTGCCCACCAGATTTGAAGCAAGATGAGTTAGGGTGCCTGCCTCCACATGTGATACACTCATGTCTAAATCTACATGGGTATCTAGAGCATGACCCTTTGTAATTATAATCGTAGCAGGGTAGACGGGGTTGAACCGCCTGCCCCGCTCCAGGGCGGGATGTAGGAGTGCCAGCTGATCTTTTATTCAGATGGCCACAGTCAAACCTATCTCCTGCCATAGGCCTAGCCGGTGTCATGTACTGCAGCCATAACCCCGGCTGAGGCTCATCCCAACGCAAATGGGGATGAATGGCACTCCTCATACGAAAGGCTTGGTCATAAAGGAGCCAAGCCTGCCCCGCAAAATCAGTGTATGCTCTGCAAATTATGTCGAAGTATTGCAATAAAGCTGAAGCCTTCCACGGTTGAACCTTCACTAATACCCCGGCATAAATTATAAAGCCTGGAACCCAATTGGTCCAATTCCTTTCCGGTTTCTTACGTCTAAGCTTCTCCTTTTCCTTCTCATTGTCTTTATCAATTTCCTTGATGTCCAATTCTCGATTCAGAAGATCAAAGAAGTCCACAAATTCTCCCCTCCAAATTTTTTCCTTTGTGGCCGGGGTCAAATGATCTCCCACAGGAGTAGAATAGTCCGCGTAAGGCAAAGCCGTCAAGGGGACAGTATTAAACCCTGTGTTGGGTACTGACGGGTGCTGTGAAACACAGCTGCCAACTCCGCACCCTGATGTACTGGCTGAGGGAGTGGTAGCATGTTGCATACCCCACCCACAACATTGCGCATTGGCAGAGGGCCATGCCATACCGTGTCCTCCCATGGGCGGAGCATTGTAAGGTGTGTGGGCCCTGTGACAGCAAGGAGAGCTTCCTGCCCATGGCCAGGCAGAGGAAGGTGCTGGAGTACTGTGTGAATTGGGCGACTCACCAGATGACCCTACCGGTGTCTTGTACACTTCCACCGCTTGAGAAGTGCTAGGGCCAGCCTCCTCCGCCACATTCTGCTCCGTATTCTCAGCCACCAATGCTTCCTGCGTCTCTGTGGTAGCCTTCTCCTGAACCTGTATAGACTCAAGAGCAGCAAAACGGTCCATCAGGTCTTGAGTCAAAGCCTTTAACTCATTCTTTCTGCGGCTCTTAGTGTCCCTACCTGACCGGCGAGGAGATACCTCACGTTGTTGCAATGCCTGCTTTGCCACCCTCTGCCCTTCTAAGACTACCATTTTTTCTTGTAACACTTTCAGCATTGACCATGATTCATCCTCAGAGGATGACTGCTGTGGTGACACTTGTGGTACAGGTCTCTTTTTCGCCGGGGTTTTGCCTTTACGCCCCTTCTTTGAAGCCATTCTGACCCTAATTGGTCTCCCTTACCTGTTCAACTAAACTAACACCCTGAAACTGTTCACCAATAAATGTCACCCCACAACGCTTCGTCCTTGTCCCAATCTAATAGTAATAACACTCTGAAATATAATTAAACCTCAATATCTAATGATCAATCAATTATTACCACCAATTAACTGTAGGCCAATATATGTATCCAAATTAATTTAACCATTCAATTATTCCTTATTAATTTATATAAAACACAAATACTCTCATGTATTTATTTGTATATATGAATATTGTTATTACTATTATTATTATACTATAGAACTTGTAAATCTAGCCTTTCAATTAATTCTATCATCCAAATACTTATAAATTTATTCCTATATTAACTCCCAATTGATTTTCTTATAACTATAACTTTAATCAGTAAATTCACTAGCCTATATATAATTTTATTCCTGCAATCACTCTGTGAGGCAATTCATTCACTGCAATACATTAATTACTACTATAACTGTAAAGCCACTATTATATTATATTCGAACAATTACTTTGACATCAAATCAATACAGACAATACCAATAATATTATTGCTAGCAATCAATAATAATCAATTCATTCAATTACACCCCCACCTATATTTTTAACAAAACAACTAAAGATCAATAGACTTGAAAAGGAAACAATCAATTACAACCAGATTCAAGATGGCGGGCACTAGAAAAGGGGCGCGAAAATTAGAAATATAAAATGGAGTCCCGCACTCAAAACCCAGTCCAATTCGACAGAACTCAACAGAACCCCACAGCCCAATTCAAAAGCCTACTTTAACCCAATCCAACTTCAGCAGAATACCCTTCAAAAACACCTCTCCATTCTCTGATCAAACGAACTGGCCGCTCGTCTCCCTGACGGGCGCCAGGCACGCCGCCGCCTCCCCCTCTTTTCCCTCAATGGGCACCAAATAAATCACAATTATAGGAGGCTAAAGAACAACAAATTAAACTATAACCCGGGAAGGGAGCCCTTGGCAACAAGCAAAACAAAAGCAGAGCCACTAAAACCTGAATAAATTAATCTCCCTGACAGCAGAGCCGCAGCGTTTGGGAAATGCCCCACCGCTTCTCGCTGCACTCTCCCTTCAAGGCAAAGAAATGTTTTAAAACAACTAACAGTCCCACTAAAATGAAGCAGTACTTATAAAGGGAGTAAAATAAATCAAGATCAGGGGGACGAGAGTCATACACAAACCCAAAGGAAGGGGCGAAAGCCACCTTCCCTACAGCGATCCCGTCACAGAGTTCAAATGGAGCTAATGATGACCACCAGAGGAGGGATCGTAAGCTGCCCTCCTGTCAGCAAACACAACCGATGCCTCCTCCTTTGATCAGACTCCGCTCTTTCCTAAGCCCAAAGAGAAAGGAGAGAGCGAACAAACGGAGAGCGCTCTTTTATACTCGCGCTCTCCTGCCCACGCCACTAGCGTTCCCCTCTCAAAATTGTGTCCTCCTGGCTGGTGGGCAAAACGCCAGCTACATTGTGCCAGGTCGGCAAGCCAACCGTTCAACGGCTGGAATCTTTGCAAAGCTAATACTATTTTCATTTTTTCCCCTTCTTTTTTCCAGGTACCAGGAGAAACCTTCCTTAGAAAAGAAGTGAGTGCCTATTGACCCTTCTTGGAAGTGCAAAACAGGGAGCCTGAACTTCTACACTTTCGGACTTTCTCTCCCCACCTTCTTGTTCTCTGTATCTGAAATTAATGATGCTGTAGCCACAGACTTTGATGATTTAATCACTGACTTTGCAACAGGAAAAGAAAAGAAGGTTCATATTCTTTTCTTTTGTTGCCACTAATTCAGCATCTTCCTTAATTTTTAGTTCTTTTCCCCCATTTCTAATGGAGACACATGAATGCAAGAGGGGTTTTGTGGGGTTGCTGCTTCACTCTGCCAATGTCTCTGGATTCTTTGCTCTGCCCTGTAGTCACCCCAGAAAAGCAGAAATATTTCTGATTTCTTTTGCGTTTATTCATTTGTGTGAAGATAGCACCCATCCCTCAGATGCATTTTTCATGCTTTTAAAATGCTGTTTGCATACCTGTATGCATTTCCCCTTTTACTGTCAACATTTTTTAAATTATGCATTTTATTTTTCAGATTTAGTTGTGATATTGTGTACCTTTTGCTAGCCAAAATGCATTGCAATACTCAGAAACATACTATCTCCCCTCTTAGATCTTAGAAAGTACAAATTCTGTATCTGTATCCAGAAATGTGTAGCTCATTTATTTTACTTCCCTTTTCTGCAACATTCTCATTTTCAAAAAGGAGGTGGAAAGGGAAATACTATAGGTGTGTTCGTATCTTGCTAGGATCTCAGCAAAATGGTATTTTTCATCCATTCAGTTTCTTCTCTAATGTAGAGTATGTTGGAGTTTTTTTGCAAACTCTCATGCTGCCTCTAAAACATATGGCTGAAATGGACCTTTCTGGGATGGGGTGACTGTCAATCTATCCAGCACTAATTAATCATTCCTTTCTTGCCTCTTAATTCAAAGAGAGTCATGCTTCTCTGCTAAAAGCCCCCCCCCCTTTGTCTGTTGGAGTCAGTCAGTCTATTGAAAGCAGGTCTTTGGTTGAGGCCTGTTGCTGCAGGCAGCCATGTTTTGCTGGTTTGCTGTTTGATCTGTTCATCTCTGTAAGTAAATGAAATATTTTATTCTTTCTCCAATTAATGTCTTAGAGTATGTTATTGAGACTGTAAGTGCCACTTGATGAATAAAAAAGGGTGGACTACTCTGGGGAACCTCAAACTAATTCTGCTCTGTGAATCCCTGCACTTCTAGCTACACAGCTAGAGGAATTTAACCAGAAATTTGTAACTCTGCAACAGAATGAACAAGTAAAGGAAAGACTTACTAAACTATTTGTACCTTGGTTATCTTTTAAACTTTTTCTATCAGAAAATTTTAACAAGGTGAAAGGACCTGCAACTGGGAGACTAATGCAAAGATTATAACTTAGGTATACTCTGTTCTTCTCACTTCCTAAATGTTCTAACACAATTCTCAGCTCATTACATTGATCACATCATGTATATTTTGAGGGGGATGTTTATTTATTTACTTAAAACATTCATAGCTTGTTTCCTCTACAAACCTAAGGGAGCTAAATATATAAAATAATTAAACAATTTTAAAAACAGTTTAGCAGCAATAAATGAAATAAAGCATCCATAAAATACAAACAGAGCTTACAGACAGAGGGCTAATACCATTTACAATTAAAGTGAATTATGCAGCTATTATTTCTTTTATACCTAATAGGTTTTTTTCTAGTGAATAAAGTTGGAAGAAACAATGGAGAAATCCAAGACAGCTGCAAATTGAAGATATTATTATCTCAATCTCCTGTAATTAATTATGTGCTGTCAAGTCAATTCTGACTTATGGCAACTCTTTCCAGGGTTTTCTAGGCATACAGTATCAGCAGCAATTTAGCATTTCCTTCTTCTGGGGTTGCTCCAATACTGTGAAGCTTGTCCAAAGATACACAGGCTGATTCTTCTCATAGGATGCACAGTGGGGAATTGAACTCCCAAACTTTGGCTCTGCATCCAAGTACCCAACTCACTGACCAATCCACCCAGCTAATAATTACATGCCATCAAGTTGATTATGATTAATAGCACCCCTTTCCAGGGTTTTCTATGTATAGAGTGATCAGTAGTGGTTTACTAGTACCTTCTTTTGGGGACACTCTTGGACCATGTAGCTTGCCCAAGGCTATACAGGCTGGCTCTTCTCCTACAAGGCATCATGGGGAATTGAACTCCCAAATCCGTGGCTCTAAGCACTCTGTCTCACTGAGTGGCCACATTGTATGCAATGTGGCCATACAATTACATACTTCATCTGGAAGTGTCCTAAAACAGCAGAGATGTGTTTTGTTTTGTTTTTTGAAAAAACGTACAGTCCTCAAAACTAATGTAACTTTTCCATACATACTAAATTGGGTAAAGGACTTTCTGACAGATAGGTCACAGTCAGTAAGGATGGGATCTCACCATTCTTCTACCTTGGTACTAAGTACAGGAGCTCCCCAGGGCTGTGTGCTAAGTCCCTTCCTCTATTCCCTGTACATGCATGATTGCACCCCACTGTATAACACCAATGCAATTATTAAATTTGTGGACTATACGACAGTGGTGGGGCTCATAAATAAGAACAATGAGTCTGCTTACAGAAAGGAAGTACAAGGGTTGATACTCTGGTGTAAAGAAAATAATCTTACACTTAACATCAAAAAAACTAAAGAACTCATAATTGATTTTAAGGAGGAAGAGAAATGTACATTTACCACTGTACATAAATGGCGAGGAAGTGGAGAGGGTTGGTAGTTTTAAATTTCTGGGCACTTACATCTCAGAGGACCTCTCATGGACTATCAATGCCAAGATGCTAGTGAAGAAGGCACAGAAGAGGCTGTATTTCCTGAGAATGCTCGGGAAGTTAAATTTATCTCAGCATTTACTTCTGTCATACTATCGTAGCACCATTGAGAGTGTCCTAACCTATGGCATTCTTGTATGGTTTGGGAGCAGCTCTGTAGTGGACAAAAAAGCTCTACAGAGAACCATTAAAATTGCCCAGAATATCATCGGGCTCCAGCTATCAACCCTGGATGACATCTTCACATCCCGCTGTCTGAGGAAGTCACACAACATCCTTAGAGACTTTTCCCATCCTGCTTACAACTTCTTTGAACTGTTGCCATCTGGCAGAAGATACAGAACAATTAAGACTCGGATCACACGTTTTCTGAATAGTTTTTATCCCAGAGCTATAATTGCACTTAATAATGAACTTAAAGACCACCAGTAGTGAATAGTTGGACAGTGTTACTTAGCCTGCGGTGCAGATGTTTGTATTCTTAGTGGGGGATTTTTAGTGGGTGGGGAGTGTTTGGGGATTTTTTATGTGTGTGCATGTGGGTCTGGTCTCTGGGTGTCTGTTTGAATTTCGTTGTATGTGTATACTATGTATATTCTTACAATGACAATAAATTTAATAAATAAATTCAAGATGTTTTATTGTCAGAAAGGAAGACAAGTTCATTAGCAAGGTGAACTGCCTTCAGATAAATGTGTAAATATGACCTGAAACATGGGTATTTATACATTTCAAAGGGTGACCACAGGGTAGAGGAAAAAACCCACAAGCATTAAAAGAGTGAAGTGGCACCTCGGGGATCTTTCATGTAAAATCTGGCATTCATATGTTGCCATTACAAGGAGAGGAATGGCAAGCATGATCTGTACCTTAGGAATTGTTCTTCCTTGCCCTGACCTTCTGTGGAAATCAGAGTATGTGGCCCCAGCACCGCTGATGTCTGATACAGGGAGCAAGTAGAGTTGGGAGACACAGAAAATATAGAAAGTAAAGAAGATGAGGATCTTTGCATTACCCTTCCAAGAAAGATGACTTTCTCCTGATGGTTGAAAACAAGGTGGAAATAAAAATTACAAAGAGGGCCCAGGTCTGCGGACTGTCACTGACCAGAAGCTCTTCTGCCCTGCTTTCACATTTAGTCTATTGCCTGGCCTTACCATTTGACTTTCCTCATTTGGAGAAGTGAAGTCTTCATTTTTGTTGTTTAGTCGTTAAGTCGTGTCCGACTCTTTGTGACCCCATGGACCAAAGCACGCCAGGCCCTCCTGTCTTCCACTGCCTCCCGGAGTTGGGTCAAATTCATGTTGGTAGCTTTGATGACACTGTCCAACCATCTCGTCCTCTGTCGTCCCCTTCTCCTCTTGCATTCACACTTTCCCAACATCAGGGTCTTTTCCAGGGAGTCTTCTCTTCTCATGAGATGGCCAAAGTATTGGAGCCTCAGCTTCAGGATCTCTCCTTCCAGTGAGCACTCAGGGTTGATTTCCTTCAGAATGGATAGGTCTTCAGAAGTCTTCATAGAAAACCAGAAAATCAGAGATAACGATCATGGAGTGGGCAAGGGTTGGGTCTCAAAATACGATTTGGGCATGGGACAAGTCAGAGGAGGGAGCAAAGCTTGGAATTTTGGATGTTGAAAGCACCAGACAGCATTCAGTGAGTTGTAACTCTGTGAGTTACCATTCAAAAAAAGTAACTTTTTGAAGCTCAAGGGCAGGGTTGGATTATGGTTTGTCCTGAACCATGTTTTGTCCTTAGAAGAAAGTTCTAGTCAACACGGCCACTAAAAATGCCCTCTCTGATTCCAACTATGCATATTTCTTGGGCCATTAGCATATTTTGAAATAGAGCGTGTTTAAAACATGTATTGAAAATAACAATACTTATGTAGATTTTTTTAGATGACAGAAGAATGTGGTAAGAGGATGGAATGAATGTATTGGTCAACTCAACATATCTGAAATTGACATGCTGCGAAAACAACATATCAAACTGGCTAATACAAAGGGGAGAAATTTCATTTTAGTCCAATTTTGAAGAATTTAGCATGAGCTGCACACTTTTTATAGTTAGAAGGGAAAGAAATGTAAAAACTTCAAATGTTAGACAAAGCAAAACATGGGGATCTTGTCCCTCTCTCCATCTCTATTTTAACCCAGCTTTGGTGTAGAGAAGCTTTTCCTGTTACCTACATTTAACTGTGGCCATTCCCCTTTTAACAATGTGCACATTCTTCCACAATCTGCAAATAAGCAGGGCTGTAGTTCAGTAATACCATATCTCTTCCTGCTTAAGTCTGAATCAAATGCTGCACATTCAGCAACAGAATGCTATTATTATTTTGAAGATAGGCTGACATCCTTGCATTAACACAGTGTGAAATCATGGAGGCAGTCTTCATGCTGTGTTATTTAGTTTGTGTCAGGTCACTGGTTTTCAATTTCATCAATGGTATATGAAGCTAAAGAAGGCAATGGAATAATAATAATAAAAGAAACCCACCACCCAGTTAGAGAGCTGTACTAAAGCTAGGCTTGCATTATTGTTACAATGACTGTGAAATAACCTAAGACAAAGAATAGGGTACTGTTGTGATGAAACCCTGAGAGCAGACTGAGATCAGGGGACAAAGCAACAGAAACTCATTAGGATAGGGAGGTCTCTGGTTCATTATGGTTTGGTTTGGCTTTTATGGGAAGGAAATAATGGATTTGGAAGAGGTCCCAGAGGACATTTAATCCAACCCTTGAGATAGATGTGGAAACTACAAATGGTCCAGAATACGGCTGCCAGATTATTAACTGGGGTGAAAAAATACCATCACATTTCCCCCACTCTGGCAGCCTTACACTGGTTGCCCATTCATTTCCGCATTGACTTCAAGGTGCTAATGATTACATATAAAGCCCTAAACGGTTTAGGACCTCGATACCTGACAGAGCGCCTGCTCCCACCTAGTTCTACTCATGTCACTCAATCTAGCCAGGCTGGGCGGCTGAGGGGCTTGACCCCGAGAGAGGCCCAGAAGGAGAGAACTAGAAACCAGGCCTTCTTGGCGGTGGCCCCTCGCCTCTGGAACATCTTGCCCCTTGAGATTTGCCTGGCTCCCTCACTGGGAGTTTTTAAGAACAAGCTGAAGACTTGGTTCTTTAGGCAAGCCTTCCCCCCTTCCATTTCTTAATTCCCTATGTCTTATCATCTTGGACCTTTCTATGTTGTTTGATATTGTTTGTTTTAAAATTTGTTTGTAAGCCGCCCAGGGTAGATTCATTGAATGTAGATGGGTGGGGTAAAAGTTGGAAAATAAATAAATAAATAAATAAATAAATAAACCTTCTTCACAATTCAGGAAACTAGAGCAAGGCCACCTCCAAGTAAAAGTTCTTCAGCTTCAATGAAACATTCACTGTCTTCAGATAATAATAATAATAATCATGTGCCATCAAATCAATTCTGACTTATGGCAAACCTATTCAGGGTTTTCCAGCTAGAGAATACTCAGAAGTGGTTTACCATTCCCTTCTTCTGGGGGCGTCTTGGGACTGTGTGGTTTCCCCAAGACCACACAGCCTGACTCTATTCGCAGGAGGCACAATGGGGAACTGAACTCCCAACCTCTGGTTCCACAGCCAGATACCTAAGCCACTGAGCTATCCAGCCAGCTAGTCTTCAGATAAATGCACCAACATCAACAAAATCAGGATAATTTTTACAGTTCCAGGATGACTATATGGTATATTAAAGAGCCTCAGGTTGTCCCTGAGGTGGAACAATATACTTACAAACTCTCTGTTTTCCATCCAGTTTTTCATACAGCATTCATGGTGTGGGAAAGAATAAAGGGGTGTCTTTTATTCGGGTATGGATAGGGTCAGGGAGCTTCTGCATATGCCAGATATTATTAATTAATTATTTTTTAATACCACTCATCTAGCAAACACACTATTCTGGGCGGTATACAACAGAATATAGAAAACAAAAATATATTAAGAAATCAGCCAACTATAACAAAACACTATAACTAAATTTAACCACACATAACAAGGTAGGCAGCAATAAAAATAACAATCAAGCATTCCATCATTCAGTATTATTATTATTATTATTATTATTATTATTATTATTATTATTATTATTATTATTATTATTATTATTATTATTATTATTATTATTATTATTATTATTATTTTCTCCTTTCTCCTATTAACTTAGGAGGGTCTTCCTGAAAGCTTCCCTAACAAATTTTGTTTTCAGGAACTTCTTAAAGGTACGAAGAGAAAGCACCTGGTGTTTCATGCAGGTGGGAATTCCACACAAAGGGTCACTGCTCAGAAAGCCTGATTCCTTCCTGATGTTTTATGGGCTTCTCTAGGTGTCAACACCACAGATGTGAGGCCCAGGTAAGAAGAACAGCAAAACATCAACAAATTCAGACATGTAGCAAGGTCTGAAAACCATTTAGGGCTTTATACATTCGTACCAGGTTCAAGAAGTGGACTAGTAACCTGTGCAAGTGGACCAGAATGGGGTAATATGATAACACTTTTCAAATACTTGAAAGGCTGTCATAAAGAGTAGAGGCAGGATCTGTTCTCGATCATCACAGAGTGTAGGACATGTAACAATGGGCTCAAATTACAGGAAGCCAGATTTCGGTTGAATATCAGGAAAAACATCCTAACTATTAGAGCAGTATAGCAATGGAACCAATTACCTTGAGAGGTGGTGAGTGCTCCAACACTGGAGGCATTCAAGAGAAATTTAGACAACCACCTGGCAGATATCCTTTCCTGCATTCAGCAGGGGGTTGGACTCAATGACTTTATATGCCTCTTCCAACTTCATTATTCTTTGATTCTATGAATTTCCTCAACCCAGCAATTAATCTGCTGCTGCATTCCAGAACTTCTGAAGCTTCCATAGGAGCTTGTAGAGAAGGACCTACAAAGAGTGCATTATAGTAATCAAGTTATGAGACTACCAGTGCATAGACCAATGTTGTTAGGGACCTGTCATCCAGATAGGGATACAGTTGGGCAATTTGCTGAAGCTGAAAAAAAAACCAAATGGACCACAGTGGAGACCTGTTGTTCCATGGTCAGCACTGGGTCCAAAGGTACACCCAAGCTGCATACCTGATCTGTAATAGGGAGGGTAAATCTGCCCAGTTTAGGAGACACCCCCCCCCCCAAAGCAGGTGGATGGATCCCATGATAACAAGATCTCCATCTTGCCTGGATTCAGTTTCAACCTGTTCACCATCATCCAGTTCAGTACTGTGGTCAGCCAGCATTCCAGGCACTGGACGGCATCCACTGCAGATGGATTAAAGGAGCGATAGAGCTGCGTATCATCAGTGTATTGATGACACAAAATGTAAAATCTATCAATGACCTCTCTCAGTGGCCTTACATTGAAGAACACTGGGGAGGTAATCAATCCCTGCTGGACACCACAACTGAAAACCCATGGGGTTGAGACAACCTCTCCAAACCTTCTGGAGACAACTATCAAGAAGGATCTTGAAGCCAGCATAATGCTAAGCCACCAATCCTCAGCCCCAATAGTCTGTCCATAAGGATATCATGATTGATGGTATCAAAGGCAGCTGAGAGACCAAGGAGAACCAACAGGGTCACACTGCCTTGATTGGCCTCCTTTAACAGGTCATTGTGCATTACTACGTTTCCCCCAGTGTTCAACTAAAACTGATGGTCCTCTAACTTTCCTTCTTCATACCAAAGTCTACCATCTTCATTACCCATGAACTGGTGTTTTTCTTCTTCTCTACAGCAACATGACAGATATTCAAAAAATATTTATAATTTAGGTGTTTCTTCTCCATATCAGGTATCAGTAGCTTTTCCTGCAGGTGTGTTCTGTCCTCCTCACAAGAATGCCATTGATTATCATTATTATAAGTAAAAAATCTATTTTCTGCCTTTCTTATATAGCACAAAATGGAATATATCAACCATGTCATTTATATAGAACTCTAACTTGCAAAGCATTCGGTTCCGCGTAGATTTCAAAGTTTTAATGCTTACGTATAAAGCCCTAAACGGTTTAGGGCCTCGCTACCTGACGGAACGCCTTCTCCCACCTAGATCTACCCATATCACCCGATCTAGCCAGGAGGTGAGGCTGAGGAGCCTAACGCCGAGGGAGGCCCAGAAGGAAAAAACAAGAAAACGGGCCTTCTCGGCAGTGGCTCCTCGTCTTTGGAACAGCCTCCCTCCTGAGATTCGCATGGCCCCATCGCTGGGCATCTTTAAATGCCAACTGAAAACCTGGCTGTTTAAGCAAGCCTTCCTTCCACCCACCGTCTGAATTTTGTTATTTTGTGTTTTCTCCCATCTTGTATCATTGTTTATTTAGTAATATATTGTTATGATTTTAAATTGTTAAATTGTTACATGATATGTTGCTACCCGCCCAGAGTAGTCTATATGACTAGATGGGCGGGCTATAAATGTAATAAATAAATAAATATAAAATTTAAGTTTATTTTAATGGTAGTTTCCTTTACAGGAAACATCTTAATGAGGTAGGTCAGTATCATTTAGTACTACTACCATTTTACAAATAGAGAACTTAGGGGAAGAAATAATGACTTGTGCAAGGCTGGAAATTGACTACAGAGAGAAAAACAGAGACAGAAACAGTGTTTTACTTACCAGACCATTCTGGCTATGATTCCTCTCCACTCTCAAGCCTGTCATTTTATAAGTCATGGTGATAAAGAATTGTTAGTAGTAACCAATGAAGAGAGGATGGGCAGGATCTGTTCTCAATTATCCCAGAGTGCAGGACATGTAATAATGGGCCCCAAGCTACAGGAAGCCAGCTTTAGGTTGAATATCAGGAAAAACCTCTTAACTGTTAGAGAAGTACAACAATGGAACCAATTACCTTGGGTGTTAGGGAGTGCTCCAACACTGGAAGCATTCAAGGGAAAATTGGACAACCATCTGTCAAATCTGCTTTGATTTGGATTCTTGCATTGAGCAGGGGGTTGGTCTCGATGGCCTTATAGGCTCCTTCCAACTCAATAATTCTTTGATTCTATGATAATCTTGCCCCCATCATAGGGTACTATTCATAGTAGTAAGGCATCTTCCATTAATACCTTGGTCTACTTTGCTCCAACTGTGAACTCTTAAGCTTTGGAGATTCAGCATGGATTCAAAGAGGCTGGGGAGTTTCTAAATATATGGGTGAAAACTGAGAGAAAACAGAGGGCAATAAGTTTTTTTTTTCCTGGACCATACTGTGGAGAATGCATCCCAAATATCAATTCTCTAAACAACTGTAATACTTTGGGCTATCTACTCAATTCATGTTTGACTTTCTTCTACCTCATCAGCCAAAGATGCCTTTCCTTCTCTCACACCTATGTGTATGTCTACATCAACATGAGCTCCAACAGTGGCATGTTATTATTCAACTACTTTAAACCATTGTAAAGTTGGCCTTACTTCAGACTGAAATAATATTCACTTTATTCAAGAGTCCTGGCAAGAGGTCATAATTGTCAAGTGTAACTAGATTAACAAAGGCACCTACTGTATTTGGATGTTCCTAAATTAGAAATCGCAATGATGAACTTTAGAGTTTCTGCCAGCCCGATCATGCAGGCTGAATCTCAGTTCTACTAACTTCCGAAGGAAGTCAAATTATCACAGCTTCTTCCTACATTTACTGTCTGATTATTCCTGTTTACAGATGATTAATGTAATTAAACTTGGACAGGTTGAACAAAATCAATCAGTTATAATGTATACACCACTCTTTCGGTTCTAATTCATTTACACTGGTTAATGTCTTCAGTGTTACAGTGAAGGGAAAAAGAAAGAAGACAGAGAACTGAGCAGTGAAATACAGTATGTGTTGCATATGCCTGCAGGCAAAATAAATTTAAGATTAACCAGCAAATGGACCATAGGGAGCAGTTATGACAAGTGAAGGTAGATATAGACGGGTAAGTAGCTAGAGTCAGTGGAGCTAGGGTGGAAAAGATGATAGCAAGTACCAAGTAGCAATGAGAAAGTCTAAAAACTACCCCATTCTTGTGTCATATTTCCATTTGTTGTTGTTATGTACCATCAAGTTGTTTCAGATGCATAGCAACCCTATAAATGAGTGATCTCCAAAATATCCTGTTCTCAACAACTGCTAAATTGATTTCAGACTGTGTCCTCAACAACCTTGCTCAGCTCTTGCAAACTCATGTCTGTGGCTTCCTTTAGGGAGTCAGCCCACCTTGTATTTGAACTTCCTCTTTTCCTGCTGTCTTTCACCTTTCCCAGAATTATTGTCTTTTTCAGAGAAGCCTGTCTTCTCATGATGTACCCAAAGTAGGACAATCTCAGTTTCATCATTTTTCATATACATTCCTGTAAGCTTCCTTTCATACCTATACATAGTGACTGGAAATACAAGTGTATGGATGATCCTAGTCTTGGTCTCCAGTGACACATCTTTACACTTGCTGATCTTTTCTAATTCCTTCATTGCTGCTGTTCCTAGTCCCAGTCATATTCTGATAGTTTGGCTGCAATCTCTATTAGGATCAATGATTGAACCAAAGTATGCAAAATGTCTAACTATTTCAATTTCTTTATTGTCGATGTTTGTTCTGTAGTCATGAATTTTGTCTTCTTCATGTTCAGGTACTGTCCTACTTTGCCACTTTTTCCTTTCATTTTTACTAAAAGTTGTTTCAAGTCCTTACTGCTTTCTGCCAGTAAGATGGTGTCATCTACATATTTTGCCCCTTCATGGATTGCTGCCTTGTCGTGGTGAAGGGGCTTGAGTAATTCAGAGAAGCTATGGGCTATGCCGTGCAGGGACACCCAAGACGGACAGGTCATAGTGGAGAGTTCTGACTAAACGCGATCCACCTGGAGCAGGAACTGGCAAGCCACTCCAGTATCTTTGCCAAGAAAACTCCATGGACAGAAACAAAAGGCTAAAAGATATTACGCTGGAAGATGAGCCACTCAGGTCGGAAGGCATCCAACATGCTACTGAGGAAGAGCGGAGGACAAGGACAAGTAGCTCCAGAGCTAATGAAGTGGTTGGGCCAAAGCCAAAAGGACGCTCAGCTGCGGACGCGCCTGGAAGTAAAAGGAAAGTCTGATGCTGCAAAGAAAAATACTGCATAGGAACCTGGAATGTAAGATCTATGAACCTTGGTAAGCTGGATGTGGTCAAACAGGAGATGGCAAGAATAAACATTGACATCCTGGGTGTCAGTGAACTAAAATGGACAGGAATGGGCGAATTCAATTCAGATGATGGTCATATCTACCATTGTGAGCAAGAATCCCATAGAAGAAATGGAGTAGCCCTCATAGTCAACAAAAGAGTGGGGAAAGCTGTACTGGGATACAATCTCAAAAATGATAGAATGATTTCAATATGAATCCAAGGCAGACCTTTCAACATCACAGTAATCCGTTTTTATGCACCAACCACCGATGCTGAAGAGGCTGAAATTGACCAGTTCTATGAAGACTTACAACACCTTCTAGAACTGACACCAAAGAAAGATGTTCTTGTCATTATAGGGGACTGGAATGCTAAAGTAGGGAGTCAAGAGATAAAAGGAACAACAGGTAAGTTTGGCCTTGGAGTTCAAAACGAAGCAGGACAAAGGTTAATAGAGTGTTGCCAAGAGAACAAGCTGGTCATCACAAACACTCTTTTCCAACAACACAAGAGGCGACTCTACACATGGACATCACCAGATGGGCAATACCAAAATCAGATTGATTATGTTCTCTGCAGCCAAAGATGGAGAAGCTCTATACCATCAGCAAAAACAAGACCTGGAGCTGATTGTGGCTCTGATCATCAGCTTCTTATAGCAAAACTCAAGCTGAAACTGAAGAAAGTAGGAAAAACCACTGGGCTAGTCAGGTATAATCTAAACCAAATCCCTTATGAATACACAGTGGAAGTGAAGAACATGTTTAAGGAACTAGATTTGATGGACAGAGTGCCTGAAGAACTATGGATGGAGGCTCGTAACATTGTACAGGAGACAGCAACAAAAATCATCCCAAAGAAAAGGAAATGCAAGAAAGCAAAGTGGCTGTCCAACGAGGCCTTACAAATAGCAGAGAAGAGAAGGGAAACAAAATGCAAGGGAGATAGGGAAAGTTACAGAAAATTGAATGCTGACTTCCAAAGAATAGCAAGGAGAGACAAGACGGCCTTCTTAAACGAACAGTGCAAAGAAATAGAGGAAGATAATAGAAAGGGAAAAACCAGAGATCTGTTCAAGAAAATTGGAGATATTAAAGGAACCTTTTGTGCAAAGATGGACATGATAAAGGACGAAAATGGCAGGGACCTCACAGAAGCAGAAGACATCAAGAAGAGGTGGCAAGAATACACAGAGGAATTATACCAGAAAGATATGGATGTCCCGGACAACCCAGACAGTGTGGTTGCTGACCTTGAGCCAGACATCCTGGAGAGTGAAGTCAAGTGGGCCTTAGAAAGCATGGCTAACAACAAGGCCAGTGGAGTTGATGGCATTCCAGTTGAACTATTTAAAATCTTAAAAGATGACTCTGTTAAGGTGCTACAGTCAATATGCCAGCAAGTTTGGAAAACTCAGCAGTGGCCAGAGGATTGGAAAAGATCAGTCAACATCCCAATCCCCAAGAAGGGCAGTGCCAAAGAATGCTCCAACTACCGTACAATTGCACTCATTTCACACGCTAGCAAGGTTATGCTCAAAATCCTACAAGGTAGGCTTCAGCAGTATGTGGACCGAGAACTCCCAGAAGTACAAGCTGGATTTCGAAGGGGCAGAGGAATTAGAGACCAAATTGCTAACATGTGCTGGATTATGGAGAAAGCCAGAGAGTTCCAGAAAAACATCTACTTCTGCTTCATTGACTACACAAAAGCCTTTGACTGTGTGGACCACAGCAAACTATGGCAAGTTCTTAAAGAAATGGGAGTGCCTGACCGCCTTATCTATCTCCTGAGAAATCTATATGTGGGACAGGAAGCAACAGTTAGAACTGGATATGGAACAATGGATTGGTTCAAAATTGGGAAAGGAGTACAACAAGGCTGTATATTGTCCCCCTGCTTTTTAAAACTTATATGCAGAATACATCATGCAAAAGGCAGGACTAGATGAATCCCAAGCCGGAATTAAGATTGCCGGAGGAAATATCAACAACCTCAGATAGGCAGATGATACCACTCTGATGGCAGAAAGTGAGGAGGAATTAAAGAACCTCTTAATGAGGGTGAAAGAGGAGAGCGCGAAAAATGGTCTGAAGCTCAACATCAAAAAAACTAAGATCATGGCCACTGATCCCATCCCCTCCTGGCAAACATAAGGGGAAGATATGGAGGCAGTGACAGATTTTACTTTCTTGGGCTCCATGATCACTGCAGATGGTGACAGCAGCCATGAAATTAAAAGATACCTGCTTCTTGGGAGGAAAGTGATGACAAACCTAGGCAGCATCTTAAAAAGCAGAGACATCACCTTGCCGACAAAGTTCCGCATAGTCAAAGCTATGGTTTTTCCAGTAGCGATGTATGGAAGTGAGAGCTGGACCATAAAGAAGGCTGACCACCGAAGAATTGATGCTTTTGAATTGTGGTGCTGGAGGAGACTCTTGAGAGTCCCCTGGACTGCAAAGAGAACAAACCTATCCATTCTAAAGGAAATCAACCCTGAGTGCTCACTGGAGGGACAGATCTTGAAGCTGAGACTTCAATACTTTGGCCATCTCATGAGAAGAGAAGACTCCCTGGAAAAGACCCTGATGTTGGGAAATGTGAATGCAAGAGGAGAAGGGGACAACAGAGGACGAGATGGCTGGACAGTGTCATCGAAGCTACCAACATGAATTTGACCCAACTCCGGGAGGCAGTGGAAGACAGGAGGGCCTGGCATGCTCTGGTCCATGGGGTCACAAAGAGTCAGACACCGTGGGAAACATGCCATACATCAAATTAATGCAGCCTTGCGACGTACCGTGATCGACCGCATTCCTTCTTTTGGTCCCTTGCAGCTGGTTATCTTGAACACTCCCCAACTGCCTACTGGGTTGTTGTGTAGCCCGAAGTCTGACAAGGCCATTTCTGTAGCAGAATGGCTTTATTTATCTAACACTCCTCCCCAAAATGTTTACTCTAACCTAAATGTGATTACAGACCTTGTAATCAAAGGGCGCCATCGTGCCAAACAACTCACAGGTTGGGATCTTCTGTGTTGTTACTTACCTATTTCCAAAGTTGACCATGATGATTTAATGTCTACATCACTAACTTATCAAATTGCTTTTGCCGACTATATTGGCAACATACGTTTTAATCCACCTGAAGACCCTCGCTTAACATTCATTCAGCAAGTACCCCTTCGCTTTTCCTCTCCTTTCACTGCTACTCCTCACCCTGATGCACTGTTTTTACCGATGGTGCACCTACCAGAGGCGTGATTACCTTTCAGCAACCTCCCGGAACCTGGAAAACCTGTTTTACTTCTATTCAGACCTCTGCCCAGCGTGCAGAACTTGCTGCTGTCATCCTTGCCTTTCAAATGTTTCAAGATAAACCTTTAAATCTCATTGTAGACACTCAATATGTATTTCACCTTCTCCCTCATCTGTCACATGCCTATCTTTCTCCTGCTCTTGACTTTTCCTTACTTTCCCTGTTTTTGACTTTAAAAAACCTCCTCGCTACCAGATCACAACCTTTTTTTGCAGCTCACATCCGATCTCATACTGGATTTCAAGATGCTATCTCGGAGGGAAATCATTGTGCAGACTCTGCTCTTCATTCCTTGTGTCCCCTCGTTTCCAATCCTATTGATAGCCATTCCTTTTTTCATCAGAGTGCTAAACAACTCCATAAGCAATTTTCTATTCCGCTTTCTCACGCTCGAGACATCGTCTTCTCCTGCTCTTCCTGTTCCATGTCTCCCATTTCCTTTCCTTTTGATGCTGTTAACCCACGAGGAACGGATGGCAATCAGCTTTGGCAAATGGATGTCACTCATGTTCCTACTCTTGCGCCTCTTTCTTATGTTCATCTAACTATTGATACTTATTCAGGATACATCGGGGCTACCCCTCTTCATGGCAAGACCTCTCGCCATGTCATACAACATTGTTTACATACGTTTGCAATTATGGGCCGGCCTCAAGCCTTAAAAACAGACAATGGCCCTGCCTATACCTCTCACGCCTTTACCACTTTCTGCAATGAATGGGACATTCGACTTTCCCATGGTATTCCTTATAACTGCACAGGACAGGCTATTGTAGAATGAGCACACCGCTCTTTTAAATTTCTCCTTTCAACACAAACAAAGAACAGAGGAATTAAGCCCCAAGATGTTCCAGATGTAGTATCAATAGCATTATTCACATTAAATCATTTAACTGTATCTGCAGGTCAGCATAAATTGTCGCCAGTAGAGAAACACTTTCATAAAGAAATCCCCATGGAAAGTCCGCTGGTGACTTATAAGCAACCTCCGGACCCTCAGTGGGAGGGTCCAGCCCCTTTACTAACATGGGGTCATGGCTATGCTGCTATGCTTACTCCCACAGGTCCTTTGTGGATCTCGGCTCGGTTTGTGAGGCCATATCATGGGAAGAATGAGTTGGCATCACAACCTGCAGAACCCGATTCTGGAATTCAACCCAGCGATGGCTCTCGAGCAGAACCAGATGACTGCGTGTTGCTGGAAGCGCCTGGCCTGACCTGAAGGCACTCAGCCCAAAGTTACTTGGGGCATGATAAAGACACTGAGTGCTGATGCAAAAAGAACTCTAAATCAGCAGCAGATCCCGGAAACTCCTGAAACTATTCTAGCAGCCATTATCTCGCAGCTGAATGCCAACTCCGTGACACTGTTGTGTTGTGTTCTCATTCTTGGAGCAGTTCCAATAGGTGTCGCAGAGGCTCGAGAGGATTTGCATGCCCGTCTGCAATTTAACTTATGGGAAAGGTTGGCGGAAATTGTGAACGTCTCTCACTTCTGTCTGCAGGAGGCATATGCTATGCATGGATTACTAGGAACTTGCTTAATTCCTGTCTGTAAAGAACCTTGCAAAATTACTAATGACACTTGGTTAGGACAGTGGTTGAATGCCACTGTTATTAAGTACACTAATTCTCCTGACTGGGGGCGAACAACAAAAACGCTACCCATTGATGCCTTTTCCCTCTACACCCCTTTTGTAGTATCTAATGAAAACACTTCATGTGCCAGAGTCGTCAACTGTTCCTCTGACACGTGCATTTCTACAACCAAAGCCACATGGAATTGTACCCATGCTATCAACATTTCTTATAATTTGGCACATATCATCCTACCTACAGGGTGGTTTTTTTACATGCGGTCAACATACTTTTAGCTACATTCCAGCCAATCTGTCAGAAACACAATGCTGTCTCAGTAGATTAGTAATCAACTTAATGCAACCTTTTGCCTTGCAGAACTCCTCGACTCGGCTGAGACGAGAAGGCTTGTCTCTTGATAGTACTTGTGATGGTAATGTTATTTTGTTATCCAAAGCAGAATATGTTTCGCTGGCTATATCGCTTGTTGGCGTTCCTGGCCTTGCTGTTCGTAATTCTCGCACTCTTGCCAACATTGCGTGCTCCTTAGCTAGAGCCATTAACCGCACTTCTACTGCTATTGCCCTGCTGAATCAGGAACAACAACAACTACGTGATGCTATTTTAGACAACCATGCAGCATTGGATTATCTCATGTTGCGTAATCACATCGGTTGTGAGTCTTTTGCCAATCTCTGTTGCTTTAATTTATCTGATAATAGTCATGCAGTAAATAATCAGCTTGCTCAGCTTAGACAGCTTACCAATATCATACGACAGGACATCCTTCCTTCCTGGTGGGACAGTTTGTGGTCATGGCTACTCCACTTTGGATGGCTTCACACTGTGTTAATGTATGGAATTATGCTCCTCATACTCCTTATAAGTTCCTGTTGCTTTATTCAATGTATACCAACCTTCTTTTCCATGATAACTACCTGTCTCAAAGCTTTGCCCTCAGGCCTTCGCCGAAAAGATTTATATGTAGTTCGCAAATATATGAAAGAATATGTGCCTTTGCTTAACAAACAAAAAAAAGGGGAAATGTGGGAAACTTCTGCTTAAAGGTTGTAGCTGCATTCTGTTTCAGTGACGTGCATACACTCCTGGCAGGATACGGCAGCTGCCAACAGGCGGGGCAGCCCCTTATTCTGCCCTTTTGCTTAGAGGTAGAGCATAAGATCAAAGGGTTATTTTAGCCAATCCTAGTTACGATTAGGTAACTAGTATCCTATCTGTTTCTCTCATAACATACTATGTAATCATGCTAAGTCAATAAAAGAGCCCTTAGGGCGTTGCCAGTTGGCTCCGCTGGCTCGGACATTCGCTGTCGTCTCCTTTGTTCTCTCTCTAAGGCAATTAGCCTTCCTTTGTTCCGTGATCACACACAGTACACAACTTAATGACTAAACAACAACAACATATCTTAAATTACTGATGTTTCTTCCACCAATTTTCACTCCTCCTTCCTCTTAATCTTGTCCGGCTTTCCTTATGATATTTCAATACACATACTAATTATTCTGGGGGTATCTCATAATATGAGACTTTTTTTTCCTTACAATTAAGATTTTTATGACGGTACAATACATTGTCACACAGCTGCAGACGACAGTTTTTGTTGGTAGGTAATTGTGTAAGGAAGAAGAATCTACTGTCGTCTTCCTAGTCTTTCCCCTCAATCTCTATAAGCCTCTGCAGCAGCTTGCAGGCAGTGATTCATCCCTGGAATGGTCATTTGAAGAGAAGGAAGGTGAAAATCTTAGCATGAAGATGGCCTGTGGCACTTACCTTAAGTCATCTTACATTAACTCATGTTGATCCTGAGTGGATGGGGAACTTCACAGTTCTCTGAAATCTGTAAATGTAGCATTTAAACATTTCAGTTTTAAAATGCATTCTCTTACTGTGGATAGTTTACCTTAGTTCCTTTGGGCAAGTGGAGGGAGGAGCTGAAAAGAAAATAGCTGAGTACAACCTTAAGCAATGATTTTCTAAACAGCATTTAAGCACTTTTTCCCCAGAGGGAATACAATGACCATTAAAATTCTATGATGCCAAGGGGGATAAATTGAGGGCAGATTTTCCTGTTCCAACTGAAAAAGACCACTAGCTCTATAATGTGGGACTAATTCTGCTAAGAAAAAACCCTCCAGGCTCCCTTAAATTTCACTGTACCCAGCCATTTTCTTGTTTAGTCTACTACTGCCAATATTCCTATTGATTCCAGCAGAAGATGCTCACGTTGACCTAAATGTCTTGGATGTAAACATTAGGTATGAGCAGTTCACATTCTGTTGCTCTAACTTCAGTTTTATTCATTCAAAAAACTGAATGTTGCTTGGCTTTGCTGTGGTCACATGGAGATTTCCCATCCAGAGATACAATGCTGTTGTGGCATATATAATAACAAAGCAACACCAGTGTAGTCACCACCCTTGGTTTCTTTGAACCCTTCCAGAAAAAGCATGGTTTCTGGGAAGCTTTGGATCACACACACATACAAACACAAAAGGGCACAGAGACACAAACTCAAATAAGCATGCGCACATATCTGTATGATTTATCGTCTCTAAGGTTAAAGTGTACCCAATGTGGAGGACTTCAGCATGCACGCAGAGGCAGTGGTTGGTGATTCAGTCTTGGACTTCATGGATACCCTGATATCCATGAGGCTGTCTCAATATGTGAATGGTCCCACACATGTGGTGAGTCACACTCTTGACCTGATATTTTTGGCTAGCTGAAGCAAATAAGATCTGAGGGTCATGAATATTATTTCTTCCACCCTGTCATGGTCTGCAAAAATTTGGTCTTGCATGGGTGACCCCTCCCTTGTGGGGAGATGAGACCCAATAGGATGGTCCACCCATGGAGACTGTTGGATCTGGTTGATTTTTGAGATGCCTTGGGTGGGATCCCAGCTGATCTGGTTGGTGCTGATATCAAAGCCCAGGTTGCTGACCTGGTGGCCTGGGTGGTTGACACTATCACACCCAAACACCTTCTCCATTTCAGGGCTTGCTCCTCTCCCTGTTTGAGCTGTGGGCCATGAAACAACTGAAGAGAAGGCTAGAGAGCAATTGGAGGAAACCTTCCTGAGATACAAACTTTGATGGGGTAAAAAAGATGCCCAGCAGATATTGTCATGCAATTCAATCTGTGAAGAAAGCTCATAATACCAGGCTGATTAGTGAGGCAGTTAACCACCTGGTGGCACTCTACAAGATGTTTCACAACCTTACAAGTGCTAAACACCACTTGGCACCTCAGCTGGATGTGACTACTTGCAATTAGCTGACGGCATATTTTCAATCTAAAACTGAGGCCATCCAAAGGCACCTGGACTCTGTTAGTATGGCAACAGGTCATATTGAGATGTCCAATGTATCATCTTGCCCAGTTATATTGAATTGATTTCAGCCTGTGTTGCCTGATGATGGGGACTAGGCACTTGCACGCTACAAAGCCGCCACCTCATGTCCCTGTTGGCTGTTGGAATCAGCCAAGGAGGTAATGGTGGAATGGGCCATTCAGAATTTCAAGATCATAAACTCCTCCTTGTGGGAGGGATATATGCCATCCTGCCTGAAGGAAACAGCGGTCCTATCCATTCTTAAAAGGCCCAGCTTGGTGACATACTATTTAAACAACTACTGTCCAGTAACCAATATATATCGCAATATATATCTCTTCATGGGA
Organism: Intellagama lesueurii; assembly: GCA_037013535.1. Classification (NCBI taxonomy): domain Eukaryota; kingdom Metazoa; phylum Chordata; class Lepidosauria; order Squamata; family Agamidae; genus Intellagama; species Intellagama lesueurii. Next base: position 162,660,863 of record JBAJHW010000005.1, read on the forward strand.
AAACAGATTAAGAGGCGTATTGCTATCCTGGCTCAGGTCCTTCCTCAAGGGCCAAATCCAGATGGTACAGCTTGGGAAGCTGTTTCAACCCCATAGGTTTTACAGTGTGAAGTCTCACAAGGGTCAATCATCCCCCAACGCTGTTTAATATCTATATGAGGCCAACTGGAGAGGTCATCCAGAGATTTGGAGTGCAATGTCATCAGTATGCTGATGACACATAGTTCTGTCTCTCCTTTTCATTGTCAGCAGGGGAATCTGTAAATATCCTGGAACACAGCCTGACCTTGGTTATGGACTGGATAAGGGCTAATAGGCTGAAATTGAATTCAGACAGGATTGAGATCTTGTTGTAAGGTAGGGGCCCTGATAGGTTAGGGGAGTCTCTCACCTGCTTTGGACAGGGTTACGCTCCCCTGAAGGACCAGGTTCATAATCTGGGTGTGCTTATGGACCTGGCCTTCTTAATGGAGAGACAGATGTCAGCAGATCAGACACCTGTTGCCCTACTTACACAGGAAGTCCCTGGTTTACATGTTGGTAGTCTTGAGGATTGATCGTTACAATGCTCTCTATGTGGTATGGAAGCTGCAGCAGGTGCAAAATATAGTGTCCAGGTTGGTCTCAGGAATTTCAAGATACAATCTTATTTCCCCACTCCTGGCTCACCTGCACTGGCTTCCTGTATGCTTCTGCGCCAAATTCAAGGTAATGATGCTAAGATATAAAACCCTGAACAATTTGGGATCTTGGTATTTGTTGGAGAACCTTTCCCCAAGATCCACCACCCATGCCATTCGCACTTCCCAGGCTTTGATGCTGTGGGTGGCTGCCTCCTTGTGGCATGCTCTACCTGTGGAGCTGCTCCAGGCCCCTATCCTCCTGACATTCAGAAAGCACATTAAAGCCTTGCTATTCAGAGAAGCATTTCAGGATTTCCTTCCTTTGTAATTGTTATTTTTGATTTTATTAATTTTTCTATGTTATTGGCTTTTGCCCGTGGCCACCATGTTGTGCCTTTCATGAGTCACTTTTGATGTTACCGTGTTGAGGGTGAGGGGGATGGTTGATATTTTGTATTTATGCTATGCTTTTGTTGGAAACCGCCCAGAGTAGTGGCATGACATTAGATGATGCGGTATAGAAACTGGATGGATGGATGGATGGATGGATGGATGGATGGATGGATGGATGGATGGATGGATGGATGGATGGATGGATGGATGGATGGATGGATGGATGGATGGATGGATGGATGGATGGATGGATAAATCAGCAAGCCACTTGGCATAAAGATTTCCTATATCTGTGTAAAAAAAAACAATATATGCAGCATTATGAATAAGTGGGTGAGAAAGAGAGAGAGAGAGAGAGAGGGACTCTCTCAGAAATGGGAAAATCTGTTTTTTTAAAACAGTAGAGGGGGTTAGTCAACTTTTTAGTCCCTGAAAATTTGTTGGTCTGCAACTCCCATAGCATTCTTCATGTTGGCTAGGGCTAATAGGAGTTGCAGTCAAACAGTGGGTTCCATGCTAACAGACATGTACACATACACATGCAATTCTGTAGCTGATAAGAAGATTGCATTTAGTAATGTTATAAACTACCTTGAGGGCTCGCATGGAAAGATTGGGGCAAATATTTTAAATAAATAAGTTAGGTGCAAGGCACACACAGATACTGCCCTTCCAAAAACAGATGCAGTGTTTCTGTTTAAAAGGCAGCTAGATATCACCACCATCAGAAGGTTTCAGAAGAACTTTGGAATAAATCATAAAACTTTAGTTTCATTGAAGTGTGCTCATGCAACTGATCCATAGATATCTGTTTGTTGCTGTTAAAAGGAGAAATAGCAATGCTGAAATGCCTTTCAAAAGTCTTGCCAGCTGTTCTGGCTGTATTAACGGTTTTATGTTATGAGAAAAATAAACTGTCAAACAGATCCATGTTTCTTGACAACAGAAAAACACATATTGACTGAAATCCTGTTGCTTAGTGCAGTAAGTCACAAGTTCCATATGCATGTACATTTTTTTTAATGAGCAAACATTCAACAAGTGAACCAATGGAACTTAAGGAAAAGTTGACTCATCAAATCCCCACTAATTCAGCTCTAGTTGGGATTTATCATGGTAAACAACAGGATTTCAGACCATTGAGCAGTAAAGCACAGAGATGGTGTCAACATTCATAATTATAAGTCTCACAACAGCAATGAAAAGACTCATTCCTGAGTCCTTTATAATTCAAATCAGCAGTACTATTGAGGTTTAGGCTGGGCAGAGTTCATTATGAAGAGGTGAGAGATATTACCTACAGTGGGGAGAAATTCCCCTTATTACTTCAACTCCAGAATCTCCCAGCCAGATGACTACTGGACAAGCTGGCTCTGGGATTCTACAAATTTCTATCCAAAAGTCATTGTCTGTGATCTACTTCTGAACCCTCAAGCATGCTTACTCCTCCTAAATGAACCTGGCTGCTTTCAGTTATGGTAGACCTCCAGTCTGCTTATGTACATGAAATTGAGGGGGTAGTCCTTTACCTTTTACCTCAAGAAGCCGAATGTCTTGGACTAGCCCTGAGTTTAGGCCAATTCTAAAAGGGCACCGCAGTGCTGCATTTCCAACTGTATGAGTGATTATGTTCACAAGAACTTCTCTCAGAAATAGAGGGTGTAGTGGGCTTACTAAGCTGCAACCATGCCCCTCTGATGTAGGAATTATCTTTACATTCTACTGACCACTTGTGGGGCATATAATACGGCCCTTGCCTATATATTTGAGTGAGAATGTGTATACATGCATATGCATGTACATTTTTTTTATGAGCAAAGATATTCAACAAGTGAAACCACTAATTGATTCTGTCCATGCAGTTCCATCATAACATCTAACCTAGGTGGCATGGCTTTGCATGATAGCTCATTATTATTTTAAATTGTAATCTTTTCTAAGTTTTTTTTTTCTTTTTAAATTTGGAGAACATACTTATAATCCAATATTTCATATTATGGCTACCGTTCTGTTTCTCAGCAGAAACAGACCTTGATAGCTCAGCCCCTAACAGCATTTTGGGCTGCTGAGAGCATGGTTATGAAAAAAGAGAGGGCATGTGTTTCCCCAAATCCTTGCATTCCAGTCAAATTCCTGCTTTAGTTGAGAAAATCAGTGTGCCGGGACGACTCTCTCAAGGCCCCTGGTTGTATTTCTGCATCAATTTTGGCTGTAACACCAGAATGATGGGGGAGGCTGTGTCCCACAAAGAGTGGTTGATGGGCCCTCCTAATTCCAAGTATCTCTCCAACCTTGACATGCTTCAGATCTCTCTCTCTCTCTCTCTCTGTTTCTGTCTGTCTCTCTTTGTGCTACATGTGCAGTTCCTTCTTTATACATACCTGACAAAAATAGCAATAGGACACCCTGCACAGAAGCAATGTCAATGTCACTCAAGTAAGCCAGTGAAAGAGTCCACACCACTCCTTGGTCAGAGGAGGCGTTGAATTCAAGCTTCTAGTGATATGGCATCAGGCTGGTTCATGTAGCCCCTGCCCCTCCGCTGTCAAAAGAGGACTGCTGGGGTGTTACATTGTCCCATGCGCTAACTTCTTCTGCGGTTACTTGAATAAATTCTATTGCCACTAGGGATGGTTTTTTCACATGTAAACAAAAGACATGAAGCATGAAAAAGACCCTCTTTTGTGTAATTTATGTGTTGTTGTTTTTTGTGACTGCTGAGAGACAGACTCTAAATCCCAAATGACTCATGTTTACAAAAGAGAGGTACATGAAATGTTCATGTTTCTTTTGTGTTCTGTCTTTCATGCAACCTTACAGTGGCCTTTCACCCTTCATCTGTCAAGCAGCCTGATATTTTTTAAAATCTAATAGTATTGAGAGTTGTCAGCAGCAAATTAGAACGTTCAGGGAAACAGGAATTTTGAATCTCTAAGAGGGACTAGAACCTAGTGAGGAGTGCTCTTTACTTCAGTCATTTCTCATGGGTTTCCTGTGTGCTGGACTCTTGTTTCTTCATCCTGGATTACTGCCTACCTGCCTGCTGTGCTGCCATTTTGAATCCTTTCGTTTTTTAATTTTTTTCCCCTTGCTGCCAGGCAGCATGCCTCCTTGGGATTAGTTTTTGCATTTCTCCTCCAGAATTTATTTGGGGACTTCCCCTCGCTTTCCTTTCCTGGATTACTTTTGCTGCTATCTGGTCTGCCTGCTGCTGCCTGATGGATCCAAAGAAGAGAAGAGAAGTCATCAAGTGTTGGGGAAAGAGAAATCTCATCATATTCTACTAGATTTTGGTGTTTTTTGAGGGGAGGGGTTAAGTGTTTGGTTTTGGGTTATTGTGTTTTTTCGTGGACAGTGTTTGCCTTTATTTGCTTGCTTGTTTTTCTTGGGTTGTTTCTTTTTTCTCTGTGTGCATGTGCATTTGTTATTTTGCTATTTTCCCCCCCCCCTCTCATCTGGATGGGTAGGTGGGCGCTTTCTCTGTTTGACCGGTTCTTTAAAATTGCTATTTGGTTAATTTGTTGTGTAATTCTTCTGTGAAAAGCTTATATTTGGTGGGTTTTTGAGAAAATGTGTTTGCTTCTGTCTGGGTTGGGGAGTAGATTGACCAGTGTGCAACTGGGCAGAGTCAGTTGCTGTTGGTTGGATGCAGCTTGGTGCATTTCTGTCTTGTTGCTCTCAGTGTTGTGTTGCTCTTGGTTGCTTTGATGAATGGATGTCTCTGTGTGCCAGGCAATCAGTGTCTGGCTGGCTGATTGGCTGCTTCCTTGCCTTTTTTGTATTGTGCTCCCCAGATCCAGAGCACTGTACTTAACACTTCCCCCCCTTTTTTTCCTAATTTACTAGTTTATTCCTTTTTGAACTGGTTGGTGAGGCATTTTCTTCTTCTGTCTGTATGTCTTATGGTGTTGGAGTTGTTGTTCATTATGATCATGGTGAATGAAGTAATATAAACTAATGCCTATATAGGTCTCATTACATTTTCTTTCTTTCTTTCTTGTGTATTGTTTGATGCATTTGAAGTACAGTGGTGCCTCGCTAGACGATTGCCTCGCAGGACGAGGAAATCGCTAGACGATGCCTTTTTGCGCGCGCTACTGCGCTTCGCAAAACGATGTTTCCCTATGGCGATTTTCGCTAGACGATGAGGTTTCCCCATAGGAGTGTGCTGACTAGTGGTGAAAAGCTGTCAGTGCAGCTGTCAGTGCATTCCTATGGGGACCCTCACTCGCTAGACGAGGTTTCCCTATGGGAAATTTCGCAAGACGACTGCGTTTTCCCTTGGAACGCATTGAAGCGATTTCAATGTATTCCAATGGGAAAACGTGCTTCGCTAGACGATGTTTTCGCTAGACAGCGATCCTCGTGGAACGGATTAACATCGTCTAGCGAGGCACCACTGTAGATTGATTCTCTGTTTCCTTGTCTCTGCTTTTTGGAGTAGTTTTAAAGGGTTATTTAGGGCTTTCTCAGGGCCAGAAAACAAAAATGAGAAAGCCAAAAGAGTCTTTCCCTTTCATGTAAAAAAAAAAAAGGACTGGTAGATAGAAAATATAAAAATGAAAGAGGCAACGTGAAAAAATCTAAAATGAAAGTAACTGCACATTCCTAACTGCCATGCTCCCATCCTCCATATCTTCATAATGGGTTAGAAAGGGCTATATGTGTTTATCAATGCTGAACAAAGAGAGGCTCAAGGGGAAGACATAATCCACAGAGATCCATGGCCCTTTGTAAACACTTTCAATTCATGGAGACCACTGTATGGCCCACCTTATCAATAATGCATGATCCAGAGTCAGGTTTTAGCCTCTTATTTTATTTCAACTAATTGTAGACCTGAGGTTTGTACAAACAATTATTAGCACTTAAACCCACACCTGTTACCTTATGAGCTGTAATAAGTTATTCACCTCCCATAGAATCTATAAAACAGCTTATTGTAAAAACCAAAAATGCACCAATGTTTTATTGGAATTCTTTCATTATAGAGTCATATATATTATGCTTTCAGAAAGAGATGCAGGTTATTGTAGTAATAAGAGAGAGTAATATATTGGATAATATATGACTTTTGACTTCTAGGCTTTACTTTTATGAATTGAAATTCATTCAAAAATACTTAAGTGTAGGGTATGTTGCTAAAAATCAATATATGAAGTTCTACATTGCTCCTAAGGGACACAATGACACTATGTGTTAAGCCAACACAGCTGGTGGAATGTTATTACATTAACAGTGTACCAACCCTGTCAACTAGATTTTTGTTCCTGATACAAATTTGAAAGAAACCAATATACATGATACATTGTTGAAGATAAATGAGACACATGACTTTAATTTACTTCTTTTAAAAGTGAATTTTAGCTATTTCATGTTTGTTTATACTCACTAGAGACATTGTTAAGATAAAGGAAAACTGAAATGGAACATTCATGAGGTGAAGCTAAATGACTATTGCCTTTCTGCTTTTTCTTCTACCTCCTCTCCAACAACTAATTAAAAATGACCTGGGCATATTTCTGCACATATTCTAGTTTAATGTGTAACAATTGGTAACAGATGAATAAAAAAAATTTGAAGCATACATTGCCTCTGGTGCATTAGGAAGAACCACAATTGGGATGGACTAGTGCCCAAATAATATATTATGTGTGAAGATATCAAATATGGAGATTTGAGGAATGGTTTTTCTTTTATCACTGTCAAGATCTAGTGGGTAATTCTACCATATATAGGGTTGTTTTCCCCTTTCATGTGGTGGTATATGTAAGTGAAAGCAGCTATGTGATGGTTTACAAATACAGGGCAGTTCCTCTGTGTGATGTGTCAGAGTGGATAAACTGGCCTTAATGTTATCCAGTCTGCTTATCATAACATTATAGGCATTTGTGAGGAGGATAACTTAGGTTGTGTGATTGATATAAATCTGTGGGGCCATATGGAGCATTATTCACATGAAAGGCTTGTCTTTGAAGATCCCCCAACATGCTTGCATTCCATGACTGTTTGTCTGTATAAAACAGATGCAGGGCACAGCAGGAGCCTGCCACTTTGTTGACACTATTGTTAAATAATTGAGAGTTAGAAATTCTGGCCAATCTACTGCAGAGCGACCAAAGACCTACCAGTAAATCAGAATCTGTTTTCTGTTTACCCCTGCTTCAGTAATTCCAAATTCATACAATCCTGGTCAGATCAGAAAATGTTTTAATTATCATATTAGATAATATGATGATTAAAACATTATCTGTTCCTCAAACTTGAAAGAATTTCACAGACAGTGACCCATAGGCATGCAAGCCCTTTAAAGAAAGTTTCATCCTAACATGAAAATTTCCCTCTATTTCTTTTTTTCTGTGATAGGAATACAAATACCAGAAGCTGAAGAAGTATCACACTCTGCTTTTCGAGGTATTTTTAAAGATCAGAATAACTTTTGTTAAAGTTCAAAACCAGGATCTTTTAAAATGTATGGATATTTCTGAGTACTGATTATGTTAATGTGCACCATAGCTCAGCAGTGAAAGACAAATCAATAGGTACTCCTCATTGACGAACTGCAGCTATGGCTATTAAGCATGAATAATTAAAATGCCAGATTAATTGGTAAACTCATTTAAGTTACTTCTGGTCAAATATTCCTCTTATTAAAATAGAAATTGTATCCACTGCTGTAGTTATCACATCAATAATAAAGATCAATCAACAGATGATACAACTGGTGCAAGCTTGTTCCTCTGAGCTTTGATTGTTCATGGTGAAGGCTTTCCTCCTTTGTAGCATCACTCCCATTGACATTTTTTATCAGTGGGGAGTGTGGCTAGAAGGTTGCAGTAGGATCCTCCTCCTGCTGAAGGTTGTTACAAGGATTTAAAAAATAAATAAATTAAACTACTGCTGGGCTATCTTGACAAAAAAACTAGGTTAAGCCAACACCGCCCTGAAACTTTCTAAAAATTTGCTTTAGAGGCAATTAAAAATCACCTTACAACACCACCACCATCTGTCAATAAATGTTGCTTTTTGAGGAGGAGGTGAAAACTTGGTCCACTGGAACCCTTTGTTTCTGAGGGAGCAAAGAAAAACGCTATGGGGGAAAACAGGGCTGTGGACTGAAAGGTAGTTCCTTCTGGACAGCCCAACTCTTGCTCCAATAAGAACTAATACAATATGTTGTTCAGGGAAAATGTTTGAGAGAAGAAACAGATAAGTGAAGCTAATAGTACTAGCCATCCGCAGCAGCCAGTGCTTCTTCAACTTAATATGACTGCAATGGTGCATCCCAACATCAGTTTGCTCTGTTGGCTTCCATCAGGCAGGGAACTCTACAGAACATCCTTTCCTTAGAAACTGTATTTTGAGTGTTTGCATGAATGTCTTGCATCCAGTTTAGACTGAAGGGATCAAGCCTTGGGTAGACCTTACCTCTGTTTACCTCAGGAAGGCCTGATCTACCAAATGTCTGTCTTCTATACCATCTGGCAGCCTGTTGAAAGTCTGGTTTTCCCTGGAAGCATGGTCTATCTTTTCTTTTTTAATCTGTGGGGGTAGACCATAGAAAGTCTGGAGAAGTAGCACACTTTCTAAATTTGGTACTTGGGGGTAAAGCCCCTGTTGTCCCTCACTAATGATGGCCTTGTTTGCTAGAAAACCTCAAGAGCACAGCATCTCTTTAAAACAGCAAAAAACCAAAATAAAAACAGATTTTGGGCTACAGAACGGTCATGACCCTGTGTTGCCTATCCCTGTTTCAGAATGTGTTCTTAGACCTGAACTATTCAGAATTCTTATCTCCCCAGTCCGCATCAGTATTGAAAACTTATAACAGAAAGGTGAAAGGTAGCATTTGGATAAAATTATTTGGCTGTATAGGACATTCCCCTTTGGGAGAGAATACCTGAAATTAGAGCCACCTCTGATTAAAACACCTGGAAAATGTATTTAGAAGGGCTGTGTGCCTTACCCAGCAGTATCAGGGGAAATCAGACTATCTCCAGAGCTTAGTTGCTTGGCATTCTCTTCTGGATATTGCTCTCTGGGTTGGTCAGAGGAAAATCGTGCAAAGAACTGATTTTTTTCCTTCTGTGCACAGGAAAGTAATTCAATATATGAAGACTTTCTGGTGTTGTTTCAAAAACTATTTCACAAGGCTTTTCAATTCCATTTTTTTCAACTACTGTTGCCTCAGGAGTAATAAGTACACAAATGCTAAGGGACCAAACAAAGTGTTTAAGTTTGATGCAAGAGGTTGTTCTTTTAAGAGAGGGTGTGGAGTTCTTCAGAATGTGGTTTTATTCCAGCCATAAAGAGAAGAGAATTTTATTCATACTGCTGTGATTCCCTAAACAACAGAGGGATTTAGACCAATTTGCTTCATATAGGTGGATCAAATACATTTATTGCACAATGATATCTTTGTAGGCCAACCAGCAAAAGTAATTTAGTATTTTCAAGAAAAGGATATAGCAGTTCACATACTTAATACTTGTATGTTTCTATTCTTGTTCAGACAACATTTTAAAATGAAGATTCTAATAATTTTCTTTTGTTTGAGGCAAAGGGATCAATCATACCAATGTAATTGCATGTTCCTCCATCCCATTTAATCACTAGATAGCAGATTAGGAGAAAATTGCAGTGAACTCCCTTCTGCACTAATTAAAGCATGTGACTTCATTTGGAAAACATGATTTGTGCAAATTGGAAATAATCATGTCCTCTGTCTGCTCAACCTTAACAGCATTTCCTGCTTTGAAAAGAACAGGAACTTGTCAATGGTACATGGCATGCACAAATTCTATACACCAGGGGTGGAGAACTTACAGATTTCCAGATGTTGATGAACGTCAACTTCCATCATGCTTCACAATTATCCAAGTTAGCAGAAGGTGATGGCAGCTGAAACTCCACCGGTATCTGGACGGCTACAGGTTTCCCATCGATTGTAGCCATTTTTTATCTCAAACAAAACTTGAATGGCCCTGAAAATACTTCTCCACTGTCCTAAAAGAGCTCCTAATTTCTGGGCACCCAAAATAACTAGGACAGGCATAGGATGGGGAGATCTAACTGGCTGGATAGCAGGGGAAAGCAAGATTTGGGACTAAGTTGAGCAATGATACCCAAATTTCCTTCCCATTCATGCTGGTAAAGAGCAGCTTTCACCTTGTCCATCCCAACTTTAAAGAATTAGAAACTACAGGCTATAACATTGCCAAAGATTCTTTTACATTTTTTGGTCCAGAAGAACAGGTGTAATCTTTAGAAAGACTATTGAAAATTTAAAAACAAAAACAGCTATATAATGAAAATGAGGTTCCTGATTAACATATATTACCCAGGTTAAAATGAGATGGGAAGAATTATCTAATGTTGATTGGTGATTTTAACTCTTACTGTTCCTTAGGGATCGAAGGGAAACTTCCTTGATCTCATCAAATTATGCTGTCTCAACAAGAAAATGCAGCTCAACAAGGAATCTTAAAACCCTAGCAGATGGTTTACCTCAACTAACAGTGAGTCAAAGAGCTCCCCCCCCCCCATCAAGGTCTCTGTAATTTGCACAAAATGTCTTTAATGTTCTTCCGTTTGTAAAGCAGAGCACACACAGAAAACTCAGAAGGACTGGTTGGTCATTAATAAAAACACAAGCTACCTATTTGTACTTCAAATTCTTAAATAAATCAGCATTAATCCTAGTCTTGTGCAATTTGTACACTCCAGCAATTTGAGAGAAAAATACACAAATTTTGTGAAACAAATGCACATTTCACAAAATATTCTTCCCAACGCAAGGCCTGGGTTGACAACAGCAAAAACAATTCCTCTTGAATCCTCTCCAAGGAGGAAGAGAATGTTGTGGGTCTTCATCCACCCATGCCAGGACAAGGTAAGCACAGCTTTGTATCCCTACTGTTCCTTATCTATCTCTACAAAAACGTTTTTCTTAGAATCTTAGAACTGTAGATCTAGAAGGGACCTTATGGATCATTGAGTCTAGCCCATGTCATGGAGGCACAATGGGGAACTGAACTCCCAAACTAACTCCACAGCCAGGAACCTAAACCACTGAGCTATATCTCTTTGTCTCTGGTTTAGGTAAATATGGCATGCCCTTTTTTGTCAATTGGCATAAATAGATGCAGACCCTCACTCCAGTTGTATTCTTCAACTGGCAATCACTTCTACCTAGCTTTTTAATTATATTCATTTTTCAATCTAAAATGACCTGTTTCAAAGTGTACAAATGAGCTAAAAAAACCCGCCTCTACACATCCATGATTGTTAAAATGCCTGTTCACTGCCATTGTCCTCTTGTCTGTTTTAGCTTTCATTCTACTTCTCTTTTACTTCAAAGGGCTTTTTTTCGATGTTACAGCAGCTAGTGTGGGACCATGTCATGAGCCTCAGCATGCTGCATAGAGACAAATCAGATCCAAATTGCACAGTGCCACCACTGAGGGAAACAATGTTTTCTTGCCCCTGTGTTTCATTTTCCTAGCATGTACTCTTTTCCTTTCTTTCTGACTGTCATCACCCATACTCCTCACTGTTTCCATTGCCGTATGCTGTCACACATAGATATTTGGGTATAAAAAGCAGTGTGCTGATATACACAAATACCTGGGCTTTGCCAGAAATCCTTCACATACATTTTTCTAGCCTTCTGAGTGCCTCTCACAAATTGCAGGAAATTAGGGAGGCATTCTGAGAAACAAACAAACAACCAGGATCATGAAACTCATCTCCTTGGTTCAGCTTAGTACTAATTCTATTAAAGGAGAGACTTTGATCGAATATTCTCCACTCATGGATCCTCAACTTTACTGTAAATCCTTATAGTAGCTTTGATGTATTTCCAAACACCTGCCTAGTTTTTTTTACAAGTTCTTAATTGTAAAAGATTTTTTTTATTGCAAAACAAAAACAAAAATACCTTTCACATACAGAAGAATATGGCTCATTTTGCAGAAGCCAAATGGCAATGTCTATGATGCAATCTGTGGAATTTAGGGGCAACCTTTTTTCTTTTTTCATACCTTTAACCACCAAGCAGAAATAATATAGCTGCTAAATCTAAATAGAAAAGTGTTTCCCTTATTGACTGGCTTATTTATGCCTGTGTTTCCTTAACTAATTAACATTTTAGGACCATTTTCACTAGACAGTGAAGGCCTGCTTTAACTTTGCTTTCAGGCACACTGCATAATAAATCAGCAGGTTTCTGGGTGGAGAAATTCTTATTTTTAATAACATTGTTTAATATTTAATAAATATGCCTGCTGAATGAGTATTCATGATTTTTTTTAAAAAAAAATATTATCATGGCTGTTGTTGCAAAGTACTTGCTGGAAACTTAGAAGAATATTTGTGGACTAATATTTTATTTCTCTGTGTTAGGATGCACTGTTCCATTGGCTTGGAAACTTTAGAATTCTACTGCAACTGCTTTGTTATTTTTTTGTGAGGGGCTGTTTCTAGATTGAGGTAAAGAAAGGTTTATGGAAGAAATCAATGAGGAAAAAAATTATTTGCTTTATTTGGATTTCACTGGTGATGAACACTTTGCTGGCAGACGATATGTCCCATATGACTGAGAAAGATCAGTTGTAAGTACTTTGGCACTGTATCGTGGTTGAGCAAAGGTAAAGGCTAAATCCAACTGCTGCTTCTAAACAGAGCATACCTATTGACTCAATGGGATTTACATGTGTGTTAGCAAATCCTGTTCATTCAAGTGGGTGTCCTCCAGATGGGACTAAGAACTGGATTTAGCCCTAGGAGTTCTACTGCCTATTAATATCCTGTACAAGTCAGCATGTGTCATCTGAGCAATTTTCTGTAGCAAAAAGACAATTTTCTTCACAATAGAACAAGAAGTAAAGGGAATGGAAGGATTTGTAAACTTCAAACTGGTGCAGACCACCTAATCTCTCCATGAAATTCCAGAAATCCCAGTGTTCCTAGGAAGCCCCCAAACGACATTACACTTCTTGGCTTGCTAATTTACTGTTGCTCATAAAAAATATCAGCATCTGAACCTGACCATAGAAATATGTATCTTTCTGGTATGCTTCCACGGCACTGAAAATAAAGACTACTTTTGTCCATCTCTTGATTGGCAATGGTAGTGGAGAAAAAAACAAAAACATAAAAAACAAAACAAAACAAAAATGCTGAATTAAAGAGAGATGTTCTAGGAAGAATGTGAAAACTATCAGTGTTTCTCAGCGAATAGCAGTTCTTCCTTTTGTGCCAGTCCACTGCAACATAAATCACTCCCTCCCTAAATATGATTTGTAGATCACTGGGCTTCTGATATAAAAAGACACTCGGAGCTTAAAATGCAGCAGTGAGACTGCTGGTCAGGTCTGGTTACACAATTCCCCTCTTAGAACAAATTCATGGGCTGAAGGTTGATTACCAGGTCAGTTCAAAGTCCTGGTGAAGATCTGTAAGGCCCTACACAGCTTGGGTCCATGCAATCTGAAGGTTTATTTCCCTGTATGAGCCAGTCTAAGATCTTCCAGGGAGCCTTTTTCTTGACCCCACCACCTTCACAGGCACATTTGGTGAGGAAGGAAGAGAAGGCATTTTCAGTAGAAGCTCTCAGGTTGTTGAAAACCCTGCCTTAGAAGAACAGGTTGCTACAGTTAAATACTTTGTTTGCTAGGCAGACTTTCACCTATTCATTGGGTCAGAAAAAAAGTGGAACATTATATATTATTGTTTTCATGTTGAGTTTTCTAAGTACTCTGAAATTACTCAAACCTTAAATTTTGTTATATGTTTTAACATTGCAATTTATTGTCGAACTTATTTACACTTGGCTGGTGTCAACCACATCTCCCAAGTCCTGGCTCACCTGAACTGGCTGCCTGAGCCATTCCTGGCCAGGATCAAGGTTTTGATTCTTACTTACAAAGCCCTCCATAGTTTGGGCCCTTGCTACTTGTTGGAGCACCTTTCCACAAGAACATCAGTCTATGCCACCCGATCCACACATACTTATCTCCTCCAGGTTGCCACTCTGAGAGAAGCCAGAAAGACATCTTCAAGAAACCAGGCCTTCTCAGTTCTGGCACCATCCCTGTGGAATGGGCTCCTAGTGGAGCTGTGTCTGGCTCTTCTCTCCCTGCCTTTAAGAGGATATTAAAAACAAGGCTGTTTCCAGGAGCCTTTAGAGGTATCCTTGGCTAAATGATTTTCTATATTTTGCCACTGTCTTGCTATTGTCTAGGTTTATTCAAGCTTCTGTAGAGTTTATTGTTTCTGACCGATTTAAAAATTTTATTCCAGTGTTTTTTGTTTGTTTGTTTGTTTTAATTTCTTGTTTGATATACTATATTTCATTGATTGGTTCTTTGATGTAAATTGCCCAGAGTGGTGCCTGGCACAAATTGTGGTGGTATATGAGCTTTTTAAATAAATAAATAAATAAATAAATAAATAGTTTTTATTTGTATTCATTTTAATTGATTTATGAACCACTTTGAGTCCCTTTCTCAGAAGAAAAGTGATAGAAAAATGAAGATAAAATAAAATAAAATAAAATAATAACTCTCTCCATAGAAACAGCCCCCATCTTCCAAAACAGGACATTCTACAGTCAGACTGCTCTTACTGCCAGGAATTTCTTCCTCATGTTTAGTGGGATTCTTTCCCATTCCAACAAATCTGCCATAAAGCTTTTTTTTTTACTGATGTGAAGACTGACACAGTAATTTGTAGGTTGTTGCAAGACAGCACCTAACTTAAAAAATAACAAAAACACCTATCACCTTCTTGGTTCAAGCCTTCTTCCCTATCTTTTCCTCACATATTACTCTAAAATAAATTCTTTCTTTCTTTCTTTCTTTCTTTCTTTCTTTCTTTCTTTCTTTCTTTCTAGTCCAAAGGTTCACTGCTAATGCATCCCCATTTTGGTTAGCCAACATTTCTTAGACCAAAAGCCTCCTATACTTGGCATGTTCTTTGTATCTTGACATCAGTCTTCTGCAGACTTGTCCTATTCCTTCCTCATGATAAATTTTCTCCTAGATTTCTCCTTAAATAGCATCTTGGTCTTCATTTTCCCTTTCCTTTACTCTTTCTATCAGTAAAGTGGCAGTTATTCCTCCTATATTTGGCTAACTATTTTATGATTCTTCTAACATAAGCTATATTCTGACCCTGAGGTGTCAGAATATGAACAGAAAGTCACAAATCTTTACAATATACATAATGCAAACTTCAGAGTCCATACACCATCTCAGTACTAGTACCTAATATACAAAATAACCTCTTGAATTGTCAAAAATTGTGGTTTGTTCTACATATTCTTGAGTGTCATCTACAGTTAAGCTGTTTACTATAGATGTAGATGCAAATACAAATACAGATATAAACACATCATTTCCTCACAAACAATCTAACACCAACATGTCCACGGTTTAGGGTTCATGAACTCACCCAGAGGAATGCATTTTCCGTTAACAGCAAGGAGTAGGGAGAGGGACATAAATTCAATTTCAAGTTCCTAGATTGTTCCTCGTGTGGCCTTTTGTCCATTGAATAAGAATAAGAAACACAAATCCAAAATGTAACTTTTAAATCAAGTTTCTCAAACTTTCATGTTGAAGGTTGAAGTGAACCTAAAAATGCTGCATGAAAGTTCACACTATGGATCACTTGACAGAATAAAAACCTTAAAATATCGTTTTCACTCCTCAGTTCTGTCTGCTCTTTCATAAACTAACACAGTTCTCCGACAACTTGATATTTAGCAGTAGAAAAGAAATGCACATAGAGCATCCATTATAAATCAAAGCCATATGTATTCAGTAGGTTTTCTAATACAAACAGCCTTGATCATATTTCATCTTACAGTTACTTTGACTAATCAGAAAACTATAGCTTTGAAAAAAGAAAGCTAATCTTTACTAAATAATCTAATATGTAATTGTTCTGTTTTTCATATACAAAGACTCTCAACAAGCTTTCATCTTTTAAGAAATAGATTTACAGCCCAATCCTATCAGTTGTGCCAACAAAAAGATCAGGTTTACAGGTAGCAAGTTCTTGGTGTTGCTTAAACATTATGAAGCACCTTACTCGATTCTTTACTCAAACATCATTGTGTGGGTAAGAAGATGGTACATCACTGTTGGAACATAAGTTCTTTCTTGCTCCTGCTCTTTTGATGCTGATCCTCAGTTTGATGCTGATCCTCAGTTTGGTATCAGCGTGATTCTCAGTTCTGGCATTAGCTCCAAATTTATAGACATCTTTCACACCTCTATTTACAGACACATTTGATTTCTTTTTCCCCAGTTCTTAATCTCGCCATTCCTTTTTGCCCTATCTGTCAATGTTTTGAAAAATATGCCGTATAATAAATTGCTTCTTGCCTAAGGCTACTATGAACAGGTGCATGTCATTTTTCCGGTGACAAAGATATAACTGCTTTACATCTTAATTGCAGGGTAATGAGGGTTAATGTCAATCCTTTTTATGGTGTAATTGTAACTTTTCTTAATTCTGTCAATCCTTGATGATGTGTGGGATCGGTACATTGTGAGGGAATAGAGCACATAGTTCAGTGTGCCAACTCCAGCTCTGAAGAGAAACGTTTAGACTTTCAGTGTGCAGTGCCAGCAAAACTATTGTAATTTTGTGGTGGGACTGGGAAGGGAAAATAAAAAGTGTCCTGGCAGGTTTCTTCGCTGCACATATATATAGTCCCCTGCATTTTCAACTTAAGATAAGGAGGTCTGTTCTCCTTCTTTTCAGGAAAACTGATTTATCCTAGTAAAGCCTACCACCTAGATACTATATTAGGACCCACTTATCAGCAGGATGAGTATCCACTGATTTACTTATCTATATTATGAAAATATTTAAAATATTAAAAGAAAACATCCAGAAAAAAACAATTTTCACATGTATTACCAGAATTGGTCACTAGAGAGAGCCAGAGACTGCACTATGAATAGTTGTTAGTGAAGACTACGTAGCATGGTCTCTGACCAGTTCTGGTAATGCATATGAAAATAGTTTTATCTGGGTTGTGTTTTTTTTTCTCCTTTTACCATACTCTCTCTCTCTCTCTCTCTCATATATTATATACTTGTATTATGTACTTCTTGAACTGTCTGGAAAGATTGGTGTTGTTTTCTGTAAGAAGTGACATTCTATCCACTGCACCATACCAGCTCAAAGTCCAAGAAAGGTCCAAGACCCTGGAATGATCTAAGGGCAAGAAATATGCATAAATCCACTGCATACATACATGGACATGCTTCCTTAAATATTCTTCAAATATCAGAAAAAAAATATGCAGAAGCACAGAGAGCAATGTGACCAACTGGACTACTACTGACCATGGTGGACAGGAAGATCCAGGCCAAGCCACTAAACAATAGCTAGTTGCATATATGTGGAGGCAGTGACTGCACACTACCATCGACCATAGGAACAAACAACATGCACAAGACCACACACTCAGTCTTCCTATGCACAAAGAAAATTAGAATATTAAAAGTTTTAAAAATTGATGGAAAGCTAAGCAAAAGGTTGAAAACTAGTTTTTATATTCTTCTGGTAAATAAGGTTGGAATCGGTACATAAGTTTACGTGCTGCTATTAATCACTTTGGCACATTACGTTTATGTGCTGCTTCATATTATAATGTAACAGATGGAGAACATTCTCACACAATGTAATTTTAGAAGAAGCAACTACTTCAAAGATACAATCAATATATACCTTTGGCATATTCTTAGCCATAGATTTGGTTAACATCAAAATAGCTAGACATTGACTTCTTTCTGTCACAAGATACAGATTTATTGATCCAAATGATTAATACTGAATGAGGCCAAGTTGCAGGTCAGCAGTTTGCCTCTGAAATAATATGTCTGCACATCAATCAATATGAACACATTTGATGTGATATGTATATTATATTGGGGAAGAATGTTCTATAGCCTATATACTAGAATTTATTTATTTATTTATTTATTAGATTTATACCCCACCCATCTAGACCGAAGTCTACTCTGGGCGGCTAGAAAACTTTAGATGAACTAAAAATATAAATCCCACAAGGGTGCTTTGATTCGTATTTATTTGACAATTAATGCACTGTGCAATAGATATTAGTTCTATTCAGACACACTTGAATACCTCTCATGTCCCTGAAATCACACACAGAGAATAAAAGAGAGAGAGAGAGAGAAGGTTTAATGGGTTGCTAACTTGCTATATTTGGGGAAAACGTATATGATTTTACTGTAACTGACAGTATCTTATAATCTAGCTGTGTCCGAAGAAGCAAAGGTTGACATATCATTACCAATACTTGGATTTTAGATGCATTCTGGCAAATCAGGCATCCCCAAACTGAAGAATCAAAATGACAGAAATGAGTATTTTATTTGTGAACCAGCACAACAAGCCCATTGGGACACATTAGACACTAATGACTCAATAATCATTAACAGCCTACATAGTACCAACACTTTTTTCAAAGCTGCTTACCAAGCAACAGGGCTTCAGTTAGGATAATTATTTATTCTGATGTGTGATTACTGGCAGGTAATTGAGTTCTTCAAGCAGGATATATGCCAAAGAAAACTGGATGAAGTGTCTCTCAGCCCATGTAAACATCAAATGCAGTGTTGCCAGGATTTGGGTAATATTTCTGTCAAGGTAAGAATGTGGTTTTACGTGCTAATGGTATAGAAGAGGGATAGGCAGCTATGGACTTCCAGAAGTTGTTGAACTGCAACTTCCATCATCCATCACAATTGACTATGCTAACTAGGGATGATGGAAGCTGCAGTCCAATGACACCTGAAGTGCAGAACATGTTTACAGCTGGTATAATGACCATCCAGGCAAAGTTACTATCAAAAATCCAGTAACTAAGTTCCACTATTAGCATTAGCATGTAAGGACCAAAATATTTTATCTCACATTCATAACCTGGAGGGTTTTTTTGAAGAACTGAATAAATATCTGTCCCCCCCCCCCCAATGTTCCATGCACTAACAAGGTGCCAGAGCAGTAGTTATGCAAGGAAAAGTCCTAAGAAGTCTGTTTAATCCAACACGTCAGGAAAGACTCTCAGAACACCCCTTTCTCTCTCTCTCTCTCTCTCTGAGTTTTCTTTCCTACAATGATGCAAGGTACAAAAGCAAGTAGCTCCAAAGGTAAAATCTTTAAACCTTCAAATTGAATGATAATTGCAAATAAACAATATCACCACAGAGAATTTCCTCTTTCCTTGCCCATCGTGTGCATTACCCAAATTATTTTATTTTATTTTATTTATATATAAGCAAGTACTACTTTGAGCAGTTTACAAATTTAAACTGAAAAATCTCACAGGCTCCATATAATAATACATACAACAATATGGTGATTAAAAACAATGCATATACAGTATAGTCATATTAACAGCATCCAGGAGATTCAGTTGTTGAAGGCAGCTTTGAACAATTCTGTTTCCAACAATTTCCTGAACATAAGAAGGGAAGGATCCTATTGTATATCCATTGGTAACCTATTCCAGAGACTGGGGGGCCACCGCCGTGAAAGCCCGATTCCTTGTCTTCACTTCTTTGGCCTCCCTCTATGTGGCCATTTTAAGGAAACATGGATTGAGAGGAGGAGGTGAAACAGGTAGCTGATTTCTGGGAGAGACATTCAAATTGAAATAGGGGCTAATTTCTCTTCCAGACTATGTAATAAGTGTATGGGCTGGCAATCTGTCACCCATAAATCTATTTTTGCAGATTATTTTCCCTAGAGATTAGCAGATTTCTTCCCCCCCCCCCCTCGCTCTTCTTTGGTGTGCATACATGGCTTCCAGAAAGATCCTCTGTTTTGTTCCCCCCTCTGATCCTTGCAGTAACCTCCGCATCCCAGATTCCTTTGTCTTGACTTCCTATTACTTTCTGGAATTTGAATCCAGCACTCTGCAGTTTACCCAGGCCTTGTAATACCAGCATAAACCTTCAAAGCATCTCAGTCTTGTGAACATACTGCTTTTGAGTTAACATTTCCCCATAATAATTCTGAAGCAACTGTGTGTCTGTATAGGTAGTTATTTGCTTTATTTATTGTTTGTTTGCTATCTATGTAGATCTACTGAAATCCTTGCTATTCCTGAATGCAATCATTATGTGTATTTGGATTCTAGTGTACCCAATAAAATTCCCCTGTTGAACAGCTCTCTGTGAATGTGATCTAGTGAACTAAATCTGTGTTAAAATGCACTACTATCTTGTTTCAAAGATCCCTCAGGTGCATTCTCAGAATGTGTATATGTTTTTGGGAGAAAGGCAGCCTATAAATAAAGCAAATAAAATAATAATAATTAATTAATAAAGACTGCTTAGGAAGGGTACAAAATGGAGGCAAGAGAAAATAGTGGCTTGAAGAAGAGGATAAAGATGTGAAACATATAGGCCAATGTAGGACAGATCTACCGTAAAAAATAAAGAGAGGCTTCTACTTTCTAAAGGTGGTTGTTCTATATGCATTTCCACTGCTACATACATATCTCCCCAATCAAATACATTTGTCATCTGTGTGGTAGCATTTGCTGTGGTGCTTTTTGTTCTGCTCCTCTGTGGGTTGTCTCCATTTCTCGGTGTCTTGCACCAAGAGGCCATACCTGCAAGAGAAGATGTTGGAGGAGAAATGGTCATTAATAGAGATGGGCACAAACTGCTTGTTTGGCAGTTTGGCATGGTATGTTTCCTAGCCTAATAGCTGATCTGTGATTTGGCACCTCATCCCCTCCAGTAGTCACCTATTCACCTGCAGCACTCCACCTTGTCTCCTCCAGGCACTGCTGCTGAATAGGCACCCACTGGAGGGGGTGAGGCACTGAACTGTGGATGAGTTGTTTGGCCAGGAAACAAAACAAGGCTGAACCTCCAAACCATGGTGGTTTGTGCCTATCTCTAGTCACTATATATACATTGTATACATAGCATTCACCAAAAAGAAGCAAGAAGAGTCAAATCTGTGAAATGTGAGAATAAAATGTTCAGAGATAAAAGGGTTCACCCAACAGTTAGTTGTATTCTAAAATTCATCATAGGTACGAAAGCATATTTCAGCTGTTCATTTCCCATAAAAGTTCCTAAAGGGATCTGTTAGTCCACATGTGGCATTCTAAAACCCTTCTCTTTCAAAATCCCTCACCAAAACCCACTGTATGTTGAGGTTGGAGACACTATACTGGGTGTGCTTCCACCATGATTTGTTGTCTTGCTATGTGAAGGTATTTCTCTCACATGCATGAAACGTCACAAATCTCCTAAAATTACCATGCATGCAGCATCATAAATCTTCCCATCATAAAATGTTTTAATCTTGAAATTACGATTTAAATGTACTAGATCTGTGAATAAATTTGCTTGCATCAGCCAAATCAAAACAACTTATTGATATTTCAGTAAACAGTTCTCACTTTTTCAATGTCCTATGAAATTAGATTTCTTAGTGTGTGTGCATATTTCAAATGCTCCCCTGGAAGACTGTAGAGGAATCTATAATCTTCTAGCTAGCTGATGGTGTAAAGGGAGTAGTTTCTGCAGGAAACGCCTTGAATTTCAGATACAAATAATGAGGTATATAACAGTTAACAGGACGATCATCAGGAAGTTTGAAAATCACTCCTGGCTTTGCAAACTAGTACATTTATTAAAGTATTCCTACTCACAAAACCATGAGTAGGCAGAACTATTTCACCGGTACCATAAATCAGACATATTTGTCAGTATGTAGCATTCATCTTCATACTGAAATCAACACTAAAACTGCCCTGCAGTCCAAAGATAGGTTTATGCAAAAATCCAGCATCAATAGCATCTAAATATATACATATGTACACAGGGCCATTTAAAGAGTGTGCTTCAGGCAAATTTTGTTTTATGTTGTTTTGGTAGAATAGTCTATCAAGCCACACTCAGTAACTCACAGGAGAAGCAGATAAATTCACACAGTTGATTTGAACCAAATTCAGTCACACTTTAAAGCACTGGGTCCTAAGTCATGGTTAGCTTAAATTTTATTTATGAATAATTAAGTGCCACCAATTTCAGGAGGTCTCTTCTAAATATAACTAACTCTGGGTCAAGCAAATTGACTAATTTCTTCAGTTCTTGCTGTTATTGGAGCAGGCAGGTGTGGGCCAAACAGAGTCACTTAGGGTCACATAGAAGCTTGATATGTTATGTGGTGTCTCCTTACATCCATATGGCATGCACACCTCAAGTGACCCTATTTGGCCCACCTTCTTCACGAAAAGAAAAGAAAAGTTTCTTTGCTTCCTCCTGTCCCCTGCTTCTGGGAAGAAGCTTTGATTTTTTTAAAAAAAATTTTTTTTTACAAAAGCCCTAATTGGCTTAAAAAAACTATTTGCTTCTTTCCTCCGCCCCTCCATAGACAAGCAGAGGAAAAAAAATTTAATTCCTTAATTTCCCAATATCAATAAGTGGCTAAGCTGCCTTTTTAAGCCACATTAAAACCAGCTGGGAAATTAAAACCAGCTGGGAAATTAAAGCAGGAAGCTCTGCTTTCATTCATTCCAGCAATCACACATGCTGGAATTGAACCATAATATTGTCTGTGTGAACTACATATACAGTGGTACTGTGCTATTGAAGACAATGTGTACATCTTTTATGAATTCCCATCAGTTTTTGAATGCAATTTCAAGGAAGGAAGGAAGGTCCCTGTGGGTATATGTTAGGGTGCTTCAAAAACTACACAACAAGCCTAAACATATACATGAAAAGACCCTATGTTTGTTGAGTCGGGCTCCCAAGCAAATGGATATAAGACTGCAGCCATTTGACACATATTTACCTGGTGGTAAGTCTCAGTAAACCCAGTGGGTCTTCCTTTCCAGTACACATGCAGAAGATTGCACTGGAAGTCTAATTACCTTTTTTTAAATCCACTGTTAATTCTATTCCATACAGCTAGACATTTTGACATCAAGAGATATGTAATACAACAACTGAAAACTCTCCGATTTCCTGTCCCAAATTCCTAGAAACAATCCATTTGATTTTCAGCATGCATTAATGAGTTTCCAGGTTTCAATAATAATACAATAAGACACAACCACTTTTTAATGTATTTTTCCAAGGAGCTTTATTTGTTGTTGTTGTTTATTCGTTAAGCCATGTCCAACTCTTCGTGACCCCATGGACCAGAGCACGCCAGGCCCTCCTGTCTTCCACTGCCTCCCGAGTTTGGTCAAATTCATGTTGGTAGCTTCGATGACACTGTCCAACCATCTTATCCTCTGTCGTCCCCTTCTCCTCTTGCCTTCACACTTTCCCAACATCAGGGTCTTTTCCAGGGAGTCTTCTCTTCTCATGAGATGGCCAAAGTATTGGAGCCTCAGCTTCAGGATCTGTCCTTCCAGTGAGCACTCAGGGTTGATTTCCTTCAGAACGGATAGGTTTGTTCTCCTTGCAGTCCAGGGGACTCTCAAGAGTCTCCTCCAGCACCACAATTCAAAAGCATCAATTATTTGGCGGTTGGCCTTCTTTATGGTCCAGCTCTCACTTCCATACATCACTACTGGAAAAAACATAGCTTTGACTATGTGGACCTTTGTCGGCAAGGTGATGTCTCTGCTTTTTAAGATGCTGTCTAGGTTTGTCATCGCTTTCCTCCCAAGAAGCAGGGATCTTTTAATTTTGTGGCTGCTGTCACCATCTGCAGTGATCATGGAGCCCAAGAAAGTAGAATCTGTCACTGCTTCCATATCTTCCCCTTCTATTTGTCAGGAGGTGATGGGACCAGTGGCCATGATCTTAGTTTTTTGATGTTGAGCTTCAGACCATTTTTTGTGCTCTCCTCTTTCACCCTCATTAAGAGGTTCTTTAATTCCTCCTCTCTTTCTGCCATCAGAGTGGTATCATCTGCATGTCTGAGCTTGTTGATATTTCTTCCGGAAATCTTAATTCCGGCTTGTGATTCATCAAGTCCTGCCTTTCGCATGATGTATTCTGCACATAAGTTAAATAAGCAGGGAGACAATATAAAGCCTTGTCGTACTCCTTTCCCAATGTTGAACCAATCAGTTCTTCCATATCCAGTTCTAACTGTTGCTTCCTGTCCCACATATAGATTTCTCAGGAGATAGATAAGGTGGTCAGGCACTCCCATTTCTTTAAGAACTTGCCATAGTTTGTTGTGGTCCACACAGTCAAAGGCTTTTGCACAGTCAATGAAGCAGAAGTAGATGTTTTTCTGGAACTCTCTGGCTTTCTCCATAATCCAACGCATGTTAGCAATTTGATCTCTAGTTCTTCTGCCCCTTCAAAATCCAGCTTGTACTTCTGGGAGTTCTCGGTCCACATACTGCTGAAGCCTGCCTTGGAGGATTTTGAGCATAAAACTTGCTAGCGTGTGAAATGAGTGCAATTGTACGGTAGTTGGAGCATTCTTTGGCACTGCCCTTCTTTGGGATTGGGATGTAGACTGATCTTTTCCGATTCTCTGGCCACTGCTGAGTTTTCCAAACTTGCTGGCATATTGAGTGTAGCACCGTAACAGCGTCATCTTTTAAGTTTTTAAATAGTTCAACTGGAATGCCATCACCTCCACTGGCCTTGTTGTTAGCCATGCTTTCTAAGGCCCACTTGACTTCACTCTCCAGGATGTCTGGCTCAAGGTCAGCAACCACACTATCTGGGTTGTCCGGGACATCCAAATCTTTCTGGTATAATTCCTCTGTGTATTCTTGCCACCTCTTCTTGATGTCTTCTGCTTCTGTTAGGTCCCTACCATTTTTGTCCTTTATCATGTCCATCTTTGCACAAAAGGTTCCTTTAATATCTCCAATTTTCTTGAACAGATCTGGTTTTTCCCTTTCTATTATTTTCCTCTATTTCTTTGCACTGTTCGTTTAAGAAGGCCCTCTTGTCTCTCCTTGCTATTCTTTGGAAGCCAGCATTCAATTTTCTGTAACTTTCCTTATCTCCCTTGCATTTTGTTTCCCTTCTCTTCTCTGCTATTTGTAAGGCCTCATTGGACAGCCACTTTGCTTTCTTGCATTTCCTTTTCTTTGGGATGGTTTTTGTTGCTGCCTCCTTTACAATGTTACGAGCCTC
The DNA here is from genome assembly GCA_037013535.1 of Intellagama lesueurii. Lineage (NCBI taxonomy): Eukaryota > Metazoa > Chordata > Lepidosauria > Squamata > Agamidae > Intellagama > Intellagama lesueurii. Next base: position 162,686,013 of record JBAJHW010000005.1, read on the forward strand.
CATCCATAGTTCTTCAGGCACTCTGTCCACCAAATCGAGTTCCTTAAATCTGTTCTTCACTTCCACTGTGTATTCATAAGGGATTTGGTTTAGATTATACCTGACTAGCCCAGTGGTTTTTCCTACTTTCTTCAGTTTCAGCTTGAGTTTTGCTATAAGAAGCTGATGATCAGAGCCACAATCAGCTCCAGGTCTTGTTTTTGCTGACGGTATAGAGCTTCTCCATCTTTGGCTGCAGAGAACATAATCAATCTGATTTCAGTATTGCCCATCTGGTGATGTCCATGTGTAGAGTCACCTCTTGTGTTGTTGGAAAAGAGTGTTTGTGATGACCAGCTTGTTCTCTTGACAAAACTCTATTAACCTTTGTCCTGCTTCGTTTTGAACTCCAAGGCCAAACTTACCTGTTGTTCCTTTTATCTCTTGACTCCCTACTTTAGCATTCCAGTCCCCTATAATGACAAGAACATCTTTCTTTGGTGTCAGTTCTAGAAGATGTTGTAAGTCTTCATAGAATTGGTCAATTTCAGCCTCTTCAGCATTGGTGGTTGGTGCGTAAACTTGGATTACTGTGATGTTGAAAGGTCTGCCTTGGATTCGTATTGAAATCATTCTATCATTTTTGAGATTATATCCCAGTACAGCTTTTCCCACTCTTTTGTTGACTATGAGGGCTACTCCATTTCTTCTACGGGATTCTTGCCCACAATAGTAGATATGATAATCATCTGAATTGAATTCACGCATTCCTGTCCATTTTAGTTCACTGACTCCCAGGATGTCAATGTTTATTCTTGCCATCTCCTGTTTGACCACATCCAGCTTACCAAGGTTCATAGATCTTACATTCCAGGTTCCTATGCAGTATTTTTCTTTGCAGCATCAGACTTTCCTTTTACTTCCAGGCGCGTCCGCAGCTGAGCGTCCTTTTGGCTTTGGCCCAACCACTTCATTAGCTCTGGAGCTACTTGTCCTTGTCCTCCGCTCTTCCTCAGTAGCATGTTGGATGCCTTCCGACCTGAGTGGCTCATCTTCCAGCGTAATATCTTTTAGCCTTTTGTTTCTGTCCATGGAGTTTTCTTGGCAAAGATACTGGAGTGGCTTGCTAATTCCTGCTCCAGTTGGATCGCGTTTAGTCAGAACTCTCCACTATGACCTGTCCATCTTGGGTGTCCTTGCACGGCATAGCCCATAGCTTCTCTGAATTACTCAAGCCCCTTCGCCACGACAAGGCAACAATCCATGAAGGGGGAGCTTTATTTACCATTGTTAATTATGACAAAGGATGAAAATCCAGATAATCACTTTTTTTTCATAAATATTTGAAAGCTGCATTTTGCCAGTTAAGGCTTATTTTTCATTTGGTCTAAAGGCTGGCCTTTAGAAAATGCCATACAAAGCCATTAGGGTAGCTTCACTAGTATTATATGGGTAAAAGTAAATGGTGATTGCTAAGAATGTTATGCTTTGCCTGTAGCACAAGTGAGGAAAAGGATGAATAATTTTATTGCCTTTAATAGTACTCACAGCTAGGCAAATATGAGCAATCAAATGTCAGTAGTACAGAATGACTATTGGTGTTAGAAAGAAGTAGAAAGTATGTTATGCAGTATGAGCTTCTGGTAAATGTGAGCAGTGCAGGAAGAATGAGGAATGCTGATTTATCAAGGAGCAAACTGATTTTGACCCACTAAAATAATTTATTAATCATATTGCTGTTTCTAAAGAAGTCACAGTGAGACACTCAAAGCTGAGGCATTGATGAAAACTAACACAACCAAGAAAGAAAGAAGGGAATTTTCACAGTATCTGTGTTTATTGTCCAATCCATTTTTTTGGGGGGGGGGAAGAGTCCTTTGCCCTCCCAACCCCGGAATAAAGACGCGAGACAAATAATATGTTTTAAAACACGGGACACACTTTATTGATTGTAAATTCAAATTTGCCATCCTTTGGCAAAGGGGGGCCTGCTGTAGTGTGGAAACAGGTCAATCGCAGAGGTATCCAAATACCCCTTAATCAACAGATGGGCGAGTCCCCGGCCCCAGGTTCTCGTGGTCTTAAAGACAGCAGGAACCCGGCCGGCCGCAATTAAACACCCCCAGACCTCAAGCCATCTTTAGTTGATGACTGTTGGTCCGGTAGTGGCCCAGCGCATCTTTCCTCCCAAGCACTGTAATCGCACGATCCACAGCGCTGGGAGATCCGATGCGCTGTTAGCTTAGCTGATCTTACAGTGGGACTCACCGGAAAATACCTGTTTTTTCCGCACTACCCGCCAGTGTGACTGGATTTCCACCAAAAATGCCTATCAAGTGTGGGATAGGCAAAAAATCCCCCCATCCAACGGCCAATCAGGATGAAGGTCAAAAATTCCTATCCGGCCCCAAAGGTGACCAGAAAAACTCACACTAGAATTAGGGCGGGTGGATAATTAGCGTCCTCTCTATGGGGGTAGGAGCTTAACCAGGCTTCCAAAGCCTCAACTTTTAATTGGGCTGGGTCCCTTTTCCAGGAGTACCCCCGCCGCTGTTGGGTTTTTTACCGCCTCCTGTACCCTTGTTCTGGCACTGGACGCCAGCTTTAAAACATGAAGAGTTTGGGTGCTGACCTCCGCAGGTGGTACATTCATGCCTGAAGCGGCACAGTCTTTTTGTACAAGTGCCCTTGGAGTTGTACTCCCAACAGAGCAGGCGGGGTTGAACTGCCTGCCCCGCTCCGGGGTGAGGATTCTGATTAAGGGCGACCTTCCTATTTAAATGACCGCTGTTGAATATGTCTCCAAAATTTGGCCTAGCGGGGGTCATGTGCTGAAGCCACAGACCCGGCAGGGGCTCATCCCAACACATATTTGGGTGAATTGAGCTCCGCATATGGAACGATTTGTCATAATGAAGCCACACCTGCCCCGCAAAGTCAACGTAGGCCCTGTAAATTATGTCTAAATATTGGAAGAGGGATTGCGCCCTCCACAGCTGTACTTTGACTATCACCCCCGCGTAAATCAAGAACCCGGGAAGCCAATTGGCCCATGTTCTATCGGGTTTCTTTCTTCTATGCCTTTCCTTTTCTTTGTCACCTTCCTTGTCCAAGTCCTTCTTCTCTACATTTCTGTTTTATAATTTGAATATGTCTACGTATTTACCTTTTCATATCTTCTCCTGTGTTGCCGGGGTGAGGTGATCGCCCAAAGGCATGGAGTAATCCCCGTATGGCAAAGCACGCATTGGGACGGTATTGTAACCTGTGTCAGGGACAGACGGGTAAGGCCAAACCCCTACGCTAGCCATGTTGTTAGGTTGGGCTGGCAACGTGAAGGAAGGGTATGGCGTACCCCATCCACTGAATTTTGGCCTGGAGCATGGCCATGCGGTGTTAGGAAGCCCTGTGTTCTGTGAGCTGTAGGGTGCATAAAGGGTGTGATTAAATTGACTTCTGCTGGCCCAAGGCCATGCGGGGATCGGTGTGTAAGTGCCCGGTGTAGCGGCCAACTCACCTGATGACGTCGTGGCCGTACTTGGTCCGTGCCCAGTGTATGGTCTGTTGGAACTGACTTCCTCTATTTCATCCTGTACTTCCTGGCACCCAGTCACTGTTTCGGTCGTTACCGGGGTTGATGCCCTTCTGCCTTTCTCTGCGCGCCGGGACCTTGGTGTTGAGGAGGCCCCATCTGCATCGCATCTGGTGGTCGCTTTGGGAAGCTGCTCTGCCTCAAGAACAGCAAATTTAGCCATTAGATCCTGCGCCATTGCCTTGAGCTTAGCCCTACGTTGGCTCTTTGCATTCCTGGCTGACCTACGTGTCTGCACCTCACTTGGCTGGGGAGCTTGTCTTGCCAGCTGCTCAGCCTCTCGTGCCGAGATTTTTTCTTGGAGCTCTTGCCATACCGGCCAGGATTCCTCATCAGAAGAGGATTGGGAAGGAGACACCTGGGGAACTGGCCTTTTCTTGATCAGTTGTTTCCCCTTCTTGTTGCCCTGGCCTTTCCTTGATGCCATTATAACTGAGGTTTTTCATTGGTTAAGAGTTCACGATTGCCTAAGCAATACAGTTGCTAATACAGTTAAAATTCCTCTCAATACAGGTTAAGAACCTGTGTCCCTAGCTTAGCGTTCCCTAGGTGCATAACTATCACTATCTCTTAATTATGGTCACTCGCTATGACCTGGGTTCTTTAATAGCAGCTTCTAGACTGCACGATAAACCACTTGTACCAAAATAGGGAGGGTCCTGTCTATGCACCAATCGTGAGACTTTACTTGTTCGTATTCCTAATAATTCACTCTCTGAACACTTGATTATCCTAATCAATTGTTGTCCTTATTAAAATTAATTATTAAATTAAAATGAATCAAACAGCTTTGAATTCATTCAGTGAATTAATTAAGTTGTATGACAGTACTTGCTGATTAAATTAATTAATATTAATAATGAATTAATCTATGATCGTTAATAAATAGAATTACTTAACTTATTTAATATATTAGCTATGTATTGATTCCCTTCTCCCTCTTATTTTTATTTTTATTTTTATTTCTATATTTTTATTATTATTATTATTATTATTATTATTATTATTATTATTATTATTATTATTATTATTATTATTATTATTATTATTATTATTATTATTATTATTATTATTATTTTATAATTATTAATTACTCTAATTCCAAATTCTTACTACTATCCTTATTTTAATTTATTGTTTTCTTCTTCTTTTCCCTCTTTTTGTGTGTGTGCCTTATGCTGTATGAGCGTAGTCATCCCTTCGGTCCGCAATCAACTTCGCGGGCCGATATATCACAAACAAGCAGCGGAGGGGGGGGCAAGCATTCAATCACCAATGATAAGGCTTGGAATCGCGCCACCCGTTTCCTGCCTAAACTTACCAAATAACGGCGCACCAGCCACCTAATCCAGGACTGCGGGCCTGCAACCTTAATCTAATTTAATTTAAAAATTACTAATTAATTTTGTTCTATTGTTCTATATATATATAGCAACCCCCTTCGTGCCTAAGCATGGCCGGCGCAAGCCGCGCCACTGGTGTCACCCCCTTTTCGCTTCTTAGTTTATTTACAATATTCTTTACTTAAACAACAATTTATTGAAATGCTTAAAATAAAATTAAGTTGATAACAGCACCCTGGGAGGGAGCCGATGCTACCCTCCCTTCCTTCAGGAACACTCGAGTTGTCGATGACGCAGTTTGGATTCGCAGCCAGCAGCGGAGCTCTTTCTTTCTCAATGCCTGAAAAAGAAGAGGGCGGCTAGAGGGGGGAATGCCCCTTAAATAACCTGGCATTCCCCCCCTCGCTCTTAAAACTCTCGAGAGACCTGCAAGGTCTCGCTCTATCCGAGGGTGGGAGGCAAAGAGCGAGCCGCGCTGCCCAAAGCCTTGGCTCATCAGCGGCTCCAGCATTGTTGGAGCAACTATATGCAAAAATAAATATATTACATTTTAAAACAGAATTATAAAAATGTTTCTGCATTTATAGATAAAAACATAACTTGCATAAATATGTGAAATATTGTGCAAGTTGACCTCTTTGAACAGAAATAAGTCTACACTAGAGTGAAAACTGGTGGAAAAAACATCAGTAGTTAAGATGTGCAGATGACACAATTTTGCTGGCAGGAAGCCACAACAACTTGAAATGACTTTGAAAGAAGAATGTGCCAAGGCAGGACTGCAGTTGAACATTAAGAAGACAAAAATCATGACTACAGAAGAGCTACACAACTTTAACACTGGCAATGAAAAAAATGAAATAGTTAAAGATTTTGTATACCTTGGTTCAATCCAAATGGAGACTGCAGCCAAGGAATCAGGAGAAGACTGAGACTTAGAAGGGCAGCAATGAAGAAACTAGGAAAGTGTATGGATGTGTCACTGGAGACCAAGACCAAGACCATCCACACTCTTGTATTGCTGATCACCATGTATGGGTGTGAGAGCTGGATAGTAAAGAAAGCTGACAGGGGGGGGGAAAGATTCTTAGAAATGTGGTACTAGAGAAAAGCTTTTCATATACCCTGGACTGCCAGAAAGATGAACAAGTAGATCAAATCAAGCCTGAACTATCTTTGAAGGCAAAAATGTTGAAACTGGGGCTGTCCTACTTTGGGCACATCATGAGTAGACAGGATTCTCTGGAAGAGACAATAATGCTGGGAAAGGTTGAAGGCAGCAGAAAAAAAGGAAGACCAGATATGAGATGGATTGACTCCCTAAAGGAACCCACAGGCTTAAATTTACAAGAGCTGAGCAAGGCTGTTGAGGACAAACATTTTGGAGATTGCTCATTCATAAGGTCGCCACAAGTCAGTGGTGACTTGATGGCACATAACAACAACAAAGTACACCACTGATACAAGTATGAGCTAAAATTAAAAGGCAGAGAGGAGTGTTGTTACTACTGGTATTCTGAGTGTTCATTAAGATCTGCAGCGTACAATGTATCCTTTTAAGAATCCAGGACCTTTCTCTTTTCAAACTTTCTTCCACCTTATTCACTGCTGAAAAGGTTAAATCAGTGCTAACATGGCTACCAGACAGTGGACCAAAGGTGCTCCAACCCTATACAGGTGGACAATAGTTACATGTTGCCAGTGTTCTCTAAAATGTTATCTGGATCCTTGCCACATATTTTGTCTTAGGAACAGTCAAGGAAATAAATATCCCATGTGGTGCTAAAAATAGAAAAGCAACAAATGATTTAACCCACTGATAAATGAAAATCGCTTAACAATATATTTAGAATACGTTCAATGACCACATGTGTGATCAGCATGTGGTTTTCAAGCTCCAGCCAAAAGTGACTGATTAGACTTGATATGAGTATGGGTAGTGTTTTGGACTAACCAATCTTTAACGCTTCTGGCTCACTTAGATGCAACCATTGGCTTCTTATTATTTCCTTGTCCTGTACCAATGACAACAGTTCTGAATGCTCCTAGACAGACAGTTGGTGACATGAGTAAAAGTAAGACTGCATATTAGCCTTTTCTCTGCTGTTGTTTTTCTGATCACTGGAAGGTCCACACAGGTTCTTATCTGCAACAGATCTAGGATATCTCCAGTGAGGTACCTGGGTCTGCAAAAAGACAGCCTCCCATTTAAAGCTTCCATCCATCACTGGTGACTTTACCACTGATATTCACATGAGAAACTCCCCACTGAGAAAATGGTGTGAGAAAATGCCTTCCTCTCATACTGATGTGCACGGGAGAGAATTCTTCCATGATTCACTAATTATTCCCTTTTAGATGGAGGTCTGTGAATCTGCCATAAAAGATATGAAACACTCTCATTTTCAAACATTGCTTGCAATGTTACTTTCCTGCACGACTACTAGTGTGAGTAGGAGTCTTGTGGCACAGTGGTTAAAATTGCAGTACTGTAGCCATTACCCAGGTTCAATCCCAGATAGCCAGCTCGAGGTTCACTCAGTCTTCCTTCCTTCCAAAGTCGGTAAACTGGAGGGGGGTAATGTGTAGCCTGCATAATTAAATTGTGAACCACCAAGAGAGTGCTTTGAGCGCAGTACGGCAGTATATAAGCAGCACACTTTCGTTTCCTTTGCTTTACATCTGACATTTTCCCTCAGCTACAGGCCATGCTGACTAGAGGATTATGTGTGTCATAGTCTCTACTCTGGCTTCAATTTTGTTGCACTTCTCTGAATCATTCAGAACCTGCATTTGCTTTATTTTCTCATTTTGTATCATGTTGTTAAACATTGTATGGAGGGTTTTGGATGACATTTTGTGTGCAATTCAATACATTTTCTCCAATGTGTCACCTAGCCTGTGGTATGTCCCTGTTGAATAAGGGCAGGTTTCTTCCTTTAAATTGTCTCAATTTTTAGTGACTGACATTTTTTAAAATATGCATTGCTTTTTTGTGTGCTTTATTCCTCTCCAGAAAATCTCACAAATATGTAAAACTTCAAGGCACGTTGTGTTTCAACAAGTTTTGAGATTCATGAAAAGGCTACTGTCACTGAGGATCACATCAATTGTCACTGAGATTTTTGAATTCAATAAATTTCCTTTCCAGCCTTGACATCAATACACATTGAGACTCCTTACTGTTACTAGAGGATGGTAGAGAAGTATATCCAGTGTAGGAATACACAATCAGACGCATATCTGTGTGGGGGAGGGGGCACAACTCTGTACCTCCTTCCCTTGTGTTGTTTCACCATTTGAAGTTTTCATCATGGTGTCTTTTACATAATGACATTGGATCATCCCCAAAGAGCTTTTGGAGGCAGGGATGACAGCCCACTGTTGATGACGGCGTCTTTCTTTCTCAGATGCCATATCTTCAGGGTGGCACTGAGTTATACAGAAAATGCAAGTTAACAGATGCTAAGGTGAGCTGTTGGCATTGCAAGTGAAAGTGGGTAGGAAGGTGAAAGGGAGTAAGTAATTCTTCCTGCCTCCCATTAAATTCAGCAGATATTCCACATTCCACTGAATTCCCCTTTTCTCAGGGAAGACTGAGTCCAGCATTCATCATTTTTGCATCACTCTAAGGAGTTGGGAGGCAAAAGTGTGGACTGTTTTAATTTACCCTCTGAAGAAATCCATTCAACACAGTATATGATCATACACATCTTGGTATCTAAATCCTTGCTTTCCTGGTGTTTTACCAATGTGCAAGTGAACCTATGTTCATGACACAGATTACAGGGATTTCTCCAGACTTTGGACTGTAAGAGAATTGTGAGGCTTCTTCAAAGACCTCCTTCAAAGGAGATGTAAGCTTTTTCAGGCTTCTAAATTCTTCAGATTAAAATCAGTACCAAAGAACTATCTTTGCCCCCTTCCTCCTCCTTACTTGCTGCTTCTATCGTTGATGACTTCCCATTCTCTCAATGTGCTTCTGATTCTCTTAATCTTTCTATCCCTTGCCAACAGGAGCAGCAGGGGTCAGAGGAGGGAAGAGACTCCATCCATTCCTCCCTTTCCTGTTTGACATACCACAGAAAAGCATGCCAGAAAGAACTGCACTGCTATGGGAACGTGCAATCAATGCAGATCAGTAAGACAATGAACTAACATTTTGGTAAAGTCTTTAAAAAGAAAAGAAAAGATTCCAATACATTGATAACCTTCAAATGACAAGACATGGCAGGAGTCTGGACATAGAGAAAGAAGAAAAGGGAAGTTCTGATTAAGATCTGAATACATTGGCATTGAGGAAATTAAGGAATACGATTATCAAGAGGAAAAAAGGAATGTAAAAGAAAATATGGAGGGGGAAGATCTTGGAGAAGGAGGAATAAACAGAAATGGTTTGGGCAGAGTTAAATCTAGAAAACAGACATTCATCTAATGTAGGACTTGGCAATATATGGCTCGTGAACACAAGCATACCCTTCTCACCCAATATTTCAAACCTTCCACTCTTTCTCCCAACTCTACTACCTCTGCTACAACTGTTGCCACTACAACCAATGAACCTGACCTGTCTGTGGTGGTGGCAACCCCATTCCCCAGCAATTCTCTGCAAAAACTAGGTGTATGTGATGTATGTGTGTCTTATTTTAAAATCAAACTATCCTTCTGGAAGCCTCCTAGAAAAGCATTCCCACCATCCACACTCTACCATCAAGTGATATTGTGACCTTTTACCACTGTGCCATTGAAATTTATGGATGATAAATTGTAAGTCACTGGTGCAAATGCAGTATAATTAGGTAAATATAAGAAAGTCCAGATCAACAGATAATGAGACCAAAGTGGAAAATATGAAAAACAAGTATGAAATATTCTACTAATCATTCTGAAGTAACTTGCACTGAATGATGAAAGGGTAAAAAAAAAAAAAGGGGGGGGGGATCTGTGAAAGATACATTAAAGAAGCAGTGGAAAAGGCAAAAATGAATCGCCTGAACAGGACCTGACCACACACAGAGATCAAGGGGAGCAGGGGATAAATCATTAGTAAGAGAAGAACTTCTATTGTTGATGGAGGGAGGTAATTCTGGAGTCAGTGTAGGACTCAGAAAATGTGGTTCAACTTACCATTTTGTCTGTGGAAAGTCATGGGGGTGGCAATGGTAGACCACTCCTTGAACATCTCACATATCATGAACATCCTAATAGAGCCATTATATGTTAGAAGCAGGGTTTGGGACTCAAGTCACGGAACTCACTGTCAAGTTGAACTTAAGTCGCACCACTGACTTGACTCGAATTCAGCTCCTTTTTCTAATGCCTCGGACTTGACTCATGACTCGGAACCCACCTACCCTCCCTTTTTTGGGGGGGAAAAAAAAGCTTATTTTTAATAAGAACTTGGGCTTGGGGCCTGAAACTTGGGACTTTGTACCAAAAATTTGGACCTGATACCAAAGTCACACTCACACTTGGGACTCAGACCCAAATACTTGCCAACATCCCTGGTTAGAAGTGACTTGATAACCAAAAACAAGAGGTCAGTTGGATGTCATGGAAATTGCCCTCTACCACCTTCCACCATTGGGACCAGTTGGTGGAGAGGTTTTTTTATACGTCTATTCTACTAGGGAGCAATGATGTTCCTCTATCAAACTAGCTAGTATAGCTATGGATCAGTTCATGGACCTACCTTGCTGTCCATTCACCCAATTAAGGATTCTTTTATCTACAATCAACTGCTTTAAAAGGCTTGGAGGAAAAACAATGAAGACAGAGATCTATACTTATTGGAAGGATTGGTTAGAACATGCAAAAATCATTCTGTGATCTTCATAGCTAAGCATTGACTGAAATCCAATCAATTACAACACTCTGTTTACTACATCACCTCAAGCTGTCTTTGTTTTTCGAAATTGTCTCTCCTATCTCTTTTCTGAAACTGATTCGAGTCTACTTCTGGCAGTTGCACCCTGACAAACTGAAACATGTTAAAGGACAATGTAACACATTTCAGGCAGAAAATAAAGAAATCAAAGGAATTATAGAAATATATATTGCCAGGTCAGCACCATGATGTCCAGTATTGATGTCTTGACCCTAACCCTTCCCTTAACTTTACCTGAAGCATCAGTCAAACTTTATGAGGATCAGAAATCCATGCTTTTTTGTGGCTGAATGAGCACTTCTTGAAAGACAAGGAAGATTTATCTCTTTCTTGATTTCCTGAAGAAGGTGATGAAAGACCTGCTGTTAAAACTGAAGGGCCTCTACTTCAACTTCTATTCAAGGATACATATAATTCCTAAGGAAACTTTTTCATTCTCTTGAATGTTTCTGCTGTCTACATCAAAAGGATTACTTCATCTTCCCTATTTCTGCTTCTTTTAATAAGTTATTTGCCTACAATAATAGTTTTAGAAAATATTCCCATTGTGTAACTGTAACAGGTAGACCTATACTTGATACTGGCAATGTTTCCAGGCTTCATCCTACCAGAACCTTGTGACCGGCTCCAAAACCAGTATGGAACTATTCTGATGTTCCCAAACAGTGAACACTGCTGCAATCCATTGGCTTTTTCCACAAATGTCACTAAAAAACAGAGATGGAAAGCTTAGTAGAAACAGTTTTACAGTTAGTTAACTGTTGATGACAAAAATCCTGTTGCTTAGCTATGCCTGCATAACTCAAAGTTGAACAAATATTTGCAAAATTCATGCCACATTGGAAGTCATATCCAGCAAGCCATTCCACTGGCTTAGTTGTGCAACCACCTGCATAATCAATTGTGCAATCAATTGTGCATTCAAGTATACCTTGCATAACTCCCTGTAAACTTCCACAGACATAACTTTACACTCAGCCAAATGCAGCTGGATTTCAGCCAGTGAGTTCTGGCTGATACAGATATTGAGATTACTAATGACTAAGTAACTGGTAATCCTTTTCTACCAACATTCACACTTATTTTCAAAATGGTCTGTAAATAGGGGCAGAAATATTCTAGTAGACATTAAAAGTACAGGAGTATTGTGACAAGGATTCAAAAGGAAATGGGAAGCATCCAGTCTAAAACAGGGCTCCCTCAGATGCACATTTGTCCCGCTGTTTGGTGTGCTGCAAGGCTGGATTGGTTTGCTCTTTTTTTCCCAGTGACCACATGACATCTAGAGCAGAGCATCCAAACTCACAACCTTTTAAGCATCTATAAGGAGCATCTATATTTTTTATGTTGGTTGGTATACTCTAGTTCAATCCATTCACAGTGTGTGTGATCGCTGGGAATGGACTAAAACCAAGCCTTGAAGCTGTCAAAGCTGCCAATGCTCCTTGCACTTTAAATTTTTGGTATCATAAAGCAGCTTTAAAAACAAGATACTTCAGGGTATCAACAAATTGAACATTCCCTCTGCTCTTCTGCAGAGGGGCAGGGGAAGTGAAATTATTTTATTTATACTCTTGCTAGATTATCACTGCTGCATTGTATCATCTAGATTATTTTTTAAAAATGCTTTTTTGTGAGGTGCTGATCAAAACAGCAGCTGTGAGCAGTTTCTTGACCGGCACTGCACACAAGGTAAATAATTTTTTAAAATTTCATCTAAATGATTCAGTGCATCAGTGATAGTCCAGGCAAAAATAATAATTTCACTTCACTTCCCTCTGCAGAGGGGCAGGGGAAGTGTTCAATTGACTGCAGAAGGAGCTGAAGGGTCACTTAAGGTCAATAAGCCATTTCAACACGAGGATTGCACCAAATGGCATATCACTCCTCCTCCTGACCTCAAGCAACCCTGTTCTGACCACACCAGCCTGCACCAAAAGGGCCATTGCAGTTGCACCCATAGTGGGTGGAAGGCAACAACCTCAAGCTTGAACCCCCAGTTTTACATTATCCAGAAAACAGCATTCTGTTCTAATCCTTAACAGAGTCCTTTCTTTGGCCAATAACTTTGGCATGTCTGTAGAGGGAAAATCATGCTGCCTCAATCTGTATTACAAAGTCACATTCAAAATATGAGTTTCCATTTCCATATGCTTTTGTGGATTGCTTTCTTGTGGATTGTTTCACATCAGTGCAGGCTGCTTGGTTAGAAAACCTCGAGCTTAAGGCCTAGAAGGAATATGTATTAAACCAGATAAAATGAAATATCATTAAACAGGTACCTGACAAGCTAGATCTATTCCCAGTGTGAAATTAGAAAACACGAAAGGGACTCTTTGTTTATGATGTACTCAGTTCCAAGAACACTGCATTGCAGAAAGCATTTAGCTTGTCATGTTCTTCTATTATTTTATTTTCCACTTCATTTGTTTCTATTACACAGCCTTGCACTTTATTATTATTATGACTTTCTGTTGTTGTAAACATTGACACTGTATTCTGATCCAGTTATTTTAGTGAAACTTTTTGCCATCTTTTAAAAAGCAAGTCTGATCAAACTTACAATCAACAGCTAAGGAGCAAAATCCACAAATTATTTAAGTCTGATTTTTTGCTCTTCATCCAACTACATCCACATGATGTCTTACATAAAGTCTGGAACGCCTCCTTTGTGTATTAAACATGACATGTGTTCACATGACTATCAGGAAGTGAGACTGGACCACTGGACCACTTCCCAAAGGTTCTGCTGCTTTCTCCCTGGGGTGGCAGAGACAAGAGAGACATGTATGTTTGCAGAGGGAAAAACATTCTTTCCCCCTCATTTATCTAAAAGAACACTGGCTTTTGTACCTCATTCACACTTGTTTCCTTGAAACAAGACTAAGATGAAGTATGAGCAAAATCATGAGATCAATCAGGTTTGTGGGATAAAAAATGTCTGCGAAGTGTACTCTGCTATTTCCTTAAAATATCTCTTATTGTGGGGGCTATCACATGAAAAGGAAACAAAGAAATTCTGACAAGAGTTTGTAAGAATCAAAATTACCCATGTAGTTCCTATGAAGACTGTTTTACGTTCCTATGAAGACTGTTTTACAGGAAAAATTGTGGATGAAAGTCTGAAGAATCTGGAATTTTCCCTTGTGTTCTAAATAACTAGTGGTAGGAGTTTAAATACATAAAGAGTTGTCACATTAGAAAGGAAAGAGATTTGGACAGAGAATTAGATTGTGTTCCAAAATGAGAAAGCAATGATAGTTAAAGTAGTGAAGAAATAGAAAGTGCTGGTTTTATAAAACCCTAAATGATCTGGGTCCAGGATATTACCTCATTTGAGCCCACCTGGCTTTTAAGCTCTTTCGTGCAGGGCAGTGTTTCCCAACCTTGGGTCCCCTGACATTCTTGGACTACAATTCCCAGAATCCTAGTCAGCACAGCTAGTGGTGAAAGCTTCTGAGAGATTTAGTCCAAGAACATCTGAGAAGCCAAGGCTGGGAATAGGGGTATAGGGGTGCTTCTTGGTTCCACCACACCTACAGTCACACAGACACAAGACAGAGCATTTCTGCTGGCTATTCCAATCCTGTGCAATTCCCTCCTGTGGGAGACCAGTCTGACCCTTTCCCTCCTGTCCAACTAAAAGCATTTGTTATTTGGCAGTCTTTTAATAAAATTAATTGCTGCTGAGGAATTAGTTTTAATGCCAGAGTAGGGAGGGAGGGTGGAGGTTTCAGGTTCAGTCATGGGAAACTCTGTAAAAGACCAGGACATACTTGAAACTCTGAAGAATAGGTCTTTGTCACTAAGCTAAGTAAACCAAAGACTGTCATTGTTGATGACATTGTTGCCTTATTCGGTAGGAACCTTGATTTAAGAGCCTTGGAGTCATAGCTGTTTTATTCAATATGGCCAAAGTGCTTTTGGGAAAAACCATATGCAATTGCATAGCAGTTACTCTTCCCTCTCCTCTTGCCAGCCATCACACAAACAGGAGCAACAAGGGGGTGCACAACTGCTTCCCTGCCTTGAGGAAGCTGAGAAGTGCTCTGGCTTGCTGGAAGCGCAGGTAGGCTTGCTAGTGTGATTGCCCACTTACAGTGTGTATTTTGGGTTACAGGAGTATCCCTCATACATTTTTCACTCTGTTTGTGTCTGTTAGGGAATAGCAGGACCATCAGGCCCCTGAGCTGATGTCATACTCTCCTCTGTCTGGCTGTTATGTCATAGAACGTGTTATACAAACCTTTCCCTTTTTTAACAGATGGATTTCTTAAATGAAACATAAACATTGTATGTATGATAGAAGGGCGGATGCTTTCTTTGATATGCTTTCTTGTACTTTTGTCTTTTGAAAGAAGGTGTATTAAGGGTGGGGGGATGCAAAAGCAATGTGTATATCTGACCCAAATCTACATGATAAACAGCTTATCACCCTGTATAGGATCTGCCAATAAACACCTTCATTGGCCCTCCTCTGTGTTAAAGAAACATTGCCACTTTGGCCAAAACCCTGTTGCTTAATGTAGTAAATTGTGCTAGAGTAGGCTCATTGGATCAATAGGGATTTAGCGAGTCAATTCCTCCATATGTTCTATTGATTCAAATGGTCCTACTCTTAACTGTGACTTATTATGCTAAAGTAAGTCACAATTAGAATAGGCCCATTTGAACGCATGGTTCCAAATCCCCATTTGATTCAGTGGGCCTGCTCTAGTGCAATTTTCTATGCTAAGCAACAGGATTTTGGTCTTTGTCCATTGTCTGTATTCCCACCTGGACATGTTTCTCAACAGTATAAATATAAGGGACATTTTTTTACTCCTTTCTCTGAAGAAGTAGTTTATTTTTGGCAACATGATGAGACAAACATGGCTGCTTCTTTGGAAATTCCTGTATAGAAGTATGTTCTGTGACTTACTTATAACTACTCTGAATATTTTACTGTTTTTTTTCACTGTACATAGGAATTAGTATTCTAAATCACAATTTAGAAAATGATACACATTAAGGAAGACATAAAAATAGGACAGAGTCTAAGTTTGGCTTTCTGTTCAAACTGTTAGCAACTTATTAGAGGACATGTTCCCTTCTTAAATTATACATGTAGCTGTGTGCAGATTTTGTTTATTGAATTAGGCATTCAGTAACACTTTAAATTAAGCAACATGCTTAATACTTCTATGATCATCCCAACCCAATGTAGAGAAATTGTTTTGTTTGTAACCAATTAAAATAAGAATCAATGACATTTTGGAATTTGCATTTTGATTGTAAAATATTCACAGATGCCTAATACATTAGATTAAAACAAATCTAATGCAAATCAGTAAAAA
The DNA here is from genome assembly GCA_037013535.1 of Intellagama lesueurii. NCBI lineage: Eukaryota > Metazoa > Chordata > Lepidosauria > Squamata > Agamidae > Intellagama > Intellagama lesueurii. The sequence continues at coordinate 162,702,150 of JBAJHW010000005.1, forward strand.
TAGGTTCATATGGCAGAAGTTGCAAAAGTGATCCACTTTTAATGATTTCATCCAAAATGTCCATCACATAATACTGGATTAAAGGGAGAGAAGCCACAGTAGCATTATTAGCACTGCTAATATGGGAGTAGGTAAGATATAAAAATGAAATATATTGAGCTGATTAGCCAAGTAAAATCAATACTAATCCACTTTGAACAAAACAATTATTTATGTTTTATTAGTAGTATGAAAGACGTCAACTATAATAATAATTTAAAAAAACTGGATTAGACGTCCTTGGAGAATCACCAAATCTAAGCAGACGTGCTAATAAATAGTCATATAAATAACATTTAGGACTCATGTGAATTTTATTCCTGTTCAGTGGTGATTTTGCCCTTTTTTTGGTCAGCAAGGAGTGCGAAAAGCACAGCTCCAAAGAGAACAAGATTCTCAGATCTTTCTTCCTTTACCAAAGACTTTGATATTTCCCACATAACACAAATAAAGGCAACTGCTCTGTCCATAAGATCTCAGTTAAAGTGCTAGCCTTCTACCATAAGTAGCAGGAAAGGGGCTGACTTCAAAGTGGTATCATTCTTTGGGCAGCTCCCTTACTACAACCTCTTCATCTCGAGCCAGGAACAGGCATTAAAGATTGCCCATGACTAGAAGAAAGAAATTCTTAACTAACATGAGCATCTGATTGCCACAGCAGGAGATTCTGCTACCTCCAGGACTCTGAAAATCAGCTTGCGTTGCTTGGTGATTATTGTCAGGATTCCTTTGAAATCTGGTTTCACAAACATGAAAGGACTGCCTCCATCACCTCTCTGCAACATTGATGGGCTTTTAGGTTGAACTGCAGACTGTTTCTAACACTGTTTCTGGCCTAAGTCTCTGTTGAATTGAAGTGTAACAAGAAATGAAACAAATTATTTGGCTTTTAAAACAACTAAACATTAGCTCAAGGTACCTTGAGACGTATCTGTTCCATGTGTGCATGTTCATTGGATGCTCTCTAGTCTCCTTTATAAACCATGTTTATAAAGCTACAGCTACAGCTGTGAGAATGGCTTCATGACCAATATTGTTTCACTTTTTGAAACATCAATGCACACCCTTCTGTATTATATCCACACTTATATTGATCCCTCAAGATTCTAATTTTGATGTTAAACAATTTATTTTTCATAATGGCAAACATGCTCAGAATGTGTGTGTGTGTGTTGTGTGTACAGATAGAGATATATGCATAGAGATAATCGATATATTTGCTACTAGCTGGGCAGGAAAAAATGCAAATAAATAAATACATAAATACATAAATAAATAAAAATGCAAAGACATAAACACTTGTTTTGGAAAGTTTTGAAGTGAGATACAGTATGTTGTGGAAATTCCACCAGTGGGGGGGGGGGTAGACCCAGGCCATGTGACTCAACTGCTACTATGTATCAAAAGCACACTTTGTTTTTGTGTCTCCCTCCATTCCATCCAGACAATGTAGTCAACATTTAATTTGGACCATTTAAGAGGAAATGTATATAAATACTCTCAATTCTTGAAATGTTATGTGAAATGTGAGATGCTGAAGCCATTCATAACTGAGTAGTGGTAGGGTAATACTCTGGATATGTCAGCATTTTGTATAAAATGAAATATGGAATTGCCTTGGTGGTTTGTGGGAAACCAGAAAAGGCTTGGTCACTCAGGTTGGCAGTTAGCCAGAGTGAAAGTCATGTGACACTGCTGCACATGTGCAGAGTTCAATTTGCTGTGTCACTGTTGCATCAGACTACACTATATAAGCAAGGTGCTTACTAATCTTAGTTGTTGGGTTGATGTATGGAGGAGCAGCACGTTACTTTGTCTGTTGGAATCGTGGAATTGCCAGTTCCGAGGTGTGAACGTATGTATATTTGTAAATACACTCTCGGTGAAGGGAACGTCTCTCTGTGTCCAGTGTCTTTGTTTTTGCTGTTTGGGGATTACAGAAGATCTTGAGCAGCATAACAATTTTCGCTGTGTAGCTCTTATCAAATCTTATCAGGATTTGGGCCCAGGCTACGCGACCTGTTAATGGGCTGTTTTTGAGCTTCTCATGTTGTGAGAACAAGCCCATGTGCGCAGTTTAATTTTTGCTGTTGTTTATAAAAGAGCGTGGGACACAGCACCAATTTTATCAGAATGGCAGCGACTGCTCCTAATTTCCAACTTCCCCGTCTAAATGAGAGGAACTATCTTGCTTGGGAACTGAAGATGCGAATGTTCCTGCTCAGGGAAGGACTTTGGGATATAATTAACAACCCACCACCTCCCACAGAAGTTGAGGATGAGGAGGATGAGGAAGATAAGGAGGCTGTATAAAAGGAGTACATCCAGAAGAATCAGCGTGCCTTGTCTATTATTATTTTGTGCCTAGAGGACAGTCAATTGTCTCTGGTCAGAGGAATTGATTCAGCACAGCAATGCTGGCAAGCATTGAGGAGGGCACATGTTCGGGACTCTGTGTCTTCACAGATAACCCTCACCAGGCAGCTTTATCGCATGAGGCTGGAGCCAGCAGGGAGTGTGACCAAACACCTGGAGCAGATGACCGGGATGTTCATCCAGCTTGGAAAAATGGGTTTGGAGTTCACAGAACTGCATAAAGTTTATATTATTTTGTCAAGCCTCGACGCATCTTGTGATGTCATGGCTGTGATATTGGAGGCAGTCCCGAGGGATCAGCTTACTCTGCCCTACATTTCTGCGAGACTCAGAGAGGAGGAGTCCAAGAGAGCAGACAACCAAGTGGCAAGGAGCCAGCAGTCCCCAGCTGTGAAGGAAGCTGTACCGAGACAGCACGACGTTCCAGGCGTCTTGACAGTGAAAATATGTTTTTCCTGTGGCAGTACCTCACATCTGCTAAAGTCCTGTCCAGAGAGAAAGGAGAAATTCTCGTCCAGCAGAGCTTCAGGATGGAAAGGCAAGCAGCAGCAGTAGAGAAGAAGTGGGAGTCGACAGATACCAGAGGCTTCTGTAGTTTACCAGGCTGAGCATTTTCAAGGACAAGACTGGATACTTGATAGCGGAGCCAGCCACCACGTGACCAGGAATCTGGAGTTGCTTATTTCCAGGGACAATTGCAAGCAACAGTTTGTAAGCTTAGCAAATGGTTTGTGTTCCCTGGTAATAGCACAAGGTTCTGTTCATTTACCTGGTTTAGGTAAGCTATATGAAATATTGTTGGTACCCCCAACTAAAGCACAATTTGCTTAGTGTAAAATGCTTAACTGAAAAAGGGTTTGAAGTAATATTTAATGATGAAGGCTGTATTATTAAAAGAAATGGTGATGTCTGTGGGCAAGCAAAACAGTGTAATGGCTTGTATAAATTAATATTCACAGACCAGGTGCAACCAGAGGCATGTCTAAGCCTAAATAAACCTGATCATGACCAGTGTATACATTTACTACACAGAAGATTTGGTCACATGGGGTACAACCTAATTAAGAAGACAATTGAACACTCAGAAGGTTTAAATGTAAAGGGTTGTGCCAAGTACTTAAATTGTGATGCATGTCAACAAACAAAAAGTAGAGCTGCGTCCATTGCTAGATGTAGCAATAGACAGATGGAACATCCTTTCCAAATTGTGGCAGTGGATCTGACTGGACCCATGCCAAAGTCATTAGGTGGTGCTAAGTACGCATTGAATATCATTGATCACCACAAGATATTCATTTACTTACCCGTTGCACACTAAGGATGAGACAGCTAAAACTTTGAAAGATTAGATAAAATTTGTTGAGAGAAAGCACCAACTTCACCAGGTGGCAGAAATCCAATCAGATAAGGGCACTGAATTCACAAATAATGCATTGTCTAGTTGGCTGAAGGCCAAAGGCATAAGGCAAAGATTAACCAATGTAGCTACTCCTGCAGAAAATGGGTTAATGGAGAGGCAGAATGGTAGACTGCAAACAGTAATGGAGGCTCTATTAAAGGATGAAGGACTTCTATTTGCATTTTGGGCTGAAGCCATAAAAGTTGCCAACTATCTAATTAACAGATCATATAGAGATGCAATTAAAACAATGCCCTATCACAAGTTGTATGGCAAGAAAGCAAACTTAGCTCATTTGAGAGTTTTTGGGGCTAAATGCTGGGCAAATGTTCCTAAGAGATTTAGGAGAAAGGGCCAGCCCCGTGCACAAAAGGCCATGATGCTAGGTTATGAGCCAGGACAAAAAAGTTGCAGGTTGTACTGTCCTGACTGAAGGTTCATATTTTCTCGTTCAGTAAGTTTTAATGAGCAGAATTGGAGCAACGTTGAACAGAGCAGTTCTCCTGTGTTTGTGCCTGTCAGTTTAGATGAAACGCTCCGCACAGAGGCCAAACAAGAGATTAGGAAAAATAAACATTCTGAGGCTGATGTGCAAGAAGTATGCCAAAGTTCAGATAATGAGGAACAGGGTACTTCAGGGAATTTCAGACAAATGGAGTTAAGAAGGTCTGAGAGAAGTACAAAAGGAATTCCACCACAGAGATATGGTCATGTAACAATTTGTAACATGACAGTTCCACAAAATTATGAGGATATACAATCATTGCCTGAGGAAGGACCAAATGGTAAAATTGCATGGCAGAAACAAAAATTGACAAATCCAGAACAAAACATGTGGGCATCAGATATGCAAACTTTAAAGAAGCAGTTCAAAGAAAGTTGGTTGAACTGATATATTGTCCAACAGAAGAGATGCAAGCAGACATACTAACAAAACCACTTAGGGTAATAAGGCATTACCAAATGTTAAAAAAGATTGGTTTAAAAGAAATGTAAAGTATGTGTTATTATAAAGTTGTGTTATTATAAATGTTGGGACAATATGTATATATATATTCTGGAATTATGTAAACTTGTAAATGTGTTTACAGAACAAGGCAATTAGGAGGGATGTCAGCATTTTGTATAAAATGAAATATGGAATTGCCTTGGTGGTTTGTGGGAAACCAGAAAAGGTTTAGTCACTCAGGTTAGCAGTTAGCCAGAGTGAAAGTCATGTGACACTGCTGCACATGTGCAGAGTTCAATTTGCTGTGTCACTATTGCATCAGACTACACTATATAAGCAAGGTGCTTACTAAGCTTAGTTGTTGGGTTGATGTTTGGAGGAGCAGCACATTACTTTGTCTGTTGGAATCGTGGAATTGCCAGTTCTGAGGTGCGACGTATGTATATTTGTAAATACACTCTCAGTGAAGGGAACGTCTCTCTGTGTCCAGTGTCTTTGCTTTTGCTGTTTGGGGATTGCAGAAGAAGATCTCGAGCAGCATAACAATTTTCACTGTGCAACTCTTATCAACTCTTATCAGGATACCAGTGTTTCTTCAGAATATCATTCTTCAGAATATCATTGCTTCAGAATATCATTCTATTTATATTGGCCAGTAACTTTCCAAGTTCAGTTGATTAAGGCATGCTTGAAATGGGAAGACTATCAGATGGGGTAGTCTGTAGAAGAGAGTTAGGGTGTGCCTGCAAAATAAAACAGGGGTTTCATCAGTTCGAAAGCATGTAAATGCGAGTAGATAAATAGGTACCACCACGGTGGGAAGGTAACGGCGTTCTGTGTCTAGTCGCGCTGGCCACGTGACCACAGAAACTGTCTATGGACAAACGCTGGCTCTACGGCTTGGAGACGGGGATGAGCACCGCACCCTAGAGTCAGACACGACTGGACTAAATGTCAAGGGGAACCTTTACCTTTACCTATCTTCTTATACTGTTTTGAGGAGAAAGGCAAGGGGGAAAGTTATTAATTGGTAATTAATAACTTGCATACAGCCTTACAATCTACAGCACAAATTTCATTTTGCTTAAAAGGTTAGACTCTGACTTGAAAGCAGCCAAATATGGGGGAAGAAAACCGAACCACCTGGTTTCCCAACTCTTCAGCAAAGTATTTTGTTTAAACATATTTAATTAACTACTACATCTCTTCTGTATTGGTGATACAATGGTGTAAGGTGTTGACAAGGTAGTAATTGAAAACCTCAACCTAGGAAGAGGGCAGGAGAAGGAAGGAGGAAGGAATGATCTCACCTTAGTCTCACACGTGTTAAAGCTTTGAAGAATTAACAGAGCAGGGAAGATGGGTTTTCATAATTGCTAGTGTTGACTTGGGATGTTCTGCTGCTTGAGCTGGGGCAACAAACAGTGTTGCCCACAGATTAAAAGGACAAGAAAAGACATCCCATCAAAAGATGGGATAGAATTCTCTGAGGGTAAGAGCTGTTCAATAGAAGTAAGGATTATCTTTGGGCTCCCTTTCATATGCAAGATCTTCTCTCCTGAGTGATCATCTCACTCTGCTTAATGATTTTCAGTACATGGACTAGCAGTCCTTAGTACCTTAAAGTGTCCTAATTAGAGATGGGCATGAACCGCTGAACTAGTGGTTCGTGCCAGTTTGTACTTCAGCAGAACATATGTTTGGCACTTCCCAGCCCTGCCTCCTCAGGCAGGCGCTCACTCAGATGCAGCTCCCAGAGAAGGCAAGGCAGGGAAGCCAGGGTGCTGCCTCTGAGTGGGCAGCCGATGGAGGGCTGGGAAGCTCTGAACATCTGTTCAGCTGAAGTATGAGCTGGCATGAATCACCGGTTTTGTGGTTAGTGTCCATTCTAACCCAGGTGAAGCACAACAGCTATGGAAACAAACCAACACATCAGAAGTTCATAGATCACATGGGGAATATTATGTGACAATTAATTTTGGGCCTAGAACAAATTCTGTAAAAGATTTGAAACCACTCTGCTTCCTATATATGGATCTTTTTTTAAAAAAAAAATCATATAAAAGGCAAGAAGGGCAATAAAACTGTTGTTTTTCCTTCATTCATAGAATATTACATAGAGACTGTTGTCATATATTAAAATAAGTACTGACTTCTCAACCAGAATATTCTGAAAGGTGTGATAGATGTGGCACTAAGGAATATAACATATTTTGTGAACATGTCCCTTTCACCCATCAACCACAAGAATATCCTGTATTATTTTGAGTGGACAGACACCAGTGAACTTCCCCTACTACTCTGGTCAACTCTAATTGCTTTCCATTATTTAGCTGTCTCTATGCACAGTTGGGTTTAATACAGCCGTCTTCAATCATGGAAAAAAGAGGGAGAGAGAATGCATTTTAGAAATAGTGAGATAGGCTAAAAGCAAAAAGCCATCTCAGCTATTTTGCTTATTAATGCTTCTCTGCATAATAGACTTTCTAATGTAGGTATTAAACATAATATCCCTGCATTTCAGACTGATCTGGTAAAGGTTTATTTTATTTTATTTTGAAGTATCCATAATGTAGCTAATCAAATGTGAAGACGAGGTGAAAATATGCTCATTGATAAGTGTCAGCGCACACAGAGACATGCACATACATGATACCTGAAAACTCATAATTAATAGCCAGTGTACAAGAATCATGAAGTGCTCTTATGACTCAGTGGACTAGAGCACCTGGCTGCACACCTAGAGCCCAAGATCTAGATCGTATCTTTACTGTGCTTCCTGAGAGAGGGGCCAGCCAAAATCATATAGAGCATGTGTAGCTAATGAAGTTACATGCCCTGCCATCTGTGTGGCTTTGTTGTTGTTGCTGTTGTCTTGATTTGTATACCATCCAATAGTGCTTGGAGCATTCTCTGGACAGTTTACAACATAATTAACCAAACAACAACTTGCTCCCCAGCAAGCTGGGTACTCATTTTACCAGCTTTGGAAATGGAAGGCTGAATCAATCTTGAGTTGGCTACCTGAACCCCTCAGGATCAAACTCAGCAGAGGCTTGACTGAAATACTGCAGTTTCACCACTGCACCATGGGGCTTTGAGCAAACTGCGCTATGGGGCTTTGGGCAAGCTGCATGATCCTAGAGCACCACCAGATGGAGGACTGATAAACAACTTCTGAGTACTTTATTCTAGGAAACTCTGGGATTGTTAGTGACATTCTTTTGTGTAACTCAGAATTGACTTGCGGGCATATACTTATTGTTTTACGCATGACTTAGTCACTATTTGAACTCTGGTGTGCATCACTATTTGTGCCAGATAAGAGCATGTGGAAAGTCACTAACATCTCAGGAAAAAAAAATCAGGGATTTGCCGCTTACCACCAGAAGCTATTTCTGAATATTTACAGTAGCATTCAATCTGTATGTCAAGCATCTACTTACCAAGGCTAGTCACACAAAAATGGCTGTGGTATAAATGAATTTAAAAATTACTCCCATGTGGCAGCTGTTGGTGTTAGAATCTTTTTCTGGTAAGGATTCCTATCTGGAAAAGATTCCCATTAGTAAAGAGAGGAGGGCTCAGGTCAGTGTGTGTGACTGTTCTTTACTCATGACATCAGCGTATCAGGATTCTGTTTATAAATGGACTTACAACAGTGAAACAGTGACATTATTTTATGTATTGACTTACATTCACAGGATCATAAAAGTAAATAGGTAATTAAAATTTCCCCAATGGGGCAATTAGACCTGGCTCTTACTTTTCCCTTCTTCCCCCCACCTTTAATGCACTTCTGAAAGGACTTTTTAAAACATAGAATGCATATTTTGTGGAACAGATGTAAAATGGAAATGTTTTGTGAATTTTTGAGCAGAGAGCTGCCCTGCAAAATTAAAAAGAACTGTGATCCAAAAGAAAACCACATATTTGCCAGTCAGTCTGCGAATTAGGATGATACACTTTAAAAAGCAGAAAGAATGATGCTCTGCCCATTCCTCATATAAAGAAGCACACACAAGCAAGTAACCCCATTTTTCACCTTTAGGATCTTCACTTGAAGTCTTATGACAGAGCAGACTATCTGCTTTCATGGCTTCCTGATACAGTTATTGTTGGAGTTTTATTTGCAACCTTGCATGTTGTTTCTGTGACTTTCCTGGTTGTCTGTCTCTCCAGCACTAAGCAATTGTTCCTTCCAGACTTTGAATTCAAAGAGAGCACCGAGTGTTCTGCTGAGTGTTCCTTTCCCTCTCTTTCCTTGATTGGTTGCTGTTGTTGGTTTGCTGTTGATCTGTTTAGTTGGTATGTGTGTAGTAAAGAAAGTAACATACATAAATCTGTAACTTCAGGTAACTGTAAGTAAGAAATATGTTTTTATTCTTTCTCCTACAAATATATCCAAGTGAATTACTGAGACTTTAACTATCAGTTAATGAGAAAGAGGTGGAATCTAGGGAATCTGTAACTGTCCTCCTCTGTGGATCTCTGAACTTATACTGCATAGCAAAAGGAATTTTACCAGAAATTCAAAACTCTGCAACAGTTATGTAGGGAATTTCATGTATTACACTCTATATATTTATTCAGCTGCCCCATCAGAATATTTACTATTGATTCTGTTTTTGAAGTATTGCCTTAACATTTAGCTTACGTTATAATGTGTGTATTAGCATAAACTGGTGCTTAACATTTATTGTATAGGCCTCTAGACAAAAATCTGAGTTTTCTTATAAGGTCAGAAGTAGACAATATGTAAATATTGCTGCAGCAAGCCAGAAGGTTCCAAAGAGCCTTGAATAAACTGGGCACATATTATGAATGTGTTAAAACCTCTAAACATTACCAAACTAAAAAGCTGCAAAATATAAATAACAGTTGGATTATTAATGCCCTGTTTTAAGTGGAAAGAAGTGAAATTCAGAGGGTCAAGTAACTAATTAACAATTGGTTAATTTTATATCTCTCCTGTAAAAAGCTCCTGTGCTCTTAGATGGGGGAGGATATGCATTACACCAGTGATGAGAAGTAGGTACCAAAACTTTTTCTTCTTTTTAAAAAACCCCCACCAACCTTGACAATTGCTTTGTGTTAACTGATGAAAAAAAGAGTCAGTTTTTGAGATATTTCCTTGAATGGTATCTCTTTGTGAATGGTAGTGAGCAAAAGAGGGTATCCTGTAGACCACCTCCTTCTAGGACATTTCATTGCTCTAAGCTCTCCAGATATTTCCCTCCCCTACCCATGAGACTGTTCCAGGCATGCTCAATGTGAGAAGAAATTGCTTTTCCTCCTTTTTGAAACTCCTTTTTAAGGACCAATATTTCATCCTCTCCAGCCCAGACTCGTTCCAAATTAAAAAAAACAAAAACAAAAATAGATGGAGCCAATCATTCTGTTTCAAGATAAGCAAAAGAGTTTTTCCCAGTGTAGATGAACTATTTTAAATCTGGTGATGTTTACAATCACCTATTTCTGAGGGAGTGGAAACAGTTTTATTTTTAAAAAAACATACATTGAAAATCCTTTTCCCAAATGTCTCCAAAGTTGGCACAGAGCAAGAGCAGACTTCCTGCTACATCTGTGACAAAATTTGTGCTGATCCAAAGCCCAGTTTAAACTTATATATTTTTCCTTGGGCTGCCCCCACTTTTAGAATAGTCTTATAGAATGTTGATTTGCTCTGCCCGCACAAGATCATGGCTGCACTTTCATGCAACAGTAATGACAGCTTCCTGACACCTGTACTACTGAAACATCCCACTTGTGCTTTTCAGAGAATTATTGGAGAGCTATTGAGATACAAATGGCAATAGCTTTAAACCACCATGGAACTATCAAGGACACTTTCAGGACTCTAGAGATATTAGTGCAGTTTCTTCAATCTACAGGCTACAGTTTCAAGTGCTTTCGGATGGAGAATGAAAGCCATGTTTACTCATAAAACACCCACATTTCTACTTCTCTGAACAATCCTTGCAGTAATAAATTGAAACACGAATAGAATGGAGAAATGGCAATGCTATAGTTTATTTTAACAACAGTTTACTTGATAAAAAGAGAAAGACCACATATAGATGTGATATGTTATTATCACCATCCTCCCAGTTTTCACTAACCTGTGACAAAAGGTTACAATATTTGGGGCTTTTTAATTTAGAAAAAAAGACAAGTAATATGAGGGAAGTCCAAAGGTTGTGAAATGATCTGTCATGTGGGGAAAACTCTGTAGAGAGATAGTTTATTTTATATATTTTTATATCTGGATTCTTACCACCAGAACCCAGAGTCATACAGTGAAGCTGATGGGGAGGGGAATTAGTAGAGACAATATTTATGCATTGATTTATTTTTAATTATAGATTACTTCCATATAAGTAATATTAAAAATAATTCTACTGCAATGCAGGTAAAATTTCAGATTGCAGTATAGATAAACATCATAAACAACTAAGACATAAGGAAAAGAAAACTCCTCAGCTAGCTAAAATCAAAATGGAACTATTTCTCTGTACAGCACATAAATACAAACTTAACTTACAGAATTTACTGCCTCTCTAGTTTAGATGTCTTAAATATATATATAAAGAGAGAGAGAGAGAGAGAAAAAACAGAATTAAAATCTATTGAAAGCTATTAACTAGGGAAAGAATATTCACTAAATTCTTCATACTCATTAGCTGAGGCTATCACAACAGGACACCTCAACAAGGAATTTTCAAGCCTATGAGGTTTTTCACTTCCAGGTAACAACAATGAAAGGGGCACTATTTTTTCTTGATTTAATCTCCATAATTTGTGTAAACTGTCTCCACACAAAATTAGTGTTAATTCCCTTTAGAATACAAACCACTGAGAGAGAGAGAGAGAGACTGAGAGAGAGAACAAGCAAAATTGCTGAAAAATATCTCACCCTCTACGGAGATGAGGAGAAAAAAAATGTGGTAAAGCATCCTCACATGGGAGGAAGAGGAAAGAGAAGATTTACATCCCCTCTGACTACTAGTCATGATGACCAAGCTCATGGGTCCTTGGTGGTGGCTATATGCTGTCTCCAGGTTCAGAGGCAGTTGCTCTCAGAGCCACAACACCAGTAGATCACAAATGAGAGCAGGAAGGGCTTTTGTTCTCATATCCTACTTTTGAGCTTCTTGGTGGCAACTTGTAGAAAACAGAACACTCGCCTGGTTAGGTCTTTGATCTAATCTACCAGGACTTTTCTTATGTTTGTACTAACTTGTTATGCACCATCAAGTCAGATATGACTTACAGTGACCCTAACAGGGTTGTCAAGGTAAGTGAAGTACTTAAAGAGTGGTTTTACAAGTTCCACCCACCCCCAGTGAGTTTCCATGGCAATGCCTGAGAATCAAACCCAGGTTCCTGAGTCCTAGTTCATTACGTCATCCACTACACCACCCATTTGTAGTGGGTGTTGTTGTTAGTCGTTAAGTCGTGTCCGACTCTTCGTGACCCCATGGACCAGAGCACGCCAGACCCTCCTGTCTTCCACTGCCTCCCAGAGTTGGGTCAAATTCATGTTGGTAGCTTTGATGACACTGTCCAACCATCTCGTCCTCTTTCGTCCCCTTCTCCTCTTGCCCTCACACTTTCCCAACACCAGGGTCTTTTCCAGGGAGACTTCTCTTCTCATGAGATGGCCAAAGTATTGGAGCCTCAGCTTCAGAATCTGTCCTTCCAGTGAGCACTCAGGGTTGATTTCCTTCAAAATGGATAGGTTTGTTCTCTTTGCAGTCCAGGGGACTCTCAAGAGTCTCCTCCAGCACCACAGTTCAAAAGCATCAATTCTTCAGCGGTCAGCCTTCTTTATGGTCCAGCTCTCACTTCCATACATCGCTACAGGAAAAACCATAGCTTTGACTATGCGAACCTTTGTCGGCAAGGTGATGTCTCTGCTTTTTAAAATGCTGTCTAGGTTTGTCATCACTTTCCTCCCAAGAAGCAGGCGTCTTTTAATTTCGTGGCTGCTGTCACCATCTGCAGTGATCATGGAGCCCAAGAAAGTAAAATCTGTCACTGCCTCCATATCTTCCCCTTCTATTTGCCAGGAGGTGATGGGACCAGTGGCCATGATCTTAGTTTTTTTGATGTTGAGCTTCAGACCATTTTTGGCACTCTCCTCTTTCACCCTCATTAAGAGGTTCTTTAATTCCTCCTCACTTTCTGCCATCAGAGTGGTATCATCTGCATATCTGAGGTTGTTTATATTTCTTCCGGCAATCTTAATTCCAGTTTGGGATTCATCCAGTCCAGCCTTTCGCATGATGTATTCTGCATATAAGTTAAATAAGCAGGGAGACAATATACAGCCTTGTCGTACTCCTTTCCCAATTTTGAACCAATCAGTTGTTCCATATCCAGTTATAACTGTTGCTTCCTGTCCCACATATAGATTTCTCAGGAGATAGATAAGGTGGTCAGGCACTCCCATTTCTTTAAGAACTTGCCACCTCCACTGGCCTTGTTGTTAGCCTTGCTTTCTAAGGCCCACTTGACTTCACTCTCCAGGATGTCTGGCTCAAGGTCAGCAACCACACTATCTGGGTTGTCCGGGACATCCAAATCTTTCTGGTATAATTCCTCTGTGTATTCTTGCCACCTCTTCTTGATGTCTTCTGCTTCTGTTAGGTCCCTACCATTTTTGTCCTTTATCATGTCCATCTTTCGACAAAATGTTCCTTTAATATCTCCAATTTTCCTGAACAGATCTCTGGTATTTCCCTTTCTATTATTTTCCTCTATATCTTTGCACTGTTCGTTTAAGAAGGTCCTCTTGTCTCTCTTTGCTATTCTTTGGAAGTCAGCATTTTGTTTCCCTTCTCTTCTCTGCTATTTGTAAGGCCTCGTTGGACAGCCACTTTGCTTTCTTGCATTTCCTTTTCTTTGGGATGGTTTTTGTTGCTGCCTCCTGTGCAATGTTACGAGCCTCCATCCATAGTTCTTCAGGCACTCTGTCCACCAAATCTAGTTCCTTAAATCTGTTCTTCGCTTCCACTGTGTATTCATAAGGGATTTGGTTTAGATTATACCTGACTAGCCCAGTGGTTTTTCCTACTTTCTTCAGTTTAAGCTTGAGTTTTTCTATAAGAAGCTGATGATCAGAGCCACAATCAGCTCCAGGTCTTGTTTTTGCTGACTGTATAGAGCTTCTCCATCTTTGGCTGCAGAGAATATAATCAATCTGATTTCGGTATTGCCCGTCTGGTGATGTCCATGTGTAGAGTCGCCTCTTGTGTTGTAGGAAAAGAGTGTTTGTGATGACCAGCTTGTTCTCTTGGCAACACTCTATTAGCCTTTGCCCTGCTTCGTTTTGAACTCCAAGGCCAAACTTGCCTGTTGTTCCTTTTATCTCTTGACTCCCTACTTTAGTATTCCAGTCCCCTATAATAACATCTTTCTTTGGTGTCAGTTCTAGAAGGTGTTGTAAGTCTCCATAGAATTGGTCAATTTCAGCCTCTTCAGCATTGGTGGTTGGTGCATAAACTTGGATTACTGTGATGTTGAAAGGTCTGCCTTGGATTCATATTGAAATCATTCTATCATTTTTGAGATTGTATCCCAGTACAGCTTTTCCCACTCTTTTGTTGACTATGAGGGCTACTCCATTTCTTCTACGGGATTCTTGCCCACAATAGTAGATATGATAATCGTCTGAACTGAAATCGCCCATTCCCGTCCATTTTAGTTCACTGACGCCCAGGATGTCAATGTTTATTCTTGCCATCTCCTGTTTGACCACATCCAGCTTACCAAGGTTCATAGATCTTACATTCCAGGTTCCTATGCAGTATTTTTCTTTGCAGCATCGGACTTTCCTTTCACTTCCAGGCACGTCCGCAGCTGAGCATCCTTTTGGCTTTGGCCCAACCACTTCATTAGCTCTGGAGCTACTTGTACTTGTCCTCCGCTCTTCCTCAGTAGCATGTTGGACGCCTTCCGACCTGAGGGGCTCATCTTCCAGTGTAATATCTTTTAGCCTTTTGTTTCTGTCCATGGAGTTTTCTTGGCAAAGATACTGGAGTGGCTTGCCAGTTCCTGCTCCAGTTGGATCGCATTTAGTCAGAACTCTCCACTATGACCTGTCCGTCTTGGGTGTCCCTGCACGGCATAGCCCATAGCTTCTCTGAATTACTCAAGCCCCTTCGCCACGACGAGGCAGTAATCTGTGAAGGGGTTGTAGTGGGTACCCTGCCCATTTAAAATCCTACAAATGAAAGTCAGAGAAGATAGTGCACTGCACATTCTCCTATTTGGGTTTTTTACAACCATTCAGCACTGTCATCAATGTTTTTTAATACTTACACAAATGCACTGAGGTGGACATTCACAGTTTTGGAGTTGATCCTCACCACCTCTTGAATATGGTGTTCCTCAGTACCTGCTGGTTATACCTAGTCCTATGTCTCTTTCTCAACTGGTCTCAAGGAAACTGTGAAATTCCTGGATAAAATAAGACATTGGATGTGGATGAACCAATTGTGGCTTAGGCAAGAAAGAAAGGTTGTTCAGCATAAATGTCAAACTCAGATATGGTCTGAAACATGTTCTTAATGGAGATGTACTCTCTAAGAGCACCAGATACATGTCTTCATGTCCTTGTAGCCAGAATTGCTGCTGGGAAGCCAGCTTACCCCTGTGACCAGGAGTGTTTTTGCCTAGCTTTGGACAGCATGCCAATTACACACCTTTTTAAGGAAGGTGGATTTGGCCACATCAATCCCCGGCTTATTTATCTCTCAGGCTACTATAATGCACTCTACATGGTGGGGCCATTGAAAGCTACAGCTTATGCAAAATGTGCTGGCTACCAGTTGCCTGTGAACTCAGGAATGATATATCACCAGACATAAGCAACATCAGCTTCTAATTTGTCTCTTAGCTCAGAAGAGCTGGTTTTGACATAAAGAGCTTTCAGCAGCTTGAGGCCAACATATCTGAAGGCCTCTTCTCTTATTAATCTCCACAGATTTTGAGATCTCCAGTGAAGGCCCTGTGGCATTTTTCACTTCCTCAAGAATTTAGGCTGGCAAGTATACAAAGCAGGGCCTTTTCCTGTAGAAGTGCCTTGACTGTAGAACACTTTCTCAAGAGAAATCAGTCCGGCTTCATCTTTACTGGGCCTCCAACATCAAAACACTATTACACTATTATTTTGTCCAGACTTTAGATTTTATTTTAATTTGCCTGTTTATAAAAGATGCATTCTTTCTGTCTTGCTTGTATTTCACCCCATTTTGGGGGCTCTTCTGGACTGAAAAGTAATTTATAAATACTATATAAAATATCCCGTGGGTTTTTTTCTGAGAAAAAACAACAGCAGCATATTAATTTCAGTCAATGAAGGAATAGGCCATTACAAATTTAATTCTTAAAAGTAGTTAAATATATCTCCAAATCTTATTTGTTTCACTGAATGAAAGTCTTCCTCCAGAAGCCAGCCTATCATTTTCTAAAATGAAGTTCTGGAACAGTCATAAGAACAGCCATTCACATCACCAAGGGGCAATGCTAACGGAAGCATCATTGAGAAAAAACGCTTGTCTACTGAAGTGGATAGTTCTTTTGCTGATGCAACACTTTTCTATAGGGCCATTAAGCAAAAGAGAAAAATAATTCTGATTGCAATTGATAAAGAGGCTCTGATCCTATTCCCACTGAAGCTAAAGCTTACATTCCTACTGAATTTGAAATGGTCTAATCAGTGGGTAACATTCTAGTTATGTTAAAATGAGACTAGACTAAACTACTACACTAAAACCAGAGGACTCCATTCATAATAAAATGATGGATTCCAACATAGTTTGGGGGTATTTTCACAAAATTTGAAAATGTAACTCTAACTTTCTCAGTATGGTAATTCAACAAGGCTGTTTTCATACTTGTGATCATTTCTGAGGAGGCTAAGGAGAGAGATAAATTGCAACTTGATTATAATTCTACATCAGAAATGTGGATTAGTTGGCTGTTCAGGTTATTGTGTGTCCTGTCTCTTGATATGTTTGTTTGCTATATTGTGGTGCATTATATTTCAACATGCAATAAAAAAAATGGTCATACTTATCTTGCTTCCTTAATTATGAAATATGACTTCTATCAGGACAATCTTATGAGTATCTCTAAAAATATAGACGTTGAGGTAGAGGATATGAGAAATACCTAAACATAGCATGGCTTGCAGCCAGCAGGAGAGTATTTTTCCCTCTCCTTTTTTTCCCCTTCCTTAATATGTCTCAAGAGGATAGGAAATAGTTATGTCAGGCCATGGTCGACATACTTCTGCTGGTTCTGAGGCATGTTCAGAGAACAAAAGAGTTTTGTCTCTGATCAATCCAAGGCTATCCCCATAAATTAATATCCCCCTTTTCTCATTACACCATTTCTATAGTAGAGAGTATTGGAGGGTAAGCCTCTTTCTCTACCCAAAGGCTTTACTTTCTAAATGTGGGAAGAGAGAAATGCCCTATCTTACAACCCTAGGATCACTTATTATTCACTGCGGTAATCCAGGCACAATATAGTTAGATCACATATGACTGTTGTTAAGTCTATCCAACTGTGGGGGGTTGCGAAGGCTAGCACCCTGAGTGGACCATCTGAGCTCACCCCCTGGACTATTCAAACATGAAGAATGCTGAACCTCAGGCAGGCATTGGAAATGGCTGGCCTGCCCAGGAGAGAGAAGCAGCTGTGAGGGAGAAGTAGTGACACCTGAGGCTGACTGGTTGGGTTAGGCTGTGTGAGCAGGCATGAGCAGGAGAGGGACGGAAGAGATGGGGTAGGGGAGAGAACAAAAATCAGAGAGATAAGGAGAGGGAGAGTACTGGGTTGATATGGAAGAGGTTTCTGTGATTATCATGGAGGAGCCCTTTGGGTGCATCCTAGAAAAGGATGTCTGGACAAGATCCTAAGAGAGCTACAGGAACAGCAAGAGCCCATGCCACCCCATAGCACAGGAAACCCAAGCCAAGGCACTCTGACTGCTGACAGGCACATCCTCCTCCACCGTCACTGCCCACTCCAACTCCATCACCTACACAGAAGAGGTGCTGGAGGCAACAACTCCAACAGTGAAAGTATCTGTAATGGCTGCAGGTAAGGGTGATCCAGTAGCTGGGTGAAGGTCTGGAGGGTGATAGAAGCCCTCCTTGAAAGGGTCCAGGGAACACAAACTAGGACACTGACTTTTGGCAGCTTCTCATTTCCTATTCCAATCAGCCCCATGAAGTCAACTGGGGGCCATGAAGAGACTAAACTCCTTTAAGGTAGGACTTGGGAGGAGGATGGTCAGAGACAAAACCAGAACTATAAATCCCACTTCCCTTCCAGTACAGTTGTAGTTGCCTCAGTGTTCCAGTGTGGACCTATGGATACTCAGCAAAAAGAGGGGACACTTGTTGCCTTAACTCTAGATGTGGGCAGCAGTGCTTACACCAACTCAGGAAAAGAAAAATAGGCACACTAAATGAATTTTTGCAAAGCCACCTTTTCTCTCTGTTGCTACCCATCGGCAGGCAAGCACAGTGCAGGGTTAAGGACTATTTCCAGACCATGAACTTGATGTTCCAGGGCAAGTACCACTCTTTCTGGAAGTGATCGAGTCCAAGTCATCCAACCAGACTTCCCCCTGACCATTAGCATCTTTGTCTTGTTAATGTCAGCTTCTTCACCTCATGCAACCTATTACTGAACCTAGTATATCAAGGATGTATCAGGTGCTTTCTTGGTATTACATGACAAAGAACAATGAAACTATGATACAGATGACAAGAAGTAATGGAGATTTCATTAACATGTTGATGACAGCTCATTACAGACCTCCAGGCAATTTCTTCCAATGGCTTCTTATAGATATTGGAGAACACAGGGGACAGAACAGAATATCATGGGACACCACACGACATGAGCCATAGTGACAAAAACTGGTCCCCAGAACCACCTACTAGATATGAACTGATTTTAAAAAAATGACTGGAGGCATTGCAGTCCAGCACCCCTCTGCTGAATCCCACCAGGTGGTCCAGAGGGATATCATAGATTCACTTCTTGAAAACACCTCCAGTTTATGAATGTGAGATATCATGCTTCTGTATCCACAGTTTCAAACACCAGGAAATGGCCCAGTATTGCTGTACAATATTGTGCACATGTTGCCAGGAAGAAAGGATGATAAGCTTTACAAAGCAAAGGGCAGCCTGAATGTTGACAACATCAATGGCAGCAATCAATATGGTTTACAAGATACCCTTTTGTGTTCACTACCATTTATACTAATCAAAAAACAGCCATGCCAATTGCTATGTATTTGGGTAAGAAGTGGTTAACTGATGAGGAATCAGGTTCTGAGATTTTTCCCTTGCTCAGCATCACTTTGTCAATGGTAGTAAGCAAAAAATTGTATCCTGTAGACCATTTTGACTCCAGCCATTGGTGTTGTCAACATTCAAGCTGCCCTTTGCTATGTAAAATTTGTCATCCTTTTTTTTTCTGCTGGCAATGCGGGCACAATATTATGCAGCAATATCAAGCCATTTCCTGGCATTTTGAATCATTGGGTACACAATATCTCAATTCATAAGCCAGAGGTTTTTTGAAGAATTGAATTTCCTGGTTTCTTAAAACATGAGTTGAAATATATATATATATATACTACACAAGATTCGAACAGAAACTTTCTTATATAGAATTACCCAGTGCTAGAGGATTCCAGAAGATTAGTACATGATCTGTACTACAGTTGCTGGGAGAGGACAGAAGCATGACAGCCACGAAACCCTAATCTACTCCTCACTGAGCAACCTCAGCTGTGAAAATTGAAGTTTTCTGGAAAAATAAGCCTTGGTCAATCAAGTGCCAAACCCAAGGTTACCTTGCCTCGTTCAGGGAGAGCAACTGTTGGGCAGCCCATTTGGCAACAATATACCTGCATTGTCCTGGCCACCCAGCTGCAATAGCATGTATTCAGAACAGGAAGGCTGCTGGATGGCACAACTAGCTTGTAAGATCATAGCTTTTCTACACTCCCATCACTGCACCTCCTGTCCTGCAGCACTAGCTTTGCTGTGGCACACAGGAGTGACATAATAAAGAAAAGACCTAGCTGAGAAAATGTTTGTTCAGAGGCATGTCACGGTGAGTTCAATAGAAGCTAAACCAAGCAAAATAAGCCGTAGATTTATTTCTGAAGTGCTAGCACTTAAACCGAGGAACAAAAAGCATTGGAATGATTGTAGTTTTCTGTGATGGAGAATAGGTCAGATATGTTTTGACAGAAGCTGAGGTTCATGCTAACTGCTATATGAATCAATGTTAATGAAGTGAACTGACAGAGCAGTGATTGTCAAATTGGACAAGCAGCTGGTTTCCCAATCTCTTAAACAGATTTTACAGCTCAACTGCCATTACTTCCCCCCCCCCAAAAGAGCTGGGGTGTGAAATTGAAAGTGGGGGGAGGAAGAGAGGAAGAAAAGGGGTAAGGGGAAAAATGGAAAAAATAAGGAAGATTTGGAACAATTTGGAAGGTACATTTTCAAGACTGATTATGTCTTATGCTGAATATTTATGCCATCTGATTGTGTGCTGTTACTAAATATATTTCAAAGCTGCAGGCAGATATTATCTATCTATCTATCTATCTATCTATCTATCTATCTATCTATCTATCTATCTATCTATCTATCTATCTATCTATCTATCTATCTATCTATCTATCTATCTATCTATCTATCTATCACCCTATTAGCTCAAAGCACTGTTCTGGGCAATTTACATATAAAACCAAACAGGATATAACAGTACATAATATAATACTATAATATACATAAAATAGACAAACAAACAAAATAAGACTGCAGTTAAGCCTCACCGGTAGCAGAGAAGAAGCAAAAATTCAAGTGAGGCTGCCTTCCAAGGCCACTCAATAGAGAAGCATCTTCAGCAGCCTCTTAAAAAAAATGAGAAGGGCAGGAGCCAAGTCCAGAAGGATGATGGTATTGCCGAGAAGGTCCAACTTCTTGTTGAAGATTTTCTGGCCTCTTTCGGAGTAGCCACCTAGAGGAGCATAGCCTGGGAGGATCTAGTTGTGTGGGAGGTTGACCTTGGGAAAAGCCGCTCCAACAAGTATCAGGGTCCCATGGAGGGTTTTACAGGTGAACACCAAGACTTTGAACTTGATCCAGGAAGCAACAGGTAGCCATTTCAGGCAAGCTAGGACTGGGGAAATGTGGTCAAATTTTCTCACACCTGCCTCTAGCCTGGTGGCCACATTCTAACCACCACTTTGGAAAATGCTATCCAGGGACAAATGATATTGTTGTTGAGAATTTTGATTATAACGTGTATTCTCATAACATCAGCAGAGTAAGGAGATATTGGTTAGCAGGGATACTTATGACACTATGACACTGAGAGAGTAAAACCAACAACTGAGTCTATATACATATATACATAGAGAATAGACATTCCTCTGGTGGCATAACATGACATGAAGCAACACACAGCATAGGAAAAAGTGATCTGACTTACAGCAGATAAAGACGTTCATTTTACACATGTCTTTTCTTTAGAAATAAAATTTTAAAAAAAGACTTGCAGAAGATAAAGACGTTCATTTTACACATGACTTATGTACAGTTGTGACCAATCAGAAAATACATTATTTCATTTTCTGTTACACAAAGTTTCATCATATACAAAGCTGTACAACATTAAGTCTTAATCCTTGATACCCACACCTGAATACAATCAGTACAGTGACTCAGGTAAAATCAGCCATTTTACATTTAACTATACAACATTAATATTTAATACATTTTCATATCAAAATCTCAACAATTGTCTCTAAATATTCATATTTCATATGTATATTCTATTCTGTTAATTCTCATTTCATTATTTATATATTTTGTAGACCACCTGGTTTGGTAGCCAGTGTTTTTGGTGTAACTTTTATCCATATTTCACTACTGGTTTGAGATAGCACAGTGGTAACAAGGAAAACAGGATGATTTGAGTGTACATGATTTAAGAACTTCAACCTAATATTTTATTATTAGCACCAGAGAAGAAAGAATGTAATTGCTTTTCTGTAATTACAGGAAAATCATTATCCAGATCATCCATCCGCTTACTGATTGGAAATGCTATGTATCTTTCAATTACTTAATACTGTTGCATTTGTGTTTCCCTCTACTGCAGATAAATTTAATGTTCCCCAAGATGCATACATAAATGATGTTGCACTATAATTGAAAAAAAAAATCAGAAAACCTAGTTGGTCACTTTAATGATTTCGAAGGATATCTGTTAAATTGCAGCCAAATTACTAATTATTAAACCCATTCCCCATCCACCACTAACATGCGACTAATGGGCCTATTTCAGAATGACTTATACATATCAAGATCAAGGTTAATCTGAGCTATCTTTATTGAATAATGTGTCCCTCAGCCAATGATTCTAATATGAGGGAATGAGAGTTGAAATAAATGTCTGCACATTTCATTGAATGAATGCATCCGCACAGCACCATTTCTTGGAAATCGTTAATTTAATAAAGCACATGCTATGGTTTATAGGTGAAAACAAAGTAAAAAGAAGAAGTAAAAAACAAAAAATATATAAATATAAAAATGTGATGGCATTTTTATATCTAACTTTTATATTTGTTTAATGTGAGCTTTCGTGGACAAGCCCACTTCATCAGACATAAGAGGAGGAGATATAACATGGCTATGCAACATTTATACATAGCATGTTATACATATCCTATGGTGGCATGTTGAAGAGGGTTCCAGATGTTCTCACCCTCAACTGAATGAGAAGCAGTTGTACCTAACAGCAGAACAAAGCTTAGTGGGGATGGGGTGCCATCAAAACATGGACAGAGGCAGGATCATTAAAGGTGTGTGTTGGGGAATTACTACAATTTCCAAAATTTCACAGTCAGCATTTTAGTCTGAGAAAGAAACCTTTCCCACCTCTGGGCTATAAACATTTAGTGTGTGGATGCTTAAAACATAAATATTGGGCTGAACCAAGCTTAGGATGACATATCAGCTCATTTTGCCTCACTCCTATCTTTTTCACAATTTCAGTCCTCCATCCCTCCTTTCGCTCAGAAG
Organism: Intellagama lesueurii; assembly: GCA_037013535.1. Classification (NCBI taxonomy): domain Eukaryota; kingdom Metazoa; phylum Chordata; class Lepidosauria; order Squamata; family Agamidae; genus Intellagama; species Intellagama lesueurii. The sequence continues at coordinate 162,725,056 of JBAJHW010000005.1, forward strand.
GAGTTGGTTGCTTTCAGATAACAGACTAGCTCTCTTTGTTATTTCCCCATTCCTTGCACTGTGTGCTGTATGCATTGTTGATTTTAGTGGGCCTCATTACAACACATTAGAGGGTTAAATAGGCCTCATTGTGATGATATCTTATTGCAACACATTAGAAGGGATTTGTAGGGAATATCAACACTTATGTACATTTTTACAGAAGATTTTAGGTAAGCACTCTGAGGCAGCTCTCTAATAATCATGGTTCCCAAATCTTGCTGAAGGCTCTGGGACTCATGGTGTACTAGGGATCTCCTGTGGGGCTGATCTGTGTGCCTAATAGCTGAAGCAATTGCTGGCATTCCTGCTGGGGCTCAAATCCAGGTACAGCAGATGTGGCATGTGGAGTGTGAGGGGCAAGTTCCAAGCCCTACATTGCTTTCCCACCTGGGGCTTGTTGGACATTCACTGCTAGTCTGCAAGAAGTGTTGTTGACCCTGAAACTTCATCTGGTTGCCTGAGACCTAGCAAACCCTTTAAGATGGAACAACTATTTACATCCTGTCTGCTCTTTACAGGAAGAATAAAAGAGTTTGTTTTTCCAAATGGGTGGCATAAAGGGGTTTGCCCACAATAACTGACTACACAGTAGACCTTGTGGTTGAATGAGCCCATTCCTTGATATCCCACACCTAGTGAACACTGTGGACCTAGTGAACACAATGGAGCATTTAATATTAATTTTTTTGAAATATCATGGTCTGATTGTGCATTGCTAAGAAATATTTTCTCTTCTTTTGCTCTTTCTTCATTATCAGTGGAAAATTGAAATAATCTAATGCAGACTTCTGTGGAGAAAGGAAACTGGAGTTTTCAAGTATCTTAAACAACAACTGTTCCTTTAGAAGTGTGTAAATTGATACGGAAGTTCTCATACATGTTTGCTCTGCAACCAAAGGCAGAATTAGTGAAAATTCTAGAGCCCAGAGAGCTTCAACCATTCTAGGCTCTGCTTCTGCCTCTAAATGCCCACTTCAACAGTGACATTTCCTTTCTCATGTTCACTCTTTAGCTTCTTTGACTTACTGAAAACCCTGTACAGCCTCTTCAGATCTGGAGGTGTTCTCTCTTGCCACATAAGAGTAGCCAATTGATTGTGTCCATGGGGGGGGGGGGGGGAGGTTGGCCGGAAATAGTTGCCCTTCCATTACACATTGTTCTGCAAATAGTCTGAGTGCTTGTGAAGTGTTGTCCATACAGTATGTGCTGAGGTTTGCAATGCTATAACTCAGAAAGAAAAGTTTAAGTAAGAGATTGTTTTTCTCTTTCTAAGCACATAATCACTGCTCTCCCCCTTCCCCCACCCCACTTCATACAATACATTTTTGCCCCCTGGCAACGATGATGTGTCCCCCCCAGGCTTTTCATGTTTTGTTGTCACAATGTGTTCACGAAAACCTCTGAGAATTTTTGAAGCAACAAACAAGAATCTCACTCAGCATTTACTTCTGGTAAACTGAAAAAGAAAATAAATATAATTGCACAATGGTATTACATTGTTCTGTCTGCTCCAAGATGCAGAGGGAGTTTTACACAAAGAATTACATGAGGGAACTCAAACCAGGAAAAGCAGACCCCGCTTTTCGTTCTTCTCAGCTAAACAGTCAAAATGGAGAAAAGAGATATGCAAGGGAAGTTTGGATTAATCATCTAGGGTCAACTGGTTCATAAACACTGTTGAAGCAGGAGCAGAGCGTTCATGGGTAGGAATAGATTCAGGAAGGGTCAAATAACCTAGATATCAGGATGTAACAAATATTCAGACATACATAAATTATCAGTCATTAAGATTTGTTAATTCTGCATGAGAGCAATTTGATGTTTATTTGATTGAATGAACAAATGAATGAATGTTTTGCGTAGGATTGTTATTATTTTTTAAATTTGTATCATTGTCATATAATAACATTAACAACTTTAAATTAATGATCTGCAACATTGTGAGATGTAACACACATTCCTTGAGTTTTATTTTGTTTTGTTTTGGAAACAGAAACACTGAAATTCATCTCTGATTTGATTTTAGGTGACATTTGGAGATGGCAACATTTTTCTTCCAGTGAGGTTGGATGTCATGAGTTCAGCCGAAGAAGTTCTGGAATCAGAGGGGTTAATTACAGCTGAGGAAAATGCTGGGCAATTAGTATCACAGACAGCTGAATCACCGCCAGATTCTCCTCCCCCACTAGCCAGAGTGAGAGATAAGCTTCGGCAGAGACTCACAACATGGAGGTCTGAGGCTCGCATGAATGCTTCTCACAGGAACATCAGGTCGACCAGCCCTGAGTTTTAACAGGATGGAATGTTTCTAGGAATTAGATGATTGTTGCTGCTATATAATTTGTACCCAGAGGCTTGGAAGCAACAAGTCAATTCTCTGGCTTGTGTCCACGCTCCTGCTTGTCTTGAACCTTGCTCTCTTGACCCTTGGCTTTTGGACTCTGACTTCTGACTACGGTTTGTGCTTTGGCTTTGACAATTTGGCATCTGTTTTGTATCTCCCGGACTTCTGACCTTGGACTGGCTTCTTGGACTTTTGCCTGCTGAATCCCCTAGGAAGGTGACATTGGAGCAGTTTATTATAGAGGTTGTTGTTTTTTCTTCAGCTTGGCATGAAATTCTTCAGATGTTCTGTCTCTACATTCAATTTTCATATCTCTGTAGGCAAAATATGTTGGTAATAATCATTCTAGCCCCCAGGCTTGGAGCTGACAGGAGCTGCATTGATCATTAGCATCAAATATTTACTATCCTCAAAGGTCCAAGGACCAGCAAGTCTAAACTGCTTTTGAGATATAGGTTCATCTATCCACTAGAGATATCACAGAAATGTGTACATTATCCAAACTTCAATGATGGCAGATAAAGCAGAAAGATATTTATTTAGTTATTTACTTATTAAATTTGTATACCACCTGATTAGTACTAGGCACTAATTACTCTGGGTGATTTACATCCAAAGTAAAATGAACAGAAAATATATCTTAAATAAAGTACTAAGAAATAAACTCCACATGTAAACAAAGAAGGCAACAATCAACTAATAAAGCAAACCAAAGCAGGGGGGCCTCCGTCGCTTTGGATTAATATAGCCCATGGGGGGGTGTCTGAATCTGGCCCATGGAGCTTCCTGGGTCACCACATCCCAAGCATCACCAATGAGGGTGAAACAGAGTAATTCCTATTGCTATCTCCAATGTAATCAGAGATGACACCTCTTTTCTCAGTACCACTCTCCATTGTAAGTTCTGCCTCAGTGTTCTTGACACCTTTCCCCCTTTCCCTGTGGAGAAAAGGGGAATGAGTAGTAGGAATGGGTTCTTTGCTGAAGCACTATGTGAGGACGTTCCACTGAACTCTGTGGGAGCAGATCCAACCACATCAGTGGATGGGTCTGGAGCCTTAATGTTAGGGGAATGGCCTGATAACAACCAGCCCGTAAAGGGGTTTAAGGGCATTGTTTAAAGTGGGAAAATTCCCTAGACGTTATCTCCTCTGATTATTAATCATGCCATCATTCTTGATTGCCGCAGTTTAAGCCCCATGTACTCCCTCAATATGATCACCAGCTTATCTTATGAAGTGAAGTGTATTATGGTTTGGCTGAGGACACAAATCAGAAAGTAGAGAATTGACTGAGGTCCCAGTACAAGACAAGTTATGCCTCGTTTCTTATTGCAAAATGGATGTTTGGCAGGCCAGAATAGTGTTACAAGGACAGGAATCGTGATAAACAATCAAAAGGGCAACTGTCCCTGATAAATGATCTGCCCAAGAAGAGAAATGTGAAGTGGTAAGAGTGAAGAACAAGTACTGAGGCAAAAAAACCCAAAACTGCAAATATGCAGCATAAACATATGATAGGCCAATGTGTTTTACTCTGCCACTTTGACCTCCAGGTTGTAGACTCTGGCTGAAATCCTTTTCTGTAAGTTACACTATGTGAGACTGTTGATGTCATCACTGGTTTTGTGGAAATTTTTAAAAATATTCTCTTGTCCTGAAGATCCTAAGGCTACCATGGAATCCCCTTCATTGTAGGAAGGCTATTGGGGTTCGTGGGACAGAGGGGAGTTTTTAATTTCTGATTATCGCTACTGCCAGGATGAATTTACCAGCAGTTATGATTTTCAGAAATTAAACTTCCTACCATTCCACTGTCCCAGCACCTTCCCCATGACAAAAAGAGCTTCAGGACCTTTGAGATGGGGAGGGACTGGTTCTTTATTTTTAATTTCTAAAAAATTGTCACAACAGGATTTGAGCCAGTATTTTTAATTAATTCTAGCTGAATCTTCTTTCTCCTTTGCTAGTTGGATGGGGTAGGACAACCCGGTCTACCATCCAATACTCCATTCCCTCATTCTACTACATATCTGGGATCTGGACACATTCATCTCCTCACCCTCTTCACTTATTCTTCCTCCTTTGCAATCACTTTAAAGAGCTAATCATTTCCAGAACCTTCCTGACCTTGCTATTTCATGGTGTTTGGCACTTGAGTATAATTATATGATATGTAAAAATGGTTTCCTTTTTATTACTTTCCAGATTTACGGCCTTTCAGTTCTTCTAAATTATTTCTTCTTCTCCTATTAAGAGATAAGGTAAACAGGAGTACTCAATTTATGTCTCATATTTGATTCATTATGATTTATTTCTCTATTCTGAGTCACCATTTCCTTTCCTTTCCTTCTTTCTCTCCTTTTAAAACTGGAAACATTCACTGTCTCTCCACTGTTTGTTCACACTGAAGTCTCGCTTGGCCTATAGTTATTTTCACTGTTCATCTTTTAACCTCTTCTCTTTGTGCTGTGCCTTTAAAAAAATAGAGAGAGTGCGATTCCAGAACTCTATGAAAAATAAAAATGTCTTATTTTTTTTCCTCTCCAAGGAGATTTGACTGGGCCAGAAAGGATATAGTGCTCTTGGGGAAAATTCATTTTTAATTTAAAATTTCTCATGAAATGTTTTGCTGTTCCCTCGTGAGCCAAGACATTTGTAAGGCAGTGTTACTAGAAAAGGAAGAATGGGACTCAATTTGCTTCTTCTAACCTGTTTACTTAGACCTGAAAGTAGTTAATTGATTAATCAGGGCAACGTCTGAAATGGCTCATTTAAAAAACTTAGAGCGTAAAAGTTGAATAAAATTAGAGAAGCTGACATGCACAGAGCTTGAAGAGAAGCTTTAAAGTTTCAATCAGTTATCATGAGAAGACACAGGTGGTTACAAAATTTTAAGGAACTTGTGATTTTGGGGTTTATATAAAAATGAGGCTGGAACAATGACTCAGTGTGGTAGAAGAGGAAGGGAACTGTTATGGCTCAGTGGGGCAAGTTTTAGAGAGGAATGGAAGGGATTAAGGAGGCCTGTGAGATGATTGGGACAGACTGGGACAACTTCCTTGTGTTGAGGCCATGTTTGGGTATGTGCACATGAGAAAATGGAAGGATGATCCAAACAAAAACAAAAAAAGAGGGAGAAATGATTCGGATGAATGACTTATGTGTGGATAATGCAGGATGAGAAGGAATGTGTGTATGTGTGTCAGGAATATCCAGATCCTCAAAGGAATTGAAATGGGGGAGGAAAACTAATGGAAGGACAAAGAGTAATTAAAAAAAAGATTGTAGCGATCAGCCCGGCCCTCACCTGTCCGTCACAGCAGAACATTAAAGCAGGAGCCAATGAGGGGTCGGAAGGCAGAGCCAAGGGGGGAGGGAGCTGGATATAAAGGCTGGTGTATGGAGTCTGGGAAAGATTCGGAGAGTTTCTGTTAGAGAGAGACTATGAAACTTAAAAGGTGAATTAAGAGTGAGTTAGAGATCAGTAAGAATGATGAATGGAACAGAGAGTTAAAAGAGTTATAAAGTTAAAGCAGCTTTTGGTGAAAGACAAGTGATTAGCAGCCTGTGATTTTTCTCTTGAATATTAATCGTATGTTAACTTCCCTGATTTAATAAATGACTTGAGTTTCAAAAGTACACGTGTCTCCATGATTAAATGGTATTAAAACAGTAATACCTGGTGGCAGCGAAGGAGGAAGAAGAGCGAGAACTTCGTGAAGGCCAGGGGAATAAGGATTTCAGAGGTGACCGCGACAAACATCCACAAAGAAATATAGACCAGAAATAGGGAAACTTCATCAAAAGCTGGTTATTGCCTATAAAACTCTATATGCTTGGGTCCAAACTTTCTGAATCACTTTATTGCCCCACATGCGCCTTCCTGTCATTTATGATCTTCTAAGAAGACCCTTCTCTTTGTTCCACTGCCCTCACAGGCTCATTTGGTGAGGACATGAAATAAGGCCTTTACAATGGCCGTTCCCAGGCTGTGAAATACACTCTCCCAGGAAGCTAGGTTGGCCTCTTCACTAGTACCATTCTGCCAGCAGGCAAAGGCCTTCCTTTTTAGGTAGGTTTTTAATTGACTTGGACAAGTGGAGGTCATTATGGGATGAGGTGGCTATGTTTTTCAGCATTTTAAGTGGTGGTTTTTAATACCATCATTTGTTTTGCAATAAAATCATTTTTCTTACATGCTGTCAAGTCACCTCCAACTTATGGTGGCCGTATGAATGAGTGATCTCCAAAATGTCCTGTCCTCAACAGCCTTACTCAGCTCTTGTGAACTCAAGGCTGCGGTTCCTTTATACAGTCAGTTCATGTCATATTTGGTCTTTCTCTTTCCTACTGCCCTGAACTTTCCCCAACATTATTGTTTTTTCCAGTGAATCTTGCCTTCTCATGATGTAGAATCACAGAATAATGGTGTTGGAAGGGGCCTATAAGGCCATCAAGTCAAACCCCCTGATCAATGCAGGAATACAAGTTGAATTATATCTGTCTAATATTCTCTTGAATGCTTCCATTGTTGGAACACTCACCACCTCCCAAGATAATTATATCTTACATTATATTTTACTGTGCTATGGGAGAAGGGTGGTAATAAAATAAAATAAAATAAAATGATACTGGTTAAATGTATCATTACAAGATGTGTTTTCTTTAGTGTTCATGGGTTCATCTTGTGTCTTGTGAATAATGTTTTATTTAGAAATATTAAGCAGGTCCAAAATGTGGCAACCAGACTGATTTTTGGAACTAATACATTTGATCATGTATCCCCAGTTTTGGCTCACCTGCATTGGTTCCCTGTCAGTTTCTGTGGTTATGATCCATAAAGCCCTTAACAGATTAGGACATCTATACTTTTTGGAAGATCTCTCTAAGAAAGCAGCGACCCATTTCACCCTCTCTTCTCAATCTAATTTGCTAAAAGTGGCAACACTGAGTGAGGCCAAAAAGATGACAACAAGAAATCAGGTCAGGTGGGTTTCTCAGTTTTTAATGTAAACCACCTAGAGCAGAGTGTCCACTAGAAGAGGGGGACATAAGTCAAATAAATAAATAAATGGATTTTTTTTATCAGGCATCCTTCAGTCACGAGAGACTATGGTAACGTGCTCTGAATAGAGGACTTGGAACAGCGTCTAGTGTGGCTGAGAAGGCCAATTCGAGAGTGACAATCCCTTCCACACTGAAGACAAATACGTACAATCTGTCCCCTGTCCAGCTCCCTGATTTTGCTGGTTTCGGGACTGCCTCTTTGCCTCGGCCTGCTGAGCAAGTGCCTCTTCAAATTGGGAAAGGCCATGCTGCACCACCTGCCTCCAGGCTGAACGCTCAGATGTCAAGGTTTCCCATCTGTTGAGGTCCATTCCCAAGGCCTTCAGATCCCGCTTGCAGATATCCTTGTATCACAGCTGTGGTCTCCCTCTGGGGCACTTTCCCTGCACTAATTCTCCATACAGGAGAGCCTTTAAAGGGGAGCCTTTAATGGCCACAGATCCCCACTGGCCTGCCAGTGGAAATTCAATCCTGGTGGAAGTAAGCTGGTGGCAATTTTGGTGATTAAAATCTCCCTCCCTACCCCACCCACCCCATCCTGAGGCTCACGCAGATTTCCCCAGGGCAAAAAGAGCCCTACAGAGCTTTATAACCTAAAATACAGAGGATAAGAAGCTTTTACTTAATTTAAATCAAATGTTACCAGCAATAGCTGATGACATCATCAGCTTCTACAAGCATAAATTTACACAATAAGATTTTCTCCATTATGTTACAGACAACTTGTTATTAAAACTAAAACTTAAAAAAAACCCTGAAACTAAAATCTTATTAGTGTTCCAGACACATGATTTATGCAGACATCATGTCTAAGAAATGAAACTTGCAAACAAAGCCATGCCTGGCTCAAAAGATTAATCACAAAATGTGAGGAAACTAAGTAAGCTCAAGAATGTTTGGAGAACGGTTTCATGTGAAGCTTTTCCCAGTCACTAGCACACTGAACCCACCTGACAAATACCCACACCAGGTTAAGCAAAGGTAGTGTAATTTTGTGGTCAGTGGATCCTTTCTGTGTTGGCCAGAATTTCTTACACAAAACAAAGAAAAATTAATTTGTAAGACACAAGAGGTAAGAAAAACTCTTCCTGTGAGGATTCTATACTTTCTACAGCTAAGGATTTTCCTTCTCTAATGGTAAGTTATCTGTAACATGTGATTTGGCTCTCATTCCATACTAATTGATCTGTCATGGCTCACCTTAGACAAATACATGAAATTGTTATTTAATGTTGATATCATGCATTCCATAGCAGAGCTCTCTCTGTCCTCCATGGAATTAAAATGATTTCCTAGGGCAAAGAAATAATGTTAAGCCAGTACGTCTGCTGCATAAAATATATCCTAACTCAGAGACAAGTGGAGAAAAAGCAGAATGAGTGGAGAAGGGGGGTGGGGAGAGAACAAATATATATATATATTACAAATTCAGATATAATTCTGTTGAAGAGTTTGGAATTTCTGGTAAAATTCCCTTTGCTACACAATAGAAGTGCACAGATCCACAGAGGAGAATAGCTTCAGGTTCCCCATATAGTCTACCCCTTTCTCATTAACTGGCACTTACAGTCTCAATAACTCACTCTGTGACATTAGGAGGAGAAAGAATAAAAATGTGCCATTACTGTTGTGAACTGATCAATAGCAAACTACATAAGCTGCTAACTGACTTCTAACAAAGTAAAGAGTTGGGAAAAGCACTCAGCAGAGAGGTGGGGCTCTCTGAATTCACAAGCAGGAAGGAAACAATTGGATAGTGCTCAATAGATTGACAGTCACCCAAGCCCAGAAAGATCTGCCACAGTCACTCAAACCGTAGGTAGCATACGAGCTTGTAAAAGCTACAACAAATTCTATAGAGTTAAGCATGCATCTGAAGACTGAAGACTATGTTGGGGAGCATAAGATAACCTTTGTGGTGTAGAACAGGATGTAGAACTTTCCCACTCTTTAACTTGGCAGGTATTTCATGATTTCTACGATATTCTCTCTAAAAGCTCCCCTTCAGCAGGAGGCAGGTAGGTGAAGGGGAAACCATCGTTCATCATTACACAAAGAAGGGCAAAAGTCAAGAGATTTAGAAATAAATCCCCAATGGCAGCCGATTCGTCATATTACATTTAGTACTTGTCCACACACCTGTTGTTAAGTGGATGTTTTGGTGCTCTCCCTCCCTAAAGGCCTAGTCGAACTTTATGAAATACAATGACAAAGAGAACTGTGGCACAGCTCTTGTTACAAAACATGCCTTTGATGGCAGTTAATCAAAGGATGCCATGAGCTCAACAATACCATCAATAAATAGAATGGGGCTGAACCTCTGCAGCTATTGTCTCAGCTATAAATCTTGTGAATTTTTTTTCTACTCAACAACACCGCTTATAAATTTAGTGTGCGCCACCTGAGTGGTACAAAGAACAGGATGCGCGTAGTGATCTCTTTTCCAGGTTCACAAACACATACTCAGGGTCTTTGTTGCTTGAAACTTATTCTAGTTGGCATTGATATCACATCTAACACACACAAACAAACAATTGAAGGGGTCACTAAGAGGCATGCTTTTGTCTTTTGTTATAACAAGCTACTTTCTCATCCATTCATCAGTTGGGAAGAAAGAATTTGCACACACAATTCTCAGTTTAACAATGATTGCCAATATAAATCTCACCGACATCAACATGTGAATGCATTTTTAATTGCATAGGTCTCTGAAGTATTACAGCTGCGAATATAATGTGAAACTCTATCAGGAACAAATACATTTTACATTGCAGGTGTTTGTATCTCCCCCTTAATAAACATAAAAGAAAAACCATCAGTGCATGTGTACATGCACACATGGAGTTTTGATTTATATGTAGCGTCCTTTGTCTGAAGCTCTATAACACAGTGAAAGAGCAGTGACTTTAGATGTGTAACCTCTCAGATTTGGTTGAAATCCCTGTTTGAAAAAAACAAAGCAAAACAAGAAAAGATGAAGTGGAAGTGCAAAGGATTTTTTCCTGAAATTTTGGTTGACAGTGCAGTACTGTTTCATTTGCCTGTTCTATTCATAGCCTGCCCTTTCTCTAACAGAGTTTGTTGTCAATATTTGAAGGTTTTTGCCTATAGAGTATTGAAAAAGTAAAGGGGGTGCAGAAAAAGTTGCCCTGAAAATGACAGTACAGTTAGCTGCTTTCCAGCAAGCCTGAGAACAAGGTCATGAGATGATAATGCTGCTTTGAAGAACTTCATTCATGCTTGTCAGTTTAGCATGGAAGTAAACTACAGGTTGAATTGAAAATATGTTGTAATGTATAGAGTTGTTTATGTTGAATATGAAAATATGAAATTGGGGTTTGTAGGTCGTAGATTACACCCTACAGGTGATCATAATAGTCTTAATTTTGTAATGGTCTAATGTCCTAGACCTCCTGATGCTGTTAGACTACGGTATTTTAATGTATTTTAATAATTGTTTATTTTTTATTCATTTTTGTTTTCAGCTCTGCTGTATTTTGTATTATAATTCTGTTACTGTGTGTTCTTTATTGCAAACCACCCAGAGTGGCCTTTAGACAGATGGGCGGTATGAAAATGCAACAAACAAACAAATAGTGGTTCCCAACCTTGGTTCTTGGACAGACGTTCTTGGACTACAGCTTGCGGAAATCCTGTCCAGCATAGCTCGTGGTGAAGGCTTCTGGGAGTTTTAGTCCAAACATCTGGGGACCTAAGGTTGGAAACCATTGTCCTAGACCCTTGATGCCATAAGGTCCTGATGTTATAAGGGCTTATTCCTACAGAGTCTTATCATTCCAAGTTCTGCAAAAATTGATAGTTGTAACAACAATGTAAATATAAATAATAGCAGCTAGCCAGACATTAAGTTATAGACCTCTGGAGCCACAAAGACTGTGGGAACAATAGTATTTTTTTATTGTAGATATTTTTTTGGACTTGCACCCTGCTAGAACTTGAAGACCCTGGATATAAGAATGTTCACAGGCAAACAACTTAAAGACATAAATATAGAAAGATAGGACACATAGACACACAAGGCATTCAACACATCATAACAAATCAGTTCTATGCTGCATTACACAAACCAGGTATCAACAACAAACATGTAGCAGCGCAGAAGCAGGCTTCATTTCCAGAAGCCAGCAACAACAATCATAATGGATTTTCCTTCATGGATTCAAACTGGCACAAGGCTGGCTTGTCTGGGTGAGCAATTAGATTAATGTTCTTTGTGTGTTCTCATATGCTTAGAAGCTAAGAAAGTTAGTTTCTTTTATATGTTCATACTTTGAAGAGATGTATTCTCTGTTTCTTGTTTATAAATTTGCCTCTTTTAGGCTATAAGCTCCTTTACTTTTACATGATTTTTATTCTGCCTACAACTTAAGTTTGGTGTTTGAATTTACTTTTGTCTGCAACTTTACATAGTTCTAAGACTGTTGGATGGCAGTTTTTCAAAATGCTTCTGCTTACAGTTTTCTTGTATTTTACATCAACTCTTAAGTATTTTGTGTGTCTCAAACATAGAAACAATGTATATAAATAAAGCTTGTAGAAGTAGACAGGCTGATGTTGCCTGGAATTATTGCAACAATGAAAAGACTTGTACTTAGATACTCAGATGTAGAGATGGGCATGAACCATCAAACTGGAGGTTTGTGCCAGTTCTTTTTTGGCCGAACAGGTGTTCTGCACTTCCCTGCCCTCCTCCTCTGGGTGCTGCCTCTGAATGGATACCCACCAGAGGAGGCGGGGCTGGGAAGCACCAAACACCTGTTCACTGAAAAACGAACTGGCATGAACTGACAGTTTGGCAGTTCATGCCCATCTCTACTCAGATGAATGTTGATGTGATTGTCAGTGATTGACTGCTTTCATTCTGGAATTCATCCTTTAATAGGATAAATGTCAGCTGTGATTAACAGAGGTTTCTGATATGTTCCCGGGAGGTCTAGAAAGTTCTGTAGGACTCCTGGGGAGGGCCATGCATTAGTTTATCTAGCCTGAATGTGTGCATCAGAAGTAAACAATCCAATGCCCACAAAATGCTTGAACTGTTAGGAATATGAACATGCCACAAAAGTATGCAGGCTTTTGAGTTCTCTAGGACTTTTTGTTGGGTTAGGTGTCACCAAAGGGAGGGGATGGAGGAAGAAACAGAATATTTGAAAAACAAAACCAGAGGTTTTTTTCCATGAGGTCTGCAATTTAGATTTAGGCTGAAATTGAAGATAAATAGGTTACAGCTGCAATTCTGAAAATGACAATTATAAAGAAGAAAGCTGCCCTGAATATATTGGGAATTAATTTTTGAGAAAATAAATATATAAAATGCATAAAAATTGGATCTGTCACTGGAAACTATTGCAGGTATCAGATTATATATAGAGACCCCCCCCCAAAAAAAAAATGGTTGAAGGTCACCTTCAAATTAGATCTTTCTCTTGCCTTGGGCAAAATATCCAGGTTTCTGAGAAGGCAAAGAGTAGAATTAAAGAGCAGCCTCTTTATACTAGCAAAGCCAGGAATTAATTTAAGGTGATGTGCTAAGTTAAAAAGTCAATTGAGGCCAAAGAGAATTATTACCTAGAGACTGGAGGGAATGAAAAGTCTTCCTTCTGATGCTGGAAAAATCTTCCTCTTCTAATGATAGAATCCACACCATGCTGGTAACTGTCTTGCTTTTTCAAAAGCATATTTTTTTTAAAAAAATGCACATATACAAAGGTAATTGTGCTAGTCCATGTGAAAAGGGGGGGGAATCCAGATGCCACAAGTGTCTTTACTGGGGCCAGCAAAATGCAATACAGGTGGCTTGGTGATTGTTGCTGTTGCTGCTGCTTTTTGGTGATATATTTCAGTCTAGACATAATTATTTGTGTTGTGATTAAGAATAAGGTAGGATGGCACTACAAAGAGACTCTGTGGTGAATTTTCATTTTGTTGCTTCCTGTCATGTTGCCCCATGCTAGTTAATGAAGTGGGGGATTCTGTTATGATAAATATATGCAGAATAAGGGAACAGGCTGATGAAGTACACAGGAAGAGTTATTCCATAATGTATAACTTTGTTTTCATAGCATATGCCATGGAAAGCAGATTGTTATTTGAGCCTTAAATCTTATATGTACTATGGCCACTGCTAGCAAAGTGGAAGTCCTTGCCATAGTAATACAAGATTGCTCACTGCAGCTGTCACACAAGAGATTATCTCCACCAGGAAAATAAAACTTCCATTTGTCTAGCAAGTTCTTGGATAACTCTGTGCCAACAGGACGAGAATGTCAAACCATTTGTGCTATGGTCTGTTGTTCAGGCAGCATGACATCATAGTATCATGACCTAAGGATGGATCCCATATAGTCCAGTTATATCAGTTTGATATTGCTTTAACTGCCATTGTTCCATTCTGTGGAATTCTGGGATTTGTAATTTGGTGAGGTACACAGAATTCTCTGCTAGGGAGCTCTGATGCAGTCCTCTTAACCAGTTGTCCCCAACCTTGAGTAACCCGTGTTCTTAGACTACAATTCCCATAAGCCTTCACCACCAGCTGTGCTGGCCAGGATTTCTGAGAGTTGCAGTCAAAGAACATCTGGGTTACCCAAGGTTGGGAACCATTGCCCTGAACTATAGCACCAGACCTCAATAGACTTATTTCACTGTTGATGTGCATACACTGTAGTGCAATATATCACTGTTTAGCTTTTACATAGTTGACTCAGTTTGTCAAATCCAGAACTGACAAAAGAAAAGCTTTACCATGAAAGCTACAATGTGTTGACTTTTGCTTCTTTGGCTGAATACAATAAGACATGTGTGGAGAGGGCAGGGTTTGCAGCTGTTGTAAGAACTTGGATTTCTTTGAAGTTTCTGCTGCAGCCACAGGCAAACAAGACAGTCACTTTCCGGGGTAAAATGTGCTTGCTTTTCAAGCTACATGGACATTTTTAGTCAAAAACTCAAAGGCATTTGTAGCTATGCATACAGTTGCACATGGGTCCAGCATAAACATCCAGTAATTAGGGCTTGAAAATGAGCTATGATTTTCTGGATTTACTTTTAGGAAGGATGCACAGGGTCAATGAATATATAAATGAGTGTAAGAATATGACCCCAAGCATTGTTCTAGCACTTCTCAGTAATATTCATTAACTAAAAAGAAACTTTCAAATCTCTGCATATAAATCAATCACTTTCATTGTCTTACATATGGTCTTAGATCTATGTTTCAGCCAAGTTACACTTGCTTATTTGCTTGCTTGTTTGCTTAAAATATAATTGAAATGTTTATGTAGTTTTGTAAATAAACTGGCAAAAACATCATCTTGCCAAATGTTGATATTTTTGTTTTCGTAGTTTTCCCCAGTCCTCTCCTGCCCTAGATTTCCGATTATAGGCAGATGTGAGTGGTGAATAATTCTCAACATTTGGCAGGATAAGAAGGAAACAAATAACAAGGGATATGAAACATAGTTTCATTTTGGTTGTATTTCTCAGCTTCCTAACAGCTTCCCTGTCCTTCTGAAATTCTATGTCAAGTTGTGATTTTCGTTTTCTTTTCTCCACCCAGTAATTTATGCATACATCAGTATGAAATTTTCCTGATATATGCCTTTTCCAATTCTATGTTTGGGTGCATGTTTAACCAAAATGACCTCTTAAGTCTCTGCCCCACAGATTCTGAATGCAAGAAGAAGTTAAAAAGATGCATAGGATTCTGTGTCACTTATCACACTGGCAAAGCTAACTGATTTGCTGCTAGAACCACAGTGCCTCCCACCATTTAATACACTTGTGAGTGGTAAGCAATTGCAATAGCACAGTTCCTAAAAGTACCAGTTAGGGCATTAGGTACTTTCAGGAACATAGGCCATCTCCATAAGGCATTGAAGACATTCTACATTCACAAACTCTAGGAGGAAGTGACTTGCAAGTTACTTCTGGCTTTCCAGAAACATGGTTTGGGGTCCAAAACACTGTTTGCTGTACTGGGCACCCAGAATATTGGGGAATGGTTGGGGTTCAGGAGCATGGAGGACATCTTCTTTTGCATTCACCTCTTCTAGTTCTTCTCCTCTACATGAAACAAACTTTCAACAGAAAAGGAATATAGATGCTGCAAGTGTACATTGTGGCTTAGCTAGGGAACAAAATGACATTTCCCCCCCTATAGTCTGCTCCTTATTTACAGTCTCTCCTGATAGTTAGGGGGCTTAGTGGCCCCATTTATTATCTCACAAAAGGCCCTAACTCTAGTCTAAGTACAGGAGGGAAACTAGCTAACTATCATAGAGAGAGAAGTTGAGTCTACTGGCCTTTCCTAGGAGAAGAGGCAACCCATGAGATTACTACTTACTTCCTCTAAAGATTACAGATAGCTTGCTTGCTTGTCTTTGTCATTACTTCTGTATGGGACTGTTTCAAATCCCTCAATTGTAGATAGTTACTCCAGACTATGCCACTACTTGGCTAATGTCGTCTGGTTTCTACTACTTCATATGACCATGGCTCCTGTCCCTTAACCACAACCACCCTGTATTAAAGTTACACATTCCACTGGTAGAATGGTGCTATCCTATACCTTCTTTTTTCTCATTGATGTAGGCTGCCTCAACAGGAAGTATCTTGATGAATTTTAAAGCTCGCAAGCTAGACAAAGAGCTCTCCTTCTCCCTGCTGTCAGCTCTCTGAAATTTATACAAAATATAATATTGCTATATTGCTATAATATTCACCTTTGAGAAGTAAAGCACACATGCATGCATGCAGGCACACAGACACACAAATGCAGAATGAGAGAAAGAGATAGAAAGCAAGAACAAATGCACTGGCTGTATCCTAATTAAGGTGTAAACACTGGATCCAGTGCTCCAAAACTTCTTAAACATAACTGCAGCCATCCTAGATTTTGGCAATATATGCAATTCGTGTGATCACATAGATTGTGTGAATTTGCATAGACAACAAGCACTTTGTGCACTTTTTTTTTGTCTCAACACATGTGAATCTAATAACTTGACTTAGGGTTTTCTCACTGTCATGATCATGGGATATGTGGTTAGAAGCGTATCATGATGATGGGAGATGTAGTCAGAGAAATGTAAAATGGAGTCAGATAGGTTCTGTGTGAAGATGATTTGAGAGACTTTGGAATGTGTTTTTCTATGCACCATGAGAGTGTTTTTCTGAAGATCGGTACAGCATGGTTTGAGATAAAACTGAAGGCCATATCGAGAGGCCCTGGAAGACACAACATTCCAAGCTGGTTACAGGAGACAAACAACACCTGCACTCTAATGGGAATGGGGAGCGGAGAGAGTTGGTTCAACCTCTAAAAAGTTAATTGGTTAACAGCCAGAAAGGCCAAGAAGAAGGGAGGAGTTAGGAGAGTAGAAAATGGAAGATGGGTTATGTGAAATGTGTTCAATTGTGTTCAATGATTCCTGATGATGGATTCTGTCCTGATGATGGTATGAGCATGTAGTTAGAAGGAGTGAGGATATAAGTAATGGAGAAAGCAAGAGGTGGGGGCTAGCCCACTATAGTTCACCATAGCCTCTGTAGTTCAGCTTAGTAGTTTATTATTTTTAATGGGAAAAAGTTATTTTATTTAACTGCAATGGTCTTTGAATATGTTCTTAAATGCTAATGCTTTTGCAATATAAACTGATTTTCTAATGAAAATTTATTTTTCTAATAAAAAAATTATTATTAAAATTCCTTATTAAGGACTGGTCTCTTGAACAGCAGGGTCTAGCTAAATCCGGTAAGGGAGAGGGCCACAAACTAGCTACATTTAAGAGTCCTACCTCACTGAGCTGTTGTGAGTTCTAAGGAATCACAAAGCCCATGTGCCTGTACTTGCTAAGTGAGTGCAAAGTGTTCTTTTTAGGTCAGATTTGTTCAAAGGGCTTATGCTACGCACTGCTGGGGTCTAGGGGCTCGACCCAGTGAGAAGGTGGTAGATAAGCGCTGGTCGAACTCTCTGGCCGCATGCCCATTGACCTTTTAGGAGGCCGTGAGCATCACACTCACTAGTGAAAAGAAGAACATTGCATTTCCTTGAGTGAGAGGATGAGACAAATAAGAATTTGCACCCCTATTAGAGTGTCTTCCTATGACCAGGAAGAACCCAACTAAAAACACAACTTTCCATGAAACATAATGTGTGAGCTTGATCTAATTACTCTCTCTCAACCTACTTCACATAGTTACCATGATAATAAAGAGAAGGGGAGAGGAACTTGCATTTTGCACAAAGCTTTTTAAACCAGGGAGAGATTTACAACATATCACAGCTAGACAAGCTGACATCCCAGCTCTTTCCATTTTCTTACTCTACTTCATTGCCTACTTAAGATGCTGCCCCTTCCAGTGAGCATTCATTATAGACCTTTCTTAAACCCACTTTGTGCATCTGACAAAGTCAGCTGTTGCCTGGAACAGTTCGTCCCACAATATGAGCTCCTTGCTAAGATGCCACCATACTTTCCCTCATCTAATATAATCTGTGTAATTTATGTTTCCACCCTGAGCCATCATTTATTCCCTTTATGTGGAGATTCTGCTATCAGTGGACAGTTGTGA
This sequence comes from Intellagama lesueurii, assembly GCA_037013535.1. NCBI lineage: Eukaryota > Metazoa > Chordata > Lepidosauria > Squamata > Agamidae > Intellagama > Intellagama lesueurii. The sequence continues at coordinate 162,743,104 of JBAJHW010000005.1, forward strand.
TAAATTAGAGCAATGTCTTTTCCAGCAATTTATGCCACTCAGCAAGCCTCATTGAAATTGCTTCCCACTTCAAGTGCCCATGATTCTAAAATAGCTCTCTGAAGAATACACTTAAGTTGTAGAGTGTGTGTCAACACAATGCTGGCAGACTGGTGTTTTGATTTGGTTGGCATTTACTAACTGAGAGTGGCTATCAAGTTAGTTGGTATGTAGGCTTAGTTCAAGGAAGTTTAAGGAAAAGCTGCTTATTCTTTTACAAACTAATCCTCCTTCCCTTGTGTTCAGCCACGTAATAGTCTGCAGTTCAGAAGTACGAGCTACTAGCTAGCACTGTAAAGATGGAATCAATAGCCTAATCCTATTAAACACTGCAAAGAAGGCTACTTTTCAGATATACAGTGGAATCCTCTTTTTAAAAATCTTAAGTAAAAGGAAGTTCTATACAAAACTAGGAAACCTAGAAGAAATTGCCTGTTTAATACTTCAATATGAGAGTGCTGTTTGGTTTTCCTCCCACCCTTTTCCCCCACAATGGTATAAAATCCAGGAAATCATTGAACAATAGGTCACAGAACAACCTTTGGAAAAGATCTGTACATACTCCTTACTACTGTGTTTAAAGGGCAACAGCATTCACCAGTTGCCAGGCAAAAGTGATCCTTGGGGATTCATCAGAAGACATCTGATCACTCATCATCATTTTTGGTAAGGAAAGAATCCTTTCAAATTAATCCAATTGTTCAAAAAACAAACAAACCCTCCAATTTATCAATGTGGGATACTGTGCTTCTGTATCCAAGATTCAAAACACCAGGAAATGGCCCAATCTTACTGCACAATGTTGTCCCCTTGTTGCCAGCAGGAAAAGGATGCCAAACTTTACATAGCAAAGGGCATTTTGAATGTTGACAACACAAATGGCAGCAGTCAAGATGGTCTACAGGACATCATCTTGTGCTCACTATTATTCACAAAGTGACACTACATAAGTGGAAATTCCAGGAGCTGATTCTTTTTTTCATCGGTTAAAAACCTCTCACCCAAACACAAAGCAATTGCCAAGGTTATTTTTCAACAAGTGTGAATATTCTTTTAATCCAATGAATTCTGACTCTACTGAAACATACATTATGAGGATGAAATAGAATCTGGATGATCAGTGCTGCTTCCAGTGAGGATGAAGCCTTCCAACTTCTGGACAAGCCCAGTTTTCCAGTGGATACCCAACCTATTCTAGAAACAATAGCTGCAGGAATAAGGGGTGATTTATGGGTGACCAAAAGGAAAGCAGAATAAGGTGGGTAAAATTATCTCTGACCTCAAAATGATGCAACAGAAATGAAATGAAATGTTTGCTTTTGGGCAGAAATAGATGTAGCTAGTCATTCATTGATCGTTTAAGTGAAAATCAGTCCAAAATCCAACTGCATTTTATTATTATACAGTAAACATTTTTTATTTCATCATCATTCTCTAATGAATTGAGAAGGCTTTCTAATCCACTGAGTAACTAAAAACATTCTGTTCTTGGTGAACCAGAGACATTCCAGATGTGCAAAAGGACTACTGCAGCCCAAGCACACTTCCAAGGAGGTAGGTGCTTTGACTACAAGAATATGAAGAGGGGAAGAAAATACCTTTGAAAAAGAAGCAGTTCTACACAAACCAGATATTTGATATTTGAGACTGACTGCCATGAGATGAGATGTGCTGACAGTCCCTACTTTAAATGAGTTGGGAAATTAAATAAATCCATGGAAAATAAATCTTATTAATGGTTGCCTAGACATTCATTGATTTAACAGCTTCTGAACCAAAATGGAAGACAGTAATTAGCCTTACCTTTGTGGGGAAACACAGGGCAAGCTACTGTGGGGAAAAGGATGTCAGACTAAATAGGCTCAGTATCAGATCCAACATGACTCTTCTTATCTTATTATGTCCCCAAAGACCTCCCGTCTAGCAAGGCAATTTTCATGCCATTCTACTCTACATCCCTGGCCTAAATATCTGTAGTGCAGTCTGACTTTGCAAGCCCAACGAATAATATATAAGCAACTGTTCTTCCCTCTGACATGAATAGTAGAAGCCATTCTGTGTCCCTTTATTCATACCAGCATTTTGGAAGGGAAGAAGGATTTTATTTTGTTTCTTTGCTGCTTCCGTTTCTATGACTGGGAAGATGCCTAGAAGCAGTGCAATGCTATAACCACTATAAGCATTAGTGGTGTTGTAGTGTAGCAACTATACAAACCATAGGTTGGAGTGAGGGGGTGAGCCTGCTTTAAGCCTAATAATACAATCAGGTACATGGCTGATGTTTTGGCAAGTCCAGGGATGGAAAAGCAGATTGTTGGTTTAACTTTCCTATGGAACTCTCCAGTTTGGGTCACTCAAGGTTACCAATGGATTAGAACCCATCTAGCCTTGGAAAACTATGAATTTATGATGCTTGCAATGGTTTTGGCAAGAAAACCAATAAGCATAAAGTCACACATTGATTTTTAAAATGCCCATGACTGAAAATGCATACAGTGGGGGCAAGAAATGGCCTCACAAGATTTAGTCAATAGGGGAAATGTGTTCAAAACGTACATATTAGAACTTTTATTTATTTATTTATTTCATTTATACCCCGCCTATCTGGTCAATTATGACCACTCATAATTGAGTGGTCATAATTTTTTTTTCATTTTGAAAAAAAAAGATGCACAGAATAATCCATGTATTTCCATGTAAGAAGAAGAAAAACATTTCACAACCTAATATGGAAACAGGATGGACAGAAACTGTCAAAGGGATTGTGAATAATGCAGTGAAAATAAAACTGACAGATGCCTGTAGGCAGGGCACCCCGAGGATATCTGTGACATAAATAGCCAAACAAATTCCTGACATAAAGCTAAGTAGAAAGAAGATCTCTCTTCCCATTCTCCACCCTATATTCACTTACCCTCATTCAGAATTTGTTAATTGCAAATGATCAATGAAGTTGTGGCCAGATTCAGGCTCAGATGCCAGTGTCCTTTTTGTTTTGACATTTACTGTTGCTGTGACAGCTTAGCTGATGATGATTCTGTCTGCGGCAAAGGGCTCCACCTGACATGTGAACCGCTCTAAGTTCCAAGTTGATCAATATATCTGCAAACATGATGTTAAAAGGGCTCAGCTGTAACCGTCCGGCCTACCTCCACTCATTAGACCCTCTGGGAGAACCATTGTAACTGCAGGGATAACACGGCTGCAAATTGCCATTCCATTTCAAGAGAGGAAAGCAGATTAAGAGAAATTGTACTTCAGAAGGCTGTCTCCAAGATTATTCTCTGAATGCTACAATATATTTCCCGCCACTTCCAGAGGACTTTGCCTACGGCATGGAATAGTCCTTTGATAATAAATTATATAGCTTCTTATTTAAACGTCTTTTCACCATGAGGTTTTTACTCAGTAGTCAACTGCCTCCCTTTCTTTTCCTTGATTTGTTTTGTTTGGAGTATATCTCCAGTGTACTTCTTTCTCCTTCTGTGTGTCTGCCTCTTTTTTCTCTCTCTCCTTCCTCCTTTCTCCCTTCTCTCCCCATCTCTCTCTCTCTCTCTCTCTCTCTCTCTCTCACTCACTCACTCACACACACACACACACACACACACACACACACACAATTCTCCAATGTCCTGTCTGTAAAGACCTTTGCCATGTTAAATGTATCAGTGAATGGATTCAGACATTTGTTATTGTTGAAGAGGGTCAAAGGCCATTCAAGAATCTATATAAACAACTTGCAGCACAGAATCTAGGATAAGCAATTCTGTCCCTCAGTCTTAGAGGCAGTGATGTGCTTATGCCACTGGAAATGTATTTCAGTCTCCTTTCCTTGTCTCAGCTTAGTGGTCAGCACATCTCATGCAAGCTTTCAGAGAAACAAGTCCTAGCAAACATCCTTATCTATCTATCTATCTATCTATCTATCTATCTATCTATCTATCTATCTATCTATCTATCTATCTATCTATCTATCTATCTATCTATCTATCTATCTATCCATTCAAAACTGTGTCTATACCACCTTAGATTAACGAGTACCCAAAAGGGTGTATAAGTTAAAATTATTCCCAAATCAACACAGTTAGTAGAACATAAAGATCAAGCAATCCATTATAGATGCACTCTCCAATCTGTAGTGTATGCTGGCATTTTCAATATCTGTTTAAATGCCTGTTGGACCAGCTCCCTTTTCAGCATATGGGAAAATGATAGTATTGTCAGTGTGTCAAATATACCCAAGGGCAGGGTGCACCAAAGAGTAGATGCAGTCACCATGAAGATCCTCGGATTTCCAGATGAATAACCAATGGCTATTGCACTATATTGTAACTAGATTGATTTGTATCAGCATTTATCTCTGCCTGTTTTTAGTACTCTGTGTGTGTGTGAGAGAGAGAGAGTGAGAGCGAAAGCAAGAGTGAGTGAGTGAGAGAGAGCTGCTTTGAATCCAAGCACTGGAAAAGACAAGAGGGAGGGGGCCAATCTGGCTTCCCAAGGTAGTGCATTCCAAAGCCTGGGATCAACCACTGAGAAGGCTCTCTCTCATGTCCTCACCCTTGGGAAGGTGGATGGACCTAGAGAAGGGCTTCCCCAGAAGATCTTAAAGACCAGAAAGGCACATGAAATACTATGATCCTTCAAATAGCTTGGATTCAAGTTGTGTAGGGCTTTATAGATAAGTGCTGGATAGCTCAGTAGTTTAGGTATCTAGGTTGGGAGTTTGATTTCCCATTGTGCCTCCTGACAGGGGCTGGACTCAATGATCCATAAGGTCTCTTTCAGCTCTGCAGTTCTAAGATGATGGTGATGATGATGATAACTAGCACTTTGAATTGGGCCCAGAAGCAGACTGACAGCCAGTAAAGCTGTTGTAATAAGGGAAGTATATGCTCTCTGTAACTAGCACCAGTTAGCAGGCTTTTTTAAAAAAACCAGCTCATGTTTCTACAGCATTGTGGTGTTGGTTGCAGGGAAGCAGCATTCCCTCAAAATGGGGAGGACATTTTGGAAATAATTATTTCAACCTACCTAGTACTTTTCAAGGAGTGAAAAAGAAAAATCTCAAAAATGTTCTCAGAAAGTTATACATATAGATGTAGATGTAGATTCTGTGAATGTTGGTTTAACACTTTAATTCCTCCCCAGATCTTCCAAATACAGTGGTGCCTTGACTTACGAACGCCCCGATGTACGAACATTTTGACTTATGAACAGCTCTGTTCACAAAATTTTGCTTTGTCTTGCGAACGGAGCTTTGACTTATGAACAAAAAAAACGCGGGGAAAGCGGGAAATGGACTTTGGACTGCCTGGTACTGCCTGTTACTGTAATTTTAAAATGTAAAAATTGGTTTAAAAGGTGCTTGGTTTGGTTTAAAGCTGCTTGGTTTTAAAGGTGTTCTGTTTAAAAGGTGTTCGTTCCCTCCCTCCTTTCCTGCCCTTTTTTTTAACCTAAGTCATCTTAGGTTAAAAAAAATATTCTCCCCCTAGTGGTAGAGGATGGATTAACCAGTTTTGCATTAGTTCCTATGGGAACTAATGCTTTGACTTACAAACGGCGTCTCGGCATAAGAACAAAAAACAGCCGGAACGGATTAATCAGTTTTCAGTGCATTCCTATGGGAAATGCTGATTTGACTTACGAACGTTTTGACTTACGAACATCTTCTGGGACGGACTAAGTTCGTAAGTCAAGGCACCACTGTAGTATGATTGGAGGACTCATTGTAGATGTATTTTGTCTCTATAATGCAGTAGTTCCTTGTAAGCCCTGTGGCAAGCACAAGGGAGGGCAGTGTTATCTCCAACTCCAGGAAAAAGTGGAAGCTAATGTTCTAGCATAATCTGTAATTCAGTTTCTAAAAAGTTTTATTTCTCCATGAATAAAAGTTTCCAGTTTTTTTACCTCATTCTCAGGGCTCTTTCAGAATTTCTTTTGGGGTTTTGAGGGAGCTGTTTTTTGTTTTTGTTTTTTGTTGCCATTCCTTGATATTTCTCTCCGTCACTCTGCGGTATTCCTGAATACCCACTTCCTGTTCTGAAAAAGTCTTGTTAGCTTATGAAACCTGAGCTTTTATTGTGTGGAAAGTTTGGGAAGCTTGGCAAGGGTAGGGGGGGAGTCAGTGGAAAGGCTGTCAGTTACTGCAAAGATGATTGTTCAATGAAAGACAAACCATGCACATTTAGCAACATACTCACCTGTGAGTATTTCTCGGAAATTTCTCCTCCTTTGACATTCTTTTCGATGAGAAGCTCTGTTCTGCAAAATTGCAAGAGAACAGTTGGAATTTCTCATGGGAGAAACGTTTGCCCCCACACTAAGGGCTAGTATCAAAACATTGTCTTGCGCTCATTTTTCATCTCCTGTAATTTTGACCGACGTGGTGGCACTGCGGGTTAAACCGCTGAAGCCTCTGTGCTGCAAGGTCAGAAGACCTGCAGTCGTAAGATCGAATCCACGCGACGGAGTGAGCCCCCATCCAGCTCCTGCCAACCTAGCGGTTCGAAAGCATGCAAAATGCAAAAATGCGAGTAGATAAATAGGTACCACCTCAGTGGGAAGGTAAACGGCGTTCCGTGTCTAGTCACGCTGGCCATGTGACCACGGAGGATTGTCTGCGGACAAACGCTAGCTCTATGGGTTGGAAACGGAGATGAGCACCACCGCCTAGAGTCGGACACGACTGGACAAATTGTCAAGGGGAACCTTTTTTTTTAAATTTTGACCAGTTTATCAGCATTGTGACATCTTGGCTTTATTTTGCTGTGCTTTGTGGCTGCCACTACCAGGGCCAAAGGAACAGCACAGCAAAGCAGGCCTGTATGTTACAGAGAGAGTGGGAACAACCTTATACTGAGCTGCCATTTACAGCAGCAGCCTCACATAGGTCTGTCTTAAGGATCACTGAACTCAGTAGCATCATTTCGAAAAAGGGGGTGCGCAGAAATATAATGCACATGTAAAAAGAGCTGAGTGCATCCACATGAACTGAAATAACACTACAGAAATGCTGTGCTGTACCAAACACCTTATAACTTCCTTCCTTGGCACCCCTTCCAAATAAACAGAATGTCCTAGAGATGCTAATTATATTTGCGGCCACTCTTAAACATAAGAAGCCTAATGGTAACGTCCTCAAGAACAGCAACAATTGCCAGGTAGTCTCATGAAATGAACAAAACGCTGAAATGAACTTGCTTTGCTCGTTGACAGAATGACAACCTAACCAAGTAATTACCAGGCTGGAATATAGCAATCAGCACAGCATCTAAAAGGAGCTAAGCATTTTGTGGAGATGAGAATGGAAGACACAGTAAAAGCAATTAACTCTATAGAAGCAATTAACTTTACGGAAAAGCACACCCTTTCAGGGCACAGCACAGATCCTAAGGCATGAGCAGGAGAAGAATTTCAGAGTCACTTAATCTATTAATCAGATCAACTTAAAATACAGTGGTATAAGGGCTAAATATAGGTGAAGAATGAGTCTGTAAAAGGCAAATTGGAAGTGTACAGGAGCATAAGTCAGGATTTTATGTTCATGAACTGCTGAATAGCTCAGTAGTTTAGGTTTCTAGCTGCAGAGCTAGAGGTTGGATGTTCAATTCCCCACTGTGCCTCCTTGACAGGGGTTAGACCTAATGGTCCATAGGGTCCCTTCTAGCTCTACAGTCATCATGTTATTATATTATTTTTATGTTCAAAGTGTAGAACTCTTTGCCCCATCTGCTAGTTCAACTAAAGCTATGTAAGGCTGTGTTTGGGTTTTGTACCCCACCCACAAACACACTCTGTCCACAAGACCCCACAAATGAATTAATGGTGTGATTAAATCACTCATAACCAAGCAGTGATATGATGATGGTATGGTCCCAGAGCATCATCCTACTACTTCTCAGGTATGAGGTTCACCACATAATTATACCCACTTTTCTAAATTGCCAAGTTCTTCTCTCTATGCACCATCTATATACCCCCTATGTACCCCATTGCCTCTTCCACAGTGCTCCACTCCAAATGTGATTCCAGGACAGGGTTGGGAATTATCCCTGCCACCCCAAAAGGTAGATATTATTTGCATACATATATGTCAAGTGGCAGTTAAGGGAAAGCAAAGAGATGTGCTTAGCAACAATGTATTTGGACAGATTTGGGATTGTCTGTAGTGCAATAGGTACAATTTTGTCCTGGTCTTCAGTGTAGTACAAAGGACTTTTCTGCTACTCCGCTTCCATCCTGAAGCATAAAGTCAGAATTTGTGACAGCCTGAAGGGAAATATTTCTTCCCTATCACCTCCGGTAGGGTCCTTTGAACTGCTAGAGCAAAGGGACTCTGAAAATTAAACCAAAAGTCACCTGTGGAGAGGCCAGAAGATCCAATTAATGCACCTTTTCATTTTCTACCTCTTCAGCAATTAACACTATTTGAGCGACACTGCTAAAATGATAAAAGCCAGCATATTTTTGAACATCGTCTTTCCACCAAGGGATTGTCATCTGCCTTATTTCCTAGCAACTGAAATTTAGTTTTCAGCCTCTGTGTTGTGAAGAAAAGATAATAAATGCACACCTTCATTTCAGAGATCACTGGAAAACAAGGATGCTCTGAAGAAATCATTATGTAAGTCAGTCTGAACAAGAGGTGGTGAAAATGGCCATCAGTGAGAGAACAAATTAGACAGAGATAAAGTAAACACTCAAAGTTCCATCTGAAAACAGATTTGTCTCTGGGCAGCTTTGTGTTTGTTTGTAGTGGAAGTATTAAACACTCCAGGTTTTTCTAATGCACCATCCCATAGGTCATACGTGCAAGTATACTAAAGCGTGCAGCTGTTTATTTTCAGTAAGATCAAGAAGTATTCTGACTTATTAGGGTTTAAGTAATTGGCAGGGGAGACAGAGTTTGAGAGTTAAATTCCCCACTGTGCCTCCTGAGAAGAGAGCCATCCTATGTGGCCTTAGGCAAGCTGCACAGTCCTAGAGCATCTCCAAGAGAAGGAAATGGTAAACCACTTTGGTGTATTCTCTACGTAGAACACCCTGGAAAAGGTTGCCATAAGTTGGAATCAACTTGACAGCATGCTATGATGATGATGATGATGATGATGATGATGATGATGATATTGTACAGAATAATTCCACCACATTATTGGTGAAGAATAAATGCACTAGAATTCAGTGGGCAAAATCAAGTGTCTGAGAAAATTTGAACTTTGTTCAGATTACTGGGGGAAATTTTTCATGACTCTGTTAATGTACTTATGCTAAAGCCAATGTCACTCCAAGGGAACACAACTGGGGTACCTATAAACTACATGTGATTCCTTCCAATGCCTGATGTGTAATTTCCATGCACCTTGCTTGTTTAATTCTCTTCCCTTGAACTGAGATTTAGTCTCATTCCCCACAGCAGCCCTGAAGGATTAATACTAATCATGGTTGCAGGAAGAAGCTTTAAAGACCAGGTTACTCTTTCGGTGCCACTAATGGTGGCACAGAAGCTGAAATCTCTAGTGACCCCTGTGAAAGAGGGGTTTCTGTTCTATCACAGCAATCTTGAGCTCAGGGTTCACCGGGATAGAGGCAAAGTCAAGCCCTTTGAACCAACTGAGTGGTCCTGAACAGCGTCACTGGGGAAAGGGCTAAGTAAAAGTCTTCCTGTCACCTCAGCAATTCTGAGCCTTCCTTAATGATTCTGTCCTGAGTGTACGCACACACATGTCAACACCTTATGGAAGATGTGAAAAATATTGTGTATTTCTGCATTAGATCATGGCAAAAGCACAAATTACATCAGCAGTTCATACAGCACAGATAAATTGATCGTGGCACTGCTAGTTCATTCTGCTTGGATGAAAGCTAGAATGAACTAAGCTGCACATCAAAACAGTATCCCTATTATTGCTTTTATTAATTAACCTATTGTGAATACTTGGAATAGTAAGACATTCCATAGTGGTACAATCCAATCTCTATCTGCTGAAAAGTCTTTTGAGTAAACCAGCACTGGGAAAATCAGTATCCCTCCAGATGTTGTCGAATGCAGTTCCAGTCAGTCCTAGACAATGTGGCCAGTTGTGCCGCATGAAGGGAGTAATAGTTCATCAACATCTAGAAGTCACTTGCAGCAGATACATACAGAATTGCACCAGTAAGTGAAGACTTGAAAGCTACTCCAAACCTGAGAGATATAAATATAAGCCAAAAATAAATATTTTGTTTGTCTGTCTGTCTGTTTGTCTGTCTTATAGGCCATCTTTCTCCCGATCAGGGGACTCAAGGCATCTCACAGTATTAAAAAGAATAGAATTCAAAACACAATAAATTATACATTAAAACAATTAAACTATAAAACTAATGGTATTGCAAATCATATATTGCCAAGCAAGAAGCAACAGAAGATGTTAAAATCATGACATTATGTGGGTTTGGTGTGAGACAACCTGCTCATAAAGGTTTTGAATGTAGTGTTTCTCTATATCACACAGAGGCACATTTAAGCTTTGCATGGGAGGCTTAATTTAACCAAGACCACATCAAGCTTGTATTATCAAAGGACTTCAGTGTTTGCTGGTGATGTTGCTACAGCTTAGGATAACTGTTTGATCATTTGTTTGGTCATGTTGAGAGGAGAACAAAAGCTTCTGTCTGCCTCTCATATAGATGATTGCTACAGAAAATTTGTAGCCGACACATTCATTTCTTCAAGTTAAAATAACCCATGCTTTGTCACAATGGCCTGGAAGTGGTGATGACAAAGATGGTTTCACTCAGTTCCTTCCAATAATAACCTAGAATAAGAAGGAAAAATGCCTGTACAAAAGGCCTATAATTCCTTTAAATTGATACATCTCTGGCAGCATGTGCAAAAATGTCACAGTGGTCTGGAACTCTTTAAGAAAGCTTTGTGATAATCAATGAAATCAATTTTTTTGCCTCTGGTACATCCACTCACAAATGAAGTGACTTTGTGGCCATTATTTATTATGGGTTGTTGGGGGATGGGGATGTGCTGCTCCCGGTCCTCTAAAGAATCGCAGGGCAGTCGGTCAGAGAATTCTCTGGCTCTTATGTACCACCTTTATGCTGGATCGAGTCCCTAGATCTCAGCAGTGCATATCATAAGCCCTTTGAAACAAGCTTGACCTAAAAAGAACACTTTGCAGAAGAAACTTAGCAAGTACAAACACCTGGGCTTTGTGATTCCTCAGAACTCACAACAGCTCAGTGAGGTAGGACTCTGAATAGTAGCTAGCTTGTGGCCTTTCCACTTCCTGGATTTAGCCAGACCTTGCTGTTCAAGAGACCAGTCCTCAATAAAGATTAAATTTTTTATTAGAAAAATAGAGTTTCATAGAAAATCAGTTTATGTTGCAAAAGCATAGCATTCAAGAACATATTCAAAGATCATTGCAGTTAAATAAAATAACTATTTCCCAGCCAAAATAATAAACTTCTAAAAGCTAATCTAGGGTAGGTTATAGAGGGCTAGCCCCCCTCTTTCTTTCTCCTTCAAGCTACATTCTCATACGATCATCTAGACAAAACCCATCATCAGTCTAAATCCATCATCAGTAAGAGAATAATGGAACAACAGAATCATTTTACATAACACATTCTCCATTTTCCACTTTCTTAGCTCCTCCCTTCTTCTTGGCTGTTAACCAATTACTTTTTAGAGGTTGTACCACTTCTCCCCACCCATTATTCCCATGACAGTCCAGGTGTTGTTATCTCTTCTCCAATTAGCTCGGAATCTTGAGTCTTCCACGGCCTTTACGATATCTTGTTCATGGTTGTAATTGTCTGCAGGAAAACATTCTCATGGTACTTGAGAAAAACACATTCCAAAGTCCTTCAAATCATCTCTACACAGAACCATTCTGACTCCATTTTTATATTTCTCTGACTATATAACCCATCATCTTGACACGCTTCTAACCACATATCTCCTGATCATGACGGGGGAAATTCAGGCAGAATTCTGGGAAGTCCGGATCACAAAATTCAAAAGGCAGAACATTTCCCATTTTCACCCTGTGGGGAGGATTTTTTTTTTTCCTTTGCAAGAATGAAAAAAGTGACAATTGACATCCATAATCAAAAGCTCTATTACCTCTCTAGAATCCCCCATGTAATGTGACACATTTTTAGCTGTTCAGCCAGACATTGGGTATAATTAGTTCTAGCCATGGCATTTTCCTTTTGTTCTTCTAGTTCTTTTCTGTTGGCTCAAGACCTTGAAGTGCTGAACATAGAGATGAGTTTACTGAGGCACGTGTAGAATAGTCAGGCTCAGTCAGGGGAGTCCAGTATCAGAGTCATAAGGTGAAACCGAGGTCTAACAAACAGAGACTCACCAAAAAATCAGGTAAACCAGGTTTGGTATCTCCAAAGCCAAAATCAAGAACAATCCAAAGTCAAGCTAATCCACTAGCAACAACAAGCAAGCAGGGAAAGCCCAAGACTGTGTACAGCCCACCCAAAATTCATATACTGCAAGGGAGTCAATGCTAAGTATCCAGGCTACAATACACAAAGGTTAAAAAGACATTGTCACAACCTCAAACCCAAGTTTGTAGAGATGAGCTGTTGGATCCAGGGACAAGCATTTGGCCAGCGGTACAGGAATTCAGTTTCAAAATTTGGGACCAATCCTGCCCCATTTAACAGTTGCAAACTCTATTAACCGATTGAAGAGGTGAAATCCCAAGCCTGTGAGTCAATCTTTTAGCTAAGGAGGTGTGAGGATTTTTAACTGGCCCATGTTATGACCAACTTTACCCATTCTGTTTTGCTAACAGTAGTGAACCAGGTAAGGAGGATGAGCATCAATTGAATAGAAGGTGCCCCAGGGCCTGGCCAGGGTGGTCTTCCAAAGTCTCCCAGAGCAGAAACAGTCCATCCTTGAAAGGAGACTTTCTTGAAGGCTGATTGTGCGTGATTGACACATCAGGAGCTTTTCTTGCCTCTCAATGTCTGCAAATTAGCTTACTTTCTTTTATGAGTAGTCTTCTGGGCTTAAGCATGGGGTTGCTTTGAATTCTGAATTCACAAGACAAAAGGCTATCTCATTGATGTCCCTCCAACACTAACATGCTTTTAGCTCTAATGATAGCTGTCCATAATGTCTGTTTTTGGCCTTGCACACTGTGCTCTGATGCAACACTGGGATTGCACTCATTAAAAATGAAAGCCTATTCTTTTTTAGCAATATCATTTAGAGAGGGAGAAAAGCCTTCAAGCTGGGAGTCAGAAACCTTTGCTGATGGACAACAAATCACTAAGAAATCTACCAATGGTGGACTGTAATCCTTCTGCCTATCCTCTTGCATAGCTCCATTATCTCCCTGCAGCCCCTGTACAAAATCCAATCACATTCCTCCACTGGAAACTTGCACAGGCTCAAATTTCATACTATAAAAGACTCTTTTATGCAGAAGCCCTTGAGGGAAGAGAAGGTCACAGTGTTAAAAAGAAAAAAAAAGACGAATAATAGATGCATATGATCATCGCTTACATGTTATTGTTTTCATACATTTAATCAATTCTACGAATTTAACAAGAATTTGTAGATGTGCCTATTGTTTGGAAATAAAGTGTATATCATATTAAAGTGCTCTGACCTTGAACTTTATATGTAGCAAAGAAAGGATGCTAATTTAAGTTCAATGCAGTAAAAGATTATAATCATTCTGATGGCTTCCAAAGAAAATCATACAGTACTATTTGTAAATTACATTTTAATTTCTCTCTTTGCTTGTTTTGATGAACTTCTGACTCCACAGAAACATTACATTTGACCTTTACAAATATGATATTAGCCCATATTAGGGGGGAAGGAAATACTTTGTGTCAGTTGTTGTTGTATTCCATTAAGGCACTTCTGACTTGTGACAATCATTATAGTGTTTTTGAGGTATATGAGATGTTCAAGGAGTTCCCCAAGGGTAAACTAGGATTTGAACCTAGGTCTCTGGAATCCTGGTCTCTGGAATTCTGGTAACCTAGATCTCTGTCCACCACAGCACATTGGTTCTTGTATCAGATTAGTTATAAATATGTATTTTTTAAAGTCTTTAGCATTACTGGTTCTATCCTATTATTATTTTCTTAGTACAGTAAAAGATGTTGACTTGTCCTCCATTTGTGCATGCATAGTCTGACTTCCAACAAAGATCAACCATGTTTCTTGTGTGTATCTCATTCACTGATTTTTTTTTTACATTTTCTAGCAGTAGATAGGCTGTCTACAGATGTTCTAATATCACAGGCGATCCCCTATGCAAGGCTCCTTATCTACAGTTTTCAAAAGCCTAAAAGACAAAAGGAATTAATTCACAATATGGAGTCCTTTGTAAAGCACTTTCATTATAAGAGACTATAGAGCAGTCTGTTTTAATCAATGGACTCCCACATATTGACCCCATTTTTAAAGTCCTCATAAGTAGAAGATTAGAGCTATAATAAATTAACCCACCACCACCCCATTTCCAGATGTGTTTCCATTTATGTTCCACTATAATTGACTTGCGGTATACATACACTATTGCAGTCATATCAAGATGCAATGGTTCAATTTGGAATGCTGTGTTTTCAGACAGAGGCCTAAGACTTCATAGTAAATTAAATTCTTGAATAATATGGAGCTCAGACCAGAATAAGTTTGATGCTTCCACAGAACCTGCATTCCTAAAGATGCCCTCTCTCATTCACCAGCCATCAGTGTGATGGTAGCTTTTATAGTCTTTATGGAAATTTTCATTTCTACCACTGGAACATCAGCAATGGGGAGAGGAGGGGTCAAACACCCTTTCTGACACTATATTGGTACCTATAATAGAGCCTTTCCCGTTACACTATCTCCAGGGTAGTGCCTCACAACTCTAAAATAGTACCTTCATTTCAGTGCTTCCACAAATGTTACATTACCATTTGTTTTAAAATGTCTTGGAGGACTCTTGCATACCTGTTTTGTTGAAGACATTCTAAGATTGCTAAGCTTTTCCTCACCATTTGTTTCTGAAGTTTAGGCCCAATTAGAATTTAATCACAGTGGTTGTTTGCCCTGGAAATGGAATTGTGAACTATTTGTGTGTATCTGCTGTCTTTACCTCCCTGCCAGATGAAGCCTGTATGTAGAGAACTTCAAATATATTACAAACACTGCTGGGATAGAAGTCATAAATTATTTTAGTAAGAGCATTATTGCTTGTCTTTGAAAGTTGCAAAACAGCTCCGATACAGAGTGCTTCACTTATTGTCATGTGCTATATAAATAGCTCAAGCTGAGAGCATAAAAATAGTTCTCTTTTACCACAGAGAGAAGCCAATAAAGAAAATGAGCACCAACAATTATAGTAATACATCTAATCCATTAATGCCATGGATGTTACTTGTAATCAGCTAAGGGGTTTAGGCAATTCCTTATATATTTTGTTGTGATTCGCTAATTATAAACACAGGACTGAAAAAGGACAAGAAGAATGAAAGCCATTGGAGAGAGAAAGGGATATTATTTACTAAAAATTAAGGTAAATACCATAAATTGTGTTTGTATGAAGGAGAAGCCATGTTGGGGTGTGATAAATGAAGTGGTTCAAACTTGCATGCTTATCAAATTTGCAGAAGACACCAATGTGGTGCCCAAGCCTCCCTAAGGAGCGCTTAGCACTCGGTCAGAGAGTTCGACAGGCCACTTACCTACCACCTTTGCGCTGAGGCAAGTCCCAAGACCTCAGCAGTGCGTAGCGTAAGCCCCTTGAACAAGTCTGACCTTAAAAGAACACTTTACTTTTACCCAGTACTTTGCAAGTACAGACACATGGGCTTTGTGATTCCTTAGGACTCACAACAGCTCAGTTAGGTAGGACTCTTAAAGATAACTAGTTTGGGGCCCTCTCTACTCCCTGGATTTAGCCAGACCCTGCTGTTCAAGAGACTAGTCCTTTTGTAAGAATTTTTATAATTATTTTTTATTAGAAAAATAGAGTTTCATAGAATCAGTTTATATTGCTCAAGCTTTAGCATAAAGAACATACTCAAAGATTATTACAGTTAAATAAAATAACTGATCCCCATTAAAAAAAAACTCACCACTACTAAGCTGGGCTAAGGTGGGCTAGCCCCACCTCCTTCTTTCTCTTTACTTACATTCTTTCTCCTTCAAGCTACATGCTCAAACCATCAAGTTCTTTTTCTCTCCCATCATCATGGAATCGAACTTTTCCCACATAACCCATCGTCCATTTTCTACATTCTCTAACTCCTCCCTTCTTCTTGACACTTCATGGCTGTTAACCAATTAGCCTCAAGGGGCTGTAACACCTTCCCCCGCCCTCAATTCCCATGAAGATCCAGGTGTTTTATCTCTTCTCCAATTAGCTCGGAATGTTGAGTCTTTCACAGGCCTCTTTGTCTGACCTTCAGCTTTATCTCGAACCACGCTGTACTGGTCTTCAGAAAAACACTCTCATAGCACTTAGAAAAACACATTCCAATGTCTCTCAAATCATATCCACACAGAACCTGTCTGACTCCATCTTACATTTCTCTGACTACATATCCCACACTGCTTCAACTCCATCACAACCAAACTGGTTGAAATAGGCATTATGTCAGAGGACAGAATCAGGATTCAAGATGACCTTAATGCATTGGAGAACTGAGACAAAATGAGTTTCAACAGGGGAAAATGTAATGCTCTCCATTTAGGCAGGAAAAGTCAATAGCACACATACGGGATGGATGACAGCTGGTTTGGTAATAGTATATATGAAAAGAATCTAAGGGCAGTAGTACACTGTTATGTGGAAGATGGAGCAAGCTTATTTTCTGTAGCTCCAGAGGGTGAGACCCAAAGTAATTAAATCAAATTAGGAGAAAGGAGATTTCTCGTAAACATTAGTGAGAATTTCTTGACAGTAAGAGCTGTTTGGCAATGGAATGGACTGCCTTCTTCTTTGGAGGTTTTTAAACAGATGTTAGGCTGCTATTTGTCAGGGATACTTCAGCTGTACACTTTCTGCTTCATCAGGTGGTTGGACATGATGACCCTTGGGTCCAATTCAGCTCTACAGCTCTATGATTTTATCGGTCCTTATGCATACAACCATTTTAGAGTGATAGTTTCTGTTCCACACAGTTGTTGGTCCAGCATCTGGTGATGTATTTCTGCTGAATCCTACTGTTCTGTTGAACCCTTCCTTTACCCCCTTAAATCTGCTTTGGGAGGGCTGTTTTTTTTCTTCTTTTATCTTGTTTTGCACCATGGGGAGTTACAATAGAAGCAGGAGGTGAGGTCTTGAACACCAAGATATGTTTCATAAAATCATAGAATCATCGTAGGGTTGGAAGAGACCATGGAGGTCTTCTAGTCCAAACCCCTGCCCAAGGAAGGAGACCTCATACCATCCTGGACCTCATACCATCCTGGACAGATGGCTGTCCAATCTTTTCTTGAAAACCTCCAGCCATGGGGCACCCACAACATCGGGAGGCAAGCTGTTCCACTACTTAATGGTTCTCGCCGTCAGGAAATTCCTCATTTCCAGGTTGGATCTCCCTCTGATGAGTTTCCACCCATTGGTTCTTGTCATACCCTCAGGTACAATGGAGAATAAATCAATACCCTCTTCCCTGTGGCAACCCTTCAGATATTGGAAGACTGCTCTCATGTCTCCCCTCAGTCTTCTCTTCATTAAGCTAAACATACCTAGTTCTTTTAGTCATTCTTCATAGGTTTTAGCCTCCCGTCCCCTTATCATATTTGTTGCTCTTCTCTGCACCCCTTCCAGGCCCTCAGCATCTTTTTTGTATTGTGGTGACCAGAACTGGACACAGCACTCCAAGTGCGGCCTCACCAGCGTGGTAGAGAATGGTACTATCACTTCCTGTGATCTTGATGCTATCCCCCTGTTGATGCAGCCTAGGACTGTGTTGGCTTTCTTGGCAGTTGAAGCACACTGCTGACTCGTCCTCAGGCAGTGGTCCACCAGGACACCTAAATCCCTCTCACAGGTACTACTGTCGAGCCAGGTACCACCTATCCTGTACCTGTGCATCTGGTTTCTGCTGCCTAAGTGCAGGACCTTACTTTTCCCGCCACTTAACTGCATCTTATTGGATAGGGCCCAATGTTCAAGTCTGTCTAGATCCTCCTGAATGTTGAGTCTATCTTCCAAAGTATTAGCAATTCCCCCCAGCTTTGTGTCATCATCAAATTTGATGAGTGCTCCTTCAATCCTTTCATCCAGGTCATTTATGAAGACGTTGAAGAGCACTGGGGCCAAGACAGAACCTTGAGGGACCCCACTGTACACTTCCCTCCACATTGATGTGGTTCCATTGAGGACCACACGTTGAGTGCGGTTGGTCAGCCAGCTGCAAATCCATCTGGTAGTTGCACTATCTATCCCACTTTGTTCTATCCTATGCAAAAGTAGGTTGTGGTCTACCTTATGTTGTGGAATCTTAGCCAGTAACTCCACATGGAATGTTCTTATGGTGACAAAATGTTTCCCTAAGGTTTAGAAAGAATCTTCTTTGTTCAAGAGATCTGCCATACTAGATTTTAGGGGTGTGTGGAAGCTCTTCCCACAATTTTCCCATGCCCTCTAGGAGGCATTCCAGCCTATTCAATCAACATCTTTCAGTTTCTAGTTCTCTGCTTTAATATATATATCCCATAAATGGCAGGGAAAGAAACACAAAGAGTAATAAGCGGAGGGGCTTTACAACACCCTAAGTGTGTGACCCATCCACTCAATGCATATACAACAAGCATCCATCCACACACATGTACACACTTATTCCTAATAGAATAATAATATTTCAGTAAAGTTTAGTGAACTAAGTTGAGTGAGGGAACAAAAAAAAGACTATTCCAGAATATAATGTCTAAACAGTACCACAAGTCTTTTTCCTTGCTCTACAGTTCTGTGTAAGGTTGGGGAGCAGCTCCACTGAATATCTGTACTGCATGATGGTCTCAGCCTGATTCCTCCCTATGGCCTCAAAGGTTGGGTGTGAAGGAAAAATCTTGGGCTTTATTGGGGGATTCAGCTGTAATTGAAACCTTTGCTGTCAGCTGCTCAGTCTACTGTCTTATTTTCAAACTCCCCTTTCCACAGACCAAAGAACTTATCACATTTTAAACTCTGCGAATACTGACAAGGATATGAAAGATCCATTGTAGTGTTCACCACTCCAGTGGTGAACAGTGACTCCATGTTCTGCCCCATAGTTTCACCAGAATTGTATAAATACCTTTCATTTGGTCTGATTTGCACACTTGTCTGGAGAATCATATATCTTTTTTATAGAAGGAATACAGTAATTATTCGGCAGAAATGTCATGAGGCAAGAAATGTCATGAATTAAGTGAGGATTTCAGCCATTCAATTCCTTCAAATATTTATTTATTTATTTATTTATTTATTTCTATACTGTGCCACTTGGTGAGAATCCACTATTCTGGGTGGCTGTACAAACTAAGGATCAACCCACCCTACCCTCAACCTCCACATGCCATGACAAGACACAAACCAAAACAGAAAACAAAAACAAAAAAGTTCAACAAATTCAACAACAACAACAACTGAAAAATGACAACAATCCTCTAGGACCAAGACTGAGCCATGTCAGAGCCTAGCAAAGGGGAAGGGTGTCCTTAAAAGCTTCTCTGTGCCGTTATAGATATTTGGATGTTTCTTAGTGAAGATAAATTGTCTGGAACATAGTAAGTTGTACATAGCCAATTACTCAATGGGTTCAGCTTTCAAAATTCATTGTTAGATATGTCTTCTTTCTCTGTACAGCTAGGGAAAATTAAATATGAAGACTCTATAGGGACAAAATGTCATCAAATTGCCCATTGGTCCCTTCCTTTTTCTCTATATAGTTTCATTTGGATTAAAAATGCTGGCAAATATAGCAATGATAACATAGAGAAGCAAGTAAACTGGCAAATCAAGATGCAAAAAGATACATAAAGCAGGCAGGCACTGAGGTAATTTTCTGTGTCATCCTGAACTCCAAGGCAAAATTGTGCAAGAGAGAGGAGACACCACAGTTATAATAATACACACTTAGATTTGGAATTACCAACAGGCAGGTTTTTTTCATAGTAGACCAAGACTATAGTTCCTAGTGTGGTGTCGTGGACAAAGTAATGAACTAGGACTCTGGACAACAAGGCTCAAATCCCCACTCAGCCATGGAAACTGGGGGAGTAGAACTGGTAAAACCAATCCTTAAATGTCTCACCTCGGAATCACTATTCGAGCCACTATAAATTGGTTCTAACTTGACAGCACAGAACACACACAGAGAGAGAGAGAGAGCTCCTATAATAGTTTAATAGTTACTTTTCTCATTTTACTTTGGGGTAAACATACATTGATTAACATTTTACCATTGGTCCTTACCAGGAAAGAAAGAGAATTGGGCACCAAAAGACCAATGTACAATATTGTGGAAGCAGATAAATTTTATTTAAGCACATGTGGGAGTCCAAGTTTGTAAAAACATTCACCCTTTGTTAGCATGGAATGTTTTTTATCCTCTGACATTAGTCATGTGCTTTCATATTCTGTGAAGAATCATGCTTGTTTGTTGTTGTTTAGTCGTTAAGTCGTGTCCGACTCTTCATGACCCCATGGATCAGAGCACGCCAGGCCCTCCTGTCTTCCACTGCCTCCCAGAGTTTGGTCAAATTCATGTTGGTAGCTTCGATGACACTGTCCAACCATCTCGTCCTCTGTCGTCCCCTTCTCCTCTTGCCTTCACTCTTTCCCAACATCAGGATCTTTTCCAGGGAGATTTCTCTTCTCATGAGATGGCCAAAGTATTGAAGCCTCAGCTTCAGGATCATGCTTGTTTACCTGGAAGTAAAATTAGAAAAGCAGCTGTTGGATTTTTATTTGAACTCTACTCTTGCTCTGTGCTTGCCATAGTAGATCATATTAGTGGATGCATATCTGTTTAAGAAGATCCAGGAATAAAGGCAAGGGAAAGAGTTAGATGCTACAAAGAGATAAGCAATGCCTAAGGAGCTGTTGAAGCTAAGAAGCAGCCAGAAGGGTTCATGAAATGATTAATCAAGCATTCCTTGAGAATAAATGTGAAGTGAGTTGGTTGAACAGCAGCTGTTTGTTGAGATCCAGGGTTACAGTGTACTGAAATCAGTGGTGTAGTGGATCTGGTACTTGAAAAGTTGAAGCACCAGGGCTTTCTGAGGCTTGTCTACATGGCTGTCTTGGAACAGCCCATTGCAAGCTAAATAGGGTTGCTGGGGATCGGGTAGAAGTGTGAGATGCCATTTCATGTGATCTTTGCATCCAAATGTCATATCAGAGGTCAAGCAACCCTATTTGGTCCGGCTCCTTCCATTGGAAATTTCTATTGTGAAGTGGCTTAAGAAAAGACCCACTTCAGGATATTGTCAAATTAAATACTTCTTCTGCTCCTCAAAAAAAGGGCTAGAGGAAGTAATATTTTTAGACTCTAATAGAGCAGCAAAAATGTGCTGCATCTCTCTCTCTCTCTCTCTCTCTCTCTCTCTCTCTCTCTCATTGATTCATAAGTCACCATAAGTCAGAAGTAACTTGACAGCAAGTAAAAACAACAATATTAATATTACAGTAATACTGTATAAAGAATAGTGACTGATGGTCCTTGTGTCTGCCTGCCTGTCTGTCTGCCTGTCTGTGGGGAGACCTTCATGCTTAAAGAGACATGAAGGAAAAAGAAAGGGGAATGGGATACCTTCTTTCATATTCAGTTGCCTGCACACAAGGTCTAATTACTGCAGTTTTACTGCTATGGTAATAACAGAAAAATGCAGCTAGCAAAGAATTGATCTCCACAAAATCTCATCAGCTGAATATAGAATAAACTCCAGGCAGCTAATATCCCTATCCTTGCTCTGGAAACAGGGAAAATATTCATGAAAAGGTTTCTAGTTGGCCACAGGGGCTAAAAGAATGAAAGAAAGAGAGCAGGATATTGAAAATAGGCTGCTTTAGCGAATGCTTGCCTTCTATGGCAAATAGCATGCACTGGAATGTCTGGGTTTTCCTCAGAAATGTATGACAGAGTTCTGTTAAATCTATGTGCACACACACATAGCCTGGTTTTCTGCATGTTTATTCAGAATACCCTACTGGAAGCAGAAACAGACCTTGTAGATAGCTGGGCATTACAGCTGAAGGAATGTGCCATCAAGTCACTTCTGATTTATGGTGACTGTATCACTGAATGAGGTTCTCCCACATCATATTTCAAATGAATCATTCCCCCCCCCCCCCCTCAGCTTTCTTTACTGTCCAGCTTTCACATCCATACATAGTAACCAGGAAGACCACAATCTTCAGCTTGGCCTCCAGTGGAACATAAAGATTTTTTTTAATCAACAAATCAATACCATTAGAAGGAGCCCTATATAGTAGAGCCATGCCAGTTACCATGGCATGACCCTATAGGGTATCATAGGGTAGTCAAAAAATATCATTTTGCCATCATTTTGGGTCCTTCTACCATCACTTTGGCTCATTAGTATTTAATTGTGCCCAGAAAAGGTTGTGGCAAAACTTGAAGAATTAGAAAAAGATGCATTTTGAAAATCCAGGTGACATTGTTTTTTGAGATGCGGGGGGGGGGGGGGAAGTGTCCCAGATATTGTGGCCTGCTCCCCATCTTCCTAGCCAGTTGCTGTCCAATTAACATAACACAGGGGCTTGGTCCTTCTGGAATCCTGCTTGGAGTTCTCTTTGATCCTCTGATCTCCGTTTCTGATCTTGTGTTTTCCCTTTTCCTTCCTCTTTCTCCATGGGAACTAAAGTTAACTAAAACACTATCTTTTCTACAAGGAATCAATATTATATCAAGGTGTCATCTTCTCCTTCTCTCCACAGGGACATAGGTTCTCTATCCTTGTAACAGAGAGAGTAATACAGTTCCGGCCAATTCAATTTAAAACAAAAATGAACATGTGCACAAAAATGTATTGTGAGAACTGCCACACAGTGATTCATTGAATGAGAGACTTGTGTGATAAAATCTGGAGGCCATGTTGATTATGTGTACCACATGAACTAAACTACAAATATATCTGATGACAGAAGATATTTGCTTGTGATCTATCATAAACAGGTTGGCATGGATCAAAAGACGAATGTGTTTCTTGCATATGTACCTAATAATAACTCCTCTTAAATATGTACAAGTGAAATATAAAAATGTCTAAATGAGAACAAAATATTCTTGGGATTAGGAGCATTTTAACATCTCACCCAGCCAGGAAAATGTTCAGAACAATATGTGAATGTGACATGTTTTCCCTCAAATATTCCTTTTATCTTGAAGAAACTAGTAACAAATCTGTGGTAATCAATTTTCTTTTCCATGGCTTATTTTCATAATGTATTCAACATAGTTGCCTGAATACAAAATGTATTGCTTTGTTACTACACATGTTCAGTTTTCTTATGGTTTATAACAATATGCCTTAACGTCATTTGTAATTATTTGTTTGAGAATATAGGAAAATGTGTATATAGAACAAAGCCATACATTTTGCATATTTTAATGAACATATATTTTAGTACATGTATTAGTACAGTTATTATTGTTAAGCAGATCACATAGAATGGAGAAGAGAGAAAACTGATGCAAGGAAATATGTCTATTTGTATGCATAGTTAAATTAGTAGAAAATAGTACTAAAATAATTCACATTCCAGAAATATTCCTGTCTCCTATACATTGTCATTTTCAGACTAAGACGAAAGATGTCATGGTCTTTAAATCCACACCTAGGGCACAATATCTTTTATGTTGATCATATGTAGTTGTAAGTAATTTGTGACCATAGCCTGGAAGACATCCTTCTGAGGCTGAAACTCCTCAAATCCCCCAACCAGAATAGTCTAAAAAGTTGTAATGCAAAAAAGTAATTGATCAGGACAAACCTACTGAACCTTGGACTGAAATGGGATTCCTCAGTCAAGCCTACCCATAGTCAACCAAAATCCAGCTGCAATTCAGTACTCACTTAAAGGGTAAAAATCACCAGTCATGGCCTACTAAACAACCCAATTTCTTATACATGATCCCTTATGCAGTCATAGAAATAGCTGTCTGCTCATACACATACAGCATGGGAGTAGGAGGGGGCGTACACTGCTTTCCATCATATCTCAATGCTTGCACATACAAGGCTCATCCTAGAGTTGATCTCAATGTTTTTATGTATTTTGCTTTGATTTAAGAACTTGAGTCCTATTCTGGCACTTTTCACTGTGTTTAGCCAACATACAGAAGATGGTGTACTAATAAATAATATCTTGCCTTGCAGTGGGCCTAAGTGGTGGTTAGGGAGTGAAGTAACTGTTCCATGTAGTGGCATGGGCAATTTCCCAGAAAGAAACATAATCCCCCATAAGGCTTTTCACCCAGGTGACCAATCAGGAAGAGGCAGGCTTTCCAGAGTTAACTGAAGAGTTAGTCTTAATTCTGGTCTAGTTACGAAACACATAGATGCTCCTGTAGCATCTTCTAAGAAGCCCACCTTCTTAGAGATTCATCAGAGCAGAACCGGAGCAGGCATGATCAAATAAGCAAAGTGATGGATGGGCTGGGAAGGGAGATGTTTGGAGGGCAATGAAAGGTCACAGAAACTGTCAAAAGACAGCTTTTCTTAGAAGAGTCCAAAAGAGAGAGAGGCTTGCTTTAAAGAAAGTAATGAAGTAAGAATGCTCTGGAAAGAGACAATTTGCCATGTATCTCCAGGGAAAGTATTTCCGCATTACAAAAGCACACAGTAGTTGTGTTTGACCTAGCCCTGAGTGCTTGCAGTAAATATTATCTCAGGATTTCTGAGATCAAGCTCCTGATACAAGTCTTCAAAGGGGAAATCAACTCCAGGTCTCCAGCAATCTGAACTTCTGACACTGTCAGTCAGGACCCAATTAGCTAACTCTCAGGAGGATGACTTTTTAACGCCTTCTTGGCCAAACAGGCATTCATGCTGACAAAGGAATGGAGAGAGTCAAGATGACCTAAAGGATGTGCTCTTGTGCTATCATTCACACTTGTTGAAAAACATGACAATTGCTTTGGGTTTGAGTGAGAAGTGATTGATGAAAAAAAGTGAATCAGCTTCTGGGATTTTCCCTTGCTTGGTGTCACTTTGTGAATGGTACAGAGCACAAGAAGATATCCTATAGACTATCTTGACTGCTGCCATTGGTGTTGTCAACATTAAGGCTGCCTTTTGCTTTTAAAAGCTTGGCATCCTTTTTTTCTGATGGCAACATGACATGGTATCGTGCTACAATATTGGGCCATTTCCTAGCATTCTGAATCAAGGATACAGAAGCACAATATCCCACATTCATAAAACAGAGGGTTTTCAATGAATTGAATTTATAATAGCTCTGTACAGATTGGTGTTTCTTCCAGAATGAAATGACAATGAAACATCCAACAAATCCCAAGGAATGTCTTGAAAATCAACAGCAAAATGTTGTGGAGAAAAATTTGCTGTGAAGAGAAAAATGGGATCCCTCCCTCATTTGTCTAGAGTTTTGGTCTACATGTGTACTTTTGCACTTCCTAGACTGTTAGTAGCCCAGATTATGTACTCCAGAATTTTCACATTCCAAATGTGTACAAAATACTACTAGAACAGACTTTACTCAATTAAGAAAGGGGGTCAAAATGGCATCGTCATGCACAAACTAGAAATAAGAGTGGGAAAGGAAGGAAGTTCATGGATGTGGATCTAAGGCAGGGGTGGGCAAAATGTGGCCCTCCAGATGTTGCTGAACTGCAACTCCCAGCATTCCTAGCCCACACAGCCAATAGTGAGGAGTGTTGGGATTTGCAGTTCAGCAGCATCTGGAGGGCCGCACTTTGCCCAGGTCTGATCTAAGGGATGTGCACACCCCCAGCCAAGAGCCAGACTGGTAGGATGGATCTTCAGTAATATGGACCTCTTTCCAATGGAAGGCATGTGGTTTGTGTGGCACACTAACAGGTCAGCATTTCCTGAACTCCTTACCTCCCTTCTACATAAAGCAGTGAGTACACTTTATAAACAATGTTTTACCTCTCAGTGTCTCTCTCTTTTCTTTGATCACTGTGCAGGCAGAATCTTCAAATGCAGGTTTAAGCTCCTGGTGAAGTTATTCTTTAAATTAACTTTTATACAGCTGCTGACTATATTGCAGTGTCTGACAAGGATGACCACATGCCTCCATCCATTTTTTTTTCATTACACTTTCACTCACCTTCCATGCAATGTGGTGTTATTTTCCCCTGGGATTCTGGCTTGTAAAATTCCAGTACCATCAGTAATGTAGGCACTTTAAAAATCAGGCCAAATATTTCTGTATTGAATTGAGTCATCATTACATTAGTGTAACACTTGTATTCCCAGTTCCCAACCACCAACATGTTGAATAGTTTGTTGTGATATCATTACATCTGTCTTATATGTTAGTTACTATGAACTATTTTTCTGGCAGGGAAGGTGGGGTTATAAACAGGAAGCTGTCATACTTTACCTGTACAGTTGGAGATAAATTTCACTTACCTCAATTTAGTGGGCCTTACTTCTGGGTACACATGTAGGATGGATTTGATGTGAGGAAGTGTGAGGGAGAGAGGAAGTGTGTGTGAGAGATGCTCTATGATATCTTGTTCCTCTATTGTCTCATGAAGACTCTGATTCATTGTATTGTCAAAAGAACCATCCCAGGACCCAAATCTGTTTTATTTGGTTTTTTGCCTACATTGCTAGCTAGCAGGTATGTGTAAAGACCATCTACATTGTTTTGATCCCAGTTACAACCAATTTGCTTTGAATCAGCTTGTAGCCTATCCAGTTCAATTTGTATCTATATGTATCTGATTTAGTCTGAATAATGAAAAAAAATTGAAAATAGGGAAAATAGGAAATCAGTCTCCATGATGTCAACTGCTGCTTGGCCTCTAGTGTACAGGCAAAACTCCTACCACTTGGCTTCTCACTGCCACAAGGAGTTCTGCAATTCAGATAACTTATATTCCTTTTACTAATGCTACTGTGACCTATCCCATTCTGATCTTCCATAATGACATACATTTCACACACAAAGGCACTCAGTCAGTTAGACTGAGATCTGCAGCTGCTTAAAAGCAAGGAAGAAAAATCTCCAGTGCACACCCATTTTACCTCTGAAAACTAAAGATATGCAAATAATTGTCTCTCTCTATTTGCTAAGATCTCTCATCACCAAGCACAGAGACAGGAAAATTCCTCTCACCAGCTCTGTGATCTGGGTTTCTAGGAAAATGTAGGCTTTTCATTGACACTTAAGCTATGTATCTCCTCCTGCTTTGCCCTTCCTGGCTCTTCTGCTACATTTTTACCTTCATGTTTCCAGTGAGTTGGGTTATTTGTGGGGTACTTTTTTGTTTTTGCTTTAATGCCTGAAGCAGTAATGCAATATTTGAGTGTGAGCTTGCTCACTTCAGAACAGTTTGGAAATGGACAAATACCTTTGCTACTCTTCATTTTCTGCATAATTTCTACGTATGAAGAACATGTCTAATAGCTAGCACAAAGAGTTTAAAAGTGAGACATGGGGCATCTCTTCTCTTCTGCAGTCAAATTGAGGGTGGTTTCTGCTGATGACTTGTGGTTCTGGTGATTATAGCCATATTTCTTAGCATCTTAATGATAAATGAAGACAACAACAATGAAAATGTCAAATTAAAGTTTTATTTCATATATGTTGAAGAGGTACCAAGAAATGGAGCATCTTTACAATGTAAGCTTGGGTGACACACTGGTCTTGACTATGACTGGAACCCTGAACAGGCATTTATCTGACCCTAATTTCTTCCTTCTGTCTTTTAAAAGATGGCAACCTCCTCCATCTGTGCAAATTCTCCCTATCATTGGGAATAGTTCCCAGTCAAGTGGAAAACCTCTATGAGTAGTCAAGACTTTCCCTGAAAACATCACCCTCCACACACGGAAAATTATGAGGAACTGATGTATTTTTTCCCTTCATACCTATAAGTTACCTGGAACTAGGATAACTGAATAGAACTAACATTGCTTAATTATTTATATTTTTTGTGCCAACTTTGTTCTACAAGTAAACTCAAGGCACGCAACATCATTCTAATTCTGTTTACCTCATAATCACAACAACCCAGTAGTTGAGAAGAGGCTGAATGGTCAGAGGTTTTTGCAAATTATATTTCCTGCTTAAATAATAAGTGTGTCCATATAACATTTATGCACATGTCACTTAGTCCATGTGGATTTGTACAGACATTTTTGTATAACAGACCAGAATTATTATTTTTATCAAAGGACATATCTTCAATGAGTGTCTGATTCGTTTAATTCCAGCAATTGTTTATAAAAGGAATTAGCACAAAATATTGTGCCTAACCCTCATTTAAAGTTCCACTAAACTATGGTTCCATTCTGCACAGTAATGTGTAGTTTGACCTTGTGAGGTCACATTCCATAAATAAAGGAACGAGCATGATACAAGTAGAGTATTAGATCTCCTGTGTAAATAGGGTGTACAGACAACATTTGATAAGCCTCAAAATATATGGAATTTTGAAATAATGTTCACCAAAATTTGAAAGGCGCAGTTCTTTTCATGTACTGCACATGTTCTTTTCCTGTTCTTCACATGTATTACTTTTTATCAGATCAGCGTAAAATTTCGCACAATTGGAGACCTCATTAAGTGGCTAAACAGGAGTTATTTTTTTATCAGCAATAGACATTGGTGGAAATTTGTTGATGTGACACATGAGAAGAAAGATTCCTGTGGCTCTTTTTCTCTTCCAACAGAAAGGTACATTTAAAACAGGGATGTACTTAGGATTTGGAATTTATTCAGAAAACAATATGAAGTATTTGTCTTTTCCCCAATGGATCCACCTGAAAGCAAGGAACCCTAAGGTGCCCACATTGAATTAGGGGTTTCTAAAGTGCTAAACATTGTTTTTGGTGCTTTGGGAGTTTAAAATCCAGAGAAACAGCTTTTGTTTCAAAGGATATGGGGTGAATGACAAATTGGCAGCAGTGCCTATCAAAGGCAGGATGGATTCACGGAAGGGTGAAAGCTCGGCAAGGAAGAGATCACATGGCTTCTAGTGGGATAGGACATAAGAAGGAAGAGAAGTGAAATAAAAAAGGAAGCTTGTGGGAGTTTTGCCTGTGTGGCGAAGGTTGGGTAGCTGATGATTGCACTGAGTTTAAATAGATTTAAACATTTATTGTGCCATACAAGAAACAAACACGTCTAATTCTAATGTTCAGTTCAAGAATGAGGCAGAAACTAGTTACAGTGGTGCCTCAACTTACGAACGCCCCTACTTACAACCATTTCAAGTTACGACCAGCTCCGGCCGCAAAATTTTGCTTCTACTTGCGACCGGAGCTTCCACTTACGAACAGAAAAAGGCAGGGGAAAAAGGCAGGAAATTCAAATTGCTAACTGTAGGTGGTGACGAGGCTGCTTCTTTGTAGCTCTTTCGCCCCAGCAGTTAGAGAGTGTGCGTCAATGGAGGAGGCTTGGGACTGCCTCCTTCTGCTTCTGAGAGCGTGTGTTTTTTGCTTTTGTCTTGTTTGCATTTGCAATGGGTCTTGCACGGTTGATTGCTTTTCTCCCCCCCCCCCCTTCGGCTGGAAGGGATTAATCACATTTCCGAACAGTCTTGCAGTGATTTTTTTTTTGATGATTTTTTTCTTCGGCCGGAACAGATTAATTGCATTTCAATGCATTCCAATGGGAAATGGTGCTACGACTTACGACCATTTCCAGTTACGACCATCTTCCTGAACCAATTAAGTTCGTAAGTCGAGGCACCACTGTATTTAATTATGACATGACTGTATGTGATCAAAGATAAAAATACCAAAGCTTGCAACATACCTACAAGAGTACAGGGTGACATTTCAAATGCCATGTGTTTCTTGCTGCTTTATGTGCTGTGTCACAGTTGCTGCCAATTAAAATGTTATGCCTTTACTTTTTCCTGTATGCCATGATCAAAGTCATAAACTACATGTTAGCAGCTATTAATATCCTCAGTTGATTTGTTACAGAATAGATACTGGACATAGTGTAATGAAAGTAGGGATTTGGGCGGTCAGCTGCCTTATGGCCTCCATAACTGTTTTGAGATGGTAAACTTACAAGCAAAATTACAAGAGTGTAGCAGCTAAGTAGAAAAGCCTTTTTCTTTGGGTCAGAATCTGAAGCCCTCTTCAGTCATTATTTAAGCAAGTATATTTTTCACAGGTAGAAGGGAGCGATCCAGCCCTGCTCTCCTCTGCAGCTTTCTTAATCTCTTACACATGAAAGGTGATGAGTCTGCAGGGATAGAACACGGTGATGCTCCATGTGAGTCAGGATCCAGGAAAATCATTCTTGTCTCATGTGGACACCCCCACAGATAGTACAAGCTGCCATTTCCATTACAAATATGAAAGGAATTCATTGATGGCTTGAAGATTTTCTTTATAATTATTAATATTCTAAATTGCTCTTAATTCTTTTCCACAATCTGAGGAATGGCTTACATAGATTTTGAGTACCTTTTTGAAATAAAATCATGCCACATTTCATAGAAGTCTGACATTCTGTCTGTGTCATTAACTACTCCAAATTGATGCAATAGTTTTTCCTATCCTGGAAATTTGACACAGTTCTGAATATGAGGAATTTAATGTTAAGAGTTCTGCAATCTTCCAACATTTTGCTATTACCCTGTGGGCTACCATCAGCATAAACCCTATTAATCACTTAGATGCCACTTTTTCATCTCTTTCCCTCCCCCCGCCAAATTGTTAATAAAGCCAGTGCTGATGCTACAGGACGTATGAATAACACAAAATGATTGATTTCCAAAAACGTATTCACATTTTATTTAAATAGATACAAGTCAAATGGACTGAAAACAAGATGGGAAGATGATACTGAGATAAAAATAGACCAAAACATATGGAACTACGGATCACTCAACCAAGGAAGGCCATATCAACAATCCTAGAAAACTGCTTAAAACTTTCACACCACTGGTTCATTATGCTAGTATGCCTTGCAAGGATAAGCAATGCAAGCAGCACAAAATGTTGGAGAAATTGTAACCATCAAGGCACATACATTCACATTTTGTGGTTATGTCCTGTAGGCTGCCCTTTACTGACTCAAAACCCTCCATGTGTAGAAGGGTAGCAAAGCTGTAAGTGGAAGGTTCTGAACTTTCCCTTCTGCACATGGTTTGTTAATGTTATGTGCTGTCAAGTTGTTTCCAACTTCTGGTGACTCTATGAATTAATGACCTCTTTTAGGTCCTGCCATTAAATACACCAATAAATCTTTCACCTCGAGGCAAAACCCGGAGCCGGAGTCCCGGAGGCAGTTCATGTCGTTCTGACAACTCCTGCGACGTC
This sequence comes from Intellagama lesueurii, assembly GCA_037013535.1. NCBI lineage: Eukaryota > Metazoa > Chordata > Lepidosauria > Squamata > Agamidae > Intellagama > Intellagama lesueurii. Next base: position 162,774,623 of record JBAJHW010000005.1, read on the forward strand.
GCTGTTACCAGTTGTATTGGCTCTTGCCTTTCCACTGGACTATCTCAGTGACGTGGAGAGGGGGGATTTGCTGCTTGGGTAACAGCTTATCCTCCATATTATTTTACCCAGGCTTCGTGCTCTGGAGAGGACACTCCAGCTTCGCATAAAGCGTCGAAACAACACGGGAAGTAGCAGTTACCGGTTATAAGTCTTTGCTCGATTGGCGTAGAGCATGACGCCAGGGGCTACTTCTGACGGTGGGAGAGGTCATTGCACCTCACTAGGTAGATACCGCCCGCCTTAAGCTGGGCAGCCCCCAGCCAGTAAGGTGCTACCTCGCCACGGTCTGTTAACCTCACGGGGTGCGTGGGGTTTAGGGTAAAAGCCGACAAGCAGATCGATAACCCTGCACCATGCAACAATCATAAGAAAACTTCTGCCCTAAAGCTGGGCACCTGGAATGTACGGACAATGACCCCTGGCTTTTCTGACCACGGCTTTTCTGACGACCTGCAGGAAATAGACGATGTGCGCAAGACAGCTGTCATCGACATGGAACTGAGCAGACTGCAGATGGACATTGTTGCCCTGCAAGAGACGAGATTGCCAGACTCGGGATCTGTCAAAGAAAAAAACTTCTCATTCTTCTGGCAGGGAAAACCATTGAATGAGACCAGGGAATATGGTGTTGGCTTTGCAGTCAGAAATACTCTTCTGAGATCCATTGTTCCACCTACTGTGGGAAGTGAAAGAATCCTGTCTCTGCAGCTGCACTCATCAGCGGGACCGGTCACCCTCATTAGTGCATATGCACCAACACTGTCATCCACTACAGAAGTGAAAGATAAATTCTACGACGATCTGGCAGCTACTATCAAAAAAGTCCCTGAAAGAGAGGCACTGTTCATTCTCGGAGACTTTAACGCTAGAGTTGGTGCTGATCACAATTCTTGGCCCACTTGTCTAGGCCGTTTTGGCATTGGAAAGATGAACGAAAATGGCCAACGCTTGCTGGAGTTTTGCTGTTATTATGGTCTTTGCATCAGCAACACATTCTTTAATACGAAGCCTCAACACAGAGTTTCCTGGAGACATCCAAGATCCAAGCATTGGCATCAGCTCGATTTGATCCTCACTAGACGTTCTAGCCTTCCTAGTATTACGATCACACGCAGCTACCAGAGTGCTGATTGCGATACTGATCACTCCCTGGTGTGTAGTAGAGTAAAACTGCGAACAAAGAGATTATATCACACGAAAAAGGAAGGAAGACCACGTATTGACATCAGCAAGACTTGCGATCAAAGAAAAGTGGAGGAATTTGCCCAAGCGCTTGAGGAAACCCTTCCAGGCCCGGCTGATGCAAATGCACCTGAACGATGGGAACATTTTAAGAACGCTGTGTATAACACCGCCTTGTCCACATTTGGCAAGAAGACCAAAAAGACGTCCGACTGGTTCGAAGCCCATTCGGAGGAGTTGATGCCAGCCATCGAGGATAAGAGGAGAGCTCTAGCAGCATACAAAGCCTCTCCTAGCAAGTACAACTTGCAAGCTCTTCGAGCTGCTCGTAGCCAAGTCCAACAGGCTGCCAGGAGATGTTCCAACGATTATTGGCTTCAGCTCTGCTCTCAGATACAGATAGCAGCGGACACAGGTAACATCAAAGGAATGTATGACGGTATCAGGCAGGCTTTAGGTCCAATACAGAAGAAATCTGCTCCCTTGAAGTCTGCTACAGGCGTGATCATCCAGGACCGAGCACAGCAGATGGACCGCTGGGTGCAACAATACTCTGAGCTGTATTCCAGAGAGAATGTAGTAACCGAAGAAGCATTAAATAACATTGAGTGCCTGCCTGTCTTGGAAGAGTTGGACAGCGAACCAACCTTAGCAGAAATAAAAGCGGCCTTGGATTGCCTCGCCTCCGGCAAGGCACCTGGAAAGGATAACATCCCTGTTGAAGTGCTGAAGTGCTGTAAAGAGACCATCACTACCGAGCTGTATGAAATCTTTTGTCTTTGCTGGAGGGAAGGTGGAGTACCACAGGACATGAAGGATGCAAACATCATCACATTGTACAAGAACAAAGGAGACAGGGGCGACTGCAATAACTACCGTGGCATCTCTCTTCTCAGCGTTGTAGGGAAGCTGCTTGCCCGTGTTGTGCTGAAGAGGCTCCAGGTGCTCGCAGACAGAGTCTATCCAGAATCACAGTGTGGATTTCGAGCTAATAGATCCACCACTGACATGGTATTCTCCCTCAGACAGTTGCAGGAGAAATGCAGGGAACAACAACAGCCACTCTTTGTCGCCTTCATAGATCTCACAAAGGCCTTTGATTTGGTTAGCAGGGATGGCCTTTTTAAAATCCTTCCCAAGATTGGATGTCCACCTCGACTCCTTAACATCATCAGGTCCTTCCATGAGGGAATGAAAGGCACTGTAGTTTTTGATGGTTCAACATCAGATCCCTTTGACATCCGAAGCGGAGTGAAACAGGGCTGTGTCCTCGCACCAACCCTTTTTGGGATCTTTTTTGCTGTCATGCTGAAGCACGCCTTTGGAACTGCAACAGAAGGTGTCTATCTCCGGACTAGATCAGACGGAAAGCTCTTTAATCTCTCTAGATTGAGAGCGAAGACCAAAGTCCAGCTGAAATGCATGCGGGATTTCCTCTTCGCCGATGATGCAGCCATTGTTGCCCACTCTGCTCAAGACCTCCAACAACTCATGAATTGTTTTAGCAAGGCCTGCCAAGACTTTGGACTAACAATCAGCCTGAAGAAAACACAAGTCATGGGCCAGGGCGTGGACTCACCTCCCTCTATTACCATCTCCACACAAGAATTGGAGGTTGTTCATGACTTTGTGTACCTTGGCTCAACGATCTCTGACACTCTCTCTCTAGATGTCGAGCTGGATAAACACATTGGCAAAGCAGCTACCATGTTCTCTAGACTCACGAAGAGAGTATGGCTCAATAAGAAGCTGACGACATATACCAAGATCCAGGTCTATAGAGCCTGCGTCCTGAGCACACTCCTGTACTGCAGTGAGTCCTGGACCCTTTGTGCACGGCAGGAGAGGAAGCTGAACACCTTCCATATGCGTTGCCTCCGACGCATTTTTGGTATCACCTGGCAGGACAAAGTTCCAAATAGAGTAGTCCTAGAACGAGCTGGAATCTTTAGCATGTATACATTACTGAAACAGCGACGTCTACGTTGGCTTGGGCATGTCGTGAGAATGGCTGATGGTCGGATTCCAAAAGATCTCCTGTATGGAGAATTAGTGCAGGGAAATCGCCCCAGAGGGAGACCACAGCTGCGATACAAGGACATCTGCAAGCGAGATCTGAAGGCCTTAGGAATGGACCTCAACAGATGGGAAACCCTGACATCTGAGCGTTCAGCCTGGAGGCAGGCGTTGCATCACGGCCTCTCCCATTTTGAAGAGACCCTTGTCTAGCAGACCGAGGCAAAGAGGCAGTCACGGAAGCAGCAAAATCAGGGAGCTGGACAGGGGACAGATTGTATTTGTCTTCAGTGTGGAAGGGAATGTCACTCTCGAATTGGCCTTCTCAGCCACACTAGACGCTGTTCCAAGTCCTCCATACAGAGCACATTACCATAGTCTTTCGAGACTGAAGGATGCCTAATACTAATACTAAATCTTTCACCAGTTTCCAAGCAATAAAAAACGTCTGATTTCCTTGAGTCAAAGATAGAGCCAAAGGTCGAACCCTCACACCATCGTGCCCTCTCTTCTGGCATAGTATTCGGATAAAGTTCTATATGTTTTCTTCTTTTTCAGATTTTTTATCAGTCAATACTTACCTAAGTTCAATGGCTTTAATTTTTGTTCTTTAGTCGTTAAGTCATGTCCGACTCTTCGTGACACCATGGACCAGAGCATGCCAGGCCCTCCTGTCTTCCACTGCCTCCCGGAGTTGGGTCAAATTCATGTTGGTAGCTTCGATGACACTGTCCAGCCATCTCATCCTCTGTCGTCCCCTTCTCCTCTTGCCTTCACTCTTTCCCAACATCAGGGCCTTTTCCAGGGAGTCTTCTCTTCTCATCAGATGGCCAAAGTATTGGAGCCTCAGCTTCAGGATCTGTCCTTCCAGTGAGCACTCAGGGTTGATTTCCTTCAGAATGGATAGGTTTGATCTCCCTGCAGTTCAGGGGACTCTCAAGAGTTTCCTCCAGCACCACAATTCAAAAGCATCAATTCTTCAGCGGTCAGCCTTCTTTATGGTCCAGCTCTCACTTCCATACATCACTACTGGAAAAACCATAGCTTTGACCTTTGTCGGCAAGGTGATGTCTCTGCTTTTTAAGATGCTGCCTAGGTTTGTCATCGCTTTCCTCCCAAGAAGCAGGCGTCTTTTAATTTTGTGGCTGCTGTCACCATCTGCAGTGATCATGGAGCCCAAGAAAGTAAAATCTGCCACTGCATCCATATCTTCCCCTTCTATTTGCCAGGAGGTGATGGGACCAGTGGCCATGGTCTTAGTTTTTTTTATGTTGAGCTTCAGACCATTTTTTGCGCTCTCCTCTTTCACCTGCCCTATATAACAGGACCTTAGGGAGGGTTACACAGCCATATAACACAATTTGAAAAGTAAGATCTTTACAATAATTTAAAATTAAACAGTTTAAAATGCAAGAAAACATGGAAATCATTGCATTAAAACCTGCATGGTCCATGACCCTCAACCTCTCTCTTGATTATTTTTTGACTTGATGCCAATGTTGGTGTCAATGAAGCCCCCAAGGAGAGAGCATTCTACAGCTGAGAAAGCTCTTCCCTGTGTCTCCACATAATGTACTGTTCTTAGTAGTGTAAAACAGAGGAAGGCCTTGTGGCGGAATGCCCACGTCACTCCTGTCTATCATAGCCGAAGCTCAAGGGCAGGAGCCTATGAGAAGATAGGAGGGGTGGAGTCAAAGAGACAGTTAGAGAGACAGAGAGAGAAGGAGTTAGAGAAGAGATTTGGAGAATTAAGGAAGAGATTGGATAGTTGGAGAGTCAGGGAGAATGAGAAGGAGATAACTGGAATAGAAAAGGAAGTTAAATAGATAGTCAGAGAGTCTTAATGAATTGGTTAAAGTGAATAAGCAAATACAAATGAATAATCAAACGTGTAATCATATATAAGTTTAATGAGTGATCCTAACCAATAATAAAAGAACATCTGTGATTTATAAATAAACAAGTTATATTGGCAGCACGTGTCTGAAGCATCTATGGTGCAGTGTGGATGAGAGATCCACTGGTGGTAGCGGAAAAAGAGAATGAACGTATCCAGAGAGTGAACCTGGGTTTGGGGAAAACAAATTGTGAAAACTGGGTGTACGTCACAGGCCTCCTCAGCAAATCTTAGTGATTGGGTAGGCATATGGAAGAACAGGCATTCCTTAATAAATGCAGGTCCCAAGCTCTTTATGATTTTGTAAGTCATTGTCAACATCTTGAACTCAGGAAAGAAGGATATTGCCAGCCAGTGCAACGTCTTCACAACCATTGCCATGTACGTTCTGAAATATGTTCTTGTTAGTAGCGGCTGTATGCTGCATTTGCTGTGGCATCTCTGTCATCTTCAAGGATAGCTCTAGATAAAGTACACTGCAGTAGTCTAACTGGGAGATTATCAGGGCATGGACTACTGTGGCCAAATTATCATTTCCACATAGCTGTGATTTGTTACCCATTTGAGGAGCAACTCAAGGTTCATTAATTGTGATACTGAGTTGTTGGGAGTATGAGGTTTTTCCCCCCCAACCATCTGGAAATGGATCAATGCCAGTATGAGTGCATAGTTTCACTGGTACCATGAGTATCTACTGGATGTTGTCTGACATGTCTCCCCACCCATCTTTTTCATATTGTTTACCTCCTACACTCTTACTAAAAACAAACAAACATTGTTTCCTTCTAAACAGTTATTTCGCCCCCTTATCTCCCATACCACCTCACACTATACCATGAGGCAATCTTACTAATGCAGAATGAAAATAAACTACAAATAGAAAATCTACACATTGCATCAGCCACTACCATGATGAGAAGCCCTAATAATGGAGTTTGCAATGCCAGCTTCCTTTTGAATATATATGAGTGAATTAATTAACTAAGCAAGGAAGACAAAGAATGGGCTATGAGATAAAGGGGCTGTCTCTTGCCTTGGAAAAGCCTTAAATGATTCTGACAACAAAGAAGCCATATCCTCCCTGCTTGAATATAGCCCTTGCTTACAGGGTCATTAGAGATATTTGGACTGCAGGGACTAAGAGGTTCTGAGTAAATGTGATCCATATTGAATCAATATGCCTGTGGCCGGTGGCATGAAAATCCATAGAGCTTGTCTGTGTGTTTATTTGACGCCATCATAAATGGCACCAGCAAAATCCATTATCTTTTGTGTCAAGCATTTAGAAATAGATGTAAGGCAACCCCAAGGGAATACACTTATTTACAGTCTCGCTGCTGATTTAATTGTCAGAACAAGTTTTATAGTTCAGAAGGTGCCTGAAGACAGTGAGCAAATAAGCTCTGCACCCACAGCTCATAAGAGATTGCATGGAAGTCCCTTATTTGAAGTGAAGACTTTTCAGCATTCTTTTGCAAATGAGATTCCTGTGCAGGTGTGTTACAAGTATGATATGGACTGTTTAGAACAATGCAACATGTTTGTACAGTATAGTCATTATCTCATTAACTGGTATACAAATTGAGGCTTTTTGCAGTTGGAGAATATTTTACTAGATTACCTTACACTAAGGTAGTCCAGTATCCATTTTCCATATATACTTGAGATTTGCTTCTTTATTGCTCCAGACTCACCCCGCTTCTCCCATTCCTGCCTCTTGCTCTTGTTAGCCTAAATACAGGTCCTGTGAATGCAACTTTGGCTCCTGCTCGTCCCATTATAATAGATACATTTCAGTTGGTGCAACCTGATGATGTTGTCAGGATTCTTGGAGAGATGAATGCCACCATTTATGTTCTAGACCCTTGCCCTTCCTGGTTTATAAAAGTAGCCAGAAGGGGAATGGCCGAGTTAGTAAGGGGAATAGTGAATGCCTCTTTGCAGCAGGGTAGGATCTCAGGATGCTTAAAGGAAGCAGTCATAAGACCATTATTGAAAAAGCCCTCCCTGGATCCCACTTTTCTCACCACAAAGGATTCCTGGAGGAAGATTATCCATTTCAGTTTTGGTTTCAGGTCTGGCTATGGAATGGAGACAGCTTTGGTCACCTTGGTGGATGACCTAAGTCAGGAACTGGAGAGGTGGAGTGTGTCCCTGTTGGTTATGCTGGACTTCGCAGTGGCTTTTGATACCATTGACCTTTGGGACCATCTCTCTCGGATGAGACTTAGAGGCACTCAGAAGGGAGCATTCAGAAGGTGATGCCAGGGGACTCCTCTTTGACATTCTGGCCATTGTTCTGTGGCATCCCCCAGCATTTTGTCTTGTCCCCATGTAAATTGTAGCATTAAAACATTTTTAATTTATTTATTTTTTTTGCTAAAATGAAACTTCCTAGCTTCACTGTTGGTCACTGTACAGACTTGCTGAGATCCTTATATGTACTTTTAAAAATGGATACACCTAAAGCATACAATGCAAGCAGCATATTTTAACATTCTTTTTGCAATGTAATATTGAATTACATAGCTGCCATACACTTCTATAGAATGATTTACAGAGAAATACAGAGAGAAAGAGAAGTGCATCTTGATCCTAATAAGCACATTTACAGGGAATTTGCATGGAAATGAAAGGGACTCACTTTGAACAAATGCACTTGGGTCCAGATGGAGAGTGTCAGATCATTCAGCTCGATTGATTTCAGAGACATTTCCTTAAAACACTCATATTTTTAATGGAGACATCTTGAGTTCAACCCCATTCAGAGGAAATCGGTGCTTCATAATGGGAGGCATCAGCACTATATGATGTTTAGTTTCCAGGAAGGAGGGGGGAATGTGCATGTGTTGACAGGATGAAGGAAGAATACAATGTGAAAGGTTAGACTTGGGCTCTGATTGGCTGAGATCTTTCCATTCCTGGTTAGAAGTAAGGATGCAGCCATTATGCAAATTGAAGTATGCTGACTGCACAGTAATAACTTCCAACCGAAAGGAACTTGCATACAGCATGGGGGAAGCAATACTTGTGAAGACATTAGGTTAATCAGGCCCACGCAGCCAATCAGGAGGGAGAATCTATGGAAAGCAGAAATAGCTTTACAGCTGCCAAGGCACAAACTCTATAGAGTTTCCCCACTGCTCTGACTTGTTGCCTTGCTTTTATGAGAAAAAGAGGGCAAGGGTGGGGAAGAGCATTTTTATACCAATCCTTAAAAACTAAAAAGGTCTAAAGTCTCCACTTGTATACTAATTAAGATTAATGTGAATGTGAAAAGTTGTTGACACTGGAAAAGTTAGTAACCCAAGGCATGGCTGGGTAAAATGCTTTTCAAGTCAACTTAATTGAAATAATTGTAATACTATAAAAACAGAACAAAATGGAGTACGTTGGCAAAGGCCAAAACAGCTTGAGGCTACAGATTGAATTGTATTAGCTTACTGACTAATGATGTAGTGTGGCACGGCCATAAAGAGCACTATATATTACTTAGCATCAGTGGGAGGGAGATAATGAAATTAAGGCTAATTCCAGTACAGGAAGTAGAGTAAAAAAAAACATAGATTGTGATTGGAGGTGAGTTCCTTTGAAATGTGTTTTCTACATCCAGGGAAACTTATTATAACGTATTATCTTCATGTTTCTCTCTTTTTATTTAGAATATCTAACCATCTGGTATTATTTTGTTCACGTATAAAGCTAAAGAAATGCTGAATACATCACTCTGTATGTGTGTGTGTGTGCTCAGAATGTATGGCACTATCAGGAAACTCAATAATAGGATTGAACATAACTTAACAAATTTTGATAACAGTTTGAAATTTGCTAATGCAAAGGGGCAACTTAATTCAATCTAATTTTTTAATGAAAAACTCTGAGTTTGTGTTTTTACATCAGTGCAGCTCCAGAATTATGCTAGCATTGCCATTATGGCAGTAGTCTTCCTTAGGTCAGAAAAGCTGTATGGTACAAGCTCAGGAGAGGAGACATCACAAGAGACAGAGCTCACTTCCCATCCTTTTTCATTCAGAGGCAACTTGTGAGAGGCAAGGCTGCTGGTGCGGGGTGTGCTGATTTCAAACAGGCCTTTTGGAGAAGTTCATAATGAATTTACCAAGTACAGTGGTGCCTCGACTTATGACCATAATCCGTTCCAGAAGATGGACGTAACTCGAAATGGTCATAAGTCGAAGCACCATTTCCCATAGGAATGCATTGAAATGCAATTAATCCGTTCCGGCCAAAGAAAAAAAATCACTGCAAGACTCATTGGAAACGCGATTAATCCCTTCCGGCCGAAGGGGAGGAGGGGAAGAAAAGCAATCAAGCATTCAAGACCCATTGCAAATGCAGAGAAAACAAATGGAGCAGATTGGAAATGCACAGAGAACAAAGGGACAAGGTCGGAAATGCACAGAAAACAAAGGAAAAAGCAAGGGAAGCATGCAGGACCCATTGAAAATGCACAGAAAACAAATGGAGCAGATTGGAAATGCACAGAGAACAAAGGGACAAGGTTGGAAATGCACAGAAAACAAAGGAAAAAGCAAGGGAAGCATGCAGGACCCATTGCAAATGAGGAAAAAAAAAACCCAAAAAGCAACCAAACCCCCCAAGACCCATCGGAAATGGGGAGAAAAAACCCAAAAAGCAACCAAACCCCCCAAGACCCATCGGAAATGGGCGGGGAAAAAACCCAAAAAACAAACAAACCCCCAAGACCCATCACAGCACAGAAACATAACCCCCCCAGCCTAAAACCATGCTGCAAAAACACCCAGAACAGTTTTTAAAAAGCAGAAAACCGCACCTTACCTTACCTAACAGGCAGTCCCAAGCCTCCCTGCAAACACACAAACGCTCACTGAGAAGCAGAAGCCAGGCAGTCCCTCCTCGATCGCACTCACTCTAACCGTCGGGGCGAAAGAGCTACAAAGAAGCAGCCTCTTTCGCCACCTACAGTTAGCAATTTGAATTGCCCGCCTTTTTCCCCTGCCTTTTTCTGTTTGTAAGTGGAAGCTCCGGTCACAAGTAGAAGCAGAATTTTGCGACCAGAGCTGTTCGTAAGTCGAATTGGTCATAAGTAGGGATGGTCGTAAGTCGAGGCACCACTGTAGCCCTGTTGGTCCCATCCCAAAATGAGACCAGGTGTGGTGTAGAAGTTTAAGGGACAGACTGTAGACTTGGGAGATCAAAATATTAGCTCCCACAATGCCATGACAGTTCGTCTCTTAGATCTTCCACATGGGTGGTTATTAGAATGAGATAGGGAGGCACAGTGCCATGCACATTACCTTGGGCTCCCTGGGGAAAGATGGGACGTACATACAGTATATATAACTAACACCTATACACATTCCAGCTAAGGAGCAAAATCACAGAAGTGTGTTTAAAACTGTTATATGGGGAGAAAAGTGGCATATTAATAATGTAAACAAATAAATAAATATGAGAGTTGACCATATAAATAAATAAATAAATAAATAAATAAATAAATAAATAAATAAATAAATAAATAAGAGTTGACTCGTGAAGACTAAAAGGAGTAAAGTCACGGATGTTTCCCCCCCCCCCCCCTTCACTCAGATAAGCCTTGTAGTCTATTGGTACACATTTAAAACATGAATTTAAAATTAACTGGGTTGTTAAAAATATTCTTTTTCAGCACAAACATAATTAAATTGTTTGGCTTGTTAATGATTCCTTTAATATATTAACCGTGTCGCACCAACTTTTGTACCACTGAGAGAACTATGGGGTTCCTTTAGTAGCAAAGGCATGGAGCCCTACAACATAAAGCTTAGCTAAAGAGGCAAGCCACACCGCAACGGAAGTTTAAGCATCTTCTGAGCTGTGTGCTTCAAAAGGTGGGCTGATGCAGGGCTGGTAACTACAGATCAAAATAGTTTGCAAGTGCATTTGTGCTTTCTTCTGATGTTATTTGCAGGCTACGGACATTGGAATTTTCTTTTTCTTTTTTTTAAAGGGGGAATGAGAGGAAGCAAAATTTTAATTGTTTTTGTTATATATGATGTACGCCGCCCAGAGTAGTTGAAATGACTAGATGGGCGGGATAGAAATATAATAAATAAATAAATAAATAAAAGAAAAACAGAGCAGGTCCCTAAGATCACCATTGGTACCAGAGATCTGGAAAGTGGCCAGTGTAGCTTTGCCAGTTTGTCTCCCCTGGAGCACTCTCCCTCAATTTTCAAAGTGAGTTCCAAGTGAATTAAGGAACTTACAAGCTGGTTAACTAAACTGGGTAAGCTGGTGGAAAGCAATGTTGAAGATAAAACAATTATAAGGAGGAAGCTTGCTGAAGAAGAATCCACCTGCCTTCTGCAAAGGTAAATCCTGTCTCAGTGACTCTGAGAAACGACAAAATCAAACTCCTGAACAAACTCTGAAGTCATGGGTTGAGGCATTTGTTTTTAGACTGGTAACTGTTCAAAGAACAGGAACAGAGATGAGAATTAGTGGACCGTTCATGCAGTGGGAAAATATAAAACAGTGCATGCACATTCACAATCTGTGGTTCTTGTTTTTTTGTTTATACACTATTTTGAGTTAGAGATGAGAGGTGAGATGGGCATGTTTGTCGGTGAACATCAATTTATTTAGGATAGGCAAATATAAAATGATATGCACTGGGACAAAAAAAAAGACTTTGCATTTATGCTGATGAAGTCAGAGCTTTGCTGACCTTAAAGGATTTTGGCATGTGAGAATAGCTAGATGAAAACATTTATCTGGTGTCTATGAAAACTTCCTGTAAGATAGAAAATCTGTTCTGAAAAGGGTGTTTGGTATTATTAAGAAAGAACTCAAAAATAAAACTGCCAATATTTATTTATTTATTTATACTAACCAATTAGTGCAAAGCACTATTCTTGGCAGTCATCAAGGTAAAACAAAAAGTAACAATAAATCGAACAGTAATAATGATAATAAAAATACAAAAAATAAAGCAAATCAGCTCCAGCATCAAAAGACAAGCAAGCCAAGAACATCAACACTTGATTGGATGGGCAGGGCAGGTGACAGGTGCCTCCTAAAGCCTCTATAAAGAGCAGCATCTTGAGCAACTTCTTAAAGGTACATAGGGTGGGGACCAGGCGCAGATCAACTGGGAGCCGCTTCGAAAGGCTAGTGCCACAACCTATTAGCCCCAACATCTAGTAGACATTTTTATCATAGATATAATGCCTTGAGAGAAAATTCAGGAAACTAACTTCAATTGTTGTGCACAGTTCTGGAGCACCAGCTCTATCGTTAGGTATCTCAAGCAGCAAGATATGAAGAGTGGTGATTTGTGCCCATTCCCCTCAGGTATGTTGCTGCTGCCTCCACCTCCTCTTCCTTCTTGCTCTCTTCTTCTCAACTTGTGGTGGCTGTTTTTGCCTTTCCTTACCTTCAGCAGTGCCATGGTGCCACTGCAGATTGCCTCCCCACTTGCCTGCCCTACGGTAGATACAGTCTGCCACACAGACGTGTCTTTGTGTGTAGACCTGCTGATTGCATCTCCATACAAAGCACCAGCTCCATTCTAAAATGGCCTGGCCATTTAATAGGGCTACCACCTCACCACTTCCAGGGCAGACAAACTGGCAAGCAAGTGTGCACCTGCTGAGGTGCAAGAGTGTGGATGTGTCGGGGGGGAAGAAGGTGAGGTAGGGTGGCAGCAATGAACAGAGGAATTGGGAAGGAGAGATGGGGTAGTTATGCCAATCCTCCTGCCTCAAGAAGCAAAAGTGTTTGGGCCACCACTGTAGTTCTGGTCACTGCATTTCAGTGAGAACCTTTTAGGCTATGTTGACGCCCCCTCATCATGTCTTTGTTTCCTATTCTGAAGCAAAAAACCCAGGCCAGCTTAATGTTGCAAGGAGTGCCTACCAGAACTCTTGGTGAGCAAATTGCTTCAGTGAGGCCTGTGAACAGACTAAAGTCTTTCATGCTTCACTTTTATTCTTCAGAAGCCACTCTCTGACTCCGCCTTTCCCTGAAAACTGGAAAACAGGTATGAGCGACATCGGTAGTCCCAGGAGCCAATTATCAGTTCTTGGGAATTTCTGGGGGCTGCAAAGGCTGCCAAAAATACTAAATTTATGAAAGAATAAAAGACTAAAAGTCTAGAAGATGTCCTCATCTTAAGCCCCTGACAGGACTACTGAAAAAAGCAAAGTAAGAAAATGTTGTACCTGCACATTTTCTAAGCAGTAGCAAGGAGAAGGGAACAATTATGTCCAAATCTTTTCAGGCAGTTGATGGCATTTCTAATCTCCACTGTTGCTCAGTTAATTTTAAGAATAATTTCTTCAAATTTGCAACCGCTACAGTAACAGCTCTTCTTCTTTGACTTATTTAGTAAGTAACTGAATGCAGTTTTGTGAGTAATACAGATATCTGAGTGTAAGGAGCCTTGTGGTGCAGTGGTTAAACTGCAGTACTGTGGCTAAAACTCTACTCGCAACCCATATTCAATCCCAGGTAACCGGTTTGAAGTTCACTCAGCCGTCCATCCTTCTGAGGTTGGTAAACTGAGTATCCAGCTTGCTGGTGTGTGTGTGTGTAGCCTGCATAATTAAACTGCAAACCATACACAGAGTATTTTAAGCACTATGGGGTGGTATATAAGCAGTGTGCTTTAAAAAAAACTGTTGTTAGAGCTGTTCTAGAGACTTTACTTAAATTTTCATTAGCAAATGAAGCAACTGGCAGCTGGTGGAAGCTGTGGTTGGTCCTGCCTTCCACCATTGCCAAACGTTACAGGCAGGGCTAGGGGCAAATGGGTATTCATATATACATACACACACAGCCTTTCAAAAGAGAGAAATTCATTTTTTCCCTCTCTCTCTCTCTCCTCCTCCTCTTTCTCTTTCACACATGCACAAACATACACAAATGCAGAAAAGCAAATAACTGTTCACATATATATAGAAGAAAAGGCAACTGGCAGGGGTGGGCTCATTGGGAATAAACTAAACCTCAGTGGGGCACTGCCCCATTTGCTGCACTGAAGCAGCCTCCACTGAAAAACAAAACAAGTTAATCTGCAAACTACTTGAAGATAAGTCTCTGATGTGACATCACATGCCTTCAGCAGTTAAGGATTTTCCTCTTCCAGTGATAAGTTATCTGCAACATATAACTCAGTCTTGAGAAGTATCCCTGTTTCTGTACACAAGGGTCACCTTGTATACCAAAACCATAGAACATCTGAAAGATCAAATTCCCCACAATGCTAATGACAGCAGACCCTGTGTCATGTAGCAGGCATTCATGATACATCTTTTTCCCTTTGCTCTTCAGTACTAGAATGGGGAACTGTGACAGGGAAAGGAACCTGGATTCCCAGCATTTGGAAACATTCTTTTTCTGGACTACAAGTTTCAGAATCCCCACAACATGGAACAATAATGTTTTATGATCTGGAGATTCCTGCCATAATTTTGAAAATATCAATATAAAGCAGTTTAAGAAGGAGGCAAACTGCTTCTTGTATTGTTTATTGTTTTTACTGTTGTGTAAGTTGGGCTCATTCTAACTGCAAGTCACTGTGAGGATTGCTTTGGTGAAAAGCCTGTGTATACATTTAGAAACAAACAAATAAATAAATACTGGAGTTGCTTCCATGGTACAATCAAAATGAATAAAGTAACCCAAAGGTGCATCCCACAAAAGCTACATTACTGGCAGTTTCCATATAAACACACTTTATCTTTGAAATATTGAGCTAATAGTATAAGCTAATGTTATAGATCATCTTAAGTGGGTGTTCGATATATGCCTCTCACTCCTCAATATCAGCCTTGTGAAAAGTGACTGGAGAATGTCAATTTAGTGTGACACATTTTTTAAATAAAATATTTCCTCTGTTGATCCACATGGAAGTTATCAGTGATAGAAAACACAAATAAAATACAGAAATTAAAGTAAAATAACATATAATTATTTATCTATATTGCTAGAGAGCTCACTAGTTTAGAAATCTGGCTTGAGAGCCAGAAGTTGGGAGTTCGATTCTCCACTTGACAGGAGAATCCTGTCACGTGCCTCCTTGACAGGGGCTGGAATTGATGACCCACAGGGTCGCTTCCAGTTCTGCAGTTCTAAGATGATGATGACAGATCATTTTTGCAGAGAAGAAGCAAAAAGGGAAGAAAAAAAATTCGGCTGTCTTATTTTTGTCCCTAACAAACATTGAGGGAATCTTTCTTTCTTTCTTTCTTTCTTTCTTTCTTTCTTTCTTTCTTTCTTTCTTTCTTTCTTTCTTTCTTTCTTTCTTTCTTTCTTTCTTTCTTTCTTTCCCAAAGTATCCTTTCAACTACAGGGACACAATAATGATACTGTTTTGTTTGCCATGACACGGAATACACGTATGAGCAAATATTTGATGGTTGTAATTAGGAACAATGAAAACAATGTGCAAAATCAAAATTTGGGGTTGATAATATCTTGACTGGATTACTAAAAAGTTGCAAGCTTCAAGTCCTCTTCATCAGGCAAATATAAAATGTTGAAAAGTGGGGGAAAACTCCAAAATATCCCCCCAAAATATGGCCATTATGTAAGGGGCATTGTATTTGAAAAGAGACTGCTGGCAAATGAAGGTGTAGACTGCCAATTCATCAGATGAAAACATGCCAGGGTATGAGCTCACAGTCTCTCTCCTCCCTGTTGACAAAAGTCTAGCTAAGGACACTTGAATGCTTTAAGCACATGAGGCTTAGAAAAGACAAATGTAAAGCACCAGAACAAGATTTATGTCGTATAAGCAGGGGTTTGAATCTTGTTCTTCCACTTGGTTAAAAAAAATCAATGGAAAACCAAATTGGTAGTCATCTCTAGTGGCTGGACGACATGGTGCCAGAAATTAATTTATCTTTAAAATAATAAATCATAATAAATCTCAAACAAGGCTGTTCTCCAAAACAGACAGAGGTTTATTTAAGATGTGATCACAAGTGGCACATTGCCCTCAAATCCAATCTGGCAAATACATTGACATATAGAAACAGACACATTATATATCTTGATATATATTTTTTTGTCCTAGAGTAGTCCTGAACTTCAGTCATCCCAACTACTATCACAGTCATAAGACACTTAGTTCCTCTTTTCCCACCCTTCAACAAGTTCACTGTCCCATATACCTTCTGTAGAAAGCCCCTATGATTAGACCGTTATGCAGGGAAGGGGACTTGAGTCACAGGACTCGCTGTCAAGTCAGACTTACGTTGCACCAGTGACTTGACTCAGATTCAACTCAGTTTTTTTTCCAAAGACTCAGACTCAGCTCATAACTCAGAACCTCTCCACCCCCTCTCTTTTTTTTTTCCTGGGGAAAAGAGCTTGCTTTTAATAGGAACTTGGACATGGGACTTGGGACTTGGTATCAAAAGACTTGGACTTGGGACTTGGACCCGAAGACTTGCCAATATCCCTGCCATTTTTTAGTTTGGGAAAAAGTTCTGCTTTTTAACTTCTATTGCAGTGACCCATTTCTATGACTACTGTAACAGTTTCTCAATAGTCTCTTGCTCAGGGGTTTCAACTTCATATGCAAAATCAAACTACAAATCCTACGTGCCTGTTATTAATACATTTCTTGATTAATACAGTTAATTAAAAAAAGTATTTTCTGACAATGGAATCCTCACTGAAGAAAAAACATTTTCCTCTGGTGGTGAAATTTGCCCCAGGAGGCTGACCACAGCATTTCCAGCAGCAAAATTATATATATAATCAAATTAACTATGCGATTTATGGCTAGAAACAAAAAGTCTAAGATAGACCACTAAAAAAAGTTTCCTGATCATTAAAAAGTTGCATCAAGCACAGATGCTATAAAATGGGAGGGACTGAAGATGAAGCAAAAATGGCAAGATATCTGGATAGGTGTGCTAACAATTGTACTCGAAAACCAATTGCTATCAAACCAAAATGTAGACTGTACATTCACGTGCATGATATCCAAGAATGAAATTACAATTTATCTCCCTCCCCACTCTCACCATTTCTTAGATGTATAGGATATGGTTACCACTGCTATATCCTATAATGCCTGCTGGAGAAAGCCATCTCAAGTCGCAGCAACAAAGTGCAATCCAGCCCTACAAGTGCATCTAAAAAAAGTTTCCATTCATAATTAAATATAATGCTAAATACCACCTACACGTCCAGAGGGTGATCTTGTTCTCATCTTTACGGTGAACAGGCATAATTGTAGAAACCAGATGTACACAATTCAAATAATAATTACACTTTGTTAATGGAAGGCTGAGTTCCTACACTGGAACCTCCAACCTACCAACCAAATCACTGCCTGCTGTATTGAGATTTCTACAGCCAGCAAGGCACCCATCACAGTCACAGTTACTTCCAAATTTTAACAGCAATCATTATGCCCTTTCTGTTAAATTTTGCCATGCTGCTCTGCTGATGTGGAGGGCAGTGCCTTCTTGCCTTCCAGAAGATAAAGGAATCCATGACTCTTTTTCTGCAGTACCAGTACCAGTTATTTGGGGTGATGCAATTCTGGTAGAACATACAGGGAAATAAGGAAACACAAATTTGGTCTCGGGTGGAGCTACGTGCTACTTTCAGGCCACAGGTTGCCCACTCCTTTCTTTCATCATACCAGGGCTGTAAATCCTTGCTTTCTTCATCCTCATAGACAAGGCCAAGAACTCATATCATTCTTCTCCTTGCGTACAAAGTTTGCCTGGAATTTTACCACACTGTTGAATCATTCCTCACTTTTGTACAAAAAAGCAAGAAACAAAGCAAGAAAGCAGTAGTCACAAAGCAAAGCAAACTCTGAATGCAAGTTTGTTGTATGCAAGTTTGTCTGTAGCCTAGATGGGTTGTTTGTGTATGTATTAACAATCAGCCAGTCATTCTCTGCTTGCAGTATTTGAGCCCCTTTTCTTGCTTTTGGCAGGTGGTAAAGAATATTGTAATGCCACAAAAATCTTCATCAAAGAGCCTCATGGTGTCAAGACAGTCAAAATGGTGGAAGACAAGGAATTTTGTGAGTATTCTTTATGTCCATATTTCACATCACCCTTCTGAAAACTTTTCATCTGAAACACCTCTATTCTAAATATTGTCAAAACTAGCCACACGTTATTTTACCTGCTTGCCACCCTCAAGTTTATGCAAAGCTTTCTTTGTGCTGCATGTATTTTATATAAGTACTCTACCTGTTCATGTTCAGGAGTCAGGTAAATTGCAGATCATTTGATCAAAAGGCCGACTTTAAATCTTCTGCAATATTATTCTACTACAAAATCACTGTTTAAAATGTGTTCTATACAGAGTGAAAACCTTCATTTGGCTGCTCCAAAACTGCAACAAGATTTTGTGTTATTCATATTATTACATAACATTTCTGGATCTGTGTTTGTATTCCATCTTTTTTGATGATATCTGATGTTTTCAAATACCCTTTGCTTGAAGAATACAATTAGATGTTCAAGTATTATTTCTAGAATGTTAGTTTGATTCAAAGATGGCATTCTGAAGAGAAAATC
The DNA here is from genome assembly GCA_037013535.1 of Intellagama lesueurii. NCBI lineage: Eukaryota > Metazoa > Chordata > Lepidosauria > Squamata > Agamidae > Intellagama > Intellagama lesueurii. The sequence goes on from JBAJHW010000005.1 coordinate 162,793,301, forward strand.
CATGCCAGAGCAAAGTTAGTACATTTGTCCTCTTGGCTAATTTAGTGATATCAGCCTTCACAGCACTAGTAGTGTTTATTAAGGGTATTCAGACTAAAACTAGAATTTTGAGACCTGGATTCCTGAATGTACAATGGATTTCTTCAGAACTAAACAAGAAAGGGCAAAACAGCAGGAAGTATTTATTTATTTATATCCTGTCTTTCTACTTAGTTTCTCAAGGTAACTTAGATGTGATCCAACCCACAGTAAAGTGGTTGGCAAAGCAAGGTGAATGTCAAGTTTCAAGACTCAGTGAAGATGGGACAGCATTACAATTTCTAATCTGTCACTTTAGCCACTGTACACAACACACACACTAGCCAGAATCTTGTTGCATCTTTATGCTAGCATAAGTGTAATTGTGTAAATTATGTGAACTGCCACTAATTATTGAATTGCTGCTCCCATTCCTGGCTATGTGGAAAGTCATGCAACAAGCATGCAATCAGAAATGTAAGCAGCACCTTGTTACTTTGCACTAATATGTTGCTGCAGTTTGCACAAGAACATGTAATGCTGACATACATCCCTAACAGAAATCTGGCCACTGGAATGCTCTTCCAGAATATCCTTTTAGCTTTTTCACTAGTGCGTAATAGCTCATAAATGAATAGAGCCTGGGCATCAGCAGTGCTGCTAGAATATCATTCCATGACTTTAGCAACTGCAATTCAAAAGGAAAATTGAGATTTGTTCCACAAACGCTGTCATCTCTGGACTGCTATTCTATTGCAAAGAAATTACAGTATGGATATATTTGCCTATTATTTTTGACACAGCATTTTCTTTTCTTATTTTGCAACCCAGTAAAATGTATAAGTCTACTAATGTCATTTCTTCGAAGTGGCAAATGAAGATAATAATTTATAACTTACACAGACAAGAGCACAGGCAGTCGGAGTTTGAAAACAATGCATTTCTTTGTTTTGTCAGGATATAGCAGCAATTATTGCTGACATGGACAGTTGTAGGCCATGGAGCTGAGAAGGTGCATTCTTTAAAATGCATATCTAAAGTTAATAGCAGTAGAGTAGTGTTTTAAAATGCCCTTATTTCCATTACATACAGAAGCGATGATAAAGGAGGGATACAGAAGGAGAGCCTCTTTTAGCCATAGCTTCACAACTGTGAAACCTGGATACCTAAACTTGACATGGATCATAAGAAGACTCTTAGGATATATAACTGAGGATCATTTTTTTTTTGAGGGGAAAAAGCAATTAATTAAAAAATCTGCACCATCCATTTGCTGTCTCACACTGAATTCCTCTGTAATAGACACTAAGGTTCTCAGGAATAACACAGCTTGAGAATAGGGGTCTTCTCAAGCTCCTGATGTATTCCATCTTTGCCACCACAGAGAGAAAGATCATTACCTTGTTATGAACAAACTGCTTTCTAAAAATGGATAAAGCCAGCATCTGATTTGGTTTCATCAGCCACAGCACTCTATCAGCACCACCTGCACCCTCTCCCACAAAATGTTTGCATCAAATCTACTGGTCCCTGAGAAATCACCACCTGTACGAAAACATGTGCCTTGAAAACATGGCAAATGAAGCTAGCCCCTTATTGACCTCAGCATCATATGGAAGAAGTGAAGGCGTTCATTGGCTAGAAACATTTATTTGAATGCCTATATAACAGTGCAGAGAGGCTGGGAGTTGTAGTCCAATGATGATGATGAAACACTTCAAGCTCTAGTCGAAACAACCACACTTCTATTCAGGAGTTCAGAATGAAGCAACAATGTGGAGGGGAACATATTAGCTACTGGCCACAATGTTGTTGTTGTTGTTTAGTGTTAAGTCAGAACGGACTTATACAAGCAACCCTAATAGGGTTTTCAATAGCTGACTATCCACTACACCACACTGGGTATCCCAATTGCCATAATACTCCGGCAATATCTTTTCCTCAGAATAAAGGTTTGCCATTTTGATTGAAATATAGCCTGTAGATCTCAGACAGGTCCCGAAGTTCATGTTTATAGAGGCCTTAAAATAATGACTGAACAAAGATCAGAGGAGCCTTCCCAACATCATCTTTTCCAGAAATGGGTTGTGTGTCTTTGCCAACAAAGATGTTTCTATCAGTAGAAAATGGAGACAAAGCCTTACAAATATTTTAATATCACGTGCATATTGCTTTGAGCAAGCTGTCCCCTTTTTAATACTTATTTATATATTTCTTCAAAATGGCATTGTGCCTGTGCACAGTTGAATTTGTTCATTGCCTAAATGTTGGCAACACCACTACTGAAATTTAAATGAAATAAAATAAAATAACGTCATTATGCAAAATTGCTCCCTGGAGGTGGGATGTGTGATGTCACAAGCGAGCAGTCAGTCACAAACTGAGCATAGATACATTCTGCTTAGAAACAGTAGGACTGGTTTCCTTGTCCTCTATCTTGAAGGTACATGTGATATAGCATAAATGCACAGCTATAGCACAATCAATCTCTTTTTTAACAAAAAGTTGTAAATATCATTAATATTAAAATTATCATTGCTTAAGGACAATACAGACATGCTCAGGTCTTCAAGGGAGGGTGTGAGTGCATGTGGAAGTCTGGCAGTTAAATGAATTAGTGTTACATTCATGGTTTAAATTGTTGTTTTTAACACACCACAAACATAAGGCTAGCTGGGCTTGTTTTGCTAGGGGAGAAGTCACTCTGAGCCCCTGTGTGTTGTTGTTGTTTTGCTAAAAGATATATATGTTAGGCACTCTAAAAGCTGCTCTCTTCTGCTTTGGCTTAGTCAGTGTCCTGTGAAGTGAAATATCTGATAACATTTTATAGCTAAGCTCCTCCAGGATAGAACCTGTCACAACAGCAGCTCCCAAGTAAAGAGAATGCCTTGAAGGCACAGCTGTTGCCCAAGCCATGTCACCATTTATATTCTCTTTTCCACAACAAGGATACAGTGATAGCTTGAACTCAGTGCATGTTGCCCGGTGGAATATTTGTAGAGGATTTCCATGCCAAAGGAGTTGTATATTCGGTAGAAGAGAAATATGCTAGGAGGGGAACAAAACATGCTCTAGTTTACAAACTATGCTAATACTGGTCTCATGAAAAAGGAAAAATCCAACCCCCAAATATCTCTCTGTGTTGTTGTTTTTAACAGAGACGTTGTAAAGCACTACAAGGGAATGATCAGCAAGTCTGTGAATAAAAGCTAGTCATGCAAGTTAAAGTTGCCCAACAGCTGTTTTCAATGACACATTCAGTTTCTGCATTTACAGTGCATGAACTATTAAACTGTCCCAATACGGTCATTTGTACGACTCAATGCACCAACTATGAAACCCTCCCAATATGGCTTTTCAGAGCCATGACTGGAAAAGCGGAAGGCGGAAAGTATTGCCTTGACAGGATATGTTTCTAAAAGAAGCCTGGCTCAAGCTCAGCATTGGGAACTTGCTGTGATACAGATCAAAGGAATAACATGAGGGTGGCTCAGCAAGGCAATGGGTTCTTGTAATCCAAAAAAGAGAAATGGCCTATCATTTGGGTGTGTGTGGTTTCTTTGAAGAGGAAGGAAAAAGGTGGGGGGGAAAGCACTTTTAAGCAGGCACAAAGCAGGCTGTTTTCTCCCACAGAGTCTTCTATCAATTCCTTAATTGCTATATTTTGCTATTTTTAGACCGGAACTTGGCAGAAAAAGTTACTTCAGAGGGAGGCAGAATATTGCCAGTCAGTCTCTGTACCACACCACTGAGATTAGACAAAATGGCCCGGGGGGGGGGGGGGTTGTCATTTCAGCCCTCAACACCTCACCACTCAGTCTTCTCTTCAGAAACTTCTGTTCTGCAGATTATACCATTGGTGCCAGTCCCACATGAATGTCAATTAAATATGTGGCTCAGCAAATTAAAAAACATACACAACATTTAGGTTGTTGGCATCAGAGGACCAGGCAATATCTCACAGATATCTGGTCATCAGAAGCTGAAATCTGCTAGTGTTCCAGAGGTGTGACCAGCCATATCTTTGAGACTGAGCAACCATACATGTAACCAGGAGCTAAGCACAGACTTTATTTAAAGCTGTGGTTCCCAACCTTGCACCCCCATATGTTTTTGGAATACAGTTCCCGAAGCCTTCATCACTAGCTGTTCTGGCCAGGATTTCCAGGAGTTGTAGTCCAAGAATATCTGTGGACCCAGAGTTGGGAACCACTGATTTAAAGCAAGCTGACTTGTAAATAATAAATAGTATAGAAAGCTCCTGCAGTGACAATCAGATGCTTCCAGCATTTAAGGAATCCACTGTTTTAAGAACAGGTTACATATAGTTTGGTTCTCAATCATGTGTTCAATGCATCCACTCTTTCACGATGACTGAAAATATGTCCAGAAGTAATAGGTAACAAGGTATGCATGTAATTATCCTACGCATAATGCATATCAGGCTGGCTGGATAGCTGAGTAGTTCAGGTATCTGGCTGCAGAGCCAGAGGTTGAAGAGTGCATTTACCCACTGTGCCTCCTGTGAGTAGAGCCATCTTGTGTGGCCTTGGGCAAGCTGCATGTCCCCAAAAGAAGGGAATGGTAAATCACTTCTGATTATTCTCTGCCTAGAAAACTCTGAAGAGGGTCGCCATAAGTCAGAATTGACTTGACAACACATGGTTATTATTGTTATAATGTATATCAGGGGGCAGCCAGAAACAGCAGCAATGACATGCACAAATAAAAGGTTTCTGGTAGGTTATGAAATACAGACCAACAAAGATTTGCATTTTAAAGGCCCACATGCATTCACAGAGGATAGAATTATCTGTGGCTATTAGAGATGAATTTAATTTTTGTTCCTATAGGTCAGAATTTACCAAAATGTACAAATATCTTCATATTCAGGATGAAAAGAATTAAAAATAAAACAAAATTGAATGTCAGTGAAATCAGCATTTGCCCACCCAGGTCTTTCAACCAGGTATTTCAATGCTGAACTCATAAAAGATCACCAGCATTGTTCAGCAACAATACTGCTGAGTTGACTGTGCAGAGCAACATTTGGCATAGACCACATATTTCACTACAAACTTTTATGTATCAGAATCGGGTGCTTTCCTGAAAGAATCTTTATCCTTTCTTATAGTTTGGCCTCATATAAGAAGATAAAAAAATGCTGAGGAATTATCCTGGACCTCTCAGGAATGGGAGTGGGTGTGAGTGGCCCTTTGTTTTCAGTAAACGCAGATATTGCCACTCAGAATGAGAAATTGTATGAATTTCTTCTTTAAACGGTTGAAGATAACAAGTAACCAGAAAATGAATGATATACTAGCTGCATACATTTAACCATCTTCATTCCAACAATTTCTAAAGCCCTCTGCCTCTTCTTGAGTCTCTAAAAATGCCAAAAGAATGATTGTGTGTGTAGTCAGAAGTATACTGGGTCTCATGTAAGTGTGTTAGGATTGTAACCTTAGACATAACATCAATTGATGTTCTACTTCTCCAATGCCTTTGTAAATTTCATTGTTCAACAAAACAGAAATAACCCTACAGATGGTCTTCACAGAGAATAATAGCACTGAAGCAGCTCTGAAGTGTTTGAGCCTCAACCATTTCATATGCTGCCTGATTACTGGTGTATCTAGCAGTTACATACTTAAAGGCCATCTCTTCCATCTCCTAGAAAGCTATGCACTGAAAAACACTAACATATTCTTTACCAGTGTCATTGCTTTCAATGAGCTGAAGTTTAGCACTTACATTTTACACAAAAGGGAAAGTCACTTTTGGGTTTCTCATTTGTGTTTCCCCATTTATGTTTTCAGGCACTATAAAAGTCCCAACGAACCTTTAAAAACTACTCCAAAAAGGCTAAGGCAAGGCATCAGAGAATCAGTTTACTCCAAAAGCAGGCAACAGAACATGAGAAAGAAGGGGGGGAAAAAACTTCAGATCTAGGCAGGCATTCCCCCACCATCACCAGATCTAGGCAGAGAGCAAAGAATATCCCATCCACTCAATAATCAATTCAAAAAATTGTAGCACAAAAGCACCTAAATATCAGAAAAGATCCACCCAACACAACAGATCCTCTGGGCCTGAACAGCACAGCAGAAAAAAGGCAAGGAAGCAGCCAGCTGGCCAGCCAGACACTTGCTTCATGGTACACAGAGACACTCAGTGACCAGTGTGACCAAAAACAACACAGCACTAAGAGCAACAAGAGAGAAATGCCCCAAGCTGTGCCCAACCAACAACATCTCAGCACATGGCTCAGTGGCATACTGACACAATCATAAAAGCCACTCTCCTGGCCTACACACCACTACAGAGGCAGACAAAACAGTTCAAAAAATTCCACCAATGTGTACACCTTTAACAGAATCAACACAGAGTAAATTAACCAAACAACAATCTCTTTTAAAAATCAGGGAATTAGGAAAAGTACACACACAGAGACACAGAGAGAGGGGTGTGTTTGTGTGTGTGTGAAAAAATAGCAAAATAGCAAAATTATACACACACACACACACAGTATCCCAAAAACTAATAAAAGGAAGTCGTGAAGAAAGGCAATTTTTTTTTAAATTAATCAAAAGTTCTTCCCCTCACAGCCCAACCAAACTACTAGAACATGGGGAGAGTTCTCCTCCTACCATTTGATGCTTTCTGTTATCATCTTTAAGTCTTAGAGGCAGGCCAGCAAGCAGCAAAAATAACAAAAGAAAGAACAAGCAAACAAAGAAACAAAGCGGGGCGGAGAAATCACTAAAGAAAGCATGGAGGCATGTCCAAAAAATAATCCCAAAGAGGCGTGCTAGCACAGGCTGCTGCCTGAAAGGGGTAAAAATAATCCACACAAAAAAGAGGGGGGGAATCTTCCAGAAAATCAAGGGGGAAAGGCAACAAAAGGAAAGGGGTTGATAGGGCTTTAGTAAGTTTTGTGTGCTATTGTTATTGTTAATTTTTTGTTATCTGCCTTTGAAAGGAAATAAATTCAAAGTACAAAGACATAGGTTTGTAGTGCAATGCCTCTTGTTCTAAATAGTATTCATCCAGAACAAAAATCTATGTACAGTGGGATTGTGGGATCTGCGGATGCCAAAAACTGCGAATAGTGAACCCTATATATAGCATTGTCCCTGGTTCCCTCTAGTGGCAAATTTCTGCTGATTACATCATTTTAAAAATTTATTATTCTTAATATTTTCAGGCTGTGGATAAGTGAAACCATGGATACTGTTCCTGTGGATATGGGGGTCCTTTTGTGCCTTGGTTTGCTTTGTTTTTAAGTCCACAATTCTGAAAATTGCTGAATAGGTCAGTGATTTGGGTGTCTGGCCGCAGAGTCAGAGGTTGGGAGTCCAGTTCCTCACTGGGTCTCCTTGACAGGGGCTGGACTTAACGCCGAGGGAGGCCCGGAAGGAAAGAACGAGGAACCGGGCCTTCTCGGCAGTGGCCCCTCGCCTCTGGAACAACTTGCCCGTAGAGATCCGCCTGGCTCCCTCTCTGGGTGTCTTTAGAAGTAAACTTAAGACATGGCTATTCAGGCAGGCTTTCCCTCCTGCTGCATTTTAATATTTACATTTTTACATCTTGGATTTTTGCATGTTCATTGGTTCTATTGTTTTTAAATTTTGTAATGCCGCCCAGAGTAGACTATCTGTCTAGATGGGCGGGGTATAAATCTAATAAAATAAAATAAATAAATAAATAAATGATCCATAGGGTCCAGCTCTGCAATTTTAACATGATGATGATGATATTGCCTTCATTAGTGAAGTAACTAGAGGTACCGCTATTACTATTTTTATTTAAAATATTTAAAATATATTGACTTTTTTTGTGGGTAGCACAGGTGAACTTTAAAATAAGAACTCTGTTTTTGAGTATATTTATTACCGGTCTTCCTATCCAGCTAGGCACATCCTAATATGACTAATTCTTCTAATTAAGTGGGTACTTCTCCTGAGACCCGTATATCACTTTAGTCTGGAAAGTAAGAATAGTAAATGTTCACTTCAAAAGGGAGAAGTATATGCTCATGTAATGTTAGTTAGGACTATACATCTTAAGAAAACCAGATTCAAAGGTTAAGAGAATGGTATTATTCAAATGGATTTCAAGAGCTCTCTACATCAACTGTTTATATAAATCCAAAAAATATATACAGTTGACAGTAATAGCAAGATACTTTTATAAAAATAATGCACTAGGGCTTTGGGTATGCCACTTCCAGCAAATATAACTATACATTCTTAAACAACTCCACATTCACATTACTATTTAGGATTGCCATGGGATATATGCACCAAATGAAAACATACTTCAAAGCATGTGAAGGGTAAAGTTAGCATTTTATTCACAGTAAACAGCAGAAACCTACCTTGAGGTTTTGTTAAAAGCTTTGCCAAATCCTTATTGGGCTGTTTATTTGTAAAAGCCAGAACAAAGGATAAGAGAAAGAATAGTTGATAAAAGCTGAATGTCAGCTACAAATGTTTTAAGGAAAAACTGTGCAGTCTCCCAGAAAAGCAGCATTTTGTGATTTATCTAACTCTCCATCTCGCAATTCAACTATAAGTCACACAAAAGTAGATCCATTGAATCCATGAATTTATGTATGTGATGGCTTACCATTCATCACTCCATTCTTGAGGGGACCAGCAACTGAATTTTGGTCACAATTTCTATTGCAATGCTATGCAGGATTTTGATTGACATTGATTGCAAAGGGTCTTGCTCTTAATTAATTTGCTTGAAAGATTGGATATCGGACATCCGAGTTATTCACCCACAAATTGGGTCACCCCAGGAGAGTTTACCACACAGCACAGAAGTCCATTCTGCCTACCGGCCGCCGATCAGCTGATCAAAAGCCGATAGGCAGCCACCCCCACACACACAGCCAGCCACCCCAACAGCCTACCCCCACACACCCTTCCTTTCCCTACCTTAGCCCCCACCCCACTCCCACCGACACCCGCTTACCTTAATAGCTGCTGCCAGGTCTCCATCAGGCCTTCACAGCCACTGGGTGTAAAAAGGGAGGCTGGCTGCCCTTTGCAAAGATGGCAGCTGTGGCTTCATTTAGGGTAGGGAAGCTGCAGCTGCCATCTTTGCAAAGGGCAGCCTGGATTCCCTTAAGGCAGGCAGCAGCGATGAAGGTAAGAGGGTGTCGGTGGGAGTGGCGTGGGGTGGCGTGGGGCCTAAGGTAGGGAAAGGAAGGGGGTGGGGGTAGGCTGTGGTATTGGGTGGCTGTGTGGGGTGGCGGCTGCCTTTCTGCTGCCGATCAGCTGATCGGCGGCCGGTAGGCAGAATGGTGTGGGGTTTTTTGTGTGTTTTTTAATACGAAGGACGAATAAAAATGGGTAAATATTCATCCCTTCGTATTTGTGGGGGTCTCTGGAACCGACAAATACAGATCGATGAATATTTAACAAATCAGCTATATTCATCGGAAAAACCGATCCGTTTTTATATTCATCCCCATCTCTAGCAACAACCTTTCCAGTTAAGTATTACAGCTCAGGTGAAATTTCAGGGCCACTTATTATGATAGCAGATAGCTTTTTGGACACCTGAAAAGCCAATAGTTATCACATTCCCACAATTATACAGAAATACAGGGAACGAGGAAGTAATAGAGTTCCGCAGTAACACTTTAATCACCATAATATTGTTTGGCACTCTAGCTAGTGTTGCATTGTGTACAAGTTGTGTGCACTCTGAAACACCAAAGGAAGCTTTTAATCAGTGGCAATTTGCCATGGCTGATGATGTCATTTCATTACACATATGGCTCTGTGCAGCAGACTTTCAGCCAGTAAGTTGTTATGTGATTTCATTAATTCCCTAGTTTTATAAGACTAATGTACAAAGAGGACACTTTGTTTGAAGATTAGATCAACCTGTCCATTGCCTAAATGCAATATTTTTAAACAAATCCTACAAAGGACTGTTATATTGAAATTGGTGAGATTTGTATCATATGATTTATATGGACTGGAAATAGTATAATCGACTGTCTGTCTCAGGATAAATAATGTATTGATCTGTTTATTTATTTAGAATCACAGAATTGTAGAACTGGAAGGGATCCCAAGGGTTGTCTATTCCAAACATGGAGGAATTCTATAGTTGATTATTTCTGACAGATGGCCATACAAGCACTGGATGACATGAATCCAGATGCGCCTAGATGTCAGACATTTTACACCAGGAAGACAAAGTATATTAGATCATTTTTAGAGAGCAGTGCATTCAGTGGCAATCTTCACAAGCAATATGGAAGAACAATACCCCACCAATATGCTTGCTCCCCCTACAAACTTCACACAATGTAAAACCATTGTAAAGATTGATATGGACAGTCTTCCTTTTGATCATTATGTCATATAGGTCTTTATATCCAAAGGCTAAAGTATTGAATTAGAGCCTATCTACTCTACTACGTTTTATCTGTGATTGATCTGTTCCTTGATCCAGCTCCATATTTCATAATACCCTGGGATAATCATAAGCCACTGGTGAAGCCTAGAGTGCCACAAAATTGAGGGTAATCCATATGCAATCTTTATCATAATCTAATCCATTCCATGACTTTACATTAGTATGGAAGGCCCAGGGATGTTGGTAAATCTTTAGGTCTGATTCCCAAGTCTGAATGCGAGTCTTCAGATCGAAGTCCCAAGTCTGAGTCTTTGGGCTTGATTCTCAAATCTGAGACCTAAATGGCCTGGGTTCAAGCTATGTAAAAGACTGCATCTCCCTCTATGAGCCTGCCCAGGTATTAAGATCATCAGGAGAGGTCTTTCTCTCAGTCCCACCACAAGTAGGCTTGTTGGAGACATGGGAGAGGGCCTTCTCTGTTGCTCCTCCTAGACTCTGGAACTCCCTCCCATGGGAAACTAGGCTGGCCCCATCTTTCCTGTCCTTATGCAGACAGGCAAAGACCTTCCTATTTAGCTAGGATTTTCCTTAATGACCGGTGGTCTGAGAGGGATTTTAAATGGACTGTTGTGCTCTGTTGTTTTAAATGTGTTTTAATACTGATCTTCATTACCATTTTAATATAATATGTGTTTAATTCTTTTTTAATATTTGTATACTTACTGTTTAAGCTTTTAAATACTGTTTTAACAATGTGGGCTGCCTTGGGTCCTTTTGGGGAGAAAGGCAGCATAGACATATTTTAAATAAATAAATAAATAATAAACCTCAAGTCTAAGTCTCCAAGTCTTTAGCCTCACACCCCGAGGCTTGGGACTCAGGACTCATGGTGCATGTGCAGAGAGAGTGGGCCTATGTGCCTGCCCCTGCTGCCCATATTCCTTTGGTGGCAGCAGCAAGTAGGCTGATGGTGGGGGCAGGCAGACTCACAGGGACTCAACAACGCAGCTCAGACAAATCGGTCCAAGTCATGAGTCAAATCATGAGTCCCCTACAGAAACTCCAGAGTCAAGCAACTTGAGTCAGACTCAAGAGTGAGTCATGACTCGTGAGTCCCTGTCCCTGGGAAGGGCATGGGAATTCTAAAACAATGAATAGGAACCTACCCATGGCTACATATGTGGGGGGAGGAAAGAACATTTAATCTTTCACTGTTGAACTGATGTGCTATCCACATTTTTTAACTTTAGAGCTTCCTCCCAATAGCATGCTATTTCCATCACAATGTTTCCTATACTATTAATAGAATTAATAAGTATTAATTGATGCATTATGTTATTATCTGTAGCCTTTGCATTTAAAAAAAAATGGGGAAAAATCACATTACAATTATTTCCAGTATGGAGAAATGTGTAGAGAGGAGAATGGGGGGGAAAAATCCTGCATTTTTTTAAGTGTGAGGGGGAACAAACCAATGTGGCAATATACCCTAAAAATACATACAAATTTATTGGTTTTTAAACTATCATATATTAAGATAGTTTCAGGAGCCTTCCTGACTCCATTTAAAGTGCCTGCTGTTCCTACATTTCAATATTTTCTTTACAGCCAATAATTAGCATGCCAGGGTGTAGCAGAAGTGACAAGGTAAAATTATCCTTTAAGAGCATTAAAATATTCTCTGGATAAACCATTATATTAAAATATGTCTGAGCTGTTCCCCCTCTTCTGGGTCATAAAAATATTACTTTTAGCAGCAGAAAATACTATGAATTAAGTCATTGTGTGTATTTTTTTAAAAAAAAAATTTAACACAGTATACTCTTTGGGAAAGCAAAATGCTCTAAAATAAAATCCCTTTGACCTCTGAGTATGCTGTAAGCTTGAAAATATCAATGGATAGACATCTGAATGGAAGAGATGAATGTTTGCATTTTAAATACCTCTACAATACAAGATGTAATTATCCTCTAAATACTATGTTTAAATATAGTCAGGATTTAATTGATGCCTAGCCAATATAAGCAAGTTGGAGAGGATCCAGTCTTACTGACTCATTGAAATCAATGATACTTAAGTTAGTCATGACTAATTTAAGTCCCATTGATTGTAATGGGTCTCATTTAAATATGACTAAGGCTGAATCAAATCCACTGTGTTTAGCTGGTGACCTCTATTTGCTTTACCAGATTGAGAGCTTGGAAGAAGAGGAGGAGGAGGAGGACTGATACAAACAACACAGGATGTGTGTGATGAACATATGGTGCTAAGACCACACAGACGTAGAGGTGATTTTGGAACCTACACTGCATGACATCTACTTTTATTAGATGTTGCCCCTTACCATTCCCATTTGGCTCCATAGCACTGGAATAGAAGCATGTGAAACACTTTATTTAAGCAGTCTGACACTCCATCCATACAACCACATGCATCCTCTTAATAGCTCCTAGAAGTCAGGAGCACAATGTGAAAAATCAACTGCACTGTGCCAATGAGCAGCTTGATGGAACTCATAATTTCCATGTGACTTCGCCATTGTCAGAATATAAGCCAAGGCAAGTCAACTAGATACTTTTTAGAGGTTATGTGGTAGGGAAGAGTCAGAACTTGAGAAAGTCACTTTTTGGTTTGCAACTACCACAGCAAAAGAAGGAAGGAAAATATATGCTGTGGAACAAAAGGGAAATGATTCATTCTGAGAGATGAATAGTTCATTTTCTTTGACATTTTCTTTTTTCCTTGGGGTTGGAATTCATCTGAGGCAAAACCCTGAAGCTATTTTTTATCGGGACTATTTTGGGATATGAAGTATCTTATATTAAACTGAGCCAGTCTAGTTTTGTAACTTTTGAGCGGCTTAAGCAGACCTGAAATCATATAATAGGAGATAGTGAGGACTGAACGTAGAATGTTTATGCACAAACCATATGCACACTTTCTCTCACTCTCTTTCTCTTTCAGCTATGACGGAGAAGAAAAGGTTATCTGATCACCAATGAAGATCTTGCCATCAAGTAACCACATTGAGTCCTTGCATGTATGGAATTATAGCAACGACTTCTCACTTAAAGATCATGAACTCCAGAAAGACTGAGATACACTTACCACTCTCATTTTGCAAAATCAGTTACTGTTTTGTGTAATTACAATTTGAAGATCCTTTATCCACTTCCCTCTACCCAGACAATATCCAATACTGACATATTTTCAGTTTCACTTCATAGCATTTCAAGGCATTCAGCTGATTTGAAAGACATGTCCCAAGATTAGATTTAAAAAAAAAAAAACATTTTTGGCTGTAGTATGTCTTAGCCTATGTGTCAGGGTCACACTATAGCATGATATGACTTTTGGAGGCATTGCCATATCACAAAAATTGTGCTGACATTTTTATTCCACTTTTTTTCTGGCCTCCAATGAGTGCATTTTTTGTTCTTCGTTGCATTCTTATATTGTCTCGAAAACTCTGTTAACGTTTTGTTAGATAAGCAAATTATAACTATAGAAAATAGCAGCACAGAAAACAGATCATATGATCATGATGATGCCTTTAAAATGAACTTGCAACTGACATAGACTTTTTAAAGTATGGGAAATAAATTGCCTTTATAACAATTGCATAAAGCATTTCAATGAAGTACAATTAATTGATGAGTAGGCTAGATTAATTAAATGGTCTACTCATCAGAAGCTACAAGTTGATGGCTTGGTATCTTATAGCATCAATTTTTCAAAGACGTGAAGCATATATTAAACAAAAGAAACAGGAAAAAGTAAACAAGAGATATTAAAGTCAGGAAAAAATCTGGGATTTAATTGGATAAAGGCCAATTAAATGGCTAGTTCAGAATTTAGATATCTGAAGCTCCCTTATACAGAATGAGATCATTGGCAAAATATGCGCATTTTAAATGACAGGTCACCAGTGACTCAAACAGAGGTCTTTTCGGGCACCTGTCACATGACCAAATCAATGGAGATGATAGCAGCTGTGTGGACCTTCTTCATGCAAAGCAGGAGCTTCAGACCTGCCATTTTCTAGAGATGTACATGCGTACCAGCACATTCACACGTTTGAGAATTGAACAAAGACTTATTATCCTAGAACAACAGTTCCAAGTCTTACATCTCCAGATGTCCTTAAGGCTACAATCCCTGGCATGTCTGTTTATGGTCCATCAACCTGGAACTGCTGGGAACTAAAATCTAACAACTTGCAGGGACACAGTGTTGGCAGTTATATTCAATCTAGATTAGGGTAGAAAATAGAGAACCCATTAGGTGTTTGAAACAATATTTCCCATAATCACTAACCATTGGCCATACTGGCTGGGATTGATGAGAATTGTAGGCCAAAATGCTAGAAACACACACAATTTTCTACCCCTAGTCTTGGCTAACAAGTTTCATCCTTCCCTCATGGAATTCAAGGCAGTTTAGTTATAATTTTGAATAAAATTTCCCATTCAAGCAGTGGACAGACCTTGACCTTTTAACCTTTTATAAGGCTGCAATACCACTTGCATTTCTTTTCTCACAAGGAAATAGTGAGCATACACTTTCCAAGGAACGAGCAGAGCCTTGACTTCTCAAGTGGCAAACTGGTAGGCACAAGATTCTCATTCAATTTCCAGGCTCACACAGCTTGTAAAGATAAAGTTACTCCTAGCACATACAATCTAACCTATACTCACTCTCACACACACACACACACATATTAAGTTGCTACTGTAAATATTTATCCTTGGAAAACCTTAGAGATAAACACAAAACCAGCACTGTGTCCATGTGTGTATTTGTGTGTGTGCACATGTATCCACATGAAGCCAGTATACCCACCAAAAAGGCTGTCCATCCAGCTTTGCTGCTGTTTGCTATCTGATGTGTCTGGAGGCTCAGAAATGTAATGTCTGCTGCACCTTCCTGCAAGACCAGGCCACTAGACGATGTGATTCAGCTTTTGCCAGCCAGCTAATACCAGCCCACTCCTTTCCTCAATGTGCATCACTGCTTTGAGATGAGTGATATAAGGTGAGCACTTGTGGGGACAGGGTCACCAATGAGGTTTGCCCTTTGGAGACCCACTTTGGAGAACACAAGGGTGAGGTCTCAGCCGAAAGAAAGAGGAAAAGTCCTGCTTGTTGCCCAGTTGCTTGCCTGATTTGCTGTTGGCGGGAGGGATGTTTTGGCAAAACAGGGAAAGTGGTGGTGGTGGCAGGAGGAAGCAGTTATAGACTGGAGGGAGGTAGAGGAGATACAGGCTAGGGAGACAGGTATGTTATTATGAAAGGGGATGGGGAAACAGAGTATTGGTTACTTCCAAATTATCTCCCAAAATAGACACCCTAAACAGCTTTGGTCCCTCAGGGTTGAAAGTGCTGCTGCTAAATGCCAGGTTAGTGAAGGGAAAAACACCAACCTCCCAGGACCTACCCACTCGAGCTCTCTGTGCAGAAGCAAGCTAGATGTGGCAGGCAGGGAGGTGGAGTTGCAGTGGTCTACCATGACTCTTCACCAGGTGCCAGCTCTCATATTTTGCTGGGTTTGAATGTGTATACCTGAAAACTGGTGCCCAGGAAAGTTGGAGTACTGTCCATTCCACTGCTCTACTGTCTCAGTTCCTGAAATAGCAATCTCAGAAGGTGGTGCTGGGGCCATTAGCTTGTAAGTTTCTTCATAGTTCTGTTTTGTTGTCTTCCCTCCACCCCACCAGTATTTCACACATGCATGATGTTTCTGGAGTTTTGGAGTTCAGTGTCACTAGTATGTAGATGTCCTCAACTCTATTTCTTCTTTCTTAATAATAATAGAACTGCAGAGCTGGAAGGGACCCTGTGGATCATCGAGTCCAGCCCCTATCAAGGAGGCACAGTGGGGAATTGAACTTCTAACCTCTGACTCTGCAGCTAGAGACCTAAACCTCTGACCTATTCAGCTATCCATCCATCCTTCCTTCCTTCCTTTGCCAAGAAAGAATGAATGAATGAACGAACGAACGAACGACTGAATGAATATGCATGGGTGTGTGAGCATGCTGGATGTAATGTTTGCCTTCATTACTGCATTTAGCTTTCCTATTTAAGTGGGAGAACAAGCAGGCTCAGGTCCTCTGCCTCTTTTGCCTCAGCCATCCCATGCCTTGTCCACACCTTCCACTCATTGACTCTGTCATCCTATGGGCTAATCACACCTCACCTGATAAAGCAGGTGAGGTGTGATTAGCCTGCAGAGGAAGTAGCAGTTTCTGCTCCCACTCAGTTGACTGCATACCGTTGAATCAAACATTTGGCTAAGTATAGCTAGTTCCCTGCTGAACTCCCTGTAGAACTATTCAATGGACATTCTGTCTCTGCTTTGTGTTAACTTTAAGAACAGGATTCATACAGATTTATAGAGATAAGAAAGCCAGAGCCCATTGTATCTAGTTAGCTACAAATCATATTAGAATCAACAGCTTCCTGTGATTATTTATGTGCAAGTGACAGCATGCATTGTTTATACCATAGCTGGCTCTTGAGACATAATGCATTTATGAATTATACCCCCAATTAGTCAAAGCTCCATAAAGTGTACTGGTAACTTATGCATCGTTAGTCTTCAATCTGAAGCCACATGGCTGCACAGTATTTTTCTGGTCACTCTGAAACCTTGAAAATACTGCAGCTCTGAGAGGAATATTGTTTTAAATCTCTCAATCTGGGCTGCTTATTTGCTCGGCCTTTGATAATACCATGTGGCCCCTGTGCATGCTGACTCCTAGACTATGGCCCAATTGCAGGAAGGCAGCTGCTGCTGGGGAGAAACACCATCAGTGGAGGCAGAAAGAACAGAAATAGGTGGGGATAACAGCAGTGAATGGATTCCCTCCTGTTGAATTGACAGCCTTTACTTAATTAGCCTTGGAAGTCCAGGCAAACAATTAATTCCAGACAAGTAATTCTAGCTAGGAGTAGGTAAACTTTATTTTTATTTCATTTGTTTGCATCTGATAAAGTGGTCTGAAGTCTATGAAATATAATGCCAAATTAAACTTACTTTTTTTGTATTCTTGAAGGCTTTCACGGCCAGGATCTGATGGTTGTTGTAGGTTTTTCGGGCTGTTTGGCCATGTTCTGGATGTTTTTCTTCCTAACGTTTTGCCAGTCTCCGTGGCCGGCATCTTCAGAGGACAGGAGTTAGAATTTATTTATTTATTTGGTTCAGCAGACTAAGATGACTACCTGCCATCCTGCTATCCTTATGCACTTGCCTCCTCAAGAAGAGGAGGAAGAAGAAGAAATTTAGTGATGTCAGGATGGCCTGATGACTTGTGTAGCTGATTTAGAGAGCCTGCAAGTGCAACATACAGTCTGTTGGTCATGAGCTTCCCCCATGGTATGCTGCTACATTGCAGGGAACCAGCTGAAGTCTGAAGATTGCCATGCTTTCCCAGGTGTCCAGAAAAAGGAGAAATCTCTGGGCAAGTGCTGCTAGAGGAGGAAAAATATTATTTTTATGTCTAAGATGGCTTTAAACCAGGCACAACCATTTCAATGTGTTCTGAGCTGGCACTAGGGCTCTCATTGGCTCTGTGTACATGCATGTTATTGTGAAATGTCCGCAAATTAAAAAGAAAAGAATAAGGG
This sequence comes from Intellagama lesueurii, assembly GCA_037013535.1. Taxonomy (NCBI): domain Eukaryota; kingdom Metazoa; phylum Chordata; class Lepidosauria; order Squamata; family Agamidae; genus Intellagama; species Intellagama lesueurii. Next base: position 162,811,333 of record JBAJHW010000005.1, read on the forward strand.
GAGGGGAGTGGGGAAAGAGATGGTGAGTGCAAATGCTTGGACCAAAGCAAGATGTAGAATGCCTTGTGCTCAACTCCAGAACCGGCTAGCCCAGAAACAGTTCTGGACCTCACCCAGACTTTGCTTGTGAGACCTATTGGACATCAAAATAACATACTGATGTGACATGACAAGGGCTTAGTTACTGGTTTCAGGCTTTCACCCTGAAATGTCAGGGGACACGATACTGTTGACCTGGCAGCTGTATCTGTGAGACTGAAAGATGAATGTCTTTTGATTTCAGAGAAATATGCAGACCATACCTTTTAACCATGATAATTTGTATTTTACCAACATTTATATCACTCACAGAAGGAATTGGCTTTCAGAGAAAGCAGCAGGCACTGAGCAGCTTGTAAATGGGCTTTTACTGCTCACCAGTGCTTTATGTAACTCACCATCCTTCCTGATTAATTTACATCTGCAATGGCATCCTGGCCCAGCAAAGTGACTTCTTTCCACAGGCAGATCACACCTTCTTCAGAATAATTACAGAGAAAAAAAAAAGAGGTGCATCTTTGATATGCTGGCACTGGTGACTGTAAAAGTCAATGTACAGGACAGGGCATACTGTATGTCAGTTTTCTGATTTGTCTTCTCACCTTTGGTTATCTGGAATTAAAAAAGAATGGTGAGTAAGTCACTTTTATGCTATTAAGAATGTCTGAATTAGTCAGTTGAGAAGTGAGAGGTTGAATACAGTCGAATACCTGGACAAATTTAAATTCATTGCATTACTTTCTTTTGAAAGGGGTGAATTCAAAATGCATGAATAAATATTAGCACTGAAATTATAAAAGAATATTTGCTTTAAAAAACACACACCTCCTCCTAGATTAAAGTAGTATGTGATACTTTGAATCCAGAAAATAATGTATCGGTTTTCATATCGCTGACCAACTAGATCCTTAGCACTAACCAATTCAAATACATCATTAACAACAATATCTGGTTTGTTTCGGCAATAATGTTGAAAGTAAAGAGTTCTGTGGGGGATCCTTACTTGTATGACATGTACCAGTAAACATGGTACCAAATTACACTCCTAAATGTAGGTCTTTTGAATCCCTCACCCTGCATGGTACCATGGCAAGCTACAATATATCCAAGGATTTCTTTACTGCTTTTTCCACCCTGCCTCCCATGCACTTCTGTGCAATAGGTTTCAGATGATGTTTGGTCTCTCCTACCATGCAGTCATGAAATGTGGTCATTGTGCAGGTGTTTTCTATAGTATGTGAGATGTGTTGTTACTAGTAATTCATAGTTCCTAGTTCTTGCTTCCAGAGCTTCCAGAGACTAATCACAAGTGAGATAGTTACCTGAACTACCTACTTTTTTATATTAAACGATGCAATGAGTGGTTACATATTACAGTAAAAGTGATGTAACAATGCCGTAAAAGGAATGGCAGAGTAATTTTAGGTGTAATGGGCACCATCTTCTCTTACTTAAAAAAATATATTTTATAGACATTCTAAGATATTTTTAGCAGAATTTTGAAACATTTTTTTTTCATGTTTTATGCCATTCTGTTATGGTTCCTATGTGGTAAGAGACAGATTTGGTTTTCTCTTTTGTATTTTTTTCAAACACAAAGCTGCAATAGCAGACCACCAGGAGGAACCAGAGATTATTTCCCTGTGTTTTGCTGGCCTGCTGGTACAAATAGATTATGGCATGAATAGGCTACTTGCCTGGATGAGCTTCCTAACAGTAATGATAAACTGAAGGAAAAAGTTCATTCCCCACCCCCCAAAAGCAATGTTCTCAACTCTTGTTGCACTTTAGGCAACAGTTAGAATTATGTTTCTGTATGTAACATTATAGGTGGTATATGTAGTAACAAACTGTCTGGCCCAAAAGACAATACGTGGGAGAGCACTATATATATTGAAGAATAGTGCTTGGTGGGTTGAACCACACCGGCTGCTTTCATTCACAGCACATTCTTTTTTAGTACAGAATTTGCCCATGAAGAAAATATATGAAAAGACTCCCAAGATGGAAAGCTACAGATATCGATTGGCACATGGACACTTCTCTTAGTATGGAATCTATCTGTAAGGTGTCCCCCCACTATTGCTGTACAGCCTTCATACAGAAATATAATCCAACAGCAATTCTTTTTATCTTGTTAATTATTATTTAATATGCTGAACTGCTAAGTGGTCAGCATACAGACAGAGTGCTGAAAAGCAGCAATTAACATTACTTCTTTTGTTCATGTCACACCTGACTCTTCAGTACCGTACTTGCTATGTTAACACTTGGCAGAAATTCTGCTGTGTTCAAATAAGGTTTAAGTCAAATATCTAGAAACAAATGAAAGCTAGGGATGAGCAAACATTCCACTGTTTGCCTTGATGATTCAGCCGCTTTTCAAATGATAAACGGTTATTCATGGACTAATGATAATTCTCTGAGCATCAGTTCCCACTTTTTGTGAGAGAATGAACATTATTTTATATTAACTCTGAAATGGTGTCTACTGTTTCTTTAAAAAAACTACAGTTTGGAAATCTATGAAGGCATAGGATAAGTATTTGGCTGGAAAGATGTATAGAGTATGAATAAAAGATGGAAAGGATGGTGGATGGAGAAAGAGGGTCATGAGTTTTATTCCCGTGTGCCTCCTAGGAGAATAGCCATCCTGTGTGGCCTTGGGCAAGCCACCTGGTCCTAGCATGCTCCCAGGAGAAAGGGGAATGGTCAACCATTTTGTGGTTCTTTGTATCTGGAAAACCCTCAGAAGAGTCACTACAAGTCAAAATTGACTTGACAGCACAAAATTATATTTTAATTGATTGTGGATAATTCAGAAGGACATCAGGTCATGGAAGAAGTTGTCCAGTAGGCTTGTGGAATGATAAATAGTACTTCCAGAATCCATGTTCCTACTTATTTGGGGCTTTAATGCTTTAACAATGTTTGAACTCTGGTTGGAAATGTGCTTCCAACCAAACTGATGTGATAAAATCCTTATTTGGGCAATCTCAGTTAGGAGGCTACCATCCTTACTTTACTAAGTATTCAAAGTTAGTCCAACATGTGGCACACTGCAATAGTCCATGCTAGGTATCAGTAGAGCTTTCATTACTATAGCCATACTATCACTTCAAGACAAGTGGGACAGTCTAGCAATAGCCAGGGAAAGGCTTTCTGCATTACCAAGGAATCCACATAGACTTCCATTATTGATACTGAGTTTATTATACTATACCTCCAACCTGATAATTAAAGGGAAGAGCAACTCCATCCAGAAAATAATCCGAACATCACCTTGGATATCAAATGGAGCTTCTATGAATAGCACTTCCTTCCATCCTACAGGACTGAAATTCAGTTTATCTGTTTGGACTTAACCATCCTGTTCCCTGCGAACTAACAATTCCCCAGAACCAAGCTGAGGCATTCACAGCTATTATGTACAGATGAGAAAACTGGGTAGTGAAGAATGCTGACAGGAAAATAAAATCAATGCATTTGAAATATGGTGATGGAAGAGAGTTTTATGAATACTGTGGATCACCAAAAGAACAAACAAGTGGGCCCTAGACCAAATCAAACTTGAATTCTCTGAGGCTATTGTATTTTGGGCACATCCTAAAAAGACAAGGCTCACTGAAAAAGACAATAATGCTGGGAAATGTTGAAGGCAGAAAAAAAAAGGGTCAAATATGAGATGAATTAACTCCATCAGGAAAGCCACAGCCTGGAGATTTCGCAAGATCTGAGCAGGGCTGTTGATGACAGGGCCTTTTGGAGGTCAATCATTGCTACAAATCAGAAACGACTTGTTGGCCCATTACAATAATACCATGCACTGTTACTTGCTTACTCTCATTTTCATGCTTTCTTCATGTAACACATAGCTTTCAAAACTTACTTTTTAAAACAGGATTTTCAGAATCCAATAGGCCACTGACTATGCTGACTGAAGGACTATGAGTGTTCTTGAGAGAGAGAGAAAGTGACATTCCTATGGTACATACTTAACTTTGACTCACTTCCTGCCTTCTAATTTTATCCTGGATTATGCCTTTAGTCAACACCTGTGACTGCTGAACTTTCCTCCTCGACAGCCCTGGACCTTTTTCACTGTAGGAACTTGCCACCTGTCAGACTTTATTGAAACAAATATAGTTTAATGATCTTCAAAGTACATCTTCTGGTCTAGTGGACACTGAACTGAAGAGTGGAAACAAACACAACAGTAGAGGAAGAATTGTCCAAACAACCATAATGGTATGGAAGGAGTAAGATAATATATGATGAGAGGCTTGCCTCCTCTGACCTTTATCTTCATAAGTGATAACTTTCAAAAAAAAAATGACCAAAAGGTTAGCTAAACTGAAAAGGTCATCTGTCGAGTCCAACTGCACAGATCCCCTTTCCTGATGTTCAGCTTCTGTTCATTAAACACCTTTTCACCATTCTGTGATTTTTATTTTATTCTCTATGCAGTTTCTTCTAAAGTCAGTTGTCCCATTTTGCCCTTTTAAAAGGTAGCATTTTTTAAAATAAGTTATAGACTTACTGCACTGGAAATATTAAGAATTTTGCTGAGGATTAAATAAAGTGCAGCATATTGCTCAGAGGTCTAATTTTTCTGGACCCCAATATCTGCATAATTTGAATAATAAACCTGAAATACTTATGCTTCTGAAGAAAAGCACTGAGCTGTGCAGACATGCAAAGTTTGTGCTAGTCCTACTCTGAGTAGGACTAAGTGTGCGTTTAATCTAATCAATTGCATTGAGTTACCAATATGCAATGGTAGCATATCTATTGCAAAGAATAAATAGTATTTGTTTCCAAATAAATGAGAATACGCTGGATCAAGCTGAAGGACTGTCTAGTCTAGCATTCCATTCACATAATGGTCAACTAGTTTCTTATGGGAAACTGAGCAGTTAGACCTGAATGCAAATGCAACGACCACCTCATGTCCATCAGCAACTGACAAACAGTGGAATGCTTCCTCTGATACAGTGGTGCCTCGACTTACGAACTTAATTGGTTCAGGAAGATGGGCGTAAGTCAAAATGGCCGTAAGTCGAAGCACCATTTCCCATTGAAATGCATTGAAATGCAATTAATCCGTTCCGGCCGAAGAAAAAAAAAATCACCAAAAAAATATCACTGCAAGACTCATTGGAAATGCGATTAATCCCTTCTGGCCAAAGGGGGGGGGGGGAGAAAAGCAATCAAGCGTGCAAGACCCATCGGAGATGCACAGAAAACAAAGGGACCAGGTCGGAAATGCACAGAGAACAAAGGATGCAGTTCGGAAATGCACAGAAAACAAAGGGACCAGTTCCAAAATGCACAGAGAACAAAGGGAGGAGTTCGGAAATGCACAGAAAACAAAGGGACCAGGTCCGAAATGCACAGAAAACAAAGGGACCAGGTTGGAAATGCACAGAAAACAAAGGGACCAGGTCCGAAATGCACAGAAAACAAAGGGACCAGGTCGGAAATGCACAGAGAACAAAGGATGCAGTTCGGAAATGCACAGAAAACAAAGGGACCAGGTCCGAAATGCAAAGAGAACAAAGGAAAAAGGAAGGGAAGCAGGCAAGACCCATCGGAAATGGGGGAAAAACCCCCCAAAAGCAAACAAACCCCCCCAAGACCCATCGGAAATGGGGAAAAAACACTCCAAAAAGCAACAAAAAACCCAAGACCCATCGGAAATGGGGGGGGGGGGGAACCAAAAAACAAACAAACCCCCCAAGACTCATCATAGCACAGAAACATAAACCCCCCAGCCCAAAACCACACTGCAAAAACACCCAGAACACTTTTTAAAAAGCAGGAAAACAGCACCTTACCTTACCAGGCAGCCCGAAGCCTCCCTGCAAACACACACACACGCTCACTCAGAAGCAGAAGCGAGGCAGTCCCAAGCCTCCTCCGATCGCACACTCTCTAACTGCTGGGGCGAAAGAGCTACAAAGAAGCAGTCTCGTCGCCACCCTACAGTTAAAAATTTGAATTTCCCGCCTTTTCCCCCTGCCTTTTTCTGTTCGTACGTGGAAGCTCCGGTCGCAAGTAGAAGCAAAATTTTGCAGCCGGAGCTTGTTGTAACTCAAAATGGTAATAAGTAGGGACGTTCGTAAGTCGAGGCACCACTGTAATAGCCATTCATACTTCTGCTGCTCTGAAGTACAGTGTATAGCTGCTGGGAAAGTATGACTTTCTTCCTAAATTTTGCATAGTGAGTGACCATAATTTTTAGAGTTCAGTGAGGAATGGGGTTGTGCATGTATTGTGCCAGTTTGATGATTGTCAAATCCTTCTACAAAGGCTTAACATTCCACCAGTCACATTGGGGAATACTTATGCAGGTTTCTTGCTTCCTTTTTTTTAACAGCAAGCATTAGGTAAGGCACTCCTCCCCTGCAACAATCTCACCAGCTTTGATAGCTTCCTTGGGTGGCAGCTCTAAGAATTCTCCAGAGATTGCTGACTGTGAAATAATGGCAGCTATCATCCAGAAAAAGTACTTTTTCCAAGTTCTGTGAACTAGGCATCAATTTTCTTTTTTATCTTATCTTTCACCTTGCATATCAGTTCATGTTGGAGGTAGTCATATGCGAGGGATGGTCATACACACTGAGGTCTAATGTTTTGTGATATATCTACAATGAATACAGGCCTTTTTGTCAAGGAAGGGAAAGATACTGGCTTGCTTGTTTATCAAGTATGAGAGTCGTCTGCTCCTCTAGACATTGGATACAGCCAGTTTAAGAAGAGATGATCAGAAAAAGGAAGTTGCTGTGAAGTTGGTTGGAAAAGATGACAAGGCCTTCTGAAGGCATGCCATGAGGGGGTGTTGAAAACTCCTAATGGATAAATCAGAGCTGTGTGTATAAAAACTGGCATTCTAGTACGGGATTAGATGTGTTGGGAGGGGTTGGGGTCAGAATTCTGATGTGTGCCTTAGAAACTGATTGTTCTCTACAGATGAGAAGTGTTTATATTGTTTATTTCAAGGGGCTGAATGTTGCCAGATGGTCAAAAAGTTCTATGAAGTGAGACAAATGTTAGCCGCCATGGAGGGGGTCCACTCTTCTCACCAAAGCAGTAGGTAACACAGTGGTGTTGAAACTAGGAAAAGGCACCAACTGGTACAATTAGTGCTGCATACTGGAAAGCAATAAAAGCAACATGGCAAGTAGACAAGAAGTGCAGAGGCCATGTTCACACCAGATGGCTGGTTATTATAGCTGAAGCCACATTTATAAACCTCTGAAACTTGGTAGAATTAATGTGGTGGTGCTGGCTGTGCCTCAGTTCTTTTTCAGAATCCAACCAGTGAATTCTATTCAGAGAATAGAAAGACAGAATGATGGCTGTTTAATGCTCAGAGTGGTGTAACCCATGACCAGGACTTCATAACAGCTGGAAGCATATTTTCACTGTACAATGCTTAAAGCTTAGAGAAGCTGAATTATGAAATATAGTCCATTATTTTACAACTGTCTGTTTTTGTTTTTTTATTGTCTGAGTTTTACAGCAACCTAGCTGAATATGCAGTGGTCTGCTTCAAAGCCAGCCTGCTTTGCCTGAAGTCTTGTACCTATGTCAAGAATTTGGAAAATTTGTGTCACCAGTTGACTAGGGAATGTAAAGAACACTGGCCAAAATCTGAGTATCACAGAAATATAGATGAATATGCAGTGGTGATATTTCAGATAGTTCCCACATACTGGACTTGTAGTGGTTTTGTTTCAGTATTCCCAGTAACAGACTTCCTCTCTCCAATATTCTTGAATATACAAATCATTCCCCTAAACTCTCCAGTTTTCTGAGCAGCTTGCTGTTCAAGTGGTATTGCAGGAGAAGGTTCTAGAACAAAAACACAGCAAGAAGACAACAGTTTGGGCAGATTGTTCATACAAGACTGCACTGTGGTCAAAATGAAAAGCCTGACTACATGTTATATTTCCTGTGAATTCTTTAAAACTGTACAGATGAAAACACATTGGCAAGTTAATAGGGAGAGAAATTCATATGCCTTTCCTAAACTACAGTATTCCTAATGCTAAAGCTGCTTTTCTCTCTTTTTCCTTTATGAATCCTTGACCCTATTCAGTACCTACTGACCTACCGACCTATCTGTGAGTAAGCATTAATCAGTTGCTAAACCATCCCTCCAGATCATTCCAGCCATGTGCACTGATCACAAGATCTGGTTGAGACTCCCATTCATCACTTTGGATAATGGGCTGCTCTGTTCTGGTTCAGAGCCAGTCTGCTTTGCCTGAAGTCTTGAGCCTACGTGAAGATTTCTGAAAGTCTGTTACCGGTTGACTAGGGATATAAAGAACACTGGCCAAATTCAATTAGCTTCTCTCAACTTGACAAAACACATCAGCGAAGAATGTTCACATCTAGACACAAGACAGACATGGAATTCTTCTCTTCACCATGGTTCAGATTCAAGAAATTACAGCTGAGCAAGGCCAATGGTAACAGATTCCAGAAGCTGAGGTTAAAAAACAACTGAAGAGCAAAAAATTACTATAGAACAGCTTCTTTGTGGGAATATGTTAGTGATTCTCTGCAAATATCACTTAGCCAATTCTAAAAACACTACAAAAAGAATGTGTTCCACATATCTGTCTTTCAAATATACTGTTTCATTCTCCTTCCATGTAGAATGTTGATAATATCTTAAATGAAAAAGTCAGTAAGAAATGCTCTTCTGATCAACACAGCAGATATAATTCAGGAGACAGAATGAAAGGGCCAGTTCTCAGAAGCAAATCAATTGCTTTCAAAAACCTGACCAATTTTGTTTTAATTTTTTTTAAATATGCATATTCTTGCTATTTAGAAAATAGTTCAAGGCATTGATACATTGATAAACCAGATGGGCACAGACATTTTTGAGTGTATTTGATAGTGAAAATCAGGGCCATGGAAATTTAAGTTCAATATTTAGTAGAATCAGTAATACTAATGTAGGTATCAAACCCAATTGACTCTACAGAGGAACACATCTCTGGTAAATTCCTGTTAAGGCTGTCTTAAGGAATGAGGACTAATCCAGTTGCTAGACCCAGCTAGGCTCAACTCACCTCTCTCTCTCTCTCTCTCTCACACACACACACACACACACACACACAAACAAATCTCTTGATACAATGGGTCTGCTCTGAGATTACCAGCTGGATTCGGGTCCAATCAGGTGTTAATTACTAATGTAGCCAACATATGAAGTGAAGGTCTCGTGAGTCTTATTACCCTTCTTGTCATCACTTTCTTCAAATGGAAAAAAGAATCAAATTCCCCACATCATTTATTCCAGTTTCCAGAGTTCTAACACACTGGCTGTTTCATGATGCCCTGCTCCTTGTCAGTCCACAAGGCCATGATTATCTTGAGGCAGATCCCCTGCTTTTTCTTAAGTGACTTTTTTCATTATGGCTTCACGGTGCACAGCAAAATTAAGATTGTGGAGGGTGTATCCTGGACATGTGCATAACCTCATCTATGGAACACTCGGCACAGAGGCACATTTTCAATAAAACCTCTATTAATAACTTCAACAAATGAATCCAATAACAATATCTACACAAGTTTGGATGATCTGATACATACACAGATCTTTAAAAAGCATTTTTCCCTTGCCTCTGCCAGACCCCTCACCTTGCTTTTCAGACTAAAGTCCTACGGTGAGTTGAAAAGATTTCACAAATATACTGCAAACACACTGTCGTCCATGGACCCATATTCAAGTGCCATTGCTCTTGTGTGCCTTCAGTTCATAAATATTGTTGGATTTTAGAGAAGACGTACATTTCCAAAACAGAAGATATTTTACTGAAAAGTGTGGGTGGGTGGGGAGGGAGGGAGAGGGAGAGAGAGAGAGTGGCTGAGGGAAAAGGAGAGACTGAGAAAGTGAGAGATTAAGGGACTTTTAGTCCCAATAGAAACCACTTTACAAACAGCTGCCTTATTGTGTGCAACAACATAACCATTTTCTGTAAAAATAGAAGCCTGCAGAGAAACCTCTTTAAAGTTATTACATGAAGTTACTTTGATCAAACAATTTCAGAACGTTCTATGAGACAGTGTACCATGTGGGGAGTCCTGTTCCTTTCAACAAATGGATGCTTGCCTTCCCTTTCCAGCTTTATTTGTGCATTCGGGAACTTTCTTTCCCTTTTTATTCATTGCAAATTGATAGCACTCTTTAAAAAGGACAGAAGGGATTGCCCACTTTCAGACAATTTCCACATGCTCATTTATATGCATTTGGTGGACATTTAGAAATAACATTCACCACAATAGGTGGGGGAGATAAATGTGGCATCATGTTATGATGTTTCAAACAACTACCTGTCCCAGTCACCAGTCACCATTGGGGTATGCACCGCAATGTATATGCTCTGGCTGATGACTGGTCTACACATACATACATACATACATACATACATACATACATACATACATACATACATACATACATACATACATACATACATACATACGTGGTATGTGAATACCATCAGGTGGATTCCATCTGTATTTGTCTTGTATTAGCAACCACTTCACTTTGAGCTAGTTTGTAACTTCACACCCTTTGATAAATATCTAAATATTCAGAAGTATAGATATTTGTATGGGCCTGAATGGCAAAAAACAACAACAACAACAAAACCATGAAAATTGAGACAATAAAGGGCTCTGACTTGGGTTGGTGTGAAACTCAGTTTCATCAGCTACTGTTCAAGCTCTATATGTGGGCAAAGCCCACTTCCTTCCTTCCTTCCTTCCTTCCTCCCTTCCCCACCAGGAACCATGCAATTTACTTGAATTTGCCCCCCAAAAACTTTTGTTGGAGTGGAGAAGGAATACCTTTGGTTAGCAGCTTCCCTGCCCGGCTAGGTGCAATACCTGATCACTGCATTGTGTATACTGTCTGAAGCATGGACAAGCACATTAAAAGACAAAGTGCTGTGAAAATGAAAGGCAGCAACAGGCATTTTTTAAAAAAATGTAAAATATAAAAAGTAATATAGAGAGATCACTTAGGCTCTGTTCTTAATATGAGTGTGGCCTATTCCATTCAAAGTCTCACGAAACACATCAATGGCATATGAACACAAGCACTCACTCTACTGGATTCTAAAGTGTAATGCAAATTGTATGTGCAGCTGTCTCAAAGAAAGGAAAAAAAAACATTTTCCGATGCATAACCATCCTACTGAAAATAAATGGACAGAGACTACCACACCCATAAGTAGTTAGAGTAATCCCTTACAAACTACCACACAGCTTAGTTCTGCCCATCCACTTCCCCAGGATAGAAATGGTTACTGGAATTTGAATTCATTAGCTGTAAGAATGTGAAAACACTTGTCGGGACATTGATTGACCCTAAAAGTCTGGCCAGAGGAATTCCTGAATTCGAAGCACATCTTTACTATATATAGACAGATGGCATAACTTAATCTGGATTTAGCCCAGGGTTTGTATACAGAGTATACAAACCAGAATTAACCGAACTTTTTTTAAAAAGGAGAAGCTATTTTAAAAACTGTCGGAAAGTAATTGCTGTTCTTCTCCTGGCCATCAAAGACTCTTCTCTTCAGGCAGTCTTCTGTGAACTGAAGGGGCTTTAAGTGGAGAATGATGCACCGTTTGTTTCTTTAACCTTTTCATGCTCAGTGTTTGAATTATTTAAATGTTGATTCAATATGACATGTTTTATTGTGTTTTAATACTATAACTTACTGCATTTTTTTGCTATGATCTGGGGGTTTTTAATTGTTGAGTAATATACCTGAGGAGAAAGTTGCTTGGTAAAAAGAGGCATGAAACAAACAAACAAACAGAGAGACAAACAGCTCAAAGGTAATAGAATCAAAGAGTATCTTTCCCATGGGATTTGATGAACTGTTACAGAAAGGTTTTCAAGAACATTTAGGGTGATTTAGGAAAAATTTTAATGACACAAATAATTAAAATAGAGTGGGTTTTTTTTAATAAAAACTTTCTCTGACTTCTATCATTTCAGTTCTCTAGAACCAATATAGCAATAATACTTTTCATCAAAGTTGTAATGTCTCAAACAGTTTTTACTTTCGTGATATAAGTCATGACTGGATCATTTCACTTTCAAGTCATTAGCAACCACTAATTGGAAGGTTAGTTTTATGCATGGAATGTAAAGCAACGTTAAAGCAAACAATTGATCAAGCAGGTCATGCAAAGATACAAATACAAGAATGTCAACAGACAGACAACTGTAGCTATATATATACACAATATACCACCATCCATGACAATATGGTGATTAATTAATATTACAGGGTTGCTATGATGAAGCTGTTCAAAAAAGGGAAAAAAGCATCAGTACACAGCATACCAATGTGTGTGTGTGTGTGTGTGTGTGTGTGTGTGTGTGTGTGTGTGTGTGTGTGTGTGTGTGTGTGTGTGTAAAAAACACAGCTAGATAGGCTTGGGTTTCTTGTCACTCTTGTCTTTTCTAACCTTTTTTTTTTCACCTAGCTTTGTGTCTAGCATCATTGTACCATGAGTCTGCCATTTCTTCTGCATGGTATTTGTTTGCTACTGATATATTTGTAACATAGAATGGTACCTGTAATTGCATAAAACCCTTCTTGCACAGACTACATGTTTCTGAGGAACTGAATAAAGAACAGGCACATCAGGGATTATGCCCCTGCTAGTCTGAGGTAATTCTCAAATGACAAGCAACCGCAGCAAACAAATACTAGCCAGATGATACCATAACATATCCATGTTGCTTAAATAGGGTCTGTTAAACAGGAACAGATGTTGGTTCCCATGATTTTGGAGGCTGAATTAACATGGGAGGTCCTTAACACAACGTACTGGATCAAAGGTTTTGTTTTACTTGATTTTGTTTTAATAGGAGAATTTGGTAACATTTTGAGAAAGCTTTGCCTTATAACCTTTTGATCAAGCAAACTTGAAACCGAAAATGAGTAGTATAATAGTAATAATAAAAAGAAATCACACAAAATTTAGAAGCCTAAGCACTCATATGCAACTTATATTGTGCCTCCTAGGTGGCAAAATCATAAGGAAAATAGAGTTTAAAAGCATCTGATCATGTTGTTGAGGGCAATTCATTATTCATTTGTCTTCTGATATTTTTGAATTCATCTATTGTTGAATGCTTCCCCTCCCCTATATTTTATTATTATTATTTAATTTTTAGTTATTATTCAAAGATATAAGAGATAACTAAGTCAGGGGAACCACTGACAATGGAAATTTAAAACTGGAGTTTTGAATGCTGCACTCTGAAAAATTTTGAAGTTTCTATAAAATAGAGTTTCAGGGATGGTGGAATTGGAGTCCCTTATATAGTAAAATCTAGGCCCCTCTTGGTGCCCTTAAAATTTCCTCTTTAAGAACCTTTACTAGGTTCACAGAGAGTATTCTTTGTCACAGACTATTAAGACAAAGAAAAAAAGACAAACAAAATGTAAAAAAATGCACTGTAAGTAGTCACAAATGCATCAGACATCTTGAAGCCTAAGGAAATTCAAGAGAAAATGTTACATTCCTCTATTTTCACATCACACAATGCATAAACTAAGTTTGAACTCTTTCTTTCAATAGTTCACTGGGTTAATGGTGCATTTTTTAGTATTTTCAAAATTATTGCCTGCAAAATTATCATCTAACTTGTTTTTGTCTTTATTCATTTCTTTTATATTCTTTTAACATTATAGTAAAAGAGAACCAACAACAGCAACAACAGCACACTTTTTGGCCTGCATGGGAATCAAACCTATGACCCTGGCATTATAAAAACCACACTTTAACAACTAAGCAACTAAACCAGACCTGTCGTTCTGCATGCCAGGGGCTTTGATTCCACCACTCTAAACAGGCAGCTTCTCCTGCTGAAGCTGTTGCTAGGCAACCCAGGTTCCTATTGAGCAGGTGCAAAGACAAACATTGTCACCTAGGACAGGTTAAAATAGGCTACAAAATCACCTTTTTAAAGGGGATAAAAACCTACAAACATGTTCAGTAGCTCCTAAAACAAAGTACAGGGTAGGCATTCCCTCCCCAAAAAAGTCAGTACATTGGGAAAAAACACCAAAAAATCAAACCACACCAAAGTCTGCAAAAAAGTTTAATAAAACCTCCAGTCAAACTGTTGAAGTCAGTCTTCAGATTTCAGATCCTACCAAAGTAAGACGTTTCTTATGCATTTTGCCTCAAAATCAGCAGAAATCTTCAGGAAACCTAGCTATCCCACATAGTCAAGTTTCATAGTATCCATTGTGACTTCTTCCAATGTTGTACCCATGGTCTTTTCAACTTCTGCTTATAATGGTAGAGTACCATTTTTGACATGAATAAATCACCACTCTTAACTTACAGGTCCAATGATGGTCCTATAATAACCAAAAAAAATATAATCTGTTGATACCCTGTTTCCCTGAAAATAAGACCTAATCTGAAAATAAGCCCTAGTATGATTTTTCAGGATGCTCGTAATATAAGCCCTACCCCAAAAATAAGCCCCAGTTAAGTGAAACCCCACCCTCCACCATTATGCAGCAACCAGAAGAAGATTACATTCCTGTATTTGAACAAATGTAGATTGTTGTACATGAAAAAAATAAAACATCCCCTGAAAATAAGCCCTAATGTGTTTTTGGAGCAAAAATTAATATTAGACCCTGTCTTATTTTCAGGGAAACACGGTACATATATAGATAGTGAGTGGTGGTGAGATGGATAAAGAGAGTGAGAAAAAGACCTTCCATGAATGAATGTCCCTTCCATTCCATGGAAGGAAGTGGAATCTAGCAGATGATCCTGGTGAAGCAGCAGGGAGATCTTTTACATCAGTTCTCCTTCCCAGCAGCCCTCCAAGGCACCATACACCTTTTCAGGGTTCCCCAACAATTCAGGTTAGTGCTGTGGTATTTTCTTCTTCATTTCCCACTGTGACCATTCTCATTCAGTTGGATAGCAAATATATTCCCTTGAAATAGCATCTCAAAGAAATTCTTATGGGTGAAGTTCAAGAGTCTTCTAATTACTTTACTTATGAGGCTCTTAGCAAACTGGGACATAAAGAATGTCTAGGGTGCCTTCTCAAAATACCTTGACAAAGAATGTGCAAGGCCTATGACATTCCTCAACCTCAGGCAAGAAAAAGACAAGGGACACTTTTTTTTTTCCATGATACAACCTACCTTTGTACAAAACTAATGTCCTTTTTTCATTACAGATAAAAAACACACAGCAAGCACAAGATGACTGTGTGATAGTTTAAAAAGACACTAATGTCCTATCCATGCTTGTGATCCTCAAAAGACCAAGTCACAAACTAGCAGCCATCCAAGTTTCACATAATTTGCTTTAAAGCAGTGGTTCCCAACCTTGGGTAAACCAGGTGTTCTTGGACTGCAACTCCCATAAATCCTGGCCAGCACAAGAACACCTGGTTTACCCAAGGTTGGGAATATATAGTCTAGTTCTCTGTTCATGTGGAAATCTCAGAAAAATACTTCGCATTCTCATTCTGCAAGGAGTGTGATTTTTTTGGCTGCTGCTCATGGGAAGGTGAGAAAAACAGGGATTTACATCCCTATTATTATTATTATTATTATTATTATTATTATTATTATTATTATTATTATTATTATTATTATTATTATTATTATTATTATTATTATTTATTTCATTTATACCCCGCCTATCTGGTCTTGCGACCACTCTAGGCGGCTTCCAAACAACATAAAACAACAGATAAAATCACAAAATTATTACAAAAACAATTTCCATAACAATTATAAAACAAAAAATAAAGATATATAGAAAAGATAAAAAGATCAGGTATTGACTGGAGGGAAGGCCTGTATAAACATCCATGTTTTTAATTGATTTTTAAAGATACCCAGCGTAGGGGCGGCACGAATCTCCGGAGGAAGATTATTCCAGAGGCGAGGAGCCACCGCCGAGAAGGCCCGATTTCTTGTTCTTTCCCTACGGGCCTCCCTCGGCGTCAAGCTCCTCAGCCTCACCTCCTGACTCGTACGGGTGATCCGGGTAGACCTTGGTGGGAGTAGGCGTTCTGCCAAATATCGAGGTCCTAAACTGTTTAGGGCCTTATAAGTAAGCATTAAAACTTTGAAGTCAATGCGGAACCGAATGGGCAGCCAATGCAATGCGGCCAGAATAGGAGAGATATGCTGGTATTTTCTCACTCCACTAAGGAGTCTGGCCGCCGCATTCTGCACCACCTGAAGTTTCCGCATCCCTAGGGGAGTAATATGTATGTTTTGTGTTTCATTGTATGACCATCTGTGTGACAGCCAGCAGCTGTCTCAGCTTCCCAAGCTTCAACTAAAGCTCAAAGAAATGTATCGTAAGGTAACAACTTCCCCAAGATTTTTTCAGATCATGTGTGGAGAACTAGGAAAGCTGGAGAGTAATAAAGAGATATAAGTAACAGAAAGAAGAAAGACAATCAGGATCACTGTGTGATTACCACTTTGTAATGTTAAGATTATAAGGTTTTTTTACTCAAAAATGTAACAAACAAAAAAAGACATCAAAGGTCCATCGAATGAACCAGGAAAAAATAAAAGCTTCTAAACCTTTTGTGAAATTGAAGGGCAAATTATACAACAGCACTAGCTTCATTTTCCTAGAGATGGATTTTCTTTTTGCATTTTTGGACTACAAATTCCATCATTCTCCATTCTGGGAGTTTCAGACACCTAAATATGGCTCGCTTAGAGAAAAGGTGTAGCTGGGAAGGCTTTGGTGCTTTACTTTTCCTTTCCCTACTTTTCATTTGCCCTGGCTTCTTATTCAGAAAGGAAGCTCCCAGCTAGCAGTGAGGCTGCTTCCTTTCTGAATAGGAAGCTAGAGGAGAACTAGGCTTATGTTAGTCCTCAAAGCCTGCCCAGCTAGACCTTTTCCCCAGGTGCATCACATTTAGATGTGGTGTAGTGACACTCTTGAACTCAGGAGGCCTGGGTTCAAATCCCTACTCAACCATGGAAACTCACTGGGGGTGTGGAATTGGTAAATCCATTCCTTAAATATATCACTTATCTTGAAAGCCCTGTTAAGAGTCAATAAATCAGTTCTAACTTCACAGCACATCACATAAGCAGGTGCAGAACTCCCAGAATAGAGAATTATGGGACTTATAGTCTAAAAAATCCAAAAATCCCCTACCTATACACTGCACTGCCTTGTTTCATACCTATTATAGAACATAAATGGATCGAGCTGCATTAAACAAACGCTGAGTCCATTTCTGAGAAGATTTATTTTTCCTGAAAAACTTCATCAGATTTTTGTTTTTCTTACCCCCTTGGAAACTTATTTGCTGTATCGGTATGTGATTGGACTCTAGATAGTTATTGGAGTCCCTTACAACTCTAACGTTTGTATAAAATAATGTCACTCTGAATAACTATCTGCCAGATTTTTCCACTATTTTTGGTGGCTCCATAACTGCCACAATCACAACTGCTATTTTCAAAATGTCACTAGGCAGAGGGCCTTGTGGAAGAAGGAAAATGGTGGTCAGGCTGCCAACACAACCGCTGTTGCTGCCTTTTGAATTGACAGTGCAAACCCCCCCACCCCCAAAAAAACCTCTCTTTGGAAAAAGAGAGCAAACGTGCAGCTTCTGCCAATTTTCCACCTTTGAAAAATTACTCAAGAGTTTTTCTTTCCTCCAATTTCTCTTCCCAGAGTTAGGGTGGAGACTTTCAAAATGCTATTTGCACAAAGCTATAATCCAAAAAACAGTTATCCAGAGCCTCTAACAAAATCACCTCCTGCACTTCCCGTATATTAGGCATGTACCATGAGTTGAACTCTGCTAGCTAGGACTACCAAGCGGATTCAACCCATTATGTTTAAAACCCTAAATATAAACAAAAAATTACCATATTATTCATTCCAACTGTATTCTGTTTTTCAGTATCAAATTGTTTTCTTACTTTTAAATAAACTTTTAAACATGCCAAAAGAAATACGGCTAGTTATGACTAATATCAGGTTTTTTTCAGTTACGTAAACTAATCTTTGAAATAATTCACTGTTTGTTTTAGCATTTACACTACCATGTATTTCATTGTTTTGACTTGTGTTGGGTGATCATTTGGCATTAGCTTAAATAAAAGTTTGCCAGTAATTTCAGAGTTATGTTGAGGCTTGAAAATGCTTGCAATTTCCATCCGACATGTGAGCCAATTGAATGTAGATGCCAGTGTCTTCATGATTCACCCAGTTTTGAGAACCTCTACATCTACAAAGGATAAAAGAAAAATAGATACTGAGAAAATGACTCATACATTGTTACTGGTACTCAAGCTGTCCTAGGAATACTTTGTGAAGGGTAGGGTACATTTTTTTCAAAAAATGCTGCTCCTGAACATTGAGCTCCATACCATTTGTTCTTCACAATGAGTAGAAAGTTACTAAAATCTCTAATCTCTGACCTGGCTTCTCTTGGTGAGATAAGGAATGTAAACTTTGTCATCTGTTTTTTAAAGAAGGCTGTATAAATGTTTTTGAGGACTGTCTCAGTTGCGGGTCCTTGTGTGTAGAATACTTGATCCAGCAAACCTGATAAATTGAGACAGATAACCAATGAGTTGTAGAAGTTCCAGTGTTGAACTGGAACTGGTGGTGTTGTAGTTATTTGCTGCAAAGTCACCTCCATCCTATGGCAGCCTTGTGAATGAGAGACCTTGAAACTGTTCTACCTGCTTAGCCCCTGTAAACCTAAGGCCATGGTTTCCATGACCTGGTAGAGCAATGAAACCTCTGGATGACCTTGGGATAGTCTCTGACCTGCCCATAGGATTGTGATAAAGATCAAGTAAGGAGGAGGTTTACCAAAACTCTCCAGTCTCAATGCTGTTTTGGAAGAGAAGTAAACCAATGATCAGTGTCTTTTGCTAGTTGTTCCTCACAGTGGGGAAAAGGGAAGAAAGTGTTCAGTGGTTGCTTTTCTCAGCAATCTTTGTTGTTTAGCTCAGTAGGAGGTGTCCTTGTTAAACCACTCATTCAAAATCTGACATTCTTTGGAATTCCTTCTTAGAGTCACTATGAACTGGAAGTGAACTGACCCCTTATTTCAAATTTCAATGTGCTCTTTGCTTATTTTACAGGATTTTAAATGTGCATTTTAAATGTATAACAAAGATCTCCCATAACTGCTGTCATTTTAGGGCTTAATGACTGAATAGATTCCTCAGGAAGGAACAGCATCTTTAGGATAAATACAAAATGTAAAAGGAAGAGAGAGATTAATAAAATAATATTTAAGTAACCTTAAAAAAAAAACTTAAGAAATTTGACTTCATCCCATGCTCATATCAGAAGGTTGTCTGTATATTTAAAGACATGTTCCTGTAGAGAGAAACCAACCACAAACCTCCCAAATTTTATTTTATAATTACAATGTATTCTTGATGCAGTGAACTAGGTCTATGGCAACCACCAGAATCCTCAAAATGCTACAGAGAAGGTTGAGAAGACCTTGCTGGATAAGGTGGGCTGTGGTACAGAGTAAAGAGAGGACTGCCATGTAGAGAAGATACTTCAATTTGGGAAGATCTGCCATTTCTCTCAAATTCTTTAACAGTCTCTCCCAAATCTTTTTAATGAACTGGAAAGCCTGCTTCTACCACCTCAATAGCAAGTGCCTAAAAGTGGGTTAAACCTGGTATATATATCATGCCTTTTCATCAAATGTAAATCTACTATCTCTTCTATTGTCATAATGATCTAGAATATTTAACAAAAGATTTATGTCCCTTCTTCTACTTTGATTGCTTACTGCTTTCATTTCAGAAACTTGGATGGAAAAACACAGTTTGCCTTGACATGAATGGCTAATTTTTAATTGGCATTTATTCACTTTTCTCTTATTTAACAACTCTGGTTTACAGCTTTGTATTCAAAATTTTATTCCTTGCATTCAAAACACTTCACTTTTCCATCATGCTGATAATTCTGAGTTAATCAGATTGTTCTCAACACAGTAGGAACCCTCTGGTTTGCATATCATAGGGATTAATAATAATCACTTCATTTGTTATCCAACGCTAAAATTTTCACCAGTGAAATGATCATACTGTCCTTTTCCCAATTTCCAGGCTCCTTTGATGCTGGCTGACCAAATGCAAGACTCAGAAAGAATTAATGGATGGATTATTTATTTATTTATTTATTTATTTATTTATTTATTTATATTATATTAAAAGAATATTTCAAGTTTTGTTTATAACACATTGTGAGGCACTGATGGAGAAAAAAGGAATTAATGCATAGATGAGTAACTAAACATGCATGTGTTATTGTTTAATTTATTTTCAATTTATTGCAATGCTCTCTACGTGGGGCTTCCCTTGAGACTGACTCAGAGATTACAGCGAGATCAGAACACGATGGCCAGACTCTTGACTGGTGTGAGCAAATTAGATTGCACCACTCCAGTTTTGGCTTACCTTTACTGGTTACCTGTTGTGTACCAGATCAGGTTCAAGGTTTTGATGCTCGCATATAAAGCCCTTCACAGTTTGGGACCATATGACTTGTTGGAGCATCTGTCCCCAATGTTATCTGCCCAACCCACTAGATCCTCCCAGGCAATGCTGCTCTGTGCTGCCACTGCAAGGGAGGCCTGGAAGTATTCTACGAGCTGTTGGGCCTTGTTCTCAGTGACACTGACTTTGTGGAACCAGTAAAAAGTTTGGAGACCCCTGCTATGGGGGGGGGGGGGAGCCTAAATGGATGATGGAAGAAATACTTTAAAATGTCAAGGAAAGGAAAGAAGCAAAAGTAAAAGGTTACAGAAATAAGTTCAGAACCCTGAACACAATTCTTCAGCGACTGTCTTGTAGAGACAAAAAGAACTATTACAATTCAATTTTTTAAAAAGCCTTTGGTTCATGAATGTGGGATATTGTGTTTCTGCATCTATGATTCAAAACACCAGGAAATGAACTGACATTGCTGCACAACATTGTGCCTATGTTGCCAGCAGGAAAAAGGATGCCAAGTTTCAGATAACAAAGGGCAGCCTGAATGTTGACAACACCAAGAGCTGCAGTCAATATGTCTACAGAGTACCCATTTGTGCTCACTGCCATTCACAAAGTGAAACCACACAAGAGAAAACCCCAGAAGCTGACTCCTTTTTTTTTTAATCAGTTAACCACTTCTCACCCAAACACAAAGCAATTATTAGGGCCGTTTTGTTTTTGTTTTTTGTTTTTTTTGATAAATGTCATTTTGAATTGTGGATACAGAAGCACATCATCTCACATGCTTAAACTGGAGGTTTTTTTAATAATTGAATTTTATACCAATATCTCTCCCAGACCCAATGGAATTTGCAAAAGTGTTGACTTACCATTTAGCACTTGATTCAGTGAGTCTACACTCGAGCTGAGACTAGTGATAGTATACTAGCCTGACAGATTTTTGTCCTAGCACCCTTATCTATGTCTCCTTAATTCAACCAAAAGAGGCATGGCTTGAGTCCCATAGTATGTTTCTTAACAATTTAAAGAACCATAACTTGACTTCTTCCTCTGCCCCCACTTCTCCTTTCCTGTTGTCAGTCTGGATGCCTTAAACAGATGCTTGATATACGTGACAGCTGAACAACCATTTCTCCTGCTACACTGGGGAGCCAGATGTCTGTCATGTGGATCTCAGCAGACAAGGAATTTTGCCTCTGCAGTTTCTATCACAGTCCCCAGATGGACAGGCCAGTGTAGATGCCTTTCCTTGCTTGACAGCTTAGCTAGATGATTTTATCATCAGATCACATCCTGTCTCACCACTTGGCGCCAGATGTCATTCTTTGGAGAAGAAAGCGAAAGTTTGGGAGGAAAGGACTTTTCTTTTCTTTCCTTTCTTTTCATCATAGTATATTCTTTGTGTTTTCACTTAACACCGATTCACCTTTTGGTATTAAAAAAAAAATCCACACACTGATAAGGCTATCCCTAGGCACAGCAGGTTGCAGATTTTTTTTTGTATAAGGTCTACCACAGATAGCCTCTGCGGTTGCACCGCTCCTTCAGTAATCTGTCAAAAGCTGCCATCAATGGGTAAAGAAGAGCTGTTCCTTTCTATATCTCATTTTGGATTGATGTATGTGCCACTTTTTCTATCCTTCAGCTCAGGATAACATTTGCCCTTTCATGTTCTCAGTTTAAGCCACTGGGAATTGAGAGTATTTCAAAGGATAATTATACCAATCTGCATATAAAAGGATGGATGTCCTACAGAGGGTTTCAGTCGGAAAAAGCAAACTCTTCCCAAAGATGAAAATGAGAAATGAGAAGTAAATCCCAAAACCAAAGATTCAATAAAAGTTAATGCATTTTTCATCTGATAGGGTGAATGTGGGTTTGTAAAGTGACTGGAAGATTTACTAAGCCACTGCCTTGAGTAATTTATTTTCCCCTGACATAAAATGGGAGCTGTTAGTGGGACCTCTTCAGGGTTGGAATCTCAGCCCCCCCCCCCTCCGGGCATTTGGGAAAGTGTTAGTTCATTGACCTGCAAGGGCGTGCTGGAAGGCTTATTTGTTTGCATTACATGAGAAGGAAAATGGAAGACTCCGTTAGAAGTCCTAACTGGATTCTTTTGCCAACTGATGGGTTTTGTGAAGAAAAAGGGGAAAAGAGTGAAGGGCAGCAGCTGTGTTTATTTAAGGATACCACATCAAGGGATAGATACCCTTCTGAATTAAGACCCATTTCTCATTTTGACAAAAGAATACATTTTAATGTCTATTGTAATTGCTTTGATGTATTTTCATACAACCAGAAATATTGGTATATCTCCAAAGTTGCTGACATTCCAATTTCTCTCACAGGGAAGCAGATTAACAGTTGTATCCCCCCTTCCCCCCCCCCCCAATATATATTTCCATATTGGATTGATGCACACTCATCAGTTTTCTTTCAGGAAAACATGGAGTGTAATGCCTCACAGACTTAGTGCTCCAAAGGACTCCATCTTGCAGTTACACAACCTGGACTTCACCCTTTGGAAAGCAATGGGCCTTCCAAGTGTGCAAAGGGCAGGATAGTATTGCCTTGGGCAAATGACAGAAGAAGATAACCATGAACCTAATGGATTGTTGCATGCCAGTAAAAATAAGGGAGACTCTTGATCAGCGGGAATTGTGGTGGGAAAGAAATCTATTGGGTTTGTTTTGCCTTGCAAAAATAAGCATTTTGTACTTTCAAAGACTGACAATACACAATGTCTCAGAAGTCCAAGCTAATATTCTCTTCAGGAGCTTTGTTAGTGCAATGGGAATAACATCCCTAGCAGCTGCTTGTTGTTGATAAAGAGTTCCTTTTTGGGGTGTATGTGACTTGAGCATAATGAGATGGAGTCACTGAACAGGGAACTCCTTAATTAGCAGCAATCTACCACTGCCAGTGATGCCACTCCCACTACGCTAACAAAGCTCTGAAAGAGGATACAGGCCCATATATTTCTAAGGTCAGACTGGAGACAGTAAAAGGAGGAGAAGGAGAATCTGGGAGGAGATTTTGCAGTTGATGTAAGCTTTGTACAGCTCTGTGAAGGGGCATTTGATAGGAAGGAAGGAAATACCAACAATGTAATGTTGTTTGTTGGAAAAGATGGGAAATTTTACTTTTTATAACCTCCCAGAATTGTACAGCTCCTCGACTGACCATCCTGGCTGCAGTGTTCCAAGAGTTATCACTGCAACAAGCAGCTTTCCCAATCTCTACTATTGCCTCTAATTGCAAAGTGATTTTGTTATGATCAAAACCTGGGCCTGTTTCTGACACTAAACATAATTTGTCGCATTGGGCATCCAATATTAATTAAACCTTTGGGGTGGATTATCATCTGAAGCTATTAACCTTTAAACAAACTCTAACACGCTGTGTTGAGCAAAACTGAAACCAAGGAAAAATAATCCACTTGGTAGGACATTTTAGGGGAGTTTCATTACTCATTAGAATTGTTTAGTCTGAGTATCCAAAAGGACAGGCTGGGCATCTGCAATGTGTTTATATTTTACAAGCCTTGTATATCCTAGCAAATGTCTAGCAAAAGGCTGTTAGCACCAAACTGAAGCAGCCCATAGAGATCCCGGTCTCCAACATGAAAATGTGCTTGTCTATGCCAGCTCTTAATTACTAGCTCATTAACACTCAGGTGTCAATTGCTGGTGGCAAAGGCAATACCCAAATGGCATGGTTGCTGTCATGCACAATGTAATTAAATTGACCTCAGCAAAAGGAACCCAGCAGTTTCCTGATATGATTTGGACACTGGTTTCAGGCACTATTCACAATAGTGTGATTTGGTGAATCACAAAGTGTAATGAGGGAATAACTCTGGAGAGTAGAGAATGGTACTTGCATATGTATTAATGACTTTAAGTACAATTAAAGGAATATAATCACTGCTCTGTTTTGTTCCAAGCTAATAAGTCTAGTAGCTAGTTGATTTTGTGGTGTTGATTTAAAACTCTAGATGCTGTAGGGGAATAGTGTTTTGAAATAATGTTAAACCCTTAGTACTAACATTAAGTGTTTTAATGCTAATTGGAAAAGTCTCACAGTAGTTCCACTATGGACCTGGCTTCAAGCGGAGTTTCATAAAGGAAATTTATTCATCCATCCATTCATTTCTTCTTTGCCCATCAATAGAGGGTTATCATTTTCCCAACCAGGCTTTTTCCTGCATTCCCTGCATTCTTTCTTGTATCCTGAAGAAGTACACAAAAAAGCCTATGGCAAATAAAAACTTGTTAGTTCTTTTAAGTGCCGCCTAATTCTTTATTGGAAAGATTACTACATCTTATAAAGCTGGCATTTTTGTCATTAGCAGCCAGCATACTGATAGTCTTTCCTAGGTTATTGGGAGAATTTGTTGAATAAAAGGTCCAAAGAATGCTCAATATTTTCTCCCTGATGAGAGCTTCAGGCAAGAGGTTTTGAGGGGGTCGGTTCTTTGGAATCGGCAGATTCAGCAGCCAGATACCTTTTTTTCCTGCAACATATGAAGCCGTTTCAGATTTATTACTTCCAGCTATATGTTTCTGCTTATTGTAGGAAACACTCTGAACAAGGACATTAACTCTTGCTGTTTTGTCCACAGCACAGTCAGAAAACCCCTTGGCCTTACACTCTGAAGCAAAGAATTATTTCATTTTTTCTCCTGGAATATGTATGCCATCTTGGCGGACTAAACCTGAAACACATGGTTTTCTTGGCTTAAGAATTGGAAGAGAGTTAGCTGAAGGTGAAGAACCTGTTCCAGTTGAAAGTAACGATTCATTTCCATCTTTTTTATAGGTGTTCACACGTGATTCACTATTGTCTGATTCTTTCTTGTCTTTACTGCTCCAGACTAAGCACAGATACTGCCTTGGATTTATTTTTATTTTATTTTGGGCAGATTGAGAATTCACCTGGATTGCTTACCAATGAGAAACATGGGAAAGGAACCCTTCAGTTCATTTTGCTGGGAGAAACAGAGAAGCAAACATTGTTCGCAGCAACCCTATTTATGACACATAGTATCCAAACTTACCCAGGTGATTTTGAACTATGAGACAGAAAATTCCTCATCTTGGATAGTTAAAAAAAAAGATAATTAAGTGTTTGGTTCCCTTTTGGGGGCCCCAAATACCTGTTACCCAAGACAGCTGCCTCACTCTGATGAATGGAAAGGCCCCTCTTCCACACACTGAACTGGATAATCATGTGATGTGCCATTGCTCATCCACAACTGACTATGTGAAATAATCACTGAGGACAAACAAAGATGCACTGCTCTCCTTGGAGGCTGGGGAGCAAGAAAGGGTCTCCAGGTGACTAAAACAACTAGGCAAGATTCACTTTTTCTCTACTCTTCCCCCAAAATAAAATCAAGAGGAAGAGGAGGAAAAACTTGAACGACTGTACACACAGAGGACTAAATCCAATTGTTAATCTCAAATAGAGTAGCATCACCTTGCCGACAAAGGTCCGCATAGTCAAAGCTATGGTTTTTCCAGTAGTGATGTATGGAAGTGAGAGCTGGACCATAAAGAAGGATGACCGCCGAAGAATTGATGCTTTTGAATTGTGGTGCTGGAGGAGACTCTTGAGAGTCCCCTGGACTGCAGGGAGATCACCTATCCATTCTGAAGGAAATAAACCCTGAGTGCTCACTGGAAGAACAGATCCTGAAGCTGAGGCTCCAATACTTTGGCCATCTCATGAGAAGAGAAGACTCCCTGGAAAAGACCCTGATGTTGGGGAAGTGTGAAGGCAAGAGGAGAAGGGGACGACAGAGGACGAGATGGTTGGACAGTGTCATCGAAGCTACCAACATGAATTTGACCCAACTCCGGGAGGCAGTGGAAGACAGGAGGGTCTGGCGTGCTCTGGTCCATGGGGTCACGAAGAGTCGGACACGACCTAATGACTAAACAACAAAAATTAAAGCAAATGAACTTAGGTAAGTATTGACTGATAAAAAATCTGAAAAAGAAGAAAACATATAGAACTTTATCCGAATACTATGCCAGAAGAGGGGGCAAGATGGTGACCTGGCAGTCAACATGATTGCTTATTTTACCATTTGTACTGATAGGAAATAAGCAAAGCCACAACAAAACAACCTGTTGGAACTGATAATGGTAAGCCTCATTCCTATAAATTTTTTTGGGAATTTTCTCCTTCCACCGAAGAAATTCAGGGAAATCTCTTCAAACCTCACCATCAAAAATTGTAGTGGAATTTTTACAGAGCTCTGGCTCAGGAATATGGACCACAACCAAGGAGTCTGTCCAATAATTTTTTTCTCTCTGCACTACACATACACATTTTAAGGTGCAGTAAAGAAGCTGAAAAAGGGGTTAGTGGAATTACCTGCTGCACCTTAGGAGCCTTACAGTGGGAGTTGGAAATCTTTGTTGCTCCATTGCAGCTCATCCAGACATCTACCAGTCAATCCCTGTGTACTTTTGACCTCCCCTGGATACAGGACACAAAGTTAAACATGGATGCATCCCTTGCATTTGAATAAGATTTGTAAATTTATCTGTGCACATGATGGTAACTTTGAATTCTTTAGGTACTAGGTAGTAATTTCAAATCTGACCACACATTTTCTTATTTCTCTTGTGCTAAAATAGAACTTCTTGCTACCAGTTAAGGAAGCCATGGTGAATAGGAGGAGAAAATATTGTTCATTATGCATTTCAAAAATGTACAGGCCACCCTCACAAAGAGTTACTGAGATGGTAACAAAGGTAAAGCATTTTTTACCCTCATGAATGAGGTAAACAGATTTTCTGACAAGTTTATGGAAGGCAAAAAGTCATTTCCCGAGGCATTATGAAAATCTAATGTATAGATGAAAGCATTTTGTTGATTATGTATTTATTAAAGATTGAAAATTCTGGGAGAAATGATCTAAAAGAGAGAAAGCAGTGAACAAAAAGAAAGGTGCTCCCTTCAAGAATGACAAGCAGTCAGGGAGGGATGGTTTCTATTGATGTGCTAACAGCTCCTGCAAGTGGGAATGAGCAAAAGTGAAAGGCACCCAGCCTAGAAACAAGAGGAAATCAACACCTTTTGGTTTCTCCCTGGAGAAAAGACTGCTAAGGTGAAACTGAATAAACAGTGTTAAGTGAGAGGAGTAGAGACAAGAAAAGGGGGGACATTTTTTCGAGTAACATAATGTAAGACAGGAGAGACAGGCAGGCAAGGCAGACAGATATGGCCAGACAGATTTTCAGATATATTTCCCAGAATGGCTCATAATAATCTCAAAACACAATAATTCTGCTAAAAGATTATGTGTAAAAAGATACCAATAACATAAAACAAATGGACATATTTTCACAGTATTCTTTGAATGGGTGTAATAAAGGAAATTATTCAGCTACAATGTCTTCTAGAGACATTGCTGACTTTTTCAGATATATTTAAAATGATATAAAGAGGACAGCGGAACTGTGATCGATTTATTAATAACAGCAAGAACTGAGATGGGCACCTAAATGGAAAATTAGTGATATGGAACCTACATTGCTTGAGGAGACTGTGGAATACATTGATGCTGGTAAAAAAAAATGTATTTACTGTGCAGTCCTATGTGTGTGTACTGAAAGGTAGGATTTGGTACATTTTTCCTTGCAGGTGTATTTAGGATTTCAACCTAAGTCCTGGAGAACTTTCTTCCCTTTCTCTCCTTGCTGCAGCCCTCAGGGGGGTTGGGTACATTCAACTCCAGGGGTTTCACAGTCCCCTGGTACATGGGTGGGTTACAGTGGGAAAGACAGCTCTCATATGCTTCTTCTAGGTTCTACTGCTCCATTAGAAGAAGTCTAGAACTGGATCCTGCCCTAATATTGCAGCCTAAACATAAATAGGTTTGTGTTATGAGGCTGGAATCTGATGTACACTTTTTAAGGAATATGTCCTGTGAAGAGATTAAGGACTTGGGGAAACATGAAAAATGAAATTCATATTTGAGACTCTTTTGTGTGCCTGTGAGGGCATGGGAGTGTGAACTTTTAATCCTCTGGAGATAACTTGTTAGCACTTCTTCTCTATCTTACATTCCTATCCAGGGTCACTTCAAAGAAGGTCTGAGAAGACTTCAAAGAGGAAGTCTTTGAGGAGCACCTCAAAGCAGTCACCAATTGCTTGTATCTGTGAATTAAAAAAATTGGTGTGCGTCCTTGCCCAAGGGTATGCAGATTTTGAAGCAGGGAAAGAGGCATGTAAGCATGATCAAAGCAGATTATGAGTAATTAGGTGATGGGCAGCCCAGGTGTTAATGGGCCATTCAATTGTAAAAAGGAAATTTAGGAAGGTGGTTTCTTTGTCTCACCCTTGGTCCTGCAGGAGACAGTGCTCCCCTCCCCATTCAGGGACTTTCTCTGACTAGCAATAAGAATTCTGAGATCCTTTAAAGTGGTGCTGGGGAACAAAGGGAGTGTCTACGCAGATTCAGGATAACCTAGTGTTTATTATTTTCTGGTATGTCTCTCATTTGTATGCTGTAATTTTGTAACCACAATTTGCATTTGTACCTAGAACTGCTTTCCTATTTTTTGAATTTCCTCCTTACTCTTTTTTTTCTTTCTATTTTGTAATAAATTTTACAAACCCAGTGTCTGTAAGGTTACTGAGAGGGGAGGGATAGTATTGAAATCCAGAGCCTTAGCCTTGTTCAAGGTACTGAGATTGTTAATATTGATTTTCATGGGAGATCATGACAGCCTATCAGAATCTTTATGTATTGAACTCTTGGAGTACACATTGCTTTGCAGGCTGAAGATGTGTTGAGGAATGAAGGAATCTCAGCCATGACTCACAGCCTTCCCCCTGCCTCACTCTCTGGGCATTCCCATTCAGAGAAAGTTGGAGATAGCATGGCAGAGTGGGGAGTCTGGCCGGCAGGAGTGGGACTTAATTCTAAATAGGCATGCATAAGATGTAGGACACCTTATATCTTAAGACGGGAGATAAATTAGAAACATTTTTATATATAAATGGATCTTTTTTTAAAAAAATGAAAAAGAACAGAACATTGATAATACAATCATTATATGTGTCCACTTGAAAACAAGCCTCAGTTAATGGGCTGGTAGCTGTGGGGAGAGATGGGGAAGTGCCAACCAGACTACTTCCATGATTGGCAAGACAACGAAGCTGATGGACATGCATGCTGAGCAGAACTTGGTGAGTGTACCAGGCTGGTTCTGGGGGGGAAGGAATGGACCACAGTGACATCTGTGGTGCCATACTTGGTATTTGTATCCCCTGAATATGAATACGAAGTGCCTGTGCCTAGTGGTGATCCCTATACACCAATTAATAGGATCAGATCAAGCATTTATACAATTTTTTTATATTGCAATCAATAGCCACCATAGTAATGTAATCTTGTGTTACTTGTGCAAACACCACTGTTGCACAAACATTGCAGTTCCATGAGTAGAGGGCTGGGTGGGTTTTCTTTATGGAGATTACTGCTTGCAAAACAGCAGTGTTCGTGCACACAGTGCTATCCTGTGGAACTCACTGATGGAACTTTCGCCTCAGCAACTCAATGACACACCGGTCTATGTATTCCCTGGTAGTGTACACCAATATCTACAATGGCAAAACCTTTGGTGACCATATATGGGCTAGCAGTTGTGCTGTATCGGAAATACTAATTGGATCCTCAGGGAAGCTGAAACCAGCCACAACAGTTCATAACTGCACTAAATAGGATGCCGGCAATATTATAATTTGGTTAAATAAAGAGAGAGATTATCCTGTGCAAGGCAACTTCTGGAAAAGCATCCTGTGTCAATACAGTGAATCTCTTCAGATTAAAAACTAAATTGGGTATTTTAAGAAAGGAATTGGTTCCTTCCACTAAATGCTGGGCAGATAAGACTGCTATGTGCCATATGACTGACTGGCATGTGCAGTGATGTCTCTGTGCCAGCTGGATGTATTATAGCTTATTATTTTTGTTTTAGAAAGATCTTTGTTATTTGCAGACACATGCATACCTTTAAACTAGATTCCTATGATTTTGAACTTGGACAGCTAGTGAGGCTGGATCCTGTGTCCTCTTCCTTAGCTAAACAACTAAAGGTGCAATCCGAACAAGCAGAGCCAGCTGAGCTGACACTAGGCCTGCTGAAGCTGTGCTGAATCCAAATCTTTCTCAGCCTAGGAATGCTGCAAATTATGTAGGACTGCCCTAGTCCTAGCCTAACTCTGATAGCACCCTGTTCCCCACCCTGTTTTTTGTTTGTTGCTTTTTGGCTTTCCTACTGGCTGATTTTAGTGACCACAGCAGTTCTGTCAGCAGATTGCAACTGGCAGATTTCTGACTTCAGCCAGCACAAGGAGGCAGAACGGCAAATGGATTGGCACAAGAGTCTTCCGCCCATTCCAAATGTTCTATAGCTAGTGCATCTTTCAATTATTAGCCCTATTTGGGCATTCTGTATATGTCTGTACTCTATGCATGATGAAGGGAGCAAGCTAGCCCTACTAACCCACCATTGTTTTAACCAGTGAAAACAAGATTCCAAAGCGTGATGGGGGGAGACTATTTTATCTGTTAAGGCTGTACGCATTAGCTAGAAAAAACAAAACAACGCAACACAAAGAACAAAGTACGAAATAACAGGGCAGTGACTCACATGGAGAACCTACACATACAGATAAAACAGCTTCCTTGTTTTCAGAGTTTTGATTTCACATGTTGAAAGAGATGATCGAAGGAGTGGGGCTAGCACACTTCCCCGTGTGTGTGGAGGGCCCACCCGAGTAGATCTATATTAATATTCCAGGGTTGAAAAGACCATTTGTCAGAGAATGATCAAAAGACTCTACTGCTTTAGCCACAGATGGGAATGTGTTCTATAGATGCCAATGCCAAATATTTTAAACACGTAGTCAGCTTTTATTAGCTTATCGGTCTAGCCCAGGATATCCTATGTATTTCTCCTTTCCCTTTTGTTAAAAAATCAAATTTTAATAGTGATTTTTTAAAATTCCCAGTGAGTTCCATTGGGATGACTTCCTGGTATGGGACATAATATTGCAGCCTCATTGAAGAATCTCTGATTTTAACTTTGGACAACTTAGCATATTCATGTCTATTGATTTTTGTTATTTTTTTAAAAAAAGTTTTTAAATGAATAACAAATGACAGGATAAAGCTGGAACATCTTCTGCAAAATAGATGGAATATAGTTATTATTTCCCACTGAATAACAATTTCCAATAAGTGGGTGATCAAACAACTTTGTTTTGGGTTCTTCCCCACAAAGGAATTTTGTTTCCTAGATTGCATTAAAATGTTTGTCAAGACTGAACTGCTTTATTCCAAACATTTCCAGTTTTACTTACATTTTACTGACCTCTTCCATATCCAATTATCTTCTAGTGATGACCTGACTCATTTCTCTCACTGTTTTACTCAGTTGCATCAAGCTCAACAAACACACTGCTTATGCTACCAACTTGTTTTTACCATAATATGTATGCTGACAATCAAGTGCTTGTTTATGTAACAATATAATTTAAAGTATCCTGGGAAACCAATAAATGGTCTTACTCATTTGTTATTATACAATTTAGTACCATACAAATATCTGACATCTGCTATGAGAGGATGCCAATCGCTAAATTGGCATACGAAGAGTACACAAATATTATATTTAATGTATAGTTCAGCCAGGACAGCCTATCTATCATTTTGGTTCTTTGTTCATGAAAATTACTTTCTTGGTACCACAAGGTTTAGTTAACAACGGAGGCATAGTCAGAAATAGCCATCCACTGAACTAAAATCCCAGCTATTTTGAATTCATGAACCAAGCTAGTCATTACACAGTGAGTACAGGTGGAAGGTGGGTAGGTGGATTTGCCACAACCATGATAAATAGTATGTGAATATGACCCTTATTAAGCCAGTTCTTCATGCAGACACAATCCCCTTGTAGGGTGGATGGATAAAGGACTAGTGCATAATCATCGAAGATGAATCCTCAGCTTCCAACTCTTAGTTGAAGCTTCTGCCTTCATTCAGGTTCACGCAGACAATCCAAATATCTTTCTTGTGAAAGTCTGGAACTGATCAATCAGTTGGATAAATTATGTGGATCTGATCTACTGTCTGAGTCCATATTGACAATATCATCATGGAATTGTAAGGAAGGGAAAAGTAGAAAAATGACAAAATTTAAAGAGATTATTGAAAAAAGACTGAAATCAGAGGAAAAGACAGAAAGAAAGGGAACTGTAAGTAAAATATATAAATTATTAATTCAAGCCGAACAGGATACACAAGGATTAAAAACACAGTGGCAATATGATTTGGATAATGAATAGGTGAAGAATGGGATAAAATATGGGATAAAAGAATTATGAAGAACATGTCTGTAAGGATAATAGAAAATTGTTATAAGGTAATATGGAGGTGGTATTTAACGCCGGTAAAACTGAATATAATAAATAAAAATGCATCATCACTATGCTGGAGGTGTAAAAAAGAGAAGGGGACGTATATACATATGTGGTGGTCATGTGAATTAAGAAAGCAAGAATGGAAGCAAATTTTTAAAGAAATAAGGGAAATAAGTGGATTAAATATTCAAATGTCCCCGTCAATGGCTTTATTGAATTTGGTTAAGAAGGATCAATTATTGAAAGAAAATAAGGACTTAATAGTAATAATAATTACGGCAGCAAGGTTAATTTTTGCAAGAAACTGGAAAAATGATAACCAACTCAATTTAGAGGAATGGTATAGAGAATTATGGGATATGGTAATTAATGATAAACTGACATGTGATATGAAAATAAGAAGAGGCCTATCAAAAAATAATGACTTTAAGAAAATATGGAGTGTATTCTTGGAATATGTATTTCGGAGAGGGAAGGGGTATACACCGAGGGAAGAAACAATGAAGTTTTGGAGAGAAAATGGATTGAATGTAATTTAAAGCATCATTAATGCTAGCCCTGAGGGTGATGGGGGCACTGATGTAATATGTAATTGTATTGTATAGTGGTGGTAGGTTTATGTTGTGTAGGTTGTTAAAAATTTTAAAATAAAAAATAAAATAAAAAAAATGTTTAAACTGGCCAGTCCCCCCCCCCCCCCAAAAGGACAATATCATCATGTTGATGTCTACTATCCATCAACCATTAACAGAACAAAACTGGCCTCAAGGCTTTTTATGAACTTATTCCATACTCTTACTGTTCCCAGCTTAAAAAAAACATACATTAACTGAGTCTGAGGAAATAAGAAGCTCTTCCTGTATTTTCAATAATCAGGCACACATGTGTCTTCTATTTTAGGCCGCAATTACAAAGCCAAATTCTATGGGCTTTGCTGTGGGTGTAAAACAGATATATTTTTAATTTGATCACATGATGCAAAAGCCAATTTGAATCAATCCAGTCTTTTTTTGCTCCAGACATGGAATTTTTTCCAGTGTTGCTGGAATGATTCACATGGACTTCAACTGGGAATGATTAGAATGGACTTTTCCTCATGTGATTAGTTGTTTAGTTCTCCAAAAGCAGAAGTCAAAATAAGAGACAATGTCTGAGGATGTAGAAAGATGTGAATAATCTTTACTCTGATTTAAAAATGCTCAACAGTCTGAGCTAATTAAGTTTTCTTTCTAAAATCTTGATGTGTATCACAAATGTTATCAATTCATATTGGCTGGTTAGCACTATTAGAAGCTTATAGATCATGCAGTGGAAGCTGAATACGTATTCATTGATAGAATATTGTCTGTGTGGATATGAAAATGAGTTTTACAGTTGTCCTGAGCTTGTTGTTTACAAACTAATTTGTTGTTGTTGTTTTGTATATAAAAAATTATCCCAAAGAAGGCTTGTGTGCAGAAACACATTGAGCATTTCAAATCATAATAAAGAGTATTCACATTTTGAGACCTGGTCTCTCATTTTGACTTCTGCTGTCACTGAATACGCCAGTCCCTTTTGTTCTCCAAAAAGACAGGGTCATGACTACAGGTGGTACTCTGGTGATGTACTAAGCTGGGTGTGATGGTTTGGACAGTGGGAACACTCACTGCCATGATCATATGAAACAAAAACAACTCTGACGAACTACAGCATGCTACTCTGTTTCCATGGTATATGTGTCTCTGTTTGTGCATTATGGTGAACTTTGGAAAACTGCCCCTTTTTCCTAGTGCTGTACTACACATTAAACAGTCCACCAGCTTTACAATGAATGATAAAAGGAGAGCCAGGGATTGGCAGAGGGTGGAATCCAAGTGAAAGGAGCTGTGGGCTGTGGTATGGATCAAATTGTATTGGACAGATGGGCCAATGTGGACTGAAGCAAACCATAGTCTCCATGTGATCATCTAATCTGAGCAGAAGTGTAAAATAGGCTGCAAATCAAGCCATGGCAAAACTGAATCACTCTGATATGACTTTTCATTGTAGTTGCAGCCTTAGCCCCAGCAAAGGTGAAAGAATTTAAGTAAAATATGATATTAGGAATTGTTTGCAAATTCTTCAAGTATGACACTCATGGTATGTTAAATATACTCTAAGTGATATAAGCAAAGCAAAATAAATAGATAAACACATAAATAGTAAACTAGTTAGCTACCCCTCTTCCTCAAATAACTTCCTATGGCAGTTGCAGCTGGTTCGTGCTGTGATTCGTGGGGCAGAATGGATGGCAACCTTAAGTAGGCAATTCCATGGATGGCAGCTTACTGCTACCTCCTTCCCCTGTTCTCCTCCCCTATACTTACACAGAGTGTGAGGTTAAGAGTTGAGAGGAAAAACATAAGCAGAAGCCTCATGGCGCAGTGGTTAAATTCCTATACTGCAGCCAAAACTCTGCTCACAACCCAGGTTCAATCCCAGGTAGCCAGCTCAAGGTTCACTCAGCCTTCCAGGGTTGGTAAACTCAGTACTGACCTTGCTGGGTGGAAGGCAGTGTATAGCCTCCATAATTAAGTGGCAAGCCACCCAGAGAGTGCTTTAAGCACTATGGAATGGTATGTAAGCAGCACACTTTGCTTTTTTTGACACTCTTCTTTGGTAAAGGAGACAGGAAAGAGGGAGCTGGCAGAGAGTAACCTGAGCCATACCATTTGCCCTAATGGACCATTTGCCCATGCATAATCTAGGGTGACTATCTAGGAAAGAGCATTTTACTCTGTCCCTTGACATGCCAAGGGATGCTTGCCATGAACAGCCACCCTGAGAGCAAAGTGATCTTTACAATACTTAAAACCGTGCAATCAGTCTTGGGGAAACAGGGGCTAAAAATGACATAATCACAATAACATTTGGCTACATACTCATTTAGAAAGTTACCATAACCTACTTTAGGAAAACCAACCAATTGTAGAAAGTCGAGTCAGAAAATGCCAGTCAACACAGATTTCATAGCTTTTCTGTTGCTCTACAGTGCATTGCACAGCCCCCAGTTTTTATATAACTTGATGAGCAGGAAGGTACTTCACAATGAAACATTACCATTAGCACAGAAATAATGAAATACTACCATTAATGCAGGAAGCAATGCTTCCAAAATAAAACACTGGTTGTGGAGGAAAGCTTTATTTAGAAATCCTGTTTTATATGCTCTGAAAACTTGTACAGATGTTTGTTGGAACTAATGCATATTTTGAAGATTCCTCCTCCCATAAAAACACACCTGGAATCCTAACAGTTTTACTGCTGTTTTCTGCTTGAAGTACCGGCAAGTCATACCTTTAATATAATTGGGTAATATAATAAATTGGTGTGTGTGTGTGTGTTTGTGTGTGTGGTTTTTTTGCAGTAACCAGTAGTCAACAATCGATCTCATATCCATGTACTTATTGTGAAAAGGAAGAAAAACATTAAGATTCTTTTTCTCTGTTGCAGAGCAGGTGCTTATAGACACATAATCAGTTGGTTCCGCAATAGACCAATAGTAAAGCAGGAGAAGCAGTTAAAAACAAACAACTAATCTTGTTAAGAAAGTTACATTTCAGATAGAAAAACCCAAACTCTAATCGTAACTAGACAGACCTGTGCCTAGGGGGCACATGGAAGAGGGGCAACTACATGTCTGCCCTTTAAAGGAACAGGGCAAGAAAAGGTGAGGATAATAGGCAGACCCTAAGAGTCTAACAATAGATGCAGAAGGAAGTAGAGGTTAGAGAATTAAAGGGGTCAGACAGGCCTCCCTGGCATCTACTCCCAAATGGGGCTGGATATGTGACAACAGGTGATGGTTGGAGAATGCCAGCTCAAAATATTTCTGCTGCCAGTTAATTTTAGGGTTGCTTCAAATCTTACAACCTTCCACCACATTACTTTTGGATCGCTAAAAAAATAAAAATAAACAGAACAGGTAGTACTGCACACATACTTCTCTGTACTGGACCATGTATTATACATCTGCAGTAAAATACTAGACAAGGATTTTTAGATACTCTTTGCTTGTTTCTTTATGACACAAAAGTGAAATCTTTAACACCAGATAACCTACATAGAATTAGGATGCTTTTTTGTACATGAAATTTTTTAAACTTGAATACATCTAAGTATCTAACAATGAATGTGTTTGTAATGTTTTAAAGCGGACAATGCTTTAAAAAGATTAATCTGAATTCTGTAGCTAATTAAATCTGCAATCTCATTTTAAAAAAACAGTGGCTTTTGCATGTGCAATAGAACTTTTTTAAAAAAACTCTAGCCCTGTCTAAAACTACTTATGGACATCAAGGTAGGGATGCAAATAAATTTTCCCCAAGTCTCATTTATAGTTGAGACAGGCCATCATGATATGGTGAGAGTACCTACCAAGATTTTCCAAACACTGCAAGAAGTTTAGCATTTGGTGTGAAAGTAGGAAAATAAGCACTTCCCCCCGCCCCCACTGGTTAGTATGATTGGCACAAATTGTCTCTAGTATTTTTCCCCTTTCTGAATCTAAGCACACAAACACAGCAGATATAAAAGAGCAGGCTTATTGCTCAGAAGGATATGAACAACCCACCCAATGCTTGTCCTTAAAAAAAAAATGCAGCAACAAGGCAAAGAATCACTCTCACAGTCTTATCGAAGTACTGAATAAGAGATAGAAAAACCTCCCAAGGACTACATAATTCAGAAAGGAAAGAATTCTTATTCAAAGCAAACAAGAAAATGATCCAGATCCTTCCTACTTCTCCTGAAGTCCATAATACCTGGAATAACCATGATGCTGAGGGCCACATCACTTATTTCGTTATATAATAATGGGCCTGCAAGAGAAATCATGTTGTAAAATCACCATTGCTATTCTGTGTTTTTATGTGTGGAGCATGCCTATTAATCTTATGAGTATAAA
The DNA here is from genome assembly GCA_037013535.1 of Intellagama lesueurii. NCBI lineage: Eukaryota > Metazoa > Chordata > Lepidosauria > Squamata > Agamidae > Intellagama > Intellagama lesueurii. Next base: position 162,849,307 of record JBAJHW010000005.1, read on the forward strand.
ATCATTTAGATAGCTAATGGTGCTGAGACAAGTTCATTAAAATTATGTGAAATTCATTGATATTGTTCACTGGGTGTTAGAACATTTAGGATTAAATCCTGTTGAAACTGAATTTATGAGAACTTTGCTGCATCTAACAGGAGACCTTACTAGTTGTTTTGCAAAGTACTTGGTTTGTTTTTTAAATCTCACTAACCTGAAGTTGAGGGGGGGGGAAACCCTTCTAGATAAAGAATTTCAGCATATATATTACCCTGTTTCCTGTAAGAGTGATCTAGCATGGCAGAAATGATTATTTTACTTGTTTACATCAAATCTTTGGTGTTTTGTTCTGATTTTTTTCCCTAACACTTGTTGCCATCAAAGATGCCATACCCTTCTCTCCCTTAGAATAACTTTGTAGTTAATGTATTGTGTTTTTAAGAAAACTGTGACAGAACTTTCCTTTTTCTGTCCACTCACAGTCTTGTGAACTAAGCAAAATCATATTCTAAAACACTTTTAGTTCAAACATGCTGTCAAACTTTGCTCGTCAGTAACACAGAAAGATATCTACAAAGAAACAGATGGCCAGAAATGCATTTGGTCTGTGTATAGGGAACACAGTAGTTATGTGCATATATATTTATAGTAAGACTTATTGGGAAATTAGTGAGTGGGGGAAAAGACGGAAGACATTCAAGATTATAAACACAAGCCACTGGGAAGTAGAACTGCTCTTGACTACAGAGCACTAAAATGTTGCTGGAGTGGAGAGCAGTGGTCATTTATTGCAGTGCAATTAACACAAAGAAGCTGCAACCCAATACAGGGTACTTGGGATGTATTGATAAACTTGAAGAAATTCTAGGCATGAGCTTCCCTGTTCATTTCAGTGAGAGGAGATACATGGGTACATGTACACATCTCTTTACTTTCAGGAGAATCTGCAGGTGGACAAAACTGACTGAAATGAATCAACTACAATGCAAGGAAACTGCCAGGAAAATTCATGTTGAGAGCAACAGGATTGAGCAATGGCAAGAGACAGTTTAACATGTATTACAGGGCACTACACCAAGTCAGATCATTGGTCCATCTAGATTAATATTCATTATGTCAAGGATCTTCAGTTGCAGACAAGACCCTTCCCAAACTGAAAATGTCAGGGACTGAACCTGGAAGATTTAAATGAAAGGTAAGTGCTATACTATTGAGCTATTGGCACTGGCAGCTTGGGGTCTGAATAGAGAAGGAACACTCATGCAACAGTGTTGGGTGAAGACCATGGGCCATGTGCAGCTAGAGGCCTTCCTTGTGGAATGTATCTATAAGCATTGAGGGGAAGAGTCTCCTGGCAGAGTCAGGGCTTTGGCCCAGTTCACCAATATTTGAAGGGAGCAAAAATTTGCTGGTAGAAGAAACAAACGTGCCTGTCGGCATTTACTCTGGAAGGGCATGGTTATATCTCTTTTGAGCATTTATACCACCTCTACCTGTTCTTCTCCAGGTAGAAGGAAATGCAAAATAGGTGGGTTTAGTGTAGAGCCAACATGGTATGTTCAGATCCAGGCATTCCTCTCCTTTTCTCCACCTGCCAATCTCATGTCATCCAGGTTTAAAAACAGGACACTGGAGGCCTGGGCACCAAAACTGCTAGTTACATGTCAGACTCCAGGACTAAAAAGACTTCTGGCTTGATCTAGCAAAGTTATTCTTCAGATTCTACTAGGGAATATTTGGCAAAAGAAAGAATTTAAATATATAAGCTATGCAGCACAATCCTCAGGATGTTTATTCAGAAGTTGTCACTGGAAAGCTTTTAACTGGTGGTTCCAGCTATGTTGCTAGATGAGACCGGGTTAATTTTGGAAAGAAAAAAGCATCGTTTGAGAAATGCTCATTTTAAAAACTATTATCTATAACTACATTAATGGATGTTTTTCTTTTTAATAGAATGAATGGCAGAACAAATTCTTCAGGGCCTCTAGTTTGATTCGTGGTCTCTCTAGCTAAGAACAGGAAATGTCCTGAGTAGAACTTTGGAGAGCTGCTGCTGCTCAGTTCTGAATAGAGATGGGCATGAACCAGAAAAACAGTGGTTCATGATGGTTTGTGGTTCACAGCTAACCACAAACCACAAACCAATGGAAAATGAACCAGTTTGTGGTTCATTTTTCTGCTTCATGCTGGGGGGGGGGCTCCCTACTCCTGCTGCTTCCGCCACCACCGCTGGCACATGCTCAGAGGCAACGGTTGCCTCCTGGCAGGAAAGCCAGGTCTGCTGCCTCTGAAGATGGCATCTGTGGCAGTGGCAGCAGGAGCAGGCAGGCGGAGGCAACAGGGGCAGTGGAAAAGGGGTGGACAGGTATCATTTTGCTGAACCAAATGAAACACCAAAGGAAAAAATGTTCAGTGTTTCATTTTGCTTTGGCAAAATGGGATCCTGGAACAAGATCATGAAATGAATCAGTCCATCCTCGTTCATCGGGATTTTTGGTTTGTGGTTCATCTCGTGCCCATCTCTAGTTCCGAACCAAGCCGGATTAATGATCTGATGCAACAAGGAAGCTGCACAAGTTCCAACATATCAGGCTGCATTTGTCTTTGTTGATGAAATAATATCAACACAAATACTTACAACTTAATTCTGTTGGCCAGAATCAAGAAAACATATTGACGTTATGAAGCCAGATCTTCTCTGTTTGTTTTAAGAGGAAACAGAAAAACTTTATCTTTTCCATGAGGAGCTGATCCAGAATTTCTGCCAAGGCTCAGGAGAGGTTTGCTGAGCCAAACAGAACATGAGAGAGTTCTGTTTTAAAATCAGTGAACTCAGAGTCAGTGCCATGTGCTGAACTCAAAAGTACAGGCGGTGGACTAGGAACAGTAACTTTTGCCACTTACATACATCTGCAAAATAGGAAAACTTTATAAATAAGGTCCAGTAAATCAGGAAACTACCCCACCCACTCCACTTTTGTTGTCCTTTAGCAAATTAGAGAAACAATACATTTTAAAAAGAGCCCTTATGATTCAGAAGGCCAGAACCACACACCTTATATGTTATCTACTTACATATATGGAAACTACTTTTAAAAGTATATACATACGTATGTCAAATGCAGGTTACCATTTTCAATGTTTCTCCACTCTTCAGTACAGCAAGGTTTCTAACTTAGGGAAAAGGATATTGTGCAGTTTCTTCAAGGATCCCCAATGGTTTTCATATAATTTCCAGGTGGTCTCTCATCCAAGCAGGTGATGAATACAAGCTTGATCAGCTTCAGTAGTAGAACCACACTCAAGTAACTTAAGCAGGAATATTTGGCATCAAGAAAGCTAGTCTGATTTGTTCTCTTTTAAGTGGGCAATACTGTCTGGAAGCGAGACAACTTTAGGGCTGCATCTGGAGCTTATAAATATTACACAAGCAATTCTATTTCAGAACCTGCTGCAGAAGCTCCCTCAAGAATCATGGACCAGTTGGCAGAAACTAACGATCCTGAAACAAAAGCTAATTCTATTCTAAACGGCTCACACAAGGAGACCAGAAAGCATTCCACTTTCCTTTTACCATTTCATCCAATCAGTAACAGTAACATTTAAACTTACATGTATTGAAATTTAGACTTCATTTTGCCAATATATGAGTTTGGTAGAGGAATAACTACATTTGCCCAATAGATGAAAGGAGACTCAACTGGCATGTTATCTTTTTGACATAGCTACATGATTGTGGTATGACTTTCACCACATTAATTTCATGTGATGATTTTTTTTTTCATTTGAATCAAGTGCTATCAGAGAAACCTCTGGTTGTTAAAAAGATTTCAGGCAGGTAGTAAATACCAGAAATGGCCTTGCCAGAGACACATCCAATGACGTACTCACACTGGTGATTCCATACATGACTTTCGAACAGGGTTACCATAGCACAAATTAACTGTTAATTCTTTTTTCTACTGGTAAGTAAGTGAACACTAAAATAAGTCTTCCCAAAGTAGTTCCCCTTTCCCATAACGAACAAAACCAACTTTGTTTCTTGGGAGCTCTATCTTGTAAAAACTCCAGTCAATCATGTTTCTCCATGACAGGCTGCCACTAACCTCACCTGTACTATTCATACACACCACAGGAAGCATTAGGAAAGGCGAAAGCATAACATAAATTGATGCATGTGCAGGTATCTTACAGTCCATTACCTAGAGAGAGATGGAATTAATGTGTTGGAGTACACATATAAAATCATGGTTACCATGATCATAAATAGTTTCCTCCAAAAGTTGCATGCAAAATGTGAGGGAGAGTTTTGGTAAATAAAAACACTTTAATAGTCTATAAAAAAGAAAATGTGCTTTTTTCTTCTTCACAGGACTAAAAACAACCCTAATTTACAGTATACACCTCTATAAAGAGAGGCCATAAAAATAATGCAAAACCAATTTCAAGAGGGCATTTTGATTCCTTGGCTTAAAAGCAACTACAATTTGACATAATTCTTCAAATGAAGCATTCTTCACACATTTGATTACTAAAATAGCACATTTCCCCCATGAAACTAACAAGGCAGAGAGGTGAACAAAACTCCCATTATCTAAAGCTAAAGAATTTACAACTGTATTTGCTTAAAATTAATCATTATATCCTGTGCTTTTCCTGTGATTTATGTATAATATACAGTGTTAAAAGGATCCTAAAGAAATGCCTGCTGAGGTAGAAATAATTTAGGAATATTCAAAAGAACTGGTATAGATCTTCCAAATCCCTACTGTGCCTCCTTGATAGGAGCCAGCAAGATCAGGTCCTATGTGGCTGATGGAGTTACTTGCCCTGCTGCTTGTATGGCCTTGGGCAAGCTGCACAGTCCCACAGTCCTACTAGGTGACTGGCAAAGTTCACTGGAAAACCCTGGGCCATCATAAGTCAGAACTGACTCGATGGCATATAATTTTCAGTTATTCTGTGATAGTATTTTGAGATTAGAAATGAACATCATCAAATATTCAACTCTTGGAGGAATTTATACACACAATTCCCATTCAAATATTGGGAATATGGTAAAAATGTATTTCAGGAATAAATTCCAGTCGCTGTTCTACAGATTACTCTGATCTGGAACAACATTTAGGTACTGGAGCCATGATGCACACCCATATAGAAGTTTAAACATAGGCATGTAAATAGTAGCTCTCTCCAATAAAATGAATGGGGAAGAATTCATGCCCAGAATTTTAATACGTCCATTACAGTCCACATGGAGTTTTAGCTTATCTATACCTAGCAATATTTTCCCATTAAAAAAAAAAAAAAACGTTTAAGGACCACTTCCTCCACCCTTACTTATACCAAAGCATATATTACCCTGTGAAAGCATTCACTGTGACCAAGGAAGCAAATTTATGGTCCTTGGGTACAATCCAAACCTTCCAAAATAAAACAGGACGCTTTCCACTCATTCAAAAAGACACTGTCGCCACTAAATTATCTCCAGCTGCTATCACAGGCACAATTTTGTGAGTTCTTTTGAAACGTGTAGTTGTTGGGAAATAAAGACAGCAGAATGTGGGAGAGAGGAAGGAAGGAAGGATCCTACTACATATAGTTTGCTTTCTCCCTTGTATGATACTTATTTTTAGAAACCATGAAAGTAAAGGGAGCTTTTACTTTGCAACATCACACATGACTTTGTGGTTGATCCTTTCCCCAACCCCACCCCCAAGATCACTTCAAATCAGCATGAAAAGGTACATTGGCAGAACTATGTCAAAAGCTGATGCAAGTCAGATATGAGTTGGAGAGGAGGGTTCTTAAAACCGTGGTCTTCAGTTACATCATATCTTATACTGCAAAATGTACAGACACCCAGTGTACTTTTTAACAACATATACATGTGAGTTTATAGAGCCTTTATAAAAAGATTTTTTTGATTCCAAATTAAAAGCCATAGAAATAGAATCAAAATAATGGAGGTTGAAATATATATACTTTGATAGTACATAATCAGTGTTCATTTTCATAATTATTGACAGCTGTATCTTTGGCATTGAAAATTCAGTACAACTTTCAGAAAAAAATGTTGTTGCTTACAGCTCTTTTCTTTAACAAGGACAAACAGGACTGACCAAAGTACAAAAACTGGGGAAGTATTATTAAAGATTTATTTTATTTTTAGGCAAGGATAATTTAAGGACCCTGAATTACCTTTTCGCTTTAGTGTATGGTGCGGACTTGTATGAATTCATTTAAAAATCAACTAAATGGTACCACATTTCCCGGAAAATTATATGTAATATAATATATATATTTTATATTTATTTAGAAGCTTTGAAATAGTACAGTAAACACTTTGCAACACGGTGTATAAACTACAGAATGTCTTTGATACTTCGTGGGCCTGCAGATTAACAACATTTTCATGGCCCACAGGTGAAAAGAACATGATTCACAATTTCTTTTGTAAAGTTGAAATAGTTTGGGGGACACTTGATCACACAAAAATAATATAAAACAGTCAAGTTTAAAACAGTGATATTGCATTTATAATGCATGTTTCCTTTTTTTTTTTTAAATCTGTACGATTGGCTTCTTGTGGCGAATATAAACATCTAAAGGGCTCAGTGACATTTTGGAGAGAGAAAGAGAAAGAGAGAGCTATATAGTGCTGTAAACAGGCACACACTGATCAGAGAGGCAAAATCCGTTGCCTCATGAAGTCCCTACAGTTCCATACATTTCAACTCATTTCTCAGGCCTGCTGAGAGCAATTAGGTCCTATTATTGGCCATGATGTCTCCAACAGCACAGTAATTCTTCAGTTAACACAGAATCAGATGGCCAAGATAATGAAGTTGAAAAGTTGATGCTTTTGTTGGTCGACTTTTGTGCAAATCATGCTGCTTCAGGTAAGTCCCGTAGAATTGACTAGCATATCCTTTTCCGTGCTGTAGGGAAAGAGAAAGACACTTCTGAGGTAACAAAGAATAATTCTATGGCACCAAACTCGGTGTTGGTGCTTTGTATTACAATATTAGAAACAGCAGTAATAAGGTTTCAGCTTTCTTTTTAAATGGTTTGCAATAGGTAGTGAGAGTAACTGCAGTTTCAATGCTTCATTCAATTTATTGGTAGGTAATTAAAATGATGGATAATGATCTGGGCATAATTATCCTCTAGATTTTCATTCCTAAAACTATTCCTTCCATTGTAGGAAATTAAACCCAATCCTCAACTTCTCCCCAAAGAAACTGATGGGGTATGCAAAAATAATCTACACAGATTTTCTTAGATGTCATCTCCTCTGATGTAAAAAACACTTGCTTTAAAAGTAAATTAAAGCTTTGAGCTCTTAATTTCTTAAATGAGCTGGACTGTGCCCACTTATGTAGTCAGAGAGCAGTACTGTTCGGAAATTCTAGCACTGAATCCCAACAAATTCACACCAATTCCCGGTATTTCTCCAACAAAATGGTAACCAGAGTTGGCTCATGTAATTTGCCTTACATCTACTCATGCTTAATTAGCATTTGATCCGTCTATTCTGGGAAGTCAAGGACAATCTACTCATAATAAATTACTCCAAACACAGTCCACATCTGCAAGCTGACTCTGCTGTCCTTGCTATCTGTATTGCAGTCTGCCACATGTTCCTTCACTATCTGTATATGCAGTGCAAACAGCCAAATCAAGTTGCAGAACACAGGGCGAACAAGATTTACCCATTTTCGTCTTAAACCTACAGGTTTCACACATTCACTTAGGAGACGTCAAGTAATATCAAGTACAGATATGAGAAAATAACCCAGTGGAGTCTAGGACTGTCTAGCTGACTAGCAGCAGCCATCTAGTCAGAGTACATGACTAGTATATATGATCTATAAAGTATATATGATCTATAAAGATCAGCTATCTGAAACACGTGAAGACCCCAGGGATTGACATGTGGAAATTATAGCTATAGATGTGCAAGAGATCTTCTGTGGTAGACTGAGTGTGCATATATATGTACACATACATGTTCCCTCTATTTGTCCACCCTTCATGGATGGTCTATGAGGAACATGCAATGTTGAAAGATGAACATGGATGCATCCTTAAAAAATAAACACCTGAAAAGTGGGCTTTGGAAGAAAAAAACACCTCCATATTTCTAAGACATAGATAGCAGTGTTTAAGCATTCTTTAGTTTATGGGGAATAAGTCAGGCAATGTGTACAGTTTGAACATGCAAATATAAGCATGGGGGAAAATAAGCAAAAAAAGGAATGGATTCCATCAGGAAGGAAGGAAGGAAGGAAGGAAGGAAGGAAGGAAGGAAGGAAGGAAGGAAGGAAGGAAGGAAGGAGGTCAGGCAGATTGGCATGGACTGGGCATGAAATATCCATCAATGTGAACTTGCTAAACATGCATATCCCTAATGAAAAATGCAGAGTGCAAAGCCAGTGACAAGGATAATTCCCAAGACTACTTATATTGCTAGGAAAAGCAGGACAAGACTATTGGAATCCTAATCAATGTGATATCAGTTAACATTGGAACATAAATGGAATCTCAGGATCAGAGGAACAGATTTAAATTTCATCTAGTATGTAATAATAATAATAGTTGGGTGAAGAAGTGCATCATGCTTTAGTAGTTCAATATAGTATAAGTAGTATTTTGAAACCAACTGCTTTTTCCCTTACCTTCCTATGTGAAGTTTAACATTCAGGTATGGTACCTAGTGCTAGTTCTTAAAATGAACCATGATATTTTTGGTCCAATAGAGAATGAAAATATGCTGCTTTAACTTTACCATTCATATCCAGGTATTTACTAACATGCTGAACATTGACCTTTTCTGTAGGTGAAAAAGGCCAGTGAAATCTAAATCTGCCAGATGTAGCTACGTATAGTTAGCTCCAGAGATCAGCAATGTTAACGGTAATTGGGAGCAAAGGTAACCAACAATACGTAGAACAGTCACTCAGAAAATAAAAGAAATTTTCATGTGAATTGCATGGATGCAACTAAGGCAAGAAATCAACTTGCTTTTGAAGCATTCTTCTGGAAATACTACAACTGTATTAATTCAAGGTTCGCCATGAAACTAGAAAAGGGCATAACAGAAGAATCACTATTTATCTGAGCTGGAAACCTCCAAACCTTTGAAATCTCCAGAAAAGGGGGGCACTTGTCTTTTACACAAACCACTTTGGGCACTTCTAGCAAAGAATAGTATGCTTTGTTTACTATACACACAAAAATAATAAATAATAATTGCACACTAACCAGCAGTTTAAAACTCATTTATGTAAAACACAAAATGGAACAAAACAGAAAAACTTAAACATTTTTATCAAGAAAAAACATATCAGCTACAGTTAACATACTTAACTAGCAATCTTATGCCCGTTTACCTGGGAATAGGACTCTTTCAGTTCTATGGGATACAGTTTAAAATAGACCTATACTATATACAATCATGCTGTTAGAGAAGAATCATATGCTGCTTTACAGTATGGCGCAAAAAGGAGAGGATTTTTGGTCTTTTTCTTTTATGGGTAGACAGGAAAGCCTATGTAAGGCAGGAAGTCCTCTCTGTGTCATGTAGTAGTAGAGAGCTCCATCAGTCTCACTGACCCAGGCCAGAAGATATTATTCCTGGAGTCTAAATCGCTTCATTTCTTCAACACACCCTTGAACAGACACTGAAACTAATCAGACATGGTGTTGGAACTGTTGATATCTTCTCTTTGCTTTCAATGGGTAGAGAAGTTTGGTCTGTTTTCTTAAAGCCACTAAGGGAACTGGTCCAGCCTAGGCTACAGTTAGCTGGCAGGATTTTGCATGGGGGGTGGGGTTTACTCTGGATCCAATTACATCCAAAGGTACTTTGGATTGCGTTTCCACCTTTCATAGCACACTAAATCAAAGCTTACATAGATCCATTGTATCCATTGTTCAATGATGCATGACTTGGAACTGAGTGTTTGAAATGCCTCTGAGGATCTACTTAATAGTGAATCTGACTCATTTAACTGGAAACTAAGTGCAAATAAGGATCAAAGTATACAATACAGTTAGCATAGTATTAGAAGCCATTAGCATTTTCCCTCCTCCAGAGAAGTAATTCCTTCAAAATTCATTGCTTGAGAAATCAGATCTGCAAATGAAGCCTGCACTTATCTTCCAGTGACCGAGCACAAAACAAGAGCAAGCTAATTTACACCATGTGAAGCTGAGGGAAGATTGTACTTGGATAAACAGGTATCTTTTTATTATAATTATCTTTGAACTGCAGAGCTGAAAGGGACCCTATGGATTATCAAATCCAACCCCTGTCAAGGAGGCACAGTGGGGAATCAAACTTCCAACCTCTGGCTCTGCAGCCAGATGCCTAAACCTTGGAGCGATCCAACAGAGCTCCACTTCTCGTCATGTGCTGGTTAGACAATATAGTTTAATCCTAACTTAAGACTTAGCATGTAGTGAAATGATATATGGTTTTTAAAATTGGTTATGTGGTGTAATGATATATGTTTTTTTTTTAAAAAAAATAGTTACACATAATATGTAAGTTATTTAATTGGTTTACAGAATGAATGGTCTAATAGGTACATGGTTCCCAACTTTGGGTGCCCAGATGTTTTGAACAAAAACTCCCAGAAGCCTTCACCACTAGCTGTGCTGGCCAGGATTTCTGGGAGTTGTAGTCCAAGAACATCTGGGACTCAAGGCTGGGAACCACTGTAACAGGTTTCCAAAAAGTCCAAAAGGTGTTGCTGAGAGACAGACAGAGAGAGGGGGTGGGTGGGAGGGAGGGAGAGGGAGAGAAGAGAGGGGGAGAGAAGGGGAGGGAGGGAGGAGGAGGAGGAGAGAGAGAGAGACTGAATTTTAACATAGTCTGAGAAGCTGCATCTAAATGATGGGCACATGGTTTGTTTGATTGTTCTTAAAAATTATCATTGTATTATCTTTGTATTAACCACTTCAAAAAGAAGAAAAGGATGTTTGCTAGAATCCAAATAATGAGTTCCACAAGCCCAAGGTGGTTTTTCAGCAGCAATTCTCCATCCCACACAGTAGGTAGTTTCAAAACTGAGGGAACTTTCAAAGGAATTTTTATACAGTTTGGGGGGGGGGGGGGTCAGTTTTTCAAAGAAACAAAAAAAGAAAAAGAAAAAAAACCCACTGAACTTCCTGTGGGAATCTAAACTACAGAGCAAATTACTGGAATAAGAAAACTGAAAGAAGACGAAAGATGGATAACTTTAAAAAGAAACAGTCTCTTTTCATTATTTATTGGAACACAAAGTACAAAGTGGATTCATAATAACACTTCTGCTTTACTGTGGCTTTATTTAAGGTACCAAAAGAAAGAGAAAGAGCTCTATTTTCTAGAAGCACTCTTTTTGCAATATTCTGGTAAAAGTTTTAACAACAAAGCAGCAGAAGCCATATGGAGAATCGGTGTTTAGGGAGTGTGAGGGACTGAAGTGTTAGGATCAAAGTGAAATGAGTTTTTGTAACCTGCCACTGAGTTAATGTATGTAAATCATAGTGGAGATGACCAGAAATTATGGTGTTGTGTTTTTTGAAGCTAATTCACTGCTAGGCTTCTAAAATGCAAAATCAAATGATTAAAGTAATGCTTACCCAGTGTCAAAACAGGGGGCACAATTTAGACACCTTACATAAAGGGTAAGAAATTAATCACGCCATACGATTTTGTAGTCTTCAAATGACTTTATCCAAAGCTCAAACTGTTAATTTAAGTTTCACAAGTCTGGAGTGAACTGTTAACAAAAGTTGGCACACATGGTGGTGGCAGTGGGGAGTTAGCAGTTACATTAGAGGCAAATGAAATGTATCTAAAAAGAAAAGAAAAACAGTAACAACCACATTGTTGCCATTCTAGACCACCGGTTCACATTTCGCCATCACAACCCTGACTCTGCCCCTCAACCCCCAGTAAAAAAGGTGAATACTCCTGGAAGCCATTCACCTTTTAAAAGACATCACAGCTCACTCACTCCACAGTGTTTAAAACTTCTCAAAGGAATTAAGAACAAAAGATGGAATTCCAACAACTTCAGGATTTTGGACCCCAGAAAATGCAGGCAACCTGAAAATTGGAACTGTGACCCATGAAAGGATCCCACTCTGGAGTAAAACATAAACATAGCTTTAAAAAATAATACTTGTAATGTGGATGATAACACGAATATCCTGGCATTAAGCTAATTGTCTTAACACCTATACCATTATGGCTAAAACTGTACCATTTTGACACAACCTACAGGTGACAGAACTGACATCCTTGATATGTGGAACTCCTACTGAAATCTCCTCTGTTCAAGAATGATTACTTTAAAATTAGGTCTACCGTGTCATAGGAGACTGAAATGATCTCCCATGGGTTGATCAGTATTGCCCCTTCTGATGTTAACTTTAGGTTAATCTATGCTTTTGTGCAGGGGTTAGTCTACATAATTGGATTGGATCTCCCATGTTTGTGTGTAGGCTCCAATAAAAAGCTTAAAGGCACCCATCTGGAGGAAGAGAATTTTGGCACTAGGAGGAGGTGGTGTGTGTATGTATAAACCAGGGATGAGATTTTTGGAATAAAGAACACTCTGCTCCACAATTTGGCAAGAATCTCCAGGACAAATTATGGGACTGGGAGCCCTCAGACCAGCAGAGGGTTGAGCAGACCTCTCACCTCCATGCTAGTCCTGTGCCACTTCTATAAAACATCAGAAAAGTGCCCTGCTAGATTTGGGAGTCATGAGGATTATTTGCAACTCAGAAATGTGTGCGGGGGGAGATGAGTTCCCATGGAGGCTGCCACATTACCCCATTCATACTTTTGGGAGTCACAAGAAATACTCATGACTCCTCCGGTGCAGCAGGGCACTTTTCTAATAGCTTGAAGAAGCAGGAACAGCATGCAGATGATGAGGCTGCTCTACCTTCTGCTGGCTTGATGGCTCCCAGTCTTATAATTCAGCCTGAGTGGTTCCCATCAAATTAAGAGACTGCAAATTCATTAATTCCAAAAGTCCTATCTTTTGTAGAAAACTTGAACCAGACTATTTTTTTAACGATCCAATCTGTCCCTCAAAGCACCAGTGTGTCTGTGAAGGGGGCATGCAGGTCCTTCATAAGTATTTGCATATTGTCCCTAGAGAGGTAAATATTTCTGAAAGTCTTCTGAGGATTAGTAAACTCAGTCCTCTTCGTCTGAGGAAGCTACAATCCACAAAAAATTACGACATATGAAAAGACAATATTTTTGTTGGTTTTCTACAATAGACTGCTCCCGGGGATGTTACACCAGATTTACCAACTTGATTATTCTGAAGCTTAAAAAATTAAGTGAGATTTAATCTTAGATCTCCTGTCATGTCAGTGAATTCTGCTTTGAGGACAAAGAGATACTTAGAGCCATATAATATGAACATTTTGCTTACTATTATGAAATTAGTTCCTCAACTTCTGATATTCTGGACCAGTTTAAAGTTTAAAGCAAAACTGAGGTGAGGTGAAAGACAAAAACACTTCCGTAAAGAATGTTCTCCTAGGAAGATGACATAAAAATGATGCTCAGGTAATCACGTAAATAAAATGAAAACCATGTAGTCGAGTCAATGCATACTGATGTATAAATGGCCCAATTTAGTCAATAAAAGTGTATGGCTCAAATTTCAGAATTCTTTCTTCATGTAAATAGAGATGACTATGTCCCTCAAAGTTTATCATTTGCATTTGAGAATTGCTTATCCTCCATGTGCAACAAAACAATAAAATTACATTTTGGAATCCACAACGTGCCAGACGTACTGGAAATTAATGCAGAAGGCTCATGCAACTAGATCATAATCACATGGTTAATGGACTTGGGCTCAATCTTAGGCACATGACATAAGTCCCTATGAATTCTATTGAACTTAATCCTGAGTCAGGATGCATAGAAGTTCTGACATAATTTTCTCTGAAATTAATAGATATTGGCTGAAATCATGTTGCTTAACATAGCAAATTGGACTAAAGCTGCTTAGCATAGCAATTTGGACTAAAGTAGCCCTACTGAATCAGTGGGGATTTGGTGAGTCAGCTCCTCCATAAGTACCATTGACTTAAATGAGCTACTCTACTTGAGACTTACTACGCCAAGCAACAGGATTTTGGACATCATCTCTCTGCAATGCTCAGGTGTTGTACAAGTATTAGTTACTGTGATTCTGATGGAATGAGTTAGGGTGGGGTGAGAAATAAACTCTTGAAACCTCCAGAATCCACTACAATATAAGTAATATCAAGCCAAATGAAACCTAGATATTCAGGGCTAATTCATTACTGGCTTTGTGTGTCATCTGCTGACGAGGTGATGGAGGTAAGGAACTGCACTGAGGCATGGATTAAGTCAACTTTCAGTTCAAAGATGGAAATATAGTACTCACAACTATTAGAAACCACAGCAGAAGTACCCCTTTAATTCCTGCAATTCTTAGTATGGTCTAACAAATATGCAAGGACGGAGGACTTCCTGGGCCAAATCTGGTTTAAATCAGATTAAAGCCAAACTTATTTACATCAGAGGAAATTCAAGTTTATTCTAAATCAGGGAAATTCAACAATGACTAGTTATATGTATCAAAGTATAATCAGAGATGGGCACTGGCCACACTAGCTGCAATCTAAAATAAAATAAACACCGCCAAACAGCCCGAAAAACCCACAACTATTGGATCCCGGCCATGAAAGCCTTCGAGAACACAAAATCTTTTCCCTTTCTCAATTTAACATTTAATGTATTTGGTACGTTACTATACTTTTGAGTAGAAAATGAGCAGTCAAACATACAAATTTGCAAGAAGAGCTTTAAAAAGAAGTATTTGTAACAGTGACTAAGATTTTAAAAAAGAACACAAATCAATTTGACAGTGTTGGATTACACTAAGGCAATAAACAAACACCTTCTTAAAAGAAACTGTATAGCCTTGAAATAAGTTGTCTGAACTGTTAATACCACATTAATTTTATCAGGCTTTCGTAACCCACAGAATGCTCTTTTCTATTTAGTTAATCACTGCATGCATACCAGACTAATTTGGCAGCCAGATGCATACCCAAAAAAGCATTTTGACTCTCAGTGTAGTCAATGGGGAGTAAGCAGAGTGGGCCAAAATGTGTTTTTAAATACATTTAATTAGTGGGATGTCCCAATTTAAACCTGAAGATCTGGGCTTAAGTGGGTTTCTACTGTTCAAAGAAACCTTCCCCACCATCACAATCACCACACAGACACCATCATCCGGCAGAACCTGGGGATTCATGGAGAAGAGTTTCTAAGATCAATACTGCAACATTTTCCCCTTGTGGAATAGCAGTTGCCACCAGGATTTGTGTATTTGATTCTAAGCTGCAAACATGTAAGGCTCATTTTTGGTAGTGGTTTTCATGTAGGTTAAAAAAAAAAGCTCTCTTGTACAAGTGGAAAAAACACACTCTCTTGAGGGAACAGCCTGTATCTTTCTATGAAAAGTTCAATGCAGTCCTCTGCATATTTTGTGAGGTAAGCACCCTCAGTTACTCCATCAGTTTTGTCAGCAGTGGGAAAAGCAGTTCTGGTTATCCAGTTTTGGACAGATATTCCCACAACTTGTATTTAAAGAATTCCAGTGATAGCAATTCAGCAGTGATGTGTACCATGATGCCTCTTTCTGAACATTTCTAGACTTGTACTACTAAAAGCATTAATTATCCCATTTAAGAAGTATAATTTGTCATCATTCCAAACTTAGCCAATATACTGCTGAAGTAATTCCTTTTGACAAAATGTAAGAGAGCTCTTTCTCTCTCTCCAAACAAAGATTATGGCTTGTTTCTAAAATAGGGTTAACACTAACCTTCTTGGTTCCCTGCAGACACAGAAAAGTCTGCAGGCAAGAAATCTCCCTGGGCCTGGATTATTATCCTTGCTTTACAGTTGGGGAAATAGGGTCAGAGAGGTTCTATGGAAGAAGGATGGCCCTATGGTTAAAGCAGAGGACTTAGAAACAATGTATCTGAGCTATATCTGGCTCTGCCTTGAGGGTAGGGGGGAAAAAAGAGGAAAGAATCACTAAACCTCTCTGTCCATGATTCCCCTGTCTGTAAAATGAGAATAATAATGCTTACCTATCTCCCAGAGGATCTGCAGATCTTAAACCACAATTCTTTTATAATCCACTCTGAGATCCGCAAATGGCAAGGCCTAGAGAGGTGGAAAGCATCATTGTCATTATAAGAGTTCATGTAAGAAACAAGACTTCTAGCTCTTCTACTTATGTAGTAGGGCTATTTTTAGCCCTTGGTGCTAAAGTGTTTTACAGATGCCTCATTATGGTTTGCAGAAATTGTCAAGATGGTAACTTTATGTGGATCTCTTGAGCCTGGTGGCTTTTAATGCCTTTTCTTCCCCCCAAAAAATCATTAGTGAAGTTAAATAAGATTGCTTCCATGTTTGCCCAATGTCCTGTAGCAAGTGTTCGGGTTCAAAAGGATTAAGAGTACAAGGGGAAAGAAAAGCTATTTTAACATATGCAGTCTTCTTTACCTTAGCACATTTCTTTGAAAGTGTAACATAGACATTTTTTAAAAATATGGTATCAAATTGAAAAGCATATCCAAAAGGTTATTCAAAGACAGAAGAGGTTTTAAGAAATGCACGGAGAGGGTTTAATATAAGGAAGTGGAAACAGAGCAACTATACATTATTTTAGATATTTATTTATTCTTTAAAGATATCATCCTACAAAAAAAGCATAAAAACAGTATATAAATATAAAAGTATCATAAATACCAGCGAGTGTTGTATAGCCAAGTACACAAAGCAAAGTTCTTCACGTAAGGTAACATAGGATGGGCTGAATCTTATGAAAATGATATATCCATAACCATATAACCATAAATTATGAAAACCATAAATAGGTAGGAAGAGAGCGAATCCCATATTTTTATTTACATGCTAATACAGAGCAGAGGTTCTGCTATGACAGATTTACCTTGAAATAAGCACTCCTGAATACAGTGTAACCTTTATTGCTATGTTCGGGTATTTCTAAAGTTATGGATGAATGCCAAGACCACATACTCTTCCCTGAATCTTTCTTCCCCTCTTCCCCTCATGCACTGACTTTGGTGCAGAGATCCCAGCTTGTGTTCAGCCAAAGGTTAAGCAAGACTACCGGTTTGTCACATTTTGAAGAGGTGCTCCCCCAAGTGGTAAAATACATATTTGTCATAGCAAGGTATATTGTACCTAGCAAGCTCTGTTTAATTATTGGTCTCAAGAAGATAAATACGAGCTTAATTTCCAGGTGTGACTGTTGGGACATGTACCTCTGAGAAAATCTTGTGAGAAAGAAAATAAGTTAGTAACCGAGAATATGCATTCCCATAATATCTTGCTTAACCCAAACTGGGGGATTCTGGCTTAATGGCCAGGATCCAATTATGCATGTCCACAGGACTTCACACTGCAGCCCCCCTCTGGTGTACCCTAAAAACCATCTTTAGAAAGGCAGAAAAAAATATCTGGAGTAGGTTTTTTGAACTACTGCAACTCAAGGGACTCTACTATCCATCATTAAGTATTTTTTTTGTTTAGTACTGACAAGAAGGTACATTTTTGCTATCCTTCAATGGCTTCTGCTCCATGCTAGCAAAAAGGAATATTGCAACCATCTCCCCAAGCACCCCGGCTGACAACTGGTATTTGCAGTGAACTAGAAGCCAAAAGCACACACTTTCAAAACATCTTTAGGATTAAATAAAATGCATAAAAATGCTGATCATGTATGAGGTTAAAAGGAAAAGTAAGAGTCCTCCCTTCAGTGCTGAGTTCTTAGGGACAGGTGTTCAAGCCTGGGAAAAGCATATTTAATAACAAATCCAGAGAAAGGGGCTTTTCAAATGATTTCAGTGCATGGGAAGCTCAGGGATTTTGCCATCAGTGGCAAGAAGCCCCTTGTATAATCTCTACTAGAAACGGGACCAAGTTTCAAATATTCATGCTCAGCAAAATAACTGTTATCTGACAGAAATCTGAGAAAGGTAAGGGACTTTCCCATCTAGGAATATAAAGGGAAGTACTGGGGTAAAACTAGCATCTTCAGGAGAAATATGAAGAACAATGTTGTGAAGACAGAGAAGTTTAGAGAGAAGAGAGGAAAACAAATCACATGCCTCCTTTTCTTGATTTCACTGTTTCCCTACTAATTTACAAACTTTATTGCTTATTTATGGAAGCTCCAAACAAAGCAATGCTTCTTAAACTTAAAAGCTCAACTTACAGATACACACATTAAAACGTTTTTTTGGGGAAAACACACACACAAAAAGGAAATGTCACCCCTCAAATATCACTTAAGAATTATCTTCCTAACTTCTAAAGAAGACTAACAATTCTTAAATGTTCTCTATTCAAATACTATTAGTAGAAGTCTGGGCCTTTTTGCTGTCTGACACAGCACCCAAACAATGCTAATGCCACACTCTGAGAAGCCCTACTGCTCCCTTCAGGTACTGATTCCTGTCTTAATGTACGTCCATAATGGTGTCCATCATAACGCATATGCCTAAATCTTTATCTTCTGGCCAATATCTTTTTGCTTATCCACACATGTGGAAGGCAAACAATGTACTTAGCAGAAGCTTCCTGGTGCTAATTAATGAGTCCAAACTTGGATTTTCATGTGTGTGGTTCAATTTGCATGCGTAACAACACAACAGAATATTTCCTTGTGGTCAAGAAATAACAAAAACTTGGAAAAGTTGTGGGTTTATTGGACACAAATGCTCAGAATTCTCCAGCTAGCATGGCTGTTAAGGGGGATCCCAAGGGTTGAGGCATAACTTCCTACAAAACATGACAGAACACATTAACAAAGGCCTGGCTTTGTGACAACGTATGGCCACACATATCAACGATAAAGCTAGGCTATGAGTACATCTATGCTACTGATACCATTTATATTTAAATAACAAACTGAGGTACCACCCTTAATCTACCTTCTCAAGCAGTTATTTGCCAGATCCATTACTGTTTCGTCTGCATGCAAGAATGATGTCCTCAGCTGTCCTGTATCATTCCTAATACTCCTATTAGGAATGATTTTAAGCCAAAAGAGGCCTTTAAATCAACTAACTTGGACATCCCAATCAGAAAAAGGTAGATTCCCATACGAATAATAAAGTGTAAAAGGAAAGATACTGTATATTTTTCCCCTTCCTCTCAGGAATGCAGCAAATGATAAACAGAGAAATCTATATGAAAATAAGATATAGCCCCATATGTCATTGAAATTACAATTTTCTAGCCAGACTCCAAAGGTTGTCAGGAGGAAGAACGACAAAGGCCATGCTTAAGTTCCTTGGAGAAAAGGTGGGATATAAAGCTATCTCTGATACATTCAATTTTCCTGTTTTCTCCTCTTTCACCAATGAAGGAAATCTGGCAAGGAAGCCTTAAAACAAATCACCAGAGCCGTATCTGCAGCGCCCCCGCATCCCCAATCTCCCATTCACCATCATAAACTTTTTTTTAAAAAAAAATAAAACTGTTGGACAACCAATTGGATTGATGTGGATTCTTGCATTGAGCAGACTGTTGGGACTTGATGGCCTTATAGGCCCATTCCAACTCAATTATTCTACAATTCTAAAAAAAAAATGTATTTGCTTAGAAAGTCCCTTTGTTCCTTCGTAGTAGGAAATGCTACCATGTTTAAAGGTCCCTCCCTCCCCAAGCACCCCAGCCCCACATACCACTTCAATTTTTAAATTTTGTTTTAAAGATATAGCTTTGGATAATATAAAGTGCAAGAGGGTTTTTTCCCCATTAATTTTTAAGGTAAACTTCTATAGTGCATAACCACGCTTCTTATGGTGACCCTTTTCAGGGTTTTCCAGGGAGAGAATACTCAGGAGTGGTTTATCATTCTCTTCTTCTGGTGGGTTCCCTGGGACTGTGCAGCCTGCCCAAGGCCACACAGATTGGCTCTACTCGCAGGAGGCGCAGTGGGGAACTGAACTCCCAAACTCTGGTTCTGCAGCGAGATGCTTAAATCACTGAGCAAGCTTCTGAATTTCTTGTTGCCAATGTCATGTGACCTGGTGCAGGCCAAGAAACAAATATGCTAATTTTTTATTTTTATTTTTTTTATTAGATTTATACCCCGCCCATCTAGACAGATAGTCTACTCTGGGCGGCATTACAAAATTTTAAAAACAATAGAAACAATGAACATGCAAAATCCAAGACGTAATTAATTTCTTTAACAAGTGACAATTTTCTGATGAACTTTACACTGTTGGACATGTACCTGCATAAATATTACACTGAATTTTGGGCACTATTTCTAAAATGCAGATCAGACTATAAAAGGCAAATAAATAAGCAACTCTAGAATTTAAATCTCTGGGGGTCATTGAGTATGAACGCTAGAGCACCACATAGCACATGGTCTGACATTTCATACATTTCAGACAAACCTCAAATTACAGGTCATCACATTACGGGAAAGGAATGGTCAGTTGCTGGTTCACAAGTACTTCTAGCTCCCTTTGGACATCATTGTTTCTGAAACATTTCCTTTGGAAACCTTGCTGCCATCCCCATTAGCTGAATGTGCACCACTATAGCAGCATTATGACTTTTCACCCTCAATGAGACTCCAGAGGTATGTACATTGTGTGTGTGTGTGTGTGTGTTGGAGGGAGGTCATCTCTTCAGAGAGCATTGGGAGAACTGCTTGTGGACAGATCAAAATTTGTCCTTGATATGCAGCTGTTGACTCTGGCAGTGTTTTTCTTCCCCCTGAACTACACTGGATGGCATAATGACTTTGGACCAACAGTTTTCAGAGCAGCACTGAAAAGACACATTAATTTCCCAGCCCAAAATAAGGCTCTCAACCTAAATCTGCAGATAGTCCACTGAAACATATAAAAGTACTTCTGCTCTTAGACGCTGAACCATGCACTTCAAGTCTTTCCAAGAGCAGGAAGGCCCTGAGGAGTATGCTATTTCTTAAATCACCATGATTTCAACCCTCATCCCTAGAAAAAGTATACATCGTATTAAAAGGTACTGGTTCCTCAAGACCGTCAGATACAAAAGGACTGAAAGGGGTAGAGTGGCACTTTTAGTGTTATTGTTGGCCAGACACAAAGCTGTGGGAGTTGCTCTAAACCCATTCTAAGGTAACCTACGCCCTTGCCTTAGCTATGATTCTGAAACCTACTGTAGGGTAAGATCACATGATAAGCAAAATGTGTATTTCCTGCTTTTACTATGGTCTTTCCTCCAAGCACATATATTCTTCGAAACTACATACTTAAGAAATGGGACATGCAAATGAAGCCTACATTTATCTTTTGATGACCAATAGCAGGTTAAAAATAAGCTAATTTGGAAAATGTAGACTGAGCCAAACTTATAGCCCTGTTCTGCAATTACAGAATCCAGCAATGTGACCAGCCCCCCTTCCCCTTCATCAATGCAGTTGCACAGTTTCAACATCAGGTCTGAAGAGGAGAGGCTCATTTGGGTTCTTTCTCATAGGAAGAGTTTATATAGGAGTCGGACCCTACTCTTTTCCAAAGCAAGCGCTGAATCTGTAAAGGACATGACGATGAAGAGGGTGAGGACAGCTGTTCCTCTCTAAGTGTATTCACTTTACCAGGTTGTATAATTGGAAAAGATCACTCTTCATCCCAATCCCAAAGAAGGGCAGTGCCAAAGAATGCTCCAACTACTGTACAATTGCACTCATTTCACACGCTAGCAAGGTTATGCTCAAAATCCTACAAGGTAGGCTTCAGCAGTATGTGGACCGAAAACTCCCAGAAGTACAAGCTGGATTTTGAAGGGGCAGAAGAACTAGAGACCAAATTGCTAACATGCGTTGGATTATGGAGAAAGCCAGAGAGTTCCAGAAAAAGATCTACTTCTGCTTCATTGACTATGCAAAAGCCTTTGACTGTGTGGACCACAACAAACTATGGCAAGTTCTTAAAGAAATGGGAGTGCCTGACCACCTTATCTATCTCCTGAGAAATCTATATGTAGGACAGGAAGCAACAGTTAGAACTGGATATGGAACAACGGATTGGTTCAAAATTGGGAAAGGAGTACGACAAGGCTGTATACTGTCTCCCTGCTTATTTAACTTATATGCAGAATACATCATGCGAAAGGCAGGACTGGATGAATCCCAAGCCGGAATTAAGATTGCCGGAAGAAATATCAACAACCTCAGATATGCAGTTGATACCACTCTGATGGCAGAAAGTGAGGGGGAATTAAAGAACCTCGTAATGAGGGTGAAAGAGGAGAGTGCCAAAAATGGTCTGAAGCTCAACATCAAAAAAACTAAGATCATGGCCACTGGTAATGATCACCTCCTGGCAAGTAGAAGGGGAAGATATGGAGGCAGTGACAGATTTTACCTTCTTGGGCTCCATGATAACTGCAGATGGTGACAGCAGCCATGAAATCAAAAGACGCCTGCTTCTTGGGAAGAAAGCGATGACAAACCTAGACAGCATCTGAAAAAGCAGAGACATCACCTTGCCGACAAATGTCTGCATAGTCAAAGCTATGGTTTTTCCAGTAGCGATGTATGGAAGTGAGAGCTGGACCATAAAGAAGGCTGACCGCCGAAGAATTGATGCTTTTGAATTGTGGTGCTGGAGGCGACTCTTGAGATTCCCCTGGACTGCAAAGAGAACAAACCTATCCATTTTAAAGGAAATCAACCCTGAGTGTTCACTGGAAGGACAGATCCTGAAACTGAGGCTCCAATACTTTGGCCATCTCATGAGAAGAGAAGACTCCCCGGAAAAGACCCTGATGTTGGGAAAGTGTGAAGGCAAGAGGAGAAGGGGACGACAGAGGACGAGTTGGTTGGACAGTGTCATCAAAGCTACCAACATGAATTTGACCCAACTCCGGGAGGCAGTGGAAGACAGGAAGGCCTGGCGTGCTCTGGTCCATGGGGTCACGAAGAGTCGGACACGACTTAATGACTAAACAACAACAATAACACATGAAAACAGTTCATGCTTAAACAGACCATTAAAAAAACCCCAACTCTTAAGGGATCCCTGTTCCTAAAGATGGTGCCAACTGTATTGTCTAGTTTAGCCCATTTCAAGGTCCTGACTATGTCTCTGGTTCCAGATTTCTTTTTCTTCCTATCATGCAAAGTTGTTGCCTGGCTAATGTGGTTGTATTCAAGACTAAGCAGTCCACCTAGGCTGACTGTAGCATCTTTCTTCCTATGAGCAAAAGGAGAACACAAACAATTTCCCCCAAGGATGCCCTCTTTTTGTACAAGGAAGAACATTGTAAAACCCTGGCCAACCTGTTTCTAAAGGAATCACTTCTCTCTTTTTCTCTCTGAGTCTGATTATGGGAGAAGTTCTGCCAACAAGTCTCTGCACTCATCCTTGACCAAAGAACTTGACCACTGCAGCATAATTGTGTTTTTCTAACATACTTCTTTAACTCATTTCTATGTGACACAGACTGCTACAACATAAATGAATAACATATACAGCTGGCAAAGAAGAGCCTGCCAAATAATGCAACAGTGGGAAGTGAGAAAGACTCTTAGACTGTGAATCTTGATGTAAGAAGAGAGACTTCAAGCCCTCAAGAACACACTTAGCTTCAACTGTAAAATACTAGATTGCATAACGAAAATATGTCTAGGGACATTCCAGGTTAAGCCTCTTATGTTCTTTTGTTTTAAGATGTATACAAAGGCCAGACTCTTTTTGTTCTGTATTAAATTTGGAAGCAATATAACTTAGTTCTCTACATATTTGAATCCTTACCTCTCTAGTTCCTCATATACCTTTTAACAGAATAGTTCCATCCTCCAACCACTGCTCAGCTACTCTGAGTGATGTAAACAATCTACTAAATGAAAATGTTCTGGAATCTGCACCTTAAGTGGCAGACGAGCCCTGAAATGACTGTCTTGTTTCTGGTGAATATATATGGGGATCAGGACTAATATGTAATGTAAGGCAAGGGTGGGGACCTTTTGAAGAAGCTCTCTTGGCCTGCATTCCAGTAGCAGACTGACCCAAAATGGGTGACCAGAGAAACACAGATTGCTTTTCCGTACAGCAAGATGAAACAATTTCATTTGTCCACCACATTCCCCCCAGTACAGAATTCAGCCAGAAATGTGAAGAAAACAACAACAAAAAAGGTAGGAGGTGCATCATGGGTACTGAAGGTCTGGTTCATGAACCAGGTGGAAAAAGTGTAACCAACTCTATCAGCTCCAAAGTTTAACTAGCTGCTGTTCTAAATTGTATCTACATTAACCTAATCATTTATAGCATTGATTATCTATATCTATATATTAGAGATGGGGACGAAGCGCCAAATCAGGGATCAAAGCAATCCTGCTGTGCTTTGATACCTTTCCCCCTCCTCTTGCTAAGCCCAGCGGGGCATAGGAAGAGGAGGGAAAGCAGGGATCAAAGCAATCTCGCAGCAGCTAGGGGATCCCTTTGATCCCTTCCCTCCTCTTCTCATGCCGTGCAGGCATAGGAAGAGGAGGAAAGGGGAATCATCCCCCAGCCCCGGATTCCCTTCATGCAGGCTTTACCAAGCCGCCCGAAGGGAAAACCCCTCTCTGCTTATGCCTCTGAGGAACAGCTGATCCACGGGGGCATAAGCAGATAGGGAACGAAGGGATGGATACAAAAGGGTTATATTTGTTGCTTCCTATTCGTTGGGGTCTCTGGACCCCAAGAATACGAAGCCACAAATATCTGACGAATCAGGGATATTTAACGAATATCCTGATTCGTTTTTATATTTGTCCGCATGTCTAATCTATATCTATATCATGTCATATTGGGGACATCCTGCTGCACAGCTAGGTATGCCGAATGCAAAGCTGTGGAAGCAACAGAAAATATTGCAGCAGGGCAAAAGGAATAACCATAAAGTACATCTACAGGCTTGTCACACGACACTTGCAATGTAAAACACATGGTCAATTGCACAACCACAGCGTGAACCATGCAGGCGTGAACTGTGCGACCATGATGTGAACAGCATGATCAATTAATTGCACAATGCTAGCTGCCTAGGCATAAGGCCTGGCAGACCTCTGCACGTGTAATTTTACATTATGCCAACCTGAAGAGGTTTTGGCCAGTGTTTATTTTTATTATGTATTTTATGTTAGCCACTTTGGCCATCTCATCAGAAAAGGCAGGGAACAAATTTTACACAAGTAAGTAAATAATACATTAATTTGAATGTGACATTTTGTAAGCCTACTTTAAGCATGTTTTTTTAGCATTTATTTTCCTATTCAAATATTTCAGTGCAGCTACTTCACGCTACTGGAAAAACATTTGAAATATTTATGCAACATGTAAAATTAACATGATGCTTTGTTTTGCTTTAGTTTTCCACTTCTAAATATAAGTCAAACAAATTAAATCAGATCTTGAATGATTTAGAGCAACAGGAAAATATCTGCAGTTTTTTTATTCAAATGTATTCAGAAAATCCACACCAGTAACAATGAAGGAGCGACTGCAATCAAGCCAGGCCACATATGTATGTATGCAGCGGACACACAGAAGAGATGACACTCCCTTAACAACCTTTACTATGAGTACAAGAATGATTAGAGACTGGTAATAAGCAATTAATTAATGCAGAAAATCAGAAAGAAAACAGTGCAGTTGTCTTCAGCTTGGGGTATAGAAGAAAACTGAGACATCTTGTGTTTACAATAGTTACATTATTTATTATCACTGCATGAGAGTGCAGTGATGTTATTGTGCAGCAGAGTAAATCAACATTCTACAAGGCAATTTTAAAAATGGAGACAGCCAAACAAAAAATTGTAACTTTGAAACCGGACTTTGGATCAGCACCAAATCTGGCACAGATATAGAGACAGTCCGCTCTTGCTGTGTCAAATTTGGGGAAGTTTGGGCACAAGGGTTCTCGAGTTATGACTTTTTAAAAATTAAAACTGTTTACCTCCTGTGCAGAAACAAGAGACCTTAAGCATCCCCAGATTTAAAACACATTGAATAAACTGAAAAGACTCTGGGCCCAAAAATGGAAGAGTGGAGAAACACCAATGATGAGCTATTAAAGAAGCTACTGGATATTGCAGAACTAGATATGCTTTCAGAGGCACTACAAGATCAACCGAGACATTTGTAAAGGAAAGCTGGAAGCTGATATATAATTGGGCCCAGGAAAAGACTGGAACTTAGGGGAAGAAAGAGTTTATGGCAAATCAGTACTCACTAGAATCCTCTGATGATATTTAGATGTCCAGATGATGGTGAAATTTCTGATCTGTGTAGTATGGATGTTTAGTTTTGATGTTTAGTTGTTATTAGTGTTTATTTCTGTTTGGTTTTAGTTTTCTGTTATGTATGTTTGCATGTGTGAAATAAGTTTATTGCAAAAGAAAAGAAAAGAATAAACTGAAAAGACCATTCTTGCTTATCTAGAAAGGGAATGATTGTCCCCATCTGTTTGTTTGTTTGTTTGTTTTAATTTGGAAGGAGTCCAGGTTGCAGGGGCTGAGACACTAATCCTCAAAAAAAAAAAAAAACCTTTAAAAAGGTAGAAGGGTGACTTTCTCTTAAACTGAGAATGTGTGGAACAAGCTTACCCCTAAAGCAGTTCCAAAATACATTGCTGCAGCTCCATGGCCTGGGAAGGGAAATGTTTGGAGGGCAATGGAATGTCACAAAAACAATCAAAAGAGGCATTGTTAAAAAAAAAACCAGGTTTGTTTTAAAGAAAATGAGACAGCAATAGTACTCCAGAAAGGGACATTTTGCCATGTATCTCCAGGGAGTTTGCATACAGTTTGTAAGGCATATTCAAAGAATTTCTGCATTACAAAAATATATAGCAGTTGTGTTCACCCAATCCTGAGTGCTTTCAGTAAACATTTCTGAAACCGGGCTCCTGACACTAGTCTTCAAACGGGAAATCAGCTCCAGGTCTGGGGCAATCTGAACTTTTGACTAAATCAGTCAGGACCCTATTAGCTGACTCTCAGGAGGAAAAGCTTTTTAACTCCTTCATGGCCAAACAGGCATTAATACTGAGAAAGGGATTGTGTGCCCGATTGTAAAAATATTTAAAAACATATATTTTAAAAAAGAATAGAGAACAAATATGCAGAAGCTCACTCATTTAAGTTGTGCAATTGCTGGGGGGTTTTGTTCGTTGCTAGGGATGGTCTTCCTCCATGTTAGCAGAGTTTTCGTGTTTGTATCTTATCATATTTCAACCATTCTACCCATCTTGTCATTATGCAATTGTCTGAAAATTAAAACAAAAACTCCAAAGATATTACGTGCCATGAAGTCACTTCTGATTTATGGTGACTATATGAGTTAATAACCTCCAAAATGTTCTACCATTAACAGCTCAGCTCTGATCTTACAAACCAACAACATCTCATGTTAGATTGTTCTCTCTTCCTACTGCCCCCTTCCCTTAAATACTGTCTTTTCCAGTAAGTTCTGCTCAAGTCTTGCAAACTAACAGCTGTAGCTTCCCTTATTGAGACAATCAGCCTCATATTAGGTCTTTCTCTCACTTTCTACTCTCCCACCCCACTTTTCCCAGCAATATTGTATTTTATGGTCAGTTCTGCATGTGCATGGTAGGATAACCTCCGCTGACTCACGTTTACTCTAGGGAGAGTTCAGGCCTGACTTGATTGAGCACCTACTCTTCTGCCTTTGTCTTTCTGTGGTATCGGTAAGGCTCTCCTCCAACACCGGATTTCAAACAAACAGATTTGGGTCCCTGCCTTTCTGCCTTTCTTTCCTAGGTCTCCATCTTCTTTTCACTACCATACATACTTGTTGAATATCAGCCCTGACATTTGCTTTGTGTTTGGGTGAGAAACATTTAACTGATGAAAAAGAGTCAGCTTTTGGGATTTTACTTTGTTTCACTTTGTGAATGGTACAAGAGGTGATACTGTGTAGACTGTCTAGACTGCTGCCATTGGTGTGGTTAACATTCAGGCTGCCTTTCACTATGTAAAATTTGGTGTCCTTTTTCCTGCTGGCAATGAGGGCACAAAATTATGCAGCAATCTTGACCCTTTTCCTGGCATTTTGAATCATGGATACAGAAGCATAATAGCCCACATTCATAATTTGGAGGCTTTTTGAAGAATTGACTGGTTCTATATAGTTCTTAGTGCATCATTATTTATGGCTACCAATCACCCTTTGAATCTCACTGTATTCCCATGTGGCACATTCCTTTACAGCTAATCCCTGAGTTAGGAGATTGCCCTTCTCCCCCTCCCTGTAGTTTGCCTGCTCTTTTAAAAGAGGGGGATGATTAAATTGCACATTACTGCTCCTCCTTGAAAGAGATACATGTTGTAAGTAAAATTTCAGAGGCTTAGTCTCTGGCATATGCAGGTATTGCTTGGGAAACATTGCCGTATGAAACCTTGAAGATCTACTGATGGTCAGTGTAGACAACGCCTAACTGAGATGACCTATGGTTAGCTTCCTCTGTTTCACAGAGCCCATTATATATCCCTCACTGTTGTTCCTTGCTAGTTAATTACTCAGTGGCTCAAATCCTGTTGGAACACATGCAGAAGAAGAATCATGTAACTGATAAGCCCAGCTGTGTTTCTGATCATGTGACCAGGATGTGGCTGACACACAGCAGACATCTCATCCAGTAGCTTAAATCAGCTGTGGCAACTGACATGACTCCATGTCCCAACAGGATTTGAGCCACTGTAATTTAAAGAATTTGCATAACAGTCTATATCAAAGGTTTTAGAGAACTGTACTATAATTTGTTATGCTGTTACATGTCATCAAGTCAGAGCTGACTTAAAGTGACCATAATAAGGCTCTCAAGCTAAGTGAGATATTTTAGGAGTGGTTTTACCAGTTCCACTTCCCCAGTGAGCTTCCACAGCTTAGCAGGGATTCGAACCCAGGCCTCCTGAGTCCTAGGCCAACACTTTCTCCACTCCACTCCACTCCACTCCACTGGGTATCCATATTGTAAATTAATGCAACCAAATTCAGAGTGGGGAAAAAAAACAATTATTTATTATTTATTTATTTATATTATTTATATGACACCTTTTCCCCCATAGGGGACCCAAGGCAGCTCACAACAGCTAAAACTACATAACAATCAACAATTTTAAAAACATCATATAGATATCATATTAATTAAAATATATCAAGAAACTAAGATGAAAAACAATTTTTTTAAAATTAAAAATCTGTAAATAAATAATGCATTCCTGAGACTTATACTGCTCCAAAGCCTGTCTGAAGTGGAAGGTCTTTGCCTGATGACGGATGGACAAGAGGGAGGGGGCCAACAGAACAGCATATTCCAAAGCCTGGGAGCAACCACTGAGAAGGCCCTCACTTGTATCCTCACCAAACAAGCTTGGGAAGGTGGTGGAACTGAAAGAAGGGCTTCCCCTGAAGATCTTAAAAGCCGAGAAGGCTCATATGGGGTGATATGATCGTTCAAATAGCCTGGACTAAGGCCATACAGAGTTTTATAGATAATAATCAGCACTTTGAATTGGGTCTGGAAACAAACTGGCAGCCAGCGAAGCTGTTATAATAAGTTGAATGTTTCCTGTAACCAGCACCAGACAACAGTCTGGCTGCAGCATTTTGAAATACAGTAGCTGGAATTTCCGAACACTCTTCTAAGGCAGCACCATGGAGAGCATGTTGCAGGAATCCAAATGGGATATGTCAGTACATCCAGATCAGACATCTCAAGGCATAGGTGCAGCTGCCAGAACAGCTTTAACTCTTCAAAATCAAACCTGGCCATCACTGTGCATCCAAGCTCAGGGTTGAGTCCAGGAGTACATGCAAGTTGTGGATCTGATTTTTCAGGAGAAGTGTAACCACATCCAGTATGGGTTGAATCTGTATCCCCTGATTTGCCTTGTGACAGATCAGGAGCACCTCTGTCTTATCTGGATTAAGTTTTGGGTTGTTAGTCCTCATTCAATCCATCACTGGTCTAAGCACAGAACAACTGCCTTGGAATCAGACAGGAAGGAGAGATAGAGCTGGGTGTTATCAGCATACTAATGACACTGAACCCCCCAAACACCAGACAACCTCTCCCAGCCATTTCATGCAGATGGTATCGAAAGTTGGTGGGAAGTTCCGCAGAACCAACAGAGACACATTCCCCCTGCCAGGTTCCCACGTAGATCATCCACCAAGGTGACCAAAGCTACCTCTGTTCCATAACCAGGTCTGAAAGCAAACTGAAATGAATCTAAATAATCTGTTTCATCCAGAAATCTCTGGAGCTGAGATGCCACAGCATTCTCCAAGACCTTGCCTAAAAATGGAATACTGGAGATTGGCTGATAATTATCCAATGCAGTGGGATTTAAAGAAAGCTTCTTCTTTTTTTTAAAGGTCTTACTACTGCCTCCTTTAGACATTCTGGTACTTTGCCTTGTTGCAATGAGGCATTCACCATTCCTCTCACCCACTCTGCCAGTCTCTCTCTGGCTGCTTTTATAAGCCAGGAAGGGCAAGGGTCCAGCACACATGCAGTGGCTTTCACCTCTCCAAAGATCCTATCCACATCATCAGGCTGCATCAACTGAAACATCCATTATAATGGGACAAGCAGGGACCAAAGTTACATCAACATGACCTTCATCAATTTCAACATCTAAGTCAGAGCAGATCCAAGTGCAAAATCTTCACAGTGAGGAGACAAAGCAATAAGGAAGAAAGCATGCCCTCATGTACCACCAAAGGTTCATTTTGTGATGTGCAATGACGTAGTTCTAGACTCTGTCTAGAATTACACCACTGCAAAAACAATGCTCCCAGAATAGGCAAGAACAGGATGTCAGTTCCAACCGAGTCTAAATCTGACCTGCAGTTTCGACACTACCATGGCCGTAATTCTTCTTTTTAGATTCTGCAGTACCCAAGGTTCTAATGTGCCTCTAAAATAAGATGACAATGCTCACCCTAGCATGGATAATGATTTAGAAGCCATGTGAAAAGAAACAAGAGCTGCAAGCATGAGGTCTTCAGGCAGTGAATAAAATAATGGCTGCAGTAATTACTCTGTTCGCCGCCATTCTGAAAAGCAGCCTTGCTTTTATCTAAATAAATAAATACATTGGGAAGATCATTAAATTCTCTTTTCCTCCATCAATTGTCATGCCCATACTTCGAGGCTGAAGATGAATACGCACAACTAAGAGCTATCTTGCCCGCAGCTGCAACAAAATAGCCATGTGTACTTTGCTTTCCATGCGGCTGCATGTAAGTGCATGCATAATTATCACTACCCAAATCAACGCAGATCCATTTTGATGATATGGATTCCCAGGCAGCCAGGAATGGAAATGGTACTGATGGATGTACCACTAACCATACAGAGCTTTTTTCAGGATGACTTTGACGCTGATGCTGTTACCTCCACCATCAAAAGGGGACAGATGGCTCATCTAAATGGAAATAGGTCACTTTTTCTGTCAGAGCATATTTGTGGATAGTGGACCAACAAGTAAATGAATTTGCTTAAAAGGTTTTACTAATCAACTTTTACACACACACACAAACGCACAGACACGCAGCTTCATCAGTTTCAGAAAGGATTATGATTATGTGCTGCATGTAATCTAATCGTTTCCATTCCAAAACTGCCCATTTATGAGAGATGGAAAAGACTATTCTCTGTCTTTAGCGACTATTACCCATGTTCCCACATTCTTCAGCTACGATCCTTGTACTCACTTACTTGACAGTATGCTCCATTGAACACAGCCAGACCTACTGACGAGTAAACATAACCGTACTCTTAACGTGCATTTAATTCATTAGATATAACTACCACTGAGGAGTGTTCAAGCCAACTAGGCCACGTACTCTAACTTTCAGTATCTGATTTAGCTAGATAGGTGCCGTCAAGTTGGAACTGACTTATAGCAACCCTAACAGGGCTTTCAAGGTAAATGAGCTATTTAAGAGCTGTTTTACCAGTTCTACTCTTTCAGTGAATAGGATTCAAACCCTTGTCTCCAGAGGCCTAATTCATAGCTCTGTTCAATACACCATAATGGGTGCCTAGTATCTGATTTAGTATTTAATTATTCACCAAAACATTATGAACATAATTTAGTATTGTACTGTTCATCAAAGCATAATTAGGACCATCATATTTATCTTCCAAAAGTAACATGAAACCTTTATATTCTTGTGAGCATGTTTGTGGCCAGTAGTGGGAAGAAGTACCCTTTAACTTCTTCCTAAAAGTCCTCCTGTGCATTTGGAAATAGGAAATCTTAAATATAATTTTTTTAAAAAGCAAATTGATTATGCCTCACATTCTAAACTGGACAAATCCAGAAGTGTGTCACTAATTATTGTACAATGATAGCATTTATAACATTGCAGTGTTAAGCTGTAACCCTACACTCACTTTTCTGTGAGTAAGCCCTGCTGATTTCAAAGGGACCTATTTCTCTACAGGACTGTTCTGTTAACATGGTAGCCACGTACAAACAGCCTTTTTAAATTCTGCACCCAATTTCTCCTAAATTCTTCAGGCAAAGGAAAATTTCTTCAGTTTCCCAGGGAGCAGGGGGTCACTATCACCTGTGGCTCTTTTACTCAAAGGAATTTGGGGGAATGTGTGTGTGTTGTTTTTGCACTGCCACTGAAACTAGCAGCAATAGCAACTGAGTTGGCAGCCTGGGCCACCATTTTGCTTCTTCTACAATGTCCTCTATGTAGTGTCATCCTAAGATATTGCAGGGTGAAGCTGCACAGGTGACAGACATAAACACATGGCTGGGGGAAAAATGAAAATACTTTTTAATAGTGGCCTTCCTTTTCTAGGGAAATAAGAAAGGAGAAATAGAAAAACCTCAGGATGTTCCACACACAAAAAAATGTTTTCTGAAAAATTGCGTTTCAGCACTAGATTTCAGTGTTCTATTTCTGGAGGAGTCATTGCATATGTATTCTGCAAATGCTTAAAATACAGCATCCCCCTGTAACCTCTTCAATGAGGGTTATAAAACTAGTGTTGTGTCCCACAATTTTTCCTCTCTTTTCCCCTGAATACTTCATTGTTGCCTCATTCTGATGGCCTTTCAGAGTTTTGTTTGGAGGTATTATTGAATTTACTACAAGATAATCAGGCGAGCTGCATTTGGTTTTTGTTTATTCTTTTGTTTTGCACAACTCATCATCATTCTGTGGCTTCCCTGGCTACCCAAACTTCCTGACCTGACTCCTGTGAAAGGAAATATTCCCTTGGGCTTTAACTGAAATGAGAGAAGCTGCAGGGTAGAGGCATCTTGTTGCCACAGACATCACTACACAATGAACAAGACATCACATCCTGTCTCGGAGAGTTTATTAGTAAGTTTAGCAAGTTTAGCAGAAGAGTTGTAAACCCTACCATTTAGAAATTCTCGGGGTTTTTTTTATTTGTTTTTTTTTTGCCTTTAATTTTTTTTTTGCAAGTATTTATTTATGTATAAAACTGAATGAGAATAGATCACTAATTACCATGCAACCAACAAAACCTAAAGGTTCAAGAGTGTAGGGTACCTCATACTACTAATTTGGGATGGGACAGCCCCTTTCTCTGGTGGAAAGCCGCCTGTATGTACATCATGCCTTTTCTGTAATTGTATGAAACCGTTTCTGAACTTCCTAATTTTTTTTTTTTTTTTTTTTGGCATTCCCTCCCTCATCTTAAAACTTCAGGATAGGAAGCCCTCACCTCCACTTCCTATTCAGACCATCTACTAAGTTCATCTGACATCACCTAAATCTACATGCTTGCATACCAATTTCTCCTTTCTGGATTATCCACATCCCTCTCTTCATGACACACCACCACTAGCTGGAATACTGGCAACTGGGACCTGTATTTGTCAACTACTCACAATCTGACTCCTCTCTTTCAACCCTGACCCAACTGAGTTTATTGTGAAAATGAGCTCTTAGTTCAGTACAAAAGAGATAAAACTACACTGAATAAAGGAATGAGTTCCTGTGTTGTCCATATGACTACAACAGAACAAGGATGTTTTCAGTTCATTCTGCTATTATTTATTGTCGTGCTTATAATCAGGTATTGTGTTAAGATAATTTAGCCAGTGTTTCCTATGACTTCTTCCCACAGTATTATTCTTCAGCATAGGACTGTTGTTTTTTCTTTACACTGCTTTATCCTTTTTTCTCTTTTATTTTATGTTCAAAAGCAAAGCAATTATATCTTGTTTTGAAGTGTTATCCTACCCAATTTCAGCCCGTCCCTCCAATTTATCAAGATTATAGAGTACTTAATTGCATTCTGCAAAAGATTTGTGATCCTTTTCAAGCCTGTATTGTTTTCAATATGCAATTAGCATACTCTTCACTGCACTATGTCTAAGTCAGTGATGGGTCATATTATGCCTGAAATAAGCCACTTGTTATCCTCTTCATCGCTGACACTAGGTCATCATAACAACAATTAGAATGCTTTGTTATAGTGAGTCGCATTTTTGAGCTCTTGTTTTATTTAACTACACAAAGGTACTGAAAGATCTACTCTAATTTTAAATTGAGCAAACCTGATGTTGCATAAGAAAGGATACTAAAAATAAATAAGCAGAAGGACTTTTATTATTTATTAACTGAAAAGTGGCTTGCATCAATAAAATTACTATTTTTCTTATAAAACTAAAGGTGGAGGAATCAAGGAACAAGCAAAAATCTCAGCATCTGGTGTTCTTCAGCCATTTTATATGCCCATTTCTCCCTGGTATTTTATTTACTATTAGAGATGGGCATGAATCAGGTTGTGCCGCTTCGTACAAAGAATGTGGCATGGCACCACAGGTGCCGTGTGTTCTCTTCCCCCACATCCCTGGCCAGCTGGCCCACACTCACATGTTGTTGTGCACTGCCAGGTCCTCCTCCTCCTGCGGTGGCAAGCCAGTGCAGGCAGGAGCTCAGGATGCCCTTCCCCACCTCCTCCAGCCGCCAATCACTCAGGCAAGATGCTCCCTGCACAGCCATTGAGTAGACAGCTACTGGAAGAGGTGGGGAAGGGAACCCTGAGCTTCTGCCTGCACTGGCCTA
The DNA here is from genome assembly GCA_037013535.1 of Intellagama lesueurii. NCBI lineage: Eukaryota > Metazoa > Chordata > Lepidosauria > Squamata > Agamidae > Intellagama > Intellagama lesueurii. Next base: position 162,884,485 of record JBAJHW010000005.1, read on the forward strand.
CTGCTGCAGGAGGAGGATCCCGGTGGCAGACAACAACAGGTGAGCGGGCCAGCTGGCCGGGGGGGAGGGAACATGTGATACCTATGGTGCCATGTCAAGTGCTTTGTACAAAGCAGCATGACTTGATTCATGTCCATCTCTATTTACAATATCTAGTATATCTTTTATGTTTAATCTACAAGTGTTCAAGATATTTTCCTGGGTTATAGCTCCCAGAAACCCACAATCACCACAGCCACTTGCCATGTTGGTTGCTGTAATTTTGGGAACTACAGACTGCAACAGCAATTTCTCCCATTTCTGGCTATGGTCCAACGATATTCAACAGATGCTTCTGTATTTGTCCCGCAGCTACACTGTTATGATAAATTATGCTGTTGACCAAAGTTAAATACAAAATCCCAAACTGTAGAAAATGTGTCAGAGATGGCATGAAACAAAGTTATAGGTGGAATCCAGGTTAAAGACAGAACGGATATTTATTCCTTTGGGAAACTTGCCAGACTGAAAATGTCCTGCAGGTTGTTGTATAAAGGGCTTCGGCAGTTTCCCTGAAAATGTTATTGATTTTGTTATTTTAAAAAGATGGACCCACTGCTAGTTGAGATGCTGTAGACTTCAGTAAGAATAAAACTTTCCTCTCTAGGTGCAAGTGGATTTCAGTGGAGCAAGCTTTTCTGGAAAGCAACAGCTTCTTTTCTCTGTTCTCAGTGACAAGTGCTCTGTTGTTAACAAAATCTAAACTCACAGCTTCTTGGAGAACAGTTGTTGCCACGAGACACAACTGCCAACAGGTCCCCTGCCACCAGTTAACATAGTCAAGGCTGGATGAGCAAGGTCAATGGTCTCTCTATATGAGGGGGTGTTGAATGAGAGGAAGTGTATGGGAGATGGCTCTCAATGCATCAATAAAGGAATTTAAGACCAGGAGATGAGACCTTGATTCTATATAATGTTTGATTCAATTCCTATTTCAATATAATTGACTCAAAGCATACATTCTTAAGAAACAATTCCCACCTTTCTTAGAGGAATATAAGTGCTCAGAATAATACCCTACAGAGAGATTTGCAGAGTGAAGACACCTGGATGAAGTTCTTTACATTCCTGCAGGGATGGGTAACTTCCAGAAGTTGGGGACTGCCCCCAGACAGCCACCACACTTTCCCTCAAGAGTTCTGCAACCACCACTCTAAAAATCTGGTTGGCTTAAAAATCGTCAAAACCCCCTCCAGAGTCTCATGAGACACAAATGGGGGGGGGGGGGGGAGGGAGAGAGAGAGAGAGAGAGAGAGATTGTTTGGGCCTTTGGGTCCATTTATACCAAAGAGGCTTTAATTCAAAACCAGAAACGAATAAAACAGGTAATGGGTGAAAATGTCTTGAAATTGGCAATCATGACCCCTAGAGGCTTACAGGAGAATGACTGGCTAATCTTTGTTGTTTTGGAAAAGAGATTTCTTTGATAGGAGATAAAAGGAAGGTCCAGGAAGCTGCTAACCAGCATTGAGAGGACTGCATTTTGCCCACTTCTAACTTACAGTATATTGCATATCTTGTCTTTTATGACGATATTTTGTGGGATACATCTTTAATAACCAGCCTGGTTCATTCAAGGAAACTACCAGGACATATGTGATCCTACCATAATTTTCACTTTTTTAAAAAATAATCCATTTTACTGGTAATAATGTGAGTACATGCACTTTGGAACAGTCACAAAAGCTGTCACAGAGAGCTAGGAAGCACTTCCTATTTTCTGTCAACAGCAAAACCAGCTGGAAACTAAAGCCTTTTCTCCATGGAGCTGTGATTGTTGCATACTGCCTCTTCCTGCTTTATATGTTTTTATCTGCTTGGCTGTGGCCAGAGGTGTCTGAAGACCTGACTGACAGCTTTCTCCAGTCCTTTAGAAGTATGAAAAGAAAGGGAAGACTGTTCATATGAAAATGAGATCTGGTCATCATAATAAAGTTACATCAAGATTAGGAATGCACAAAAAGTGGGGCTCCCTCTGAAAAGTGTCTGGATGCCTCAGCTGGTCCAGAATGGGTCTCCTTCTTTGGAGGAACAACTAAATCCAATTTTGGAGATGACAGCTCTGCTTCCTATTGCAAGGGCCACCTTTTCCTATATGAATCTGCCCACTTATGAAAATGCTTTAAGACAAACTCTTCTCTGTGTCTCATTAATAGTAGAGGCACAACTGCTGGGGTGCAGAATAGAAGATTTTTAAAAAGAAACATCTATGCTTTGGACCTCTGTAGCTAAAGAAGCTTGTTTTGCCCCTTCTCTGTTCATCTCCTAGCCTCTGACAACTTCATTTTTACTTGCAAGCATTTGAAACTCCAAGCTGAAAAGATATGAAACTGGATATGAGTTATGCCGGTGTTTGATTTTTTTATATCAGATGTACTTTGGGTTTTTTTAAAAAAATGTTTATTTGGTTTCTAATGCTTTGCCAATATACTGCTTTTAAATCTTTTTTGTAAAAATCAAAGAATTAGAGAGACAGAAAATCCTGTAGGCCAATCCTCTTTTCAATGAAGAAAACCCAGAGATAAAGAACATTCTAACAGATGGCGATGAAAGCTTTAATTCAAAGTTGGTAATACTCACTTTTCAGATATTGCTGGACTGCAACACCTAGTTCCCCTCTACATTGTTTTTGCTAGCTAAGACTGTCATAAGTTGCATTTCAACAATATCTGTGTGGCACAGTTGGTCTCCACTCTACTCTTACTGAAAACCTCCACAACAACAAAGATGCCACCAAACTGCTTCTACCTTCAACACATTTTCCTCCGTGTTCAACAATAATCAAGCTTTCTTCCTCATTCCATGTGAGAGAGTTTTAGATATCTGAAGAGTGCCATCATCAGCCACAGACACAGTCTTTTCTTCTTCAAGCTAAACGGCTTGGGTTCCTTCACCAGACAGAACTTGCTAGCATCCTTGAGGATTTTCTTTTCAAAGTACTTAGGTTTGGAAAAGACACAAGTCAAGTAGATGGGCAGGTCAATATATCCGAACTGCAGAACTACTCAACTTTTTAGGGAATCTGGCAGGAAAAGTTCAACCGGAACACTATTGAGGTCACAACACACTCACAACACTGATCTGTGAATGTTAGAACTGGTGATTTAATGTATGTCAAGAAGCATTTGTGGTAGAATAATGCTAACTGCAATGCATGTTGAAATCAACAACTTTGCAACAAATCAATAATCAAGACTTTAGCCCCTATGCATGTCCCCAGAGGGTTGTTAATGTTATTCCTTACAAAGTGACTTTTATACGATTTGTGCCTTTACGAAAATTTATTTTTGCAGCTAGTCAGATTAACACGCTTCATTTTCTCCCTTTCACCTATGATGCTGCATAAATCCATTCCATTTTGTCCATAGAGATATAAACTTAACATGCACCCTTGATGAATACTGCTTTCATCTTTGCTTTTTAGCCTGCAGAGAAGATCCCTCATCATCACTGGAAGGAGACATTTTTGTTGGGGAAGAAATGGAGACAACTGCCTGCTTCTCGTGTATGCAAGAAAACCAAACTATCAGGGCCAGCTGTGCAATTCTCAAATGCTCTCCCTTTGTTATTCAGCATCTTAAAGCCTTTGTGTCAGGGTACTTGCACCCACTTAAAGGTTGGCCATGGGAGCATATCCTCTCCTGTGTCTAAAGAAATTGCTACTTACATTGTTTCATGCTAGCTCTGCTAACATCCTCACTGCAACCTGTCTAATGTCAGTGAAGTTATGCCTATTTGCAACCGCTTTATCATTCTTCTTGTCTGCACTGTGAGACAGCAATGTGCTGATATTTCTGAGAAAAGCTCTTTAATTCCATCTCAAATATTATGAGGTTTTTTTTCACCCACAAAGATTAGCAGTACAGCATTGCATGACCTAACATATAACAACATCAACCAAAACTGCCATGAGTACTTTTGACTGATCATTCCATGTAAATACAGGAAGCTACTCTATACGTCCACAAAATATTTGCCCATCTAGCCCAGTATTGCCTTTTCTAATTGCTAGCAATATCTCCAACATTTCACGGAGACACAAAGTCAACAAATGAAAGAAGCAGAGGCATGATTCTTCTTCTAACTGGAGATACTAACATTTGAATGTGCATGAAAATCTATGCTCTAAGCAAATGTGAACTAAGGTCCACCTCTAACTCAGTTTCCATGGGGTTTTCTTTATTTCTTTTTGTTGTGTGCACCCAAAAGGAATCTGTCTTCCAAGATTGGAAAAAGAAGGGAGGACCAATTTAGAGCTCGGATGGCAATCACTCTAAAAGCTACAAAATTCTATAAATACACATTAGAAATATTGAATAGCAATATTAATCAACTTTTTTTTTCCTATTGGACGTTTCTGTACACGTCTAGTAGCTGATGCATGAAGAAACTAGAATGTCTCAAAGATCTAGTTTAATTTTCTGTTCTTCATGTAGTTCTTTCTTCTGAAGAGCGAAGGTACTTGAAACAAAATCTTCTTAAGTCAAGAGGGATGTTGTTGAACCAGGGACCTTGGGACAGTGGCGTCAGAGTAGAAGCAAAAATAGAAGCAAGTTGAAATAGATTAATAAGAAAAATATTGTTGAAAAACAAATCAGGTAGAAACATTTGGGGTTTTCTGTCCAATGCAGAGATCCAGAAATTAAAAGAAGAGTCAAAGGAAACTCTGTCATATACTTGTTTGAGAATGGAACGAATTCCAAAGCTGGGCAATGTATCCTGCAAAGATAGATTCCATTCAGAGTGGTGATAGAAAAATCAACAGTATTAATATTGAATGTTTCCTGCTACTTAGCTTGTTAACTGACACAAAAGTGCCATAATTTTCTAATAGCTATTATATACCCCCTTCTACCCATTTAAGAACTTGAGTTTTAATAACTGTTATTGTTCTAACAGTGTCACATTTTAGCATTCTTCTAACCTTATGAGGTTGCAAGTGTTGTATTTCACTAAGAGAAACCCAACATCCCTACAGACTAAGCAGCCAAATTCCAAGCGATGTTTACATCATTCTTGTAAACCTGTCTAGACGAAGGCAAGCTGCTAATTTGCAGTTCTTCTACGCAACCAAGTATTGCCCTGGGCTGTTAGCATATGCAGAATTTCTCTATAAAGGGAAGGCGGTTTCAGTGATGAACCAATACTACCTATACTTAGCTTTGTAAAGGTTTATATGCACTCTAGATGAAAGGTATTATGCAAATATAAATCAATGGCAATGTGTCCCTTATATATTATTGAGGCATACTGGCAAGCTCTCTGAAGTACCTATACCACAAAAAGAAAATGCAAGCAATTGTTCTAAGCAATAGCTGTTTTGTAAATCATATGGCTAAAAATAGAAATATATCCTTCATGTGTTTCTTGATGCATTCAGGTATAATAATGGTATGAAAATGTTGTGTTCAAAACACTCTCTCAGCTTTTCTCAAATAAGAGCAAATAATCAGCATTACAGATGTGTAAAACACCAAGAGAAAAAGCAAAAAGCAAAGTGTGCTGCTTATATACCACCCCATAGTGCTTAAAAACTCTATGTGTGGTTTACAATTTAATTATGCAGGCTACATATTGCTCCCTGCAGCAAGCTGGATATTCAATTTACCAACCTCAGAAGGATGGAAGGCTGAGTGAACCTCAAGCTGGTATTGAACCTTGGTCGTGAGCAGAGTATTGGTTGCAGTACTGGAGTTTAACCACTGTGCCACGACGCTCAAGAAGGAACAAATATGAGATGGAGAACATTTTCCTTTCTTATAAAGGATGAATGAAGTGACAGTCCTGTTTCAGACTACAATGCAAGAAATTTTTTAAAAATCACACAAGTTTTAATGTATCCATTCCTATTACTATTAACCGCCCAGAGTAGACATTTGGTCTAGATGGGCGGGATAGAAATCTAATAAATAAATAAATGCTTCCTCTCTTTTTTAAAAAAAAACCAGACTGTGTAATCCTTTGCCTGTTTACTCAAAAAATATTTTCAGTGAGTTTGGCAAGGTTCACACATCCAGGCATATGTATACAGCACTGTATCCCAACAGGGCAATCATACACAAGTCTGTCCAGCAATGGGCCCCTTTAAGCTCAGATGGGTGGGTGCAACAGGATTGTAAATATATATATATTTTTTAATCCACACTTATTGTGGATAAACCTGCAATCTCTCAGCAGAGGCACAAGCTGACATAAGTCATCCTTCCTCACTTTGATACTATTCAGATATTCATGCACCTGGTCAAAGGCTTTTAGTACATATTCTAGTTCTGTTCTGGCAATTTTCCATACACACATCACAGATCTCCTGCACAAAATTTGAATGAAATGGTTCAGTTTAAATGCCATGTATTTTTTCATTTGCGCTTCTCAACTGCAGCATCTCACATGAGCACTGAATGTTACTCTGCAGGTTCCCGGACTCTCACTATTCAAACAATAACAACAAAAACTTTAAAACAATTCAGCTTTGTAAGGTGAAAAATGGCTATGATATGTGAAGCCTGCGTACACACCAAGTTTGTGCTCCTTGTTCACATATTATATATAGGTCCTATATAAGGAAATGCCAACTTGAGTTTGATTAAGTACTTGAAGAATACTTGGGTCACATTTCCAAATGCCAGTCTAGGACCCTAAAGGAATCAATTGTGACTCCTTCTCCGTTTGCCATGTCTTCTCAAGCAATCAAACATTCATTTTCAGGGCTTTGCCGTGACTCAAGACTGAACTTTTATTGGCCTTGCTAATGCAGGGTATCCCATTTAGTGGGACTGACCATTGAGTAAACCTACTCCTCCTTGTTGTTGTTGTTCTACGCTATCAGGTTGGAACCAACTGGTTTTACCCCAATGAGCTTCCAGGGCTGAGCAGGGATTTGAACCGAGGCCTCTTGAGTCCTGGTCCATCACTCTATCTACTACACCACACTGGGTATCCTTAAGAGAGGGCTATTGGCCTCATGGTGGAAAAAACAACTTAGTATCAGATCACTTCAACTCTATCCATGTGTTATTTAAGACATCCAACAGAACGAAGACCACATTTATATTTTAAAGAACCACAGTATTCTCTTTTCAATGTCCAATGTAAAGCTACATATGGAACATAGTGGAAAAATTATTTGTGGGGACTGTCTTGACTATTATCTACTCTATTTTTTCCATGCTCTCTCCTCAATCTGCTTCTCTGCCCAAAAGCACATTATTTCACTTGATGCATTCATTAAACCTTTCCTTCCACACTTACAATCCAGTAGAATTCCGAGTCCTGCCAGTTTAGAAATTGGGCTTTAATACCATATTACACATAGTCCTTCTAATCACATTCTGTCTAAAAGCCCAACCAAGTAGGAAACTCTCTCTTCTTTTCCCAGGTGTTTTAAAACTCCCAACCCTTGTATCTTCTCCTGTGCTTTTAAACTGTAAATTTCTGAAATGAACTCAACTGCAGGGGCCATCAATTTAATCATTAAATTAAGTGCAATATTTTCTATATTTATCTAGAACATGGGGCACTGTACTGTCAGACTACTTTTGTTGTCTCTGGAAACCAAGTCAACTTTTCTCCTCAAAATCCTTGCCATCTGGTACCAGCAACTTGTTTTTATTTAATGTGACAGTTTGTTCCAGCACTTTGTCACCTAATTTCTCATTCTCAGATACAGTCTTGTAATTATTATCTGATGGGAATAGCTACAACGGACAGATCCTTCATAATAACTTCTTTGGAATCTCATGGGATGACTTATAATGAACCAAATTAGGTTTATGAATTTTCCCCAGTCTTTTCATTTTCTGGACACAGACTAGTTATGTGAGAAATATGCTACACAGTCTTCAAATAACTATCATTTTACTGACTCACATTACATTCCCTATCTTCCTCGTGAAGTTATTCAGGTCTTTGGCATCTTATAGTTCTGCCATGCAAAAAATGCATGCAGCTTATACTTTTTGCAGTTCAGTGGTTATCATGATGGCACTGAAACAAAAGCCGTCTGTGGCAGGCACAACTGCATGTGAACAAGCCATGTTTATTTGGTGGTTTTACCTGTTTTTTTTGGGGGGTGGGGAGAGAGAGATGTTTTTAGGGGGCAATTTGACTCCCACTTCTGTCCTCACAAATTTCAGGACATTTTCTACTGTTCTAACTTGATTTCTGTAAAGGAGTTAAAGATAACTGCAAGCCACAAATGACATAATGGGACACTTAGCAAGCTATTGTTTGGTTGGTTTTTTTTTAAAAAAATACATAATAATAATGATCTTTCTTAGAAATCATTTTCCAAGCACTGTTTCTTCTCTACTCAACCAAGTTTGACTGAGTGCTGTTCAAATAAGCACCTGTAAGCAGATCCTGGTCTTATGTTTATGCCCTGTGGTTTTTAGAGTGTTACCTTGGGAAACTGTTCCTGAGATCCAACTCTCTGAGCAGCAAAGTATTTTGGAACAAACCTGATCAAAAGCTGCAGATCTAATGCAGACCTTTACATAGGGGTTGAGAGAAGGTTTCAGTTTCTTTCAGCCCTTCTCTGGGCATCTTTAGATAAACAGAGAGTTATAGTTACATATCTTTTCAGGTTTTATTTATTCTTCCAAATAAAGCAAATATATTATGCAATTCCTTCCTTAAGACAGTAGTCTTCAGTGACAAAGAGTTTTACTTCTAAATTCAAAGACAACAACCACACCTCTGTCCTCCACCACTATGAATGTGGCTCTTGGTGTGGTGCTTAATGTGCAGTTTTTACTCTTTTAAGGTTTTCTCAATTACTCTTTTGTTTATTTTCTTTGTAGATTCCGGTGTTTCCTTAGTTTTTGGTGCAATCTGTCTCAAGAGAATGAAAAACATGCTGTGGTCAATATTACTTAGCAGTTATCCTACTGTCACTGCTTGTACTTATTCTGTGGCTTCCCTTAGTAATGAACTGAAAACAGTATTTTCTCTTTTTGCACTTCAACAATAAATTATTCATTGTGAAGTATTTTCTCACTTCTACAAAATACTGTGCCACAATGTTTGCCCTTCATCTCTGCCTTTTTCAAAATAACCCTTACCTATGTTTTATTTTGAAACCTAAGATTATGCTAAAGAAAAAATTAGTTTCAAGGAAAAATAAAAAAACTAGTCTTGTAACTCCAGTAACGCTAGTTAAAATGTTGACTAGAATACAACATGTGGGTGGGGGAGCTAACCTGACCCAACCCTAACCCACACTGAAACCTCAAAATGATGTCTGATACCACTAACTTGCTTCCAGGTTCAGCCTAAATACTTCAGATGGAGAAGCCACAGAGTCTGAGACAGTAAACTAGAGGACAGCAGGCTCACATGCACCCCCCATGTTAAAAGCACAAATTCACAGGAAAGTGAATTGATTTCACTTAATTAGGATTTTAATTCTAATTAAAACCGACGTATTACAAATTAAGACATCAATTTGCCATCATAAAGGCACTGTTTGCTTTCCACCACTACTAAAGAGAAATGCTCCATAGTTCCATAAACCAAACAAACCTAGATGGTATGGTATCCTGAGGCGGAATACAATGTTGTAGGACTGAAACAGGCAAAAGGCGAAAGTTTGGATTTTAAAAAAAATTACCAATGTTTGGCTAAAACAAAACAAAACTGAAAAGCGAAGAAAGAACCTGGGATGGCTCATAAACTGGACAATTAAAAACTGCCATTTCCCTCTAAATCATTAAGTTCAGCAACCCAGATGGCAGTTTACATTAAGTGGTGTGCTTTAACATGAATATATAACTCAGGCTTAAATCAGAAGTTTCTACTCAGCTCAATCTCACAGCTACGCAAAGAGTTGAAGGCTGAATTCCCACTTTACATAGGGTTGCATCTGAGACAGGATACTGAGAGGTGGCAAGTGGAAATAAGAAAATGGAAGCCTGCAAAAGGGAATGTGCATTTGAATTCTGATATCATCCTGCCATTATTCAGATTTTTCTCCTTTTTTTCCCCAGAAGAGTCTCTGCAATGTTTGCAGTCATGCCACTTACTAATTCATAGCATTGCTTTTGCTGATGCTGTATGCTTTCCACAGTTCTAGCCACCTAGACTATAAGACTCATCACACCCACTTCTAATCAATGGAAGACTCTTTTATAATCTTGTGATAAAATATAATGGGTGAGTAAGCATGGTGATATAGTATCTTGGGACAAAGAGTGACTTCGAACTACTCCAGTTGGCACAGAAGCTGAAATGAATAATGCAATACTTCCCCAAGCTCATCTTCTGTGTCAAACGCAAACACCACCATACTGATGACTGTCATAAGAATTAAAAAAGGACCCGGATAGTATAAGTCTTTCCCTTGAAAGATGGTCAAGGGAATAAAAAGTAGTGGGAACAGAAAGGAAATATCACAGATGATGATCTCCAAGCTCTGCTTGATGGGAACAAAGCATCCGTGGTACAAAAGTTTGAAGCAACAAGATGTGACAATAAAGAGGCACCACCAACAGCTACAAATATGAAGATATTGTCTTGATCATTATTTAGTCAAAAGAAAAAAATTGCTAGGCATCAGTTCAAAACAACAACAAGAAGCACGGTGTTGCTTTTTGCAGATCCATCTTCGGCAAGGTCTTAAAAGTTACAAGCTTTAAATGCCACAGGCATTTCTTTAAAAAAAAAAAAATTCAACACTGCTCTCTTCAGTGATTTTCAATCCAAAGGGATTCAAGGCTTTTTCCCCCCTATTGCCTCTGGTATATATTTCTACTCCTAGCAAGCACACCAGGGAATGGAGTTTTATTCCCACAAATGGAACACTCTCTAGCAGCCTTTTCAACAGTACTTACTCAAATATGGTGGTTTGTAAGGCGCTCGTGTATTAGACAGCAGTCCATCCAGTTCCTTCCTCTCCAGAGTGCTGTGAAGGGCCTTCTCTTTGCCAAAGGTGGAGAAGGACCTCTCTGCCCCTGGCTGGGCTTCTGGTGTTTCAAACACTTCAGTGTCTGGAACAGAGTCCATACCGGGAACATGAAGATTGCTGCGGTAATCCGCAGCCTGACGTCCATCAGAAGGGACAAAAGAGGGCATCCAGCACCGATCTGAGTGGCCCAATGCTTTACATTCCTCTGTGCAATTAGAGAAGAGATCCATGCCTGCAAGCAGGGAAAAGAGAGAAAAACTGCAGATGTAATCTTCAGCATCACGACCAGCTGCTGATAGATGTATAAGGATTTGGAGGTCAAAAAGACACCAACATCATCTACCAATAAGGAATTTGACCATTAAGTCTTCAAAAGCCAGAATTGCCATTCAAAAGAAAAGATGCACTACAGTGCTCTATCAATGGCAAAACAATAGCGAGAGGACAAGTATGGTTGTTAGAATTAAAAGGTCCTTGTAAGCCTCATCCTCTATCTCGAAGCAAGTCCCATGCCATCAAAAGGCACTTCCATCAGCTTGATGCCCAGCTATTATCAACAAGGGGTTGGTACGATATGAAAGGGGAGATATAATGCCCCCCAAAAGGAGAAAAAATAGTAAATGGGGAAAAATCCATTTTCCCCCCTTTGGGAAAAAAGAGAATGACCCTTGAAAATGTCTATACATGGGCAGAGAAGAGATTAAGAACTCTACTCTGAAGGAAAGAATACGACCTAACAGAACCAGATTTTATCACCATTTCTTTCAAGTTATTTTCCACTGCCATGTCTCTGACGACTCTCAAAACCATATTAGGAGCTGAAGAAAAACCTACAGCATAATTATTGTAATTAGTGGCACCGAGGGTAGCCCAAGTCTGATGTGACACAGATCCCAATACTATTGACAAATGTGTTAATGCTAACTCTATACCAGCAAATCTAGGATCTTGTCAACGTGAAAGAGTTTCCTTACAAATCCTTTAAAGCTATTCAATTTTCAAATGACAAGCAAGATTTCCACAGATCTTGCAAGATGACTACTTTCTCATTGACCTTTCAATGGGCTGGCTGATGTCTTGTCATTGGACCCAGTTTGCTGAAGAAGCAGAAATGTGTCAGATCTTTGGAGTGCAAGGGAATCATCAGTGTTGACTCAAAGTGATATTAAGATCATTTAGATCCTACTACAGAAGATCAGTACTAAGAAGTTATTTCTTATGGCTTTCTTGGAAAAGAAGTGAAGTATTTTAGAGCTGAGTAAGTATGCACTTTATCAGATAAAGATACCTTGTTAATCTGGCTGTCAACAGTCAGATTAAAACTATTCCCCTTACACACATACACATGCTCCCAAAGCACCATAGCTCATTAACATTCAGGAAATATAGTGCCAACAGTGTAATCTATATGACCCATTCACCATGGAATATCCAACATTGTAAACTAAAAATCATCAGCTGCCAACATTCTGGGCCAAGACCCACTGGCAAGGCATGATGGCAGCCTTGCAACTCAGTTGGCAAGCCACTGGCTGTAAAGAATAGGATTCATTTACCACAAGTCCTTTAAACTACATGGCTCTTTCTGCTGGGATTTAAGAATGGGTGATGGTTCCTACAGGTTACATTTCCTGGTAAGGAATGCCTACTTTCCTGACAAAAGGGTATGCAACTAATCCCACAAAGACATCATTAGCACTCCTCCAAGCAAAGAGCAGTGTTTCGAATTTGGCTTTGGTGTTCACTTTTAATTTGATTAGTACAAGTAGAAGCAGAGTTTGGATAAATTTTCAACAGAGAAGAAATCCCACCTAATACTTGGGAACTGGAAACATACAAGAGGATTTATCTCAGACAAATCTCACTTTATGGTGACAATTTTATTTTAGATTAAGTCATGTGCAATACAAGGTTGGGCTTTGATTGCAGCCTTCTACTGGCAACTGACATGCAGATGTCTGAAAGTAAATTACTAATCGGTGAGCTGTTGAGGAATGCAAACATGAATTGCTGATTGGATTAAAAATTTGAAAGGAGGAATCATGCAGAAAACGTACCGATGTTTTGTGAAATAAAATACCAAGTTATACTTCACTGGTAGAAGAGGAAAGGGATGGGCAATTAAAAAGTATGTTTTTCCCCCTCTTTGCATATAAATTTTTGTTGTTGATCCTCTAGATGATAGCATAATCACAAAAGATTTAAAATTGCACTTTTAACATTTATATTTCATGAAAAATGAAGTGAACAAAGAAGAAAGTCATATCAACCAGAATTCTATTGGTGTTTATGCAAACTTTACATAATTGTAGTGACTAATTGTGGCTAACTGCTGAGGTGCCAAGGTGCATTTTAGTTTCATTACCAAGAATGTGACCAAGACGTATCATGGCTTGCCAACAGTTATCTACAATTACCCTCCATGCCTTACAAGAACACCAATAGGATTCTGCCAATATTTTCTACAAGGATTCCAAGTGCCTTTGCCACATTTGTTGAACATTTTCAGAAAATGAAATCCCATTTCTGAAACTGATGCCAAGACATGGGGAAAAGAATCAAAGATATTTTCCTCTAGTGAGAAACATTTGAAAAATTATTCAAGAACAAAGCTCCCTTTTAATTTCCCAGCCCCAATTTAGTTTTTCAGTAGAAACTACCTGCTGTTTACAAGTTCATATCAGGTTTCAAACTGCAGACTCCTTTGATTTCTGCTGCCAACTGTAGTGAACCATATAAATTAAAGAACACTGTAATTCAGTAAATGAAAATGTACAAATACACCACAGAAAATTAACAATATGATCTACTTCTACTGAAGAACTTTAAGAAAACCATTATAAACACAACGAGGTAGGATGAAATCCCACTGAATTCAATGGGGTTCTCTTCTCAGTAAACATGTAGATTGCAAAAATAGTCCAACTGGTACCAGTAATGTGTACTGAGCTCTGAAATCAATGGAACTTCACAGAGCCATTTTATTTATGTCTCATCAGATATAAACCCTACAAAATTCAATGGCATTTACAGTCAAGGACGTGCATATGATGTTTGCAGGCTTCAAGCATAGAACTTAGCTGAATTATGTCATAATATTTTTAATGCAGCCAAGTAAAAAGAATAGGTTGGATAGCTGAGTGAGTTAGGTATCTGACTGTGGAGGCAAAGGTGAAGAGTTTGATTTCCCATTGTGACTCATGTAGCTTTGGGCAAGCTGCACAATTCCAGGGCATATCTAGAAGAAGGGAATGGAAAGCCACTTTTAAGTACTTTGTGCCTAGAAATCCCTGCAAAGCATTGCCAAAAGTCAGAACTGGATTGACAATACATTACTGTATTGTTGTTGTTATTTTGTTACTGTTACAGTTACTACTACTACATAAAAGAGGGAGTTATTTATGTTGCACATTTGGGTTTTTTAAATTATTAAATTAAAGAAGGGAGCTTCAAAACACAGAATTACTATAAATACAGAGGGATTAGGGGAAAGGCCGATAGATTTACTTGATCTGTACTAGAGGGAAACTGCCAGAGCAGTAGTACAAGAAGCAAAAGGAGACTGGCTCTGTCCTATATCTTTTTATCTGAGAATAAGCAGTGGATATTTCTAAGCAGATACATATAGGTGTGCACTGTGAGAAGATGGTAAGAACTGTTTCTGGAATCTGAGGAGTGATTTGCCAGGTAGTCTTCCTCAATAGTCTGCCTTGCTTTTCTACCTATGAACTTGTCCTGTCAGCACATTGCTCATAGCATTTTTTGAGAAGATGAGTGGAATTAAGAAAAGGTTGCTACCCAAGCAAAATCTTTGAAGAGATAGAAAGTAACATTTACAACCATTTTTCCTCAATGCTTGTAGATTCAGGCTATTATATCTTACAATACTATAAACAGAAATAAAGATTCTGTTTGGAAATAACACTAGCACATATGCAGACTTTAATTCCAGTTCAGTGTTTGGCACATTTTAGATGGTCTATAATACAATGACATTTTACCAAATGGTTTCTAACAGGTGTTTCTTCATGGCGCCATAATGGCCTAGAATTGTAGCAATAGAAGCACAGCTGGTGACGCATAGATTCAGTAAAGAGACAATGAGAAAGACTTAGTGTCTGGAAACTTAATTGGCTCCACATTTACCTGACCACTACCATGCTACAAAACATAAACTTAGCCTGCAATCCTAGGCGTAAGCACTAGTGAATTCAGTATGCCTTGGGTCTGAGCAGACATGCATACTGAATGGACTACTTTATATTCATGCAAGAAGGGCACATTTTGTGTTTTGTTGCATGCAGGGCATTTAATTGTTGACCATTTTGCTTTTCACAAGACTGACTGATGTAAATTCAGTAGATTCAAATAAGCAATTTTAATCTAAGCATAAAAACCTACTGATTTAAAGCTTACAATACCATGTTTATTTATGTAATAATTCCAGAAGTCTGTTTATACTCTGCTGTGCCCCCAAAAAAACTATGTTTAAGATGGAGGGCAGCTATCAACTTCTGTACTTGGTTTCTAAAATCATCTATCTGTTTAGATGTAACCCCATACACACAAAGAAGAATGCCAAAATAAAACAAAGCAAAGCAAAAAAATGTGACACACGGCATCTCCACATTGTATCGTGGGGTGCTAGGTATTTTGCAAAGAGAAACAAATAGATTTTGTCTGCTGCCGTTATTAACAGTTGTTCCACTCATTCAGAAGAACAGAATATACATAAACTATTTGTGAAAGCTTCTGACTCTGCACCACAGTCATGATACTGAAAATTAAACAGAAATGACTGTTTACCTCCTTCAGTCTTTCTTAACCCTAGAATCCTACTAATGAAAAAGTATCTTCAGTCACTCTTCCATCTTCACTCTGCCATCAGAGTGAACACTCTCACCCAATCTAACAATTATTCTTACAAATCTACTAGGGAGAGGTGGAGGCTTGAAAATGCCAGCTAAATTTTGAGGGGGGAAATGATTTTAAAAACTACCTATTCACAAGGCTGAAGCCTTCATACAGTTTACAAGAAATCGCATATTTTTCTCAAAAGCATGAGACATTTTTGACATTTAATTGTTTATAAGGTATGTAATTGTTTTTCAGCAATGAGTCAAGGATTGTCGGTGAGTTGTGGACTGTCAACATGTCTCACAAAAAGAGTTCTAAAAATTAATGCCAGGTACTTCTTAATAACATTCCACGCTATTACCTCACATACAAGAAGACTACCAACAAGCATTTTCTCCTCTAAACCAAGACGCTTGAACCGTGTCTACTAACACTAGCCCTACCAGCTGCCCAACAGGAAAGCTTTAATTATAAAGGCAATGCTACAGAAGACAGTGGTACTTAGCTGGAGTAACCAAGTAACATCCTTGACACAAAGTAAAAAAGCCATTGTTTTCCACCACTCACTCTTCTCCAAAAGTAAAACCTGGAGTTTACTTGGTCATGTATAAATATGGAGTGCATCAATCCCAACTCAATTCTATGGAGCTAAAGCATGCTACCTATTCACAGGGATAAAGCCTTTCTAAAATTTATACAAAATCACATATTTCACTCTAAAGCATGAGGCACTTTTGAGATTTGTTTCTTCTTGATTAAATTAAAGAGAAGAAGGGAAAAAACTCTCTGCATGCAAAGCCTCTAGAGGTTTTGAATAATCTTCAAAGTATGACTGTCTAATTAACCAATTAAAAATGCAATTGTAAGTAATAAGTCTGCCAGATTTTTTTTTTTGTCCAAGTACACCCACTTTCTGCAACATTTCCATCACATTTCTTATCCCTCCACCTGTACTGGCACTCTAATGAAGGTCTTTTAGCAACGGGTATTCATATCTGTCCCATGTACCTTTTCTCTACTCTAAGATTTCCTGCACATATAACATCTCAGCAGATTCTAGACCTGTGAGTTGTGAACAATATTAAAAGGCAGGAGCTAAACAGAAGGATAAACACTTACTTGGCTGCTCTCAGAGAATTACCTAAAACCTTTTCCACGTTAAATCCCATGTCTCCCAAGACAATACAAGCAACAAAACAATCCTCATAGCAGAACTGAATTACACCATCTCATGGGCTGAATGGCAAAATTCACTATTTTTGCCCCTTTGAAAATGTTGGTCTTTTTTATTTGTCACTCTTAACTCAGAAACTACAAGGTAACACTCTTTATATATCTGAAATCCACACACGTTCATTTGAGAATTGGGAAGAACTGCTTCTAAAAATTCCTTGGCAACAGAAGGTCATGCATGTAACTACTCTCCATATGGACACAACTCTTGATGGTGGACTCTTTGGTTACCATTCTCGTATAAATGCTTAGAGAAACAAAAACTAAAGCCCATCCGACACCCACTCATAAGCTGGAAAATGATATTTCTCTCTGTGTCCCGTTCATAGCAGCACCTACAAGCAAAACTCTAAAGGTGGTATATAATCAAAGTTTTTCATTCTCCCGTGTTAAAATTCAGCACAGGACTGAAAATAGCTCTCTTCCTCCGTCTCCCCCAGCCCAAAAATCTAGTCTTCTCAAGTTAGCACCAACTGCATGTGGCTATTTCACACAAATCTAGATGAAACAGAGTGATGGCTCAGGGCCAGGTTCTGGAAGACAGGTGTTCACATCACACAGCATAAAACACAAATGAGCACAGAGAGTGGTGCTTAGCACCTATGCTGGAAGTCTCAGAAGAGAAGCCAAGGGCTTCATTATCCATAGACAATGCCCATAAACACACACACATCGAGACATCTCATCTTAGAGAGATTTATTTCCAGGCGATGGCTGTACCCACAAAAAGGCATTATTTAATGGAAGCCATCCTGTAGAGAGCAAATATTCTCAGCATCCTTTCTGGACATTAAATTAATTTCTGCTGTGGAATTACTGCCTGTTCTCAACCTGAAAATGAACTTGTTGACTCTGCTTTCATCCTCTCTAAATGTCCCTTTACCCTCAATATTGATATGTTATTCCATTGTTGACTATTTTATCTTTTGTATTCCTGAGAAAAAAATCTTCTATAGTCCTAATAATTCAATGATCATCCTGCTTTTAACAGTGTTGTTATGATACAAATAAATTACGAGCCCACAATTACAGCAGAAATCACACCTTCATCTGGACTGCACACAATTTCACATGTTAAGAAAGAACAGTTAATGATTTAAAAAAATGTACTGGCTTGCACTCTATTTCTAGATTTAATTCAAAGTGCTGGCAATAATCTTTACAGTCCCATATTGTAATTTTGCTTGGGTCCAAATTATCTGAAGGACATAATGCCCAGAGTCTAAGAAGCAGACTGGAGGGGTACAGAGATCAGATAGAAGATCATTTTAAATAAAAGAGCTTGGAGTTCAAAAAGGAAAGAAGTGATAGAGAGGGTGAAGAATTGTGCTAAATGAATTTAAAGCCTAGGAATAAATGACATCCTTTGGATGCTGCTATTTCAACAAAATCCTACTAAATTAATTCAAGCTGAGGGGTGTGGAGCTCAATATATGAGTGTTGGCTATGCAGAGGGTGTTACAAGGGTCTGGTTGAAGGGCAAATGCACACACATGGAGCAACTCAAGTTCGGTGGCAAGAAAAAGGAAGAGAGGAAATAGGTGCAGATTATTAAAGAAAACACATTTATCCCTGTAGTTATTTAAGAGATAATTGCCTAAATAGTCAAATGACAAGACAAATGGAGTTGTGACATCAGTATATGAAGGAGGGGTAGAACAGTTTGGCCTTCTCTACAGTCTTCCTCAGGTTTCTGGTCTGAATAACACAAGGCCAATGGAGAGGGGCTTTTTGGTGGTGGTGCCCTGGTTATCAAATTTTCCCCAAGAAAGGCTCACTTGTGGAGTTTGGGGCATTTCAGGGCACCACAGAAGGTCATTTTATCCTCCGATGTTTTTCAGACTTTCAATTTTTAAAAGGTACTTCTGCTTTTTTGTTATCATCTGCTGTTTGTTTTACTTTGTTTTTGTTCAATAGCTGTTTTCATTTGTTTTAGATTTTTTATTGGCTTCACTGAAAATAGTAGTTTTTGGAATACGTATTGTGTATTTATACAGAGGTGTGCAGGTTTGTGTTTTTGGACTACAATTCCCATAATTCTACAAGGAGTCTCTCTCTCTCTCTCTCAATCTCTCTCTGTGTGTGTGTGTGTTCGTGTACACACACACACACACACACACAAGGCCCATTTAGAGGGGCATTTAGAGTTCTAAATAGGAAATATAGAGTTAAATGGGCTTACATCCAGACATGCAAATGTACAACCGCATCCCTATTCTACCTTTTAAAAAATGGCATGGCTTATTAACCATTTTAAAACATGAATATGGTGCGACAGCGGAATAATTTTGGGTCTGAAAGACAAGTAAAGGTCATTTAGCTAGAATGAAACAAAACAGGAAGGAGATGCGAAAGAGGAATACCAGGATAGGATGTGGTAATCTAACAGTACAAATGTATTGACTCCTTTTAAAAAGAAAAAATGGATTGGGGAATAAGAGAGATACCATTTCATATGACTCGAACAACAGCTATGTAATTAAACAATATGAACATAAGTATATGAGAATAACTTTCCGACAAATGAAAGATACAATTAAAAGAACTTAGCTGAAGTACTGAATTATTACAGTACTAATAAAATTGGAAGCTAAAACATTTAAGTTCACTTACTTACATATTAACTTTTTCTTTCTTTGTGTACAAATACAGCACTGCTTATGTTTCTATTTCTCAATTTTTATTTTGTGTGCTTACATATGTTAATCATTTGTATAACCCATGACAAAAGAATTTCTTTGAATATCCTCTATACTGTTGTAAGCTACTGAAATTGAAGTTACATTAGTTGCCACTTTTTCATAGAACCAACGAAAAGAAATTGATAGGAACACGATGGAGCTGAGATACACATTTTACAGCTATTACTAAAGAAATCTTGAGCTACATGAAAAATGGGAGCTTTACATCTGTCATGGAGCTTAATGCATGAACCCTAAAGTCACAGACATTAGGTTAGATAGTCCAGGACACACCATGAATACATTTTCAGACATGCAAAAACAATTGTGCAGAGTGGTCCCTCTATATGCCCAGTAGTAATTTCATTAGACTTGAAAGGAACATTTAAATGCAACTTATTCCTCTCATTTTCACTGGTACAAACCTGTAATTCAAGTTAACAGGCCACCAGGTAGGGCACAGTCCACAGTTACGAAATCTGTGGATCTAAATTAACTTAACCTTATCTATTTCAGCTTGCTAGACTTGTTACTGAAAGAGAAATATGTGGAGTAAAATAAAACAACGCTTTCAGAGCTCAGTTCCTATGTTGTAAACTGAAAAGCATTCATGAATCGGTTCAATATAAGAACAGACACTAAGTCTGAGCACATTATGACTAACCTAATTTGAGATAACCCATTAAGAAAAGAGAATATGGAGTATATAAAAATGGGTAGATGCTTTTACAATAAAATGTTGGGGTTTTTTTTTTACTTGATGCGTTATCACAATGATTATATTCCCACATTCTGCCTTTCCATTTCAGGCCTTCATGCAGATGTTTATTCTTGCTCTCCTATTTGGTTATTATGGTTCATTATGTTGAGGGAATAAGCTGAGTGAAATGTTCATGACGATATGAGTGTTGCAATAAAATGTGTAAAAAAAAAAAAGAGAGAGAGAGAAAGCAATGTTAAAAGGGGAGGAGGGGCAAGAGACAAAAAAATAAGGCAAAGGAGGATTTTATAACCTTCAAGTATTGACTCTTGCCACACAGATGATGCGAAAGAGCCTGGAACAGTTGGTGGCAGGTGGGGGAGGAGGGAGGAAAGAAGCTAAAGTCTTGCATTTGGGAGACAAGGATACGCCATGTGCCAAATATAAGGCACAAAATAAATAAATAAATAAATGAAGTGGCTCTCTGTGTTTGGATGTAAACTTCTGGCAGGACCTGGTTTGTTGTCAGGTTCCCAGACACAAAATAAACGCTGTGTTCACTAAGCACGAAACCCTGTAAGGAGTATGGAGTTCAGAGGCTTTTGGCTCTCCTCAAGTCTCATTAGGGCTGCATATTAATGACCTGCAGTAATATAAAGCAGCCTTTGAACCAACTTCCCACTTCCCAGCCCCCAGACCCTCGCATGCCCAGCAACGGTGCCCAGGCTTCCCATAGTGAAGAGAACAACATACTTCAACTGCCTCCACCCAGTCTCGCTCTGCTGCTGTGTATATAGGGGCCATTCAGTCTGATGCTTTAGTTTAGAGGATTCTGGGGAGGGAGGGAGGGGAGAAAGCTTTCACCTCTTCAGAGCATCGTCTGAGCCTAGCATTTTTTCCACCAACAACAAGTCCCCTGGAGCTCTTAGAAACTGCTGAAGGCCAAAGTTTATTACAGCTAATCCTGGATTCCAAGACCTCTGTCGATTACAATCTAGTGACCACTGGCATTGACACTGAATAAACTGCAGGGCACACTACAGCCAAGTGAACTCTGGAAGAATCAGTGGCCCTCACAAAGAAGGAGCTCTATCAGCTACAGTGCAAGAGTTAGACCGGAAACGAAGACCAGAACATCACATGCTCCACGGTTGTTAATCCAAACACCCCAATTCTACAGGGCTCCCTTATTAGTGAATAATAGACAGATCCCAAAGAAAGCCGTGGAATCCTGCAAACGCAAAGCATCAGACTTCTCACCATGCAGAGACAGCACCGATTGCAACACCCCAATAAAGTCACAATCCAACTTTTCATTGATTCATGATTCTTCCTCTGTCCTCTCCTAGTGCACACCCTTTGAGCATCATCCTGCTAAGTGATGCTAGACTGCGGCTACTGCAGCTGCCATTTGCTTTGAGAACTGTTCAACAGCTTTTCAGATGATGTTTCAGTCTGTCATAAAACTTGCTGGTATCTCTGCACTGTGAACACACGCAAGGCAAGGCAATCGCACAAAATTAATAACACCACATCCCTCTTGTTCTCTAAGCCAAACCGTGTTATTTATTCACAGCTGTGTGTGTATATGTATAATCAGGCACACTGACATGCATACATGCATATAATCAGGCACATACACATGTTTATATGCATGTATGCAAAAGTATATACTTTTTCCTGTATAATAGGAAGTGGATCCCTCTAAGCCCATCCAGTTGTATATGCACATAAGAGGATAAACACTCTGTATCTCATTACTTCCAGTCTATTATTTATTTATCTATCTGTAATTGCCCTTGCTGCCTCTCTTATTAAAAGATCAAATATTTAGATTTCCCCTTATCAGACTTACCAGAGGATTGACCTCGATTAGTGGCGTCATGATCACTGTCTCCTTGCTCGCTGTCTCCATGACCACTGTCCTTAGAGCTTACTATGTCTGCTTCCTGGAATGCAGAACTAGAAACATTTAAAAAAAAGGGGGGGGGAGGTTAATATTTGAACACCCAGGAAAAGGGAAACTCATAAAACATTCTTCTGCCATCACATGGCCACATGCGGTGCTGCACTCAACCAGACCTTCCCACCGCACTGCTTCGGCTCAGCATTCTTTCTCCATCACAAACCAAACTTGCTCTTTTAGGCATTTATAGCTCAGCCAGCACAGACAGTGGTCCTTATCATATTCCCTGCATTACACACAATTGTTCTAAACCATTCGGTTGGATTGGCTTAAGCTTGGAGGCAAAACTTGCACAAGGAAGTCAATATTATCTGCCAAGTCCTTGCAGAGAGGCTCATAAGTATTTGAGACACGTTTCAAACCAGCACAAAATGAGATTCTGCTCTCTTTTCAGGTAATCTCCGAGAGACTCACCAAAAGCCATAATTCAAAGGCGTTCATTCAGGGCCGATTTATTTTGTTTAATGGTACTGTCTGAGCAAATTCATTTTTATATCCCTCAGCTATTATTTGACATCTGCAGTAAACATATTTCCACATCCTCCTTCATATTTGCTGAAATACATCTTAGGCTATGCCAAAATTAGGGCCATTAATTTAGGAAATCAGGAATGAGGAGGTCCTACCTGTTTACCCGCCGAGGTCTATCAACTAGATAACTGAGCTCTGCACGCTGGTGTTTAGTCTAGAAAAAGGATGAGGAAAAAAACAGATTAAATCCCACAATTTTTGGAGAGGGGGGTTGCAGGCACGCAGACTACGAACCTACAATTGTTATAAGGGGTATACAAGTGCATCTACAGAATTAAGTCATTAAAGGCTGAATAAAAATGAAAGGGTATCTCATCTACAGGCTACACCACCTTTACTCGCAGTAGCAGACAACTAGAGGTTTAGCTCTAAGGTCAATAAACAGGGATTCTCCATCTATGGACTTGAATCCCATTCCCTCCCTTACTGAATAATAACTTCTACCACAGATACAGAGTATCAGGTGAGGGGCTATTAATTTTGAACAACACACCTACACACTGGATACCCATGCCTTTTTCAATACACCTACAAAAAGAAGACAGCTGATAAAAGGGAGAAAGATAAATAAAGAAGTAAAGATAGAAAGAAAATATATTCTCAGAATTCTTAAAGAACAATGTTTTTTAAAAAAAATTCCTTTGAAAAAATGAATGTAAACTCTTAAAAGGCTGCAATTTTGAATTACCCAAGAATAAATCCAGCTGAATTTAAGAGAACTTACTTCTGAATACACAAATCCAGGCAAAGCATTGATAACTGACTTCACAAGCCCCCAAAATGTGCTTTGCTTCCCAGTAACAGATACAGAAAATGCACAGTTTAACCTCTAGATAAAATTATTTTAATAGAACAATCCACAGACATACAAGGACAACACAAGGCAGTGTTAAGTTCTGATAGAGGTTTGAATTCTTTTCAGATACCTCCTTAAAAAGATGCTTCATATGGAAGGACTCTGCTAGAGTCATGAAAAGTTAATTAATAAATCTTTAATTCCCGAATTAATTAAAACTGCTGCCTGGTAGTTAGATGTGTATAAACCCCACAAGAGAATTTCTTCATAGCGTTAATCATAAATGCAAGCATTCCTAGACACAGATGTGTGTGTGGTTTTGTGGGGTTCTTTTTTTTTTAATTGCTGCATTGTAGAGAGATGATTAAAGAGGCACATTTATGTCTGCTGTATTTGTTCCGGAAAAGAGCAATAAAATAACCAGAGGGTCTTCTTTGCCTTTTTTAAGTGGCCCTCAGATACATTAACTGGTCTGCAAAGAGTGAAAATGCATCTTGGCACCTAACCTAAGGCTATGTTAGCTTCATACAGAAAATGGAAGACGCCACAAGCTTCATTCAAATGCACATAATGTAGTCCTTCAGCTACAATTTCTAAAATGATCTCCAATGCACAACTACTAGTACCACTGAAAGAGGGCTACTGAATATCTCAGGAAACATAACTATTTGAATTTGCTTCATGGCTATTACGTGGAGGGAAAGAGACATGAAGAAGAGGCTACTTGGAACTGTGTGTGCAGGAGAAGACGCAATGAGCCGTGCAGTCCTCCTTATTGTTACTGAGGTGTAAGTCCCAGCATACTTCGTGGGACTTAACTCCCAGATAAGTATGTACAGGATTGCAATGAAAATAAGGGGGAGGGAGAGGGAAAGCAGAGACAGTGCAGAGTAAGGAAAAGCTGCACTGCAGTTTGATGGTGATAGTGTGTGGAAAGGCTCCACACAGTAATCAAGAGCATGTGCTGGTGGAGAAATGGCTTAGCTCTTAGAGAGATGACATCCATCAATTTACTACGCATCTACTATTGCCTGTAGCAATACTGTGGTAGCAATCAACAGTCTGACAAAAGGAAAAACACTGCAGAGCAGGCAGTATCTAAAATTCAAACTAGAGACCTCCAAGCATTTGCACAGAAGGAGCGATCGCAAGGCAACAGGCCTACTCCTTCTGCACTACTAGGTGAAAGCAACCTGTAGTAACTTTGCTACTAGTAGTAACGTTTGTGATGACAAACTATCATGCAACCACTAGAGTTCCAAGCGGATGTGCCCTTGCTTGAAACTTCCCTCCCTTTGATAGCAAAGGGCCTTCCTTCTGAGTAAAACAATCCCAAATTTGGCCACTGAAGCCAGCGGGACTCCCCTCCTCAGTATGCAGGCATAATTAAGTGAAAATTGAATAGGGTAGTTTTGAGGAGGAATGCAGGGGCAGGAGAACTTCCCTGGAGGGTGTGGGAGGCTGAGGACAGGGAGCAGGTCCCTTACCTCATTGGACAATATGCTGCCGTTGGAGATGATGTCGGGCTGCTGGTCGGTGTATCCCGTGACGATCGCCCCACAGGGGTTGTGCTCAGCATCGGTGCTGCGGGAAGGGCTACAGGGCTTGAGGAACATCAGGTCGGTCTTGGCCGACTCCGGGGTGAGGCAGACCTGGTAACAGTAGTTCTGGTTGTGGTGGTGGGAGCCAAAGCTGGCCGACTCCTCGACGGGCACCTGGGCCGGGTTGCTGGGCACGTTGGAGCTCTGGACCAGCATGATGTCCGACTTGCTGAGCTTCTTCTTGCGGGCCCGCGCCTGGCGGCTACAGCCAGGGCAACAGCAGCAGCAGCTCAGGCAGCAGTCGCTGGCCAGGCAGGTGTAGATGTTGAGCTTCTTCTCCTTCTGGCACCGCACGGCCAGCACGATCATGGCCAGGAGGAAGATGAAGGAGACCGAGCCCAGGGCGATGATCAGGATCAGCGTCAGGTCCAGCGAGGTCTCGCCGCCGCCGCCGCCCGCGCCTCCAGCGCGGCTGGGCCGGTGTTCGCCCCCGGGGCCTCCTGCGCCCCCGGGGCCTAACCCGCCGCCGGCGGCTCCTCCGGCTCCCCCGCCGCCGCCGCCCGCCCCCTGGCGCTCCACGGCGCTGTCCACCAGGAAGACGTGGAGGGCGGCGGTGGAGGAGAGGGGCGGCTGGCCGTGGTCGCGGACCTCGATGACCAGCTCGTAGGGCCGCTGCGGGTCGCGCTTGGCGGGCACTTTGCGGGCGGTGCGCAGCTCGCCGGTGCGCCAGTCCATGCGGAACAGGCTGGCCTCGTTGCCGCGGAAGATGCTGTAGGTGAGGCGGGCGTTCTCGCCGTCGTCGGCGTCCACCGCGGCCACGCGCGTCACCAGGTAGCCCGGCTCGGCGCCGCGGGGCAAGACCTCGCGGGCCGGGGTGCCGTTGAAGCCCGGCAGCGGGCTGACGATGGCCGGCGCGTTGTCGTTCTGATCCACCACCACGATGTGGACGGTGGCGTTGCCGGCCAGGGCCTGCTCGCCGTCGGGCTCCTGGCCGGCGCCGGCCGCGTCGCGGGCCTCCACTTGGAAGCTGAACTCCTTGAGCTGCTCGTAGTCGAAGGAGCGCAGCGCGTAGAGGAAGCCGTTCTCGGAGTTGATGGAGACGTAGGTGAAGACCGACATGCTCTGGATCTGGCTCTCCAGGATGGAGTAGGCCAGCTGCGCGTTGGCGCCCTGGTCGCGGTCCGTGGCGCTGACGGCGTAAATGTAGGCGCCCGGCACGTTGTTCTCGCTCACGTAGACCTGGTAGACGGGCTGCGAGAAGCGGGGCGCGTTGTCGTTCACGTCGCTGACGCGCACCTGGATGGACTTGCTGGTGCTCAGCGCCGGCTGGCCCAGATCCCGCGCCACCACGGTCAGCGTGTAGGCGTCGCCGCCGGGCTGCTCCCGGTCCAGCGGCCCTTCCGTCACGATGGTGTAGTAGTTCTTGAAGGAGCTCTTGAGGCGGAAGGGCGCGTCGCCTTGCAGCAGCTCGCACTGCACCTGCCCGTTCTCCTCCGAGTCGCGGTCGGAGACGCTGAAGAGCGCCACCACCGTGCCGGGCGCCGCCGCCTCGCTCACGGCCTCCTTGACGGTGGAGAAGCTGATCTCCGGCGCGTTGTCGTTGGCGTCCAGGACGCGCACCAGCACCTTGCAGTGCGCCGGCACGGCGTTGGGCCCCAGGTCCTTGGCTTGGACGTACACCTGGTAGACGCTGCTCTCCTCGTAGTCCAGCTCGCCGTTGACCTCCAGCCGGCCCGTCCGCGGCGAGATGCCGAAGAGCTCCCGCGCCCGGGCCGATATGTGGCTGCTGAACGAGTAGATGATCTCGCCGTTCTGGCCCTCGTCCGGGTCGCTGGCGTTCAGCTGCAGCACCAGCGTGCCCGGCGGCGAGTTCTCCGGCAGCGAGACGGTGTAGACGGGCTGCTCGAAGGCCGGCACGTTGTCGTTGGAATCCAGGACGCGGATGGTGAGCAAGGCGGTGCCGGTGCGCTGCTGGGGCTGCCCGCCGTCCACGGCGGTCAGCACGTAGCGGTGCAGCGCCTGCTGCTCGCGGTCCAAGGGCTTGGAGAGGACCAGCTCGGCGAAGCGGTTGCCGTCGGGCTGCGTCTGCACGTCCAGCGAGAAGTAGCTGTTGGGCGTGATCTCGTAGGTGCGCAGCGAGTTGGTGCCCACGTCCGGGTCGAAGGCGCTTTCCAAGGGGAAGCGGGTGCCCGGCGTGGCGCTCTCCGAGATCTCCACCGTCAGGTCGGGCTCCGGGAAGGCGGGCGGGTTGTCGTTGATGTCCAGCACTTCGATCTCCACCCGGAAGAGCTCCAGCGGGTTCTCCAGGAAGACCTCCAGATGCAGCTGGCAGGACGGGTTCTGCTTACAGATCTGCTCCCGGTCGATCTTCTCGTTCACGTACAGCACCCCGGTCTCCAGGTTGAGGTCCAGGTAAGGGCTCCGCGAATTGGGCACCGTCTGGAAGCGGCGAGCGGAAAGTTTTGTAATGTCCAAGCCCAGGTCTTCGGCGATATTCCCCACGAACGTGCCATGCTCTTGCTCCTCCTGCACCGTGTAGTGAAGCTGCGAAAGGACCCCCTCCACCATCCAGATTAAGGCCAAGGGGAATAGCACCACCATCTCCAAAAGGGGAAAGAGATCTCCCCCCTCTTCCGACACCAATGATGATTCCTCCTTCTCCAAAAGAAAAAATAAATAAATAAATATATCCCCCTCCTCCTTCGAGAAATGCCGTGTCTGTGGGGGGAGGGGGGAGGGAAGGAGGGCAAGCAGAGATTGATGGGCGCTTTAGAAAGGTTTTCTGATCATTCCTTCTCCTTCATTTCTTCTGTTCTCCTCCATCGCCTTCCCTGTAGTGATTTTCTTTTCTTTCTTTTGGTAAAAATAATAATAAATGGAAAAGACAATTCGAAACAAAAAAAAAAAAAACGATGGGAAGGAAGGAGGGAGAGAAATCACCCCAGACGGGTGCGGGAGGACGCCAGGCAGGGCTGCCACCTCATCGGTGATCTTCGCCAGAAATGACCAACGGGAGGCACTACGTAGGTGGCTATATAGACACCGGAGCCCGCTTTAATTTATTCCCAGCGTCCTGGAGCTGCACCGCGGCAGCCGGAGAGGAGGAGGAGGCGGCGGAGGCAATAGCAACAGCAGCAGCAAATTCCCGTGAAGAAGTGGTATCTTTCAAGATTGTCCTCGGTTTGCCTTGGCGCTGGGAGCAGGAGGAGAGAAGGTGGCCGGGAGAGCCGATGATGGTCGTGCCCGCCTCCTCCTTCTCCGATGAAGAAAAAACACACATGAAAGACAGGAGGGGGGGGGGGAAGCGGGATTTCTCTTTGCTTTAAAAACAAAACAAAAAAAAATATATAAAATGAAAATAAAGACCAGCCACACAAAAAAAAGAGAGGATGACAGCCAGCGGAAAGGATGCAGTCGAGCTGGGCTGGGGGGGGTGGAGGGGCAGGAAAAAAAAAAGGCAGAGAAGGAAGAGCTCAGCAGCCCGAAACTTTAATTCCTTGCATTTCTGCGGGGCTGAGCTGAGCCGTCCTCTGATTAGATCCCCCTCGGCATCTCTTCTTCGATTGCCTTCGCCCTCGGCGCTCTCCTGCCTCCTGGCTCACGAAGGTCCGGCTGGGCTCCCTCCCACCCCCCCTCCTCTCTCTCTCTCTCTCTCTCTCTGCTATCTCTGGGCTTGGAGACCCATTCACCCTGCCTGCCTGCCTGCCTGCCTGCCTGCCTGCCTGGCTCGGCTCCGCTCGCTCGCGCTCCTTCCGCTCTCTCGGCTGGCCGTTTCTGAGCTCCGAGCGCTCGGCGGGGTCTGTTTTTGCGCAGCGCCCGGCTCCTGCCAACCAATCGCCGGGCTGGGACAGCCCTCGGGCGCCCGCCCATTGGACGGCCCCCGTGTCCAGCAGCTTCCGTCACGGGGACTGGAAACGCGGAGGGGGCGGGGGGAAGAGAGGAGGAGGGAGCGCGGGAGAACCCGGCGCTCTATTCTCTCTCTCTCTCTCTCTCTCTCTCTCTGTGTGTGTGTGTAAGAGAGGAGCCCTGCCGCTCCCGAAACGCTGGCTGGGGAATCTCGGGCGCGGAAAGTTACTATTCCCTCGGCGCCGTTACTGAGCGAGGAGATCGCCTCTCGTCATCGGCGCAAACCGTGACGCTAACAAACAAGCGGCTCCGTGGAGATGGAGTTTCCACCTGCCACCGACTTTCCCCTTTCGTCTCGGGCCATTTCCATGTTTCCTTTCTCTTTTTTTAAAAAACCTTTCCACACGCGCATCCCCGACGCGCGTCACGGGCACGGAACGCGGGAGGTGGATTTTTCCCCCCCTGCCGTCTTTCCCTCCGGCTCCGAGGTTTCCGTGGCGGCCTCCCGCTTTCGGTAGCCCAGGGAGATGCGATTAAGTTTTCCGCCCATCGCCTCAAGCCGTGCCGGCACGTCAGGGGGTCTTCGGGGGGGGGGGGGGAACCGAACGCGCGGCGACGCCTTCGCCTCGGCTCCCGAACCGAGGTGGCTAAACAAACGCCGGGGTCGGACGGAAAGCGGGGAGAAGGAGCGCCTGGCGGCCGATCCCGTCGGGGAGGGTGGTCTTCATTGGCCCCTTCCACCGCTGAAAACGACCAAGCGCCTGGTGTGGCCGAGAAGTTCACACGTGCCGTGTTTGCAGGATTTTGCGAACCGCGGTCCAAGTCACCAGATGGAAGCCAGCATCTGGAGCGTGTGTGTGTGTGTGTGTGTGTGTGCCCGCGCCTGCGTGCCCCCTCTCTATATTTATTTCTAGTAGAGAGATAGATCTATCTTTCTACTAGAAATAAATATAGAGAGGGGGCGCGCAGATCTATCTGTCGATCGATCGATCGATCGATCTATGAAGGCGCTACATATTACATGGGAGGAGGCCGAAACACACGCAGAAGATCGAATGAGCTGGCCCAATATACTACTTGCCTCCGGATATGCTACCTAGCATGGAAGTGGACCATTCTCATATATATGATTTTACTTATTTAAAACATTTTACCCCGCCTTTCTCCTTGAAAAAGGACCCAAGGCGGCTTAGAAACAATGAAAGACAATATTTGAAGTTGAAAACTGAGTATGCAAGCGGTGGTTAACATCATTAAAAGACATTTTTTAAAAAATACGAACAATTAATAAGGTTTGCACTTAATGAATTGGACTGTGTAGGGTGTGTTTGTGTGTACGTGTACAGAAAGCCGAAGCCTGGCACACGCGCCCTCCTCCCATCCGACTGGAGTCCGGCTGGCCTCCCAGCGGTTTTGGGGCCCTACGCCCCCGAGCCGGGCTCGCATGAGACTCGGAGGGGGCGCTCCGCTCCTGTGGCCTTCGTGGCGGCCCTTTCCCTTTGGCTGCCGCTGCTTTTAGAAAGCGGGGGTTGTGTGCGAGGCTGGAATGGGCGGGCTTCGTGCCTGTCTCTTTTCTCCCCCCCCCCCTGCCCGCCCACATGGACGGCACCGCCAGCCGTTCGATCCCCCCCCCCCCTCCGCCGCCCCGCATATACGCCGAAGGGCGTCCCTCCCTTCGAGTTGAGAGGGGGCGGGCGAGGACTTCCTTCCGAATTGACGGAAGAAGGCTCCGGTGGGGGAGAAGAGGCTTAAATCAGCCAGTCTGAAAGCTTGGGTGGTCAAAGCATTCCGTGGGGGCACCGACGCTCGTGCCCGGGGAGGGCGCCTTTCCTGACATTACGGTCCATCTGGCTTCCCGCCTGGGTACAGTGACTTCAGACTCTTGTTCCTCCAAGGATCTGTACTACTACTATAGCAACGGGGCGCAGCTGCTGTCTCGGTGAAGCGCTACCTGAGGGCGCCCGGTGTATCTATTCTTTAACTTCCCGGAGCAGCGGCAGCGCACCTGAGGCCAAAGAGGAGCACCCGCCACCCCCGGCGAGGGACTTCGGGCGGGGGGGGGGGACGGGCATTCCCTGGGACGCCGGGGACGCCCTCTCCTCTCCCGAGAGAAGGCATCATCCTTGACGAGGCACAAGCCGCGGCCCGAAGGCGGTGCGCGAAGGAACGGCAGACGTCTGGGTCCAAGGATGCTGAGCTGTAGGGAGCAGCTCGCTAAGCAGGGAATAGAACTAGTCCCTAGTTTCGTTCTCGTGCGATCCTAAGCACGCCTGGCGGGCTCAACCGTCTTACTTCTGAGGAGACACGCGTAGGCTTGCATCGCTCCAGTGGGGTCGCCAGCGACGCGGCTGGGTGGAGGATCGCAACCTACGGATCGACGGGGAGGGAAGAAAGCGGGGGCCTTGCACTTGCGCGCACGCATTTCTCTCCTAAGGAGGGGGGCGCGACTCTGGGAAGCGGCCAGCAGCCGTAGGATCCGAGGGATCCTTACACGGCTCCTCCGCAAACAAGCCCCACGAAGGGCAAGGATGCCCAGGAAGGGGGCCTGAAGATGCAGGCGGCAGAGTGAGCCCGAATAACACTGAGACGCTTCTGCGCCACGACTGCCGCGCAAGGGGCTCTTAAATGACGATTTGCAAGCCATTTTACGGCGATTCCCCGACAACGACCGGGAGATCTTGCGCTCCAGGGACACGTAGAAGGAGCGGGACACACACAGAGATCGGGGTACGTTGTCCTGGTCGAAACGTTAGGAGAGCTCCGGGTTCGCCCGACTACAGGGCCATCCCACACACGTCTATTCAAACAGTAACCCTCATTGAATTCAGTGGGGCTCCCTTCCCAGGCAAACGCGTGTCGGATCGCCGTCTGAAATCCTCCGAGTGAGCACTGGACCTAACCCTTGAGAACCACAGAGGCTGAGGAAGGAGGGGAAGGGGGTGCGTTTTATTTCTTCTCTCCACGCACGATTTATTTCTGGTTATGCTTAATGACATCAAAGCAGCTCCTGCGGTCGAGCGCGGAGTGCCGGTAATCGACTACTCCGCTGTTTGCAGCACGGATTTTTATTTTATTTTATTTCCCAAATTTACACACACACACCACGATGCCTTGGCTTCGAGCAGGGGCTCCATTCGCCCATGATGGCGTAAAGGGCCAGAAAAGATCGAGCCGTTCCGAGATCAAAAGGTTCTGGTGCTGGGGTGGGGGAGGAGGCACTTCCCTACATCCCAGCCACGGCGGGGGAGGGGGGGGGAAGGCACGACCCTAGCTCCAAGCCGCCGTGACTTCTTTTAGGAGAGCATGAACGGTTCCCCTC
Source organism: Intellagama lesueurii (assembly GCA_037013535.1). Lineage (NCBI taxonomy): Eukaryota > Metazoa > Chordata > Lepidosauria > Squamata > Agamidae > Intellagama > Intellagama lesueurii. Next base: position 162,916,894 of record JBAJHW010000005.1, read on the forward strand.
CACCACCACCCCCGCCATGCACGGGCTTCGCGTCTTCTCTTTCCCTCTCCCTCCCTCCCTCCCCCCGCTCCCCCCCCCCCCCCGCAGCCACTTCGAAGCATCCTTTCCGAGGGCATCCTTCAGGTCCCTGCAGCCAGTCTGCTTGCCGCTGCCGCGTCCTCTTTTTCCTCGGCTTCTTTTCACGTGAATGGCTCCTGTCATTGAGCAGCTCAAACCCCGGAGCGGCCAGGGAAGGGAAGGGAAGGGAATGGCTGGTCCTTTCTCGGCTGCAGAAGATTTACGGGCGGGCAGAGCGAAGCAGCCGCGGCAGCGTCACACGGACGGGCGGAGGAGGGGGGGGGCGGGTTGGTGGAAAAAGGAAGAGGGTGGGAGGGTGGGAGACCTGTGGCTTACCCGGAATGGAAGAGGAGGCTGAACAGGCGGGCGGAGAGGCTCCCTCTTGGCTCACACCGCCTCTTTCCCTGACTGATGGGCTGGCGCTACAATCATGATCATCCCATGAACTAGCCCTCCATTCAGCCTAGCTGGATGCAAGCTCTGTATGTGTGTAAGAGAGCGAGCGAGCGAGAGAGAGGATGATTAATGATCATCCGAGTTCATCTCTCCTGCTCTCAAAACGCAATCTGGATGGCTAAAGAGATTGTCTCTTGGAGACGATCTCCACACACACACACACACACACGCACACGCACACGCTCCTTTCCTTCCTCGGAAAGGAAACTTTAGCCCAGCGTGTGCGAAAAGGAGGAAGGAGGGCTGCGCGGGGAGAGACGGACGGACCGATAGTAAATAATCCACTGTAGCCACTCGAACGTGTAAGTTTTCTCCAGGCGGCCAGAAACCAGAGCCCGGCGCCGCTTCGCTTCGCAAACGTAGGCAGCAGGCGCCTCCTAGCGGCGAGCGCGAGGCACTGCGCGGAGACGTGTTGGTTGGCAGGCGGCTCGCTGTCTGTCTCGGGGGGGGGGGGGGTTGTACGCACCACAGGCTTCTCTCCCTCACTCCCCTCCCTCATCGCCGAAGAGGAGAGGGTGCGTACCTGTCGGAAGGCGCCCCTGCAGCCTTCCTGGAAAAAGCCGTCGCTACTCGCTGCGAGGGGGTCTCCCTGTGCTGGCGCGCAGGCAGCCGCCGGCCCCCGAGCTCTTGGTGCCGCCGCGGCGCTGGATGGAATTTGATCAGTTGGGTCGTGGGGGGGGGGATCTACTCTCTCCTCCCCCCCCCCACACTCATACACTTCCTCCGTTTTCTCCCCCGCCATCCCTTCCTCCTGTCCCTAAGTCTTCGGCGTTGCTCTTCCGCGGACAGGACATAGCCCCCCCCCCCCATTTTACGAGGAAGTCACTTCACCTAAGCAAATATCTGGGGAGGGGGGACCACGATGCACCACGGTCGAGTGCCATGGGGTGATCTTCTCCTCCCTCCCCCCCCCCCCACCGCCAAGATAGGTGTGATATTCACGACCTATCTCTCCAGAAGCCCGCGCCAGCTGATCCGTTCTTTCCCCACCGGTCCTGGGAGAGAGAACTCCCCAAAACAGTCGCAGTCTATCTGTCGCTCTTCAGGCAACAGCGAGCGGAGGCCGAGGAGGTTGACTCGTGGACCCTGCCGTGCGGGTTTGGCTTGTTGTAGGGGTCTGGATGCGGGGGCTGGTTTTCAAGGCAGCCTTCATCGGTCTGAAGAGCACCAGTGCCTAACACTGGTTGTGGATGATTGGCGCTGTAGTCCAGCCATCCCATTTTGAAGGCTCTGTGTTGGGGAAAGCTAGATACCCCGAAACAGGCAGACGGACAGACAGATGTTTGCGTGCGCTTATGGATGGATATATTTAAAAACACTGTCCTGGTTCTGCTTTTCTGAGTTTTCATAAAGTGAAAAGGGAGGGGTGGGCTTCTTATGTTGCAGAAAAGGAAGGGGCAGTTTGTTAACATCTGGATAAATGACTGCTTGTGGTGATTTAATATGACTTGAAAGCAATCTGTTTCTAAATCCTCTTATTATTGTGGCATGCTTGGAGCTTGGCGAGAGGCATTTTCTGAGTAATTGAGGAAAAATAGGAAATCCAGATGGGGTAATAAAAAGGCATTCTCAAAAGAGAGAGAGAGAAAAAGGATGGCCCAGCTAGGATAATTAACCAATAAACAACAAGGAGGAAAGGGAAACAAAAACATTTCTTCAGGAAATATCCTAGAACTAGGGCCTAAATAAAGAATATTGGAGCAAAAACCTGTAAAATGTGTTGTGTTTTGAGCAGAATGGGGTATTATCATGTGACACACAATAATGTCAATGTGTTTGATAGCTCAAAAGGATGTTTCACCTCGCTAGTAGTTCACTTTCTTAATATTTCCTCTTTGTTTAAGGGGAGGGATTGCCTGATTGAGTGTGCCTAATTCCTGCAATTTAGAATCATCATTTTAGTTTGCATGAGATCGGTGTGGGCTCCTGTGGGCTACAGCCAGCTTCCTCAGGTGTATGACGTGTTGTGCAGAACTTCAGGTACAGATAGATAGTCTGGATAACGTGTCATGAACACTTGAATAAGTGCATATTGTGAAATGGACTTTGGTTCACAAAACCCTTGCATTTATTTATTCATTTATTTAAAATACTTATATGCCGTCTTTCTCCTAAAGGATCCAAGACAGCTTACAGTATTAAAAGAAACAAAGTTAAAAACCAAATAACAGATTGTTAAAATATGTAAAAAGGATTAACAAATAAATCCACAATAAGAATAATACTAACACAACCCAAGTAAAACGCAGAATAAAATGCTCCCTTTATAAATGCTCCCTTATATATTTTATAATATATTTGACAATAATAATCTTAGAATTGCAGCTTTGGAAGGCACCCTATGGATCAAGCCCAGCCATTGTCAAGGAGGCATAGTGGGGAACTGAACTCACAACCTCCGGCTCCAGAGCTAGATACCTAAGCCACTGAGTTATCTTACAGTTCCTATTAAACTCCAGAAAGCTACAGAGGTCTTTGGTGGACCTCATTCACAGCTATACCTCGAGGAATTGTCGCTACAGACAGTATCCGTACAATACAGTCTGCGTAGTTAGAAAAGTGAGAAATCAACAAAATAAGGTTTTTTTTTTTCCATTTCCCCTACTTTCTGCAGATCTGGTATACTGCCAAACACTGGAATGGAAATACAAGAAGTTGCTGTAAATATGTTAATGTAGTTATGGGCTGGTTGTTTTCTGGATGGCTCAGTGGGTTGGACCACATGGTTGCAGAGCAAGGAATTGGGAGTTCGGTTTCCCCACTGGGTCCTCCTGAGAAGAGCCAGGCTGTGCAACCTTAGGTAACACGCACAGTTCCAGAGCATCTACAGAAGTGGGGAACTGGTAGACCACGTCTGAATACTTTATACCAAGAAAACTCTGGGAAGGGTCACCAAAAGTCAGAAACAATTGTGAGCATATAATTAATATGTTACTATATGCTAATTCATGCATGCATATTGTTCATCATGCCACTGTCAGCTTAACCCCTAGCCGTATTTACACAAGTGGAATCAATTTCAATGAGGGCATCTCTTAGTAGTGGTGCAGAGGATCTCACCCGAAATGATTTCTTACTTATGTGAATGACTTATTCAAGATAAAACACTGCAGTTTTTCACATAACATTATTCTCAATATCAGGCTTTTCAGTAGAGTCACTACACATTCTGTTACTGTTTTGAGGAATGAAGTGATGAGGAAAGGAGAAAGGCAGTATATAAATATATAAACAACGTCTGAAATCCTGTTGCTTAGAGTAGTATGTTGCACTAGAGTTGGCCCATGGGGATTTGGTGAGTCAAGTCCTTCATAAGTTCCAGTGATTCAAATGGGCCTATTCTAGTTCTGACTTTCCAAACTAAAGTAAGTCACAACCAGAGTAAGCTCATTTGAATCCATGGAAGTTATGAAGGAGTTGACTCACTAAATCTCCACTAATTCAGTCGGTCTACTCTAGTATGACTTACTGTGCTAAGCAACAGGATTTCATCCAATAAATAAAATCACTTTATATTAGTGCCAAAGAATGCCTTCGCTATTTCACCCATCTTGAACCTTATTGTCTTATATCAGCTACGTTGGGAAGGGAAGGCTGAGACAAAAATAAGAGTGATTTATTTTTCCCCATAGACCCTTGTTCTGAAATGCTTATGGAATTGTTTGCCCATGTGAATCAACCCTATGGGTTACTAACCTACATGGAAAAGTGCATCCATCACTTTTCAGAACAGCTGTATGACAGTAGTAGTTTGAGGGTGGTTGGAACAGATTGACAGGAAAAGTCCTTGTCAATGTGTTTGAGTAAGAGATACAAAAGCTGAAATCCTGGCACAGCTCGATGTGCACAACAATGATGAAATCATCATTAAAGGCTTTCTTTGGTGGTTTAAGACTTCCTTTGGTGATTCTGGGGTGCAGAGGACACCGTTGCATTGTATATGAGCCATATGCACCCCAAAATTGCTTTTTATCAATAGCAATTTGCTACTGATGATGACATAATCACTTTTGCACATGTGGAGCCCACTGCTGGATTTCAGCCACTTTCCCTTTTAAAAAAACATTGAGCAAGCTGGGAAGAGAAATTATACATCTTCATGAGAGTTTCCTATTCCTTTTTTGAACACACCTCCAGAGCAAGTCTCTAAGGAAGAAGAAACTATCTTGTATCTCATACACAAACCCCTATCTTCTTTCTCTCATGTGTGGATCACATCCCATGTCAAATCTGCACTTTCTACTGTAGAAACAATCACTGAAGTTCTGTAAATGTGTATTTTTGTGTTCCGGTTTAATTGATGAACTTGGTCAACACAGGAGCTTACCTGTTTTCGTAGTAAGAAACTCCAGGGCCAATTTCATCCAAGCATCACTCCATCTCGTCAACATGGGGGCAGCATTCATACAGTGTTTCTCACTCTAAAGTGTTGGACCATTAGTGCTTAGTAATTTGGTAGAGATAAATAGTGCTCTTCTCCAGTTGGTAGCCAGGGTGACTGGTCATAAACATATTGGTTGCCATGTGAAAAAGGAAGTCAGGAAGTACATCTTTTTCTATGCAATATTTTACAGAAAATCATGTCCTATGTGGATGAGCCGTAAGCCTACTTTTATCAATGATGCCAAGGTAGGAAAGCCAATGGGTTAAAAATACCCAGGGTTTTTAACTACCAGTAGGTGCAGTATATATAACACATATAGTATAAAGTCTAGAAACAATCCTATCCATATCCCATGCAATGCCCTTGTCCAACTCCCTGTCATTATTTTTATGAGGTTACACAGGGGGATAAATTCCCAACAGATTATATCTCATATGCATAAACAAGGCATCAGGGTAAAAGAACGTTGTTTCATTGCTAAGGGCATCCTCCTTATCTCATCTCTCTATTTGTCTAAACTCCATGCAAGGGCACTTAGTTCTCATATAGTCTCAGTTGTCAGGCAGGGCTGGGCAGCATTTTGTTAAACTCTAAATAGTGAATTAAAAGCACTGATGATCTGAAGCAGGCCCCTAATGCAAAATGACAAATTGCACTTAGGCAATACATGAACAAGAAAATGATTTATGGATTTTCACGATGGCCTGAGCAAATGAAGGCAATATGAATTATACATCCTAATGTTCACTATATCATTTTCTAATAATACTGTTGCAGCTGTGATGCCATACATGGGTCTTTTCAATAAGGGCTATTGATTAATAAGAAGTTCCAGGGCTAGTTTTTCACCAGACATGCCTTTTTCTCTTCCTTCTCTTTTAAAATGCCAACACCAAATGAGGTTTTCTGTTTTATTTTATTTATTCTTTCATGTTGGAGGCAAGTGACGAAAATCGACCCCAGTGCCACCGTTACTGTCAGCTCCTCCATATGTCATTGTTTTAGGCAGCAATTACTTCGACAAATGAAGACTAATTGTTTGCAAAACTGCATTTTGCTCCATGCTGCCACTTAGAAATGCAAATAAATGGTCCCAGGCTGGAAAATCCCACCTTTCCGATTGAAACAGACAATTAGCAACAGATTCCTCTCCCTTTGCAGTGTGCTTTGGTCTTGATCCTCATTTGTCTCCTTCGTCACCATGAAATGTTTTTGTTCCAATTATCCAAGGATCTGGGTTTAGGAAAACATTGCTTTTAGCACAGTGTTAATCAAATAGGTTTGTTTTTATGGAAGGCATATGTGTGTGAGCATTTGGTTGCAGTTTTTGTCAGAGCTATTTTCTGTGACTTCCATTGTCTTATGGGATTGTAATATACATATTGGCCCTGAATCCTACTGGTGGTCACATAAGGTCTGCATAGCTTGCTGGGGTTCTTGTTTAGTCGTTTAGTCATGTCCGACTCTTCGTGACCCCATAATTGCAGCTAATTGATGAGATACCTCTCTCTCTGTGTGTGTGTGTGCGTGTACTTTGTGAAATGCCCAACTGAGCAACCGAGATGTATCCCAGGACCTTACCACATAACTGTAACTAGTTACAGCAAGTTCTAAAGACCGTATGTGGACATAAATACAATTCTGACCGGTGTCCTGATTGTTCTCAGTGGTCAGCAGATCCACAGGTGAAAAGCACCACATGTTACTTTGTGATCCTGTGCTTTCCTCCCAACTGATCAGCAAAAGTGTTCAGTTAAGAGGAAAAGACTGTTCTTTCCTTCCTTCCCTCATTGAAAAAGGATCACATCTTTGAGTTAACAAATTGAGTGCCCGTGACTCAGAACAGCCCTGTATGTACATGTTGTTTAGGAAACTACTCTATATTCTGTCAAAAGCTTTATTTGATGAACCAGATGCTGTCTTATTTACCAGTGACTAGTGCACTAAACAGGTTTAAGTGTAAATGAGATCCTATTCAAACTGCTATTTTCTAACCAGAAAAGTAATTTTGGAAGGACCTGAAAAGCTGTCTTGTCCAGTTTCCTCCCAGTGTGAGAAGTCAATTGCTAGACATCCGTAGTATGGGACCTCTAATGAAAATAATCTTCTAACATAGTTTCTTTCCCATTATCAAATACTTTGTAATTTCTGAAAATTCCTTCCTTCCTTCCTTCCTTCCTTCCTTCCTTCCTTCCTTCCTTCCTTCCTTCCTTCCTTCCTTCCTTCCTTCCTTCCTTCCTTCCTTCCTTCCTTCCTTCCTTCCTTCCTTCCTTCCTTCCTTCCTTCCTTCCTTCCTTCCCCCGCCCCCTATTGTTGAGGTTACTGGTTTGAGTTCTTTACTCTGGAATAATAGAAAAGGATCTTGCCCTATCATCTGTGCGATAGCCCTTCACATATTTTAAGAGTCTCGGAGTCTTCTTAATTGTCTCTTCTTGAGGTTAAACATAGGCAAATATAGGCACCTCCTTCAGCCTTTTCCCTTAAGACTTGGCCACCATCTTTGTCACTCTCCTTGGACATGTTCTAGAATATGCTACTGCATCTTCATTTGGAAGACTGAACCCATTCTTGTGATTCAGTCGAAATAGACCTAGGAGCCCATATGAACATGACATACAAACAAGATCGGACTCATCATAGTGGAGGAAAATGTTGCATAAACAACCTGTAGAATGCAGAACTGAAGAAGCTAAGGTAAACCCCTCTTTACCATAGAGCTGGATCAACTTTTTCTCTTTCTTCCATGGGAAAATGGGATTTGTGTTAAATAATCTATATTTAATCCACGTTAAGAAAAGGCAATAGTAATTGGAAATTTTGAACAGGTTTAGTTAAAAATGTAAATCCCAGTGTTCTTAAGAGATCAGATTTACACTTCATCCCAAATCTCATCAAACAGATTTTGTTTAAATGGTAAGGAAAACAGGCAATGATTTACACCCATGAATCTTTTGTATGACAGGTATTCTGATGAAGATTTATAGTGAAGAAATGAAAAGTGTAGCAGGTTAAGGTAAATTATAATTAGATAGTTTATTAGCTACCTAGACGTGTTTCATCTGTGTTTTATTTTGGCTACTGTCTTCTCTGCCTCCTCCACGAAGACTTCTGTATTTGATGGGCACACATTTGACCATGGAAGGGAGATGGTGTGATGAAGACAATTTTACCTGTTGAATGAATGCCTGCTCAGGCATCTTTTCTAAAGGAGCAGTCCTCTGGCTCCAACATTCTGCTATTGCTGCTACCTGTGATATATTTTAACCTCCATGCACCAGGATAGGATATATTTTTCTCCGAGAGCCATGTTTTCTTTCAGAGTCCATTCACAACTGCATGTATAAGAGAGACACCGTATGGCACTGTTAACTGCAGAGTGATAAACCAAGTCTCTGACTTTCAGCCACATGCCATATACTGGGGTGTGTGTGTGAAGAAGCAAAACCCCCATCACCAAAACAATATATCCCGACTATTCCTACTTTTGTTTGCAACTGAGCTAGATTTTTGTTCCAGCCAACCTGATGTGTTTAGATAGTACCCTGCTGCTCTTAGTCAACTATAATGCCAAGAAGCAGAAACCATGTTGCCCGGTTTTCAGTAGGTTGGCCCCATTTGAAGAGGGGGCACTGACATTCTGAGTAGATTCAGGAAATGAAATATGTGTAAATTTAACCCTTCCAGTAGCAACAATCCTAACCATGTTGCTAGCCCTACTGCTACCTTCTAATCCATTGAAAATCCAGTGGGATCAAAACTATCCCATTCAATGTGAGCCTCTTTTTTTGGATTTGTGCAAGGTTAGTTCATAGAGACTAACACAGCTACCTCTTTAAAAACTACATACAAGCAAGAGAGCATGTTCTGGATCTCTGCCGTTGATTTTGCAACGTGGTCCTTATTATGGTCCTGCCAACCTAGCAGTTCGAAAGCATGCAAATGCAAGTAGATAAATAGGTACCACCTCGGTGGGAAGGTAACGGCGTTCCGTGTCTAGTCGCGCTGGCCACGTGACCACGGAAACTGTCTTCGGACAAAACGCTGGCTCTATGGCTTGGAAACGGGGATGAGCACTGCGCCCTAGAGTCAGACACGACTGGACTAAATGTCAAGGGGAACCTTTACCTTTACCTTATTATGGACTCTGGTTTAAGAACAGCCCAGATCAAGGTTAAGCCAGCTCAGTGCCCAGAGATCCTACTAAGAAGCTCATGGGAAACTGGCCAGTTTTCCACTGATGGAGATACTCTTCCTTCTGGCATTCCTTGGTCAAAGGCAAGCCTTATTAACTGTAACTCTCAGGCACAGGTGAATGGTCCTCCTCCTTTTCGAATGACTGCTTTCCTTTCATCCATATCCATTGAATCATATTCATCTTACAAACAAGTCAATTTCTTAACACAATCATTATGTGTATATATTAATTGTGTGTGTGTTCAATATCAACTCACCAGAATAGCTCCTGTATGTGCACACCAACATACAAGTTCCTGGAAAAATTCTGCCCACATGCACTACTGCTAACATTCAGAGCTCTTCTAAATGCATGTTGTCTCCGAACAGGCAAGAGTTCATACATGTATCTGTAATTTACAGGTCTAATGATGTTTCTACCTTCTACATTTGATTTTGTACTCTGGCCCCTTGAATGTATCATCTTCTTTTCCTCCATTATCAACACCAGCACCACATCAACTATGTGTTTTATAGTCTACAGGAGGGGGGAAGACACTCTTAAAATGCATATGTAGAAAAATACTTCAATTCGATTTAGAACTTAGAAAACAGATAACATGTGATGTTTTTTTCTGTGGTTCAGTGGTGGCACTTGTAATGATTATCCTCCTAACAATTCAAGCTATGGGGAGTTTCACATTGTTACTGTCCTTTAGGATCAGGTTCTAATGTCTTTGAATTCATCAGTAAACATTTGTTATGAATCTACTTCCATCTTGGCCAGATTTATATTATAGAGTGCCACAGAAAAGAAGGATTTTGGTCTACTCTCTTAATGAATAATCTTTGATGCATACATGATCTCAGTTACGCTGGGAAATTCTATGCTAGCTTTAATTTCTCCCATTAACATTGGTTGTGGTCTTTCTAATAGTTCTAAGAGAATTCTCTAGGGTGTCTTTACTCGGCTTAATTTTAATTATCTAGGCTTACAAAACAAACAAACACCCAGGTCCTGTTTTGAGAGGATTAATAACTGCTCTTAGTGCAGGAAAGATTACCAAAATCAATGATGTGATTAGGATTGTAAATAAGACGAACAAGCTGTTGCCATATTTTTAAAAGTTGCCTTCAAGTCGAACAGCTAGATCTGTGTTTTGTCAAGGGGGGCTTAGGCCAAAAGCCTGGCTGCAAGCATTCTGGCCTGAACAGGAAATTATCTGGAAGGCCTAATTTCAGGTTAATTATATGAGATGGGGAAGGTTAACTACCCTTACTCCCTACTGCCTACAGAGTTCTTCCTTAATTGGCAACGATGAAGCAAGAAAGAAAAGTTAAGACTTTGTTCCTATGCAGGGCTCATTAAATGGTGTGGGATTTATTTCTGAACAAGCATGCTTTGGTTGCTCATGCTGCACGATTCACTGGCAATTTAGTAGAAAAGACCTCTCTTGCCACTTGTTAAGTTCGACTGAGAAGTCTGTTCCCCACATTGTTGGAGAGATGATCAGATAGTCCATGCTGCTGTTTCTTTCTAATGTTTATAGAAGTCTCTTCAGTTTTGAGAAACCCACTGGCTTTTGCCAGCTCCGTTATGGCTGAGATGTTTTATGCACGGGAGAGGAAAGGCTGATGTTGACCTCTGTCTTTCTAAGTAGTCCCAGTGTGACTTCTGTGACATTCAAAGTAATGGCTGCATTCTTCTGTCATGGGAGGGGCTCTTGTACTGCACCCCTGTGGCTCAGCATAAGATTTTCTCCCTTCTCTCAAAAGATGAATTGAGTTGAATGGTCTGTTTTCTTTACCGCACAGTGCATGAGTTTATGCATGTGAATGAGCTGCTTTTTTCCTGATTCCTGAAAATTTCTATAGTTATTACTCTCCTTGCATTATATTACATGGGTTTTTGGGGGGCAGGGATAAAAGATAGTCTTACAGCACAAAAAATAGATTACTTTATGTAATGGTGACTATGCTCAAATGTGTTTGCTGGCTTTCTCCCCATAGGTCAGTGAGAAAAGATGATGGGTGCCCCTTAGAGATGTAGGACTAATATGACCCCCTGATAGCTCTTACATTTCCTTCTCTCACGAACACACACAAACAAAGTCTCTGGTGTCTGAGCATGTTTTGCTGAACCCTGTCACAATGTTAAGGAGGGGAATCGGGCAACACTCAAATGACAGGTCTTGCCCATCTCATCCCATGGCTGAAGCAGAAAGTGGCTGTTCCTTTCTTTCCCATCTCAGTAGGCCACATACAGAGACTCAAACGAGATGAAGCAGTCTGTGTGTCATTAGAAGCAGAACTTCTATATATGATGAAAGAGGTCTGACTCTCCTAGTATGAGCTTGCCTCACGCCACATTTTGCAAATTCACGTGCTTGTGTGCTATGTATGATTGGTCATGAGCGAGGTAGAGTTTGAGACTAGGACTCAGGAGATTGCTCTTTGAATATCTCAAATAACTCAAAAACTTATTAGGCTTGACACAGGTTGGGAGTGACTTAATAACAATTGTCATCTGAGCTGTATGACAGCCAAGACAGGGTACCCCCAAAAGATGCCCCCTGAAAGAACCATACACACTAAACATAACTGGACATAAACAGGCCCCAGCCTTTTTTGGCTACAATTCTCAATAGCTCTGGCACCAGCATAGAGCTGATCTGCCTGCCAGATGATGGTAAACCAAGGTGACTGGAACTGGGGTTAGCCACATGAGAGTTCACCACTGTGTGCTCCCTCTTCTTCAGTCCCCTGAGTTGAGTCTTCTTAGTGGCTCTCCACTCCACCCCATGAAGGGGATTCACCAGGGAGAGTCAAGGAATTGCCTGACCTTTCTCTCATTTGCCTTGACCTGTCCTCATGCTTCAAAACCACCTCCAGAAAAGCTGTGACAAAGAAAAGAAAAACAATCCATTGCCCCACAAATACACTGCCTATCACAACCTTGAGAAAAATCAAAGGATCATGCACAGAAGGAGGTCTGAATCAGAATGGCTGCTCCAAGAAGCATCTTCCTTCATTTTTGCATGTGGAGACAGCACTGCTCCTGGCCTCTCTGACTGGCTGGGCGCTAACCATGTGGCTGGGCACTAACCATGGGAAGAAGACTTTAGGCCGTAAAATGGCACCTGCCACATTGCTTGCTCCAGCCACCCCCAGCTGACAAACTGGTAACCCATTATATAACATAGTATATGGAGGTAAACACAAGCTTAATTTACAAGTCTGATTGTATTTTGAAGGAAATATATGCTTTTTAATAGCAGGAAATGTATAGCCACATACAATGTAACCCATAATGTACAATGCAATCAAGAGGCAATCACAACGGAAGGGAACAGGGGAAATGTTTATTTCATGCTACAGTCTGAGTATTAATAAATGAAATGAGGTTAATGATGCTTATCTTTACCTGAACAGCAGGGCAAATGTCTGCGTGCATGCACGCTTGTGTGTGCTCTGGAATGTATGTATCAACGAGAATAAGAATGACAGAATTGGGTTATATCCAAACGGCATTTTTACAGTGCTTGATGACAAGGTGACAAAAGGTTTTCCAAAATGACTAGTCATTTTGGTTTTCACATTGTTTGAATTCCTCACTTGAGTCCAGCTTGTTTAGGAATAGCATGACCCCTTTTTAAGGCAAAACTTTCTTTCTTTCTATCTATCTTTCTTACTTTCTTTCTTTCTTTCCTTCACTATCAGATGAACACTTATACTCACAAACGTGCAACATATAATTGTGATTAAAGATCTGTAGGTAACTATTAAAATACCTCTGTAATTAAGTGGAAAATAAATGTACTGTAATATGAATTTCCATTCCTCACAAAACTTGTTTTAGTTATGGTTTAGGCATCCATTTTCTCTTCATAATAAGGACTAAAATGGGACATTTGTTTTGACCTAATGCCAAGATTTATACCTACATGGTTGGCAGTCATGATAAAAGGTTGGCAAAGGCTTGGAGCCATTCTTGGGCATATGCAGTTGAGTGACAAACGACTCTTTCTTCAAAAAAAGCTACATTTTAGCATAGTTTTGGTGTCTCCGTTGAGCAGAATAGCATCCACATCAAAATACTGACACTTGCTCCCACATCTGGATTTGTAGGTTATAACTTCCATCATATTAGGGTGTACATCAACATAAGCAAGAGGAATTGGGGAAGGCCTTTTTTACAATGGCAGCTAGTCTTAAGTGCCAAAAAGCTACACAATCTTTGGCAGGCAAGTCTAGTTGGCAGCAAACAGCACCTCTCTAACTGTTCGAATTTTTCCCAAGTCCAAAGACATCAGAATTTGTGAAACACAATGAACAGGAACATTGTGTATTTTCTACTGACCCCATCACCCTGTCTAGTTTCCAGACAGCACTGCAAGAATGCATAGGACTGCACCAAGTTCATCCAAGCCAATCTCAAATTCTTATTTCAAAAAACAAAAAAGAATGAAAACCTGACTTCCAATGATTTAGAAATGTTGCTTGCAAATAATGGAACCAAAGTGATCTGAATGGTCTCTGTCATCACTAGTAGAAAATTATAATATTGAAAATAAATGTTGTCCAAACACTCCATTCCTTCCACCAGCTTGGTTAGTCTCTATGTGTTCACGTTCACGTTCATGTTCATGTTCCTAAAGGCACCAGTGATGTTACAAGGAAGGAAAGAGCAAAAGGAAAACAAAAACACAGTCATTATCTTAATTTGTTTTCTTGTAGGAAAGTGTTCTCTAACAACAAGACATTTCTTCCATGTCTGTTTTATTAATGTAAATGAGAAATAAGGGAACATGACTTATCATGTAACATTGTTTAACTAATGAACTCATTTTCCCTTGTGAGCCTTGCCTGCCTGACAGCTAAGTTGCCCATCATGGTGAATATACTAACTTTATACTCAGCAATTATATCCTGTCTGTCCATCCATTCTTCCTTCCAATAAGCATTCAGGTTTTTTTTTAAAAAATAAGGAAATATTTAACTACAAACATATTCATGTATTTGTAGCTACCTCATCTCAGTGTATGTTAGAGATTGTTCTGTAATTGAATTCAGAGCCAACACCCTTCAGTTAAGGGTGTGGTGAGGCCAAGGGGCTGGCAGACACTAACAGCAGGTATACAGTAGCTCTTGCTGTGACTTGTAAGCTAGCCTGAACCAGAAGATTATATCAGTGTCAGGGTGGGGCAGAGATTCCATTTTTATTCCTTAGAGCAAAGATTCCTCCTTGGCTAGTGAGGTTTGTTGCATACAGTTAGAGATCCTTGAGGAATGTGAATTTTGCAAATTTGAACATGAATCATCCTGATCTGCAGCTCTTGCACAAAAGTGTGGAAGGCAATGAAGCCACCTGTTGGATTTTGTGATTGTCCAAGTGCTGAAATATAGTTGATATACAGTCATACAAGTGGGGTGCTACAAAGCTCAGTCCTGGCCCCGGTGCTCTTCAACATTTTTTTTATTAATGACTTGGATGAAGGAGTGCAGGGAATGGGTGGAATAGCCAATACTTTGGAAGACAGGAACAACATTCAAAAGGATCTTGATAGGCTTGAGCACTGGGCTGAAAGCAACAGAATGAAATTTAACAGGGATAAATGCAAAATTCTACACCTGGGGGGGGGAACCACATGCCCGGTTACAAGATAGGGGATATTTATCATTTATACTACGAGTGAGAAGGATCTTGGAATCGTAGATCACAAGCTGAATATGAACCAACAATGTCATGTGCCTGCAAAAAAAGCAAATGTGATTTTAGGATGCATTAACAGAAGTATTGTCTCGAAATCCCATGAGGTACTAATTCCCCTTTATTCAGCACTGGTTAGGCTGCATTTAGAGTACTGTGTCCAATTCTGGACACCACAATTTAAGAAGGATGCCAACAAACTGGGGAGGGCAACAAGGATAATCGGGACTAGAAACATAGTGATACAGATACATATTGTGAGATAAAATATGTTTAAATATATCTTCACTGATATATAAATAGAATAATATATCAATGAATCCTTGATTTCCCCCCCCCCCCCAATTCCTGCCAACAATCTGGACTGGATAAAGCCTTTCTGAAACTTTGAATTATGTGAAGTTTAAGGAGACCTCTAGCATCTTCTTTTTTTAAAAAAATTAGCAGCCTCTTGTAATCATAGAATAATGAAATTGGTTAATTAATTTGAGGCTCCAAACTGTAGCTTTCTTAGTTTGTGTGTAAATCTGACACTTCATCTCTCTCTGTCTCTTTCTCTTTGCTGAAATAATGCACCATGATTTACACAATTGCATCTAGTGGTGTGGCAGTTAAACTGCAGTACTGCAGTCAAGCCTCTGCTCATAACCTGAATTTGATGCTGGTGGCTTCAGGCTCAAGGTTGACTCAGCCTGCCATCCTTCTGAGGTGAGTAAAATGAGTACTCAATTCAATGGTGGCAAAATGTTCCTTGTATAATTATTTTGTAAACCATCCAGAGAGTGCTCTAGCACTATGGGGCAGTATATAAGCTGAAACAACAAATGTCAGCGTAAATCTCCAGTAGGACTCTGGCCACACAGTTTCAAACACTAGAATAGGTTGCTGTGTAAAATCCACAGGAGGAGAATCATCATTTCAAGATCTTGCAACTTTTCAATGTTAGCAACAAGTTCATTATCCCTATTCAGAGCAATAGATAGCTGTGCAGCTCTTCCATATCAAGGGACTTCTTGTATTTGTATTAATACAGTGGCACTCCTACACCTCATTAAATAGCCGCTTCATGTGCTTCTGCACCTCCAACATGTGTATCTTGAGCAAGGCTATCTGGAAAGACAAAGCCTATGTATGTAGATGTTTGCGTACTTAGGCTTCCATGAGATCTGGAGCTTTCCAGGACTGGGGTTCCAGAGTGTGTTGAAGACTGTGCATAGAGCTTTCTCTTCAGACATTTATTTATTTATTTTATTAGATTTCTACCCCGCCCATCTAGACCAAAGGTCTACTCTTTGCTTAAAGTGTAGTCATCACAATGGGGCCAGCAACATGACCATATCTTCCTTCAATCACATGGAGCCTTATTCACATATAGAGGTAAAAGTGGCTAAAAGGTAGGCAGGCAAATACCTATGACTTGAACTGGAGTAATATGAAAAGAGGCAGGAAGCTTGATAGCAACTCTATTGTTACTGCGACATTCAGGCAGGGAAAAGTAGAGCAGAAGGCAATGTTAGCTCAGTGAAGCTGTGTACCTAGCTGCAGAGCCAGAGATTGGGAGTTCAGTTTTAATATGATTGTTTGAGATGGTTTGGTTTCATTCTGGAATTAACCCCTAATTGGGATAAATGCTAGCTATGGCGAACACAGACTTCTGATTTTTCCCTGGAGGTCTGTGGAATTTTTATAGGACTCTTACAGAGCACCTAATTTCTGGGTCTGACAGATTCCCCACTCTGCCTCCTTGGAGAAAAGCCAGCCTGTGTCACCTTGGGCAAGCTCCATGGCCCCAGAACATCCCCCAGAAGGAAGGAATGGTAAGCCACCTCTGAGTACTCCATGCCTCAGAAACCCTGAAAAGGGTTGCCATAAGCTGGAGTTGACTTGATACCATGTAAGTAGGGGCTGCTTATGATTTAATAATGTTGCAAAGTAGTAGAGATGGTGCAGATTTCACATAGTTTACAACATAGAGACTTTCCTGCATTTTGTTATTGTTTTTGCAATAGTCGATACAGGACCTTGCCTTCCTGAAACTGGAGAAGGATGAGCAATTCACATTTTAATTTATTTAGCCTGGAATTTCTAGCATGAATGTGTTAGCCTGCACTGTATTTCTTCTTTTTAATCAACTTTAGAACAATTTGCCAAGAAGAAAGGGAGTCTGCAGGTGTGTGTCTGCACAGACATTTGGGGAAAAAACCAAAAGCCAACAGACATTGTTAGTCCTACTTTTTTCCTAAGGGATGTATCCAGAATTGTTTTCAGAAACAATTCTAATTGAATTGTTGCTCTTTGTTCTCTGTTGTTTGTGATGGCTGATTTAATATGAGTGCTGGGAACTATACCCAAATCAATAGAAAACTCCCATTCACATCAATGGACTTCTGATCAGCTTCTCATTCTGCCCAATTACTGAGTGCAATTGAACCTAATACTGACTACGCAGAATATTTTTAATTTTGGTTAAATGTGGAGTTGGTGGAGATTTAATAACAGTTTTTTTCCTTTGAAGCTTTGTTTTATTTCACCATTAGTCTCTTCTCACTTATCTGCAAAGAGATATCAAATAAAATATAACATTTATTTGAGATAAAATCAAGTAAATCTCTTAAAAAAGAAAATATGCATTTGCATTTAGGTATCTAAAGCCCAAGGTTAGAGTGTGGTGTGTTTTATATAGATATAATATATTAAACATGAACAATGAGTTGTTAGGTCTTGGGCTGCAGTAAATAGCTGTTTACTTGCTCCAAATGGGAAGTTAGAGTCAAGTAGACAGAATTATAATCTAGTTATAAATGAGGGCTTCATCTTTTTTCTCCCTTGTGGGTCATAGGTGTTTTTGATCTGAATACAAGCATCCAACAAGTTTATCTTCTGGAAATAATGAATCCTTCTCATCTCCACTGTTCTATTTGGTTTCTTGCTTGTTTATAAAATTTCATATCCATCCTTCAGCTCAAATTGAGGGTGGACTTCAATTGATGAGGTTAAAAATAAAAATAAACATCAATTATTTTTAAAAAAAGAAAAGATTGAAAGCAGAGGCAGTCTGAAAGGGGGAATGAACAACAATTTACAGTAAAAGCAGATGAGAGATGAAAAGATCTGGTTAAATGAAGACAATCTTTGTCTGCCACCTAGCAGTCTTGGCCTGCTTGCCAAATTTGCAGATGACACCAAACTTGGAAGGGTAACCAATGCTTCAGAAGACAGAATCAGAATTCAAGAGGACCTTGACAGATGAGAGAACTGGGCCAATAAAAACGTGGATTTTCAATATGCGGGAGGGGGAGAATAAAGTCCTGTACTTACGTAGGAAAAATAAAATGTACCAACAGAGGATGAGAGGCAGCAGGCTCACCAGTGGTGCTTGTGAAAAGATTCTCAGTATCTTAGTAGACCACAAGCTAAACAGGAGTCAACAGTGTGGTGCAGCAGCAAAAAAAAAGCCAGGGCTATACCAGACCGTTTCCACAGGAGTATAGTGTCTAGATCAGGAGAAGGATTTAATATCATATTACTCTGCTTTGGTCAGGCCTCATCTGGAATACAGTGTCCACTTCTGGGTGCCACAGTTTGAGAATATATTGAGAAGCTTTACCTCTTGTGGAGGAGGGTGAACAGGATAATGAAAGATTTGGAAACTGAAGCCTGTGAGGAATGGTTGATGGAATTGGACGTGTTTAGCCTTGAAAAGAGAAGGCTGAGAGATGAGATGATAGCCATGTTGAAATATATGAAAGGCTGACATATGGAAATGGAGCAAGTTCCAGAGAATAGGACTTGAAATAATGAGTCCAAATTTCAAGAGAGGCAATTTTGGCTAAACGTTAGGAGGAACATCTTGACAAGTAAGAGCCATTCAACACTAGAACAGACTGCCTTGGAAGATGATAGGTCCTCTTTTATTGGAAGTTTTTGAGTGGAGGTTAAATGGCCTCCCATCTGAGTTGCTCTATTGGTGGATGTCCTGCTTATGCAGGTTGCTAGGTGTGATGATCCCACATGTCTTTTCCAGCTATACAAAACCAAAGAATCTGCCCCAGGCTTCCCCTTGGAAACACTTCAAAAGCAGCCACTGAAAGGGTCCTTTTTAGGTTGCCACCCACTTCACTGCTGAATGTGGAGAATTGTGCAGCAACACTAGCACAAGTAACTTTTCTATTGGCAGCCAATAGAATAGATTAGAAATAGGCATTTGGAATACCCTGCTGTGTTCCCTCTTTGCACCAGTGCTTTCCACCTACAGCAGACACTCTCATACTTGATCATTTCCCCCTACACACATTTTTCTTTGTTAGTCATATAGCCTCTTGCGGCAGACTAGTTTCCCTCCTGTCCCTTGAGTGTAATTCTCTAAGGAAGTATTGTTTTCTCATTGAAGATGGCATTTTCTTGATGATTCCAAATGTCAGCTTCCATACAGGTTATGGAGAAGAGGCAAAGTAGTGTCTGAGGAAGCTATCATAATATTTACACAGATTTGCAGAGAGTTCCTTAGATGTCCAGGTTCTCACCTAGTTACAGCTTTAAAAGTTGAGACCAGAATTTTGAATTATTCTCAGGAATAGATTGGTCCATGGTGAATAAAGTAGTCTTGGTGCTAAGCCAGATCAGAAAACAGATGAAATAAATCCAGATGTCAAACAATCCATAGTCAACAAGCACTCAAGTGAATCCCCCCCCCCCATCATTCTCTAATGGTTGCACAATTAAGGGCCCGTGTTGTGCTACTGATAAGTCAAAATGGGGGAAATATGCGAACAGATTTCACCTATAAACAATGTGACCTTTCTCTACCTGGATCTTTACTTTGAAACCAAGAAGTAGGTCATGGAGATTTCACAGAGAGTCCGAATAATTAGCAACCCCCCCTGCTGCCATGTAGATCATCAGCAATTGTCAGGGGGACACCACAGGACAGCATGGTATTGATAATTTCATGTTTGTTTCATAAATAACTATCATCTACCTGTTCCAGTTCTTCTAAAAAGCAGTAGTTCTACGGATGGCGAGGGGAGTAAAATCGCCAGAGAGTAAGTGTATTGAAACCAATGGGATTCCTAAGTAAACACTGCATGTATTCTTGAAGGCTTTCACAGCCGGGATCTGATGGTTGTTGTAGGTTTTTTTGGGCTATTTGGCCGTGTTCTCCAGAAGACGGCCAAACAGCTCGAAAAACCTACAACAATAAACACTGTATGGTTGCTTTTTGACCTTGAAGATTGTTGTTCATAAGGAAAAGGATGGAATACCTGCAGTCAAATCTTAAAAATGTTTATTTTTATTTATTAAGACATTTTAATCTTTGGCTGAAATCCTGTTGAGGCACTTAATATTACTATGTCTGCATTAGCTGCAATCATGCCAAGACAGAAATTCTCACCCTTCCCCCTCCACCATGTAACAGTGGTAGCTTGGAGGACAAAATCTAGATGTCCTGTCATATTGGAAGATTCTCAAGACCTTATGGAGTGATTGCTACAGGTAGAAACATATTCTAGAAAGCCATTTGAGGACAGCGTTATGCCACTATTAACTTCTGAACTGAAGCAGTATAAAAGCCAACAGATTCTTGTATTTCTTTTTAGTTGTTGTTTAGTCATTAAGTCATGTCCGACTCTTCGTGACCCCATGGACCAGAGCACGCCAGGCCCTCCTGTCTTCCACTGCCTCCCGGAGTTGGGTCAAATTCATGTTGGTAGCTTCGATGACACTGTCCATCCATCTCGTCCTCTGTCTTCCCCTTCTCCTCTTGCCCTCACACTTTCCCAACATCAGGGTCTTTTCCAGGAAGTCTTCTCTTCTCATGAGATGGCCAAAGTATTGGAGCCTCGACTTCAGGATCTGTATTTCTTTTAGCAGACAACAAAAATGCTATGATTACTCAACAGAAGATGTCTGCTCTTATACTAACACAACGGTGTGTTGGAAAGATTTTATTTTATGAAATAAAATACTCTTGCCACAACTTCCCCAAGTAGTCCCATTAGCTTCTTGAGTCAAGCCCACCTTGCTCTCTCATGGTGGATTTGTGTGGGAAATTACCTACTTTTGCAAAACATAGCAATAAGTAAAATTATGATTTCATTTCAATTACGTTTACTAATTTGTTTGTAATTTATTGTCTATTGGCTTCACAAAGAAATTATGCTATGGAGGGGCAATATAAATAAAATATAAAAAATCGAATGGGAAAAGTCAGGCAGAGGAGAGGAAAAAAAGTGGGTTCTCTATTAAACAGAGCCATTCCCCCCCAAAAAACTGACAGATGGTCCTGAAACCAAGCCAAACAAACAAACAAATGAAAAACTCAGCAGCAAAGCAAACAAACAAAAGCTGAATTTGTTTTTAAATAAAGATTTGTCTGTCACTCTATTGCTGCAAATCTAATAAATATATAAATATAATAAAAATTTTGTGCCATCAAGTCAGTTTTGATTTATGGCAACACTTTTCAGACTTTCCCAGGTAGAGAATACTCAGAAATGGTTTACCATTCCCTTCTTCTGGGGCATCCTGAGTCTGCGCAGCTTGCCCAAGAGAATACAGGCTGGCTCTACTCACAGGAGGCACAGGAGGGAATTAAACTCCCAACCTCTGGCTCTGCAGCCAGATACTTAAACCAGTGAGCCAAAAAATACAATCAAATACAATCAAATACAAAAAATACAATCTGAGAAACATGTATAATTAAAGCAACATAAGTGTCAATTATTTGTTAACCCACTGAATTTTGCACAGAAGTCAAAACCAGTTTGAGTATCAAATAAGAATAAAAGAACATCAGGTTACTTACACCGCTCTAGAGCAAACTATATGAGCAACATATTTGGGCATAGATGCACACTTTTCATTTCTGTGATCTCAGTTGTACCAAGTCTTTTAAGTATGCAGGATTAATATGTTATTTGCTTAGAATCAAATGATAAACCCCAATGGACTAAACTCTGTAAAATCAGTTTGAAAAACTTGTAAGAATTAATGAATATAATCAATTTTAGAAACATCATTTGATAAATTTCCAAGCACTGAGTATTTCTTACAGTTTTCATATTTTATAGAGTGTCTGCAATGATATGTCTAATAGCATCTAGTTTAATTCATCATGCATGGTAAATTCACATGGTAATGCTACTTGCTCAAATTTAGGTCAATGTCCTCTGGGAAGTTTTCAAGAACAAGCTCGATTGGAATGAATGGCTGCCACATAGGAGCAACACCAGCAGACCGTGCTCTTGCAGTTTCAGTCCATTTCAGAAGAGCTTGTACAAAGGAACACTTTGGGGACTGGGTCAGTAAACTACAGGTCTACTGTATATATTAAAGTTAGAACAAAAGCAAATCTTACCTGCATGATCTTCATGATATGACAAGCATGAGGTGAGCAGAGCTCAGGCGAGCCAAGAAATGCCATTGGTGAGTTTAAAGCAGAGGTTTTCAACCTTGGGTCCCCATATATTCTTGGACCACAACTCCCAGAAATCCTGGCCAGCCCAGCTTGTGATGAAGGCTTCTGGGAGTTTTAGTCCAAGAACATCTGGGGAACCAAGGTTTGAAAGCACTGGTTTAAAGGAAAGACTCCTCCACCCTTTTAACATGCCATGTGATTGGTGGTTTGTTTGTTTTCATCCAGCATTTTCTAATTCAAGAGTATTCAAGGGTATTGGGTGTCACCTTCCAGGTATTGGGGATGTGCTGGTCCCACAATCCCTCCAGATGTTGCTGAAGTGCAGCTCCCGTTATCCTCACCATTCACCAAGATGACAGAGACTGGTGGATGTTGCCATTCAACAACATCTGGAATGCAGCACATTCCTCCCACCTGTTCTAATTATATCCTTCACATTTTGAAGCCAGTATTTTAATTAAATATTACCCCATGACATGCAGGTCACAGTATTTTTTAACAAAGGAAAAGGAAAGGCAAGGAAAGGCTTCTTTTCATTGTGTTATGCCTGTCTGTGACAATAACTTCCTAGAGCTAAACTCCAAATGCTTGTCATAAATCCTGAATGGCATCCTTACACATCCAAAGGCTGGATTAGCTGTCCTTATCTTAAGGAAATGGTCACCTTCAAAAGGAAAATGACTGGCAAGTCCTATTATTTTCAACAGAATATCACCTGCAAGTCCAACCATGTAATGCATGTTATCGAGTGCCCTAGATGTCACATTCAGTTTGTTAGGAAAAACACCTTTGCCCCACTTAGAAATAACAAGTTAGCAATCACAGCACAGAAGCCTGAGCAATCTGTTGCCAGACAGTTTAATTTAGATGACTCTGTCCTTTCAAACATAAAAACTTTTTCAGTTGAGAAATAGGTCTTGAAGAAGAGGAGGAGGAAGAGGAGGAGGAAGGTGGTCTATGGCAAGATCTATTGATAGACTGCAATAGGAAAAAAAAAGGGAACCCAGTAGAAAAGGGAGGGACATCCCCCCTTTCCATTACTGCCCACAACACATCCCAAAACTTGTTCTGGGGGGCTAGAACTCATTTTTCAGGCAGAGGGTTGCACAGCAGAGGGGAAGGGAGTTCTCTAAACTAACACTATAGTGCTAGGTTGCTATTGGATTTGGACCATAGAGCTTGCACCCCTGAGCTTAAGGTAGATAATATTTTAATGTTTACATATGCTTATCATTATTTTTGTTTTTTTGGTTTTTTTACAGTTATCACTATCCTGAGTTCGAGGTATGAAACAGAATTATGGCTGCCCCCACAGATTATATCTGTAGCTCTTCCATTCAAATTATGGGAAGTGGCACTGTGGGCCCTGCTGACTGCCACATGATGAGCATAAGCAACCCTATCCCATTACCATCTCCAAAAATGCATCTCTGTGTGAACAGTAGGAATGTGCTTTAGGTTTAGCAATTTTTCAGAATCCAAAGCGATGTAAGGCTATTTCTTTGGTTTCTGAACTAGTCTGAAGCAATGCGAGGAAGCCTGAAGCAGTGCTCAGATTGTATTTGGACTCCCTGAAGTGCTGAATATTGCCTGGGCATTTCAGAGATTTTAAAAAGCTAAGGATTATTGGAAAACAAAGGTAATGCTGTGACAGAAGAACCATGAAGTTCAAAGCATAAGGACATTGAAAGTTCAAGGACCAGTGAAAAGCCTATGTTCTCCTGGAAATCTAAATCAGTGAGCCCCAAGACAGGAACTCCTTGTTCCAGTTATCAACACCCTTTTTGGAATGGAAACATGTTAGGGGGGGATAGAGATTGCTATTTGCATTGTTTTAATTTTCAGTAAGTAGGGTGAATGTGCATTGGAAATGTTTTGCTTCTTTTCTTTCAGGCAGCTGCAAATCTCAATCCAATAAACTAAGTGTCTCTGGGTATAAAATCTGTGTCATCATCTAGTATTTGAGTGGGTAGATCATAGTACGTAGCTTCAGGAATAGGACTTATATCCTCCCTTCCGTTTTGTACTTTACTTTTTAAAAAAATGCTTGCTGGTAACTATAATTTTTGCAACACCTTGCTTGGTTTTTCCCCACTATGTATGCCTGCATTCCCCTGAGCATGCCTATGGGGTAGGTGGTAAATGTGACACACAGTGACAGCAATCAAGGTACTCCACACACTGGGGAAGTGAAGCTACTAGGCTATTCCTTCACCTTTAACAAAAGTTGTTGTTGAGCAGATTGAGTAAATTTGAGTAAATTGTGTGGCTCTGAGTGGGTTTGGGGGAATGAAGAAAACAGGCACACAGGGGAAGTGGTGTGTTCCCTGCACACAGAAGGTTGAGCAGTAATTAAAGGTTTCACCCACCAGTCAAAGTCCTTGATTCCCCCCTCCCAATGTTTGTACTTTCCACCCCCACCACTGTGTGGACAATTGCAAATATGAAGAAATATATATATAGAATTAGATGATCTACAAATACATGTTTTGTGTCACAATATTAAAGTCAACCCTTTGCCACAAAAGTGACAGAACACAGGGGTTTGGCAGCCTGATCCTATGCATAAGAGGAGGAATATGTTAATCAGTTGTGATTTGTAAGACAAATAATTGAGATCAAGTTGAAGTGGATGATATTCACACAGCCCTAGTGAACAGACAAATACACATCAGTGTTCCGAACGATTGTCACTAGGTCTTCTGTTACTGACAGAATACTGGATGAACAGGTCTCTGCTACTGACAGAACTGCAAATCTGAAGTTAGCATTTTTAAAAGAAATAACTTTAATCCAGTCAATTTTACCAGGCACTTATTCACATATGAATTTCCTGGTAACTGCATTATGCTCAGATCCAGACCCTACAGGAATGCAGTTCAGCTGTGATTTGGGTCTTCTAGCATCTCTTAAGGCACAAATACTTTACTATATTACCCAGTGCAGTTTTATGTGATCATGAATAAGCTGCAGCACAGTCAGTGTCATTGGAATGGAGTCAACCAGCTGCTAAGATGCATATTTGTGTTTTTTATCGAAAACTTGAAGACTGCCAGCTGCTGCATCTTAACTGTAGCAATCCACATTTACAGAGCATTAAAAAAAACTTTCTAGTTTTTATCAGTACAGGAATTGTTCCCGCTACTGGAAAACCCAGCTAAAGTTATTCATATCTCAGAGGCAGTGGTATTCTTTCAGCTCAGTTGTTATTTTCCTGCTGTTGTGGACAACATTTTGAGTGACCCAAGAGAAATTTCTGTGCTTACAACTTGGCATACTTCAATTACAGTGTCTTCTACTTAGCAAACACTGGAGAGAATGAGTGCATAGAACAATGGTTTTCCTTCTGATATGAAATTCTCCAAGGTTTCAGACAAGAGGTCCTTTGTAATTGGAGTTGCTCAGTGCAGATTGAGCCTGGGAGCCCCCAGTGAACAAGGGAGGAGTCCAGGGTAGAGATCCTTGCTGTTCTGAACTTTTTATGCTTTCTTCTGTACCATCCATCGCACTGTGCTGCCCATCCTGATAAAGAAGTGTGCACGCCAAAAGCTAACTTCTGTTTGTAATGTTTAGTAGTCTAACAAAGCCACCACTCACCCTCGTTTTTGCATTGTATACAAGGACCACACAACCTCTTTCTTTCTTCTTTTTGTTGAATTATGGAAGAGACCCTGAATAGCCAACCAATGCACCATTTGCAATCAAACACAGACATTTAACATTGCTCAAGAAGGACTGGGAACTGAGGATGACCTCTTCCTTCTGCCACTAGGTAATACTGTTAATCTGGTTGCAAGCACTGGATTAAAAGCAACAGAATGAAATTTAACATGGATAAGTGCAAAGTTCTATTCCCGTGGGGTGGGGGGGGGGGACTACATGCACAGCTACAAGATGGGAGATACTTGGTTCAGTAATATTACAAGTGAGAAGGATCTTGGAATTGTTATAGATCACAAGCTGAATATGAACCAACAGTGCAACGGGGCTGTAAAAAGGCAAATGCTTTTTTTAGGATGCATTAACAGAAGTATAGTCTCCAAATCCCATGAGGTATCAGTTCCTCTCTATTCGGCATTCGTTACAGTTCTCTTGAGTTCTGGACAGCACACTTTAAGAAGGACACCAGTAAACTGGAATAAGTTCAGAGGAGGACAATAAGGATGATCAGGGGACTGGAAACTGAGCCCTATGAGGAAAGACTGAAAGAACTGGGCATGTTTGGCCTTGAGCAAAGAAGATTGAGGGGAGATACAAGAGCAATTTACAAGTACTTGAAAGGTAATCATACAGAGATCATAGAAAATCACAGAATCATAGAAAAGTGAAGTTGGAAGGGGCCTACAAGGCCATGAAGTCCAACCCCCTGCTCAATGCAGGAATACAACCAAAGCATATCTGCCAGGTGATTATCTAAGTTTTTCTTGAATGCCTCCAGTGTTGGAGCACTCACCAACTCCCGAGGTAACTGGTTCCACTGTCATACTGCTCTAACAGTTAGGAAGTTTTTCCCCTTCCCCATTTTGGGGAGCAGGATCTGTTCTCAATCATCTCAGAGTGCAGGACACATAGTAATGGGCTCAAGCTACAGGAAGCCAGGTTTTGACTGAATATCAGGAAAAAAAATCTTACCTGTTAGAGCAGTATGACAATGGAACCAATTACCTCAGGAGATGTTGAGAGCTCCAACACTAGAGACATTCTGTCAGATTTGCTTTGATTTGGATTCCTGCATTGAGCAGGAGGTTCAGCTTGATGGCCTTATAGGCCCCTTCTAACTCAATTATTCTATGTTCTGGGCAGAAAATTCAGTATCATAAAAAACAGCCCGAAACAATTACTTCCCAGTAGGGCAGTCCAATGAAATTCACCCATCCCATTCCAGTTTCACATTTTTGAAAAGGCCCATGAACAGCATCTTCCGAGCTGATGGCAGGAAGCAATTGAGCAGGCACAGATGACTGGATGGGAGTAATATATCAAACCACCAACTTTACATGGGAACCACACATAGAAAATCAGATTGTGGTTGTCTGTTTTCTCCCAGCTTCTTCAGGTCCATTAATTTGGCTAAGCATGGAGAAGAGAAGACTGAGAGGATATACACTGTTTTTCTGTGCCTACCAGCTATTTCTGGCTTTTTTTTTCATTTGTCTTCGGTGACAGGTGATTTTCATTGAGTTGTCTTACTTGGAAGTCACCATTCCAGGCTGTTTCTTGGAATATCAATTTTCTGCCCAGAACGGGTAGTAGAATATTGTTCCCAGGGGCATTTTGGGTATTTTTGCATAAATCCCCTCTAGTTGGATGGGATGGGTGAATCTCAATAGGCTGCCCTACTCAAAAGTCACAGTTCTAGGCTGTTTCTTTCAACATTGTTCCCCCCCTCCCCCCAGGTACTGAAATGTTATTACTGGGGGTATTTTGGGTCTGGTTGCATCAGTCCCCTCTAGTTGGATGAGACAGGTGAATTTCATTGGGCTGTTTTATTTGGAGGTCACTGTTGCAGGCTGCTTTTTGTAATATAGATTTTCTACCCAGAAAAGGAACCAACAGGAACCGATATGTCATTCCTGAGGATGATTTCTGGCTTGCTGCATCTTTATCATCTATTCACATATTTGTCATGAATTTGGTCGGATTATCCTACTTGGAAGTCGCTGTTCTTCACCACTGTGTTCTGTTCAGCCTGTTTTGTGCACAATAAGGGCTTAATAAAAGAGTAATATTTTTTAGGATTGAGAACTAAAATATTGTTCTGATTTTGCCCACTGCTTCCCACTGTTTTTGGCATCAATATTTCATTAAGGAGCCCCCATTCCACCCCATTCTATTCTGTTCCGGCTTCTACCTAGTCCTGCTACCATTGTTTCAATAGATCTCAAACCCTTTTGTGACATTGTTTGGAACCTGTGGTTTAGGAAGAGTTTAAAGATCCATTGTAAAAGACTCAAAATTCTATTTATTAATTAGACTAGTCAGAGACTGCTTTATATATAGAACAATGAATAACCTTTATTCCTGGGATATAGCTAAGCCCTTAAGCTCATATGATTTCCTGCCTTCACTTATATTTAACAAGAGTTTACCTTTACTTAGTTATTCTTCAGGACTGAACTTCAAATGTTTAGATTTTCCTTTTATGTTGCAGCCTTTATTGGTGGGGAATGTATAATTATAATGTCATTAATTGTTTGACCAGATGGTTCCCACCAGATATATAGCATATCATCAAATGAACACAGACATGCTCATACCTGTGTTTATCTTCAGCCATTAAAGCAGGAGAGGAAACAGTTGCATGGAAAATTGGCAGGCATAAATGGGATATTTAAACCTCACCCCAGTATTTCTATCCTTCTGTCTTTCTCCCTCCAGCTGACTCAGAAAGAGGCTCACCAGAGGCGCAAAATGGGGAAGGAAAAATTGGTGGATGAGAAGAAAGTTCAAGGACCCCTCTTGCTAGTTGGTGTATTCCACTGAGCTTCTCGTTTTACTATGAAATAATAAACATATTGGGGAAACACTCAATTGCCAAGATAACGGGTAGTTCTTTGCACTTTTCTAATCCTTTGCTTCATGAAGCATGTATATTTTCCTAGTTGTGGAGAACAAGTTAGCCTAGGTCCTAGCCTGGTCCTAGCTAACCTGACCTTCGAGAAATTCTTCACAATTTCATTGTTTCCTCACTGAAGGGACTCATGGGAATTATAAAGCCAATCATCTGAAAGGCCAGTCAGGTCCCCACTTCTATTCTACAGGTTCTGTTCACCTCTAAGCACAGACATGGCATATTCTTCAGGTAAGGATGCCAGAGTAGTTCTAGAGGAGTGTAGAAGGCACACAGACATATTCATTTAGGTGTCTTTTGAATTTGATTATACAAAAGCTGGCTGTTATATTGTTCATTGTTCACGTTTTCTTTTCCAGCATTTTCTTTTTGAATGGTTCTGAAGCTTGCTGTGTCAGTGGGGATAGCCTGTTCTTTCTTGCATTTGTAGAAGAGTAAACAGACCGAAGAACCCAAAATAAAACAAATACAAAAAGCGTGTACCTATAAAATAAGAAAGATAAAAAGCTATATTAAAGATAGAACACCAGAAGAATTGTAAAGAGTGTTCCTGAATTTCAACCACTTGCCATGTCCAAAAACAAATGGCTGAGACAAAAATTGTAGCAATAAATCTATTGCATGTTACAGTTGGAACACTTTTTTGTTCTGGCCATCTAACCATTCAGTTTTTGGACAAGCATAATACTGAGAGGAGGAAGTGACCCAGCACGATTGTCAGTAGGTGGGGCAAGGCTGGCCATTAGTCAGAGTGAAGTGATCACATCAGGCAGGGGAGTACTGGGAGCAGCAGCAGAGCTCCTCCCTCTTGGCCTGCTGACCCTTGAGCCAGCCTCCTGAACCAACCTCTTTCTTCTAACCTGTGCTGCCTGCCCACCTCAATAGCAAATTCTCTTCTTACCTGCTTCAGTAGACAAAATGGTTCCCAACCTTGGGTCCTCAGATGTTCTTAGGCTAAAACTCCAAGAAGCCTTCAACACTAGCTGCTGGCCAGTTGTAGTCCAAGAAGATCTGGGGACCAAAGTTTGGGAAGTACTGTGTTAGATAAAAAGCTGCCATCTATTTCTCAACTCTTCTCACTTTTCATAGCTGTTCCACATGTTAATAGTGGTGGAAGTAGTGGGATGGGGTGGGAATAAGTGCAACCGGAGGAGGGGGAGGCAGAAGAGGAGGAAGAAGAAGAAGTTTTGAAGAGTTGGTGACCAGAACATATTGAAATGACCTGATAATTGCAGTAGAAAAAAAAGCAATCACTTGGCTAAAGGTCATAAGAAATCAATCAGTCCTACTCTCTGCCTCCTGATACACAACATCTTAATTGCCTTGGGTATCTGTTTCAAAAAGGAAGATAACACCCTAAATCCAAACGGTTACCTTCCTTTCTGTCTGCCTACCATCCTTGCATGGGTGCAGAAATCACACATCTGTAGATATAGGTAGGGAGGTGAAAATCAATCCACCTTTTTTCCTTTTGCTGTATTTCTCAGAAGGCAGGGGAACTTGAGATAGTTCTTGCAAAGGTCAGTAATATCTGTGTGGGAGGAGGTACACTTTTAGATATTCAGAGGCAATGCCGTTTAGAGATGTAGTATTTTTTTATTTACATGCCCATAACATTCATATCCTTCACTTCTTCCAGTGAGCTCAGGGGTGTATGTGTGGCTATTTTCTTCCCCATTGTTTTCTTATGAAAAGCCAGTGGTGAATTAGATGCTCCTTGACTGATCTCAGTTTCTAATTTGTAAATTGTATTTTGAATTAAGTTGCAGCTGCATACACTTCCACTAAAGAAGTTTGCAAAATGTGAAAAATGCCCATCAGTTCTTGCAATCTTTCCTAGCAGGAGGAAAATGTTTGACATTTTCATTCTCACTGGAAAGAATAAAATAAATGAAGATTTACATATCTACCCTGGAGGTTACCAAATCATGGATAACTGTGAACAATCTATCTCTGTCCTGCAGAGGATCATCATACCTGGTGTTTCATACCCAGCTGGTGAGAGGCATTGATTGCCATATATTGTACATGGAACTTCAGTGATAGCATTGGATCTATGTGCACCTCAAAATGGGAGTATAATACTTTAAGGTGACTTCAAGCCAGTGGCAAACAGGCTGAACATCAACACTAAAGACAGATAAAGTACCCCACAGTCCCCATCTTTTCTGGCTAAAGATGCAGGGTTTTGGTCAGTGCCCAGTCCATTCTGTTTCTAGATTTAGTGTCTCCATCACCTCATTCAGCATTTCTACTACCTTATCTGGATCTGATAAAAAAAGAGATGTAACCATGTTATTCTTGTTATGGGCCATCAACTCACTTCTGAGTTATGGGGACCCTAGTAGAGTTTTCAATGTATGTGAGATGTTCAGGGAGCATTTTATCATTGCCACCCCCAGTGGAAGTCTATGGTCAAGCAGAATTTTAAATCCACGTCTCCTCAGTCCACATCCAATACTCTAGCCACTACCAAACACAGTTTGTTATGCACGATGTATTATAGTGTTAATAAGTTGAGAAATAAATATGTGCACTGGTGCAACATAACAAGAAGTTTCACTGGTGAAAAAAAGTCAATATTGGTATGAAAAATGTAATTGTTCTGTTTAATATTTGAATTCAGGAGGTTTTGCTGAAGTCCCCCTTCTGCTTGACTGTGGAATGTCATTGAAACTGAACACTGTTTCTGTGTGTGTTCTGTACAATTGATATAAAATGCAATATGCTGTTCATTTCTTTTTCCACTGTCTAACAAAAGAGAAAAGAAAAGAAAAGAAAAGCCCTTAAAGCCCATAATAATGTGCTGTAAAGGAAAACATTGTCTTTTGGAAATGGAAATGTTTGGAGTTCCTGTTACACTAAGCCATTTCAGGCATGTCAAGAAAATAACTTTGTGAGGGTCATGAGCTTGATCATGTCACCTTGAAGCCAAGAGCCTGATAGGGTCACTCTACATTGCATGCTTGAATAAGCCCATTAGACGTGAAGAGGCTGCTGAGAATATTAAAAATACAGCAACTGCTTATCATGGAAAGCACTGAAAACATTTGCTAATACAGACGCTGACAGAGAGGTTGTAGGAATGGACTTTTTTTTTAAAAAAAAGTAGGACCAGCATATCATCACCAAGGCCATTAAAAATCTAATGTTATGAGTGGCGGCAGTGGGGTGTGTGTGATATCATTCCCTTAAAATGTGTGAATAGTGATGTTCTGATTAGCAATTCTGCAACCTTGCACAATCTTGATAGTGGATTTTGCTGCATGGGGTTTATCCAGTTCTTTTACTGCCCTAGAAGAGCATTGCCCCAGTCAAGGACTTAGAAATAATTTGAACAAGGAAGACTTAGCCAGGCTTTCCATCTCACAGCTCAATGTCCACAAACACAGAATTCGGGGATGGAGGAATACCTTTGTCTTCCTTACTATCCTGGACACAGCTGAAAAAGTCCTTTTTTAAAAAGTCATTTGTTCCCAGTCCTCATCATAGTTCTTGAACGTTATTCCCTTGGCTGTTGCAATGCTAACAAAGTAATTGGCTTTGTTGCTTCTTGTACTTTTCTTTTTGTTACTCTCTGTTACTTTATACCTCCTTCCAAAGAATGATAAGAGAACTGCATAAGCGTGTAAAAATCCTGTCAAAATCCCACTTAAATGTCTGTAATCAATAACTTTCAAAAGTAACTGAAACATTACTAATTATTCCAGTGAAGTAGCTTTGCACATGCATATTATGTTACTTTTGGGATGTAACTTTGTTAAACCTTGTTAAGAAGAAGTAAATAATTTAATTACTTGGCAACAAGTTGGTTCCACATCCTGTCTTGTATCACTATGTTTCTCTATGTTATTTTGAAATCCAGACATCAGAGATAATAATCCTTATATTATCTAAAGATTCTATTATGTAATCTTTATATAAAGTTGCTTATTCCAGGATGAACAAAAGGTAAACAAAAATCGGTTGACTCTTTCCCTCCCCACAGTTTGTTTCAATCTCTGATTCAAGCACTTTAGTGTGTAAGCAGGATTTACCCTAAGGGAACAGATTGGAAAGGTAATCAGACTCAAAAGTGTGCAGACCTCTTCCCCAAGGTCAACCATGCAGGCTATTTCAGTTCAGAATACAAGTGACTGAGAGAAGACAAGTCAGAAGTGCACAAGAAGAGCATCTATGACGTTCCCATGTAATGGGACTAGTAATGGCTCTGCAATGTAAGCAGCTAGCTATGGAGAAATGAAAAGGGGAAAGGGGCTCTATTTAGCCTAATAGGACTAGATACCAGATTTGATGAAATCCCCAATTCCAAACCAAACCAGTCTGATCTGGAGCAATTTCCCTTACGTGATCTGGATTTACACAGAATAGCCAGAGTCTGTTCTGGGTGAAGTGAAGTGGATTTACAAATTGGAAGAGACTTAAATCATTTCAGCCTTACTTTAAAGCAAACCTTAAATGTAACTGGTATCAAACCCCTGAATGTGGCTATTGGAAATGTGTCAGGTTTACCTCCCTCTTTCAAATCTATTTTATTAATACATGTCAAATACATCAGTGTGATAACAAAAAAATGATTGCCATTGTGGTTTTCAGTGCAAGTCAACAGGGGTTGAACAGGCTAATTCTCATGTAGAGCACAGCTTGAACTGGATAGAGCACAGAATGCTCCAGATCAGATCAGGGTAAATTCCAAAGCCATTCATTAGCCTCCAATCCGATTAGGGGACCCATGCACAGCACTACCCTTTAGCTCACTTTCTACCACCTAGGGTTGACAACTGTTGAAATAAAAATTAAAATTCTGTATTTGAAGAGGTAGCTCTGTACACAGCATGCTAGCTCTGTAGAAAAGAGAGTGAGTTATATAGATTAAGGAGTAGAACCTAGAAGAAGTTCAACATTGGATCTAGGGGGAATACCTCAAAGTTTTGGGGGAAAGCGGTGGTTAAGATTAGCGTAAAAGCAGTTTGTTTCCAAAAGGAAAGAGAATACTCAGCTGTACAACTTTAAAAATTGTTAATAAAGGAGGAGAGTCTGTTTTGTTAATAGGCTGGAAAAAGAGGGGAACAAAACAAAATACTATAGCCATTCAAAGAGATTTCCATTTTAGCAGGAGGAAGGTGTCTAAGGGAGTAGATTTTGATCCATGAAAAATCCACACTGAAATAAAACTGAAGAAGTAGACTTGTCCATGAAAGCTCACATTAAAATATAGCACTTAGTCTTTAAGGTGCTTTATTTTTTAATTTTTGCTTTGGTCTTGCTTGGCATGAAATAAAAGTAAAGACTAGCAGTTTTATTTCATGTCAGGCATAACCAAAACAAAAATAAATATTTTTGCTCCACTCCCTTTTGATAACACACGGAGATGAGCTACCTCTTTGGATATTCCCTCAATAGCTCCCAAATACCACCTCTCGCATGAAAAATAACCATGCTAATCATTATCATCATCACATCATCATCATTATAATCAGTGTCATCATTGTCATCATCATCATCTGGGTAGGGATAAATTATATCCTTTATTTTGAAATATAAAACTCAAATTTCATTTTTTTATATTATTCATCTCTATTGGAAAGACATATGCTTGCTGATGTATCTTAACATCTTTGATGACTATCCTTCTTACTTGATCTCATGAGAACAACTTTTCAAACAAATAGGCCTAAATCTGATTGGTGGCTGCTGTTAAGGAAGAGCCATTGTAGTGACAGAACTTGTAAAAACATTGACTTACCGGTTCAAATGCTGTTGGTGGGTCTACTCTAGTTGGGGCCAACAAGTGGACTGAGGCTATAACTACAAAAACTTGTAGTTCTCCCACACACCACCAGAACAGCTTCTGAGGAACTATCTTGCTTCAAAGGGAGGAGAGAAGGAGCCATGAACAGAAAGTGAGCAAGTGGAGATTGAGAAGTTGAGATGAAGACTGCATATAGAAAATAAGAAAGAAAAGATAAGCGGGCAAGGAAAGTTCCAACCTAAAAGAAATTAGATGTTGTACAAAGCTGAGCACAGTCAGATCCAGGACAGATATATTCCCATCTACCTGGGCAACTGAATATAGCACCAAAGCCATGTTTGTTTGCTTGCTTGCTTCTTTTCCCACACCATCTATTGCCTTGCATTTCTTGTCATTTCAGTTTTAAGCTCAAAAGAAATGACTAGGTATTGCCTTTTGTCAGTAGTGCAGGAAGTCTTTTTTTTTTTTTTTTTTTTTTGGTTGAAGAACATGCCAAATTTTCCTTAAATCATTTTTTAAAAATAGATAAATACGTGGAGAGGACATAACAGCACACTGTTTTATATATTACCTGTTTTTTTTCTTTTATTTCGTCTGTTAATTGTGCTGTTTGTCCAGCTTTTTAGAAATCAATTATGCCATCTTGATTTAGAGCAGCTGCTAGATTTATAAATCAGTGCTTTTCTAATAAGATTACAAAAAACTTCTTTCAAGCTGGCTTTAGCTGAGCACACTAGACATAAAAGGTCACTTGAGTGCAAATTTGCTCTACAGCATTGAAACCATATGCTATGTTGTGACCCAAGAGCCATAAATTATGAGAAAATAGCGTATTTATTACTAATAAAAGATAGGGAGGCCTAAAATTCCTGTTTGGACTGAAAAGTATTAATATTTCATATTCTCTGGGGTGAAATAAGAAGATACATAGAGTGTTATGGGTAATTTGATTTGCATACCCCTGTCCTTGTGTTTTAGGCCAGAGGGAGCTTATGAACAGAGGATCCAACAGAGCTGTTTTCTAAAGCAAATGTCACCTCCAATGCCCAGGACTCTTTTTCTGACCAAAAGGGACTGCCTTTGTCATATATTAACAGAGGCTAAGCTTCCACAGACAACTTGTCTATATTTAACCCCATAGCACTTGGAAAACACATGGTTATATGCTTTTCTCGAAAAGCTTTCCTATAGCTCACTTGGGAAATAAAAATGCTTAAGGCAGGGGTGGGCCACCTACCGCCATACAGTCATGTGTGGCCCTCGGCCTAATTTTATTGAGTCCTTGGCCTAATTTCAAAACCCTTTGCAAGAAATCATCTCAAATCTTTGAAGTGCATTGACTGGAACTAAACTGAACTGGCAAGGGTGATCTCTTACCAGTACCCTGCACAGCAAGAAAAATTAAAATGAAAAAGAAGAAAAGAACAAGGTAGAAAAAAGAGACAATAGAGGTTCAGTTCTACCCACTTTGGCTCTGTCCCTGTCCATTCTTGGCTTCAGGTCTGCCAGAATTTACAGTCAATTATACTTAACAATTAATTTCTATCCCCCCAAAAATATAATAGATATCAATATAATAATCTTAACAATTACAATTGTAACTCACCAAGAGAGAACCTTAGTCTGCAACTGTTCTAGTTACTTATACAGTTATGAGATTGTAGTTTTACAAAATGGTGGAGGAAGAGTATCACAGGGTTCAAGTGCTGAGTGAGGAAGTACCACCTTTGATCTGTCCCGCGTTTCTGATAGCAGGATTTGCAGATTTCATCATGGGGCACCATCATGTACATATTCGTCTTTATTTCACATTTGGAGTAGCCTGAAAAAGGCTGCTATTTGAGTGCACAAATGGGGCAGCTAGGTTTATGAGGATTTGAGAGGAAGTGGTGGTTCATACAATCTCCTCTGAGTCCCACCGGAGGCCCTTATGCAGTCACTGGACTGCCAATGAGCTGAACTGGCTCTTTAACTCTTGATGATAGATTTCTTTAAAATTCTCAAGCAAAAATATACAAACAAAAATCTGGCTGGGTCACAATGTATTGACTTTAAAACTAATCATTCATCTACAAAAAGGGCCTTATTTAAAAGGGTATGTTTAAAGTAGGTGCCATCAAACTGCATGAGGGGAAGAGCCAGTTGTTGCCATTTTTAGGTTAATTCTCAAAGACATAATCCAATGGACCATCTCCAGAAGTTATACTAAAATGAATGGGAGCCAAATGAGAAACTGTGTTTTTTTGTATTTTGTTTTTTTAAAAACTTATGTTCTTCTCAGCGAGGCTTGCTTTAGGAATACAAAAGCAATGTAACAAAAGACAGGGAAAATTAGTTGGTAGTTTCATAAGTATTTGCTGCCAACTAAACAAAATTATATTTTCCAAAGATTTCGTTTTGGGGGAAATCAAATTACTGTGATTCCCATTGATCTGTGATCTGGAGCCAGACATAATTACCACAGGAACACTAAAGCAAATCCGTAAAAATCAATGCAAAGCATAATACAGTCCAAGGTATTTTTATTTTCCATGAGGGGAATTTATTGTACTCTGAGATTCCTTGTTAGCTCTTCAGTGGCTAGAACCATAATGAGGTCCCTGTTTAATACTCTGCATGTAAAAGAATTACAGATAGGAAATTGCTAGACGGTTGCTTTCTAACTCCACTAAAGTCCATTAAAATCACTTGTTTCGCATAGCTTCCTAAAGGGCTTTAAAAAGGTTTCAGATGAAATTAGTGTGATTATTGTTATATGATTAGGTGGGGATCCTGAAAATATTAAGCAGTAAGGAAAGGCACTGTGCTTTTAATAGCAGTGTTACATCACTGCTTTTGGTAAATATATATTATTTTCTGTACATATATGAGGTTATGAACAGCCTAATCAAGGCAACTGAAAATTAAACACACAAAGATTTGATGGAAATTTGTCTCCATTGTGTGGGTTTCTGCCATACAGAAACTGGGTCACAGCAAAAATAATAGAACTCTGAGGTTTGTAATTATATCAAAAAACTGCTAATGTAAGACTTTATATCTGCTTTTTTGACTTTTTTAAAAAAAATTACAAATGCACACCAGAAATTGAATAGAATCGAAAGCATATAGGATACAGAATTGTAGTGCTTTGGTGCAAAGATGTGGCAAGCACACCAGCTGCAATGACAACATGATTGTAGAACCAGCAGACATATACGGTGCATGATTAACAGAAGTCTATCAAGCTTTTTCCTGCCAAGGACCCTTGATCCAAGCAACTGTGGTTCCACTGCAAAAGGACTGAAATTATCCAACATTATGGTTCACTTGTCATGCAGTGTAGTTTTGACTTGGGTACTTGCAGAAGAAATTAAATATAAGTATTAGTAACTCTTCTTTTCCAAAAATGGGACGGTGGTAATACTAATACCAAGGGTGAGTGAAATTTCTGACCAGCTGCATTCCTTATGACTGTCACTTGCAGTCCAGTATCTCTAAACAGGCCCGTTTCTATCCACTTCCCTTCTCACAGTTAGAGGGGCAACCCTTGCTCTCTTTGTACCCAATCCAGAAGGGGAATCTATGTTTGGTATTATTTTTGTCATGCTCACCTTTTGCTGACTCAGAGATTCTTCAAACTGTGAAATTACAGGCCAGCACTCCGTGAGGCAGATATTTTAGTGTGCCTCAGTCAAGGCTTTCCTCAATTGGCCTGCAGACATTCCTGCTGGTATTCCCAGTTCTCCTGTTCCATTCAGGTAGCTGCAAGAACAAGTAACAAAGAGCAGGAGCTTGATCATAAGTCTCTCCATATTTGTTCCTTGGTGTCTCATCACTGTGTACTGCTGTTCCCATCTTCAGCAATCTTGCTCTATGAAATTCACAAGGATAAGTGTATCCCCATAGTGAAATTCATCCGTGAAAGTTTGTTTACCAGCTTTGCATTTTTAAAAGATTTTGCACTCCAGATTTCCTTTACAACTTTCATTATACACTCTTCTACAAGTTGGATTGCACCACTATGCATTTTTTAAAAATCTGAATGTGTTCCTTTCACAATACAATGCAGGTGTAGGTGATACTTTTGTTAGACCACAAAAAATTATATAGTCTAGTAGAAAAGGCTGGGGAACAGGGCAACACACAAAAAATTGAATCCAGTTCTCCATCCTACTTCTAACCACTAGATAATAATATTATTAATTTGACATTAATTTGGCTCCAATTGGCTCTACGTACTGTGTTTACAATCATCACCATTGTCTTATAACTGCATTGCTGCAAGGGACCCTATGGATCATAAAGTCCAGCCCCTGTCAGGGAGGCGCAGCGTGGAATTGAACCCACAACCTCTGGCTCCTCAGCCAGATGCCTAAACCACAAAGCTATCCAGCAAGGAGGACTCTGTTTTTTTTTTGTATTGCCCTGTTCTCCAGCCAAATAGAAACGTCCTTTCAAAAGAAGGCCATGAGGGACGGTATCTGCATAATATCTGGGCTTCTGTGTTTAAGGAACTTGGGTGTGGTATCCAATCAACAGCTTTCTGAACTGTAACTTGAAAACCACACCTCCAGTGCGGTCTGCACGTTTTCTAACTTACCTCTAAGAGACAAGCCTGGTACACCATCTGTCATGAATTTTTGGGATGCTAAATTCTTTGCACTAATGACAAGACACCAGTGCATGCCTGAAGAAGTGGGCTTTGATCCACGGAAGCTAGCAGACTGTATGATTTTTAGTGGTCTAATCAAGATATCACCTACTCCTGCATTGGACCATTATGTGTATTACTCTATCACTAAATGATCCCCATCCAGATTTTGATGGATCTACTATATGCTGCCGGCGTCCATTTCTCATGTTACTATACCTAATCAGTTTTGCAGTTCTACAGTCTGTTATATGTTTAGCACCCCATATATTTGTGTGCAACGAAAATTGCACCTCCTCTCTATGGATTCAGAATGAATCAAGATACTGCCAAGTGGGAAATACTGTATTTATACTCGCTTTTTTATTTACTTGTGTAATTTACTTAACATTTCTCTTATCTCCCTGAATGCTGTCAGTGTTACTATTCATTTGTAATTGTTTATCAATATTGCTAGAGATTAGGGAGACATTGCTTTGTCGTAAAGCCAGGCAGCATCAGAAACAAACAACTGGACTCTGCTGGGAACTCCTCTGTACAGTTGCAGATATTAGAAAGTTTGATTAGTGAGAGAAGCTGGGATAATCCACTCCCCAGAGTGCCTCTCCAAAGATGTCAGATCACCTAGCTATCAAGTCAATTTAGTAAAAAGCTACAAAAATAACCT
This sequence comes from Intellagama lesueurii, assembly GCA_037013535.1. Lineage (NCBI taxonomy): Eukaryota > Metazoa > Chordata > Lepidosauria > Squamata > Agamidae > Intellagama > Intellagama lesueurii. Next base: position 162,956,714 of record JBAJHW010000005.1, read on the forward strand.
ACTAACATTATGGGTTGAATGTGCCCCTTACCTGGCCCCAGAAGCAAAAAAGGTCACAGGTTACCTTAAAAAAAGGAGGGGGGGATCCTGAGCAGTGCACAAATTGTTTCCCAGTTCCCAGGAGTGCTAATCAATTAGGAAATAAAGTATGTATCCCCTAAACTAATTGCTTTAAAGACAGTTCCTGGTTTTCTCTTTTCGTTTGCCAATGTCATGCTGCTGAATTTCATGACAGGTGTTGCCTACAAAACACACTGATCAGCCCTTCTGCGAGGCTTGTTGGAATGGCTATCAACTGAAAACAATGTGCAGAATGCCTGCACACCATGGCAAAGGTCAGTTGTGTCTCCTCCAGCCCATCTTTGGTGCAGAGGAGAGCGTGGAGAGATCTGTCGAGTCTCACCTCCTTTGGAAAAGGATAAAATATTGTCCGGATGCTTTTTCATTAAAGGAAACAAAGACTTTTCCTTACAGTACGTGCTTCTGTTCCTTCCTTCCATGGAGTGTGCGAACTGTAGTTCAACAAGTCTACATTCTACAAAGAGCAGGGGATAGAAGAGAAGATAGGCGGTGAACAAAGGAACAACAAAGAGAAATAAGTGATCTGATGGATTCTGAGATATTGTGTGTGAGGGAATTCTTTAGTAAAATCGGTAGCAGGTACAGAGCATGCTCCTCACTGACACCCAGTGTTAAAGGACAAGCATGTAAGATTGTGTCGGGGCACCTGTCAAAATGATGATTTGATGGGGGCTATGCCCTATTACTACTTGTGTTTTGCCAATAAAACTGATGTCACTCATAAAACTGTCTCTTATGTCTGAGGAAGTGGACTTATCCAGTTGGTCTTTAAGGTGCCACAACATTTTTGTCTTTTTCTTTTCTTTTTCTTTTGGTTTTGCCTCATAAAAGTGTCTATCTCAGGATAGGTGTCATTGGATCTGTGGTGTCTGCAAGCTTACAGCCTGAAGTCTACATCATGTTCAGGTACATAAAACCAAGTGCACTCAATCATATCCCATATCCATGTACATTACTCAAAGTACTCAGCTGAAATAGCAGTGTGGATCAGTTTTCCTAGAAGCAGTTATGCAGCTGTTTGGTTCTACATGTGTACTTGAGAAACAGCTGTGAAGGAGGTAAAAACTGACCCACACAGATTCATGCATATATGTACCCAACTGTTAAAACAAAATTCTTAGTAGCTTGATCACATGTTGATGACAGTAGTGCACAGATCTAAATCAGTTCCCCTGTAGCAGAAAATATCTCTGATGTTGCATCATCCGGCACTATCACCCAAGAAGGAAAGGAAGAGAAGACATGTCATCATGTCAAAATACAGGTTATGTTTTGTTTGTAGAAAAAACCTAGATGCCATTTCATGTTCTATTTGACCCATAGGAAGGGAATTCTGTTGACAGACTATTATTTTCCTGTTTGATGTTTAAGATTAAAAAAAGAATATCTTTCACTGTCAGAAGATATATGGTTGGTCATAGGATCTGCCCAACAGGGAAATGTGTGTCTTCTTTCTATCAAACTGAGAACTGAACTACATCTCAGCTTGATTTCTAACATATCAAGCAAACACCAGCCTTTTCCTCATTTCTATTATACAAGAACCACTTTCTCCCTGTTTTCTGAGTTATTGGAAAACATCTGCACATTTATACACACAGCTTTTTTTTTTTTGAAGCAGAATGGCTCTTGGTAATGTCTCATTTTTATGCAATCTACTGTTTAGTGTCTTCCTAAATCTTTGTTGCCTTTCACGCTGGAAGAATGCTCCAACATCTAATTTTTAAAAGTTCTGCCTTTGTAGCGAAATGATTCATGGATACTTCAGTGTCGATACTGAGCACATTGTTAATGCAGCATATTTTTTGGTGACATACAAACAACGAGTTGGCAGTCTCTTGAAAACTGTTCTCATATATTTCCCATTTTCTTTTATTAGTCCTTCAAAAACTATAAGGAAACAGAATTAATCAGAATGGGTGAACATTTCCAAATGTGCAAATATATTGCTCACTAGGATAGGATTGCTTACTATGGGCTCCAGAATTATTTGATTCTGGTTTGCAGACTAAATCTGCTGCATTGGTCAAAGACTAGTCATGCTTGATAAAGAATTCCCAGTGTTCTAAAACTGGAAAAGATTAAGGTTGATCAGAAGGCTGGAAACCAAGCCCTATAAGGAAAGACTGAGAAAACTGGGCATGTTTAGCCTGGAGAAAAGAAGACTGAGGGGAGATATACTAGAACTTTTCAAATACTTGAAAGAGACAGGATCTGTTCTCAATCATCCCAGAGTGTATACCACATAACAATGGGCTCAAGGAAGCCAGATTTAGGCTGAATATCAGGAAAACCTTTTAACTGTTAGAGCAGTACAATAATGGAACCATTTACCTCAGAAGGTGGTGAGCACTCCAACACGCTTCAATGCAAGAGACATCCAAGAGAAAATGAACAGCCATCTGCTTTATTTATTTTATTTATTTATTCAATTTTTATACCACCCATCTAACACAATGGCTACAATGGGTTACATAATTAGTGCCAACATAAAATTAATAACAAATTAAATGAAATAATAAAACAACTAAGACATTTAGAACATGTGAACCTTTATTAAGAAGATTAAAGAAGGTGGTAATTAAATAAAAACCTGGTTCACTCAAGGGACAGGACAGCATCCACTGCAGAAGGGTGGAGGGAGAAAGAAAGTTGTGTGTCATCTGCATATTGGTGATATGAAACTCCAAATCTCCAAATGGCCTCCCTCAGCAGTCTCATGTAGATGTTATATAGCAGGGGGGAGATAATAGATCACTGAGGGACTCCACAATTTAAAGTCCAGGAGGTAGAGACCATCTCGTCCAGCTGCACTCTCTGGGGATGGTCCTTGAGGAAGGACTACAGCCAGGCCAAAGCCAAACCACCAAACCCCAGCCCCAAGAGCTTCCCCAAGAGGATATTATGGTTGACAGTATCAAAGGCCTCTGAGAGATCAAGGAAGTCCAGTAGGGTCCCTATCGGCCTTCCTCAGAAGGTCAGCAAGCAATGCTGTCTTTGTGCCATGGCACAGCCTAAACCAAGACTAGAAAGGGTTGATGGCATTTGTTTCATCCAAGAGTGCCTGAAGTTGATCAGTCACTACCCTCTTCTCTAGCTTGCTTAAGAATGGAATGTTGGTGATGGGCCTATAGCTATTAAAGTCATCTACCACCAAACTAGTTTTTTTTTCAGATGGGCCGAATTGGTGTTTCCTTGAGGGCATTAATTATCAAAGTGGCCCACTCTGTGGTTATTGGCCTGGCCGCTGTTAGGAGTCAGGCTAGGCAAAGGGCTAACACTTTGTCAACCTCAGTTGATGATACAGGCTGAAATTGATTTCGTGTGATAGGACAAGATGGCACAATGGACATCTCAATTTGATATATTGTCATAATCTGGGAGTCTAGGCCCTGGAAGATGGCGTCTACTTTGTTCTTTAAAAATGCTGCAAACTGGTCACAGGAGATGGTAGGGGGAGGCCTATCATCCTGACCAAATCCAGTTAAGTCAAGCACTATTCAAAATAGTTCTACCTGATGGTTTGGGGCCTCAATTATCTGGGCAGTGTAGAATGTTCTTGCAGCTGTTTTTATAGTTCTTGGATGCTGCTCTGGATACTGCTTGTGTGGCTATTAAATTAGAATCTGTAGGGGCCTGTCTCCAAATGTACTCTAGCCTTCTCCTGCATTGCTTCCTCATCTATACTGCCCATGTGTACCATGGGGTAGGACGGGCTTGGCACCAGAGAGGGTGTTTGGGAGCAATCACGTCAACTGCCCAAATTGCCTCAGTATACCACCTGGTGACTTGGGCTTCGACAGGAGTGATAACCAGATGAGCCGGTATCCCTCCCATGACATCCAGGAATCCAGTCAGATTCAGTAGCCTGTGAGGCAGACCATCTTAATGGGTCTAGTCTCCCCACAGGAAGGGAGAGCCATTGAGATACTGCATTTTATCAGGTGGTTGTCTGACCATGGCAAGAGAACACAAGGTCTGTAATCTTCAATCCACTCTCTCCCTGCCCTGTTGAAAAAACAGATCTAGAGTATGGCCCGCCACATGTGTGCGGCAGTTGATATGTTGGGACATGTCCAAGGAAGCCATGGTTTCTAAGATCTCAAGAGCTGACCCAGTAACTTCATCCTTGGCATGGATGTTGAAGTTACCCAGGAAAAGTAGTCTGGAAGACCTCAACAGCCTGGCTGAAGTCTGTCAGCTCCGGAAAGGAGAGTGTTGGCTCGCAGGGAGTGTGGTAGGCCAGCACAATCCCACGTCCATTCCTAGCCCCCAATGACATGAGGAGGGCCTCCAGGCCCAGGATTGTCAGGGCATAGAGCCTGACAGTCTCAAAGGTATCTTTGTAAACAATGGCTACTCAACCTCCACATCCCTCCAGTCTATCCTGGTGTTGGATGGCATACCCAAGTGGGCACATTAGTAAGTGCCACACCACCTTCTGCATTCATCCATGTTTCGGTGATGTGCGCTAGGTCTGTTCCTTCATCCATGATTAAATCCTGGATTAGTTGGGCTTTATTTTGGGCAGACCTGGCATTAAGCAACAACAGGGATAGAGTGCAGGGTTGGCTGAATGGGTGACCTTGTACAAGGCAGTTGACAAGAAAGTGAGAACAGGGCACAACAATTAGGCAACTGGACTCCATTCCTCTACCTCTTCTATCTGCTTTGATTTGGATTCCTGCACTGAGCAGGGGGTTGGACTCTATAGCCTTATATGCACCTTCCAACTCAGTTAATCTGTGATTCTATAATGTTTGCACATGACCTCTCTCCACCTATCTCTTTTAGGTAAGGCTGATATTATTATAATAAATAGCATCTGCAAATTTCTTCATAATTTTTTTGTAAAGGAAATAAAAAACAAAAACCAGCTGAATTTCTGAGAAAGAGAAACTGATAGCTTTATCAGTCCTTAGTTACTGCTGGAGAAATGAGGAATATCACTCCAGCAGACCTTCCTTTGACAATCCTTTGCTTCCCTTCCAAAATCACAATTTCATGAGTCTGTGTCTTATGGAGATAGGTAACCAGGCCTATAAAGATGTAGCTCATTCTAGAAAGACTTTCCCTGCTCCCAAGGGTTGAAGACAAGACACAATCAAAAATATTCACGGAAATAAGAGATGCCACAAAGGACTTCTACAGTAATGCATTACAAGATTGGCATCTTGTAATAAAGTACTGTTAATGTTCTGACACATGTAATATGTCAAAATGTGTTTCTTATTTTGGAACTCTTTGGTGACTGTACTAAGAACACCAGATTTGTTTGCAGTATATCAAATGCTTCAGCTTTCACTGGCAACTAGAGACTTTGCTAAAACATGATGAAATGTCATCTTCACTTAGAAGTAAAATAGAGTCTAAGCACAGATTCGATTTATATATATTTCTATTTTTCTCACCTCTCATTTGCAGACCACCATGCACATTGAAAAAAAAATGCTTTTGAAGACTGGGAAACTCTCCAGTATTTATTTTATTTCACTTTGTTTTGTTTTGTTTAGGCCACCGTTGAGGGCTACAGGATTAAGGAAAGAAAGTTCAGATATACCATGAATATACCATTGAATTTAGCAAAACACAGCGCTCTCTCTAGAAGAGTTATGTCTATGCATGCAAGAGTTCAAAGAATGTCCATAGGACTGGGGTGCAATTCTATCTTTTTTATGCTCATACTAACTGTCTACAAATTAGTAGGATTTAATAAAATTTTAAAAAACAAAAACAGGTTTTCCGGAACACCCAAACGTTTGTTAAAAGAATACACTTTGCTATGATATCTGTATAAACCTATATGATGCTGCCAAGGTACGTTTTATGTTCAAAAAGGGTATTTTACCCTTATACAAATAGTATCTTTTAATTTCAGACTTCAATGAAAGGGGGTGAAAGATATTTCAGTTCTGTCTCGCAAAAGTTTATATGCTCCCCATTGGATACATTTGGAGTTAAATTGTGGAAAAAAACAATGCCATCTAAGAACATTTGTAGCTATTTCTTGTCCCCTTACAATAACTATAATGATCCCCACAAGTCAGGGGTCTTCAGGTTATGTCTTGAATTGATTTATGACATTGTTGGAAACAATGTTCTACCAATGGTCTACCAATTAATATGCCCATATGCAAATGAGAATTCCCTGCTTCTTACATGCTAATAGGAGAGTTTGTAGATACAGTATTCTAAATCCATACAATGTACTGTAAGGGACATTTGGGCAGAATAAGACGAATACACAAGATTTCATGTGTATTCTCCATGGCTGAGAGTCTCATTTCTCACTTGAGACAGCAAACAACTGAACAGTAGGAAAGCGTCTATAGCAAAAGAGGATGGCAAAAGTTCAGACTGATGACTCAGGGCTCAGCAGGCGAGCATTTCATACACTGTCGCTGCTGTGTGACAATTGATACACTGGCTCAGCGATGAATTGCACTTTTCTTTATCATTGCAGGGCAATGAAGAGTTTTGTTTCAATGATTTTCTGCCACTATATGAGAGTAATAGGGTCTGCGACCGTGAGCACAACAGAAGAATAAGGGTTTCCTCAATAAGTTTCCAGCGTGCAAGAGAGAAGGTACCACACTGCCCTCATTTCACATTTTGAAAGATGTACCTTCAGGGTTCACGGAAGTCTAAAGCAACAAGAATCTGCAGATTGCAAAGGGTCATTCCTCTCATAAAGCACTTCAGTTTCCCCACAGAACAAGAGCGTGTTGATGACCTACCTCAGCGACAGATTCATCGGATTAAATGATCCATAATGGAGAAAATATTGAATAGTATTTGCACTTACCGCAAAGGGCAGAACGATTCTTATTTGAGATGGGGGAGGGCAGGAACAAGGCAAAGAGAGCAACATCATTAAAAGACAGCATCCTCCCCCCCCCATTTTTTCATGTCAATGTGGGTATCACATTGGCTTAGACATTTTGATAAGCACAATGTCCTCCATGCTACCCAGTGCAAGAAAAAAACCCTTATCTCATGGGAAGTATAGGTCACTCTTCGTAGAAATCAGGAATCTGGAGATCTGTCAGTTTCATTTTCATTATATTTCTCAAAATCCCTCTCATATTTTCTTCCCATTGGAAGGGAAATTTATGTCTTATTTTAATTCCCATTTTCCTTAAAGGACACATTTTCCTACTCATTTTTTCCTAACAGATCCGTTTCCCCCCTGCCTTTCCCCCACTGAAGCATTTTTAAGGTACACCCATTTTCAGCAATGTACATTTTTAAGATGCATGTACAGTTTGGTATGCATTTTTCTTTACTGAAGCACTTCAGAAATGTGCAGATTTTGCCCCATTTAATTTTCAGCAAATATGCCATGGATATTTTCAGAAAGAAATGCAAAGTAAGTTAATTCCTTTTCCACTCCTAGCAGAAACAAATAGAGTTGTGAGTAGCAGAATGACTTTGGGTTTCATTCAGAAACCGCAGGGAGAGATTCCTAGAATATTAAAGTTTGGTGAAGGTGAATCTCCTGCTGCAAAAAAGTACAAATAGTTTTAAATCAAGAGAAGAGGAAAACAATGACCTTTGCAGTTAAAATACATGAATACATTTTAGCAAAGTAATGGCATGTCTATCTATCATTGAAACAGGAGGCAGGCATTGGGAAAAAATGAATGATTATTTGTAAATCTACTAATAGATTCCCAGGAACAGCTCATGCTACGTTATTACTTTGAATATGAATGACAGAAGTTTAAAAGGAACAACAATAAGAAGTCACACTAAAAGTACCTTTCTGTTTGGAGGTTCTATATTTAAACAGTAAGACGTTATGGATAGGAATGTGCATTTAAAAAAATAATTGAACTGTTTTTATTATTGTTGTTGCTGTTATGTGCCATCAATTCACTTGCGACTTACAGTGACCTCATGAATAAGAGGTCTTCAAAATATCGTGTCCTCAACAGCCCTGCTCACTTCTTGTAAACTCAAGGCACTTCTTGTAAACTCAAGGTTATGAAGCAAATCCATCTCATATTTGCTGTTCCTCTTTTCCTGCTGCCTTCAACTTTTCAACTTCTTGTTTTTTCCAGAGGATCTTGCCTTCTCACGATGTGCCCAAAGTATTATGCCCCCAGTTTTGTCATTTTTGCCTGCAGAGATAGTTCAGGCTTCATTTGCCCTCAGACCACTTGTTTGTCTTTCTGTGGTCTGGGACATGCACAAAATTCTCCTCCAGCACCATATTTCAAAAGAATCTTTTTTCCCCCCTGTCAGCTTTAATCACATTCCAGCTTTCAAAGTCATACATGGTGATCAGGAGTACTTCTGTAGTCATGATTTTTGTCTTCTTATCGTTTAGCTGCAGTCCTGCTTTGGCATTTTGTTCTTTCACTTTTCCTAACAGCCATTGCTGGTTTCTGCCAGTGAGATGGTGCCATCTGCATATCTTAAATTACTGATGTTTCTTCCACCAATTTTTACTCCTCCTTCATCTGAATCTGGTCTGACTTTCTGTATGATATATATGTTCTGCATACGGATTGAACAGATACGGGGATAAAATGCACCCTTGTCTGACACTTTTGCCTATAGGAAACCATTCTGTCTTTCCATATTCTGTCCTAATTGTAGCTTCTTGCCCCCAATATGGGTTATGTATCAGGACAATCAAGCCCTGAGGCATACCCATTTCTTTCAGAACAACCCATAGCTTCTCATGATCCACACAGTCAAAAGCTTTGCTTACATAGGCCTAGTCAACATAGGGGCAGCTTTCTCTTCAAACGGGAGGTTAGGTTTATCCAATGCATGAAACCTTCTTAGAGAGAAGAATTATGGGTTTTGTAATCCAGAAAATTTAAAAAATGCATAGTCCTAGGTATGAACTAAATCCCAATTGTTAATTCCATTTATTTATAGATCAACTCTAGTGGGGACCAACAGTTGTTTAGTAAGCAGCAACATTGGTGTTGACTTGATGAGTCTCATTAATTTTACTCCAATTGGAGCTAACGATTGTTAAAGTCGACACCAAAACTGGTGTTGACTTGATGAGTCCCATACATTTGCTATATCTATTCCAGTTGGGACTAACAATTGAATTTTGCCCTTTAAATAAAAGTGAATGGTCTGAAGTTTCAATCCTGAACAGTTATTTATAGGGGGTGGGGAGCTACTGAGTAAAGGTGGAGTGCCAATTCTGGTGGAAAGGAATTTGATTCAGCAAAACTCTACCTTTGGATTCCGAGCCTTATTTTCATGTTAGTTACAAACTTTAGTGACACAACTTTGCTTATTCTGATTTTCCAGCAAGAATTTTCATCAAGTAGTGAGCCTTACAGTAAGATCTTAAAATATCTTTCTTCCCACACAAATCCCATTCAGTTCAATACAATTTGTTTCCTACTCATTATGCATGTACGTAGAATTGCCATCTTGGTGTATGGCTGTGTAAAGGATGGAATATACATTTCCATTAGCTCAGATTTTTTTCCAATTTATCCAGTGCTTGGCTTGTAAGTTTATAAACAATGTGCATGAATCTTTCAGTTTCCTGTCACTGTTAGCATCAGATTCTTGGTTTTTTGCTTTTGTTTTTGTTTTTACTTTTTCAGTTTATGTCCAAGTAAATGCGCAAAACTAAAAATGTGCATATTTTAGTATATTTTAGTGGATGGGGAAAGTGCGTGGAAATGTGTAGATTAAGAGAAATGCATTCATTATGAAAACTATACACCAAAATATGCACATATTTCTTTGTGGGAAGTAAAAACAAGTCTCTCAAACTGATATAAAATTTGGATAGGAGAAAAAAATATGGGTGAGATTCTTAAAAATATGATGAAAATGAAGTGGATATATATATATTAACATCCCTAGTCTACACAGCGTTTTTTTTCCTGGCACAGCTCCCAGAACATTGTGGAAATAGGTAGAGAAGTCTCCATTCTATCCTGGATTTGACATGCCTAATTTGCACTCCAGTTCAAGGGAGACGTTAATAGGAAAAGTTAGCCCCTTGGTTTAAAATAAATAACTAAATCTAAACTGAACTAAACTAACTGCTTTCCCATCTCTGTCTAGGCCTCTGAAAGCTTTCTCCTTGAAAAAGCAGCTGTAGTTTCTATCCCCAAGTGAATCTGTTAGAAACATTTGTTTGCCTAATTGTTAAATTTATAGTCTGCCTTTATTCTAATCAGCTCAAGAATGTGTGCTTGTCTTTCCTCCAAACTTTATCCTCTCAGCAACCCCCATGGTAGGTCAGGCTGACAGAGAGTGATTGGCCCAGGTTCACCCAGAGACTTCAGGGCTGAGTGGAGATTTGAAATAGATTTCTTGAGTAGAGTTGGGCACAAATCTGAAAAATGGTGGTTCATGATGGTTCGTGGTTAGCCACAAGCCACGAACCACCATGAACCAAATGGAAAACCGAACCAGTTTGTAGTTTGCGTGCGTGTGTGTGTGTGTGTGGGGTACTTTCTCCTGTCATGCCACCACTGCCACAAACTCCATTCAAGGGATTTTTTTTTAAAAAAAATTGAGAACTGGAAACACAAGTGATGTCACAGACCCAGGGATAGAGTGGAATTCATGGACACAGCAAAAAATCAAATTGAATGTCTCCTAAAGGCCACAGGTAAAGTTAGCCCTGATCTGTATTTATTCAGGAACAGAGCTAGTCAGGGGGCAACTGCCCACCCCTAGATTCAGCAAATCTCCCCAGGGTATTTGAGTGTTTACTAAAACTTGCCACACATCCAACATCAGCACATTTTCTGCATGTTGCACCACAGAATCTTTTTAGACATAGCAATAGAACTGGTTTTCTGGTGATTTGAAGGAAAATTATTGCATCAGTAAAGGCCTTTGGAAATTCTTAAGCAGACCGGTGAGACTGTGATGTCACAGAAGGAGCAAAAAATTATGATTCAAGAAATCCATTCATGATGGCTTCCATTAGGATTGGAAAATGTAAAAGTTACATGCATTTTCAAGCACTTCTATGGTGCCACTTTTGAATTTGTCTAAGAGTCTACTTTGCATACATTAAAAGCAGTAATAAATTATGCCTTTGTTCTTAACATTATGAATGTATTTGAGGATTCATTCTATTTCACTTCAGAGAGAATTAAAATCATAGAATTATAGAGCTGTAAGGGTCCCCAGGGATTCCTAGTGTGGTGTAATGGATAGAGCAGCGGACTAGGAGTCTGGAGAACAGGGTTCAAATCCCCATTTGGCCATGGAAACTCACTGGGGAAATGGAACTGGTAAAACTACTGCTTAAATATCTCACTTACCTTGAAAGCCCTGTTAGGGTCACTGTAAGTCGATTCCAACTTGACGGCACAGAACGGCACTAGGGATCCCAAAGCTCATGAAGTCAAAGCAAGAAATCCATAGCATCTCTTCAGTTTGTAGCCTGTGATTCCTCAATCATAAGAGAAGATCACATTTTAATGAGTGTCAATTTTTAAGTTTGGGCTTCTATTTGGTAGGAAGCTGTAATAATTCATAAACACCCCAACAGACCTCAGTAATGTATTCTCGAAGGCTTTCACAGCTGGGATCTGATGGTTGTTGTGGGTTTTTCGGGCTCTTTGGCCGTGTTCTGAAGGTTGTTCTTCCTAACGTTTCGCCAGTCTCTGTGGCCGGCATCTTCAGAGGACAGGAGTCAGAACTCTGTCTGTGCTCTGGTGCAGTTTGTTTGGATAGTTGAGTATTTATAGCTGTGGGATCAGCTTTTGTCCTTTTCAGGAGATGGGTGATTGTGGTGATCAGTGTGTTTTTTGTTGTGGGTGTATTGTTGTGATAAGAGGGAGAGATTATCTGTCATTGTGATTGATGGGTGTCAGTCACACCTATCAATCACAAAGCCTCCTTTGGCTAAGACCGAAGCCACACCCAGTAAAATTCCTGTGGAAGACATCATTGCCAACGTGGAATCAGCATTATATCATCATCCAGAAGAAAAAGCAGAAGAAATAAGAGGTGAAGTGACAAAGATCCTATGAAAAGCAAACCCCCCAAAAAGCAACATAACAAGAAAGGAGAGAAATGCTATCAAGTCCCTAAACTCAGATCTGGACATCATCATTCTGACAGCAGACAAAGGCAATGCCACAGTAATCATGCAAACAGAAGAATACAAGGACAAAATCAGGGAACTTCTAGACCCCACCACCTACAGAAAACTGAAACGGGACCCAACCAACAAAATCACAAAACAAACAAACATGCTGATCAGGAGTTCCTCCCTGCACCCCAACGTCCTTCAATGAATCTGCAAGACAGAAGTTCTCCCACCAAGACTATACGGACTCCCCAAAATCCACAAAGACTCAATCCCACTCAGGCCCATTGTAAGTGCCATCGGCTCCCCGACATATGAATTAGCAAAATACTAATGAATCTTCAGATTATGTCTGTGATAACAAATGGTGGCAGATACTTATTTTAAACATCGTAATTAGTTTCTGGCCCCATATTTCTGTCTATGCAGAAAACAGATCCAAAAATGCTAACACAGAAGAAAGAAGGGCAGCTATACAGCGATACCCTGTTTTACAAAGGGTGGCTGCATTGAAAGATTTATCCAACTCTTCTCTCTACCAGCTTTCTACCCCTACTACTAAAATTATCTCATAATACTGAAGTTTCTATTGAATGTTCTGTTTGTCTGTACTTATCTCACAAAAGCCTTGCCAATGATCTGTGAGGAAGGTAATTGAGGCTGTCAGCTTATCACACAAATCCGGGACAAAGGGAAAACATCAAAAGATGAGTTTAAGCAATACATACTTCTCAGATGATCATTTTCATGTCAGACTGGCTACGCCCCTATTATTTTCTCTTTATTTGCTGTTGCAGCATGGCCCCATTATAATAGGTACTTAACACTTTCCAGGTGGCAGTCAGAAAGGGCAGACAGAGATGCCTGTCTAAGATTCCTTGGGGCCTTTTTTTTTCAATTGCTTATTACAGACTCCTGAAATCCCAATAGGAAATTACTCTGGGAGTCACTGAGGTCAACCCAAGGCACTGACAAGTATCCTGAAGGCATAATGAAGTGGTTCTCAAGCTTGGGTTCAGATCATCAGAAGCTCCTGCTGCAGTTTCAAATGGGGTCCATTTTGAAAACAAAAGAAGAAATTCTAAAGACCCAAAGGACTTTTTATATATTTTTAAAAAATCTACTATATATTCAAGGGGCAAGCCACTTTTTAGTTTCTATTAGGGGTGTATATTGCCCTCTGATCTGCACCCAAATAAGGGCACAACCATGTGTGCTTCTGGAGATCTTTCCATCCACTCATTGTCTGCGTGTATGCTAGTATTTGTGTGTTTCAAGATCTCAAGGGAAGGTGCTTTTCTTTTAACTGATAATTAGAGATGGGCATGAAATGCTGATTTGGTGGTTCATGCCGGTTCTGCTGTCAACCCAAAAGGTGTTCCACAGTTCCAGATGGTTCTGAGCCTTGCCTCCTCCAGTGGGTGCCCACTCAGAGGCAGTGTCCCAGCTTCCCTGCCTTGCCTCTTCTGAGTGCTGCCTCTGAGTGGGTGCTTGCTGGAGGAGGCGGGGCTCAGAACCAAGTTGGAGCCGCAGAATACCTGTTCAGCTAATGGTAAAAGTGGCACAAACCATCTCTAATTAGCGGTTAAAAGAAACAATGGTTCATGCCTGTCTCTACTGCTAATTCAGAGGATGGGCCAGAAATGTAGCTCCGTCTCAGAAATAATCATGCAAGTGGGTGGAAATAACAGAGAAGGCAAAACAAAGTCTAACTAGAATTTTGCAGAGCAGGGTGGGGAGAGCAGTGTTAGTCTGTTTTAGCAAAAGTGACAAAGTGTCGAGTCACTCCTTAAAGACTAACATATTTTATTTGGCCTAAGTGGTTGTGGAGTTCAACCCGCTTCTTCAGAATCAGGAATCTGAAGAAGTGTGAAGGAGTCCAGGAGAATTTATGCAAAATAAAACCTGTTAGTCTTTAAGATGCCACTAAACTGTTAATTATTTGGGGTCCTGAAAGCAAGGTCTAATGGAGGCTAAGAAGAAACTCTTTTTTTAGCCAAATGAAAAACTATATGGCGACATATGCACGACAACAGCAGGAATTTAAAAGGCGCAGAAGCTCCTTGACAGCTCCATTTTCAAGAATGTGTATAAGAGAACAGTGGTACAGATCAGACATAAAGTCACTGTTCTTTAAAAAAATGACAACTTTTTCTAAAGGATTGTAAACAACATTGCAGCCATATACATAGCTACTTGAAGAATGATTCACAAGTGAGAGCATGGTTACACGTGGAAAAATACTATATTTGAATCAGGTTTAGTATGTTTGAAAGTGATTTTTTAAAAGGTGACTATACAAAGCACCATGGAAGCATGGGTACTTTTTTTTGCTTGGGGAACCTGATTTTTTTTATTGGAAAGTGAGGTATTTTACTTGGCTGAGAGAGGCTTGTTTATTTTAAATCGCTTATGGAATCAATTTATTTTGAATTGTTTTGACATTTTTGAATGCCTCTAACAGTGTAAATTGTGTCTATGGAGTTTTCAGGGATACATTTGTTCTATTTTTTCCTGTCTGTTATTCTGTACTAGCACTATGCCAGATTGCAGGGAAATTATTAAAAATGTAAAAATTATTTAAAAAATAACACCACAGCAGCAGTGGTTAGTGGCTGTGACAGGTAGCACAAGGACGGGAGAGCACAGGACAAAGCCTGAAATACAATAATTCTAAAAGTTAATGTAGCTCCCGCGACTGATATACAACATAACTTAAAAACAAATTAATTTTTTTCCAAGAGGACACACACACCGACCCAAAAAACTGAATTCAAACTGAATTCAAAAACCCAAATCCATCACCTGAGTTATTTCATTAGTGTAACCATACCCTGAGTTAAATTACACCACAGTCCTTAGTACACAAATCCCATTGGCTGCAATGCCACTTACTTCTGAGCAAGCATGCTTCTGATGGCTATCTGTAGCTGTTTTCTTGGAACCTCCATGTAATGTCAAACAAGGCAAGTAAGAACGCACACAGTGATGGGTGTAGCTATCAACAGAAATACTTGTAGTGTGAAGCAGCCCTTTTGTTTTTTCTTGCTTTAATTGCTCAATATGCTCATCATTGTCACAATCTGCTAACATTCCTGTGAAACCTCAACCAGCAAGCTAAGACATATATTTTGTTTCCAGCCATAAAATGATTATCTGCTCTCCAATTCAGTCATCTAAATGAGAAATCTCATCATTGCACCACAGTTAATGCAATTTTATCTGAGCCTGAAATCATTTTACCTGAAATAATGTGATCCTGTGTAAAAAAAATTAATATTGTTTTAATTGACTGCTTAATTAAACTAAAAGAGAAGATGGAGAAAGAGAGAAACATTCAGTCTCCAGGTTTCATTTGTGGCTACTAAGACAGACATGCCATGTGCTTTTTGTTATTCCCTTAAGATATCCTTGGATATGAGGTAAATTTAATTGTTAATTTATGTTTAACTGATTTGTACTATGAGCCAGTTATGGAAACAATGGGACAATGTCTAAAGGAATGCATCAAATTTTGGAAAAGGTGAAGGTGGTGTACATGACAATAAGCTTTCATCCTGTTCTTATGTAGATAAAGTGAAGAGAAGTAGAGTCATACTCACTGCCTTTAGCTCCTTAGAGGAACAGCAGGATATAAACATAGTAAATACATGAATATTTGTCTATATTTATTTCCATACACAACCCTGATTGCAACTGATCTCATCTGACTGCAGAAGCCAGAGCAGGGTCAGTTAGTACTCATGTGGAAAACCACCAGGGAAAACCCACTTCATCTACAGAAAGGGCAGGGATAAGTCTTCCCTGAAACCAATCATTGTTAACAAAACTGGACAAGACAGACAAAGGGTCTGACTCAATCTAGAGTAGATCCTTTACTAGTTGGAGAGGCAGATTTTGGAACATGGGGTAAATGTGATTTTCTTTAAGTGTGAGGGAGAATGACCTCTAACTTTCTTCCACTGGAGGAACGTCCAGCACTTTCCAAGGAAGCTTGTTCTGATGTCACCAGCTCTTTCCACCAAAGAGTTCTTCCTAATGTTTAGTTAAAATTTCTGCCTGCCTGCCACTTCCCTTCTCAGTGCCTTTTAAATCTTTCTGCTATAAATAACAGCTGCCATCAAGATGATGGCACAGAGAAAGCAACATCAGACTCCATGAAAAGCAAAATCTATGGCCTGGCAGGAGGACTCTTCCTTCACTCTGTTTGGGGTGGGGATTATATGCCAGCCCCAAGATCTGTGTGTAGTCATTCTAGACATTTACTTCAAGGTCTGCAAATAATAGCACCATTGCATGAGGCCTTGAGTACAACCCTAGATGTTCTCTGTCAAAGACAAATGTGTTATGTTATACGCTGTCAAGATGCATCTGACTTATAGTGACCATAATACGGTTTTCAAGTGAGTGAGATATTTGAGGAGTCATTTTACCAGTGCCAAACCCCAGTGAGTTTCCATGATCAAACTGGGATTTGAATCCAGGCCTCCTGAGTCTGGTCCATCACTTTATCCACTATGCTACCCTCACTACTCCCCCATACATAAATTGCATCATGGGAAGCCCTCATAACTTTTCTGTCCCCAGCAGTTATTCAGTGCAGTCAAGTCTAATGCCACCAATCTTTTCTTAGGCAGAAAACACAACCTCACACATAGCAGTGATCTCGAAACAGAAATCTTGAGCTCACCAGTTTTTTCCCATTTCCCCCCTTTATTACAGCATTTTTTTTGTCTTGAAGTGGTTTTACAAATTCATTTGTTCCCTGCAGAGAACATTATCTTTATATAATTTCATCAAAATAAAACACCCAAGGCCATTAAAGACATACAGAACCAGTGGTCACAGTCATGTACAGGATTAGATACACTCATATTTAGTTTCAGAATATTGCAAGTACTGCATTTTTTTTAATTTCATGGATTGTGTTACTTTTACCTAAAATAAAATAAAATAAAATGAAATAAACATATTCCTGGTACTAGGAACATTACTGTCTGTACTTGTTTACTAGAAGACCTGATTTCTTACCAAGCATACAAAGAATTCTAGCTTTACAATGTTAGGTTCAACTGAATATAGAATATTCACTTTACAGTAACATATTCAATTAGATATAGGTATGTGCAGCAGCCCTCTGAGAAAAGAGACACAGATTGGGGCTGACCCACGCTATGGTCTTTTAGAGAAACCTTGATCCTCGTACAGTATCTGTGCATCTCTGGTTCTCCATAATGACCCCATTTCAGATACTGGGGAATGCAAATAGCAAGGCCTAATAATGGAGGGAATGGTACAGGCAGGACAAAAAAGCACCAGCTGCATTTTGCTGAGTGGGGTGGTCTGTTTGGTGCCTTTCTTTTTTCCAGTCAGGAAGAGAAAGCTCCCATCCGCAACTAAGACAGCAGCTTCCCAAGGGAAGGGAGTAAGGAGGGATCTTAAAAGGGCAATGGGCATGGTCGTCTTTGATTCCTTCTTAAAATACTGCAATATTTTGGCTGTAATTGCTTCCATTTTGACATCAGAATATGAAAGATTAAATTGCTTATAAAGCAATACTTTTGTTTCTTTTTCAAAAATAGTTTTCTTATTTTAAAGTGGGCAGAGGAATGTTAACCTCCAGCTGGAGGGCCTCTCGACCCAAAGGGAGAAGCACCCTATTAGCCCAAGTTCATCTGCAGAAATATAAAAACCTAAAATAGACCATTTGGAGAGCAGAGCCCTGATAGCTTTGGATCCACTGGTTCTAAAGCCCCACTGATCCTTCCAGGGGCTCAGGACTTATCTCTTATGTTACACTTGCCTTGAACCATTGTGGCAATATATTCCCATGAAAAACAATTGCAAATTCCACCCCCATATAGATGTGTCAGGTCGAAAAGCCTCTGGCACTTCTTGCTCTGGCGAACACAGGTTAGCAGGGCTTTGAAAGCAACGGGAGATCAGCTGTTGCCTGTTTCAGGAGCCCCTTGACTCTGCTTGAAATGGCTTTGTAATTCTCTACATTGTAGTATTGAACAGTACTAACCATACATTTATCACACACGTGGTTGAGTTCTTTCTTTCTGAAAAGTTTCTGATTTCTTTGTTACATCCTGAAACATTACTTCATTTACATTACAGAAAAATGTCCAATGAAACAAAAGTGGGATATATATCCCATGAATACATAAATAAATGCATAACCTTTCTCCAAAGCATAGAACTCTCATTAGAAATGTTCAGTGCCGTGAAGTGATGCTTCCTTGTCTAGGCATGACAGTCTGCCTGGCAAACTAATTATGCTTTCAGATCTAAGGAATGTCCATTTTATGAAGGTTGTTTCTTCATCACTCTGTAGCAAGAATGTTTATAACAAGGAAAAGTTTCCAAGAGAAAATATAGCACAAGATGATTAACTTTGTTTAAGAAGACGGCGTGATTGCAGCATTATTTTTGTTAGAGCCACAATATTGAAACACATGTTTTGATTATTTATTGATATATTTCCCAGTTGTAATATTTTGCAGTGGAGCTTCCAGGATGGATAACAAAAACTGCATTAAATGTACAAGTCTTTTTAAATCACATGTTAAAAAAAATTGAAGGAAAGAATAAAATATCAACATACTTTTAAAAACTGCATTAGAAAGTTTTCAGCTTGCAATCTGACCCATGGTGTAGGGCTAACTTTCCAAATCTATTATGAATTTTCTAAAATCACTAAATATCATTAGTGCTACTATTTGTAAGAGTGAATGAGCATTTCATTTCAATGTCTTTTCAATGTGTTTTGGGTTATGAAAATTAGCAACATTTGCAAATTGTTTTAAATTTGGGATAGAAGGAGAGATTAAGAGAGGTGAAATGTGGGAGAAAACAATATTTTTGTCCATTGAGAGATAGAGTTTTCAGTGCGTAAATCTGGAGTGAAAATCCCAAATATTCAAGTATGGTAATATACAATGGAGGTTGCTAGGGTTTTTTTCTCAAGAAGTTGTTCATTTTTAGCATCTATGTGATAGCTGGTAAAAAAAACTGTCCTTTCCCTGCTGGGAATAGCAATGCCTGCTAAATTTGGCTAATGCAAAGGAAGGAGAATTTCTGTCTCTGTTTATTTTTGGAAAATGCATCAAATTCTTGCACTTTTCTTCAAAGCTGTACAGGAAAGAATGAGAGGTTTAAAACTTTCAGATGTGAAAGTGAAACAGACCACTTATGAGTGATTCATTCCCTGGAAAAAGAAGGTAGGGAGGACACATGACCTTGTTGTACAGAACCGTGTATCCTTCCTTGATGTGTTGTAAGTACATTATGGGAACTATTAGCATTTCTGCTGCATTCTTGGTGTGAGAAAGCTGAATAGCCTTGAAATTATTATTACCACTTATTCAAATCATCATTTTCTGGTTGCAAGTAAACACCCAAGCCTTGTCTCCCATCTGTAGGTGTTAAGTTTCAACCTGGATCAGCAAGTTATATATTGCATCCTTGTGCAATTTACCAAATCTACTCCTCTGCCTTGGTTCACAATCTCTCCATCACTGCAGTGGCTGAATTAAGACTGGAAGCATTTTTTAAATTTTCTTTTGCACCAAGGAAATACATATTTTTAAACCAAGGAAATACATATTTTATACATATTGTAGAACCAGTTAATGGGAAATGCTACAAATTATACTGCCAGATTTTTGTGTTCCTTAATTAAGATGCCGCTTTTTCTACATGCTTCACCAAACAAGCACTTTATCTCTCAAGGTTTCTTCTTGCAAGGTTTTTCAGAAAATATTTAAAAGGTTATTTCTTCAGTAATGACCACACAGAATAATTTGGAAAACAATGAAAAGCACTACAAAAAGAATGACACGAGGAACCTCCGTAGGAAAAAAAGAATACAATTTTTGCAACATCACAGGTGTTGCACTGTGTATACACATGTTTAAAGTAAATGAAAGTTGGCTTGGTTGTATGAAGGCTAACAGAAAAATATGTTTCTGAAACAGACCAGAAGGAAAACAAACTATTCCATTAAAATTAAGGATGAGCACAGGCTACCTGCCCAAGTCCATGTGTGAGTATAGATATACAGATTGCTTCCCAATCTACCCTGTGCTCTTTTAATGGTGATTCTTGCTTCTATGTCCGAATCCTTGTCTAGGCCCATGGTGGTATTTGTACATATCGAGTTTTCTGTGTGCATGGGGGACAAATACAAAAATATGAAGGGGGAGGTACAAACAGCAAAGCACTATCATGGATTGAATGGTACAAGAAGGACAGAAGAACTTCTGGTCAGTAGCAGTCTGCAGAGCTGGGTGTTCTGTTTTACCTTTACCTTTACCTTTACTTTTACTTTTTCTTTCTTCCTAGCACAAAGGGGAATCTCCAATACAAAGCCATAGTGAAGAGAGTGAATGAGGGATTTTAGAAGAGCAATGGGCACCGTCTCCTTTGGTTCCTTCTTAAATGGGCAAGGTAAGGCATCTCTTCTTTACACTTTCTGTCTTTTCTCTCTCCCCTCACCCCTGAATCTGAAATTAGTGGTACTGTGGCCACACGACTTTGATGGTTTAATCATTGACTTTGCAGCACAAAAGGAAAGAAAAGTTCACTTCTATGGTGAAGAGCATATACTCCTCCACCAACTGAGTATATTCCTTACTATTTCCTTCTCTCCCCCGCCCTTCTAATCATGATGTTCAGGTGCTAGATTTAATATGAGGAATCTGTAGGAGTGTCAGTCTACTCTGATAATGTATCCGGGCTCTTTGCTCTGTACAGGGTTGCTCTGAAATGTGCAAATACCCCTTTATTTTGCCTGTATTTGTGCATTTTTGTAAAGACTGGGATATTCCTAATTAGACTACATGTGAGAAAGCCATCTGTTTACATACTCTGTTCATGTGATCAGAAGCCCTGTCTTTTGGTCTGAATAGTAATGCTATGAGGAAGTTCTCTTCTATGCACAAAGTGATAGATGTACTGGTTCTTTACATATGTTCCAAAGACAGTTTGCAATTGTGTAAAACTCTCAGTATAGGTTCCAATTAATGCACATAGTTCAAGGAGGAGTTTGGCAGCCATGAGTGCATTTGTATCGTTTCGTCATTTCATCCCTGCTGAAAAACTGAGGGATGTTTTCATTCTCACTTGTTCAAGTTAGAACTAGAATACCAATACTTCATGCAGGGCCATCTCTGCCGTAAGGTAGAGTAAGACAATAGTATCAGATAGCAGATAGTGCAAGATAACTTCCAGGAGAATAAAACTGTGTATTGAATAACCTGACCTGCACCACCACTTTCGCAGCTACACTATTGCCTTCAGGTGTGGTGGAGAAAATTGTCCCATATTATGCACTGAAAAAGACATTCAATGACCAATCTACTTTGGCTTTTGAGAAGGGGAAGGTGCATCGTTTTGTTCTTTGCCTCAGGCATCCAACATCTTGGACTCGCTGAGGTACTGAGAAGAATCTTCTCTTCTAGATGGCAATAAATTGTCTTTACGTGTACATAAGCCAACATGTTCCTTCCGACATTCCCAGGACCACTGAGACATTTGGAAAGAAAGCTTCCTTCAAAGTTAGCCTGAAAATGGCAGTTCACACATTTAACTTTCAGAAACATATTTACAGATTGGTCAGACTTCTTGCAGTATTGTAGCAGTCTCCTACATGATTGTTATCTTAGCTTTGGATGAGAGTGATAGACAACTATTACACTTTGTAATAGCTGTTCTTTTTGAAATAGAAAGCCATTCCACTTGTGAACTTGAACTCAGTGGTGCCCAGCCTGAATGAAGAGAGGGAATGGTAGAATCTGTATTCACACCTATATTTGTACAGAGCTGCCCTTCCCACCCTCAGCATGCTATTTGGGGAACTGACCCTTTAACTTCACTATATCAAAACAGCTGCAGGCCTACAGCTTTCACTTTACAAGTGGCAGTTGCTTGTTGCAACTTTCTCTCCTCCAGCAGGGCAAACTACCAATTATACTTTCATCTTTTTATTGCCAAGAAATACAGATGCTGGTTTCAAAATTTACAAAGACAGAAAAATCCCCCAAAAAGGACAAAAGGAAGTCCTTTTTATTATTATTTTTGTTTTCAAGACATCAACTTACATTTCAAAGGCTTCTTTTCGATTCAAAACAACATATTTTCTTGCTTCTCTGGCTTTTATAAAAAGTTATGGAAGTTACAGATAGCATTCTTTCTGGCAATCTGGGAGAAAGGGATTCAATGATAGATGAAAATATCTATCTTCTGTAATTAATATTTAACTGTTGCTGAGATAGTGGGTCTGGCCCATCTGTCTTGCCACTGCAGCTTGGTTTTCTCACATTCCCAGCCTAATTTAAAGAAAGGGCAAACCAACATCAGCTTGATGTTATTGCCTCAGCAAGGGCTATGTTCTCCTCATCACATATCAATTTAGAGAGAGAATCACAGATGGCCAGCACTAGGGCCATAAAGGACAATGACCCACCATTTGCCTGCCTCCATTTCCTCTTAACCCACAGTCTACATTCAAAGGCATTCAGGCTGCAATGAGACTGATAATGTGGGGTATCCCTGTCATATAGCAGCTGATACATCACTTGCTTTTATTGTCTCCCTAGAACTGCTTACCTAAGTGCCTTTAAGGGGACATTCTAAGCATGTGTGATAGTCATGTAGGATGAGAACCTCCCCCTCAGTTCTATCAGTCTGAGAAGCAATGATGTGAAGAATCCAAGAGGATTGCCCACTCTCAACCCCATGTATGGGCCTAAAGTCATTCCATGGAGCTACTCAAACTCTTGATGCTAAAGGCAGACTAAGATGAAGGCCCTTAACCACACTATTTTTTTCTTACATATTATTAAGGTTTTCTATCTCATTATCTGATCATTCGCTGTGGTGCCTGGGAGTGATGGGAGGTGGAATCCCATATCCAGAGGACTAAATATGCCTTCTTGGATCTGTGTTAGAGATGGGATATTTGTATTTGTCTCTGGGGGAAGATGAATATGAATATCGCCACCACAGGTGGCCGGGCTGATTGGACTCTCCCCCCCCCTCAAGTGGACAGGCCGTCCACTTACTCCTTGTGGAATGGCATGCATGGCCGTTGTCATCCGCATTGCACCAATTATGGAAGTAGCCTGGCCAGGGCTTCCCTGCCTCCCTGCACTGCTGACCAATCTGGCAAGGAGGCAAGATGATGAGTCTCCCTGCTCAGCTGCTGAGTGGTCACCAGCACAGGGAGCGAGGAAGCCCCGGCCAGGCTACTTCTGTGGAGTGAATGATGACAGCTGTGCATGCTGCACCACAAACAGTAAGTGGATGGCCCAGTTCTAGGAGGAGGGTCCAATCAGCCCAGTCACTTGTGGTGGTGATATTCATATTTGTCTCCAGGAGACAAATATGAATATCTCATCTCTAATATGGGTCTTAATATTTGTGCAAGGGTATTGTTGTTTAGTCGTTAAGTTGTGTCCAACTCTTCATGACCCCATGGACCAGAGCACGCCAGGCCCTCCTGTCTTCCACTGCTTCCCAGAGTTTGGTCAAATTCATGTTGGTAGCTTCGATGACACTATCCAACCATCTCGTCCTCTGTCGTCCCCTTCTCCTCTTGCCTTCACATTTTCCCAACATCAGGGTCTTTTCCAGGGAGTCTTCTCTTCTCATGAGATGGCCAAAGTTTTGGAGCCTCAACTTCAGGATCTGTCCTTCCAGTGAGCACTCAGGGTTTAATTCCTTCAAAATGGATAGGTTTATTCTCTTTGCAGTCCAGGGGACTCTCAAGAGTCTCCTCCAGCACCACAATTCAAAAGCATCAATTCTTCAGCAGTCAGCTTTCTTTATGGTCCAGCTCTCACTTCCATACGTCACTACTGGAAAAACCATAGCTTTAACTATGCGGACCTTTGTCGGCAAGGTGATGTCTCTGCTTTTTAAGATGCTGTCTAG
Source organism: Intellagama lesueurii (assembly GCA_037013535.1). Classification (NCBI taxonomy): domain Eukaryota; kingdom Metazoa; phylum Chordata; class Lepidosauria; order Squamata; family Agamidae; genus Intellagama; species Intellagama lesueurii. Next base: position 162,980,781 of record JBAJHW010000005.1, read on the forward strand.
GTTTGTCATCACTTTCCTCCCAAGAAGCAGGCATCTTTTAATTTCGTGGCTGCTGTCCCCATCTGCAGCGATCATGGAGCCCAGTAAAGTAAAATCTGTCACTACCTCCATATCTTCCCCTTCTATTTGCCAGGAGGTGATGGGACCAGTGGCCATGATCTTAGTTTTTTTGATGTTGAGCTTCAGACCATTTTTTGCGCTCTCCTCTTTCACTCTCATATGAGGTTCTTTAATTCCTCCTCACTTTCTGCCATCAGAGTGGTATTATCTGTATATCTGAGGTTGTGTGCAAGGGTAGCTTCAGTTTATAAAACAGACATTAATTCACTACTATATTTTGAAATACAGTAGCCTTATTCATAGTTTTTAAAAACATGGAAGGTACACTTAGAATATTGCTTCAAAGTACTGTATGTATGACTTCTGTGTGGATTGGGGAAAGGGAGGGAGGATGAGGGAGAGAGAAAGATTCCAGCCACCACTACCACTGGAAATTCTTTGAGCTATAGAGCTCCAAATCTCTGTTTTGTACCCCAACCCTTGCATGGAATCATAGTGCAAGCCTAGTTGTTTCCAGTCAAAACAAAACCCATGGAGTTCAATGTACTCCCAGGGAAGTAGGCTTAAAATTGCAGCCATTTGAATCTGACATAACACAATTCCCTCATCCCATCCCTTCTCTGTCCTCTTTTGGGTTCTACTTGCAGATCTTATGGGGTGCCAAAGTTCTCATGACAGATCCCTGTGTGAGCAGATCCCTAAGATTAGCCAGCAGAAGGGGGTTCTGACTGAAAAATGGCATTTTGTGGCTCAAGAGAATTATTGCAAGCAGAAGAGGTTTCTGCTCATTTCTATCCTTCTACAGCTGACACGCCTTTTGAATCAGGCTTGCACTGCTGGTCTCCTGTGGTTGAGATTCCATGGGAAATAAGTCAATATGAAAATGATTGTTTGAACTAATATCTGTGTAAATAACATGCTGCACTGAGAACTCAAAATGTGCCAGCTGTAGAGGGTGAGGATTAGGCCCAATTCCCTTTTGTTCTGCTGGCAGAAGAGCCAAAAAAAGAGCAGAGAAGAAGCAAGGAGCCATGTTACACAAGATTGAAACCCCCTGCCTCCTTGTGGAGCATTTCTAAATGTTCTGCACTCATTGATGTAGACTGCTGTATCTGTTTAGGCTCTCCATGTGAGCCAGAATTCTAAGATCTTTTTTTTGTTTTTGTTTTTAATGGTCTGGTTCATGTGGAGAACCTAAACAGACAAAGCAGCCTCCTCCTTTCCCCACGGTTGCTTTCATGTATTCAAAGTACTTACAGAGAAGGTGTTGCTAATGTGCTCCCTCCACTGTGTTGAGAACATATGCTTATAGAGTGGCTGAATAGGGCTTAAATCATATAGCCTACCGTATCAAATAGGTAGATGACTGTCAAACAATGATTGATTTGCACACATTTGGGGTTGTAGGCTTTTAATGCTGTTGTTGTTGTTGCTGTCTTGGCTTCATGTCACATCCTTGAGCATATGTTACTTGATGCATAAAGGTGAAATTTGCAGGAATAATCTCTGCTAGTTCATCATATCCTTTAATGTTAGTGAAACTACTGAGAGCGATAAAACAGGGAAAATATATAAATTGAAATTAGACTTGATAAATCTTCATGATAATGACAAGATGAGGGCAGAACTTTGCAGAAACTATTCTTTTAAGATGTAATTATAAAAGTGTTAAAAGTAGGGTGATGTTTTGTAATTTGTCAAAATGTACAATATGCATTGCAGTGCTTTTTAAAGTACTTTGTCGAAAACATATGTTATGCTTGTAGTGGGGGAAAGGTTTATTAGGAAAAAAACAATTAACTTGTAATTAACCACAATCATAAATTATGGTGACAAATGGTAGAGGTGGTTAATCAAAAAATAATGAACACTGTAATAGTTCAATGCTAATGACTCTTAGGTTTTGTCTTCTTTGTACCCCAAAAGATAAATAAATCCCAGAATGACTCATAAAATGTTTAAAATAGATGATCCTAGAGAAAGCCTCAGTAGCCTTCCAAAGTGGCTAGTGAGGTAATTTACTAGGCAAAATCTCAAGTGTCTGTATTTGAGATAAAATACTTGCACACAATGTGCTGGTTTTTCAAGTCAACAGTCATTCATTTTAAGTAAAACAAGGCTTTCAAATGTTAATCTTCATTTTCATCAAGTTGGAACCCACTTATGGAGACCCTTATAGGACTTTCAAGGTAAGTGGGAGTGATTTTACCAGTTCTAATTCCCCAATGAGTTTTCAACGAGGATTTGAACCCAGGCCTCCTGAGTCCTAGTCCATCACTGTGTAACTTATCTCCATAATCTCTATAAGGGATAATAAACATTCAAAGGCTATTCAGCTCTGTCACATCAGTCCTTCAACACAAATGCCACCCATTGTCATGAGGTACTTACACAAAACTGGGTCGGAATATTCCATGCTGTGTGACAAAACAGTTTCCATGGCTGAGCAATATGTCAACCAAGGTCTCCTGGTTTGATGTTCTATCAATTATACCCTACCAGATTCTGATGGTTTCATATCAGGGATGTATATTTTCATCTAACCTCACTGAAACTTTCCTTCTCTCTAGGTGAGATCATAAATATTTTGGTGCATTCTTCACATTTCAGAAACTTTTTTGAGTGAAAAATCTAAAGAAGTTGCATTTTTGCACATAAGAACTTGTATTCTCCATAAAAACCTGAATTTTGTGTAAGAGTCAGAATTCTGTTCCCTTATGTAATTATCTAAAGGCTATTGGGTTTTTCCCCTCCAGCAGGCTCTCCACACAGGAAAAATCTCACAGAAGTTGGACAGATGAATTGTTGACAGTTTTTGAGAGATGGTGTTGACACACTCTTTTTTAATTTATTATTATTATTATTATTATTATTATTATTATTATTATTATTATTATTATTATTAGTAGTAGTAGTAGTAGTAGTAGTAGTAGTAGTAGTAGTATTAGTATTAGTATTAGTATTAGTATTAGTATTAGTATTAGTATTAGTATTATTGAGAAGTAGTAAAATTGTGGATCTGTACCAATCTCTGAGTTCTGTGGGACTATCTTTTTACAGACATATTGCAAACTAATTCAACTTTATAAAAATGTAAATTTAAAAAAATCAAATAACAGAACAACAGTCATAGAAACACAGCCTGAACTGGAGGCTACCACATATACACCCTTGAGCCCCATTCATCAACATTTTGCCAGAGCAGGAGTTGTTTGCAGGAAAAATAAAGTAGTAGAAATGTCTCCTTAAAGCAACATGGGCCAATTACAAAGTCCTAGATCTCTTTATTGCAAAGGCAGAAGATCCACAGCACAAAGAAACAGCTCCAGGTGTACAGTCTTTAAGTCTATAGACAAAGGTGGTAAGAACATACATTATTCTTCAGGTAAATAGCAGCTCCTTCTCTCTCAGATCTCCCTCTCTTTTTCTGGACTGAAATTTAGAATCACAGCTCCTTCCTAAGATTTCCCCACACACTGGGCTGAACCAAATAGTTCACAGACGTAACAAATGTTCACCACATCCCTATTTCACCTAGCAAGGTGCCTTTGGCTGGTAGCCTCTTTGTATACTACAGCATTTTATAGAAACCTACTATAGAGAATGATAACCCAGTGCTTGTAAAACAGTTTATTTATCTATTATATTTATTTGCCCTTCATAAAATTTCCAGGAGAGTTAATAACAGAGTTAAAAACACAAGAAACAAATTGCTAGAAGAAACAATCAAGAATCAATAGAATAGTAAATGCCCCAGTAAACAGATGAGTGTCTGGTATCAAAATGTTGATAAAGAGCTTGTCCACACGAGCATGTAGATATGATCTATGGATCATTGAGGTCACAGTTTGGCTTGAAAATAAAAGCCTGTGTTCCTTTGTGTTTATATTTCGGTCAAGCCATCCTTCCCCTTTAAATGCTGTCACACACCTTTCTAGCCCAGTGGTGGGGCATGCAGTCATTTTGGTATGCTTGCTTGTTTAGCCCAGGAGATAGCAGCTGGCTCCAGCTGCAGATTCTGAGGGAAAGCTTTTTTTGAGAGAGAGAGAAGTGGGGATGGGGGGAGAATGAGGGAAGGAAAGCAGGAGAAGAGAGAAAGCAGAATGCTGCCCTCTCTTTCCCTCTTCAGTCTTGCTGCTGTCTTTCATGGTCTCTCTTTTTCTGTATAACTATTTGAAAGAGGTGTTGTGCAGATCGGTCTTGCAAAGAGTTGGTTTCATCAGCAGGACACGGTGTGTCTTTTTCTCCTCAGCACAGATGAGGAGGGTGAGAGGAGCTGGTGATGAAGGACTGGCAGACTTTCTCAAATAAATAAATCCAGGAGCAACCACTCCCAGCCTCCATCCCCCACTGCTGCTGCTACTTTCCCTTTGGTGGCTCTCATTCCTTCCTTCCTCAGGTACCCAGGGCACTGGTTTTATCCAGGGCTCAAATGGCACCAACAGAGGGAGAGAGGAAGAACAGAAAACAAAACAAAAGAAAGCAAATTCCCCTGACCCTCTGCAGACGATCAGGAAAGTGCTTAAATGGACTGCTGATCGGGCTACAAAGGGTCATTTGCTGTGGGGATGGGAGGAGCTCACCAAATAGCACATATCCCACCCAACCTAAAGAGACCCTTTGTAGCCACACCGAAAATGGCCAGTCTGGACTGGAGTTGGTTCTGAGTGCATCTCTACAGAGAGGGAATTCCAAAGCTGGGATGCTGTCATAAAGGCCTTCTCTTGTGCCATCATCTGATGTCTCTCCCTAATTTGCAGTGGGATAACAAGACATATCTACTGCCCTCCATTCATATGTGACAGGACAGGCATACTGTTACAATACTTGGCATATTGTTGTCATTTTTCAGAAAATTAACAGAGCCGTGTATTTGGATACTTCATATAATTTGGATGGACTGCAATCACAGTAGCAGTTTTGTGATTGCCAGAGCTGTCACAAAAGGGTCTTTCTGATAAAACTTGCTAGCACTGTCTGTTAAATGCAACCAAAGTCAACCACAGCATGAGATGCTGGACTGGTAAACACTTGTATGTGCTCAATTTTCTCACTTTCAGCACTCTGGTGATGTCCATCTTCTGTAGCTATTTCAAAGACAGCGAAAGCAATCTTCCTGCTACAATGGCATTCTAACACATTGTGATTGCAGTGCTTCATGTTTGATGCCTGATGTTGCTGAGTGATTTACAATTATAAATTGAAAAACATCAAAATATGCTGCCTCGTATTTTGTATGAGAAGCTTACTGGTTCCAAATCTTGCAAACCAAATGTCAGAAGAACATTAGGTAGAGACATTTATTTTAATAATTTGCCCAAATGATGCTAAAGTTTCTTGTTTTGTTTTGTTTTTAAATGTGCAAGCCTTTCAAGTGCATATTTTTTAGATATGAGATTATAGTGGACAAACATTGATTATTCCAGCAGTCTCTAGCACACTTACGAGGATTCCTGCTGTAAATCTAGAGCTCTTTTCCAAATAGGATACATGTAGCTTTAGAATAAAATGGGTGTGTTTGAGATTGACAGGGAAGAATCGTGGAATTACAGAACTGAGAGTTGGAAGAAGCCCAAAGATCAACAAGTCCAAACCTATGATGAAAGTGAGTTCTCAGCCAAAGCAGCGCTGACACATTGCTGTTCAGCCCCTGTTTAAAAACCTCAAATTAAGGAGCATCTATAGCCTGGATTCCCAGTGTGGTGTAGTGGACTGAGTTATGGACTAGGACTCTGGAGAACAGGGTTCAAATCCCCACTTGGACATGGCAACTCACTGGGGGAATGGAACTGGTAAAACCACTCCTTAAATATCTCACTTACATTGAAAGCCCTATTAGGGTTGCTATAAATTGGTTCCGACTTGATAGCACAGAACACACACAAACACACACACACACACACAAAGCCTTCTGAGATGCAGAGAGAGGCTGATTGAGATATTGGGCTGCTGCAAAGAACAAGGCCTAGAGCAATCTGCTCCTCTGGAGCCACCAGCAGATACCACTTCTGCCAGCTTTTTCCCAGACAGTGACATATGTGGTTTCTTTGTTCTAGTCCAGGCAACAACCCAAAGGTTGCTAATCCACGACTCGAGAGATGAGGACTTGGCAGCAATCTGAACTGTGTGTGATTTTACAGCAATGGTCATATGTTGAAATGCACAACATTTCTAGAAAGGGTTGCTTGAATCATCTGTGCAATAAAAAAAAATATAATTGTCTAAACTACAAGGCACCTCAGGAACCGATGTTTGGTTTAAATGGCACTTGCATTTAATAAAGGGGGAAAAAAGGCCTTCCTTTAGGCAACAATTCCGTTTAATAAAAGGAGGACAAAATGGATTAGAATGTATTTTAATAATTCTCTTTTTGGAAAACACGCCGCAAAGAGTTTTAAAGCAGTGTTTATATTGCAGCCTTTCTACAGTATGGTGCTTATTTGCTTTTTGTTAATAATTAGAGGGCTTTCAAAGAGTCATATTGCATCCACTACTGCTTTGTGAAAGAAGAATATTTTATAAAAGAAATCCTTGTAAAGTTTAGTCTTTTTTCTCTCTCACTCTCTCATCACAATTTGTCCCCCAAGAGGGCACTACTGCCATGGAAAATTTAGCAGCTGTTGGATTCGGCATGACAGAAACTGTGGGGCAATTTAATCCCTGGGCTCATTTTGTTAGCTGGAAGGAAATTGGAGTAGCCTTCTATTTAGGGACACTGGCAGAAACCTCATAGCTTGCTGCCCCAAGAAACGGTAGAAATATTTTGGACACCTATGTTTTAGCCACAGGGTTCTTGACAGAAGAAAGAACAAGCACAAAAGAAATGAGAAAGAGAGATTTCTTCTGGTTTTAAACTACTTCATTATCACTGTTTCCAAACACCTGCTGTAGAGAACAGACTTTGAGACTGAGGATGGTAAGACGGATATAGGACCAAAAAGAAAAAAAAAACATTAAATATCAACCAAAGTATTGCCTCCCCAGTTTTTGCATTTACCTCCCTTATGCTGAATTTGAAAAAGCGATCTCATAAATTTGCTTTCCCCCACTCCATTTTATATGGGATTTGATGCTGTGTTATATTTGGCTTTTGCTGCTGATTATGTCTACAGTTGGGACATGGTGGCGCTGTGGGTTAAACCGCAGAAGACTCTGTGCTGAGAGGTCAGAAGACCAGCAGTCGTAAGATCGAATCCACTCGATGGAGTGTGCTCCCGTTGCTTGTCCCAGCTCCTGCCAACCTAGCAGTTCGAAAGCATGTAAAAATGCGAGTAGATAAATAGGTACCACCTCGGTGGGAAGGTAACGGCGTTCCGTGTCTAGTCGTGCTGGCCACGTGACCACGGAAACTGTCTTCGGACAAACGCTGGCTCTACGGCTTGGAAACAGGGATGAGCACCGCGCCCTAGAGTCGGACACGACTGGACTAAATGTCACGGGGAACCTTTACCTATGTCTACAGTGGCTACCACAGGGCTGCACAGCTAACATTACCTAGGTAAAGGTTTTCATTTAGTCCAGTCGTGTCCGACTCTAGGGCACGGTGCTCATCCTCATCTCCAAGCCATAGAGCCGGCGTTTGTCCGTAGACAGTTTCCGTGGTCACGTGGCCAGCGTGACTAGACACGGAATGCCGTTACCTTCCCACCGTGGTGGTACCTATTTATCTACTCACATTTTTACATGCTTTCGAACTGCTAGGTTGGCAGGAGCTGGGACAAGGGACGGGAGCTCACTCCGTCGCGTGGATTCGATCTTACGACTGCTGGTCTTCTGACCTTGCAGCACAGAGGCTTCTGTGGTTTAACCCGCAGCACCACCATGTCCCTTTTAACATTACCTACTTTCATATAAATTAAGTACTCAGTCAGTATATAATTGTTGCTAAATATTCCAACATATGGAAATACACCAAAATTGCCACACACTTTTCAGACTAGATAAGAGTCCTATTGAGGAAATTGTCTGAACACAAAGAGGGCAAAATGGGGGTTTGTGGAAGTGGGCTTGGACAAATGCCTCATCTCAGAATGAAACCACACACAAGGTAGCATCACAGGCCTTGACACAATGAGTGCAAAGGTCTGAAGAGTTCTCAGGAGCTGTTTTTGTCTGAATGTGCTTAGAAAGTTCCCAAGATTCTGAACACATGAACTCAACAAGTGTGTTCAGCTGAAAGTGGTTGGAGAGCTCTCTGTCAACTCTTGTGCTCCATGTGTGATGGCCTGTGATGCTTTTGGGTCCATGGAGAGGTTCAGGCACAGGCTTACATGAGTGCCAACATCCAGTTATCCATCAGGGCAAATTTCTGACTAAGGTTAAGATTAATTCTGAATCATACTTTTGAGATGACAAGCCCTTATCCAAAGATGTAATGGTCAAGAGTGCAATTCTTTTGAGACAGCTACATATTACATTACTAAGGTGTATAATATGTATTATCTTACACAATATTTTTGCTCATTAACTGATACTTAGACTTTTTACTCCAATTTTGACAGTTCCACTTTTACTGTGATTTTAAGAATTCTTTCATCCAATTGACAATGGTTCTACTGCCTAACAGTTTTCACTGCATATTAGGTGAGGTGTCTAGCCAGTGTGGTGTTGTACAGTATGTTACCCTTTTAACGTCTTTTGTATATCTTCCCCTTAATGCAATTACTACATATTGCTTGTCCTCATTTTCCAGTGGTACATTGTTTGCAACTAAGATCACTTAAGTAGATTTTTATTTGGCATTTCCTCGACATCTCATTGGACATCTTATTTTGATAGCAGGAGGTTAGCAATTTTTCTGTACCCTTCCCAGCAATTCCAATAACCAAACAAACAAGATACCAAGAGAGATCTGCTCATTCTCCCCTGCAAGTGTTGTAACTTGATCTCCCATGTAGAAGCATGAACATTAAAGAGAGTTGACTAGAAGCAAGATTAATGAAATTAATATGTTTTGCAAATAACTTTAGCCTTCTAGATTTGAGACTCATTGTGGGCCTACACATAACTTTCCTTAGACTTGGAAGAATACTATGTGTGTGTGCATACACACACACACACACACACACACACACACACACACACACACACACACACACACACAGCCTGTTGATGACAGTTTTATGGGTTTAGGGTCCAGCATTAACTGATTTGTCTTCAGCTACAATCTCAATGAAAATATTTTATTCTTAATTGAATCAAACAGAGACCCCTCTCAAAATTGCTCATTAGACAGTTTATTTTAAGATCCATTATTCATAATTGCATCCAACTTTGTCTCTCTTTTACTCTTCAAGATAATATAAAATTACCCATTAGGTTGCTTGTTTGAAGATATATGGCTCTCTGTTCCCTGTTACTACATCACTGTGAACATTAGTGTTGCCCTTGCCCTTGTTAATTAAGCTATTAGTTAATTACTTCATACCTAATCAGAACACAAATTAACATAGAGTGCAGTTATATCATTGAACTTTTTTCTATGAGCGTCGTCATCAATCCATTCCTCTTTTGCTTTAACAGAGAAATGTCATCATTGCTTCTTGATTTACCACGTAAATCTGGAACACAAGAAAACCAAATTCTGTGCTAAAATATTTCAAAACAGTCACCGTAAAATGAATTATTGTTTGACTGTCTAAACGTATAACCTTGAATGTATTAACCATATTAGACATGGAGAGACTTATTCTGGATGAATTTAAGTTCTAGAACAGGGTGCATAATAAATACCATTGGCCTGTTAGCCATGGGTTTTTGGTATGTGCAGGAGGTTTCTCCCCCCTACCCATTTACAATTAGGACTTGTCCTAATTAGTTTACATCACTTAAACTAAGTTTAATTACATCACAGGCAAAGTCCTTCTCGAAGCATCTAGAGTGCACTATATACTGACAATATTGTTGTTGTTTAGTCGTTAAGTCGTGTCCGACTCTTTGTGACCCCATGGACCAGAGCACGCCAGGCCCTCCTGTCTTCCACTGCCTTGGTCAAATTCATGTTGGTAGCTTCGATGACACTGTCCAACCATCTCGTCCTCTGTCGTCCCCTTCTCCTCTTGCCTTCACACTTTCCCAACATCAGGGTCTTTTCCAGGGAGTCTTCTCTTCTCATGAGATGGCCAAAGTATTGAAGCCTCAGCTTCAGGATCTGTCCTTCCAGTGAGCACTCAGGGTTGATTTCCTTCAGAATGGATACGTTTGATCTCTTTGCAGTCCAGGGGACTCTCAAGAGTCTCCTCCAGCACCACAATTCAAAAGCATCAATTCTTCGGCGGTCAGCCTTCTTTATAGTCCGCTCTCACTTCCATACATCGCTACTGGAAAAACCATAGCTTTGACTATGCGGACCTTTGTCGGCAAGGTGATGGCTCTGCTTTTAAGATGCTGTCTAGGTTTGTCATCGCTTTCCTCCCAAGAAGCAGGGGTCTTTTAATTTCGTGGCTGCTGTCCCCATCTGCAGAGATCATGGAGCCCAAGAAAGTAAAATCTGTCACCGCCTCCATATCTTCCCCTTCTATTTGCCAGGAGGTGATGGGACCAGTGGCCATGATCTTAGTTTTTTTGAAATAAAAACTGACAATATACTATATACTATATTCTTAGTTGGGACATACCAATTATGGATCACTAACTCCATGGAGATGGAACTGGATCTAATACTGCCATTGTTCGCTAGACAGCTAAAAACCTTTTGGTTTACCAAGGCTTTTTCAGAGGCTAATCCTCTGTTCTACTGGCCAAAATCTCAGAAATGTTGGTAATAGCAGCAGAGTGAAACCTCTCGTATCTCAGCTGCAGTGGGTTGCAAGGCACTGTTCAAGGCATTGTGTAAGTGGTTGCCCAGGCACTTGGTCAACTGCTTGCACAATCTACTGCAAAAACACACAAACACACAATACTGGATAATGCTGTTCAAGTAATTCTGAAAATGTGTGACTAATAGCACAACCAGCCTTGTACTAGTCAGTGACTTCAGTGCATACAGGCCATTTTTGGCTTGACTTTGTGCTAATTTTTTAAAAGCATTACGTATATATGTATGGAGAAGGGACAGTTTTTAAATGTTTTAGTACATAAATATATCGGAACTATCCTCAGGACTGTTATGTTTACAAGGGCTCACCATGAGAAACTCCATGCCTTTCTGAAATCTGGGTGCTTGTGTGTGCATAGAACAACAAGACCATCACACAAGTGTTAGCAAATCAGCAGAAACTGTTTATGAGTAACAGGGAGACATTTTACAGAATATCACCTGTGCTGGCTATTAATATGCTTGCTCTTTCTGAAATTCCATATGATGTTTGCTTGTACAAGACACAATTATTTAAATGTTCAGTGTCCCCTAATAGCTATATGGTATAGCAACATTATCTAAAGACAATCCCATTTATCAAGATTCATTTCCCCCAATAATGTGGGTCCATACAAAAAGATTACATTGTTTCATATGTTATGACCTGGTGGGGACCTGGTAGGTGTTGGCATTTATTAGGAATCCTAAAAATGTCTGAGAGTCATTAAAAATCTTGACCTCTTTTTATACATCCCACAGCCATATGATTAGATGTGGAACAGAACATTTGTTCCTTTCAGCGTGGAATGGTACCAAATGGAATAGGAGACTTGTAACTTCACAATGGAGTTACATCTCTATTGAAGAAGACATGACTGTACATTATAGCTTGGCATGGAATGTCAATACCAGATTTTCAAAATTAGGCAAATATATATGCAAGCAAATCAGGTATTGTGTGTGCATATGGCCAGCTAACTATCTGGGTTTTGGCCAGCCAACTGTATAGTGGAAAAAATGAATGTACTGAGTAGTAATTATTTTGGGCTAGTGCACTGGGGCTCTTTCTTGCCAAGAGATGGAAAAGACTCCTATATTGTCCTTCATAATGGCCATGAAATAACGTAGTAAGTAATCTGCCTAGCCCACCATAGGGCAGTAGGGATGAAGTATGAATCTGTGCTGGAAAGACTCCTCTTTGAAGCCTGTCGAATTGAGGTTTGAGAATGAGATTTCTACCCACAATGCAAGACAGGAGGAAAGTCTCCTTTTTTTGAGGAAATGAAAAAAAAATATATCCACGTACAAATATGTTTACCTTAGCTTTCCAGGTCATTGCTTGTGAGTCTATGCAAAGATATATCAATTCTTCCTCAAGTTTTGTATCAAGCTTGTTATCACATGAGTCTGCCTACCTTAATAATCCTTTATTGCAAGCCTATGCTATAAAGCAAGGTCAGAGAAATGTGACAGATGACATCTGGATATCACCTATGTGGCAGATTAAATCTGCATACAATCCCAGCCAAAAAAAAGTCCCTCCCAGTCACGCTAACTACAAACAGCATGTGAGGTTGTAAAAAAAATTCCAGCAATCCACAATACAATATGAACTGCTGCTCTTCTGGATTTTTGAATTTAAATGAAAATAATAAAATTCCCAAAAGGGGAAGCAGAGAAAAGCTAATTTTCTGAGCACTGAATAATTATCTGATCTTAGCTTACCTTTTAGAAACTCACTTTCTAAATGCCATTTTCTCCAGAATGGGTTCTGGTTTGTTAAAAAAGCACACAAAGTCAAATTGGAGGACATATGCTTCTGTGTGTATAACATTTGTTGGCACATGTGGGCTTATGTACAGAGATACACAAACAGTGGCTTCCATGCAAGTGATTGGGTAGGCTTTTATAAAGATTTTATGAGCACATGCCTAAAATGGATTAATCTTTCATGAGCGATGGTGTGTAAGGTGCTCAAGTGATTCATTAATTTTAGTTGAAAAGAAAGCCTGCATTTTCGTAGGCAGATGGCACTGTTATTTTGGTGGAGAAAGCTGGATCAGTGAGAGGAGAGTGTGATCTATTGTTTGCTGTTCATTGAAAACTACAGGGAAAGAAATATGGGGAACATCAGCATCAGCAGCCTTCAGCAGCCACCACTAATTATTCATTGCATGAAGTCAAAAGTTTCAAAGAGACCACAAGCTGTGTAGGCTACACCTTCATCTCGCATTGAAGGACAGATGGATCTATCAGTTTTGTTTTCTGTATGGTCATTTCTTGTAAGTCTCATGTTCTTTCCATCCTGTTTATGAAGACATTTGAAATTACTTGTTAAATTCTTTTTTTAAAGCACCCATCTGCGCTAACCAAATTCATTAGGTATAGATATTCACAGATGGAGAGGAACATGCTGTTCTTTCCTGCCACGTTGATGTTAGAGATGATGAGCTTGTCTGAGGGGCGAAGAAGAAGAAGAAGAAGAAGAAGAAGGAGAAGAAGAAGAAGAAGAAGAAGACATGGAGGAGGAAGAGGAAGAGCAATCCTTGTTCAGGACCACAAACATGCTTGACTATATAAGAATTCGAATACAAGTGTTAATTACTCAAAGTCCCAGGCTGGGAACGGTGAATCTGTCAGTTTTACATTTTCTCTCATTCAAATTCCTGTAATTCTTTTTAATTTAAAGTTCTTTCTGTAATGTCTAGAAGGAAAGTTAAGAATGCACCAAGTCTTTATCAAAACAAATAAGGAGAACAAAATTCTCACCCATCCCCAAATGCAACGCAGAATCTCAATACAGTGAAAAATTTGATTTCTCTTTGGGGAAAGAGAAGACATCATGGACAATGATCTGCTTGACTCATAATCATTCTCTTTGTTCTCCTTTGTCCTCTTTTTGAATTCCATCTTCTTTCCTCTTTGTTTATTTTTATGTTAGGACTCTTCATCAGGGTAGTAATGTAGAGTGAGAAATATAAAACAGAGTCTTCCTAGCAGAATCTGCAGTAAAACTAGTGTTTTTTAAAGAGATTTGAAGAAAATGTTTCAAATGGGGAGAAAGCAAGTTTGATTTCAGGAGATCTAGAATCATTCTCTCTCTCTCTCAGATATGGTGTTATGTATTCCTCACTAGCAAGTGTTAATAGCACAGTCTCTCACTCCCTCTAGTGGCCAGTTCTGGTAATACATGTGATTCTATTATTATTATTATTATTATTATTATTATTATTATTATTATTATTATTATTATTATTATTATTATTATTATTATTATTATTATTATTATTTTCTTCTAATATTTTTAATATTTTCAGACTGTGGATAAGTGAATCAGTGGATACTGATCCTGTGGATAAGAGGGTCCTACTGTATAGAGAATAAATTTAATCTAAATTTAGTAAATCCTGTAGCTTCAACATCTAGCTAGGTTGATTTGGGAGCTTTTCTTTTGCTTTCATCCCAAACTCCCCAAAGTTGAGCCAGAGTCTTGGAGCCATATCATTTTTTATATTAATTTTTCCAAAACTGATGTTGTCCAATCTAGTTTTTTAAATTATGTTCATACACAAGCAGTTTCTTTCTTTTGTGATTTCCTGTCAAGTAGGTCAGGTTAAGATAGAGGGACTGTCCCAGGATCATCAAGTAGCTTTTATGACTCTGTGCTGACTTGAATCTGGATCTCCCAAATCTCATTCCAATACCCTGTCTAAGCACACATGCTGCTTGAAGGCTCACAGAGACATCTGATTGGCCAGTGTGGTGACGAATACTGGCCTGCACATGCTTTGATTGGGCCCAGCAGTGCTCTTTTTGTGTTCTGATGGCAATTACCCAGGTCACCATCTATTGCTCTGGCAACATTAAAAGTCGCCATGTGACAGAACAATATTATAAAGCTCAGCTTCTTCAACATGAGAGATCAGAAGCAAATTAAGTGGACTGGAGCTGGGGAAAGTTTGAACACAGTTACTGCTCATCATATATTCTGAGTTAAACACTGCTGGGGCAATATTAGGAGCAGATGCATGTTCCTCATAACACATCACATGAGCCTCACTTAAATTTTACTCCGTGTTTTATCATTTTCTTTACAGTGCTCATTTCATGGAACTTTATTGATTTATTTAGGAAAATAGTACTGTAAATATTAATGTATCTGCCTGTGTGAGAGAACTGTTCTATGTACTGAACACTTACAGAATTAATGCTGGTTCTTACTGAAATGCTTAATGTGCATACTTTACCAGAGGAGAGAGTATAAATGGTTCTCTATAGAGTATAAGTACTTTCTTCCAAAGCAGAGTGTAGCTTGGTTAAGTTCACAGTGTAAGACAAATTACTGTCCATAAACCGTGCAGAAGATTACTGAAGTCAGTTTCAGCTGCAGTGGTCTTCAAAGAAGAATAATTCACAGTGCACAAATGCCAATTATCTGTGGAGAAAAGGGAGGCAATCTACCTGCATGTGGAGCTGAGAAAGATGCCAGTAACATCAACACTCACAACTGATTAATGCCTTCAACCTTCTGCAGTGTGCCAGAGACACTTGATTCTGAAAGGATGAATAGCCTTAACGTTACCTGAGTTACTTTAATGAAAGCGTCTTTAATTTCACATGCAACATTCAGAGTCATCTTCCCATTTTTATGAAGTAACACAGAGACAGCCTTTGAACTGACAGAAAGAAAGGTATGTGTGGGGGGATGAAACTACAAATCTAGAGGCTGTTTTCTAATGATATGGCAATGATTTGGAAATAAAGCTCTTAACAAGTATGCCACACAGAACAAAACTCTGCACAATTTCCAGTCTGCGAGATAGTTTTGTTCTAAATTCAATTTTATCCTACTGACCTTCTTCAAAAGAAGGGCAAGATATATTGAGCTCTCTTGCTCTCTCTCCATTCTCTCATTAACTAGTTTTTTTCCCCTTTATAACAATTCTATGACGTAGACTATGGTGGGAGGTGGTGACTCGCTTGAGGCAGGAAGTGAGCTGCATAGCCAAATGAGGCTTTGATCTTTTATTTCCATTGTCCTACACTGACATCTCTATCAGGTATTTTCCTAAGTTACTTGTGATCACTAGGGGGAAGATTTCCATGGCATGTCATTTTCCCCCTGCAACCCATATTTGAGTCTATGGGTGGGTTTGAACATGTTTATGAGTAATCTGGTGAGAACAGCCTGATTCTTCATAAACATATTTGTATGTTTATATATTTCACTTAAAATGTGAAAGTAAACCATATTCCTGGAAGTCTCTCCATAAGACATAATTATTGGAAGCAAGCATATGTCCATATCCCATCCTGATCCTTCTTTTGAATGGAAACAAGGTTTTAAAGAAACTTCTAGCCATTTTGCATTTTTGTACAGATCAAGATGGTGCAGCATGCAACAAGTCTGGTGGGAAAGGAGAAATTGATCCCTGGTCTTCAAAAATATGTCATGATTTCTATAAGTTTCCATACAGGTGACATCAGATGTTAATTTAGCATACTGAATGCAGTTTCTTTTTCTTTCTGCAGTATTATCTGCATTTCATATCATAAACCCAAAATAAACATAGTCCAGAATATTTCTTGACTGTCTCTGATAAACATTCTTAAATGAGATGCACATAGAAAAATAGCCAATGGAATCTGAGAGGGTTAATGAAAATGCAGTTAACCAGGGAGAAGTATGGGAGGGACTATATATTTTTTTCAAGAAAAAAGAAACAAATGTATCTATTTAGTTAGTTAAAACACTGTTATATATTATAAAACAATTTATTTCAAATTGGTTTATAGTGAGGACAGATATAATAAAACAAATTGCCAAAATCAAGAAACCACCACAAAAAGTAAAATTTATTTAAAACAAGTAAATATCAAGGACAACTGACAAGGTTGACAGTCAAGAAAAAAATAAACAGGAATATATTTGTGCAAGTCTAGAGTTCAAGACAACGAGGACACCAAAGAACACGTCAGTTGCATGTAATCAAAGCAGGCACTGCCCAAAATATAAAGCAGCTGAAAGAAGCAGTACAAGATTGGAAATCATGGAGAGAGCTGGCTCATGAAATTGCCAAGGATCGGATATGACTGAATGGATAATTCAATTTGAGAGTTTATGGCACAATCTCTGGAATCCCACCTAATGTTAGTAGGAATGTTATTCTAAATGCTGGACCCAACAACAGGGAATGGCTTCCTTCCTGCCACAACAAGATGAACTTAATTAAGCAATGATACTGCAGGGGGCAGTGCTTCAGCACTTCTGTATTCATTTATCTGTGGCATGAAGAAGTGAGGTCAAGGAAAAAACTATTAGTCCCATTGGAAGTAGTCACATATGACACTTCATGAGCCAGTATGTGCACTGATTCAGTGGTTGTGAGAATCTAGTTTAATACAACCATTTCCAGTCTGGGCTCTTTAAACATGCAAAGGGTCATAAGAACCCTTTAATACTTTTTACCCATTAAGGGTGATTTTTTTTTTTAAAGGATGTCTTATGAAGCCTACCCAGGCAATCTACAACCTACATAGGGAAGTATTTTCAAATGTGGAAGCCCTGGCCTACAAAATGAACGTTTATGAGTACAAGACATGTAACAAAATTTTCAGAGGAAGGTGCCATAGTAATAATTCAGTCTTAGTACCTCAAGAACTATCTAACCAAGTGGTTCAAATCACTGAGAAAACGAGAGAGGGATGTGTCTATCTTTTGCTCACTTATGTACTTAAAAACCACAGCACTATGTTGCTAACTGCCTGTTGTATTTCAGTGCTGGCTTTATTGCCTTTCCATTTTCTCCTTTCAGTTTCTAAAAAGCATGCACCACAAGACGTCCAAATGCCAACAGCCAAATTTGGGGCAAGGGGAATGAACGGGCCCCAAAACTACTTTTACTCTCTAGGGAGGTATGGAGAACATTCTGTCATGTGCTGAGGGCTCTCTACTAAAACTGGGCTCCTCCCAAGTCCTCATTTTAAAAAAAAATTAAAAGATCTTTGGTTAGCAGAGGGTGAAATAAGTCTCTTTTTTCTGTAACTCCACCCATTTTATAAGAAAAAAAATGGAGTGGCAATTTCAGGAAGAGGTGTAGCTCTCCAAGATCAAGAGGTGAGGATGTTTGGTGCCCAGACCTCTAAAGGCTATTAAAACCACCTATAAAGCACAGTTTGGCATCATGAAACCCTTCAAATATTGTTTGGCTGCCACTCTTATCAGCCCTAGTCAATGGTGAGAGATGCTGCAAGCTTCCCTCTAGCAAGATTTGGGGATCCACAAGGTGCATTAAAGCCACCCATCAACCACCAGGCAAGGTAGATCTCATTTTTCAGATAAAGCAACTATAAACTAGTACTGCTGCTCCTGTCTATTCTTCCCTCCATTGGGCTTCATTTATCTATCTAAAACAGAGTGAAGTCACAAAGCCAAAGGTAGAAGAGGAGGACAAGTGAACAAGCAAACAAGCAAAACAGGGAAGGAACTACTTTGTTTCCTACAGCAATGGAATATTTCAAGATAGCACATGCTCATTCGCCTGGCAACCATATTCCTGCACTCTAATGAATCAATTTCCATAATATTTAAACTCATATGGAATCAGAAAGCAACCATTTCACTTTGCAATGATAGCTTCAAAGAATTCACAGTTCTGTCAATCCCACACACACTCCCATATACCAAGAAATGGGTCATAAATCATAGTGTGGGTGAGTCATCAATCCCAATGTTTTATTTTAACTTGTAGCCTACTTACATAAAGGACAATATAAATGGCTCTCCACTTAGATAGTTCATTTCTGTTTGTTAGAGCTTAAAGTGTTGACAGTGACAGTGCATGAGTGTGCATCTTTAATGTAGTTCCTCTTTTCTTTTCTTCCCTTTTCTTTCCTTTTCTTTGCCATGAGACCACATTCAAACCTAACTCACCAGTGATGTCCGCTTTGCTCAATTTTTAAAAAAGAGATAAGCATTTGCTTTTTGAAATGCCCAGTGAACCTGCTCCTGTTGTCTCAATGGAGCTGACAGAAAAATCTTTGCAACTTCAGTAGTGGAATGAATGAAGCCTTTCGTGCCCTCTGGAAAAACTCTCTCTGTGAGTTTGTACTGTCAGAAAGTGTATGCAAACACTTTCGTTTGTGAAAGGTGATGGAATAACAAGGGCCTCTGCTTGCTTCCTGCTTTCCTGAGGCCTTAAAGAGATGTGCACAAGAGACTCTATCATGAAGGTCAATGCTCATCAATACTCCCAGAGAAGCAAGGGGATTGTCAAGATGATGTCATGGAAAGATGAATTGTAGTGAAAGTGTGACCAGGAAAGTTAAAAACAACTGTAGCTTTAAAGTCCTCAACAGGGAGCAGTCATTGCAAGAGACAAACTGTTCCACAATGTGTTCTTCCTGTTGATGGTCACATTAGCCCAGAGTCTACTGCACTTCTTGAAATCTCTGAACAGCAAAGGAGGCATTTTCTATTCAACCAACTTATCACAGCAGACCTTGTCTGAACAAAGAGAGGGAAAAGAAAGAAAGAGAAAGAGAGAGAGAGAGAGAAACAAGCCTGACTTGATACTGTTGTGTTGTGTCATCACATTTATTTTGTGCATCAGTATAGAACTCTTCATGCCAAGTTTCACGCTAAGTTTCACAACTTAGATTAAGTGATACACAGTTGTTTTCAGTCTGTAGGTTTGTGTTTTTTTGGTCACAACTATCTCAAGGACTCAAAAGCAAATCTTGGGATCTTTCGAGTGTATCACATGGGTGTCTTAAAGCTATTTCAGCTTTTTCTCATATGTGTAAACGCCTTTTATGTCTGCCTGCAATCAGCATCCTTTTCTAATCATGATCTTTAAAAATAGTGTTACAAAAGAAAAATGATTAAACTAAGATTATCATACTTTGAGCTTTTCATGAGAAAACAAGGCTCACCTGAAAAAACAATAATGTGGAAAAAAATTGGAGGCAACAGGAGAAGAAGTTGAATGAAAATGAAATAAATTGACTCAATAAAGGGATCCGTGGCTTTCAGTCTGCAAGGCCTGAGGAGGGCTGTTAATGATGGAACCTTTTGGATGTTATTAATTCATAGAGTCACCATAAGCTGGCAGCAAATTGGTGGCACACAAAAAGAGCAAAAACGAAAGTGAAATGCCTCAAAAGTAGTCAAGGAGCATGGCAGCCAATAGCAGATTGACAGATCATCCTAAACAAGAAAGCCAAATTGATTCATCTTAGCAGGACTGAGAAATTAGACAGAGATATACTGGAAGGTCAAGCCAAAGTCATTTCCTAATAGTGCTAGAAATAGGATGCCTTTGTTTTGTTTTACATTAGTCTGTGGTGACATTCCATCACACTTTGGGCACTCTTTCCTTGGGAAAAGATGAGTAAGAAACTGGCTGAAAGGGCGAAGGAACACAAAGAAATCTAGCAAATTTGGGGGCAAAGGGAGAATTGAGAGTTGGCTTTGGGTATCTTTTACCACAACAGTTGTGCCAATCAAGTCTTTTTGAAGAACATGATTGTCAACTCTTTTTGAAGCTCTAGAAACTTCCGAAACGTCCTGCGCAGGCGCAGAAGAAACCCTATTTGTGTGAATTCACAGAGGTCCACTAGAAGAACCATGGTTACAGGTAGGTAACCTTTCTATTTTGCCTTCACTCACCTGTGGCCCTGCTCTGAATAGAACAGGCAGGAAATAGAGGAAAACCACCTAACATCACCCTCCTTATTCATCCAATTTCAGTGGTCTAATATGAGCATCATTGCACTCATCAAGGCAAGAAAGAGAAACAAGTTTTAATAGCTGTTTGTAAAGGTTTGTGTGCAAATAGATTATTATTAACATGCTTCTGAACATTTATTCCTATATATTTCTAGAAAGTACACAATTTTCTCTTTGAACATTCATGGTGGAATATGCAGTTGCATATTCTGTGTATTTAAACAGTTCTCCACTTTTGGAACTTACATGGTTAGGTGGATTAAAAGGAAGAAAAATACAGAAGTGCAAAAAAACAACTGATGACATTTATTTTAACATCTACAGACACACGCTGATATAGTACTGACATTAGCTTGGAGAGGTAATTGCAAACAGCAGGAAAAAGTCTCACAAATAAACTTCAGCTCTAGATTTGATTTAGAATGTGCTAATAAATGTGAACATAGTGGCTGCTATTAAAGAAAATAATCTAGAGGGATTTCTAAAAATACAAGCTTCTGTAAAGCAATTTCCTGCAGGGTACATAAAATCATAGCTTCTAAAGGGGTTATTATCCAGGCATTTCCAGTTAGTTAATATCTAGTAACTAGTACAGGCTTGCTCTTTGTAGCCAGACATTCGTCTTTAAAGTAATGATTGCTTCTAAATGTGTGCTACTGCATATATTTGGGGTGATTGAAAAGGGCGAATAGCTCATCATACTAGAAGTGAAAGAAACAATGTTTTATCTTTAGAATACTTGAATGAACATGAGAGGGCTTTGGAGGACATAGAAGGAATTTATAACCATGGGATGTGAACTATTATCTCTGTGCCTTCTGTAATCTTATATGCCAAAAGTAACTGGTGCAGTGGTTGCAGGCAGGATCCTGAACCATTTTAAGTAAGAAGCCACAGTGAAATGTGTGCACCTATATGTTTCAGTTCCAGAGCCATCATGGCTCGGTCTGGTGGTTGCAGTTGGCTTATATGAGCTCCACTTCATACAAATGCTTAAATATGGAATGCAATACTGTCTTGTATCTAAATGGGGCCAAAAAGCACTGATGTTCAGGATGACATTGTATGCAGTGCTAGCTGCATTTCCAAGCAAACCATTCATGTGATGGATAGCACCTGTCAATCTGCAATGACTGATCATAGGTTCATGGTGAGTCACCAAGAATACATGATTAGGCTTCATAAGAGCACATCTGTATGTCTTATTTAGTAGTCAGTAAATCTGAGCAGATGGTTGCTCAATTAATTAGAAATATTTTAATGATTTAACTGAGAAATGTTTTAATTATCTCTTAACCATAAACTACACTCTTTTTCACAAATTTTTGAAAAGTGACATTCATAGGAATGTACAGAACATCCCAAGATAAGAAAAGTTCCTCCCCCCCCCCTCCCTTTGCATTGCAACTCCTAGAATACCCCATCCAGCATGGTCACTGACATATCTACAAAATAGGCACTCTAAACAGCATTTTTGCAAAGTTTTGCTGTTTTGTAAAGTTACAAGGTACTTTTATGGCGACAACATAAATTATATAGAGGAATACCATCTAGAACATTTCAAATGTAGCAAGGATAGTACATCTGCCCTCTATCTGGACAAAGTTATATAAGATGATTAACGCTTGCCTTATTCCAAATGCATTGGAATCAATACAAGTCTTTCCACGGGGAGTTCTATCATGTCCCTTGCTGTATATGTTATGTAAATATAGTTGCTCTATTTTTTCTATGTTGTTTCAGCAGACGGAAGGACATGCAAATCAGGATGATATAGGCATTTTTCTTTCTATTTTTAACCAATGATTGCCAGCTTCTGGCATAACTGATGAAGATGCTTGATTCTTTAAAAAAAATCAATGGGACATGTTAATTCATGTACCTTGTTCCGTTGATCATTATTGTTACATTCTGGAAGATCATTAAATCTCTCTGACAATCTTTCGTGAAAGCTTGACATCAGTTCTAATTATGTGCTCACTCTAGGTAGAGGTTTTTATGTGATTGGATCTTTTAAAAATGGTAATTCTATTGTTGACTCTGGTTTGTATATCTTCCGTCTTCTTTTCTGGGGAATGAATTATCATTATCATGCCTGAGGGTACTGCAGATATTAAAAATAGTCCTGCATTTCATATAATAATCCACTCTAACTTCTATTTCTTGAACCAGACCTCCTCTGTTTTAACTGTAAATTTCCATTTGGTCTTCAAAAACCAGAGAACAAAACTTTCAACATAACTGATGTATGTAGCTTTTCTCTACTTGCGTCCATATAGTTCAAATTCAATGTTCTTTGTTGTTTGTTCTGAGAGTAGAAAACAACTTGAACATAGCTTCTAGTAAATGGAAATCATTGCTGTTTTAATGGGTACCCACATGACTCTGAACCACTAAATGAATGTTTAAAAAAGCATACACACACCAGAGAGACATCTGACAGTAAAGTTACTGGGTTTCATAAACTGATGGTTTATGCTACAGGAGAGATTGCGAATAGTTCTTCCTTCAATGGTCAGCCAGAAAGTGTGTGTGTGTTATTAGTGAAATAGTTATTTTGTGCCAGTGTATATGTGTGTGTGTGTGTGAGAGAGTGAGTGAGTGAGTGACAGAGAGCAAGAGGGCGCCATTCACCTTCCTCTTATAATTTTGTGTGTTTTGATAAAGATGCTTAAGAAAACCCTGTCTTATTAGCGTTTCTACTAATACCTTGTACTAAGTGTACTTAGAAACCCTCTTCAAACATTTATGCACAAGGGTCCCAAAAAGGGCCTGAGAGGGCAGAAAAAATAGGAGTGGAGCTTGTGTGTGCGCCCCTGCCCTCTCTTTTAGCCCGCATTTATTTGAATGACCTTCTTCAAGAGAAGGGGGGCATGAACACAGAAAAATTAGTTGTGGTGAAGGCTATGGTACTACCCTCGCAATAGTGCCTTCCAACCCCCCAGTCCTGGCAGTGCTTCCTGGAGGTCTAAAAGTCCATAAGGCTAGGCATTTAGGACCAATAAACCCACCTTGCAAAGTAGACTGCCACCACGCCCACAAAAATACTGAAACCTCCTGGTAGCTGGTCAAGGTAGGACCTGATTTTAGTACCACAAACCTTCTGAGCCAACAACTCAGATACTCTGTTTTTAATATTTCATTAAAGACAGTAAAAAGAAGAAAGGAGGGAAAGCTTCAAAAGGTTTCAAACAGCAACTGGATCACAAATCCCATTGAGACAAAGCTGAGCCCAAATTAAAGGAAAACACCAGAAAATGAAAAAGTTAAGCTAACTTAACTAACACCTTCACAATTAGCATAAAGTCAGTATAGTTCATACATAGGGTGTATTCTTCCAGGCATGGCATAACAGGACAACAATTGAGCATAGCATTACCTGAGAGTTAAGCTAAGCCAAATAAATTAACTTATTTTTCTTTTCCTTGAATCTTTATTGTAAGAACATGGAAACAACAACACTGTAAATGTCTTTCACTGTATAATCAGATATAATACCTTTGTACCATTGGAATTGACATCAGATTACAACATCACACAGAAGATTTGATAGTAACTTCTGAAACCTCTTTTATGCATTAAACATTCTGTTCCAGACCCTTCCCAGATGACCTGCCAATCAGGTTTTGAGTTTCCTCAAATGATCACAAAGATAAGAGCATTTTCTGCCCCTTCCCTTCACATAGCTGAAATTATCTCCCAATTAGTGCAGGCCCAGGGAACATGCCTATTTGGCCTTTAAGGCCTCCCTCACAAAAGATAAGCTGCAAATGTTATTCCTTCCTTGTTACTGGGCAGACAGAAACAAGGAGGGAATTTCCCAGGCACTCACACAGAAGCCTGATTTTTCCAGATGGATTCCGTGTTCCTCCAATTTCTCAGTTTCTTCACAGCATGTGATAAGAAAAGGACTTAGGCTGAAGAGACTTGTTCAGGAGGAAAAATGAACTAACCTCTGGGTGAAATATGAATTTGACTTTTGTCAGTTTTACATATGCAAAGGCCTCCTGGCAAAGGTGGCATAAAAGGTAACAAATAAAATAAATAAAAGACTCCACACAAGGGTCAGTCTCCTTTGTTTTCATGCTAAAGATCAATCTGATGAAGTTTCACCAGATTTTGACTTTAGATTAATCTGTTTCATTTCTCTGGTCTTCTCACTGGAGGCAGGGGACTGAATGTTGCATGTATACTTCAATCTACCATCCAACTTTTTTTGAAGGAAGGAAGGAAGGAAGGAAGGAAGGAAGGAAGGAAGGAAGGAAGGAAGGAAGGAAGTGCTGTACTGAAGAAATCATCCTGCAGCCAGGATGATTTTCACCCTTCTTAGAGGAATTGCATTTTCTAGCATCACTTTGGAATTATTCAGCAATGCGTAAAAGTGGCAGTAGCACTTTGAGTTATTCCTCTGGATAAATTCTTTACTGTGGAGTCATTAAATATATTTAGGCAAGTAAAAAACAAAAACAAAACACACCAGCAAGTTTTACTTCGCAGCCTAGATGTGTGCATTGCAGCTTTTCAGAATGAGGCATTTTTGATTGTTTTGCTTCTTTCCTTCCGAAAGATTAAATGTTGGTAAATAAGTTGACAGAATTAGAAAGCAGTGCTAGAGGCAGTTCTAGGAACCTCTGTAAAGCAGCACACAGCACAGTCATTTTAGGAGATCTGATATGGAAGCAAACCTTTGTCCTACAGGCAAAAGTGAATGGCAGTCATTAGCAAAGGCCTATCTTCTAGAACATTTAACTTCTTGTCAATGGTTCAAAGCCCGGATGTCAAGGCAAAAATATCAGCAAAGTATTGTGATTCACTGCTGCTATGGTAGAAAAAAAAAAAATCTAAAAATCCAGGCAGGTTTTGAATCGGAAATAAATTCTCTAGTGAAGAGAAACGGTTTCTTTAGCTTTCTAAGCCACTATTATTCCTTTGGCTAGATAGTATTCCTGTTACTTGGTTCAGCGTGTCACTGAGATTTGTCACTCCTTGTTCTGTGTTTTGATGACCTGTCTTAGTTGCCCCTGAGATAAGCATTATGACCTTACAATTTTTCTCCATCTTAGTTTGTGAGCCCTGCAAGAGAAGCATTCCTAGGTCTATCCCTCTACCCTCATACATTCAAATCCAATTGTATGCAGATGGGCACAGGAAAAAAATCTCTTCTGTTCTTTCAGGCATCCAGGATGTTACAATTAATGATGTATCTTCCTGTTTCTCTTTCACTGAGTTTCTCTGAATCCCAGCTGCATTTTCTTCCCACCCTTGATTTCATATCAGCTTGGAATTGTTTGTTGTTTAGTCGTTAAGTCGTGTCCGACTCTTCGTGACCCCATGGCCCAGAGCATGCCAGGCCCTCCTGTCTTCCACTGCTTCCCAGAGTTTGGTCAAATTCATGTTGGTCGCTTCGATGACACTGTCCAACCATCTCATCCTCTGTCGTCCCCTTCTCCTCTTGCCCTCACACTTTCCCAACATCAGGGTCTTTTCCAGGGAGTCTTCTCTTCTCATGAGGTGGCCAAAGTATTGGAGCCTCAGCTTCAGGATCTGTCCTTCCAGTGAGCACTCAGGGTTGATTTCCTTCAAAATGGATAGGTTTGTTCTCTTTGCAGCTTGGAATACTCTTTGTTATTTTCCTGCAATAAAATCAGTACACATTTTGGCATGCATTTTTCCTAATGCATCCATTTATCTATTCTTTTTTCTAAGAGATATAATAACCATTATGTGCCATCAAGTCAATTCTGAGTTATGGCGAGCCTTTTCAGGATTTTCCAGATAGACAATACTCAGAAGTGGGGTACCATTCCCTTCTTCTCAGAGCACCCTGGGACTGTGTAGCCTGCCCAAGGCCACAGAGGCTGGCTGTTTTGGGATGCACAGTGGGCAATTGAATTCCCAACCTCTGGCTCCACAGCCAGATACCTCAACCACTGAGCTATCCAGCTAGCACATCTAAGAGATAGATATTTGAATATAGGATATTTGCTGAAAATTCCCACCAAACATTGGGGCAGTTTTCTTTTCTAACAGGAAGCTAAGCTGACACCGAGCCTACTCTAACCATGAAATTTTCCATCCCAGCCTTTCTCCAGATAAGCAAAGTTTAGATGTTTGTAGGTGTGGGACTGACAGGTAGAACTCCCAGAATGGAGGATTTTGGAGTCCAAAAATAAAAAAATAAAATAAAATCACATCTCTATAGATCAGTTGCATGCTGTTCTGTACCACTACTAAGCTAGGTCAGTGAAGAAAAAATGGAAAATAGGATAACAATGGTAGCAAGAAGAGAGTAGGCAGGACAGCAGCAACCACTGTAATTAGAAGAGTGAGTTCCAATCAGACCACATACCTCCTCATCTCCATGTATGAATAAGAAGTAAGGACCCCCTCCTAATCTGGAGCTGCTCCATGGCTCCTAAAACATTTGACCAGAATACCATTAAGAATGAATAGGGTCTTCTATAGCATTTAGGGTGCAACTACACTGGACTACACATCAGAGTGATTCTGCTTTGCCGCCTGGGTTACGTTTGAAATCACAGTCCATGCTCACACAGGAGCTGAAGATCAATTAGGGAATTTACCAATCATACTGGATGCAATGTGATTCGCATTCCAGTCCACAAACCCCTCTTCTTTCCTTCCTGCCTCTGCTGATCCCTTTATGGGGTGCAAATGCAGGAAATAATAATAATAATGAGAAGCTAGCAATAAGGTGATAGGGTAATCTAGTGCTAAACTCATATATGTAAGATTTTTTTAAAAAAATAATAATAATACAAATGAAAGGCCTTAAGAGGAGAGGAAGGAATGTGGGGGCATGTTCACTTTGGTCCTGAACATCATGTCCCGACTGCCTACATCACTGAAACACTGCCTACACACACACACCATGTTTAAAAGGAACTAATCACACAAGAAAAAGTCCATTCAAATCATTCTTGCATGAAAAAGTAGAAACCACCACAGCAAAGAAAAAAATCCACTTTGGGAGCAAAATGGATTGGACTGATTCAAATCAGTCTTTGTATCATGTTGTCAGTAAAAAAACAACAACTTCAAATTCACCTGTTTTATAAGCAGAGTAAATTCTCTGGTATTTTACCTTATAGTCATAGCTTTGTTTAGTAGAATGGACCATTGCACAGTTGACGTAATTTGAGAACTATAAAAGGCAGAATTGTACAATCTGTAATCCATAAAGGTGTGACCTACTCGGTGCTTAATCATTCCATATTTTAGTATCTGCAAATTGCAGAGTGTGAAGCAATAGCCCTGTGAATGTTGTTCATCTTTAGTAGCCTATGTGTAGCCAGGTAGGTCTCAAGTTGTGCAGGCCTCACTGGTATGAGACAGCAGAGTCCTAGCAACAGAGACAGGGAAGACTGTAGTTGGACGGGTCATACATAAGAAATCAAGAACACCTAAAAAAGACCTCCTTCCAAAATATTGCTTTGATATTTTCGGTATGATACAAACCTCAAACATTTCTTCACTGAATACAGGGGGAGTGCTTTTAAGGGTCACCTTGAAATTCCAGTTGTGTTTGAACTCTGATAAGACCTGCAAAAATTATGGAGAATGACAATAAAAGTTCTTTGAACCAGTCATTTGTTTAGCTGGTATAGGTACTAAATGTATCCTTTATGTCTCCACATACCAGACATGTGAGCTTTTCATTTGAAAGTGATATTTGTGCCCAAAGCTTAATTCAGTAATTCACTTAAAGTAGAAGTAACATTATGAACATTTTCAGGAGGGAAAACTGCTGCCTAGCTATATACTAAAGCTGTACTGTTTTCTGCAAAGATAGTGGCATTTTAAACACTCTTTTTATATCCCACAATATTTCTAAGCACAGCTGCTCTTACGTGTTACGGAATGCTGCCAATTTTCCTGAAAGAAAGGCTTTTGTTCTCAAGCTTACTGAGGTCAGAAGTTGATTTTTAAAATTGGAATCTGCTTTCAGATTGTTGCATTCCCAATGCTGTTGTTCATTTCTACATCTCAAAGACTAATATAAATCACTTCTATGGTTCAATATGATGTTCAGATTTGCCTGATCTCATACCTCCTGTTCCATCAATTGCATTAATAGCATACAGATGTACCTTACGAATGTGAATCGTTGTTTCTCCTTGTAGGGTTTCCATAACATCACTGACTGTGGTCTGCAGAAAGTCTTCCTGAAGTTGTACTTTGCTTCAGAAAGTAAAATCTTCCCACTAGAGAACAACTGGACAGCGCTGCTCCTCAGCCAATCAATACAGTTTATTAATCAATTTGAGTGATTTGCTGTGAAACAGCATCTTTTTCCCCTGTGTTCCATATTTAGCTCACAACACCACTGGCTCCCCTTAGCTGGTCTGGAGAGTGAGGCTACTGAATTTGTATGTGAAGGCACAATGGCATGCCCAAACCATAGTAAATTATATCCTAATGCCTCCGTAATGAATCGCAAATTTGCAAAAACAGAAACCACCTACTGTTTGTGAGCTCCTCAGTGATTAAATTGGCAAGCTGGGGATGCATCTCATTTGAAGGATGCTTTGAATAATACAGCCTTGATTTTATGAAGCCTTCTTGAGAGAAATGGCAGAAGAGAACACAATTAATCAAGAAGACTTTAAGGTTTGATGGATTGAGTGGTAGCTGTTTCAAATGTAAAAGGAAGGCTCATTTTCAACATGCTGATAATTGTAAATCACACCCTGAGATATTTTGTGAAAAGTGCCTCTACACTGGAGCATCATAGTTTCGTATTTGTATTTCTATGGGGCAGGATCTCCATATATATGGCTCTCTTTTCTTTTCTTTCTTTTCTTTTCTTTGGTGTGGGCACAATCTACTTTTACTGTAGTGTTTATTATCATGTTATCATTATTATTTCTTTTTTAAGCAATTTGAATGACTTGTAAATGAGCTATTTGATCACAACCAAATATAAAAATAGCCTGAACTTATTAAATGAAGATATGGGTACAGAATAATTTTCCAAAATATGTGCTAAAAATTATCATCATTCTAAACAGCTTTATTTTCTGTGCAATGCACTGTCCTTTTACAACTTCAGTTGTAATTAATGAGTTGTAACTAATGCCATACTCAGAACATAAGGCACATTCTGTTACATTTGTACAACCTTAACATAAATTTGGACATTTGTACAAACTAACTTAAATTTAGTTTTGATTCCTAGTGTACTGCAGTAGATAAAGTAATGGACTAGGACTCTGGAGAACAGGGTTTGAATCCTCGTTCAGCCACGGAAACTCAATAGGGGAGTGTAACTGGTAGAACCACTACTTAAATATCTCACTTACCTTGAAGGGTCACTATAGTCAGTTCTGACTTGATGGCACAAACCAACACCAAACTTAAATTTAAATTTATATTGAAAGACAGAGATCTTGCCAGTTGACTATAAGAAGAATAAGCATAAATAATCTATTCTTGTGTATTTCTACTGCCTTCAACAGCTTGCTGGCTACTCTCCTCTAAATTTAACTGGAATCTTTGCTCAAAATCAATACATAGACAAAGAACGGTTTCCAGACTAGTCACATAAATGAGTTCTTAATGCCTCCCTCCTAAGTTTTGTAGCTTGATGACAGCTATCCTGATATCTGAAGCTCACTATTTTGCCTGTTTTCCAGAAAAAAGTATGGCTTTAATTTGTTGTTTGCCATAGTTTTATGAGGATTCATGAGAATGAGAAGCACAGCAACTAAGGAAGGTGTGGATTTTTCAGTGTCCTTTATAATAGCAGTGACATGATTTCATTCTGGAGAATGGGGGGGGGGGAGACTGGTTCAGAAAGCAGTACACAGAGAATACAGTATAAGTCCTAACACAAGGGCCCATTAAAATACATGAAGCTTAAATTACTTGTGACTGATAAGTACTAATCATTTCAATGGATCTTGCCTTCTTGGCCCATTGGGTAATGAATTTGGCCTATTCTTTCAAAATGTGCTATCTATAAGAAAATGTGTGAGCTTGGGAAGTGGGTGGTACTTTGACACAGCAAGCTATAGCAAATGGTAGCATGATCAGCATCAAAGATTCCATTGTTCAATGTCCCAGCTATATCAGTCTTTAAAAAACTTCATTTGTAATGGACCATACTGTACGTTTAATGCAGGATTCTCAAAAGTGTTTAAAAGCCTGTCGAAGTCTTCTTTGGCTCAAAGTCACAAAGAACATGTGGCCAGAAATTTCTGAGAGCAGGTCTGTCAACTACAGATTGCTTTCCTCCATAGTCTTTATTTGATATTCTGTTGAATTTGGCTTTGCAATTGAATAGGGAAGCTTTTTCTGAAGGCGCCGGTGAACTCATTAGAACCGAACATGCTGTCTTATTTGGGGACAGTCTTTCAAAATCTGTAATCCATCCTTTACAAATAGCAAATGTAGCACCAGGATTCAAGTTCTTGTGAAACTAGTGAGTTTTGGGCTTCAAAGTTGATTTGCAAAAAGTACTGCCCTCACTTTGAAGAAATCATATAGAGCTTTTTAAGAGTTTCTTCTTGTAAAATTCCATTGTATGCTTTTAATCTGTTTCTATCTATAGAAGCTTCAGAATAGTTTATGCTTTTCTAGCATTCACATGATAAACTACTGTATTTCATGTACTTCACATATAGAAGTGATCAATAGTTTTCAAAGCAAGGTAATCATTTGAGAAACAGAAATAATAGATAATAAGCCTGCAAATATTTGAAAACTATAGATAAGAGAAACTATATGTTGATCAGATCCATCAAAGGATCCACACTGCAGGATCCTGTTGATATCCATGGATTACTTAGTGCTCATTGCTTTTGACAATGAAACTATCATGGTAGCAAACTTAGATCTTCAGCTTCTCTGATCCTTTTTGATTTGAAAAAGTTTTATAGTGATTGAAAAAAAGTTTTTATAAAAGTTGCATTTACAGCTGCACTAAATGTTATCATTTTAATTCATTTAGAAAGAGAGAAATGGATAGAGAGGGAAAGGGAGAAGGAGGAAGGGAGGGACATGGTGGAGTGAGAAATACATCTATTAGAAAAATTTGGCATAGAAGCTTGCGTTATATGGGTGAAGCTGCCTGTTACAGAGATGATTGTACAATGAAAAACAGTATGCATGGTCCTCAGCCACCTCTTGGTAAGGTAAGCACAAGATTTCTGCACCTGTTAAAGTTTCTCCAAAATTTTTGCTCCTTTGAAATTATTTGTAAGTGAAATTATTTTCTTTTGTTTTGAATTAAAATGGTTGAAAATCTCACTGGAGAAATTTTTGGCACACTATCAGAAGGATTCTCTCCAGAATTACTAGTTCTCAGTGAGACAAGCTGTTGGACAGCCTCTGAAGAAATGCCCCCTGTAAACATTCTCACCTCCTGTGTGAAAATAAGACAAAGAGCAGTATTTGTTTTGTTGGGGTTTCTACAATTTGTACAGAAGTACTCTCTTTCCCTTTAAGAGAATGGCTGACAGAGCCAAAAGACACAAAATAGCTGATCCAACAGATTAATTCAACAGCAACTCCATTGCTTCCAGTTTCAATGGTCCATGAAACCAGGCAGCAACTATTGTGGTTTTGTGCAAATCCACAGCTTCAAAATTTGTACAAAAAAACACATCCTCACAAATGTTAGAATTCTTGTCAATACTGGCAGAAAACATCTTGCCATTTTTCAGAAAAGGAGGAAAAAAAATACTGTTCCTCATTTTCATACCCAAACATGAGATGAGAGGTGATAGCCCCTACTCAGAAGTAAGCCCCACTGAGTTTAGCAGTATTTACCCCCTCATAAGTATAGTATTGTGGCCCTGTTGGCTCATAAAAGAAACATAAACTTTAAAAAGAAACTACCTTAAAAGAAACATAAACAACTGTTGTGATGCTGGTAAGTGAGATCTTCTGAGGTCCTAATCTTTCCTGAGTTTCGGACCCCAAGTTGATCTGATTACACCTTTTAGGGAAATATAGTCTCAGAAAATAAGAAATAGTTTAATAGAAATAATTAATACTGTTAAATTTACAACATATGACTGACTGATAAGGATGATGAACACTACATAAGTAACCTGCAGACTGAAATAAAGATATGTGTTTCTTATTTTACAAGACAGATTAGAATTTTCCACTGAGAAACACAAGGTCAAAAGAGCATGTTTTGTACAGAAAATATTTGATTTGAATGGCAAAGAATGAAATACTCAGTTAATCCAGCTCCAGGGACAAAATCCGTGGTGTGGTTGAATAATTTGTGTTCTTTGGGTAGAGTTCTCCAAGGCAGACAGTGCAAGGGAAATCAATCTAAGGAATCTATTTTTGCATTTGTGCATATACCGTCCAAATCACCCAGTAAGCATATTGGTCTGTTGAAACAGTCCATAATCACAATAAGTAAGCACAGTCAATATTAGTTATTAATGAGCAGCTACTAACAAATGAAGCAGAAATTAAAAGAAAGATTACCTTGT
The DNA here is from genome assembly GCA_037013535.1 of Intellagama lesueurii. Classification (NCBI taxonomy): domain Eukaryota; kingdom Metazoa; phylum Chordata; class Lepidosauria; order Squamata; family Agamidae; genus Intellagama; species Intellagama lesueurii. Next base: position 163,013,845 of record JBAJHW010000005.1, read on the forward strand.
CACCAGCTTTGTTTCATATTTATTCAGAAAAGGTTATGCAAAATGCTCTTACAGATAGATTTGATGGATTAAAGAAAATGGTGCACTTTTAAATAATATAAGATATGCCAATGACATAGTCCTGACAATCAGAAGCTCAGATGACCTTCAAATACTGTTAGATCAGGTCACAGAAGAAAGTGCTTTTTAACATTATTGTTTTATTTATTTTTGTATTGATGAAAGTGATTCTCATCTCAGTGTCCACAGGCTGAAAGTCTTAACATTTCTCCTGTGCTATCAGTCAGCAAGTTTTTTTTTTAAATGGGGTGAGGGGAACAAGGCTAGATTATAGGAAGGAAAAGTTGGCATAGATCTCACACTTCTGCATACAGTACTGTGTAGCTGGTAGTTGTTTGACAAACATGCTGTGCTTCAATTGCTGTTCCTCTGTCTTTTGCCATTAGTGTCTTCAAAAAACTTCCTCCACACACGAAGCTGTAATTGCAGCTACTTGGTGACCCTCTGAGAAAATTACCTTTACTATTAAAAGTGAGTGGATGAAAAGGGTTCAGCTCGTTTTGATTCTCCAAAACCCAGGAAGAACCACGTATCAAACAGAGAACAGGCATGAAGGTGAAAAGGAAAACTATAAATGGGGTTGTAGGGGATGCTGAGATATCTTTCTCTCATGAAGGTTTCTTTGGAAAAAACAAATTTTCTTGCAAAAAGATAAACTTTAAATGGGGCAGAAGGTTGACTTTATTCCCTCTTCCGAGAAAGGAAAGTGATATGTAAGTAATGGAAAGGCAGCATTAACCACTAGCTTAAATATGTTATATACTGTCTCCCAGGCATACAGTGCTTTCTGCTGTAGAGTGCTTTCTGCTGAGAGCATGTGTGTGTTTGGCAGGCTTGAATTATCCAATGCTTTTTATACCCTTCATAGGTCAGGACATGGGGGCCAGTCCTACCATTAAGCACATTGAGGCAATGGCCTCAGCAGATTTTGGGGGTTGTGAAAAGACATGAAATGCTTTGCTATTTAATTTATTAACACATTTTTATTGTCAGGGAAGGGGTTAGAAGATTGTGAGATTTTTCTGGCTCATGTGCCTCCCCTTTTGGCTGGAAGCAGTTATTAAGCACCTACCTGTGAATGAAGTGGGTGGGATTCAGTCCTGAACCTGTATGCCCATGTTTCAGTGGTAGCCAGGAATATATTTCCATAGGTATGGGTAGTGCGTGAGCTACGCTCATTCTCAGAGATGTTGGACTTGGCCACAGTAAAAAATACTTCACCTCTATCTTTCTTGACTACCATAAAATACTTTATGTGGTGTCCCTTGAAAAGTGTTTGGAAACTTCTGCTGATGCAAAATGCTGAGGCCCGATGGTTGACAGGAACTAGCTGCAGGGAGCACAGCTGCCATTGTTTCACTAGCTACTATTCTGTTTCCAGGCACAACTCAAAGTACTCTTTAGTAGGAATTTAAAACACTGCTTGTCTTTGGCTTGCGCACAAAGGTGACAAACTTTAGCATGGTTCTTCTTAGAGTCAAACATGGCAAGGAATTTTCTGGTGCTCCTGACAGAGTTCATACACTGATGAGCAAGGCATTTTGAGTAAATATTTTGCATGAAATTGTCTACAGTTTTGCACAGAGTTGGCAATTTTGAAAAAAAAGAGAGGTCACAATCCATGTAACTGTGTGCATTGTGTGAATCGTACAAATTGCTCAGAACTAGGATAACTGCTAATTTGAGAATTTGAAGCACTGAATGGGTTGTTTGTGACTTTCTTAGCAATCAAGTAGTACTTCTGTGCTTCCTGTGTATCTGCCTCTTTGTGAGGCGCACAGCTGCCGATGCGGGGCTGTTTTGCCTGCCTGACTGGGGCTGTTTTGCCCACCTGAGTGGAGGATAGGAGATTTATTAACACATTTTTATTGTGTTTTTATTAACACATTTTATTGTGTTAATAATATTTATTTTACCACGTGGTTTGGGCGAGCGGGAGAGAGCAGAAGCTTCAAAAGGAGCTGCTCAGCCCTGCGTTGCCCTCTTCCTTGCAAAGGAGTTGGAAAAGATGGAGGGCTGCGCTGCGCGACCACAGTGGTTTCGCTTTTGACCGCGTGGCCGCTCGGTTGGAGGAAGACTGGATTGCGGGCTGGGCAGCAGCTGTTTGAATTTTACTGCTGTCTTTGTTTGGGAGAGAGCCTTTGCAGGCTTCTCCCCACTGCTTGGATGCTTACTGTTTTGATTAGCGGTTGTTACTGGGTTAATTTTTAAAGTTTACTTGTTGCATGGGGGGAATCAGCAGGAGGGTTAAAGTTTTAATCGGCTGCTATCTTGCCTTGAACACCTCCCCCACCCCACCCCACCCCCATCCCCACCTACCCTACTCTTGTGCAAACTTTTCTTCCCTCCCTCTATTGGGATCCAGGGCTCGTTTGTGTTTTGGGTAATTTGGATGAGTGGGTTAGGTGTGGGGGGGATATAGTGGTTTGAGCTATATAGATATAAGAGAATTTGTATAGATTAAAAATAGATATCCTTATAGGCTAAATATAGATATAGATTGTCGGTGTATGTAGTGATAGATATTGTTGCATATAGTTAATAGAACAAATATATAAATAATAGAACAAATATGTAATATTGTTTATATATATATATATATATATATGTATATACACATAGATATATATATACACATAGATATAAATATAGATATAAGATTAAGTGAATCAATAAAGTTGATAATAGTTCATATAGGTGATACATAGGGGGGTGTATGTGAGTGCTTATACACCTGTTGAATAGAAAGTAATAGATTGCTGCTTTAATTAATAAAGTGACTGGCAGTTTAAAACATGTGGGACTTTGTGTAGGGGATTAACAGGGTTAGAATGGGTCCAAAGAATAACAAGAGTGGAAAGAAGGGCAAGCAGCCTGCTAAATGCAGAGCTCCTCCACGGTCATCTCCAGTACTTTCCTCCTCTGAGGAAGAGGATTGGCCTGATTATAGGACATTATGGGAGAAGCTTAGTCAGTTGGAAGGGGAACGAGCACAGAGGAGCATTGAGGATGGTGGGCAGGCAGTGCGTAGGTCCAGGAGGGAGTCCAAGTCACAAAAAATAGCTGAGCTTAAAAGGATGGGTGATCTCATGCTTTCACGGACTGCTATTTTGAAAGGCGAGCGTTCCAGCCCATCCGGTTCATCCTCAGCAGCTGTGACACCGGTGACGCAGAACAAGAGACCGCGGGTCTCTGAACAGCGGTGCAGCAGATCAAGGTTGGCATCATCCAGCACCCAGACGCAGACGAATGAGGAAGAAGGGCAGCCAGTGGTAACACCTGAGGCCAGGTTGATCCAGCAGGGGTCTTGTGGAGATGGTGGATTAGCCATGACAACGTTGGAGGAACCTGCATCCACAAGTGCACTCACGGTGCTTCCAGGAGCGACGCCACCAGGTGGGAGTACCGTTACACCGGGCACTATACAGTCTGTATAGTGTATAGGGTATGGGGTACCGGGTGCCATACAGTGCCAGTTCCTTCAGCCTTGCCTCTGCAGGCAGTAGGGTGTGCACAATGCACACACTTGGGGTCCAATATAGGGGTGGCCCTGAGCCAGCCTCACATACAACAGGCCGGGGTGCCAGTGGGAACAGGTGGGGCAGTGGTGCCGGCTGTAGCTGACATGGGTTACAATTCATTAGCAAGGTGGGCCCTCCCCGAAGGTGACCAGTCTTTGTCTTTAGGGGATCACCTGCTACCGGCCATGGGAGAAAAAAATTGAAAAGGAAAGTATGTCGATGTGTTTGACTTGTTAAATAGAAAAACTGAGGAGAAGAAGAAGGATAAGGAAGAAGAAAGGAGGAGAGAAAAACTGTGTCGGCATAAACCAGAACAATGCTGGGCCAATTGGCTGCCATGGTTCTTTATTTATGCGGGAGCAGTGGTTCGCGCTTATCCACAGAGGGCATTAGTGTTGATACAGTACATGAACCTAATCTACAGGGCATACGTAAATTTCCCTGGACATGCATGGCTTCTTTACGATGAGGGGTTCCGTATGCGGGCTGCGCTGCTCCCCAACATGCATTGGGACGTCCCACATGACGCCCTATGGCTCCGGCTTATGACCCCATCCCGCCCGGTATTGGGTGACAGATTTGATAGTGGGCACTTGGTGCAAAAAGCACAAGCAGGCAATTCCCGCATGATGGTGGGACAGGTGGTTCAACCCCGCCTGTTCTGCTGGGAATTCAACGCCCGAGGATCTTGCAACAGAAAACCGTGCAGGTTCAGGCACCAGTGTTCAATATGCAGTGGACCACATGCATCATCAGCATGCCCTAAAGGGAGGCCAGGCGGCAATGCGGGCAGAGACTCCAGAGGGGGAGGTCGCAAACCACCTCCAGCATCAGCCGCAATGCCAAAAGGGCCCTAGCCCGATTAAGGTTTCAGTCTTAGAGCAGTGGCTTAGATCTCACCCGGATAAGGTGGCAGGTAAGTTTTTGTTAGATAGTTTCACGTTCGGTTTTCATATTCCTTTCATGGGTGATAGAGTAGCCTCTTGGGCTGACAACCTAAAATCGGTGAAGGAACAAGAGGACATTGTAAGACAGAAAATTGGCAAGGAAGTTAAGAAAGGACGGGTTTTGGGTCCTTTCCCTGCACCTCCAGTTGAGAATTTGAGAGTGTCACCTCTGGGAGTTGTTCCCAAGAAGGTGCCTGGCGAGTTTAGATTAATTAATCATTTATCGTTTCCAGCAGGTGATTCAGTTAATGACAGAATCCCACAAGAGCTGTGTAGTGTTTGCTACACATCCTTTGATGAAGCGGTCCGCATGGTGCGGAGCTGTGGGATTGGTGTGCAATTAGGGAAATGTGATATCAAACAGCATTTAGGCTTCTTCCGGTTCACCCAGAAGACTTTGATCTTCTGGGATTTGCTTTTGACGGGAGTTTCTATATGGATAGGGCGTTACCTATGGGATGCTCCATATCCTGTTCAGTTTTTGAGCAGTTTAGCACCTTTTTGGAATGGGCGCTTAGGTGTAGAGTTTGTGGCGCCAAGGTGGTCCATTACCTTGATGATTTTTTATTTTGTGGTAGTCAGGGTACATCACAATGTCAGGAATTGATGTGGGCATTTCAGGGAGTAGCCAGGGACTTGGGTGTCCCTTTAGCTGAGGAAAAAACAGAGGGCCCCAGCCAGAGATTGGTCTTTTTAGGCATCGAGTTAGACACTATTATGCAGGCCAGTCGTTTGCCAGAAGACAAGCTGACAGACCTGCAAGCACGTTTGCGGAGAATGTTGGCGTGTCATAAAGTCACCTTGAGGGAGCTTCAGCAAACGGTAGGACACCTAAACTTTGCTTGCAAAGTGGTTGCCCCGGGAAGAGCCTTCCTGAGGCGATTATGTGAGGCGATGGAGGGCCTTAAGAAGCCTCATCATAAGAGATGCTTAATGAAGGGTATGAAAGAGGACTTGAATGTGTGGCTGCAATTCCTCCAGGGTTTTAATGGTACCTCATTTTGGAGGGAAAACCTGAAGCTAGGGGCAGATTTTCAGGTGCAGACAGATGCAGCGGGATCCCTAGGTTACAGCATCTTTTTTAGAGGCCGATGATGTGCAGGAACGTGGCCAGTTCAGTGGCACACGCGGGGTATCACAAGAAATCTTACGTTTCTTGAGCTATTTCCAATAGTAGGGGCCTTATGGTTATGGGGCGACCAGTGGGCTAACTCAGTGGTTACCTTCTGGTGCGATAACCAGGCAGTGGTGCACATAGTTAATTCACTGATGTCCAGGTCCCAGAGGGTGATGGTTCTTGTTAGGGCTATGGTGCTACCTTGTTTGCAGCTTAATATAGTTTTTCAGGCCCGTCATGTTCCGGGAATTGACAATGACATAGCTGATGCCCTGTCCCGTCAACAGATGGACTGGTTGAGGGCGTTGGCACTGGGGGCACTGGCTCAACCCGACATGTTACCGACAGAGGTATGGAATCTTGGCGGGTTGAGGCTAACAGAGCCATGAGCTTAGCTGTGGCCCCTAGCACTAGATGGAGTTATACAGCAGCTTGTACCGAATTTTTCAATTTTCGGGAGAAAGAAGGTTTGGGGCAAATTTGGGCCCCCCTGGACGATCATATGATTCAGTTTGCAGTGCATTTACACCGCAAGGGATTGGCACCTCAATCGATTCAGGGTCGGATGTCTGCACTGGCCTTTTATGCCAGGGTGCAGGGCTGTAGAGGTTACTGTGTAGACTTTAGGATAAAGAAAATGATTGAGGGGTGGAGAAGATAAAGGGGGGCAGCAAAGGACTCTCAGTCACCTTTCTCCCCAGCAATATTGGTAAGGTTAGCAAACACATGGCATACTGTGTGTAGGAATCCCTTTGAAGCATGCCTGTTCAAGGCGGCGACACTTATCACATTTTTTGGTGCTCTTAGAGTAAGTGAGCTGGTGGCTTCGGCAAAAACTGACAGGTCCCTATCATCTTTGGAGAGAAAGGACATAATTGTGGGAGAGAATCAGTTAATCATACACTTGCGTAGGTCAAAAACGGACCAGAGGGGCAAAGGAAAGTTTATAGTTCTCGGGCAATGTTCCATAATTGAGATTTGCCCATTTAGTGCTACATGAGCTTATTTGCAGCTTAGGGGAGATGAGGATGGTGGATTTTTACAGCATCAGGATAAATCTCCCTTGACGAAGTATCAATTTTGGAAAATAACATCTCAGGCCTTATGTAAGGCCGAGATACAGGGCTGGCACTTTGGCACGCATTCCTTTCGTATCGAAGCTGTACTGCTGCGGCACTTGGCTACAGAAAGGAAGAGATCAAGAAATTGGGGAGATGGGCGTCACAGTGTTACCGTGATTATGTGCGCCCCCTGCCTCAGTCCTAGGTGCTGCTGTTGTGTGTTGTGTTCTTTGTTTAAGGTCCACAGAGACCGTTGGCCTGGGTTCGTGTAATGTTGGTTGGGCACAGTTACCTGTTTTGGTCTGCGAAGTACGCCAGTCGGACCAGTTGGGGCCGAAACCTGGGACTGGGCGCCTTCGCTGCATTTGAATGGAGGGGATGGAGAGGCCTGCTGTGGGACAGGTTCCTCGATATGGTGCCCCTGGATCCCTCGCAGGTGGTCCCGGACATTTTGGTGGTCTACCTGGGGGTAATGACTTGGCTCGGAAGTCGGGCAAGTCCTTGATACTTCAGATTTTAGCGGACCTGAAGGTGTTCACGGAATGCTGTCCGTCAACACGTATAGTATGGTCAGCTATAGTTCCAAGATTGTTATGGAGGGTTGATTGTGACCCGAGGCTTATAGATAAAGCCAGGAAAGGAGTTAACCGGGAAGTCGGCAGGGCCGTTAGGCAGGGTACTCCTGTTACTTTATGCCCGGAGGCGTGCTGTATAGTAGAACAGCACGCTTGTGGATTAGGAATTCACTAAAGAGAGGTCTGGTTCGGAGAGTCAAAATTGACTATGGACACAGACCAGCATTGCACTACGTAGGCCCCCTTGTGAAAGGGGAATTAAAGTTATTAAAGTTAATAAAATTGTGGCCCAGTTACCCCATGTCACGTGTCTCGTCTCTTTATTCTGGGCTGAGCGGGCAACTGCCTCTTCGCGAGGCGCGCAGCTGCCGACGCAGGGCTGTTTTGCCCACCCGGCTGGAGGAGAGGAGATACCGCGTGGTTTGGGTGAGCGGGCGAGAGCAGAAGCTTCAAAAGGAGCTGCTCAGCCCTGCGTCGCCCTCTTCGTTGTGAAGGAGTTGGCCCACCTGCCCACCCTATATAGTAAGAATGAGATTAGCTGGTCGCTTTGGGGTCGGATGGGAATTTTTGACTTGTACCTGAATTGGCCCTAGGTACAGGTGGTTTTTCGCCCATCCCATTCTTACTAGCGAGAGCGGTTGTGGTAAGTTGTAATAAGAATTATTTAAATAGGTCACAATGGCAGGTAGTGCAAAGGGAATAGGTTCAAGTGAGTTCAAAAGGTGGCATTTAGGGGGTGCCGAGCACCCCTTCTTTCAGGGTGGAATTAGCAGAAGTTAGCTGAGGGGAGGGGAAGCAGGGTACTCCTGTTACTTTATGCCCAGAGGCGTGCTGTATAGTAGAACAGCACACTTGTGGATTAGGAATTCACGTAAGAGAGGTCTGGTTTGAAGAGTCAAAACTGACTACGGACACAAACCAGCATTGCACTACGTAGGCCCCCTTGTGAAAGGGGAATTAAAGTTAATAAAATTGTGGCCCAGTTACCCCATGTCACGTGTCTCGTCTCTTTATTCCGGGCTGGGCAGGCAAATCTATCTCCTTCCTGTATTTGTATGAGTTTTGCTTATGAAAGATTGTGACTGGATCTAATGCGCACAACTTGGAGGGGAAGGGAGACACTTTGTTTCACCCTCAGCTGGAGGTGAGAAATCTTGTGAGGTATTAAATTCCTTGTCTTAAAGTCTTCAAGACAGTCTAAATTCATGGCAGTGAGATACTTAGTCCTTAGTCTTTCTGATTCTATTAGGTATGATCTGCAAAGGTGTATAGGGTTCAGATCCAAGCCATTGGAAGACTTTATTCTGCTATATATGCTTGGCTAGGCTCTGATGTCTTTAGAGGAGCACTTATCTTGGTCTAATCATCTCCAGAGGCAAACTGGGTAGGGATGCAAATAAGGGCTTTTTTCAGCAGTAACTCTCACACCAGAATGTGGAACTCCTTACCAGTGGCTCCTTTGTTATTCTGCCAGCAGGCAAATACATTTCTATACAGACACGTCTTTGTTATTTAAGCCAGGTTGCTGTAAAAGCAGCTTTCAATCAACTCAGGTGTGACTTCAAAGAAAAAAAACATGCTTTTTAATTGCTTGTCTGATGTTTTAATTAATTTGTTTTATGTTTTTTAAACAGTACTTGTTTTTAATGTTTTTTATTAGCCACCATGGGTCCCATTTATTTGGAGAAATTCAAGAGAGAACTCTATTAAATAAATATGAGTAATAATATTTGTGTCATGTGATAAGGAAGAAGCTTTCTGTCTGTCTCATCACAAACAGCATGCCTATTGCCATGTTTGTGTAACATGGAACCTTCTTCTTCAAGCCATCTTCTTTCTAGTTCAGTTAGAAGTAGAAGTAAGCTAGGAAGGTGATTGACCTTACATCTTTCCTTTTCTATCATCCTCAGAGAGTTGAGGCCTGTGGCAGAACAACTTTTCACCTCCATTTCAATACAATAAATCCACCCATAAATCTGATTTGAGCCTCAGGTATCATAAGGGCAAGCTGATAAATCGTGTACAAAGTCTTTGTTTTATAACATGCCATGTTCACTAGAGGATGTAGTGTTCACAGAAATTGCCAGCCCTTTCTGTAGGTTTGGATAGCATTTTCTGAGGGTTTGTTAAATACCAGCTGGACCTTTTATCAGAAAGTTAGGTAGAGACACCTCGGTGTTCACTACTAACACATTAAGATAAGTTAACTGCACTTTCAAAGGAAGTACTGTCACTGATCATGAGATTCTAAGAATCTCATGATCAGCTTCTCTGGACCCTGATTGGGTAATTGTCCCAAATAAAATCCTCATGCCTTAGCATGATTCAGGGACTGGGGCCAAGGATGAAGCTTACCTCTTGTGGAAAATGTTAGATTCTTTTTTTGGAAATTTCCTGAATATTATATTTTTGGATCCAGGGAAATGAACTAAAACAAACATTGATTAATATTTTAATACACAACCTTTGGGGGGCATTGTTTAGTAAATGTAAAGACATTTTACATGTCAGTGTTTTTTCTCCTATGCTTATCCATAATAATAATTCCTTGTTTTAAACTCTCAAGAAAAGCACAGGCTCAAATTTGTCATATGTGCCATTATAACCATCAGCTGTTTGTGAGCAGATTGGGAAGGAGTTCCCCCAGAATTTGATGGGTGACATCCCATTTGCTTGGCCTAGAAGCCTCGTAGAATATAACATTACAGAAAGAAGACAGATGGATAAATAAGGTTGGAATCAGTACTGAACCCAAAGAGCACAGATGGCTGCACAGTGCTTCATGAGATTCTGGTCACATGCACTGACACATACACCTGTGTGAACCCATGTGCATGTGCATGTACACAGAGAGAGAGAGAGAGAGAGAGAGAGAGACAGAGAGAGAGAGACAGAGACAGAGAGCATGGCAACTTTTTTTGTTACCTGATGGGAGAGAATAGAGGATGTCCTCTCCATCATCTGGAAAGAGTATGGAAGGATGAAAACAGCAGTATGTATGAAGATCTCTGGGGTAAGAACGGGGAACCTTTTCTCAACCTCCTTCCCACACAGATCCTGATGCAGAATACTCTTTCACTGAACATTAGAGTAATTTATATAAAAGTAGCAGATTGGCTGGTTAGGATTAAATAAATATTGGGGGTCATATTAAAGTCTTGGGGGAAGCTTATGCAGCCATTCACTTTCAGTTTGTGAACTCCTGGACTACAGTGTAAGGAACAGGATATAAATTCTTGCCTCATTGTCATGGTTGAGGGCAAGAATTAGGAACATTCTAACTCCCTGCAAGGATTGGCCAAGTCTTCCTACTGCTCTCAAATGATCCTTGCAATGGTGAGGATGATACTATTATTATTATATTTTGTGCAAAAATCAGCAATTGCTATCAATCAATTGCATGAAATCTTAGTTTTGGGGGACATTTGACAATGTACAGCCTTGAGCTGGCTTGTTTATATATCTCTTACCATTTCTGTGCTTGTTGTTAGAGGATAATTTTGTGCTTGCTGGGTGAGCATGCTTTGCTTTTCAAAGCAACAAGATTGAGGAGCCCAAATGAAGAACACAAGAACCCTTCATCTTGCTCTCAATATGAGGTCAAGAATCTTGGCTGTCAAATTCCTCTGGTTGGGTTTAGGCAGCCAAAGTCAATGTGGGTGAGGAATTTTGTGAGCATTCTTCTCATTCTCAATCGGGAAGCTTCGGCTTGAATATTCCTTTCTCTGTGATCTCTGGAAGGCCATTTTCCTTCTCTGGAGAACAACAGAAGCAGAGTTTGGGTGGGAAAGGATACAATTCTTGAAGTATGTATTTGTCAGAGTGCAGAGGATTGTGTGGAAGACTGCAGGTGAGCTACTTCATAACATGTTTTGTGAACAGGATGTTGATTCTTATTTTTCAAGTCAGGGAACTGGACAAATCAAACTGGGAGGACATGCCTCTCAAAATATAGATTATTGCAGATTAAAACATTTGTTTCTTACATAATACTTTGTATTTAGAGGAAGATGGAAATGCACTCTCTTCTCTAAATGGTAACAGACACTATCACACAGTTTTGTGCCAATAATTCCATCTGGTAGCTGAATGACCATTTTCTCTGCTACTCTTTGTTGTTTAGTCGTTTAGTCGTGTCCGACTCTTCGTGACCCCATGGACCAGAGCATGCCAGGCCCTCCTGTCTTCCACTGCCTCCCGAAGTTGGGTCAAATTCATGTTGGTTGCTTCGATGACACTGTCCAACCATCTCATCCTCTGTCGTCCCCTTCTCCTCTTGCCTTCACATCTGCTACTCTATGATAGTACTATTATGAAAAAAGGATGTTTCCTCTCCGCATATGTGCTACCTAGATGCAGTTTCAAAGTCACATTCATTGTTCCAATGGTATTTATCAAAGGCATCTGAGCAACACTCTCATCCTTTCTGAATATCTTGTTCATTCTATCCAAATCATACCCAGCTGCTTGCTTTATCATATTTTATCACCTGTAAACAAAGTGTTGCTTCATGATATCTGTTATACCCATGCAATACATCCAATGCTGTTTATCTTTATATACAAGATGTAGTAGGAACCTACCAGAGAATGATGTTATTCTGGTCCTGATGCTATAAGATAAAGATGAGGTAAAGCATGGACAGCCATCTTATAGGAAAAACAAAGTAAAACTAAACTCTTTAGGATATGTACTAGGACTTCAGAGTGGGGAATGTGCACTACAATCCAAATGAATTAAAAAATGCCCTGATTATCTCCATAGGTTTCTTAATGAGAAGCTTACAATGTCAAGAGTTCACCAAACAGGCCTTCTACCACTTCCTACTTATAAATCTCATAGACTACCATTATAAGTAAGATCTTGTGACCACCAAGTGGCATGAAGCTCGTAATTCCTAATTATGTTTTGGCCTCCTATAAGCTTGGCAATCCTATATTTTTAAGTTTGAAGAAGGCTCAAAGAAGAACCAGTACCATATACTGAATATATATGATGGGCTGGGTTTGACTTGGTGGATCACAAGCTTTTTACATCCCACTGGAGGTGTTATTAATAGAAAAGCACAGCATGTTAGCACCACTCCCTCCATTCAGCTCTTCATAACTGTCAAAGCAGAAAAGAGTGAAAATGAAAGTAACTAGAAGATTTTTCCACTCACATATTCAGAACAGATGGAACACAAGGAAAAAAACTATTGGAATTGTGGGGGAACTTAATGGTTGAGAAAGTTATTGCAGCATGAATTAGACCCCTTTGTCTGATGCACGAAGGATATTGATGAAGCTACCAATTACAGAAATCCACTAGACATCAGTGAGAGGAGCACTTATGCTACCTTATGATTATAGGATGAAATATATCTGTTCCCGACTCTATCTTTTCATCTGAGCTCTACATAACATTGGGAGACACTGCTTCTTCTGTCTGTCCTCATTTCTTTGTTTTCAGCCTTACGTCATGAAATAGGTTTTATGCCCATCTGAACTTATGTACACAGGCCTAGAATCCTTCCAAACAACTTTAGGTGTCTGTTGAAACATTCCATCTAGTCCTTTCAAGTCAATGCTCTAATGAATTACAGAAATGTCTTGGCACTTTGGTTGTACCACCACACCTATCCTTTTGGAATGGACCTATTTAAGGGATATTTTGAACACAAATGCCGAAAAGCATGTCTCTTCCTACTGCTCCTTCTAATTGTGCCTCTTTATTGGTCAGAATTAAAGCAACAGGCTTACCCCACAGGAAATGCCTGGATAATCTATGCATGATACCCTGTTTCCTCGAAAATAAGGCTAGTATGATTTTTCAGGATGCTCGTAATATAAGCCTGTGGCGGAAGGCCCAAGTCACGCCTGTCCGTCATATGGAGCTCTAGGGCAGGAGCCTATGGAAGGACAGGAGGGGCGGAGTCAAGAGAACAGTTAGAGAGACTGAGGGAAGTTAGTGGGAGTTTTTAAAAAGGGTTAATACAGTTAGAGACAGTTAGGGAGAAGGGTTTTGAAGTGTTAAGACAGAGATTGGAAAGTTGGTGTGTGTTAGAGGATAAGAGATAAAAGTAATATAAAATAGATAGACAGTCCTTAGCTATTGTTACCATGGTGAATGTGAATGAATACAAACAAGCAAACGTGTAATCCTATCCAAGTTTAATGATTGAACAATAAAAGAACATCTATGACTTTACTTCTGTGATTTACTAATCAAACAATAAATAAACCTGTTATATTTGGCAGCGCGAGTCTAAGAAACTTTTTTGGTACCGTGTGGATAAAGATCCACTGGTGGCAGTGTGTAAAGGGAGAAAATAGTACATCGTGTGCGAAGGTGGACCTGTGGTTGAGGGAAAACAAACAGGGGACACTGGGGGAACGTGACAAAGCCCTACCCCAAAAATAAGCCCTAGTTAAGTGAAACGCCGCCCTCCATCATTGTGCAGCAACCAGAAGAAGAGGACATGACTGTATTTGAATAAATGTAGATTGTTGTACATGAAAAAAATAAAACATCCCCTCAAAATAAGCCCCAATGCTTTTTTTGGAGCAAAAATTAATATAAGACCCTGTCTTATTTTCGGGGAAACACTGTAGATAGATGGGTTCCTAAGAGAGTGCCGACAGGCTTGGGGGAAATAGTGAAGAATGGACAACACAGCATTTTTTAATCAAGTGGCTGAAAAGGAGGGGAATACCTCCCATAAAAATATAGGTGGAAAAGGTGTCCTCAGCAAACAGGAATATTCTGGATTGGAACTGTGAACAGTTCCTCCTGATGTGCATAACATTGAAGTCCTCAGCTGCAGTAAATGGGCATGAAGGTATGGCCATTTACTGCAGCTGCCCATTATAAAATGGCACTGTCAAATAATTTAGCACAATGCAATTATTTTACCAGAAAAATATAATAATAGCCAAAGATACCAGGTTTACTTCTACTAGGGATAAATCTGTGCCATCCTACTAATAGGAAACTGTTATTGCTTTTCTACTGTGTCAGTTAGGGATTGGTTTGGGCTTTTGTGCTGATGACTGAGTTCACAGATAAAATTGTCACTTGACAAAAGGTGGGCTGTTGAAGTCAAAAAGCCAGAGCAATCTTTACTCTGTATATTGGTAATAGACACACAGTGTCTAACTACAGTCTCTTGGCAGTTGATATGAAAAAAAATACCAATTCTTTTGATGTCAGGGAGTATGAAACTCTCACACACTCCAATGATTTCACCAGCTTTCACTAAGATTTTCAGAAGGGTGTGGCTGTGTGAAATGCCCAGAGCATCAAGATTTCAACTGCTGGTGCTTGTCCTAAACATTTCACATGCAATAATAGCAAATTAACTCCCACGGCTTCCTCCTCTGAGCCAACACCCAACTAACTACAAGAAATTAATTCTAGCTGCAAACTCCTTCCATTCATAATGTTAATGTCTTTGCTGAATAACCTTTACATTTTAATATACCTACTGTGAGTCTCATCCAAGATTTTTCTGGCAAACTCTGCACACTATGGGTGTTGTAAACTAATTATAAATGATTGTTTCCTTCGTTATATTTCATCACGTTGCTTCTGACTTATGGTGACCCCAATGGGGATTCTGAAGTATGCAAGATGTTTTAAGGAATGGCTTTACCATTCTCACCTGTGATGGAACCCTCACTAAGTTTACCCGGTAAGAAAAGAAATAAGCTGATTGGCTGAAAGAATACAGGAGGAGAGCCAATCAAGAAGAGCCTGGAAGATATAGAGATATAGAAAGTGAGAGAGAGTGAGTGAGGGCAGTTTAAAGGTGATTCATGGGGTAGAGGTGGTCACACCACCCCTCACTGAATTTCTGTGGCCCAGCAAAGAATTGAACACAGTTCTCCTGAGCCCTATTCTGCCACAATCCACTGCACTACACTGACTGTTAACCAATTAGATTACATGGCAAACATTATTCTGATTTTTTCCCCCAACAAGGTGCTAAGCATTGTTGAGACTATAGATACAGCATATAAACAAACAGTTTGTATTCGATAGTGAAGACAGACATGGGAAACTGTCATACAGGCTTTTGTCAACCTAGCTGGGATGTCTGTTCCAATGGCCAGTTGCTCTCCACCCACAGTCTCATCCATCACCTCCAATGGAAGCAGAAAATATATGAAGTATATATGCTACCACCCTTTCAAAAAGGAGGTTAGAATCTAAGGTGGGATGGAGACTAGAGCGACAATGGCAGAAAACTCAGAATGAATCCGACCGAACATGAGCTAGAGCCATTTGAAGGCCTATTCTGTGGCAGTGGCTGCAGCAAAGAAAAGGTTATTTGCTGCTGCCATTGCATCTGCACAAAGTCGTCCAGCGGAGTTGTTTCGAGTGGTCAGGGGCTTAGTACATGCCCCATCAAAAGAACAAAATATCGACCACTCCACAACCCACTGTGAGGAATTTGCACAACACTTTGCAGATAAAGTCCCTCGGATCTGCTCTGGCTTGGATGCTGTAATTGATACAGACCCAGTGGATGTAACTTTGGCCCCGGCTTGTCCTGTTTTAATGGATACTTTTCAGTTGGTGCAGCCTGATGATGTGGACAGGATTCTTGGAGAGGTGAATGCCACCTCATGTGTGCTGGACCCTTGCCCTTCCTGGCTCATAAAAGCAGCCAGAGGAGGAATGGCCGATTGGGTACGGGGAGTTGTAAATGTCTCCTTGCAGCAGGGTAGGATCCCTGCTTGCTTAAAGGAGGCAGTAATAAGACCGCTATTGAAGAAGCCCTCCCTGGATCCCAGTGTACTGGATAACTACCAGCCAGTCTTAAACATCCCATTCCTGGGCAAGGTACTGGAGCGTGTGGTGGTTTCTCAGCTCCTGGGATTCCTGGAGGAAGCAGATTATCTAGATCCATTTCAATCTGGTTTCAGGCCTGGCTATGGGACAGAGACAGCTTTGGTCGCCTTGGTGGATTACCTACGCCGGGAACTGGACAGGGGGAGTGTGTCCCTGTTGGTTCTCCTGGACATCTCAACGGCTTTCGATACCATCAATGAAGGTATCCTTCTGGGCCATCTCTCTGGGATGGGACTCGGAGGCACTGTTTTACAGTGGCTCCAGTCCTTCCTGGAGGGGAGAACTCAGAAGGTGGTGCTGGGTGACTCCTGCTCAATGCCCTGGCCGTTGGCCTGTGGCGTTCCTCAGGGTTCTGCTTTGTCCCCCATGCTTTTTAACATCTACATGAAGCCGCTGGGACAGGTTGTCCAGAGTTTGGGAGTTTGGTGTCACCAGTATGTGGATGACACCCAACTCTATCTCTCCTTTCCACCTAATTCCAGGGAAGCTGTCTTGACTCTAAACCAGTGCTTGGCATCAGTAATGGGCTGGATGAGGTCAAACAAACTGAAACTTAATCCAGACAAGACAGAGGTGCTCCTGGTTAGTCGGGAGGCAGATGAGGAAATAGAGATACTACCTGTGCTGGATGGGGTTACACTCCCCCTGAAAACTCAAGTCCGCAGCTTGGGTGCACTCCTGGATTCATCCCTAAACTTGGATGCCCAGGTCTCGGCGGTGGCCAGGAGTGCATTTGCACAGCTAAAGCTGGTGTGCCAGGTGCACCCATTCCTTGAGATGTCAGATTTGGCTACAGTGACACATGCCTTAGTTACATCCCGTTTGGATTACTGTAACACGTTCTATGTAGGGCTGCCTTTGAAGACGGTTCAGAAACTTCAGCTGGTGCAAAACTCTGCAGCCAGACTACTGACTGGGCCAGCTACAGGGAGCATATAACGCACCTGTTACAAGAACTGCACTGGCTACCAGTCCATTTCCAGGCCCAGTTCAAAGTGGTGGTCATTACCTATAAAGCCCTATGCAGCTTGGGTCCAGGCTACCTGAAGGACCGTATCTCCCTATATGCACCTTCTTGGCGATTAAGATCAGCAGAGGAGACCCTCCTCTCAGTCCCATTGCCAGCACAAGCACAGCTGATGGGGACACGGGAGAGGGCCTTCTCTGTGGCAGCTCCCAGGCTATGGAATGCTCTTCCTTGGGAGATCAGGATGGCCCCTTCCCTTTTATCCTTTCGAAAAAAGCTAAAGACCCATCTCTTCAGGCAGGCTTTTAACAGTTATAACTGAATCTCTGAACTCCATTTTAGCAGATAATTTTAATCTTTTTCATGTTTAACTTACTGTGTTTTTAATTGTGTGAATTTTAATGTTGTGAGCCGCTTTGGGTCCCTTGTTGGGAGAAATGCAGCATATAAATAAAACTAATAATAATAATAAGGTGATCAAACAAGACTGAACAAGAACAAATTGTGCCCAGGGTGGAACAGCCTTTTCTTCTTCTTTTTCTTGATTTCTTGTCTTCCTGACAAGGACCAGAATCCAACTGGAGGAGACCTGTAAAAACAATGGGATTTACATAAATGTTGACTCCCTATTCATAAATTGGCACTGCAGGAAGGATTCCTAGATGCCCCATGTTTTTCAGTTTTTTTAATAAAGCATTTGCTGTATCTTCCCTAAGAACAACAGCATTTATGCTTCCATTCTACAAACATAACTCATTATTTTAATGGCTGACAGGAATATGATTTTGCTTGTGAAGAGGGTGCACAGAAAGAGCCACCCTAATGCACCCTGTTTGCATATTGAAATGGATTCCCACCAGGTTGTGAAACAATTATTTGCTTGGTTGACAAGGGCAGGATTCTGCATGGAAATGGAGAACATGTGGATAAGTCTCCTTATATGCTTTCTGTAGCAGTGGTGTAGGGCAAAGGGGGAACAGTACTCACATCAAGCTGAACAAGGCATTAGTAGGTCTTGTTCCCTGTTGGTTTCCCACCACTGTAGTTAATACCACTACTCTGTGAATAGCAATTGTTATGTTATTCAATAAAGAAAATTATAAAGGATGTATATGGAATAAAGACCAGGATGGCAGGAACTCCTAAAGTAGTGTGTGCAAATATGATTTAACTAAGAAAGAAGTGAATGCTAAAACATTTACCTAGTAGACCAATGGTTCCCAACTTTGGGTCCCCAACTGTTTGTGGAATAAAATTCCCAGAAGCCTTCACCACTAGCTGTGCTGACCAGGTTTTCTGGGAGTTTTCTGGGGACCCACGATTGGGAAGCACCAGAATAGACAATCTATATAAGGTGGTTTATGGTAACTCTGGTTCAGTCCTTCTTTCCTTCGCAGAATGAGTAAATTTGAAATTGTCATTTGAAAATGCTTTCACTTACTCTAATGTAAAAAGGGGAAGAAAACCAATTATTCTGTCCTTATCAATTAAAGCATTGGCTGAAATCCTACTGCACAGCTTTGTGTGCTCAGGGGGAATGACACCTTCCTCAGCCACAAATCTCTGCTGATTAAGGGCTTCCTTTAGTGAGTTTGCAAGGCATGCAATTCACACAGAATGGCTGAAATCCTATTGCTTAACATAGCAAGTCACATTAAAGTAGGCCCATTGAATCAGTGGAGATTTGGTGAGTTAGCTCCTCTGTACATTCAATTGATTCAAATACTCTAGTTGCAATTTACTGTTCTAAAGAAAGTCACAATTAGGGGAGGCCCATTTGAATAAATGGAACTTATGAAGTTGACTCATCAAATCCCCACAGATTTAATCAGCCTAGTCTAGTGTGACTTAGTACACTAAGCAAGAGAATTTTAGTCAGTATGACAAAGTCATGTGGACCCTGAAATCACCAAAGGAACCCTTTAGTCAGCTGCAGTGTACCACAGCTGCTGATGTCATTCCCATTATGCACAACAGGATTTCAGCCGCTGTCCTTATCGTGTTTCACTTTCTTATAAACTGGGTTTGTACCTCTTTTTTCTCCATCTCTTTCCCCCCATAATTTATTCATGTTCTTCATACCTTTTTCTGTTTTCACTCCCAAATTTAATGTGATATGATTTAACTTTTTTTAAAAAATTAGAATGACATCTGTAATCAAAAAGACCTCTGAAATAGTGAGAATGCCAACCTAGTTCTAATGGAACATGTGTAATAAAAATGTGTGGGATTAAACAGTTCTACCATACTTTTTCAGTCTCCTTTATCTATAAGGTTGTTTTTCAACAGTGTGGTAAAACAACAGACCAATTAACACTGGTACAGAAATATAGTTTGTTCTATTCTTCTTACACTTACAGATTTATGAGGAGAGAATATAGCTGTGTATAAATTGTATGTGTACATAATTGTATAGAATTCTGCTACCTCATCAAGTTATGTAAGATTACTTAGGCATAGTTCAGCCTATAAATTCTTAATTTAGGCCCCAGGGAGGCCCTATTTTGCAACACATTATTACTTATTTGCCTCCGCAGAGTTACGTTGTTTAACTGGAAACAAAATTATCTTAAATCATTTCTTTTGGCTTTGCAGAATGAGATGTTTTAATGTTATTTTTTTTTAAAAAATTTTTTTTGCAACAGCCATTCCATCTATATGATGAGATCACTTCCAGGTGTGTGCTGATGGGATTGTCAGAAGATGACATTAAAGATGATATCACCTCCTCTCTAGAATAGTGTAATTTATTTTGTGGGATTTGTCACTGGGCTATCTAAAGAAATACACACTTTGACCTTTTAAATTCTAAGCAAAGCTCCAGTGAATGGGGAGGGGAAGAAATGAAGCAATATTTTGGAAGAAAAAAAGACAAGGTGCTGGAAATGTAAATTGGAACCCCACATGTGTACTCAATCTCTCAAGTGCATGTTTTCCCATAAAATTATTGGGTTGGAAAGGACACTGGAGGTCATCTAATCTACCCCCCCCCCCTTGTTCTGGGCAGGATGTGCTTGGGAAAGCTAATGAATGCATCTCCAGCATTCAAACAGTTCTTCCCCAGAGATTTCAGTTTCATGTTCAGAATAGCCTTTCCGGATCAGTCAAAGCTTATTTAGTCCAGCATCCTGTTTTTCACAAGGACAAATGAGATCCTTTTATACATTTATTAAAAATACTTGTTTTCTGCCTCGTACCATAAAGTTCTGTGATGAGTTATTAGTAACACAAAGACATACAAAGAAAACACACCTCATCATTGGCAGAATATAATAGATCTTAACACTCAGAAATCACAAATCTAGAAGATTTTCAGATTTTCAAAAATACAACAATACAATGCCCCAAATGCCCAAGAAAATAAAAGAACTCCAGGATGATTCCTTAATTGGTACATCTGGGATGAGGTGAGCCTTCAGACAACCTCACACCAAGCTACCTAGAACTGTGAAGGCTGCCATTTTAAATTGGACCAAGGTTTGAACTGGCTGCCAACCCAAATGGTGAACCACTGGTGTAATTTGACCAAGTGAAATATCACAGAAAGTACACAAGCAGGACTAGGAGGCCAGAATCTTGTCCAAGAGTTGTCCTCCAGTAACTGGTACCCAGTGGTGTACTCCCTCTTAATGCAAAGTTTCTATTTGGTTCCTCCCATCTTTGAAATTTTCAAAAGAAAATTATTCCCTCAAATACTTTATGGAGCTGAATTTCGGGGGGCTTGGGAATTTACATCCATTGGAAATAATCCAAAATAATTTTGCTCAGCTATTGCTGGTAGTCAACTCCCTCCTCCAACCACTAAAGCTGGTAGTCAACTCCCTCCTCCAACCACTAAAGCTCTACTCAGAGGAGAACTGTCATCAATACCAAAAATGACCTTAGCTTATAAGGCAGTTATTAACTATTGGTTGGGATTCCCAGTGTGATATAATGGACAGAGTGACGGACTAGGAGAACAGGGTTTGAATCCCCACTTGGCCATGAAAACTCACTAGGGGAGTGGAACTGGTAAAGCCACTGCTTAAATATCTCACTTATCTTGAAAGCCCTATTACGGCCACTATAATTTGGTTCTGACTTGATGGCAGAGAACACACATACAATTATTGGTTGAAAACTCTGTTCTGTGTGCCTTCAGAGTTAGTAACATAACAATACAGGGAGATGAAACTTGATTCATGGAAAACCTTCCTATTGGATCTTGTTGCTAAACATGTTTGTTTCAGAAGAGTGTGTGAGGCCCCTCAGTTTATTTACAGTCACATTAAAGCAAAGACTATCAGATCTCTGTGTTCAGACAGTTGTCGGTTTATTAGGTACCTCAAGAATTGTACCCCTTTACTAAAAGATCTCTCCTAGATAGGGGAAAAATGGAACTAATTATTATGTTAACAGCAGCTCAATTGATATTTGCAAGGAATTGGAAAAATAACAATCAATTGATGTGGGAAGAATGGTATACTGAGATGTGGAATCTAGCTATTAACAATAAATTAACTTGTGAATTAAAAGTTAGAAAAGGATTATTGAAAATAGTTTTAATGGGATTTGGAGCCCATATATATAATACGTATTTCCAAATTTAAAGGTTATACCCCAACACAAGAATCATATTTTTGGAAAGAGATGGGGTACATGATATAAATTAAAATGAAACATATTTATGAGAATAGTGTGTGTGTGTGTGTGTGTGTGTGTGTGTGTGTGTGTGTGTGTGTGTGCTGGATGGTGGTGGGTTACACTGTATATTTGAGTTGTAATTCAATTTACATGTCATACTTTACTGTCCCTTCTTCACAACTGAGTGTGCACAACTACTGAGATCTGTTTTGGAAGAATTCCCCAGGAGATCTGATCAAGACAAACTTAGAGTGTTAGTTTCAAATAAGGACAAGTTTGCCATATTTCAAATGGCAAAGTTTGTTTCCTTTCTTATAAAAACAAAGTCTGCATCCTCTGCCACTAACCAAGCTGATTAGATTATTCTACTCATGATCCTTTGTTACTGAATTACTATTTAAAAGTTAAGTTAACTAACTGTATTAATGTTTATGCTTAAATATGTATGATGCATTTTAGGTCTTAGAATTCTGAAACATGAACAGAAGCTTAATTCAATTTTTTGTTATATTGCATTGTGTTTTGTTGTTTTTATTATGTAATTTGCCATGGCCTGTGTGCTAAAGCAATAAATTGAAATCAAGTGGAGTCTGTTCAGTCCTCCCACTAAACTGTCTGAGCTTGGGGCAGCAAACATTTGCTTCTTTAGCCTCTTCAGCCAACCAGTTAAACTGGATGATCTTGGAGTCTAGTTTTGAAGTGTCTAACATATTCAATGTTTGTGACAATAACTAGTTGTTGCTAGCAGGCAAGGATTCCAGATTTGCAAGTTTTTTTGTGTACCCAACATCTTGCATGCATTTCTAACTGCAAATCGATAAACTGCACATAACCAAAAAGTCCAATTTGATGATTAATGATTGGAAGTGCATTAGCCCTACCCTGTTCCATTATTATTTCTTTCAGCCTGAATGTCCAAGGGTGGCAAGTAGAGATGGGGACAAATAAAAAAAATGGCAATTCGTTTTGATCCATTATTCGTCAAGGTTAACGGATCAATGAATACGAATATACGAATATTCTTCGACGAATTGATGGATCGATCCATCAATTCATCTGCATTTTAAATGGCTATAACGCTGGCCCCCAACCATCTAGAGAAACCAAATTTGCAGGGAAGCTTCCTCAGATGCTTTCCTACAAGTCCTGAAAGTTTGGTGAACATTGGATCATGGACCCACGAGTTATATAGTCACAAAGAGGACCCCCCCAGGAAAGCTCCTCCCAGGTACTTAGACATGCCAGAATCACAACAGAGCTTCCTACGTCTTTCCCCAACATGCCTGTCAACTTTGGTGAAGATTGTATATTGGACATCTGAGTTATTCACCCACAAATTGGGTCCCCCCAGGAGAGTTTACCACACAGCACAGAAGCCCGTTCTGCCTATCGGCCGCCGATCAGCTGTTCAGAAGCCGATAGGCAGCCATCCCCCCACACAGCCAGCCACCCGAACAGCCTACCCCCACACTCCCTGCCTTTCGCTACCTTAGCCCCCACCCCACTCCCACCGACACCCCCTTACCTTAATAGCTGCTGCCGAGGTCTCCATCAGGCCTTCGCAGCCACTGGGTGTAAAAAGGGAGACTGGCTACCCTTTGCAAAGATGGCAGCTGCAGCTTCATTTAGGGTAGGGAAGCTGCAGCTACCATCTTTGCAAAGGGCAGCCTGGATTCCCTTAAGGCAGGCTAAGGGAATCCAGGCTGCCCTTTGCAAAGATGGCAGCTGCAGCTTCCCTACCCTAAATGAAGCTGCAGCTGCCATCTTTGCAAAGGGCAGCCAGTCTCCATTTTTACATGCGTGGCTCCGAGACCAGAAGACCTCGGCGGCAGTGATTAAGGTAAGAGGGTGTCAGTGGGGGTGGGGTGGGGTGGCGTGGGGCCTAAGGTAGGGAAAGGAAGGGGTGGGGGGGCAGGCTGTGGTATTGGGTGGCTGTGTGGGGTGGTGGCTGCCTTTCTGCTGCCCATCAGCTGATCGGCGGCTGGTAGGCAGAATGCTGTTTTTGTTTTGTTTGTTTTTAATACGAAGGACGAATAAAAACAGGTAAATATTTGTCCCTTCGTATTCATGGGGGTCTCTGGAACCCACAAATATGGATCAATGAATATTTAATGAATTGGCTATATTCGTCGGAAAAAGCGATCCGTTTTTATATTCGCCCCCATCTCTAGTGGCGAGTCCTAATAGAAGAGTCTCCACTGTTTGTAGCAGTTCTCCAAGTGAACTTGAACTCCAATTTTCCCATATAGCAATGACCGAAGAAGATACCCAATGTGGTGTAATGGACAGAATGACAAACTAGGGCTCAATAGGCCTGGATTTGAATTCCAGCTCAGCCACAGAAGTTCATGGGCGTGTGTGTAAAACTGGTAAAACCACTCCTTAGATATCTTGTTTATCTTGAGAATCCTATTAGGGTTGCTATAAGTCAGTTCCAACTTGACAGCACATAAACAAACAAACAAACCAACAATGACTGAAGAGGGTTAATTAAGGCAAACGAAAAACATGTACAAAGCATATGCATTAGGAAACGTGCATACAGAAATATGGGAAATGTGTATGAATGTTCATGTGGGAAGAAAAAAGAAAGCGTTGCAGTCTGATATGAACAAAGGTTGGGTGTGATTGAGGGTGGAATTAAAGATGCATAACAAAAATTAAGACTGGGAGTTTTGACTTATCAGATAACAACACATGGCAGAAACACAGAATCCTTTCTCCAGCTTCAAAGCTTTTAACAATCAGAATGATTTATAGAAATAAGATAGAAACATTTATTATATTAATGCATAATTACACATAGGAATGTGTATTCATGTATATCACAATATACTACTCAAACGTCAGAAGTATGCTTGTAAATTCAGGTGCTCTCTGAATCTTTTCCTTTTTCTCCTTTTTTCTAAGTTCATCACTTAAACAATACTAAATTTGACCAATTATTGAGCAGTACTACCAGTCCCCTCTGAATTCGATGCATGGCAACCCAAAAGCACAGATGGCCTGTTCCCCTAACCTAGTTCTTCTTTTCAGTCTCCTGGGTTATTTAGGGCCCTGTACATTACGTGAAGAGCAAACAATATCAGTTTTCTTTCCAGACGGTCTTCTATGCTGTTAAGTGTGGAAATATTATGTATTATTATCAGACTATAGAATGTTATCATGATTATCTGTCCAGCAACTGACATGAATGTTACAGGCAGATCTGTATTTCCAAGATGTATTTGGCTAAATAAGTAAGGAACTGCTGTATTGCAATAAGAATCTTCTTAGAGGGAGAAAAAAACAACCAGAAATGCTGTGTATTGTCTAATGGATAAACTATGCAATCAGTTTAAGAAAAACAACCTATTATCAGTTTCCATGCCTCTTTGACAGAGACAACCTATTCATGATTATCCATGCTCAGTTACCACTACAGAACCTTCCCAGTCTGAAAAACATTGCTCCTGTTGAATGCAAAATATCCCTAGTCTACAAACGAGATCTTGTGCTCCATGCACATCTTTTCAGGATTATTAAACAGAAATCATCTCCCATTTAAAACTTTACCAGGATGAACAACAGAAAAGGCAGGCAGATGAAGAGTAATGAAAGATCCCAGAAACAATCAAAAGACAGGTTTTCTTTGAAGAAACAAAAAAACAGTCTTCCTTTAAAGGAGGCTTTTTCTGTGACCACACACTGCAGGGGCAGGGGCTCTCTGCCCATCACCTGGATGAGGCGTGCACAGAAGGATGCTACTGGCCTAAAGGGTGGGAGGAAGCTTACCTTAAGAGGCTGCTTGCTCCTGCCTCAGCCTCTTCTTTCTGGAAGTGGCAGTGGAGAACTGCGGCACAGAGCGCAGTATTGCTTTTTGCCTCGTGGCATTGGGGCCTGTCAAGAGGCCTCAGGAGGGGGTTGTGCAGCAGTGTGACCCTACGATTTGGAGGAAGATTTGGGGTTGGTGGGTGGGTTATATAGCCTCATCCCACAACGTCTGAAAGAAAGAAAGAAAGAAAAAGAAAGAAAGAAAGAAAGAAAGAAAGAAAGAAAGAAAGAAAGAAAGAAAGAAAGAAAGAAAGAAAGAAAATGAAGGAAAGGAAAGATAAGAAAAGCAAAGAGAGAAGGGGGGAAGTAGATTTGGGCCATTTTGTTCAGTGCCCTGGTCTGTGTTTTTCTGACACAGTTGGAGGAGTGCCTGGGAGTGGGTCACTTGGGGCCAGAGATGGCAGCCTGGCTTAAGGCAGCTGGCACACTCCAGTAATAAATAAATAAATAAATAAATGGAGAATGGATATTAAAAATAATAATGAAATTTAGGGTAGCAGAGAATGGTTCAGTGACTTAGGTCTCAACTGCAGTCTTCCTCATTTTCTGCTGCCTTCCTCTTCTCCTAGCATTGTTGTCTTTTCCACTGAGCCCTTGTTTTCTCACAAAATGCACTGAGTATCATAGCCTCAGTTTCAATGCGAGTTCAGGCTTGATATGAAGTAGCACCAACCCATGAGTCTTTTAGGAGTTGGGACATGCCATCTGTAAAGCTGTTACTCAACACCGCATATCAAATGGAATGATTTATTTTTCTGCTAGTTTCCTAGCTGTGGAAACGGAGGTTGGGTGTGAGGTCCCCATGTTGCCTCTTTGTGGGGAACTGGACTTGAGGATCCAGAGGGTCCCCTCCAGCTCTGCAGTTCAAGGGTTATTATCATTCTAGCCATCCTATTCCGGTAGTGGAGGAAGCGATGCTGTGGTGTGGCTGTATTAAGAGCAATTTTAAAGTGGGTGGGTAGATGGATGGGTGGGTGGGTGGGTGGATAGATAGATAGCCAGTTGATCAGCGGCATCAGTGGGGGCATTATGGGTCCCAAGAAGGGCAAAGGGGGTGAGAAGGGAGAGCAGCCAGCGAAGCATAAGGGAACACCTCAGTCATCAGGAGCACCCTCTTCTTCAACCGAGGAGGATTGCCCCCATTATGTCACCATGATGAGCCAGTTTAGTAAGTTAGAGAGAGAGAATGCCCTGGCTGGGAAGGAGTCAAATAAGAAGGAAGAGAGGGAGGAAGAAAAAATGCAGAAGTCCAAGCCAGACTGGTGCTGGGCCAACTGGCTTCCCGGTTTATGCTGGCATGATTGTGCATGCTCAGTTTAGCAGAGCTTACTGTATTTTTCCGTTTATAACATGCCCCCATTTATAAGACGTCCCCCATTTTCTAACCCCCAAAGTAAGAAAACTTAGTGTTGAGGATTCAGCCTCTGAGCTCTGAACATCGGACATTTTGTCTCTGTTGAATCTTGAGCCTACAGGCTCCACCTCCAAGGAGGTGTGTTCCAATTGGTTTGTTCAGGGTCAGCTGACATCAGTTCCATAAGGCTCCTGACTGGAAGAAGCTAAGTCTCCTGACTGTAGGAAACTCAGCCTCGTGGCTGAAAGGAGTCTGTTTACAGAGGCAAGGTATGTGCTGTTTTGTTCTCTTCTCAGCTATTTCAGGTTACTTCTGTGTAAAAGATGCCCCTCAATTTTTAGGGTAATGATTTTAGGAAAAAGTAGCATCTTATAGACAGAAAAATACAGTATCCCTTTTTTCAGTATCTGAACTTAATCTATTAGGCATGCACAGATTTGCCATGTCACACATGGCTTTTGTGTGATGAAGAGGAAATGTATGTGAGCGGTGATCCACATCAATCTGCAGGGGGACGTCCAGCACAATGGTTTATGGTGATGGATTATGACCCCTGCCTGTCCAATTCCAGGTGATTGCTTCAATAGTGGCCATCTAGCTCTGAAGGCTACATAGGTTGCAGTTTCCCACAAGATCATATCATCATCTTCTGAGATCCTTTAGCACTGAGCAATTCTACATGAGGGAAGTTCATGTTGAAATTTGTGTGTACTGTATGTGTGTATACTTAAAGTTCCATTTTAAAAAGCCAGGAAGTTCAGTTTGTGTTCTTAGTCTCAGAGACCCAAGCACCCTGATCTCACCTTGAATGTTGTGTTAGGTGCTATACAAAGAAAAGAACAAAACTCCCATGAGTCCCTGCCAGGAGCTTTACAGTCTAACAAGCCGTCTTCTGTTTATAATTGACAGCATTTTCTTCTGCTTTATCCACTTAATTGAACCTGAAAATATGACCTACTGACTAACAATGAGTAACTTCAATACAGACAGATGTTTTTCTTCTGCTTGGTAGATTAGCAATTTATGTTTTAAGCTAAGTATCCCTTTGAGAACTCTACAGAGAACTTTGTCATTGCTTAATTTTTAGCATATTTGTTTAATGAAGTTTGTCTTTGAATAGCTCAGTCACTTTGCAATAGATTTTTGGACGGGCCATTAGGAAGAATTAAGGACATGATTTACGCAAGTTACAACATTCTAGCTAGCTAGACAATTTGAAGCCTATTGTCAGTTGTTACTACATCACTCTGTGATTCCATAGCAGTATCTAGATGTTATTTAACTCCTGCCTCTTAGTACCACAGAAAATAAAAACAATAGCTTTTAATGGAAATCAGCACACTGAAACCAACAACTTAGAAATTCTGGATTTCTTTTAAATAATATTCCTTGAAAGCTTTGGAAGGGAACACTTTTATGTGATATTAAGAAAAAGATGATGCTTCTATTTATTTAGTTAGTTACATACTTATTTGCTATGTTCCACCTTTCTTTCAAAATGGGGACATAGAGTGAGACAAACAAGTATTTTTGTCACATACTGCCAAGTCACTTTTAAATTAGAGTGAGCCTAACAGACTTTTCAAAATACAGGAGGCATCCAGGGAGTGGTTTTATCATTGCACCCTCCACTGTGAGTTTCCTTGGCTAAGCTGCAATTTGAACTAGAGTCCTACTTTGTCTGCTACATCACACCGGCTCCCTAATGAACAAGTACACATTTGAGGAACCAGTAATAGTAAAGGACAATTACAAAACTAAACAGAAAATAATTCAAACTCATGTCAATAAAAAGAGTATCAGCACTCCCTTAAAAAAAACTTTCCTTGTTGGCCTGAAGGAAGGTTGACCTGAAAAGGCCTTTGCTTTTTGGCAAGGTGGCCATCTAGCCTCCCTTGGAAAATGGTACCACAACCCAGAGACAGTTACTGAGAAGGCCCTTTCTCATGTCCCCATCAAATGTGATTCTGAGGTGGGGATGGGACAGAGAGAAGAGCCTCCATTTGAAGAGTTGAGATGCCAGGCAGATTTGTATTGGTAAATACAACCCTTCAGATACTCTGGACCTAAGTTGTATAGGTTACAAGCAACACTTAGAATTCTACCTAGAAACAACTCCCTTTGTTCTTTTTGATAAAGCAGGTCGTTCTAATAGTTTTCTATTAGAAGACAGTTTCCAAGCCCTCCCCCTTTCATATCCCCACAAAATTTGCCTCCATATTTGATGAGGCCAAGAACAGGGCCTTCTCTGAATGTCTGAAAGCTTGAATGGGCTTGTATGTTAGAGGGAATAAAAGTCTCTTTCTCCAGATATACTGGTCATCATGTTGAATGCCAGGGGCATGGTGTGCTTTCCCCATATGGATCTAGCAATTTTGCACTTCCAATATCTGTAAAAAAAACACAAACCAAACCAAAACACATTACTTATAGCATACACAGAGGCCACTCATAGTTCCCATTATTTGTGAATTTAGAAGAGATGCTGATGAAGGAATTTTTTCCTGGTATACGTTCATGCATATGATTTGGCAGCTTTAGGGGAAAAAATCAGTACAGCCACCTATAGCTGTGGAACACTATTATCACTCCTTGGACCTAGGTTCGTTTATGTTTGCATTGGACATGCTGCATGTGTATATTGTGCCATCCTGTTTAGAAGGAGATAAAGAGATGAATGGAGTAGCATGCCAAGCCCACAAGCAAACATGTTCTTTATTTTCCCATCCCTTGCTACACCAATTAAGCCTGTGATACCACTTCCAGATGGCAAAATATCTCCTTCATGCCAAAAATAGCATATTCCCTAACCTAAGAGTGAGGCCAACAAGCAGCATTAATGCCACAGTTTGCTTGGATTGTATCAGTCATTGAAATATAATGAACAGTAAAATGAATTCTAAAAGGAGTGTGACACACTATTATAAGGACCTGTTTTATTACTTTGTTATGTTACTTTATTTCAAAAATCTATTGGTTACCTTTCCAAGACGGCATCAACATGAAGTCCATTGCTCCAGTTTTATATGCTGCACTGTTTTTACTTTTGCTGCTGGTTTATTTTGGTTTTATTATGCAGTCATCATCATCATCATCTCAGAACTGCAGAGCTGGAAGAGACCCTATTGATCATTGGGTCCAGCCCCTGTCAAGAAGGCACAGTGAGGAATCAAACTCCCGATACCTGGCTCCATAGCCAGATACCTAAACCACTGGAATATCCCAGTTTATGGTCTATATCATATGTATTTTAAAATTCAGAGGAAAGCTTAAGTGCATAATTGGTCAATCAATACAATATAAATAACAAGAAATGTCAAGGAAACTATTGTTGGTGAGAACCAGCAATGATAACACTGGTTTACAGCCAAAATGATTCTGAAATAAATGTAGTCAAACTTTACTAATTCTGGGTCACTGAGAAGGAAAATGATGCTTAAAATTTTTGATTGGCTCTAGTTTTCAAAATATGCTATTGGGTCAGTACATACGATACGACCCTTGACTTGGGAATGGGGGTGAGTTATAAAGGGAAGAGATCTCAGTTTAAACCAGAACTGACTAAAGTATATCTTTGACTGGAGCTATGAATACATCTATAACTGAGTTTGGACAGTACTTGCTTTTTAGGCAGAACAATTTTAGCCTGCAACAACATTGATGGTATGATGGCAGTCCTCAACATTGTTCATGATCAAGATGAGTGGAGACTGTTCATTGATTCATTGAAAAAGTCTTAAAGCTGTTTTGCTGCATAATGGAAATGTTTTGCCATCAATTCCAGTTGGTCATGCAGTCCACATGAAGGAAACGTATGACAACATGGAACAGCTTTTGAGGTGCATAAACTATGACCAACATCAGTGGCAGCTTTGTGGTGATGTGAAGATTGTTGTTCTCTTGCTTGGTCTGCAGACTGGACACACAAAGTTCTGCTGTTTTCTCTGCAAATGGGATAGTTGTGCAAGAAATTCCCACTACATCAAGACAAATTGGCCACTCCGTCAGTCATTGGAGTCTGGGAGGAAAAGGAGCATCTATCAGTTGTTGAATCAAGGAAGATTTTATTACCATCAAGCTAGGTCTGATGAAGAATTTTGTCAAGGCCATGGACAAAACATAAGCAGCTCTCAAGTACCTCCATGGAAATTTTCCAAGGTTAAGTGAAGCTAAGATAAATGAAGGTGTCTTTGTTGGTCCTTAGATTCGTGAACTTCTTTGAGAGGATACATTTGACCATGCATTATGTGGCAAGGAAAAGACAACATGGAAAGCCTTCCAGTTAGTGGCACTAAATTTTCTTGGAAACAACAAGGCAGACAACTGCAGGTTGTTGGTGGAAAACCTCCTCAAGGCATACAAAAGCCTTTGTTACAACATGTCACTGAAGATACATTTTTTGTACTCTCATCTAGATTTTTTCCACTAAACTGCGGAGCAGTGAACAATGAGCATGGTGAGCAATTTCACCAGGAGACTGCAACAATGAAGAAACGCTATCAGGCAAATGGAGCCACCCCATGATTGCTTGCAGACAATTGCTGGACAGTAACAAGAGATGCTCCATTTAATGAATACAAGAGACAAGCCAAGAAGTGCCAAGTAGACACTGAAGAGGACTAAACTATGTACAAAATAGTTTTGTGCCTTTTGTTTCACAATACATTTTACTTATATAATGCTTTTGCTGATTTTTAAAGTGTAACATAAATAGGACAGTTGAAATCTCATCATGTAAAGTAACCATAAACACATGAAAATACCTAGGTTTACAATTTATCGTAAAAAGTTTACTATCTACACAATATACATAGATGTAAAATGTAAAAATGTAGATATATTGGAAACAGTAGCCAATCAGTTGTTTTAATTGACATATTTGAATTCAACACATCAAAATACATAATAAATAGCACAATTTATTTCTGAAGCTGATGACTTCTAAAAATTGTAGAGCAGTGTAATGAAAAGAGAGTTTTTAAATCAGAATTCTTGTGTTTTTGTTCTTTTAAATAAGTTTTTAGTGCTGTTTTATCAACTATTTTTAATATTATATTCATTCAATTCTTTAAAAATCTTGTAATAATTTATTATTCTTAGTTTTTCATACTCTTTACTTTTAATACTGTAAGCCAGGGGTTCCCAAACTGTGCGACATGGAGTGACTGGGATCCAAGCCAGGGGAGCCATTGGAAAAGGGATGGAACATAGAGCTATGAAGCTGTTCTCAGCTCTATATAGAGTAGCTGTTTGTAGCTCTATGTCAAACAGGGACTGGAAGTGAAGGTCATGTGCCTGCCTCTCCTTGCATTATCTCTATGGTCCCTGGTGGAGACACTTGCCCATTGGCCTTCAGTTTCCTACATTAGGACCTAGAAGGAGCTGGGCCCTCAGGGATATTGTGGGGGACAGGGAGGAGAAAGGTGGGGTAAAATATTTTAAATAAATAAATAAGTAAAATAGACTTCCATCCATAGCAAAGTGCTACAATTCAATGGATCATTGCCCCCTTACCCCAGAATAATGACACGAGACAAGTATTATGGGATAAGCATGGCCCACACTTTATTATTAATTAATCATTCTTGCCCTCTGTAAAAGGGGTCCTGCCGTAGTGCGGAATCAGGTTTAAGCACAGAGGTCTCAACGGACCTCTTAACAACAAATGGGCGAGTCCTTAGCCCCAAGTTCTCACGGTCGTGAAGACAGCGAGAACCCGGCCGGCCCAAATTTGACCACCCCTGGACCTCAAGCCACCTTCTGCTTGTTGACTGTTGGTCTGGGTATGGCCCCAGTGCATCTTTCCCCCCAAGCACTGTAATCGCATGACCCGCAGTGCTGGGAGGTCAGATGAGCTATACATTACCTGTGATTGCAATGGGACTCACCGAAACCTGTTCTATCCTCACTACCTGCCTGTGTGACCAAATATTTTTACCTCTCAAAATGCCATCGCACCTGCTCCAGTGTGGGATAGGCGAAAAATCCCCGCATCCAAAAGCCAATCAGGATACGGGTAAAAAATTCCTATCCGGCCCCCGAAGGCGACCAGAAAATAGGGTGGGCGGGTGGGTTGCCAGCAAGGAAGAGGACAGAGGGAGGGGGGAAACACCAATTAAATACCTCACTCATTCCCCTCCCCTCCAGAGACACTCTCGTGATATTCAAGATGTCTCTCACCATCCCAGGGAAGGAGGCAAAGGCGATCCGCACTGACAAAGGTAAGCTCGTCAGTGGATCCAACATTATGTTGAAAGCAATGAAAGCTTAATCAAACCCATTTGATAAAATTCCACAAGAGAACAAATAAGTCTAGTACAGGGCAAATCAGTCTCAGAGGCCTGATGCTAGGCAAAAATCTTGGGATACAGCAGGTTCAACCAGATGTCTATTTTGGATTGAACGAAGAAGTTGTGCCAATGCAGCCTCTCAAGATAATAATTTTAACTTCTACCACTGGAAGGGATACTGGGATGCTTGATGTACCTCCAAAGTCTATTATAGTCACTTATTTTCTTATTAATTCTCCAACCAATATTGTCATTTCTCTTCCACTTTGTTATACAGGTTTAATTACATTCACTCATACCTTCTAATAAAAACAAATTCTTTGTAGCAATCCTTTTGTTATCAAAGAAGGTGCAATACCAAATTAATGGAGGTTAATAAAAATAATCCCCTAATGCCATTGTCAAATCTCCAGAACCTCAAAGATGAAGAATTAATTGAAGGTTTGTTTGCTATAGATAAAGATAAATCTCATAAAAGATACACTTTCATTTTTCTCTGCATGAATAAATTAGTGCAGGGCACAATCAAGCTGAAATTCAGCACTTCTACATCTCACTGAATTTAATGGGAGAAAATTAGGCATATCCCCATTTCACCTTGAACTGAATAGAAGTTAAAAGTACTGTTAGTGCTGCTTTCCAGTTCTAATGACCTCCATGCCCAGCACAGTTTTTACATAAAGCTTGGTTCATGTTAGTTGAAGCGCATCTTGAGACAGCCAGATGCCAGAAATCTCAAGCAGGGTGCATCATCCACATCTCCTATAGCATGAGTTAGCAATCAATACTAGGTAAAAATCACAGTAAAATACTGGTCTTTTTAGAGGACTAGCAAAGCAAGATCAATAGTACAGAAGTGGTTGGATAGCTCAGTAGTTTAGAGCCAGAGGTTGGGAGTTTGATTCCCCACTGTGCATTCCAGAAAAGTCTGCCTGTGTGGCCTTGAGCAAACTGCACAGTCTCAGGATGTCTCCAGAAGAAGGGAATGGTAAATCATTTCTGAATATTCTCTGTCTAGAAAACTCTGAAAAAGGTCATCATTAGACATGGGGTATTTCTATTTGTATCCCTCAGGATACAAATATGAATATTGGCACCATAGGTGCCAGCGGAAACTGAATCCCACCCCCCTAGAAGCCACTGTTCCACTTACCTCTCTCTGTGTGGTGCACACAGCCATCATCAGTTGCATAGTGCCAATCACAGAAGAGTGGTAAGTGGACTGGCTGGTTCTGGGGGAAGAGTCCAGTTTCCGCAGGCACCTGTGGTGTCAATATTTGTATTCATATCCATCGGAATAGTAACATTATTATTATGTAATAGTAATAATCATGTGCCGTCAAGTCAAGTCTGACTTACAATGACTAGACATGGGATATTCGTATTCGTATCTCTCAGAATACGAATATGAATATCCCATGTCTAGTCATCATAAGTCAGAATTGACTTGATGGCACATGATTATTACTATTACATGATGTGATCAGATGGTGAAAAATGTGCATATCTAATTGCATCAGAAAGAATCACTTTAACGGTGTGATCTCCCTTAATGTGACCCTTCCATCTGTTAGGGAATGGCCCCAACTCCATCCAAAAAGTAGTAGCCCTACTGCTAGACTAAACAGGTCTGGCTTGGGCACAGATCAGGGTTTGACTGGAGCACTACATTGTGCAATTGCTGAGAAACAGATGGCACTGGACCTCACCAGAATCCATCTTGAGAGCTATATGTATTATCCTTTACACAACTAATTCATTCTTATTCAAAAGTTCAACCTTCCTTGCTGATCATTTTTGCCCATAATCTTACTATTTAGAGATCCTGACTTTCTGTCAAAATCTCAAGATGGTTAGCACCCAAATTTAAAACAGCTACAGATAAAAACTGCACATAGTTATAATGCTAAAACACAACTAAACAAACTATAATACTAAGTTATTATACTAAAGCAGTATTGTATTAAATTGTAATTTAAAAACACATGTATGAGAACGTGTAATACCCATCCATTAAAAGCCTTGCATCAACAGCCAATGAATACCAGAGTAATGTGGACTTTGCCATCAGGGTGGGGGGCAGCTAGTTATTTGCTAGCAAATCCAAAGGCATAAGATCCCACTGTTATGTATTCCTCTTGTCCTCCCTGCCCCTCAAATGTTGACAATGCCAATCTGCTAACAGGTGGTAGATGCCTGTAGATAAACCTCGCTTGTTGTTTTCCTGTACTCAGCATGTTGTATTGATCTTGAGGCCACAGTACTTTTTTGATCCCACGAGTCTGGAAAAGAGTAGGCTGTAATCCTCAAAATCTCACACTGCAATAAATCTGTTGCCTTGAAGATGCTATACTACTTTTATTTCTGATGTGTCACTGGTGTTACATGTGAATGCAGTATGTAGCTGTTGATACAGAAGTGAAATGTGGAATATATTATATTTGTATGTGCTGCCAATGTATCTTACAAGATACATTATATCCTTGTCATTTTAACTGGCCATAAAGAAAGGGTGTCATTCTCTGGAAATGGTGATCTACAAGAAAAAAAAATGTGAACAAGAAAAATAATATGAGGGCAATATTTTTTAGTTGTTTTGTATTCCTGAAACAAATACATCCTAATTTTAAGCTTGGCTTTTATTTGTATTTTATTATCAGGAATATCTGCCGTGTTCGGGATCAAACTTTCATACCCATCTCTGCCAGAGTTGCATAGAAATATTATGAAAACAGTGCTATTGCCTTACGGCAAAGCCATTGCTTATTGTGTTTCCAGCTGATCGTAGATATTGGTAATGAGTATTTGTTGCTTTAATTGCAATTTCATTTCTCCAACTGAGTCCAGGTTTCTACCACAAACACAATCATGCTCAGAGCTTTAGAAGGAAGAAAATGTTTTGTGTGTGTTTGTGATAGGTTGTGATCAGAGATGGTAGGTAGGTAGGTAGGTAGGTAGGTAGGTAGGTAGGTAGGTAGGTAGGTAGGTAGGTAGGTAGGTAGGTAGGTAGGTAGGTAGGTTCAGCCAGCACATCTTTCTCGAAATAATATGCATATTACAGACCGTGAAGCATTTGAGCACAGAAGAAATGCTCATCAAAAATATCAAAGAGAATTTAGCAAGGTTTCCAAAAGGCATTAATAGCATTGTTTTATGCTTTACCTTTGTGGTAGGGAGGAAAATTCAATGCAGTCACTTTATCTTCAGTTTCAAAAGAAAATTACTGGAGATTTACAGGCTCTTTGGCATTATCTGCTCATTAACAAACATGCATAAACGTCAAACAAATATTGTGAAATGAATATTAATGTAACCTCTACCTACTTCTCACTTCCTTTTCAACCTTCCTTTCCAAGGTGCAGCCTAAACGTGATGGTAATGCAAACAGATCTGAAAAACAAGACAACCCAGTTCTGGATCAGAACACAATCACAACTATATCAGTCAATGTTCACAACCCATTTCTGAGCTGGAAGTATTCGCTTGTGGTAGCCAGACAGATCCAGACCCTCTTAGATGACAATTATTTTATGGATCCATTTCAGCAAGTATTTAGGTTTCATTTTGGCACCGAAACTGCATTGATCACTGTAGCATATGACATATGTCAGGAGAGAGACAAGTGGAAGCAATCCTATTAATTCTTAGTCTCTCAATGGGTTGTGATACCATCAACCACAGTATTCTTCTGGGAAAAATGTCTCAATTGGGAAGGGACAGGAGGTTTTACAGTGGTTCTGCTTCTATTTGCACAAACATTTTCAGAAGGCTGTGATCAGACATGTTTGCTTGACTGCTTCAGCTATACTATGTAGAGTGTCATCTTCCCCGCTACACTTGTTAACATTATCCAGAGATTTAGGATAACATGCATTCAGTATGCTAGTGACACTCAGATCTATTTTGTTTTTTTAAATAATGCTTGGGTAAAGCATGAAGTACTTATTCAATACCTAGCTGTAGTAATGGTTTGATGGAAGACCAATAAATTGAAACTCTGTCCAGATAAGATGAAGACACTGCTTATGGGCTGATGGTTCATCCTTCTGAAATAGTGGTTGTCATTCTATTCTGGAAGGTACCATACTATGGATCTGTGTGGCATGGTGCTAAGCTAACTATGACCAAAGGTAGTAGGTGATAGCTTGCTTTTAGTGATTCACCCACACCCACTCCCATTAACCACCCAGTTAGATTTTTGCAACACTTTGTATATCAGGCTGCCATTGATG
Source organism: Intellagama lesueurii (assembly GCA_037013535.1). Lineage (NCBI taxonomy): Eukaryota > Metazoa > Chordata > Lepidosauria > Squamata > Agamidae > Intellagama > Intellagama lesueurii. The sequence continues at coordinate 163,051,240 of JBAJHW010000005.1, forward strand.
ATAGTGTAGAAAACTCAATTTGCACAAAAGCTTTCAGCAAGAGGAATAACTGGGAAAGGATATGATTCCAGAACTATATCATTACTGGCTATTGTATCACTTTGGACCTAGTTCAGATTGCTTACTTTAACTTATGAACCCATTAATTGCAGTGCTTGAAGAACCACCTCTTCCCATATGTTCCTACCTGAGCATCAGGATTGTCATTGGATGTTCTGCTGTGAGTGCCCTCACATAGAGATATTTATTAGCAGACCTTCACACTGGTAACCCCTCATTGTGGAATGATGTTCCCAAAGAGCTCTGTAGCGTTCTCCTTTAAATGTGGTCATGGCTCAGGTTTACTTAGAGTGAGTCATGCATATTTATGTTGCTGAGAGGCGGAGCCAAGAGGCAGAGTATAAGAGGCAGAGCCTGAGGGGGAGAAGGGATGAGAGTTTTGGAAGGAGTTTGATTAGAGAGTTCAGAGATTTATGTGATTGTGATTAGAATGATGAAAATATAGTAGGAGATCTGAGAAGTGATTGACCAGTGACTGGAAGGGAGAAGGAATAGAACTGAATATTATAATACTGAAACAAATAAGCAAATAAACTAAAGATCTTTCTATTTCATTAAAGAGTGGACCTGATTCTTTCTAAAGGAGTTATGGGGATCTAGGGATCTCCTGGTGGCAGCAGTGGAAGAAAGGAAAGAGTTTAGTTTTGCCCTGGTGTGCTCTGAGGTCTGAGTCTGGGTGGACAGACCAAGGCACGAGTGGGTCCAACGCCACATAGGTTCCAGAGGTGTGGGATCCAAAAGGGTCAAATCGCGACAAGCTCCACCTAGTGCCTTCCTTCCTCGTTGACGTTTTCAGAATCAACATGAGACCTATTATCTCTTATACCTTTCAACTTGCTACACTTTTTTTTGCTGCCACTTATATTTTAAATTTATGCTTTTATATGTTTTACTCCTAGTTCTGTAGTTTTTTTAAAAAAATCTTTTTGAGTATTTGTTACTTTTAATAGTTACTTTCTGCTTTTATAATTGTCTTTTATTGCTGCTTTCTTATTCTATTTTATTGATTTTTATTGTGCTTCATATTTTATCCGTTCTTTATTAATGTCATCTTGAGTATGTTAGCTGTAGGGCAATTCCTAACCTGAGTACATGAACGAATGAATCTTTAACTATTCAGAACCAAAATAAAACCATGGAGAAGCATTTTCCCAACATCTGGTTGCAGAAAATATTAGAAACCTGCCATTTTCTTCAGGAAATTAGTATAATGGAAAATAGTATCAAATACAGTAAATCAAATAGCAATATTGAACAATCATCTGCTGATTTCACCTGAAACAAAAGTATTTACTAAAGAGAATAAATCAACAGATTGTGGCTTACAAATTACTATCCAAGTAGAAAACGATATCAAGTTAGTGCAGCATTGGTTGGCAGTAATGGTCCAAGAAATATTTAAAGGGAAGATTCTAAAATGTGTGATATACGCTGGATTAATATATGAGTAGTGAAGCTCTTGATGAAATCTAGCATAGTGCCAATGATGTTTAGGAAAGCTTATATTTATTTGTGTATAGTTCTGTAGACTGAACCTCTCCCCATACTCCAGAATATATGCTTTATATCTGTTCCCCAAATTATTTAGATTTGATTTATTTAGACCACTGCTAGGAAACTTGCTACTGGGGGACTCGGTGGGGGCCTCCACCTCAAAAGCCTTCTGGAAACAATATGTTCATATCTCCATCAGGTAGATAGAAATGGGGAGAGGCAAGGGAGGTGCAAAGGGCATTAGTGTTAAGAGTTAATGGTTTAAATTTCTATTGCATAAAACGTTTGTTGGTCCATTTCTTGGCACAATTTATAGTTTGACCTATATGGCTTGGGTTCAAACTATCTCAAAGTCCCACGACCCTCATATATGCATTTGGTGGGGACACGGGAGAGGGCCTTCTCTGTTATAGCTCCCAGACTCTGGAATTCTCCCACAGGAGGCCAGGATGGCCTCATCTTTGCTGTTGTTCAATAATAATATTTATTTATTTATTTATTTATATACCGCCCATCTAGAACGTGTCTACTCTGGGCGGTTTACATATAACATAAAAATAAACTAAGGTAAAATCCAGATTAATCACAGAGTCCAAGATGGGAAAGGAATAAAAGAAGAAAAAGAAGAAAGAGAGAGAAAAAAGAAAAGGGGAGATAGGCTAGGTAATGGCTGTAGGGAAGGCCTGCCTGTATAGCCATATCTTCAAGTTAGTCTTGAAAGCCCTCAGCGAGGGAGCCAGGCGGATCTCTACAGGTAAGTTGTTCCAGAGGTGAGGGGCCACTGCTGAGAAGGCCCGATTTCTAGTTTTTTCCCACCAGGCCTCTCTTGGCATTAGGCCCCTCAGCCGCCCGGCCTGACTAGAGTGGGTGATACGGATAGAACTGGGCGGAATAATGTGCTCTGCCAGGTATCGAGGGCCTAAACCGTTAAGGGCTTTGTATGTAATGGTTAGCACCTTGAAATCAATGCGGAAGCAGATAGGTAGCCAGTGTAAGGCAATATGCTGAAATCTTTCCACCCCTGTTAATAGCCTGGCCACCGTGTTCTGGACCATCTGGAGCTTCCGCATCAGTCTCAAAGGAAGCCCCATGTAGAGACTGTTACAGTAGTCTATTCTTGAGACTACGAGCGCATGGAGCAGTGTGGTGAGTGCCCCCACATCTAGATAGGGACGCAGCTGGGCGATCCGCCGAAGATGTAAATGGGCAGACTGAACCATGGACGCTACCTGGGTCTCCATGGTAAGCGCTGGGTCAAGATGGACCCCCAGACTGCGAACCGAATTCTTTGTGGTGAGAGTCACCCCCCCCCAAAAGAGAGGGAGTTCCCCAAACCACTGACATCGGGGCCACCCACCCGCAGGACCTCCATCTTGTCCAGGTTCAACCTTAGTCCATTGGACTGCATCCATTGCAGAACGGCCTCCAGGCAGCACCCAAGGGACGGAACAGCATCCACTGCAGATGGAAAAAAGGAGATGTAGAGCTGGGTGTCATCAGCATATTGGTGACACGAAGCTCCACATCCCCAGATGACACCGCTCCCCCCCCCCCCATGGCCTCATATAGATCAGGCACAGACTTTTCTCTTCAGTCAGGCTTTCTCTTAGTGACTGGCTGCTAAGAGTGGGTTCTTAAAATGGGACTGATATATTTCTGTTGTTCTTAATGTGTTTTTAGTATTGTTTTTATCTACCAGTTTTTAATACTATATCCATTTTATTCTTTTAAAATATTAAAATTTATTGTTCTTAGTTTGTAATGCTGGTTATTTTTTAATATTATAAGCTGCCTTCAGTCCTTTTGAGGAGAAAGACAAAGTAAGAATATTTTAAATAATTTTAAATAATTAACTAAATAATAAATGTTTATTTCCCAGACTGAATTATTAAAGGCTGCACTATCTGCATTACAGAACGTGGTTTCAACAGCCTCTAAACAGGCAGATATTGGGTTAGGAAGTTTGAGAAAAAAAGAGATCTTACTAGATGCTTTGCCAATCAGCAATGTGTGCTTCCTTGCTGGGACTTGCATCTCCCAACAATTCTTGTGCCAATATCTTTGTGTGATAATTATTGGAAAGAGGAGACTGTATGCGGCCAAACAGGTGGATCCTCCCCTCCCCACACAAACACTGTGGTCACAGACCATCAGATGTTTAACATTAGAAAATAAGAAACAATTAGGTGAGACACAGATAAACTGGAGGTAGCAGAATCAAGTGCTAGATGTTTTTTGACAGGTAAGGAAGAATACATAATTGGAGGGAGTTCAGAGAATACCCAGATAATCCAGAAGATGCTTAGGCAACACTAACCTAATAAAGCCAATAATCATTATGCATAATAGACCAGAAAAGAAGAGGATACTGTATGATCAGGTCCATAGTATTATGGACTACAGAGGACAGGTAAGCCCTGGTATAAATTGTCACCTTTCTTTGGCTGCTGCAGCAGCTTCTTGCATTGAAATCTTTACTCGAACTGGGATTGTCTGCAGTATCTTTGCATATGAATTATAGTATGCATATATAATCTTTCATCAAAATCCTGATGTACAAATTAAAAATGGGCATTTAAGTACAATGAAGTATATTAACTCAAAAGTAAGGATGTAAATTCTCACATAAAATTATTCTCCTCATTAAAAAAAAAGCAAAGTATTTTGTGGTGTTCTCAACCACAGAGAGGAAACTATTTATTTATTTATTTATTTATACATACATACATACATACATTGTTGTTTAGTCATTTAGTCGTGTCCGACTCTTCGTGACCCCATGGACCAGAGCACGCCAGGCCCTCCTGTCTTCCACTGCCTCCCGAAGTTGGGTCAAATTCATGTTGGTAGCTTCGATGACACTGTCCAACCATCTCATCCTCTGTCATCCCCTTCTCCTCTTGCCTTCACACTTTCCCAACATCAGGGTCTTTTCCAGGGAGTCTTCTCTTCTCATGAGGTGGCCAAAGTATTGGAGCCTCAGCTTCAGGATCTGTCCTTCCAGTGAACACTCAGGGTTGATTTCCTTCAAAATGGATAGGTTTGTTCTCCTTGCAGTCCAGGGGACTCTCAAGAGTCTCCTCCAGCACCACAATTCAAAAGCATCAATTCTTTGGCGGTCAGCCTTCTTTATGGTCCAGCTCTCACTTCCATACATACATACATACCCCACCCATCTAGACTGAAGTCTACTCTGGGCGGCTAACAATAAGACATAAAAGTAAAAGCAATATAATAAAATAAATATAAAAGGATTTTGTGTTCGCACATGCACATATAAAGCAAAACTGTGCAAATAATGTGAGTAATGCTTTAACACATACAATACAAATTGTGACAATAGCTTCTGCTTTGTTGCATGGATTTTTTTTACAATTAGTAGGGATAGACTGAGTCTTTTTAAAACTATCAGCCTGTCATTCTGTGCTTGCAATGTGTGTGTGTTTGCTTTGCTGCTCAAAATTGGTTCAGCACAGAGACATTTTACACAAATTATGGAGACCATGGTGATAAAAAACAGTCCATGCCTTGCTCTCACCTGGATGTTGAAAATCTTGCAGGGTGTGGAAATTCCTTCTAGAGGCATCTTGTTGATTCAGGACAGCCTAGCCCTACAAAAAAAAATTGACTGGCATTCTTCCCATAAAGGTTTCATGACACTTTACCTTCTACTTCCTTCCGTGAACAGGATGCACATTCCACTCTGTTTATAGAATATGCCCTATTCAAGCTATGTGCACTGTCCTCATTCCTTCTGTCCCAAAGCATGCTGGACCTGCACCTACTGCCCACTATATTCAGTTTCATTCCTCTCTTCTACAAGGGGATGACAGAGTCCTCTTCAAGCTCAATACCTTCTATTTGTCCGAGGGGGAGGGAAGTGACAATAAAGGGTGTTGGACTAAAATACTCTCTCTTTTGTATGGTGAGTATGCACAAATAGCTAGCACCTGAATAGATTCCTTGTATTTCTTTAGAAATCTATAGAATGATCTCCTCATCTGGGGACTCTCATATCTAGGACCCTTTGTGAGACTGGGGACCTTGTAAATAAATAAACAAGAAGACACAATGTATACTGACCATTCTAATGGAAGCTCAATTCTGTACTAGAAAAATTACTGAAAGAAATCCGATATGATATATCAGAGTTCCTGATTACACAGAATGAGTTACACAGGAAAGTTATACTTGCATTCAAATGAAGGTTAGTAGAATCTCTCACCGCAGCAAGGTCAGGCACTGAAGGCCAAGAGCAACATACACAATCCCCGTGTTGCCAGGGAAGCTGTGAAGAGGTATTCTAATTGCACTCAGCTGAATGCACTTACAGCCCTCACACAATCAGAAGCCCTGATAAGGCAGGGCTTTCAATCATGTGGAGCTAGGAAAGCATGTTGAGCTGAATATGATTAGAATGCCTCATCAGAAAGCCTCCCAGGCAAAATACCCGGTGACTTTGGGAATGAAGAGGGCAGGACTGGACTGGATTGTGCATGCCCTGCTCCTTCTACATGATTATGGTTTAGGACACCTGAAGAGGACTACTGATTGAACTCACTGTTGATTTTGGAGCACCAAAATGGGGAAGCCAAATAAAAGCCATGAGGGAAACAAAGCAAGGTATGAGATCAGGGCAGGTTTCTCCCTCTTCTCTCACTGCTTCTCTTTTAGTTAAAGAATAGGTGTCCCTCTGCTCCAAGGTTTTATTTGGAGGGAGCAAATACATGTTTAACAAACACAAAATTGTCCCCTGTCATATATAGTGCAGTTTTGCCTTGTAGGCATCACTGATAAGGTCTCCGAATTCTGACTTGCCAGCAGTCCAAGCAGGAGATATTCCTTAGCATAAAATTTTAGGGTGCAGCCCTTGCACCAGGCTTTTGTAGGATAGCTCAGTGGTTGGGGTCACTGGCTATGGAGCCAGAGGTTGGGAGCTTGATTTCCCACGGTGCCTCCTTGATGGGCTGGACTCGATCTATAGTGTCCCTTCCAGCTCTGCAGTTCTAAGAAGAATTGTGCTGTGTATCTGTGGACTTCTTAATGTGAGGGAGAAAATGGCTGGAACGCTAGTTTTACAAGTAGAAGGTGATAAAACTGGCTCACTGTAACCCCTGCTTTGAGCCTTTGCATCCCATGTGAGGTTGGTGGAGGCAGCAGGAGACTTCCACCCTCACTCCAGTAACATTCTCATGACAACCTTTGTTCAAATATGGTGGCTTATGACTGACGTGGGAGTAAACTGACCAAAATCTTTGGACTGAGGAGTTCACCCCTATCTGGTTTATGTCCAGCTAAATCAAGCAGCCACTGTAGGAATATTTCATGGTATAGCCCAGTCTACCATCCCTGCCTTTGACCTTCCAAGGTGAAGAATACTTCCCCCCCCCGCCCATCATGTTTGCTGCTGTGCTGTAGCATAGCAATTGAACAGTTATTCTCACAACAGTGATGGTAACATGTCTGAAAGACTGACTCTCATTCAGTTCAATAGGATGTAAACTTAAATAGACATTCTTACGCTCAGGTTTTTTCTCTCTAGGAAATTATGTACAAGGAAATTAGGTTATAGTGTGGAACATCTATGAGCTGTATGTGCAGCTAATTTTGGAAGAATAATGCTTCAGCAGCACTATCGGAGAAAGACTCTCCATGTCTACTCAGAAGTAAGTTCCATGGAGTCCAATGAGGCTTACTCCCACATAACAAAGTATAAGATTACAGACTAAATTTCTCTACCATAGCAGTCACCACCCTGCCCTATCAGTATAAGGAGAATGCTAATTTATGTTCTGCAAGGCTGGAAATGAGGAACAACAGGAAAAGATTCACTGCAATCCATAGCAAATAAATGCATCAATAAATAAATGAGTTGTGATTAAAGAGAAGGCAGAAGATAAAGAATGAGGAACAGAAAAGGAACAGGGTTACCATTATTTGAAAGTAAATTGCGTCTTTAATAGGTTTATTCCAACCATTCCCCACCCCCCTGGCTCCTGTAAAACAGTTAAGTACGTTTAGAGATTCTGGACTTCTGCCAAAGTATTTGGCAACCATTAGAATTTTAAACGGTATATTTGATGTGCCTTGGCAGTTGATAAGCTACAGTAATGGCTGTCTCAGATCCAATGGAGCTTTAAAATAAAGATAATTGATTTGTTTTTATAAAAATAAAAACAGGAGTTTTTAAAAACTTCTTGAGTGCTTCAGATAGCCAATCAAGTTGTTCATACTACCTCATGGACATGTACTCTATGACCTAATGATTCACTGTGGAATTGGGAATTTATACTGTTTACAAAGGAGCAGACACACTGTCTGCAGCTTCATACCAGCAAGAGGAGCAGAGTCGAGAATTAAGGGACAATCTGGGAATTTATCTCTCTGGTGCCATACAGTATACCCTTCTGGAGGAAAGCAAATTATGGAATTAGTCCTTCACAAGTTGCTCTTGCTTGGTCCCATTGATTCATGAATGCTTTTAAGTTACCATTGGTACTTGGAAGTGGGAAAAATGCAATATTGGATTTGCTTAAGTCCTGCAGTGTTGTAGTTTTTAAACAAAGTCAATATCATATATGAAACAGCTCATTTATAATAGATCATTGCATGCTGGTAAGAGAAACTAGCTGCTGAAGATTTATATAGTATCCAGTAGATACTACCTAGTGTTCCAAGTCCGAACTAAAATAGAACAGGCCACAAAAAATGAAGATACAGAAACAGTTTATTGAATGTATTCATCATTCTGCATTCAGTTTGCATGTATTAGTTTAAACACACACAAACACAGGGCTTCACTGCACATTACATGAATTTTACAGAAGACACAGGTCATAGTGCTAATCATACTTACCTGGGAATAATTTCCGTGGGTAGATATGCATAGGACTGCATTGTTAATATCAGAAGGAAAGGGTTCTGTCTTCTTAACAAGCTATTTTTCTACAGGCAATTGTTAATGGCAAGATACTGAAAATTGCCATAGCATAGGAACATTCTGTGCTAGATACAAGTTTGATGAGAGCTGAAGGGTCAAACTGTTCTCTAGGGTGCTACATTTGTTTTGATGGGGCATGGAGGATATCCCTGAGATGGTGCTCCAAGCAAAACCAGATGGCAACATTTTAATGTCCTACAGTGCCCTGGATCAACTATATGTTTATTTTCATTTATTTATTTAAATTATTTTCAACCTGCCTTTCTCCTTAAAAGGGACCCAAGGTGGCTTATAATAATTAAAAGGCAGTATTTAGGTTAATAACAGTGAAAATACAATACTAAAAGGATCAATGAATACAATACCAAAACATAAGAAACACCAAAACACATTCAATACACTGAGGTACAATAATCCATTTTAAAAACTCCTCTGGGTAGCCATTCACTCAGGGAAAGCTTTCCTGAAGAACTCTAGATAGCTCAGTGGTTTAGGTCTCTGGCAGCGGAGTCAGAGGCTAGGAGTTTAATTCCTCACTGTGCATCTTCACAGGGACTGGACTCGATGATCCATAGGGTCCCTTCCAGCTCTGCAGGTCGAAGAGAACGCTCTTGGCCTGCTTAGAGGACAGGCCAAGATAAGGCCAGTCTAGCCGCCTGTGGGAGGGAGTTCTAGAGTCTGGGAGCAGCAATATAGAACAGCCTGTGCTGTGTCTGCACCAAACACACCTATGAAGGTGGTTGGACTGAGAGGAAGGATTCTCCTGTGGGAAATTTACACAGCAGCAATGGCAGCTCCTGGATAAAATAAATTAAAAATCAATTCAGTTGGGAGTGGACAACCTCTTCCTGGATCAACATCTTCACACTTCAAATACTAGGTTATACTTACCTGATAGACAGTTAATTACTCTACTAATGGCCAGGACAAGAGCTCATTCTTTTTGTTAATACCAGTGTTGTCATTTTGAACTTTCATTTTCTGCACTTGTATTGATCTTCACCTTCCCCACAACATATACACAGGTATTTTATTCCGTGCACCTGCGGAAGTAGAGTGAAGTCCATGAAAACTCACATTGAATTAAATCTGTTAGTCTTTAGGGCACTACAGTATTTTATTTTAATTTTATTTTTGTTTCATTTCCATTATACATGTGGAAACAGACTAGCATGCCTAGTTCTTTGAAAACTATATCTATGACCAATGTTGGTAGGGAAAGGCATCACAATAAAGCATGAAAAAGCATTTAAACAATTATTTTTCTGTTTCCTTGTTTCTATGCCCTTTTTTTTCCTTAAAGGGGCACTTTTACCTGCATCAGCAAATTATTTTTATATTTACAAGCTTATGAATCCTACAGGAAAGAACTAACTACTCAGCAGAGCAAGGGCAAAATTGAAAATGCCAAAGTTTTAGAGCAAGAAACAATAATTACCAGTAGGCATTATTAGAACTTTGATAGTGTCCTTTTTGACAACCAAGCTAATGAGAACAGGATAGGTGCAAAATTAATTTATTCTGTGACAAAACTAATAATGAGGTGCAATGATGGCAGACAGCTCATTGTCATTTCCTGCAGGAGTTCTGTAGCAAACCTAATAGCATAACTAAATAGGTTGTTGGAACTCAATTTTATGAACAGTGTGATCATCATAATCAAGGTCTAGAACAGTGGTTCTTAACCTTTGTTACTCAGGTGTTTTTGAACTGCAACTCCCAGAAACCCCAGCCAGCACAGCTGGTGGTGAAGGCTTCTGGGAGTTGCAGTCCAAAAACACCTGAGTAACAAAGGTTAAGAACCACTGGTCTAGAAGAAAGATGGGCATGAACCACCAGTTCAGTGTTTTGTGCTGGTTCATTTCTTGGCCAAACAGGTGTTTGGCATTTCCCAGCCCTGCCTCCTCCAGCAGGCGCCCATTCAGAGACACTGTCCAGAGGAGGCAGTGTAGGGAAGCCAGAGTGCTGCGTCCAAGTGGGTGCCCGCTGGAGGAGGCAGGGTTGCAAAGTGCTGAACACCTGTTCAGCCAATAAAGGATCTGGCATGAATTGCCAAGCCAGTGGTTCATGCCCATTTCTAGTCTAGAAGATGGATGGGCAACATGTTTTTTGGTTGTTGTAGGTTTTTGCGGCTGTTTGGCCGTGTTCCGAAGGTTTTTCTTCCTAACATTTCGCCAGTCTCTGTGGCGGGCATCTTTGCTCTCTCAGGTCAAATAAACTGATTCCTGAACCTTTCCCTAGGAGAGAGGTCTACTAAAGAACTTGGTTGACCTCCAAGAAGAAAATCATAAACCAGTGTTCATCACAGCTGGCATTTATCCCAAAAGGGTTAATTCCATTATAAACTAGAATGAAATTTTACATCCTATATAACTTTACTTCTTCTTCTAGATATCTTTTAGTTTTTGGTCTTGTGCAAGACTGACAAACTGGCTTTCCAAAAATATCTGGTTTTCGTTCTTTTATTTTTCAAACACACACAAGAAAATGTGTGAGTTATTACTTACAAATATTATATTTACAAGTTCAAGTACAATCTATCAGAAATAGACTGATAGAACTTAGTTAAGGTGAGATACTGCAAAATTATTAATATTTCTCTATTAAATTGTCACAGTAACATCGATAGATTTTTAAAATCAAACCTATGCTACACATCAGCATAGATTCCCAAAATAAATTTTTGCCCCCCAGCGAATCACAATTCTTGTTAATTGTAAGGCCGGCAAGTAGCCACTTCAGCAGATAACGAGCTTTACTTTGATTAATCTGACCTTGCACCTGCAAGATATAGGGAATACAGTCTCTGCAAGTTAGTAAAGAAGTATATTACTACTGTGGTAATTTACCACATCAGTAAATATCATCTGCTGGTTTTGCAAACACATTATAGCATTGTAAACAATATGAGCTAAATGTGCTATTGCAAACAGCATTGCATATCCTATGCATCATTTGAAACTTTGACAACTGCAAATCTCATAGCCCATTATTTTTTATATATATTTTTACTCTGCCTTTCTCCTTCAAAAGGACCCAAGGTACCTTACATCATTAAGAAAAACAATATTTAAAGCTGAAAGGAGTAAGTATACAAATACTTAAAAGGATCAAGCAAACACCACAGTAAAAACAAAAACAAAAAAACACCAGTAAGCAAAAGCAACACCAAAATCATATTCAAAGCAGTAAAGCACAACAATCTATTTAAAAATTCCACTCAGGCAGCCAGTCACTGAGGAAAAGCTTTCCTGAAGAGAAGGGTCTTGGCCTGCTTGTGGAAGGTTAGCAAATATGTGGCCGGCCTGTCCTGTGACAGGGAGTTCCAAAGTCTGGGAGCAGCAGTAGGGAAAGGCATTCTCCCATGTCCCCACCAAACGCACCCGTGAAGCACATCCATTAGCATTGGATGTGATGGCCAGAACTGATGGCACTTGAATCTAACAACATCTGGACAGGTATAAATATAGGTTTGCCCTTTCTTCTGTCTAATTTGGTGAAAACCAAAATAGGTCAAAATGAACTGCATCTTTTCAAGCAGCCTGAGGCTGGGCTGTCACTCACAGAATTGGAAGATGCATATATTTTAATCCTTAGAAAGATGGCTGAGCTCATCTGGTCTGGGCTGGAAGGCTTGTCCCTTCTTTGGTCTTCCCCCATGTACCAGCAATGCCGAGATATAACAATGACAACAACAATTACAATACCACAAATAGCAACAAAAGGGCTCCATTTTCCAATGTATCATCTCTATGTCTTTATCTTTCACACACATCCTTTCATATGCTTTGTGTTGAGATGTTACTCACCTCCCAGTTCTTGGGGATCTGCTCTACAGTTTGAGATCCCTTCATTTCTAATTGAGAAGAGATTTAACTTGAAGGTTATCTCTTACTTTTAGCTCCCTAAAAGCCTACGGGAAGCATACAAAGGAAGTCATAAGATTTGTAAAAGCTTCTGACCATCTGGTACTGTGAACATCTGGTTAAAAGAGTGTTTCAGTGCTGAGGTAGCTGAGACTTATTGAGTGATGAGGGAAAGAAGGACTGCTGAGTTCATTTTCATACTTGAAGACTTATCTTCTAAATAAATGCAACAGAAGTTGTGAGAGTACATCAGAACTTTAATGAAAAACCACGCAGAGCTTCATCTTATCTATTAACTTTCCATTTTCCCTGCAGAAATTGTTTCTGTCAATATTTTATTATGACAGGGGGTGAATGGAGGAAACAAGTAAAGACTAATCTAAGCAGATTTGGTCATAAACTGCACACAGCAACCCGAGACTACTGAAAGAAATTGAAGGGAAAGAGTTTCCCCTCTCTCTTTCATATTTATGTTAGAAGTAGTAAAATGAATCATTAGAAATAAATTTAAAAAGTACAAAAATGAAATGCAAAGCAGCTGGAGAAATAAGGCACTGGAAATATTGCTTGGGCATTATTTGGGATTACCACTGGAGCTTAAACAATCAATGCATTCACAGCTACCCCCCAAACAATGGAAATTGGCATATTTGCTAATACTATACTCATGAATCAATGGTCTCATCTGAGATATTACAAGGTAGATTCATTCTGACAGGAATAAAAGAATGTCAAGCTGTTTCTCAGTTACTGATAGATCAAATAAGTTACACCATGTCTTTTGTCAATGAGCTGCATGAAAATATTATGCTACAATTGCAGTTGGTGAGGCTAGATTTGGCTGTGTCAGCAAAAAGCTACAACTCTGTAGCTATCACTCCATTCTGAATAGAGATTCAAAGCCAAGCCTTAATGAAAAACTTTTCCATATCATTCTATGCCCTATTCAAAGACAGTTTTCTTACACTTTTGCAAGAGATTTCATTTAACTACATAAAATTAGCTCAGTGGATTTGAATGTAGAGGTCCACATTTTATAAGGCAATGGGCAAGATTGTCTGGCCTTCAGGTATGGACTACAACTTCCATCATCCCAGACTATTGATTATGCTGTGTTGTGGTTGATGGCATCTGCCCAGTAACATGCGGAAGGCCGAACATTCCTCCCTAAACCACAGTTTAGAAGATGACGTAGAGTAGACATTGCTCAGTGTACAGAAAATAATGTAAGACCAAACAATAAGGTAGGGTTCCGTTATTTCTTTTAACATTTCCATAACTTTATGAGCATTTCAGCAACAATGGAGATTATTCAAGGCTAAGGAATCTCTGTTTCTGAAGATTGCAAAAAAGAACATGTTCAGCAAGAACATGTTCAGCAAGGACTTAGGTCCTAGGACAGATTTCTTAAAGTAGGAAGATTATTGTATACATGATATTGCACACATATAATCTAGATAATTTGGTGTACAGTACTCACGTTTCATGCAAATAGGGGAATTCTGGAGGTTCTAGGTTTAAAGAATAATTTTTCCAAGATCTGGAGAATGACCATGCTTCCATGATACTGCCTTAATTTGAGAATCCCAGTATATACACTCCTGTCAAATTTATATGGATGACTAGTAGCCATGTTGGCTTGGAAATCTTTGAAATTGTAGTCTCGAAAACGTTTCCAAGCTCAGGTCTGTAGGTTTGGAGAAGGAAAGAAACACAAACTTTGAGACATTAGGCAACGTATTACCAAGGAAACAGCACCTGAATCTGTGAAAATGTTTGGTTGCAGGTTTTGAAATTGTGCTCAGAAAGTAGTACTTTTTTTTTTAAAGGAAGAAAAGAAAGCAAATTTTGAATTAGTTGTTGCAATTAATCTGAAGATTGTTTAACACAGGTGGTGCTAGCTAAAGTGAAGTCACAACAAAGCACACCTACTGGGGCAAGAATACATTTTATGAAGAAAAAAAGGAACACGGACACAATGGCTGTACATCAGTGTACCATGCAAATCAATCTATTGCTGTTCTTAGTCCTCCACCTCATGGTACTAATATAAAGAATCAAAACCTGGGTTGTCAAGCAATTAAAGCTAAGATAGAATTCTTCACTGACTTAAAACATGATGATAAATTAGACAATGACCAAGGAAGCAGAGCAAATAATAGAATCTTTTATTTGAGATTTGGTTATATACTGATAAAGCAAGTTATTCTGATTTGCTTTAGTAAAATTTGAATAATTCTTATTACATAAATTGTAAAGGAAGGTGTCTCGTTTCACATTTGTATTTCCCTGCAGTAAGGAGTTTGCTTCAAATCTGTATTCTGCTTTAGTATGAATAGGGAAAAGTGGTTTCTAGGGGACAAAATAAACTTTTCTTTTCCTGGAAAAGAACAGCAGGGAATTAGATTGGCTATAGATTTTGATGTAAGCATCTTTGTCTAGATAGTCTATCACTTATTTCTTTGAACAGAGCAACCACATAATCACTGTCAATATCTCATCAGGTGCATCATCAATCATAAGCTAGTTTATAACAGGTGGGATGCTATAATTCAGGATATTTATTATCTCATGCAGTGACAGAGCCAATGGACGTAGGCCATCTTGGTATAGTGTTTCACAGTAGGTACACAAAGAATGTGACTTAGTTTCATCTCAACATATTGTTCAAAATGTGAAAATGTATACTTTGCTGCAATTAAAAAATATGAGGTCAATTGCACAAAAAACAAACAACTTTGTTCCAGTTTTAGGCTTTTCCGAAATAACAGCAGGTGAACTTTTCAGGAGACTGGATACTAATCTTGGCTCAGTTTCTTCTTACAGGGAAAATAGTTTTGAGATTCCTTACTAACAAGCATGTATCGTTTAATTTCAACATAGGAACAGTTCTGTGTCTAACAAATGATGCTACCACAGAGTTTTCCATCCCACTGGCATGGAGATGCACACCGGCTCAGGCACAGAGATGGAAATCAACCAGAAGACTATTCTCACACCACAAGAGGGTGAGGAATATGGTGGTGGTCTTGTCATGAGAAGAGAAAGGGGAAAGAATGGGTTTCTTTTGTGCGAGTTAAGCAAAATGGTACAAATAATGTTTTAATATTAATAATAAAGAAAAGTACAAAATGATAATGGCCATTGCTTTAGTGTATGGATCTTTCAAGGATCAGAAGCATCAGAGGGCTTGTTTTCATTTTTTCTGATGATCAGTTCTGCTGGCTTGGTGTGCACTTCACTTTGGAAAGGTAAAAGAACAATTAGCAAAGGACAGAGACAATGTGCACACATTATAGAGACCTTGAGAAGAAGGACAGCAACTAGTAGTGTGCTGCTACATGTTTTAGGACTTCAGTTCCCCACATTCTCCAAGAAGTCAGGGATCTGCAGTCCAGAAATCCAAATTAGCACATCTGTAGACCCCCATCCCCCTTCACGGATTGCTGCCTTGTCGTGGCGAAGGGGCTTGAGTAATTCAGAGAAGCTATGGGCTATGCCGTGCAGGGACACCCAAGACGGACAGGTCATAGTGGAGAGTTCTGACTAAACGCGATCCACCTGGAGCAGGAACTGGCAAGCCACTCCAGTAACTTTGCCAAGAAAACCCCATGAACAGAAACAAAAGGCTAAAAGATATGACGCTGGAAGATGGGCCCCTCAGGTCGGAAGGCGTCCAACATGCTACTGAGGAAGAGCGGAGGACAAGGACAAGTAGCTCCAGAGCTAATGAAGTGGTTGGGCCAAAGCCGAAAGGACGCTCAGCTGCGGACGCGCCTGGAAGTGAAAGGAAAGTCCGATGCTGCAAAGAAGAATACTGCATAGGAACCTGGAATGTAAGATCTATGAACCTTGGTAAGTTGGATGTGGTCAAACAGGAGATGGCAAGAATAAACATTGACATCCTGGGCGTCAGTGAACTAAAACGGACGGGAATGGGCGAATTCAATTCAGATGATTACCATATCTACTATTGTGGGCAGGAATCCCGTAGAAGAAATGGAGTAGCCCTCATAGTCAACAAAAGAGTGGGGAAAGCTGTACTGGGATACAATCTCAAAAATGATAGAATGATTTCAATACGAATCCAAGGCAGACCTTTCAACATCACAGTAATCCAAGTTTATGCACCAACCACCGATGCTGAAGAGGCTGAAATTGACCAATTCTATGAAGACCTACAACACCTTCTAGAACTGACACCAAAGAAAGATGTTCTTCTCATTATAGGGGACTGGAATGCTAAAGTAGGGAGTCAAGAGATAAAAGGAACAACAGGTAAGTTTGGCCTTGGAGTTCAGAACGAAGCAGGGCAAAGGCTAATAGAGTTCTGTCAAGAGAACAAGCTGGTCATCACAAACACTCTTTTCGAACAACACAAGAGGTGACTCTACACATGGACATCACCAAATGGGCAATACCGAAATCAGATTGATTATATTCTCTGCAGCCAAAGATGGAGAAGCTCTATACAGTCAGCAAAAACAAGACCTGGAGCTGATTGTGGCTCTGATCATCAGCTTCTTATAGCAAAATTCAAGCTTAAACTGAAGAAAGTAGGAAAAACCACTGGGCTAGCCAGGTATAATCTAAACCAAATCCCTTATGAGTACACAGTGGAAGTGAAGAACAGATTTAAGGAACTAGATTTGGTGGACAGAGTGCCTGAAGAACTATGGATGGAGGCTCGTAACATTGTACAGGAGGCAGCAACAAAAACCATCCCAAAGAAAAGGAAATGCAAGAAAGCAAAGTGGCTGTCCAACGAGGCCTTACAAATAGCAGAGAAGAGAAGGGGAACAAAATGCAAGGGAGATAGGGAAAGTTACAGAAAATTGAATGCGGACTTCCAAAGAATAGCAAGGAGAGACAAGAGGGCCTTCTTAAATGAACAATGCAAAGATATAGAGGAAAACAATAGAAAGGGAAAAACCAGAGATCTGTTCAAGAAAATTGGAGCCATTAAAGGAACATTTTGTGCAAAGATGGACATGATAAAGGACAAAAATGGTAGGGACCTTACAGAAGCAGAAGACATCAAGAAGAGGTGGCAAGAATACACAGAGGAATTATAGCAGAAAGATCTGGATGTCCTGGACAACCCAGATAGTGTGGTTGCTGACCTTGAGCCAGACATCCTAGAGAGCGAAGTCAAGTGGGCCTTAGAAAGCATGGCTAACAACAAGGCCAGTGGAGGAGATGGCATTCCAGTCGAACTATTTAAAATCTTAAAAGATGATGCTGTTAAGGTGCTACACTCAATATGCCAGCAAGTTTGGAAAACTCAGCAGTGGCCAGAGGATTGGAAAAGATCAGTCTACATCCCAATCCCAAAGAAGGGAAGTGCTAAAGAATGCTCCAACTACCGTACAATTGCACTCATTTCACACGCTAGCAAGGTTATGCTCAAAATCCTACAAGGTAGGCTTCAGCAGTATGTGGACCGAGAACTCCCAGAAGTACAAGCTGGATTTCGAAGGGGTAGAGGAACTAGAGACCAAATTGCTAACATGCGCTGGATTATGGAGAAAGCCAGAGAGTTCCAGAAAAACATCTACTTCTGCTTCATTGACTATGCAAAAGCCTTTGACTGTGTGGACCACAGCAAACTATGGCAAGTTCTTAAAGAAATGGGAATGCCTGACCACCTTATTCATCTCCTGAGAAATCTATATGTGGGACAGGAAGCAACAGTTAGAACTGGATATGGAACAACTGATTGGTTCAAAATTGGGAAAGGAGTACGACAAGGCTGTATATTGTCCCCCCTGCTTATTTAACTTATATGCAGAATACATCATGCGAAAGGCTGGACTGGATGAATCCCAAGCCGGAATTAAGATTACCGGAAGAAATATCAACAACCTCAGATATGCAGATGATACCACTCTGATGGCAGAAAGTGAGGAGGAATTAAAGAACCTCTTAATGAGAGTGAAAGAGGAGAGCGGAAAAAATGGTCTGAAGCTCAACATCAAAAAAACTAAGATCATGGCCACGGGCCCCATCACCTCCTGGCAAATAGAAGGGGAAGATATGGAGGCAGTGACAGAGTTTACCTTCCTGGGCTCCAGGATCACTGCAGATGGTGACAGCAGCCACGAAATTAAAAGACGCCTGCTTCTTGGGAGGAAAGCGATGAGAAACCTAGACAGCATCTTAAAAAGCAGAGACATCACCTTGCCGACAAAGGTCCGCATAGTCAAAGCGATGGTTTTTCCAGTAGCGATGTATGAAAGTGAGAGCTGGACCATAAAGAAGGCTGACCGCCGAAGAATTGCTGCTTTTGAATTGTGGTGGCCATGGCCATCTCATGAGAAGAGAAGACTCCCTGGAAAAGACCCTGATGTTGGGAAAGTGTGAAGGCAAGAGGAGAAGGGGGACGGCAGAGGATGAGATGGTTGGACAGTGTCATCGAAGCAACCAACATGAATTTGACCCAACTTCGGGAGGCAGTGGAAGACAGGAGGGCATGGCGTGCTCTGGTCCATGGGGTCACGAAGAGTCGGACACGACTAAACGACTAAACAACAAAGACCCCCATCCAAGAACTTTCCAGTGATTTATCTCCACTATCAGCTCCTCCAGTAATGTATGTAGGTACATACTGTATGTACATACATACAGATGTATTTTCATTTATATGCCATTTCTCTCTCCAAAAAGACCCGGAATGGCACACAACACAAAAATGAAACATATATAACACACATGACAATAAAATACTTTGTATAAATGAGAAGATGCAATAAAACCTGGCAACAGCCTGAATAATTTTTACCTAATATACAGTCAATAGCATGAAATAATGCTTGGCACATAACTGGTGGAATAGCAGTTCCTGGCCTCTGAAGATCCATTGAAACAATTCTGCTATGTAGACCTTCTGCACAAAGGTGTGCACCAGCACTTTACATGTACTCTGCTGTATGTGATTACAACATTTCTGTGATTGGTAGTCATTCCTTCTCAGGACTTTTAGTCAAGGAAACCCTGTAAATGTGTTCAATTCAAATTGCACTGAAAAGATGTGACTTAGTATACTTCATGACAATTTTCAACTGGAAACCATGATGATTTAGTGTGATTAGAGTGATACGAACATTTAAAAAACCAACCCTGTGTAATGATGAGAGTTTTAGTTACATCTACCTCTGCAGGGATAAAAGGGCATAGCCGTTATAATATAATACTATAATTCTTTCAGTACAGCAGAATTATTAAAAATAATATTACATCCAGCTACTGCAGTTTCACTGTTTTTTTCTTAAGTGTTCTTCGAGAAACAGCAGCTGCCAATGTGCAAAATCCTGTTGGGCTGACATAATCCAGATCAGGTGCATGAAGTATTTAATTTGAAGTAATTAAAAGCTTCTTCTCTCCCTCCTTTCCGGTTCCAAGGCTCTCAAGGACTTCCCTTGCACCCCAGAGAAGCCTTTTGATGATGGGGAGGAGCCTTTAATAATAAAAGATCACTGTCAGATTACCACTGGCAGTCCACAACATGGTGGCAGTCACTTTTTACTACAGTATTAAAGTCTCCCCCCAATCTCAAAGACTTCCTCAAAGGGGCAAAAGGAAGCCCTAGGAAGCATTGGAACCTAAAAGGAAGGGGTTAGGAAACTTTTATTAGTTCCAAATTAAATGCTTCCAGCACCCGATCTGGGTTATGCCAGCCAAAACATATGCAACAGGATTTTGCTAATTATTTAGATGAGCTTTGCCATCCATAAATAATGGAAGATTTATTTACAAAGATGTTTAAAGACATTTTGCACATCATCAACTCTGTTCCATCCCCTCCTCTGCCTGCAGCTCTCATGCCTAAATCAATGAAAGAAGAATACATTTTTAGTCCCTCTAGTGATAGATTATATTATAGCACGATGGAATTTTAGCATGTGATAAGGTAAAGGTAAAGGTTCCCCTTGACATTTAGTCCAGTCGTGTCCGACTCTAGGGGGCGGTGCTCATCCCCGTTTCCAAGCCATAGAGCCAGCGTTTTGTCCGAAGACAGTTTCCGTGGTCACGTGGCCAGTGCGACTTAGACACGGAACGCTGTTGTGATGTGATAGTTGTGATAGCATGTGATAGTTGTAGCCCATTTTGATCTCCACAAATTTTAATAGGAAAAAAAGCCTCAGAATGAACAAAATTTGAGTATCAAAGCAGACTGATTTGGGAATAATGGGAGTAGAAAATTCCTTGCAGATCCTTATCAACAGGTATCATGCCAGCTGGCTAAGTGAAAGTGGGATTTTCAGAGTAAATATAACACTGAATATATGTTGCAAGAGGAAACATGAGGTAAAGTTATTGTCCTCATGCCTGAGGACTTTCAGGAACTTCATGAAACTGATTACGTGCTATAGGAAACATGGTGACAAACTAACACAATATTTTGTTTGATCTATGATGATTTTTTAAAACATTTTCAAACCATTATTTTCTAAGCTTCAACCACTTATGCTAGTATAGAATACTAGTTTACCTGATAAAGCTGGTGTAAACTTGGTAAGAAAATATGTGAGATGTGCTTTAAACAAGTGAAACATGTTCTATAATGAATTCAGGTCCCCCCCCCCCCCCCATTTAAACTAATGATGCATACTCTAGGTGTGTGCTGATAGGGAAAGTTAGCACAGGAACTGTAAGCAAGTGAATATGGTAACGAAGCTCTGTGTATCAGGCTAAAAACAAAAGACAATCTGCTGTATTTTAATGTGAGTTTTCATCTATTTGTCCACAAAAGCTCACATTAAAATATAGTAGTTAAGTCTTTAAGGTACCACAATATTTTGTCTTCATTTTTCTCTCCTGTTTTTGACCTGATATCCTAGTAGACTAACATGGCTGCCTCTTCTAAAACTTTGTATGTTTCTTTAAATGTTTGGTGCAGCTATGTAGGGATGGGGGAAGAATTAGATGAAGTCTGAATCCCAAGTTGTATTGGGACCCTTTAGAATGGATCTGGTACTTCTCAAGCCAATGTAGGCTTCCTTCAGAAGCTAATAGAAACTAAAGCATGAGCTGAGACAGAGCTTTATGTGGGATTTGAGTGTGTGCAAAAATAATAGCGTCTTTGAGGTGAACCTGCTGTGAACATCCCTTGGGGAAAGACAGGGGATAGAGGGAGTGTGTTTGAGTGACTGATAGGCCCACCTTTTAATTTTAGAGAAAATATTTACAGTATATCTGTCAGCTGTATTTATATGGCATCTGTGCAACATCATTTTTTGCCTACTAAATAATGAAATCTTAGACTTATCAATGTTTCGAACCACATAAGATGCAAGACAGTTTCACTGGATCCACATTTTGATCTTCTGGAAAACAATCTAAATCAGAAATAGTCAATTAAGGCTAAAGTGCCACCCTCTATTTGAACTGTATTTGTTGCCTTCACTTTGTTGTTTTCAAAAACGTTAGACACTGGGCCTAAACCTAGTGATTTCAATTATTATAAAGAAGGAGCACATGTAGCTACAGAAACATCTGACAGATGGGAAGTGCTTGAGGGAACTAAGGTCATAGGAAAACGAATTCTTCATGCACAGCCAATGAAAGGAAATAAATATCTGACACTTCAGTCTGTAGCATATCTATGGAATTAATTATGCAGGTAACTGGGTCTGGATAGTGTTCAAATATTCAAACAATACTGTACAATAATTAAGAACAGCACAGGGACTAGAATACTGGCAAAGTATCAGATTTCAACACAGCTTCCTTGATCTAGCAAAGGTGAATGTACTGCTCCGAAAAGAATGAAATTAAGAGTGTTCCAGCTACATTGTGGTTTTTGAGATAGAATTGATACCAAAATATCACGAATATACAACTTAAATTTAAAAGAATAACAATGAAGGATTTTTATAAGTAATGAACAACTAATGTGCACATTTGAATGCTAAATTAGACTTGTTTGAAATGTTTTCCATACTTTTCACCTGATTGTTATTACTTCTGATTTTTTCAGCTAGAGCACCAAGAGATCTAAGCATCCTTTTCCACATAAAAATGATAGTACTAGTATAAAAGGACTACTAAAGGCTTCTTTTCTCATTGTATAAAGATTTGCCACTATTTGCCACGGCTTGGGCCCTGGATACCTAAAGGACCGCCTCCTTCCATATGAACCTACCCGGCAGTTAAGATCTAGCCAGGGGGCCCTTTTGAAAGAGTTGTCCCTCAAGGAGGTAAGAGGGATGGCTTGTAGACAAAGGGCCTTCTCAGCAGCTGCCCCCCAGACTATGGAATGCCATCCCAATTGAGATTCGCCTGGCGCCGACGCTGATGACATTTCAGCGCCAGGTCAAAACCTTCCTGTTCCAGAAGGCTTTTAATTGAAATAATATCAACTGTGGGTCCTGATGGCAATTTTTAGAGTATATATTTTAAATGTATTTTAATTGTTTTATCTTTTTTATTGTATTTTAATTGTAGTAAGCCACCCAGAGACCTTTGGGTAGTGTGGGTGGCATTAAAGTTAAATAAATAAATAAATAAATAAATATTGCCATAATTCTATACACCTATTCTTCAGAGTAATTCCCCATCAATACAGTGGGACTTGGTTTTGAGCAACATTCATAGGATTTATACAAGTTTACAAGACTTTTTTAAAAAAAATGTTGAGATGTACAAATGGAAGGGAGATGAAGTCACAAGATTTAGAACTTCAGTGATGTGTGAAATGTTAAAGTTGTTTGCCAGCCTCATGGCACAGCAGAAGGTGAAGAAACACTCTCAAGATGAAGCTTTAAGCATCATAAAATCGAAACTATACAGCTGGAAGGGTTACTTAGTGTAACAAACACAAGGTGCTTCAATTTACTTAGGATAGAAAACACACAGTTAAAAAGAGGGATATAGGGGAAGTTGAATAGGTTGACGTAAATTTGGTAGACAAACAAAGGAACTTGAGGGAACTAAGATCAGAGGAAAAACCAATTCTTCATGCACAGGCAATGAAAGGAAATAAATATCTGACACTTCAGTCTGTAGCATATCCATGGAATGAATTATGCAGGTAACCAGGTCTGGATAGTGCTCAAATATTCAAACAATGCTGTACAATAATTAAGAACAGCACAGGGACTAGACTACTGGCAAAGCATCAGATTTTAACACAACTTCCTTGATCAAACAAAGGTGTTGTTTCATCTCTGATGGTTGGGTGTTTTTTTCCTCCTTTTTTTTTTAAGGAAAGGTTTTAATCTGTTCAGGTATGTTTTTGTCATATGTGCGAAATACCAACACCTACGGTCCAGAAGGAATTCAGATTTTCATATATAGTGTCTCCCACCAGTCTGCAAAACTGCCAGAAGCTGTCACAGCACTAGTGTGGGCAACATTACAGGATGTACCTAGGAGTATATGAAGGTGCCAGCTGGACATGACAAACAAGTGTCAATCTAATGCTCAAGACCAATTAGAAAACTCAGTTTCAAAAGAAGAGTTTGAAAAAAAGATAATTCCATCATTGTAAATGCTACTTCAGCTCTCAGTGACAAGCGGACACATAGAATAGGATAAATTCTAGATTAAAAATAGCGTGAATAGCCCCTAAATTCCACCAGTAAGATGTGTTTGCCGTTTACATGGTGAAGGAAAAACAATTAGATGCTGCATTCACTTTGCTAAGTTGATTAAAAGCCCTTTAAGGGCCTCAAGTGGTGCAAAGTTTCAAGTCTATTGATTAAATTTGCATCTTTTATTATTACTATTAGCATTTTGCATCTCTTAATTTAGAAATGTTCCTCCATGCAGAATGCAACCTAAATAACAGAATATTTTCCTGGGATACACTGCATAAATGGAAAATGAATTCGGATTTTTCTTTTTCTCGTTGTGACAGTTTACAAACAACATTGGTTGCAAAAGCTATCCTCATGCAGTGTGGCACATTAAAAAGTTGTAGTTTCCACAAATTTCAGTATTCAGTTACTCTCACCAGTCTGCATAGCTGACAACGCCCATCCCAAGGCATGTGCCATTTGTCATGTTTATTTCTTTCATTTTGTTGGATTCAGAATCCCAGAATTCTCCATTCTGGGTGTTCCATGTGCCAGACTCACATCTAAATTGTGCTCACCTGGAAAAAGGCTAGGCTGGATAGCTGCAATGGCCTAGGATAGGTTGATCTCTGGCTTAGTTTCCTGTTATAAAATAAACTTTCATGTGCCTAATGAAAAGCCTTATGAGGTATGCAGACAGGTCAGCTTCCAGGAGGCTAAACTGGAGCTTGTCCTGTCCTAGGCCATGAAGCCTTTTAGCCCAGCCTTTCCTCGAGTGAGCACTATTGAGTTGTGGGTCTGGCAGGTAGAATTCCCGGACTGGAGAGCTGTGAGATATGGAGTCCAAAAACAAAAACAAAATACATGAATGGCACATTCCTACACTGTCAGAATAATGTGGGAAGTATTACAAGATTAACTAGGAGTACATGAAAAAGCCAGAGAGATATCTGAGCTGAGTACACACCAGTGCTTCCATTAAACTGGTCTCCCTTATCCACAAGTGTTGTTATATGCTGCTAGGGCATTTCTGACTTACAATGTTTTCAAGGAATGTTAGATGTTCAGCAGTGGTTTACCAGAGCTACTCCCTAGTGAGTTTCTCTTGCTGAACTGCAGTAGTTTCCTATGTCCTAGTCTGACATCCTGGCTCTCATGTATGGATTAGGGATGTGAAAAGTATCACCAAATTCATTGTTTACATTAGTTCAGGCTGTGTTAATATGACAGGACATCTTATGAGAAATTGCAAATTCCCATTAGACTCCTCACCTCCAGTACAAGAGCAAGACAAAGTGTTTATCCCAGCAAAATTTCTGTAATTTGCAGAATGGGAGAAGGGAGGTTAGAGGAGGAAAGAAATAATCCCTTTTCCAAAGGACTGCCTCCCAATTTTCAAGACAGTATCCTAGGTCTGCTGACAAGCAGAACGAAACAGGCTAGAGAATATCTAAATCATGAATCTTCTTGGTCAGGTCACATTTGTCCCTAAACAATACATTTACATAAGAACATAAGAAGAGCCCTGCTGGATCAGGCCAAGGGCCCATCTAGTCCAATTTCTTGTATCTCACAGTGGCCCCACCACTGGAAGCCTCCCAGATGCCTCTGGGAGCACACAAGACAACTAGATACCTGTCTTCTGATACCACTCCCCTGCACCAGGCATTTTGAGGTACCTTCCTTTTTAGTCTGGAGATTATACATCCCCATCATGGTTTATAACCTGTGATGGACTTTTCCTCCAGAAATCTGTCTAATCCCCTTTTAAAGGCATCTAGGCCAGATGCCATCACCACATCTTGTTGTAAGGAGTTCCACAGACTAACAACATGCTGGGTAAAGAAATATTTTCTTTTGCCTGTTCTCACTCTCCCAGCAGTCAATTTGAGTGGATATCCCCTGGTTCTGGTATTGCGTGAGAAGCAAAAGAGCTTTCCTCTATCCACTTTATCCATCCTCTGCATAATTTTATGTGCCTTTTCTCTAGACTAAAGAGCCCCAAACCCTGTAGCCTTTCATCATAAGGAAGGTGCCCCAGCCCAGTCATCATTTTAGTCACTCTCTTTTGCACCTTTTCCAGTTCCACTATGTCTTTTTTTGAGGTGCCGCAATTTCTCTGAATAGAGGGAAATTCAGGACTGCTGAAAGGAAGTAGTCCTTCACTCAGTGTGTAGTAAAACTGTGGAATTCACTGCCACATGATGCAGTGATGGCTGCCAACCAGGCAGCTTTAAAGGAGGATTATATATATTTATGGCAGATGGAGCTAGTATCAGAGGGGAATATCGGAAAGAAGATGCTATTGCATTTGTGGCCTGCTTTTGGCATCTCCCCAGACAACTGGTTGCCATTGTGTGTACAGAATATCGGAGTATCTAGGACTCTGGTATGATCCAGTCTGGCTCATCATACATTCTTAATTGTATAAATGAGTTTTTTCAATTGGACTTGAAAAAACAATTGAACTTGAAAAAACAAAAAGAATATTGAATTGTTGGCAGCAATAGAGGCTGTAACAAGCAGTTTCTCTGAAATGGAATAAATGCAAAACAACGGCAGACAGTTGCAATATTCATCTCTTATAATCATGCTCTTAAGAATTTCTTTGCTATTGATGAATTCTGCCTTACAAAAGGCATAGGCTCAACACACTAGTAACAATAGGTTGGTGGTTAAAACATTTTTCTGGAAATTGTCATTAGTAATTTGCCACTGGGGAATGGGTAAATGGGGTTGGAGGGAGAGCCTTACTAAAAATCAAATATGCTCTACGCCTTTCAAATCACTTAATAATTTGAAGCTGAGAAAGTAGATATATTTTTACTGGGGGGAAGGGCAGTAGAAAATAACCTCTGTGACATAGACAATGCTATGATTGATTGTTAAATTAAATGCAAATAAATAAACTTGGAATTTTGATACTGAGACTTGGACCTATGAGTATGTGACAGCCATACCAGTACAATGTTGTATTTTGTAGTGTTGCATGCACGGAACTGGGATGCTAGACTGACACAAGGCATAGTAATCATCCAAATGTGGCAGTGATGGCAGGTTTACCAATGTATGGTGCCACATGGGCACTATATGGACATGGGTCAGAGAGATGACCAACTTAAGTACCGCCCTATAAACACATAGAGGGATGAGGAAATTAAAGGAGTCCAGTGAAGAGGGGGGATGGGTGAGTGATGGTTACCATGAGACAAATGTGGCAAAATGTTGTTCATGATTTTCTGAGTTAAAACATGAAGTCTAAACCAATGGTTTTCCAAAAGAGGTGAAAAGCTGGTATATGAAGAAAGAGGCAACATCTGGATCTTCCAGCTCCATCTGATTTTTCCTTTCCTCGATTGTCCTCTAGCAACATCTGTTCTACCTAGCTGTAGCAAAGGGACCAAAGGAAGCAGGGGGTTGGCTCCACTGATTGTGGTGAGATACTGGTTTTGTTTAGCTCTTCTTCTGAACTCACAACTATGCATATCTCTAGGACAACTGAATCCAGATGCTGCGGCATAAAAGGCTATAAATAGCTTATGCAGGTCCTGAAACAAAATCATTGTGAAGAAAATTATATCAGAAATGCAGGGAACGACAATTTCCACATAGGAAAATTACACCCATAAATCTAGCCTGAAATATTTCATTTGAGGAGAGTTCACGCTATATCCAAGAGGCAAATTCATTTTACATGTATTAGTTTCATCTGTAAGATAGAGAATGCATATTTCATTAACAAAAATTAAAAAGTTAGGTGCATAAGAAACTCCAAAGTCTCTGACATGTTTGTGGAAATTTTTGCATCTGCTTCTGTATTTTAAAGTGGGTAATTTCACAGTATGAAGAATCTGGCTATGAAAACTTGTATCTAAATAAAAATGAAAATGAACAACCATGGCTTAAGGCAATAGTGCATTATGGTCTTGCATCACTTCTGGATTTAATACGGTTTCATTTCCCTGGATGCACCACAAAAGTAGGAAAGGGGCATAAAGTGTTAATTGATTTTCTCAACAAATCATGTGATCATAAAATTCAGCTCAGAACAACAATTTGAAACAAGCACCCAAACTTGTCAACCACACTTGATCCTGAGCTTGAAACATTGGTTGTATCTCAGCCATTTCATGATAATAAGATTACTAGAATACATTTAAAATGCCAGCAGCTAGATGGTAGTCATATACAACCTATTTTCAGATATATCTTTCCCTCTCTTTTTTTGGTTGCTGTTTTTTAATATGACAAAAAAATTTTTTTTCATATGCCATCACTGAATTGCAGCATCACATATTGGCTTTGGGTTGAAGTTTTGTCAAAGTAAAGATAAATACTGCTTATCACTGTAAAATATTATAGATACAGTTTTGAATACTAGTCTCCTGACTCTTCCTATATTTGTACATTGAGTTTTTATGCACCATGCATACTCTTCTGCTAGCCTGTGAAAAACTGTGTCCCTTCTCCAGACCAAGGAGCTTTGGGGCTCTTAAAAATAAATTACAGAGTAGACTGCTATTCTGGTCATAATACAAGCCATGTAACTGCGGAGCTGCAAAGGACAAAAAACCTGAAAGCCAGCCAGCGGTTATGGTCTTCAGTATGAAACATTTAAAAACTAAACCATATTTGCCGCATAAAAATCAGCATTGAAGGTACCCAGCAATTTCACTTTTGTGCCAGTCACCTGCAGAAACTGAGTGCAGCATGATGAACATCCATTATCCTGAGCATTGTGTCTTATACCTACAAAATAGACTTGGAATTGAAAATGACTAAGCCATGCCTAGTGAAATCACAGATGTTTGAATCAGTAGAACTTCAAGTGAGGCTGGGAGACTGGACTTCAGGATTGTATTATTGTGTGTGTGTATGTGGCCATGTGTGCATGTGTTTGTATCCTGTTGTCCTTCCTATGCCTCTCAGAAGTCAGATCAGGGTACAATCATATTGTACACCAGAAAGGGTTGTTTTAATGGGGGCAATCTCCCTTAGAGTGACACTTCTGCCTGCCAGGGAATCACTCCACCCAATCCCCCAAAAGTAGAAGTCCTACAACTGGACCAAAACGCTCCATCTTGGGGATGGATCGAGGTCACTACTTGGAGTGTGTGTGTGCCAGAGATTGATGCCTGCATTCCTCTTATATGGGCTTTGATCTGGTTGGAATTAGTATGCTAATGTCTATCTTTTCTCTGTTGGAGTTATTGCAACCTCACATGCTGCCTCTAATATGTATGGCTGGGAAGGCCTTTTTTAGACTGAGTTGCCTGTCAATCTATCAAGCAATAACCAATTGTTCCTTCCCTGCCTCTGATGTCAAACATAACCATGCCTCTCTGCTCTGTATTCCCCCCCCCTTTTATCTGTTGCAGTCAGTCTGTTGAGGCCTGTTGCTTCAAGCAGTCATGTTTGTTCTTAGTTTGCTGTTTGCAGTTGTAAGTAAAGAAACATGGTTTTTATTCTTTCTAATGCTGATGACTCAAGTGAGTTATTGAGACTGTAAGAGTCAGCTGAAGAGTAAAAGGGGTGGACCAAACTGGGGAATTTGAAGCTAATCCTGCTCAGTGAATCCCTGCACTTCTGCTGTGGAGCTGAAGGAATTTTACCAAAAATTTAAAACTCTGCCTTCTCCCACATCCATCTTTTTCGTTCATCAGGGTGATAATCCTACTGCCTGCTGGCCTTTGTCTAATTGCTTAGAAGGATGCCTGTGAGAGAAATAAAACATTTTTATCTACCACATCACTTACTGAAACAAATTAAAGCAAATTTTAAAAGACACATTTTTTTTTAAAAAAAAGCTGTAATCTCTATTAAAACTTCCAATCCTGCTAGGGCATTCACACATCAAAGGCCAGTTTTAATATGAGACCTTTCATCTCCCAGTGGAGGGGGTAAGAAGGGGGGCAACCTAGCCTCATATGGAGAGAGTTCCATAGACAGGAAGCAGCCACCAAAAATGTCCTCTCTTTAGTGCTCACCAAATGTGTCTATGATGCATTTATAATATGAAGTCCTGAAGACTTCCGGACATATGTACATGTATAGATAGATAGGTAGGTAGGCTGAATTTCAGTAGTAAGTTGCAACTACGGTAGGCCCATTGAATCAGTAGGAATTTGGTGGGTCAACTTTTCCATACGTTTCATTGATTCAGTGGGTCTACTCTAGTTGCAACTTACTACTGGATCCAACCAGTATTTGCAAGGATGCAAGCAATTCTGCAGCCATATGGCCATCTTTTTATTTATTTAATTTTCTTGTGTTATACTTTTGTTTTGAGATCAAGAGTCATTTTCAAATAGAGTCATCAGCAACAGAAAATGCTGCCTGTGAACAAGAAAGAGCTGAAGATCAATTCCTTGTGCCTTTGTGATGCTTAAAATGAGACAAGAAAATAAGCATGCCCAGGTCAAATGGATAAGCCTGCAGACTTTAATTATATTCTTAGCCTTTGCCTCTATGAATGTGTGTTTTCAGAGTAATAATAAATATTTCAAAGTTGTATTTGGAAGGTTTTATCTTTAATAACCACTATACAATATTCTGTCAAATTGTTATTTCAAAAGCTTAAAAATGATTTAATGTAGTGTGAGTACTACCCTAACAGTAATTTTAGAAGGGATGGAGAGCTGGTATTGCCTATTTTTTCTTCCAGTGGGGTGTTCCAGGCAGGAGACTGTGGTTTTCTTGATGCCAAATGCATGTTCTTTTAAGTCATGTCTATTTTGAGTAGGCAGACAGAATATTTTGTATAGGTTAAGCAGGTTTCCCATTAACAATTCAACCCAGGTTCCTGCAAGTCGCACATACTGCTGTATCTGCTAAAATGAGATTCATTGTATCTGCAAGTTCTAAGATAGGCATAGCTGAAAGGCCCTGCCATCAGCCCCATCCTGTAAGAGGAACAGTGATTGAAATTATTTTGAAACTGAATATCTGACTTTATTTAGTTGATGCATGGGGTTTTCATAATTCTGAATATGTTTAAATCTGAATGTACTTTAAGCGGCAATTCGAGGCACAGTTACTGGGGAATAAGTTAGCATTGGGAAGACTTATCTCGTTCTGTTCCTTTTGTGTTCTTTAGGGTTCACACTGTCCTACATACCATTCATCTAGAGTTCTGCAGTGCTGGACAATTCTGTCAAGCTCAATTTTGCCCAGGTTCTCATTTTTCCAATGCTTGTTATGTCCCAGTTACAACCAGACTGTTTTTTTTTTTTTAAGAACAAATTTGGGTGAATTTTTGTCTCACAGATTTGAAATGATAATGTTCTTAGAATGCATTTTTTTTTTAAAAAAAAAAACCTGCATGCTTTCCAAACAATTCTCAAATGAATACAAATTATATGTTGGGTGAACAAGTCTTTCTTTTTCTCTCTCTTGAATATGTTGCTAGTCATATAAGACCAGGTAAATCCGAACTGTGAAATCCAGGGAGAGTTTCAGGTAAGCAAGGCTAAAATGTCAGATCAAAATCTGTGAGAGTAAGCATGGGGAGCATTGGGCTGCGCTAGTTACACAACCTGGGGAAATGGTACACCTCCCATTTAAATTAGCTGAATTAGTGGCTGGCTATACAGGCACCCAGTAATCCTTGAGGGATACCAAGACTGGTCACAGAGAACTGGTTGCACATTTCCCTAATCTCTGGCAACAAACAGGATACAAGTTGAATTGTTATGAAAATATTATTAGAAAAAAATAATAGCTTTTATTGTCTCCCTCACCTCATAGATGAAGTATTAGTGGCAGTTTCTAAAGGTCACCAGTAGACATTCCATTTGATCTGTCCGTGTAGGAAGGGGTCATGTACTTGAATCCAGAATGAATTTTTCATAACAGGGACTATCAGGCTTCTTTTGTGATGGATGAAAAAGCAGAGAGAGCTCATCACACAAACATTCCACTTCACAATTACGCCAGATTGCTACATTCATAAATATTGAAAGATTTCTTTAGTACAGTGAGAGCAGGTACCTCTTCCTTCGAAGCAAATGGTGTCAGTATCACGATGATGTACAGCCGACTGCCCACAAAGAGGCACTCATGGATCTAAAGACTTACGCTGCATTGTGCATTCTGCTTTAGTGCTGACAACCAACACACAGTGAAATGGCAACCGTCCAGGCATGCAGGGGAGCCGTAAGCTAACATACGAATTATTGGACTCTCATAAGTAAATATATTGATAGCAGCTGCCTGGGTTTTAAAAGTCAAAAGAGCGCCTTGGCTACTGCCACCCTGCTTCTAAATCTCCTGCACATGAATAATGCAAATAAGGAAAATGTTGTGGCACTATGTTGATTCAGGAATGTTTTATATGCTCATTAGCTAATGCATATTATAACTGAACTCCTAGAGAAGTCCATGTGACAGGCCCATGAATGCCAAATGAATGTGTGATGATTAATAGTGTTTCAATGAATATCAAATGATTTTTTAATGACTGAACACTTAACATTTTACTGTTGATTCTTACAGAATGCAGAGGCTCTTGAGAAGCTGATCAGAAATGACAATAAGAATAGCTGCTTAAATTTAGACATGGGATGTCCTTATCTGGGGAAAGGTCATAGAGTCTATGAGACATCATTTTCTAATTGAAGCAGAGTTAGGATGAGGTAGGGGGAATTTCATAGAATTTTGGCAATTATGTTTTAATTACTGGATTATTTAATTTATTCTGTTTTACATATCTGGTTTAATAGACTTTACCTTACTATATTTTATTGGTCATTATGTTTAATGTGCCTTTCTCTGTGTAAACCTCATACTGCAGGGACAGAGAACATGTGTTCTTCCAGATGTTGGGCTGCGACTTGCATTATCCCTCACCATTGGATATGGTGACTAGGGCTGATGGGACTTGCAATTCAGCAACATCTGGAGGACCAGATGTGCCCTATTGCTTTTATCATTGTTATGTACCATCAAATTGCTTTTGACTTAAGATGACTGTAACTGGGTTTTCAAGGAGACATGCAAGGATCAGTTTACTGTTACCAACCACCAGTGGGTTTCCATGTCTGGAAGGGATCTGAACCCAGGTCTCTTGAGTTACATTCCAACTGTCTATCCATTACACCACACTGGCTCTCATTGCTGTTATACTGCCATATTTTGTTCTATAGACCTTATAGGTACATATGGTAGAGCCTCATGGGGTGCCGACCTACAAATGGAATTTAGGGCCCAAAACTTCAGTGAAAGTAGAGGCAGATGATAATAATGTACAGTTATATTTAAATGGTTAAAAATAGCAATATCTGCTACCCAGAGGATTTTTCTGTAAAGTGAATTACAGAAAACCATTTCCAGTCAGGACACCATCACTGTGTAGGCCCTGCCTCTAGCGGCCACCTGTCTGGTGATATCATACAAAGGAGGACTTCCAAAATGACCTGAACTGTGGTGGCAAGTACATATTGGCATTTGAAATAGCTTCACAGATGGTGCATTAAGATTTGTTTTAGCTGGCTTCAATCTTTCCTACTTCCATTCTAGTTCAGTTCCTTTCTTTCCTCCCAAAATAAATCTTTCTCTCTGCATTCCCCTATACACATATTTACATTCTCTTTGTTACTTCCTTGCTCTTCTCTCTCTCTCCCTCCCTCTCTCTTTCTTCTTTGGGCTTTATGCTGAATCCAATTCATTTCTGAAATCTGTCACAGATCCCTCCTAACTATTATGCTTGTATTGTTTGTTGCAAGCATTTGATGTGTTCTAAGTTGTAATTTTCTATTGTGTGTAAAGTACTTAGCTACACACACACACGCATACAAAGTGGAGTATACACACCACAAGTAAATAAATAAACTACAGAAATAGTATTTAGGAGTATTTTAATATTATTATATTATTATACATACCATAACTAAATAAAACAAATTGTGACAATACATATTTAATGTGTTTTTATAGGATGAAAAGGAGTAAATAAATAAAAAAGTCAATATGCATATGCAAGTTATCTACTGTAAGTCTTTGAGTCTTCCCATTGTTTTTTTAGCAATGTTCTTGAGAGCCCTAGTTGTATATGAGTTTTTACCAGGATCTTGAGAACATTTTTCTTCATGAAGCAAAAGTGCATGCTTTGTTTTCAAATACACTGCTTCAAGGAATTGCCCTACTTCTTTGTGAGTTACTCATCACTGGATTGCAGCATGCACTTGTGAAGTAATTAGTTAAAGAGATGTGTCTAAAGGTCATCATGTCTTAGGGCATCCACACGACAGTTTTCTATTCTAATATTTCTGCCTTGTATTCCAAACTGTGAAATGTATGATGCCAGCAATGCATGTCTCTATGTAATGTGGGAACTTTTGCCTTCTCTTATGCTCTTCTTCTTATCATGCACATTATCAGTCCTGACACTCTGCCTACTATAATTTGTGATGAGTAGAAACAGATACAGCAGTAGAAACAAGTGAGAAATTCACTCAATTTGGTGAGAATTTATCACAAATGTCCAGTTTGCATCATCCAGGCCTGATTTAAGGTGGATGATCCTGAGATGTACATGCTTCTGAGGCACGTGTGCAAGGACAAGAAAACTGCATATAATTGAAAAGTGTCCATAAAATATGCTGATTTGAAACATTCACAGAAACATACCTTTGTTCATGGGACAATAACATGGATATTTTGGAAATATTCACAAAAATGTATATTTGGAGGGGGAGGGACACACATGGAAATAGATACAAATTTCCATGTGGAGGGAACATATCCTATTTGATATGGACGAGTTAGACTGACCCTCAAGGCAAGACTCAAAGAACATTAAAAAGTTTCAGTTTCATTGATCTGCTCATTCCTAAATGGAAGGAAAAGAACATGAAGCAGAGGGACCAGTATGTTCAGTCTGCAGGAAAAAAAACATATATGCTGAAAGATATTGATCACCTTCAAGACTGGTTCCTTAGAAACTAAGTCTAACTTTCCTATACCCAAATGTCCTCATCTTCTTACTTCTTCTAAACAAGCTAACTTAAAAGTCTTGTACTTATTCCGTCTTGTTCCTAAGATATACATTGCTCAGTGGCAGAGCACCCAGGAGGTCCCAAGTTATTCTTTCAGACTTCATGCCTGATTCCCTGCCAATGAAGGAAGACCCCATCGGGGATACAAGAACAAATCATCTGATTTGGTCAGCATCTTTTTATGTTCTTAAGGAAACTTAGCCAATCAGTTCTAGAGGCTTCCCTGTCATTAACTGTCACCAAAAATTCCCCATGGCCATTACATGATAGATTACAACAAAATGTAGAAACATTACAACATCAATTCTTTTTCCAGATCCTCCTTAGTAAAAATGTCAGAGAGATTGTTCTAGATTAGATACATCATTGATCATCCTTCATGTTATTGCATACTATAGCCATTGCTCTTTGGTGAGCTCATCCTATTTTCTCTTCCCTCCCCCACCCACCTAAAATTCTATCTTGTGAGTTATCCCCCCAAAAAGTGTGCTGCTTATATACCACCCCATAGCACTTAAAGTACTCTCTGGGCAGTTAACAATTTAATTATGCAGGCTACCCATTGCCACTCCCACAGCAAGCTGGGTACTCAATTTACAGACCTTGGAAAGATGGAAGGCTGAGTGAACTTTGACCTGACTACCTGGGACTGAACCTAGGTTGTAAGCAAAGTTTGTGCTGCAGTACTGCACCATGGTGCCATGAGGCTTTTCTAGGTCTACTTATCCAGCAGGTCATATTTACAAAAAAAGAACTACACTGTTACATCTCGTTTCTCAAAGAAACCATGAATGATTGATTGTTTTCTCAGTATAATAATTGCCAGCAGCATATTTTGTCAGCCAGCAATGTTCTGCCCCTAGCATCTCATAGCAGTTCCACAATATTATATTTATTGTCTTTGTAGAAGAATATGTACGAAAAGGACAGAATTTATAAATCTCCACAAATCTCCAGATTTGACCCATCTTCATTTTCCCCTGGCAGAATAGTTCTGGAGCTTATGGTAATCATATCCATGAAAAGTATAATAAGCTTCACTGTGACATTTTCAATTAGCTCCAGTTTTTGTGCTCAGGTGCTAATTATGCGTATCAACAACTATGCCAAACTAGCCAAAAGTTCTGCACTGAAACACTAAATTACACAGATTTAAGCATAGCCCACTGTGTTCAGATAAAAATAGTGTTGTTTTCCTAACAAGCATAATTATAGAGAGAAGGAGTTAGCTTTTGTTAGGAACAAACCTAGAAAAGCAGCTGAAAAACAGGAAGGTATTGGACTCTGCTGTAGAAGATGTTACTATAGAAAGTTAGATTGCTCGTAATTTCAAAGAACTGCATCAATGATGGGAACACCATTTTTGTTCTCCTTTTCTTTGCTCCTTCTGGATCACTTCTGAAGAACAATAGGTGATCTTGAAAGTTGTATGAAGTTGTGATTACACTAGTTAAAGAACTGGTTTTTGAAATGCATTTACGTTCAAATGAATCGATGTTTAAAACGGTGTCTCCATTATGCAAACTCAAGTCTGGATTATTTTGCCAGGAAGTGTGTTTTATAGGTGGAACGTGAGCTAAGATGTTTGCAAAGAGCTTGGCCGCTTCTGTCCCTTTAAGAATGCTTTTGCTGGTCTCTGGAAGGTGGAGAGAAGGGGAGGATTCGATCAGCAGACAGCCAAGATGGGAAAAGGGGAGCCAAGTGCTTTCCCTGGGCTCCCAAGGCAGGAGGAGTGTGTGCATGCATGCACATGTCTGTCCATCTGTCTGTATGAAAGATATATATATATATATACTGAAGGGGCATAAAGGGGAGGACTAGAGAGAGAAGCATAACCCAGCCACAAAGCACCCTAGGAGGCACCTGTTTATTATTTATTACTAACCTATCTCTATGCCGCCCCGAGTAGACTTTGTCTAGGGGGGCGGGGTAAAAATCTAATAATAAATAAAAAAAATATATATGCTTTTTTGGAAATGGGGTGGAGAAACTCAAACACACAACCCCACACAGGAACTACTGTTGCCGGCCATCTCCCAGGTGGGGATGCAAACAGTGTTTCAAATAGTCACATGATTTCAAATCAAATCCATTTAGAACGGAGCTTATTGGGGGAAATGCAAATATAGATAAGCCCTGAACTAAAGAGAAAAGAATCTTTCTCTTCCCCTGATCCCCTCTGTAGCCTTCAGTAGACCCCCACAAACTCTTGCAGAAGTTCAATGAGAGTTACTGAATGTTGTGGATTCTTTCTGACAACACTGCAGTAAGTGGAAGGGGGCCATGTGAATCATAGAGATAAGGAGGCTTGCATGAAGTATGCATTTCTACACATCTCAGAACTAGTCTGCCTTCTCACTACAGCTCTATCAGATACCCCTCACAAGGCTTAATACATCCCCTCCATATACGAGTATTGGACTACACAGGGCTTCAACTACGACGATGGAAAGGGAATGATCTATTGTGAGATCTCCTTCACTTTCACAACATTAGACATCACTCATAAAAGATTACAAAGCACAAATTCTGTTATCTCTTTTTACACCAGTTCTGGGCACAGCTGCTTTTCTGGCCCTTGTGATCATTACAAAGCTAAATGTTGGATAATTTCCTTAGGCAGGAAACAATTGTTATGTTATAGCACCCACTTTTGCTCTTTGCCGGAAAAAAAAAAGAGGAAATGCAGCATTGAAGTAGACAACAAAATAAAATACAGATTTTTCTCCCTGCAAAAAAAAGGTACATGCTAATGTATATGTCTATGTGCAAATATGGCAGTAATATGTGACCTGTATGTCTGCTTTCCAAAAGCAATGTGTCGACGGGCAAGTTGAAAACCCAAGGTTTTCCTCACTGAGGTTCTTTATCTTTAAAATGGTCTGTGCTTTTGACAGCATAAGTAGAAGACATCTCAAAATAAATGAATGTTCCCTGGTAAAGCTTCACAAAGTGGGCTGTAAAGTAGGACATCCGGGCCCTATGCTGGGTTTTGGATTGATTCTGCTATCCAGGATGGCCGCTGGCCATCACTAGTGGGAAAATATAGCAGAACTTCATATTTGTAGTTGGATTTTTGCCTAGACCTTAGGCCAAAACCATCTGTGGTTCCTACGTGTTTTCTCCAGACACACATTTGAACCTATGCATGATATTTATGTTATTTGCACACTTTTGCTTAATTTTTTTAAAAAATAAAAACTTGCATTTCTCATTTTACTTTTTCTATTGTTCAACCTTCCACAAAAACTCTCTCTTTTTAAAGTGAGGATTTATATCCTTATCCAAAACAAAGTTTAAAAAGAAGGCCAATTCTCTAGGCATTGAAAGCATATTTATAATAAAGAAAGCAGGGAGCAGGTTGCCAAAGAGTGAGAAAAATTACCTCCTGAAGATAAAGAAGTAGCAATGTCCGCTCCGCCAGGGCGCTGCGCTGCTGTGGCAGAGACGCTTTGCCCTCCTGCTCGGAAAGTGGTGTTGCACAGGTGATACCGCTTTAAGAGGGGAGGGAAGACGGAGCTGTTAAAAGGGCTCCATCACTCCGGTTTAGCCTCTTTGCTGGTTTGAATAAGCAATCCCTCCCGCCCACCCTTAGATTAAGAGTGAGATTAGCTGGTTGCCTCTGGAGCCGGATGGGAATTTTTGGCCTGCATCCTGATTGGCCTATGGTTGCGGGTGCGTTTTCGCCCATCCCATTCTTAACTACTGGGTGTGGCACTATAAATGTCCTTGTAAATACTGTTTAGTTAAAGTCATTACCAGTCACAGCTTCGGGTAGTGCGATGAAAAAAGTAGGGGTGAGTTCATGGTTGGCACGGGTTGCCAAAAATTAGGACATCTCGCTGGCAGGTCGAGCCTATCGGCTGTCAGAGGAGAGGTGTCTCATATGGAAGGACCTCCCTGCCAGCTGCCCATTTAGGGTCACAAGGCTCAGTGGGATGAGCTGGTTGGGGGGTACCATTTCACAGAGCAACTGAAGGTGTGCTGTTCAGCGGACAGCATGATTCAGTAATAGGAGCTCACCCTGCTATAGGAAGCGTCCAGAGATCTAGGATTATCCGGACATAAAAGAATATTGCACTACGGTAGCCCCCCTTGTATTTTGGGGGATGCAATTTAAATAGTTAATAAAGTTGTGGCCCAAGTTTTAACCCAACATACTGTGTCTCGCCATGTTATTTCTGGGCTGGGAGGGCAATGATTACTGTCTCTTTATGTCCTGAACAGGAGTTGGTACATGCTCTGGTTATGTCAATGAAAGGGCAACCTGGGTAAAGACCTTTGAGTAAAACAAGTGTTTTCAGAACCAGAATTGGGTTGTAAGTTTCATTCATTTACAGAGCATTTGAAGCCATCACTCTTTACCATATTCACCCACTTGTGTCTGTTCCCAGATAAAAATATTTCAGTCCTCCAGCCCTGGACGATCAGAAGAGTCACCCACTTGTCTATCCGACACAATGACATTTTATTTCTGCTGGCTCTGTGCTGCAGAAGAAAGTATGGGAGATCTAGAAAGCATCTGCCTAAGCAACTGGGTAATTTGTTTCACAAAGTGGTGATGATTATCATGGTTATAAAAAGCTGCAGAAGAAACAAGGTGGTTGGGTGAGATATTTCATTACCACATTCAAATTCACTCCAGAATTTTTTGCTAGCTGATAGTACAGTTCAACATTCAAAATACGCAAGAATTTTAAGAACTCTGCAGACTGTACGCAAAATGTTTAAGTTACCACCTCAAACCTAGACGTTTGAGGCACACCTTTAGATCCTTCAACCTGAGAAATTTCTTTGCCTAGCAGTTTTGTTCCTCATTCTGCTGTCTTCCATGTCTCCTTATGTAATGTGTGGCACATCTGAAATACTGCTTGACACAGAGGTGAGGAACAGGTTGAATTTAGTTGAAGGACAAAGCAAAATGGTCTTGGATGGCTGGAGTGAAAGAAATCCAGTAATAAGTTGCAACTAGAATAAGCCCTTTGGACCAGTGGTGATTTGGTGAGTTAATTTCCAATGAATTCCATTGAATGATTACATTCCATTGAATCAAAAGGCCTATTCTGGTTACAACTTACTACTGGAAGGGACTGAAGTCATATAGTCAACTATCTCCCAGAGTTCTTCCTTCCTTTAGCGGTTAATATAGGACATAGCAGATCATAGAACTTATGGCATTTGTTTATTGCCCTGAGTCTATTTCTCCCTTCACTTCCCATTGCTTTGTCTTGTGAATTATTTAGCCCAATTTGGTGCTTGCTTATTCATTCAATGCTATGTGCATATGTGTTTATTTTGACAGGTGAAATTTATACTGTCTCCTCACCTTGGCCCTAATTATAGTTAGGTGTCTGATCTGATCTCTTTTTTGTTTTGTTTTTTAACCTGTAGTTTCTTTTTTCTCTTTATTATTTTTTTTGGGGGGGGGTATGTGCCCGTGGGTACACAAACAGCATGAATGAGGAGGATTGAGCACTCAGCTGACTAAATACTGCCTTTTAAGACCTATATTTTCTGTTTGGGGGTTTAAAAACCTTTGAAGTATTCAGACTCCTGAAACCAGCTTTCTGAAAGTTGGCTGGCAATCTGAATATACACAAACTAATTTGTATGGGGCCAGAATCCTTTTGCTTGAATTGGCATCCAACCTGAAGCTCCAGTTCAGAGGGCCTTGCATAGCCTTAACTGAATCCACATATTGCTCAAAGAAAAAAATTGACGTAGATTTATATGTTATTTCACCTACCCACCTAAAGTAGCCACATTTAAAACAGAAACCTCCTACTAGAGGAAGTGGCTTCATAGCAGTTCTAATGTGATGATGATGATGAGCTTTATTATGGTCACTGACCAGCAGATATATCCAGATGTGACTATAACACAAAAAATACAATAAAAAGTAGCATAAAGTAGCAATATAATATCACATGTACACAATCTGTTACAATGTAACTAAATTAGATGAACTCCTCAGTCCAGTTCTAATGTGAAACAAACAGCATTTAGTTTTGGAAGAGGTAGCCATGTTTGTCTGTGCAAGCATATCAGGCAAAATCCAAAGGAGGGGGGGGGGCAAAAAACAAAAAAGACAAAAATACAAGAACAAGTGGCATCTTAAAGACTAACTACTACCTTATGAGCCTCATGGCACAATGGTTAAAGTGCTGTACTGCAGCCAAAACTGTGCTCACGACCCAGGGTTCAATCCCGGGTAGCCGGCTCAAGGTTGACTCAGCCTTCTATCCTTCCAAGGTTAGTAAAATGAGTTCCCAGTTCACTGGGGGGTAGGACAATGTGTAGCCTGTGTAATTAACTTGTAAACTGCCTGGAGAGTGCTTTAAGCATTGTGGGGCGGTATATAAGCAACACGCTTTTGCTTTTTATTTTAATATGAGCTTTTGTGGATCATGTCCACTTTTTCGGACTTATGGAATAAAATGAAATGCAGGATGAAATACCAAATTCACAAGTAAAGTATTCAAAAAATTCATTGACTCTAAGAGTTTGGGGTGTGGGGTTACATCTCACAGTGCAGTGATTTATGACCTATGTGTGGTGTTAAGTTCTATTATAAACTTTCCCACAGGAGTATTTAACATCTTTATTAGTGAAATAAATTCTATTTCTCCAGTCTTTTCAAGGAAGGTTCCAGACCATCTTTTAGCCCAGTTCATCTAGATCATTTATTCAACTTATTCATAAGTGCAAATGCACTCATATAATTTGTGATCAGACACAAGGTGAACTGGCAAACTCTGTGACAACAGAAGATTCCTAACATTTACAAGCAAAGCTGGAAAAAACTTTCCTAATGTTCTCAGCAGAAATGATGTAATATACTCTCCTCTAATGGAGGGAGCACACAGCAAAAGAATATATATAGTTAATTGCTAAGTTAAGGATGCAAACTAGAGATGCATAATATTTCAATAGTAATACCATAGCAGGAGAAAGACAGCTGCAGAACAAGGGAAATTGTGTTGGTCCCATCCTAGGGACACGGTCAGCTGCAGAATGCATAATGTGAGGTAATTTAATTTAGAAGACATTTCCAATTCTATGCTAATCAGAAGTGCTTCTAGTTTCATGGCGGAAGTAAAAGTGGTGGCCAGAAGAGGGGGAAGGAATCAGAACTGAGTAAATATTCTGCCACAAATTATTTATTGGATATGTTTTGCCCTTTGTGTGTGTGTGTTTGTGGGCTATTCAAAACCAAATGATAATTTTCCTAAATCTTCCTGTAGTTTAAAGTTATTCCTTCAATTTCTTTCATTTTACTAACTCTGTGGAATGATTGTAATGCATTCTTTCTAGTGCCTCTTATTTATTAATCAGTATTCTGGTTTTGTGGCTTATTCTGATTGTGATTTCGAATCAATCACACAATGCACTAGGCAGAGAAGAACTATCATACACTTTCCTCTTCCTCTCTGAGCTAAAAGCCAGAATAATATTTTCCTTGCTTGTTAGAAAGATTTTGAAAGTAGAGTGGCACTCAAATCGTATAGTAAGCTTGCCAAATCCTATTTTGAATGTGGTTTCTATAGCAAGGAATGTGGTTCCTACAGCAAGGAAAAATTCTTCATCTTCAGTTTCTCCTATCTTTTCAACACTTAGATATCGTATCTGCAGGACTTCAAGTAGCCATAGAACACTTAAAGAACTAGGTGGGTGTAGTAGTATTTGTTATTTATGCTATCCGGCTGCTGTAGCTTAGGGCTGAGGATATAGTATTATTAAACAGGAATACTTATCCTAGAATCTCACAATGAGATAAAAAAAATCAAGAATACTAGCTACTCCTGATTCCTATATGTGCTCATCCATGAGCTCACCTGGTGCATGTGCACACATTTTGAAAAATGTGTCAGTACCTGGGGTAATAAGAAAGAGGCCAGGAGGCATCAAAGGCTCAATCTTTCCCCCACCCTCATTTTACTTTAAAATGTGGAGGTCCCCCCTGAACCAAGCAACTTGGAAAAGGGAAAAGGGAGAGTAGGTGCCCTGTAGGGAGTCCAGCAAGGTAGAGATATAAAGTTGGCCAGGCATGTAGCTGGAGAAGGCAGTGGTACTGAGAGTGGCAGGCATCCCTCCAGGTGAAGTGAGAACTTATATGCCACTGGAAAACTATGGGTAGGTGAGTGACCTGGGAGGGCGTGCATGAGGCAACTTTTGTCCTCTCGTCAGAGGTTAGCATGGATTTAGAACCATTTAAAGAGGCCTGATGGTGGTGGTGGGGATGGGGGTCAGAAATATTAGGGTCCTTCCCGAGTCAAGCTCCCACCTCTCAGCACTTAGAACCACTTGAAAAGAGTAGTAGGGAGCCAAGACAAACTTCTATTGACCTCAAGGGGAGTGGGAATCCTGAATTGGTCCAGTCAGGAGTCTGTCTGCAGCTGAATCAGGTAGGCTATTGACCAGACCTTAAAAAAAAAAAAAAAAGGAAACAAAACCTTCCAATCAAATAAACTTGATTGTTTTTTCACTTCCTGAGCCCTTCCACAGAGCTGTAAAAGTTATTACTTTGTAGTATCCTGAAGTGGCTGTCTTATTAAGCCACTTCATGATGTTGGCAAATAAGAGGAAGGCTCGATTTTGGTCAATTCCCAGTGATCACACACAATGCACATGAACCAAACCAGAGCAATCCTACCTGCACCAAAAAAGTAGAAGCCCTTGAACAGGGTTTCAGGTAGGAACACTCTGAGGGAGATTTGGTGCACTCCAGCGATTGTGTCACATGAGCATTGTCAAAAGGAATGAACTAACCCATCCTTGCAATGATCCAAACAGTGAGCTAAATGCCTGTCTGATCATACCCTAAGTTGCGCTATAGTAGGCTATTGAATCAATGGAACTTATGAAAGAGTTGACTCACTACATCGCCACTGATTCAATAGGCCTACTTCAAACTTAGTACACTAAGCAACAGGATTTCAGACACAGTCTCATATTTTGGTTTGAAATAACCAAGAAAATACAGGTAAGAGTCACAAAAACACAATGAAACTGAGAAAAGAGATTTTGATAGCTGTAACACAGGTCTAAAACAACATTAGCTAAGTTATATGTGGTATCTTATGCCTCTAAGATTAAACTATTATGATTTACAGATGTCCAGTGTTGGAGGAACTGTAACAAGTTGAGGATTTACATCCCTACATGGCTGCATTGTCCAGGAATTCCTCACTTTTGGTTGGAGATTTTCAAGGAACTGGAGGCAACTGCCAATCAACCAATGGCGTTGTTAATGGATATGGGTCTATTATCCCTCTTTCTGGAGGTGAATTAGAATCTCAAGTATAAAACTACTCACATTCCTCAGTCTAACAGCTTGCCTGGTGATTGCTTTGAAAAAGAGAGACAAAAAATTTACTGTAGCACAATGGTTCTCAAAGCTTTGGAGCATCATTCTGACAGAGAAGCTTACTGCCCATCTGTGCACACTACAATCATCCAATAAACAGGATGACTTTTAAGAAATGCACGTTCTTCTAATCAGCTATGTAAAGTCAATCATGCCCTTCTCTCTCCAAAGACTCATGCGGACCTCTGGAATGACATATTAAATTGAACATTTGTTTAATGCATGATAGTTTTACTAGGTCAATGGTGTGTTTGATCATTGCTATTATCCTGCTTCTTGCTTTTCTGTGTTTTGAAATTTGAATAACTAAATAAAACTATTGTCAGGACCAATTGGAGTTGCAGTCTAACAATATCTGAAGAAGCACACATCTACATCACTCCTTCTTCCCTCTCTTATTGACACATAGGGTTGACAGCTTTTTAACCAATCTCCTACACGAACCTTTGAATGCTGATTTTCTGTAGCAAGCAGTGGATGGATAACA
Source organism: Intellagama lesueurii (assembly GCA_037013535.1). Taxonomy (NCBI): domain Eukaryota; kingdom Metazoa; phylum Chordata; class Lepidosauria; order Squamata; family Agamidae; genus Intellagama; species Intellagama lesueurii. The sequence continues at coordinate 163,095,967 of JBAJHW010000005.1, forward strand.
TTAGCATTATGTCATGAAATCTGAATTTAGCATATAAAGTGGCAGGATTAGGCTAGACCATTTTTTCCTGGGCAGTGGCAACTTTTTATGATCTCTGTTCCAAATATCAAAGGCAACTAAGGTTAACTTTTTGGATTTAATTCTGTTCATCCTGGAAATGTTAGCTCAAAGCCATGGCTGACCATTCCCTCCATACACATCCAAGAGATGTTTACATGATTATGGCCAGGCTGATTACACCCTTCCATAAAATGGGAGCCATATTTATTGTGTTTGTGTGCCAGGGATATGTCATACATTTGCTTACATTGTTTTTGCTTGCTTTTCTTGCATAAACAGCTGTTCCTAATAAGCATACCTGAAGTGTTTTGTTTAAAGAAAAAAAAAGCTATAATGTGTAAAGTTTGCTTCACTTTTTTCCTGCCGGCTAGTTATTCTAGAGGAGAAAAGGTTAAAAGTTCATTGTTTATTCACTGAACAAGCAGGAAACCAAGAGACGTGTGACATGCCTCACAAGCAGAAAATCATTAAAGCTGTTATTATCAGATATGTCTTTTTTTCCCTGTGTGATTGAGAAACTTTTGACAAAAATAACAAAAAATATGGACGCAGCTAGTGGCATTCTGTGTCAAAAATCCTAATACGACCAGACCTATACAATATCAGAGACAACTATTAGCTCATAGATTAGAAACAGGAAAATTGCTTGTTGAAGTGATCCTGTGAAAAAGGAGAGTGCCATTTATATATAGCTAAATGTCAAATCAAAAACACTCAGCTGTCTATTCTAACAATCACAATTTGTTTTCAGTTAGCATTATTCACTGAGACTTCTTTTTATGGCATTTTTATTTATATACAGAATTTGATTTCTGTTTTATTTTTTATAATTCTACTGCCTGGGAGAAATATACAGTGAAAAATTGGTTTAAGTGGGGGATAGTATCATTTAGATTAAATTATATTTATGATTAAGTACAGTTTGATTTAGAAATGAGGCAGAAGCTATGAATATTACATACAGAGAGAGTGTATGTTACATGCACATCTCATTAGTTTGTAGCAGTACTCGTCTCCTGGAATGTTTCACTGATTGAAATAAGCAGAAGATTTGAGCCATGCATTACTTAGTGATTGTAAAATGGTTGTTCTATGGGTTTTTAAGACTACTGCTTCCACAACCCCAGTGGCAAAATTGGCTGGGGGTAGTGGTCTGGGTACTATAATTACTAATCCCTCCCCAAGATTTGATTCATATCAATGGCTTCACTCATTAAGGAGTGGTAGTGGGTTGTGCTTCTAAGCCACATGCTTCTGATGCTGAAAGATCTACTGAAAGATCAACCATACATTCATTATCTGTGGAAGTTGTGTTAAATACAAACTCCCTCCTCCATTCTCTGACTCCCTCCATATTTAAGCCAAGTATACACACCAGTGGCACCTCATGGCGCAGTGGCTAAACTGCAGTACTACAATGAAGACTCTGCTCACAACCCGAGTTTAATCCAAGGCTCAGATAGCCAGTTTGAGATTGGCTCAACCTTCTGTCCTTTCATGGTCAGTAAATCGAGTACCCAGCTTACTGGGGGTTGGGGCAATGTGTAGCCTGCATAATTAAGGTATAAATCTCCCAGATAGAGCTTTAAGCACTATGGGGCAGTATTTAAGCAGCAGACTTTGCTTTGTTTTGCTTTAGTCAGTATATGAAAAAAGCCCCAAGAGTGTCACAGAATAGACAAATGTCAGTCTTATTCAGGAATTATGGTCTATGCATGTATTCTTGTTATACAGAATCTACTATGTAGACCTGATTGTCTATCTCTTTGTAAAAGTGCAAAGGTTGTACATGTGGAACTGTACCTCAGTTAATCCGGGTTCTGGTTCAAGCAGTCTACCCTTGCCTGTGGAAAATGATCATGGCTTCTCTTTTCTGCACTATGCAACATGTAATTGCTCACCTCTGGCTTTCCAAGTCCCCAGCAGAGTCATTCACTTAGTTATCCCTATAGAGTGACTCACTGTTTCCTTCTTCTCTATTTTCCTTTTCACTTTCCTTGGCATTAAAAAGTAGATCTTCAGAAATATTTGTATGCAGAAGGAATTCCTTTGAGCTTTTACTGCTGTTGATGCACCGGAGAGGTTAGCTCAGTTCACATGGAGGTTATGGGGAAAAGCCTGCAGCCCAGCTTAAACAAACAGGAATAGGGGCAGGCAGTGTGGTCAGGTTGGCTACAGGCACTTACTGTCCTGGAGGAGCTTCTGTGCTATTACTCCATAAATTCACTGAAATTCAGCTTCCTCAGTTCGTCTCTCAGCCTTTCAGAAATAAAAGATGCATGTTGGATATGAGCCAGAGAGGAAATAATAATCACAGAATCATTGAGTCAGAAGGTGACTATAAGCCCATCGAGCCCAACCCCTTGCTCAATGCAGGAATACAAATCAAAGTGTATATGGCAGATGGATGTCCAATTTTCTCTTGAATGCCTCCAGCATTGGAGCGCTCACCACCTCCTGAGGTAATTGGTTCCATTGTCATACTGCTCTAACAGTTCAGAATTTTTTCCTGATATTCGCCCTAAATCTGGCTTCCTGTACCTTGAGCCCATTATTATGTGCCCTGCACTCTGGGATGATTGGGAACAGACCCTCTTCAGTATGACTACCTTTCAAGTATTTGGAAAGTGCTATGATATCTCCCCTTAGTCTTCTTTTCTCAAGGCTAAACATGCTTTGAGAAGCAAATCTATGCAGACTTATTCAGAAATAAGTCTCATTGGGTTCAAAACATCTTACTCTCAGGTAAGTGACCTTGGTCTTTTGAATTGTAATAAAATAGCACTAAAAGAAATCAAGAAGATCCATATTAAAATTAAGGTTGTACTACAGCAAGTTCTACCTCTACGAGACAAGGCCATTCCACTTATATTTCACTTACATGTTTCTGTGTAAGCTAAACATCTATTAAAACAACGACTCCTGAAAGCACCACAGTGCTGACAGAATTTTTTTTAAAAAAAATCAGTGAAACTACACATTTCTGATGTTGTCCTTTTGGCAACAGTGCAAAGCTTGCTGGGATAGCATCTGGGAACAAGCACAGTTTATTTGCTGCCAGCATTGACAGAGAATGTGCAATATAGCTTTCCTCACTGCATGTGCAACAGAAAGTTTGAATTGTTCAATAAATGTACAAAGTCTGTTTAATATGTTTCTGATGAACATGAGAGTGCATACCAGTTAATCATGTTTACACAAACATTTGAAGCTCTGTTTAGTTGTTACTTTGTGGTGATCATGGAACAAAGGAAAGGCTAATTGCCTTGGAGAGAGAGAACAAAGGAGTCGACAGCGGATGTCCGAACCAGAGGAGCCTACTGGCAACGCCCTGAGGGCTCTTTTTATTGACTTAGCATGATTACATAGTATGTTGTGAGAGAAACAGATAGGATACTAGTTACCTAATCGTAACTAGGATTGGCTGAAATAACCCTTTGATCTTATGCTCTACCTCTAAGCGAAAGGGCAGAAAAGGGGCTACCTCGCCTGCTGGCCGCTGCCGTATCCTGCCAGGAGTGTATGCACGTCACTGAAACAGAATGCAGCTACAACCTTTAGGCAGGAGTTTCCCACATTTCCCCCTTTTTTTGTTTGTTAAGCAAAGGCACATAATCTTTCATATATTTGCGAACTACATATAAGTCTTTTCGGCGAAGGCCTGAGGGCGAAGCTTTGAGACAGGTAGTTATCATGGAAAAGAAGGTTGGTATACATTGAATAAAGCAACAGGAACTTATAAGAAGTATGAGGAGCATAATTCCAAGAATGAGAACACAACACAACAGCATTACGGAGTTGGCATTCAGCTGTGAGATAATGGCTGCTAGAAAAGTTTCAGGAGTTTCCAGGATCTGCTGCTGATTTAGAGTTCTTTTTGCATCAGCACTCAGCGTCTTTATCATCCCCCAAGTAACTTTGGGCTGAGTGCCTTCAGTTCGGGCCAGGTGCTTCCGGCGACACACAGTCATCTGATCCTACTCCAGGGCCATCGCTGGGTTGAATTCCTGAATCGGGTTCTGCAGGTTGCGATGCCAACTCATTCTTCCCATGATATGGCCTCACACACTGAGCTGGGATCCACAAGGGACCTGTGGGAGTAAGCACAGCAGCATAGCCGTGACCCCATTTTAGTAAAGGGGCTGGACCCTCCCACTGAGGGTCGGGAGGTTGCTTATAAGTCACCAGCGGCCGTTCCATGGGGATTTCTTTATGAAAGTGTTTCTCTATTGGCGACAACTTATGCTGACCTGCAGATACAGTTAAATGATTTAATGTGAATAATGCTATTGATACTACATCTGGAACATCTTGGGGCTTAATCCCTCTGTTCTTTGTTTGTTTTGAAAGGAGAAATTTAAAAGAGCGGTGTGCTCATTCTACAATAGCCTATCCTGTGCAGTTATAAGGAATACCATGGGAAAGTCGAATGTCCCATTCATTGCAGAAAGTGGTAAAGGCATGAGAGGTATAGGCAGGGCCATTGTCTGTTTTTAAGGCTTGAGGCAGGCCCATAATTGCAAACGTACGTAAACAATGTTGTATGACATGGCGAGAGGTCTCGCCATGAAGAGGGGTAGCCCAGATGTATCCTGAATAAGTATCAATAGTTAGATGAACATAAGAAAGAGGAGTAAGGGTAGGAAAATGAGTGACATCCATTTGCCAAAGCTGATTGGCATCTGTTCCTCGTGGGTTAACAGCATCAAAAGGAAAGGAAATAGGAGACATGAAACAGGAAGAGCAGGAGGAGACGATGTCTCAAACTTGAGAAAGCGGAATAGAAAATTGCTTATGGAGTTGTTTAGCACTCTGATCAAAAAAGGAATGACTGTCAATAGGATTGGAAAAGAGGGAACATAAAGAACGAAGAGCAGAGTCAGCACGATGATTTCCCTCCGAGATAGCATCTTGAAATCCAGTATGAGATTGGATGTGAGCTGCAAAAAAGGTTGTGATCTGGTAGCGAGGAGGTTTTTTAAAGTCAAAAACAGGGAAAGTAAGGAAAAGTCAAGAGCAGGAGAAAGATAGGCATGTAACAGATGAGTGAGAAGGTTAAATACATATTGAGTGTCTACAATGAGATTTAAAGGTTGATCTTGAAACATTTGAAAGGCAAGGATGATAGCAGCAAGTTCTGCATTCTGGGCAGAGGTCTGAGTAGAAGTAAAGAAGGTTTTCCAGGTTCCGGAAGGTTGCTGAAAGGTAATCACGCCTCTAGTAGGAGCACCATTGGTAAAAACAGTTAATGCATCAGGGAGAGGAGTAGCAGTGAAAGGAGAGGAAAAGCGAAGGGGTACTTGCTGAATGAATGTTAAGCGAGGGTCTTTAGGTGGATTAAAACGTATGTCGCCAATATAGTCTGCAAAAGCAATTTGATAAGTTAGTGATGTAGACATTAAGTGATCATGGTCAGAGGTAAATAACAACACAGAAGATCTCAACCTGTGAGTTGTTTGGCACGATGGCGTCCTTTGATTACAAGGTCTGTAATCGCATTTAGAGTGGAATAAACATTTTGGGGAGGAGTGTAAAATAAATAAAGCCATTCTGCTACAGAAATGGCCTTGTCAGACTTCGGGCTACACAACAACCCAGTAGGCAATTGGGGAGTGTTCAAGATAACCAGCTGCAAGGGACCAAGAGAAGGAATGCGGTTGATCATAGTACATTGTAAGTCTGCATTAATTTGATGTATGGCATGTTTCATAGCCTTGGTGATGGGTATGGAGTCAGCAGGAGACTGATGTCCCCGGAGTGCATTAAACAAAGGCTGCAATTCATGAGTAGGAAGGCACAAAAATGGACGAGCCCAGTTTAAGTGCCCGAGGAACTGTTGCAACTGCACTAATGTAAATTGAGATGGAGTTGCTTCTATGTCCACCCAATAGAGTTTCCAAAGCATGTGAGATATTCTAGGAGTGATTTACTAGTAACTGCCCCCAACCCTGCGAATTACCATGGCCAAACAGGGATTTCAGTCTGGGTCTCATGAGTCATGAGGCCAACAGTCTATCAATTACACCACACTGTTTTTATCCCATCTACTGTTTATTTTTTACTGTTTCTCAGCAATTCCACTGTCTAGAAGAATGTCTTTCTACCTATAGACAAAATCCTCGATTATTTTCCAGTTTACTTCATCCAGGTAATGCCCATGGACATGTTTAATAAATTAATCAGAGAATTGAGTTTACCTCAGTTTTTAGTCCATTCCAGCTTCCTCTACACAGGCAACTCTCCCTCTTTTTCTTTCAAGTAAATTTGCAAATAAAGCAGAAGTAGATGTATTGGCCATTAAAAGAACAAAACAAAAAACAGAGATCCTTGTTAAGGCAGTATCTTTCTTACACCATCTCAGGGGTCAAAACAAATGCATGAACTTTCAAGATCACAAGATCTCTCCATCAGGGAAAATGTTGAAAAGAAGGAGGACAGGGAAATTGGCCTGATATTAAGATCATGGAGTCTGCATGGACAGAGTCTTCTAATGAAGTTAGGGAACAGGGTGGGGGAGTCTCTTCTCAAGTTATACCTATCCATACACAAAGGCAATCCACTCAATCCCTTGCACATTGTACTGCTGCTAAACTCACTTCACAGATGTGACTTTTTCTGGGGGAAAAGTGCACCAGGAATCTGGATAGCAACACTGGATTACCTTACAGGGCTGTCATGTGGGTTGTTGGGAGGCATCTACCTGCCAGAAGACCCATGGAAATATTCCTATCAATGCCATTACTTAGTGCCTGCTTTAAAGGGAGAACTATTCATCCAGCTGATATCAGAATTCCCACACTGCATCTGGTTTTGCCTTTGTACTGATTTCCCAGTAATATATTTTCTGCTAGGGAGGGAGATTTAATAGGTCCTAGGAATCTGATAAATTTTCAGAATTGTGGGTCTGCAAGACCCACTTCTAAGCCTTGGTTCTTTCTATGAACTCTGTGTTTATGTTGTCATCAACAGAGCAATAGACATGGGCAAGGAATGAAATTCAACCTTAGGGATGGCTGAAAATTTTGGTTCTGTTTGATCAGAATTTACCAAAATGTGCATTATTTGTGTGCAGCAGAAAGCATATTTAACACATTTCCCCATCTCTTAGGGATGGGTGCCAAGTTTGTTATAGCTGGGTTTTGAGCAAAATTCACCAAAAAGAAAGAAAGAATTTTCCAGTAAGTTTAGCATGTGAATAAACTTTACCATTGTTTTAATTTCTGTTGACACAGGCTGTCTCTACATGACAATAGAGCCCATTAAGAAGTCTGCAACTTCCACCCACCTCCTGAGACTGAGAATCACATTTTTTAATGTTCTCCACAGTTCCTGTGAAGCTGTCTTGAAGCAAAGTGAGTGTATCTTCTCTTCATTAAAACACACACAAACACATGGCAGAGGAAGCGGAAAAGGACAGACTGATTGATCAAAAATCTTCTTTGACAGCTCACGCAACAAAGCAACAGGTATTACATGTCCAGGAATATTGGAAAAGTCTCTCTCAAAAAATTACACAGATTTGTCTAAACCCACAAGGGGGGGGGGGAAGTATGTTACTATCTCATGATTCAAAGATTTCTTTTTCTTTTCATTGCTTTGTTTAGCATGAGAGAATAAAAGAAATCAAGAAATACATCTTTCCTACAGATCTTCCCATTCCTACACAGGTTGACAGACGGTTTCAAGGTGAATACTGAATGGCGCTAGAAGATATAACATTGAAAACTGCAGATATTCTCCTAATCCAGCTGGATCAACCAAACCACTTCTGTAACTGGAGTTTTAAGTCAGCATCTTGAGTTCTCTGGGTGGTAACTTTGTTTTCAACTATACATGTATTCTTACAAGTTGTTGAATTTAATATTCTATTTGTGTTCTTCATTCTGCTGCTTCTATTACATGTACCTTCACCAGCATTACTTCTAATGACTTTCTCTTCTTTTCATCAATAAAAAGATGTGCTCCAGAGTGACAGTCAGATCATCTGCTGGAAACCAATTCAAGGTTGATAAGACAATACAAAAGAGAAAGGAAATTTATTCCAGACCAGTGCCTGCCACATCTGTTCATGGGGTAGGGGAATAAAGATTTCTGTCCGCCTTCCATTTGAGAAAGATAAAGTATCTTCTTTCACTTGCTTGAACTAAGGCAGCCATATTACCATAAGCCATAACTAGTTCATTCCTCTATAATAGCTATACCAAAATGCATGAAAAACTGTGGCGAAGGATAATGCAAGCAGTTTGATGGGTAGAATGAAATAGGGTCACTGATAAGTGAGCTTATCCTCCAATAATTGATTTTATGGTCATGCTTGTCCACTATGAATATCATTCCCCATCTCAGCCCCAGATAAAGGTATATATTTGTGGTGGAGCATTTGATATGAGGAGCTTTGGCAAAAATCACACTGTACTGACATTCAGAGAGCAGACAAAAGCAATGGTTCTTCTGTTCCTTGGGATAGGCACATTTCTTTGAATATTCTCCCTGAATATTTACCACATATATGGCATTTCAATAATTCCTACCTAACAAGAATGATCAATGATGAAAGAGGAAGGAACAAATTCCTAATAAGTTGGACAATTTCTTCTTTTAAGAACTCATTATCTGGAATTCTTTGGACTGCTCATTATCTTGAGTTACATTTGGATGTAATTTTAAAGTATGGGTCAGTCTTAGCATGGAAGTGAGAGATGGACCATAAAGAAGGTTGACCACCGAAGAATTGATGCTTTTGAATTGTGGTGCTGGAGGAAACTCTTGAGAATCCCCTGGACTGCAAAGAGAACAAACCTATCCATTCTGAAGGAAATCAACCCTGAGTGTTCACTGGAAGGACAGATCCTGAAGCTGAGGCTTCAATACTTTGGCCATCTCATGAGAAGAGAAATCTCCCTGGAAAAGACCCTGATGTTGGGAAAGAGTGAGGGAAAGAGGAGAAGGGGATGACAGAAGACGAGATGGTTGGACAGTGTCATCGAAGCTACCAACATGAATTTGACCAAACTCTGGGAGGCAGTGGAAGACAGGAGGGCCTGGCGTGCTCTGGTCCATGCAGTCACGAAGAGTCAGACACGACTTAACGACTAAACAACAACAACAGTCTTAGCATGGACTTCCAGCTCCTGTGCTGTCACGCACTCAGCCACAAGGAAAGTACTAGAAGATTTCTTTTGTATGTTTAACTGGCCCCCTTTTATTGTTATGTCTAAATCCACAGAAATGGTGGCTAGCTTTAACTCTACTGTATCTTATTAAAATAATTCCACTTCAAATTGTGGTTTACAATCCTGATTTGTTTTCATAAAGTATAGTTTTGTATAATTGTACAGTTCTATAAATGATAGTCCAGGTCTAAGCTCAATTTGACATAATAACCCATTTATACCTGAAAATGGAAGGCAGAATTTCTGATTTCTCCCAAGCCATGCCAGAGGAGAACAGAGAAAAGGAGAGTATAATGCTCATGCATGTGCTAAACCATAGCTTAGTGATATGTATGTACCAGATTAATAAGTCTTCTATTTGGCAAGTCATCAAGAAAAAGACAAAACCATGTTAATGGGAATGAAGTGGTATAACAATCAGCATGGAGTGGTTGGACAACATAATGCAACAATATGAACTACTAGACATATCCTGAATTGGTTGTGCTCCTAGGAGGAACCAGGAAATAGTCTGGAACTCCACTCACTGACTTTCACCTAATGAGACAGAGATGATAGGCAGAGACAACCCTCAATTTAAATAAAATGTATAAGTTTTCTTTAAAGCAGTATCTGTTTGACTCTCAAATGTGCTAGTCCGCTATCTTGAAACACATAGGAATCTATCACCAAAATCTGCTTGGTACCTCTGTCCGGATTCATGGAATCCAATTTTGTAGGGACTGTCTCAGAGGGTGACTATACAGGCATTTACTGTAGCTCACTGTTTGGTTCACACTGGGGTGGGGTGGTTCTCTCCTAAACTTGGTGATCAGACATCTTTGCTGGAGTGAGCCAGCCTGCCCTACCCACACCTTTCTGATCTTTGTCAGAGGCTTTTACTTTTCTGGTGTGGTTAGGATCACTCTAGTTTGGTTTGTTTCTAGCACATTCAGTAACTGAAAATGAACCAAACTGAATCTTTCTCTTTGAATTTATTATATCATGAAGAAGCTTTTTTCCACTTCCCAGTTCCTTGGGAAGTGGGAAAAATGTATTTACGTTATTAGAGCAGAACAGATGCATTGCATCACTTAAAAAAAAAAAGACCAATCAAAAACATCTTCCCAGAAGTGAAAGGAGACAGAAGGGGGCAATGAAGGTGATTTTTGTTTGCTTTTCTCTTAAAAGTCTTGTCAAGGACCTGCCAACAGCCGAATCCAGCAGGTTCTTGACTAGACTTTCAAGAGAGAAAGAACAGGGATTCCTTTTCTGGTTGTATTTTTATACAGCTTTCATTTTTTCAGAATATACATAGCAGAACGGAATGGGCTTGGCTAGTCGATCCAAGAGTCATACACAAAAGTGGCTGTTTAAATGGAAGGTTGGGGGTGGGTTATACCTTTCTTAGACCACTAAAAATGATGAACAAAGGCTAGCTATATTGATCCTTCTCAGGCTGAGCACCACAAAGCTGTGCATGGTGCAGAAGAAAACAGAAAAAGCTCAAAAAATCTCGGCCAGGCTTCACTGCTTAAATCAAGTTTCAATTTGAGGACTATACAGGTCAGAGGTAAAAGTTTCAGATTGAACTTCTGGTAATCTGAATTTGAGTGTCCCTCTGAAGTTTCTTAGACAGAAGAGTTGCCATCATTCAGCATCCCCAATCCTCCTTTGCCCTAGTTTTGACAATACAATTCCTATATGGACTAGGGACAGAGGCACACAAAGGTTGGCAAACCCCTTACAAGAAGACCTGGAATAAAAGTTGGTCTACACACTTTGTAAGCCAAATTGATAGTATGACCTAGTGACTGGAGGCAGAGGTTGTGCTCAGCTTGCAATTCTGTTTGGGCAGTGTTAAAATCTCCATGTTTATGTTTAGGTTGTGCTGTGGTCATAAATTGAGTTTATCTTCCATATGCCATGATTTTACAAAAAAGAAAAAAGCCATGTGGTCATTGTATACAATTTAAAGTCAAGAGTAGGTGGTACTTTTATTAGACTACTAAAAAAAAGCAAAACCAATGATTAGAGTGAAAAGAAAAATCACAAACAAATGCTAAAAAAATCACAAACAAATGCTAGCTTTCCATTTGGTCATTTATCTGTTTGTCTAGCATCTGTTTTCGCTTTTTTTAAGCAGTCTAATAAAGGTATCACGCTACCCTGCCTTTGAATTGTATACCAAGACCACACAGCTTTCTTCTTCTTTTTTGTTGAATTATAAATGAAAAGTGTTACCCAAAGAGATCCCCGGGGCTGTATACACACAACATTTTCTGACAGGAGTTATACTGTAGTTATACAGAACAACAGTAGTTACACACAAGTGATATTGATTCTTGGTCAGGAAATTTACAAGACCAAAAACAGAAACAATCCCTTTTAACAGCAATAAATTATATGGTGCATGAGAAAGCCTTTCCAGTTCTATAGCATTAGTGAGATGGTAATCACATTGGTGGATGGTGTTTCTATAACAAGAATGATTATAAGAACTGCTGAATAGCTCAGTGGTTTGGGTATCTGGCTGTGGAACCAGAGGTTGGAAGTTCAATTCCCCACTGTGCCTCCTTGGCAGGGACTAGACTTGATGATCCATAAGGTCCCTTCCAGCTCTGCAGTTCCAAAATTATTATATCATTATATATTATATTATTATATCACAATTAGTCTATTGGATATGATTCTTCCTCCACTATGGTTAACATTATGGTTCTTGTATCACAAGACACACAAAATAGTAGTTCTGTGTTGAATATTCACATAACCGGAGCAACCCTCCACAAATTCTATGTGTTCTGTCTGGCATACAAGCACTTTAAAAGTTTTTAACCAAATACACTCAGTGATTTGAGCAGAGGAAATGGAAATAAATAAATATATATATTTTTAAAAGCGGCCAATAAAGCCCATTATCTCCCTTCAACACTTCAACCACTGAGGCACTAGGGAAAATTCAGTGTGAGATCAGTGCATGCTATATATCTCTTTACAACTGCTGAGTTTTGTGTAGGTGTACAGTGAAGTGTAAGACCTGAGTCACTGCTGCTAGCCAGGATTCATATTCTTTAATTTTCTTTTTCTCTTTCTCTTTCTCATCTAGCTTAGTTAGTTTATTAAACAATTTACTAGTAAGAATTTGTGTAAAAGAGAGATTATGGATGAATACCTCAGCTCCTCTTGCATGGGCTACGTTTTGTTAGTTCAGAATTAGTGTACTAAGGTATGTCCCCCACTGCCTATTTGCCAGTGTGCAATTGCTAGAGAGGTGCCTGTGGAGAATATTAAAGTCCTCCTGTCTAACTGATGATGATGTGTAGCTACACACACACACACACACACACACACACACACACACCCCAACACCAACTCATAGCCATTTGCATTTCATGCACATCCAGAACCATACAGATGCCAACATGGACCTGGACAACAATTCAGTTGCTAGGTCACAAAAAGAGCATAAGTCTTGGTGTATCCTTTTTTTCTGTCATGAAAAGTATTGAAAACCTGGAAATGTACACATGCCCTTTCCATGTTCATCTGGGAGGTGGAAAGTAGGTGAGTGTTTTTTTAAAAAATCCTTGACGGAATGAAATTCTCACACATCGCTAGGAAAACACAGTGTGTGATAAAAACAGGATAGCTTGATCCCTGTAGTCCTTCTCTTGCTCAATTCCAACTGATGTCAACTAATAGGGCTGGTGGAGGAAAGGTATTTTGAAGACTGAGCCAAGGAGTGCATTGATCTGTGAGCTAAGCACCTAAAAACAAACATTAGAGTCAGTTGTAGCTCCTGCTTGTCCCACTGGATGAAAAGAACTCATAAAAAAACGAGAATCAAAAGAAATACATTGTTTTTGCTACAAAGTGCAAATGGATTGAGCAGCATGTGCACAATCTCTCAGTTGGGATACTTTGGCATGTTTGAATGTACTGTTTATGCCTATTAAAAAGAATACAGCCCACCCAGGTTGAAGGTGTGAAGCACTGAAGTTTCACACTAAGGCTGCACACTGCCTTCCCATGGGCAAAGTGTGGCAGGTGGCTGAAGTGGCATATTTAGTACATTACTGGCTGGAATCCTGTTGGTGTTTACATAAGGTCTACATAACATACCATGGCTAATTGCAACGAATTGACAAAGTGCTGGGGTACATCTTGTTTGCAGTATCAGACCAAGTATGTGACCAAGATACCTCCCAGCACCTTGTCAATTAACCATGACACATTACACAAACCTTACATAAAGCCAACAGGACTCTGGACATTAAGTTTTTTCTTCAGTTATTAACATGTGAAAATTTCCATTTTCTGTTGCATTGTTATATATTTTTGACTGTAGGAGGTAAGTGGATATCTCTTCCCATTTTCCCACCAAATATAGAGCACTTCAAACTAGTCTTGTTATCAGGGATTATTTATGACCCAAGGAATTCTATGGGAATGTGTCATATCTATCTCTAATCCATTTCAGTTCCTAGTGTTCACCCGTGTGTTTCGTTTTGGTTTTTTTCCTGCAGCTTTCCTCAACAACAATGAAAAGTGTGCATGAATATTCACACTTAAATATTCTTTGAACATATGTTTAATTTTTAAAACACTTCTCCTGAAAAACATGTTTTAAATTTATTTTGATACTTTTTTAAAAAAATGAAAAACTGTGTCAATAACCTGAGGACCCACAAAAGGTGGCAGATGACTTCCAGATTTCCATATTAGTCTTGTGGTTGCAGATTAAATCAGTTTTGTTGAAATTAATGAAGACTGAATTTATATACTATTCCTCTTTCTGATTGCAGCAGGATGCCATATCCATGAGACTGGCATCTGTTGTTTCACTTTCCCATGGCTTAGCACAGCTCTGTATACAACATACAAGAGTGCCTCTTTGTGATCTTTGTCCTCCCTCCTATTTTTTTTTTAAAAATATATAGGATTCATATAGCTGTGGTATCATGTATCCATGGTAGATCATGGAACTGATTCCCTGCGGATATGAGGATCCTACTGTATACATGTTCAAGATAGTGTTGTAATAACATAGAAGATGACTCTCCAATTGAACACCACATTTCCATGTTCCTAGTTCTTTGTCAAATTAGAGGAATGTAGGAAGTGTTCTGGGGAAAGGTGAACACAATATAATGGAAAAATATTCCTTCTTGCATGAGCTAATCAATGATGGAGGGGTTGAACTTGCATATTCTCTCCTATCTATGTTTATATGAGGTGGAGAAGGTCTGTGTAAGGCTTTAGTGTTTGTTTCTGTAGCTACACTGAATCCCATTCTGGGAGATCTTCTACAGAAGCAGCACAAAAAACAGTAAAGTACTATATTCCTCCATGATATGAGACAGGTTATGGATTCTTTCCAAAAAGATTGGTCAGTTGCCATCTAGTGATGGTGAACTGAACCCACGCCTATGTGTAGAAGCTACATTAGCAAATTGTTCCTTTAATCTATCTAACATTTTGAAACTGCTCTGGGGTAGATTTTGAGACTACTCCCCTCCTCCTAGCTGCTTATTTCTTTGTGATCTACATTCAATAACTTAACTTTATTAGTCTATTAGTCTCTGTGTGGAGTTATAGCGATGCAGTGAAAAGCAGAATTGATATTATCTGGAGCTCCTCCTGTAAATTTAAGAGTGTAGTCTCCTCCAAATTATGCATTGAATTTCTTGCATTTGAGCAGATTGTAGTGATCAGGACACCCAGAGTCAATGGATGAGTCCCAACCCAAGAAATTATTCTTTGTGATCAGAGTGTCTCTTTAATCAGGTGTATTTAGAAAAAATGAGAAAACATTGATACACTGGAGTATCTGTGCAACTTTGAGGAGATCATACGACAAAGCAAGTGGCTGCTGATTGCCCAGGGAATGGAACAATCCTTTGTGTTAAGTTTGGCATTTGTAGAGTTATACATTTATATCTTTCAAGATACATTACAATTTCAAGTGAGAAAAGGACATTGGAAGCAATGTACAGTAAATCCAGAAAGACTCAGCTGGTGCCAAAGGAGAAGGAAAATAGAGATGAACCTCTCAAAAAAGCCAAAGAAATCTCCTGGACACACAAATCACTGAGGACGTACAGAGGGCTCAGACTGAGACTACCAAGCACCATATATCCCTTGCAGTCATTCTGCCAATGATTTTGCAGAGCTGCAGGGCAAAGTAAACAACCTGCATTGTCGCTGCTAGCTACAATTTGTGTTCCGGAATTTTCTTCCTTTTTCACCTTGTCCAGCATAGTTTATTAAACTTTATATTATCAAATTAAATGTGCATGGCATTTTTCTTTTATGGGCTTTGAGTGGATAGGTCAGAATGTGTGCCCCAGGACTGGCCCTATTTGTGGGTTGGTACCAATACCACTGCTTGCTGACCCTTGTGCCATTGCTGGACTGATTTGAGGGGAGACATAAAATCCTACTGGTTGGCTTTATCTGACTTATTAAGATTTACCATGTTGCCAAGGTGATGGTGCTATCCAACCTCATCCCCACCCCAAGACATAGCACTTGGTCTTTTTCTAGTTATAGGAATAGAATTTTTCAAAGAGATAAAAAAGCACAAATTTTGTCATTGGTTAAAGTGTTACCAAAGGGTCAGATTGGGTCAGATCGTTGTATTACCAAAAAGGCAAGGGCGGGTTGGGCACCAAACTGTGCTCCCTTCTTTAAATATGATTCATGGGTCAATGCCCAGAATCTAATATGGAACAAAAATATAAATTGCCTTGAGAATCTACATTGTACTGTCCTACGTATTCTTGCTTCTACTGTACAGTATATTACGGAGTCATAGACTTTAGCACAAGTTACAATTAAAAATGCATCTAAAATGTTTTAGCAGGATGCAAAAAGTGTCTTGGATTGAGAGAGTGATCAACAAAGAAGTACTAAAACAGATGAATAAGGGACCAGGAAATGTAGAACAAATAGAATTAGAATGTTTTGGTCATGTAATGAGAAGCCAAAGGTACAGATTATTATATCTGGTCACTCAAGGTGAAATAAATGGGAAAATAAATGCCGGAAGAAGAAACACCTATTGGCTAAAGAATCTGGAAAACTGGCTTAGATGCAATGTAACCTCATCATTTAGAGCTCCTGCATCCAAAGTGAAAATAGACATGATGATGTCCAGATAGGAGGGGAAGGAGAAGGAAGAACCCAGCAACTGTCAACATTAGAAGACACTCAGCTACTCTTTTCCAACACAATTTCTAACTCCTTCTGGCCATTATTATGCCATATTGCAAACTATTGTTACAGATTTCCTTCATCTGAAAAATGGTTTGCTATGAGAGTGATGCTAGAATTGATTTAAAACCCCCTTGGGTATATGGAGCTAATGGTCCTGCTCTTTGGATCTTGACCATCAGCTCCAGATATGGTCAGCATAAAGTCCAGTTCCCTGGATTAATCGTTCTGTACATTTAAATGATCATTTTGTTTCATTATTATTTACTTTATTATATATTATTATTTTATTGCATTTGGACTTTCCAAAAATGATACTGAAAAACCAACACATAAAAGCCCAGGAGTTTTAAGACACATCACTCATCCAATTAAGCAATGTGCCCTCTAGCATGTGTTATGTTAAGCAAACATTCATAACTTTCACACCGTCAAATGAACACATTCAATGCTCCATTTCATGTAGTATCATTTCATGGAATCATGATTTATGGCATGATGATTTTATTTCAGAAGTTATTGATTTTCTGATTTATTTCATTATGTCTTGATTGCATTGCATCTGGAACGTACATTCGACATCAATATTTATAGCTAGAATATGAGAAACAAATCAGTCTCCACAGAATTTGCCTGATATTAGGTTTCAGTAAATAATATCAAATGAGCAAAGGAACAAGTCAATCCTTTTAGCTGTTCTAATGTGGGGTACAATATATTCTTGTATAACTGAGGTACATAATAGGATTAGTATTTCATGCAGTGGCTTAAGCCAAAATAAGGGAGAGGAGACAAACAAGAATAGGCAATACTTCTGAAAAAGTAATTGGGAAAGGGTCAGTTTTTAGTAGACATAGGTGAGCTCTCCAAACGTCACCTTTGGTAAATTTCAAAATTATAAGTTCAATTTTTTGAGACCCCAAGCTCATATAACTTTGTAACACATCTACATTGTAGAATCATAAAATAATTGAGTTGGAAGGGGCCTATAAGGTCATCACCTCCAACACCCTGCTCAATGCAGGAATCCAAATCAAAGCAAATCTAACAGATGGTTGTCTAATTTTCTCTTGAATACCTCCAGTGTTAGAGCACACACCACCTCCCAATGTAATTGATTCTATTGTCATACTGATCTAACAATAAGAAAGTTTTTTCCTGATACTCAGCCTAAATCTTGCTTCCTGTAGCTTGAGCCCACTATTATGCATCCTGCACTCTGGGATGAACAAGAAGAATCCCTGTCCTATCTCTGTATGACTACCTGTATTGTAATATCATTTTTCTTGGCTTAAATTAAACAAGATGTCTTGGACACTAGGAACTCTGGGATATGACCATTAACAAGGAAAGGTGTTGCAAGGGTCAACAAATGAAGTGAACAGTCATTTAGTAGAGTGAAAAAAGGTTTGCATGAACAGGCTCTGACATCCTTTGCTTGAAAATAGATTATCTGCCACCTTTTTCATATGTATAGAAACATTTGAAGAGCATCTTTTAGAAACTGAATACACAGTGGTAATTTACTGTACATTCAAAAGCAATAAAATAACTGGAATATAGACATGCTAAAAAAAATTGAAAACAGATTAAAAAGTCAAACTAGCAGGGCTGGCCGAATACATTTTGCTGTCTGATACAGAGCAGCAAATGTTGCCCTACCACTCAGTTCAAGGTGCTCACACCCCAAACCAGCCATGTTACTGTTACTGTCATTTTAATTCTGGAACATGAAAGAGGAAACCAGAAATGTGCTTCTATCCTTCCCCCGCCCCCAGCACCATGTTAAATAATTGAATACTAGCTGCCCATTCAAGACACCCAAAATCTGCCAAGGGCTGTAGCCTCATTCAGTTCTGTAAAGACAATGAGGATTTTTAAAATCTTGGTATCATAATTAAGTTTTTGATTATAATTCATCTTCCTCCAGCTGTGCACCAAGATCTTGTGGATCGTTCAGAAAAATTTGATATTAGAGCCTGAAAGTTTTATGGCAGTTGTTTGTTCCAGACAGACTTCTTAAGGTTAGTTCAGAAGAAGTTTGCAAACTTCTTGCAAGTGAGATGAGAGGAAGCAGTAGGAAGAGAGACAAACCGACTCAATAAAGGAAACCATAGATGTTAGTTTATAAGACCTGAGCAGAACTTACTGGAAAAGCCAATATCGCTAAGAAGGGAAGTAGGAAGAGAGAACTGTTGCTGAATTTTGAATTTCTAGTTAAATTCTTCTGGCTGTGTGGTGGAAGTACAGGGATTCACAGACCAGAAAAGTTTCATATCTCCCAGTTTAGTCCACTCCCTTTTCCTCATCAACTGGCACTTACAGTCGCAATAACTCACTCTGAGACAATAGTAATAGAAAGAATAAAAATCATTTTCTTTACTTACAGTTCCGACTCACTGCTTCCAACAGACTGCTAACTGACTGCAGACAACTGGGGGGGGGGAGGGGGAGAGACAGAGCAGGGAGAGACTGGGCTCTCTCCCAAAATCAGAGATATGAAAGGAATGAATGGCTACTGCTGGAAAGATTAACGGCCACCCCAACCCAAAAAGGTCCCACCCAGCCAAACCTACTAAAGGCAGCATGTGAGGTTTCAAGAACTCTAACAAGAACAACCTAACTGTTGGTTTGTAAGATTTGAGCAGAGATGTTGATTATAGGACTTTCTCCTGTTTGCTCTTTCTCCTGATAGGGTATTTGTTTTTTTCCCTTTACACTGTAGGTGGTAAAAATGACAATTGGATCTTTCCCTGGGCTTTAACACAAGAGTGGGAAACTGGAAGGTGCTGCTTTAGACTAAAAGAGGAGACACAGATACACATTCCTCAACCACCTCAGCCTTAAGATGAACAAAAGAATCCTCAGCCACATCCCTAAGAATGTCTCCAAAATTTTCTTCTCTTTTGAAATGCTGTTGGAAGGGAATTTATTTTCTATCAAATTGAATGAGAACAGATGGAACTCTCATGGGAGAAATTTTTAGCACAGTGTTAATGGAAATCTATTGCAAATACAGAAAAGGTTCTAAAAACCTCTTTGATGAGAATATGCTGCACAGGCGTAATTTTCTGATATAACTTCCCTCAATTCTCACTTCAATAAACACTGTTTTGATTTATGATTTATGAGATACCTCAGATGTCAAAGGTTCCAGTGTATTGCTTCTGGTAGAAAAGTGGTGTCTCTGTTTTTTGTCTGGTGTGTGTGTGTGTGTGTGTCTGGTAGAACAGTGGTGTCTACTTCCATTATTTATTTATGTACATATATGTGAACACACACACATACACACACCAAGAGGATAACGAAATCAATGGTAGTGAACTGTGAAGCCAATGGCAGTTGGATTCCCCTTCTCTCTTTTTCTTGAAGGAAACAATTTTCTGCGTGACAGGCATTTTAGTGATACTGTCCCTGCATTGAGCTTTTCCATTTGGGCCCTATTGTACTGCCACTGTATTTTTACACTTCCAGTCAAGGACAGCTTATCTCATGTGATGTACAGCAAAGGCAGCCTCCTTGCTTTAAATTCCACCAAGTAAAAAAAATTATGGAGTCTAGCTTAAGGGAGAGAGATACTATATATTTAAAATACCTTGAAGGGGTTCTTCCTTCAGTTATCCTTAAGAATCAAAGTAAATGGCTGAAGCCAAATAAACATTGTTTCTCATGTGGTGCCTGAGGTGGAGGACAACATGGTGCTCCTCTTCCATTCTATACAGAGAAGCTGACAGACGTGCCAGATGAATCTTAATTCTGCATTGGTAATGAACTAACATCCTTCACCAAGGAATTTTGCTGAACTATTTTTCCGAGGGACAGCATTGATTCAGTCGCTAACCAAAAAGACATGCCTTCCATAATGTATAACACATCGGTGTTGCTGCAAACAGTGTTGCAAATAAAATTCTGTTGGAGCCCTCGATGAACCATCCCATCACACAGCCTTCTACTGTGAAATAGCCCTTAAGTAATAGCCAGTTACTCAGTTACTTTGGAATCAATGATCTGGAGATGTCAAAAGATACTTACAACAAGAGCTCTACCTGAAGCACTTGAGGCAGCAGCTGTAACATTTCTGGGTTTTTTTGCCAACTGTTTGCTTATAAAAGGCTCTCTACTGGCAGCTGGTGCCTCGTGGGGATTTTTTTGTGTTTGCTTAACACCACACTGTTGCATTGACAGCAATGTTCCATTATAAACACTGTACCAGAACATAAGTGGAGTTAGTTGAACTCTAGCATGTGCAATTACTTGGTAGGATAATTCCAAGACTTTGGGGATTGAATACAAGGCAAAAGGTCAGCAAGAGGTGTTAGATCCAAAAATATTTCTTTCTCTGTAAAATGCTGCAGACTGTTGATGTTTTATAATTGTTCTTTTATGTCTTCTCAGCATAAGCTCTTCCCACCAGCTTGTATCCTTAGATTTTTTGTTGACAAATCCTGAAATTATTGATTTTGGTTTTCATATAGTCAATTTAATGAACTAGGGAACTACAGTCATATGCCTAAAACATGGTATTGCATTGCCTACTACTTTCCCAAAAGTTTTTGGAGCAAGGGCCCTTACCATGGTTCCGTTTCTCTATGGAATTTTTCTCTTTTTCACAGAGTTTTACAGAGAATCAAGATCAGTAGTTCTCAAACTTGGGTTCGCAGATGTTCTTGGACTGCAGCTCCCAGAAATTTTACCCAGCACAGCAATTGGTGAAGACATCTGGGAATTGCAGTCCAAGAACATCCAGGGACTCCAGTTTGAGAACTTCTGATCTGAATGATGTAATAGTTGACTCACTACATGACAATGTTTTTCTATATTGTCCTCTCTTGTTTGTAAGACCTGGTCTGTGCTGATGTATTATTTATTTATTTGTAGTAAATGAAATTTGCAATATTGGTACCTGGGGGGATAGGGGTTTTCTTCAGTAGGGCCCCATTTGGGGCCCAGGGCACATCCTGGGAGAGAAACCAGTCCTTGGGTCTGATAATTGTCCGCCACTAATGTAATTCTTCTGTCTCCTGCAATGAGACCTCCCATCATCGCACACAGCATTTGGCAATGTAAAAGACAGGACTGGAGAGGTCAAGAATCCAGAGGAGACTCCCAATGCTTTTGCATTTTGTAACACAAAAACAGAGAGGGAGCCACTAACTACAGAGGAAATGAAAAAGGATGAGTAGCACACTGCAGATGGAACATAGGATGTAATGCTTGAGAACTAAAATTATTTTAAATGGTTTGACCTTGAGTCTTACATTTCTTAAACCACTATTTTTTGGGGATTTTATTCATTAAAATGTTAACTGATATTTCATGGCCTTTGGGGTATTGTTTATTTATTTTTTGCAGGTCTTCTTTTCAGCCGTTAAAATGTGGTCTAAAATAGGGGTCCCCAACCCCCGGTCCACAGACCAGTCCCGGTCCGTGGCCTTGCCAGGACCAGGCCACAGAGACAAATCTCGTTTCCCGCCCCCGCACATGTAGATGCATGAACGCCCCTCCCATGCATGCACAGCCCCTCCCATGCATGCACAGCCCCTTCCACACATGCACGGCCCCTCCCACGCCCCTCCCACACATGCACAGATGCCCCCCACACGCTAAACCGGTCTGTGGAGGCAAAAAGGTTGAGGACCACTGGTCTAAAATATTTCATATATGTCTAACAAAAATAAAAACAAAATAAGACATGTGTCTAAGAATACGATTGTAATCCACAAAAAGTTATCACTGAAATAAATCTTTAAGGTTCCACAATCCTTTAGTTTTTGTTTTTATTTTTTGCTTCCTGAAACAGGCTATCATAGGTACCTCTCTGAAATATGAATAGCACAGAGGTCTGTTTCCCAAAAGGTAACTTTAATTAATGGTTGCCTTTCATTATTTTCAGTATTTCTTGGACTGCAACTCCCAGAAACCCCGGCCAGCACAACTAATGGTGAAGGTTTCTGGAAGTTGCAGTCCAGGAAACCTGAGTTACTCAAGGTCGGGAACCACTGTCCTAGTTCTATGGCATCGATCCAGCTGGATCACTGTTTTTTCCTTGGCGAAGGGGAGAACATCTAATCACAGAGCTCCCAAAATCATATTTCAAACTAGATATTCTCTGAAACTTCTTATTAACATGACTGCTGTATTGGAGTTGCAAGGTAAGTCTAATATTTGCATTTTCTACCAAAAAACATACTTTTAAAATGATGTAGATAACAAAAGGTTACACAAATTGTCACAGTATCATAATATACAATGTGTTCCTGGAGAGATGATTTGTGTGGAAATACCGTGTTTCCCTGAAAATAAGACAGGGTCTAATATTAATTTTTGCTCCAAAAAACGCATTAGGGCTTATTTTCAGGGGATGTTTTATTTATTTTTTTCATGTACAACAATCTACATTTATTCAAATACAGTCATGTCATCTTCTTCTGGTTGCTGCGCAATGGTGGAGGGCGGGGTTTCACTTAACTGGGGCTTATTTTGGGGGTAGGGCTTATATTACAAGCATCCTGAAAAACCATACTAGGGCTTATTTTCAGGTTAGGTCTTATTTTTGGGGAAACAGGGTAGATCCCAAGTGACATTTATTAGTTATGTTGTTTTATATACTGGTCTTCTGACACACTCCATGGGGCTTGAAATAGAAATAGCTTAAATGAAGGTTGTGATATTTTATGTGCATTTACCTTGTTATAAGCACCAGTGAACTCCGACAGATCTAATTCTGAGGAGAGAGAGAGAGAATTGTGCTGTATGTCTATAATGTGAAATACATATTTGCCTTACATCTAAACCAGTTGTGCGATCATACTGTAAGATGTAAAAAAAATTGATACATTTTAATTAAATAGCCCATCTAACCAGGAAAATTAACTCTTTTAAGATCAAATAAGTGGAAACAGTTTAAAATAACAACATATATGCTGGTAATTGTTTACTTAAGCCAAACTAATTTGAATAACTCCCTCTTTGCATCCATTTTCTTTTTAAGATAGATTGATTGTTCTTTGGTTCAAGAGATTTCTTGCTTTTGTTAAAATTTTTATCACCACCCAAAAGATAAATGCCCTGTAACAGCTGATAAAACTAAAAACACAACATTGCCTGAAGTTTCTTGACTTTTAAAGATAAATCTACTTAGAATATGTTGCAATAATCTGGGTGAAAGAAGATTACAAGCATATGGATACCTGTAGGTGGACTGTAGCCCCATTGAGGCATTAAAATCCATGTTGAAAACTAAGGTGCAGATGGGAGTCCTTCTGCTTTGTCCCCTTCCATCTATGACTTCATCACCCTCCTAAGTGTGGATGGTGAGAAGTTTGACAAGAGAGAACCCCACTATTTGTAGGGGCTTTCCATGTCACTTTCCAGGAACCCTGTTCAGTTGGACAGTTCTCATGGACACTGGAGACTCCTGTCTGACTCATGGTCCTCAACATGTAAGAGGGTGAAGGAGACCCAACACCGCTTTGAATGACTGTATAGGGCTTACTCCTATCCTGGTAATGTCACAGCTGAAATTACTGCATGCCATTGAAGCCATTTTGGCCTCAAATGACAACCTAGGTTTATGAATCTGCTCCTTTCAGGAGAACATAAGAGAAGTAAAATCCTGTGCTTACATTTGTAGTTTTCAAGCTATGACTCTTATTCATTAGTCTAATTTTAGTTCATACAAATATCATATATATAATTCATAAGTCTGTAAATAACATGTCAGCATCTATATTAAAATTCATATTTAAATACTACATTGGACCTTTTTTATTACAAAAACATAGGCATTTAAAAACAGGTTTGTATCAAGTTACACATATGCAAGCCTCTAAGGCAGGGGTGGGCAAAATGCAGCCCTAAGACCATTTAGGAGCCTTTCTGTTCTCCAACCTCCCACAACGCCAGCATACCAAAGCAGAGGAAATGGCTTTGAATGAGGCTGGCAGATCCTCTCCTGATGGTAAGGACTGATGACCAGGCATTTCACTTCCTTCACTCCAGAGCATCCATCAGTCATCACTACCTTGAAAAACAATCTATTATGTCTGTTGAGTTTGAAATAGGAAGAGTGAAGGAATCAACTGCAGTTTTATCCAGATTTCACAATTTCACACTTCAGGAATAGTTTTCAATCAAAAATTTGGTGGGATAGAATCTAGTTAGACCCCACAATTGTGTTTTGGTATCTCCCACAGAGGGGTTTAGGAGAAGTGGAGATTCTAATATATGGAAAGAATGGTGTCCCCCTTCCCTCAGTTCAAGCTGTTACATTTTGTTTCTGTTCTTTCCCTCTTTTTTCTTAAATGGTAAAATAATTCAGTTGTATATTTCAATCATTCTACCATTGCAGAGTTCCAAATAAAAAGTGGTGGCTACTTAAAAAACAAAACAAAACAAAAAACACCTTGTCACAAAGACCAGTTATAAAAGTAACCAAATCAGAAGTATATTTATTTGAGCACTAAAGAATGGGCATTTTGTGTCTTTAATCTGGATTTCCTCTTTGTTTGCATTGTGAAATATTGCCCTGTACTGTTCCTTCCTGAAAAGCTAAGCCTCCCAAACAAAGTATGCTCTACACAGAAAAACAAAAACAAAAAGACAAGAATGGAAAGTACATGGACAGACACTTGAAGAATTTTCGAAGCCATAGAAACATATTTTTAATTATTGTTTTTTATCCTGCTTGTAGGTCAGTGGAACGTCTGCAGAATTCTATCAGATACAACTGGAATTTCCCAGCAGAATTAAAACCTGAGTGAAACTAACCAGGTACCAGAATCTCAGAACAATCACAGAATGGTAATGCTCTACTCCACTTATCATTTAATTTTTCTGCTATTGTCTGCCGGCTTGGAGTCCTTTTGTTAAGCAGAATAGTGATATATATATGTGCCTCCCACCCTGTGTGTGTGTGTGTGTGTGTGTGTGTGTGTGAGAGAGAGAGAGAGAGAGAGAGAGAGAGAAAGTGTGTGTGAGAGAGTAAAAAATATGCTTCTCCTTCTATTTTAATTTCCAGAGAGAACTCTTCCATAGAGAGAGAAAGAGACAAGGAGGAGAGGGAGGGAGGGAGAGTATAAATAGTCAAGGCTGTGATCCTACCAGCAAGTCTCATTGCTAAAGGCTCCATTGCTTTTACAAAGAGATGTAACAGATATTGTTTTGATTTGGTTTGGGTTTTTTAAATGGACATGATCTTCAGAAAGCAACATAATTGCTCTTCTCTTTCCCATGTGGTCTATGAATGCCAGACTAATATAGGAGAAATATGCGTGTGCCTCTCTGCCCCATAAATGTCTTTAGGCTCTTTTCTCTACCCTATGGTCACTCCATAAATATATAAGTACTTCAATTCAGTTCATTTTTAAACAGTTATCTAAAGACAGTACATACATATTCCTAGCAGGGATTATGTTAAAACACTGCTGTGCAACTTTGACCCTCACCTGGAAAAATTCAGAGAGAGAGAGAGAAACGTCCAGCACTAATAGATCACCAGTGAGGTACCAAAAAACTCATAGAACATTAATAATAATTGAAAATTAATAGATATTTGGTTGTTGGTTTTCCTAGTGGGTATGGAGCTACTAGTGTTGCCATTGGTATCTTCAAATGTGATAAAAATTGTAATAAATTCACAACATTAATTCAACACGAAGTTTCCCAATTCACTTTACAGAATGCTACATTTTCTTCATACACACTGTACATGTGTTTGGTTCACTGGCTCTTGTTTCTGTGATGATAGGAAAGGAAGATAGTCTATTTCTAAACCCATTTCCAAATGCAGTTCTCAAGCTTTTTCAGAAAACATTTCATTCAGTCCATTTTTGTTTCAAATTAGCATTTAATAGCTTTGCCTGAGAAACCCATTCTAACTGTGTACTTTCCACATTTTGTCTCTTTAGCCATCAGCATATTGTGTGATTTTAGAAAACAAGGCTAAACATAAAACAAAATCTGTTCAGACAGGGGAAAAAGCAATAAGAAAACACGTAGGGCCATCACCTAAATATGAAATTACCATAGCATCCTTTCCCATGACATTTCTTTCTGCAAGATAAGTATAGCAATAAATGTGATCCCTGTCAGATTTGTGGTTGAAAGAGCACCTGTTAGAAGCTAATGGTACTGTGTCAGGAGTAAAAGGTGAGAGAACAACATGGCAGCTATGTAAGCATCAATGGCTGATTAGATGGAGGAGAAACTGGCTGAATGGCTCAGTGAGCTACTTATCTGGTTGTGAAGTAAGAGTTCGGGAGTTAACTGTAGCTCGTGGGAGAAAAGCCAACCAGTGTAGCCTAAGGTCACCTGCACAGTCCCAGAGTTGCTCTTACAAATTGCTTACAAATTGCTAATCCACCGCATGCTCCAGAGCAATAGGAAGGAAGCGCAGAGCCCATGGCAGCAGCAGAACTGTGAGTGGACGGTCTGACCACAGGGGGCCGGACCCTCGTTGTCTCCACCTGTGGGGGGAGGTATTCTACCTGTGTGGGGGGGGGAATGCTCCCATCTCTAGTCAGGACTGGGGAGATACAATCAAACTTGTTCACACTCCACACCTGCTGAAGTTTCTAGGCCAGCTTCAAGGGAAGCCTCACATAGTAGCCAGTGTTTAAGATCACTAGCACATGCACAAATGTCTTCAGGACCCTTCCATTCAGGTTCACTCACAACTCTGTAAAGTTGCTCAGGCTAAGAGGGAGAGGTTGTCCTAAGGTCACCCATTGAGTTTCATGGCTTTTGGGGGACAAACCTGGATCTCTGAACACCCACATCACAGTCTACTTTAACCACGTTTTTATTTTTAATTTTTAGAATATTTCCAAATTAAGTCTGTACTATGTTTCAGTTTCTTAGTTCATAAGTATCAGAATTACAGTTTCATAGATCAGATTTGTGGCAATTTCTCTTTTTTTTATTGTAAATTAAACAGACCTTAGTATATTAATACAAAACACATCTCAATGGATATTTGCTTCCCCTCTACTTGTAGAATTCAATTTTAGTGACTTAGGATGTTTGCATAGATTTGTCTGTTGAGATAGAAACTTTTCTGCAAAGTACAGGATAATCTTGTCTGAGATTTTTTGAAAAAAACTTCTTATTTGTCGGGCCTTGTAGAGGAGATATAAAAACATTGCTATGGCTTTCACTTTATCAACACTGAATCCAAAAGACAATAGTGCTTTATAAGAGGGGAAGTGAGCTAACTGTGATGGGCAGGTTGATAAAAAAAATGAAGAAAGAGAGAAAGTGCCAGCATGGAGGATATCCATATAAACAGTATATATAGTATCACTGTGTGGGCCCTGCAGGCTCTGGTTTCCTGGGCCTCCACAACCAGCCCTTATAGTCCTCTAGGAACAGCTTGCTATCATGTGTGTATGCATGTATGTGTGTAGTTTGAGTCCATACAATGTTTCATGTCTGGCAAATATATTTCAGTGCATTACACTTTATAGTACAAAGGAAGAGAGCTTTGCCAGAGTTTATGTGATGTCTGCATGATTCCCTGAACCCTCAGGCCCCTACTTTCCACCTTGGGACTCAGCTTAATTAGAGAGCTATGTGGACGAAAACATTCAGCTATGCCTTGACACTCTCTTATTTTTTCTTTATCTTTTCCTCTTTTCCCAGTTTTACCACCTAGCCTTATGAAGACTTCTGAAGACCCTGAAAGCTTGGTTTTTAGTGAGTTTGTGTGCTCCTAATAAAGGTCTCATGGCCACTGACCCCATCACCTCCTGGCAAATAGAAGGGGAAGATATGGAGGCAGTGACAGATTTTACTTTCTTGGGCTCCATAATCACTGCAGATGGTGACAGCAGCCACGAAATTAAAAGACGCCTGCTTCTTGGGAGGAAAGCGATGACAAACCTAGACAGCATCTTAAAAAGCAGAGACATCACCTTGCCGACAAAGGTCCGCATAGTCAAAGCTATGGTTTTTCCAGTAGCGATGTATGGAAGTGAGAGCTGGACCATAAAGAAGGCTGACCGCCGAAGAATTGATGCTTTTGAATTGTGGTGCTGGAGGAGACCCTTGAGAGTCCCCTGGACTGCAAAGAGAACAAACCTATCCATTTTGAAGGAAATCAACCCTGAGTGCTCACTGGAAGGACAGATCCTGAAGCTGAGGCTCCAATACTTTGGCCATCTCATGAGAAGAGAAGACTCCCTGGAAAAGCCCCTGATGTTGGGAAAGTGTGAAGGCAAGAGGAGAAGGGGACGACAGAGGACGAGATGGTTGGACAGTATCATCGAAGCTACCAACATGAATTTGACCCAACTCCGGGAGGCAGTGCAAGACAGGAGGGCCTGGCGTGCTCTGGTCCATGGGGTCACGAAGAGTTGGACACGACTTAACGACTAAACAACAACAATAAATAAAGGTTTTGCTTATCTATGAATTGGAAATGTTTTTGTGTAAACATTAATTATTTATCTTTTGGAATTACATTGTAAAGGGACAGTTCTTCTATTCCACAGCCAATTGCTGATTGGGAGACTCTGGACATCATAATATTGGTTATGGCATAACAGCATAACATTGGAATTGTACAAAGTGGTCTTTCTTTTG
This sequence comes from Intellagama lesueurii, assembly GCA_037013535.1. Classification (NCBI taxonomy): domain Eukaryota; kingdom Metazoa; phylum Chordata; class Lepidosauria; order Squamata; family Agamidae; genus Intellagama; species Intellagama lesueurii. The sequence goes on from JBAJHW010000005.1 coordinate 163,124,979, forward strand.
AAAAATGGAAATCAGTTCTGTAACATTAAAATGTTTTACATGGATAAATTATTCCTATAGAATTTCTCCAAAGTGGTTGAGTTGTCTGACAAATTCCTAATGATATTCCTGCTTAAGATCCTTGGATTTTCAGCCCACTCTTTCTGCACCCCTTTTTGTTTTGGGATCTTAAATAGGATACTTTCTCTCTGTCTCTCTCTCTCTCTGCTGGAAACCATGGCAGATATAATAATCTCCTGGTGCCTGGGTCTCAGCAGATTTGAAATAGTGCAGGTCCAGTTGAAGTCCATACCATGGAGCCACACTAATGAACACAAACTAAAGAGACACTGCTTCAGGCCTCAGCTTCATTTCTTTGACAGCATTATTCAATACATGCTAACCATGAAGATATTTTTCTAAGAAGACGCTTGTCAACGAGCATGATATGAGGAAGTAGACAACACATAAGATTGAACTAAGATAGCTATATCTTCCCAGAGTAAGTTGTCTCTAGATGTTGCCTAAGGACATATCATAATAGCCGATGTCTGGGATGCTGGAGTTAATTCAGTTTCAGAATAAGATACAACTACAGCAGAAATGGTTCTGGACACTTGAGCAAATTAATAATACAGATATGTGCACATAAAAACAGTTTTCCACAAGTCCTTCCAACTACAATCTCTATCCATGTCTTTCCTTCCACATTATGTTCACTATCTTTGCTCACTATCTTTTATAAACACTCACCCTGTTGTCACTTACAGGCAAAATGCTAATAATCTTGATGAGTGTGAGCAGTTCTGTCCAATATTCTCATTGAATGTAATTTTCTATTTAGAATACCCCAATTGAAAAAGTGTATTATTTGGCTGGTATTGCCCCTCCAGAAGTATATCAAGAGGTGCTAGCAAATGATGAACAAAATAAAGTGATATAGCACCAAACCCATCCACTTCAATTATTTTATTTGTTTTATTTATAGGCCACTTTTCTCCCAATAAGGGAACCCATACATTTCATGAAAACCTACCACCTAGGCAATGGCTAAAAATTTTCTGCACAAATCTCAAGCTCTAAATATTAAACCAGAAGAGGCTAGGCTAAACCTATGGAAAACAAAAAGAACACACCTTGCCAAAAGGCTGAATGCTGAATATCTCCCACCAGAAGACTCTAGCTGGACCACCAAGAAGTAACTTAATAGACTTTGAAGCAAAGTAGGAAGATCAAAGACTAATCAAGTAAAATGGGGATGTTTAGTTACAGGACAAATTTCTTGTGACTTACATGCATGCAATTTATGCCCCACCATGTGTACAAAAAGGAGATCTAGCGAATGGCTGAGATAACTCTAATGAAGTAGCCCACTTCTGGACAAAAATAGTTTAATTTTAATTTACCTGTATTTCATATATGTCCATAATTTTAAATTGTGCAACACTTTGATATAAATAAGAAAGACTAGAATATCTGTGATCGCTGACAAGAATGTTGCTCTGTGCATTATTGGAAGCTCAGGAGTGACCTTAGCACTTGAGGCCTTCTCATATCTTGTTACCTGGTATCCTTTAAAGTCTAAAATAAATATGTGAAGGGGTCCCTTCTCCGAACTAAATTCATACAAATCATAACATAATTCTGTTGGCACAAAGCTAAGATTTTTAATTTAAGGAGCTCCATGAAAGCAAGGACAGTAGAAATTTTGGTTTCATGTTCACATAGAGACCCTCCATGTGAACAAAAACCTCTCTTCATACTTTCTGGTAACAAAATGATTGACAAAGGGGAAAGGCTTTAAAATTGCTCCTGTGTTTAGTTCTGTTCATCAGAGAGATCGGCGTCTGATACAGACATGCTCAGAGGTGATGGCTTGTAGACCTGGAGTGAGAGTGAGAGACATTGAGCCTCAGTCCCAAATGTTCAGTAAGCACCCTTTTTCCTATGAGAAGCCCTCACTCAGAGGTAGAGTCCTTAGCCAGCTCATAATCTGTAATAGAGCAGTGAAAATACTGCCTATCAGAGCTCTTTGCTCTCTTTGGTGAAAGATACAAGTGGAGATAATTTATCATCATCATCATCTTAAAAGTGCAGAGCTTTAAGGAACCCTATGTCTGCCTTGGGTCCATCTTAAGAAGGTGGGATAAAAATATTTTAAATAAATTAAACAAATAAAAGGAGGCACAGTGGGGAATCAAACTCCTAAACTCTGGCTCCACAGCCAGATACCTAAGCAAAAGAAGTGGGCTGGTGGTAAATTTTGAAATGGAGGTTATCATTTCAACTAGTAACAAGTCTTCTGTGAAGCAAATGGGTCTCAAATTCCATTTCAAGGCCAAGCCAATCTAAAATGTGTTCCATTATAAAAATGATCACTCTGAACAACATATTTTGCTACTAGTTTATAATAATAACTCTCTTAGAACTGCAGTGCTAGAAGGAATCTTGTGTATCAGAAGTCTTATTATGTGCTATCATGTCAGAACTGAGGTATAGCAACCCTAAGAGGGCTCTCAAAGTAAGTGAGATATTTAAGGAATGATTTTAGCAGTTCCACATCCCCAGTGAGTTTCCGTGGCTCAGTGAGGATTTGAACCTAGGGTATCATACGTTTCCTAAGGGCTAGTCCATCACTCTATCCAGTACATCACACTGGGTATCATAAATCTTATTGAGGAATTATTTCAAATGTGTTCACACAACTCACAAAGAAAGGGAGCATGACAGTGCAACACTACTGACATTTTTGTCACCCTCTATGCATATTGGGTGACTTTCTCAATCAGTGAGCTGCCTTCATCCAGGAGGTTCTCCAAACAATCTGGAATCCACAAAACCTAGAAGTTCTAAGCCATGAATAACACAGTAAGACAGTGCAACTGCCCATTTTTATCAGTATTTTTTTGTTTTTTTAAAAAATAAGAAAAATTGGTGTTTGGAAGGTGGGGCGTGTGTCCGGGAGTAGGTGCATCCTTATGAGTTCCTGGGGTGCCTGCTGTGGTGCCTGCCCTTGCAGAAAATAACCACCCCTCCTGAAACTATATCCTTAATCCACCGTATATGACTAACGAAGATAGGATTATGAAAGGCTGGTTTTGTTTTGTTTTCACAGCAAATATGCAGATGTTTCTATTCCTACTCCCAATCTGTATAATAACAGTAGCTGCTGTGCAACATGTAGCCATCTTTGCTTAATGACAAACATTAAAATGAGAGAATGAGAATCCCCCAGTCATTTTTCACAGGAAACAATAATAATCCTCCAGTACATGACCCTCCTCCTCCTCCTCTTGCTATTTTAATTGTTAATATCTTTTCAGCATGCAGGAACAGTAATCTCTTCCTATGCTAAAGCAGTCAGCCTAATTGAAAAGAAATACAAGTCATCTGGAGCACAACCGAAAGATTTGGCTAGGACGCAATCTGCCATTATCTTTCCATGGCCAATTTTAAATAGGTATTAAAACAAATAGGGAGAAACATCTTTTCCTTTCTCCCGTGGCATCCTCCTTTCTAATCCTCGAATGAAGATTCTACTCGATGCCCAAGAAAGCCTTCAAGAGCCAGTCTTGAGTGCCTGAGAGGCTCTGTCTAAAAATAGAGGAATACCTTCCCTATCACAAATTAATCTCATTTGAAAATGATTTTCAAAATACAGTTTATGCAATGCAAATCCCTGCTCCCAAAATAACCTGTAGTTGCGGTTGTTATGCCCAGCCAAGAGATAAATTACTGTTCAGTGAGCTGTTTCAGAACGGCAACAGCAACTGAGGCTGAGATTAAGAGAACTGATGAAGCATAACATACCATGAAAGAAATAAAAACATTTTATAGGACATATGGGTATTATTGACAGGTTTCCACTGCTTTTTCAGATACAATGATTTCTCTCAGCAGGAGATGCTATTTGAAATATGTCTCATATGGTAAACAATACAATGCTACGTTTCAAAAGTACACTTGGACCAAAATATTTTACAATATGCCGAGCTTTCTGCTTTAATTTGCAAAATGCACTTTCACATACTGAGCGTTTGCTTCTTCTGGAGAAATTACTTTTTTTAAAATCCAAGGAAATGAATCGGATTAAATTATGAGGACCAGTATTATTTTTGTGACTAAGGGTGAGACTAGATAGGCATTTGTCCTGTGGTTTGGTCTGGGTTAGCTGGCTGGATTGCTCAGTGTTTTAGGTATCTGGTTGCAGAGCTAGAGGTTGGGAGTTCAGTTTCCTATGGGTGTGCAGAGCCAGCCTGTGTGGTCTTGAGCAAGCTACACAGTCCCAGAGTGCTTCCAGAAGAAGGGAATGGGAAAACACTTCTGAGTATTCTTTACCTGGGAAATCCTGAAAGGGGTAGCTATAAGTCAAAAGTGACAGCACATTATTATTATTATTCAAAAATACTAGATATAGTCAATAAAAATTATAAAAACATTGGCTGGTATTATACAACAGATAGAAGTTTTAACCAAAAACCTAAGTATCTGTTAAATATAGTAGTCTATATGACTAGATGGGCGGGCTATAAATGTAATAAATAAATAAATAAATAAAATATCGGCGCAGCATGTATGCTGTTCCTCATATTGCTGGGTTTTTTTGGTAGCTCTGACGGTGTTATTTCTGAGAACTGCAACTGTTTATAGTACTGTGTGAAATTTCTTGATATTGTTCCCAAAGACCTGATGACTACGGGGACCACTGAAGTGTGTTTCATCCACAAGTGAGATGTTTCAATTGCCAGGTCTCTGTACTTTGTTAATTTTTCCAGTTCTTTATTTTCAACTCCAGCATCCTCTGGAATTGCAATGTCAATGATCCAGACCTTTCTTTGTTCTATTACTACTATGTCTGGTGTGTTATGTTCAAGGTGTCTATCCATTTGGATCCGGAAATCCCACAAGATCTTGACTTCCTCATTTTCCCTGACACCTCATTTTCTGACACCTTTTCTACCTGATGTTCCCAGGGGGTTTTGGAGGCCAGCAAGTCATATTTTTTGCATAATGACCAGTGCACTAATTTTGCCACTCTATCATGTCTAATTTTGCAATCTGTTGTTGTTGTTGTTGTGAATCAAGGACAAATTGGTAGACTTATTTTGCTGGTACTACATAGTATATGTAGTATATCACCTGGCAGGACAAAGTTCCAAATAGTGTAGTCCTGGTGGAATTGTTAGCATGTATATATATTGCTGAAACAGCGACGTCTGTGTTGGCTTGGGCATGTTGTGAGAATGGCTGATGGTCGGATTCCAAAAGATCTCCTGTATGGAGAATTAGTGCAGGGAAAGCGCCCCAGAGGGAGACCACAGCTGCAATACAGGGATATCTGCAAGCGGGATCTGAAGGCCTTAGGAATGGACCTCAACAGATGGGAAACTTTGACATCTGAGCGTTCAGCCTGGAGGCAGGCGGTGCAGCATGGCCTCTCCCAATTTGAAGAGGCACTTGTTCAGCAAAGAGGCAGTCCCGAAACCAGCAAAATCAGGGAGCTGGACAGGGGACAGATTGTATTTGTCTTCAGTGTGGAAGGGATTGTCACTCTCGAACTGGCCTTCTCAGCCACACTAGACGCTGTTCCAAGACCTCTATTCAGAGCACATTACCATAGTCTCTTGAGACTGAAGGATGCCTACAATAGTATATGTGCCATTGCAAACCGGCCTGTCCTTGATCAATGCCTACCCTTTTTAGGTCCTTTTCAGGGTGCGTTTTTTAAATATATTTTTTTAAATGTGGGTAGGATCTTTCTATTTTGGTTCAGATTCACTATGTGTGATCACTGGAATTGAACTAAAGTGGATGACTTAAGCTGCCCTTTTGCTTAAGCTTTTTAACAATCTTGAGAAATAGAAAGCTTCCTTCCTGTTCCCCTGTAGAAGGAGGAGGAATTTTTTCATTTCTTTCCAGGTGTTACTAATGCATCAGCAATGGTTTGAAAGGGCTTTTTTAACACCCCTTTCAATGCATTGCTAATGTGCTTTGGCAGCTAGCAGCAACTAAAAAGAAATTGAAAGCTTCATCTCCTTCCCTCCAAAAGGAAGTATGAAAGAAGCTTTCCATTTCTCATGGTCATTAAGCAGCTTAAGTAAAGTATAGCATAGGAGACAGGAGGGTTTTTGTTTTGTTTTGTTCTTTTTCTTTCCTTTTCGAGATTATGCTAAACGGAGTTGCTTTGGATGCATGTGGATGTCAGCATCACCCCAAATAACATACAGCACCTCAGAGCATGGTGATATAATTGGACTGTCTAGTCATGCCCTCAGCTAGATATGACACTAAGAAATTCACACTGCAGATCCATACAGTAGGTTTGGCTCTTTTACTTACAGTATTTTTACTCATCAGAAATTCTTCCAACTTATGTCTGGTTTAGTTTTATAACTAAAACTGTGGGATACCTCTTAGGTCATATTTGTAATGCATTTTTCCATGTTCGGTATAGAACTTTGTAAATTTATTCCCACTGGATTTCTTAACCAAAAGTTAATGAAAAATCTGGATTATTTTATACATGTAGCAACCAAGAAATTGTGTGTTTTCATTAAAATATCAGATGCCTAACTATAATATTGCCCTTGTTTTCTGAAGAAAAATAATATTGTATTCATCTGGTATAACATATTTGAGCTTTGTAGCACTAAAGCTATAACAGCTAGTGTAGTATTCCCTTGATGTAGATACACCAGAGTTAATATAAAATTGTGTTTCTGCTCTTGTAGAAAATTCTGAAACTACTCTTAACTGCAGTCGTTTGATGTCCCTAAAACTGGAAACTCTATTTTTGTAAACCCATTTCAAGAGTGACCTAGTGGCCTACTTGACAAAGGAGAGTCCTCTATTTGAAGGGCTGTCTAAGGACTGTCTTCTATCTGAAGATATTTAAAGGACTATATATCCCAACTCTTTTTTAACGAAAAGAAGTCATAAGAAGCCTTGAAGTTGTCCATCAACAGGCAGCAGAGAGCAAGCTGAATCATCTACAGCAGTGTTTCCCAATTTGTTTTGAGTTGCAACCCTCTTTTTTAATAGCCAAGCAACCTGCAACCTCCTGACACATTTGCATAAAAAGGCATTTTTAATGGGGTAAAGAAAGCACATTAAAAATACAACAGTGTCACAATTATTGGTGGCACCAGAATGTCTGACATAACTAACACATATGGTTTGTCAATCAGGGGTCCCACCAATTATCTTGGGTCTGTCATAGAACCTCTCCTCCCTCTATGAAAATTTCCAAACAGAATCCTTTTGAGTAGTGCAGTGTAACCATATTGAAATAAATAAGCATTGAAAATGTGGTGAAATTTCCTATTAAAATAATTGTAACTAAAAATGACTGCAGAGACAAACACACCCATGCCAGAAAACACTTTGCAACCTTCTTTGGGATCATGACCCCAAGGGGAATCTACAGTATTCCCTACTAAAGCTGAGAATGTGTTGTATTTCTAGTTAAATTGCAATAGCCCTTTCCAAATTTTCATTTATATAAGGGAAACAACATATGTACAAAGATGTACATCTGTGAGTGTGCTTCTTTTATTTTTATTTTTGGTGTGTGATGGGATGACTTGTGATTTGGCAAGCTACCAGCTTCAGAGTTTGTGTAGAAAGTGATTAACAACAGATAAACAGTAAATATACAAATATTAAAAAAGAATTAAACAAGTATTATATTAAGAACCGTAAATAAAATCAATATTAAAACACATTTAAAACAACAGAACACAACAATCCATTTAAAAATCCCTCTCAGACCACCAGACATTAAGGAAAAGCCTTCCTGGAGAGAAAGGCATTTTCCTGCTTGCTGAAGGACAGCAAAGATGAGGCCAGCCTAACTTCCTATGGGAAGGAGTTCCAAAGTCTGGGAGCAGCAACAGAAAAGGCCCTCTCCCCATCAAGCACACCTATGAGGGTGGTGGGATTGAGAGAAAGGTCTCCCCTGATTATTTTAATGCCCAGGCAGGCTCATAGAGGGAGATGTGGTCTTTTAGATAGCTTGGACCCATGCTGTTTAGGGCTTTATACATTTCTTGGCCTTGTTTTTTCCACTGAGATCACTGGAATAACACCAAGGCTAAGATATCTGAGAACTTGTCCAACTCATTCCAGTTCATGCAGTTATATGACAACATAAGAGAACCCTGCATCAAGAAAAAAAGTCAGAGCCCAGAAAGAGTGAGAAAATTTAAAACTTCTAGTTTTTATTGTACCCTGATGACCTCATCTGAAATAACAGTCTCCTGAGATTTCACATGCACTGCTTGATTTATTTCTGGACTATGTGCCATTTTCTATTCTCTTACCCCTAATAATGGAGAAGTGTCAGGCAAGGACTTCCACAGATCAGGGTCAGTGCAGATTGGAACCATCTGGGCTCCTGTACACTCCAGTTCATAAATGAAAATAAGGTGGAATAGATCTCTCAATGTTTTCAAGAAGCAGAAGAGAAAATAAACCATGGTTTGCTAGGGAATGTCAAATTATGAAATGTCAGCTAAGGACAGTCTCATTTCAAATGAAAGAATCCGGAACATAGTGTGTATTAGAGATCTTCATAGATCTAAAAGGAAGATTTTAAAAATTACAGCAAGAAAAAAAAAGAAAAAAGAAAAAGAAAAAAAAGGCAATAGTTGATCAACAATATTGGAAGGAACTTTTTCTGGATGTTCTGGAAATTAATATTAAGGGATAATAAACAATGGATGTTGAAACCAGGGCATCACTAGTGTAACCTGGGGAATAATATTTAATGCAAATAAAGGGGAAATAATTAATAATCCAGTGATAGCCTGTATGGTTGAATTTCAAAGATGGCCTCCTGTCTCCAAAAAAAGCTATTGAACAAATAATAAATTCACCTAATGAATGCTAACAGGGCCAGGAGCTCCTCCTAGACCTATAAAGTTTTAAATGGGGTGGTGATCTGAGTTACTGGCCCCTCGTTTTACTGCTATCAATGAGATAGGTGATCTTTCTAAGAGGTGGAACAGATTATGTACATTTGTTGGTCATCCTTTTAATTAAACAATTTTCCAGGTTAATTTTGGAGCAGATGTATTTATTTAAAAAGAATGTAATGTGACTTCCAGCTTCCGCAGAGCCCCCAAGCTACGTGTAGATGTAAAGCATAAAAACACTGATCTGATGATGTGCCTCATTCCACGGGAGCAGCACTTCATCAGATCTTTGTGGCAGATTCCACAGTTGGATGCATGTGAATATTGAACAGGAAACTGGACAGTGAGATAAAAGCAAACTGAATAATTAAATCCTTGATACAGTAATGCAGGAGGGGAATTGAAAAATAGGATCAGATTCAAAATACATTGGAAAAATATACCTATTACAATCGGAAACATACACCCACTTTTTGATTCATGTGTTCTTTTTTTTATGTACGTTATATGTTTTACAATTACATTTAAAGTGTTTTACTTTATATATTAGATACATGAATAATATGTATGTGTTATGTGCCCTCAAGTCAGAACCCACTTATAGGGTCTCTTAACAGGGCTTTCAGAGTAAGTGAGATATTTAAAGAGGGGTTTTACTAGTTACCGCACATACTATCCATACCCAATGAGTTTCCATGGCCGAATGGGAATTCAAACCACAGTCTCCTGAGTCCTAGCCAACCATTTTATCCACTACACCACAATGTGTATCCATGAATAATACAACAAAAAACAATTTGAATGAATCTTGTTTAGAAAAACTAATTTGTTCTCCAGTTTTATTTATAATTTTGGGTGCCAATTCCAATTCTTTGCTTGACTCATATGTCAATTTGTGAGTCAAGAAAAGAACTAGACTGAAAATAAAAATACATGACATTTACTTGGTCAGACTGCATACAGATTATTGTACCTAGTAAACGTCAGTGGTCTATACTGCAATTAGAGATGGAGATGAAATTATTTCAGTTTGAAATTTGACACAGAGGCATGAAATTCACACTTTTGGGCTCAATATGAGACCAAAGAGACCCTTATTTTTTGGCATTCACACTTCACAATTTCTCCAAGAATTTGTGAAGCAGTTCTTGAAAAGCTTTACATTGCTGTGGGAAAAACTAAGGACTGGAAAAATGAAATTTGATAAGAAAAAAAATGGACATTTTTTCCCATGCTTGCCTGTAATACTGCAGTGGAAAATAACTTAAGATCATAGTTCACCTTCCTGTCTGTGCAGGTGCCTTTCTCTTTTCTCCATAGCATTTCACACATTCATTAACTTCAGTGGGAGGTCTATGTTTATGTGGAAATTTATCTGTTATCTTTCTCCTCAAAATGATATGCACCTGTCACTCGGATGATGAGGATGACCCAGAAGATGGCGGCCAGATATGTGTAAGGTCTGTGTAATGTGCTGTGGCCAAGTAGAGTCAGTTGCCAAGGTGCTAGTGCATGTCTTGATTGTATGACTGGTGATATATCCAATTATGTAACTGAAACATGTCCTGGAAACTCATCAACCAGTGACAATTAGCTGCACTATCTTGTAGAAACCTTCTGTGCACACTAATAGGATTCCATTTTATAGATCTTTTAGCTAGTTTCTAGCTATGTATGTGTGTGTAGATACAGACCCACACCTCCAATGTAAGAAATTTTCAATGGCTTTTGTGGATTCATATTTTTCAGCATTTGGTTTGCATCCATTAATAATCTTACATAGGAATTGTTTGTATGACTATCAAAAGGCATTGCTAGCTGCATGCAGCATGCATAATAGAGAAAGATTTCAGATTAAGGAACCCTTGGAAGTATGAAGAATTGCACTGTAAGGACCAATAAGGATATCAGAACCTTGTTTGAACTGCTGAGGATCTACCGCTGCCACCAGTGACTAGTATATTTCTGCCATCTGCTTCTGAATTAGGAGTGAGCAAGGCTCACCATTTGGGAGGAGCCTTAGGACCGAAGGCATCTCTTCATGCTGTCGTTCCCTGGCAAATGTTTTAGCTATCTTTCTCTACAGTCTGCTTGGCAATATTTCCAAACCTGGCTTGGCCAATATCGCAGTTTTGGAATTTTAATCCTGGGTCCTCTTCCCCTTTAAATTTAACAAAGCATTCAACCCTGATTCTTCACTAAATCCAAGGTAAACCAATCACTCTGGGTAGCATGTCTTTATATCACTCCATGCAGAATTCCGGATGCTTGTCTGGAGAGAAGATACACAGAGCTGCTAAGTGGCACGTAAAGAATATGACCTGCCAAGGCCTTGAGGAGCGATTGCTTAGTAAGCTTAATCTCCGGGCCGCCCTGGATCTAACAACTGTCTTGAAACAATTATTCCAAATCCCTCTTTGACAATAGGAGGGATCTCTTTCAAATGGCTTATGCCATATCACCTGTGCACAATTTAAAACAAAAACTAGCTATCTCAGACTATTTGCTTTTGAAACCATACAGATGTCTCCTCTGCCACTGCCACGAGATGTGTCCCAGCTGCAACCATTTATTGGCTTGGTCAAGTGCTCCACTATTTTGTTCTAAAATGTCAGCTTTGATTCATCCCCAGGCTGAGGGGCTGTCCAACACAGTTAAATAGAACTGGAGTTGGTACTGCTGTTGGGTTTTCATTAAGGCAGAAATAAAATCAGCTCTGTGATACATTAAATTTACTATGAATCAAAGAGTGGCCTTGGTAAATTGGATGCTCTTTTTAACCTGAAATGCTAGTGGCAGAAGTATATCCAGACTAAGCTTAGAGAGTGCCCTATTCTATGTAGACAGGAAAGTTACAAATTCCTGGAGAAAATGTTTAATTACAAAATGTCAACCCATTGCCTATAATGATTTGCTTTAGAATATCCTGAATCATGGGCAGATTATTTCAGTCAATTATTGGTTAGTTCATTCATGTCTTTCTATTAGTGGTCTTAATTTTTAAAGTCTTAAATGGCTTGGAACTTTGATAGTACATAATAGGAGTGGGCAGAAAGAAGAGCCGGATCTCATGGTAAATTTCTGGTTGATTTTTAGTAGATCAGAAAAGATTTCTGACTCCCAATTGTTTAACAATAGCTGCTGCAACATTTATGATGCCCTGACATCATAAAGTGTATGGCTCAAATGAAGAAAGCTTGGGGTAATCAAGTGTTTTCTTCAGAAGAACTGTGAACTAAACCCAGTTCTGGTACAGAAAAGAACTCTCTGAGATCAGAATTATTTCATTTTAAGGCTGAAATCCTGTTGCCTCACATAGTAATTCACAACTGGAGTAGACCCATTGGATCAATGGAACTTATGGAAGACTCACCAAATCCTTACCAATTCAATTAGCCAACTCTAGTTGCAATTTAGTACTTTAAGCAGAAGGATTTCAACCTGTTTGTTGAAGCAAGCTCCTCTTCTGTTCACTGCCATTCACACTTGTTGAAAAACAGCCCTGACAATTGCTTTGTGTTTGGGTGAGAAGTGGTTAACTGATGAAAAAAAGAGTCGGCTTCTGGGATTTTCCCCTGCATAGTGTCACTTAGTGAATGGTACTCAGCAGAAGAGGGTATCCTGTGGGCCATCTTGGCTGCTGCCATTGGTATTGTCAACTTTCAGGCTGCCTTTGCTATATAAAGCTTGGCATCCTTTTTCTTGCTGGCAATGTGGATATGATATTGTACAGTAGTATTGAGCCATTTCCTGGCCTTTTGGATCATGGGTACAGAAGTACAATATCCCATATTCATAAACCAGAGTTCTTTGTTTGTTTATTTTAAGAATTGAATATTATTGTGTTTCAAATACTAGAAATGAAACTGATTGGTGAATGCCCAAATGAAGTTCCACAGTCTTTTGCGAAGATTGAAAAACACAGTCTGGGTGGAAGCCAATTGCTGATTTACACTTTTGTAAGGAAAATTGTCTATACCTTTGGGGGAAAATGGCTGCTTATTAGCAAGGTGCTGGTGGTGTTTCTAGTCATATGTCCAATTGTACAATTGGAGTGCACTCGCGAACACAACCAGCACCTTGTTAATTGGTGGCAAGACATATGCAATTTTCTTTAGGCAAGTATAAACTGACAGTGTGATTCTGACCAATAGCTTGTGAACCATGTGCTATGGTTTTTGCTGTGTGCAGAATTAACCATATATGAGGAATAAGCTTGAATGCAACCAGCATTACTTATTTTTTGAGGTAACTGCAATAAATGGTAAATCAGAATGGTTTAATATGAATAAGGAATTAAGTCTGTCATCATGTATCTAATCTGAGAGTAAGTGGTACTGACTTCAATAAGGTTTACTTCTGAGTATACAAATGTAAAATTTTATTTATTTCATTTTACATTTCCACCACTTGATGTGCTGACTGTTATTTTGTTGTTTTTATTTACATAGAATGTGTTAGTTGATAGCAAACTGCCCAGAGTAGTGCTTTTGCACTAATGGGGTGGTATAATAAATAAATAAATAAATAAATAGAATTGCACATTAAGTATACTGAAAACATTGCTCCAAAGCTGGAGGCATTTAAGAGAAAATTGGACAACCATCTATCAGACCTGCTTTGATTTGGATTCCTGTACTGAGCAGGGGGTTGGACTGGATCGCTTTATAGCCCCCTTCCAACTCAATTATTCTATGATTCTATGATTAACCGAAACAGTTGCAAGGGAGCCATTCTATCAATCTTATAAGGCTATTGGGATGAAATAAGGATTATGAGTGGGAAGTGTGCTTAATAATGTGAACATGGAACTACATGGTTTTTCATAGTCATAGCATTAATACCTTCATAAATAAGGATCAGATGCAGTATATGGATCTAAGATTTGTTATCAAAATGAAAATATGTACCCACAGTAGCATTTTGTAGACCAAGGGGCTATTTTGTAGCCACTGAAAGATGAAAACTTAAAATACTTTGACAGATAGGATGAGTAAAGAATAGGTTCAGTTATTATTGGAAGAAGAAACCATGGAGGGCGTGTGTGGTCTAACATGTGGGAAGGTAACAAAGTTTGACATGGCTGGGACACATCACCAGTGATGAAGAAAGAACTTTGACAGGCAAGGCACTGAAGTAAAACCTGTAAAGAAAACTATTTAGCAGCTCTGCTGGCAGTTGAAAACTGTGTGAGACAAGGAAAAGCCAGTCATTCTCGGGTCAAAGGAGAGGTGTTCTCTAATGATCCAGAAAGGATTATGAATGTATCATGAAAGGAGATCGCTTTGGCATAGCACATTTTTTGCAGCAATTTGCCTTGCTTTCTCTTCAGGTAAAATTAGTCCAAATGTGAAAGTGAAACACTGACACACATTAACCACCTATAAGTCTGAGGGACTTTTGCCCACAACCATTATCTCACCTCACAGTCTTGCCTGCCACTCATGAACTCCTGACCTCTCCTCCTCCCAATGAAACCTCTCTGGTTTCAAAAGGAAGGAAATGCACCTCTTCACTTCAGCAGTTATATAGTGAGAAGAGGTGAGCAGGAGAGCTGTGATGGCACAGATCTATTGTCCGCTGTAAGGAGGAGCCATAGGCTCAGTTTGTTGAGTGGGATGAAAGAGCCTGTAGTTCTTTATGCTGACAAACTTTGTTCTTTAGAAGTAGTTATTTCAAGGCCTGCCCTGTGAGAAACAGAAAAAGAAGGCACCACCATGTCCTTAACAATGAAGCAGGTGCATACTTTCTCCTGCAGATAAGTGCCAATAGAAGGCGGGAGTTTTCCTGCAAGGTAACAGCAGCATGCTGACAAAAAGGGTAACACCTTTAATGAAAATAATCCTTAAGGCCAGCATTTCCTCTTCAGAAACTGAGTACAAACCCACATCTTCCCAGGGTGATAGTAATGCTTACTCCAAAACTGGCATGCTAGTCAGGGAAGAATTAGTTAGAAGAAACTTTGCTTTGATAAAAGCCTCATGAGTAAAGAGTGGGGGGCTGCCTATGGCCTGAGCAGAGGGGCACCTTACTCTGAAATGCCAGGTGAGGTGTTTCCCCCTTTTTTTGAGCAGGGACTACTTTGTAGGACAATTGTCAGCTGAGGAAAGTGTGAAAACAAAAATCTGAGCAAATGGCTCTTCCTACTGCATGGAGGTTGTTTAACAGGATAGCAAGATATTTCAATTAATGGTGATGACTGACATCTCTGCCTTCACTTTATTCTGATCCTTGCTAGCACCTAGTTGGTTAGCCTGTCTGAAAGCACAGCATGAAGCATTCTTTGGCTGGTGAGTGGAAATCCTTTGGGATCTCCTAATGTACCCAGAGCTTATTACGTTGTGGTGGTGTTACCTTGATCAGTGCTTTTCCTATGTGTCTTTTCATCTTGGGATCAGAGATAAGGTGGGGTTGTTTAGGCACTGGTAAAAGACAATAGGTGAGTGAATTACCAGTTTATCCTAGGAGGATATTTATTCAAGGAAGAAGTTAGACAGGGATTTAAATATCCCATTGAATGTCTGCTTAGTTTCAGTTGGGACCCATTTCAGACCATAACATGTCTCACCTTTTCATTCTCTGCTTTGCTCACAAAAGTAAATATCAAACCACAGCTAATGCCTAATGCAAATATGGATCTCATCTGCAGCATCAATGCATTATCTGCATGTATGAATAAACTACCACTGATCGGAAATGCTATAGACATAACTTGTATCTTACTTCACAACACCTCCACCCCTTTGCTTTTCTCTGGATTGAGTTCATGCTCTTAACTGAAATTCACCAGATAATCATGTAGTAATTAGATTGATCTTTGATGGATTGATTGTTTCTTTGCTTGTCGATATCAGCTCTGGCAAAATGCAGCCCACAAGTTTCTCACCTTTGATCTATACTATGGATCTCAGGAAGAAGCTACACAGAATTTGTCAAATATGTGCCTGCTTCCAAATGTACATTTTTCTATTAAGAACAGAAAGATCTTTAGGAAGTGTTTTGTGGAATTACAGATTGTGAAGGGAAGGGGAGAAAATTTCACTCTCTCAGGTAGAGCTCAAGACTTCAGGTCTGAGGCAGATAAGGAGTGATCCAAATATTCCAAATACAGAAGCCCACTGGACTGAAAAATGGGACATTGTTCAGCACTGGCAATTGGAGTGCACCTGCCACTAAACCTGCCCTGCAACCCAAGGTTGTGCAAAGACAGGCTGTTTGGTACATACGCTAATATTCTCTCCCCCGTCCCCCGATGTTACCACCACTTTCTCACAAAGCAATGTCACATGTGGCAGCACTTCTATCTTGTATGCATGTAGGCAAGGACTGCTGAGGTATATGGACTGACTGGCTACTTCTGCCTGCTCCTGTGGACAGAGGCCTTTCTCGGGAACGTTGTCTCTGATGTATTGGGAAACGGTGACTAGGTGAGGTGAGTATAGGGTTGCCAGGTCAGGAGCAGCCTGGTCTCTGGAATTTTAGGTGCAAAGACTGAGAACAAGAGGGGGAGCTTGTAATATCACTTGATATGTCCCTGTAAGTCACAAAAGCAGGGTAGGCATAGATGGGAAAATGAGACAACACTGCTTCTTGCTCAGCTGATTGTAGAAATGGGCACAATGGAAATGTAAATAAATAGACTCAGAAGCTGAGTAAATGCCATCTATCTGGTAATATGGCAACCCATTGCCAGCATGAAAAATATTTTTTGACTGCCAGGCAGGCAGCAAAAATATCTTCTTTTTTCAATTTTTGCTGCTATTCTTACAATTACAAAAGTAAGCCACAGTTAGAGTAGGCCCATTTGAATTTATGGACCTTGCAGAGGAAGCGACTCACCAAATCCCCATTGATTCAATGGACCAAGTCTGGTGTAATTTGCTATAGTAAGCAACGAGACTTTGGCCACTGTATAATTAACCTCTACAATTAAGTGTTGCTAAAGGTGGTGATGGCTATTATTTCCTCTCACAGCCAAGAACAGGCCTAGTCATGTCTCCTGTTTGTAATGAACACCTTTTGCCTTAATCAGAAATTTGTATCAGTTTTGGATTTAAAGAAGACATGAATATCTTTTCTATCATTAGCCATTAAATATATCATCACTGTGAGGATTAAAGGGGCACTGCTTAGGAAAGTGCAGTGCATAATACTCCCATCTTCACATCCAAGGTCTGTTGATAAGGATTACAGTAAAGCTTATTCATGGGATTTTAAATATTTACCATGTATCTATTTGCACAGGCTCACTTAAAAGAGGTTAAACACTTAGCTAAATACCCATGAACGTTCTTAGTGGTTCATTAGAAGTCTACATTAAAAGTCAGCAAACAAGTGGAAAGAATTATCAACCATTACACCTGAGGGAGGAAAAAGGCACACCAATAATTATCTCTTATACTAGAAAACAGGACTACAGTTACAAGCACTCATGTACACATGATTAATCCTTCAAAGAGAATTTATCTTAGTACAATATTTCCTTTCTGCAGATGGATTTATGTTAGTTGGAGACAGAAAAAAAATCCTAATGAAGTGCTTTTATTCATATATTTACACGCATGTGTGTGCACACACACAATGGCCAGAGGCAAACTGGCATTAATTTGGCAAGTTAATCAATGAACAGACAGCTATATAACAGTAAAGGTACACAATGTGGTGTAGTGGATAGAGTGATGGATAAGGACACTGGAGATAATATGTTCAAATCCCCACTTGGCTATGGAAACTCACTGAGGGACTGGCAAAACTACTCCTTAAATATCTCACTTACCTTGGAAGCCCTATTAGGGTCACTATAAGCCAATTCTGACTTGATGGCACGTAACTAACTATATAATTGGTCAGAATCCTATTTGCAATGGCAAAGTGTCCCAGGCATAGTGCTCCGCCATTCACAAACAATCATCAGTTTGCAGTTATGCATGTCATTGGAATCCTCTCATTGGAAGCAGCCAAGCCTCCATTTTAGCAGGGGGTTATTGAACACTCCCTTGTTCATTTTGTGTATTTTAGGAACCACATGTACAAAAGAGCTGTTGCATTCTGGTCAGAGTGAAAGACCACATGAGAATGGGATATGCTGGATCCAATTCTCCTTCCCATAAAGCAGATGGCACTGCTTTCAATAGGGCTGGCTTAAGACAATTTTTGGCTAAAGACAAAGGGCCTCTATTCCACTTCAGAAGCCAATTGGATCAACCGCTAAATATTGGTAATAGAAACACACCTGAGGGCAATAGAGCAATATGGAACACATAAATCTGTTCACCTGAGGGGAACCCCCAAGATGCTCAAAAGGAAAAGCTGAAGAACTGGCATCTGATCCTTTGACACATGAAATGGTTGCCTATAATAATAAGGCTGGCTAGGATTGCCATAAAAATGTATATGACTTATGGGCTGAAATCCTGTTGCTTAGCACAGCAGGGCTCAACTGGAGTAGTCCTTTTTAACTGATGGAAGTTGTAGAGGAATTAACTCACAAAATTCCCACTGATTCAATGGGCCTGCTTTACCTGTAAGTTGGTATGCTAAGCAACAGGATTTCAGCCTCTCTCTCTTTCTCTCTTTTCCTCCCATTATAAATATTTTTGAAAATCATACTATTAAAATACATCAAAACATGAAATAAAACATATTTCAAAAGATAAAAGGACAGCGCCTCCCTTAAAATGCCTTCCTCAGCAGCAGTTTGCATATTAAAGGCCTGCCTGAAAAGGAAAGTCTTTGCCTGCCATGAGAAAAGGGCAGAGTGATCACCCTTGGAAGGGAAATCCACAGCCCAGAAGCAGCCACAGCCATCTTCCATATCTGCACCAAGCATACCCATAAAGATGATGGGACTGAAAGAAAGAAGATCTTAAAGCCCAAGGAAGCTGCTATGAAGAAATACGGTTGCTCAAACAGCCTAGAACCGAGCTGTTTAGTAGAGATGTGTAGGGGGGAAACATTTCAATTGCTTTCATTTCAAATTATTTTAGGAGGGACACACCAATTTTTTTTGGTTCTTTCAGGCGCTGGCCCTGATTACTATTATTTTTTTAATTGTTTCATTTTTCTCCATTCAAGTTTCTAGTTTGGACCAAGTTAAGCCATACACAATCCTCCAAGCTACTCCAAACAGCAGCAACAGCAAACAATAATCTGTTTTAGAGATGGGCACTTATTGCAGTTTGGTGGTTTGGTGGCAACACAAATCAAACCCTCCCACACAAAATCCCTAGATGGAATGGGGATTGGGGATATTCGCTCTACAACTTTGATGGCTTTGCTCCAGCAATGTAAAGAATCCCCCACAGGGAGGGGGATTTACATTTACATTTACATTTTATATATATAAAATGCAGGCCAACAATCCGAAATGGAGGTCAGAGGATGTCTGTCAGCCATTCCAGTTTTCCAGCCCTCTTTAAAGATTCAAACTTCCTGCCCCATCTTCCAGGATGTTATGTGAATCCTAACTGGCAGCTGAGCCCTACGCATGAAAATTGCAGTGCTGTTTTCTGGAATATCAATAACAGTTTGTTGATTTCTCTTTTGAAAGATTGAATCACTTGTATTTCACAGGCACTCTATTGGAAAGCCATGGAAGACTCCAAAAACAAATGGAAATTTCATGTTTTTTCTCATTGGAGGTCCCATCATTATTTGTCTAGGTCTTTGTAGTTTAAAACCAGCAATTTAAACTGTGCTTGGAAATGGATCAGTGGCCAGTGAAGTTGTTGTAACAAGGAGTTTCTGTTCCCCTTTTGACTGTCTCCAATAAGACATCTCATTGCAGCATCCAAGAGCCACTGAAATTTCTGAACACTATCTCATATAAAGTACATTTCGGTAAACTAACTGGGATGTTACTAAGGCAGGTGCCACCATGGCCAGATCAGACTTCTGAAAGAATAGGTACAGCAGAGCACTAGTTTTAAATGAGCAAACGCACCCCTGATCCCTTCCAAGACATGGGCATCCAGGCTTGGGAATAAATCCAGGGGCACGCCCAAGCTGCAAACCTGAGTTTTCAGGGGGAGTATAATCTCATCCAGCACACATTGGATCCCTATTCCCTGATCTTCTTTTGACTGACAAGGAGCACTACATTGAAAACAAAAGAAAAGAGATTTATAGAAAATATCAGCCATCCTAACTGGTTCAATTTATACTATTATGGCTAAGACAATATCAATAACTGCCCATTATGTTCTTGTCTGTACAGTGCATTAAAAGCGTGATTTCCAGATATCATGTAATGTGGATAAATTGAAGGAAATGATAGACACATTATATTTATTTTTCCACCACATTTGTGTTCTCAGATCAATATCAAAAGTCAATACAGGTGTCAAATGAAGTTCACAGTCTCTCATTAAATCACGCCCCCCAAATTCATTGTGATGTGAACTTTTGGCATCAAGAGAGCTAGAATAGCAGGATTTTTCCACTGTTCTTTTACTTCAGTGTTCTTTATTGCTACCAAGGGCTAATATTAATAACATTTATCTAACAATTTACATTTTTATTAACTAATTAATCTTCCCAGCAGCATATTATGCACATTAAATACTTAACGTGCCAGCCCCATGTTCAGTCTTCCAAATCACAATGCTTCCGGTGCAGACGGGGCTATAGCTGGCCTTTGTCGTCAGGTGGAGCTGGCACATTTTAAAGCAGGGGATTTAGAGCCATGAATGGTAAACCAGCAGTTAACTGGTAATCAGCTGGAACATTTACAAGACTGTTGCCAAACCCAAGGATTTATACCTCTATTCAGGTATCATGTATAAGTAAATATAGAGTGGGGCACTTTAGTTCTGCCCCCCCTCCATTGTATCCATCACCCTACACATGGAGGGTGATAAATATGAAGAGGAAGACATCCAATAGCTATTGGTAGTCTCCACAGGACTTTAGAAAATAGGGGGTTGAACTTTCTTAGGCTCCATATATCACACTGTTCTCTCTCTTCAGATTTGTTATCCTCCATGTTTAGGAGGATGACAAATCCAGGGTCAGAGGGGGCATATGTGGATTTTCTTTCTTTTCTTCTTTTCTTTTCCTTTTCTTTTTCTTCTTTTCTTTTTCTTTTTCTTTTTTGCATCTGTACATCCCATTGTAATGACAGTAAATGTAATGGGACATTTTAAACTCACATCAGAGGACTTACTTCAGAAGAGACAAGCATTCTATTTTGCCATTAGCTATAATGTTTCTGCTTCATCAGCTTTCCCATCCCAATGGATGGATCTCCCATGTTTATCACTTCAACAAATGGGGGAGACAGGCAACCCAAAAGCAACTGGATTGGAAAAGACAGCATCCTTTCTTCCTGACACATGTTGGTTTGAATTTTCTGTCAAGAGAATTTGCCATAACTAATGACTAGGGCAGCAAGGTCTGCTCACCATCTCAATACTCTTTTTTAAAAAAAAATCCTTCTGTTGAGATGCCTTTGAAGTAAAAACAGTAGACTTGCTCAAACCCACTTCAGATATGGTGACTGACTGCAACTCTTTAAGTCAGTCATTTGTAAAGACAATTTCCCTGGAAGGAGAGTTTAACTTGAAGGTGACAAGAATAAAGAATACTGTCTTTTCCAATACAGTTCAGTTTAGCCTCTGCATTCAATGTTTTGATGTTTGTAGAATGAACACCACCTTCTGATATGGAGAGACATGAGCTTTGAACTCAGGACTCTCAGGAGAGCAGCTACAGTTGCTATCCTGTATCCATTTTCCTGGGAATGATACCTCAGTGTATTCAATGGGATTAGATAGATAGATAGATAGATAGATAGATAGATAGATAGATAGATAGATAGATAGATAGATAGATAGATAGATAGATAGATAGATAGATGTCATAAGAAAAACATGGAGGGATGTATATTCACTAAATTAAATTTGTTGAGCAATGCCATAAACATCCAGTGGGGGTACAATGGAAGCCCAAGGGGGGGCAGGCTCACACATAGGGGGTGAAAATTAGAGTAACATTAATCAGAGAGTAGTTTCTGTTTAGGAAAGTGTCCCTCTGTCGCCCTGATTGCTCCTGCAGAAATGCATTGCACACTATGGACTTGGGATATCTGTGCAGCAGTACTGGTGATCACCCCACTCCCAGTGACATTGGCATACCAAAGTTTCAATGTATCTTCTCACAGGAATATATATATTCTTCAGGTACATTCCTTCTCACAGGAATATATATATTGCTTCAGGTACATTACTGGTGAGTAATATATATATTACTCACCAGTAATGTAATGGTGGTGGCTCCCCGGTGACATAATTTTACCAACTTATTGATGTATTGGGTACAATTTTTTTTAAAAATGTGCATGCTGCACTAATGGTGGCCACCTTCCTGCCTTTGATTCTGAAAGAAGTGGGGCAGATCATGCACACAGGCAATCCTGATATGGAATGTAGAACAAATGTACAAAATAACACGGCCCTCCTGGCGATGGAGAAATGTTCTGCAGTTGCACTGCTAGCCAGGAAAATGTCTGGGTCTTGACTCTGTGTCGTGTGACCAGGAAAAAAAAATACTGACATAACTGGTGGATAACGACATAACATTTCCTTTGTGTAACCAGGGTCTCAGTTTCCACTTCTAGGATTAAAGTCTGGCTTTGAAAGAGCCCTTTCATTTGCCAATATGCTGAATGCTTCAGGTAGCAATTTCCACTCTCTTAAGTTCAAAAGCTTAAACTGCTAAATATGAAAAGAAAATGATGTATATCTAGCATCAGCTGTGTGCTTAAAAAAGCAAAAGCAAAAAACCCCAACCCAACCCAAAAACCCAACCTTTACCCGTTAGAGAAACGTTTGGGGCTTTTTGTTGTTACTGTTAGTCACTTTAGGATTCTAACATTCTCAACATCTCAAATACTCCAGAAATGAAGAAAAGGCCTTGGTAACAATAACCAGAGCTCAGAGACTTGCAGAACCAGGGGAAGGGGGGGAAGGGAGAGAGACACAGAGAAAGAGAAGGCAGGAAAGGAAATAAAGAAAATGAAACAGAGCAAAAGGGACAATATTTTTCACCATGGAGATGAGACAAATGCTTTTTTCAGTACATTGACTGACACCAATATATTCCCCAGGTCTAGAATACAGGCAACACAAGAGATTGCAAACGAAAATGAAACAGAGCAAAAGGGACATCAATGTGCTGATGTCTGAGGGAAAGTTTCCTGTCTGATCCCCTCTGAACACTTTGAGATACCCTGACTCCTTAGTGCTCCAGGGACTTACCGAAATGCACAATTTATTATTTATTTGTTTGTTTGATTTGTTTGTTTGATTTATATACCACCCGTCTGGCCAATGGTCACTCTGGATGGTTCACAAACATTCAAAAAACGTAAAAGCAACATAGCCAAGGTGCATTGAATTAATTAAATTAAACTCAAAACAAATATTAAACAAGGTTAAAATCAGTGGCAATTGAATAAAAAGCTGATAGTCAACAAATTCTTAAATTTGCAGGTTTTGAAAAGCCTGATGGAATAGATGTGTTCTTAAGAGTTTCTTAAAAGATGCCAAGAGAGGGGCCAGCCAAATTTCAGCTGGCAGTTCATTCCAGAGGTGGGGCACAACAGCCAGAAAGGCCCGGTTCCTTGTTCTCTCCTTCTGGGCCTCCCTTGGGGTTAGCACCTTCAGCCATAAAGCCTGGGAAGAATGAGTAGGATAGGCAGTCCCTGCTGCAAGTAGGTGTTCTGCCATATAACAAGCTTTAACTTGTATGCCAACCCTGCCAGACAGGAATAACAAAATACCAAAAATAAATAAAGTCACAAGCAGTTTGAAAATAATAGTTCCAAAACATTCAAAAGGAGTAAAAAAAAATATTATGAAGCAAATGCACATTCAAAAGAATTTGAGGCTAAGGAAATTCCAGAACACTTTCCACAGAAAATAAGGAAGCTAACTACCCTAGACTACTTAAATTGAAACAGAATTTCAGCATAGTTCCAGAGCATATGCAGAGTATAAATCAAATAGCAAGACAGCAGGCAAGTGTAACATTCATCTCAGAGAAACTAGGCTAAACTAAGCAATTTCCCCAGGCCATTTTATACACATAATCCACCTTTCCAGACCTTTCAGGTGCATTCTACCAATGAGGTCCTGAGTTGCCCCTATACTTCTAGAAGGGAGTAACTTTTGCTAAAGTAACTTCAGTTACTTCCCCCTCTCTTCTCAAATGAAACTAGTTCTCACTAATTATCTTGGTACTAGAAGCCTGTCCTGCCAGGAGTATTTAATGACCTTGGAAATTCCTTCTCACCCAGATAAGACACAGCTGGCCAAACATTCCAATTTACAAGCAATTTCTCCCTCTTTCTTCTGGCTATCCATCCCAGCACAAGCTAACAGCCCTAAGTTTCAAAGGCAACCAAAACCATTCCCTAGTCTCTTGACAAGAATTAATTGAGTCATAATAGGAATTTGCCCAAATCATAGCACTCGGATTTATTAAGAATTAACCATTATTCTTCACTTCTTCTCCTGCTTGGAATTTAAATTGAGATTCTGCAGAAATGTGACTTTGAAGGCCACACACTCCAAGCCATCTCAAGCAACTGTACTGAAATTCTTGAGCACTGGCCTCTTACTCTTGGTGGAACTCTCATTGATGGCTGAGACTAGGCAGCTTCTGATGGGGTGAGTGGAAGTGATCTCAAGGGTGATGCCTACAAAGCCCATGGATTGCATAACCTAAGCAAGCTTAGGCCCATAACATATTGGCACATACCTGATAGCCAAACTGTGAACAAATTAACAATATTTGGTTGTCTAATATCTCTTGATCCCAACTGCCACATACTTTCAAGCATGCCATCCAATTAGGAGCAAGTTAACCCAAACAATTTTGACCCAGTTGACCGTTGAAGGGTAATCAATCACATCAACCCATTCATTACATAGTACTAGTGTGTGTGTCTTTTGAATTGTGGTGCTGGAGGAGACTCTTGAGAGCCCCCTGGACTGCAAAGAGAACAAACTTGTTCATTTTGAAGGAAATCAACCCTGAGTGCTCACTGGAAGGACAGATCCTGAAGCTGACGCTCCAATACTTTGGCCATCTCATGAGAAGAGATGACTCCCTGGAAAAGACCCTGATGTTGGGAAAGTGTGAAGGCAAGAGGAGAAGGGGACAACAGAGGACAAGATGGTTGGACAGTGTCATCGAAGCTACCAACATGAATTTGACCAAACTCCAGGAGGCAGGAAGACAGGAGGGCCTGGCGTGCTCTGGTCCATGGGGTCATGAAAAGTCGGACACGACTTAATGACTAAACAACAACAACAAGTGTGTGTGTGTGTGTGTGTGTGTGTGTGTGTGTGTGTGTGTGTGTGTGTGTGTGTGTGTGTTTTAAGACCCAGCTAGCCTGACATAAAAGCAAAAATTCCTACTTGAACTTGAAATGACCAGAAAAGTCTCTACTGTAGGACAGGGAGTGAGGGTGGGAGCAAAAAAAGAGTCACAGGGTAAAACTCAACCGGCATGGGCTAACCCTACTTCCTGACATGGTGTGCATTGCCCAACATGCCTTGTCTCAGTTGCTCCCATTTGCAAACTTGCAATGAGTGGGGGGGGGGGAGCATTCTCCTTGTGAATTCCATCTGCGTTTTCATTCCATCCTTGGGTCATACAAAGTTGTGAGACCTTTTTTTTTCTTAAGAGAAAATTAATGGGTTTTCTTCAAAAGGGAAACACATGGGGCTCTTTGCATACTATTAAAATGTATGAAGTTTTAAGCTTATTTTTGTGTTTGACTGAAGTTTGTTCATTCATATTATTCTTATGCATGTTTAACTGTTTGCATTTTTTTAAAGGATGCATGGATTTAGGTGCCTTTTATTTCTCCAGAAAATAAATTTCAGTTAGCCACTGGTTCTGGGCTTTAATTCCATGAGTTTCCAGACAATTTAAATTCAGGTGAAATGTTCTGCTAGAGAGCACTACTGTTATCCAGCTCTTCTCTAAACTTAAACATACTGTAGATTCATTTTGCCCTCAACCTTCCCTTGGCCCTTCTGGAGACACTCTGACCCAATCTTTGTCTGGGACCATGCCTGTATTTGTGTTACTGGTTCTCCACAAAGAGCCCATTCTTGTGATGGGGAAGTGCAGATTGCAGGCAAAATCATAGACTGAGTAATGCAGGCAGGACAGAAGAACATTTTCTCCCTTCTTTTTTCCAGCCACCGTGAGAAAGCTCTCAGTTCTAGAAAACCTATGAATTTGCACGTTTTGTGATTTTACAGGTCATCCTAAAAAAAGATATTGCCTGCCTCTCAGCCATGCTAATGTATGCATCTCTCTACAAAAGCCTTTCAAAGATGTGATATATATATAGAGAGAGAAAGGATGGAAATGTAGAATATATAGTCATTGGTAAAAGCAGCAGGCTCTTGCTCCCCAGCTATTATTTGCTATACTCTGCAATATTATTTTTATGATCTAAGCTAAATTCGTAGCTTGTGTGTGTGCGCGTCCCATTGTGGAGATCAATCTCAAGAAATATGATTTCACATCATAAACATTGTATTTCGCTCCATTCATAGCTCACTATTAGCTTTGCCATCCAAGGCTAAGAAACATTTAATCTTTTACTGACTGCAATCAAGCTCTTTCTTTCATTCCCTTTTATTGATCTCCAATTTTTTTTAAAAAAAATCCACCTTAACCCAATATTTGTAACAAGCCTAACTATTCATCTGACAAACGTTTGCTAAACAGAGCCACCAACCTTTGGAACAGAAGGCAGCAAAGCCCTGATGTTCTTGAGGAGGGGTGGGGGATGCTGTCAGTGTGGTTCACAGAAAACAGATGTAAAAGGTTGCCTTTTCTCAAATGGATGATCAAAATAGATTAATTTCAATGTTCAATGTACTGTAAGACTCAGAAGTAAAGGAGCAATGGATGGTTCTGAATATTCAGCTGTCTCACTGAAGAGAAAAATAGATTACTCGAATGTTTTTCTAAATTGTGTTTTATTTTGTTATTGTTGAGTTTTTTGGTTTGTTTTTCAAGAGGTATAGGATTCACAGTTTTGCATGCAGGTCAGAAACCTCTCTGGGAGCTAGATAAACATTTTGTAAACACTTGCATGAAAATACATTTAATGCTGCAGAGAGAATTCACTGAGCTGACTAATTAGTTTTTCATTTAATATGAATTCAAAAAAAATCATTTTGTGGGAACTGCAGGGTGCATATACAACATCTACAGCTGCATTTATGGGAACAGGGTGCATATACAACATCTACAGCTGCATTTATGGGAACAGGTGAATATACTGCATCCTGAAAAAACATGATCATGAACTAGAGATGGGTGTGAACCACTGGACAAAGACAGAGGCAGTGCCCAGAGGAAGTGGGGCAGGGAGGTTGGGGTGCTGCCTCTGAGTAGGCAACCGCCGGAGGAGGCAGGGCTGGGAATTGCTGAGCACCTGTTTGTCCAAAGGACAAACTTGCATGAACCACTGAACAACAGTTCGTGCACATCTCTAATCATGACTATACCTACTTGAACAAAACCATCTACAAATAGTAATACTATCATCATCAAGTCCAGCCCCTGTGAAGGGGGCACAGTGGGGAATCGAACTCCCAACCTCTGGCTCCATAGCCAGATACCTAAACCACGGAGTTAACCAGCAGTTCTATGTTCCATAATATGTATATTATTCTGTCAGCTGCTATTCTGAATCAAAGTTCACTAAAGCAGGGGTTCTAAAATGGTAAAACAAACTACTGTATTGCCAAAACTCAGTGGATGTACTGTTGTTGCTGTGCTGTTATTAGCTCAATGGGATGGGATAAATCATATGTAGAACATAGCAAGAGCACATAAATACCCTGTTTACATTTGTTTAGTTTCATGATTTATACCCCACTTTTTCAATAATTCTCCATATGGCTAATAAAATTAGGCTGTGTAACAACAAATAAAAATATTGACCAGTGCTCTAGTAAATAACCACTAAGAAAGTATATTCTGAGAAAATAGGATTGTCTTTGTCTGGTACTTAAAGGACCATAAAGGTGCCAAGGAAGCATGCCAAATTCCATATTGGATGCCAACACTGAGAAGGCCCAATTTTCTGTCACTACATGTCTAACTTTATACAGTATTGTAGAAGAAGATGGTCTTTTTGATACTTCAGTTTGAGGTTGTACAGAGATCAAAAGGGTGGAAGCTGCATATTGAACCAAGTTCAAAGTTCTAGCTAAATAAAGTTTTAGTTGGTGCAATCCTTTAACATAGTTAATACTTTGATTGCTGTATTTTAGATATCTCTAAGTCTTCAGCTCTGTAAAAGTTGTCCCATATATTAACCATTGACCTGTCCTGGATGTGACAGGAGCATGAATAAATTTATCTCAAGGAGATTGCATTTTATTTTTAAAAGAAAAAAAAAACCAGCATATGTAATGGAACACACTTTATATATTGAAAATATGTATCTTTTTTACGATGCAAAATAAATAGTGAAAGACAAATCATTGTGGAGTTGAAAGACTGCTGACCTGATGTTGTAAATGTGTAGGGTTGTTTTTTTTAAGTGATCTCATAGATGCAATTGTGTGGCAGAATAAGCTTCAGAAGAAAATGTTTGAGCATTAGCTAAGCAGAAGAGAGATCAGAAATAGCTTGGCTTTGAAACTGAAAGCCTCTGCTGTTGTAATCCCACACTCTGCCAATATGGTACAGGTGCACACCCTACGCACTCATCTATAAATAAAAATGGCAGCTGGAACAGATCACAGAGAGCTTCAACTTGGTAGCAATTCTTCCTCACAAATGATCCCACTCCCTCATGTTTGCTGTTAGGATAAACAACAGATGATGAAAGTGTTATAAAGGAAATCATAGAACCCCAGTGTTGGGAGAGCTGTTGAGGCTGTTTAGGCCAAACCCCTGTATGAGAAAAAGGACCTGATCCTGACTCATTATATCAAGAGCAGCTTCTTTGTCTAGCAGACAATGCAGGATGAGACAGGTTCTATTTGGCTTACCAAGCCTTTCACCATAGAACTTCTTTCCAATGGATTGTACGGAACAACCAGTTTCTGGAGCAATTAAAGACGTTTGTGTTGTTACATGTGTGTGTGGTGTAGAGGTGAATAAGAAGTTCTGATAAGAATTTTTCAAATGTCACAGATTTCTTCACTCACTCAATGTAAATAACTTTTAAAAATCAAGGCTAGAGTAGGTGAAACTGTACACCAGGCAGATATCTTTGAGTGCTTAATGCCAACAAAATCAGTTCTTGAACGCTGATAGATTCAGCCATGCCTTTTGGGCTGAATCTTGCATAGCCATGTCTTCTTTTTCCAAGGGGTTCCTCATCTTTATCAGCTACAGGCAGGCATGTAAGACAAAATCCTCTCCATGTTAGGAATAGGTCACCCATTGAATATGATCTGGTGGTGCAGGGAATAATTGTAGAGAACTGCTTCTGGGACAGCTGATTGGGGAAACAAAGCCAAAAAGCAAAGCATGCACTTATATACGGCCCCATAGCGCTTAAAGCACTCTGTGGACAGCTTACAATGTAATTATGCAGGTTACACATTGCCCCCCCAAGCAAGTTGAGTACTTAATTTACTGACCCCAGAAGGATGGAAGGCTGAGTAAACCTTAAACTGGCTATCTGGGAGTGAACTTGGTTAGTGAGAAGAGTTTTGGATGCAGTGAAGCAGTTTAACCACTGTGCCATGAAGGGAACTTGGTATAAGAGGAAACTGTGGAAATTGATCCAGAATTTGAGTAAAATTCAGCTGGTTCACCCTGTGATTTGTCTCTCTGGCTAGACACCCAGAGAAGCTCAGCAATTCCCTTATATCCTAGACAATGCTCCCAGCCCTGGCAATTCTAATCACCAAAGTATGTAATGCAGAGGATAGGCTTTGGTGACAGTAACTGAGAAAACATTGTTCGACATTAGTCAGTCATAAAGATTTTGAAATTGTATGGAGCCATGTGGAGGACACAGGTCAATGCCACTGACCTGAGAATACCTGTTCTCCATGAAGCTGAAGTAGCTGAGGATACTTACAAGATGACAGAATTTGATGACTGAATATTCGGTATGTCCACCAGGGATGATATCCTGAATGTCTTGTAGTTCATATTTGTGCAAAATGTGGCTCAAAAGGGCCTCCTTGGTGGTGGTTATTCCCAGTGTGGTGTAGTGCAGTGGTCCCCAACCTTGGGCCTCCAGATGTTCTTGGACTTCCAGAAATCCTGGTGGTGAAGGCTTCTGGGAGTTGTAGTCCAAGAACATCTGGAGGCCCAAGGTTGGTGACCACTGGTGTAGTGGACAGAGTGATGTAGGACTATGGAGAACATGGGTCAAATCCCCACTCGGCCATGGAAACTCACGGGGGGAATGGAACTGGCAAAACTACTCCTTAAATATCTCACTTACCTTGAAAATCTTATTAGGTTTGCTATAATTTGGCTCCAGCAAAACACACACACACACACACACACACACACACACACACACACACACACACACACACACACATTGTGCTGGTTATTCTTTTGGTAATTACCCATGACTCCATTTATTATGATTCCAATAACTCCTCATTGTTGGTTTCTTTAATGATAGTGTCCACATTCTTTTGGTGGCTGTGAATGGCATTATGCTCTACTCAGCTGAGATTATGACAAATGATTCTCTCAGTCTAGGCCTGGTGGCAGAAGCACTGTAAAAATCTAGTTCATTGTCAACAACGATCAGTATTTTAAAAAACGAACATCCAAGACTTTAAATGCAAAATAGGTACTCCATATTTGATATATCAAAGACTGTCAACATGGTTCAAGAAGTTATAAAATCATACACCTTTAAGTGGTAAAGGAACAGGGTAAAGTGGTTCCCCCCTCTCTTTTCACACTGTTATGTATAGTAATAAAGAAAGCAGAGCAGATGGAGTAGAAGGGTCATGAGGCATGATACAGGAAGGCCATAATGATTCAGAAAGAATGACTTAGATGATAACACCATCTGTTATGTCTCCTATCTTCTTATACTTGAAATATGTACACAAACACACACACACAGGGTTTAGGAATATTATTAACATCAAGGGAGTCCCACTGCTGCTGGCTTCATTATAACCTCTGCTCTTGTGCTGTCATGTTACCACTTGCTTGTTAAGACAGCACAATACTGGTTTTGCCATCTCCACTGTACTAGTCATGACCTCATGGTCAAATAGCTCATCATCAATTTGATAATTACGCACTTCAGCAAGCATGAGGTCAAATTTGAGAAGTGTCAATATCACATTTCTGTCTTGTTAACGTCTGCCCAAGCATTACAATATGTGATGCATTTATTCTTCAAAAATCAATTGCATTACTCTCATTTGTGATTTGTGCCCTTATGAATTATGAGAGAACCAAGCTCTAAAATGGGTTTTCTAGGAGCCGAATTACCAGCTCTCAAGTATAACTAAAGAATGATTCCTGCAGGCAAAATTACAGCACAGACATGATGAATACTCATTCTCAGTGATTTTCCAGGTCTCACTGTGTCAACACTTCTCACCAAGATTTTCCTTTGCACCAGTGAGATTTCTTGGCTGCCCACAAAAATGAGGCCTCAGTTTTGCTTTTTGCATTTAGCCCCCTGCTTTAAAAATCTGTGATGTTGTATAACGAACTACCAAATTCTGCATAGCTCAGTCTTACATGGGAACGATGCAGTTTTGTGCAGGAATTGTAATAATTCTTCACAGTTTATTTTGTCTAGTAAAAAAAAAAGATGAAATGGGGGATTCCACCCTCCTCAATTTCTCACTAAGAACAAAAGGCTGCAAAATTGAAACCCCTGAATTACATTATGGTTCAGTTGAGTTATTACATGAAACAATATTTTAGCATCATGCAAATGAAGAGCAATGAGCCTTAACTCCCATGCTTCCCCACTCGCCTCCATTGGGCAACACCATGAGAAAAAAAAATTGAATCAATTGATTCTTGTTTTAAAAAGGAGAATTTCTTTTTCTATTCCCTCTGTGGCCTTCTTATACTTGATCTTCCAGAAGTAATAAGAGGGATAGTTAATAATGTTTAGGTTCTAAATCCTAAACACACTATTTACATGTATCTGGGATTAAACACCATGGAAGTCAAGACCCAACTAGACATATATAAGGCTGCGCTGTAGTAGAATGCCATACCATCCCTACATTAGCTATCTCAATCAATTTCAAAGCAGGGATGACTGGCCAAAGGTATTTTGATGCCTGAGGTGAAGGACAAGTTGGTCCAGCCTCCATTTCACACACAGGAGCTGACTGTCAGTTGAATCACTAGTCATGGAAGAGACTCTGCTACCATTTTACCAGCACTCAAAGCATAAGGCTACTACCTCCCTTTGTCTAATGGAAGGGCCAGCCCTGCTTCATGAAGAAAAACTGGTTTCAAATTATACTTTAGTGTCACTGACATTTTCATTTTACAACACAGGGAAGCTTAGCAATAAAATGAATCATTTATCCCTATCACCCAAATACTGTTGAAGTCGTATGAGGGAAGTATTGACTTCTTTTCCCCAAATAGCCTGAAGAGCTGCATCCTCAACAGCTGCATCTTTAGAGTAGTATAATGGCATATGCACAAAGAATTTCATTTTGGTCTAAATTTCTTCCTGGTGTGCCTAAATAACTGCTAATGCACTAGGTTCAGAAGGAACTGGAAAGAGATGAAAGGATCCCGTGCAAGGAGTCTCCATTAAACTGTGTTTGAAAGGTCATGCTTTGCAGCAGTGCTAATATCAATGGGGGAAAAAAGGAGAGTACAAGGCAAGCATATGTCTTTATGAGCTTTGCCTACAGGTAACACTGATGTTAAAAGGCTGACAGTATTCATGGCTATAAAAGATTTAATGCATTGTGATTCATTGCTGTAACTCATATTGAACTCTTAATTGAACATTAAGTTCCTGTAGCTATAGAGGAATTTATTTTAACTTTAACTAGCTGCTGTAGACAAAAGAAAGAGAATATATCCTATTGGGGCACATGTCTGAATTGGAAATTGCATATTATTCTTTATTTTATTGGACAAGTTAAGTGTATACGTGCTTTTAAACAAACGTATGAACTTGAACTGCACTTCTCCGGAAGTCTTTTATTTATTTGCTGTTTCTTTCTAATTTATAAAGTGCTTTCTTATTTCCCTGCCTTGAATCTTTAGAGGCCAAACTACAGAGAAGTTGTCTGAATTAGTCTAAAATCAATGAGGTTCATTCCCAAGGAAATATATTTATTATTAGGGTGCAAAGCACTGAAATCCAAGCACTCATGTTTAATTCTTTGCTGGCTCCAGCTTGGTGTCCCAGCCCTCAGTTGAACTTACTTATAAACAGGGCTATGGAAGCAATTCTCAGCACTTGCAACAAGACACAACTTCTCATTCTCCATGTTTAGCTGTGATAATCAAAATTTCACAGTCATAGTCTTGGGAAAAGAACCAGTTCTATAAGTAGAGAAACCATTGTTAACATAATGAGAATTGTGGCCAACTGGCTCAAAATATTCTTTTTTTGCTTCATTCCCCCCCCCCCCCCCCCCGCTTCAGGCAGAACATTCAACATTCAACTCCAAGTCAAGGTGCAAAATTACTAATATTATTGGTCCTATCATTAACAGGTCTGCTCAGGTCTTGCAAACCAATAGAACTTGGCTTCCTTTATTGAATCAATCCATTTCATTTTCCATCTTTCTCTTTGGACCGAATAAAGGTCATATTAGCAGTGCTCCCCTTTGCTGCCAGCTCTATTATGGCTGTGGATAGAAGGCTGTGGAAATAATCACTGTGTTCTGCCAGGGAAGAAAGGAACTATTTTATGATATACTGAATATATGGCTAGGCACAAGTGGGTGAAAGGAACGTCAGAAAGTTAAGTATCATGAAGGCTAAATATTAGGATATGTATCAGAACAAAAACTCACTGAAGTTGGGGAACAAAAACAGTTTGAAAGCCACAGGGGCAAGTCAATCAACTCCTTCAAATTTTGTTGTGTCTGATAAAGAAAAATCACTGCTTACCAACAGGACTTCAACTGCATCCTCTACCTTGTCATCTAGTCTATATTCCATTCTGCCTATTTAGAATAATGTCATCTAAAAATGGCAAACTCAGGACTGTTTTATTTATTTATTTAAAATATTTTTACTCTGCCTTTCTTCTTAAAAAGGGCCCAAGGCTGCTTACTACCTTGAAATACAATATTTAAAGCCGTAGACATACCCTTCCTCAGAAGAAGGAAGAAAACACTATTGAAAGTATCATTTCATTCATTACAAGAAGTAGTGTCAAGATAATTCAAGCTCTGAATAAGGATGGAAAAGAATATCATATTTATCAAAATACTATTACTGAATTTTTCCAGTTCATTGTAATTGATACTATTAATAAAACATGTGCTCAACTTTCGTGTTCCAGTCATTGGGAGGAAGTGTGACATCTTCATCTTTTTTCATTTTCATTTTTTAATTTTACACAAATAAATGTGAACTATTACAAATGCAGAGAATTTACCTAATGTAAAGAATTCACCTAAAATTACTCATTTTCAATTAGCCAAGCAGTCATAACACATCAATTCAACCTGTCAAGATTGCACTGACCCCCATGAGATGCATTGCCTCTCTTTTTGTACCTCTTTTTGGTACAAAAATCCTATTGGTATTCTGAGGGGAAAAAAAGATAGTCAGGCATTCCCACCCTTATTTATGAATGGTATTAATGTCTCCTAGAACTGCTTAACATTTCCTTGACCACCTACTCAAAAGATTGGTAGTTTTTTGAGCGATTCCAATTCTCTCCTTCTTCTTTCCCTCTATAGGAATGATAGCATAATTTTCACAAGAAATACTTCTTTTGTCTGAGTTTTTTTGATAACTCCAGACCTGTTTATCAGTATCCACTGGGCCTTTTTCACCTCATTTTACAAAAAAAGTACTCAATGCATTATTGAACTGTGTAAGTTTTTGTACATCAGGATCATTGTTCTGCTTAAAACAATCATTAGAAGTTTGACAGCTAGAGAATAAAGAGCTTGTGGATTTAGCCTTCAGTCTTTCAATACAGCTCTTTCACAGGGCTGGGTTTTGTTTTGTTTTGGAGAGTTTTTTGGAGAGGGGTTTCTTGTAAATTATTTAATGTATTTTTTTCACAAATTCATGCCTAAAATCAAAATAAGATTTGTATTGTTGTAAATCGTGGAGCTATTGGATTCCTTTAGAGGAAACACCTGTTACTAGTAAAGAATTAAAGCAGTGTTCCATATCCTCATGAAAGTGAATAAAGAGCTCAAGGCACCACTTAGACAAAAACACCTTCAACCAAATTCAACAAAGGCCATCAATCAAAATGGAAAACCTTGATGAAATGTTTTCATTGCTTTGTGAATAACAAAAGATATTTTCTGGGGGTGGGGTAGAAAAAGGAAGAATCTTTGGGGATGTTTTGACTGATTAATTATACAAATAGACTGCATATTTAGTAGAAAGTGGTTCCAAACAGAATTCCAAAACAGAAACTTCTCTGTGTCTCGAAGTTTGGAGGCTATCTTTTGCATTCAAATGGCAAAGGCAGACTCATTTCTTATCATAGAACCTTGGAAGGTTTAAGAGAAGTGAAAGAAAGAGCACATGAAAAATACCTTACATCTAAGAAGAAAAACAAAGTTCCCTTAGTTTAGGCGAAAAACAAAGAAACAAAAAAAAAATGATACCCTTAAACCAAGGAACTTCAAACTACAAATGGACTCCTCCATTAGGGACGGGACATGTGGGTTAACCTGAATGAAAAAACTTATAAAAGAGATGCTTTTTGGTTTTGACTTTCTGACTAAAAGCATCTGAAATCCATAACATTCAGGATTCCAAAAGAGAAGGTGTTGAAATGCATCCACTTCCTCCATCAGATCACCTTTATTTATTTATTTATTTATTTATTTATTTATTTATTTATTTATTTATGCCTGCCTGCCTGCCTGCCTGCCTGCCTGCCCTTTGCCCTCCCAGCCCGGAAATAACGAGGCAAGACACAGATTGTTGGATTAAAGGCCTGGGCCACAACTTTATTAACTTATTTAACTTGTATCCCCCAAAATACAAGGGGGCCTACCGTAGTGCGAGTTCCTTTTATGTCTGGATAATCGTAGATCTCTGGACGCTTCCTAGAGCAGGGTGAGCTCCTATTACTGAATCGTGCTGTCCTCTGAACAGCACGCCTTCAGTTGCTCTATGAAATGGTACCCCCCAACCAGCTCTTCCCATCGAGCCTCGAGACTCTAAATGGGCAGCTGGCAGGGAGGTCCTTCCATTTAAGACACCTCTCACCTGGTAGTCGATAGGCTCGACCTGCCAGCAAGATGTCCTAATTTTTGGCAACCCCGTGCCAACATGAACTCACCCCTACTTTTTTCCTCGCACTACCCGAGGCTGCGACCAGAAATGACATTAACTAAACTCTATTTACAAACATATTTATAAAGCCACACCCTGTAGTTAAGAATGGGATGGGCGAAAACGCACCCGCAACCTTAGGCCAATTAGGATGCGGGTCAAAAATTCCCATCCAGCTCCAGAGGCAGCCAGCTAGTCTCACTCTTATACCAAGGGTGGGCGGGAGGGATTGCTGGCTCAACCGGCAAAAGAGGCTGAGCCGGGGAAATGGAGCCTTTTTGAAAGCTCCGTCTTCCCTCCCCTCCAAAGGCAGCGTCACCTGTGTGACACCGCTTTCCCTGCGGGAGGGCAAAGCGTCCCCGCCACGGCAGGAGAGCGGACATTCTCCTAAAAAAGGACCCAAGGTGGCTTACATAATTAAAAACACAATATTAAAAGCAAAGAACAGTAAATTATTCAAATATTAAAGAATTAATAACATATTAAAAATGTTAGGTAAAAACATTACAAAAAAAAAACCCCACCAAACCAGATTTAGAAGCAACAAAATATAAACCATCCTATTTATTGCCTCCTAGCCAGTCAGTCACTAAGGAAAAGCTTACCTGAAGAGAAAGGTATTTGCCTGCCTGGGGAAGGACAGCAAAGATTGGGCCAGCCTAGCTTCCCATGGGAGGGAGTTCCAGAGTCTAAGAGCAGTGACAAAACTTTATTTTGCACAAATGTTGTATTTCATATCAAATGGAAGTCTTTTATATAAAACACAAGTGTTTTTTTAACTAAACAAAACAAACAAAAGCTTTTGTCAAAATACAAATGTTCTTGCATGAGAAGGGGGTTTCTTTATGCATTTTCCCCTTTTTTTCATGACTTATCTGACAGAGTCCTTTAAAATGAGGACATACCTCAGCTGGAGGATTCTGATGACCCAGCCCAAGGCCCCAGTTCAAAGACACCCAAGACAGAGCCTTCACTGCCCAGAGATTCTCTCCAGATGGAGATGATACCTTGGAGAAAGAACCCCCACCCAGCCCCTGAGAATACAGATAGCTCAAAGTCCAATTGAAATGAAGCCAAAGTCTGAATGAAAAACACTGTACCTGATTAATGGTAGGTGGTGTAAGAGAGATATGAATGCTGAGGACAGATAAAAACAGGTTAAAATACCCACATACTGTTGAGAAACAACATCCATCTTAGCTAGTCTTTATCCCAGCAGTCAGTGGTCCTGTTTCCTCTGCTTGATAGGTATCCAGTCAATCTGATTTAGGCTGCTTCTTGAGTATGCTTCTGCTTGTTCCCCAACTCTACAGGTGATCCAAAAAGGCCTTGGTTTATCAATGGATGCTAACTGACCTATTAAAAATCCCCACCCACCTTAAACTTTGAATACAGGCTCCTTGGCGGCCAAACTCAGCTTTCCCCTTTTTACTCTGACCAAGATAGCTTCCGCACAGGACTAAACTTGACTCACAGACACATGTGTATGATAATGGACAGGGCATCCCCCCTCCCCCTTTTGGGTCCTTAATACTTCTACTGATGGAAAAAAGTCATAGTTTTTCTTTTTCTGCACATGGAAAAAAGTCATAGTTTTATCCTTTTTCTGGATATGTCGAGACCGACTGCTTCACCATAGCTAAGAAAATTTGTCAGTATTCATTTGAACCTTAGGGCAGAATGGTTAGTGAGATTATACTCTTGCATTTACATGGAGTGGAAGTTTTGGTAAGAAAGGGTGTAGCAACATGTCTGTGTCTTGAATAAGGGTGTGGAGTTAGAATGAGCCTCTTTGCTTTTGGATGTGTAGCTTAAAACCATACTTTTTTAAAAATTAAAGATATTTCCTTTGGGAGAATATCTCTAATTTTTTGAAACATGCTGTCATGCAATCACCAGATGTGTTCTCTAGTGAGGGTGAGGCAGCATCTCTTGTACCCAACATGGGTGATGGTCTACTAGACCCCTA
The DNA here is from genome assembly GCA_037013535.1 of Intellagama lesueurii. Classification (NCBI taxonomy): domain Eukaryota; kingdom Metazoa; phylum Chordata; class Lepidosauria; order Squamata; family Agamidae; genus Intellagama; species Intellagama lesueurii. Next base: position 163,163,301 of record JBAJHW010000005.1, read on the forward strand.
AATCTCGGAAGCCAAATCTCTTGATGGTGGTAGAACATTGGGAGCCAGGAGACAAATCACTGGATGGATGCAACTCTCAGGAGGAATCAGATAAGGCTGGAACACATTTCAGCTGACACAAGTGTCACAGGTTGAAAATTTGGACTCTGACACCGCAAGATGTGCTTGGCTGCAGGGAAAGTCTCCTTGGGAGAACCTCTTCCTCCAGAGAGACCTGTGACCAAACCCTGAAGCTAAGTTCTCCTACCAGATGATCAAACACCTTCAGCTGGATTCAGTTTAAAATTCAAGTAGCCATATAAATCTCAGCTCAGGATGGTGTTTGTATGGTAGAAAAATTTCTCCTGATTCTCCTCAGCTGTTATCCTGACTTTGCTGTGGACTCCTTGCATATGACTTTTGGAGTGCCTGACTACATTTTTGGATGCTCCCTGTTTTATGGATTGGATTGGTTTGGGTGGTTTTGGTCTCAGACTCCAGATTGCCTACAACTGGATTACTTTATACTCTGGTAAGTCTCTGCTTGCTGGCCCTGAAACTCACTTAGTGCAGGAAAGAGACACATGGAGATACCTAGACAGCAGCACTGGGTAAAGAAACATGTTCCTGCCTGATCAGGAAAGTAAGAGGAAAAAAATTTAAGCCAACATATAAACAAAAGAAATAATAAATGGCAAGAGTAACACCTTATATTCAATATATACAGCAAATTAACTTCTAGCTGGATGTGTAGGATAAACACATCCACTCGCAAAGGAGATACAGTTGCTCTTTAAACCTGTCTCCTAAGAGACAGGTTTTCCATACTGCAAGGGGTTACTTACTTGTCCAGCCCCTGTTGGGTATTAGTGTGTTGCTGAAAGATTTTCCCATTCTAGGTTCAAAGATTTCACATTGCAGGTTCAGATGTGATCCACAAAAGCTCCTCTTACTGAAGGAGTGGGGTTTACCTCCTAGTTGCCACTGTACCTTGGCAACATGGGGGTAAAAGTCACTTAATGCTTTTCAGAGGATGGTAGATTGGCAGGAAGGACTGAAACATGAGTATAATAGCCATAATAAAGCTCAACAAAAAGAAAAAAAAGAAAAGTCTTCACTAGTTGTCTGTATAGGAGAGATAACATGGAAAATTCTCATCAACCATGACTACACTGTATCTACTGCCACCATATAATGTTTATGGTTATATTATTTATTACTTTGGTATCTGTCTTTCATGAAAGGAGTCTCTCTAGGCTGATAGAAAATTTTCCCACATTTTACATTATAACAACACTGTCATACGGCATTACCTACAAAATACTCTGCATTATGAAACAGGATTGAGATTAACATGATGAGACATAGGCAATTGTAGTGCCCAAATCACATTGTTCTAGGAATATGAAGAAATAATCCTGTCACTGAACTTCTAGACAAGACCATCTCTCCTGGCATGGTATAACAGCTCCCTAAGATTTCTCCAGTTTCCTTGAGAGATTCAAAGTGAGACTTAGATTCCTGTTTTGTTTTATTTAGTGATAACGGTGGTGGTGGTATTTACAATTTGCATGAAATATTATTTGCATAGAACCTTTATTTCTGCACAACATTAGCACTTTTCCCCTTTGTGACACAAGTCACACATGTAGGAAACACAACAGGGAAGGCTAGTTGAACACAAAGTAATGTATGATTCCACAGCTGTTCTTGCTTTTATTGGTTAATGCAAAAACAAACATCACATTTTCCAATACAGCACATTTTACAGAAAAGCACAAAAAGCACATGTAAAATAAGCAAATGTCCTCAGAGGCATAAGGAGAACATATTTGAAGGTTTCTTGTTCAACATGCAAAGATGAATCAAGTCAGGAAATGTGTACTTATAATTTTTACTCTTAGGGATCATCAATGAGACTAAACATGTATAATGTACATTATTTCCCTACATACTATATTTTAATGGTGCCCTGTCAAGATTATGCTGAATCAGACAGGTGAAGACTAAACCCTCAGCCACACTGCCCAGACTTTCCCAGTGTAGGTAAGCTCCGGGAGGGTCAAATATCTTGCTGACTGAGGAAAATCTTCCTGCCTAGTACCCTCCCAACACCTTCAGTCACTCTGATGACTCAGTGCACTAGGGAGTTATCAAAAAACCACAAGGTTAAGTGCTGTTGACTCTCATGCCAACCCTGCAAGGTATGAATTCCAAAAGTGCCCACAAAATACACAGACACACAGTAGGTGATCAAGACAAGGCCTGTCTTTAGTACCAACAAGCCTTTCATTCCCAAAATAACCAAACCAAACAGCTGTAAAAGTTTATGTTTTATTAAAGATGGTGAAAAAAGTCAACAAGATTAAAGTTTCCAAACAGTTTCAAAAGCTTCAGACACAGTCAAAATAACTGTGGAGCAAATGATCATTCAAAAAAGGTTTGAGGCAAGAACAATTCCAGAAGAATTCCCATTGCCCTCCCAACCCCGGAATAAAGATGCAAGACAAATAATATGGGTTAAATACGGGCCACACTTTATTGATTTAAATTCAAATTTGCCATCCTTTGGCAAAGGGGGGCCTGCTGTAGTGCAGAAACAGGTCAATCGCAGAGGTATCCAAATACCCCTTGATGAACAACTGGGCGAGTCCCCGGCCCCAGGTTCCAGCAGTCTTAAAGACAGCGGGAATCCGGCCGGCCGCTAATAAACACTCCCAGACCTCAAGCCATCTTTCGTTGATGACTGTTGGTCCAGAAGTGGCCCAGCGCATCTTTCCCCCACAGGCACTGTAATCGCACGATCCGCAGTGCCGGGAGGTCGGATGCGCTGTTGGCTTACCTGATATTACAGTGGGATACACTGGAAAATACCTGTTTTTTCCACACTACCCGCCACAGCATAGGGACTAGCCACGCTATGTCCCATGCCCGCCACCAAGTCGCTCAAGCTCGCCAAGCAGGCCCCCTTTTATGTCTTCCAAGAAGACATCCAAAACTAAATTGGAAAGGTGGACTCCATCTTTCCCAAAAAATTCTGGCCTATCCATTTGGATCCTTTGGTGACCTATCGCCGATCCAAGGCCGCTGCAGACAGCTATGCATACATCTCGGTTAACGCCCTGCCGGGCTGTTAACATCAAGGAGATTCCTGGCGCCTAACCAGGCCAACCGAGGAATGATCGTGGACCGCACGATCCGCATAGCAGGATACCTGACATTCAACCATTTAAGGTCACGAATAATGTCCAGGATCAATGCCTTGCTGTGAAGTTTTGAAAAATCATTGCCACCAGGATGCACTACCAGTACGTCTGGTGGAGAATGGCCAAATGCTGTCCACCTGCATAACTGGTTCCACTGCATGCCACACAGCCCTTTCCAATTGATGTGCGCATGGGCTCCAAGCCCCAAATCACTCCCCCACGGGGATGTGTTTTTCCAGGCCTCTGCAGACCGCACTGCATCCCTCACGGTTAACACCCCTGTGTGCCGTGTTAACTTTGAGAAACACTCAGGCCTATCCAGTTGGATCCTCTGGTGACACTCACCGATCCAGGCCGCTGCAGACCGCACTGCAGACCTAGCGGTTAACACCCCTGTGTGCCGTGTTAACTTTGAAGAAAACTCAGGCCTATCCACTTGGATCCTCTGGTGACCAATCACCGATCCAGGCTGCTGCAGACCGCACTGCAGACCTAGCGGTTAACACCCCTGTGTGCCGTGTTAACTTTGAGGAAAACTCAGGCCTATCCAGTTGGCTCCTCTGGTGACACTCACCGATCCAGGCCTCTGCAGACCGCACTGCATCCCTCACGGTTAACACCCCTGTGTGCTGTGTTAACTTTGAGGAAAACTCAGGCCTATCCAGTTGTATCCTCTGTTGAAAAGTCACCAATCCAAGGCCGCTGCAGACCACTCTGCAGCCTCCCGGTAAATACCCCTGCGTGCCATGATAACCTTGAGGAGGAAACTTGGTGTCTCTCCCTGTCAATCGAGGTATGATCGTGGCCCAGGATATGCATGGCCGGGTGCGTGGCCTTCAACCCTTTCAGGTCGCAAATGACGTTCATGATCAGTGTTTTCCAGGATGCCTGGCCAAATCACTGCCTCTACAGTGTACCCCCAACACATCTGGTGGAAACTGGCCAAAGGCCTCCAACCTTTAAAGCTGGCTCCACGATATGCCAAGCAGCCCTGTCGTGCGACGTGTGCTCTGGCTCCAATACCTAGTTCGCTCTCCCATGGGGATGCAGCTGCATAAAGCCATGCCCAGTGTACTTGGCTATGGCCAATAATCACAATATGCCTATGTCTCACCGGCCCTATGGGACCTGTGAATACATAAAAAAACTAGGCCCCTGCCTACACGTTAGGTAGTGTTCTTATATATCTGCGGTAACTGGATGACGACCACGAGCCTAGACACTTGAACTCTTCTTGGGCTAGGACCCAGGGCTGCCACAATGGAGGCTGCACCGATTCTGAATGAATGCATGTCAAAACTCTTGCCTTGGATATCCACTCTGTCTAATGCTAAGTCGGTTAATTTTAGCACTGATATTTCGTTAAAAGTGACTTATCAGTATGTTAACAGAATTAACCGGGGACCTGTTCTCTAACCTTTAACTATAGCTGTGAGGCTTTCACGGGGCAACTGCTGCTTATGCTATACTGCCCTATGGTGATTTGTGAACCCTATGCCTAGCTGATCGGCCTTGGATCACCGAATGAGAATTTGCCCTTCCCTTCTTCAACCTTAACATCCTGCCGTTGCAAGGCTAGCCTGTACTTATCGTTTTTCCCCGATGTAACCACTTCGCTAATTCTAAGAGCCCCAGTGAACATCAATAATAACGCCGTCGAATAGGACCCCTTCGTATCTGTCCCTACATAAGAGTGCCCGGTGTTTGCAAATGCGCTCCAAAAACAGAAGTGATATGGAGCCCTGGTGTCTTGTACTCTACTCCTCTCTTTGTACCGTCCCTTTATCGTTTTCCTTGTGCGGTAATCCCCTAATTGATCTCTAAGGCAATTAATATTTTTTTAAAAAAAAGGTCAGTGCTGAAGCCTTCCCTGAATAGATCCGGGTGCCGGTCCCTTTCTGTTTCAATGTACCACAACTTGTTGTAAATGTCCTACCGGTGCCGGCCAAACCGGCTCCAGGTCGACCATTTTCCCAAATTCAACTTTCTGAACCTGGTACATATCATGCATGCACTAGTATGTTAATCTGCAGTGCACGAATGTAAATGCCATAACCCATATCATAACCCTTTCTGAATGTGACATAGGGTTGTTTATAATGAAAACAACCGCTTGATTGTCACACCAAATCATACTACCGAGTTTGACCACTCTTCACCCCATATCTAAAATGCACCCATTATTGGGAGAATTCTAAGAATGTAAATCTGGTAATGCCCTTCTGTTTCCGGTCGTCGGGCCAAGTACCAGCATACCTCCTTCCTCTGTAATAAGCTCCATATCCTAAGGATCCTGGCACCTCCGCATGAACCTGGAGATATACTTTCAGCCCAGTTTGCCTCTCAGGAGGAGATCCCCTTAATTCTGCTAAAAGCTGACTCCAAACTAATATATCTTTCTCACTCCCGGTGTAACCCTGGTCCTTTATGTAGCTGTCGAGTAGCTTCTTCGTAGCCTCGCACAGTCGCGGCAGAATCAAAATATGCATTGAAAAATACTTTTGGAGAAAAATATACAGGTTTTAATTTTGGCCTAGCGGGGGTTCGTGTGCTGCAGCCACGGACGGATAAGGCCAAACTCTATGCTAGCCATGATGTTAGGTTGGGCTAAGGAATAAGAAGAGAGTATGGTGAGCACGCAACCACTGAATTGCAGACCGGCACGTGGCCGTGCCTTGCTGTTAAGCCCTGTGCTGTGTGAATTGTGTTGTGCATAAAGTGCGTGCTGGATAGACTGCCGCCGGCCCAAGGCCATGGGGGATCAGTGTGTATGTGCCCGGTGCAGCGGCTACCTCACCTGATTAAGCCGTTGCCTTACTTGGTCTGTCCCCAGCGTAAAACTGCAGACCTCATCCGGCAGGGCCGCCTTCAACTACTTCCTCTTGCACTTTCCAGCCCACAGTAGTTGTTTCAGCCATTACAGGAGTTGACGACTTTCTACCTTTTGCCACGCTGTAACTTTGGATTCGACGACGCCCAATCTGCATCAACATCTGGCGGTCGCTTCAGGTGGCTGCTCTGCCTCAAAAACAGCAAATCTCACCTTTAGATCATTCGCTATTGCCTTGAACTTAGGCTTACGGTGGCTATTGGCCTCCCTGCCTGGTCTGGCTCTATGATGACTCTTGGTGTCCCTAGCCGATCTACGCGGCAGGGACTCGCTTGTCCTGGAAGCCTGTTTAGCCATTCTTTCGGCCTCTAATGCCAAGATTTCCTCCTGTAATTCTTGCCACACGGGCCAAGATTCTTTATCTGAAGAGGATTGGGGAGCAGACACTTGTGGGGCTGGCCGTTTCTTGGCCGGCTGTTTCCCCTTCTTGTAGCCCATCCCCTTCCTCGATGCCATTATACATTGATTTCCTTGTTAATTAAGTGGGAACAATAGCCCAGTAAGGCGGTTGCTAATCCTATCAACTATATATTAACCCTGGTTGAGACCCAGGTACAAAACGCAACGCTACCAGATTTTTAAACAAAATGATGTCTTAGCAGTGGTCCCTTCCTATGACCCCTGTCTTTCAATTAATGGCTTTTAAACCATGCAATATGCTACTGTTGATGCTACTGTTGATGCTACTGTTGATGCTTTTTGACCTCTGGTCACAATGCCTTATGTATATAGCCTTCAAAAGTTACTATCAAGCACTTGAGTAATTTTACTTATTGCTTTGTCAACTAGTTAATTGGATTAATATAAAAGACGGTGCCAATGAAATTTATTGCTGAATTACTTATTAAATCAATTGCTTTACCGCCAATTAATCAATCTTTATGCTGGTTATAATAAATAGATTTATTAACTTGTTCGATATAAACTATATTACAGATTAATTTAATTTGTTAGTGTTTATTCTATGTGTCCTTATTTACTGTATTTGTTTATATTTACTATTTATATATATATATAGTTTATATATATATATATATATATATATATATATATATATATATATATATAGTTATATAGTTTATATATATATATATATATATAGAGAGAGAGAGAGAGAGAGAGAGAGAGAGAGAGAGAGAGAGAGAGAGAGAGTTATTGTTTCATTTTATTTAATTATTATTAATTTTTATTCCTTTTTTTAATTTATTTTTTAATTTAATTTATCCCCGTTGTGCAGGTTGGCTAATTGTCCCTCAGGTCCGCTAGCCTCCAATTCCTCTAAAACAGTTAACAAGTTTGAAGGGGGGAGCGACCAATTAGGCTTAAAAAGCAGGAACCGTTCCGTTTGAATCGCGTCGGAAGGAGGGGGGAGAGGCCCGACTACAGTGTCGCTGAACAAAAACTCCGTGCTGTGGTTGTGCTAGTCTACCCTCTGATCCGCTAGCCTCCACTACCACACAAGCGCTAAAGTTTAAAATAAAAAGCAACCGATTGATTGCAAAAGGGGTTGGGAAGCGGGTAACCATTCCTGCCTAAATCGCTTCAAAAGGAGGGGGCGGGAGTCTAGGCGAAAGCGGCGTCAAACGAAAAAGCCCTGTGATGCCGGTACCACTAAAGAATTGGGGGGGGGGGGTCGAGTGGCCAAAGTGAAAAAAACCAGGAACTGGAGGCTTGGGAATTGTGCAACCGTTCCAGCTCAACCCAATTCCACATATTGATAATGCCACCGGAAACCAACTGGGAACCAGATCCTGCAAATTAACTTCGAATTACTTGTTTAAATCTTAATTAAACCAATCCTTAAGTCTTATATTTGTTTTTTCTACAACTTTTCTTCCTTCCAAACTCCTTCCACGCCTGGACGCAGCTGGCGCGAGCCACGCCGCCACTTTCCCCCTTTCTCGGTTGTTGTTGTTTGTTGTTTAGTCGTTTAGTCGTGTCCGACTCTTCGTGACCCCCATGGACCAGAGCATGCCAGGCCCTCCTGTCTTCCACTGCCTCCCGAAGTTGAGTCAAATTCATGTTGGTTGCTTCGATGACACTGTCCAACCATCTCATCCTCTGTCGTCCCCTTCTCCTCTTGCCTTCACACTTTCCCAACATCAGGGTCTTTTCCAGGGAATCTTCTCTTCTCATGAGATGGCCAAAGTATTGGACTTTCTCGGTTACTTCAAAGCAAATATCACTAATACTGTAAAGTAATAAAATTAATAATTAATCAGTAAATGGAACCCTGGGAGGGAGCCGATGCTACCCTCCCCTTCCTTCAAAAACACTCGATGTACGAGTGACGCAATCAGTAAAGATGCAGTAGCAGCTCCAACACTCTGTCTCTCTCGGTGCCTGAAAAAGAAGAGGGCGGTGCGAGGGGGGAATGCCCCTTAAATAACCTGGCATTCCCTCCCTCCTCCTTGTAGCTCTCATGAGGCTAGCTAGTCTCACGTTATCCGGGGTGTAGGGCAAAGAGTCAGCCACGCTGGCCGAAGTCTTTCAGACTTGCCAGCGGCTGCAGCATAAGAAAAATAAGAAAGCTAGCTATTCTGGCAGAATTCCACCATATTTCCAGAGCATAGGAAGAGTACAAATCGGGGGGGGGGGGGGGAGGCAGACATGAGCACAGCACTCTGCTTAGAGATACTAGGCTAAAGTAAATTCTCTCTCCATTTTATACCCATCATTCCAATTTCTAGACCTTTTGAGGAGATGTGCCAGTTGAATTGCCCTAAATCTTTTTCAAAGAAGAGAGAGTAGCTTTTCTCCCCCTCCCTTATTTTCAACTGAAACCAAGGAGCAAGCTCTGGCCTTGGATCTTCTTTTTCTCACAGAGATAAGAACAGATTGTATGGCCTCCCAATTAATGGGCATTTTCTCCCTCTTATCCTAGTCTGTGCATCCCAGGCATGAACTGCAAGTCCTCTGTTTTCAAAAGGGCAACCGAAACTATGACCCCCTATTTTCTAATTTTTTGACATGTCACTTAACGTTTTCTGGATAACTTACAATACACGATCGTTTAAAAACAAAATGCACAGTATAGCATATGTACTAAATAGGGTAATAAGACTTTAAAGCCAAAAGCAATATAAAATACAACAAGAAAACAAAATTCACAATATCCCACAGTTAAACACATAGTTTTTTAAAAAGGCCTGGAACGTATGGGTTAGTTAAAGTCCTGGGGAACTGAATAGCTCTGTGTTTTTGAAATCTGGCTGGGTTAGAGGTTGGGAGTTTAATTCTCCACTGTGCCTCCTGGGAGAAGAACCCAGCCTGTGTAGCCTTGGGCAAGCTGCACAGTCCACAGGATGCTCTCAGAAGAAAGGAATAGTAAATGATTTTTGAGTACTCGCTACCTGGAAAACTCTGAAAAGATTCACCATGACTCAGAACTGACTGGGCATCACTGTTTGTTGTCGTTGTTGTTGTTATACCATAAAGGTCTTCACACAATACTGAAAAGTTGGTAGAGATAATGCTGTGCAAACCTCTATGGGATAATTGTTTCATAATTGAGGTTCTAAGACAAAAAAACTCTCTCCCTCATAGTTTCCCTTGCTTCATATGGGGGGAAAGGGGAATGGAGTTAGCCACATGCTCTCTCTGGTAACTTCATGCCACCTGATTTTTTTAAAAAAAAATCCATTCTCCCATTAGAAAGGGTGTTTTGTTTTGTTTTGTTTTGTTTGTGTTGTGAGAGTTTGTCCTCAAAATATTCTGGGGTTGAATTCTCTGACCCAGTACAGGTCCAAAACTGTTCAGGATAATGTGTACCAGTGCAAGAAAATACAAATGTGTAAGCAAGCAAACAAACCTACAGACAAGAGTCCAAGACCAATTATTCCTTCCAAACCAATTATTTCTTCCAGAGTAGATCCATTGTATAAACAGTTAATTCAACAGTCAATTCAATGGGTGTGCTCTAGCTGGGACTGGCAATTGGATTTAGGACAACATGCATTATAAACCCTACAACTCATATCAAGTTGACATGCTTTTAAAGCCTGTAAAGAGTTTATGTAAACTTTCTGATTGAGAAATTACTAGTGCCTGTATTACTTTGATTCCAGGTCTTCATATGGACCTAATTATATAAACTAAGCTCTGTGCCACGATCCTTGAGCTGAATAAATTGGAGGGTTACACATATAAATAACAACAGTTTAATACTGTCTTTTTAAACCGATATTCACTTCTTGAGGTTAGAGGTCAGGGCTTTTGAAGCCATCTATCTTAATTAACTGTCTAGACTCTACTGTTTTAAAATACCTTCCATAGTTTTTTCAGTGGATAAAATCCATACTGGATCATTATCCCCATCTAAAACAAATGCAAAGCAGCTGCTTTCTGGAAGGTAGTTTCTCTTGCATATGTATGTTATGCGCTTTCCCTTCAGCTCTTTAATTCCCTCAGTTTTCTCTAAGAAAATACAATCCACCCAGTTAACAAAAGTGTCATGCAAATTCTTTTAATTTCTTGTCCCACCCACTGTTGATAATCTGTTGCTATTTTGCTCAATTGGTTTAGAGAAAAAATTCTTCAGAGAAGAATGGTACAAAACAATATATATAAATGCAAGGAATCCGAACAATATTCCATCTGTGTATTCTCATTACATACTGTGATGTGCACAATAAATGAAAGCCCCAAAGGATTGAAAGACAGAGTATAAATGGGAAAAACCAGACCATTTATTATTCTGGTCAGGAATGGACCATGTGTTACATGACATCCCAAGCCATTTTGGTGCAGGAAATATCAGGATACCTGCTACAATATTAATGAGGAATATGCTAGCCCTCCAGGTGTTGTTAGACTTAGCACCGTTAGCTCTATCCAGCAGAACAATGAGGGATAACGAGAGCTGCAGATGAACAACATCTGGAAGACTACACATTTCCTACCACTGTGCTAAAATTTCTACCAAAAAAGCACTATTGAAATAAATAGAACCCACCTCTATGTAAGTGTGCTCAACTTTGGTGCCACTGGTGGTGAATGAGCAAATCAGTCTGTGAAACTGAAAGGTGTAGAGGGTTAGATGAACAAGTATCTCTACAAGTGATTTAAGTCTATAGCTGCTGTAGACACTTGAAGGTTATTTACCACATTTATATACTCTAGTATAAATCAGAGGTTGGAAGAGCAATTTTGACTTCATGTTCCAGAATCCCCCAGCTAGCAAGATCATCATTCATGCTAGCTAGGCAATTGGGTAAACTGTAGTCCAAAAGAATAACTTTTCCAAGGTGCAGAAATGCATTTCTTGGCTGTATTTAGCTATATTTTCCTATCTGTAGAGAGAAAATAGCAATAGTAACTAATCTTAGAAGATTTTCATGAAAACAAACATAACTGAAATTTTAAATACACCAAAAATGCTTTATACACCTATTAAACCATAAATAATAAACTGTGTATTCCACTCCTAATGAATTTGGTGTCTGCCACCTAGTGTTCATGCTGTATTACAGGCTATAGACAGATATGAATTACAGAGACACATCAATTAATTAAAAATAATGAAATAATGAAACTGTTTAAAGAACTGTCTGAACTATTTATGAAATTATTTTAAAAATGGATTGCGTCTGAGGAATTTTGATCTGCAAAAGCTTACATAGAAATAAAATTGTTAGTCTTTGGAGTGCTTCATTTTGCCTTTTTCCCTTTAGCCAACATGTTGAGACAAACTAATATGGTTGTTTCTTTGGAATACTACTACTACTACTACTACTACCAACAACAACAACAACAACAACAACAACAACAACAACAACACCCTATGAGGGTCTCTTCTTATGGCAAGTTTAGTTTCAATTGTCTAGGTTTTATGGTCTTGGAGCTATGAGAGAAAATAGGAAATATATGACACATAATACTATGCTTTATATTTAATAGTCGCTTTATGCTACTGGAAAGCACTTCCACTCAAGTAACACAATGATTTGGTATAGAAATGTCCTTCAGATTCAGAATTTAATCAGATTCCAATGTAAAACAGGTATTTGTCAATTTCCAAGGCAATCCAAAGTGAAGTGAGAGAATCTAAAGCAGTGCTTGAAACAACACAGGCTTATTCAAAGCACCAAATAGTTCTTTGATTTTTTCTTTTAAACCACTCACCTTGGAAAAGTAAAGCTAAATGTTAACAGACCCAGGATACCTAAAGCCAAAGGAGATGGACAGCTCAAGTATAATGAAAAGCCCAAGCTCTCCAGGAAACCTCAGTAACAGTGCCCCTGCAAGGAAACTTCACTGTTCATGTGATTAATGGCCATTTTGTGAGGGCAGCATATTCAGAATAGAGACATCTTCTTTTCAAAAACCTTATTAGTTAAAAATACTAGGACTAAAAGTACACTGTGTGTGCAGATGACAGCCAATATTGCTATGGTCAGATCAAAACATCACTTTAGGATTTTATGATCCATCCTCTCCTCATCACCAGTTTCTATTTCCTTATTAGTCTGATAGAGTCAGTGTCAATGTTCATAACAACTGCTTCCTTTTTTTTTCTTGTGTTCGAGTTGGAGAATTCTGTCAGAAATAATTATCATGGTGTTGTGTAATTCCCCACTCCATGTCAACGCTCCTGTATTTCCCCATTCATAGAAATTGGGTTTTTCCTTCAGATGTGGGAGATTTGATGACACAGGTAGCCAAAGAAAGATTTTAGTAAACAATATAATATCTGTATGCATTGATATGGGAGTGTGCCTTTGTCAAGTTCCTCCATGCAAAGATAAATGAAATACCTTTAAGGTGAGGAAAAAAGTGGTAAATCAGGTGACAGACAAAGCCAACCAATGGCAATTTATACAATAATGGTAGCAATTTTCAAAGCAGACACAAAGTCAAGCTATATGTTGAGGAAAATGTGTGTTCCCCTTATCTAACCTTCCACAACAGGCTTTCTTTCAGTGATGTATGTCCTGGCAATCAGACTTGCAATGTACATTAGTGTTTATCTTCTAGTAACTAGTCATAAAATAAGTCATGTTAAATGAAATATATTATTGTTGCATTCCATCAAGGAACATCCAGCTTACAGTGATCCTAATTCCATTTTTTAACATATGTGAGATATTTAAGGAGTGATTTTCCATGGCTGTGTGAGGTTTGTACCATATCTGCTGAATCTTAGTCTGCCACTCTGTTCACTGCACCATATTGGCAGATATGCAAGAGATCATCATCATTATTATCTTAGAACTGCAGAGCTGGAAGAGACCCTATGGATCATCAAGTCCAGCCCCTGTCAAGGAGGCACAGTGGGGAACTGAACTCCCAACCTCTGGTTGTAAGTTAAAAATGTAGAAATTAAGGTGCTATGAGAAGTAGATGTTTTTTTACCACCAAAGGGAATATCTCTTCTGAAAATGCTCTAACTGTATCCTCTGGCCCAATAACGGCTGGTTCCTGCAATGTGCCATTTGGTTCATACTAGCCTTTCCCTACATGGTTATTTACCTATATACATGTTTATATGGAGGAATCTGGCAATCCATGTTCTTAATTGCTTTGAGAAACTCATTTGTGTGAACCAGCCCTGATATACTGCGTTGTGCCTTTGTTTGCATGAATATTTTCAGAAGCAATCAGAGTGCTGATTCGTATTATTACAAATAACAACTGTCTCCTATTGCGATCACTACACAGCTCATGCCATTGTTTTGTTTTTATCTATTGACAGTGCGCAATACCATCTGCCACTGGGGATACTCATCCTTTAAACTGGATATATAATTCAACTATAAAATACAGTTTTGTGCATCTGTTTTTAAATCTCACAGCTGTAGATTTTTAAAGTTCTACTCCAAGAATTTATTTTAAGACTGTGTATTAAATATCAATGAGTTCCTTCATTTTGTTGCAACAATAGCAGAGATGGAAGCCTCCCACCCCCCACAACTTTCATTCAAGTAATCAGAGTCAGGGAAATAAACAATCTGTAACTCTCAAAACAAGGTTTGAAATTTCATTAGCCTGTATGGTCTTTCTGGTACGCTCATTTATCATTCATTTCAGGAAACAAAGCCATTCATTCATTTAAATGAGAGGTTTCCATACATTACATTGAGGGAAATGACTGAGAAGTGGGATTCTGCTGCTAAATGAGGTGCAGAAGTTGTTTCCCCGCCTCTTTGTTTGATAAAATAAGGAATGAATATCTCAGAGAAAAGGATTTGCTCTTCCTCCGTAATTAGAATTCCTGTGTACAGTAGCTTTCCTCACACATGCCACAGAATGTAACCTCTATATATCTGGTGAGCAAGTAGGGATAAATAGACAAGCTCCATGCTTCTCCATGGTGGCTTCTTATAGCCCCTCACGTTCTAGGGTTCTAAATTATATGATGGAACACCATGGATAGAAAAGGCTGTCTGGTGTATTGACCCTTTTTCACAGTGCTTCCCAACCTTTTTCAAGTCACCACCCCCTTTGATAACAGCCAAGTAATCTGAGACCCGGTGAAAACCCCCAACCCCAACATGAGTTGTGTTTTACTGGTAGATTTGGAACATCTCCCTATAAAAATAATTCAGGAGCATCCTAGCAAGTCTACTTTTCCAGTAGCAAGTAGAACCACTACCCGGCTTCTCAGGGCAAACAGTCCAATACTTCCCAGAAAATGACTGCTGCCGCCGCCACCACCTCCTCTCTGATGACCACCCAAAGAGTCCGACTTTACTGGCCTGGGCAGCATTTAAGGAAACTGGAAAGGAAGCGTTAAATGGGAAAGCAGAAGAGCAGTGGTGCAGATGGGCCCTTTAGAGAAATGCTGGCCACTTTTTCTTAAGCCAGCTCACAAGGCTCCTTCCCCCCCAGAGCAGCACCATTTGATTTTGCCTGTGCCTTGCCCCCCTGCCATGTTGGACTGTATGGCCAGAGCCACAGAGACCCCAAGAAAATACTAAAAAAATGGATCGCGATATTCGTGAGAAATCGCTGATTTGTTAAATATCAGTACCCTTCATATTTATCAGTTCCAGAGACCCCGATGAATATGAAGGGATGAATATTTCCCCATTTTTATTCGTCCCCCATAGGAAGAGAGGGAAGGCTAGCCTTCCCTCTCTTCCTATGGCTTTCCCATCCTGCTTATGGGCCCGCCAATCAACTGATCGGCGCACCGATAGGCAGCCACCCACCCCCATAATCCCCCACCCCCACAGCTTATCCCCCGCCCCTTCCTCTCCCTACCTTAGCCACTGCCACCATCCAGCACCGTCGCCGCCGTGGTCTCCAGCTGGACTCCGCAGACACGGCCTGCAGTAAGGGACAATGGCTGCGCTTTGCAAAGATGGTGGCTGTGGCTTCATTTAGGGTAGGGAAGCCGCAGCTGCCATCTTTGTAAAGCGCAGCCAGTGTCCCTTACTGCAGACTGTGACTGGGGAGGCCAGCTGGAGACCGCAGCGATGGTGGCGGTGATTACGGTGGGGGTGGGGTGGCGGGGGGTGGCAGGGCGGCAGTGGGGTGGTGGTGGAGGGGTCAGTTTTTTTTTTCTGTCTAACCCCCCCCCCCACAAATCAATGAATAAATTCATGCTTCGTCAGTTTAAGGGGGGGAGCTTTGTGCTTCATGATTCATCAACTTTAATGGATCATGAAGCAGGACAACTCGCCAAAATGGCGAGTCGTCCCCATCTCTATTCATCAGCATTTTTTTTTCATATTTCTATCAAGGGGGAGAAGAATCAACAAAGTAAATTAAATGACCAGGTTCCTCTGGGAAAAGCTGGTTCAGATAACCAAGGTCATTTACAATTTTAAGCTTCCTTCACACATCCAGCTGATTGAAACTAAGTCCCACCGAACTCAGCAGAACTGAATTCTTCATAGACACTTGTAGGACTGTACCCTGTACTTGGGTCTTGGGTCCCCTATGGGAAGAAATGCATTATATAAATAATATAAATAAAATAAATATAAATAAATACCCTTGTCAATTGTATCTGGAAATGCACAGGCAAATTATACTGATTTTGTGAATTTGACGTACTGTCTGTTCACTCTGTGAAGCCCTGGTTCAAAATGTTGCCTCAGGATTCAGTACCTGTTGAGGTTCCTCGAAGGACATGATAATGATTTAATCTGATTTTGATGGGATTCGGTCCTTAGGTTGCATCTAGAACATACCAACAAAAATGATTACAACTACTTCAGGTCCTGGCATTTTAACAGAGACAAACTAATTCTGAGGAGGGAGAAATCATAAAGAATTTGGCATATGGGTCTGGGAAAGGGTCTGCCCCTTTTTCTCCCCACTTGACACCATTTTACATAATATGACTATTTTCAGGTTATTTATTTCAGCCGCAAAAGTGAACCTGGAAACTTCAATACTGTTGAATGTTATATTCCAGACTTTAACAGCTTATATGGACATTGGTCATATCTTGGTTTTATGCATATTATACAACTTATTTCTGGTAATCTCTGAAACAAAGTTACATCTGGAATTTTCTTCACTTTGTGTATCTCCTGTGTTGACATCTGATGTTCTCATTTTATGTAGCAAAAATTATTTTATTCATAGTTTGTCTTCTAACTAACCCTTAAGCATAGTGTAATCCTAAACAAAAGTGTTGTTCAGTTGCGATTCAGGAATTAGGTGACTGGCCAGGAAATCATTAAGACAAACCCTGACTGTCTGGGTATAATGAACAACTTAGTCCTAAATCCATGAATCTCCATTAGCTACTTGGTGGTGCCTTTAAAGTATTAAGGCTTATGAGCAATACAGACTACTTTACATTATATATTTTAAATCAGCAAGAGTATTAGGAAGAAGATGATTAACTTCTATGTGTTCAAGATTTGTTTCATGTTTGTTACATTCAGATCAGTTGACAATTTGCAAATATGCTACCTTCCATTGTGACTAACTGCAAAATAAATTTGTCTAAACAAAAAATCAGTGTCTACATTTCCACAGACACCTATCTGATGGGAAAAATTGAAAACTGAGCAATAAAAGTATGAGTGCTAAAATTATATAATTCTACCATTGCTCAGTGAGTTAGGTATCTGGCTGCAGAACAAGAGGTTGGGAGTTCAGTTCCCCACTGTGCATCCCAGAAGAGCCAGCCTATGTGGCCTTGGGCAAGCAGCACAGTCCCAGGATGCCCCAGAAGAAAGAATTGTAAACTACCTCTGAGAATTATGTCTAGGACATCCTGAAAAAATTCACCATGAGTTTGAACTTTGATGGCACATGATTATTATTAATCCTAACACTAAATTTTGAACCTTAAAAAAAGAAGAAGAATTCATTGCATCATTCCTCCAGGCATCAGGCAATTATCTTGATTGTTAAGGCATAAAGAAAGTAATTTTTTGCATTGCTACCGTGTTTCCCCAAAAATAAGGCAGGGTCTTATATTAATTTTTGCTACAAAAAACGCATTAGGGCTTATTTTCAAGGGATGTTTTATTTTTTTTTAATGTACAACAATCTACGTTTATTCAAATACAGTCATGCCATCTTCTTCTGGTTGCTACACAATGGTGGAGGGCGGGGTTTCACTTAACAGGGGCTTATTTTTGGGGTAGGGCTTATATTACGAGCATCCTGAAAAATCATACTAGGGCTTATTTTCAGGTTAGGTCTTATTTTTAGGGAAACAGGGTAGTTATGAAAGCATTACTGTTAGTGTTGCTCCACTGGAAAAAAAATCATGAATTATCTCCAGTTCTCTGAAGAAAATCTCCCAAGTACTGTCCCCATCTCTCACAATAAAAGAAACTGCAAATACCACAGTAATAAAATTACCATATTAAATAAATAATTTGATGGGCCTTCATGATTCCTAAAAACTGCTGTCAGAGGTGAGAAAGAAATGTACTCCCTCATTCACTAGTAATGTGCAGCCGCTTGTCACAGATATTGCAGAGAAAAATCTCAAGACCAAGGCATGGACAGTTTTTAAATTTACTTGATAAAAGGTGCAGGTGCTCCTGCATTTTAAGAATTCTTAGACTGTAAACCTGGTGTTTTATTTTGTTCTGTTTTTCATGTTCCATTACTATAACTGCTAATTGCTCATTGCAATAGATAGATTTTGATTTTGCCATATGTCATAATAAAATTAACATATCTCCAAGGAAATGAATGGATTATACGGATCATGAAACTTTATTTATACTTGGTGTCCCCCATTTAGGAGACGAGGAATTCAGCTATGTGACTTTGACTACAAATTCTTTAAAAAGCAGATTGTGTTGGTTGAGTCAATGTATACAGATAATCTCACTGTTCTAGATGTGATGTCATGTTGACCAGTCAGTACCCACCCATATCTTTTCTTTTGCTCTTTTTGAAAATGGGAAGATATTTGCTTTCCTCCAGTCTTCAGGGACATTGTCCTTTCTCCAAGAATTCTTGAAGATTGTAGATAGAGGCTCTGAGATTTCTTTTGGAAGCTTCTTTAGTATTCTTGGATGGAGTTAATTGGGCCATAGAGACATAAATTTGTTTAAGATAGCTAGGCACTCCTGTACCATTCTTCTCTGTGTCTTAGGCAGCAGCCCTCTCATTTTCTGTTTGCACCACATTGGGCTCTGCTCTCATTTTGTCAGAAGGTAGACACAAAGCACGAGTTCAACAGTTCTGCCTTCTTTCTCATTCCTTTTTAATCCTCTTTCATCTCCATGCAGTGTGCCTTCCATTTTCTTGTTCTTTCTTTCTGTTTATTTCGTTCTTTGTGAATAGTTACATCCTTCAATCACTGTGTTCCAGTCATGAGTCTCATGCCATTAGGTTTCAGTAATATCTATCAAATCATAGTTGCCTTCCTGAGTTAAAGGTTCCAGCTCACCATGTTTGTTGCCCATGCTTAGTGCATTTGAAACCCTGGGTCTTTCCTTCCAGATGCTTCCTTGTCTTTTCTCCTCCATTTGAGAGTTCCTGCATTCCATCCCAGTTTCTGAAGCATCACTGACAGTTCTGTGCCCAGTATTAGGTGTCCTCCTGTCCTGTAGAATATAATTTCCCTCCTCATATGAATTCAATTTAGATCTCTCCTGACCAGATTGGCAAATCTCCTAGCAAATACACTATTTCAGACTGCTGTAAGGTGCAACCCATTGCTTGCCAGTAATCCTTCTTCATGGAAACACAGGCCATAGTCCAAGAAACCAAAACTTTCCTGACAACAGGAAAGGTTGTTCAACTCCAGTATTTCTCTCTCTCTTGCTGGGCCATGACCTTCAACAGGAAGGAGTAACAAACACACATACATACACTCTAAAGTCCTTCACCCTCATACCTAAAGCCTTGTAGTCAGTTTCAAATATTCTGAAGACTGTGTCTGGCAGCATTCTTTGTTCCCACATGCATAAGAAAGAAAGATGATTGTCAGCAAGCTTGATGATTCTGGGCCAGCTTTCTGTCATATCCTTGATCTTCACCCCAGGGAAAACAGCACACTTTCCAAGACATCTTGTCATATCTGCAAACTGCTGTCTCTGTTCTTCTTAGTAGGGAGTCATCTATTACTGCTACACATCCTTTCTTCCTCTGGGAGGTGGCAGGAATCCCCCTGTCTATCATATCTTCCATGGCAACTTCTGGTGCTCCCTGCTGTCCCTGTTCCTGCAGCTCAAAATCCCTCTTAGTGAAGGAGGGCTGGGACTGGTGCTCTTTCTCCATCAGAATCATTGCCTGTGTGGACGTCCTGAATCTCATGACTCTGCTACAGGAGTCCAAATCACTATCCATATGGAGGGACTGATATCAATTCTCTGAAGTTCCAAAGACACAGCATACTTTCAGATGATCCTGCTTCTTTGAGCCACATTCCTCCAAGAATTTTCTTCCTAAGTATTGTTCTCCCCCACCCCCACTGCCCAGTCATTCACTCACTGTTGTGCTTCCAGGACAGTCTAATGTGCTCTATCCAGAAATGTTTCACTTTCTCTTATGAGTTGAAGTGTGGAGACATGAGCCTCCAGCTGCTGTACTTTCTCTTCTAGAAGAACAACCAGCTTGAACTTTTTGCAGGTTTAGTCTTCTAGATCCTTCAGGGAAAAACATTCCACATAAGTCACTACAAATGCTCCTTCTACATCCATGTCTTTTTGTCCTATGTGAGTCACTCAGGATCTCCCCTTGAACTGAAGAACTCAGTATGGAAATCTGAACATGTTTCACACTCACCTTGAACTTGTCTTCCAGAAAATGTGGTCAGTGTACAGTGACTGGCACAATGGCCATGATTCTACCCACCTTTATGTGAACAGTCTTTTAATTACTGTACAGCTGTGTAGATAACATGGTAGCATTCAGATGCTTTGGACAAGATCCCTATGGCAGCTAGGGCTTCTGGTACTTGTAGTCCAAAACAGAGATGGGGATGAACCACCAAAATGGCAGTTTGTCTTGGTTCATGATGACCCACAAACCACAAATTTTCCCCCGGTGAATCAACAAACCATGAATCAATTCATCGGTTTATTGGGTCTTTTTTAATCTAAAACAGCCTGTGGGGTTATCTAAAAAAAAAAAGAAAAAAGCTGAGCCCCCCCACCCCCCACAGTCTGCCCCCACCCCCTTCCTACTGCTGCTTACCTTGTCCTGCTGCCTCCTCCTGCTCCAATGCTGCATCCGCCAGAACGGAAACTAGACTGCCAGAATGGTGGTTTCCCCTCTGGCAGACTAGCTTCCATTCCATTGCAAACAGCATCAGGGAGGGCTTCCCCTTGGGCAAGCCTGATGGAAGTGACCCCCCACACACACTGTTTGCAAAGACAGCAGAGGGAGAAATCCCTTGGGTAAGGCTTCTCTTGTCTTTCTATGCTCCTGTGGCATAGATTGGGGAAGCCTGATGGAAGTGATCTTCCCCCCCTCCCAATGCTGTTTTCAAATATAGCGGGGGGATTCTTTTGATCAGGCTTCCCCTGTCTATGCCACAGGACATAGAAAGATGGGAAGCCTGGTCAGAGTGATCCCCTCCTGCTGTCTTTGTAAACAGGGGGGTAGGATTCCCTTTGGGCAGGCTTGAGCAAGCCACCCAAAGGGAAAACCCCTAACTATTTCCCCTGAGGGACAGCTGATCCACAGGGGCATAAGCAAAGAGGGAAAGACAAAGGGATGAATATAAATGGGTTATATTTGTTGCTTTGTATTCATCAGGGTCTCTGGACCTCACAAATACAAAGCAACGAATATCTGACAAATCAGCGATACTTGTTGAATATTATGATTTGTTTTATATTCATCCCCATGTCTAGTCTAAAATATCTGCAGAGCATTAGTTTGCCTATCCTGCTATAAACATTTATAATTCTCATGCCTATTCTTTATTTAGTCATTATACTTTTTTTGTGTTAACAATAATCATCACTTTCAACTAAAATTGTAACAAATATAAATCCTGATGAGGTTGGGATAGGTGTATTTGCTGGTTTTTAATTGTGATGTATATACTTTATGTTCTACACTAGCACTGAAATGCAGTTGATTGTGGAGATATAGTACCTTTATTCGATAATACTAGGAGATCTGTCTGACCTGGATTCAGGATGTATGCTGGGAAGTATATTTCTTTTTGTTAGAAAGTTCAAAAACTGCTTATCTTCTGAAGTGTCTTTCTTGTGTCTTCTCCGGTAAAAGAAGTACATAAGGTCAGCATCTGCTTAGTATCATGATTCCTTTATGTTGCAAGTGGGAGTAAATGTATACCCTGAAGACACATCTTCCTGCATTTGTAATTGAGCATTAAAGTAGTGAGCTGAAGCTTCCTATGTAGGCATTCAACCCATCGTGAAAGAAAGAAGGTTTAAAGATAAGCAGAGACTTGACAGTGTTTAGGAGATTCAGTGAGGGAGTGGAATATCACAGATATGAGGAGTGTTTGAATAACATTTCATCTGATTTGTACCCTAACATTTGCTATATACGTATATATAATCATATCTATAGAGATAGATAGATATGATTATCTCTCTATATAGTAGATAATCATGGGACACTACTTTCACCTAACAAATCAAAGCCTACACAAGAAAGTGCCCTTACTTTTATAGACATAGATAAAGGTTTTGCCTTACTTCTGGGAGACAAGTAGTGTTAACATGTTAAACGTTGTTGTGTAACTGGTGATCTTTAATACACTTCTAAGTGTTTGTTCCCAAGGGGCTCAACTACACAGGAATCTTGGACCAAAATTGCCTCATCATTTTAGGGTCTGTTCGCTTTACCCTAGTTTAGTCATGGGGCCTCAATGGTCCATGGAGGCACAACATTAAGCAAAAATCCACAGGATGCAGCTTTGCAAAAATGAAGATTCAAGCTTTAGTCTCCCATTAAAAGGTCCTCAGCAAGGTTGGAAAAAACCCTTATCAGAACTTTGCAGACAGTGTCTCCTCAACCCCTGGCTGAAGCAGAAATTAGTGGATGTGTAGTATGCCTTCTGCCAATAATCTGACAGCTTATTGTAAGGCAGCTTTATACGGTTAACCCTATCCATGGAACAGATGCTTGTTTCATCTTTGAACAAGGTGACAGACTGTAAAATAAGAGGCACAGTGATATCAGTCTGTTCGGCAAAACAAATACAAAACAAAACAAAAACCCAGAGAATCTTGTGGTTCTATTGGACATAAACTTTTGCCCAAAATGCACTTGGGGAAGTGGGTTATAGGCCACAGACACTTATACTAAATAAAATGTGCCCATCTTATAGTGCCACAAGATGCTTTTGTTCTTTTTTTTGTAAAACACGAAAGAGTTCTAAGATTATTATTGAGCTAATTTGGGTCTGCATATCTCAGTGAGTGTGCAACTACAGGGCAGGAAAAATGTGAATGGATCTGCTATGGATCTGCTATAAAGTCACAGCCAGGAAGCTGGGTTTCCCTGCGCTTATTTGCTTCAGTTGACCACACAAGAATCAGCAGAGAGAGAGAGGAGGAAATCAGCCTTTTTTGCAGTTTGTTATTCTATTTGAATAAATACCTGGTGCCTGGATCTGCTTGTGCCTATACCCCTTCCCTTCCCTTCCCTTCCCTTCCCTTCCCTTCCTTCCTTCCTTCCTTCCTTCCTTCCTTCCTTCCTTTCGCTTGCTCTACTAGCCAGAGAAGGAAAAAAGAAAACAAAGAAGAGGAGGGCAAAGAGGAGGACATTTTCACTTCAGCCTTGTATTCATCTTCTTTCTTTTGGTTGCTCAACTTCCCCAGCATTCAATTACCTAGCCTTTCAAAGGAAGGGAAGTGAAGGTATGGGACATGCAGGAACCAGGATTAGTGAGGAGAAGGTTCAAAATGCAGCCAGTTTTTCCACTGCTCTATCTCTGTCACTGCTGCTAGAGCTGCCAGGAATGGTTTTAAATTGAATGGCTACAAACCTCTCAAAATCAACTCAGTAAATAACACCACCTGAACTGATGCAAAGGCATTAAATTCCAAAACAAATAGAGGCCCAGTGGCAGAGGAAGAACATACAGATGGAGCGCGGGGGGGGGGGGGGGACACACACTGGGCAGCTTCACATTTACATTTATGTCATGTAGTCAATGGAAAATCCCAGAGGCATTACATGTCAATGGAGCACAGGGCTGAGGAGTTGAATTCCCCACTGTGCCTTGTAGGAGAAGAGCCATCTGATGTAGCCTTGGACAAGCTGCACAGTCCTAAAATACCCCAGAAGAAGAGAAATGTAGACCACTTCTGAGTATTCTGTATCTAGAAAACCCTGAGGAGATTCACCACCAATTGGAATTAACTTAATGGCACATAGTTTTATTATTTATTCAGACTGACATTTCATTGAGAGACCTGAGCACATACTTTATTTTGTTGACTGGTTCATGCCCTGTCTTCTTGTCTTCTACACATCAGTGATGGCCATTATTATGGATATCAGAGAAACTGAAGAACTGGGAAATAAAGCTGCACAGGACAAAGAACATTGAATGCCGTTGAGATGATGACAGAATTAACATTGGTGACAAAAAAAAACCCTAAGAGGGATTGGTTTTGTTTCATTTTTAATTTTCTCTTGTAGTGGTAAATGTGTTTATCCCCATCTGGAAGTTCTATTCCATCAGATTAAGATTGTGAAATTGGCACCCATTTCTAAAAGCTAGCAATTTGGCTTCTGTTTTCATAAAAATTGTCTTTTATCACCGTTCATTCATTGCTAAGGTGATAATGCACAGGCTGCTGTGACTTCTACATGTTTTCCATATAGCAAATAAAAAGAATCCAGAAATGAAGTTTTGCATGACAATATTGCTTTGAATAATAATAATAAAAAACATTCTTCCACTGTGATCCTTTGCACTGCGTGGATTACAAACAGTCTGATAAGATGAAGCAAACTAATTGTAAGCTGATTTACCAGTTGTCTTCATGAGACTAAGTAGTTGCTGCTATTTACACCAAATGCGGTCAAGTATCCTTTTTAATGCAGACAAGGATTACACACATTAAGTGCAAGACACCATAATCCAAAAGCACACCAAAATGTAACAGAAAGCCTGAGAAAATCGGAAACCAGCTGTTGGGTGCCTGCAAATTAATTTGATAGCTGCTCTGATGAGTTTTAATGAAAGATCAGCAACAAAGAAACAGTACAATATAGACCAAGGATAACAATGGCAAACAGCAGTGAACAAACAATAAACACACATCTTATTGCTCTGCTGAATGTAGACAGCATATTACAATGCAACCAAATAACAGTGGTGATATCTCCACTTTTTGTTTCAGGCTTACATGCTTGAATCTATTTTCTCTAAGACAGCGGGGAAGAAATATTCTTACATTTCCCTTTCCCCACAAAGAATAGGTTATCTGTTATCTGTCCTCCACTGGTTCCTACTGTAACTCCTTTCCATTTCAAGAGAATAATAGAATTGCAACTGTCCCAAAGCAAATTCCAGTGGTGGCATCTATGGGTTCTGCTTTTGCTGATGCTGCTGTCATTTAGTGTTCTGTTGAAAGCTGCAGGTTGAGAAATTCAAAGCCAATGCAGCTGGCTTTCATATTTTATTTAGAGAAGTAGCTATAAGAATATTAAAGCAGAGTAGTGTTCAACAGTTTGATTCAGAGGAATGCATATCTGTCTCAAAAACAGTTTAATATGGCATTTTGGAAAAGGAAGAATCACCCAGCTCAACTGGACTGTTTTCCATGGGAGTGTCACTCTACAAGTCCCACCTAAGAGTTTTAAATCTTACATATCTGGAAGTTATCATGGCATTAAATGACAGAAAGTGCAGTACAAAGGTGGGGATGATGGATGTTCTTTGGTGGCGCCAGAAGGATTTGAACATCCAGTATTTTCCAAACAAACAGCCAATGATACATAGTCTCAGGTAAACAATACAGTATTAATACTCCACTTTTGGGACAAAGAACTAAAAAAAAATGCACCAAGCATTGTGATATAGGACTTCAGCTTCCTTACCTCAAAACTTCAGATCAGAGAAGTCTGTTAAGTTCATTCACTGTGATGGCAAGCTTGATTCCATCAGTCAAAAAGTAACACTGCTATTTGGGGGGAATGTGTTAATTTGGAGGGATACTGAGTGTGAATGGGTAGGGGACATCATGGGAGGGACAGACAGTGTGCAAATCTAAACTACTAATTTATCTTTAGGAACATTCAGATTTGGATTTTATTCCAATCAGAGGATCCACTCATTGATTCTTCAGTGATTAGGAAAGTTATTTTTGACTATAATTTCCAGAAGCCCCCAGAATTACCACTAGCAAAGTGGACAAAGTTGTCATTAAAAAAAAAAAAAGTTCTATGTTCTTCTGAATCTTTCCAAACCAGGATTCTGGATCTGGAATTCATCAGAATGTGGTGTTTCTGTGTAGAATTACAGCCAGCCAACCTATTCTTTCTTGTTCCTTCCTTAAATTAAACATGCTGTTATTTAGGGATGTACTTCAGATTTGGGATTTATTTGGAAAAGTAGGGATATTTGTTTCCAAACTGGTCTCAAGTGAATCAAGAAAGCCTGAAGCAGTTCTTGAGCCAATCTGAGGGCTTTTGAAGCAACAACTATTGCTTCAGAGATTAAAAATACCAATTTTAAAAAAAAAATACCAGTAAGCCTCACTCTGGAAATGGAAGTGCTATTTTACCAGAACCAGGAAACCCAAAGCAAAAGAAGATTATCATCCCAAACTCCCTGAAAACTCTAATAATGGAGATCCTGGGAGGATACAGACAGACCAAATAAATTCCTCTATCCCCAATGATTTGTGGTTGTTTCACATTTTGGCAGGGCTAAAAGGAAGGGTGTTAGTCTGTTGCCTTTCATCATTTATAGGATGAATGTGCATCCAATATTTTTTCTTCTTTTCTTTTAGATAGCTGCAGATCCCTTTGCATGACACTTTAGAATCCAAACAATTGAGTACCTAATGTGTGTAAATGTGTCCTGGATATATTGACTCTCTCCTGTGGGATCCTGTAAGTCATATCAGCATTAGGAATAGGACATTAGCTATCTCTCCCCTACCCGCATTTTGTATGTTACTTTTTAAAATGTCTACTGCTGGCTTTTAATTTTTGCAACACTTTTCCTTTTTCCTTTTTCATTGCACACTCCCGTGTTCCAGACAGAGTGGGTGACAAATTTAAACAAAAGACACAAAATATACTAACTGGGGATATGCCATTCCCCTTCAGCAAATACTTTTATTGAGTAAATTTGAGTAAATTGCACAATTTAGGGGTGGAGAGAGGAAGGAAGGAAGGAAGGAGATTGGTGGAGATTTGCCTCCAAACTAATGTTTATGCACCAGATGATAGTAGTAAGTTTCATCACTAGGTTAGAGCTTTTTATTTTCTCCATGTTCATGGTTTTTCTTTTTTCTTTTTTTACAAAGACGAATATGTATAAATATTTGAAATATTCCAGTATAAATTATATAAGATGGGCTACAAATTGGTTTGAAGAAGATAGTGATTTGTAAAGCAAATAATTTGAATTGAATTGGAAAAAAACTGGTATTTCCATGCCCCTAGAAACTAGGAGTATGTAGATACCAGTCTCTTTTTTCTAATTGTTGTGGCTACAAAAACATCAGTACTCAGCAGCCTGAATTCATGATTAGTATGTAAAATTTATCTGTGAAGATTCTCAGTCATCCAGGTGAAGGTATCTGGAAGTTGAGTCATGGCAACTAGACTTCTTTCTTGTTAGGTTGAAAAATTTCACTACTCATCCAAGTAGCTTCTTCAGTCTGAGGAGAGTTGGTAGGAGATCCCTGATATATCCTCCACCTTGGTTTCACTCCCCCCTGGCCTGAATAGGCTCATTAGAAGTTGAAAGGACTGGGGGTGAGGGATAATCCCACTTCTGCAGTCCTCCAACCATTGTCATGGGTCATTAAAAGTCGTTGTGGTCTTTCTGGTGTGTGTGGTCCTAGTCTTTCTTGGGACAGATGAAAGGGCAGCATGATAAATAGGAGACAGATGGTATCTAAGGCCTCCACCCCTGTTGAGTGAGGGATTTTCTATATGCACATGTATGACCTCCCTGACCCCTCTCTCAAACCTCCTATCTTCTTGGTCCAAAATAATGTACTGAGGGTATATCAGGGATCTCCTATCAACTCTCCTCAGACTGAAGAAGCTACTTGGATGAGTAGCAAAACGTTTCAACCTAACAAGAAGTTAGAAGAGCTGGATAAAGTTCGCTATATGCTGACGGCCGAGATGACTGACATTGTAGAAAGAGTCACAGACTTCCTTGATACTATTGTTAGGAGATGAACCGTTGTCCCTTTAATGATGTCTAACACTTTTTTGCCCTCTTGATGCCTATATATGTAGTTACCTAACAAACCACCGTGACTATGTCCAATTTTTACTTATGCCAATAAAGGTTTTATCTATCTATCTGTCTATCAAACCACCTATCTTCTCCTTCCAAAAGGAATACATCTTGGTCATCAAATGAGTGTCCTTTGTCCTTCAAATGAAGGAACACTGCTGATTGTGGTCCTTAGCCATTGCCCCTCCTGTGCTGGTCCATTCTCCTGTTTAGTGGCTGTTTGGGTTCTCCAAAGTAGAGCTCTGAACACTCTTCTTTGCATTGGACTGCATATACTATATTGCTCCTGTTGTGTTTTGGTGTCCGGTGTTTTGGGTGGATGAGTCTCTGCCTTAGTGTATTTGTGGGTTTGAAGTGCACAGGTGTGTGGTGTTTACCAAAAATCCTTTTGAGTTTTTCAGACACACCTGCCATGTAAGGAATGACCAAGTTCTTCTGTCATCTCCGGGTCTCAGACTAATTCCATTGTCCTCCTGGGTCGGGACATTACCTTGTTAAAGGCCCATTTTGGATATCCACAGGTCTTAAGGGCTGTCCTCAGATGTCCATCCTCCTCCTTCTTGGCTTCTGTGGAGGTGGGGGTATTTCTTGCTCTGTGGTTTAGCATCCTGATAACCCCTAACAGCCAGCTTAGCAAATGGTGACATTTTCTGCTGTGGTTTTGTACAGTAATCTGTACAAATAAAAAGATATTGTAATTTAGTTTTTTGACATATTTTCAATTCGTAGTGAAGGTTTTCCCACATCTCTCACACAGTGATTTGGTCACCTATATTTATTAGAAGTATGATTTACATTCTGATGAATCCCAGATCCAGAATCCTGGTTTGGAAAGATTCAGGAGAAGAACATAGAACTTTTTTTATTTTAATGACAACTTTGTCCACTTCGCTAGTGGTCATTCTGGGGTCCTATATCACAATGTTTGGTGTAATTTTTTTAGTTCTACGTCCCAAAAGTGGAGTATTAATATTGTATTGTTGACCTGGGACTGTATCATTGGCTGTTTGCTTGGAAAATACTGGATGTTCAAATCCTTCTGGCTCCACCAAAGGACATCCCTCATCCCCACCTCTGTACTGCACTTTCTGTCACTGAATGCCAGCTGAGCAGAGAGCAAAGAAAACAAAATCTTAAATTCTTTTTCATTCATCACAACTCTTAAATTGTGCCTCTAACTTTATGAAATTTTGCAAGTTTTCTACCATATGGCACCTCTCCAACATAAGGGCAAGGGATAATTTGAACACTCCTTGGGCCATTTTAAGGGGAGCAATGTCTCTTAAAGCACCCTGTCCATCTTCCAGGGAATCACTCCATCCTGGCCCCAAAAAGTAGGCAATGGGTTAGGGTTGGGTTGAAGCACATTTTTCCATGCATCGTGTGATCCCTGGAGAAAAGATCACACTGACCCACTCCTCAACCAGTCCAGATTACAATCTATTTCCCTGTGTAATTACACCATAAATTTCTCAGATCTAATTTATGGTGGCTGGATTTAGAGAGGGTTCTAAATTGGTCACAAGGGGTAAAACTGTAGACAATTTTTTGTTTTGCAATGTAAGTTGGTAAAAACAGATGCCATCTGGGCCATCTTTTTTATTACCTAGGACCTTAAAGTAATATCCCAGCCACACAAAAAAATAGGTTTGAACAAAAATTGCCTTCCAGTATTCTCTGTCATAGTTGTGAGCTCTTCATTCATATTCTTAGCATTTTAAACATTCATTGTACTAAGAAAGAAAGAAAGAAAGAAAGAAAGAAAGAAAGAAAGAAAGAAAGAAAGAAAGAAAGAAAGAAAGAAAGAAAGAATTTCTCTAGGTCCCTGTAGCAATTTGGGATGACAATAACCAGCCAGTTTTTTTTTTTTTTGGTCAACTGCAAAGGCTGCCCCACAAAATGTGTAATTTATTTTACAGAGTTACTGACAATTCAATCATGCGAACTATGAACTTTTATGCTGGTTTTCCATCTTCTGAGACTGTAAGCACTGCTGACTTACTACAGTCTGATGAAAGCCAGAGGAAAATAGCCTGCTTGGAAAGAACCACCCTCATCTGGTAATTCAGTCTCCAACAAGATGCGCACAAAAGATAAATGGTCCGATAATCAAAGATGCTTCTTTTGTAAAAATCCACATGGGCCATGTGCAAATAATCCCATTGGAGATAAAGCACCTATTACCAGCACAGAGCCTAAGTCCCTCTAAGCAAGGTTTGGCCTGTGTGAATGACTGATACCATCTGGAAGCAGAAGATTGACAAGCCAGAAGACAGTTAAAGATAACAACAGGGCACCTGAGATTCACTGAGGGAATTTATCACTGTCACAGTGTGTGATAAGTGGCATACTGCAAGTGTTTTGAAGCTTTAAAGGGTTTCCTCCCCCGCACCCCCTCCTTAGTCTCATACATTTTCAGATCTCCCAGGCTTATTTTGCACACAGGTGAGACAACTGTCTCTTTACTCCAAAAAGTAATCTCACTGCTTTGAGCTCCCAAGCCACAAACAAACATGAGTTTAATTGGTGTGTTTTTCTATTATGCAACTGAGAGGGTGTGAAAACAATCAGATCCTCATCACAAAGAAACAGTTCCAGCCAGAAGAAGAAAAGAAGCAAGGAAGTTTCTCACCAAAAGGGAAGAAAATGCTGACAGACACTTGATAGACCAATAAAATAGCCGCAATGCCTGCCAGCTTCACACAAATGTTGACAAATTGTATATATTAAACAGAACTTCCAACTCTTCTAGGTATTTTATTATTATTATTTTGTTTCTGTTGTTTCAACTCCATTTCACATCTCCCAAAAGAAAGTTTATCGTCTTTTAGCAACAATAAACAAACATTTTAAAAAATCTAAATATAAATGCCCCTCCCTTCCTCTCGTCTTGTCTCTTGTGACTAGTCAGATAAGGCATGTGTCTCTCTCTCTGTGTGTGAGCGTGTGCACACACACACACTTAGAAGCCTTATCTGACTAGTCACAAGAGACAAGACAAGAGGAGGGGATACACACTACACTCCAAGGTGTCAAAACTAGAAAATACTTGCAGGTGATACTGTAGTCCTGGCTTTACTGTGTTGAACAAGGGGCTGGACTAGATGGACTGAAAGACTACCTCTGGACTTTCAACTCTATGAAAGTGCTGCCTTCAGAAAGTGTACATTCTCGGGTTTCAAAGGAATCATTTCTCACTAAGGGGATCCATCTTAATCACCTCACAGCTTGTTATTCTGGATTACAATTGAACTATTGCTTTGTACATTTCTTTCTGGCAGATTTGGAATTCCACAATGGCACACAGAGATGATAGGGAAATATCAAAATCCTCTATGATATTCACATCCCAGTTCCACTGAACAGAAGTCCTGTGACCAGCACACACTGTAGGTATTTCAGTAACTAGCATTCTACATATGTTGCTTCCAACCATCTATCTGGAATCCAAAATGTGCCTACAAAGTACACAATTCCAGAGAAAGGCATAAATGGGTTTTCTCACACCTCAATTTTATGCAGCAATTTCAACAATGGAGTTCATGATGCAGGTTAATGCTGCCATATATGCAATAATAATTACCTGCTGTAACATTGATTTAGAGTTATGGTGATCCTTTCCAGGTTTTATAGGTATAGAATACTCAGAAGTGGTTTACCGTTCCTTTCTTCTGGAGATGGTCTGGGACTGTGCAGCTTGACCAAGCTTACACAAGCTGGGTCTTCTTCCAGGAGACACTGTGGGGAATCAAACTTCTAACCTGCGGGTCCAATCCTCCACACTGTGCTGAACCGCTAAACTCTGGTAATTGCCCATCTCTACTCAAAATAATATAGTAATTATTTTTTCAGAATGTCTCTCAAAGCAGAACTTAGATGACATAAGAGACATTACCTCAATTATGTGTATATGGTAGGAAGCTTGAAAATCTATAGAGATAGTGCCTTGAATTTTCTGTCACTATTTAATAATCACTATATGTGCTGTGAAATGGCTAAAAACTTGGAAGAAGAAAAAAAAATATCCTGCTGCACTCATAATCAAATAGGTAAAGTACAAAGGAGCAGGAAATATTGACAAGCATCTTGGTGGAGCTCCAAAATAAGGCATTGTTTACTAGGAGCCTCCCTCTATTACCATCTCTACACAAGGATTGGAGGTTGTTCATGATTTTGTGTACCTTGGCTCAACAATCTCTGACACCGTCTCTCTAAATGTCGAGCTGGATAAACGCATTGGCAAAACAGCTACCATGTTCTCTAGATTCACAAAGAGAGTATGGCTTAATAAGAAGCTGGCGGCACATACCAAGATCCAGGTCTATAGAGCCTGTGTCCTGAATACACTCCTGTACTGCAGTGAGTCGTGGACCCCTTGTGCACGGCAGGAGAAGACGTTGAACACATTCCATATGCGTTGTCTCTGACACATTTTTTGTATCACCTGGCAGGACAAAGTTCCAAATAGAGTAGTCCTGGAACGAGCTGGAATTTTTAGCATGTATACATTACTGAAACAGCGACGTCTACGTTGGCTTGGGCATGTTGTGAGAATGGCTGACAGTCGGATTCCAAAAGATCTCCTGTATGGAGAATTAGTGCAGGGAAGGAGACCACAGCCAGAAGGAGACCACAGCTACGATACAAGGATATCAGCAAGTAGGATCTGAAGGCCTTAGGAATCGACCTCAACAGATGGGAAACTTTGACATCTGAGCATTCTGCCTGGAGGCAGGCGGTGTAGCATGGCCTCTCCCAATTTGAAGAGACACTTGTTCAGCAGCCCGAGGCAAAGAGACAGTCCCGAAACCAGCAAAATCAGGGAGCTGGACAGGGGACAGATTGTATTTGTCTTCAGTGTGGAAGGGATTGTCACTCTCGTATTGGCCTTCTCAGCCACACTAGACACTGTTCCAAGACTGCTATTCAGAGCACGTTACCATAGTTTCTTGAGACTGAAGGATGCCTACAAGATGGTTACTAGAAGCAGTGTAAGCAGGCTTGCTATGCATAAGGGGACTCTGATGCAGTACAATGAGGATATTAATTAATTTGTATGAATAATGAATGCTGTTAATACCATAGTGGACAAAAAATCTATTTCATGATTTGACCAGTCAGCCTGAAATGTGGTTCTTCTCCCTAACTCAGTTGAGAGTATTACTATTTTTAAAAAAACTGACAAAGGTATCATTTAAAAAACTAAGCAAAAACCATGAGGATAATAAAATTTCCTGTCCTCTCGTACTAGTATCTTAATTCTGAGAAAACAAATAAATTCATAGGTGAGGCAAGGGTATCCATGAGGAGAGGGGCTGCCCAGTGGTATGTTAGCATACTTTACACACTTAACACTTAATCAGTATGATAGAGAGTGTCTGTGTAAATTTAAATAAGAAATAAGTGTAGGATTTCTGGAGTAAGTGATCCCTCTTGTCATCCACAAGGAGATCCATGAGACACAGGTATATGTAGCTTAACAAATATATCATGATGCACCAACTCACATTGACTTATATTATGTTAAATGTTCAGGTAACGTGTGCTCAGACTTATCAATTAGCTTTGGCTATAATCCTGTTGGTGATTTATTTGTATATAGGTTAAATTGCACAACTCATGTGGCAGATTGTCACTAACTGATAAGGTGTGCATTGTGTTATAAGGCAACAGTGTAATTGTGCCACACATGAGTGCATAATAACATGACTTGTGCCTTATTAGTTAGTGGCAAATTGCCACTGTGAGTTTTACAATTTAACTTACATGCATGTATATTGCCAACAGGTTCTGGCTCCTGTTTTAATGTTCTTACAGAGTTTCATTGCAGGGAGGCACAGGACCAGGCAAGCTGCCTGAAGAGAAAAAACAAAAGAGCCAGACAAACAAAAAAAATTAAAAAATAAAAATAAAATAAAAAATAAAAACACAAACCCTAAATCACAGATTGAGCAATTCACCTCTCTTGGATGTGGCTCCTTTCCCTCTGTAAGGGCAACTATGTAGTCTACAATTCTATTATTCAGCATAGGAGTTATAATGTACATGTACCACCTGTGCTGAATAATAGAATCAGAGAATTATACAGCTAGATGGAATTCCTAGGGTTCTTAGGTCCATCTCCTGCTGGTGTAATAGTGCAGTGTTCTCCATCCTGATGAATTCACACCTTCCATTTGATTTAGAAGATCTTTAATAATATGGGAAGTAAGGCTAGCTCCTGTGCTGCCATAGTCACTATTCCTCCCCCTATTGCCCTGATCCTCTTCTTTATATCTGATTTTTGAAGAAAGGATAATTTCTTAAAATGTATGAGTCATGCATGAAAATCATATGAGAAAAATATATATAATAATGAACCTGCAAACACAGGGAAAATATAAATCTAAAAATGCAAAAATAGGAGAGAGAGGGACTTGTAATATTGGTGCTGTAGTAGTCTCACAGGTATATGTTTATAGTGTTCTCTATCTCTAGCTACATCTAAACATTTTATGAACAATCATTTAATGAAAACACTTTCATGTTTTTAAAAAGAAAAAAAGTACCTGGAAAACACAGTATTTTCTAGTTGTACACCTTAAAGAAAAAAAGCAAGGGCTTAAACAGATAATGCAAAGTAATAATCTACTTGTTTTCCCACATCATCTGCTAAATCATAAGGCATAGCCGTCAGCAGAACAAATACAGAGGTGGTAAAATTATGAACTCTCCCAGTTTGTATGTGCCATATGGCACATCAAGTATAGCAGGCAGCAGCAGGCTTTGTGTGAATTCCTTCATCTCTTAAAAAGACACATAAAGGGATTCATGGTCATGCCAGGTAGTATGTCCCAACCACGTTCTGGGCTCTGTCCCATCAGATTGCTATGTGAATGGATCCTACACACAAACTAATGTATGTGCAAAGGATGTTTTCATGTTATAGAGAATTGTGGGCCTTTGAGGGGTCCCTCTCACATCAAGGAGCTCAACACAAATGCATTAGGGGGTCCACACAAGTAGGGCTCCTCACATTGCTACAGAATGTGCTTTAGTTACAACCATAACCTGCCCTGTTTAATCTACATGTGAGGAGATTAACATGCTATCCCTGTCCCTCCATCCTTACTTTCTTCATGAAAAAAGTGATGATTCCAAAGTTGAGAGCTCCTGTATGAATGGGGGTTTTCCATCCAAAGAAGAAACTTCATTTTCCAAGGTTCTTGCTCATGTGAAAAGCCTCTATGCTTACAAGAACCTCTTCTCTTCAGACTTGTCACTTACCCATTAGGACAGTGATGATATTATGGGTGTTATGTAAACCAAATATGTAATGACTGAATAGGGCTTTTCATGTCTTACCTCAGTGGGTTAAGCTTTTCCAAGGTTATGAGCGACTTGATCACTTGATAGTATCATCCACTCCTGTTTGGTAATTCAGTATATTTATTCTTCCAAAATACCCACTGACACACATTTTCTATAAAGAAAGCCCCACGGTTATGTATAGTTTCCATCTTAAACTAAACTAAAATTATATTTTTAAAAAAATCTATGGATTATCAAAATGGCCCAGCATTGTCATCTCAAGACAACCTCAACAATCAGGAGTCCTCCCCTTTTTTAGACTTAGATTTTCCTAGGACAACTCATTCAGTATAGATCTTATGGCAGGCTAAGTGAGGACGTGGGGTTGGGGAGCTGCCTTAGCAAGCAGTAAAATATCCATCAGGGAAACATATAAACTTAGAACGGTGATTCTAGCTTAAATTCTCATACTCTGCAGAGTCAGCAGAAGAGAGTGAGAAACCCTCCTAACTCCTAAATTCAAAATCAGAGTCGATGCAGTGGAACATTGAAACATTTCCTCAGAGGAGCAAATTTTACACTACAGGGTCACCAAACTGAGTGTCACTTTAGCTGGCAGAGGCTACTTTCAGGCAAACGTAAAAAGACTATAATGAAAAAATAGACAGAATTACTTTACAAGCTATAACATTTATGTAATAAGACTAGAATGAGGGCAACTAATCTAGCATCTCCCATTAAGAGTAACTCAAGAGAAAGACCAATTTTATCCTGAAAATAATGGTCTCTCAAAATAAAGCCTGTGTAAAATAATTATCATCAAGATATGAAGGTCAAAGCTCAGGCAGAGCAATTCTTAACTGCTTTTTTTTAATGCTGTAGTCCTTACAGAAGATTGTACACTTTCTGTTTCACATTTGGATTTTATCAATAATTATTACAGGACTGCCATACACCTTATGCAGAGTTGCCCAAGAGAATAGACACAGCTAGAATACAGTGCATCTGCCTATTAATATTAAAATGATTAATAAATACATTTATGGGAGACTGTGCAAGTTCCTTAACACAAGGACTGAACTGCAACAATGAATTAAAATTAAAAGCTCAAATTGCTCCAGGACTGAGACAATCAGATTCAGATTGTTTTCTGTTGATGTACAAGTCAATGTCAAACAGCCCAGAGTATTTCCCCCCCCAATCCATTTTTCCCCCACCATTAGAGCTTTTACTCTCTTTTTTTTCAGCAAATGCATTTTCATCAGCTCAGGTGGTGTGATCACTTGTGCTGATGCATACACTTCCAGATCCTTCTATGGAGGAGTTTGAAGCCATTCTGTTTCAAGTCATTTCACCTGGCTATAACAACAGTGAGGCAAGTAGTGGGAAACGGTCCACTGTTTGAATGCTCTCTTCCCCAAAGCTGGTGCCTGGATACGCTTGTTCCCCACCTTTTTTTTAAAAAAAGGTCTAGTGCAGTTGCACTAGGGCAGCTAGGAGACCAAAGGGGGGAGAAAAGGACCAAGGTGTCAGTGGACAGCAAGAATGAAATTGCTAATCAGCACTTGTTTGCAGCTTTTTAAGGTAGCTCTGCTCTCGCCGTGCTTCCTGCAAATCTAGATGCCACCAGCAGGGCTGCCTTAGCAAGCTGCAAACTAGGCTGATTGCCAATGTCCTGCTCTCTCGTGCCTGATTCCTGTGTGGTTGGTTAAACCAAATTCATCCCGGGGGGCCCAACCTGGTTGGACAGGAAAACGTAATATCTGTAAGAACCAAAAAGCATCCATGTTAGACTTACTTACCTAAGTATTTCTTGTTTTCATCTGAATTGCAAGGCTCATACTGAGTAATGAGTAATCGTTATCTGTTTAAAATATTTCAGGGGTGTTTATGGAGATTTGGGGAAATTTTTCTATTTTTACATGAATTTTCATAAAATAAGAGTAACAATAATAATAATTGTAGTGATGTAATGGAAAGGTATGCTATTAACATGTTACTCCCTACCAGCTTGAATGCCCTCCACCAGCCTGCCACCTCCCCACCTGCCCAATCACCTCCACAAGCCAGAATGCCCCCTTGCCAGCCTGCCACCCCACCTGAATGACCCCCACCCACTCGATTGCCCCCCTGCCCCATCAATCACTCTCCCATCAGCCCACCACCTGTGACTAATCTTGTTTTGACAGGCAGTGGCAAAGGTGAAGATGCACACACCAACAAAAAATTTAGGGATTTGGGCTAAAGTCCACGAGACTTTAGCCTGTTTCCAAAAGAAACTATCCATCTACCATTTTATTTGGGCATTGGGATCAGCCCTAATTTTTTCCTGAATACCTCCAGTGTTGGAGCATTTACCCCATCCCTAGGCATTTGGTTCCATTACAAATATCCCCTATCATAACTGCATTTGTGTTCTTTTTCCTAAATCTAGAACTTCACACTTATCCCTATTGAATTTCACTGTGTAGTTTTAGTCCAGTGCTTGAGCCTCTCAGGATCTTTTGAATGTTGTTTTTGTCTTTTATGGCACTAGCTATTCAATCCAATTTTATGTTATCTGGAAATTTGATAAGCATTTTCTCCTCATCCAAGTCATTAATAAAAATGTTGAAAAGCACTGGGCCCAGGACATGTTTTTACTTGTTCTGTTTCATAACATTTCAGCTACAATTCTGTATTTTACCTCTGTTTTATTATTCTTACCCTTCTTGAACTCTATTTCTAACAAGAAGTGAGGATATAAATAAATAAATATGTCAATAAATAAATACACTAGTTACACAACTATATTTCAAGGGCTGCATACACTCCACGATTCTGCTATAGAACTGTAACTTGGTGGATTTGTAACCTTTTTTAACCCACTTGCAAAAATGGATTTGAGACCAGAAGGCAGTGCTATTAAAAATAAAATAAAATAGAAATTGGGTGTTTTAACTTAGAGTGCACCTCACATTGCAGAAGGACATTCATCTCAAAATGAGATCTTGCTGGGTCATAAAAATACATTCTCAAATCCAGAGCCCATCTGATACGGTGTCCTGTTGGAACTTGGAGAAATCTCAAGAGGATTGAGCATTAAACAGAATATGAAACAAGGTTCTTAAAATGTCAGCACGTTTGTAATCACAGTTAAAGTGTCTCTAGTAAATTGAGCCTTGTCCTTTGTAAATGGAAGGCAAGGAATGAAAGTACGTTGTTAGAGCGTTCACAATTCACATTGGGCAAAATATATTCACTAATGTTGTTAGGTGTGGGACGGGGATCAGAAATTTCTCGCCTACAAGTCAGTCATCTGTAATACTTTGGCTTCTAAGTCAAGCCTTAGTGTGACAGCTTTCTAAATTATATATATTTTAATATGTGAGGCAGTGAACAGACAACCTGTGAGAATGAGTTCTCTTTGTACCTTCAGAATAGATGTACTGTAGGAAGCAGCTGTTATATGTCTAGGCTTTATACTTTTTTGTACATTCAAAATTGATTCTCATCCCATCCAAGCGACAGGTTTCAGCCAGATCTTCATGCACCATATAAGGGAGGGCAGAAATGCTCTGTTGTCATGTCTTTGTTCTCGCTAAAGGAATCAAAAACAAAGTGTTGATTTGCAATGAAAGTGTGTGTTCTCTCTATGAAAGGAAAGGAAGAAATCATTTATTTTGTAAGTGCAACTAAATGACTAGACCAGTAGCCTGTTGTGGTTCCACTGAGTGACAATTTTCAGCCTTGGATGGCTTGTTTGTATCTACCTTTAACAATTAGTCAGTCCTTCTGTGCTTGCTGTGTGTGATAAAGAATACCTTAATGAAGTTCTTTATGTCAGTCCTGGAAAAAAGCAAACCATTTTGCAATGCTGACAGATTCTTATTTAAATGTCTCCTGCTGTGGAGTCACCCATCAAGGAAATGGATAAAGAACCTACTGAGCTTTCTGCACATACTTCAGCATGGGGTGAATTTGGCCTTAGAAAACCAGGGATGAAGAACCCTCTACCGTACCCCCAACAAGGAGGAAAATTTGGGTCAGCTCTCTGTTTAGTATGTTACCTAAATATTGTGATTACTCTTTAAAACTGGTTTTTTAAAAAAGGAAAGCAGGTGCAAATTTCATCCCTTCCTGTTTTCTGCCCTTGTGTTCCAAATCAACAATAGAATTGTTCTGTTAATCATTATATTAAAAAATCCAACACAGCCTTTGTAAAGTCAAAAGCAGAAACAAAGAAATGGATAGTAGCCCTTAAATTAACAAGAGTGATAGAAATACTATCACATGCAACTGCTCATAATAATTCCTAAAGAACAAAAGTGAATTAATTAAAATAGTAAAATGGGGGGGGGGGAGGTGCCATATGCCCAGATGAATATTTGAAGTGGCTTCTTTTCCACTCAGAATGGGAATCCTCATAGCATGCTTGTAAATTGAAACAAATGAGTTTAACATCCTAGGACCTATATATTCCATTGGAGAAATGTAATACCAGAATGTGCCACAATCGTTAAAGGATGCATAATGGAGCTTGACAGAATGACATTCTTTTCTCCCCTGCACAAGCAGAACTACATACAGTCTGACAGCCAACCATACAGAGACTATACACTGGATTGTCATGAATATGTATATCACCAAAGTTCAGGATTATGCAAATGCTGAACAGAATGAATTGCTATGCTATGAAAATCACCTAAAACAAAACGAACTGAAGAGAAGAATGAATAGAAGCACATAATTTTCAAAATGAAAGAAAAACAGAATTGTGTAAATATTGCAGTGCTGAGCAATAAAAGGTGATGCTATTGCAAACGCCCACCCAGGCAGTGTACAGCTGTGAATTTTATTTATTTCTTAAGTTATTTGCTACATATTCTTGGCTTCCTGATGCCAAATCACTCAGGGCTGTTTTCATTTTGTAATGTAGCTTGCAAACTAAGAGATGTAATCTAAAAAAGAAGAAAGCAATGGTGGAAGAAAAAAGAAATGGGGAAAATCAAATACCATATTTCCATTAAAAGCTTACACAAACCTA
Source organism: Intellagama lesueurii (assembly GCA_037013535.1). Taxonomy (NCBI): domain Eukaryota; kingdom Metazoa; phylum Chordata; class Lepidosauria; order Squamata; family Agamidae; genus Intellagama; species Intellagama lesueurii. Next base: position 163,203,491 of record JBAJHW010000005.1, read on the forward strand.
AATATGAGCAGAATAGAAGCAGTGAATCAAAGGGATTTACATACGTGTCAAATCACCATGTAGCAATAAATTCAATAAGCCCACTTTAGTTGGGATTAACATTTGGATTTAAGCAATAATGAGGAGCTAGGATGGTTCACTGCAGGAGATAGTTTCAGAAGGTCCAGGTAGAAGCACTTCTAATTAGAACCCACAGCCTCACTGTTTGCTTCTCCTTTTGCTATATCTTTAGATCCAGGTAAATGGAATGGCTACTTAGGGAGGCAATGTATAGAGCTCTGATGTAATGTGGATGCAATAAGCAATCGCTCTAAAGATGACATCTGACAAAGTGGGCTCTGGTCTGCGTAACTAAGAATAGGTAAACATTTGCTCAGAGTTTGTCTGAACTCCCCTTTTCATAAACTGAAACTCAGTTGTGTATCAAAGTTTGCAGTTCTCCAGATCTTCAATATAGAAGATAAAAATATATACACATTAACATGTTCACATTAGAAGACCATGTACACAAAACACACATATTATTGAGAATACTTTCCCAAAAGGCATTATCTTGGTTGTTAGAAAAATCTGAAAATATATAGATCTCCTTTCTTTCCAATACTGTATTTCTCTTTATTAGCCTCAGAACAAAAACCCAAGAGTCAACACTTTAGAAGGTTAGCCCCAAAACACAAGACACAGAGCTTTGGAAAATGTTTCAGTTGTGTGTGCTAATAGATAAGAGCTGAGTTTACAGCATGAGGAATATTGCAAGGACATGAGATAGCGTCCAGCCTAAGAATTCAGCAAGGGAAGTAACAATCTATCCCAAGATAATGGCTATGTCAGCATTTCATACACTGCATCAAAAGCAACATGCGGAAGATGAGTGATCATGTTTATATCCTTGTCTTTTGTCCAAAGACACCATTGTCCAGAGTAAGGCTAAAGAGTATCAAGGTAATATCTTTGGCACCTTGAAGTAACAACATGGAATACATATGTAACTCTGGGTCAGGATGCTCTTGGAAAATTAGAACTCACTGTTCTGGTGCCACAAGCACATGTCCAGCTTTGTTATGGAAAGAACCCTATAAAGTATGCATGTGTTCTTCTACTCTTTGAAAAGCTTGTATTTGGGTCTTGAGACCCTAAGCTCTCCACCTTGCAAGGCTCTTTTCCTTTTCTTTTGTTTCTCTTTTAATAAACCTCTTTTTCATATTTGCAAATTACTTTGTGTGTAGGTGAGTTCTCTCCAGTTCTTCTTTTATTCCAGGTGCAACACAAAGTCAGTCAAAGAAAAAAAAAAACATAGCAAAGTCATGAAAACTTCAGAAATCTCAACAAGCAGGACAGACTGTAATGCGCTCTACGTGGGGCTGCCTTTGAGGTTGATGCGGAAGCTTCAAATGGTGCAGAATGCGGCGGCCAGACTTCTTAGTGGTGTGAGAAAATATCACCATATCTCTCCCACGCTGGCCGCTTTGCATTGGCTGCCCGTTCGGTTCCGCGTCGACTTCAAAGTTTTAATGCTTACGTATAAAGCCCTAAACGGTTTAGGGCCTCGTTACCTGGCGGAGCGCCTACTCCCACCAAAATCTACCCGTATCACTCGATCTAGCCAGGAGGTGAGGCTGAGGAGCCTAACACCAAGGGAGGCCCGGAAGGAAAAAACAAGAAACCGGGCCTTCTCGGCAGTGGCTCCTCGCCTTTGGAATAATCTCCCTCCGGAGATCCACATGGCCCCTTTGCTGGGCATTTTTAAAAGTCAATTGAAAACCTGGCTGTTTAGGCAGGCCTTCCCTCCAACCACTATTTGATTTATCTTTCTCATCTTTTCCATCTTGAACCAGTTTGATTATGATGTTTTATATCATTGTTATTTTAAAATTGTTTTATTTTATATGCTGTTCGCCGCCCAGAGTAGTCTAATGACTAGATGGGCGGGATATAAATTCAATAAATAAATAATAATAAATAAATAAGACTGAATACAATACTGGAAAAATTCTTGGATGTCCCCAAATTGCAATTAGGATGGGGGCAATAAGAAACAGAGGAGCCAAAGCAGACAGCTTTCATTTGCCCCAACACAAACCTTTATTCTGCAATACATTCCTCAGTATTCAAGGAATGAAGGATACCAAGTTGTTTCTAAAAACATATGCACAGAAACGTCAGGTCAGATCAAAGGTGTTCTAATATGGGTTATGTGCCTGTGAAACCAAATTAAATCAATACAGGAACCCATGTATTCCTCATCAAGGTCTGTTCTTCATCGCATTTTCATGTCAATTTCTGTCCTGAAACAGGTAATCAGAAAACTGTCTTTTTGAGTACCCACTTTGTCCGAGAAGTTGATATACATCTAAGCATTTAATGGTCATTCTAAAGATTAGATTTTGCTCTCATTTGGCCAAGGTGCAACTACAAGTCCTATCTAATAAAACCAGATTCCTTAGCTTACTGAGCAGTCTTGTTTAAACCTTTTGTCACTTTCTGTGGAGTTATAAAAAGAAATAATCAAAGCTCTGTCAATTTGTGCATCAGCAGGAGATATCTAGCAAGTTATTATTTTTTAAAATGTTTTCTTATAAAGCATGCATGATGGATAAGTCATAAAAAGTCAAAACATATAAAATTAATGTTCAAAGAGGTAATGCATTTTTTTGTTTCTTTAACGAACAATAAATTATTTCAAATGGCTTTTAGCCATGAATGATAGCTTTGTGCAGGACTGAGATGGGCCCGTCCTCCAAATTGATACTAATGGCACAAGAGTTATTAACCAAATTAATATGAAACTTTATGACTGTGGCTTTATCATCCTTCAGTGAAAAGTGGATCAATAATGAAAGGGCTTTCTAAAACAAGGGATGTAGAACAGAGAGTGGAGTGTGTATGGGTGTGTGTGTTTTATTAAAACTGTCTCCATGATATTTCTGAAACTGATTAAAAATATATCTTTCTGACAATATACTTGCTATATGCTGGGGTAAGGAGATTCTAGCTTTGATAGTTTGGCCTGCAGCTTTCTTCAATCTTACTAATCAAGGCCAATGGTGAAGGGTGCTGGAAGTCATGGTCCAAAATGTCTCAGGGGTCAAAGTTTCCCCACTCCCAGCTGATGCTATCAATTCAGGTCCTCCAGTTTGTTGTGGATTTCTTTCACTGCCATTCTCGCCTTGAGGTTAACCCTATAATGATAGAAAAACCGAACATAGCAATATCGTATTTGGGGATCAAATGTATTCTAAGGCAAACACAGTGCCTAATGGACTTGTTAAGTGTGACATATTTGCAAGTTAAAAAATAAGTCTTGTTGAGACATAAAAGGAAGTGATAATTATATCTTTCCCTTAAAGGGCTGAAACTACACCATTACAATAAACTGGAGAAAGGATAGTTGCTACAGGTTTGCTGTAAACAGGTGCAACTCTACTAGTACATACTCAAACTGCAGCACTTTTTGCTTTGTTTTAATCTGGTGTGAACTGGTATTTTTTAAAAGAAGATGCTTATGCACATGCATGGACATTCGAGCACCACATACTTCCCTTTGCCCACAAGCAAAATTTACATTAAAATCAACAAATGAATTTAGGATGAGGGGCAGCATCCCCTTTCCAAACCCAGCACACAATATAGACATTTCACAAAAGACGAATCTTTTGGGACATATATTGATTGAGATGGTTCTTTCACTCCTGGACTTCCCCAGATCTCCAGGAGATGCACAGCATCTTGGGGGGGGGGGGGCATGACATGCCCCAGCCTCTGGAAGAGACATCTTTTGCAAGGAGCTAACTTTCTTCCATAATCATGAATAATCAGATGTGTCATGTTAACTGAAGGTTTTTTAACAATGGAATTGCACAGCCACCTGGGCAAATAGAGATACCAAGGAGAAAAATAGCTGAAAATGCAATGGTGGGGATGGGCATATAGGGCAGTTAAGACAGGAGGTGAGAAATGCACAGGCACACAACTGGCAGGAAGAAAAGGGTGATCTTGTACTTCCTGAAACTGTGGCATAAAATAAATAAATTGGTGTGAAAAAGAATAGGTGGGCTTCATTTTGAACTACTGTACAATTTGGCGGTATTATGACAGGAGTCACTGTGGATTTTATCTGTTGTTTTTGTTGTTGTTGTTGTTTTCTGGAGAGTGTAGTTTCAGCCACAGAAGCTGTAATGAAACATAGGTATTTCTCAGTTAACACTACTACTCCCGAAAACGTTTTATTGAAACATTTACACAGAAATGAAGAGGTCCTTCTTGGTGGTTGTTCTTTGTTTATGGAACTCCCTTTTGAGGGAGGCTGCTGGCCCTCTCTAAGTTGCCCTTCTGCTCACAGACAAAAATATTTTTATTTGGACAGGCCTTTTAAGATGGAGGGGCCTTCTAATAATAGGCAAGTGCTCTCTCTCTCTCTCTCTCTCTGTGTTTGTGTGTGTGTGTGAATATTTTTTGTTTCTGTCTGAAAAGCAGATTATTTAAACACATCTGTTCTGTCCAAAGAATCTCTAAGTCAGAAATATGGTGAATACACAAGAACTAAACTAAACTAAACTAATCAGTTTTGATAATTTTCAAAGTCTCAACATCCAAAGACTTCTGCATAATTACAATCTTTTGGCTTTCCATGAAAATGGGACCCCTAATCGCTTTTTTTCATTTTTTACCTACTGTTTTGTGCAAGAAATTGTCCAATTTTGTACAGTTCTGTGCCCTTTCCAGAGAATTTTGCACAGGAAATACAAAAATTCTCCACAGATTGGTGGGTTTTTTTTTCCAAGAAAAAATGAAAACAAAGCAAAAGAAAAACAAAACTTCTTGTGAGACTTTCTGTGAACTTTCTTTGAAGGGGGCCAGGATGTCTCATAGAGACAAGCCTTGCGGCAAGGAAAACAAACAGAATTTTCCCACTCACTTTCTTGCAGAGAGAGAGAGAGAGAGAGAGAGAGAGAGAGAGAGAGAGAGAGAGAGAGAGAGAGGCTGAGAGATTAATTTCCCTATTTGTATCCCTACATGGATCCAAACTGAAATTGTGGTATCTTATCTGAAGTAGAAAACAGGAAGAAGATGACTTCTCATACCATTTCTTCTGCTGAAGGTGAAGTGATTGCAAGCTGGATGCTTCCTGATTAAACATTCTGATGATTGCATGTGACAAACTCATGTCACACCATCATTTCCTGTGATACGCTTAGGTCGAGTGGCAGTGAAAACTATGAATATCAACCCCAGAGAAACCAATCTCAGTGAAACTCAGGGCAGATGAAGCCTAGGCTGTTCTGGACCAGGGAACAACTTCCTGAATTCCAATAGCTGTACAAATCTACACATGCATCTTGGAGAGCCCATAGACACCTTTGCACTCTACAATCTTGGTCCCTATACGTCAAAGGAAACAAACCTCATACCATAGGGTGAGCACATTTGCAATGTTTTTCAATTTCTTCAAGCTTTTTAGGCCCAGGGGAAGCTTCCCCCCCCCCAAAAAAAAAAAATTGAAAAGAAGGTCCTCCTCTGGAGCTAGAACAACTATGTCAAAAGCCTGGCTTTTTAAAATATATATTTTTTAAAGTCTGTTGGGGAAAGCAGGTTGCCCCAGGGGCATGAGAACTGAACTGGGGCCCCTGAGGGGTCACACTCTGCCTATGTCTGCTCTAGACAGTAAATATATATATCCCTGGATAATATGTGTCCATACCACAAACATAGCTGCAGAAAAATAATGTTTACGCCAGTGATTCATTTGAAAACTGTGGGCATATTGCTGCATGGCCTTAATTCTTAATTTTCTTTGACTGCCAATGCCAAATTGTCTAATGGGGGCTTATTTGTCCGACACTGTTTTTCATTTAGCTTATTTGTTGAAAAGGGATCAAATCCAAGTTACTTCTGTCAAGTCAACACCGACAAGCAGTCAGGATGTATCTTAATTATCCCTAAGAGATACATGAGGAAGTAGTTACTTGTGTGGCATATTTCTATTGATCTGACAGATGCAGTAAAAGGACCTACATAAGTAATAGATTTGTTAGATACCAACTTTGCTATGAATATTTAGTCAGGTTCAGAATTAACTTACCTCCCAAAGCAAACTGAAGATCTATGAATATTCATGTTATTGAACTTTGTTTCTGAATATAAGGACAAAACACCATTTGATATTCTCTGGCTGAGAGTAACATTAGAGCCACCAGACATGATTGGTTTATGCATATATCTTCAGCAATTCCTGTAATGTCCAAGGCAACCTGTGGACCAGCTGAAAGAGGAGGACAAATTTCACTGAAGGGGCTGCATAGATATTCACTCAAAACCCAAGAGTACACCACATTTGAATTTTCTGCCAAATCACTGAATAAACAAGGCACATGGGGAGCGCACATTATGCTTTAAGCATTAACTGCTTTCTTTCACTGATGGCACATGACCAAAATTCAGCGGCACAATAGCAAAGTCAACAAGAATGTGCACAAAACTCAGTAGGCCCACACAAGATGCAATATGTCCACAGTTTCCAGGTGAACTTTTTCAGTGCATCTCATTCCACTCCACAAATCCTGTGGCATACACATGCATGGACACACACAAACACATACACACACACATGAAGGAAACAATTTTAGTGACACATGAAGGAAACAATTTTAGTGAAATACGATAAGTGATGGGTTGCAGAAAGAGTGTGAAATTTACCTAGAAGAAGAAATGCTGACACACAAAATCCTTGTATTTCTTTTTATATTTTCCTGAGTTTCATTTCTGCAGTTATGATTGTGCCCCAGGGTCATCACGCTTGAAATCTGAAAGAAGCACTAGTGACAGGGGCTTCCATGCTAGACTATACAATAATGTAACATCTGAAGATGGTCTTCGATATTAAACAGAAAACAATTTGTCTACACAAAAGATGGCAGTTTTTGAAAATGTAGCTCCCTTGTCTGCATTCAATAGGATGCTGTTTTTAATTACTGGAACACATGCTAGTTTGACCATAGGAACCTGTCTCTGCTTTGTGCCTGAAAAAAGATGATGCTCAGCAAGTGGACGCAAGTGATACTTGACCATTTGAACTAAAATGCTCCTGTTAATTGAGAGATACATTGCATCTTCCCTCTGGAGAGCTTTCTAAAAGATAAGTCAGTACAACCTCCTGGAGCTCCAGTATAGATGTTCTTTTATTACAAGCTTGGAATCTCAAATTTCCCCTGTGGTCTTCTGCTGAAGAAAAACAGCTTTAAGTAAAACTTCATCATTTACTAGTTCAATATCTTGTTTCCCTTAGCCAGGCTCCTTGAGATGCATACCTATATATATAATAATAATAATCTTCTGTCCACTATTTCTTCTTCACTCAGTGTCAGAATGTTAATCATTGTCATAAAATTTGCTATGCAAATAAAAACATATGCTTCTAGACAACACTGCACATTTATTGTTATGGTTAGGAGTTTTATAAAACAATGAGACTTCCATGAAAATAAGTTATCAAAACTCTTTTTTATGGCTCAGCTAGATGTGGCACTGAAGGACAATCCTAAAAACAGTACAGTATGTCCCTTTCATTTGAATGGCCCTTGTAAATAAGGAACTGCAGTTTCAATTCATGAGGCCTTCAACCCCAAGCTGTAGAAAAAGGCACATGGATGTGTGTCTGACCCATTTTACATTCTTTCAGTAATCTGATCATTCCTGGGATCAATTATGGTATTTCTGTGTTTGCATGAAAAAACCCATTCGTGGGGCGGGGTGCTTTGTTGCACCATCAATTTCCTAGTGAACAGGAGAATTTAACTTTTGCTCATGGGCACCTTTGTGGTGCTTGCACTAAACCAGCAGTCAATGGGATTAGAACCAGGATACAGAAGAAAACTGGCAGAAGTGGGGAGGAAGGAAAGACAGATTCTAGTGTACTCATTTTGACTAACCAATTGAAACCTATATGAGCGGAACACAGGTATTCATCCACAGTCTCTCCCACAGTCTCAGTTTTAGTAATAAACTGTTTTTTAAAACAACGAAGCTAGATAAGAAAAAGAAGCACATTCTAGAACACAAATTGTGGCTCCAGCAGCAGTGAAAATCATTTAGTTCACCATACAACTATGGAAAATGGCTGGTGGAACAGCTTCAAAGAGATGTATAGTGCATGGTGACCTCAGCCTGAGATCCCCCCAGCACTTCAGAGGTTGGAGTGTTTAGGGGAGGCCTTGGGTTTTATTGTGGTGGAAGGCCTCAGAGCAGCTGTCCAGAGTAGAGGCTCTGCTATTAGTTGGGCAGGATAGAAATGTGGACGGACGGACGGACGGACGGACGGTCAGACAGACAGACAGACAGACAGATAGATAGATAGATAGATAGATAGATAGATAGATAGATAGATAGATAGATAGATAGATAGATAGATAGATAGATAGATAGATAGATAGATAGATCTGTCAATCATTTTCTGCTTTGATTTCCATCTGTTCAAAGTGCTGGTTACCTTTGATAAAAAAAACTTTTCAACTCCACCAATGCCAGATGGAACACAAAAGATCTGTGGGAGGTTTGCTCTACTCTATGCATGATGAGCAGCTCTTTGTTTTACCATGAGTCACTCCAGAATCACACAAAAACCCAATTCAATCTGGTTGTGCACATCTGTCTGAAGATGCTGCATGTTCATAATAATTAGTAAAATAGCTTAGCAAAGAGAGTTTGGAAGCTGAAATTTTCCCCCTTATACCATAGTTCTATCAAAGATAGTGTCCCCCAAGAGGAGCTCATGGGCACCAATGAAGGTTTCCCTCTGAAGGCCAATGGCAGACATTAGAGATGGGCATGAAGCTTGGTTTGGAGGTTCATGCCAGTTTGTATGCAAGGCACCACAGGTGCTGCATGTTCCCATCCCCTGCCTCTCCGGCTGGATCCCCCACTCACCAGTCGGTGTGGACTCCTCTCCTTCTCCTCTTTGGCTCTTCAACCAGTCTCCAGCAGGAGCATGGGCTTCCCTGCCCTACCTTCTTGGTTGATCGCCCACTCAGATAAGGAGGCAGCACAGTCAAACCCATGCTCTTGCTTGGGACTGGTCAAACAGTCAAAGAGGAGGAGGAGAGGAGTACGCTTTGACTGGTGAGTGGGTCATTGGCCAGTGAGGTGGGGGAAGGGAATACATGGCACCTCTAGTGCTGTGCATAAGGCCTGGCATGAACCTCTGAGCTGAGGTCCGTGCCCATCTCTAGCAGGCATATGAGAAGAGACTTGCACTGGAATCATGATAGGGGAGGACAAGATTGAACTTCTTTTCCTGTATGCCAACGACTCAGTGAAATTGGTGGACTTGTGTCCATAACTGACACAGGTCCACCAATGATGTATTTAGTATCACATAACACTTAAACCACTTAACTGAATATTTGGTGAAAGGAGTTGCCTACCCTCCTCACACTCTTGCCTTCATGTATATTTCGTCCCTAATACTGATGTGAGTTTGGTCCAAAATAGTGATGCTATGATGGGAAAGAAAGAATTTTACTGCAAGCAAATAGAAACAGGTGAAGCTAGCCCATCTGGACTTTGATTGGGTTAGCTCTGTTTACTATATTTAATATTGTATTATGTGATAGGAAACTCTGTGAACAGTTTTGTTTTGTCACACAGTAGCAAAAGGTTGGTTGGTCCCACCATAAGCAAACCCAACAAGCTCAAAATACCACATTTCTGCTTTCACTGCTCTTTAAGAAAAAGGCAATTGCTTATTCGTATACTCATATGTGTTCACTTTCTTCTTCTTCTTCTTCTTCTTCTTCTTCTTCTTCTTCTTCTTCTTCTTCAACCACAGAGCCTAAAATTATCAAACAGGTTTAAAAACTAGCTATTTCTTCTCAGGTTTTTCTTGACATATTGTCTCATTCTCTAGTGCCCTCTGGTGGCTAATTCATTGTGATGTCATGGTTCCTAAAAGAGTCCTCTGCCATTTCCAAAGCAGAAATAAACTACGCTGTATCACAGCAGCTCTGGTTAGGGATGAATATATTTGTCAAGACTTCTTCCTTTCCCCAATTTTAGTTCAATCATCTGCTGGTTTGGTGCAAATCATTTATCAGTGGGGAGGAAAAAAACCCTACATGTTTTTGGATATATATTTTTCAGAAACATAAATGGACATATACTTCCATTTACCAAACCATGTTTGAGGGCATTTCTGTTTTAGCATTCAGTCTCATACTCTCCCCATCTGTGTATATGTTTTTGAATAACTTTCATTGTTTATTTAGTAATATATTGTTATGATTTTAAATTGTTAAATTGTTACATGATATGTTGTTACCGCCCAGAGTAGTCTATATGACTAGATGGGCGGGCTATAAATGTAATAAATAAATAAATATAAATAAATAAATATTATTTTTCTTACAGAATGCTTCACAATCCTGGATATGTATAGATTTTCAATTGGAAATTGTATCTGTGCCTCTGTTCCAGAAGCTCTAGGAAACCATCACTGTACCAACCTTAACACATGGATCATGCCTGATTTCAGAAGGTAAGAAGGCTCAGGAGTGTGCCAACTCAGAGAGGCAACCATGAGGGAATATCAGGGATCTCAAAGTAGAATTAAGAAGATAATGCTGCCCCAAACTATTGTCAGTCAGGAGCAACAGATGAGAGGGACCAATACTCTTACTCAGTATAAGTCACCTTCCTATGTTTCTATGCACAGCAACTATGTCTGTGAAATAAAATAAAATAAAACCCTCAGGAAAGTGACTCCCTAAGTCATCTTCTGTTATAGTAGCATCAAATAATAAATGAAGATATGGGTTGGGCTGTGTATGCATCTCTCTCTCTCTCTCTCTCTCTCTCTCTCTCTGTGTGTGTGTGTGTGTGAGTGAGTGTGTGTGTGAGTGAGTGTGAGAGAGAATATGTCATCTCAAAATCTTGTCCAAATGCAAAGTAACCCCCTCGAGGCAAAAGCAGGCAAAATTTCACCAGAAGATATTTGTTTTCAAGTAAATCTTTCTTTATAGCTTGTTGTAATAATTTGATTACTTAGTGGGTATTGGAAGCACACATCCAAATCCTAGGCATAATTAATGTAGAACACTTGGTGGTGGGCAGCAGGGGATCTTTTTCTTCATTCTGAAATATTGCTCAGATTGCTTTTATAATTCATGTCCATCAATCTCTGCTCAAAATGGAGGGTAGAAAAGAACATGCTGCTATTTGTGAGAAACAGCCACTGCTTTTATTTACTTTTCTAGTTTATTGTGAAGATGCTATTTTCCCCCTCTCTCACCTGCTTTGCTCCCTCTCTCTAAATCTCATAAAGCATGGCAAGAAAAAGGAACTTTTAAGCTGCTGGCAGGTTGCAGCACTTGGGGATGGGCAGTGCTTGCCTCAGAGAATCAAACATGGAGGTGTTCCCTTAGAAGACATGAAGGCAACCTCCAGCATGCAAGCCAAAAGCAGCCTATGGGGGTCTCTCCCACCATTACTCCAGTTGGTTGCACCCTGGAATTCTTCCACTGCTGAATTTTTCTACATGCTGGAGTCTGGCAGTTGCTGAACCAATTTAGCCTGCCCTACTTCTGAATCACAGCATACAGAAAGCCAGACTAGGTCCAAAAGAAGGAGGAGTGAACATTGGCAGAAGAATCTGGAAGCTGAGTCATGGCAACTGGACTTCTTTCTTATTAGGTTGAAATGTTTCGCTACTTATCCAAGTAGCTTCTTCAGTCTGAGGAGAGTTGGTAGGAGATCCCTGATATATTCTCCACCTTGGTTTCACTTCCCCCTGGTCTGAATAATGCAGGCATCCTTCAGTCTCGAGAGACTATGGTAACATGCTCTGAATAGAGGTCTTGGAACAGCGTCTAGTGTGGCTGAGAAGGCCAATTCGAGAGTGACAATCCCTTCCACACTCAAGACAAATACAATCTGTCCCCTGTCCAGCTCCCTGATTTTGCTGGTTTCGGGACTGCCTCTTTGCCTTGGCCTGCTGAACAAGTGCCTTTTCAAATTGGCAGAGGCCATGCTGTACCGCCTGCCTCCAGGCTGAACGCTCAGATGTCAAGGTTTCCTATCTGTTGAAGTCCATTCCTAAGGCCTTCAGATCCCGCTTGCAGATATCCTTGTATCGCAGCTGTGGTCTCCCTCTGGGGCGCTTTCCCTGCACTAATTCTCCGTACAGGAGATCTTTTGGAATCCGACCATCAACCATTCTCGTGACATGCCCAAGCCAATGTAGATGTCGCTGTTTCAGTAATGTATAGTCTGAATAGGCTCGTCAGAAGGACAAAGGACTGGGGGTGAGGGATAATCCCACTTCTGCAGTCCTTCTCCACCCATTGTCATGGGTCGTTAACAGTCGTTAACAGTGGTCTTTCTGGTGTGTGTGGTCCTAATCTTTCTGGGGACAGATGAAAGGGCAGCATGATAAATAGGAGACAGATTGTATCTGAGGCCTCCACCCCTGTTGAGTGAGGGATTTTCTATATGCACATGTATGGCCTCCCTGACCCCTCTCTTAAACCACCTATCTTCTTGGTCCAAAATGATGTACTGAGGATATATCAGGGATCTCCTATCAACTCTCCTCAGACCGAAGAAGCTACTTGGATGAGTAGCAAAACGTTTCAACCTAACAAGAAGTTAGAAGAGCTGGATAAAGTTCGCTATATGCTGACGGCCGAGATGACTGACATTGTACAAAGAGTCACAGACTTCCTTGATACTATTGTTAGGAGATGAACCGTTGTCCCTTTAATGATGTCTAACACTTTTTTGCCCTCTTGATGCCTATATATGTAGTTACCTAATAAACCACTAGAACAAGTCCAGACCTTCAAGTACCTAGGAGTGCATTTTGATGAGAAAAACTGCTGGAAATCCCAGATACAGAGCACGAAAATATCGGTTCAGAAATCTAGCCATGCTCTGGTCAAATTTTTCCATCTTAAAGGTGGTAAACTCGTAACCCCAGCTTTAAAAGTTTTTTCAGGGAGGGTCATCTCTCAAATGCTTTATGGAATTGAGATCTGGGGTATGAATCAGAACAACCTACACCATCTTGAAATAGGACAGAATAAATGTTTGAGGCACATCCTTGCGGCACCCCAGGGGACCCCAGCAGCTTTTCTTAGAACAGAGACAGGTATGGTGTCCATTAAAGCCAGGGCAACTCTAGCTATACTCTCTTACTATAAGAGGGTGATGGATATGTCCGACCACCGTCTACCTAAACGTTGTATGGTAGAGCAATGGAAGAGTGGCGGCTGGGCAACTTCAGTTCAAACTCTACTAAAATCTAAATCCCTCTCGACAGATATTCTTGTTTTTTCTGGGGTTAAAAGAATGTTGAGGGACTGGCTCTACAAATTGGATAATGACCAGGACTTAGCCTTAATTCACTTTTCAAATTTCTCTCACTGGTACCATCTGCTGAAAACAAACCACTCAAGGGCGCAATACTTACATACACTTACTTTTGCCTCCTTGAGAACCGCATTCACAGAACTCCGTTACCAAACCATGCCAACCGCTGTCTTAGACGGCAGGTACAGGAATGTCCCCAAGCATCTAAGGCTGTGTATTTGCGGAGCAGGTGAGATAGAGGATGTCGCCCACTATTTACTTAACTGTCAGCTCTATCAAAACCCCAGAGAAAAATTCCTGGGTAACATTTTGGCTGCCCTACAGGAGGAAAGCCCTCAGACAAAGGTGGTCAGGTTACTTTTGGATTGTGACCCATATATAACATACAGAACAGCGTTGTTTGCAAAAGCGGCCAGAAACATTCGTGCTAATTTCCTGAGAGCCATCGCAATCAATTGTGCGGGAGACTCCCAGATATGAAGGGTCTCTTATTATTTTATTTGTCTGTGATTTTATCATGATTTTATTTGATTATATTTGTATTTTAAACAATTGTGACGGCTTTTAGCTAATACAATAAACTTGACTTGACTTGAGTAGCAAAACGTTTCAACCTAACAAGAAGTCTAATTGCCATGACACAACTTCCAGATAACCTCACCTGGATGACAGAATCTTCACATATATATTGGCAGAAGAAATATCAATAATTTAAGATATGCAGATGACACTTCCTTACCGGCAGAAAGCAACAATGATTTGAAACAACTTCTGATGACATTGAAAGAAGAAAATGCTAAAGCAGAACTGCAGCTGAACATTAAGGAGGCAAAACTCATGACTGCAGAAGAACTACACAATTTTAATGTCAACAATGAAGAAATTGAAATAGTGAAAGATTTTCTATACCTTAGTTCAATCATTAATCCCTAAAGGGAGCTACAACTTGAGTTTGCAAGAGGTGAGCAGGGCTGTTGAGGACAGGACATGCTGGAGATTGCTCATTCATGTCAGAGGTGATTTGACGGCACATAACAACAACAAACTTTTGAGTCTTCTTCCTTGAGATTCTCAACAAGGAAAGTACACTGGGCTAGAATAATGAAAAGTTGTTCCTGCCTACCATACTTCTTGTTTCCCTCTGAAACAGCTAACTCTTGAGAGAGAATCCATAGACTGGAGCAGCTCCTATCCACTGAGCAAGCAGAGAAAAAAGGTCGTGCTTTTCCAAGGAGGGAAAGGTTTAATATCTGTATTTCCTCTAGGCTCCTAAAAAAGATTAAGAAAAACAGACGAAGATTAAGGGGAAAATATACAATGGCAGCAGTATGGTTGAGGGAGGGAAGGCAGAATGGCAATGTGTCCAGGTGAACCCATTTTCCACTACTTGTCTTCTACATGCACACATGTAGAAGTGTATACACACCACTTTCACCCTGTCACACAGAGTTGTGTGTAAACACTTTTGTACATGTGTGTGTGTGGAAGATATGAGTTCACCAATCACCAGCCCATGCCTCTCCATTGCCACTATGCTGTCCCACATTGAGCATCTGAGGACAAAAGGGATGTTTACTAATATCTTAGTATGCCCCTGGGGTTTATGATTCTCTGGGACATATAGCTAGTGGTGGGGAATACTGGGAACTGTAGTCAAACAATATCTGAAAGATCACACATTGCCCTACAGAAATCATTCCTGTGAAAAAAACAAACTTACAGTCATTCTTGAAACATTGGTTGAAACCAATAGTCAGTCACAACTAGAGTAGGTCCATTGAACCAATGGAACAATGGAGTTGACTCACCAAATCCTCACTAATTTGATGGGCCTACTCTAGTTGTGACTTGGTATTGGATTTCAGCCAATATATTGCTTCCGGAAATAACTGAAATGGCAATAAATGCCAAGGGAATCATTGTCAGTGTCTCACAGACACGAATTGCAGCATATGTTTAAGAAACTAATTATTTGTAGCTTCTTAAATAACTGAGTCTGTGGACAGGGGAGATTATATTGTACGATTATGTCATTTTTATAGTATTGTAATGTTAAGTAAAGATATTGTTATCATTCTGTAGTGCCATTCAATGCAATAATGATATATTGGGATGATGCTAAGGTTGGTATCCTGTTATGGAAATATGGCATAGAAGGGTAATTGTATAAGTGCCCCCTCCGAGGTTCACCTATGTGTGTTTGTTTTCACACTGGTTGTAAGATCAGTTATATAAATAGACTTACAACAGGGAGCCTGTCTGAACAGGGAGTTACTCCTACACTATTACCTTCCCATTCCCCATTTCTGAAATAGGTTACTGGCCCCATAATTCCCCCCCCCCAAACGTGGACTCCAATTCCTCAATGTCTTTGCTCTACCAAAGGTGATTATCTATCAATACGTATATCTGGTGGTCACTTACCCCGATGAGCCATATTTAATACCAGTGCAAATTCCCCTTTCTGTCTCCTCATTCCTGCAGCAATCACATTTGATCTTAATAGAAATTTCTTTTGTGCTTCATTTAAATTCAAGGGACTGTTCAGGTCACCTAGCACAAATATTTCTGGATCAAAAAGAATGTCAGTGTAGATCATCAGATTCATTTTTCCCCTTTTCATTTTCTCCAAAGGAACACTCCTGTATATTGCCACAACATAAAGGAACACATTCCAATTTTCTTTTCCACAATCCCAACATCTGTCATTTGCTTTCATGCCAAATCACAGCGCTCGTGTAATCAATGCCCAATATGCCCCTGAAAACAATGCTGTCCTGCCTGAGAAGAACATATGGTAAACATTAAAGCATTGCCTCATTTCCCCCCTTAGACTCCTTTATATATTCTGATCTTTGACATTTGTATGCAATCCATATTTGCAGAAAATGACCAAATTCTAAGTAGCAGAATAAATTTTAAAGAGTCTTCCAGATTATTTGGCTATTTAATCTTTTCCAGGTTTTTTCTTTCTTTCTCTCTGTTTTTTTTTTGCACAGTAATTATGTTTCCGTTTCAGTGCTTTGCAGTCAGTTAGGGTTTGGATCAGTCCTTAGAGGCTCCTTTAGAAAGAGAAAATTATCTGATATGTGGATATTATAAACAAAAATCTTCTAACTTTATTGAATATTTTGATGATGAAGATATCTCTCTCATGCTACTTATGATTAGAAATACATGTTTTTGCAGGGAGGATAATTGCAATGCACTTTAATAATTATGATGGTCTGAAAAAAAAAGTTCATCATCCTTAACAATGAGTATGAAAGTCAAAAGACATAAGACAATGCTATTCCAACATCCCCAAATTCAAATATGAGAAGACTATTTAAGGATTAGACTGGCACAAATGATAAGGGCTAGAAGGGGCTCCTCACTCTGTGTCAATTTGTGTCCCTCACTTGAAGCCTACAAGTAGCTTGTGAAACAATGTACTAGTTAAGCACAATAGACTATATTCATCACATATGCTAAACTTTTCAAGTTCACTGTCATTAAAAAATGTACAAAACCAAGCCAAATTTGTTCAGTTCTGGATGGACTAAAGGATTAATCTATTGGCAGAATGTGGAAATTGCTGGTTTAAAACCTCCAGCTATGCAGCAGAGAAAAACCCAGACAGAGACCTATAGAACATATTATAATTACAAGTCTCCCTCAAATATGTTGTTGTTTAGTCGTTAAGTCGTGTCCGACTCTTCGTGACCCCATGGACTAGAGCACGCCAGGCCCTCCTGTCTTCCACTGCCTCCAGGAGTTGGGTCAAATTCATGTTGGTAGCTTCGATGATACTGTCCAACCATCTCGTCCTCTGTCATCCCCTTCTCCTCTTGCCTTCACACTTTCCCAACTTCAGGGTCTTTTCCAGGGAGTCTTCTCTTCTCATGACATGGCCAAAGTATTGGAGCCTCAGCTTCAGGATCTGTCCTTCCAGTGAGCACTCAGGGTTGATTTCCTTCAAAATGGATAGGTTTGTTCTCCTTGCAGTCCAGGGGACTCTCAAGAGCCTCCTCCAGCACCACAATTCAAAAGCATCAATTCTTCAGCAGTCAGCCTTCTTTATGGTCAAGCTCTCACTTCCATACATTGCTACTGGAAAAACCATAGCTTTGACTATGCGGACCTTTGTCGGCAAGGTGATGTCTCTGCTTTTTAAGATGCGGTCTAGGTTTGACAACGCTTTCCTCCCAAGATGCAGGCGTCTTTTAATTTCATGGCTGCTGTCACCATCTGCAGTGATCATGGAGCCCAAGAAAGTAAAATCCGTCACTGCCTCCATATCTTCCCCTTCTATTTGCCAGGAGGTGATGGGACCAGTGGCCATGATCTTCGTTTTTTTGATGTTGAGCTTCAGACCATTTTTTGCACTCTCCTCTTTCACCCTCATTAAGAGGTTCTTTAATTCCTCCTCACTTTCTGCCATCAGAGTGGTATCATCTGCATATCTGAGGTTGTTGATATTTCTTCTGGCAATCTTAATTCCGGTTTGGGATTCCTCCAGTCCAGCCTTTCGCATGATGTATTCTGCATATAAGTTAAATAAGCAGGGAGACAATATACAGCCTTGTCGTACTCCTTTCCCAATTTTGAACCAATCAGTTCTTCCATATCCAGTTCTAACTGTTGCTTCCTGTCCCACATATAGATTTCTCAGGAGATAGATAAGGTGGTCAGGCACTCCCATTTCTTTAAGAACTTGCCATAGTTTGCTGTGGTCCACACAGTGAAAGGCTTTTGCGTAGTCAATAAAGCAGAAGTAGATGTTTTTCTGGAACTCTCTGGCTTTCTCCAGAAAGATCGAAACATTTTATTGCTTGATCGAAACATTTACGTTGTGATGGATTGAGGTAAGCCAATAAGGAAGGAAGGAAGAAACTCAGAATGATCAAGACGCAGTACACTCCGAAATAACGAGTAGAAATTTTGGGGTGAAGGTGGGGGAAAGTGCGGTGAGTAGAAATTTTGGGGTGAAGGTGGGGGAAAGTGCGATAAAATTAAAGGGGGGATGAAAGACAAGATACCATATTGATTTCCAAAGTCTGTGTGGCATATAAAACAGATCTCTTCCCTAGTCGGAATGGGATGTTTCCAAGTGAAACAGAATAAAAAGCGCATGTTAGCAAATATACCATGGATGGTATACTAAAATATACCATCCTTTATTATTTAGTTACCTTTACCTCAGCTGGCAATATAGTCTCAATAGATCCAGTCAGAGACTCCAGTGTTGAGAAAGGATAAAAATATTTCTGTTTTACTCACAAATCTTCATATATGGCAGAATAACAAACAAAACATATTTACTCGTTACATATTTTAAGATCTTAACTGGTTAACATCATTATTTTGAATAACTGACTGGTTATATAATCATTTCATTCAGACTAGCTGCTAACTCCATAACTGTCAAACTCTAACACACACACACTGACATTGCTAACTGATTCTAACTGACACAGAACCCTGGCTGAGTTTTTAAAAAAATGGGGACAGGAAACTGAGGTAGAGAGGGAACTATTGGCTGTTACTGTGTGGTTGACATTCAGCCCCAAAGGCCCTCCCATCCAAACCTCTTAAAGGCATAATATGCAGGTTGCTAAATTCTAAAAGAATCAAAGAGCTGCTCTTCACTCTGGAAAGAAGCAAGACCATTGCCAATTCTTCATACCCCATTCAGCATCCATAGGGTTAAAAAGATGGTCATGGATTTGTATTGAAGAAAGGAGAAAGCTAAAGTAACACACTGAGCTGCTGGTGCCAAAAGGGAATGTGAGTGACAGCCAAACCCCTGCCCCCATAAAGCCCAAGGTAGCAACAGCTATTGTACTTTACTGCAAGCACACAATTTGTGCAAAATAATTTTTTCAGATGAATTTTTTAAATCAAGATTGATAGCAAATATCCTTCCTTCTTCAAGAAAGTAAAAAAGCATTGTTTTCTTGTTCTTACACTGAGAAAGAAACACAGACATAATCAGCATGTCTACAAGACTTTCCTTTTCTACCCACCTGTTTGCCTCCAGTTTCTATATCCTATGTCTGCCAACATGCTTTATTATGTTTCTTGTCCTTTGAGCAGCAGCTAGAAGGGAGCAGTGTCAGGCACCAAGGGATAGAAGAGGGAGGGATGTCCTTTACTTAATCCTATTTCTGACTGCTGAAACCAGAAATACAAAAAGATAAGCTGGCAGAGTGGCTGACTAAAGGTGCTAAAAGAACCCCAGTTATATCGATTCTGCCATTATTGAAATTGTTTTCTAAATTTTAATTCACAAGACACAAAGATAACATTGATTCATTTGGCCAGCCAATTGGTTTTTTTCCACCTTGCTGGCATGGCCACTTCAATCCTTATTGTTTCAGCACGTGTAAATGTTGCTGTTGATTTATTTACTTTGTGAACGGGTTGGGGTTTTGGGTGCCATGGCCACTGCATGGCCACTACACTTGTACCCTTTAATATATATTTTTAGAATGCTTAGCAATAAATTCCTTACTTTTTCTTTTATATTTTTTCTCCACAACAGTTTAGCGATATATATCACTTAGCCCATATCTTCCCTATTGTACTTGTCATCTCCACTTTTGTTTGGCTTATAGCTAATTTTAACCCTAGTTTGTCCAAAACAATTCAAGTCCTTTTTAATGCGCCCTACATTTATCTAGTGATATGTCTCACCAGGTGGTGCATTGACTAACAGTTGGAAGTGACTGGAAAATGGCATGTATATGCCACTTTAGTGATATGTACTTACAATTTTTTTAAAAAAAGAACATTTTAGGGCAGTGGCAACCCAGAAACAGGACAGAAAATGAATTGATTTACAGGAGATGGCACATGCAGCCTACAGAACCAGTACAAATAACAAGATTAAAACCAATTAAACTAACATCCATGTGAATGGCCCAGTGGTATATATACCATGTGATTATATATACAAATATATTGATATTTAAAAAGGAGGGGAAAAGGAATGATTCACACAGTCTGTGTGATTAGGCCCTCCTGAATTGGAGGGAGAACGGCAGATCTGTGGTTTGTGTGGCAGGGGTTTAAGGTCCACTCATGGGCTGAGAGAAATAAAAATACCCCATCATTTTCCAAATCAAAGATGAAACCAATTTAAATTCATTTGGCATACAGGTGGCAGATACTGAGCCCACACACTAGTGAATATAGTAGGCTCATATATTTATTTTCTAAATAATCCCGCCAAAGCCTCCCTCATTTTTCTGCTTAATAAAGTTTAAATAGCAAGGCACATAATCTATGAAAACTAGTTATATATCTAGTGGGTGGGTGAGTGAGTGCACACACTCATGTGCACGTGTACAACTGTGAAGAAAATAATCTCATCTACATTTCTAAGAGATGCTAATTACATACTGCATATTAAATCAAGTCCACTTGGGGAAAGGTTTCCTTAATTAATTAAATTAATTAGCAATAAGGCAGAAGAGGGAGCCATGGTTATCAGGAGATAATCACACTCTTGGGACATGGCTTTGCACTAACAAGTACTGCTTCAGCTTTGTAGGATGGCTGTACAACAACTTTCATTTAATTTTAACAAGTGACTTTTAGATCTTCCCACAGTTTACACAGGCCAACAATTTCCCAGTGTTTGGACAAGTCAAATGACCTAGCAGTGGCAAAAGGGCAGAAGCCAATACACTTTCACCTCTCAAACCTGTTAATAACTGTGGAGATCGCCCTTGTGGCTGTTTGTTGTGGCCCTCACAAAGGTTCTCTCCCTCTTGATTTCTCTCGCTGTCACCAGGTATTATTTTCTTTAATACCACCTCTGAGTGTTAGACACATGTGCTGCCAAATGCAAGGCTTATTGAACTACAGAATCAGTTGGTTTGAATAACAGATAACCTTTTATTATTAATCATTTCACAAAGTAAATCACGTAGTCACAGTAACAGGGGTTTGATTAAGTATGGATAGGACGGGACATATATTCAGGCTTGTGTTATATATTTTCAATCACTTAATATCTATATTATTCTAGGTGTTCTCATTCCTGCTTGTTCATTCTAATAACCTTGTTCTTAATTCACTTTCCTAACTCTCTACTCAGATCACTCTAATTCTTCTCTTCTCTCTAAGCTCCAACTTCTCAACTGTCTCTCTCAGGTTCCAACTGTCTAACTGTCCCTTGGTTCCGCCCCTCCTGCTCTATCCTTGGCTCCTCCCTCTAGAGCTCCTGTGACTGACAGGCAGGAATGACGTCACCTGTAGGCATTTCGCCACAATAACGTCTGCACATTTTCTTCCCAGAAACATATACCCATTAATAAAGACACACAGGATAATTCTGGAGTGAATAAATAATTCAAGCTATTTATATAGTCAGTAACTGAGTGATGGCTGAGGTGGACTTTCACTGATATATTATCAATATTATGTTCATGTCACTTCCTTGGTAGCATCCTCTTTTAAGAAATGAATGTAAAAGAGTACATGGGAATCTGCTTTACTGAGTCTGCTCATTGGTCCACCTAGATTCATGCAGTCCACATAATTTATTTTAAATCTGGAGACATTTAGGTTTGCCTATTTCTATTGAACTTAGACCAATATAGTGTGAAATTGACTTCTTGCAAAGCTATATCCCTCCCCCCGTGTGAATTAATGTGTCCTGTTGCATCGAAGAAGATCTACGCAAAAATAACATCTTTATATGTGAATTTCTCAGACAGGAATTTTCATGCCCCAGTGGATTTAACACAAGGTGGCCTTCCAGATGTTCCTGGACTGCTGTTTATATATAGATAATAGAATCCTAGAATAATGAAGTTGGAAGGGGCCTATAAGGCCATCGAGCCCAACGCCCTGCTCAATGCAGGAAAACAAATCAAAGGATATCTATCAGGTGGTTGTCCAAATTTCTCTTCAATGCCTCCAGCGTTGGAGCACTCACCAACTCCCGAGGTAACTGGTTCCACTGTCATACTGCTCTAACAGTTAGGATGTTTTTCCTGATCTTCAACCAACACCTGGCTTCCTGTAACTTGAGTCCATTGTTGCATGTCCTGCAGTCTGAGATACACCATACCTTACCATACATGGTACTGATCAAGTTTGATGGGAGTTGCAGTTCAATAACATCTAGAGCAGGTTTTCTCAATATCTTTTTGACCACAGCTATGAACACAATATGAAAGAAATATAGGCTGAATCAGAATTATATAAGTCACATAATGAACCTTATAAGGTATTGTGTGAAGAATAGTTTCCACTCTGTGCCCCTCTTCAAGCGTGCCAGGGCCCCCCAGGGGGTCATATGCCCCCCCATGGAGAATGGCTAATCTAGAGGACCATGACCTGCTCATCCATTACGTAAAACATGGTAAACAATTTCCTTCTCTTCTAAACATTGATGTGGGTAGAATTGTATTTTTGCATCAGTCTTACAAATGCATAATCATACAACTGTGGCACAATAGATGAGAGTGATTATCTCTGAACCTAGGCTGTCCATTCATTGAATAACAAACGGTGCATACAAACCATAAAGACACAGGATTCTCAAGGTATCTGAAATACTTGTGGAAAAAGCTTACTTTTGTGGGCAATTACATAGATGCATCTGAAGAAGCAAGCTACAGTTTACAAATTAACACATTACTAATAAATAACACTTGTTAGTCTTCAAGGTGTCACAAGAATCCTGTCTGTCTTTATTGCAACAGACTAACACAGCTACACACCCAAAAAATTCCATGACTATACAATGCCTTTGTGTTTTGTTGTGTTATTTTATGTTGCCTTTTTTGTTCATCGTCATTATGATTTATAAATGTGCCATGCCTCTTCAAAGAAATGCAAAAACTGTACACATGCTGAAATAATTTGTTTTGCAGAATCATTTCTTGACAGATTTTTGCCATATCATCTCTCCTTCCTTTCTAATTTTTCAGGAACGTTAAATTCTCTTGACAATAACAAAAAAGCATGACTGCAGAACAGTAGAAAACCAGAAGGTCCTAGGAATGGCATCAAAATACCATGAAATTACAATCTTTAGAGCATATTAAGAAAGGGCTAATTCAATATCATTTTTCTCTGCAATCATGGTTTGGTCATGACTACGATATGCCAGAATTTTAATGTCTGAGTATTTTATTTTTATTTTATTTTATTTATTTGTTTGTTTATTTTTGATGGAACATGTTGACCATCTCAATGCACAGTATTTTGGTTGAACGACCATTCTAAGCTTGCTTATCATTAGACTGCAAGGGCATTGCAATTCTCAGTGGGTTCAGAAAATACAAGGGGTGTTGACATAATTTTGCCACTAATTAAAACTTTAATCCTTATCTTTCAGCTAACTGTCATTATACTGGATTTCTAATGGGGTCAGAAAACAAACCATAACTCAGTGGTCAAAATCCTGTTGCTTACTGCACAAATCTCAAGTTCTAAATATTAAACCAGAAGGGGCTAGGTTAAACCTATGGAGAACAAAAACAACACATATTGCCAAATGGATGAATGCCGGTGAGTGTCTCCCATCAGGACAAGACTCTAGCTGGACTATCTGGAAGTCACTTAACAAACTTCAAGGCAAAGTTGGAAGATCAAAGAATAATCAGTAAAATGGAGCTACTTGGATACAGGACACATTTTCTGTGACTATGGAGAAATTTAATCAATGCAGCACTTATGTGGATGCAATTTATGCTGCACCATAAGGCATGTGTCCCATTGTCTCTCTTTCTGTGATCTAGTGCTTTGACCAAGATTGGATACCAAGTTGAAATCTTCATTTAGCTCACAGGGTGGACATTGACTGGTCTTTTTTCCCTAGCCTAATCTATTTCACAAGGTTTCTGTGAAGATTAAAATACAGGAGGCAGAATATATGCTGCCCAGTTCCTTGGAAGAAAGAGAGGATATATACATGTAATAAATACTGACAAGATAGTTATTATGTAGGCTCAGATCCTATTTTGTCATTATACACATGGAACTCCCATTGTGCAAGTGCTTACACTTTCTTGGCTTTTATATAAGGTACAATCCTAAACCTTTTTGCTCAAGTGATTCCTTTGTTTGTAGATGGCTGTGCAAGCAGTTGTACTTTTTCTGTGCAAGTTATAAATGTGATCCTTAATGTTCCTCAAAAGACTTGTACAATGCACCTAGTCCAGTGAAATTTTGCAAACAGAGGACACTCCAGAAACACTGAACAGAAACTTAGCCATAGTTTGCAGGATTATTATGAGGATGAATGGGATCAGTCACTCTGAGCTACTTGAGAAAGGTGCTCTAATAAATAAACAAACAAAAATAAAATAAAAATTAAAAGAGAGAGAGAGAGAATAAATAAATTATCCTCTACAAACAAACTGTGTCAGTGTTTTTAAAGAATTATTCTGTTTGTCTTTTGGCTTGATGCTTCACTTCATACTTTTCTTTTAAGGAATAAGATTTGCTAGAGCAATCAAATATTCCACAGCCCCGTAATTCAATAGTCTTCCTCTCCTCCCAGGCTTCACTCTGACATCCTTGGTACTGCTCTTCTTGCTTAACAAAGCCATCTATTTGAATATGAATTCATTTTGTAAAATTAACACATTAAAGGTTTACATCAATCATATTGAAAAGCTAGCAAAAATGAAATATAACTTTCATTTTCCATCATCTTATAAAGAAAAATGTCTTGCTGGAACAAGACAATTACATTTTTATGTAAACAAAAGTCTGTGCTAATATGATTCAACAAAGTATTTGTAAAATTTGTTGTAAGAAAAAAAATCTGGTTGTGTTACATTCAGAGCTGTGTATTGGAGAGGATTTTCAAATACAATTTTCATAGCATACATTTGAAATTTAGTTACAGAAATCTCTTGAAACATTACGTTTCAAGAACTTTCCTCTTTGAAGCCATTTGAGCAGTTTACTCTTTGGTACTTCAGTTTATACTTAATGTCTTGACAGAGATCATATTCATTAGTGATACCCATACTGATGAACTCTCAGGTGTTGAGATGTTGTGTACCTTCCCCTACAGTAATATCGGCCCAAACCCTTTTGTTATTTTACACTGACATAATCTGAACCTTTGGAAGCAGGTTGCTTTGAGTTAAGAAGTCAGTTTAAACATTACCTGTTGTGTGCTGAGTCATGTAACGTGGCGCACAACAGATAATGTTTGGGCTGATTTCTTAACTTCAGACAATTTGCAGTGTTTGTGTTATGCTTGCAAGTATAACTAACAGCATTTCAGCCATTACATGAAATATACCTCAACATTCACCTTTAACCCAGTTTTCCAGATGGTACAGAGACTTTGAGAACCATATGGTGTACAGGATAGAGCAGCACACTAGGATTCAGGTAACCTTAAATCAAGTCCCTGCTCATCCATGGAAACTCATTGGGGTTTGCACCAGTAAAACCACTTTTTAAATATTTCAGTTACCTTGAAAATCGTATAAAGGTTGTCTTAAGTTGGATGTGACTTGGTGACAACAAGAAGAAATGCTTTATTTTCATTTGGTACATAAAATAACTATGAATAGCTAATGGAATAATTATGCTCAGATTCAAATGACTTTTTAGGTGTGTCATGACAATCAAATGAAGACAAGATGTATGTGTGTGCGTGTGTGTATGCATGCACGTGTGAATGCACAGGCTCATAATTCATTAGGCTAATCTTTACTCATTACATTTTGTACAGTACTTTATAATTTCCATCTTTAGCATATCAAATAAAGAAGATGTGGTGTGGAGCCTATTAAGATTCAAATGTGCTTTTGTGAAGTTTTCAGGAGAAGAATGCTTCAGTGTTTAGACAATTGGAAAGTGATGGACAGTTCTGTTATCAAATTCAGAAGTCATCCTGGAGAGCGTAAGGTAAGGTATGGCACATGCGATAGTAATTGACTTAATAACTGTTAATTAATACATTGAAAAGCTTCAGAACATTATTTCATAAATGCACTCTTCAAAGCAGCACAGTAGAATTTCAAAATCAGACTGGTGATGTGCAAGACAATCTTGCATAAGGCTGCACCGCACCTATGCCACCTTTACAGCAATGGAATGAATGCTGCATTCTATGTATGCTATATATGTTTCTATTATATATTAGGAGTGAGTTTTGGGGCCCCCAGGATTTAAACACTAAAATATTGTCACTAGAGGGCACGGGGGGGGGGGGGCTAATTAAAAAGGGAGCCCATTGTCCTATTGCTAGTTGCAGCTCAAAGGAGACCCATTCAATCATTATTTTTAAAGGCTCTAAGTTGGCTCATCTTGAGTCCTCTAGAGAGCAATTTTATAGGTTTTGAACCTTGGAATAATCTCCCTCCGGAGATCCGCATGGCCCCTTCGCTGGGCATCTTTAAAAGTCAATTGAAAACCTGGCTGTTTAGGCAGGCCTTCCCTCCAACCACTACTTGATTTACTCTTTTCACCTTTTCCATCTTGAATCAGTTTGATTATGATGTCTTATATCATTGTTATATTTTAAATTGTTTTATTTTATATGTTGTTCGCCGCCCAGAGTAGTCTATTGACTAGATGGGCGGGATATAAATTCAATAAATAAATAAATAAATAAACCCCTTTCAAAACCCTTGGAACACTTACTTGACCAAAATGTTAAAAAAGGAGCTTTTCCAGTAAAAGAAAAAAAAATCTACACACTATATTCATAAGAAGATTGGGGTGATGTGAGAACAAGTTCAGTCCTCCAGGGGTCTAGGATTGGGTGTGTGCTGTACACCAAGTATGGGGGACCTGTGGTCTTCCAGAAGTTGTTGGATTCCTACTCCTTTCATTTCTCACCATTGGCAGTGTAAAGAAATAGCATTAAATGTGTGGTTCTTACTAGGATAAAACACCTTGACACAACAAGACAGCCCATTAACAATCAATAGCCTGGGCAAACACAGAAGGATTGACTGGTGAAAAAGAAGCAAACTACCCATTCAATGCTTTCTTTTTAAGATGGTACAACAAACCAGCATATGTCATAATTTTGTTTTTGTGCAAAAATGTGTCTCATAAACCTGGCATTTCTTGTTCTTTCATGCGAGACTGAGATAACCAAAGATTTGTGTTTTCAAGCTGTAAAGCTACATGTTATCCACCCTCCATACCTGCTTATTTTAGAAAGGGAGTTGTAAATACATGTTGAAAATTTAAGCGCCATTAAAATTACAGAGCACCAAACTGGAGCCATGCCATTGCCAATGGACAAAGAAAGAAGCAGTGAATTCACTCATGATAAGGACATGCTGCCAGACCAGGAATGTCAAACATCAAATAAATCCTCCAGTCAGCTTCTCACACTCTCATCAGCATATGAAAATGGCATGATAATGGGAGGCTAGGGTAAATAGACTAGCCTTCCATTTAGCTGGGCTCAAATGGTGCAGAAGAATTTTATGGACAAACTAATTATATTTGAAAGGACTCTATGAAAAAACATAGAAACGCTGGGATTGGCACTGTACAAAGGAGAAACCCATCTCCACCCCTGCTCTTTCTAAATCCTAGAATTTCACCCAATTAATATTTCTTTTCCCGTGTGCTTCTTTGTTTGTTTGAACAAACTTGATTTGAGATCTTGCTGAGCAATCAACAACATTCTTCCCATTTTACACTGTAGAGTTTTTCCAGGCCAACCCCAAAAGGATACCAGAGGCTGGTGAATATATATTTTGTTCTTTTTGTTTTGAGCTAACAGTGGGAATTTACTTGTGGTAAATTAATCTTGGGAAGACAATCCCTATGGTTCCAGTTCATATCTGATTTCTGCCATTTTACATCTCAAAAATAGCAGAGATCCATCCTAGTAAGATCTGGTTTGTCATGCAACCTTCTTCATAGTACTTCCTCAGCCAACTGCAAAGTATGCACCAAGGAAAATCATCTCCCATCATATGAAGGAAGCAAACATGTACTGGTATACTAATGGCCTCTGACTTTCTCTCTGACTTAATTTTAGAAATATCTTATGTTCCTTTGCAGAAGTATCTGAGATGGAAAAGAATTAATATTATTATGGATATTTATGTTCAGTTGTTTTGAAGATTATTTTAATACAAAAATAAAATAAAATTAAATTAAAAACACCTACCACTTTTGAGAATTTTCAGTCAAGGTACAGATAAAATAGATTAGTAGAGGATATAAATGTAATGTAATGTAATGAAAATAAATAAATAAACAAATAAACAAATAAATAAATAAAAATTAAAAATAAATAAAAGTATTATCTATTTGATCAACAAGCAGCATTAGCAGTACATTTTGGGTACTTATTACTAAGTTAATCCAATGGCTCCCATCAAGTTCTTTATTGGGAAACAACTATCAGAAGGGTGGTGAAGCAGTGGAGAGAGGGACACAGCTCATGTGACTATTGCATGTTTCAATCCAGTGAACTGGACAACGTACTCCTCTCTCTCTCTCTCTCTCTCTCTCTCTCTCTCACACACACACACACACACACACACACACACACACACACACACACACACACCCAAGTTATCTTCTCTTGATTTTAAAGTAATATAGGGCACATCCAACAAATGTGAGGTGTGTATCTCAGTGTGTCTGTGTGTGTAATTTACCTGTTTAAAATATTTGCATTTTGTGTGTTATTCAATAATAATAATAATAATAATAATAATAATAATACCATCTTATTTAGATTGGCCTTATAAGGGTAACTGAATAGAAAAGGCTTCTCAGGCCGAGCTGGCCTACTCTTCTACCTTCTGGGATAGTTTATGTTTAAGTTGTTCCTTTGAGGAGGCTTCCTGTAAATGTAATTGCATAAAAACTTCAGTATGATAGCAGTAAAAGCACATGTTCCTTCTGCCAAGAATCATCTTCTTCCTATCTCAAAAGCAATCAGGTGCTGAAGTAAGCTATTTATGCCATGCCTACAGAATGACGTTTCAAGTTACAAGCCATGTTCTGATTTATTTCTTTTGTTTTACATACAACCTGTTGTCTTCTTTTAATGTTTTAAAAATGAACAAACACCCTTGTTGGCTTAGTAAATCCATCTATCCTACTGAGATCAAGAGAAGATTTTATAATACTACCCCATTCGTGGGAGCAGTTAATATTTAATTAATACAGTAATTAATGTCCCACTGATGCCTTCATCATTCAAATAGAATACCTATAAAATGTACCATAATTATTTTAAATGAACTGACAGTGTTAGCATGGTCCAGGAAGATCCATATACTAATACTGCTCCATAACCTGGTTTGGATAAGTATAGTTCCGAAGGAAGTTTACAGTAGAGTCCTTTTTTAATTCATTTATTTATCATGGAAGTCAAAAATGTTGAAACAGAGGCTGTCGTACATCATGAGGAGACAGGATTCTCTGGAAAAAATAATAATGCTGGGAAAGGTTGAAGGCAGCAGGAAAAGAAGAAGACCAAATACAAGATTGATTGACTCCCTAAAGGAAGCCATAGGCTTGAGTATGCAAGAGCTGAGCCGGTCTGTTGAGGACAGGACATTTTGGAGATTGCTCTTTCATAGGGTCACCGTAGGTCAGACTTGATGGCAGATATTAGCAATAACATCTCACAGAATCTCTCACACAGAAGCCACAAGACCATGCTGCTGGGGGAATTCCAGGAACTGTAGGCCAAAAAAAAGTAACTTTTCTAAGTTGTGCACACTGCATGGAAGGAGTTGGAAGATACTCTCATTTCTACATTACTTACTGAGAAATCAATAAGCTGCAGAGAGACAAGCTTATCCCTGAGGTTAAGGTTATATATCTAAATTTATATAATTTTAAAAGAATCATTGTTCTAAAGGAAATGGGAGTGCCACAATATTTGCATACACAATACTCTGGACTCGAGGGGGCTACTGCTGGTCATCATCAGAATTAGGTCCTTTGCAGAGCACATTTAGCAGCAAGTGTTCTCCAACGAACTTGATCATTTGCAACATTTTTGACATCTTCCCAATGAACATGAATGGTTTTGAGATCTTCCTTGAGGGTTTGATGCTAGGTTTTTTTGAGGCCAGCCTCATTTTCTTTTTCCTCCAGGAGGACTCCACCATAGTGCAGTTTTCAGGTGCCAGTCCTTGGGCATGTGTAAGATGTGGCCAGCAAATTTCATTCGACGTTTGTCCACAGTTGTCGACAGATGGTTTGAGGCAGATCTTTGTAGTATTCCTTCATTAGTGATATGATCTTGATGGAGACACAGAATGGTTTTTGTTTGGTAAAGTTGTCGGATAAGGGTGTATTCTGTTTTCCTGTCTGTTCAATCTATAGGCAGAACATGTTATATGAAAAACTGGATTACACTTAGATAAAGGAGGAGTGAAAATTGGTGAAAGGAAGATCAATAATTTAAAACATACAGAAGACACCATCTGACTGAATACGGGAAGTAATGATCTGCAGTTTACAATGAGCCCAGCTGTTAATAATAATACAACCTTTTGGAGCACATTAATTCAAAGGGTCATCTTAACTCAGAAGCAACTTGGCAACTCATAACAAGGACAAAAATGATGCAATTGACATAAAAGGATTGTCATGCTGCTGCTGCTGCTGTTGTTATGTGCTGTCAAGTTAGAACACACTTATACTGATCCTAATAGGGCTTTCAAGGTAAGTGAGATATTGAAGGAGTTTTATCAAGTCCATACTGCCAGTAAGTTTCAATGGCTAATCAAGGACTCAAACCCAATCTCCTGAGTTATAGGCCCTAACTCTATCCAGTACACCACACTGGATATCAACTGCCCATACTGTAGCCACTGAAAATGATCTGTTCCTTAATGTTTCGAAGGATGAATGTATACTTAATAATAGACAGAGCACATCAGGGCCAAACTGGGAGTTACCAAAAATGTAACTGAAGGAAGTATCTCCTCCCTATTTGGTCTCTCTCCTCTCATAGCCCTTCATCATTTTCATCTCGTTTCTTTCTTAGTTGGGATGCTCTGTGAGAAATAGTTACACAACAGTATGGGATTTTATTGATTTTGCTGTAGCAAGATTTTGAAAATCAAATCAAATCAAATAAATTTATTGTCATTGTAAGTATATACATAGTATACCCATACAACGAAATTCACACAGACACCCAGAGACCAGACCCACATGCAAACACATAAAAAATCCCCAAACACTCCCCACCCACTAAAAATCCCCCACTAAGAATACAAACATCTACACTGCAGGCTAAGTAACACTGTCCAACTATTCACTACTGGTGGTCTTTAAGCTCATTATTAAGTGCAATTATAGCTCTGGGATAAAAACTATTCAGAAAATTGTGTCTTACAGCCCAAGATGTTTTTAAAACACCCCAGAGGAGTGGAGAGGGAATGATTATGGACATCCCACCCCCCAAGCTAGGTCTGGGCTTGTCTATACAAGCTAACTGGAGCTACTGAATAGGGCTAAATAGGGTCACGTAAGATTGAGATTGAGTAAGATTCCTCCCTGTGGAAAACAACAAAAATGAAATCCAAAAACCCTCACCCCCTACCTTTTACTCTCTCCTCCCACTTCCAATGTAAGTTTTCAATCTTTTTTTATTTTTTTCTAAGTGGTATAGCATACCCAGTGTAGTGTAGTGCACAGAGTGACAGACTAGGACTCAGGAGAAATGGGTTCAATTCCATGTTCTGCCATGGAAACTCACTGGGGGATTGGAATTGGTAAAACCACTCCTTAAATATCTCACTTATCTTGAAAGACCTATTAGGGTCACTGTAAGTTGGTTTTGACTTGACAGCACATAAAAACAACATATTGTATCAGCACTATCCTAAAATATTTATATTTTTTTAAAATTGCTTCCTTCCTCTGCCCCTATAAGGGGGAGCAGAAGAAGTGTTTCATTTCCGAATATTGTGAAGTGGCTAAGCTATCCTTTTAAGCCACTTAACAATACTGGGAAATTGAAAACAGATGGCAAAATAAAGTCAGAAAAATCTACTTTGGTCCATTTCCAGTGATCACATATGCTAGAAACAAACCAAAATTGTGTGAGTCTACCTGCACCAAAGAAACAAAACAAAAAAACAAAACAAAACAAAAAACAAAGACAAAAACAAAAACCAACCCATCTTGGGATGGGTTGGTTCACTCTAGCAATTACGTCACATGATCAATGGAAAAATGGAGTGGACCAGTTTGTTGCTGCAGCAGACCAAATAACAGGACAAATACTCATCTGATCATACTTTCAGCCAATCAGAGAAGGATTAAACTAGCCAAGGCTACCAGAATTTCTAACAGAGGCAAACGGGTTCTAGGAAAATCAAAGAAGACAATGCAGCAGCTCCTGCTCCTTCTCATTAATCCTGGGCCCATGCAAGACATGAACGCTATTTGCACCCCTTTCCTTCTATAGCTATTGCAAGAGTTTGAGTAACAAGAGTTTGAGTAACACTTAAGTGAAGAAAGCTCAGCTTTATGATAATTCTTACAATATATTCTGACATCATACCTCGAACACTGCAGAAAGGATATCCTAGTTACTGTCCCCACCATCACAACATCCTGCACCGAAACAGAGTTTAGGGCAGACTGGGTTTCTGCATATGACATCTTATAATAATTGGATATGCTCAGAAAACCTGCCTACAATCCTTTGACCCATAATCCAATGCAAACCTACACTTAGCCATCATGCAGTCTAGACATCTGCAGCATTTAGTTGAAATGATCTTACAGAGTATAGAATACAAGCAAGTTCAAATGCAACTCAAGTGTGAAATAACTGTCATATTAAATGCAAGTCAGTAATTTTTAAAAGGAGTAGAGAAAATACATCTCACCTTTCTCTATTTATTTCTCTCCCCTCAACTCCTTGGATGCATTGAGACCAGCATAAATTCACTTCTGTTGAGTTGAAGATTTTCTTAGAAATACAGCCTGGCACGTTTTATCGAAACCTGTCAGAGGTTTACACTCATGAGTAAGAAAGATACTGTTTATAGTGAG
Source organism: Intellagama lesueurii (assembly GCA_037013535.1). Lineage (NCBI taxonomy): Eukaryota > Metazoa > Chordata > Lepidosauria > Squamata > Agamidae > Intellagama > Intellagama lesueurii. The sequence continues at coordinate 163,236,830 of JBAJHW010000005.1, forward strand.
GCTGATGACTATATTTTAAGAACAGCTAAAGAAAACCTAAAGGTAAAGTGCTTCCTCTAAAGTGGTAATTCACACAGTAATTCTTTTCCATTTTCAAATTGATTCTGCACCCCCCCCCCCAGCACTATGACAGCAGTCATTTCTCAACCCAGCTAGCTTTCCTAACCTTCTTGTTACACGTGGAGGATAACAGTAAGTGCCTATCAGACCTAAATTGATTAGGCAGTAGTAGTCTAGCTGTGATGTGAGCTGCACATGAAATTCCAATCTCTACTCATCACTATATGCAAAATTCATAAAAGCATGAAATTGTCACTCACTTTCATCCCCTCTATGAGCTGCCTCTTGGGCTGCCCTATGAAAATGGCATTGTATCACTCACTGTAGCAATGTCTTCATTCAGTGAGGTGTTTTCATCCAATGGCATGCCACGTCCACAGAGTCATTTCTGTATGCTGTTGAAGAAGGTAACAAAACACTCTATAGCAGCATGAAAAACCATTATCTGATCCACATGGCATGCTGGTTCACGAGTGGCTCAGTACCGTGGAAATGAAAGTTCTGTTTCACCTCTATTTCATATGTGTATTGCAAGGCAAACTTTGTGAGCACCATAGTTCAAAAGGTTTGGAAGGCTACATTTTATCAGAGACGATGGGCTAGTAAAATTGGAAACCTTTGTAAGGCACACCTGAAATTTTACATCAAAACCTTTTGTTAAATTGGGAGGGATGTGATCACACCTTGAAACACATTGTATTTTATTTTATTTCATTTTACTTTATTGGACAATATGCTGTTCAGTTTCTAGTCAAATTCAGCTGAGGAATTTGGTACTGAATTGTTCAAAAATGTTTGTGCAGGATGGGGAGCCCAATGAAAACTCGATCTGTTCAGTGGTCATAGAATGCAGATCGTGTATTGGAGAAGGGAGGGACAGAGGGACGGACAGAGGGAGGGAAGTGATTCTATCCAGTCTCTTTCGATATGCATAAATGCATACGTAAGTAAGGATAACAGCTTTAGTATAGCTGTGGATACATGATTTGAAAGCATGCTTAGGCCGGGTGCTAGAATGATAGATGGGTTGGTGATGGAATGTTGATTGCAGGGCTGAATGCAGATTGGTAGAGTTTGTGAGACAGTCTGTTAGTGAGCGTTAGAGTTAGACATAGGCACTTTGAATTCTTATCTTGGGGATACGAATATGACCCATAGCACCACAGGTGCCATGGGGGCCCAATTCCCTCCCCCAGAACTGGTTGGGCCACTCACAGGGCTCCATGTGACGCTGGAGTCCTTTGGCAGTGGCAGTGTGCCAATACCAGCAGGAACTCGGCTGGCCGTTCCCGAGCTCCCCACAACCACTTTGGCATGGAGGTGGGACGGGGAGTCTCCCCACTCAGCCAATGAGTGGTCGGCTGCTGGGGAGGTGGAGAAGGACTGGCCAGGCTACTGCCAGATTGGCATGCTACCTGCCTAACTGCCATATTTACATACTTTTAAACCTCAGAAACACAACAACCAATCAGCATTCAGTCCTTCAATCAACATTCCATCACGAATCCATCTATCATTCTAGCACCAGCCTAAGCATGCTTTCAAATCATGTATCCACAGCTATACTAAATTCATATCCCCAAGATATGAATACAAAGTGCCCTTCTCTGGTTAGGATCTGTTTGGATCACTGCTGGTATGGTTTTGTGTTACCTAAATTACAGCATCCATACATGTTTCTGCTTAGATCAATTCATCCTGCCCCTTTAGAAGCTGTCCTGCTCCTTTCTAGCACAACACTAGGGGCTTGTGGGTTTTTTTTGGTACAATTTAGCATGCTCCTAATTATCCTGTTATGTAGGCTGTGAGGATGGCTAGTTCACATCCAAATGGAGCTGTACTGAGAACAGCTAACTGAGGTGACAACTCTGTGACATATTAGGTTGGTTGTGACATTAAAAGGGAGAACAGAGAAACCCCCTCCTCTATTTTTTCTTCTTTTTAAACACATTTCCCTAACTGATGCAATGAAATACTAGTATCATGCCAAGTTGATGCATAGCCGGTTTGATATGCCAGGTACTTTGTTTAACAACAGCAACAACAGAAGTAAACTCACAACAGTCTACTGAACGACAGTCGTGAGAAAAGATTGCCTCCTTACTCACAAGTAAACCAGGCATATTGTTAAAAAGTAAAGCAGGTAAACTTACATGTGAGTAAACTGGGTAAACCTGCTCATGAATTAACAATCCAAAGACCTGCGTGGCTCCTGTCACAGGATAATAAACATTTCCAGTGTGAATGGAAGGATCACTCAAATGAGTGATTAAAATAAATCACACTGAAGATAAAAGCCTTTTAAGTGTGAACCAGACCTGTCCAAATTCCCGTCTTTGGGCAGGCTCTTAGTCAGATAGTCTGTCTTTGGATAACGAGGAGAAAGGAGTCTTTGAAAGAGCGTGTTGTGTGGAATGAAAAATAATTAAACTTAAGTTTTGAATAAAGCAGAGTCGTTTCTAGGGAAATGTGTATTAAAAATGTACAAAAATGCGGTATATATTATAATTATTTTACCCTGCCTCTTAAAAACTCAAGAAATTGCCTTTCCCTTCCTTGTATTTTCCAAATAAATCCTTTTTCTTTGTCCCTTAATAAAACATTCCTTATTATTTACTTTCACTGTAAATAAGAAAGATATTTAGTGGTCTATAAATAATGACTACTATATCCATGTATGCCATGCAGGTTACATAGTACCAGAAGAAGAAGAGATTGCATTAAAGAGACCTTGTTACTCAACCAAATAAAATATAAATCCCTGGTAGAACAGAGAGGCAACTCAAAATACTTTGGAGAGGTTGGGGGTAGTTGTTCTGAGGCTAACACCTAACCTAGTAGCACAAAGAAAGAGGTGAAGGTGCCCGAGAGGTGTCTGCAACTTCCTGGGGAGCATGTGAATCATTAATGTGATAGTAGTGAAAAGGGATGTCTCCCAAGTACATTGCAGGAAGGAAAGACGGAAGAAGGATTCCCCACTCTGCCTCCTTATTAGGGGCTGAACTTAATGATCCATAGGGTCTCTGACACCACTGCAGTTCTAAGACCCACAAAGAGAGAAATGAAGTAGAACATCCACTAGCATAAATCCTTGATATTTTAACATTTGACAGAGGGCCTCATTTGTTTTAGCTGTAAAATAAGTGTCTGTGTGCATGCATGTGTGCACACGCACACCCATACCCGCACATAAACAAACATTTCACCATCAAAACTGAAATTTCAGGTCCTAATAGTTGTATATGTAAGTAAACTTAACTCAGTTCAAGTATTTCCAGGAGTTAAGCAAACCCTGCTAATATTCACTAGTATTCACTGCTCATAGGTTTATCAAGTCACACATGACATTGATTCATATGCAAGAGTCTTCAAATTAAAAATTACTGTTGCTCTGGAAACATCACTAATGTCACCAAACAAACAAAACACAATCAATAACTTCTTCCATATGTGTGCTCAAAATTAGAAGCCTCTAAATTAACTTGCTGAAAAGGGGGGGTTTTTAAATGCCTCTATATTAACTCTCTGGGGCAAAAATATTGCAGAATGAACACATTTATTAAAGTTGATTGATAATGGTTCATAACCCAGTAATCCTTCCTGATGCAGACTAAATCTTCTTAAACTAAAATATTGAGCAATAAAAATGTAAAAACAAATTAGTGGTGTGTAAGCATAGCTGGCTAGAAAACAAATTGGGGGGGGGGGGAAGGAGAGAGAGAAAGAACCTGCTTAGAATAAAGAAAGAAAACACAGACTGCCATAACTTGAAGAACAATTGCCAAGGCTTGATCCTTTTTAGTATTCTCAGTTCACGGCTAAGTCCAAACATGTATGTCTGTATCCAGAAATCAGAAGAGAGACTTTTTCCTCACCACTCCTGATGCAGCATTGTGGTAAAAAAAAAAACACATTTCCCAGAGCAGTTTCTTAGGAGATTATCCTTGTTGGTAAATCAGAGCTCTTCTAATTCATTCAGAAAGCCTCTACAGATAACCTGTGGTGCTTTATGCATTAAGGATGATGGAACCATGGATGGAGGGGGTCAAGCTAAGCATTTGTCTGTTTATGCATTGAGCCCCCACAAATGTTGCATGATTGAAGAGGACGATGCTGGGAAACATCAAGAACAAGAGGCTGAGTCAAGTCTTTACATGACCATCTTCTTTACAGAAAACACACACAAGGGTCTAAATGCCTTCTGCCCTTCCCTTCATATTTTCTTCATAAGATGGCAGCTTTGTCCCTGTCCAGATGGTGCATATGGGCAAATATAGATGAATGCTCTTCCATCTACCTCTTGATGGCAAACAGAAACCAAATTTCAAAGAATTCTACTATACCTTTCAGTTTTTAAAAACTGTACACAGTTCTTTTTAAAACATGAATGCAAACTTCTTGGAGTACAAAAAACTCATTGGGCAACTCTGAGTTCTGGCAAGCAAATGATTTGTGAAGCAGTTGCAAGTGTTAATCCCAGCTTTAATATTTCTAATTAATTAACCTTGGCTACAGCAACTGTAAACTGCAAAGCAAGGGATTACTTTGAATTATCGGAGAATAAAATAAATCCATTATTTAAATGGGAAAAGTCTTTGAGAACTGTTGCTGAAAACCCACTAAAGCTTTAAATAATATTCAAATATGAAACCACATGTTAAGTACCCCTGTTTGATTCTGTTAAGGAGTCCACTTCCTCTTAACTAGGGAAAAAAAACTTTATATAGTTACATAATTACTTTGGAAGACACTCATTCCAAGCTCTCCAAGTTCTGCAGCATGTAAATGGAACTCCTAGCAAGCACTGCCTTTCCCATTGGCTAAAACTTTGGGATAACCCAAATGTGCATGATATTTCCTGATATCACAGCACACAGAGAACCCACACATTTGACAGAAATCCTCTTTCTCATTCTTTGTCCGGATCAGTCATTTGTCAGTTAACTGAAACTCCTATCATTTCTGGTCAATTGAATCCTTCTGAGCAAGGCTTTGTTAAAGAATATGACTTGCATGCACAGGCTGCCTGAGCAGTTTCCAATTTTTCCTGTTGTTTCCTCCCCTCTGCACCCTTCCTCCGCTCCCCTTCAGAAGCCTCTCCAAGAGTTGGAGAAGAAAAATGTGGGACAGGTTCTGGGATTTTGGGAGGGAGGATTGATCCAAACAGAGCATCCACAAAAACCATGTGTGGTACAAGTATGCGGCCGCATGAAGGACGCTAGAAGTCCTTGAAATGCGGTGCCGTTTTGCCCTCCTCGGTCCCGGATGAAGCCAGGCAGGACCGGGTCACATGGATGGAAGGGAGGGGGCGAGTGGGTATAAAAGTTTAACTCGCCCCCGACGCGATCTCCTTTTTCGTGCAGGCACCCACCCGCCCGCCCTATTTCTAGTGTGTTCGGGGTCGCCTTATGGGGCCGGATAGGAATTTTTGACCTCTATCCTGATTGGCTGTGGATGGAGGGATTTTTCGCCTATCCCACACTGGAAAAGGGTTTGTTGGCATATGAATGGTGGTTATTTTTGGTCACACGGGCGTGTAGTGCGGGAAAAAACTGGTTGTCTCGGTGTGTCCCTTTGATAATTATGAAAAGCCAACAGCGCATCCGACCTCCCGGCTCTGCGGATCGTGCGATTACAGGGCCGGTGACGGGAAGATGCGCTGGGCCACTTTCGGACCGACAGTCATCAAATAAAGATGGCTCGAGGTCTGGGGTGTTTACTAGAGGCCGGCCGGGTTCCTGCTGTCAGTAAGACAGCTGGAGCCTGGGGGCCTGGGACTCGCCCATTGACTGATTAGGGTATCGTGGATGCCCTACATTTCTCCGCACTACCGCAGGCCCCCTCATTTAAAGAGGATACTGATTTTGTCTGAATTGAGTTAATAAAGTGTGGCCCGTATTTAACCCATATTCTGTCTGGCGTCTTCATTTCGGGGCCTGGGAGGGCAATAATTCATATGTTATTAGTAGAGGTGTTAAGTGATCACATCTGTAAGAAAAATATAGGCTTGGATTCAATTATGTTTGCTGCCACTGCTGTGCTTGACAGACAGCAAGAACTGACTATGGAAAAATATTGGTTGTCAATAGAATATTGTTTGGCAGAGGTTGTTTATGTATATTCTTTGAGGTGGGTTATGTATATTCTTTAGCAAAGGGCAATAATGGGAAATGTGAATTTGTCCTGCCAGGCCTCCTCATCCACATCCAGTCTGATTAAGGTTCTGATGATGTCTCCTTGCCTTTCAACTCAATGGGAAATAACTTCTTCAGTGCCTTGACATCGTAATTTTCAAAGACTCTGTTACATGGAATGGCTTAAACTGGTCATTCTCAGTTGCCCCTTACCTCTCTCTCTCTCTCTCTCTCTGTGTGTGTGTGTGTGTGTGTAAATGTGGTATATTATCTACACATAAATAGATTGAACTTCTGGATAGCTATAGACCCAGAGGTTGGGAGTTTGATTCCCCACTATGCCTCCTTGACAGGGGCTGGATTTGATGATCCATAGGGTCCCTTCCAGCTCTGCTGTTCTAAAACTATTATAATGGAGGATGTATAAATGTGTATGCTTTTTTTTGGGGGGGGGGTACATGCCAGCCATGTCCCACACACTTTGGACTGTAGCCCACCCATTGTTGCCATACAGTTTTGATCTCTTTCCCAGGGAGAAAAACATTTCCCCAGCTCAGCGGTAGGGAAAATGTCCTATTCAAGCATCAAAAATTCACCAGGAGAGGTCTTCGTCTTGGTTCAACACCTTCACAGATCTGTTTGGTGGGGACATGGGAGAGGCCTTCTCTCCTGTTGCTCCCAGACTTTGGAACTCCCTCCCACAGGAAGCTAGAAGCCAATATTTATTGTCCTTCCACAAGCAGGTGAAGAACCTCCCCTTCAGACAACCTTTCCCTGAGTGGATGGCTGCCGAATGGGTTTTTTTTAAAATGGATTGTCGTACTTCACTCCATTGAATGTCTTTTGGTGTTGCTTATATTTTTTTGGTATTGTATCCATTGATCCTTTTAGTATTGTATACTCATTGTTACTAGCTTAAATACTGTTTTTTAATTAGGTCCATTTTAAGGAGAAAAACAGGTTATTTTTTAAAAAATACATAAGTAAATAAAATAGTGGAAAAAAATCAATGCATACTCTCCACTGCTGGCAGGGATTACTTTGCCCTTTCTTTTCTGTTCCCTGTTTCCTTACCCTTACACACAGTCTGAAATTTAGATTTCCCACTTTCTCTTTATACTCTCCATGTGATTCTGATTTGCCAGCCATTGGGCAACATATGGTGAATATGCAACAGTTTTTAAACTCATGAATATAATATTCATGACCTATAATATTCACAAACATGAGAATCATAAAGATAAAACATCTAAAACATTAGAAGCAAAGAGTAAAGAGGGTACTTCTACTAATGGTGAAGTGGAATTTTGTTCCTTTGTGAATCCTTATGTCAGCTTACCTGACTGGCAGTTCCTGAACCTACATCTGAATCACAAAGCATTTGCACGGACATCCACACAGTTCAAAATTGTGAGAAGAAACTCAACAATGAAAAACATAAAAAAAGTAATGTGTATCTGAGTGGAAAGTGTACAAATTGTGCAGAAATACAGCATATAGTAGGGAAAAATATGCACTAAACATATTGTTTAAGGAGAAATTATAGTGTGAACTAAGTATGATTATTAGAAATAAGAATTATGACACTTGCATGGACTGTTGTTTTTGTAGTAGTAGTAGTAGTTGAACTAACTGGTGCAGAAATGACAAACTTATGGCCAGCAAAATAGGAAACTTAGTAAAACTGAATCCGTAACTTACACAATTTAATATAAATACCAAAGGAAGTGCTTACTGCTAAGCTCTGTCTGTGGATACCTGCCATAGTCTGATCCATGGCATGCTCTAGAGGTTAGACTATTTTAAATAGAAATGTGAACTGAGTTTATATAATGTTAAATATAATTTATGGGTAAATAACACATCTACGTTAGGCCTAAAGCCATCCCCAGATAAGGTAATGTGCTGCTGTTCTTAGATGATGGTCAGCTATGCAGGAAAATAAAATCATTAAGTACTTCTCCATTAATTGTCAATTTGTGGACTGACTCATTTAATTCAGTCTTCCAATATGTGCTGTTACATGAATGAGGTGCCCACGCACACACACATTTTTCATAGCAAGCCAGACCAGAATAAAGAATCTGCTTTTGAATAAATGGATATATCTTTGTTAAGGTAATTGGCATCTTTCAGAACAAATTTATTCAGTGAAATTAGTTTCTAGCAGGCTGCAATTTACAAGAAGTCAATTATACTTCAATAATTTCAGCATTTTGAATGATCTCATCCCATATACAAAAACATATAGCTCTTTGACTCTGTTGTTAGTTGCTAATGGAGTTGTTTTGAAATGTGCTACCTTAGAATGTGTAAATATCATACAGCCAGTGCACAGTATTATATGCCACCAGGTTAGCTCTGGGACTGTGCAGCTTGACCAAGGTCACACAGTTTGGCTGTACTCAGAGGAGGCAGAATGGGGAATCAAACTCCCAGCCTCTGGTTCCTCAATCAGATACCTAAACGACTGAGCTATCCAGCCAAAAGGGACCCATTTATTCCTTTCAAGCATCTCTACCTCAGGCAACAGAAGAGGAACAGTTGGACTGGGATGATGATGAAATTTCTTGATTGATTGAGTTACTATTAGTTACTATTAATTGTAAATTTTTAATGTATATATATTTACCAGAGCAACTGAGGGAGGCAAAAGTTGAAGTATTTTCATTAAATATTTCTATTTGTAAATCGCTTTCATAACGATAAGAGTATTTTCCACAGAACTTGCTAGGCACAATGATTCTGCCTAGAAAAAAAGAATCAGATACCGCAAAAGAAGCCTGTTTATTTCCTTCTCATGCACTGCCTCTTATATTGGAAGAAGGGAAGTAAAAATTTATTCCCCCCCTTCTTTTCTCTTTTTTTCAAAAGAAAGAAAAATGGATCCAATCACTTAACCAGAAGCAGGGGGGAAAAAAACATAATTAATCTGCCCATTTTCCAGACTGGGTTCTATGTTCCTGACAAGATCTATGAAAAGCATGTGTGTGGAATGACCCAGGGTTGTTAACTACACATTGGGGAGAACCAAATGGAATTGCCCTTCAAACCCCAGAATAAAGACGCGAGACAAATAATATGGGTTAAACACGGGCCACACTTTATTGATTTAGAATTCAAATTCAAATTTGCCATCCTTTGGCAAAGGGGGGCCTGCTGTAGTGCAGAAACAGGTAAATCGCAGAGGTATCCAAATACCCCTTAATCAACAAATGGGCAAGTCCCCAGCCCCAGGTTCCAGCGGTCTTAAAGACAGCTGGAATCCGGCCGGCCGCTAATTAACACCCCCAGACCTCAAGCCATCTTTAGTTGATGACTGTTGGTCCGGAAGTGGCCCAGCAAATCTTCCCCCCACAGACACTAATTGCACGATCCGCAGTGCCGGGAGGTCGGATGCGCTGTTGGCTTACCTGATATTACAGTGGGACTCACTGGAAAATACCTGTTTTTTCCACACTACCCGCCACAGCATAGTGACTAGCCATGCTATGTCCCATGCCTGCCACCAAGTCGCTCGAGCTAGACAAGCAGGCCCCCTTTGATGTCTTCCAGGAAGACATCCCAACCTAAATCGGAAAGATGGACTCTATCTTTCCTAAAAAATTCAGGCCTATCCATTCGGATCCTTTGGTGACCTATCACCGATCCCAGGCTGCTGCAGACCGCTCTGCATACCTCTCAGTTAACACTCCGGCGGGCCATGTTAACATTGAGGAGATTCCTGGTGCCTCACCAGGCCAACCGAGGAATGATTGTGGACCACACGATCCGCATAGCAGGATACCTGGCATTCAACCATTTCAGGTCACAAATAATGTCCAGGATCAATGCCTTACCGTGAAGTTTGGGCAAATCATTGCCACCAAGATGCACTACTAATACGTCAGGTGGAGAATGGCCAAATGCCGTCAAACTGCATAACTGGTTCCACTGCATGCCTCGCAGCCCTTTCCAAGTGATGTGCGCATGGGCTCCAAGCCCCAAATTGCTCCCCCATGGGGATGCGGCAGCATAACGCTCTGCCCAGTGTATATAACTGTGACTGATGATCACAATGTGCCTTCGTCTCCCTGACCCTAAAGGACCTGTAAAGACACAACAAGACCAGGCCCCTGCCTATACGTTAGGTAGGGTTCTTATATATCTTCGGTAACTTGAAGACGACCATCGACCAAATCTCTTGATTTCTTCTGAGCTATAACCCATGGCTGCTGCAGTGGAGGCTGCCCCGATTCTAAACGAGTGGGTGCCAAACCTTGTGCCAAGAACACCTACTCTGTTTAACGCTAGATCGGTTAACTTCAAAAACTGATATTTAGTCAGAGGTGACTTATCAGTGTGCTGGAAGAAATACCCTGAATCCTGTCCTCTGACTTTTAAATATGCCTGTATGGCTTTAACGGGGCATATGCTACTTATGCTGCACTGCCCAAGTGTGATTTGAGTACCCTTGCGAGATTGATCGGCCTTGGATCGCCTAATCAAAATTTGTACTTTCCCTTCCTGGACTTTAACATCCTGCCATTGCAGGGCTAGCCTGGATTTATCTGCTTTTCCTCCAGCCACCAGTTCACTGATTCTGAGGGCACTGAAAAAGGCAATTAAAGAAGCTGCTTCAAATAATACTTTTTCGTATTTGTCCCTACAGAGGAGCGCCCATTGCTTACAAATGCGCTCTAATAACGGAGGTGATATGGGTGTCCTAGTGTCTTGAACTCTACCCCTCTCCTTATACCATCCTTCTAACATTTTCCTTATGTGGTAGTCCCCTGAAAAATCACTATAGCCATTGATCTTTGTATAAAAGGCCAGAGCCAACAGCTTACCTTGTATAGTGCCAGGCACCAGTCCTTTTCTATTAAGATATACAATAAATTGCTGTAGATGTTCAACCGGTGCCGGCCAAACCAGCTCCAGGTCGATCAGCTTCCTAAAGTCCTGAAACTCTATACTCACGACTGAGTAACCCTTTCTTGTTCTCGGTGCCAGGGCCAAACCTATTGCTCTTGATGTGTCTTCAGTCCAATTTGCCAGACCTCCGGGGGAAGAACTTCTGGAAGCTCCCTGGCTCTGGGGTCTAGCTCCCTGAACCGATCAATCTGTTGGTGTGACAATGCATCAGCTATCTTATTATCTAAACCTGGTACGTGTTGGGCATGCACTAATATGTTAAACTGCAGCGCCGGTAATGTAAAGGCCCTGACCAATGTCATAACCCGCTCTGAGTGTGACATAAGGTTGTTTATGATACAAACAACCGCTTGGTTGTCACACCAAAAGTGGACCACTGAATTTGACCATTCCTCGGCCCATAGCCATAATGTGCCTACTATTGGAAAAAATTCTTAAAAAGTCAGGTCTCTTGTGATGCCTTTCTGATGCCACTCCTTGGGCCATGTGCCTGCACACCATCTTCCTTGGAAATAAATTCTGAATCCTAAAGATCCAGCTGCATCCGAGTGCACTTGGAATTCTGCTCTCAAACCAATTTCGCCTCTCCAAAAGGAAATCCCGTTAAATTCCGCTAAGAACTGGTTCCATACTAGCAGATCCTCCTTCATATCTTGTGTTACCCTAGTTCTGTGCATTGGTCGGTGAAAACCCTTCATAGTGCAGCACAGGCGCCGCAGGAATGCGTGTCCAGGTGCCACCACCCTACAGGCGAAGTTCAGGTGCCTTCTATTTCTTGTAATTCCTTCAGTGACACCTTTCACCTGTGTAATAAAGTCACTATCCTAGACCTAAGATCCACCAACTTATTATGAGGCAGCCGCGAAGTTTGCTGCATCATGTCAAGTTCTATGCCTAGAAAGGTGAGGGATGTGGCTGGTCCCTCAGTCTTTTCTTCGGCCAGGGGTAGCCCCAGCTCTTTTGCTAATGCCTGAAAGTTGTTCAGTATGAATCTGCATTTCCCTGAATTCCTTTCCCCACAGAAAAGGAAGTCATCAAGGTAATGGGCCATAGAGTTACGGCCCACCCTGTGCCTTATCTTCCATTCTATAAATGAACTACATTTTTCGAAAGCAGCGCATGACACTGAGCAGCCCATGGGTAAAGCCCTGCCTGTATAAAATGATCATTGGAATTGAAATCCTAACAAGTTGAAGTCAAGGGGATGGACTGGCAAAATTCTAAACGCTGATTTTATATCACATTTTGCCAGTTCAGCCCCTTACGGGGGTATATGTTTAGCCATTCTTTCAAAAACCCCACCTTATTTGGGCTGGGTCCCTTTTTCAGGGGTACCCCTGCCACTGTTAGGCTTTTTACCACCTCCTGCACCCTTGTTCTGGCGTTGGGCTCCTGCTTTGAAGCAGGATGAGTTTGGGTGCTGACCTCCACAGGTAATGCACTCGTGCCTAAATCTACACCGTCTCCGTGTACAAAAGCCCTTGGAGTTGTACTCAAAGCAAGGCATGCGGGGTTGAACCAGGGTGGGGAATTTGATTAGTGGCAGCTTTCCTATTTAAATGACCACTATCAAATCTATTGCCAGTGTTTGGCCTAGTGGGGGTCATGTGTTGAAGCCACAGACCTGGCAAGGGCTCCTCCCAACGCATATTTGGGTGAATCGCGCTCCACATACGGAACAATTCGTCATAATGAAGCCACGCCTGCCCCGCAAAATCCACGTAGGCTCTGTATATTATATCCAGGTATTGAAAGAGGGTTTGGGCCCTCCAGGGCTGAGCCTTGACTATAACTCAGGCATAGATCAAAAACCCGGGAAGCCAGTTGGCCCATGTTCTATCAGGCTTCTTTCTTCTACGCCGTTCTTTCTCCTTCTCATCTTCCTTATATAATTCTTTCTTTTCTATGTCTCTGTTAAGTAGGTCGAATACGTCTACGTATTTACCTCTCTAAATTTTCTCCTTTGTTGCCGGGGTTAGGTGGTCACCCAGGGGCATAGAGTAGTCCCCATATGGTAAGGCACCTAATGTGACAGTATTGTAGCCTGTATTAGGCACTGATGGATATGGCCAGATTCCTGCATTAGCCATATTACTCGGTTGAGCGGGCAGGGCAAAAGGAGCGTAGGTCGTGCCCCAGCCACTAAGTTGGGAACTAGTGCATAGCCAAGCAGTGTTTGTTAGCCCTGCACTCTGTGTGTTGTATGGTGTGTATAGTGTTTGGTTGCATTGCCCTCCGCTGACCCATGGCCACGTGGGGACAGGTGTGTAGGTGCCCGGTGCAGCGGCCAACTCACCAGATGAAGTCGTGGCCATGCTAGGTTCCTCCACTGGATAAGGCTTGTCAGAGCTGACTTCCTCTACCTCATCTTGTACTTTGAGGCACGTAGTCGCTGGTTCATGCACTACCGGAGTTGATGATCTTCTCCCCTTTTCTGCGCTTCGTGTCCTCAGCGTCGATGAGGCCCCATCTGCATCTCACCTGGTAGTCATTTCAGGAAGCTGTTCAGACTCAAGGACAGCAAACCTATCCATTAGATCTTGCCTTCAACTTGGCCCTATGATTACTCTTTGTGTCCCTGGCCAATCTATGTGGTCGAGACTCACTTGGCTTAGAAGCCTGCCTTGCCATTCGTTTGGCCTCTAGAGCCGAGATTTTTTCTTGTAGTTCTTGCCATACAGGCCAAGATTCCTCATCCGAAGATGATTGGGGAGGAGATAATTGAGGAGCTGGCCTTTTCTTGGTCGGCTGTTTCCCCTTCTTGTTGCCCTGCCCCTTCCTCGATGCCATTGTGAACCGAAGTTTCCTATTAATTAGGTGGGGACAATATCCCCAGTAAAGCGGTTGCTAGTCTTATCAATTATCTATTAGCACCCTTTGATACCCAGGTGTGAAACGCGACGCTGCCTGGATGTAGAGTAACAATTACTTCCCAGGGATGGTCCCTTGTTATGACCTGAGTCCTTTATTTCATAGCTTTTAGCACCCGGGAAGCGTTTGCACTTGAGACTAGGCGAGGCTTTTTTTTTTAACAGCCGGTTATGGTGCCTAACTTGTATAGCCCTCTACAATCACTTTCAATGCTTAATTACTATTTATTGCTCTATCAATTACTTAATCAGATTAGTATGATCAGATGTGTAACTAAATTAATTGCTGAATAAATTATTTAAATCAAAGACTCAGCCACCAATTGATTAATCTTGAATTAATTTATGCTTGCTACAATAATTAATTAACTTGTTTAAGATCTATGCTGCAGCTTATTTTACCTTAATGCAATTATTTTATTTATTTTTATTTATTGTATTTTGTATATCTTTATTTTATTTTATTTTAAATTTAATTTATTTGTTATTATTATTTTTATTTATTTATTTATTTATTTTTTATCGAATTAATTTATTTTATGTATTTATCTTGTTTTTTTAATTTATCTCTCTTTTTTTTTGGTCCTTAATTTAAATTATACCCTTGGCGCGGTGGGCTAGTCACCCCTCCGGTCTACTAATTTACTGTGCCTTTAAGCGTTAATTTTTTTAGGGGAGGGGAAGCAACCGGGTGAATGTGCTAGGACGGCAGTGAAGCGGGAACCGTTTGTGCCCAAGTTGCTTCTAAGGGGGGGGGGAAGGAAAGGAGGCCTGACAAAAATGGTGTAATTAAAGCAAAAAAACCCCCACTCAGCACAGTGAAAGCTTGCTTCCTAAAATTAATGCCACCAAATTTCCACTTATTTAATCTTCCTGCTTCCCCTCTTTTCTTCCTTTACGCTTTCTTAATTCTTCTATCAGTTATTATTATCATTATCATTTTTATATATATATATATATATATATATATATATATATATATATATATATATATATATATAGTTGTTGTTTAGTCGTTAAGTCGTGTCCAACTCTTCATGACCCCATGGACCAGAGCATGCCAGGCCCTCCTGTCTTCCACTGCCTCCCGGAGTTCTCGGTCCACATACTGCTGAAGCCTACCTTGGAGGATTTTGAACATAACCTTGCTAGTGTGCAATTGTACAGTAGCTGGAGCATTCTTTGGCACTGCCCTTCTTTGGGATTGGGATGTAGACTGATCTTTTCCAATCCTCTGTCCGGGACATCCAGATCTTTCTTGTATAATTCCTCTGTGTATTCTTGCCACCTCTTCTTGGTGTCTTCTGCTTCTGTTAGGTCCCTACCATTTTTGTCCTTTATCATGTCCATCTTTGCACAAAATGTTCCTTTAATATCTCCAATTTTCTTGAACAGATCTCTGGTTTTTCCCTTTCTATTCTTTTCCTCTATATCTTTGCACTGTTCATTTAAGAAGGCCCTCTTGTCTCTCCTTGCTATTCTTTGGAAATCTGCATTCAATTTTCTGTAACTTTCCCTATCTCCCTTGCATTTTGTTTCCCTTCTCTTCTCTGCTATTTGTAAGGCCTCATTGGACAGCCATTTTGCTTTCTTGCATTTCTTTTTCTTTGGGATGGTTTTTGTTGCTGTTTCCTGTACAATGTTACGAGCCTCCATCCATAGTTCTTCAGGCACTCTGTCCACCAAATCTAGTTCCTTAAATCTGTTCATATATATATATGCCGCCGCTTTCCCCCCTTTCACTCACTCAGCCACTTATAGTCAAAACAATATACAATATAATAGTAAATAATAATTAATGGAACCGTGGGAGGGAGCCGATGGTACCCTCCCTTCCTTCAGGTACGATCAAACTCCAGTGACGCAGTTCTAAAATTGCCAGCACCGCAGCTCCAGACTCTGTCTTTCTCTGTGCCCAAAAAAGAGGAGGCCGGTTCGATGGGGGAACACCCTTGAAATAACCTGGCATTCCCCCCTCCTCCTTGGAGATCTCGTGAGGCTAACCAGTCTCACGCCATCCGGGGTGCAGGGCAAAGAGGCAGCCACGCTGCCCGAAGCTTGTCAGGCTCGTCAGTGGCTGCAGCATTTGCAGTAATGACTGTTGCTGCACACAAAGCAAGCCCTTCCATGGTGTGTAAAATGGCACCGATGCACAATTTAAAAAACCATATTAGGGCCACCATATTAAGCTACCAGGCTTCCCAGCTACTGAAAGCACCAGGATCAGAGTAGCAGAGTGCCTGTTCAACATGCAGCAAAAACAAAGTCACTGGAGTTGCCCCTAAAGCAAGAAGAAGATTGCCACCTAGTTAGTGCTGGGAGACTTCCCAGCTACCTCAGCAATGGCTGGCTGGCTCGCAACATTGTTTTTGCCTGGGAGTGGGGTGAGGAGCTCTGGTAGCTCCATTGTTGCTACGTGTCAAATGGGTGAGTTGCTGCCCGACCCCAGTGCTGTCAGCAGCCAGGAAGCCTCCCAGCACTGATGTGTGGCTGCTCCATGTCCTGCTTTCATGTGAGAAATCACATTAAAACAGGACAGCTGTTTCCAGAGGTTTCGTGCCCGTTTGCAGATAAACCACAGTAAAAAGCTTACTGCAAGTTATCTGCAAATGTGTAGCTCTTGCCCAGGATCCTATTGTGTGGGGTAAGACAATGACATGGGGGTAGAGACAGTCAGAGATCTTTTTGACCTGATAGCACCGCTGTAGCAGAAACAAAAGTAACAACAAACCAACTAACTGCGATATAAAGGGAATTGTTCTTTTCACAATTAATTCCTAAATGTAGCCATTCTGCATAAAAATTAGGAAATACCACATTTTTCCTTTTCAACAACATCTTCACCCCAGCAGGGTAAAGCAAATCTGATAAATGGGAAAAGGCAGACATAAAAAATGCATGACTTTTTGTAAAGGTAATTTACTCATATTGTTATTGCTTGATGGTGACGACTATATCCACAGACCATAATTAATGTATGATGAAGATTCCTGCAGTTAAAATATATTATAATTTTGCAGAAAGTAAAGCAAGAACTTGTCCTCTAAGGCAGTGGTCCCAACCTTGGGTAACCCAGATGTTATTGGACTGCCTTTCCCAGAAGCCTTCGCCACCAGCTGTGCTGGCTGGGGTTTCAGGGAATTATAGTACAAAAACACCTGGGTTACTCAAGGTTAGGAGCCACTGGTCTAAGGTATGAATGTATTTTTATTTTTGTCTTTTATTTTATTTTGCCTATACCTACTAGAGGTTGGAGATTTGGTAACCAGAAACAAGTACTTGAGTAGCTGTAGAAATATTAAGTTGATTTATAAGTATCCTTGAAAGGCAAAGGCGGCTAATACCATTTGTAGACCACAAAAAATGTATAGACAGAAGCTAGCTTTTGATCATCAAGCTGAGCACCTCAGAGTTGCGCATGCATGGTGCAGAAAACAAAACAAAACAGAAAAGAATCAAAAACCAAGGCCACTTGTCCAGGTCAAGCTTCTCTACTTAAATCAAATTTCAAAATGGGCATTGAATTCTCAGGTCGGAGCATTCAGATTTCAGGTTGGTTTCAGATTTCACTTCTCCTGGTATGTATGTGAATGTCTCTTCCAAGCTTTTTAGACCAAAGGGCTGCCAGTAATTCAGAATTCTTTTCTTTCTTTCTTTTTCTTTCTTTCTTTCTTTTTTGCAGAAGCAACCTTGAATGACAGTGGAAGAAGAGTTGTGTTCCTTGCTGAGAAAATCACTAATGAAATCATTGCAAAATGATCTATATGTATTCCCATATAGCTTCCTAATAACATACCACATATATTTATGCTACAGTGCCTGAGAATGCACATGTCATTTTCTTCATTTCATATTCTGGTCATTGTGTAGCTAAAGCAATCTAAAGATACTGATCTTTTTAACTTGCAGTCAACACAGGTGTCACTTCCTTTCCTCTGCTTGCCTGGAGCTGCACATGAAATTCATGTGTATCTGTCAGCTCGTCTATTCCTCATGTCACAAGATGATATGCCTTCAACTTTGGAGACTGCCCGATATAATCAGCATGCTCTCTCCCATTTACCCAGGTGCAAATAGAAGTCCTACTTGCCTCATGACTGCCAAGAGAAGCTGACCACACAGTGAGCTATTTACACTGGAGTAGTATCACTCCAGGAAGGAACATGCAGATGTGTAAACAACCACAGCGCCCACAACAGAATTAGAAAGTTGTTGATATAGAAATGACTTTGGCCAATTTTCTCTGATATTTACTAAAAATATGATGATGCAAATCCCATTTCCTGTAGAGGAAAAAAAAACCCTACATCTTGTGATCCATCGACAGATGACTACAGAAGAGAAATTATTGAAGCAGAAACACTGGCTGTTCCCTTGTGTTCTACCAAAGGAAAGCAGATTTGCCTAAGTCAACCGCTGTCCTTGTTACTTAAAGCACAGGGACTCACTGCTTGTCTCCTGTAAATAGATCAATAATATAATAATATTATTCACTGTTCAGGCAGCAAGCCATGGTATGCGACCCCTGTGCCAGTAGCTTTGATACCAGCTGCCTGCTGCCATTTTAATTTACTGAACTTCCTCCAATGTTACAAGACCAGAAGGGAGTTCAGCCAATCTGATGCCATCTTTGAGGCCATGAGGACCAATAAAGGCAACAGAGCAATGTGTGCTGCTGGGCCAAAGGAGAGGTTGAGTAAATTAAAAGGGTGGTGAACAGCTGTGGTTCAGATGCTGGCACCACCTCTCTTCCTCAATTGTCCACTCATAGTTTAGCTTGTGATTATACCCTGCTATGTAGTGCTTGACTATGATGTGCCTGTGCCCTGTGCCTGCTTACTGTAATTCATCATCACATATTTCATTACTCCATAGTGTTTTCTTGCTCTCCTGTTCTATCTACCAATATCTATGCCCCCATCTTTTTCTTTAGTACCAAAACAAGTATGAAGTAGTCAAGTCCACTGTCAGTCCCAAAGGCTGAAATGCGTTTGCACTTTATCTGTTGCATACCGAGTCACATGACTCAACATACAATAAATCATGTCTGCAGAGATTTCTTAACTAGAGCCAATTCACCTTCAAAAGGTATATCTTCTGCATAGCAACAGGATTTTCCAAAGAAAAACAAGCTGCATACCCGATTATGTGACAAGAAGTGGAGCAGAAAATGTCATCTTTGATGTTGTCAGTGTTCCCTTATCACAGACCTGAAAACACAAGTTTACAACTCATATTATGGCAACTGCAGTGGTAGCCCTTTATCCTGTAGGATTTACCACATGCAGAATGCCAATCATGTAAGAGGTTTTCACCCTTTTGCAGGATGTCCATTGTTTGACTGGGTAGGTGACAGGTACCCTGCGGATGGGCAAAATCTGCTTATACGATTTCCATTCCATAAACAATAAATCTAACAGTATACTGGCCTTATTCTTTTTCTTTAAGAAGAAATGTGGACATGGCTTGCTATTTCAGGAAGGAGCTGTTGAGAATTTTTACAGCACAACCTTCCCAGAAACTGGCAGGAGCAGCCAAACAAGTGAAAACAGCTATTATTAAGACAGAATCAATGTGGATACAATAGGGAGGAAATAAATGCAAGTGTCAACATGTTTTAAAGGCAGTTGTTTACACAAGCTTCACCTCTCTTACCACATCTATTCTACCCACATACTTGACTGACTCTGTTAGGCTTCCCAGCTGGTGAATAACACACTTCTAAAACACAGAAGCTATGGCCTCAACTTACTCACCTGTGAGCCACTGAATTTTTCAGGGGCTGCTATTTCTTCTGTTCATGCATTACACTGCTACAACCATATTGCCTGTTTTGGAAATCAAGTTTTCTTAGCACAAATATGGGAGAAAGGCATGGTAAATATATTTCTCAGTTCAGTTTCAAAATCCGCTGTGATTTATATCAATAAAGCATCAAAGTTACTCACACATGAGGGAATGATCCAGTCCTGTTTCCCCTTCTTTAAAATACACGTTTCCGTTGTCTACCAGTTCTCATAACCATTTCAATCTACAATAGAGTACCTGTGTGGTCAGTGCACAAGGAGTCTTAGATTAGCCTTGCTGCCATGGAAAATTTGTGTTTCACATCATCTGGACCCAAAGCCCTTATTTTGCATATTTTTAAAGTTTTTCCTATGTAAATTTCTTCATTAAAAGTCCCCTGTGGATTAAAAACTTCCTGCACACAATTTCTATCACAGTTCTGTACAACAAAATGTGCAGGATACTTCCCAGTACTAAATTCCTCATTGTGTTTCTAGGCGCAAATTCTGGGCTGCACACCTAGGCCTAACTCTAGTGTAACATGACTGGAGGAAAATTTTGCACAAGCAAATTATTGTTGGTTTTCTCTGGCAATTGCTTTATAGTCTTGAAGTATACAATGGGTTGTGTAACTGGCTGTCTAACTTTTTGTGCAACTATTTCAGCTTCTAATTGAACACCTAGAAAAACTACATTGGAGTCCCAATCTGTACATAGCTTGTATTTTCTTGTCAGCAAGAGCAGCAGAACATTCAAGAACTGGCACTGTCTGTCACAATAAATATTCCTCATGCAATGCCTTTGAGCCTTGCTTTATTTCTTCCCAGGAATAATGGCAAGAAATCTTTTGGATTACATTTTAGTAGAAACGAAGCCAAAATTGCCTTTCTTGAACTCATGTACAGTCCGGAACACAGTTGTCCTTTAGTTTTTACTCTTTGAGTTTTGTGAGCAATTCTCTGGTGTGTGTTTTTAAAGTGTACAAAAATAGCTTACATGCATTGGGGAAATACACAAATGCACACATAAGAGAAAACAGCATACATGAGGGCACACAAGAGCAAAAACTGTTTCCACCAGCTGCAGATGTAGTTGGCTGCAATTTTCAATAAAAAGCCATACAAATGTTCAGGAGTGTGAATCTTCACACATGCATTCTGCAATGCAGAAAACAGAGTGGAATGAATGCAAAAATGCAAAAATTATAGAATGAAAGTACACAGACTCATCCATACTTATTCAGATTTAGATGCAACATCTCTTCAGAGAATACTACATTAGAATGTTTTCCTTGTTTCTTGAGGCAAAACAAATTTTGCATAGAACCCTGGTTTTTTGGGCTTGTCAAGGCCATCTCTTCATTTCCATCTGTTCTTCTCATCTCTGCTACTAATGAAGAAGCACACAAATGCCCTTTAAATATAGCTTGAAAAGAATTTCAGTATATTCATGCCTGCAATCACATCAGTAAATCGGAAGGCTCATTAGTGTAAATGTTCTTTTGTGACACCCAAGAGTAATAAACCAAAACAGTTTTTAAAAGATTGGTTGTTTGTATTTTTTAAATGAATGAGTGCTTGTGAATTAGTTACACAAAAGGAGGAGAAAAAGAAACATCTTGTATGTTTATGTCATTTGTGGCACAGAGAAGACAATTCAAATAAACAAATATTCAAAATAACTCATACTATAAACCCATGTCAAGGCTGTATAGATTGTGCCAATATGTATTTAGCTTTCCATGAGTAGGAATTCCCACCAGCAAAATAACACAGGATTGCTTCACTTATGCAAGCTTTGCCATTGCACAAGCAGAGGGTGGTTTTCATCTGTTGGAGTTTTTGCAACTTTGCATGCTGCCTTTGGAAGGTTTAGCTGGGGTGACTGTCAATCTATCCATCACTAACCAATTGTTCCCTTCTGGCTCTGAATTCAAAGAGAGCCCCTCCTCTCTACTCAGTGCTTTTTTCCTCTCTGGAGTCTGTTGAACTCTGTTGAAGCAGTCATGTTTGTCAGTTTGCTGTTGATCTGCAAGTAAATGAAACTTTAGAAAAGGGATGGGCCAATCTGGAGAATTTGAAGCCATTCTGCTCTGTGAATCTTTACACTTCTGTTGTGCAAGCTAGAGGAATTTAGCCAAACATTCAAAACTCTGCAACAGCATCATGGAGATCACTGCTTCGCAAGAGCAATGTCAGTGTAAGCAGCATGCTGCGTATCCTGTTGGCACCTTCCATTTTGCAGAAACTCAATGGGTTACAGGTCAATATGGATGGAAACCTTAAAGCAAAATAAATAGGATGATAAACAGGGAAGAATATATATACTGTGTTCCACAGAACCTCTGGCTTACACAATCCCACAGGCAATCTGGTTTATTGAGGACAAGTCAAGTGTGCTTCTCATCAATTCCTGAGTGGCTAAATAAACTGTGGACTTCAGTCTGTGGTTTGTTTCCTATCACATAGGAGCACAGGCCAAGCACAGCTGGTGTCCTGTGTCGTTTCTCTCACAGCAAGCCAGAAAAAGAATTCAGGGTTGTTCAAAAGTAGAGATGCACAAATTTGTGTTTTTGAGCTGCCGCTAACATTATTCCCTAGGCAGCACAGCAAAATCAGCAGATCTCAGTTCTAAAGTTTGTTTCTGGGAGGGAGGGGGATAAACCATCTCCCCTGACAGGTTCACATAAATCATGGACTCAAAGTCTGTGGCTTGTTTGCTGCTTCTCCTGCAAGGAGGAGTGATCAGCCTTTGTGTGATCAACATGGTGTTTGTCCACTGTACATATAAATAATAGTCTCTAAATTGCTCAGTCTTAATGACTCAAGAGCCTGGTTACATTACTGATATACCTCTCAATATGTGTTGGTGCTGTTGAATTCAATTTATAATCATGTGATAGTCATGACTCATGTACTATTTGAGTTGCCATTTGATTTTACTTGTGTTATTAAGCTGCACAGCTGATGGGCAGTGTAGCCAGGCTGCTGTGTCCTGGAGCATGATGCTGTTCCTCTCCTCTAATGCTGTGCCACAGCTGTGGGGACTCCGACGGGATAACATACTCCATGCTGTGAGCAGTGAAACATTTTACATTGACAGAGATGTTAAAAAAAACACACTGATTTACGCTCCACTGATTTTTTTTTTCAAAAAAATTCTTAAAACTGATAGTGGCTTTAGTCCTAAGGCTTATGGCAAGTTTGCAAACACTAAATAATAACACTAAACAGGTGTTATTAAACAATTATTTACTTATTAAATAATGGTACTTAAATAAGTGTCAGATAAATAAGATAGATAAGACATCTTGTTGCTTGCCAGAGAAGTTTAAAAGAAGGAGAATGTGGAATTGGACAGGTGTACAATGGATTTGAGGCACACAATATACCAAGAATTAAGAAACTTTACAGCACAGTGCTGTCAGTGCTTACTGAGACATAAGGTCCATTGTGCTCGGTGAGACTTACTCACAGGGAAGTATGTATACAACTGTAGACTACAACCCTAGTAAGAAATTGTAGATTCCACTGTTGTCAACATACTTGGAGGGGAGCATGCTATTTTATTCACACTTTCAGCAACAAGCCTGAAAGAGAGAAGCTCCTACTTGCATGTAGCAATTTAGCTCTTCTTGTGAGCAATAACTCAAGATTTTCCAGGATTCTTGCTTGTGTACACAGCATAGCTACATTTATTTCGCATTTGTGTTAAATTAAACAACCCTCTGGTAGAAGATTAAAACACTTTCCTTCCTTTCCAAAAAATGTGATCCCTTGTCAAAAACTCCTGAGCTTACTTGTGTGCCGTGTAGTCACCCTTTTTTATATCAATTCAATCACACTAAATTCAAATATGGTTATTTTTCCAAGCGTAATTGTGCCCTTAGTCTCTCTTGAAACTACACAGCAACTTGAGAAATTTTCAAGCCATGCAAGGTTCCTTGCCTCCATTGTGACAGACAGATAAGGGTTTTTTCCTGTAATTTATGCAAACTGTTTTCTGTGCAAAAGAGTTGTCCTTTCCACTGGAGAAGCAAAGCACGCATCCCCACATGCAAACATAGAACACAGCAAGCACAGAACTTGAAAAAGATGTCAACAACCACTTCAGTGCTTCTAATCCAGTAAAATCTACACAACAAAGCAGCAGCCATGGCCATTTTGCTCAATTTGAATAAAAATGGAATCTATGTTATTTACATGATGCTGCTTGATTCGTAACTAAAAATGTTCTTCTTTTGCTAACAGTGAATATGATACCTGCCCCTCTCACTGGACAAGGATGATAATTTTGCAGCTCCTCATTCTTGTGCATAAAAATGAAACAAGGGAGGATTTACATCTCAAGTCCAAAGTAGGATGCAAGAGGTACTTAGGCATTTGTTTTGATCTTGGCATTTTTAGACATTTCGCTCTGGTAGGGAATTCCTCTGGGAGCCCCATGGAGACCAGGGGATGTTCTGCAGTAGCAGTGGGAAGAAATGCTGTCAGGGGGCACCCTTCTCGTGGTTGGGTTAATCAGCTCTGCATGGGATGGTACATTGCCATTTAAAACTGACTGGTGAAAGAGCCTGACATTGACAAACAGCAGCAGAGAGATACAAAAATCCCATGGAGGATAATGCTGCAGACACAAGCAGCACAGGGCTGTCAAACTTAATCTTTCACAGGAAATCAATGGCAAAGGCAAAAAAAAAATGCTTCTGTTTTGAAATCCAGAGGGCAAGGGAGACAGGTAACATAATCATGCATTGGAAAAGCTATGTTATGCAGTGCAATAACATGACATAATACAACAACAAATTAAATCCCACTATGCAGGAAGCTGCACAGTTCCAGAGCAGCTCCCCAAAAAGGGGATGGTAAACCACTTTGGTGTATTCTCTTCCTAGAAAACCCTGGAAAGGGTCGCCATAAGTCAGAATCAACTTGATGGCACACAATTATTATTATATGCTGGAAGAGTTGGGGGAAGACATGATTGTTACCTGGGTGAAATTGTGTCTGAAGACTGAGCAGCACCACAGCCTTCACTGTTTGCAGTTCTGTTCTTAATGACCAAGGAATAGCCCATGATGACTTATCTTAGAGGCAACTTAATTAACATTTGTTGTTTCTTTGCATAGCAGTAGATGAGTTTTATCTAGGTGCTGTTAAGGAATACTGAAGGGTACAGCATCAATTCCTGTTCAGTATCAAGGGGGTTATATACAGGATTTTGCAGAAAGAAACTGGGGACTTTTTGGTGGCTGGGAGATCCCAGGGGTGGGAAGAAAAAAACAGCAGAAAATCCTATAGAAAGCTGCAGGACAGAGCTGCATCTAGATTTACAAAGTAACAAGACTGCTATAGACCACAAAATGCCAACAGTATTTTATTTGTATTCTCAAAGGCTTTCATGGCCGGGATCCGATGGCTGTTGTAGGTTTTTTGGGCTGTTTGGCCGTGTTTGGAAGGTTCTTCTTCCTAACATTTCGCCGGTCTCTGTGGCTGGCATCTTCAGAGGACAGGAGTTAGAACTCTGTGTTCTGGTGTAGTGCAGTTGAGTATTTGTAGCTGTGGGATCCGCTTTTTGTCCTTTTCATGGGATTGGGTGATTATGGTGATCAGGGTGTTTTTTGTTGTGGGTGTATTGTTGTGATAAGGGGGGGGGGAGATGATCTGTCACTGTGATTGATGGGTGACACTGCAGACTAAAACAACCGGAAAAATCGGCAGTAGCTGAACATGCCCTGAAGCAAGCTGGACATGAAATTCTATTTCAAAATACAGAAGTACTGGACAACACCAGCAATCATTATGTTAGACTACACAGGGAAGCCATTGAAATCCACAAACACCAGCAGAGCTTCAACAAAAAAGAAGGAAGTCCAAAACTCAACAAAGCCTGGCTCCCAGCACTGAAAAATACAGCCTGTAGAGGTCAACAAACTCTACCCAGCCACAAGGACCAGTGATCACTGCACACAAAAGACTAGCTAACGACACCCATCAATCACAGTGACAGATCATCTCCCCCCCTTATCACAACTATACACCCACAACAAAAAACACACTGATCACCATAATCACCCAATCTCCTGAAAAGGACAAAAAGCGGATCCCACAGCTACAAATACTCAACTACACTACACCAGAACACAGACAGAGTTCTAATGCCTGTCCTCTGAAGATGCCAGCCACAGAGACCGGCGAAACATTAGGAAGAAAAACCTTCCGAACACGGCCAAACAGCCCGAAAAACCTACAACAATATTTTATTTATTTTGAATAGTTATATACCGTCTAACTTAGTGACAAGCACTACTCTAGATGGTTAACAGTAAGTATGAAAATTAACCCAACACCATACAATCAACAACCATTACCAACACCAATAAAATTAAACCAAGAACCCAAACCTAAATGATGGTGGGACTGGGTGACTCATATACATAACTAACCCAGGGGGAGGATGTCTTTAAAAACTTCTTTAGAAAGTATCATCTTTAGCATCCTGTTGAAAATTGGGAGGGAAGGATGTGGCCACGGATATGGCCATGACCAAGAAGGACCCTCATCTTTTTCCCTTCAAAAAAGTAATTATGGAACATCATGATGTCGCACCATTTTTTGCCTCCTCAGTAGTGGACAATGATGTACACTGGAGATGGTTGTGGGAGTATCACAGCACACATTTCTGTAACTATTTGTCATGTCAGGAAGACAGAGAAAACACAGCATGGAAGGGCTGTGTTTAACAGCAATCTTTGTTTCTTGTCCCATGTGAACTTAGCTTGAGCAGAAGCCAACTTGGCACTTCAGGCTAGATTCAATTTGAGTCTGAAGTGATCCAGATCCTGAATCTGAACTGTGTTTCAGATTGCTGAAGAGCTACATCTTCCCCTCACTTACACAAGAAAATTAAAACAGCTGTAACTTCTGTAGAGTTTGTACACATCTCTATGAAATTTGGCAATATGGTAAGCCAGAAAAACATAACTCATTATACCAAATTGCAGACAAGCGGCTTTTGAGGTTTTTATGCCAGCCACCTCTAAAGTTTGCTGATCTTCAGAGAGCTTTTTTCATTTAAGCTGCTGTTTTGGATGCTCAGTCTTGCTGGCACTTCTGATATTTGAGGTCAGGAGGAGGGAACATCCTGCTCCTTCTCCAGCTAGATTTGACATTGGCCAAATTGGCACGGGCAACAAGGAGTTGAGGAAAGAGCATCCAGGCCAGTTGGCAGGGGTTGTATGACTGCAAAAAAAAAAAAAAAAAAGAGGAGAAGTTGGCAGAGGAAAGAAAAATGTAATGCATTAATTGTGTGACCTAGCCATTCAAAATCCCCATAAAAAACTCTGGGGAACTTGTATCTATTCTCCTCTGTGGTTCTATGTATTTCTACTGCATAGCAAAACTCTGCAACATTATTGTGAGGTTCAGCTGTCACTCTCCTTCTCCTTTGAAACCAGCAGCTCAGTCTATTATATATAGCTTCAAATTCCTATTTCCTCATTCAAATTGCTGACCATCTTTTCAATCCTACAAATGCCAACATGGGATATGAAGGGTCTGTTATGGTGCTGCTTCACTTTTGGGATCAATTCCCTTGATTTGGTCTGATTTTACACATTTGTATGAAGGGAGTACACATGCCTAATCCGAATGGGAAATATCTGCTAATGGAGATAAGCCTAACTAAACCTGCCATAAGCACTGCTTACAAGTGCATTTACAGTATATGTCCAGTGACCCCATACACAGGCTCTTCTTTAAGTGCAATAATTTGACAGAGCTGGATTGATTCTTTCCTCAGTTTTCCAGAAACTGGTCAGCCAGCAAAGTTCTGTTCCTCTCTTTTCATGTCCCATCACCTTAGTGTTTTCCCAATACAGTCATGTGGTGACACATTGTCTACTTTGGCTTCTTCTCCCCTTTCTCTATGCATTTGCTAGATTCTAAAATTTCCAAATCTCCCAAGTTTTGCACCACTCCGATCTATGTAGGAATCAAGTTGAGCCAGGTCCTTCAATCTGGACCTGGTCTGGATTGATAGGAATTGGCCTGACTCAATTCGGCATTTGGATGAAAATGATGCATGGCCCTAGTTCATGGTATTTTACCTATGGAACTGCAATGCTTCAGAGAGTCTATGATGTTGGCTGTTTTCATGAACAGAGAGTTTTGTTGAGGAATAATCAAGCTGGTGGAAGCCAAAGTTAAAGAACATGTTTGTTTCCAAATGTGTCACAGGACTGATGCACACATGAAAGAAGCTGTCAAACTTCCAACATTCAGGTTTATTAAATGACTGCAGCTTTCTTCTCACACTGTAATACACAATAGTATGAGAATAACTACCAGATGAAATAGAAAAGTGACAGTTCACTTTTTTTGTGGAGTTCAAGGAAGGGTCAAAAATATATATCAAGGTGAGCTCTAGCATCAATCATAGGAAACAAAAATAAAGTTTACTCTGAAGTAACTCTCTGCCTGTTGAATGAATTGAAAGAACATTACATTTTTTTTCTTCAAATTTTATCAGTATTTTCCATCATCTTCAAACAGCTAGTATCACACCCTTCTGCCAACACTTATTTTTTCTGTATATTTTCTTTCTCTGTATTTTTACGTAACTATATTTTCTTTCTCTGAGCCCAGTTTGGCATTTTGAACCATTTCTATGACTTCATTTCTCCTTAATTATGTTCTCCACAAACAATCCTAGTTACTGGCAAAATCTGTCTGTCTGCTATTTGGGAGGTATAGCTTACATACTTTGACTCCACGTCTCCGTGTTTGTCCTGGAGGACTGGCTAAGCAAGAGCCAAAATTATCTTAGTCAATATTATCTTAGAATTGCAGAGTTGGAAAGGACCCTATGGATCACTGGGTCCAGCCCCTGTCAAGGAGGCACAGCGGGGAATCCAACTCTCAGCTTCTGGCTCTGCAGCCACTGAGCTATCCATCAGTCAAAGGTAATAAGACAAGAGGTATCATTACTGACACTTCTGAAGCTCTACCCTACCTAAATCATCAAAGGTAACACACTGTTATAGAAGAAAGGGAAAAATTGGCTTTTGTTTGCCTAGTCAGTATCCTAAGCTAACTATCTTTAGCAACTCTGGGGAAGTATTAGTTTGGTCAATCCAGAGATCTCTTGGGATAAACACTCGGGTAATAAGACTTTACAGCCACTGGGAGGCAAATTCGGAGTCCCTAACAGTCTTTAACAGCCATTAATTATAGAAACTGTGCATTCAATGCCATTAATTATAGAAACCATGCATGCAATGCCACTGCAATCTGCCATTTATTCACTACTGGATTTATTCAAATGGAATTCTGGTCCAATTCTGTAGTCTCCCTGGAATCCTGTTTGTTTTGTAACACTTGTCCTTGCAACCAAGAGTTTAAAAGATTTCCTTTCCTGGAAAATGACCTTGAAATGGTTAGAAATAATGCAAAAATAACCTTGTACAACTAGCGGCCCCAGAGGTGCTGCATGCACAGGTTGAGCCTATGCCTGCTATATTTGCTTCTGGATTTGCAGAGGCATTTACTTTTAATGTCATGGTTACCAAACTTTAGCTTCAACCATCCCTTTATTAAATAATTGATTAAAAATATAACCTCTCCAGCATGGGACTTTATATAGCCTCATTGTCAGCATACAAGGCTTTGCATTAATGTGTAATTACTAAGGCAAATTCTCTTAATAATTAACCATCATTTATCTTCAGCAAATATTGTATATGACTGAACACAGGTGTGCTTTCTCTTTGGAGCATATATTATTGATAGAGAGCAAATCAGAAAAGTTGAAATAATAATCTCTAATCTACTGCCATCCATTCAGGGCAGGCACATATTTACATTGTATGTGTTAGTTTTTTGTTTATTTAAAATCTCATTTTGTCTAACTCTGAAAGTTCCAGGACAACTACTAAACTCAATATTGAATAAAAACATTACCAATGCAACACTACACGGATAATAATACTACAAAAGAAAACAGCACCTATGTAGGAAGTCTTGGTGTGAGTCTGTCCATTCTGCTCAGCTGTAATTGTATATATTGGTAAATAATAAAAATAGGTTTGTGAGGTATATAGTTGTGGATGCTTGATTGGTATGCATGAACATGTGGGCTAGAATGATTGGTAGATGGGTCTAGTCTGGTGCGAGGCTGAATGCTGATTGGTTGGTGTGTTTGAAATGTGAAGGAGTGTTATGTGGAGTAGCAGTTAATCTGTTTTGGGACAGGCATGGCTAGAGAATCTTTTTAAGGTGTCTGATGTATGTAGTCTGTGAGAATAGTTGGTCATATAGTTGGTCTTGAGTGTAGATGTAGGAGATGCATATGTGGTGAAGTATGTGTGAATACTATAGACAAATATAACATTTTGATGTGTTTTCCCCTTCAGATGTAATACCTAGTAAATGATCTTTCCCCATTCCCATTTACCTGTCCATCCTAAACAAACTCCTTTAACTCAGTCCCAAATAAAACTTTCCTCATTACTGATTTTAAGTGAAGCTTTAATAAAATATATTTAACAGTCAAGTATTATAGAGCATAACACCCAAGGGCTTGCAGGCTATGAAGAAGGAAAAGGAGGAGGAGGAGGAGAAGCAGCAGTCACCACCAGAGGTTTCACTAAGTGGAATTCTTCACTCAACAGCAAATTTTAAAAAAAATAAACACCAGATGAGATAAGGTGGCATTGGCTGGGTGGCATAGTTTAAGGGGCAAACACCTGAACTAATAGAACAACTATTTAGGTGGCAGGGTTTTGGATAAATGTGTCGGTTGAGTGTGACTGCTGAGGAGTGTGTATCTCACTACTGTGGTAGTAGCAAGTAGGGACACCTCCCTGGATATGTTACAAGTAGAGATGGGGGGTATTCACATTCATATACGAATATGAATATCCCTGCGCAGCCTTAAGAAGGGTGCTGGTCCTGCTCATCCTTCCAATTGTGCCTGGAGCGCCACTCTCTTCCCAATTGGCTGGCCACTCCAGGCAGGGGATGGGAGGATGAGTATCCCTGCATAGCTGCCGAGTGACCAGCTAAACAGGAAGAGAGCAGCACTCCGGGCACAATTGGAAGGATCAGCGAGACCAGTGCTGCAGCACAACATGTGAGTGGATGGTCCAGCTCTGGGGGCCAGACCCTCCTTAAGTCCAGCTGCATAGGGCTGTGGGTTAAACCGCAGAAGCCTCTGGGCTGCAAGGTCGAAAGATCAGCAGTTTGAATCCACGCGACGGAGTGAGCTCCCGTCGCTTGTCCCAGCTCGTGCCAACCTAGCAGTTCAAAAGCATGTAAAAATACGAGTAGATAAATAGGTACCACAGCAGTGGGAAGGTAATGGCGTTCTGTGTCTAGTCGCGCTGGCCACGTGACCACGGAAACTGTCTATGGACAAACACTGGCTCTACGGCTTGGAAACGGGGATGAGCACCACCCCCTAGAGTCAGACATGACTGGACAATTGTCAAGAGGAACTTTTACCTTTACCTAGGCTTATAATAAGAACAGTAGACCAACATTAATAAAAAAGAATCATATTAGTTCTGGAAATTGTTATATTAAACATTTGCCTAAACAGTGCTGTAGCAGAGATTCAGTGGTGTTGAGCACAAAACTCTGAGCTCCACTTAGAACGCATACAGCTGCTTATGAATGCATTGAAAATATTCTATTTTAGTATAAAACACAATAAAGGTCTACAGTACTAGTTGTGCATGTAATGATCATTTGGAGATTGGTGGCCATAAATGCACATTACTTGTCAACTAAATGCTTGCAACAAAGAAAATCAGTGTCAGGCTATAGTATAATGCAAGCCTCCACAGCCAATAACCCTGTTTGGGCATTATAAAATTCAATTTCACCAAAACACTCAAAAGGGAGCTCCTAGCCCCAACTTCTGTCATTTCTTTCTATGTGCTCTGACAAGTATGAAAAAAAAACACTCTTGCTCATGCGGAGACTCTCTGTAATAGTAAGACCCCCCCTAGGAAAAAAGGTTATTTTATTCTCATGGAGTCACTGGGATTCTCTAATGCCTGAATAGGAGCAATGAGATGAAAAAAGATGTGAGACATAAGAGAATAAACAGACAGTGAAGAAAAAAGGGAGGGGTTACCTGAGAGGCTTTTTTTATTCTATTTTATTTTATATGGGGGTAAGAAAGAGAAAAGATAGGCAGGGGTAAGCAAAAGAGGCAGTAAAGAGGGAAACTACAGTAGAAGGAATTTTTAGAAAGGAAAAGCTCCAGAAATATTCCCAGCCTCTTTCCTTTCTACTGCTGAATTTGGACTTCGAGATTTCTACTAGAGAACAGAGTAAGCTTAGAGCAGGACTAGAAAAGTCAGGTATAATTTCCCTTCCCACTATAACAACTCTCCTCCTTTTCTCTCTCTAGTTTAGTGTAGTCCCCAGAGTCCCCTCATGTCTTCCTCCTGAGAAAACGGAACACAAATACAAATTGTTTCCCATTCTACTTTCCATTCTACTGGTTATTTTTGTACACAGCTCCAAGTCCCCAAACAGAGAAGCAAACAAACAAATACAGAGAGAGAAGTCTTTTCTGTAAGCCTCTGTGAAAAGGAAGGACAGAAGGAAAGACAGGAAGATAATTCTCTACAATTCAGGCAATGAGAGACTTGAGGGTGGGCATTCTCTTCCCCAAACCACTCATAAATCCAAAAAGAAGAGGGACAGGGAGGGAGCTTGGAACTTTTTTTCTGTCTTCCATCATGAGTCCTGTGGTGCAGGGGTTAAACTCCAGTACTTCAGTCAGGCCTCTGCTCATGGCCTGAGTTTGATTCCAACAGATTCATATATCCAGTTCAAGGTTGACTCAGCCTTCTATACTTCCATTGTTGGTAACATGAGTATCCAGCTCAAGGAAGTGCTGATACAATGCAATGACAAGTGTGGTTTGCATAATTATGTGTAAACCACTCAGAGAGTGCTTTAGCATTATGGGGTGGTATATAAGTTAACAACAACAACAACAACAGCATGTCTTGTGGACATTACAGACTCACATCTGAGGTTGAGTCATGAGACAAATCAGCTCCAGATACAATGTCCTGCAGAAAAGAATTTTGACAAGACTACCAGGTGAGTTGAAAAATTTCTGGCAGGAGACCAGGGAATATTTAAAGCCTTGTATGGCTGCATATGACATGTGGTTTAACCATCTCTCACCAACAATCTCCAATGTTAGCTGACATATCTATAGTAACATTGGAACTCTTTTTCTCATACTTTCAAATGGAAAATGCTCCTCCTAGCAATGTTAAGTTTCCTTTCTTGCAGTACTGTTGCATGTACTTCACAACACGCCTCCTCAACAGAATATTGATCAAGCCCAGTATATTCAACATGGACTGGCAGCAACTCTCTAGGGATTCAGGCAGGATTCTTTCCCTAGCCTTAGCAGTAGATGCCTGATGGTCCATGCAAATGGGGCATGATAGGATAGAACGGATCCCTACCCATAAACAATTGTGCTGGTGTAACTGTTCAGCTTTGAAATTGCTAACAAATTTCACTGCATTTATTTCCACTTCTTCTCCCTTGAATTGGCATACATTCCAATTTCTACTTTCTGTGAGTGAAGCTTCAGCATTTGTACAAAGCCAAAGCAAGTGAGATTGTCATTTAGGTGTGTGAATATATAGAGGGTTGCTCACAGATGAATGCCACTTGCCATTGCATTCTATCAGCATTTCATCTGTTTAATGATAAAAGAGTATTGACAAAGAAGCAAAAGCCTGGAGAGGCAATACAAATAGTCAACCTGTGCATATTTCAGTTAATGTATTGTCATTGTGTCAAGAATGTAAGAAGTCTATTGCTTTCCCTTGATCATTCTACCTTCCAACATTGGTTTTTTTGGGGGGTGTAATCTGCAAAACCTGATCTGCAGTTTTCCCAGTGCCTGTTTGAGTGTTTGGTCCTGCAGTTAGTTGACTAGAATAGTAAGAGTGAGCAAGCAATTTTCATACAGTATGTATAGAAATCATGAATATTCATGTCACCCCAAGTAGAAAGTCTCAGTCTCACCAGAGAGCAGAGTGGCTTCCTAAGGCAGCCACAGGGAATGGAGTGAGGGAGGGATTTTAAAAGGGCAATGACAGACAGCCTGCTGTTCATTCACACCACCTGGAATTTAACTTATTCCTGTTACTTTTTTGGCATTTTCTTCCACTGCCTGTCAGCACAGCAGTTAGGTTTACTAAAGAAAACAAAAGTAAATGGTTTATTTCTGTTGAAAATGAAAGGTGGAAGAAACCTTGCAGTCCTGTCTCTACATTGCTTATCCTTTCTCTCTCCCTCTTCTTCTTCCTCCTCTTACTTGGTTGTGATATTAGTGGTGCTGCATCGCCTTCCTCTAGCTGCTCTGTGGCTGCAGAAACCAGTCCCGACACTTCATAGATTTTGATGATTTAAACAATAACTTTGCTCACTCGAGCCCACCCACAAAAAGGTCCAATTTGGGCACAGATCAGAGTCCGAATGGAGCACATTTTCCCGTACATTGTGTGATCACCAGAAAATAGCTCACACCAGACTGCTCTTCAAGCAATCTAAAATGTGATCTATTTTGTGGGTGATCACGGAACAAAGGAAGGCTAATTGCCTTAGAGAGAGAACAAAGGAGTCGACAGTGGATGTCCGAGCCAGCGGAGCCTACAGGCAACGCCCTGAGAGCTCTTTTATTTACTTAGCATGATTTACATAGTATGTTGTGAGAGAGACAGATAGGATACTAGTTACCTAATCATAACCAGGATTGGCTAAAATAACGCTTTGATCTTATGCTCTACCTCTAAGCGAAAGGGCAGAATAAGGGGTTACCCCGCCTGCTGGCAGCTGCCGCTTCCTGCCAGGAGTGTATGCACGTCACTGGAACAGAATGCAGCTACAACCTTTAAGCAGAAGTTTCACACTCTATTTCACCTGTGTGATCACAGCTGAAACCTCATTTCAAAGGTGAAAAACACACTCTTTTTGTTGGTGCTAGCTCAGCATCTTTCATAGTTTCTCCTTGCTATTCCTCTTGTAATTGTGTCACTTTTTTTTCAAATAACATTATTAATTCCATGAATGCTGAAATTAGCACAAGGGATCTGTGGAGGTGCCACTCTGTGAGTGCCCATGGAGTCTTTCCTTCACCCCACAGTCACCCTGTAGTCACACCAGAAACACAAAGAACTGTGTTTGGCTTAGTGTTTTGACATTCTGCTGAATGTGGTGAACATTGTTATTCTTCTCTTTCTCATAAACAGCCCAAAGCTGTGGTGGTAACTAGAAATGTGCACATTTGTAGAGTTTGCATCTATATATGGTAATAGGGATGAGATTTGTCTCTTTGTTTGCTTCCCCCACCCCAGCACATTTGTTTGCATTTACACATTTCACTAAGACATATGCAGGCTATGTTTTATTTAATGTGTGCAGTTTTGTGGGCACTTTTCATATTTATTTATTTATTTATTTATTTATTGTATTTTTACCCCGCCTATCTGGTCAGACGACCACTCTGATATATACTCATTTATTTTCAGACACTTCCACAACACGACAATTCCTAATTTTTGTTGGCCTGAAAAAATTATGCTACAATAAATATTGGCCTTCCAGGTGCCAATTGACACTCTGTTCTTTAATAATTTGAGAACACCAGGACTTCTGAACAAAACCTCTCAGGATACATAGAAAACAATACTACAATTATGTATGCAAATACCACACAACGTTGCAAGCATTTAGGTGACTCATTCAGCAAGTAAGCCATGTTTCCAATCTTAATAAAAACAATGGAATTTAGAAGATTAGGCTGGATCATATTTACTACTAGTTGTTACTTAGTTTTACACAAATTTGGCATCCATTCCCCTCCCCACCACTTCTTTTTCAAACCATAATGCAAATAGATACAGCTGGACACTTAATAGACATGGACAATGTTCAATGATCTATGCTCATTGTCTTTGAAGAATGAAAGGTATTTTGTTTGTTTGTTTTTGATTGATTGATTGATTGATTGATTGATTGTTTTTTATACCGCTCATCTGGCTACTAAGGCCACTCTGGGTGGTTTACAGATTCCAACATTATAAAACAACTTAGAACAAAATGCAACAACAAAAAATAAAATAATTAAATAATTAAAATAATAAAGATATGGTGAAGTATGTACCAAATAGATTTAAACGAAAAGACAGATCAGATGATGATGATGATGATGATTGATCCTTTACATATATTAAACCAGGATTGCAAACAGGGACTACCTTCTATCCTGGAAGCTGAATGGAAAATTCCAACCAAATAGCACCAAGGTTGAGGCATTTAAAAACACTCACCCCCCAACTGGTTGAAACCAGCTTTCAGTTCACCTTAAACAACATGCCTGGTGGATCTCTGCTATAACCCTTTTGGGACTTTCATTCATAATTTTTCTACCCTATGCCTGAGGAAGTGAATTTTATCAGAAATGCTTGTGTTGAATGTTTGATTTTCATTGGTCTAAATCAGTGGTTCTTAACCTTTGTTACTCAGGTGTTTTTGAACTGCAACTCCCAGAAACCCCAGCCAGCACAGCTGGTGGTGAAGGCTTCTGGGAGTTGCAGTCCAAAAACACCTGAGTAACAAAGGTTAAGAACCATTGGTCTAAATAAAGATATCACTTCTACATTTGGGTTGTGTAAAGGACCACACAGTTATCTTTGTTTTGGGGTTTTTTAAAAGCTATTTTTAAGGTTTTAATTTATAACAGAAAAATAGGCCAACATTCAATGAAGTGCCCTCAGAGATTGTGTACCACTTGCAAAGTCTTAAAAACTATGGTTGAGAAAGTGGTTGAAATGTACCAAAACACAACTTGAATAAAGGCATATGGGAGGTCAACCTTCCTTGACTAATCTGTTGGGAGATTTTATGGAGTACTACACACCATGACAGATCAATGAAGATCTATAGATTTAATGTGCTTACATTTTCAATAAAGCCATTTGACAAAGTGCTGTAGCAGGGATGACTGGTCAAGGTAAAACAACCACACACTGCAGAAGGTAAAACATCATGCAAGATAAATTAGTGATTTAAAAGGAAGAGAAAAATGGAAGCAATAGACTGGAAATACTAGTAACAGGAATGGGGATTCTAGGGAAGCAGATCCAAGGTTAGACACAGATCTGTTGATTGCAGTTCAAAAGATTATCTGGTCATTATTAAAACCCAAAGTTCTAAAAAAAAATATGGGGTAACAATTTGGAGAAATAGAACCAAATTAAGTGGCACAAAGACCTGCTGTTTAGGTGAGTTGAACAGCAAATGGAAGTAGCATTCAATACAGAGAAATGTGTGAAATTAAAACATTAATCCCATTATATAAATATAACTGATGCTAGCCAGTTAGGTGATGAATAAGGAGAACTGATCACACAATACAATCCAGTTCTCAGATTGTTAGGAAATATAAAATGGACCTTCGGAAAGTGGGAAGCTGAAGAACACACACTTATTCATAGCTGACTTTTGAGGCTGAAGATGGGCAACCGATGGCCTAGCCCTGCAGACTTACTTCAAAAACCGAGTAAAGAAAGGACTGAAGGTTATTAGAATACCAGCTAAAGTCTCAAGGAATTGCTATGCTTCTTTGAGCATCATCAGGAAATGAGCCTCAGAGAGAGCAGCACTTCTGGGTTTTTGCCTTAACACCTATCTCCATCCATTCCTCATTGGCACCAAGACTCGTATTAGGGCTCACTGTGAACACATTTGTGTGGTTGTTTCTTTTGACTTCCTCCCAACCCTTGTCTGCTCTTCTTCTGTGACATCAGAGGACCCTTTCCTATGACATTTAAGGATCTTCCTCCTTGTCTCAGGTTTTGGGCCTGGAATGTAAGGGAATGAGGTGCTGCTGACCTGGCACCTCTCTATGGAAGCAATCTATTCAGGTGGCAACAACAAGAATCTCCAGTATTGCTGTCTCAGCTCATAAAGAAGGGAATGGCAGAGATGAAGAATGCAGTGGGAAGGGGAGAAAAGGGTGGTAGAAAGTAGAGAGAAAAAAGCAATGGGCTTGCCGTTCACTTTACCTGTGTATCCAGGAATATGGTTATATACTTGAAGAAAAGGGAAAAAAATCCCTCCACTGGTCTAGGAGGCCCAATGTAGGCCACTGATACTGGAATTTGTGCCATTACTGATTGTTCCTAACAGGGCACCAGCAGTTGCACATGTTTCAAGCAGCAGCAGCTTTATTTAAACTTGGACAATTATGCAAATTTATTAGAATATAGGCAAGAATACAAGCACAACTTGTTACTGTACGTGTCAAAAAAGATGAGTGTTAAGTATATGCAAGAAAGCTATTTGGGGCATTCAGGAATAAGATATTGTAGATATGTGTTTTTCCCCTTATAACTTTCCTTTGTGGTTTGATTCTCATTGGCATTTATTTTGACATTTAATCTTGAATCTTTTATAAAAAGAGACCGTATCTGCCTTACACAAAATAAAAACATGTTGTATATTTCCTTTAGGGATTTTGTCACCATTCTGCCCCTGATTTTTTGTGACATCTTATCTATCCAAGGATGCCATTATTTTTATAGGTGTGAATTAGCATAGAGCTTTTATAAAATCAAAAGTTCAACAATCTCCCTGTGGATACACAGTATAAAGGGTAAAACAGGGGAAGTCTTTTTTTTCTTCCAAACATTCTGGGAAAAGATGGTTATAAAGTGATGCGGGGCTTATTAATATACCCCTGTGAAATACAAATGGGTTGTTTTAAAAATCGCTTTCAAGATCTGCAATACTAGCAGTTTCCAGGTGAAAGGGCTGCTATACAAGGTATCCAAAATTATGCACTTTGGATGAAATGCATGCTGAAGCTACAATAATTCAGGATATTATAAATGCAAAGGGGAGTATTCTAACTGAAAGGACCTCATATTTAGATATTTATAGTTGAAAGGACAGCACTCCAAACTCTATTCAAGTGGATCTTGAGGACAAAATATATTATAAGAAAAGGGCATTAGAGATGTGCACAGTGAATTTTTTATATATATAAATATATAATTGGCACAGTCACAAAGTACACCTCCAACCCACACACCCTCACAGAAACAAACAGAACACATATACACTCACCAAAAACCCAGGAAAATATACAACTTTAATAGCATAAATACACAGTAAATTAAACAAGTCTCAATTTCTTTGAAACCAGTCAAGTAGGTCAAAGCCTAGCCATCCAAACAAAACTACTAGAATATGGGGAGTTTTCTCTCCCACACCACTTGATGCCTTCTGTTCTTTAATTCGACTCCAGCAGGCAGCAAGAGGCAAGCCAGGTACAGCAAAACATAGTCCAAGAAAGAAAGTGGAGGGAGAATAAAATAGAGGGCGGGGGATGGTGAATCCCCAAAGAATTCAGAGCAGAAAAATAAATTCCCAAAAATAATCCCAAGGAGGCACACCAGCACAAGAACTGCCTGGCAGCAAGAATAATCTTGAAAAACTGAGGAAAAACCCACCTACCCCCAAATTTGTTTTAAAAAGTTTATTCCCTGTAATAACAGAATGCCTGGATAGCACTTTGACTTTTTATTTTCCAAAAGACGTGTTTGCATCACATCCACCCACTCTCTTTTTATTTTAAATAATAAAACAGAAAAGTATAAATCTTTGGATGAATATTTAGCGCATGGATTTTTGTACATACTTTCTGCAGCTGACTGCAGCAGACATATGCACATTTTTTTCAGTGTGTACGTGTTTAGCTCTTCATATTATAAAACATGCATGCTTCTGTGCTTATTTTATTGCTCTGAAATACATCACAAACCACACTACAAAGGAGATGAGAAAATGGGATTATTCTCAAGAACTTCAATCACAGTTCTTTTCTCTTCCTATTCTGAAATCAGCAGAATGTTTCCCATTCTCTTCCATTCTCTCCAATGTCCACCAATGTTTTTGGAACATAGAATAATGAAGAGAAGAGGGCAGTATATCATAAAGTAGAGCTTCCACTACATGTTGCAATGTGTCTAGTTTCTCCTTCCAGATGTCTCATCTCATGTCAATTTTCCTGCTTCACTGCCCTCCTAGTTTTACCTGGTCCTAAACCATCGTGTGCTTTGCAGATTTTACAAAGATAGTGCACATTTCAAATAAGAAAATATTATATATTAGGTATGTGTGGAATCAGCTCTATCCCACAATAAAAACCATGCAGATTGGGACCAAACCCCCCTCCCACACCTTTTAGGACATTTCGAGTCATTCCATTTCCAGGTCCATAACATTATTATTTGTGCATTTTTAAAAATTTCCTTAAAAGAAAACTTCTCACAACTGGAGGATGGGGCTATGCAGCATCCTAATTACCTGCTCACGTTAAGTCCATACAATAAACATCCTTCCACAATCACAGACACACTCGATCTTAACAACATTATACTATTCCAGTAAAGTTTAATAAATTAAAATGAATGAGAGGTTGTGTGGTTGAGCAGTTGTGTGCCACAGCAAGAGTAAAGAGTGATGCTGTGCTCTACCTTGCAATCATTGCGGAATTATACAAATATCCCTGATTTGGTCTGCTTTTGCATATTTGTCTCATTACCTTGCATACGCTTAACATATATATTTAATAATACACATCTGTACACGAAGATGTATAAATGGTGCTATTCAATTTACAGATCATTCTAATCCATGTTTCTATAAAAGTTCAATATCCAGTTCAATTCATCCAGTGTTTATTACAAAGTTAGTGTCTGTAGGTCTACAGCCTTAACACATGTATTGTCTTGCTTTAACTACACATTTTGTAGTTATTCACTGTGAATAACTACAAAGTACAAAGTAACTTGCCTTTATAACCAAAGTGCAGTTTGTATGTTATATTACACCAACTGAACACAATAGCCAGTGGTTTAGGTCTCTGGCTGCAGAGCCAGACGTTGGGAGTTTGATTCCCCACTGTGTCTCCTTGACAGAGGCTGGACTCGATGATCCATAGGGTCCCTTCCTGCTCTGAAAGTCTAAGATAAGGAGGCAGATGTCAATAGTACATCTTTTCAGCTTTGCTACTGAATTTTAGAACTATATAAGAATTTGTGAAGCGTATGTATTTTTGTGTACTGTGTGTGGCATAATTCTTACTTGATTTACCCTGGCCTCTTCAGTTAAGTACTACCCGTTTGTGCTGGTATGTTCAGTGCAAGTGCCATGATATACCTCATGGGATGACTTTAAAGTGACAAACCACATATGTTCATAGCACTCCTTCTGAGGTATGCTGACAGATTGTGTCACACAAGAAGATGCTGAATGGCCTACTGCCTTCCATTATCTCAGATCAATCCCATTAACTCCAGAAAGAGTTTATGTCTGCAATTGATTGCCAAATCTGTCCTGCTGAGTGCTTGTGCTTGCTGTGGGGGAAGGATGGAGAAGAGCAACCTGCACAAACAACAGTTTTTTGGAAGAAACAGCCCACAACCTTATTGTAAACGCAGCTTCTGTACTATTGAAAGATGAGAAAACCTGGAGAGAGATGTAGAAATGATGACGTTTGTGACATCTGTCTGCCAGACCCTGTGCAGAAAAGAGGCAGAACTGAGATACCTAGGGACATACTAGAATAATCTCCTTGTGTGGATCAGAGGCGGAATAATGCATGGCCTGCAGACTGCCTGCAGGCCTGCAGCTCTTTTTGTAGCCCCAAGAGACTCCAGACACCATCCAGTGGAGAGAAGAAAAAAAATAACTTCAAAAAGGACAACCACTCTTGGAAGCTTCGGGAAGCATTACATAAGGCAAGCATTGATTTACTGAAACTGCTTGAGACTTGGAGAAGGAGGGCGTGAACTGGAATGTACTGTGTAAACTGCCCAGAGTGACCTGGATTGCCAGATATAGAAATCAAATGAATGAATGAATGAATGAATGAATGAATGAATGAATGAATAAATAAATGTATTCCATAAATTCAGTGGAAAGAATTGAGATTTTTTAAAACACCTGTGGCTGAAATCCAGTTGCTTAGCATCCGAAGTCACAACTAGAGTAAGCCCATTGAGTCAGTGGGATTTGTTGAGTCAGATCCTCTATAAGTTCCACTGATTCAATGGGCTTATTCCAGCTGTAATTTATTAAACTAAGCATCAGGATTTCAGCCACTAAAGGAGGAAGTGAAACTGATATATTTGTACATCCCTGGTTGTACCCCACATAGGAGTACACACTTTTCTCCATAGTTGCAAATGCAAAGAAATCCTCCTTTGTGCGTGACAAAAAAGTATGCAAAGAAAATGTGTTGGTCGGCTCCTATTTCTTTTGATTCACAGCATGTCTGGAAGGGCTTTTAGAGTAGAAGCTACCAAGTAAATCTTTCTTCTGTTTTGGAATAGGCAGAAGACTGGCATGTGTTCAGTGATATTTTTATTTTTTCTAAGAAGAAGTTAACATGTTCCTTCCTGTAGCATTTTACTGTTCTGAACGCAGCAGAGAAGAAGGGAAACCCTGAGATTGCTTCTTCCATTACTAACACTTCATCACAAACAGATCTTCAATTTCCTATTAATACATGAAGCAGATGGCTAATACCACTATGTGTTAGATTACTCCGACACTTCTCAAAAGAGTCAGGTGCCAAATGCCACACTTCTATGCAGAAATGACCTCTGGGAATGGTTGTTCTTTTCTCCAGTCATTCAGAATGGAAAAGAGGCTTGTGTCAATTGATTGTACTAATTTTGGGATTTTAATAAGCAGGTACATGCAGAGTCATTGCCTTTTCAAGTTGGAAACCTTCTCTTAAGCAACAGGACTGAACAGTCTTGAAAGTTAGTTGAAGTCAGTTTTTATTTAACTTCAGATTTATGCTCTTCTCTCTGGCTCTAATAAGAATGTGCTAGGAAAATTTGCTGTGCAGTTACATGATTACTTCCTCCATAATGGCCTATGCTGAAAGACCAAGAAAATTGTGAATGCTTTGCATAGAAGCTAAGCTCTTGGTAAATTCAATATGGTAGTCTAGACACTGTAGAATGCAGTTCTATTCAGGCATTTGCCTGGAAACATAAAGGACTACATGGTTGATGTGGACACAGATAGATATATAAACCCCACTTCCAAAAGTCTCCACACAACTAGTAACAATTGCAAACTTAGCATGCATATACATGTGAACTGGACTCTTTTATCACTATCATGGTTACAGAGCTTTTTTGGACTTTCAAGCTCAATACACAAAGGTCTACAGCACTGTTTGGTGTGGAGGAACATTTAGCAGCCAAACTTGTGGGAATGCCAAGATTCCCAGCACCAATTTAGCCCTCCAAGTGTTTAAGCAAATGTCTGAATAAAACCAGTGTCTTACATAGTTCAGATGTTAAAACAGGTCTGTACACTTTAAAGTCTCCTTTATTTCAGTTGCCTGAGTAGATCATTCAAGGAGGACAGATCTTTAGTACAGCAAAAAGAAGGGTATAATGGCACTTTGGTGTGCTGCTTGTATACCACTCTATAATGCTAAAGCCCTCTTTGGACAGTTTACAACATGTTGTAAAGCAGGCTACACATTGCCCACTCACCCCCAGTGAGCTGAGTACTCAATTTGCCAATCTCAGTAGGATGGAAGACTGAGTCAACCTTGAGCCAGCTACTTGAATCAAGCAAGCTTTATTTAGCATAAGGCTTTGTGGGTTACACTTTGCCATCCCCATCAGATGGATGAAATGTTGCCTAGGTAAAGGTAAAGGTTCCCCTTGACATTTAGTCCAGTCGTGTCTGACTCTATGGGGCAGTGCTCATCCCCGTTTCCAAGCCGTAAAGCCAGCGTTTGTCCGTAGACAGTTTCCGTGGTCACGTGGTCAGCGCGACTAGACACGGAACGCCGTTACCTTCCCACCATGGTGGTACCTATTTATCTACTTGCATTTACATGCTTTCAAACTGCTAGGTTGGCAGGAGCTGGGACAGGCGACGGGAGCTCACTCCGTTGCGTGGATTCGATCTTACGACTGCTTGGTCTTCTGACCTTGCAGCACAGAGGCTTCTGCGGTTTAACCCACAGCGCCACCACGTCCCGCCTAAATAGGCACATCTTTCCACATGCTCGAGTGGAAAGTAAATGAGAGGAATGGAGGTACAAAAGGTTCAAGCACTGATGATGATCTTTATACTACTTATGAGTGAACAGTGGTTGGCAGATGGCAAGGATGTACTGGCACCAACAAGCATATGTATGGTGGTTAAATAAATAAACCAATCAGTGCAGTACAAGTATGAGAGAGAGAGTTTAAAAAGAACAAGGGGAACTTTAACAGGTAGGAGGTTGTAATAACAAGGTGGTGTTTTCTGGGATTATTGCAACAATGAAAAGACTTATACCTAGTTAATCAGATGAATTTTGATATGATTGGAAATGATTGTCTGGTTTTATTCTGGAATTAACCTCCTTTTGAGATAAATGCCTATTGTGATAAAGACAGACTTGATTTTTCTCTGGAGGTCTATAACGTCTTGTAGGGCTTTTTAGAGAGATGTTCAAGCATCAGAATCCATGCCCTGATGAGAGGTCACAGCCACTGGTGTGATATCCAATTTATTGGCTATTGCCTAAATGTGGAGTGGGAAGGCTACTGCATAAGTGTCATCCTCGCTCCAACAGGCGCACTATTGCACAAGCAGTCATGTGACCAATCCTGCAATCACTGTGACAACATACATGCTACAGAGAAGCTGCAGGAGTGGAATATGCTTAGGCGGCTGCC
Organism: Intellagama lesueurii; assembly: GCA_037013535.1. NCBI lineage: Eukaryota > Metazoa > Chordata > Lepidosauria > Squamata > Agamidae > Intellagama > Intellagama lesueurii. Next base: position 163,281,409 of record JBAJHW010000005.1, read on the forward strand.
TTTCCACTTTGCAATAATGATGGTTATAGGGATTCAGTAGGTGATTGCTACACAGAAAGCATAGCCTGTTTTACCCATTAGTAGGCTTCCAAGGTCACCAAACATCATTCCCTTGGATGCCCAGTTGCTTGCTTCAACCACCAATGCTGAATAAGTAACAATGTTTCTATATCCTTAATTTGTCTCAGTTCTTAAAGCTACCAGAAGCTGGACATGGTGGGAGGGTAGCTAGCTGGAACAGCCACCCACTTCCAAATCAAGCATAGCTTCTCAGGAAAACACTAGCAGATATCTTTATCCTTGGCATGACACTAAGTTACAGAGATACAGCATGATGCAAAGATGACAAAATACTCCTAAAGCACAAATTACAATCCAAAATGCCCCAAATGACTAGTGACACAAAACAGAAAAATCTACACTGGGATCTGGGATCAATTTCTATGTTCCTTACAACAGCAGCATGAAGAATTCATCATTTTGGTCAAAAATCCATTCAGAATTCAACTCTTCACATTATATTCCCACTGGTAAAGTGACCCACAAATGTGGCCTCACAAGTGACACAGACATTTTCACAGTTTCTTCTTGTCTCGAGGTGTGACTACACTTTTAAATTAAATAGGGAGCTGTTTGAGTTTTTAGAAATTGATTTAAAGTCATGTGGATCTTGTGTTGGTGTGTGCATCCAAAGGAACAACTTTTTGTCTTATTGTAAGTTACATGGTACATTGTACTTGGAAACCCCTGAAGATTCCACAGACACTATTTACTCTGATACAGGTGATCTCACATGCCAAATTGAATAAAATAAAGCACAACAAGAATCAATTCAAAGTAAACTACCCCAGCAAGCATTTAAAAAACTCACAGCCTGTCCAAAAAATGCACATTTAGCTGTATGTCATGTAGTTGGAGATTTTTAATTTGATATCAAGCATGCCAAACCTGACACAAAAATAGGAGTATTTCAATGTGTAGTCACACCCTCAGTTTCAAATAAGCAGAGCCATGAAGAGGAAAAAAGTGTGCTGCTTATATACCACCCCATAGCGCTTCAAGCACTCTCTGGGTGGTTTACAAGTTAATTATGCAGGCTACACATTGCCCCTCCATCGAGCTGGGTACTCATTTTACCAACCTTGGAAGGATAGAAGGCTGAGTCAACCTTGAGCCGGCTACCCGGGATTGAACCTTGTGTCGTGACCACAGTTTTGGCTGCAGAACAGCTGCTTAGGTGCCACAAGGCTCCTTGGTAGGTATTTACTGAAGGTTGAAGTGTTTATGAAGGATTGTATTGGCACAGGCATATCTTTATGCATCCATATCCCAAGCTGTGCTGCATTCTGAAGGTGAACACCAGCAATTCGAATTGTGTCAGAAAATTTTTTGGAACCACATTAATATCAAACAATCCCCTATTCATATTTAGATTCTGACAGAATTAGATTAAGATTTGTTTTGGATTATTCATCCTTTGATGCATACACAAGGACATTACCAAAGCCTCCTCTGGAAGCTGTTTAGCCACTACCCTTACACAGATTTTGTTTTCCTGCAGATGCATCACTTTTTGCAAGTGTAAGAGTCACAGTGCATTCTACCAGCATGACTGTAAATACTCCGCTTCTTTTCACTTGGAGTCCGGTTGATTTCTAGCAGATAGCTTGATGTGCATGGAGCTGGCTGCTTCAGTAAGGTGAACCTAGGTTGCTTATCTCATACAATATTAATCTGTGCCCCCAAATGACAAAACATTTCAGCTGTCAGCCTCCAGAAGCATTGTTGATGTTATCTGTACAGCTTTCAAAGGGGACTTGTCGGTTTTCTTTGTGGCATGGTTAACAACAATAGAGATATTTACAGTTCATTTCCTATTCTACTCCCGTGCATCACAAAGGGCGCCTCAGATCTGTTGCTAATATATTCTCCAGCAGAGCAGTGTAAAGAAAACCTGCTGTCACCTTTTACAATTTGCCAAACTTTGGCAAAGACAGCCCACTGAAGAATGTGTCTGTCTTGCTAAGGAAAGGCAAATCACTTTTTTGTTCCAATCATGATCAATAGTGATTTATGTCACTGAAAGAAACATGTTAATGGACTAATGGTTCCATTTGAAATCCTCACCTACTTAATTTTGCCACCCAGAAGGAGACCCTTCTTACCTAAGGATCTCTTCATTGTCATTCTTCAGTTTTTCGTCTTAGGAAAAATTGGGGCAATTGGATTCTTGAAGGCTTTGCCATACATGCATTATGCCTCTACTTATAGTGTCAGTGGAGCACCCAGTGTGGTGTAGTTGATACAGTAGCAGACTGGAACTCAGGAGGCCTGAGTTCAAATCCCTGCTCTGTGGTACAAATGTAAGTACCTAACCAAAAAACTAATCAGTAGGTTCGTGCCTGAACCATTTTATCCACTGCATAATTAGGAGGATGTTTATTTATTTTTTAGGGATGTGGTGGCGCTGCAGGTTAAACCACAGAAGCCTCTGTGCTGCAAGGTCGGAAGACCAGCAGTCGTAAGATCGAATCCACACGACGGAGTGAACTCCCATCGCTTGTCCCAGCTCCTGCCAACCTAGCAACTCGAAAGCATGCAAATGCAAGTAGATAAATAGGTACCACCACGGTGGGAAGGTAATGGTGTTCCGTGTCTAGTCACGCTGGCCATGTGACCACGGAAACTGTCTATGGACAAACGCTGGCTTTACGGCTTGGAAACGGGGATGAGCACCGCCCCATAGAGTCAGACACAACTGGACATTTGTCAAGGGGAACCTTTACCTTTACCTTTTACCTTATTTATTTTAATTTAGCCACACTCAGTTTGCTTACAACACTCTGACTCCCCCACAAAATTAATGGTCTTTCTTCAACTGTTATTCAGAGGCATACTGCATCTGAACTGAGATGTGGCATGTAGTCACCACGACTAGTAGCCACATATATTTGTATCCTTCATCAGTTTGACCAATCCTTCTTGAAAGCCATCTCAACCTGTAATCATCACCTTGGCTTGCAGAAATCAGATTCTAAAAGTTGACTATATGGAGAAGATTTTCCTTTTATTTCATCAGTCCTGATTCTCATATGACTCCATCAATCACCACTATTGGGGGGGCTTAGTTCATACATTCCGTACTTCAGTAATTTGTGAAACTTCAATTCAAACTTGCCTCTTTTTTTGTTAAAACTATCTGTTAGTTGGTGACTCCAGATAGTGTGAACACACAGCAGTTTTCAGTCTGTCTGTTGCTCTAGTTTATGTCTCAGAATAAGAAAGGGAAAAATCCTCATAATTTGGAAACACAATTTCTTGCTATTTATTTATTTATTTACTGTATTTATTTATTTATTTATTAGATTTATATACCGCCCATCTAGAACGTGTCTACTCTGGGCGGTTTACATATAACATAAAAATAAAATAAGGTAAAATCCAGATTAATCACAGAGTCCTAGATGGGAAAGGAAGAAAAGAAAAAAGAGAGAGAAAGAAAAGGGGAGATAGGCTAGGTAATGGCTGTAGAGAAGGCCTGCCTGCATTGCCATGTCTTCAAGTTAGTCTTGAAGGCCCTCAGCGAGGGAGCCAGGCAGATCTCTACAGGTAAGTTGTTCCAGAGGCGAGGGGCCACTGCCGAGAAGGCCTGATTTCTAGTTTTTTCCCACTGGGCCTCTCTTGGCATTAGGCCCCTCAGCCACCCAACCTGGCTGGAGCGGGTGATACAGGTAGAACTGGGCAGAAGAAGGCGCTCTGCCAGGTATCGAGGACCTAAACCATTAAGGGCTTTGTATGTAATGGTTAACACCTTGAAATCAACGTGGAAGCGGATAGGTAGCCAGTGTAAGGTGGCCAAGGTGAGGAAAATATGGTGAAATCTTTCCACCCCTGTTAATAGCCTGGCCACCGTGTTCTGGACCATCTGGAGCTTCCGCATCAATCTCAAAGGAAGCCCCATGTAGAGAGCATTACAGTAGTCTATTCTTGAGACTACGAGCGCATGGATCAGCGTGGTGAGCGTCCCCGCGTCTAGATAGGGACGCAGCTGGGCGATCCGCCAAAGATGTAAATGGGCAGACCGAACCACGGACGCTACCTGGGTCTCCACGGTAAGCGCCGGGTCAAGATGGACCCCCAGACTGTGAACCAATTTTTTTGTGGTGAGAGTCACCCCCCCAAAAGAGAGGCAGTTTCCCAAACCACTGACATCGGGCCACCCACCCGCAGGACCTCTGTCTTGTCTGGGTTCAACCTTAGTTCATTCGACTGCATCCATTGCAGAACGGCCTCCAGGCAGCGCCCAAGGGACGGAATGGCATGGAGAAAATGAGATGTAGAGCTGGGTGTCATCAGCATATTGGTGACACCAAGCTCCACATCCCGAGATGACCCCCCCCCACGGCCTCATATAGATGTTAAACAGCATTGGGGAGATGATCAAACCCTGCAGGACCCCACAACTGAGGGACCATGGGGACAATACATTCTCCCCAAGCTGAACTCTCTGGGGATGGCCCTCCAAGAAGGACCGGAGCCAAGCAAGAGGAAGGCCACCAATCCCCAACTCGAAGAGCCTCTCCAGGAGGGTACCGTGGTTGACGGTATCAAAGGTGGCTGAGATATCAAGGAGGACAAGCAAAGACATTTTGCCCCTGTCGGCCTCCCTAAGTAGGTTATCCAGCAGGGCGACCAATGCCGTTTCCGTGCTGTGGCGCAGCTTGAAGCCCAACTGAAATGGATCCAGGGCATCGGTTTCATCCAAGAGAGCCTGAAGCTGGTCGGCCACCACCCTTTCAACTACTTTGCTGAGAAAAGAAACATTGGCAATGGGCCTATAATTGCCAATGTTGTCCGCCGCCAAGCTCAATTTCTTTCTAATGGGCCTAATGAGCATTTCCTTAAGGGCAAGAGGAACCTTGCCCTCAAGAAGAGACCCATTTATTATTTCAGTGGCCCATTCAGTTATCACCGGCCTGGCAGCTTTGATTAGCCAGGCCGGGCAAGGGTCAAGGGAGGAGGTGGTGGCTCGGCAGTGATCAAGGACCTTATCCACCTCTGCAGACATCACAGGTTGAAACTGAGTAATTCTCAACGGACAAGGCACTGGGCTGGATGTCTCAGCTCAATCCACTGTTTTCAAATAGGGTGCAAGATCCTGGCAGATGGCCTCCACTTTTGATTTTAAAAATGCTACAAATTGGTCACAAGAAATGCTAGATGGAGGCCAATCATTGTGGCCAATTCTGGATAGGTCGCATACTATATGGAAAAGTTCCACCTGCTGATTGGATGCTTCACTTATCCAGACAGCAAAGTAGGCTTTTCTAGCAGCCTCTACCTTAGCAAGGTAGAGGTTAGACGTGACCTTGGCAGCTTTTAAGTTATTTTCCATCGGGTTCCACTTCCAGACGCTCTCTAGTCTTCTCCTATTCCGCTTCATAGCTCACAGCTGCTGGTTAAACTAAGGTGCTGGTTGGGCTCTGCAGCGGAGAGGGCATATAGGAGTGATTGTGTCTATAGTCCTGGCAGCGGTGGCATACCAGCCATCCACCAGGGCCTTGACAGGAGCGCCAGCCAGGTCAATCAGAATCCCACGCATGGCATCCTGGAATCCAATAGGATCCAGTAGCCTGCAAGGGCGGACCATGAAAATAGGTCTCTGCTCCCCATGGGGAGGGAGGACCACCGTGAGATTGCAGTTTATCAGGTCGTGGTCCACAACAAGGGAACCAACCGAAGGTCAGTCACCATCGGGCCACACTCTCTCTGCTCAGTGGAGAAAACCAGGTCCAAAGTGTGGCCACCCACATGTGTGGGGCCATTAACATGTTGGGACATGTCCAAGGAAGCCATGGTTTCCAAGAACTCAAGAGCCGGACCAGTAACCTCTGCCTCCGCATGGATGTTGAAATCACCCAAGACAACCAGTCTTGGGGATCCCAACAGAGCCGCAGAGATGAAGTTGGTAAGCTCCGGTAGGGAGGTGGCTGGATTGTGGGGAGCACGGTATGCCAGCAAGATCCCAATACTGTCCCTGGCCCCAATCGACATGTGGAGGGCCTCTAGGCCCAGCATCGCCACAGCAGAAAGCCTGACAACCTCAAGGGTGTCCTTATAAACAATGGCAACTCCCCCCCCAACCCTCCGGTCTACTTTGGTGTTGTACAGCATAACCGGGGGGACAGGCAAGAGACAGGGGTACACCCCCTTCACTACCCATCCACGTCTTGGTTATGCAAGCCAGATCTGCATCCTTTGTATTAGCTGGGCTTTATTGGATAGAGACCTGGCATTCAACAGCTCCACCAAAGTTACAGTGGATGGATGACTGAGCTGGCTACCTGGAGCCTGACAGGTGGTAGCAGCGCCAGAACAATGGACAGCTTTCAGGCATCTGTTCACCGTTCTTCTGGAACGACTAACAGCTGTACCAACGCCATATCTTCCCCTACCCGCAATCACCTGTATGTTCTTGGAGCCCCCGCTGGAAGGCAGGCCTTCCTCTCCATTCCTAGCACAAAACGGTGGAAGAAAAAACTCAATTAAGGTAAGAGTAAGTACAAAATAATTAACAGTAACATAATTAACATAAGCAAAATAAATTACACACTATTAATTAAATTAGAATCAATAAAAGTAAGCAAAACATTAATACCATTTAAATAATTATTGCAATTTAGGGTAGGGTAAGCTAGTTCGTATAGTTAACAAAAGAAAAGCCCATCCACCCCCCCGCCTCTAAGTGTAAGAGTATAAGTTTGTTTAATAAAGATGAGTAAGGATAAAAGAACCAGAGTAAAGTGAAATAGAATGAAATAAAATATAGTAAAAATAAAATAAAAAATAAAAAATAAAAAATATAAAACCAAGATGTCCCCCCACACCCAGGTCCTGTCCCGTCGCAATTTGGCTGTAGATCTTATCTTATTCAAGGAGGCTGTTAGAATTAAGTTAATGGGGGCAGTGATTGCAAGTGAAGCTTGGTCCGATGACAAAAAGGTGGAATAAAGGTAGCAGGAGAGTTGATAGAAAATAGGTGCCACTGTTGCCATTCTCCACGGCGGGAGGTCAGATGAAAAACCCTCACAAAGCATACCAGGTGAAGAGGCGAGGGAAAGTCGTTTATATGGCTATTGCTGTTGATGGAAGCACAGAACTCACAGAGCAAAATGTTTTTGAGATTTATTGAGTGGGTAACGACAGCGCCACCGCCTCAGCTCACTCTGCCTCCACCATTGCCAACGCTGTTTGGAACCATTAACAGCACAGCTGGCAGAGCTTTACAATGTCGGGCTCCAATGAGCCTCTGAACTCCAAGGTTCCACCAAGCCTGTTGGCGCCTCTTAGCCTTTAGGTGCTGGGCTCACTAAGCTTCTCAGGATTGAGTTCTTCCGAGCCTCGCAGTGCCGGGCTCCACCTCTCAGCCTTTCAGTGCTTGGCTCACCAAGCTTCATGGGGTCAAGTTCTTCCGAGCCTCACAGCGCCGGGTTCCACCTCTCAGCCTTTCAGCACCGGGCTCACCAAGCTTTGCGGAGTAGGGTTCTTCCGAGCCTCACAACGCTGGGCTCCAAACAAGCCTTGCAGCGCCGGGCTCCGCCTCGTTAGTCCTCCCGAGCAAGCTCTCTTCCTCGTCCTCCAAAACAGCCTCTGGAACAGCTCAGTGTCCACTAGGATGCTTACCAGATGGGGGAGAACAGTTCAAAGGAGTAAATGAAGCAAAGCAACCAAAAGAAAAGAAAAGAAAACAGACCAAAGCGGCGAGAGAAACGCTCCTGTCTGACTATCAGAACGCCATCTTGGACGATGCAGCTTGGATATGGGCTAATTAGACTAAGTAGCCCACCAAGGCTGACATATAATAGATTCTAATGAAAGTGTGCATTTCAAAAAGTGAAAAGTACCAAGGGGAAAATTGCAAATGAATCATGTGGGAGCATTATCACAAATGAATAATGTATTTTAAGACATATCTGAGTATACTGTAGGTTTATCTAGATCAAGCTGACTTGTCTAACTAGTTCATTACGTCGAACACTGAGCCATATAGAACAGATCTTTCTCAATATTTTTTTCTCACATAAAGAGGAAAAAAAATCCTAAAAGGACAAATTTTATTGCAGCATATTAAAAACTCGTGCCAGATGCTTCCTTCCTTTAACATTTGCAAAGTTTATATTTCTGCCCTCATGAGTCTTGCTGTTTTGTTTAAGGCTCGGAAAGGGTAAATGTTGGTGTAAGTTCATTTCTATCAGAAAGACCAAGTTGATCAGAGTATAATCTAGTAGCAAATACCCACAGCTCCAGAACGTATACTGAGGCGCATGCCTCTCAAAATATGAATCAAAGCCTTATCCAAATGACTTGAAGAAATGGCAAAGGTTGGTTTGAGGTTATTTCATCTTTATGCTTCCATCTACAATACATCTAAAAATACATCTATCGTTTCATAATGGGTACCATTGTAGAAGAGAGAGTGCTTCCTTTGCCCACCCAACCCAAATAAGGAGAAAGACACAGGTGATGGGTTAACCTATGCCACTTTATTAAAAAGTTATCAGTAACCTCCACTACCGTGAGGCCAACTGTATTGTAGATTCCTGGAGCTGGTGTGGGGGTACCTTCCTACCCCTACCCTATTTCCCTCTTGGGTGAGTCCCAAGCCCCAGCTCTGTGCTGTTGAGTTGACGGCCTGTTCCTGGCTGGCCAACAGCTTGGCGACCCTCCCAGCCACCAGTTGCCACACACTTGTGACATGTCAGCGGCCAGCAGCCATGGTTAGCCCCTTGTGAACCTCCCCCCCCCCATCCTGGCAATTGAATCTCAGGATCTGTGGTGCTGAGATGTTAGGCACAATATCACCCTCAAATGATCCTTGAGAACTCACTGTCACTGATCTTCCCCTCCACTCTATCCACCAGTGTGACCTATTTAAATGCAACAACACCTATGATTTGCCCATATTTGCCCCTCCAGGTAACCAGTGTGAGATAGCCAGAAATTACCTGCACACCTTTTGTTCAATACACCAATCAGAAAATACAAGTCCCAAATTCCTATCTAGCCCTGAAGTGACCAGCTACTCACGCACTGGACCTAAAGGGCAAGCAGGTGGGTTGGTAGACCTCACAAGAGGCCTATTGGAGAGTGGGCCTGACTTGAACGGCAGCCCAGCCCATTCTCATCAGGCAAGCTCCGGGCAGCCTATGATCATCCAAGGAGCCTGTCTCCCCATTGCAGGGGGGGACAGGCAAAGACTATTTGCCCACACAGCCATTAGGTGCACACATGGAGAGGCACTATCTGGGAAGAAAGGGGGATGTATATATCTATTATGCTGCCTTTCTCCTGCCTGTATTTATTTTTATTTATTTTTTATTGCTACCTAGGGCTTGCTAAAGCAGAGAAATCTCCCCCCCCCCCATACACACAAAAAGTTCCTGGAGGAATTCTGGAGGAGTTCCCAGCCCTCCAGGTCATCTTTGGGGGATGCACAGCTATCACAGTGAAGAAGGAAGATTGCCTCTTGATTTTCCATCAGTGAATGCATCTTGTTGGATCCTGATTTAAATAAACAAGCTATAGTTATAGTTGCTCAATATTTATTTTAGGTGTATTGATCATTCCTTGTAATAGACATCCTGGCTCATTGAGGAAGAATAATACCAGCATTAATCATATTACAACACTATGTACATAGAAAACTTCGAGGCACAAATAGTAGAAACGCTTCAAGTGTAACCCATCCACACATTGAACCTAACAAGAAATAAAAGATTTGGTTCTGGTTTCCAGAATCTGAATACAGCATCATCTGGACTTGAAGTTCTCCACAGCAGTGTTTTCCAAATTTGGATCCCCAGATGTTCTTGGACTAAAACCAGAAGCCTAGCTATGCTGGCCAGAATTTCTGGGAGTTGTAGTCCAAGAACATCCAAGGACCCATGGTTGGAAATGACTGCTCTCTACAAGAAATGATAAGGTTGTACTGCAGAGGTTTGTATCCTTGAACAAGTTCACCAGACCCAGAGTGCTCCCAGAAAAAGAGAATGGTAAATTCCTCTGTGCTCCATATCTAGGAGACCCAAACTTTGCAATCAATTTGATGGCATGTAGTTAATTAAACCCATAGATAATCCTTCTTGGATATGTTATTTAATAGGGTGAGGGGATTTGATTATTTCAGAGAAGGTGAAACCAATGTTGTCAGGGTGCTCGATTCCTGGAAGGATCACCCAAAGTGGTACAGTTAAAACTGAGACATTAAACTAAGAAGGCATCTCACTTTAGAAATTTACGGTCATATCAGCAGAACAGAATTGACAGTTCCAATGCTAAAGGCAGAAAAATTCTTGAAGGGCAACTACTGGGCAGCATCAGTAGTGGACAATGACTGTGGCAGATGTTGTTTCATAGACAATGGCAGAGATGCTCAAGCTGACTCTTGTTAGAATTCGACAAAGGAAGCCAATTGTAAACCACTTCAAAATATTTTATACCTCAAGAACCTTATGATGAAATCATCCAAAGTGAAACAATACTGCTGGAAGTTGAAGTACTGAAGTCAGAAGCGTTCAATTATCTATTGGGGAAGAGAAAATGGTAAGGGTGATCAACTGAATTAAACTTGAAATGACATTCAGTTATTGGATAAGCACAGAGACAAAAGGATTAAAATAAAACAAGAAATAAACAAGAAATAAAATGCTTGAAATTCATAATTGCTTGAGGTGAGCAAATTGCGGTAGACTAAAATCTAATATGTTTAATTAAGTAATTGCAAACGTTTCATACTGGAGATGACAAACTCAGAAGAAATTGTGTAGTGTTATAGTGAGATAAGATATAACATAAGCACTTTTGTCTAAAATGAAAAATCTGACCAATTAATATCATTCAGACATCTTGGAAAGTCTATCGACATAGGCATCATTCAAGTTTATGTTTCAGCTACAGATGGAAGAAGAAGAAGAAATCATTTTCAGGCAAATGCCTGTTCTATCTCTCTCTGTTCACTAAAAATGTGGAGTTGATGGAGAGTTTGCAGACATCATGGAGACAAGTCTTCAAAACCAGCCTGAACTCTCACTAGAAGCTAAAGTGAGTCAGCTGAGGCTATTGGACTTTGAGCTTCTCATGGAAAAAATAGAATATCTGCAAAACACAATAATGCTAACAAATGTAGAAGGCAGTAAGAAAGGAGGAAGAGAGGGGTTAATTCAGTAAAAGAAGCAATGGTCTTTATTTTGTGAGACCTGAGCAGGGCTGCTAATGCTAGAATGATTGTAAGTTGGAAACAACTTGATGGTGCACCTCAACAATAATGCAGGTGTGGCACGGTAGGTTCTTCCAGATGTGATAAACTGCATTTCTCACTCTGAAGCAGTACGGCCAGTGGTAAGGGATTCTGGGAATTGCAGTCCAGCATCTGAAGGGCTGCACTTTGTCTAATGAGTCAAGAATAGACATGGGGATGAATATAAAAACAACTCATGATATTTGTTGAATATTGCTGATTCAACAGATATTCAAAATATTGCTGATTCAATGGATATTCATTCTATTCATGAGATCTGGAGACCCTGAAGAATAGGAAGGGATGAATATACATCTTTTATATTTGTCCATTTATCCCCATCTCTAGTCTCTGCCTGTGCATAGGCTGGCAGGGCAAGCCTGCCTGAAGGAAAATCCCCCCAACTGTCTTTGCAAATGGGGGGGGGGGAATTATCTTCAGCTGATCCGCATAGGCATAGTAAGACAGGGAAATCCTGCCTGAAGGGAATCCCCCTTGCTGTCTTTGGAAACAGCATGGAGGGAGATTCCTTTCAAGCAGGCTTTTCCTGTTTTTCTATGCCTGCATGGTTCAGCTGATTCACACATGCATAGAAAGACAGGGAAAGCTTGCCCTAAGGGAATCCCCCCTCTGCTATTTGCAATGGAATGGAAGCTAGGCTGCTGGAACAGAAACTGGCAGTCTAGTTTCCATTCTGGTGGTGGTGATGGAGGCAGTGGGAAGGAGTTTGGGGGTGCAGGCTGTGGGGGTGGGGGCTCAGCTTATTGCTTTTTAGATAGCACCGGAAGCTGTCTAAAAAAAAAAAAAAGACCCGACAAACCAACAAACTGTTTCGTGGTTCACTAGGGGAAAATTTGTGGTTCATGGTTTATCAACCTTGATGAACCACAAACCAAGATGAACCACCATTTTGGCAGTTCATCCCCATCTCTAGGAATGACAACTCCTACGTTGCCAGATGGGCCTGGATTAATATTATACTGAAACACATAATCCAATTTATTCAGTCTCAAAAAAGTTTCGCTTTTGAAATACATATGCTTCAGGTCTTTAAAATGTAGGCAAAAATCCTGCTTAGTGTAGTAAATTACACTTGAGTAGGCCCATTGAATCAGTGGGGATACAGTAAGTCAATTCCTCCATAAATTCAATTGATTCAAATGGGCCTATTCTAGTGACTTACTGTGCTAAAGTAAATTGAAGTTAGAGCAGGCCCATGTGAATCAATAGAACTTAGGGAAGAGCTGACACACTCCATCCCCATTGATTCAATGGCCTTATTCTAGTATGTTTTACTCTGCTAAAGTCCAGTATCTGGGCCAATTTCTTTGGTAAAAGCAACACATTCAGATTTTTTTCCCCACCATATTATCTATATTTGCAAAAGTACAGATATTTCCACAATGCATGGATAGCAATTAATTTCTGCAAAGAACATCCGAAAAGGCACAATTGAGGCATGTGTATTTGTGAAATTATATTTGTATAATGTTAGCTATTAATGCACAAAGTGGGAAAGACAACTTCACTTGAGAAGTATTTCTTATGCAATTTAACATCATAATTCTGTAGTAACTTAAGACTACTATAAATGCATAATCATGAATAATAATATTTTATTTTATTGCACCATTTATTTTTAATCACTACTTATTAAAATATTTGGCTAAATACCAATCCTTCGCAAGCATTAAGTGCTATATCCTTAACATTTCAATCCTATTTTTAAAAAAACTTATTAGCTTCAATAGGCCTTATTCCTAGACAAGTGAGTTTACCATGACAATCACAATTCCTTTTTGCTGTGATTATTTAAATTTAATCCCCCAAAATAAGTTGTGATAGTCAATGCCTAATTTCTATTAGATTTTTTTTTAATGGGCAACATAAAAAAAAGTTTAGTTCCATTCCCAAACTGGTGAATGTTTTGCCATTAATTCTTAAAATATATAAATGGGCAAAAAGATTTCAATATTTCAGTTGAATACCATCTCAGTTGTAAAATGGGCTTAACTCAGTATTTGCTAAGTGAACATATAAACGATTATGGTAGAATTATTCAGCTTTGTACATAGCACAAGGAAGAAGGGGTTGACCTACTTTTTTCAGGAAAGTTGTGTTAGCCATAAGTTTTATCATTAGTTGTGTACCCAAATAACACAACTGAAATCCTGAAGACTAGAATTGTGCACTGAAGATGGACAGAATGTTTCTTATTGATGCAACCCACATTATCTATTCTTATGCTACTCGTTATGCATTTATGTTACCCATAAGCATAACCCAAACTAATCCAGCACAGCGCTGGTGATGTGATGCAGTGGCATGAAAACCTTCTGCAGAAGATTTTGTCAGTTGTTGGAATCACAGTGTCTGCAAGAAGAAGGGGAGATAATTCCTCTTACTTCTTCTGGATTGGGCTAATCCAGTAGCAAAAAACCAACATTGTATTCTTCCCATACCTGGGAACTGGTCCAATCTCCATTCTTAATTTCAGTGCTATTTATAGCAGTTCAGCAATGTCTGAAGAGAAGCTACAAGACCATGATGAAACCTTATTGATTTGCCAGTTTTTGGTGACTTTTGATTAAAAATGGGCATTAACCACCAAACCAACTGGTTTGTTTTTCAGCTAAACAGGTGTTAGGCAGTTCCCAGCCCCATCTCTGGTGGGCACCCACTCAGAGGCAGTTCTCTCGCTTCTGTGCCCTGCCTCCTCTGGATGCTGCCTCTGAGTGGGTGCCCACCAGAGGAATCAGGGCTGGGAACCACTGAACATTTGTTCAGCCAAAAAACAAACCAGCAAGAACCGCCAGTTTGGTAGTTTGTGCCCATGTCTAATTGTGATAATAGGACAAAGATGAACAAAAAATCATTGAGTATAATTTAAAAGTGGGGTTAGCTCAGGATCATATGTATGATTTTATTCTTTTCTTCACATTATCTTCAAAACAACACTGTGGGGAAACAAAGGTCACATGATGTGACAGTAGTCACTGACTCTGCAGGCTGAATCTTGTTCATCCAAACTACTTCTTAGTCCCAAATAGAGTAGAGTCACTGAATGAAAGGGGCTTGTTAAGCTGGCACGTCTACAAGACCCATTCATTCAATGTGTCTATTTGGACTAATTGAATTTGGACCATTATTTTTCCCATTCAAGTCTCAAACTCTATCCACTAAACTACATTGGCTTAAAGATGTTAAGTTTGCTAATGTACAACTGGGATTTCGTTAAGCAAAGACATACAAAAAATGCATGAAGACAGCCCTTGAGATACATTTAAAAATGTGCCCATCCACAGATTTTATTTTCACACAGTCCAATAATTCATTCTACAGAAATGACATCTCTTCTGGTAGAAAATATACCTGCTGGTCAGGTTTTACTTACCATTTTGGACTCAAATGGTAAGTTCATAAGTAAATTCAATGATAAGTTCATAAACCATGGTTCATAAACCATGGTTTATGAACCAGAGAATGAGCATTGGACAAATACGTATATATTTACAAACAGTCAGAAGAAGAAGAAAAACTTAGGTAAATATAAAGATATATTCTGCTCATATAAATATACAAGCAGAATTCCTCAAAAAAGAGTTGAATTATGAATCTGGATAGGTGTGGTTGTTACAGACATTATCAAGACAAAGACAGTCCAATAACCAAGCCAAGTTTCATCTTAAAAGTCCAGTGATCAAACCAAGATTTGTTTTAAAGTTCCAATCAACAAGATCCAAAGAATCACACAAGCCATTCAATATTTCTATTGGATATTGGTTTCACAAATACAATCCATGACAGAATATTTAGAAAACACTTTTTGGTTAAAGGAGAAGAGAATGAAAAGTTACATGAGGCACAGCCCAAACATGGTGTAAAGTCATTTCAAATTCCATTTTCACTGATATAAAACGATGTTCTGCTATGGATTCTCAGTGATTTTCAAATCCTTTCCCCCCCTCTAACTAGTGGAAAGAAACTTAGAATTGAGCCTGCAAAGCTGCTTAGGTATTTGCCTGATATTTTAGAGGCAACCTTCTCATTAATTCTTTCACCACAGACCACACTGATTTACAAACCAGTGACAAGTGTTACAGCAGAAGACAAAAGCAAAACGAAAGAGAGAGAACAAATGTCCTGGCTCATGAAAATTGTCTGAAATCTACAGTTGCTAGTCCTAACTAGTGCAAACCTATTAAATTGATGGTATTTATCATTCAGTGATAGACTCAGTGGATCTAATATAATTGGGATTAGAAACTGGATTTAGGTCATTATTGTTTGGATTGATGTGCAAAGTAACTAACTGAAAGGTATGCATAATGGAACCCAGAATGGAAGTTGAAATGAAACTCATCTGTTAACAACTATTTTACCATTTGATCATTCTGCCCGAATGACAGCACAAGAGAAAATCTTTGCAACCTGCATATATTCTCGGGTATATCACCTGCTTCCAGAAAGAAAAAGAAAAAAAGGTCTCCTCTCTGTATACGTTTTGCTGACTCCTTCCTACCCAAGGTGCTGTTAAACTGATACCATCTTGTTCCCTTAAGTGAGTTTCTTTTTTACAAAAAGATGAGGTCAGCTTTTCCCCCCTTCTTTCCAGCTATTTTTATGTGGATGTAGCAGTCAAGCAACTTACATTCCACATTACAAATTTCATTACTGCTTTTGCCATCAGTCACTTCCGCAATACCCAGCCTTTTAATATAGAGTACTTGGCTCTTTTGCCAAGTTTGAATGTAACCCTCAGAACACCGCTAATATTACTAAAACTGGCAAGAGGCCCAAGGAAATGCGTGCAAGCAAAGAGTCTTCCCAGGCATAGCACATTTTATGTTTGGGAGGAAATAGTTCTTAGAGTACTCTGGTAGTGCTGTCTCATGTTAATTTAAGTCGTCCCCATATAGCATAAAATGTTAAAGAACTATGTTTCATAAAACAAAGATAATAATAGAAATAGCAATAACTAATTGTAGTAATAAGAGTGATAATAAGAGTAGGAGCCTCGTGGTGCACTGATCAAACTGCAGTACTGCAGCCAAACTCTGCTCACAACCCAGGGTTCAATCCCAGGTAGCCAGCTCAAGGTTTACTCAACCTTCCATCCTTCTGAGGTGGGTAAAATGAGTATCCAGGTCGATGGGGCAGAGGCAATGTGAAGCCTGCATAATTAAAGTGTAAAGCACCCAGAGAATGCTTTAAGCACCATGAGGCAGTATATAAGCAGCACAATTTTTTTGGGGGCGTTTGATAAAAACTTTAAAGATCGTAAGCACCAAACGTTTTCTAAGCACAGTGGATATGAAAATATATCTGTGCCATGTACCTACTCACAGGTTCACAGGCCAATAGACAAGGATATGGATGTCACACATCTCCTATGGGCCCTTATTTCTTGACTAATTATACCTTAGTGCTTTTGTGCAGTTGCAGAGTAAACAATTTCCCCCTCTATTCAGCACTGGTCAGACCTCACCTTGAGTATTGTGTCCAGTTCTGGACACCACACTTCAAGAAGGATTCTAACAAATTGGAACAGGTTCAGAGGAGGGCAACAAGGATGATCAGGGGGGTGGAAACCAAGCCTTATGAGGAAAGGCTGAAAGAATTGGGCATGTTTAGCCTTGAGAAAAGAAGACTGAGGGGTGATATGATAGCACTTTTCAAATATTTGAAAGGCTGTCATACAGGGAAGGGGCAAGATCTGTTCTTGATCATCCCAGAGTGCAGGACACACAACAATGGTCTCAAGTTAAAGGAAGCCAGATTTCGGTTGAATATCAGGAAAAACGTCCTAACTGTTAGAGCAGTACGACAGTGGAACCAATTACCTCGGGAGTTGGTGAGTGCTCCAACACTGGAGGCATTCAAGGGAAACTTAGATAATCACCTGGCAGATATGCTTTGATTGTATTCCTGCATTGAGCAGGGCGTTGGACTTGATGGCCTTGTAGGCCCCTTCCCACTTCACTTTCCTATGATTCAATAGTGGGAGCAAAGAATCTTCTGGATAATTTACTTGTGAGCAGGATTGGATACGGCAATAAGGAGACTTTGCCAGTGCTATGGCCTTATCCTGGCTTCGCCCCAGTTGTAGTGCAAAAAGTAGTCCAAGAGGTAACTTTTCCAAACTCTTATCCTTCATCACAAGGGCACAGAGGTACTATGCAACTATTTGGAACTAATCATAATTATGCAAGATTAATTATGGATTACTCAAATAGGATTGTTACCAAAGAGTCTTTCTTAGATTCTATCTAGTATTAATTTAGCTATCAGTAAGATTAAAGATTGGAGTTCTGGGTTTCATCAGGTATATCAGCATAACCAAAGGGAAATTAGTGGAGTTTGAGAAGTTTTGTCATTTATTGACAGATAAAGAAAAGGATGAATATTTAACATACAATGGGGGGAAAGTTTATTTAAGTCTATCTGTCTCTATTTCATTTACATACCATTCTTTAGTCTAAGGACACCTAGAATGATGTAAAAATGATGAAAAGATAAAACCTATTAAAGCATAAGCAGACATAACAGTCTAAAAAAGCAGATAATATATCACAACAAAGTGGTGGGAACACAGATAAAACTGGCAGAATCCAAAAGCTTGCCGAAACACTTCCGCTTTATATTCCCTGTTGAATCCAGGCAAAGGTATCCTATTTTGCAAGGATCCAGGAAACAGTTCCAAAGCATAAGAGAAGGAACACCAAATGATCTCTTGCTAATTTAGCCAAGTCAGACAGCTTTGCCTGCTGGCACTTTTAAAAGAGCAGTACTGGATGATTTCAGGTGAAGAATGGCCAAATTCTGTTACTCAGCATAGTAAATTGCACTAGAGTGGGCTCATTGGGGATTTAGTAAATCAATTCCTCCATACGTTTCATTGATTCAAATGGGCCTACTCTAGTTGTGACTTACTATGGTAAAGTACGTTACAGGTAGAATATATCCATTTGAATCAATGTAACTTATGGTGAAGTTGACTCACTAAATCCCCACTGATTCAATGGGATTACTCTAGTGTGACTTACTACACTAAGCAATAGCATTTCAGCTGTGGAGTAGAATGTCTGAGGCACAGGCTTATGTTCAGTATACATTGTGTGGAAATGGGGGTTTGCTACACTAAGCAACAGGATTTTGCCCAACGTGTTACTAATCTAACAGCAGTGTTTTAACTTTTATCTTAACTACAATGTTCCAAAAGAAACCAGGTCACAAAACTCAAACACTGTATTTGAAAGTGGGAGCCTGGGACAGAATAGAGATTCTGTTTGGTGTACCACCCACCCCGCTGCTCAACAGTATCCCTTCCTGAGCTAGCTGAGCTGGTCTCAGGGGTGGTGTTGCAGTCTTCTCAGCTTGTTGTGTTTGAGGGACTTCAACATCCATGCCAAGGCAGCTTTGTCAGAAGTGGCTCAGGGCTTCATGTCCTCCATGATGACCATGGATCTGTTCCAAATAGTATCTGCTCCCATTCTGTAGTCCCATTGTCATGGACAGATCATCATCTGGTGATGTCTAGACTCACTGGAATGCAGAGTCTCTGCAAGGGTGGGAGACTGATTAAGATGGTCTGCCCCAGGAGGCTTATGGATCCAAATCATTTCCTAATGGCTCTTGGGGAGTTTCCTGTTGCCTTGGCAGGTGATTCTGTTGAAGTTCAGGTTGATCTCTGGAATGGGGAAATGGCCAGTCCTATTGACACAATCACTCCTAAGTGTCCCTTCCCATGAAGTAGAGCCAAACTGCTCCCCTGGTTTACTGGGGAGCTGGTAGTGATGAAACAAATGGAAAAGAGACTAGAGCGATGACAGTGGAAAACCTGTGAATCTGATAAAAAATGGGCTAGAGCCCATTGGAAGGCCTATTCCGTGGCAGTGGCGGCAGCAAAGAAGTCATTCTTTGTTTCCACCATTGCATCTGCACTTTGCAGGTAAAATCGCTTGGATTCATTCTGACTTGGATGCTGTAGTTAATACAGGTCCTCTAGATGTAACTATGGCTCTTGCTTGTTCTGTGTTGATGGATAGGTTTCAGTTTTTGCAGCCTGATGATGGACAGGACCCTTGGAGAGGTGAAGGCTACCACTTGTCTGCTAGACCCTTGCCCATCCTGGCTTATAAAAGCTGCCAGAGAGGGACTGGCTGAGTGGGTCCAAGGGGTAGTGAATGCCTCATTGCAGCAGGGTAGGGTCCCAGCTTGCTTAAAGGAGGCAGTAGTAAGACTGTTATTGAAAATGCCTTCCAGCATTCGTCTATGCACTTGTAATCTCAAAAATAGATGATTGCAACACTCTCTACGTGGGGCTACCCTTGAAGGCGATTTGAAAGCTACAGCAGGTGAAGAATGCTGCTGCCAGGTTGGTCTCTGGAACTTCTCTTTATGACCATGTAAGCCCTATCTTGGTTCATCTGCACTGGCTGCCTGTTTGCTTCCAGGCCAAGTTCAAAGTGTTTATGCTAACTTTTAAAGCCCTTAACAGTTTAGGACCTTGTTACCTGGCTGAAAACCTCTCCCTCAAAACATCTACCTGTCCCACCCGTACCTCTCATATTGGGAGGCTTCAAGTGGCCACCCTGAGGGAAGCCTGGAAATCAGCCACTCTAAATGGGGTCTTCTCTGTGGTGGCCACTTCATTTTGGAACTCCCTCCCACAAGAAGTGCAACTGGCCCCATCCTTTCTGAGTTTTAGTAGGCAACTGAAGACCTGGATGTTGTCCCAAGCCTTTCAATAGTTTGCCCATAAATAAGAAATTTTATCTATGTCTTCTGCCACTAGCCTGCCATTTCACTCTTGTTTTATTGTTTATTGTTGTTGTTGTTTATGACTTTGTGTTTTTCTGTAACTGCCTAGAGTAGTAGCTTCACTACTAGTTGGACAGGATACAAATGTAAATGAATGAATGAATGAATGAATGAATGATTAAAGAATGAAAGAATGAATGAATGAATGAATAACCCTCCCTGGACCCCCACAAAACTGGATAATTACCAGCTAGTGTCTAATATCCCATTCTTAGGCAAGGTGCTGGAGTGGGTTGTGGCTTATCATTTTATCAGGATTCCTGGATGAGATAGATTATCTAGATCCATTTCAATTTGCCATCAGGCCTGGTTATGGGATAGAGACTGCTTTAGTCACCTTGGTGGATGGCCTACATTGGGAACTGGGCAGGGGGACTCTGCCCCTTGGTATCCTTCTGGACTGTCTCTCTGTGATGGGACTTGGAGGCACTGTCTTACAGTGGCTCCGTTCCTTCCTGTAGGGGAGAACTCAGAGGATGGTGCTGGGGGACTCTAGTTTGACAAATTAGCCATTGGCCTGTGGTGTCTCTCAGGGTTCTGTTTTGCCTCCTATGCTATTTAACAGCTAAATGAAACTGCTGGGAGAGGTAATCTCAGTGTCTAGTGTCAGTAATGGACTGGATGAGGGTGAATAAATTGAAACTTAATCCAGACAAAACAGAGGTGCTCTTGGTCAGTTGAAAGCCAGATCAAAGAATAAGGTTGCAGCCTCTGCTGAATGGGGTCACACTCCCTCTGAAAACACAGGCCAGCATCTTGGGGGTGCTCCTGGATTCATCTCTGAGTCTAGATGCCCAGTTTTCAGCAGTGGCCAGGAGTGCCTTTACACAGTGAAAACTAGTGCAGCAGTTGTCCCCATTTCTTGAGAGGTCTAATCTGGCCATGGTGATACATGCCCTAGTTACATCTCCACTGGATTAGTGTAACATGCTCTACATGGGGCTGCCTTTGGAAAGTGTTCGGAAACTCCAGAGTCCAAAATGCCACAGCCAGATTGTTAATTTGGGTTGTTTACAGAGAACATATACATTCTCAGCAGCTTCACTGGCTGCTGATTCATTTCTGGACACAATTCAAAGTGCTGGTGTTAACCTATAAAGACCTAAATGGCTTTGTTCCAATCTATTTAAAATACCATATCATACGAGCCTCGGCATTATGATCATCTGGGGAGGCCTTTCTCTTGGTCTAACCACCTTCCAGGTGCGCTTGGTGGAGACATGGGAAAGGGCCTTCTATGTCACTGCTCCCAGACTCTGGAACTCCTTCCCATGAGAAGCTAGGCTGGCCCCATCATTGCTGTCCTTCTGCAGGCAGGCAAAGACCTGTCTCTTCAGACAACCTTTTTTGTAATGACTGGTAGTCTGAAATGGATTTTACATGGATTGTGATGCTCTGTAGTTTTAAATGTGTTTTAATATTGATTTTATTTACCATTTTAATATAATACTTGTTTAATTCTTTTTAAATATTTGTATACTTACTGTTTTTAGCTTTTAAATATTGTTTTTTAATTATGTAAGCCTCCTTGGGTCCTTTTAAGAAGAAAAGTGGGAAAATAAATAAATAAATAAATAAATAAATAAATAAATAAATGTTTTTGTTAGCAGGAACAAAAATACTTTTTTTCTCAATATATCTTGCCTCCTCAGGGCTCTATACTGTCCTCCATGCTATTCAATATTTACATGAAACCACTGGGGGAGGTTGTTAGGAGGTTTGGGCTGAGGAGTCAGCAATATGCTGACGACACCCAGCTCTACCTCTCATTCTCTACCAATCCAGATGTGGCAGTCACCGTTCTGAACTCGTGCCTGGACTCGATAATGGACTGGATGAGGGTCCAGACAAGTCAGAAGTGCTGCTAGTAGGTGCTCTGCCAGATAGGTTAAAGGGCAATTTCCCTGCCCTAGACAGGGTTACACTCCCCCTAAAGGACAGGGTCCGCAGCTTGGGGGTGCTCCTTGACCCGGGTCTGACCTTGGAAGCCCGGGTGGACTCGGTGTCCAGGGGTGCCTTCTTACAGCTGCGGAGAATATATCAACTGTGCCCTTACCTGGATCAGTGGAGCCTGGCAACAGTCACACATGCACTGGTAACAACCAGACTGGACTACTGCAATGTGCTATACGTGGGGCAGCCTTTGAAAATGGTCCGGCGACTGCAACTGGCACAGAAACGGGCTGCACTGGTGGTAAGTGGTGCCGCCGCACAGACTCATATCACACCGGTTCTGAAAAATTTACACTGGCTGCCAGTTGCTGCTTGGGCCCAATTCAAAGTGTTTACTTTGACATATAAAGCCCTAAACGGCTTAGGACCTGGTTACCTAAAGGACCGCCTTCTTCCATACGAGCCTGCCCGTCCTCTAAGATCAGGCCAGGAGGCCCTTCTGAAGGTGCCATCCCTGAAAGAGGTGAGGGGGATGGCATGCCGAAATAGGGCCTTCTCAGCTGTTGCCCCCCAACTTTGGAATGCCCTCCCTATAGAGATCCGCCTGGCTCCAACACTTTTGGCTTTTGAGGCAAAGACCTTTCTGTTTAGCCAGCATTTTAATTAAATAGTATTCTTTAGCTGGCCATATGAGCAGCAGGATTTATTAATATTAATGTTTTAATGACTGTTTTTAATATAGGGTATTATTATAATTTTGCCTATTTTTAATGGTTTTAATGTTTTTAAAGTTTTAATATTGTTGTACGCCACTCAGAGACCATTGGTAATGGCGCGGCTAAAAATCTTGTAAATAAATAAATATAAGCCTAAGAGAGGGAATGCAGTACATGAGCAAAGATTGCATGGAAACATTTCTGCCAGGTTTACTGTGTAGTGGGGTACAGTGTATGAACAATAACAATGCACAAGTTGAACAATATGGGTTGTGTGAACAATACAGTACATAGCTATGTGGATTACAAATGGCTGCCAATTTTACTGGTTGCACCTCACCAAGTTTCACTTGGCATAGAATTATCCAAATCCTGGACAGACCAACTTTTAACCTATCTTCCACAGTGAGTCCAGGCACTACAACTTCTTCTCCTTTCCTGTTCCTATGCCTCATTTTGTGGTAGGTACTTCCAAGCTTCCTCCCCTTGCAGGCCTCTTACTGTGCCATCCTCACCAGTGCTACTTAGTTATCTGCTTGCCTACCTACATGTAGTACTCTCTACTGGCTCCATAAAGTGGCTGGCCCATTCTGTAAAGACTCAGACAGGCAAACAAGGAGACTCAGGAGCTGATGTAAAATGAAATGGAGGAGGTGAGGGAGGCAGCAGTAAATTTGATGGAGTGATGGAAGTGGTTATAGCCATTCTCTTGTTTCCCAAGTCATTTTGGATCAGGCAGAAGGGACACACTTACTGTCATTGTGAATGGTCACAATGTTTCCTTATTATGGGCACACTGAAGTGCTGCTTGAACTGTCACATCCGCTACTCTTTGCATTTATTTGCAATTAACCTCACATTTTATAGCATTGTCCTTTTGAATGACCTACCAACTACAAGCGGGGTAGCTATGTAAGTCTCTTTTGGCGAAAGAGCACCTTGAAGACTAAGAAGTTGCATTGGGAATAAACTTTTAAGGGACTTTGCCCACTTCTTCAGATGCATGAGTCTGAAGGATTTTTCATACACCTGAAGAACAGCTTATGTGAAATAAAATTGTTCCTCTTTAAGGTGCTGCCAGACTCCTTGTAATTTCTTTCTACCAAGTAAGACTATTACTTCATTGCATCAAATATTATGTGTTCTAATCTGTTAAAAAGGGCATAATAATATAAACATCGCATTAGGAATTTTTGGTAAAAATATTTATAGGAATTTAGTTACTCCTTTTGTTGGCAGAACACAATGCAGAAAAACATAGTAACATGGAGAGATCATCCCAGTCTCACCATTCCCTTCCTGGTTGCACAGAAAATCTAGTTATTTCTATAATGAAGATCACTCTTGGAGCATCTTTAAGTGGAAAAGATATCTTTACTCACAGTTACCACCAGTAGTTACAGTCAGAAGGAAAAAGGAGGTAAAAAGAAACCCCTGACATGGAATTAGCTTCTTAGAAGATGATCAGGGATGAAGAGAGCTATCAACAAAATAATAACATTCCAGGTATGCAGGAAGATTGGGTTTGCTTACAAAATTCCAGAGGCCTGAAGAACTTTTCCAATCAAGTTAGTAAGAAAGAAGAATCACATGAGCTGTAAAACCCCTCCCACCATAACCCAATGTTAGTGTATTCAAGACTGCTATTTTCTCCAATACATTGTTCTTCAGTGTTCTACAATGCTCCTTAAAGGCATTCTTTTACTTCAGACCACACTGTTTTTGGATTGCACCCAAGAGGGCTTCCTATGAGTCTGGATAGTTCTGGGCATTTAGCTTGGCTCATCATCTCAGCAGGTGGAACTGGCAGCCACAGGATCAGCACACAATGCCAATCATCACTGGAAAGGTATTATGTTAACACTGGGGCAAAGTAACTATACAGAAGCAAAAGACTTAATAAAAAATAATGCTGAAATTTTGTTTTCACAGAAGGCTAATCATGTCACCAGCAGGGATGATTTTCAGAAATTAAGCATCTCCTCTCCTAAGGCTCTCACAGCTCCAGTTAATCTTTTTTGTCATTGAGAAGCCATGTGAGCCATAGGATGGGAGGAGGGTTTTTAATTGTTGAAAATTTCTGACACCAGGCTTTACTGGCAGCATTTTTTGGGTAATTATAGTCTTACTCCTCCTATCCCACAGCTCTCATGGCTTCCTGACAATTAAAAGGAAACGGGAGCCTTGCAACATAAGTAGGATATATCCAAAAAAATATATAATTCCCCAAAGCTTCCTAGCTAATGCCATCATCAGCTTTCTGCAATGCAGTTGTGCAAACAGGATTTCAGTCAATGTATGTGAAAGTGTATTGAACTATCAGGAACTATTGTATGAATATTAACATGTTGAACTCTTAAAAAGTATTAGGAAGAAGCAGGATTAATACTTCAACAAGAGGTTCTCTTCCCCCCCCCCACAGTATTTTGTGATTAGTGAAGTCAAGCATCCACACTGTAATCTTGTCTCTTGATATTCACATCTGCATTCTGAGATACACATTCAATGGCGTTTACATCTGTGCAACTGGAAAGGGAAATTACAGTGTAAATTGATGAACTGCCTTCTGTAGCATAATCAAGATGGACACATGGATGTTTCACCAGTAACTCAACTGTCAGCAAAGTGGTAAATGAGAATATTTGTCAAATGATGGCTTAGAAAAATAAATGGATTGTCAGGGGGGAAAAATGAAAAAAAAGTTTTGCTTTTGGCTGCTGAGCTAATTGCTCAAATGTCTTAGACTTAAGTGTTAGATATGTTTTGATACAATCAGAATCCATTACCCAGTTGGGCTTTAATAACATTCAGTTGCATGGGGGAAGCCCATAAACTTTTCAGCTTTAAACTATTACGTTAGTAATCACTATTATGTTAGTGATTCTTCTTTCTCACTAACTAACTAATATAGCTATTTCTTCTACTACCCATTTTTTGATTGAAAAAATCTAAATGTATGACTTACTCTGAAGCCAAATGTGTCTGTGGGAAGGGATGTAGATTGGAAGCAAGTGTATCAATTCAGTGAGTAGAAGTGAGGATTTCAGCAAGAACAAGAGAGCTGAGTGCCTTTCCAGATTGGGTATAAATCCTAATCAAAGAAGAATATGAAGAAAGGGTCCTAATCCAATCTTTGCATTTAAAGTGAGCAGTATGATTTGTAGCAGTCTGAGTCACGTGGGCTAAACTTGCTCTTCTATGGAAATGTGTACCATCTATTTCCACTGAGCCCTTTAAATGGTGGAGGCAAAACCTCTTCTTCTGCACTGCCTAGTCCAGGGGTGATGAACATTCAGCACTCCAGATGTTTTGGATTACAATTCCCAGAATCCCCTGCCTGTATTGCAATGATACATGATTATGGGAGTTGTAGTCCAAAATATCTGGAGTGCCAATATTTCGTAGTGGTTACACCAACAGTTCAGGGATTAATCAGTTGAGGAACAGGTTTAATTGAAAATGTTAATCCCAACTAATGTAAATCTATTGAATCAATAAATGTACCTAAGAACTGACTTAACAAAACCTATTCATTCAATCAATCTTTTCTAGCTAGGGTTCATTCTAGCATCAGCTTTTGTCTCTCTCCATTGTGATTCTGCCTTTGCAAGATGGCAAGTTGGCTTTCCTCTTCTATGACCACAGGCACTAAGAGTGTTCCAAAAAGATGGCATAGTAGGCCAAATCCTGTTCTTTCTAACAACATAACTGGGCTCCAGAAAAAGGCATCATTGTCATCTCCGAATCTGTCCTTTGAACTTTTAGTGTAAATCCAGACACAAAGACTATGATGATATTTACTCACAAAAATTGTTAACAGTTGAATATATGGGGGAGGAGGGGAGACAATCAGATGAAATTATTTTTACTGTGTTCGCATATACCTAGCCAGTACAAATCCATATACCTTCTTGCCAATCAGCAAAATAATAGTTGATATTTTAACAGTTACTTATTTCTATTCTCTTAATATTTCTAAACCATGCCAATTTTTACATATTTTTAAGTCCATTCTATCCATTTTCTACCTTAAACTCTGAAATATTTTTAAATCCAGAAGAACATTTAAAGTTAAATATGTATTTCAGTTTGGATATTTGAAATACATACATTTCTAAACATTTTTACTCTCAGCTTGGCCTGCAATTTGATAATATATCTTTTTTTTTTAAAGAACAAAATTAATACAATAACTGCTTTCAAAGAAAATTGGTCAAATGTGAAATCTGGCAAAATATGCATACTCTTCCAATTGTTGCAAGTAATGGAACAGTTCATATGGGACAGGCAAATCTTTGATAATCAAATTTTGTGAATTTTAGTTAATTCTTATCAAGACCAAACTGTGCTTCTGTTTCAAATGCGAACTAAAAAGAAATTGTCACCCATATGTTTGTCATAATGGAATTTGCAAAGATCACATTTAACAAGCATAATGATTCTGATAAACTAACAGAGCTCAAGTTAATTCTTGTTTAGAAATGCATCATTCTGAGGACACCCGTGTCTCCCAAAAGAGAGAACACAAGTGATGAAAATGCATATTTTGAACATATAGGTATAATGTAAAAGGTACTAGGTTTTCCAGTGGTTTTATATTCCATTATGAGATGGAGCTGTTAAAGGGAGGAGAGCAGTTACAGGCCTTATTGCAACATTTTCCATCTGTGAAGAAGTTGGATACTGACATTAATTCCATAGGCTTGTGATATAGCACTCTCTCGCACCTGATGCTTTGGCTGCAGCCCTAGGCAACCATCAATTTTAGTGGAGACTAGAATTTGTCTTGCTTTAGGTGAAACATAGTGATATTTACTGAAATATTAAACAGGAGAACAGATTGCAAAACCCCAGGCTAGACATCATGTGGAGCTTCAGAGACGTCTTTAGGCAATTTTTTTTCTACTTCACTTCATAAGTAGGATAAGGTAAATACCTATCCTTTATCACCAAATGTTACTTCATAGAAACCTATAGGCAACCTTTGCTAACAAAATTCTCTGTAAATATAGTGCTCCTTTTTTCTATTCAGGAATCTGTTTTTCAAATATTATAGTGTTCTTTCCACCATATGGTAAACTAAAAATATGTATAACACTTTGAAAAGGAAAACACTCCACAGTCGAAAGTATAAGGACACAATATTTATTTTTGCTAAAATTAAGAACACACCAAGAAAAACAACATTTTGAAATGTTATCCTGTGTATACCCTGTTGAAATGAATGGGAACCATGCACGAGTGATTTTTACTTAAACCAATACGTTGAAAGCAAGTAGGTTTCTTTTTTAAAAAAGGATTTGGCTCTGATCATACTCATTTATTTATTAATTTGAACACAGTCCATGAAAGAACCTTTCATGAAAGAACCTTTCATTTAGCACAACAATTATTTCTGAAATCTGTTTTCAAATAAATTATGAAGTCAAGTGACATATGTATCGTTTTAATGTCCATAATATTTGCCATTTTAAAAAACATATTTTGTTTTCTTCTGTGTGATGCAGAGCACACTAGATTTATATATATGAGAGAACTGAAATAGCACTATATCAAAGAATGAGACTTTTTCAATAATTAAAAACACACTCATGGCCCCCTGATGTTTTAGGAGCCTTGTGGTGCAATAATTAAGAACATGCTGCTGACCCCCCAATGTTTTAAGAGCCTTATGGTGCAGTCGTTAAACTGCAGAACTGCAGTCAAGACTCTGCTCCTGACTTGAGTTCCATCCTGACAGGCTCGTGTAGCCAGCTCAAGATTGACCCAGTCTTCCAACCTTTACCATCCTGGTTGGTAAACTGAGTACCCAGATCACTGGGGGGCGGGGGAGGAATGTGTAGTCTGCATAATTAAGTTGTAAACTGCCCAGATAGTGCTTTAAGAAATATGAGGTGATATATAAGCAGTACACTTTACTTTTGCATTGATGTTGATGTCTGGTTGTGGTAAAGATGGACTTTAGGTTCCCATTTGTGAGCTTCCACCAGAGAAGAGGCACATCATTGGTGAGCAATGCAATACCCAAAGGGGTAATCTCCATAGTGTCTTCAGCCAGTGGAAGACTGTCATCAGCAATTCTCCCACCTGTGGAAGCAGAGAGGAAGCCCTGAAATAGAGTACTTAGTGGATGGAGAGGAGCAAGCCATGGATTCACTAGATCCAAAGCCACCGCATTTTCACTAATGGGCCTTACTTGGAATCATTAGCTATCCCTTCCTCGACACCAGTATAGCTAGTTTACATTCTCCCACCATGGGGGATAGTAAAATCAGAGACTGCAAAATTTCATCCTGGCCAGTGTTAGTTCCCTTGAAGTAAATATTGAAAATGTGTAATATTATTCAATATAAGCATTGGCTATTTCAGCTATTAAAAAGAAGAAGTGTTTTGAGAGATTCATCTATTTGAGGATCAACAGAGAAAAAACATCCCTCTATGGTACACTTTCAGACATCTTGTGAAACTTTCTCCCTTGACATTTTGGCCTCTTCTCAACATCTCGAATTGAAGCTCTGGCTCTGTTGTGTGTTATCTTTTAAACCTAAATATAAATATATAAATATTAATATATCCAATAGTCACATTGGGCTACTATTGCAATAATTTCACCACTGTTAAGAAATTAATTAGCAGCCAGTCTCTGATGTTCTTGGGAAAGGAGCTAGAGTGGGTTGTGGCTTCTCAGCTCCAGAGGTTTCTGGATGAAACAGATTATCTAGATCCATTTCAATCTGCCTTCAGGCCTGATTATGAGACAGAGACTGCTTTGGTCACCTTGGTGGATGACCTATGCTGGGAACTGGACAAGGGGAGTGTGACCCTATTGGTTCTGCTGGACCTCTCATAGTCTTTCGATACCATCAGCCATGGTTTCTGGGTTGTCTCTCTGGGATGGAACTTGGAGACACTGTCTCGTACAGTGGCTTCAGTCCTTCCTGGAGGGTAGAACCCAGAAAGCGATGCTAGGGGATTCCTGTTCAACACCTTGTGAGGTCTCTTACAGTTATGTTTTGTTCCTATGATGGGGTTTTGAGGACTGGTGTCACCAGTTTCCGGATAACACCCAGCTTTCTTTCTCCTTTCCACCTAAATCTGAGGAAGTTGTTTTGGCTGTAGATTGGTGTCTGGTGTCCATAATGGTCTGGATTAAGGTGAATAAACTGAAACTGGATGGGGTTGCACTCCCTCTGAAAATATAGGTGCAGAGTTTGCAGGTGTTCCTGGATTTGCCTCTGAGCTTGTATGCCCAGGTTTTGGCAGTGGTCAGGAGTACCTTTGCAGAATTAAAACTAGTGTGCCAGCTGCACTCATTACTGGAGAGGTCCAACCTGTCCATGGTGACACATGCCTTAGTTACATCTTGGCTGGATTACTGTAAGGTCCTTTTCATGGAACCACCTTTGGAAAGTGTTTGGAAACCTCCGTGGGTCCAAAACACTGCAGCCAAACTGTTAACTGGGGCTGGACACAGGGATCACATAACCCCCCTCTTTTTAAAGAGAAAGATGGGAGAATAAATAAATAAATAAATAAATAAATAAATAAATAAATAAATAAATAAATATGTTACTAACCTCTGCTTGACTGTCTTTTCAAACATGACTGAAGTGGTATGAAAAAGGTGCTGGTGGTGGCATCATTGGCAGTAGTGGTGGTAGAGGTCTTTAGAGAAACTTCAATCTCACTACAATCCTGTTTTAGTGACAATTTGTTCACCAGAGAGCATTTGCCTCAGCTTTGATGTGAAAATGTTAACAGTGCCTAATTTTTAGTACTGTGTTTTAAATAGAATCTTCAGCAGTTCAGCAATTTTGCTCTCAAAAATTATCACAATGACTGTGGGTGTGGGTGTAATCTAAATTAAAATCTAAATTAAACCCCCTTTCTCTAATTATTCAGCATTGCATATATTTGTAATTGCAGTGAGTCTACTGATATTTCAAGCAAGACTAAGAGACATGAGCATCTTTTCAGTCGATTGAAATAAAGATTGGATTAAAAAACAGGGATGTTTTTTGGCAGCTATCAGAACAGCCTGATGCCACTCCTATATGCTACTGGATGTAAACCCCACTGAACTCAACAGAAAATATTTTTAGTAGACATGCATAGGAAAGAAGTTGTTTTTTTCTCCACAAATATGATGATTTAAGATGCCCCAGATGTTATCTGTTTCCTTCATGCAGACTTCCCTGTTATCTAATAAGGCCCAAGTGATATAACACAAGATGGCATTAACTGTGAGGAATTTCCTTCAAGACAGCAGGACCAATATTTGTATTGATTATGTCTGATAGTTATCCACCAGTTCAAGTCTTCAGATCTGTAAGAAAGGGACCCATATTGAATAGGACAACTACATGTTCCGAAGGGTGATATGTGAAATGTGAAACAAAGAATATATTCTATACAACAAAAGTCCAGGATCTATTTACTGTAACATTATGCTTTTCCCCTTCACTTGATACTTGCACTGGTAAAGGACTTTTTTTTAAAATCTGTAAGAACTATGGTAATGTGACCAAAGACATATCAGAACTAGCAACGCTTCACCAAATTTATTTATTTATTTATTTATTTATTTATTTATTTATTTATTTATTTATTTATTTATTTATTTATTTATTTATTTATTTATTTATATCCCACCCATCTAGTCAATTGACCACTCTGGGCGGCTAACAACACATAAAAATAAAACAATTTAAAATATAACAACAATATACAGCATCGGTAATCAATTGTTCAAGATGGAAAAGAAAAAAAGAAAAATAAATAAATCAAATAATGGCTGGAGGGAAGTCCTGCTTAAACAGCCAGGTTTTCAATTGGCTTTTGAAAATGCCCAGCGGATCTCAGGGGGAGTTTATTCCAAAGGCGAGGAGCCACTGCCGAGAAGGCCCGGTTTCTTGTTTTTTCCTTCCGGGCCTCCCTCGGCGTTAGGCTCCTCAACCTCACCTCCTGACTAGATCGAGTGATACGGGTAGATTTTGGTGGGAGTAGGCATTCCGCCAAATATCGAGGCCCTAAACCGTTTAGGGCTTTGTACGTAAGCATTAAAACTTTGAAATCAACGCGGAACTGAATGGGCAGCCAATGCAAAGCGGCCAGAGTGGGAGAGATATGATGGTATTTTCTCACCCCACTAAGGAATCTGGCCGCCGCATTCTGCACCATTTGAAGCTTCCGCATCAACCTCAAAGGTAGCCCCACGTAGAGCGCATTACAGTGGTCTAATCTCGAGATTACAAGCGCATGTACCAAAGTGGTGAGCGCCCCAACATCAAGATAGGGACGCAGCTGGGCAATCCACCAAAGATGGAAATAGGTGGAACGGACCACTGACGCCACCTGCATTTCCATGGTGAGCGCCGGGTCCAGATGGATCCCCAAGCTGCGAACCTCACTCTTCGTGGTGAGAGTCACCCCCCCAAATGAGAGGGAGTTTCCCAAACTGCTAATGGTGGGGCCACCCACCCTCAGGACCTCCATCTTGTCCGGGTTCAACCTCAGCCCATTTTCCTGCATCCATTGCAGTACAGCCTCCAAGCAGCGCTGAAGGTACAGAACGGCATCCTCTGCAGTTGGTGAAAAGGAGATGTAGAGCTGAGTGTCATCAGCGTACTGATGGCACGATGCCCCACACCCCCTGATGACCCCTCCCAGTGGCCTCATGTAGATATTAAACAGCATTGGGGAGATAATCGAGCCCTGCGGCACCCCACAATTGAGGCTCCACGGGGCCGAGACCCTCTCCCCAAGCTGTACTCTCTGAGGACGGTCCTCCAGGTAGGATCGGAGCCAGGCAAACGCCAGGCCACCAATTCCCAACTCGGAGAGCCTTCTCAGGAGGATACCGTGGTCGACGGTATCAAAGGTGGCTGAGATATCGAGGAGGACCAACAGAGACATTTTACCCCTGTCAGCCTCCCTCAATAGGTCATCATACAGGGCGACCAATGCCGTTTCCGTACCATGGCACGGCCTGAAACCCGACTGGAACGGATCCAGGGTTTCAGTCTGTAACACAAAGTGGGGAGGGGGATCTCAGAATGCCAGATGTTTATACTTTGTTCTGTAAAGCTCAGCACATGTAAAACTATTCTTAGTTTTTGGAATCTTCCTCAGGAAAGCTTACAATACCAAAGTAATCAGTACAACAAGCGATCAAGGAATCATCTGTGTGTGTTTCTCTCTCAGCTGATTTTCTCTGTAGTCTTGCGTATGACTGAACAGTTATTTTTGTCAACTCTAATCTAACCTAGGCACAGCCTCTTGCTTCTGAAACTCAAGTCCTGAAAATGCTAGTCACTTACATCTATCTATTGCTGGGATTGGCAGATGGTTACCTTAATCAATATTGTGAATGCCCACTATCCATCTTAGTCATGCCATTGTCACCTTGGAACCTCCATACCAGATGTTTATATGCGAGTATTTATTTTATTTTTATTTATTTATTTATTTATTAATCTTTAATAAAAAGTGATAAATAAAATAATAAAAAGTGAAAGAGTAATCTTTCACTTCATCCCACCCCTATTCTCACACCATATATACTGAACATAAGCCTATGCCTCAGATATTCTACTCCATGGTTGAAATTCTGTTGCTTAGTATAGCATGTCACAGTAGAGTATGCCCACTGAATCAGTGGATTTCGTGAGTCAACTCCTCCCGAAGTCCCATTTAGAGATTAGTATGAACTGCTGGTTGTGCTAGTTCAATTATTGGCTGAACAGGCATTTGGTGCTTTCAAAGCCTCGCCTCCTCCGGTAGGCAACGACTCACAGACAGTACCCCATCTTCCTTGCCCAGCCTCCTCTGGATGTTGCCTCTGAATGGGTGCCCATTGGGGGAGGTAGGGCTTTGAAGTGCTGAAAACCTGTTTGGCCAATAAACAAACCAGCAAGAACTGTTGAAATGGTGATTCATGCCCGTCTCTAGTTCCATTGACTTATGTTTCAGTTGATTGTAAACCACCCCCAAGTGCTTTTGCACTAATGGGGTGGTACACAAATTAAATCAATCAATCAATCAATCAATCAATCAATCAATCAATCATGGGCTTACTCTAATTGCAACTCACTATGCTAAACTAAGCATGTTTTTAGTAGGCCTATTCTATTGGATCTAGTCAGTGGGTAAGCCTACTCTAGTGCTACTTACTACACTAACAAAAGGTTCAGTACTGTTATTGAAGAAACAGCTGTATTAGACCTGAAAGTATGTTTAGTTGCTGATTTGCACAAAGGCAAAGTCTAATACTGCACAGTATCATATCAATGGAACAGGCAATGCAAGAAGAGTTGTAAGCACAGAACCATAAAAGAAAATATAGATGCTAAAGCATTGTAACTCTTGGACTTAAATAGGGCATTTTCAATCAGATAATTACAAATGTTTTACACTGGAAATGAGAAAATAAGAAGAAATAAGAACACAACCCCTAATTGTGAGGCATGATGTAGTGCAGACAGTTAGGGACTATGGTTTACAACGTAAATAATATCAATTAAAATTCATGAAAAACCTATCACCATAGCCATAATTTAAATCTCCAACTACAGATGCTGAAGAAGAAGAAGAAAATTGAGGGTTTTTATGTAAGTGCCCCAAAGAAAACTGATCACAGACCAAACCAAGATGAACTAATAATCACAGCAGATTGGAACACAGATATAGAAAATAAAGCAGAAATAAACATTGCCAGAGAATTTGGCTGAGAAGTCAGTAGTGAAGCAAGAGAGTGACTCACACAATTCTGTGAAGCCAGCAATTTCTTTATTGTAAATACATGCACCAGGCAACCCAACAGGTGATCTCATACAAGGATGTCAAAGAGCGCCAGTACACAAATCATTTTCAGAAATTTGGCCAATACATTAAAAAAAAAACTATATAGAAAAGATGTGAGTTGTGGGCATTCCCAGTAGTGGTGGGAGCATATTATGGCTCAAGGGGCCTCTTCCATAATACCACTTATCTCATGGTGATATGCAACTGCCTTATTTTAATGGCATGGGGACTGAATTACTATTATTATTTTGATGTATATGCTGCTACATAATGCCAGAGACAGCAGAACATGCAATGTAAAACAAATAATTAAGAAACTGATTAAAAGGTACAAATTAGTGACATATTTAACTTTTATTTAAAAAAAAAAAAAAAAAAAACACCAGAAACTTGTACCTTTAAACAGATGCATCTGGACCATTTTCCTCTTTTGTTCCACAACAACAAAAATGGTGGGAAGCTTGGAGAGAGAATTGGAAAAGAACTCCTTCTACTTCAAAATATGAAACTGCTGCAGCTGTGCTATCTTTTATTTGATTCCTTCAAAACTTGGAAAGCTTAGCACTCCACTCCAAAAAGATTTCCACAGGAAATGCCATGGTAATAAGTTAGGACAAGCCATTCTGATTTTATAATGCAAAGAAGTCTTGCAGCTTTAACAGGAAAGGCAGAACATAGTTATCCATACAGCTCCTCTTTTCATCTGTATTAAAGCCAAATTAAATAAATAATGGAACAGTACTGCTATGATGGAACAGTACTGCTCTGAGAAAGGGATGTGGTGGTGCTGTGGGTTAAACCGCAGAAGCCTCTGTGCTGCAAGGTCGGAAGACCAGCAGTTGTAAGATCGAATCCACGCGACGGAGTGAGCTCCTGTCGCTTGTCCCAGCTCGTGCCAACCTAGCAGTTCGAAAGCATGTAAAAATGCAAGTAGATAAATAGGTACCACGACGGTGGGAAGGTAATGGCGTTCCGTGTCTAGTCACGCTGGCCACGTGACCACAGAAACTGTCTACAGACAAACGCTGGCTCTATGGCTTGGAAACGGGGATGAGCACCGCCCCCTAGAGTCAGACACGACTGGACTAAATGTCAAGGGGAACCTTTACCTTACTGCTATGATGACAATTGGTGAACCATATAGCATCAGTGAAGGTTAGACTCCATGCAACGTAGAATTTTTCTGAAGGACTCTAAGAGTATTTGAGTCAGAATAACAAATTGAGGGTACAATATAATTTTCAACTGCTTTTTGTGAGCTTTCTTGTCTGATGTAAGTTCTGTCAGTATCAGCTGCACAACTCTTGAGAAGACTTAATTTTTAAAAAAACTTGGCAACCAAGTTATTTTATTAAATGGGGAATGTGATGTGTTTGGTGTCTGTAATTTAGCTAATTTGAACAATAAACCCATTACTTCAGACAGCTGTAGATTCTTCTGTTACATGACACAGATCACTATCCATGGATGCACAATGTTTTATTGTTCCAGAAAACAAAACTCCAAGGGTTTCTGTACCCTTGAATCAATAAATATAATTATAATATGGAATGTCGCAATCATTTATGTTATTGTCATTGGGTGGGATTACTGAAGCATGAACTGAAGGAAAAACACTACCTTAAGTTTCATTTACTGAAATAATGAATGTGTGTTAATAATAAAATACAAAATGTATAACAGAACTTAATGTAGTATGAAATAAAATAATATTTGGGTATCAAGAAAAAATAAGGCAAACATTTAAAAATATTTAAATGAACATTGTAGACAGACATGCAGACTATTTCATATTGTGTTAATAGATTATCAAATAGATCATATGTCATAACACAAGTACTTGCATGCACATTTTATAATTTTACAGATCAATATAAATAGAGGTTTATTTGGAAGAAAATTCTGTTGTCTTCAATGAGGGTTATTTGTGTTGGTGTCACGTTGTGAATGGTAGTAAGCATTTGTTATAATGAAAAGTAGTGAGACCTAGGTATGGAACTTCTATGTAAACAGGAATAGAAAAAGCAGAAAGGGGGCTCTTATTTTTATTTTCATAGTTTTCCATCGATTCCTTAAAAGGAACCTCATAAATATGAATGATTCAGAAGTTTTGCATGTGGGATATTGTGCTTCTGTATTCACATTTCAAAATGCCAGGAAATGGTCTGATATTGCTACACAACATTGTGTCTATGTTGCCAGCAGGAAAAAGGATGCCAAGCTTTACATAGCAAAGGGCAGCCTGAATAATGACAACATCAATGACAGCAGTCAACCAGTTAAAATGGTCTACAGCAGTGGTTCCCAACATTGGTTAATCCTGGTGTTCTTGCACTGCATTTCCCAGGAGCCTTCACCACCAGCTGTGCTGGCCAGGGTTTCTGGGAACTGCACTCCAAGAACATCTCGGCTACCCATTGTTGGGAACCACTTGTCTACAGGATACCCTCTTGTGCTTACTACCGTTCACAAAGTGATACCAAGCAAGGGGGAAACCCAGAAACTGACTCTTTTTTCATCCGTTAACC
This sequence comes from Intellagama lesueurii, assembly GCA_037013535.1. NCBI lineage: Eukaryota > Metazoa > Chordata > Lepidosauria > Squamata > Agamidae > Intellagama > Intellagama lesueurii. Next base: position 163,318,467 of record JBAJHW010000005.1, read on the forward strand.
ACTTCTGACCGAAACACATAGCAGTTGTCAGGGCTGGTTTTTTTTTTTCCATGAGTGTGAATGGTAGTTAACAAAGATTGTCACTGGAAATCAAGGCCAAAATAATCCATACTGTCTGAAAGAAAGTCAGTGATGAAAGGCAGGGACAAAAATCAACTCATTTGAAATGTGGTGTTGGAGAAGAGCCTTACCAATACCACAGAAAAGTGGATGCTCAATATGGAGTCAAGCCTGAACTCTCACTAGAGCTAAAATGAGTCAACTGAGGCTATCCTACCATGAACATATAATGAGAATACAGAACTGGCCAAAACAGACAATATTGCTGGGAAAAGTGTCAGTGGGGGCAGAAGGAAGAGAGGAAGATCTAATATGAGGCAGATTGTCTCAATAGAGGACACCATAGCTGTTAGTTTGAAGACCTTAGTAGTACTTGCTAGAAAAGAAAATGTTGCTAGGAAGGGGGAGTAGGAGGTAAACAGAAAAACGTAATATGATATGCTGTTGGTTTGCAAGATCTGAGCAGACCTGTTAATGATAGGACATTTTGGAAGTCATTAACTCACATCATCACCACACATCAGAAGTGACTTGATGGCACATAACATGTTTGGAGTTTTCTTGTTAATTAGCAGACAATTGTATAGTGACAAGACATGTGGAATGGTTGAAATATGACAGGCTATAGACTCTGTTACATCTAGTAAGACCATCCTCAGCCATAAAGAAAAAAAACACAGTAATTTTAAAACTTATATGAGTGAGCTCCTGAATATTTTTTCTCTGTGCTTTCTTTAATACCTTTTATTTTTATTATTTTTTTAAATTACAAACACAGAATCCTTTTCCTAGCACCAATGCCTGTTTGGCCAGGAAGGAGTTAAAAGGTTCTTCTCCTGAGAGTTAGCTAATTGGGTCCTGACTGGCAAGGTCAACAATTTAGATTGCCTAGACCAGGAGGTAATTTCCCCTTTGAAGACTGTTGTTGGGAGCCTGGTCTCAGACATGTTTACTGAAAACACTCAGGGTTGGACAAACACAGTTTCTCTTTGCCTTTGTAATGCAGAAATACTTTGAATAAGGTGCCTTCTATGATTTTATGATTCTATGAATATTCCTTACAAAATTCTATGCTAATTCCCTGGAGATACATGGCAAAACGGAGGACTGACTGTGTCACTTTCTTTAAAGTAAGCCTGGGTTTTTTTTTTACTCTTCAATGCAAACCTATTTTTTTTACTGTTTCTGTGACCTTTCATTATCCTCCAAACATCTCCCTTCCCAGTTACAAAACTACAATAATATATGTAGTTTGCAGTGCTCTTGCTGGTAAGCCTGTTCAACGCATGCTCAGTTTACAACAAAGTCAACATTTTTGAAAGACAATATTCTTTTAAAACTATTTATTATATAGCTATGTTATGGCCATACATCCATTGCCCCCAGGAAGTAACTGTTACAGTTACACTGCAAAAATCGTGTAGTGTGTTCCTGTCTTCAGGTACATGCCTAAAACTGTCCTTAAAGGATTCTCACGAAAGATAAGAGAGCTCATAATTTCAAAAATAAAAGCAATTGTAATGTATTCAAAGAAGGTGAGGAAGACCACTTGACACACACATTAGGCCTCATGACTTCTCCCAGCCATGTTAGTGCATCTCGGACTGCCACACCTGTATATGCCATGATATAAAAAAGGAAGGCTGGCTCATAATTGGTTGAAAGAAGGGTACAGAGGCATCAAACACATTATCTAGAGACTACCATTCTCCAGCAGGCTCAGCCAGCTTGGCACTGATCATACTTATTTCAACTTTCAGGACAACTGAAGACATAAGTATATGTATGTCTACTCTTTAACAGAGCCTCGTGGCGCAGTGGTTAAACTGCTGTACTGCAGCCAAAACTGTGCTCACGACCCGGGGTTCAATCCCAGGTAGCCGGCTCAAGGTTGACTCAGCCTTCTATCCTTCCGAGGTCGGTAAAATGAGTACCCAGCTCGCTGGGGGGGGGCAATGTGTAGCCTGCATAATTAACTTGTAAACCGCCCAGAGAGTGCTTGAAGCACTATGGGGCGGTATATAAGCAGCACGCTTTTTGCTTTTTAACCAACTGCTGCTTCTATGCATGTGTTCTGTTGGTTCTAATAGACATCCTGCCAGAACTCCTGGGAACATAGAAAGCTGCCTAATATGGATCCAGACCATTGGTCCATCTAGCCCAGAAATGAGTCAATATAGTAGGAATTAAACATTTGATGCAATAATGAAGTAAGCAGCAACCTTGGATGATAGCATGGGACATCTTGGCAGAGCATACAGATTCTAGTGGCACAAAATTGTAGGAACAGTATTCTGGGCTTAGATAAAAAAGACTCTCTGGAACATAAATTGCCTTATAAATATCAGTAACATTATCCATCATTGCTTTTTTCATTTGGAATGTTTTTTGAAGGTCACTTCCAGCTGGATAGAACTGAGGTATATTTGGTGATGTCTTCACAAATAATTGGACACATCAGTTGAAGTGTGTAATCTTTGATGTTCACATGAGAGTAACATTTCAGTTCCAGTTTGGGAAACTGAATAAAAATAAATTCCTTAATCCTTCAGTCTGCTTCATATTAATGGAACTGATGTAATGGAAATGGGGAAATGAATGTGTGTAGGATTTAAAGGTTGAAAGAGAACAGATAGGAGAGCTGTGACTGAACAACAAAAATATTGACCTAAAATTGGAATTTCTCCCATTTCCTGAAATTTCTACATCTAAAATTCTATTTTGCATACACAAATGTAAAGGATAGCTATAAAATTTCAGACAAGCAAGAAATATGGCTGTCATACTCTCAGCATCTGAATTGTTAATTTGAATCTTGTCTTCTGTAATACCCCTGTCACACCACCTAATCCAGGATGCAGCAACTTGATGGAATTCCACTTTCCACCAGCTTGAAAAAGTACTGGAGCAAAGGACACTCCATGATTTGGCACTGGAGACTTCCATTGGTATGGCTGCTCCTCTGAGCAGAGAAGAGAGGGCCATTATGGTGGTCTATGTCCTCTGAAGCTTTGAGAATACAACACAGGCCCTTAGTGGGCCGACAGCCGTCCTTAGGCAGATGATCCCAACGTTCCATGGCTTGGTTGGTATGATGGAGGGCATAATGAGGGGACAGTCTGGGTGGATGGGGGATTTCATAGATGGAGAACATCATTTTTTTTCTGGCCTGAAGGGGTGGCCCTGTCCAGCAAGCTAAAGGATCTTCACCACTACAGGTTTGTCTCATAGTGGAAGAAGGAGGAATTCATTCTAGCAACCGGAGGGGTGGGGCAATACCAGCTAACTTTCCATCACATGCAGCAGCAGCAGCTAGTGAAGATGGTCCATCTAGCACTGAGGAGTCACACAGAGCAGAGAGAAACTAGAAACGTTCATAGTACCCCAAACAGCAGTACCAGCAGTTGTATTCTAGAGTCCAAGTCCCTCACCCTTGTAACAATTTTTTGGGATACTGTCTTGACTAGCATGGCAGGGGTCTGTCCTTCAGAGACACCACTCCAGAGGAAGGACATCGCAGAAGCAGAGGTAGAGGTAGAGATGTATATGCAGGAGCCCAGCAATCCAAAAGAGACTGGGCCCTTGTCTTACTAGGCTGAGAAGGGTTCTGGAGAGGATTGGCCATGGTAGCCATGGGACTGCTATCTTGCCCAGCAAATAGTGTCTCTAGTGAGAGAGTGTTCTCTCAGGCAGGGTACATTGTCAGTCTACACACATCTGGTACCTGGATATGTAGAAAAATGTATTTTCCTTCAGGTCAACTTAATATCACTGGACTTACATAAAGCTCTCTTTAAGTAAGAGATAACGGCATTCACAGTAATAGGTATGCCATTTTTCTGTCTGCTGCCCTCTCCTTCTACCTCTTTCATTCTTCTAACTGCTACGCCAAGATCGTGCTCACTCATGCAACTGTGTTTTGACCCATGCTGTGGGCACAGTTCTTACCCACCACAGGCTCTCTGCTGCTCCAATCTGCCTGCCAGTTCTGCCCAGGGTATTTGCCCACTCTCCAGGGTGACCTGTCCTCTCCTTCCCCAATGCTGCTTGCATTCCCTCCTGATATCCCCACTGTTCCAGGCTCAATCAGTGTGCCCATTACAGTCATTTCCTTATATCTAGGCACTGCTGGTTGTTGATGTCACTCTTCTTGTTCAGCACAATCACTGGGAAGGTGTCAGAGAACAGAGGAAAATCCCTTTAAAATTTTTTTTTGCCTGTTTGTGTTTTTTAAAGTGGAAAAATAATGACTATATAATATTCATATTGACTATAATGCAGTTCCAGATATCCACAAATTCCAAATCTTTGAAATTCCAAATTCTGAATCTAAATTTGATTCTAGTGCATATCCCTAGAAAGAAACATTTATTGCTGGACAGGCAAACTGAAAGGAGCACATACTCAGGTCAATCCCTTAGCTCACCTTTTAAATAAATACATACATCAATCCAGTTGTTGAAACAATGTAAATGCAAGATGTATAAATGGATACATCCTTCCTGTGTGACACTGCATGTACTGGAGTAATCAGATGATTATTGATCTCAGTTTTAAATCAAAGGGTCCCCATGCCATCACTTTCAGAAGCAGAGAAGCTGCTTTGTATGATTCCTTCCAGCACTTCATAGTAGCAGTTAAAGTCAGGGACCACATAGGAGCAGACATACTACATCTCACTTCTGTGGCTGTGTCACTATTTCCTCACCAAAGAATTTGACTCCTTCAAAATGGCCAAGACCTTCTACTGTTATAGCGTGGGACAGGAACAAATCACTTTGTTGTGCAGGGAAAGAGAAACTCTTGTCCATGGGAGTTCCTTGAAAGTCCACAAGTTTCTACTCTGGCCCATGACTGCAGGCCAGCGATAAAATGGTATTTAAAGCTTCGGAAAGTTTTGTAGTGTAGCACCTCTGACTTTTATAAGGATGAGGTTGGGAGGGGTCAGGAAACTTCGTCTGCCATGATCTGAGAGAGCTCAAAATATTTCTGCTAATTTAAAAATGTCAGTTCCAAATAAGGTTAATAAATAGGTGCTCTCCTTTCATGTTTTTGTTCTGTTCTTTACATGCCTGCACACAAAAATGCAATAAGCTTTAACTGTGGGCTACTGGGCTTAGATCTCACATCTAAGTCCTGTAACATGGCTCCTTCATATTGATAACTATCAAGGACTTCACATAGTCATTAAAACTGAAACAAAGAGTTTAAAAAACCCGAACATTAAAGAACGGCTTTCTTTTATTTTTTCTGCATAAAAGTGTATTATTGTGTTCACAGCAGCAACAAACCCACACAAAGCATAAATGAATTTTCTTTTTCATCCCCAGCCTTTTTTTTTATTGAGTTTCATCTTCCTTTTCACTGCCATTGGCAATTATTCCACTCACCTGCGCTCAACCAGAAATGTAATGAAAGAGAATCAGTCTCACAATAGAAAAGTTATCGCCAGCACATTATATTGGACTGCTTTTTCTGGGCTGTACCATGTCTCAATTGCCAATTCTTTTGCCATGACATACTGTGTTTTGCCTATAGTTACACATTCCTGCTCATCCTAACACCACCTCTCATATATCGAACCTGTGGCAACAAACTGGCACTAAAAATGTGCATATTTGAGAAAAGCTAGGAAGCTAGGATAATTAAAATTTGCTGCGTAGTGAAAAATAAAATCCTACAAAGTCTGCTTTCTTCAATAATTACTCATTATCTTTTTATGCTTGCCTCAGAATCCTTGCTCCCTCTGTCCGCACTGAGTCTGGAAGTCATAATCACATCTGCAGAGATCCTCAGACAGTTGTGCTGAGAACTGTTAATTGCAGTGAAGCTTGCAGTGGCAGAGTGCTTATTAGACCCCATCTAGATTGAAACTGATGAGCCATTTAGATGCCATTGCCTTCATCATGGTAAGAAGAACTGAATATAGCCAATGCTCATGGGAGTATATGCCACACTGAAAAAAACACAGATGGTGGAACCTTGATCCCCAGCATCTTCCTTCATCTTGCAACATGAACAAAGGCTAATATCTGTAACCTGCATCAAGCATTTTCAAAGTGTATGCAGCCCACATACAATGAGGGGAGCATGTCAGACCTCTTCCCTCTGTCACCACCAGTCTGAAGACAGAAAGGCTGCCTTATCTGGGAATTTTCTCAATGTGAACAAGAACATTTTTTTTCACCCAGGTTCTATCTCATATAGAAAGGCTACCTAGAAACATAATCCTTCCCACACCCCTTCCTTCAGACTGTCACTTTCATATCTTGATGTTCATGATGGAGGAGGTGGACTAGTGTGTCTCCTCAATGAATGTGGACTCCACACATTTAGGGCATTTATGTGTTCGGAAATTCGCAAACAATTTTTCATTAGAGTCTACTTAGAGTTGAGGCATGGGGATTGTGATTCACACTGAAGCTTTGTAAGCCAGTGAGGTTCATTCTTGTATATTCCCCCTACCACATATTACAGATGTAATTGTCACTTCTCTTATCCTTATGAGGAGCCACAACATTCCTTTCTTTAGTGACAAGGATAGCTAGGAATTTCTCTCAGTCCTGGATTATTCCACCTTGCCTTTGCTGTTTTAAATTGGGCTTTTGAAACAAATTTCTACCTCCTCCTAAAAATGTGACTGTGTATGTGGTGCACATCACCTTGTAGACCCCAATGGGAGAAAAATGAAAATAAATAATTGCAATTAATAAATACAGAAATAATAAACAATTTGTTTATTTATTGTTTATTAAAGACCCCAGCACCCTTAACATTTCAAAAAAAAAAAGTTCTTTCTCTTCATCCTCTCCCTGCTTGATGTAAGTTTTTCAGATTCTCCACTGAAGACTCACATCTACATTACTCAGCTATCCCCATGACCTCTGGAAGACAGGCCTCAGCTAATGTGAAATACTATTTTGTACTGTAGAATATAATTATTTGAGATCAGACAATCTAGTTTCTTGACCACACTTGCAGTATCTTCCTGACTCCTTCATGATGAGATCATGAAAGTTAATGACAAGATGATAGTTTTAAAATTTTGCTTGAGTGTCTGAGAAACTATTTGGTATAGAAGTTAGCATAATGAGAACCCAACAGACCTTGGTTCAGATATGCTACGCAATCCTTCTTCCTCATTCTATATTGGATTTCCCATTAACAACTAGGGTTTCATACAGATCAAAATTTCAATTCTCATATAATATATAGTCTGGTTCATAATCAGTTTTTTAGTCTGATACACTTTATTCTGGGTTATTTGGGATATCACACTAAAATTCAGTTTAGCATGGTACAAGCCTTAGATTTGTGTGCTGCCTTCTCTTCTGTGTGACTGCCATGTAAACCTTCATAAGCTATGGTTTCAAATTGTCTTGCCCAAAACAATAGTTATTGAAATAAAAAAAAATAGACCGTGAAGGACTGATGACATGATAAGCCAAAGAACTCTCTTTCTTGTTGAAAGGGACATTGTAAGCCTTTCCTTTTCTAACCGTTAAAGCTGAAGCTATGATTAGAGATGGGCATGAACCTGATGCCTCCACGTCCTCTAGCATGCCAGTGACATCTTCAGAGGTAGTGGCAGACTCAGGGCAGGGAAGCTGGGCCTCCTGCCTCTGCTCATGCACCTGCCTATCAGCTGGGTGTTGGGTCCATGCATAGTGGCAGCAGCTGGCTCCTGGAACCATCATGAACCACAGTTTTTCCAGTTTGTGCCTGTCCCTAGCTATGATATGTGAAACAGAACTATTTTTCTGAGGGTTTCCTCAAAAACCTGCCTCTTGTGCGACAAAATGTAATTTCAAGCAACCAATTATTGGGTTACAGAAGAAGGCAGATCATATGTACCTTGAATTGGGTGTGTTTCAGGGTGGAGGAGGAAATTTTGGTAGGTACAACTAAGTCATGATAGGGAAGTTTGGGGTCTTTGGCTCAGTACATATGGGCAAATTTCAGGGGGAATGAAAGGTTTTAAAACTTTCTCAGAAAATGGGAGTATGTGCTTATTCCTAGGCCATTTATTTGACCAACTAAAGTGTTGCAATTATTGAATATGGTTGGTAACAGAAGCTTATTAAGTTCAACATTTGACTATACAGTGACTTCAAATGCCCAATTGATGCATCATCTCCATGGAGACAGAGATTTTATAGGGAAAAATTGTTTCCCATTAACAACTAGGGCTTTCATACAGATAAAAAATTCTGGAGTAAGAAAACCCATCCTATGATAGAAGTTTGAAGTAACAGGGATATTTAGTGAAAATTGCTACCAGTATTTTGGAAATGTAATTGTGTGAATTCATTCTAAATAAGTTTAGAGAGGAATATGGGCTGAGAAATAATGATTTAATTAACAAAAATAGAAGTGCTTAACAAGCTATTGTTTCTATACAGTTTGGGGAACAATGTTCAGCCCCCACCCCTGCTGAGACACTGTAAATCCTGTCATCTTGCTCACCATCACATTTCCCTTCCTTCTGTTTCAACAAGCCACACTGTCAACAAGGTGACAATTTTCCATAACCAATTACATGTAGATAGGATAACAGAGCATAGTAAAGAGAATATGCATTGACAAGTGAAAATTGGGTTTGTAATAATAAATGCATCAGAGAAGTCATTGTGTGGACTGGAGACCGAAGTGTAGGCAATTTCACAAGTGATACCTGAAATTTACATATTAATGACACCCTTTTCAAATGCCTGGTTTACTATGCTTTTTTGAAATTCTGCCCCCACTGACAATAATGATATTATTTTAAATAGACTTTATCCAGGTATTGATCCTATCATTGGAACTTCAAAGACTCTAAGATTCAACAGACGCATCCAAGAAAAAAACATAGAAAAAACACAATGAATGTTCTAAATTATTGCTACATGAGAGTGCAGCAATGATCTTGTCCTGGAAGAGCAAATCAACCTTCTATAAGGCAATTCTTAAAAATGGAGACAATCCAAACAAAAATGATAACTTTAAATCTGGGCTTCGGATCAGCACCAAATTTGGCAGAGTTGTAGCAGACAGTCCTCCCTTGCTCTGTGTCAAATTAGGGGGTGTTTGGGCAAAGGAATTTTGAACTATGCATTTTTAAATTTAAAACTGTTTTACCCCATTCAGAAATACGTGACCTTTAACATCCTCAGATTTAAAACAGATCAGATGTAAAACAGAATAGATGGTCCCACTGCTTATTATTATTATTCAAAAACAATAGGCACAGTTAATCAAAATTATAAAAACATTGACTGGTATTATATAACAGATACAAGTTTTAACCAAATCCTAAGCATCTCTTAAATATCCGCACAGTATGTATGCTGTTCCTAATATTGCTGTTTTTCGTAGTTCTAATTGTGATATTTCTGAGATCTGCAACTGCTTATAGTACTGTGTGAAATTTCTTGATATTGTTCCCAAAGCCCCAATGACTACGGGGACCACTGAAGTGTGTTTCATCCACAAGTGAGATGTTTCGATTGTCAGGTCTCTGTATTTTGTTAGTTTTTCCAATTCTTTATTTTCAACTCTGGCATCCCTCGGAATTGCAATGTCAATGATCCAGACATTTCTTCATTCTATTACTACTATGTCTGGTGTGTTATGTTCAAGGTGTCTACCAGTTTGGATCTGGAAATCCCAAAAGACCTTGACTTCCTCATTTTCTGACACCTTCTCTATCTGATGTTCCCATGAGTTTTTGGAGGCAGGCAAGTTATATTTTTTGCATAATGAACAGTGCACTAATTTTGCCACTCTATCATGTCTAATTTTGTAATCTATTTGTGTAATCTTTGGACATTCACAGATGAGGTGTAACTAGACATGGGGACGAATATAAAAACGGATTGGCTTTTTCGGTATATAAGCAGCACACTCTGCTTTACTTGTTTTCAGCTATCCTGCAGTTAATACAGTTTCTACAGTTTATATAAAAAACATTTATTCCAGTCTGTGTAATCAATCATGTTAGAAGCTGCTTCTGAGACCCCCCCCCCCCCCCCAATCTTCAACACATATAAGCTAGGCAGGCAAGAACATGGTCTTCCCCATGCTGGCAACAGATGTGCACATTGGGTGGCTGCTGTGAATGAGTTAAAAGGTCATTTTGGTTTGCTTTTGGAAAAAAAATACTCAAATTCTCAAATCACATCTTTGAGGCAAAAAGCATGAGAGGTGTTTCTAAAAATGGAAAGCCTGAGAAAGTGAAACTGGGTGATTTTTCCCCCCCATCCCTAGATAAGAAAGCTCTACTCCATGAAAAGAAAAAAAATTCTGGCCTTGTCTGGTTGGGCTGGCCACAAGGAAAAGAGAACAGGGTCCTGCACTTTCAATAGATGCACAGAGGGGGAAATCTCAGCACATGTAGCTTGCCTGACAAGGGTAGTTCTGAAATAGAAAGTCTGTTCTACATGGATAGGCTCCTTAAATGATTTAGAAGCCTGACAAGGCTTCTAAATTGAATGAAGTCTACCCATGTAAAGCAGACTCCTTACAGCTACTGCAGAATATGAGGACAGAGGGGGAAAGGAGAAGGAAGCAAATTGAATATTGCTGCTGGTTTAACACCTCCCCCCCCCCATGTTTGCTTGCCATTGTGCACCTGCCCAAGAGAAAAACAAACAAGCCAATAACAAAAACCAAGGAAACAGTAGCAACATAGATGATGGCAGCTGCTCCTGCTGAAACCCAACTAGGACATCTTTCTCTTTGAAGTACAGAGAGAATCAAACCTATTGCTAACCTACCCACTTCAGCCACTGTCATGTCCATTGCTGACTTGCCCTGCCCATTCATAATACAGCTGCTGCATCCTAGCCATGACTGGCTTGAGGCACTGGGCAGAGGGGAAGGACAAGACATCCCCTTTCTCATACCATGGAGAAAGCTGTATGGAGTGGGAAATGAAACTTACTTCAATGTGTATAATGGGACAGTGCTCTCTATCTCAAATGAGAGAACAGGCTGATTTAAGGGAGCTATGACAAACCATGTGGCATACACACCACTATACTCCAGCTGAGGAGTAGAGCTGGGAATTCAGGAGGAGCAGCTAGGATGTCCTAGAATGTCAGGGGGGGAAAAGGATACTATTAGATAAGGGCAGGGAATGTCCCCACTTGGGAGGGGGATAGAAGCTTGTAGGACTATCTGCCTCAGGTGCCAAAATAATTTGACTGGCCACGTGCAGGATTTTGCTACCAAAATAATTGAAACACAAGTACACAGTGTTTCCAGAAAGTGAAGTGAAAGCAGCAAGAAAGCAAAGTGAAAACTACTTTGAAAGCACTAGGAAGAAATAAATCACCAGGGGTAAATGGAATACTGATAGAACTGTTTCAAGCCATAGAGACTGAATCTGTCAAAATCTAAACAAGAATATGTCAACAAATATGGAAAGTGAAACAATGGCCCACAGACTGGAAAGGCTCAATATACTTTCCAATCCCTAAGAAAAAAAGATGCCAAGGCATGCAGTAAGTATAGTCCATTGATTTAATTTTCCATGCAAGCAAAGTGATGCTTAAGGTGTTGCAACAAAAGCTTTTACCTTATATGGAGCAAGGATTGCCTGATGTTCAAGCCGTATTCTTGAAAAGAATAAAAGGAAGAGGCATTCAAGATATTATTGCAAATATCTGCTGGCTACTAGAGAGCACCAGAGAATTTCAGGAGAAGATAAGTGTATGCTTTATAGATGACAGCAAATAAGTAAACCACCCATTAAAAAATCTAGTCTGCTCCCAGATTGTTGTACTCCTCTCTCTATCGTCCTGTCAGTTCAGGGAATAAATACCCCAACACTCCAAAATCATTGAAGTACTTTGGATTTACTGCACATTTGGACTTAATCCTTAATCTCAAACCCACAGGCTGATTTCAATAGATGTTTGAATTGATGGGGGAGTCTTCCAAAGAGGTCCAAAATGAAATCTGAAAGTTTCTGAATACTTGTTACCACTTTGTATTCACAGAGGCATATTTTGTCTCCAAGCTGTCCATCCATGGAAAATACCAGGATGTGGAGACTGAAGGGGGAGAGGAGGGGACATAGATTTATGACTGGGAATGCTAACCATTCACATTGAAAGGATTTTCCAGGATATTCCAGCTTTGGGTGAGGGATTCCAGATGGAGGAGTGAAGAAAAAGTAAAGAAAGATATAAGGCACAAGAAATGGATTCAGTTAGGTTAAAAAGCATTGTGAAGGGAACTCTAAAATTTTATGTACCAGACTGCATAAACTTAATGAGCAAAATCTCACTGGCCACACTCACTTGGCTATCACTGTTGTCTTTAAGAGGTTAAGGTTATTTCAAATTAATCTCACCTTGGCCTCGCATCTCCAAGTAGGGACTAGAGTTGGTCCCAAAGGTGATTCCTCTCCTGCTCCCAGGGACCGGACCCCTGAACTGAAAAAGCTGAGAATCACCAATCACCATTAAGGTGCTTATAGGTGATTACCAACCTTATTCCTTTCAAAATTAACCTGAAGCCCACATTAAAAGCATGTAAAAAATTAAGATAATTGCACAAATTAACCTATAAAGCGTGCATTCTGCTGCAATTTAGCCAAGAATAATCAGATTAAATGCAATGGCAAACATGTACCAAATCACAAACTCTACCCACAGTACAATTAAGTATAGGAAGGGTAGATGAGTGCCAAAATGCCAAATAAAGATGGAGACCTGGCAGAGAGGACATAAATCTGCATCATCCCACCTTCTTCCAATAAGTAAATTTCAGTGGTGGTATATACCATGTCATCCATCTCCTCAGCAATCTCAACAGCACTTTGTAGAAACCAGAAGTCCAGCCATCTGTTGAAGTAATGTTATTATAACCCTAATTCAGTATTTGTGTTGTACTGAATCTGGTTTATATTGTCCAAAACAGCAAGGAAATTAAACACTACTTAAAAGCTACCAGGCTTCTACCACTGCCTTTGTTTTCTTCCATCTGGATATGGTACTCTGAAGTCAGGATGGGAAGATCAGTCAGTCTTTCTGTTTCATAGACAACAATACTTAAACTTCACACACTTTCCATTTTCAGTATGTGATCTGACAATTTTTTTAAAAAAAATTAAAGATAGGAACAAGAAAGGAATCTAAAACCAGAACTTGGGGACATTTTCAAACTCTGCCTGAAACAGTATTTTCACTCATCTGGTTCAGTCAAATCTAACAGATGCAGAAGTTCCCCAGAGGAAGGAGGAGGAGGAGGGCACACCTAATTCAGCACGAACTTGCTTGTACCAGAAATGTGCTGGAGTTTTTACAACCTTGCATTCTGCCTTTAGTAGGTTTAGCTGGGAAGGACCTCTATGAGCTGGGTGACGGAATAACTAACAATATTAACCATTAGTCCCCTTCTGCCTCTGAATTCAAAGAGAGCCCCACCTTTCTGCTTTTGAGATTTTTCCTTCCCTGTTGTCTTTTGGAAGCAGTTAGTCTATTGAGGCCTTTTTGCTCAAAAAGCAGTCAGTGATGTTGTTAGTTTGCTGCTGTCTGTTCATGAAATGCATTTATTCTTTCTCTCAATAATGTGTCAAGGTGAGTTATTGAGATTGTAAGTGCCAGTTGAAGAGAAATAGAAGTGGACTACTCTGGGGAACTAGAAACTAATTCTGCTCTGTGAATTCCTGAACTTCTGCTGTGTAGTTCGAGGAATTTAACCAGACATCCAAAGCTATGCAACAGAATCAACTCCAGACTTTTAAAAGTTCAGCACTCAAAGTCCTGTGTTTGAATGGACAAATTGCTCCATTTCTCCACATCCTTTTCTTTTAAGTCTCAAGTTCCTTCCATTCCAAATATGACAAAATGTGTGAGTTTCAGAAAATTCTCTGAAGTGCATGAAAGAGCATTTGTGGCATAGAACACAATTTAAGTTGAAATGCTATCACTGTAAAATTGTAGAACACAAACAGGACTTGGGTCTCCATATCCTGCCAAAAGTTCCACATGCAGTATGTCAGGAGCACAGAACATTTCTGATTAGAGACATGGACTCTCAGTGAAATTCAGCAGAAATGCCACTAAACGCATTGCTTAAAAAAAAAAAAGAAGACTAGGATGACAGGAAAATTCAGTTCCCCATTTCTTTATAAATTACTCCAAGAACACATGAGGCCAAGAAGATTCCTTAGTGAAGATACTCATTTTAATTTGGCTTCACATTCAACAAACGCAGATCGAGTGCTGTGAGGCAGGAGTTTAAAATACATAATTACAATACTTTTAAAAGACTTTTTAAAAAAACCCTCAGGGTGTCATCCTCAGAGAACAAGACATAATGAACACGAAATGCACATAGGAATGAGTTTACATATTGTCAGTGATAAAAATGATAATCGCTTCAAGACAAAGCAAAATGTCAGATGAGAGAAGCCTATAGAACATAGCCTGGGGGAGCTCCTGAGGCCAGTCAGACAGCAGAGATACACTTGCAGGATTTGTATTTAATGAAGCTCATGCTCAGGTCTGTAATGAATGTTGAAGCCTCCCCAGAGACACCAGTGCTATTCAACTGTGCTGCATAAACTCTCTGATAGTGCATATGTAGGTGTGTTATCACTCTTGGTGTGCGTGCATGTGAAATGGAAAGAAATTCATTTTCTATTTCCACTCTGTTTCAGTGGGAAACAATTGCTATGCATAAATATTGCCTTCATATTTATCTTTTTCCTTGGCAAATGTAATTTTTCCTCTATGCACACACAGAAACATTCACCCAATTTGAATGCCAAAGGGTGAAGATCTTAGCAAAAGATTACCTTACGGTTGCTCTTCTGGATGATGGAGGGGTGATAACAAATTTCTTTTCATTTGGCCTGACTTTCTTTGCTACATCTGGAAATCCATGAAGCAATGCTATCATGCTGAAAAACTGCATATGTCTCTTGGCTGTTACTGGAAAGTAGAAAAACACAGGTGATGATAAAAGCAAGATATTAGCACAGGTTTTCAGAACTTTAGCTCTTCCTAAAAATAAAAAAAGCTTCCTATTCCCAAGTTATCCCTGCTCTAACCATTTACATTCCCAAGGCATACATATTCAGAAAAATAGTCTGACTTCTACTTTTAATTATTCCATAGAACAGAAATGTGGTGTAAATTCCTGGGATTTTTTGCATTTTCAACAGGGTTCTTGCATTGTCAAGTATAATGTTTTGTTCAAAATTGACCCCCCTTTTTTTGTTTTACTCCAAATGTGTAGTCTGCCTAATTGTACAAACTGTCCAAAAGTGGGATGATTGCTGCTTTAGGAATTTGAAGCACTGGATGAGTTGTTTGCATATTTCTTACCAATCAACTAGTTCTTCCATACCTTTAGTGTCTCTGTGTGTGTCACTTCTGAAAGGGAACAGTCAAAATATTTAGTGCAAATTATTTATTTTATTTTATTTATTTATTTTATTTAACTTATATGCCGCCCACAATGCCCAAAGGTCTCTGGGCGGCTTACAACAATTTAAATTCAATAAAAAGATAAAAAGATAAAACAATTAAAATAGAATTAAAAATACAGTACTCTAAAAAGTGCCATCAGGACCCAGAGTTGATATTATTATTTCAATTAAAAATCTTCTGGAACAGGAAGGTTTTGACCTGGCGCCAAAACGTCATCAACGTCGGCACCAGACGAATTTCACTCGGGATGGCGTTCCATAGGCAGCTGCCGAAAAGTCTCTTTGTCTACAAGCCATCCCTCTTACCTCCTTGAGGGATGGCTCTTTCAGGAGGGCCCCCTGGCTAGATCTTAATTGCCGGGTAGGTTTATATGGAAGGAGGCGGTCCTTCAGGTATCCAGGGCCCAAGCCGTTTAGGGCTTTATACGTCAAAACAAACACTTTGAACTGGGCCCGGGCAGCGACTGGTAGCCAATGTAATTTGAAAAGAATCGGCCTCACCACTCAACAGTTGCGCAGCTCAATTCTGAACCAGTTGCAGTCGCCGGACCGTCTTCAAAGGCAGCCCCACGTACAAATTACAGAGGCCTTCACAGGGAAAGAGCAAGCTAAGGCCAACAAGTGTTGAGCATAACACTTTTTAAACAATACTGGAGCAAAGACCTATGAAGGTGGCTATTCATCTCTGAATTGCAACGGAGGGTAAAGATTGGGAAAACTGTAGCAAAGACATATTCATACTCTTCCTTTAGGCTTTTCATTTCTCCTTTCAACATACTGTAGCTTTGCTCCTGCTGACAAACTGCTTGTTTTTCATCATGCTTTTGTTGTCCTGACCTAACTATTATTGCAGCTTCCTCTCCAGATTTCTTTTATTGCACATTGATCCATTACCCATGACAAGAGCACTGCTTCTGGGAACATCCACTTTGCCTACAATACTGACAGTGCTCAACTAGCAGCATGATCCTAATGACAAATTTCCTGCCCTGATTTTACTTTCATCACCAGATTGGTGTTTGGCAGGTAGATGCACTTGAAAACATACAGGCGGCCACTGCCTAAGAGGCAGAATGGAAGAGTAGATGGAATTGATCTGGCCGAGTTCTTCTTCTTATGCTTATTATGTATTTCTTTTTTTTCCTTAATTGTTCCTGAAATAGCAAAAGAGATTGACCAAATGGCTTAGAGAAAGACAATAGAACCCCATAATCGAACAAAGTGCATGGCTGCCCTGTCCACAGCTTCCCTTTTTGCTTCTAAAATTTTATATATTCATTTATTCGTTTAACCTACTTGCAACCTAATAAAGGCACAAAGGCATTGGGAATGAGTTCAGTCATATTGTAAATGAAAACACAATGGCTGTGGTGAGGTCAAGTGAGAAATAGATCTGTAGGCTCGTAATTAAAAATCTAATGAGCTCAAAAGAGCAAAAGATTGTCTACTCCTGCTTTTTCAATTAGCAGCTTTTAAGTCTGAATGAATTAAATAAGACACATACACACCCTACTCTGTAGATGCAGACCTGTGATTGACTCTGCATCGCTATATTCAGAAATGTCAAGCTTATCCAGTTTGGCCACTTGACTGTATTTTTTTCTTCTGCTCTTCCTTAGCTGTACATATCACTGCTGATTTTCAAGCTGTCAGAGTGGTTGCCTTTATATACATTATATCCTGCTACAATGAGAGCCAGATTATTAACAGGATGGCTTATTCCACAAGAGAGCAAGTGCAAAATTTAATACCACCTATGATTTCAATCCCATCTCTCAGTTTTGATTCCTGAAGTTTTTAAATTGAGATTTGATTATTTTTGAATGCATAATAACCAAACAGCAACACTAAATTGATGGCCATTATGTTCACAGGCGACACTAGGGTCCCCAAACTGTCCATTTCTCCATTTTTTAATACACTTGAATGACAAGCTGCTGATAAAAATAAATACGTTATGACAAGGGAAGAAATATGACTTGAGGGTGTCAGTTGTGAAATGAATAACATATTGGTCTTCCATCAGAGATGTTAAAAATGGAATGCCATTTTAAACTACACCGCTCAATAAACAGTCACAGCAGAGTTTGGGTTTAAATTAAAGCATGTAGTCTATATTAGACATGGGGACGAATAAAAAAACAGATTGCGATATTCGTCAGAAATCGCTGATTCGTTAAATATTCATCCCTTCATATTCGTGGATTCCAGAGACCCCCACAAATATGAAGGTATGAATATTTCCCCATTTTTATTCGTCCCCCATACGAAGAGAGGGAAGGCTAGCCTTCTCTCTCTTCCAATGGCTTTCCCATTCTGTTACTGGCCCGCCAATCAGCTGATCGGCAAGCCGATAGGCAGCCACCCACCCCCACAGCCTATCCCATGCCCCCTTCCTCTCCCTACTTTAGCCACCGCCCACCCCCACCCCCACTGCACCCCCCATTGCCACACCACCCCACTGATGCCCCCCCGCCGTCTCCAGCAGGCCTCCACAGCCATGGCCTGTAGAAAGGGACACTGGCTGCCCTTTGCAAAGGAGGTGGGTGCGGCTTCACTTAGGGTAGGGAAGCTGCAGCTGCCATCTTCGCAAAGGGCAGCCTGGATTTCCTTAGCCTGCCTTAAGGGAGTCCAGGCTGCCCTTTGCAAAGATGGCAGCTGCAGCTTCCCTACCCTAAATGAAGCCACAGCCACCATCTTTGCAAAGGGCAGCTAGTGTCCCTTTCTACAGGCCGTGGCTGCAGAGGCCAGCTGGAGACGGCGGCAATGGCAGTGGTGGCAGCGGCGATTACAGTGGGGGGCGTCAGTGGACGTGGTGGTGGGGCATTGGTGGGGGGGGTCTGGTTATTTTAGTACCCCCCCCATGAATCGACAAATAAATTCATGCTTCGTCGGTTCATGGGGGCAGCTTCATGCTTTTGACGACTCACGAAGCAGGACAACTCATCAAAATGGTGAGTCATCCCCATCTCTAGTCTATATCTTCAGGGTTTTGTGTATATTCAGAGGTTTATAACAGTTATGCCACATATTTAACATTTCATTAAACATTTAGTCAATATTTGACCTTATGAATAATTTTCAGATCTTTGGCAATGATTTTATCAGTGTATACTTCATGGTAGAAATGGAACGAAGATGTTATATTCTCTTTTCACCAGCTATATTTGCATATAAGTGCATGAGAAGCAAGTCTGTTACTTTAATTTACAGGTGATCTACTAAGCAGTTATTCCAATGCCTATGTGAGTTGTGACATTTGGCATCCTTTCCCTTAGTCTCTCTGTGGTAAAGTCACCAGGAGATGCAAAGGTCACCAGGAGATACAAAACTGAGCAACATGTTCTCAACTATGCCCTGGGAAGTAATGATGATGCATGAACAGAAACACCATCATTTACCACATAGAGGAGTCTTTGAATGTGCAGGAGCTTTGTTTACAAATCATGCACTTTTCATGTGGGATGTTAACCCTGCAAGGTATTAAGTGTAGTTGGTATTGTATTATACATATGTATAAGCCCTGCTTGGTTAAAGGACTGTAAAGCTTCATGTGCATTGCAATAAATTAATTCATTGTAAGCAAAAGTGCTTTAATATATCATTTTAAATCTTTTTTGGTGCAACATGCATACTAAATGTTATTCATTTGAAAAACACAGGAAATGTCTATTTGCTGATATCTCACAGGATTCCGTTTGGAGAATGGAAACCCTGCAGGCTGTAATGAATGATTTTGGCAGAAGCCCACTGGAAAAGAAAATAGAAATATACTCTACTAATCTTGTTGATTCCTGCTTCAATTCCCCTGCACCTAATCTTCAAAACTGGCATGAAAATATATATGTGCAGAATATGTCTAATACTATACTGAGAATTTACCCAAAACTGCACAGATTAAAAATCTTTTCCTTCTCCTTTTTTTCTTTTTTGTGAGAGTGGGGAATGGGAATTTATTTTAATTTTGTTTATTTTTCTTTGAAGTGGAAGAATCGAAGTCCAGATTTGCCAAGGCTTGAACGCTGCTTTGGTTCTCCCTCAGAACATTTACCAAACCAAAGTCTGAGACCTTCTAAATATGATCAATAATTTGTTGTGTTCCTTGGTGACATATGGTTGGCAAAGAACAGAGCAACATGCTTTGAAGTGCATCCATGTTTTGAGAGAGGATCTTCACAGGTGCTGAAGCTGTATGGGTCTCAGATGCTCTTAAAGATCTAAGACAACAGAATATCTCTCCAAACCATTAAAGTTTGAAGAGCAAGATAACAGATGTTTATTCCTTTCATTTAATATTTCAGGCAGCTGTGTAACTTCACTCTGTTGCTTTTTTCATTTTTTCCCCTCTTCTAACATTTAAAAGCTAAACTGGATTTAAGGTCAAAGCTAATGACAGACTGAACTGATTCTGACAGCTGTTTAAATGTTTGTGACATCTGCCTCATCTAACGAAACTTGCATCTTCCTTCTCTGTGCATTGACATGCAAAGAATACACACACATACATACACCCTTTTTTCTTTTCTTTTTTTTTGGTCTCTTATCCTGGCTTCTTATCTCTGTAAAAGCCCACAAAGTCATGAAAGTTTCTGCATTGTTGTGAACCTGCTGTGTGTGTGTGCGTGCGCGCGCGTGTGCCTCTGTGTCTCTGTGTGTATTTAAGTGAAAATGTCAACAATCAGATTCAAAAAGAATGCATTCCACAGAAGTTATGGAAGATAACATCTTAATTGCACACCAGTAAGAGAGCAGCTTCTGCCTCTCCTTACCTAAAGAGATACTCATGTAGTGATTAACTTAAGCAAATAACATTATTATTGACTGGCTGTAATCTGATTCTGGAATGGCAAGCTCAGGGATCCATACAAATCCCTTCTCAGAAAAACAGGACTAACATTATTATTATGTGGCAAGTGTTCTTGTTGTCCATCCTGGTGCAAAGTTATAAATCAGGGTCAACTATCTGCGAATGCCACAGATGGCAAATGGTACTAAGTGAGAATGAAGGCAATATTCTCTGATTGAACATGGCCTTCATTTGGAATGGCTGCTCAGTTGTGGATTAGGCCTCAGAAGTGATTTTTTATTTTTTATTTTTGCCAATAGAAGAGTAAGGTACTCCCACTAGATATTGCAGTATGGACAGGAGGGCATGAAAAACATGTGGAATAGGACCTCTCAAGATTTAAAGCAGAAATGAGTTTACTTTTGCTTGGAAAGGTGTTTAAGAAAGCCAGTGTTGCCATGTGGGAGAAAGTAATTGCAGTTCACTTTGCCCAACAGTCATCCAGTTTGCTCCTCCCAGACGTTAAGGAACCTGAATGAAATATATTATTTGAGATCCATACATTTATGAGCTTTTGAGAGCTCATAAATGAAATATGCATTTCATAAAGTAAAAATATTTAAAAGAATTCACACAAAGATGTGTACATTTTAAGAAAGGCTTAAATACACTTTAGTAAATGGCAATAAAATATATGCATTGCACACAACGAGTATACGTAGAAAACTACATGCAGGGATACACACAAATTTTCATGCCAGAAAACATTACAATCTGATTCCCATCTCAGTCAGAATGAGCTAGAGCGAAACCAGACATCAACAAGCTAGAGTTTAGCTCATTCACATATTTCAAGCCAACGTACAAATGAGTGTGTTAACAGCATGATGCCATTTCTATCACTTGCTTTCAGCAGGATTATCATAAGCAAACAGTGTCATCTGTAAATAAATGCTAGCATATTTATGGGAAGTAAGCTACATAAATTGTCTTGATCTACTGCCAAAATCAGTGATTGTTAAAAGCTATATGAAGAAGCAGAAGCAGAGAAAAGAACAAACTCAGTGTAAATTATAGAGGAAGATTCAGTACAAATGAAAGTCAGAACAAAGAGTAGCTCAAGATAAATACTTTCCCATCCTGTTAGCTACTCAATTCTTACATCATTCCAATTTCACAACCACAGATATTGGAAATATGCACCAACTATCCTCCTTTAAAAAGCAAAAGAGAATTCACACACACACTCACACAAACACACTTACCGCAAAGATTAAAAAACCCCATTTAACTTTATCAAAATTCTTCCATAAGACAATGTTATTCTGTGAAACTGCTTCAATATACTTGTTTTCCAGCATCTTTAAGAAGGACAAAAGTGCATTAGTTCCATGGTATTGTGAACAAGCTACAAATTACATCCATTGTTGTTGTTTTGTTCTGCCAAGTCAGAACTGACTTACAATAACACTACTAGAGTTGTCAAGGTAAGTGAGATATTTAATTCTTTGAAAAATCCTCTGGTCTATGTATTTGAGATATTGTGCTTCTGTATCCATGATTCAAAACACCAGGAAATGGCCTGATATTACTGCACAATAGTATGTCCATGTTGTCAACAGGAAAAAGGATAACAAACTTTACATACTTAAGAAGTTACACCAAGAAACTGACTCCTTTTTTCATCAATTAACCACTTCTCAACCAAACACAAAGTAATTGTCAGGGCTGATTGTTCCTAATATAAGCCCTACCCCCAAAATAAGCCTCAGTTAAGTGAAAGCCCACCCTTACCATTGTGCAGCAACCAGAAGAAGATGATAGGACTGTACAGTAGTGCCTCGACTTACGACCATAATCAGTTCCAGAAGATGGAACGTAAGTCGAAATGGTCGTAAGTCGAAGCATGCATTCCCATAGGAATGCATGGGAACGCGATTAATCCATTCTGGCCAAAAAAACCACAAACCCTCAATAAAATAAAATAAAAATAAACAGTCCCACGCTGGGACTGCAAAAAAAAAAAATCACCAAAAAACAAACAACAACACACCACAGAAACAAACAAAAAAAAAAAACCCAGCCCTGCAAAACCAACCCAGAACAGTTTAAAAACCAAAAACCAGCACCTTACCTTAACCAGGCAGTCCCAAGCCTCCTCCGATGGCCTCCAAGGGCTGATGCCGCTGCTGCTGCTGGTGCCCAACGCCGCCTCCAGCTCCAGAACCGGCACCAGCGGCTGCTTGCCAGGGTGGCTGCGGAGGTCCTCGGCGCTCCTCGCCGACCTCCGCGGGCCAATGCTTCTGCCACTGCCTGACGCCGCCTACAGCTCCAGAACCGGCACCAGCGGCTGCTCACCAGGGACCCAGCAGCAGCGGCGGCATTGGCCCGCGGAGGTCGGCGAGGAGCGCCGAGGACCTCCGCAGCCGCCCTGGCAAGCAGCCGCTGGTGCCGGTTCTGGAGCTGGAGGTGGCGTTGGGCAGTGGCGGCAGCATCGGCCCGCGGAGGTCAGCAAGGAGTGCCGAGGACCTCCGCGGCCACCCCGGCAAGCAGCCGCTGGTGCCGGTTCCGGAGCTGGAGGTAGCGTTCAGCACCACCAGCAGCGGCGGCATCGGCCCGCGGAGGGCGGCCAGGAGCGCCGAGGGATGCCCCCGCCACCCGCCTCCCCCCACCGCTGCATCCCTTTCCCTAACCGTTGGGGCGAAAGAGCTACAAAGAAGCAGCCTCTTCGCCACCAACGGTTAGTACATTTGAATTTCCCGCCCCTTTTCCCTGCCTATTTTTGGTTGTAAGAGGAAGCTTCGGCCGCAAGTCGAAGCAAAATTTTGCAGCCGGAGGTGTTCGTAACATGAAATGGTCGTAAGTAGGGACGGTCGTAAGTCGAGGCATCACTGTATTTGAATCAATGTAGATTGTTGCACATGAAAAATAAAATAAAACATCCACTGAAAATAAGCCCTAATGCATTTTTGGAGCAAAAATTAATATAAGACCCTGTCTTATTTTCAGGGAAACACGGTACTACACTGGGCCCTATGATATCCATTAGAGCAATGTAAATAAAAAACCATTAAGAAAACACACTGAGCTTTTTCTAATCTGACAATCAGAAGAAGCACAATAATAAGTAAATAGAAATCCCGGCAAAGCCAGAAGCTCCTAGGCTCCTTTCATTCCATGTTATATAAAACTGCACCATGCCTATTTTGCAGTTCTGTTCTGGATACACATCAATAAGGTAGCAGTTTTCATTTTACTCATGTCATGTCAAATTGTATATGTCACTTTCTTGATAGAAGCATATTGGTAAAATTATTTCTGGTAGGCTTGTACATATATGCCTATATATAAGGTAATGCATGTAAATGAGGATGGGTTTTCACCGACAATAGCACTCTGAGCTCAGACATGCCAGGGAAGTAGAATTAAATACTTTGTGACATTGCTAAGTGTCAGAAAGGAAGAAGATAAATTACAGCATGTTGAACCTGAGAGAATAAATAGTAATCTCTATATCAGCAGCAGTTTCTGGTGTGTGTGTGTGCGTGCGTGCGTGTGTGCGTGCATGCATGCATGCACGAGCATGCATACATCTTTTTTTTTTAATTTCCCAAGAACAAGCACGATGCATATGGTGGAATTTAATACACTTGCACGCAGATGGAAAACAGAACAAAATGTAGCTCTGCCAAAAATGTACAAATGGGTCCTAGAGCAAATCAAGCCCAAACTGCCTGTGGAGGCAAAACTTATGAAACCTCTGTCGTATTATTTTGGGCACATCTTAAGAAGGCAAGATTCTCTGGAAAAGATGGTAATGCTGGGAAAGGTTGAAGGCAGCAAGAGAAGAGAAAGACCAAGTAAGAGATGGACTGACTCTCTAAAGGAAACCATGGGTGTGAGTTTTCAAGAGCTGAGCAGGGTTGTTAAGGACAGGTCATGCTGGAGAGCTCTCATTCATAGGGTTGCCATGAGTCAGAGGGCACTTGATGACACATAACAATAACAATATTTTTCATGTATTAGCCTTAAATGTTATAATAGAACAGCATTTTCCTCTACAGAAACTGAAATTCATAGATGTGTTTGCACTTGACAGCTAAAATTGCTCCTGGAGTGAATAAGGCATCCCATAAAACCTTCATCTGTTTTGATACAACATGGATCATTTCAGTTTTCCTTTCTTCTCTTGATGAGAAGTCATAAATCCCACTGAGAGCTTTTCTTGTCCCCATACACCCTGCTGTCAGTGACATTTGAGGAGTATCATGCTAACAGTAGTCAGTGGGTAGAAAGCTCAGTATTTACAGTAATACTTTCTTATTCTTCCTTGACAGAAAGTTTGAATTTCAGCTGTATTTTGAAAGCAAACGTATTGAATTTATGTGCAATGGCATCCTTGATTTTTTTTCCAAAATATTATCTTCCCACTTTTCCATGTTATTCATTCTACAGCACATTTCTAAGTATAAAGGGCTTTACATGTGATTCCTTGTTCCCACCTGATAAAATTGGTTGAGTTGATGGAGCATAATGCCAGGACACCTGAATTCCCATATTTAATTCCATCCTATATCCAAATCTTCAGCTTTTAGACACATTTTTTAAAAAATGGACTGATCTAAAGAGAAGGGTTCTGCCATGGACTCCACCATGTGGAGACCACAAGGAGACCAAAGACATTTAGAAGTCTGAGAATTGGATGCTATTTGTTCTTACAATAATTTAGGATCTGAAAGACTTCAAACTCTTACAGAGTAGATTGATGATCCCACCTTAGCATTCCTTTATCCCACACAATGGCAAACACAACACCTTTACCCACATTTTTCAGAATACTGCCATACCAAGATATCTGCCTAGAATCAGTCTCATTTTTGTTGTTGTTGTTTAGTCGTTCAGTCGTGTCCGACTCTTCGTGACCCCATGGACCAGAGCACGCCAGGCCCTCCTGTCTTCCACTGCCCCCCGAAGCTGGGTCAAACCCATGTTGGTAGCTTCGGTGACACTGTCCATCCATCTCGTCCTCTGTCGTCCCCTTCTCCTCTTGCCTTCACATTTTCCCAACATCAGGGTCTTTTCCAGGGAGTCTTCTCTTCTCATGAGATGGCCAAAGTATTGGAGCCTCAGCTTCAGGATCTGTCCTTCCAGTGAGCACTCAAGGTTGATTTCCTGCAAAATGGATAGGTTTGTTCTCTTTGCAGTCCAGGGGACTCTCAAGAGTCTCCTCCAGCACCACAATTCAAAAGCATCAATTCTTCGGCGGTCAGCCTTCTTTATGGTCCAGCTCTCACTTCCATACATCACTACAGGAAAAACCATAGCTTTGACTATGCGGACCTTTGTCGGCAAGGTGATGTCTCTGCTTTTTAAGATGCTGTCTAGGTTTGTCATCGCTTTCCTCCCAAAAAGCAGGCGTCTTTTAATTTCGTGGCTGCTGTCACCATCTGCAGTGATCATGGAGCCCAAGAAGGTAAAATCTGTCACTGCCTCCATATCTTCCCCTTCTATTTGCCAGGAGGTGATGGGACCAGTGGCCATGATCTTCGTTTTTTTTATGTTGAGCTTCAGACCATTTTTGGCACTCTCCTCTTTCACCCTCATTAAGAGGTTCTTTAATTCCTCCTCACTTTCTGCCATCAGAGTGGTATCATCTGCATATCTGAGGTTGTTGATATTTCTTCCGGCAATCTTAATTCCGGCTTCGGATTCATCCAGTCCAGCTTTTCGCATGATGTATTCTGCATATAAGTTAAATAAGCACGGGGACAATATACAGCCTTGTCGTACTCCTTTCCCAATTTTGAACCAATCAGTTGTTCCATATCCAGTTCTAACTGTTGCTTCCTGTCCCACATATAGATTTCTCAGGAGATAGATAAGGTGGTCAGGCACTCCCATTTCTTTAAGAACTTGCCATAGTTTGCTGTGGTCCACACAGTCAAAGGCTTTTGCGTAGTCAATGAAGCAGAAGTAGATGTTTTTCTGGAACTCTCTGGCTTTCTCCATAATCCAGCGCATGTTAGCAATTTGGTCTCTAGTTCCTCTGCCCCTTTGAAATCCAGCTTGTACTTCTGGGAGTTCTCGGTCCACATACTGCTGAAGCCTGCCTTGGAGGATTTTGAGCATAACCTTGCTAGCATGTGAAATGAGTGCAATTGTACGGTAGTTGGAGCATTCTTTGGCACTGCCCTTCTTTGGGATTGGGATGTAGACTGATCTTTTCCAATCCTCTGGCCACTGCTGAGTTTTCCAAACTTGCTGGCATATTGAGTGTAGCACCTTAACAGCGTCATCTTTTAAGATTTTAAATAGTTCCACTGGAATGCCATCACCTCCACTGGCCTTGTTGTTAGCCATGCTTTCTAAGGCCCACTTGACTTCGCTGTCCAGGATGTCTGGCTCAAGGTCAGCAACCACACTATCTGGGTTGTCCGGGACATCCAGATCTTTCTGGTATAATTCCTCTGTGTATTCTTGCCACCTCTTCTTGATGTCTTCTGCTTCTGTGAGGTCCCTACCATTTTTGTCCTTTATCATGTCCATCTTTGCACAAAATGTTCCTTTAATGGCTCCAATTTTCTTGAACAGATCTCTGGTTTTTCCCTTTCTATTGTTTTCCTCTATATCTTTGCATTGTTCATTTAAGAAGGCCCTCTTGTCTCTCCTTGCTATTCTTTGGAAGTCCGCATTCAATTTTCTGTAACTTTCCCTATCTCCCTTGCATTTTGTTTCCCTTCTCTTCTCTGCTATTTGTAAGGCCTCGTTGGACAGCCACTTTGCTTTCTTGCATTTCCTTTTCTTTGGGATGGTTTTTGTTGCTGCCTCCTGTACAATGTTACGAGCCTCCATCCATAGTTCTTCAGGCACTCTGTCCACCAAATCTAGTTCCTTAAATCTGTTCTTCACTTCCACTGTGTATTCATAAGGGATTTGGTTTAGATTATACCTGACTAGCCCAGTGGTTTTTCCTACTTTCTTCAGTTTAAGCTTGAATTTTGCTATAAGAAACTGATGATCAGAGCCACAATCAGCTCCAGGTCTTGTTTTTGCTGACTGTATAGAGCTTCTCCATCTTTGGCTGCAGAGAATATAATCCATCTGATTTCGGTATTGCCCATTTGGTGATGTCCATGTGTAGAGTCGCCTCTTGTGTTGTTGGAAAAGAGTGTTTGTGATGACCAGCTTGTTCTCTTGACAAAACTCTATTAGCCTTTGCCCTGCTTCGTTCTGAACTCCAAGGCCAAACTTACCTGTTGTTCCTTTTATCTCTTGACTCCCTACTTTAGCATTCCAGTCCCCTATAATGAGAATAACATCTTTCTTTGGTGTCAGCCTTTTGTTTCTGTTCATGGGGTTTTCTTGGCAAAGATACTGGAGTGGCTTGCCAGTTCCTGCTCCAGGTGGATCGCGTTTAGTCAGAACACTCCACTATGACCTGTCCGTCTTGGGTGTCCCTGCACGGCATAGCCCATAGCTTCTCTGAATTACTCAAGCCCCTTCACCACGACAAGGCAGCAATCCGTGAAGGGGAAATTTTTACTGTGTATAAAGTCTGTATCTTTCATGCATTGGTCTCTACTTATATTGGTGGAGACCAGAGCTTGGGAATAATTTATTATTTTAATTTGCTAGCCTTTTTTTTTTTTTTTTTTTGGCATAATGGGGCATGCCAAAAACTCAATTATTTAAACCAAATTAACAATTTCAGCATAGCGTTAACAAGGGCTTTTCCATGTTGACCATTATGCTATCTGTTATGCTGTCTCCTCTGTGTAACAGGCCATGATGAAAACAGACATGTTAGTAGCAACAATATACAACAATAGTGATAGTAACATTGTTATCAGACTGTCACAATTCATCAGGATCCTCCCTAAAAGACTGATGATAGGTGGCAGACAGCCAATGTGTATGGAGAAAGAAAAATATAGCCAAAGTAGATGCTGATAATTTCTTTGTCTTTTCTACCACAGTCTTTGCTTCCCACAAGACAAACCAGTTGGTGACTGAAAGCCTTGTGAGAAGGAATAGTTGAACTGCGAGTGCAACCACATGGTCAAATACTCCATGGTATTTGCTCCACTTATCGAATGGGTGAATTCAAAGTATGTTTTACTAACCTCAAAGGCTGATACGAATTGGTCCAACTCCTTCTGTTCCCAAAGCAGGTTTGTTCTCTGCTGTTGCAGGGCTTCTACTTTTTCAAGCTGGAATTTGAAAGGGCTTTTTCCTATGCAGTTAGCTGTGATGCATTCTTGCAAAGACAAGAGTATGTCTGTAGGTGGTGTTTCAGTGATATAGGCAGGTGGGCAATGATTTTCAGTCCTAGGGGCAGCATGCAAAAGCAAAGCACCACTATGTTAATGTGGGGGAGTAGATGCTAGTCCTGAATCCTGTCAAACACAGTAAGCTTCAGATCATGTGGGAAGGCTCTTTTGTTGTGAAGCAAAAGCTGCCTGCAGTTAATTACTTAATTGATAGGTCTGAAAAGGTCTATAAAAATTTATCATGCCAATAGTGTAAAACCATGTGTGACCAAAGATGAGATAATTCCTGCATATGTTACTTCTACTTGAAAGTAAAAGAAAAGCATAACAGATGGCAAGGTGAAGGTGGTGATCCCTTTTATGAAACCATTGTGATATGTGACTTATGATGCATTGTGCAAAATTAATGTTCATACTTTTGATATTCTGTACTCTTAGACTATTAAGTACATTTTCAAGTTATTTTTCTATAGAAAAGTTTTTAAGAAATGTAGTAATCTGAAGCTTTAAATGAGAAAGCAGCTTCATAGTGAACAATAAAAGGATCAGCAGAAGTGGAATCAGACGGAGGAAGGAAAGGTGGGGCTATGGGATGGAATGTGACTCACATCGCATCCAACATGAAAACTGAATTCCCAAATCAACCTGCAGTGTAAGCAGTAGTTATTATTTGAAATGTAATACAGGCTGTGAATGAATCACAGAAAAGAATAAGTTGTGCCCTGAAGCAAATTCTGAGGTCTTTTCCGGCCTTCCTTTCTCTCCTGGAATCCTTGTGAAAAGGTAGTTGGATACCCCAGTGGGGGTCCATTTATAGCAGGCCCTGAAGTTATATACTGAAAAACTATTAGCATGCAATTTGTGCAAACTGAAGTCACTATATCTACAGAATATTCCAGTCCTTGGATATTTGTGTTGCCAATATATGTTTAAAAATATTGCAAGAGCAAAACAACTTACCTAAGTCCATTGTCCTTTAAATGTGCCACAAGAACTGAGAGTTTCCCATGCAATTGAAACAGCTATGCAGATGTGGCTCATCTTATGCCAGGGCACACATTACTTTGGTTACCTCTGTAACACACTGGCAATTGCAATTATAGTATATAAGGAAAAACGTCCATCCTCAAAGTATTTGATAAAATACAGACAACATTGGAATTAACAACTTTTAAAGCAACAGTTGCTTCATCACAATACCAGTGTGCATTATCTTTAAAACTGCACTAGAGTGGCAGATGAAATTTGCACAAAAAAGAACAGAAAAAGAAAATAAAGGAAAGGAAAAGAAAGGAACTCATCTTGCTTGTCTTGCCTGCTTGCAATATTCATTTCAATTGCAAAGCAACTTCCCCTCTAAATCTTGACTTGCTCACAATTAATTATGAGGTGTTTCAAGGTGCTTTTGTGTCTGCCTAGTCAGCATCCACCAGCCAAGAGATGCATGCTCAGAACTTGATTACCATTTCAACCTCTTTCTTGGTTTCACAAATTGTCATTCTTTCCTGAGATTATGCTGGATGGTCTAATTGTATCGCACAGCATTTTAAACAGTAGTGGTGTGGCCCATTCCTGCCACCATCACAGAAGTTCGTGCTATACACTCCAAGGACAGGATGTGCTTTTGTGTCACATAAAATAGGCAAGCTTTGAAAAGACAATGCTGTGTAGAACCACACAGAAGCAACAACAGTACTTATGTGAACTATGCCTGTGGTGAGTAAGGTGGATGCAGGGCAGAGCAAGATAAGCTACTTGGGTTCTTCTTAAGGAGAAAGGTGGGATAAAAATGTTTTAAATAAATAAATAAATTCTGATATGGATGAGCAACGTCCAGAAGTCCACAGGCTGAATACACACATCTCTAGACCCTGTATAGCTGCATCATTTCCTGCATACCAACCCCATTTTTCTTTTTCATCTGAAAAGCTCCTGTGCAACCTCTTGTGGCCGTTTTCTTTTTTAAAAAAGAGAGAGACTATTTTGGGATGTTTGGGGCCCCCTCAACAATATAGAAAAATGTCCCATAGGGCATGAGGGGATTTCGTGGACAAAATTGTTCTTTTTTTCAGTTGAAAGTTTGAGGGACTCTGAGTTGCTAGGGAGACAGCTCTTGGGTCGTAAGGAAATCCTTGTCACCCAAGAGCCACAGAGTGCCCACCCCTGCTTTGTGGTCTCTTTGTGGTCTTTTGGTGCACTGAACATGAAATCTTGCAATAGCCAGGCTGTCATAACCATCAAAAGATAAAGAGATCAAAATCCTTCAAGACAGACAATGTTCCTCTGTTGTTGTTGTTTTTTGTTTTTAAATTGGGGACCTGTTACACTCTCAGGGTTTAGAGTTTCTTCTGACAGTAGCTGATTACTGGGTCACGGCCAGATGAGACATGACTTTTAACCCCAGAGACTTCAACTACAGAGGTACTAGAGAAGACTCAGACTGAGGTAACACTGTGTGTACCCCACCTCACCCACTCTGCCAACTGTTTCATGGAGCTGTAGGGCAAATATATGTGCACATAATCATGGAAGGATGAGTTTTGAGTTTTGAATGGCTCGGTCACACAGTTGGGGCTCTGCAAAGCCCTTGGTCATAGCATTGTGTCTCCCCTCACCCATCTATAGATTTTTGTTTCTTTTTTAAGTGGAGATCTGAAAATGCAGGTCATGGACCCAGTGACATAGCAGGATTCCCCTGAAGGATACAGGGCAGATCAGCCCCAATCCGCATGTCCTACAGAGCATGCTCCAGGACTACTAAAAACCCTTAATTCTTTATCAACTTCCCACTGCTCCATGTCATTGAATTTCTTTTTTGGCTGAATGCTTCTCTGTCTTTGATAGCTGCTCAGAGTCAAAGGACTAAAAGTAAGATCAATACATAACCAATACTTAATATTAGGGCAATACATATGTTAGACTTTATTACTATTAAAAATAAATAAAACTTCATATCGATTGATTTTATTTCTTAAATGATATAAATTCTATTACAGTTGTCTTGGAGAATAATTAGGAGGCATTAGTTCCAGTGCCTTCCTAACCAATTTATTGTGCTAACAAGCTGCATCTCTGTTTTAACTCACAAGCTAAATTCTGAGAACTTGATAGGCAACCTTCACTCTGGTTTTGGTTAACTGCAACCCACAATGTTACAGCCACTCCCCTTGACTTCTTCCTGGAATTGTCACTCTAGTTTTTCTTCTGCCAACTGCTTCCTCAGATTTCAACCCCCACTAAAACTTCCACCCTTCCCAAAGGTTTGCAAAGGAGTTTTTGTCTTCTCTTCCTTCACAGACTTTATTCAGCTTTGCCTTGAGTAGTTTAAGCCTTCTGACTGACATCTTTTGTCTCAGTGTGTCTTCTGCCACCATTCCTGTCTCTTCCAGTTACTTCCAGTTGCTCTCTTCAGTCCTTACTCACAGACTGACTGAAAAAAACTGCCACCAATCCTGCCCCTGGTTGCAGCTTATTATATGTTCCAGTCAGACCCTCAGCCAGACCATTCAGCAATCAAATTCAAAGTGTTGTTCACCATCCTATGACACATTCTTACCTGACATTCTGTACCAGTTTGGGCAATCACAGCTGTCAGCTATAACCATCATAGATTCCAGCACACCACATAAAAACCTGAAACCTAATTCCATCACATTATTCTCACTGGCATTTACTAGCATTTGGATGGGCCATCAATAAACATAAATGAACCATGTATGTCTTCTCTAACCAAAGCCTAGAGTAAAACAGGAGTAACCCTTTCACAAACCACTCTTTATCAAATACAACTTATAAAACAACTCACTTCACATGCATAGGATTCTGCTGTAAATCTCTCTGAAAATTTCATGGAGAGAAAGGTGACAAGATAGGTAAGAAACATAAATCCTGCATGTTAGGTTAGATAGAGAGGTGACTTCGTCTGTTGTGAAAACAGCATCCAAACCAAGCACGGATTTTTGAACCTGAATTTACCACCTCAGTATCCACTCTCTGTACCATACTGGATACTGGTCTTGAAAAAAAAAATCTGTTCCCTCAATAATTCTGTGTTCTAGAGGAGTGAATTCACTGTTGTCAATCAGTGTAAATCATTTTGAATGGCTGAAAACAAAAGATTAGGAATACTGTCTGTGCTATCGACTTTCTACTGAACTTTTTAATATATATCATGGGGTGGGGAAGACTACTTATTAATTAAATTATGTGAGTGCTTTTTGGTTGTTACTATTGCCAGTCAGGAATTAGAGGAGGAGAAATAGGAGGGAGCAGAAGTGGTATGTCTGTTGTAACTGTACCTCCAATAAACATGTAGCAGAAAATTACAGATTATAACATTGAGACAAAATCCAACTGATTTAACTAGACTTAATTCCAAATCAACATTCAAATTTTAAGAAGATATCAAAGGCATATGCAGTTCAGTATGGGTTTCTCACAGTTCCAACTTGATGCTTACAAGTAGTACAAGAATGCAATATGTCTTCTGTTCAGGCTGCTGCTAATGCTTAGCTAGTATCACTAGCAGCTGATAAATTTATCCCCCATCATTTTGTCTAATCACTGCTTGAATTGAACCTACGACTCCATCTTGGGGTAGCAGGGTCTACAATTTACTCTGTGTTATGGATATTTCCTTTTGCCTGTCCTCTTGTCCCACTGTTCAGCTGAGCTGGGTGACCCTGAGTTCTAATATTTTGAAAAAAGAAAACCTTCTTAGCTAGTTTCTCCGTACCATGTTTTACACTGTACACTTCTATCACGTCACTGCTTACAGTTTTCTTCAAAGCTAAAAGCTCCAGACATTATAGCCTTTCCTCATTAGG
This sequence comes from Intellagama lesueurii, assembly GCA_037013535.1. Classification (NCBI taxonomy): domain Eukaryota; kingdom Metazoa; phylum Chordata; class Lepidosauria; order Squamata; family Agamidae; genus Intellagama; species Intellagama lesueurii. The sequence continues at coordinate 163,351,836 of JBAJHW010000005.1, forward strand.
ACATGCCCAAACTTTTTGTTTATTTGGCTGACAGATAGCAACAAGCTCTTTTGAGAGAAAGAGAATGAGAGAGAGAGAATGGCTGCCCACACTATGCCCTCTCTCTCTACATCATTGGTTTTGTCCACAGGGTTGATCAAGCACAGAATGTAAGGGCAGCACTCTGATACCACACATTGTTCCCTTTCCAACAGTTTGATAAAGTCTGTTTATGCGAGCAAGGCTATAGTAGGCATTTCTGCCAACAGATTGCAGAAAACGGTCGCGCTACAGCAGTGAAAGTGGCCTGATTTCCTTAATTGCTTTTTTCAGAAACGGCAAAGACTTTAAAGCAGGCAAATTTGTACTTTTCATTATTTGCAGGTTACATTTACACATTTCAGACCTTTAGAAATCTCCTTTTGAGCTGTCACACTCTTTTATCTACTCCCAGAAGACAATGATGTATGCAACAGATATGAATAATGTTTGTAAATGGAGTAGTACTTTAGCTTTTTCATAAAAAACATTTGTTTTTGTTTTAGTGTCTATCCCCTTTGTTACCTGCAGCTGTTTCATCAGCCATCTGTTCTTTGAAATGTCTTTTCCTTTTCATCCCATGCTAATCTGTGCTAACTCTCTGAGTATGCTGGTTACGAATAGCTCTGAACATATGCTCGGTATCTTCTTTTTAATTTCAGTCTTCTCCTCTATAGCATGCTAAGTCATGTTGACTTACAATTCAGATGCTTCTTGAGGAGCACTCCTGAGATTAGGCAGGCCCAAAGAGAAGACTGACACTTCTCTTCAAACAGCAGTCCCATGTCTCCTTCCAAATGAGTTCTCAGAAGCACTTCCCAATGGGGAGCTGCTGCTTGGAAATCATTGTCAAAAATTCTTCCCGGCTTGTGACCATAGTCTATACTTATCACTCACAATGAGGATGTCTAAGATAATTATTGCCTTGACATATAGGGTGGCTATATACCAGTGCAGGGACAACATACAACATATATAGCAGAGTTCCAACACCATTTTTTAACAATAAGGAAGCTTGGGGATAGGGGCAGCACTGTTGAGATAAAAAATAAAGAAAGAGATGCTTAATCCTTTCCCCTCTCACACCTTTGGCACCCAGAGATGTCTCCACTCAGCAGGTTTTTCCAGTAGTCTGCAAAGATGAACAACAGAACATTAGAACAGGGGTTGGAAGGACATGAAGTGAAATTTATTCATATTTTGGAATAAAATTTAGATGTGACACCACCATAAGCAGGAAAGGAGACTATAGTTAGGGGGGATAGATGTGTGTGTGTGTGGGGAATTCCTTACAATTTCATAGAGAAGGACATTCCAGCAGCTCAACAGCATCATACCTTTTAGCAGTTCTCTGTCCAGTTCTTACACACAAGGAAGAGAGAAGAAGGAAATCAGACATTCCATTAAAATAGACCTTAAATTTTATACTTGTTTAAAGATTATTCAGTCAGATAAGTTGAAGATTAATATCACACACAAAAAGAAAATCCTTCCTGGATGAGACTGAAGATAGAACAGACTTCTGCTACTTTGTCAGTTAGTGTGGAAATTCGTTTTTTCCAAAAAAAATCTCATGTGATGGTGATTCTGAATTAACACATTTCCGGAGCCACCAATCATATTTCATGGATTTGAGCACACTTACCTCTCAGTGTAACAAGAACCAAAAATACACAGAAAGAATAGGAAGGTGAAGGCCAACTTGTCATTAAACATTAATGAAAAGGGCTACTGTATTAGTCATTCTCCTGTCATGGGTTAATTAGGCTCAAGTGATAGACCCAATGATTTTTAGCCAATAAAATATAAAAGACATGGCAGCTCCTCAGTGATTATTGCACATTTCAGTAGTTTTATTATGGCACGAAGCCAAAGAACTATAACCATTCAAAAATCCAATAATCACTCTACATCGCTGTGGGCTCCACAATTTGATTGCTAGTCTGAACTTGTACTTGTATCTTGAAATAGAGATGGGGAACAAGGATCCAACAGTCACATAAATAATTAGCCTTTTATTTATGACAGACTACTCAAAAAATGTCGACTGTGGTTAGACGTGAAAAGTTGTTTCTTGATGAGTTATTACAGCATTAAGTGTCACTGTAATGATCACACCAGGCCAGACAACAATTAAATATTTGGATAGACTCAATAAAGTTTAAAACAAAATAATAAATGATCATTAGGTATCACTTGAGGAGAATGGCACTGTATCTTCCTTGGCTAAAAGCCAATACATGTTCATCTGTGCATATCAATTATGTCCACATTGATGGATGTCCTCCCTTTTCCACCACCATATATGGTTGTGACTGGATGTGTCATTTTTTAACATGTACATCCTTTATCTTCTATGTATTTCTTGAACACCTTCTCAATAACTCAAATTTGTTTAAGAACTATTTCATTGGCATTTGGAATATGCAGTTCTCTATGAGCACTTCTCAGATGTGCACTTCTGAGGCAATACATCTGCAGTGGTCTGTCAACATCTGGATTCTGAAATGCAAATTATATGCACCTCAAAGAAAGTCTGAGATAGTCTATTATTTGTCTAGTGCTTGAGATATGTCTTGAAACTAGCTCTTGAAATTTTGACCATAGTCAAAGCTATCTTCAACCAGTAACCACATGTGAAATCAGACTAAAAATGACCTAGATCAACCCAACTTTTCTTTTTGGCCATAACCCTTTTAGGAACTCTTCTGAGCTCTTCAGAGGTTCCAGGGACCCCTGTCAAACAAGGATATAACATGAACAGATATATTTCAGAAACTTCTCACATTTTTCAGTCTGTGCCCCCCTTCAAATGTGCCACAGCCCTCTGGGGAGCCATATGGCCTCCAATGAGAATGGCTGATCTAGATGATCCAGGAACTTACCCAGTAATTGTTGGAGATGAGAAGCTGGCACACCCACTCTAATACCTTGACCAAGAGCATAATATTGGAACTTGGTCAGTGATTATTGAGTACAGTGGGATTCAAGGAGAGCTTTTTTCAAGAACAGTCTTAATTCTGCAATACTTGTAGAAGAAAGACACATACTTCTCCCTTTACCTAATTAGACACCCTCCTCCCAGCCACATTTATGAGACAGAAAGGGCAAGGATCAATAATGCACATGGTAACTGTTTACATGCTGAGGCTGCACTCACCGAAACTTATCCATTATCTCCAGACAATCAGGGCCCATGCTTACATCCATAGGACTTGTGTAAACTACAGCACCCAAATCAAAGTGGATCCAAGTGATTTTGCCTGCAAAGAACCACACAAATTCTTCACAGTGGGCTATTGAGTGTTCTGTTTTCTTTTCTCATAAATCAGGGCGTAATAGGTCTTTGACCACTCAAGAGAACTGTACTGGATAACTTATATATTACCCTATTAAAAATTAATTATGCAGGCTACACGTTGCCCTCTTCCTGAGCTGGGTACTCATTTTACCAACCTTGGAAGAATGGAAGGCTGAGTCAACCTCAAGTGGGCTACCTGAGCCTGTCTGGATCAAACTCAGGTTGTGAGCAGAGTCTTGACCACAATACTGCAGTTTAACCATTGTGTTAGGAGACTCCTACAACATACAAGTGAACAACACACAGGTGGAAATTGTGCAGCCTTCTCCCTTTTCTTGAGCAAGTATCAGATCCTCATCCCTGAGCACTCTCAAAATGACTTTCCAAAGGGGGCAACACCAAAAAGGGTCACCTCCTTTGGTGTTATCCCCTTTGGAGAGAACACCACTGCTATTCATGTTTGCAGGCAGCTGGTAGTAACAGGCCTTAGCTGGAGAAACCTTGACTCAATGGGGCTGGTCCAGTAATTAGATGTTCTCCTAAGGCTACAGTGCCTATAACAGAGTGGCAAGCAGCAACTGCAGGTGGTTAAATTTTGTATAATCAGCTTTTCCTTCCTTCAGGCAGATGTTCTGAAACTTCCTCTCTTCAGTTGGGGCAGAGAATTGCTGTCTTCTTGCCAATGTGGCTGGCTGACTCGAGAGTCCCCAAAGACCAGTCAACTGTCTGGCTGGGTTTATGGAGGCTGGTTGGGTAAGTCTGGATGGAGTGATGCTCCCTTTGATCTGCCTTTTGAACTTTACTGCTGAAAACAAGTTGTTTATTGTCGTATTGGAGCAGGGTTTTGGCCAGGCAACTCCTCCAGAAGTTCCCTTGATTCAAATGGGCCCACTTTAGTTGCAATTTGCTATGCTAAAGTGAGTTACTACAGTAGGCCCATTTGAATAAATGGAACTTATAGAGAAATGGACTCACCAAATCCCCACTGATTCAATGGGCCTACTCTAGTATGACTTACTATGCTAAGCGACAAGATTTCAGCCACTGTTTGCTTCATCGAAGTTTTGTGGCATCCTCCTTTTGTGACATAATTAATTTGCAGCATATCATTCTGCATGTTGCCTATGTTAAGCTCTCAATTGACTTCTTGTTCCTCCTTCCAAAAAATAAAAATGGCCTCCTATCATCTGGGCCAAATTTCTATTCAGAGTTAGTCTGGAGAAAACCCCCAGAAGGCCTCTGAAGATCTTATGCATTCAGCTTTATGCATAAAAGTAGAGTTTAAAATACTTTCTATCTGACATCCATTAATGTATACTTGCAATAAACTATGTCCAAAATGCCCTTGATAAATAAATGCCATCATTATAGTTAAGTGCTAATTAGTGTGTATTGTAATTAACTGTCACCTAATGAATTTGCTTAAAGTTGTCTCCTTAAAAAGTCAATTAAATGCTTGAACAGATCTTTCTGTGTTTAATAAACTAACAAGAATGATTCATTTATTTTCCAACTCTCTTTTCAGTAATAACCTAGCTGCTGTTTTTAATCTCTTTTATTAAACATCTGCAATTAATAAGTGTTATTATCTCAGTTGTGTTTTCATTCCGCAACATGTAGTCACAGTCCTTACAGATCGTATTTCTTCATACAGTTTATTGTTTCAGTAGAATAATACAGAAAGAGACTTTCAATAAAACCACAATGCTAAATTGACTCTGCAGCTGGAAGTATATTAATAGATGACAGAATTATATACATGTGCAACTTATTGCAAAACAAAATGTTTGTTTTGAACTATAGGGAATGAATAGTGATAATCATAAATAAATTAAATAACTCAAAGTATTTTGAATTTGTAAAGTGTTCTCCATCTTTTTCTGGATCTTGCTTACAGATTTTAGACACTCCAGTAACCATCAATAGTAAAAACAACATGTTTGTATTCACAGTCATGCATTTTATCGATCTCTCTGTATAGGTGCGGAAACCCCTCAGTTTCCCTTGTTAAAAATCTTGGGTTCTTTTTGTCCCTAATAGGAGGGCACATCTGGTGAACGTTGGGATTGAAATTTTTCAGATCAATTTATGTTGCAACAAAATTGTTCCTCTACTCTCATCACCCAAACGAATCATTACAGCTGTTCCCAATACAAAGTGGTCCTTTTCATACCTGCCTGACTTATGTGATAGGGCTGAGGAACCTTTGAAAAACATAAGTCCCAACCTTAATTCAGCCACGTGTAGGGTGAAATATGCTGAGATTCGAGCCCATAATTTTTAGACTAAAATACTCAAGGCCAGGGCAACCCAATCTATTAGGGTCAACCTATAAGTTTCAGATAATTCATTGGATGAAGAGGAAATTTGTCAACTGCTGAAAAAGTTTTTCTCACCTCACACACAACTTGCAGATTTGTTTGCTTTGCTTAGAGATAGGTCTTCAGGAGCTAAACTAAGTTTTCTTCACATGCCTTATTTCTCAGACACAAAACTCTATAGAAAGTATATTGCCCAAACACCAACATGATTTCAACTCTCTCAAGTGTTATTTGCAAGACATAGTTTGGTCCCATGAATTGGCTACTACCACATTTTAAAGTCTCAAGTTCTTTCTGCCCTATAGATGGAAACATTTGAGAATTTTGGTAATTTGTTATGAAACCACATTCTTTATCCCATCCTTATTCAACATGCCATGCATTCTTACAAGAGTAGCCTCTTCCTGAAAGGAAAGGTGTGATTCCATTTTGTTAAATCCACTTGCGTGGCAACAGGAACAAGTGCTGGATCTCTATAATCTCTCAAGATTTGCATATTGAGGGGATGCATTTATGTCCTTTAAGAAAATGGATTATGAGGTCAGGACTGGAAGAAGCCAACAGCCCTGCCTCTGTCTTGCACAGTTTGGGCAGTCCACTCTTCTGATGATTTCAGGAGTTAAAGATTAGTCAGTCACGTCTGAGTAGTTTATGGGTTTCTGTTGCAGAACTGGGAAGAGGAATCCACTCCACATGAATCTTGCTCCATACTACAGGAGTGTCAAGTGAAATAATAATTTTGTCTTAAATGTTAAATTGTGATGTAACATTCAGATCTCAACACTCTGGCATTAGAATGAGCAAATTGTTACACAGATCAAAGTGAGTTGGGGTCATTTCAGACTGGTAGCTTTGTGTTTTGTTTAATCTTGTAATGTGTCATGCATAATGATAACATTCTACAGTATTCTTGTGTTATACTAAACACATTGTACTGTATTCATGATAAACAGTAATTGGCATGCAGTTAAAATTCACCCCCCCCCAACTGATTTTGGATAATGAGTATTTTCTGCATAAAGATCAATACTTTGAGTAGATGCTCATTATTCACTTTCTAGAACTGATGTGAGAATAGCAGTGAATTTTAATAAGTAAATGACATTAACAGACTTTTGAGTGGAGATAACAAAACAAGCTTTCATGTTGCAGTACGACAATGCATGGAATATTGATAATATACCATATAACTAAAACAATGGACACACATGAGTTTAAAAGGTCATTGTTCCCAACAAAAGGAAGGGTATGTTTAGCAGCATGAATAGTAAAATATCTTTCCATCATTATCTTTCTTCATCAATAACACTAACTAATTAAGTCAATGCATTGTCTGTGGGAGCTAACTTAGACTATTGACATTGAAGTTTGCCCTTCATTATACAGTTTAACTCTCAAAAGATTTATATTTTCTACATCCAAGGCATGTTAAACTTCCATAAACGTAGCGTATAAGGAAGCACGGGTTTTTCTTCAAAGCCAATGTTTTTAAGGCTTTATCAGACCTCTTATCACATCTATAAAGCAGTGATGTAATAATTATTCTGTTGGAATATATTAGTTGGAAGAGCTCCAGAGCTACGTATGTAACCCTCATGGAACAGTGGTTAAACTGCAATACTGCAGCCAAAACCCTGCTCATGACCTGGGTTCAATCCCAGGTAGCCGGCTCAAGGTTCGCTCAGCCTTCCATCCTTCTGAAGTTGGTAAATTGATTACCCAGCTTGCTGGGAGGAGGGGCAATGTGTAGCCTGCATAATTAAATTGTAAACTGCCCAGAGAGTGCTTTAAGTGCTATGGGTTGTATATAAGCAGCATCCTTTGCTTTAATGAATAATCACAGCATGTATATTCTGGAGCAAATCCCACTAGATTTTAAGGGCCTTTATCTATGATAAGTACATTTTAGACTGTTTCCCAAAACATTTATCAGAGAGTAAGTTTTGTTGAGGGCAGAAAGTAAACACATTTAAGGTTGTTCTGTAAGACTGTAATTGTATACACACAGCTCTGATCTGAATTCAGTGGTGCACAGTGAGGGATAAAAGTAGCAACTTTTTAACTGGTGGCAGTTCATTGCTGCAGTCTGCACTACTTACACTACTGTAACTAACCAGCAGGATTATAGCCAACAAGATATATGTTTGAGAAGCAGATAGGTTTCAATGTCAATATTGCAGGCTTACTTATGAAAAGAATTTCCCTGTTTCTGATATTTTTCTCAGATCTGGTTATCTTGGGACAACAACCAGCATTCATTAGTCGTCTTGGGAAATCTTGGCTCCAGCACAAGGAAGAAAGTATAAGATGCCAAAGGGTTTTCTGCTAGCCTATATTTTTGACAAGTTTTTGCAAAAGTTCTGACTGATGAAAGTAAGAATGGTGTGATTTCTGATGAATTAATGTTAGCATTTGTCTATAGAATGGCTCCAAAATATATTGTCTGCAAAATACATCCATTGTTTATGCTTGCTAGTTCATGGTAACAGTCTGCATGTTTTCCAACACTGCATATTTTTCCAAAATTGGAACCCCTCCCTAGAAATGCACACATTTTCCACAAGTTAAAATTAGGCAAACCTTCTCCTCTCACAGAAGGGGGGGGGGGGAGAGAGAGAGAGAAAAAGAAAATCAGTTTTTCTCATGAACCCATAAAGATGATTCCGCCCAGGGTTTATACCTGTGTTTTATCAGTGCCTATAGGAATTGCTTTTTCTTTTCAGAACAGGACTTTCAGGAGAAAGCAAAATATCAGGCGAGCAAATTCCTCCTCATCAAATCACCTCACCCTGAAATATAGCTAAAACATTATAGCTGGTTTTGAGGTAAGTGAAATAGGTGAGTCAACAAAATAGCCAGTGTTAACATGATAGACCTGTGCAACAGAGATGAGTAGATATCTCATGGATACGGAAGTAGTTTTATAGTTCTCTTAGCTGCTATGACCAATGTTAAGGGTTGTTGGTGTTAAACAGATCCATTCATTAAAACAATCTTTCTCTCTTTTTAAATAATAAATCAGATTATTTGATTTTTTTTCCTGATTTTTCATACCACCTTATCACCCACTGCACAATTTTTATACATGGCAATGACTAAAGCTATTATTTGAACCTCAAAAATCTCAATTCAAAAATAAATTGTATGGTTATGTATTTGTGTGTGTTTTGTTGTGTGTGTATTTTGTACACACAAGTATGGCTTGAATTGTTTACAAGGAGAACATAGGGAAGCAGTTATTAAAATTAATCTTTCCTTGATTCCTACTAGAATGATTTTTTTTCTTTTCTAAACTGTGTATACCTTGTATTTGCATCAACATTACCATCGATATCTATCATCTTTTTTTAAATTTCTCTCATCTGATATAATGTGAAGCAGTCTTCAGAATTAGTCCTATCAGAAACAATGAGCATTGCTCCCCGTTCCTATATAGTGCTTTCTGTTTTTTGTCTTTCACTCAAAAATTACTTCTAAGGACAATAATGGAGAGGGTGACTTGACAATAACGGGATTGGTCTTTTTTTCCTGGGCAGTTGATACTAGCAAAGGTAATTCTCTTTTCAAAGTAATCCTCCAGAAGCCAGGTTGGGTATCTAATCTTCTGCTTGCAGGCGACTGGAAATGCACTGGTGGTTTCAATCATGAAAGAACAAAATAAATTCTATTTACCTTTTGGATATGGTCAATACCATTCGTTCAAAATATACGCACTTGGGGTTCTTTCCTTCCCACCCTCTTCTCACAACTTGTTCAAACACACTGTGTATACAATATAAAGTTCACAACAAGGTTCCCTTTGTGCCATACCAAAACCTGAAACAACTATATCACTATTTCCAATTTTTATATGGTGGAGAGGGAAATATTAAATTACCTGGATTTTGGTGTTGGAAACTCTTGGTTTCCTTGATACACCAAGCCAAGACTTGCTGGACCTGTGTATTCAAAGTAATAGATGCTAAAATGCATTACAACCTCTGACTTAATCAACACGTGCACATCTGCAAGACTGAGGCCCTTTTATTGAGCCACTAAAAATGTAAACAAATAGCAAACGTTCATGTATGAAATGGACTTCCTCAGGCCAAGCACACCTTCTCTGTGGGAAGTGCAGAAAATTGTAGACACGAGTCCAAACATTAATATTACATGTCTGTGAGAGATGATCCAGATGTTCTTGAGGCTGGATCCCTAGGGCTGCATGGGAAACAGGCCAACATGCTGATGCTACTGCAAGTGTTAAATTTCACTGAGGCCACAGACATACAAGATGTACAAGATACTGTGAGAATCAGATCTCAGATTCCTGGGTGGCCTCAAAAGAATAAATATGTTCAGTGAATTTGTAGGAATTGGTGATCAGCAGAAATGAATAGCCATTAAATAGAGATGTGTTCCCTATACAATTTGAAAAAGGACAAGACAACACAACCAAGATAAAGTGATGTGAATATGTTGTTAAGACCTCTTGGGACTACTGACACATTTAGCTAGCATTATATATTGATATTCTACTATATAATCCAATATTGGAAGTGAACAGGTTTGAGGCTATGTGAGATGCCATGAGCCACAAGCTATGCCTCACTCCCTTGTCCCTCTTCCTGCTCCACCATTTGTGTCAACTCATGAGCCCCACATTGGGGAGCGTAGAGAGCTTGGCTTCGAGGGTACAAGTGAGGGAGGGGGAGGGGTGCATGCAGAAGGGAATTGGGGAGGGGGATGTGAGTTGAGGGGGACATGTCCCCCTCCTCCAAAAATCATGACCACCCCCAGAAAACACTTGGGTTTCTAAAAAAACCCCTCTAAAATCAGAAGATAACAACAGCAAGGTATATGCTCTTGAAGGACTCTATAAAGTTCTGTCTTCAGTAGCTTCCTAAAAGTCAGCAGGAATGGAGCCTGGAATACCACAAATGGACATTTATTCTAACAGAGTAGGGGCCACCACCAAGAAGGTCCAACTTCAAGTGCACCTTGAAAAGATCCTGCCAAGCGAGTGATACATTGTGACTCTCTCCTACTTTTCTACCTTCTGTTAACATGCAGCTGGTTGACCATTCCCTTTTACAATGAGTTTGTCTAGTGTACTAAAGAGATGGTGACTGGCTTCATCAATTTCATTTGTTTTCACTTGGAAAACTGATAGGAAGGGACTAACCATAAGTCAGAGAGGCAGGATGATTTGTCCTTGTCTCTTCCACCCATCCCTATCCCTTGTTTTGATCATGCAAATTAAATAATGTTTATAATAATTACAATAATAAATGGCTATAATCATTCTTGTCCCCTGTGAAAAAGGGTATCCAGACATGAGCAAAGATTTACATCTTCAGTGAAACTGAGCTTTTATTTGTCTTCTGTAATATGAGGTGAAAACTGTGGCATGGAAAGAGAAACTGCAGCAGGTGCTCAGTTTGCAATTGAATGCAACACAGTAACACAAAATGGCTCATAAAATGAAGGCAAAGGAAAGGCCCAGTTTCTAGATAACTGTTTTCTGATAAATGTGATAAAGTGCGCTTGGTTCTCAGAATGTAGGCGTATTTATGAAGGGAAGCCTGAAGCTTCTGTATCAACAACAAACACAAAACAAAAGAAAAAGAAAAAAAATGCTGTGGCATCTTAAAGACTAACTACTATATTTTAATGTGAACTTTCATGGAACATGCCCACTTCTTCAGTTGTAAGAATGAGAATACAGGACTACATGGTGAAGCATTCATGCAAGGTTCTAAGATAAAGGGGCAGTGCTGTTTGGTTGTATGGTGTAACTTTTAGAGGTAACTTGCCATAAATTAAGAAATCTCTGTAGACATTATCTATTGCAACACATCTCAGTGTGCAACAGATAAGGTCTATAGAGATTTCTTAACTTGCAGCAAGTCACCTCTAAAGGTTTTGCTGTTTGGGTAACAGCACAATACGATTTCAGACACTATATTTAGCCGGGTATGAAGACCATTATTGTGTTGATGTGTATCATTTAAGATGGTACCATGAAGGTAGGATCAAACTTGTTCTGCTTTACAGTTACAAATAAACTGTGGAGTTTTTTTTTCAACTAGGCTCTTACACCAAGGCTTAAATGGACAAAACTCATGGCTGCCAGCTTCACTTGCTTCTTTGCTACCTTTATGAAAGTTCAGGAAAGCCTGCATGCAACTTGAACCATATAATGTGATCCCTTAGGTTAAGGGGACTATTGAGATGACTTTCTTTGTGCAAGCACTTAAGAGCCATGCTTGATTGTGTTCTAAATGTAACTGAAATTTGGCAGGTGCTCAGGAAACAAAAAAGATGCTTATTCTTAATATCCCAAGAGCAGAGATAGCTGGCTTTATGTTCTTACTTGGCACAGAGATGTCACATGAATGCCCCCATATGTCAGTTCTTTGAGTACTCTGATGCTAATTAGATTAAATCCATGAACGAGATTTCCAGCCTTCACATGTTTATGATATAACAAAGGGCAAGTTAAAGTTCTGTATATTTCTTCCATCAAAGAGCCCAAACAGCATGAGCAAAATTAAAATGGAAGAGTAGAATTAGCTACTTGTAAAGTAGAACAAGGCAACTGAAATTAAGATGGGTAGCTGTCGTTGTTAGACTGCTTAAGTTAAACCAGAAAGTCTTGGGAAAATACTTAATTAGAACAAAAGAGAGCGAGAGAGAGTAAAATTCCAATCCAGTTAATTAATTTCTTCAGCCTTCTCGAATTGCAGAGTTTTAACTATTAAATGTAGAAAGGGTAAAGAATACATCCATCAGCTACTTCATCATGACAGCATCACCTTTTAGAGAACAAATTTAGGCCACTGCATTACTGTTAATTGTGAAACCAAGCCAAGTTCATTGCAGTAATCCAGCTGTCAGGAAAAATTAACACAACAAACTTTTAGGTTCATTTGAAATGAAGTTATGCTGCTCAATGTTTTTGCTTTAAATTTTAGTGTGGCTGAAAATCAGTTGTTTAATTCAGATGAATGTTTTATCTACCTTGAATTTAGAATAGACCACAATATCTCCTTATCTAATTTTCAGACCAAACTTCTCTACATAGAAATAAGTCCTACTTTTATCCATAGGGTATCTAGGCCATCTACTGTGATAGGGGCGGGGCCCATTCCCTTCTAGGGAGCATAAGGCTATGTCAGGAAAAGTATCAGAATAAGGGGGAAATATTTTAAAAAATAATAAATCCAGATATGGCTAAAATGAACTTCCAGAATTAAAAAATTGCAGATAAGTTATGAGCCAAACCAACTTTTAATTGCAGCCTAGCTTTTAGTCTCCTGCTTGTGCTAGACCAGATTTTCTGTCTACCAAACAAATATATCTTTGTGAAGGCAGAAGGAGACAAATTTGATCTGAAGGAGCGTCCTAGCCTTCATCCATAAATTTATATGCCCGTAAATGCACTTGGGAGCACCAGTTGCCCTGGAATGTGAGGAAACAATGGCCAGAGTCCTGTTGTTGTTTGCATAAGGTTTGTGTAACCTACCACAGATAATTGCTGCTAATTGATGAGGTGCCAGGATGTACATTGTGGTTAGTGGGAGTTGGCCTGATGACACGTGTCTCTGTAAACCAATATCACTTGTAGAACAATAGTCTGATAGAGGCATTCCACAAGACTGGGATCCCTGAAAAACTGGAGATTCCAACCACATGGAAAGTCAGTACACAAAGTCTGTACACATAGAAAGTGTAGTCCCCTTCAGACTATTGATGTTTGCCTGAAGAGAGTAATGGGGGGCATTAGGGCTTGCTGCTCTCTTTTCCCACATGTAAGCCCCATCTATCCATCCTGAAGCCTTCTTTAATTGTAGCCATGGGTAAACAGAGCTTAATCTGTCTGTCTGTCTGTCTGTCTATCTATCTACAATTTGCTAGTCTATTTAAGTGTAATTAAATAAAATAATAAGGTAGCTTATAAGGTAATCTCATATTCATTTTACATTCTTTTCATAAAGGATACCTGAAAGTACATTATACTGGATATATAGCAGTTTAGTGTACAGACTTACAAAGCATAGACTCCAGCCACCTCCTAGAAACTGGTCCATGTCCCTTATCACCCAAGGGATTGAAATAGTCTGTTAAGACTAGGTGGAAATGAAATTATATTTTAAAACTTGCATGTGGAGGTTCATTGGGAAGCTCCTTGATTTGAGTTATAGGGTGTTATGATTTCTTATGATTTTATTAAATTCCCAGGCAATTGCTACAATTCAGACATACAGCTTGCTGAAATACTTGGTAGGGTAGGCAGGTGGCAACAATAGTGCTACTTGTCAAATGCAAAATTAAAAGCAATGGCATCACAGAAGGAAAACCAGTTCTTCTATTGATTAACAAGGAGTACTAATTAATGATTTCATAAACTTGCTAAAATTCTGAATATTTCAATGTCATTGCAGTTCTTACATGAGTATAGTTGAGCAAGGTATAATTCAAAATCATTAATGCAAATTGCTAACAGTGAGATGACAGCCAGAAAACAGTTGGGAAAATGTTACATTATTTCATCTGTCACAATCAAGAGCTTTATAAAAAGTCTCTAAAATGTTAATTGTAGGGTTTCACAGTAGAGAAGAAAACCCTTTGGGGAAAAAATGCCTAAGTAGAAAATGGCTGTGAATTTCCTACTTTTCAGGGGTTTTTGCCTACTTGTTTTCATGTCTCTGGGTCTGGTTAAAAAGGCCATTCAGCAGCTGAAGGGGTATGATAAAGTCCTTTCTCTCCCCCTCCCCGTTCTTCCCTGGGACTGCAAGCACAACACAGAGAAGTTAACAAGTGCTTCTCAAGTCACAATATCTGACTAAAGGGCTTTTAGGCTTTCTGACTCCCACATTGTTCAACCATCCTTTCTAATAATATTGGACTGGTTCCAAAGATCTCAACGATCATACTCACTAAGTAAGGACACCTGCCAATACTAATTGGCCTCCTTTAGCCTTTTGTGGTCCTCAAAAATATCTGTTTCAGGTTGTTTGATGACCCCCTGCTTGTTTGTTTAAAGTATTTGTATTTCACTCTGTTTTCAAATATCCCAAGGTACAACCATTTTACAAAAAATGTAAAATGTACCATATACCTTGGAACAGAATGAGAATAGTGCCAGAGTCCTCCATGAGAAAGTTAGACAGTCATCTGTCAAATTATCTTTTGATTTGAATTTCTGCATTGAGGAGAAATTATTCTATCCTTCTCTGTACCAACACACACACACACAAACAAACACACACACACACACACACACACACACACACACAAACACACAACCTAACCAAACCAGTTCAAACAAACAAATGTTCAATAAAATCAGAGTGACAAACAAAAGCAAAAAACCCAAAACTCATAATCTAATAGGCCCAAACTAGAGATGGGCACAAATTAAAAAAAGAATTGCAAAAACAATCAAAAATAGTTAATTTGTCAATTCATCTTTGTCTGAATTGATGCTCCTGATGAATACAAATCAATGAATTTTTAGCAATTTTTGATTTGTTGATTCATTGGACTATAAAACAGCAAAAATGAATTGACAAATTGATTAACTGATTTGTCAGAAAAAATCATAAATTTGTGATTCATGACTTGTCGACCTTAACAAATTACAAATAAAAATGAATTGCCATTTTTCTGATTTGTGCTCATCTCTAGCCCAAACCAAGCCATGATCACTGGGTTCCAAAAGAGTGAGTGAAGAACCAAGGTCCATTTGATTTCAAAATGGGGTCCACATTGATGCTTCCCTAATGCTTATAAGAGGGAGGCATTTCATAACCAGGGTAGTATTGACAAGAAGACCCAACCCTAGGACCTATTCAGCCCTGCAAAATCCTATGCCATCATATTAATCCGCTTGAGATGTTTTAGGTCACGTTTTACCTCTCAGATGTTTTTAAATCCACAACTAGTATGGTTGTAAATTTATTGCATTCATGTCAGTAGGAGCAAAAAATCTCCAGAAGACTTATCTCCAGCAGCCAGGATTAAGAGATGTTTTGTGCATTTTTCACATTACAGAACCTTGGTTCCCCAGCCCGCCCAAAAGTATATGTGACATTTTGCTCATGAACCTTGCATTTTCGAAAAACATATTTTATTGTTGTACAAGAAACATAGTTTTCTTCTACACATATAATAATTTCCCATACTCTTCAAGTGACTACTCCTTGTCAAGTGGCCATTCTCATACTGGTAGAGAGATCAGTCATGCAACTGGTCACACATCAGAGAGTCTGCTACAGAGGGGAGATATTTACATGATTTTCCATGTTAAGGACGCTTTAGTAACCCTTGCATTTTGCACTGAAATCCTGATGGAAAAAAAGCCTTGGACTTTTTTCTTTCTTTTTCTTTTGCATTTCAGAGTAAAAAAGTCACAGAAGTTGACCTTTTTTTTTTTGCTTCATGTTCTCAATGTATCGAGAGAAAGATTTTCAAAGAGGATGAGACAATTTGCAAGTATTTGTAAAACCTTTAAGATTTAGCTCGTGCTACAGAAATACTGATCTCTTGCAAATGGACTCCAAGTGTACATATCATTGGGATATCCAAGCCAGAAATGTGTAAGGCATATGCTCCTAAGCTTTCCATGTGATTCATCCATTATACC
The DNA here is from genome assembly GCA_037013535.1 of Intellagama lesueurii. Classification (NCBI taxonomy): domain Eukaryota; kingdom Metazoa; phylum Chordata; class Lepidosauria; order Squamata; family Agamidae; genus Intellagama; species Intellagama lesueurii. The sequence continues at coordinate 163,368,106 of JBAJHW010000005.1, forward strand.
TGGAGTAGAAGGAAGGAATAGTGGAAGGGCGCAACAGAGAAACAATCCTCACACACTTACTATAGTTAGCCTAAACTGGCCCCTTAACAAATGTTTATAAAAATGCATATTTGTTAAGCATGAAAGAAAGCCTGGCACAAATTTCAAGGTCCTGTTAAAACAAGGTGGAATTTATTAAATTGTTATGGCTGTCTGATCTCAAGTTCCATGCTCTGATGCTGTACAAGCGCCTGTCAGAAAGTGCACTTATGTCTGTGGCTCTGTAGAAAATGCTTAACTGATTTATTGTTACCTCTTTGAATCATGTGCTCTCATTAGTTTATCCACATCACTTTTTGCTAGAGGTATTTTCCTTATTTGTTCTTATTCTCATGTCAGCCTGGTCTAATTGCAAGTTGTTTAGAGGAAAAAGAATGACATTCTATACCTTAATCATTTCACAGCATCCTTCTATAAAGATGATGATTTTTGTAATTAGGAATGAGAAGGAGTTGAGAAATGCAAAGCTGGAGATTGCCCTCCTCTCCTGGAAATATAACGAGAGGTTACAAAAGGTGAGCTGGAGGATTTGCAAGAGTTGTTTGTTGTGATGTGGCATTATGACGTGGAAGAATAGCACAAGCATGAAAACATACTCTAAAGATAATGTTTATGCTGATTAAAAAGGATGAATATTGTGTCTGCATTCCTGGGGTGGTAAATAATCAAGACCTCTTGAAAATGAAAAGGGCATCTCCGTAGCAACCATATGAAACTCAAAAATGTGAAAATTAGATCAATATGCTTAATGAAGCCACAACATATCCGATTAATGTGTTGCGGAAGTGAAATGAAACTCAAATGTCTACTTCTGCAATCAAATGAGAGAACACAATTGGACTTCCCACAAAAATGGTCCCAAACCTTTCAGGGTTTATCTGGAATATTCTGGCATACTGCAACACACGAGATTTGGGAGCAAAGCCCCAAGAATCTACAATTTAGTGCAGAGAGCTCAAAGGAAACACATTCCATGGAGAAGCATTATGCCCCACGGTGTTTGTGTATGGAATGTCCCATCTCTACCTCTCTTTTAGATACTTATTCTGTGTGTTTGTCTGGAATTGTCTCTGTGCCTGGGACTCTGGGTGGAGGCATTCCACGTGGATGCATATGAACATGCACACACATGTATGGGTATATGCCCGTTGGATGCAGTTGCTTTGCCTGTGAGGAATACTTTTCTTTCTGTTTATGCTTTCTCTCTCTCTCTTTCTCTCTCTTCCATGCACATTTTCATCTGTCTCCCTAATCACTTTGCTATCTTCTTTCTCTCCATTCCTTTCACTCCAGGCTGCTGGTTCCTGATCATTCCATTCTTCTCTGCCGCTACTGCTGCCCATCACCCCATCTGCTTTTCCCCCTTGTTCCTGATATCCTTGTAGACCTGATCATTCCATCATTCTCCATGCCTCTTTTCTGTTATTCCTTGGGGGTAATGAGATTGGTGAATTATGTCAGATTGTTCAACTTGGAAGTCATTGTTCTTTTTACTGTTTTTACTGGAATGTTGTTCCCAGCTGCATTTTGTGGCTAGTTGCATCAGTCTCATCTAGTCACATATCTGTGGTGATTTTAGTTGGGTTATTGTACTTGGAAGTTGCTCTTCCAGGCCTTTTTGTTCTGTTCTGGCAGATTTGGGGGGGGGGGGGGTGTGACAAAGGTCAGCAGAAGAGTAATATTCATTCTGTTTGAAGTCTAAAATCTTGTTCTGATGTTTGTCCATCACATTCCACGATGTTTGACAGCAATTTTTATTAAGAAGTCCCTGTTCTGGCCCATTCTGTTCTGTTCTGGCTTTTACCTGCTCAATCAACAGAGTCTGAGTCAGCCTATTCTTTGGCTGCATCAGAGGAAAAGCTAGTTCTTTTGAGACCTGAGGTGGTGGGTACGGTTCCAAGATGCACCCATTTCTTCCATGGTGTAGCGATTAGTCCTTTGCAGGCTCAACATGGTGGTTCAAATCTCTTTCAAAGTCAACAGGTAAATGTATAAAGTTGTAAAATAGAAGTTCATTGTACAAACTTGTTGTGTGTATTTTAAGGTAGTCTTATACTGTGTTTTTATGCAGCTTCTCACAGGAACAGTAAATTATCCATAATAACAATAAAGCAAATGAAGCTTTGGGGAAACTACAACTGTCAGGTATTCATCTCTATGCTTTCTGCTACCTCAGTGTTCTTGTAAACTAGTTTTTTTATACTGAATTTTCATTCATAAAAGAAACAACATTGAAGTTCATATTTCCAGAATATGCATATGAACACATAAGCTTACACATATTTATCATCTAGATCACAAAATGTTATTGTTTGCTATTTAATGTCCACTCCAGCCAGGGTGGAATTTTCAACTTATATTTATTGGGCTGCAATGATTGACACCAAACCAAGCCTTTTAGATGAAGAGGGAAAACTGAGAAATAACTGCAGCAAAATACAACACTGAATAACAGATACATATGAGTCTGTCTATGAGAAAAGGGCCTCACTATCAAAATTACCAGAGGAGAAGATATTTCTGTTGTTCCTCTTACGATCTATACCATGGAAGGAAGGAAGCTGCACTGACCTTTTTTTCCCTCTCCTTCTGCCTCAGGAAGAGTTGAAGACAGATATATTTCTGTGCATCTCCAGTCTTATAGTGTGGTAAAATAGAGATACAGCCAAAGGAAAGAAACATATTGTCATTGTGGGTAGATAAGTGATGTTCTTTGGTCATTTCCAATGATATCTCTCCCACATACTGTATACTCTGAACGATACTGTACTTCATGGGTGCTTATATGGAGATATGCAGCAGAATGATGTGTAGTAGAATCTATGTAGGAGAAAACCTTGAAAATATACAGAAGAAAGTAATTTATTGTATTTCATTATTGGACCTCTAATTTGGTCATTATTGATGTTACAGAGAGTGCTGGTAGTAACCCATTAAGTCTCATAAGTATAACTGACATAGTTCTGGTATTTTGTAGGCCATGTCAGCCCATTTTTGTTGTCCTTATTTAAATCTATGCTGCTCCCTCAGCAGGCCAAGGCAAAAAGGCAATCCCGAAACCAGCAAAACCAGGGAGCTGGACAGGGGACAGATTGTATTTGTCGTCAGTGTGGAAGAGATTGTCACTCTCAAATTGGCCTTCTCAACCACACTAGACGCTGTTCCAAAACATCTATTCAGAGCACGTTACCATAGTCTCTTGAGACTGAAGGATGCCTACCTAGCTGCTCCCTGAAATTTCCTCCTACCTTTGGCACTAAGTTCCACCCCAAACTGTACTTTTCTCTCTCTCCCCCCTCCCCAGACTCTTTTAACACACTTCTTTGTTTCTCTTCATTTAAGCTTCTTCCCCTTTTTACACCATATAAACCACCAAACATCTTGTATTATCACGCCAGGAGTATCCCAGGACCAATAACTCAAGTGTAAACAAGGCACTTGTGTGCCATATAATTGCTTCCTTCCACCCAGAAGCTTCTATCGCTATAGCACTAGAGGCTCCTGGGTGGAAGGAAACAATTACTGAAAGCAATTACAATACAGCACTATAGCTCTATAAAAAGCTCCATAGCAGTATTTCAATCAAGCAAGCAATTCTGTATGCTCCTGTGGAAGGCAAAGCAAAGAACCAGGCAAGATCACCAGCCAAACTGGCCTGGCAGAAAATTCTTTTCTAACCCTCAATATAATGGTCAGGTTAGATCAAGAGCACAGATGCAATACATGTTAGAACTGTAGTCCATAGTTTCAGTTTTAATCTCTGTGTATGCCTCATTACTTCCTCTATTTTTATTTTGGTAGCCCTCCCTTGTTAGCAGCAATCATTCCATATTTTAGGATTTTGAACACAATATGAAAGTAGGATATTTTCAAAACAACAATTGGCTATAAATCTCTACTTGTTGTATCATATGCACTATATCAATACTGTTTGAAAGTGCAGAGCTTCCCCGCCTACCCAAATTCTAATAATTGCTCAAGGTCTTTTGATGTCTAGAAGAAACATATTAACACAGGATTTATAGCACACATGGATTGTTTTCTGAAAGGTACATTATATTTGCAGCTGGCACCTGGTGCACATAACAGCTGTCCCTACAGTATCTTTATACTATAACAGTGTTATCCTGGCTACATTCTGAAATCTAAAAACATCTGCTTCTCATTTAATGTTGTACTCAGTTGACTGATCTGCATTATGTGTTACTTTAGACTGTTTCATTTATTATTTATTGTTCACAGATGTGGAAAGTAAACAGAAGTTTTGCATATGGCACCTACGTTACTGGGGTTATTATCGATTCACAGAGAGTAAATAACAGCTATTTTAGCATGCCACTTCAAGACAACTTTCAAGCTCATACAACACACTGATGAATGGATTAAAGGCTTAAAACCTCTGAAGTTCTTATTGAAAACCTGTCATTAGTGACTCGCTTGCCTAGTGACTGTTTACAGCAGGCATTGATTTAGAAACATGACGAAGCCCTGAGTTCCGAGTATCATTCTACTCAAAACAATTATTGCTGAATCTGAAGGAGATGCCAGTGACAAGCCAGTCATTGGTACCCATAGTGTTCTTAGCTGTTATTTGCATAGCCTTGAGAGAGAAATTTGGAGGGGTAAGGGAGAGAGAGAAGCCACTTCTAGTAATATGAAGTTGGGCAGAAAGAAGAAAAAAAGTCACTTTGTCACCTGGCTCAAATAATAAATCTAAGGCACATTTCCAGTCAGGTTTAAAGAACAGCATATCTCCTACAAAATAATTCCACAAGCAAAACTGTGATGTGATGGAATTTGAATTTGGAGAGTGCCTTTTTGCATTATTTACAAATATAGGCTGCAGCCCTGCAAGAAGCAACATCAAGAAACTATTTGTTCGAAGGGGAACTAGAAAACAGCTTATTGACTGAAATGTCTGAATGGAAAGACCGGTGCTCTGACCAATGTTTATTAAATGCACATTATAATAATATCATTGCCCTAAGAACCAACCCCTCACATTATTAAGGAGAAACAATGAGGCTGCCACCAAAATAAATCAATCAAAAGCAAACACAACGTGAGTAAAATGGGATTTGGTACCTTTGATTGATTGATTTTGGTGGCAGTCTCATTGTTTCTGCTTAATAAAGTAAGAGGGTTGGTTCTTAGGGCAATTATATTATTATAATGTGCAGTGTTGAGATGAGTGCCTATAAGAGAGAAAGCCTTTTCAGTAGTAAGAACAATATGTGGCATGTTCTCCCGGAAAGCCTAGAGCCTACACTATTTTTTTTTCCCTCAGTGATGTACTCATTCATATTTGTGGACTACAACTCTCAGAATTTCTCAGGCAGAATTCTGGGAGTTGCAGTCCACAAAGACAAATTGGCAGACCTCTATATTTCAACCTCTTCCCCTCACCTGACCTGGGCTTTTGAGTTATTTACCTCTATTGGTGTGGTTCCCACCATCTTCTCTGTCTTCTGCCATCTGTTTTTCATTTTTTTTAAAGAAAGCTATTGCAATGTTTCCTGGGAGTCATAGTTCTTTGAAGCCTGATGAGCAGTGAGATTATGACTGCCAGCATCAACCCTGCTGGTTGGCAAATGAGGACGGGATAGGTGACTAACCAGCAAGACCTGGGCCTTCCTAAGCATGGAGTACTCTGGGAGTCATGCATCCAGCAAGAATGTTTGGTTCCACCCTCCTTTGCGTACAGTCTAGAAATAGGTAGCCATGCATGCAATATCTTTTGTGCTGGTAGAATGATCCGTCAGGCATTAGATAGTGGTAGTATATACATGCTCTTAAATTTTGTATGGCATTTCAATCCATTAAAAATAGAGTAGCCTCCCTTAATGTCCTCAAAATATTTGCTCTGGATGTTTATTTCATCTCATGAGATAAAACTATATAAAAGAATACCATCAAAACTAAAAGTGTTTTTTTTTTAGATATAGGTTTACAAAATAAAGTATTTATTTACTCAGTATCGTTGATAAAACTGATTGAGAAGAATGCTGTCTCCTCTAATAATGCAGACTCTGGACTCTTTGTAGTGCCAAACCATTCTGTTCATGATGACTACTCTCTGACTCATAAAACTACTTGTGTGTAGCTTTCTGGTATTCACTATTTCCCCCTTCACATGACAATACTTTCAGATTTATGTTCTACTGCATTTCCCTTCCTTCACCAACATCCAAATTAATTCCTAACTTCCATGAATCTATCATTTCAGCCCTATGTTACCCTATATATAAGCACAAAACCAAAAGAACAAAGATGAATTTAGTATTTGTGAAATGTATTTGACCTTGAAGATTCTACTATTTCTGTGCAGAAACTGAGTGAATGCAAATTTTATTTAAAAAATCATTTGAATGTAGCATGTTTACACAAATAGTAATATTCAATAGTAAATATGTAGATTTCACTTTATAAAGAAAAATAATCTGACGAAATTAGCAAAGAAACTGGTATAATTTTAACAAAAAGTGGCATGAAACTTCCCATCTTTCTCCAGAGATCTACTTTTACACTCAATTTGTGTGCCAATCTTGGAGGCCAAAAGTGGAAACATTTCTGAAAAATGTCCTAAAGCAGTTAATAAATACAAGGCCCCTCTGGCACAGGGCGGAGCTACTGGGGCGGGGCTTCTTCGCCTTCCCGTCCGGTAGAGATGTCAGCAGGGAGAGTCAGAGGACGTCAGGCAGGCAGGGCTAAAGGCAAGACTTTAAGAAGGCTGCCCATGCCTGCTCCGTCCTCTTCCCTGCTTGCAAAGCTGAGAGGAGGAGTGCTGTCTTTGAGCCAAGCAGTTTCACTTTCACCACATGGCTGGAGCAGCTCTGGAGGATCCCTGCTGGGATTTGGGCTGTGCATCGGCACCCCCCCCCAACGTTTTTGGGGATCTTAGGTTTAGCTGTGTCTTGTCAGCATTGCCAGGGCTCTGTAAAAAAATAATAAAATAAAATAAAATAAAAATAATATTAAAATAATAATTTGCTCTCAAGGCAATAGGGCATTGGTACAGATATTTGGGGGGGGGGCTGATGGGCCTGGGGGGAGTAGTAATAAGGGGGTACAGTTGGGGTAAGGGAGTCTCTGACCTCTCCCACCCCCACCCCCCACCATTCCCTTAAAATAATTTTTAAAAATAATTAAATTAAAATTAAAGGAGGAAGTGTAGGAAATTGAAGGGAGTAAGGGTGAGGAGTCAGATCATCGGCCAGGAACTACTGTGCAGTAGCAACTCCAGCACTGTGCCACACAAGAAGTATTGGGGGGACAATAAAGGGAAGCAGCCTGCAAAATGCACGGCACCTGCACAAGCTCCCCCTAACAATTTTGTCCTCAGATGAGGAGGACTGGCCAGACTACACGGCCACATGGAAAAAGCTCAGTGCCTTAGACAGGAAAAGGGTGCAAGCGAGGGCAGCTGTAGGTTCATCCGAGTTGTGTAGGTCATGTGGGGAGTCCAAAGCACACAGGCTGGCAGAACTTAAGAGATGGGGGACATTAGTCTCTCTCCCATTGCTGTTTTAGAAGCTGAGCGTCCAGGTCCTTCTGACCCATCTTCCTCAATGGACACACCTGTGAGGTGACGAATGGAACTCCCGGCTCCAGTGGAGCATGTTGAAAGTTTGCAGGCGGCTGCAACAAGCACGTACATGCAGCAGAAGGGAAGCAGTGTTTCAAGAGGCAGCAATACATGTGCAGCACAGGTGGACGTGGCAGTTCCAGGTGAGATAACCACTACACCAGGCACAACACAAGTAGGCATTTGTCCTTGGGGCACCTGGAGCCAGGCAATGCTGATCCCCGCACAAGTGCCCGTAGACCAGATGGCACAAGCATACTAGCCGGGGGAAGCCTAAGCATGATACCCATGCCTGGGAGTGCTCAGCAGTCTGGTGCAAGGTTAGGATTGGATGGAGTGGTCAATAGATTTATTCCAGATATAGGCTACAATGTTGTGCCTTGCCATGTGCTTCCTGAGGGTGACCAGTCCTTGCCATTAGGTGATCACCTCCTTCTGGCCACAATTGAGAAAATTTGAAAGGGAAAGTACGTAGATGTTTTGAATTATTGAATAGAGAGCTGGAAGAGAAGAAGAATGACAAAGAGGAGGATAGGGAAAAGGAAAAAGTGTGTAATCACAAGTCTGACTGGTGCTGGGCCAATTGGTTGCCAGGCTTTTTTATTTAAGCAGGGACTATCGTTAGGGCCCAGCCTGAAAGGGCTTTCTCCCTAATTCAGTACATCAACCTAATGTACAGGGCGTATGTTGATTTCCCAGGGCATGCATAGCTTTCCTAGGTGAAAGCTTTCATATGTGCACAGCACTACACCCTAGCATGCGCCGGGATGTGCCACACAACGTTCTAGGGCTTTGCTATATGACCCCGTCCCGCCCAATTTTGGGGAGAGGTTCGACAGTGGCTACTTGGTGCAAAAAATGTTCCCCGTCTAGCTTTTACTGCACTTGGTGGGACAGGCGGTTTATCACCGCTTAGTATGCTGGGAATTTAACACCCGGGGATCTTGTAACCAACGCCCCTGTAAGTTTCGCCACCAATGTGCCATATGTGGAGGATCCCACACATCAGCCACATGTCCTAGGGGAAGACCAGGGGGAGCTGGAGGATGGGATAGTGGAGGCAACCAGAAGCTGCCTCCAGGGTCCGCCAACCCTCCAAAAGGGCCCCAGTCCAATTAAGGTGCAGGTTTTGAAAAAGTGGCTTCAAAGTTTTCCAGACAGAGTGGTAACCAATTATTTGCTTGAAGGGTTTAAATTTGGAGTGACATCCCTGCCATGGGGGTTAGGGTGGCCACCTTACCAGAAATTTGATGTCAGTCAAGGAGCAGGAAGTCATCGTCTGGGCTAAGATTAATAAGGAAGGGGCGGAAGGTAGAGTGCTGGGCCCATTTTCGGCCCCACCATATTTAAGGGTATCTCCAGTAGGGGTAGTACCAAAGAAGGTGCCTGGTGGACTTAGGCTGATTCACCACCTGTCCTTCCCGAATGGGGACTCAGTTAATGACAGGATCCCTCAGGAGCTGTGTAGCATTTGCTATACCTCATTTGACGCTGCAGTGCGCATGATACGTGCTTGTAGAATAGGGGCGGAGTTAGCTAAGTTGACATCAAGTTGGCTGTCAAACTACTGCCAGTATACCCTGAGGATTTTGAGCTGTTGGGTTTACATTTGAAGGACATTTGAAGTTTTATATGGATAGGGCGCTACCAATGTGGTGCTCAGTATCAGGTCTGTCTGTTATTTTTTTAAAAAGTTCCTTTTTGCAATGGGCACTCAAGCGCAGAGTATGGTGGCGCAGGTGGTCCATTATTGAATGATTTTTTAGTTTGTGGAAACAGGGCACTACACAATGCCAGCAACTCATGGGGGCTCTTCAGGAACTTACTCATGAGCTTTAGCAGAGGAAAAACAGAAGGTCCGTCCCAAGTTTAATGTTTCTGGGGATGGAGCTGGATACCATTAAGCAGTCCAGCCAGCTGCCTGAGGCTAAGATTGTGGACTGATTTGATGCCTTTGGGTGGATGTTGGCACAGACAAAGTTACGTGAAGGAAATGTAAGCATTGGTGGGGCATCTGAATTTTGCCTGCACGGTGGTAGCCCCTGGCATAGCTTTCCTGCAAAGGCTTTGCGACACCATGAAGGGCCTTAATAAGCCACATCACAGACGGCTCTCAGCTGGCGTGAGGCATGATTTGGCAGTATGATTGAGGTTTTTGGAAGGTTACAATGGGATCACCTTTTGGAGAACCGAGCTGAGGTTAGGGGCAGATTTCCAGGTGCAAACTGATGCTGCAGGATCCCTGGGATGTGACATATATTTCAGAAGACATTGGTATGCGGAAAGGTGGCTGGCACGTTGGCAGATATCAGGCATCACAAGGGCCCTCACCTTCTTGGAATTTTTCCAATAGTACGTGCTGTATGGTTATGGGCCAAAACATGGGCCAACTTGGTGATGGCCTTCTGGTGGACAACCAAGCTGTTGTACACATAGTGAATTCACTCACATACAGATTCCAGAGGTTAATGGGTCTAGTTAGGACCCTTATATTGCACTGCCTGCAATTCAACATAGTCTTCCATGCCAGGCATGTCCCGGGGGTTGACAACACACTGGCTGATGCCCTGTCCAGTCAGCAGATCGATTGGTTCAGGGTGTTGGATCAGGGGCACAGGCTCACCCAGAAGTCCTCCCAGATGAGGAATCTTGGAGGGTAAAGGCCAACAGAGCCATGAGCCTGCAGTGGCTCCCGGCACTAGTCGTAGTTTTGCTGCAGCATGCACATTTTTTCTCATTTCGGCAGGAGGAAGGGCTGCCTCAGTGGATCATTTGGTGCAATTCTCTGTTCAACTGTACCGGAAGTGACAGGCACCCAGGTCAATACAAGAAAAAAAAATGACAGCATTGGCATTTTTATACTAAAGCCCAGGGATACCAAGACACCACTGGGGCTTTCTGCATTAGTAAGATGCTAGATGGATTGAACCAGGAGCGGACCGGGGCCAAGGACACACACACACCCATTTCATCAGACATATTATTCATCATCCCTGGCAAGGTATGGCAAACTGTGTGCTCTGATCATTTTGAGGTATGCCTTTTACATTGGTGACACTTATTGCCTTTTGGGGGGCTCGCCGAATAAGTGAGCTGGTTGCAGCAAACAAAAATGATACATCTCTATCCTCTTTGCAGAGGAAGGATGTGTGGGTTGCTGAGGAGCAAATAGTGATTAACCTATGGAGATCCAAGACTGACCAGTTGGGGAAAGGTCAAGTCATAGTGTTGGGAAAAGGTTTTATTGCTGAGAGCAGCAATAGTATACACGAGGTTCATAGGTGATGAAGATGGGGGTCCCTGAGGCATAAGGATTAATCTCTGCTTACTAAATATCAATTCTGGAAAGTTACTTCTCAGGCCTTACGAAAGGCCGGGATCCAGAGTTGGCATTTTGGCACCCATTAATTTCGCATAGGTGCCACTTCTACAGCGGCTGCTTGGAAACAGTGTTGAGGATGTTAAAAAGGTAGGACAGTGGGCTTCTCGCAGGTATCGGAGTTATGTATGACCTTTACCACAGTTGTAGGTGCCGGCGTTGCGGTTTTGTGTTTTTATTGTTTCAGGTTCGGGGATGCGACCATCCCAAGTTCGAGTGCGTTTATGTGGCCACAGCGATGTGTTCTGGGCAGCCAAGTATGCAGAATGGACCAGTTAGGGTCGAAGCATGGGCCTTGGTGCATGGGCCATGTTGGAGTGGAGGGGACGGAGAGGCATGCCCTTGTACGCGTTCTTGGAATTGGTGTCCCAGGGTACTCCGAATATGCCCCCTCGGTGCGTGGGCCACGTTGGAGTGGCAGGGATGGAGAGGCATGCTCTGGGATGAGTTATTAGAATCGGCATCCCAGATGTGCCCCCTGACATTGCGTTGAACCACCTCGGTGGTAATGACTTGACCCAGTGTGGGGCAAGTTGCTGATATTGCACATCATTGCGGATCTGCAGGATTTTCGTTTTGCACTTTCCCAGAACACGCATACTGTGGTCGGTGGTCATACCTCGTATGGTATGGAGGGCCCGATGCGACCCCAGGTGCATCGATAAAGCCCGGAAAGGAGTTACCTGTGAAGTTTGTAGAGCCATTAGGGCCATAGGTGGGTCAGTGATTTTACATCCTGACATTTGAGTTAGTTGCCCGGAATTATACAGGGATGATGGGGTGTATTTATCAGAGTCAGGGCTAGAATGGTTCCTCCAGGATTTACAAGGGGGCCGTAGGGCTGAAATTTTTGTCTTGGTGGGGGGCCTGGGGCATACGGTGTAGCTCCTAGGCTGTGGCAGGTAGTGCAAAGCAGAATAGGATCATGGGAATATCAGGGGAGACACCTAGCGGGTGCTAGAAACACCTTCTCTCAGAATTGCAGTAAAGAGGTTTAGCTGAGGGGGGACCCAAGGGGATGCTGTGCACTAGGGGTCCCAAGGCTCGTCTTGAGGGCGGCCTCCAGCACAGAGGACCGAGAGGGTGCTGTGCTGTAAAATAGTGCCCTTTCGGCACAGGAACTCGCTGGGAATAGGTCTGGACTGGTCAAGTAGGATTGACACTGGTTCCAGACCTGTTTTGCAGTACGGCAGGCCCCCTTGTAATAGGGAAAGTTAAAGCGTTAATAAGTTAATAAAGTTGTGGCCCTAGTTTAACCCATACATATCGCGTCTCATCTCATTATTCCGGACTGGGCGTGCAAAAGGTTCTAAATGGCATAGAGCATAGGAAGAGAGAGAGAGAGAGAGAGAGAGGTAAAAGAGTTCAGATGACCCAAACCACCCACACTGAAAAACGTTTGATGGGTCTACCACTGCCCCTCTTTTGGAAGATATTGCAGCCATGTTCCCTAGAGATTCTCCATATAATAAAGAACACCTAATTTGGGTAGTTACACCTTCATATTAAGAAGTTTTAATGTACATGTATCACTTGCCAGGGTGCAATGGGGCTAATTTTTAAGTGAATATATTCCAGTGGTTGTTTTTGTTCGTTTGTTTTAAAAGCAGAAAAATTAGTAACCACAATTCAAACATATTTAAGACTGGATACTTCATATGCATGTATTCCTTAAGTTCTGTGCATTAGAAAGAAGTTGTTGTAGAGAAAGACTGGAGGAACATCCCACAAAGTTTCTGAACTTCAACAGTCCAAAATTCGGATTGTTATTGTCTCCAACACAAGAGTGAAGACAGATACAGTTTTTAAACTCTGGGATTAAAAAAACAACAACACCAATATGTAATGCCCACTGCAAATAATTTATCTTTCTATCTGTTGAATTCCGTTGCCTAAATCAAGGTGATTTAAGCCTATGTTTCTGCTCTCTAGGAAATACCGATTCAATGATTTTTCAGTTCTTTTACACGTTCTTCCAATATAGGAGGTCTAATCTGAATCCCCATGATACATGACTGACTTGAATTAGGGAGTTCCAAGACACACGTTGAGTGACACAAAACTAAGTAGAATTACCAAATCAGATACTGATAACAGCTTCTAATGAACTGTAATATTCTATCTCCCTTTTGCATTATGAAAAGAAATACCCTGTTCTGAAACTTTTACTTGAGTTTTTAATCAATTAATAATGAAAAACATATTTTTTTTCCAGTCCCATTTGATACACATCATCATTTCATAAGATACTACTGTATGAAAAAGAGAACAAAAGTTATAGATATATTTGGATTTCTAACGATAGTCAATGGGAGGCAGGAACCTTCACATTTCCGAAGCTGTTTGCTTTTTTAACCTGGAGCAAAGTAGATTGTCTCCAAATTGATCCAAGAAGCAGACCACCAGTTTCTGAATCAGCGTCTATGACTATAATCTTATAAATTGTGCATATCCCTAATATGTAGCCCATTAAGTAAATTGCATTCTAGTCTGTATATGCTTTCTGAAGCAATCATAACATGTCCTCATCGTAGGCTAGTTACCAAGATCTTCATTTGTTCCTAGAAATGAACCAATACCCCGTGAAAGCATTAAAGGTCAGAATGACATAGGTATTAAAACTGAGATCATATGTTGTTGGTACATAATGTCTACACAAGGGTGTAGGAGTGTAGGAGATAAAGTTTGAAAAGACTTAATCAATGGAACATCTGAAGCACTTCTATGGGTATTTTCAAATGTACAGAAAACTTCACGTGATTGGTTTTAAACAATATTTCCTTTCCTGTTAAAAAGCAGAATTTAAAAAGCATAGAACAAATTTTAAAATCACTTGCAGAAATCTCATCTGTCTATAATGTACACAGATTGTTGCATTGTATTTGTGCAATGTACTGCAGCATGAAGCAAGATCTGTATGTCATTGTCCCCTTACCCTGGAATAAGACACAACAATTATGGAATAAACATGGGCCACACTTTATTGATTATTCAAACTTATCGTTTATGAAAAAACAGGGGGGTACCTGCTGTAGTGCGGCATCAGGTTCTGCAGAGGGGTCTCAATGGACCCCTACCAAACTATGGGCGAGTCCCGGGCCCCAAGATCTCGCAGTCGTGAAGACAGCGAGAACCCGGCCGGCCCAAATTTGACCACCCTCGGACCTCAAGTCCCCTTCTTCTTGTTGACTGTTGGTCCGGGTGCAGCCCCAGTGGATCTTCTCCCCCAAGCACTGTAATCGCACGATCCGCAGCACTGGGAGATCAGATGAGCTATACCTTACCTGTGTTTGTGAGGGAACTCACCAAAACCTGTTATAGCCGCACTACCCGCCACGGCAAGGGGCAAGCTACGCTTAAGGCCCATGCCCCCCCATTGAGCCTCTCGAGCTCCAAAAGCAGGCCCCCCTGATGTCGACCAAAAACATTTCCAAACCTCTGTCAGAGAGGTGTACTCCATCCTGACGAAAGAGCTCAGGCCTGTCCGCACGGATCTCCTGGTGACCAATCACCAATCCAAGGCCATCACATACAGCTCTGCATACTTCTCTGTTAACCCGCCTCCTTGCGGTGTTAACACGCTGAACCTGGCGCGCCTCGCGCCAAACAAGCCGAGGGATGATCGTGGACCATAAAATACTCATCATAGGATACTTCACCCTCAGCCATCTGAGGTCCCAAAGAATGTCCAAAACCAAAGCTTTGCCGCCTTGCTTTGCCAGATCATTACCTCCCAGATGCACAATCAGGACATCTGGGGGTTGCGTGCCAAATGCAGCCGCCCTGCATAGCTGGCTCCATAACAGTCCATGAATCCCTCTCCAAACAATATGGGCTCCATCGGCGAGACCCAGATCGCTGCCCCATTCCGATTGAGCAGCATATCTTGCAGCCCAAAAAACGAACCTGTGGCCCACTATCATTACCTGCCGCCGACTCTCCTGTAATATCGGACCTGTAAAACAAAATACGCACCTACCTAGACGTGAGGGAGTGTTCTTATATATCTACGATATGTGGTAGATGACCAAAGCCCTAAACGCTTAATGTCCTCAGGAGGATAGCCTAACGCGGCTGCCGTCGAGGCTGCTCCTATTCTAAATGAGTGAGTTCCAAACTTCATACCTAAAACCCCTACTCTGCTTAAAGCCAAATCAGGCAGTTTCCAGAATTGATATTTTGTCAAAGGGGTTCCATCCTCAAGTATGAAAAAATATCCTTGGCCCTGTCCTCTAGCTAGTAAATATGCATTTATCGCTTTTACCGGGCAAAGACTTGCTACAGAACAAGGACCCAGGGTCAGGTCCACTCCTCTGCCTCGCTGATCTGCCTTAGATCTGCGAATATGTACCTGTACAGAATTCTCTACCATTGCTACGTCATGCATCTGCAAAGCCATTTTTTATACATCCCCTTTTCCTGATGCTACGACCTCGCTAATCCTTAGTGCACCAAAAAATGTCAGCAATGAAGCTTCTTGGAACAGCGCAGTCTCATATGCATCCCTGCAGATAAGAGGCCATGTTTGGCATATCTTCTCTAACAGTGCTGGGGATATTGGTGTCCTAGCATCTCTAACTCGACCCCTTTCCTTACTCCAGCCTTCGATCATTTTTCTGATCAATGGTGTAGTCCTGGTAACCATGGATCCTAGCATGGAAAGCTAAAGCTGATAATTTACCCTGGATGGAACCTGGGGCTAAACCTTTCCTATGGAGAAACACTAAAAACTGCTGAAGGTGTTCAACAGCGGCAGGCCAACTCAGTTCCAGCCCCACAGTCTTTCTAAACTCCTGGAATTCTATACTCACTGCCTGATAGGCTTTCCAAGTCCTTGGAGCCAAGGACAAGCCTATTGCTCGCTCCGCATCAACTTGCCAATTTGCCAAACCTCTGCTGGAAGTGTCTCCGGAACTTTGCTGGCTCCTGGATCTAACTCCCTGAACCAAGTAATCTGTTGGCATGATAGGGCATTGGCCAGGCTGTTATCCAGACCTGGAATGTGCTTTGTGTGGATCAAAACATTGAACCTCAATGGATGCAATGTAAATGCGCGCACGAGTGCCATAACACATTCTGAGCGTGATGTAAGGTTGTTCACGATATGAACCACTGCTTGATTGTCACACCAGAAGCGTACCAACGTATTAGCCCATTCCTGCACCCACAGCCATAAGGCCCCTACTATCGGAAAAAAATCCAAAAATGTGAGGTCCCTAGTGATACCTTGCTGGTGCCATTCTTCCGGCCAGAGCCCTGCACACCATTTACCTTTAAAATAAATTCCAAAGCCTAAAGATCCTGCCACGTCGGTCTGTACCTGGAATTCCGACCGGAATTGCCACTCCGACCTCCAGAATGACACCCAATTAAATTCATCTAAAAACTGACTCCATACTTGGAGGTCCTGTTTCATGACCCTGGTTACCCTAGTCCTATGAAAAGGATGACGTAGTCCCTTCATGGCCATGCAAAAACGGCGTAGGAACGCACGGCCAGGAGCAATTACACTGCAGGTGAAGTTTAGATGACCCACTAACTCCTGTAGTTCCTTCAGGGATACCTTCTTACTTTCCAACAGAAGCTGAATCCTGTCCTTGAGGGACGCTAGCTTGTCCTCCGGTAGCCTAGAGGCTTGCTGCCTAGTGTCAAGTTCAATCCCTAAAAAAGTAAGCGAAGTCGCAGGCCCTTCGGTCTTTTCTTCAGCCAAAGGCACCCCTAGTTCTCTCGCCAATTATTGAAACATCTCTAAGATAAATGCACACTGTCCAGTGCATGCTGCTCCACAAAAAAGATAATCATCTAAATAATGGGCAGTACTTCTGCAACCTGCCCTGTGTCTGAGCTTCCATTCTAAAAAGGAACTGAAACGCTCAAACGCAGCGCAAGACACCGAACATCCCATTGGCAGGGCCCTATCTATATAGTAACAACCTTGAAAATAAAAACCTAAGAGGTCAAAATCCAACGGATGGACTGGAAGAATACAAAAAGCTGACTTAATGTCGCATTTTGCTAGCTCCGCCCCATGTCCACACCTGCGCACCATGCGCACTGCCTCGTCAAAAGAGGTATATCGCACAGTGCACAGCTCGTGTGGTATAGCATCATTCACTGACTCCCCTTCTGGGTAAGACAGATGGTGAATGAGCCTGAACTCCCCTTGATTCTTCTTGGGTACAACGCCCAAGGGTGATACCCTAAGATTCCTTAATGGGGGATACTGGTAAGGACCTAGGACCCTACCTTCTGATACTTCTTTCCTAATTTTGTCCTGAACAATACTCTCCATGCCTTTAATGGACTTCAAGTTCTTCGCAAAGAATGCCTTACGCTCTCCCTCAGCTGGAATTCTAAATCCAAACGTGAAAGACTCCAATATATATTGGGCATCTGCTGGTTGCGGATAATCTGCCAACCAGTCACCCAGTACCTCTAGATTAATCGGACTGGGGCCCTTTTCAAGGGGGACCCCCTCCCCCTGGTGCCTTCTTATTACCTCCAGCGGCCTTATTGGCGTTCCTGTGTGCTCTGGCTCTAAAGGTTAAAGATCATGGTGCCAGGCACTGCACTTGCAAGTCAGCAATAATAGAACTTTGCACTGCACCCCCACCTAGTGGCAGAAGCCGAGCGTAACACGTGCTCGGTGGGACCCAATCAATTTAAAATACTTAAACCAGCTAAGCTAATACAGTAGCAGCTAACCAATCTAAACCAAGTAACAGCTATATTAGGCTATCAAATCAATAATTAATATTCTTATAATTATTAATTATGAAAAGGAACCTAACCTGCATTGACTTATCTATACCCTATTAGTCGCACAATCAACTCCACTTATGGTATCAAACATGCTAACAATAATTGTTATTTGTTGTTGTTTTTTGCTTAAAAAAGGCACCAAGGGGAGATTGAAATCCCAACCTGTGGCTGCACGGCCAGAGACCTAAACCACTGAGCTATCAAGCAGGTGGCGTCCTGCTAATAAACCCAGCTACTATTCCTCATGGAGCCTCTTGACCACAGACACAAAACTAACGTAACTTAATATAAACTATGAAAAAAGCCTTAAAAACCCTCCTCCAAATATTAAACAGCTACAGATCACTAATATATTATTATTAACTTTAAGACCCAATCTTACTTAAGAAGAAACCCAATATGTTAAGACTTAGAAAAAGGGGGGAGTGGGGGGGAATCAAAACGCGCCCATACAACCACTTATTATATATATATATATATATATATATATGCCTCAAAAAACAGCCCAGAGTAGACCTTTGGTCTAGATTGGTGGGATAGAAATCCAATAAATAAATAAAATAAATCAATTCCCTTGATCAATAAACGAATGAACAGCTCTGATGCTCAGACCCCTTTTATTTTTTTGTCTTTTTTGTCTTTGTTGTCACACGCCAACCCCCCGCTCAGTCCCTACTTTCCCCGCTTTGCTGTATTTTACTTTATATATACACACACACACACACACACTTTGGGCTATAAGCCCTAAGGCTCGGGCCAAAGCCGAACGGCAAACCGTGGGGGGGGGGTGCTAATGCAACCCCCCGTCCAAAATGGCGTCCGATTGATGCAGTTCTACTCGTCAAGAGCAGTGCTCCGACCTCTGACCTCCTTCTCCTGCAGCCAGAAAGGAAGAGGCCGAAGGAAGGAGGAGCCTCCTCTTAAATACACTCCCCCTCCCATCCTTTGCTCATCTCACTTACCTTGTCTTGCGTTATCCCGGGAATAGGACAATGGCGGCTCCACGCTGCCGAAGAACTCAGCAGCGGACCGGACATTTTCAAATGAAATAGTAACGAAAATCTAACCAGAGCTTATTTTTCAAAGATAGATTAATAGGTGAGGAAAAAGTTGCCTACTAAAAGAGGTTATATTATTTCTTCAAAAATTATATCTTCAGAGACAGATTCTAATTGCTAGAGCACTTTAATCTCAAAATGGATATACATGTGACATTGGGATCTTTTAATTAATAATGTTGAGCAGCCACTTCAATACATGAGGATTCAGTTTTTAGAACCTAATTTATGCATACTTTTAAGGACCTGCTTGCATTTTAACAGCTGGAAAACTTCTCAACAGCTTGCATTGCTGGGGAACTGAGTATAAAACAGCAGTATGCAATATATTACATATTTGGACTTACACTGTGTCATTAAGTGAATGAAAGTTTGTCAATGCAGAAGTATTCAACAAAAGGCTCTATGTAATTTTCCTGTGTGGTTAGGTCTCTCCTTGTATTCATATTGCCATTATTAGCAAGAGATTCATTGTAGGAACATCTAAAAAAGCTTAACAGTTGAAATAATGGATAAAACAGTTCTTTAATCTACAACTCTACACCTTAGTGCTACTTTGGAAGGATATGCAAATTAAATTATGATACTTTAGCCAGCAGAGTAAAGCCCATGGATTCTAGGTTTTGTTTATTAAGGCTGTAATTTTATATCCACTTATTTCTGATTGCAACCTGTAACTCAAAATGTGGCAATTACACAGTTAAAATGATACAATCAAAGAAAATATTTATAATTAAAATATAAAGTAGTTTCAAAACACAATTAAAACACAACAGTAAAAGACAGAACAGGAGGACCATTCCACTAACTTACGTACATGGAACATGCTGTGCCTTATTTCAGGGCAAACGTATAGGTCTGCATTGTTAATTTGAGAAACTTCTATTCTGCATTTTTAATGCCAAACGTACTCAGTATGAATTAAAGGTGTTTTGGGGTGTTTTAAAAAGGTGGTAAAAGAGAGTTAAAACAAAACAAAACAGGATTTCTCTTTGTCAGAATTAAAAGGTGAGGCTCAGGTGATGGGGTTTAACTATGGCCACAACATTATTGAACATTTAAACTGTAACTTCCCACCTCCTGCCAGAGGGGCCTACTGTAAGTTAGGAGCCAGTGGTCACACCTGACCAGACTGGAGAGGATTTGGCCCATCCAAAGTGGCTGCCTGAGTACAGCAGTCTCGTTCTCTTCCAACAGTCACATTTCCATGTTCAGTATGATGACAAAGAAGGTCATGGCTAAGACAATCTTCTCAAAGTAGGTGAGCTCCACATGCTTCCTTGATGACAGAATAGCACTCACAGAGCATCTCATCGAGCTGTATACAACTCTTCTATAACATAACTTCTAAAGGAATGTGTTTTTGTTGTTGTTGTGAATGTAATGTTTTCATCACAAGGTCTAAAAAGCAACACACGTCTCTTAAAAGACTAGCCTGAGTTCATTGTCGCATGAAGTATAGATAGATTCCCTTGCTTTTCAAGAACTTATTTTAACACAATAGCCTTACCTTCCATTTAATTATTTCCTAGGGATGCAATTGTATTTCACAGAGGTTAATCTGTCTGACATATTCTCTTAGAGCAGTGGTTCCCAACCTTGGGTCCCCAGATGTTCTTGAACTAAAACTCCCAGAAATCATGACCAGGACAGCTAACGGTGAAGGCTTCTGGGAGTTGTAGTTCAAGAACTTTGGGGGACCCAAGGCTAGGAACTACTGCCTTAGAAGATACTGGCTAAATTAAATCTGTGCTTTAAATATTTGCTTTTATTGTTCATTAAATATTCAGAGTAAGATTTTCTGTTATAATTTCTGGAGATTAAAAAATGACTATCTTCCTCTACTGAGTAACCGGAATGCTGGTTTATTATTTAATTTTTAAAAAAGCACAATAACAATCAAACAATTTTCAGTACAGACCTATACCAACTCTTATGAAAATTGGGTTTTAAGTCACATGGGCCACAATCTGGGAGACAGAGTCCTTTCGCCCAGCCAACATAAACTTGGAAAAATAGAATTCTGTATGTAATATGGCTGGTTCTAGCTAATGAGAATGAAAGTCAACAAACATATCTTAACCCCACCTCACCCTGACACACAAACACACATCATGGTGGAACATCATAAGATCCTAGTGTTACATTTTGCTGGTTCTACAAAGAAAAATAAGACAAACACTCATAAAATGTCACTTTCTCAGCAGTGTTCCAAATCTCACCATGTTGAAACACCTCACTCAGACCTCCCCCTGCAGTAACGAAATTTCCCAGCTTATCCCAAAAAAAGCCACCAGGGTCTCATTTTCTCCTCCTTTTGCTTGGTTTTGTTTTCTGCCTGTTATTTGGTACATGAAAATACTGCATTCTGCACAGCTTAATGGGCTTTGTCTATCATTGTCTCCTTAGAATTGAGGATGGTCCTCAAGTTTCAGTCACTTTCCATGAACGGACTTTATATATTCATGCAAGGCAGTTTTTAAGAGAGAAAAAAATAGCAAGGACAAAAATTGTCTTGACAAATATATTGCCTTTTACCATTAGTGTATGTGTGTGTGTGTGTTTTGTAATATTTTTTTAATGTAATATACTGGGGTGAAAGTGCCCCATGCTGTTTCTCTAATGATGAGTTAAAAATACTACTTATTTGGTAAAGTTTCTGAGGCCAGTGGATTATTTTCTTTGCATTTGGATGCTGGGTTTGTTTGTTTGTTTGCAAAGTATGAGAGAACTAGATTAAATTTTGAAAATGCAGGAGCTAAAATGTAGAGCATGTTTCAGCTCAGTGTGCAGCTGCCCATAGGGTGAACCCCCAAAGCTGTGGTTTGATTTTGAATCATATTCTAGGGAGCTGCAATATTCTCAGGCTGTTCACTAACCTGCCTACCCTGGTTGGCCATTGGGCCCGCCAAAGAGTAAAACTCCCATGAGCTGGAATTTTGCCTGAACAAACAATTTCCTCCCTTGGGTTCTCATAGTGTTCCTAGATTGTGATTGCGAGTTTGGCATTTACTTTAACAGTTTGACACAGCTTCTTGCTTCTATTCCACAACTACCTCTAGTGAATGAGAAATAAGCCAAAATGAGAACTGGCCTCATCCATCATTTTACAATCTGTTATGGACATTTAAGTGTTAGATTCCTTGCTTCTAGAGGTAAATATCTGTTATTCTCTTGTCTTACCTTTTCCCACTAAGTCCCACTAAGTCAGTCCTATGATCTGTGTGAACCGTCCTTTTTTCCTCAGAGTTTCTGCTGGAAAACTGAGCTCCCTCAATTTTCTTTTGCATTTGAGTTACCAGCTCCTCCTCCTTGCTCTAATTCCAGTAGCTTCTATCATGTATGAGACCTAGGCTGTAAAACGAATTGTTAGGCTGCTCAGCTTCAGCCTTTCTGGTAGGGCAGAGAACTGCCTAAAACATTTAAGCAAGTGCTTTATCACAAGGTACATTTCTGTTCATTTAAAATGCACCTAGAAGGGTATATTAAGTATGGTATGTAAGTAAATTTAGTTTGGCAGTCTATCTAGAAATTAGTATATTTGCATGTTTATCTGTCTGCCTTTTGAAGTTTTTCAGATCTGTTGCTATATCTCAGTTTACTCATTGCAGAGGAAATTGG
Source organism: Intellagama lesueurii (assembly GCA_037013535.1). Lineage (NCBI taxonomy): Eukaryota > Metazoa > Chordata > Lepidosauria > Squamata > Agamidae > Intellagama > Intellagama lesueurii. Next base: position 163,390,550 of record JBAJHW010000005.1, read on the forward strand.
CATGTGGTTTCAGAAGTAGCTCTTAAACAAGAATTATACTGCATTTTCTAAAAGGTCTTCAGAACTATTGGTTGGGAGGGATCTTACAAAGTTTATCTCTATTCTGGAACCATACAATTATCCTACAATTTCTAAATGCCCTTTACCTCATAACCAGCAGGAAACAATTTCCTATGATGTCTCCATTTTAGAATCACACAATTACATTCCTCCATTGTGGTATACAATTTCACATATATTCCATTTGTATTCATTATAAAACTTTGCATCACTACTTGAGCAGTTTGCATGTTCCCTGTTGCAATTTCAGGGACATGTATTAGCCGAAAATAGTTCTACAGAACAAGTGTAGGTAGAAATATATCAGCCTGTTAGAGTTGGTGAGAAGCAATGTTTGGTAATACAAGACCATATCTGAGTCCACTTTCCAGTTACAGAAGGTAATCCTCCCTTCTCTTTACCTATCCATCCATGAGATTTCTAGAACACAAACTGATTGTTATTTTAGTATACTTCTACCAAGCCTGCCCTTATGTTCTCATCATTGCAGGTGCTATATTGTAACTACAGCAACTGAACCTGAAGTTTTGTTTTATGTCTGCTGTCTCACAGAAGTGAGAAGCATAGTTTGATTCTCCCACTTTCCCAGCTAGATTACTTTCCAATAAGAAAAGCTCACATCTCTCATCTACTGTGGAGTGTTGGATAAAATGACAGAATTATGGATTAGGACTTGGAAGAGCTGGGTTTGAATCCTCATTGGACCATAGAAACTCAGGGGAGGGGTTCCAACTGGGAGAACCATTCATAAACATCTCACTTGCCTTGAAAGCCCCATTAGGGTTGATATACATGAGTTCTGACATGACAGAGAAACACACATACACACCTCTCTCAAAAGCCTGTTAATGGTGGCTTCTGTTCTTTCCTTACAATTTTTTCTCTGCTCTTTTTGGCTGTTGAGAAATTGGAGCCAAGGACATTTGTGTTCACAGACTTCATGTCAACATCAGCCTCTGCAGAGGAATTTTAGGGCTAAATTCTTTGTTAGGTCTATTTAGAACATAACTATTGAAATGGAACTCATTCATCCCAACTAATTTACATTCCAGGTGTAGTAGATCTGTTCCAGGCAGATCTATTGCTGGATTTAGTCCTTGTCATGCTCTTCAACTATCTCTTCTCTTGTCTTCTAAACAGGGCAGCATCGTCTAGGGCAGTTATTCACAACGAGGACCATATGGCCTCTTGGGGGCCCCTGGCACATTTAAAGGGGCTACAGACTGGGAAATGTGACAGGTTTCTGTTTGTGTTGTATCCTTGTTTGACAGGGGCCCCTGGAACCTGACCCTAAAAGATCAATAAAAATTTGAGAATGGCTGGTCTAGGGAACAATGTGTCTTCTGTGGAGTTCTGAAGTGACTTTGGTGTATTTCCAATGGAATGGTGTGGGTTTTCCTGGTATGATCTCTTCAGTAAGAAAGGGCAGCAGATGCCAGCTGATGAAGGGTGTGGACTACAAAGTGAGATGAATATTAGAAGAGGTAGCCATGTTGGTCTGTGCTAGTATATCAGGCAAAAACAAAAGAAAAAAAAGGCCAAAACATTGTGGCACCTTAACAACTAACTGCTATATCTTAACATAAGTTTCATGGAGAAGCTCACTTTCTCAGATATAACAGTGGGGCTACATGACAAATATTTATACAGTTATATGTGGCCTCAAAACAAAGAGACTATTTCCTGGGCACAAATTGTTGATAGTGTAGCATTTCACACCTGGCAATGAACTTTAAGACCCTTCTTGATATTCAGTTTCTCTCCAGGGAAGCATTTTTCTTTTAACCAGAACAATGATGGGTGGCTAAATTAATCCCAGGATATAGGTAACAAACAGGAGCAACGTGGTGATGAGTATCTCTAATCACCAACTTTCCCTCTAATTTTCATCCCCACAGCATGGGAGCCTCACCTGTCTGCACACGGGTGTGTGTGGTTTCTTCCAAAAACTGGAAATAAACAAACATTGACACTGGGTGCTGCTGCATGGTGTCAATGGAGCTCTGTGTGTGCGTGTGTGCATACACCTTAGAGGGAACGTTGCTAATCACTTATGGGGTTTGTGAGGAGGCACAGGTTAGTTAGCAAGGAAATATAGCTGGGAATTACAGCAGACGCAATACAATATTTTAAATTTTATAATGGCTTCAGGACCCTTGACTTATATTGAGTCCATAGAGATGGGTGTTTAACCATATGTATATATTTTATCTTAGTTGTCTCTCTCTAGATGTTTGTCCTGTAATTTTTCTTCTACAGAATGGCAACTTTCAGATCTTGTGCAGAGTGTCCAGGTAAATCAAAATGACTTGAAACAGGTTTCTGTGTACTGCTACTCCGTAAAATACAGCAATCCTACCTGTGCTAAAGTGAGAGTAAGAGAAATGTGAATGGAAAAGGGCCAGAGATTAGCAGCTGCACAGGAAAGGAGCAGATCAATGCTCAAGGTTGAGGTGCTGGCACCAGGGTGTTTGAAAAAAATTAAAATGGCAAAGACCCAGAGCTGGATTTTTGTCCTGCCTACCTCCACTGTTACATTTTTCTGCATAGGTTCAAGGAATCACACCACCAGAACAAATGTGAATGAATCCAATTGTGAAAAAAAAAGTAGAAGCACCAGCACCAGAGGCAAAAACTACAGATGGGAGAGGTACTTTTATGTGATGTCTTCAACAGGGGGAAAAATGTGAATCCGCCTATCCCGGTCCCATAGGATTTCCCACATTTTTTTGCTGGTGTTGTTGCAGCCTGAGAGAAAGCAATTAGAATACTCTTCTAAGGATCATGGGTCTGGTGATGATTGTGTGGTGGGCATGGGAGTCCATGCATAAATCATGCAACCAATGTCCCCCATACACATAACTCAGAATGTTTCATATTCAGCATGAAGTCCTGTGCAGATGCCTGCATACTTATCGTATTTATTTGATCAGCAGCACTGCAAGCACATTTGCACTGAATGCGTGAAGGTTTGAGTAACTTCCAGGAAGGGGGGGGGGCTGGGTGCATAGCATATGTACATGTCCCAATAAGCACTATGTTTAAAGCTCAACATGGTTTCAGGTTATAATATCCGAATAGAACTTGTGTTTTTTTCAAACCAATACTTGCTTGACAAAAGGAAGAATGGATTGATTAAAATGGTTTGAGAAAGAAACAAAAGATGGAATTTTGAGCTGGCTTGTAAGTAGCTCTCTTGGATTCCAAGCAAATAGGAGTGTTGTTGTTTTATACACTTTTGGTATGTACATTGATAACTTTGGTTTGTAAGAATAAGTTCAGTTATAGATTATGCTATGTTTTATCTCAGTCTGGTCAGTGTTCTCAAAATTGTATTTTAAATTACAAGGGTTTTCCATGGTGAATGACACACTCTTTTCATCTCTAATGAGAACAATCAACTTAGTTTTGAGAGGCTTACTGATGGTAGAAGGCCTATGGATATTTTTAAAAACCAAACAGAGAATACATAGAAGAATACATAGAGCTATACATAGAATTACCTTTGTATAGTCATTGTTTTTATCTTTAACTGTTGTCTTTCAATTGATGTAAGCCACCTTGAGCCCTGTTTGAAGAGAAAGGAGGGGTAAAATTATTTTAAATAAATAAATAAAGGATGGTATTTCTGTCTTTTTCTTCTGTTGTTTTCTTCCCTTGATTAAGCCGCTGCAGAGCCGAGGCTTTGGCAGCGTGGCTTACCTTTGCCGTCTTCCCGGAGGACGCGAGACCTCTGCTCAGTCTCGCATGATTAGCTGTGGAAGAGGGGGGAATGATAGGCTATATAAGGGGCCATTCCTCCCTCTTCACTTCCTCTTTCTCATCGGCATCCCACCCGCCCGTCCTATATTCTAGTGTGAGTTTACCTGGTCGCCTTTGGGGCCGGATAGGAATTTTTGACTCATCTCCTGATTGGCCCTTGGAGGCGGGGATTTTTTGCCTATCCCACACTGGAAGAGGTGCGCTGGCAATTTGGAGGTGGAAATTCGGTCACACTGGCGGTTAGTGCGGATTAAACAGGTATTTTGGGGAGTCCCATAGCAATAGTAGGTAATTATAGCTCATCTGAACTCCCAGCACTGCGGATCGTGCGATTACAGTGCTTGGGGGGAAAGATGCGCTGGGGACACACCCAGACCAACAGTCAACATGGAGAGAGTGGCTCGAGGTCCGGGGTGGTCAAATTTGGGCCGGCAGAGTTTCCCACTGTCTTCAGGACTGGGAGAACTCGGGCCAGGGACTAGCACATTGGTTGGTTAGAAGGGTCCGTTTAAACCTATGTTTGAAACCTGAATCTGCACTATGGCAGGACCCCCCTTTGCCAAAGGATTGGCAACAATGATTGTATTCAATAAAGTGTGGCCCGTGTTTAATCCATATTTCTGGTCTCGCATATTTATTCTAGGGTAAGGGGGCAAAAGCTCTTTTTATCATTTTCTCATATAAATGCTTTATAGTTCCTGTAAATTCTGCCTATTTCACTCACAACCCCTTTAAGAAAATATGCTATATCCTCCACTCCACATCTGGCTTGACATCCCAAAAAACGGAATTGGTTGACTCTATTTCTGCTTGACATTGACTTCACCTTCCATTGACCGTCCTGTCCTACCAGCTAGAGAAACCTAGAGGAGTTGACTTGCTGTACCAAGACAGCCATTCTGAGTCAGAATATGACAATGGTGAGTTATCCTCACATTTCTACTTAAGATAAAAGTTATCTCTATGTATCAACCTTCTTGGCAATGCCCTCAGATTTGTTTTCAACAAACTACCTACAACACTACCAGTACAAATACAATTTTAATCACAGAATAATTGCGTTGGAAGGGGCCTATAAGGCCATTGAGCCCAAGCCCTTGCTCAACAGAGGAATCCAAATCAAAGCAGATGGTTGTCCAATTGTCCCTTGAATGCCTCCAGCCTTGGAGCACTGACCATCTCCTGAGGTAACAAACAACATTGTTGTTGTTGTTGTTTAGTCGTTAAGTTGTGTCAGACTCTTCGTGACCCCATGGACCAGAGCACGCCAGGCCCTCCTGTCTTCCACTGCCTCCCGGAGTTGGGTCAAATTCATGTTGGTAGCTTCGATGACACTGTCCAACCATCTCGTCCTCTGTCGTCCCCTTCTCCTCTTGCCTTCACACTTTCCCAACATCAGGGTCTTTTCCAGGGAGTCTTCTCTTCTCATGAGATGGCCAAAGTATTGAAGCCTCAGCTTCAGGATCTGTTGTACTCGGTTCCATTGTTGTATTTGGTTATAATAACATAGTAATAGTTTATATTTAGTCACACTGGAAAAATGGTTAATACATTTATTAATCTACACTTCGTTCTTCTTAAATAACTCAATGAATTGCTTCAGTGTGTTCATATCATAATATTCTAAGCAAGTTAAACTCATCCATAAATATTTCTATTTGAGATTAGTATGCAGCTCAAGAGTATTTAATTTATCCTCCCCTCATGTAGAAATAAAATACATTAATTGAATCATGTTATTTAACTAGGTTCTCGTGTTGTATCATGTTGTGTCTGTACTATAATTTTCTCTTTCCTCCCTCTTGTACTTTGCACAGAGCACTTGGTTCAATATTGGTGATCACACATGCCAGAAATTGAACTAAAACACAGCAATCCTACCTGCACTAAAAAAAAAAAAGTAGTCTCTGACAGGGATGCCAAAAGACATTGAACCATGACTGAACTAAATGTTGAAGCTGATTTAGGAGAAACTGGTGTAAGAGGAGGTACACTTGTAATCAAAATTATTCAACCCCCATTGCAAATCAGGTTTATTGTCAAAATAACAAAATAAAAAAATGTTCAGTTGTTTGCAATGAACAAATCAAACAAAAGCAGTTGAAATAGCTAAACACAATGAATGCTTCAAGTGGTTTCTCCAAAATCAACTGAAAATGCAACTTTTAATGAATTCTGTAGTCACAAATTTATTCAACTCCTTCATGGCAAGCATTTTTTTGTACTTAGTAGAGTACTCTTCTGTTGTTACGATGTTCTATGAACAAGATGCATAGCCACATATTAGATTCTGGCAGAGTTCCTGAGGAATCTTAGCCCATTCCTCATGACCAATGGCTTCCAGTTCAGTAATATTCTTGGCTCTGTGTGCTGCAACTGCCTTCTTTAAATCCCACCAGAGATTTTCTATGGGGTTCAAATCAGGTGACTGTGACGGCCACTGTAGAATCTTTCAGGACTACTTCTGCAACCAAACCTTGGTGGAATTTGATGAATGCTTGGGATCATTGTCCTTTTGGAAGGTCCAATGATGCCCAAGCTTCAGTTTCCTCATAGACAGTATGCCATTTTCTCCTTGAATTTCCTGATACTTCAATGAATCCATCTTGCCTTCCACACACTGCAGGTTTCCAGTGCCAGAGGATGCACAGTAGCCCCAGAGCATCACTGAGCCGCCACCATGCTTAACTGTAGGCAGAGTGTTATTTTTCAATGTATGCGACATTCTTCTTCCTGCAGACATACCACTGACCCATTGGGCCAAAACGTTCCAGTTTTGTTTCACCTCTCCACAGAACAGAATCTCAAGACTTCTGTGCCTTATTTATATGATTTTGAGCATATCAGAGCCTACCTTTCTTGTGCTTTTGGGACAGTAGTGGTATACATCTTCGAGTTCTGGCATGGAAACCTGCATTTAGTATGCGCCTTACTGTGCAAACAGAAACTTCAGTGCCTGGTGCAACTAATTAAGCCCTTGATTAGTTGCATCAGGTGTGCTTGAGACAACACCTGCTTTGTATATTTGTGCTGTTATGAGGGATTCTATTCAGGAGGGCTGAATAATTTTGAGACTGCAGAATTCATTAAAAGTTGCATTTTCAGTTGAATTTGGGGAAACCACTTGAAGCATTTGTTGTGTTGAGCTATTTCAATTGCTTTTGCTTGTTTTGTTCATTGCAAACAGCTGAACGCTTTTAAATTTTGACAATAATAAACCTGATTTGCAATGGGGGTTGAATAATTTTGATTACAATACAATTGTATGCACTACTACATATACCAAGGATTGTTTGATCAGAATGTGTGTTCTGAATGGGTACAGTAGAAGTAGAATCTTCTGACCCTTAGTAAAACCTCAAAAACTCATAATGCCTCCAATTAAACTTACTTTTAGGTAAGCACAGTTATCCAAACTACTTCTCTAATTCAGGGTGTGATAACACGGTGCTTTATTTCCCAATGTGGGCCATTTTGGGAACAGGCTGGTTTGTTCCATTCCACTTGCCATACAGCTGATCATGAATAGAGATGGGCATGAACTGCTCATTCAGTGGTTTGGTACAATTCATTTCTTGGCTGAAACGCTGATCCATGGGCTCAGTGCCCCACTCCCTCCAGCAGGCGACCACTTGGTGGCAGCACCCAGAGGAAGCAGGGTGGGCACTGTCACTGAGTGAGCACCTGCTGGAGGAGGCAGGATGCAGAACTGCAGATCATCTGTTCTGCTGGGAAATGAACTGTGGTGAACCACTGAACCAGTAGTTTGTGCCCATCCAGTACTGAACCAAAAGGTGTTACGCCCCACAATTTAGTGCTATGCCACATGGGTGGCAAGCCAATAAAGAGACATGTCATGTACTAATAAAAATGGAGAGGGGAATTTCTGCTTTCTCCTGCTTCCCACAGAGGGGAAAACTTGAGAGGGCATGGAGTGATGTGTTTTTCCTCCCTTTACAGTGCTATTTTATTTCAATGACAAGCTGCTGCAGTGATGTGTTATTCGGCAATATTTTTTTTAAAGAAAAAATATCCAGCTTTCCATGTTCTCCGCAGATTTAGAGACAAGAGGAGGTCAAAGAGGAGAGAGAAGATGAGGTGGAGAGAGAGATTTGTTCTTTCTTTTCCTTTATATCATTTTTGTGGCAAGCCGATGCAGTGATATGCCACTAACCAATAAATGGAGGGAAAAATCCAGTTTCCCCATACTCTCCATAGAGGGTGAGGGGGGCCTGAGATGGAGGAATGGGCTCAATAGGGTTGGTTTGAGGTGAGGTGTGGTCTGTGGTTGGACTTGATGACCTTATAGGTTCCTTCCAACTCTATTATTCTATTATTTTATGATTCAATAGTTTATTATTTGTGTCCCAGATTCACTCAATCCTTGTGTATGGATGTAAGGATCATTCTAAATCTCAGATCAAACTTTCAAGTGACCCTGTTTAGTCTGATCCAGTCCAGGAAAACGTCACTGTCTAGTTATACCCTAGGTTTTTAATCTGTCCAGTTCAGGAACCCAAGGACTGTTTGGATGGGTTATATATCTTTGTGAAGATCCACAAAGATATGTACTCAGAGTCTACTTTGAACATTAAAAACTGATGTAGCCAGAATTTGAATCACAGAACAAGTGTTTGAGCTCTGTCCTGCCTTTAATCCTACTGTTTGGTTATTTCACCAAAACCACCTCTGGCCAAAACTATCTATGGGCCAATTTTGGTGAAGGCTGATGCCTTCTTAACCTAATACCAGCATCCTGCTTTCAAGATTTCCCATCTTACTCCTTGATCTCATGGGCACTAGCTTCCCAGAAAAAAATAGATTCGGCCATAAGAAGAATGTAGCGTATTTTTTCCCATAGTAATCACAAGCAATGATGAATATTTATTTTTGCCTAGTCATTGCAGTGAAATTAGCATTCCAAAATTTCAGTATTGATTCTCCAGCTATCTGCAAGAAATATTCAGAAATTAGTGGCACTTATTATAAGTGCCATTTTTAATCAGCTCAGATTTCTAGTCTGTTACCAGATGTCTGATGTGTTGAGATAACTGTAGTCATATATCTTGCCAGGATGTATATAGACAAGTAGATAGAAAGATTACATCATTTTATGCTTTCCTTTATGGCATAATTGAAGTATGCAATCATTAGCTGTTCAGAGAAAAGTAGCAATATAAATCATAAATGCAAAGCAAAACTTATCTTCATGGTATGACTTGTGGTTCTATCAACTGGAAGCTTAATATATTTGTGCCCCCTCCTTCCTTCAAATAGAAATCCAAACTGGTTTAAAAAATTAAATTAAAATGAAATGAAATTAAAACAAATAAATTGCATCAGCAAGGTAAAACCAAATCATAGCTTTCCCTCCCCTAAAGTAGCAGAAATGGGACACACAAACACACACACAAAGATCAACTGAAAATCATATAGCCAAGTCTGCCAAGGCCCTTCTAAAAGTGTAAAGTTCTGTGACAAAATACAAAGCCAGTTAAAGATTATATAGGATTTCTCTAACATGCATCCAAAAAGCATCAGAATAAATAAAGGAGACAAAGTTCCACACCTTTACCTCTCTGGCCGCAGGGGGTAAGGATTGAAGGAAGAAAGTCCATTTACATTCTCAGCTAGAATATGTGAATTATATGTGGGGGTCAAAGTTCAACTTGGCCTGTGACATGGCATCTGTGAACAAATCATACATTTTTCTTGTGGTGATTTTGGCTGCATGTGTAAATCACCTCAGTAGATCTCCCATTCATGTGTTTATTCTGATAGAGATGTGTAGGAATGCTTAAGAATGTTTATATCAGAATTACAGGCAGATATAGAAAAATATTTATTCGGTATAGTTAAGAAAGATAAAATAAGTGAAATTAATAACCCATTTTTAAAGACATTGTTAAATATATGGTATAAGTGCAAAAAGAATTTATGTTCCTCATACTCCCCACTTGGATTAGTGACAGAAATAGAAAATTTTCCTACCAATATGAAAGTGTATGTGGATCTATTTAAAGAAAAGAAAGTGATTAGATTGAAAGATTGGTTGTATAAAATGAGATCGACAGATCAAATGAAACAAACTCTTCAGAATAGGAGCATTTCATGGTTGAATTATATACAATTAGAAAGATGGACTAATGAATGGGTAAATAAATATAATAAAGGTAGAGAATATACAAAGTATGAACAATTTTTATTGTCATATGAGGACATTCGGATGACTGACTCAGTGAAAGGTACTGTGAGTAAAATTTACTTACTTCTTCTTAATTTAGAGGAAGAGGAAAGTGAGAAAGAAGGATTAAAAATAGTGTGGGAGCAAGATATTGGAAAAAGAATAAATGAAGAAGAATGGAGGATGATATGGAAAATGAGGGTGTTAAGATTTATGTCAGTAAGAATAAGGGAAAAAATTTTAAACTTAGTTTAAGATGGTATTTAACACCGTCAAAATTAAATAAAATTAATGCCAGTCATCCGAATGTCTGTTGGAAATGTGGGAAGGAAATTGGTACATACTTTCATATGTGGTGGGAATGTGAAAAAGTGCAAAGATTTTGGAAACAAATTTTTAAAGAATTAAGCTACATATGTGAAAAAGATATAGAATTTAATGCTGAGATTGCTTTGTTATCAATATATGAGAATGTGGAATATGACAAAATGACTAAAGAATTGATAACCAATTTATTAACAGCAGCTAGATTGATTATAGCTAGGCAATGGAAATCAAAAGTCGAATTGCAAATTGAAGAATGGTATAAAGAAATATGGAATATAGCAATAAATGATAAATTAACTTGTAACTTAAAGGTTAAGAAAGGAGAGTTGAAAAAAAATAAGTTTTATGATATATGGGGTAGATTTTTGGAATATGTATTAATAAGAGGAAAAGGGAAAGCTCCAAATCAAGAATCAATGCAGTTTTGGAGAAGAGGACAATAGAAGAAGAAGAAGAAGAAGAACAATAAGGAAGAGGAAGATTATGGCAAGAGGTCCCGCATATGGTGGTGGGGAACACAGTTAAATTGTATTTTAGTTCGTATGTTATATGTTTTTGTTTATGTTATAGTTATATAATAATAATAATAAAAAAACAATTAAAAAAAAGAATGTTTATATCAGCAAATCCATTGAAATATGGATTTACCTGTCCTGACCCACATTTCCCAGAAGGGCAGCAGCTCATTGGTAGAGCGTATGTTTTGCATGTGAAGAATCCCAAGTGCAAACCTTATTATCTCCGGGATTGGTAGACTCCTCAAGAAAATCTCAGAGAGCTGCTGCCAATGACTTCTTAGAAGGCAGATTCCTATGTTTCTGTATAATGGGCACAATTAGTTATATATTATAGGTGTTTTGAACAGTGCTATGTAGAACATTTATCCCTTGAAAATATCAACATTTCGTACTTAAATTGATACAAAAGTGTTTTGTTTTCCAAAGAATTTCAAAGGCCTCAGTACCCTCACGGGCACATTGAGGAAGTGAGACAGGGACTTTTCAGTGGCTGGTCCTAGGTTCTGGAAGACCTTCCCTTGGGACGCCAGGTTGACCTTCTCCCTCTTGTCCTTTTAGAAACAGACCTTCTTATTTAGGCAGACATTTACTAATTAAATTGGACAGAAGAAACTAATCTTATTGAGCAATGCTTCAGATAGATAGATAGATAGATAGATAGATAGATAGATAGATAGATAGATAGATAGATAGATAGATAGATAGATAGATAGATAGATAGATATGCAATTCACAGTAAGGCTAGTTTTTCCTAGTTTTAAAACTATTTCTATTTCAGTCTTTAAAATTCTATTATATGTTTCACTGTGATTTTAACCATTTGTGGGCTGCACTCCCTTTGGTGGTGTAAAAGCAGCCTAGAAAGGAGAAATTTCTCAGAAATTCTCATGCAACAATTGTGCTTACCTTGCTTATTAAGTGGTTGATGTAATGCCCTTCTTTCATCGCACAAATATTTCCACATTAACCAACAGCCTCAGCAACTTCCAACATTTCAATAAAATGAAAGATGCATAAGGTGACTCTTGAAGACATGGGTAATAGGGGCCAGTATCCTGTGGCTAGTCTCAGGCTGTGGTCACGCTAGAGAAATGCCCCCGTTTTATTGCATCTTCTGCTTCCTATAGAGTTGTGTGTTGTGGTCACATGACATACATCCCGTCATAGTGGTTCATACATTTTTTAACCATTCCACATTTTTAGTTAAATTTGATGTGGTCCATTCATCTACACCCCTGCAGCAGGGCGTATCCCTTTCTGTTTTTGTGGGTTTCTCTGCTCCCTCCCCCCCTTTTGTAAATTTGTGTGGGTACATCGATGTGTCAGCAAAACACCCTTGCTGGCCATGTAGTGATCTGGAGTATTTTTTTCCTGTTTCTTTGCTGTGTTACCCTCAATGGTGGAGAGCCCATAGCCCTTTTGACAGAAGCATAGCAACACACGAACATTCCCATTTGAAAATTTTTGTATTTTAAATTTAAGGGAGTCTAAAGACAGCTGGTGATGGTGGTGGGACTGCCCACCAGATGTAAAAAAAATGAATCAGTTTTGTAGTACACACTCTGTGGAATGTCAGTTGTACTGCATGATGAAACATGGAACAAATATAGTAGTAGCCTCCCAGTGGGATAGATTTGATGCAGAGATAGCACAAAGAGTAACAAAAGAATCAGTAATGGCCATGCATCATCTGAACCCCCCAAAAAAGGGTCAAGGTTCATGAGGAGTAACTCGGAAACATTTTGCTAGTGTGACTTCAGTCTCAGTTAGAGAGTAGATCAATTGAAACAATTGCAGAATGGTAAGTTAACCCTTATGTAAATCCCATTTAGTCAGTGTGACTACTCTAGTTGGGACCAGCAATAGGGTATTGATAAGAAGAGGGAATGCGGAGGAAGCAAAATGCTTGCCAATCAGCCTAAGACAGTTGCCTTTGTAGCTACATGAGTGTCAGTGCAAACAAAACCCAAACATTCGCAAGGGAGACAAAACCTGTGCTATAGCTACTGCCAATGATGAGCTTCACCTGAAAGGAACTGTTAAAAAGTTCCTAATCCCCTTGAAGAAATTTACAGACATTAAATTAGTGTTCACAGTTTTTCTAAAGCCAGAATAATGTGGAGAATGTTGACAGATCAATTGAGCAAAGCTGTAGTTCTGAGGCAGGGTTAATTTAGTACATATTTAGAAGATATGCCCCCTTAAGTGGTGAGAAATGTTTGTCATAATCACATGATTTTTTTTGGTCTATCGTGCAGTTCCTGTGTTTTGTATTGTGCTTGGTCTTTGCTACTTAAAGGTTTAATTTGCAAGTCCAATTGATGAGGCACACAGCTCCGAAGAAATCCCACTGCTGAAGAGAAAATTGCTTTATTGGAGAAAAGATGCATTCTTCTCAGTGTCTAGTTTGGTCTCAGTTACCAGTTCAAAAAAAGCACATTTATTTGATCATGCAGTCTGACAGAAAATATTTTCAGACATGTGTATCTTGAGTGAAAATATACTTAAAAGGTGTCATAAATATGCTTTTTAAAACAAAATCTACTGATGAATACGGAAAGAGAACAGACAGACATAGGAGTGATATGTGTAAAACTGACACTTTTAAAAAAGAGCTGATTGTCCATCCTTTTTTTCTGTGCTAGGTTGTTTCATATGTATATAATGTTGGTTTTAAGCACAAATATCCAAGAGGAGAGTTGCAGGCAGCTCCCCTTATGGGAGCTTTATTCTGTACTAAATCACAATACACATCTGTGGTAAAACTAGTGAGACTTGTTTAAAAGCACTTGAGTTTATGTCCCCACACTCATAAATGGCAAATATTTCAGTAATTTGAAGTAATTGAAGAGAGTGTTAGGTGATTTATAGTTACTATTAGGTTTTTATGGTCACTTCAGTTAAGTCACTACAAGTCCTAAGCACTTCATGGACTCGGAGAACACCAACCTGTTCTTTAAAATCAAGCATTATGCAAGCAACACATTGTACTTAAAGTCTGCAAGTCAAAATAGTAGAGGTTCTGATAGCAGTTATAGGGAAGCTTGACCTATTTTTCAAAATCCTTTGAAAAATACTCTGAGTGAGATAAGATATTTCCCCTTCTAGTGTAGAGATCCTTCCTATAGGGATCATGCCAAACAACAGCAAATTAAATGAAGTCAGAACCTTATGGGGCAGTGAGAGGATGTAGATCTTTGCTTATTTCATTTGGTAACAAAAAGTTTAAAGCTTTCTCCCACTGGTGAGGCTACAAGATACATTTTTTTCATTTTTGTGCATCTATTTCATTTCAGCACTTTTTTTTTTGCCGAAAAAACCCCCACTGATTCTTTGTATGCAAAAATGGAAGTGCTTTGCCTTTAAAAAAAAAATCTGTATTTTTGCCACCCTCCCCATATCTTTTTTTTCTTTCAAATGTACAAATTGGAAGGATGCTTATTCTGCTGCTGACAGAAAAAAACTTGTCTTCTCACTCTTGTGTAGGAGTTTAAAAATATCACTGTCATGGACCATTTTTAAAATAGGGTATCTTGATGTGTTGAGACACCATCTTACACTGAGGACAAGAAAAATTGTGGACATTAAGTGAAGTCTTTCTTATTAAGTACTTAATGGAGAGAACTGAGCACTTATGCTTCTTATGAACAGTAGTATTCTCATTGTGAGAGACAAAAGTAGAGAAAAGAAATGGGGAAAAAATGCAGGAGATTCAATGGCATGAGTATTGATTGGCATGTTGTTGGTAACCAGGGTCTATACTGGCAGAACATATTCCCTGAGTAGCAGCTGGTTCTTCTACAGTTTCTTTCAGGTTTTACCATAGGATGGACCCTCCAGATGTATTTCAGGTCTTACTTCAGGCATGGGCCTTCCAGATATTACTGGACTGAAACTCTCATGATCTGTAAGATGCAAGCTGATGGTGAGGCACTTTCAGTGTGGCAATCCAATAGCATCTGTAAAACCATAGTTGTCCCCTCTTATTTATTTATAGCTCTCCTTTCCATTAATATGGGGAAATATTTGTGGTAACAAAAAACTAAATCTAGTGCATACACAAACATACACAGCAGCATGACCACCACCATCAGCAGCAGCAGCATGAATGTGAAGGGAGAACACAATAAGAGACTAGATGTTTCAGAAATACTGATTGTAGTTTAGTTTTATTGTTCAGTTATCACTGAGATCAAACTACTTCAGAGTAAAAAAGTCTTGATAGACATTTGGCTTCCATTACATATAGTAATTTAAATGTGAATTAACACCAAAATACAAATATACATTGGTATGTGTGTGTGGCAGCCTGGTGTGAGAGTCAACCATAGTGTCCTCCATGGCCTTCTAAAGACATCAGTGGACCTTATTATCTGGACTTCACTCCTGGCAGGCAGAAAGACCCGGGGGTGAGTGAAGGGGCTGCACATGAGAAGAGCCCAGTGGGGAAGAGGCTGCACCTAGCATGTCCAGGGGTGTAAAGGAGGGAGAACTGGAAGTCCAGGAGAAGGAAAGAGGCATGGAAAGGAGGAGCAGCAGTGATAAGACCAGCATCTGGAAATACCATCTCACCTGTCATTGTGGACTTCTGGACTGACCAAGTTTTTTCCACATCCACACTGACCCAACTCCAGCACTTGTGGTAGAAGTGCCAATGCAAGAAACTCTGGCAGCTGTAGGGATCTGGTGCCAGACACTGGGGCTCCAGGCAGGAATAAGTAGGATGATACCCTACTTTGAACTCCAAATGCCCCAAGTGAGGTAGACTTGAACTTGGAGAAGGCAAGGGTGTAAATAACTGGAAAAACTGAGGGAAGCTCATTTAATGTCATAGTCCAAGGCAAAGATGCCTGACTGTAAATAGTTCTCCAATGAAAGTTACATGGTTGCAGCATAGGCCACTATTCTATGCAGTAAAAAACCACCTTAAGAGGGCTCTCTGACCTTCTCTTCACCCATAGAGGACCTGGGGACACATGCAATATATCTTCAGTTACATTTGATGTGTGTATGGAGGAGTCTTCTTCAGTCTGATTTCAGCCAAACTAATGCACTGTGGTGCTCTTTTTTTTTTTACTACATTGTAGCATTATGCCCTCATCACCATAGCTGCCCAAGTCTAGTGACAATTTGGGATCTTTTTGTATTATGTGCCAACAAGTAATAACCTAATAATAGTGACCTTAATAGGGCTTTCAACATAACTGAGGTATTTAATCAATGGTTTTACCAGTGTCAGGCTTCCCAGGGAGTTTCCATGCCCAAGTGGGGATTTGAATCCAGGCCTCTTGAGTCATAGTCTGTCATGGTGTCCATTATACCACATTGGATATCTATCAGTGGTCTCTTTCCTACCAGACTAAATTGATGATCTGATGGTGGAGATGAGAAGACTATCTTAAATAGACAGTCTTAACATCTGTTCAGCTTGAATAGCTCTTCTAAGTTATCTAGCACTTCAAAGGTCTCTTGTTAATAATAACCTTTTAAAGTTCAATGTAACCTTTAAAGCACTAAGAAGCTTTGAACTATAGCCTCCCTCCAAAGTCTCTGGCTGTCAGGATCCTGGCACCAGGGACTCAGATGCCTACACCAGCACAAATCCAGAAACACTAAGTGCCTGAAGTTCAGCTGCAACTCAATATGAAGGCATCAGTCTATCAGGAAGGTATCTTAAGTAGGGGCTACCCAGCCTTTTCTGCAACCTGAGGTTGGAGGAAACATACCACCACCATCTTTGCCATCCTCTCTGTCAGTATCCTGTTGGTACTGTCCATCATCAGTCTCGTTTGTGGGGTAGGTTGGAGGATGTGTGGGCTATATGAAGAACAGGAACAGTTGCAAAAGTGCTGCTCTCAAAAGGGCCATGCACAAATGCCTAATTTTAATACGACAAACTGCTACAGTGGTGCCTCCACTTACGACCATAATCCATTCCAGAAGATAGACGTAACTCGAAATGGTCGTAAGTTGAAGTACCATTTCCCATAGGAATGCATTGAAATGCAATTAATCCGTTCCGGCCGAAGAAAAAAATCACACACACCCCCCCAAAAAATCACTGCAAGACTCATTGGAAACGTGATTACTCCCTTCCAACCGAAGGGGGGGGGGGGAGAAAAGCAATCAAACGTGCAAGACCCATTGGAAATGCACAGAAAACAAACGGAGCAGATCGGAAATGCACAGAGAACAAAGGGGGCAGGTCGGAAATGCAAAGAAAACAAAGGAAAAAGCAAGGGAAGCATGCAGGACCCATTGGAAATGGAAAAAAAAAAACCAAAAGCAACCAAACCCCCCAAGACCAATCGGAAATGGGGGGGGGAAGCCAAAAAACAAACAAACCCCCCCAAGACCCATCAGAAATGGGGAAAAAAAAACCAAAAAACAAACAAACCCCCCAAGACCCATCGGAAATGGGGAAAAACACTCCAAAAAGCAACAAAAAACCCCAAGACCCATCGGAAATGGGAAAAAACCAAAAAACAAACAAACCCCCCAAGACCCATCACAGCACAGAAACATAAGCCCCCCCCCAGCTCAAAACCACGCTGCAAAAACACCCAGAACAGTTTTTAAAAAGCAGAAAACAGCACCTTACCTTACAAGGCAGCCCGAAGCCTCCCTGCAAACACACACACACACACTCAGAAGCAGAAGGAGGCAGTCCCAAGCCTCCGACGATGACACACACTCTCTAACTGCTGGGGCAAAAGAGCTACAAAGAAGCAGCCTCGTCGCCACCTACAGTTAGCAATTTGAATTTCCCGCCTTTTTTCCCTGCCTTTTTCTGTTCGTAAGTGGAAGCTCCGGTCGCAAGTAGAAGCAAAATTTTGCAGCCGGAGCTGGTCGTAACTCGAAAAGTAGGGACGTTCGTAAGTTGAGGCACCACTGTATTGTGATTGTTCTGCCCAGAGAGGTTGCTTGCAACATAGACATAAGTATCAGCATTGTACATCGGATGCAGTGTCCTCACTTCACTTAATGCAGGGACTGGCCGTGATCTCAAAAGTATTTCAAATTCACAAGATCAGAAATTGTCAAAGTAGATGGGCTGAATCTCTGTTGAGTCAGCAATCATCATCCCAAATGGCCATTACTCCTACAAAGCCACAGCGATTGCAGGAGAGTACAAAGTGTTTGAAGACTCCAAAAGATAATGTTCTTTCCACTCTTAATTAAGCAATGAGCTTAGGAAGACACACGTTTTCTGGGGATATAAAGCCTTAGATAAACTCTGTTTTGTATGAAACCAACTACGATGTTTCTAGTCCTGTCAGTTCAGCTTTTGGCCCTGGCATGAGCTTCCAAAAGGAATTAGTAATCTTCATGGAATGACAAAATATAGAAGGGGAACAAGCTCCTACTTTTTGCTGCACATGGGATTTTCTTAATTTTTTTGACTACAGCCCCCAGAGGTCTATAGAAATTCTCCCAGACAGGCTACAGAGGGCTTTAATATTAAAGTCCTCACAGATGTTTTCCACTTCTTACAGCTGGTGAATTCTGACTCCAGCAACCATTTTGATCTTGTGGAGTCCCCTGGGTGGGTGAGACTAAACTCAGTGGGAGCTACAAAGATTATGGAGCTGGCGGATTTTTTTTTCAAAGGCACCCTGTGCGGCGCCTAATGGGCAGAGACTATCAAACCCATAATCAATTGCAGTTCCTATGGAGCTTAGCGCCAACCAACCCATTTCTCATCTTCTCCACAGGACAAAAAGTAAAGAATTACCAACTGTAAGAACTTGAAACATCTGTCAGGACTTTGATTTCTTGCTTCAAGCCCCCAAAAGCCTGTCTGGGGGAATGCCTGCAGATTTTTGGGGGTGCAGTCAAACAAATACCAAAAATTACATACCTACTCTTAGCCCCACTTTGACTTGTATTCATGTTAATCCTGCATTCCCTAATCTCATTGGTAAATCAGGGCACCTAGTCACATGGACTGGAAGGCTATAGCTACTTCCCCATCAGACTTCCAGCCAACATGACAGGGCACAAGTGTGGCAAACTCACACAACAATAAGGACAGCAGGAAAGCCTGGCACCCTGTTTAAGTATCTTAGTTGCTCTGTACCTGTCACTACCTTTAGTAACATTCACATCAGACCTGGTGCTTCTCTTGGTACCAACCAGCTGCTCTTGGTTATTTATCTGCTGCCAATTAGGCATTACTCAGAGTTGTGTGTGTGTGTGTGTTTTTTTTTTTTAATATACATCTCTTTTGTTGTTTTCTCCCAGTAATTGAGAAAAAGAGCAAGTCAGGAAGCTTAGATAAAGCCAGGCAGCTATGTTTCCTGGAAATTTGTCTGTGAAATAGTTGACAGCTTTGCTTGAAAAATCTTACACAAACTCTCCTCTTATCATTATGGCAAAGGTGACTGCTGCCGGAGTTAAGTGAGGCATTGCTGTTTTGAAATGGTGAGGATAACTTGATGTGTGGCAGCTGGAGCTCTTTCTCTTGAGAGATCACAGGGAAAGAGGCAAGCCCATTCTGTGTAGTTCATGGGATGGAGTCTGTACCATTCATGCCTTGAAAATGTATGATTTCTTATTAGAACATCTCATACATTTTGGCCTGAAGCTTTTTGTGGATTCTTTATGAGAAGAATTGCTGTGAAGCTTAACATCATTTTTATCCCCAGGCTTCGAGTTTCAGTTCTGGAGAGAGGAGATTTCATTTGCCATAATTTAAACTATTGTTATTCACATTATGGAAATATTTATTTTAATATTGAATATTTTTGTTATTGTGTGGTATTAAGGGTTTATGAGTTTTGATCTAGTGTAAACCACCCAGTGTAGTGCTTGAACTAATGGGGCGGCATATGAATTGAAATGAATGTATGTGTGTGTGTGTGTGTGTGTGTGTGTGTGTTTCAAAAGTTTTAGAAAATAATGGTATATTTTAGGGCTTTCAGTACAGGGATTAGCATGCTTTATTTATACAAATGGCAAAGAGAAGGGGATTATTTAGCCTTCAATAACACAACTAATAAGTGGAGTTCTTCTCAATGACTTCAACATGGCTCCCATGTTTATTTTTGAATTCAGCATAAAGTGCTTTTAGAACGTTAGAATCCAAAGTCCACTTGCCTTAAAGCAATCTGACATCATATTTTAGTATCACTAGACCACTGTAAATGTATACAGGGTTTTAGCCAGTTATTATTTTTCTTTGTGTTTCATCCTTTTTATGCATTCCACCATTCCTCCGACTATTTCATTTTCAGTTAAGGTGGACATAATATATGCCGTAGCATTTCTATCCATCACAGTTGGTTGACTAAAGATGAAACATCTTGTTATACACAGTGATTTTTCTACACTTAAAAACCAAACAAGAAGCTGGGAGCAGAGCTTAGGATCTTGAACAGAGTACAAGGAGAGGTGGTTTATTCCCTCTTGGTCCTTCTCCCACTCAAAGTCTTCCGGATTACACCAGACACACAAACAATGTTTTTTTCTTCTTCCACAGAAAAAGATGTGGGCATCTTTATTTCTGCAGGGAAAAGCTGCAGATGAAGGTTTATTCCAAGGGGGTGGGGAAGGACTGGGGAACAAGTATTAAGAAGCCTTTTCTCTCCCTTCTCCTCTCCTTCCAATATTCCCAACATCTCAGAGCTTCTTTTCACCTCTCTCCTCAGCCCATAAAAGAATGTGAATGACTGAAATAAAATTAAATAGTGAAAAATTTTATACAACTGTGTGTTATTTAGCTTGTCCCTCAGAAAAGTTTAATCTAGATTCACATCCTTAAAACTGTGTAAGCATCATAGATTTGTTTCCTATATCCCTATTAATTTGTGCTTTGTAGTGTGTGGAGCCTACTCATCCTTAAGGGATGATAGTAATTTTGACAATTTTATCATCTCTTTAGCCACAGAAATCTGGGGATCTAGGGTTACCTGGGCAACCTTGGTTGTTGCTGGAGCGGTGGCCAATGGCTGGTAGGATGGCTCCATGTGGCCTGAAGCAAGTTCTAGAGAAGGGACACCAAGAGGCTGGCTATGGTAACATCTCTTCCTGCCATCTTCCTATTGGCCAACTGGGTAGAGGAGGGTGGGACCTGGTCAGATGAAGTGAAGCAGAACTGATTTTGCTCCAGTCCACCTGCTCAATATATAAAGAGGAGTGCTTGTTCACTCCAGGAGCCATTAGGGATTAACAGCAGCAGCAGTTCTTGGGTGGGAACTGAGCTATGTCCAGCTTTTATGGTGGTTTGGGGCATTGGGTGGATCCAGGCAATGAAGAGGTGACAGACGAAAGCCTGATTGTCCCAAGTGCTAGAGAAGTTCCCTTTAAGGGAGCTGGGAGCAAGATCAGGCCTACTGTGAGGGTCATAGGCCTGGCAATGTCCCTAGGTGGTGGGGAGCCACAGACTGGCATATACTTATTTGGTATCCAATGGACTGCCATTCCTGGTTGGAACCCAGCCATCAGCTGGGGATAATATGGATGGCATTTGGGTCTCGCGGTGCCTTCAGTCTATTCCCACTGCAGTGCCAGGGATAATACTATAACCAATAAAATTGTGGCCTTTTCACTCCAAAGAATAGTGTGTGTGTGTGTGTGTAATCCCTTGTTTCTGCAGCTCAGGGCCTGCTCAGCTTTAGATGAACAGTTCAACTGTCTGGAAAGGTGGAAGCTGCCTCTTCGTATAAGTCAACCTCTGACAAATCAGAATTATGGCTCACATGGAGAGGCTATTCAGGTACAGATGCCTTCCCTTTTACTGACAGTTACATTTGCATGATGAAAGAGATGACAGAGAGGGAGGGCTATCACACCCCCTTCAACACATGTGGCGTCCACACACTTCAAGATCATGGAGATGCATGATCATGCATCTCCAATAAATGACACTGATGGAGGAGGATAATGAACAATAAACACAAACAAAATGCATTGTAGGATAAAAGAAACCTTGGAATGCAAAACAGCTTAGATGGTGGTGATGATATAACAAGTTAATTGGAATTCAGGTGAAATCAATCAAACTGCAGCTCTCAAAAGAACAAATGGCTTTTAAACCTTCTTTTGAACATCAGCATCTTTGTTTTCCTTTTGCTTGCTTTGTAGGTTTTTTTTTGGTCTGTGAGTTTTCTAATGTATATGGCTAGCATTTATAACTTTCAAATTCCCAAACATAAATAGCATCACCATAGTATTTCTTCACTAGTTTTTTTTTCAAATGAGAAATGCTGCATTTCCATAACATGTTGCAAACATGTTGTTTGAATTTCTGCATTTGTGTCCTTTATTGGGTTAGAAAAAGAGAGACAGAAAGAAAGTGTGTTTGTTTTCATATATTTCTATACTGTACAATCAGAAGTTTCTAAAGCAGTGTAAGAAAACACACATGAAACATACAGTAAATCTACATATTTCATTAGAGTGATTATCAAAACAGAAAAACTGAAATATTATTGAAAGATGCTTCAGTTTCTGCCCTCTTCAACTGATCTGAATAAAAGTATGTGGTATTCAAGATGATTAGGATTAAGCATCCTTCAGTCTCAAGAGACTATGGTAACGTGCTCTGAATAGAGGACTTGGAACAGCGTCTAGTGTGGCTGAGGAGGCCAATTCAAGAGTGACAATCCCTTCCACACTGAAGACAAATACAATCTGTCCCCTGTCCAGCTCCCTGATTTGGCTGGTTTCGGTACTGCCTCTTTGCCTCGGCCTGCTGGACTAGTGTCTCTTCAAAATGGGAGAGGCCATGATGCACCGCCTGCCTCCAGGCTGAATGCTCAGATGTCAAGGTTTCCCATCTGTTGAGGTCCATTCCTAAGGCCTTCAGATCCTGCTTGCAGATATCCTTGTATTGCAGCTGTGGTCTCCCTCTGGGGCACTTTCCCTGCACTAATTCTCCACACAGGAGATCTTTTGGAATCCGACCATCAGCCATTCTCACGACATGCCCGAGCCAACGTAGACGTCACTGTTTCAGTAATGTATACATGCTAAAAATTCCAGCTCGTTCTAGGACTACTGTATTTGGAACTTTGTCCTGCCAGGTAAGGCAGGCTAAGGGAATCCAGGCTGCCCTTTGCAAAGATGGCAGCTGCAGTTTCCCTACCCTAAATGAAGCCGCAGCTGCCATCTTTGCAAAGGGCAGCCAGTCTCCCTTTTTACATGCCGTGGCTGGGAGGCCAGATGAAGACCTCGGCAGCGGCGATTAAGGTAAGGGGGTGTCAGTGGGAGTGGGGTGGGGCTAAGGTAGGGAGAGGAAGGGAGTGGGAGGGTAGACTGTGGGGGTTGGTGGCTGTGGGGGGTGGCGGCTGCCTATTAGCCACTGATTAGTTGATTGGCGGCCGGTAGGCAGAATATTTTGGTTTTTTTTAATAGGAAGGGGGTGTTGGCGGGGGGTGAGTGGGGAGTGGGGGTGGAGGGTGGAAGTGGGGGTGGCAGCGAGGGGGGCAGTGGCAGTGGGGGGTGGGGGCAGGGGTATTTTTTTAATAACCCCCACACGAATCGTTATTTGTTATTCGTTGCTTCATGGGGGCAACTTCGTGCTTCGTGAGTTGTCAACTTTTGATGACTCATGAAGCGGGATGACTCACCAAAATGGTGAGTCATCCCCATCTCTAGTCATTACACTTTGAAAATCACAGAAGTTTGAATATTATCTCTCTGATTTAATGAAGCACAGTAGGTGTATACTGTGGTTTTCTAACACACAAGATAATCTAACAATTTAATCTGTAGGGCTACTTTATTTGTTTCAAACATGCACATGCATACATATGAACAAGCATTCAGATCTTAACTGGAGGTTAAACATTTATCTGGTATTAATACTTCAAATGTAGGGCTATGTGTGGAATTGAATTTCTTTTGCTCTAAATGTTCTGAGCGTTCTTTGAAACAAATATCATAAATTATGTCAACCTAAAGGAAAAATTACAGCATGAATTAGGAGTTCTGTCTTTGTACCTAATTGGCTGTGATGCTCCTCTACATGCTCTGGTTGAGGAAGCAACTGCAGGCCCAATCATACCAACAGGAGCACAACAGATGGCAATGGAGAAGTGACATGGGCTTACATGATTCCCTTTCCTGCTCCATTTTCTTAAGCAGTATTTTGACCTCAGAATTTTGAATTTATCCCATTATTGTGCTTTAGAACAAAGGCTGCATTACTGCTTTAAATAGTGACTAGGTTTCACCCTTTTCACATAACACAAAAAGAACAAGACTTAATACACGAATAGGACCAGAAAAAAACACGGTGTGATCCTACAGAAGTGCCAAGGAATGAAATAGAAGTTTCTCACTGCAGGGATACAGATGTTCACTTATTTCATTCTTATAGATGAGAATGAAAAAGTTTAACAGGTTGCTCTCCCCACTGGATGAGATTAATAGAATTTTTTTGTGTTTTCCTGTTTTGGGACTTCTGTGTAAAAATTTAAATGAGATGCTCTTTATATCAAAAACTCTAATATGTTCTGCACTTGCACTGTTCATTAAAATCATTGGGTTTTTCAGAAAATACAAGGTTCTTAATAGAAAATGGACATGTTTTTGTGCAAAATGGAGGTCTTTTCTATTTCATGTAGGAATAAAACATTTCCCACAACATTTTCCAATGGAGTGTTTTGCAGGGATGTTGGCAAATCTTTGGGTCCAAGTCCCAAGTCTGAGTCTGAGTCTTTGGTACCAAGTCCTGAGTCCCAAGTCTTTTGGTCCCTAGTCCCAAGTCTGAGTCCCTGTTAAAAACAAGCTGTTTCCCCCAGAAAAAAAGGGAGGGTGAGTGAGTTCTGAGTCTCTAGTGGAATCCAAGTCATTAAAAAAAAACTGAGTCAAGTCACCAGTGTGACTTAAGTCTGACTTGCAGAAAGTCCTGTGACTTGAGTCCCCATCGCTAGTGTTTTGCCTATTGAAATCTCTTTTATCAAGGGCAAGAAAAATTGTGAGCATTTATTACATCCTTGCTTCAGTGCAAACAGAATGTTGGAGTGAAACCATTGCAGCACCAGACTACACGAGACATGCATATGTTTTTGTACTCTATGCCCGAGTGTCTGGGGTTTCTCTTCTTTCTCTGTGAGATATTCCTTAGAATTTATGAGATTTAGAAAGCCCAGTACACAGAGAAGAACTGAAAACCTGGCACATCCTTAATTATACAAGAGCACTCCAGAGATACAAGCAGCTTAATTGTTACTTTTTATTGTAGCTGACAATTTCAGATATGAAATAATGCATGGTATGTCTCTGGGAACTGAGTTTACCACACCCCTCTCATTGTAGATGTTACTTTTTGCCTCTCTTGCCTAACAGAAGAGTTTTTATGAATTTATCATGTGATAAGAGTGATAAGATGTGAAAACAACATCCCAGAAGGTGTTACATATGAAGGAATCCGAATAAATTGAACTCATATCATGCAGTACTGCAGCAAGCATAGCACACACATATCCATACACACAGGGACAAAACATTTTCATTTTTTTGGTAAACAATGTATTCTCGAAGGCTTTCATGGCCAGGATCCGATGGTTGTTGTGGGTTTTCCGGGCTGTTTGGCCGTGTTCTTAAGGTTTTTCTTCCTAACGTTTCGCCAGTCTCTGTGGCCGGCATCTTCAGAGGACAGGAGTCAGAACTCTGTCTGTGCTCTGGTGCATTTTGTTGGATAGTTGAGTATTTATAGCTGTGGGATCAGCTTTTGTCCTTTTCAGGAGATTGGGTGATTATAGTGATCAGCATGTTTTTTGCTGTGGGTGTATTGTTGTGATAAGGGGGAGAGATTATCTGTCACTGTGATTGATGGGTGTCATTAGCTGGTCTTTTGTGTGCAGTGATCACCGGTCCTTGTGGCTGGGTAGAGTTCGTTGACCTTTTGCAGGCTGTATTTTTCAGTGCTGGGAGCCAGGCTTTGTTGAGTTTTAAACTTTCTTCTTTTTTGTTGAAGCTCTGCTGGTGTTTGTGGATTTCAATGGCTTCCCTATGCAGTCTAACATAATGATTGCTGGTGTTGTCAGTACAAATTTTAAAAACCCATATGGAAAGCATATTTTTGTTGTTAATAATAATAATTTTAATTCAGTCCTTTTAAAAAAATCTATGGTTTATGAATGTGGATTATTGTGCTTCTTTATCTACAATGCCAAATGCCAGGAAAAGGCCACGATATCGTGCCCATATTGCCAGCAGAAAAAACGATCTTGAGCTTTACATAGTAAAAGGCAGCCTGACAATAACAACGGTAGGAGTGGTCTACAGGATATCCTCTTGTGCTGACTACAGTTCACAAAGTGACACCATGCAGGAGAAAATCCCAGAAGCTGACTCCTTTTTTCATCAGTTAACCACTTTCCACCCAAATACAAAGCAACTGTCAAGGCTGTTTTTTTGACAAGTGTGAGTTTCCTGGCATTTTGAATAATGGATATTGAAGCGAAAATTCCACAGTCATGAAATGGAGGCTTTTTGAAGAATTGATTTATCACATTGTGGTTGATACATCCTCCTACTAATGATATACATTTTTAAAAACTACATTATTTCCAAATTTACCCTTACCAAATAACACCAACCCTTTCCCCTATTATGCAGAATGTATCCATAGAACAGCATTTATTGATTCCAAACTCTCCTCCACACTAAAAAACAAACAAACAAAACAAAAAACTTTTAGATGTAGAACAAATCATGGTGGGAGGATGTAAGAGCCACAGGGTCATAGTTCTGTGCTAAAGATAAAATAAAACAAAGTAAAATAAAAATAGTGTTTTGTTTACGTATACATTTGTGATGCATTCCTTATATTTGACAGCCAAAATCCTCTTAGTTAGCAACAGCAGTATAGAACTAGTGATTCTAGTATTACTAGTACTATTAGTAGAAGTTGGCACAAACACACCTACATATATTGTGCTTTGTGTAGTTTGTCAATAAAAATCTGAAGTGATTTGAAATTGCATTAAATAGATGTTAACTGAAGTGTAAAGAACAAGCACCATTGTAGTTTATCTATCACAATGATTACTACTATAAAGCTGTCCAGCAAAAATCAGTTGGGCTAGGACTAAAAGCTGATTTGCAATTCAAAAATGTAATTGCAAGTTACTCGTGATCTATGTTAAGGCTATGTACAAAATATTTCTTTTAAATCTTTCCCACAGGGAACTAAAAGAAAACCCTGAGATTGAAGAGACAAATACTAATCAGTGGTAAAATTTAATACTTACAAAATGAAAATTCATTTAAAAAAAACACACACCATGGCATGTGCCTTGCATTGTGTTCCAACATTAATCCTTCCATTTATTTTTAAAAATTGATGTAACAAAAGGGTGGCTAATTGTAAACGGAGTGCAACAAAGGTTCAGGTTACTGTTCTTTTGTATTACAGAGAAACAGTATATTTGAGAAGGAGAAATTAAATTTTCAGGTGGAGGTCAGCTTGGGAATCAAAAGAATCCCTCTGATTCATGCAGAGTCATGCATTAGCCACTTGAGATTTGAAAGGGAGAGATTTGAAAGCTTTTTTCCCCTCCTCCTACTGCACAGATAATTGCCTTTAATAACTAAGTTGCTATTTTGGCTTCAGAATATCAGCTTTCCAAATTAGTTGAGTTCTGAAGGTCCTCCGGAGCATAAAATCTCTGATTAAACACTTTCCAAAGTTCATCCTACTGGTAAAAGTGAAAACTCCATTACCTTAGTGGGAGCAGACATGTCAGATTTATCGAGATGGTGGTGTAGAGAGGGAACCAGAGTGAGATGAGGCAGCTGTCTCTGTAATAAGTAATCATCAAAGGACACAATTTCTTTCAAAAGCCATAATTATGCTGCCAATAATATAATGAAACCTAATATTATTGTGCTCCATTTTAGATCCTAGTAATGTTGGATTAGGCAACCAAAAACTCAGCCTACAAACACTGCACATTATAAAGGAATGTTTAAGGAAGATAAACATCTTTATAGTTTATCACTGAGCTCTGAATCAAATCTGAAGATAGTGATGTGGGAGTGAGATAGATGTGAGCAGGTGTATATGTCTTTTTTACACTCTTATAGTTTTATATGACTACAAATACAGTTTAGGGACTTCCAATCACCTGACACTGAGGTAGAACCTCTGGGTGACATCTTCCTTTTCAAGAAGCCAGGACCAACCACGAACCACCTTCATTTGTAGCACACATCTATCTTTTTTCCACATATACTCTGTTTCTGGCAGCAAAGCAAAGCACCAGAGACTTATTGTTAGAAGAAAGTATTGTTCATGATGGCAGAAACCAAATGTTTCTTTTGCATGTTAGTTCAGGTCCTGGAATTATTTTGATCATTCTCCTATTTCCTGGCCTTGAGATTTGGCTTTTTGTGCATGATTCTTATGCTCACCAAAAGTCACTGAGACTTGGTATCACCTGTTCATGCATTTGTATTGTTTCCACAACCATGCGGCCTTTTCCTAATTTTTCCGGAACTGTAAGATACCATAGAATGGCTGATCAAGGCATCAACTGAAGACCAACGTGAGTCTCAAACTTCATTGACTCTTGACACCAAACAAGCAGTATTGCATGCTAAAGAAACCACCCACCAGGTAAAACTATTTATTTGGCTTTAATTTGGCTTAAACCAACTGTTCCTGGTGGTTTACAGTAACTAAATTTCTACCCACATTGCTAGAGGCAGGCCATGCTTCTGATAATTCATTCCTCCCCTAGCCTAAAAGAATTTTTTTCTCAGTTTCGAAAAGGTGAAAAGCGGGGGGGGGGGTATAAATTCCAAACTGCTAGCTGAGGAAGACCTTGAAACTGACTTGCATACTGCAGCTATCTCCAACTAAGAAGCTAACCTGGCCTCAAGATCATCAGCCATGTGAATTTGGGACATTAATAGCAGCATATAAGTTTGGAACCACCCACATGCCCCCCGCAGGCGTGACATGCCCCCCGTGTGAGCTTGACACGCCCACCACATGAGTGTGGGGGTGCCCCCGCCCCCCGTGAATGGAGCTTGCTCCCCCCAGACGGTTTGCAGCCCAAAAAGGTTGGGCACCGCCACCCTAAGCCACAAGGAACAAAGGAGGGGGCGGGAGGGAAGGGGTAGAGGTGAAATAACAATAACAACTGAACTCTTGTAAATAAATTAATTCCCCTCAATTAACTATACCAATTAACTAAATAAATAAAATTAATTTTTAAATACAATCAACTTGAAACAGAAAATCCCCCTTCCAATACCCAAGGGAAATACTGATTACTATAAAGACAATGAACTTCCCACAACAATCCCCTGGCACTGAAATTAAGGAAGGGAGGGGGGGCGGATGGGGGATCAAAAGGGCAAAAAAAACCCCACTCCCCCCAAACAACAACTACACAACCCCTTCAACCCTATTAACAGCAAGCCAAACAAGAATAAAAGGAGAGGAAAAACTCAAGCCACAGCTGATGAGCCCTCCGAGCCAGGAGAGAAGCCGATCGGGCGAAAAGGAAACCGCTTGTTATCACCAGCAGCAGCATGGACTCTTTGCAGAGAAGGCAGCAAATAGGCTGCTGTAGAGGGACCCAACCTTCTTAACAGCACAGTCCCTCCTCCCCTCAGAAGACTGCGTCACCCGTGACGCTTGCCTCTGGACGCGCAGGCAAAGCCTCTCCGAAATGGCGACCCAGCGCCATTTCGGAGCGGTCATTATTTGCCTGAAGGAGAAAGAAATGGGTGGGCGTGTCTAAGCTCCATGGGAACCTCAAAAGTTTAGCCATTCTTACTAGGATATTTTTTCCTTAAATGCTGATGGTGGAAGAGGCAGCAACTTTCTCCTAGAAGTCTCAATATGTCAAATGCAAATACTCTAAGCTGGAAGACTGGCAACATTAACCAAACTGGGAATTTATTTCCTTTGTTGATTTTAATCCCAATCAGACTAGATCGTTGAGACAAATTTAGCTATCAAAACTGAATTTGGAATGGAAAGCGATTACTAATATTAGAAATAAATGTTGAGGAGAGGAAATCCCAAGATGAGATGTGCTTTGAAAAATGCACTTCCTTTCTGCTGAATCAGCCATTTGAAAGGTATCCTGCTAGTATTACAGTTGCTTTAGGGAACACTGGAAAAGACCCTGATGTTGGGAAAGTGTGAGGGCAAGAGGAGAAGGGGACGACAGAGGATGAGATGGTTGGACAGTGTCATCGAAGCTACCAACATGAATTTGACCCAACTCCGGGAGGCAGTGGAAGACAGGAGGGCCTGGCGTGCTCTGGTCCATGGGGTCAAGAAGAGTCGGACATGACTTAATGACTAAACAACAATAAGGAACATACTGCCAAAAAAAAAAAAAAAGCACAGGAGATCTTCATACTTCTGGATGTATGCATGGCTCGCACAATCAAACTCTCTATGGAATTGCTGTCAGATGTCTGATTTGACTATAGGTAGTGTAAAAGGCTAGGATCAAGAGAGTTCTGTACTTCCAAGAGTTTTCTGAATGCAGCTTTTTGCTAGGCCTCATAGATAGTGTGAGATATTAATCTCTACTGAGAGAAGCAGGTTTTCAGGGTGAATGATGAATGTTGAAGGGGATACATATGCATAAGTTTTCTTGCTTCCACAGAAGCTCTCTTTTTATTCATTATTTACTGAGTTGTTGTTTTGTTTTATTTTCATTTTAAATTAGCCTACCCAGATTTGAGGGTAGCTCAGTGGTGTTCTTCTTGTTGTTGTTGTTTTATACCCAAATACTGCTTAATGTTTATAATTTCAAGTTCAGTGATCCCTTATGATTAGTTTAAAGTAGCGATAAAAGTAATAAAAGGAGATATTGCCTCCTTTTACATATTTGCTATGTAACTGTAAAGATTGAGGTCCTGTCAATGGAGAAATTCTGTCTTGGAAGAAAATTATGCTTAAGTATATTGTCCACGTTTCAGTATCACAGGACCATTACCAATTTTATTCTACTTGATTTAACATCATAACAGGTAAATGAGGTGAGATGAGAATAAGGGGAGGGGTAACCTTACATTTTTAGGACCAGCATTCTGTTACAGGGTGCTGATTCCACATGGTTTATTTGATGGTGCTTACAACATCCTTAGGTAATTAACAGAAAATAGAGACACTGCAATCAAAAGAGACATTTGCTATTTCTTCAAGATAAAGTAGGAAAGAAACTCTGCAAGAATTCATTAATTTATCACCAGAGGTTAAAAGTGGGGATTTAAAATGTAGCTGACAAAATTGAGTTTTAGACACAACAAGAAAAGCCTACAGACATCTTGAATTTGGATTTGCCCTTCTGCAGATGGAGTGGTTCTGTCTCTTCATATATGGATCTTGATCCATTGGCAGCTGCTGTTGAAATGGAGAGGTGACTTCTGCTTATTACCCTCCTACCTGCAACCTGTGACATCTAGAGACCCTCTTGCTCATTCTGCTGAATATGTGAATGAGACCTTGGACTTCTTTGCGAAAGCCCTGCTCTATTGGCACTAATATTTGGGAAGGTGAAATAGGTAAAAATTGCTTCCCCCATTCTTATAACAAAACCATGTTATCAGAGGAAATCCATTCATGACAAGTTAGGTTATGAGTTATTGAGCAGTATCTCAGTGTGCTCTGTGGTACACAATTAATTCTGTTGAAGTTTCCATTGCCCACAACAGTGCAACTAGTCCTAGGAAATTAACATATCTTCATCTTTACCTAAATCTCCTTGTAGTCCTAGGCAGAGCAGACCCATTTAATCCCACTTGCTTGCAATTGATCAATGGGACATTCTAATTATTCCTCGCCTCTGGAATAACCTTCCTCCGGAGATCCGCGAGGCCCCTACGCTGGGTACATTTAAAATCCAACTAAAAACATGGATGTACATCCAGGCCTTCCCTCCTGTCAGCACTTAACTCTTTTTCTTTTGCTATTTATTATTTATTATATTTTTTCACTGTTTTTATTATTGATTATGTCTGTGTTATGTATGTTTGTAGCCGCCCAGAGTGGTAGAATATACCAGATGGGCGGGATATAAATCAAATAAATAAATAAATAATTGTGAAAAACTATTGACTTTTGATCGCTAATATGTGTTAATGCACAATCATATGGTGAAGTGGGCTGCAGTCCATGAAAGCATATGCCAAATGAAACATGATAGACTTCAAGATGCCAGAAAACTGTTTTCTTGTTTTTTTCTGTAATAAACTAAATTGGTTACACACACACACACACACACACACACACACACCTGTCAGAATTCCTCTGAGGGCCAGTCTGCAGAATGATTATTCTGTAGTTCAATATAGTCTTCTCTCATGAAAGCTGCAGAAAGGATCAAGAAACTACAGGTGCCACATGTTTCCTCTTCTCATCCCCCCAGATGTCCCACTCACAAGCCTCCACATGCCAGCTGACTCCTCCTCCTCCATGGGCAGCTGTCCACTCTGTACAAGGGCAGGGACTTCCCTTCCCTGCCTTCTGTGGCAGCTGACCATGCAGGTGAGGAGGCGAGATTGGTATTCTCACTGCACAGTCCATGAGTGGTCAGCGGCTGCAGGGGGCAGGGAAGAGAAGTCCCTGCCCCTGTTTGGAGTGGACAGCTGCCCCTTTAGGAGGCTTGTGATTGGAGCAGCTAGCTGGGAGTTGGGGAGAGGAAATGTCCAACACCTGTGGTGCCACACTGATGAATTTCCCTATATGGGCCTAATCAATTCATGCCCACATCTAATGGAGATTTCTTGTCTCTCATCCACTGAACCTAAATTTTGGGAGACCAGGCCACATCAGAGGAAGTACTTCCTCACATAGCATCTAGATAAACTTTGAAATTCACTGCCACAAGATATAGGAATGGCTGCCATCTTGCATGACTTTAAGAGGACACTGGGGGAAAATGTAGAAGCTCAGACTATCAATGGCTACTTGTCAGGATAGCTATACATCAC
Organism: Intellagama lesueurii; assembly: GCA_037013535.1. Classification (NCBI taxonomy): domain Eukaryota; kingdom Metazoa; phylum Chordata; class Lepidosauria; order Squamata; family Agamidae; genus Intellagama; species Intellagama lesueurii. Next base: position 163,423,319 of record JBAJHW010000005.1, read on the forward strand.
CTTTACAATGAGACACACTATTCCTCTGTATAGCAGTTGCTAGAGAATGTGTGAAAGAGGTTGCAGTTTATTTCACATCATGTTGGTCCACTCTTGAAGACAGCTGATTGCCCACTGTGTGAATGATGTTGAAGTAGATGGGCCTTTGGTTTGTTCCAGCATGGTTCCCAAGCAACAAACAGGTTTAGTTTAGAAATATATTACAATATACAAAATGCATTCAATTATTCGCAGCTTGACTTTCCTGTGGTTCTTTGAGAACTCCATTGAATACACTATATACACAATTTTATTTTAATCAATACATGATTTGAGAGGGAGAGATTATTAATAAATTGCTCTCCGTCATTCACAGCACTCCAGATTTATACGATATCAACTCTGATTGCAGTCTTCCTCAGATATGTCCTTTTTTCACACTTCACTCCTAATCACATTTATCGGGAAATATGTCCTGTTGATTTCAATAGGCTTCCTCCCTCTCCCGCCCCATCTGCGCACAAAGCCTCAAGAAGTTATTAAAATTTCCAATGTGTGAATACAATATTTGTTCAATAAACAGTGTATTATATCATCAGTGAATGTTTAATCAACCTAACAGGAAGTAATTTCATTTTCCATTTTGAGGCAGCAGCAAAGACTGTAAAATCAGGAGCAACTTCTTCTGAAGCATGTTCAAATGATAATGAGTGTTAATATTGCCCTATGTTTCAATCCCTTGAAAATAATAAATACTTAGCACATAGAATAATCTACTTTGTATCAGATTAAGAACAGATGTAGAATTTAAAGGAACAAAGTTATTTTGGATTAATCTCAATCCCAAATGTTGCATTTTGGTTTCCAACAAAATAAAAATAACCAGATTCATGTTGTGGAGAGCTTTATAAACCTGATTTTTAAAAATATGTAGATGATTTTGGTAAGCATTTTTTTCCAGTGATGTAGTAAACTCTAAAACAGGTAAGGTTGTTTATCAATTTTTCAGTTTCCTTGTCAGGTTCATTTTTTAAAAATCACAATCATCCCCTCCTACAGTTAACTTGAATGGTTAAATGCCTATCTGTTTACAGATGAAATGTGGCCACCCCAAGATAACACCTAAATGAAATCTGTAAATTAGGTCATCTAAATGTTTGGTGTGAAGTTTCATCAATAGCCTGATGATATCCAGGTTAGTCTCAACTTTACATCTGATTCAGGTGATACAGTCAAAATGTTACGAGTGCTTAGGAAAGAACAAAACAAGGGCCAGTAAACTGGATATCAGGTTTGACAAGATAGGGGTATCCTTGGTGTGTGATTCATCTGCCCAGCAAGCTATATGTTCTACCTATTTTTGAAGAAAGTTCCACTCTCTTTCAAAGATCACATTTACAACTTGGAAGTATTCACGGATCCAACATGGACACCAGAGGTGGGAACGTTAGTAGAAAATTGTTGACATAAGCTAACTGTTAGTGAGTTCTTACTGAAACAGATAACTGAGTTAGCTATCAGTTCTTCAACTTGTTGTTACTCATTGGGGAGACTGCCACCAAGGAATCAAGAAAGCTGCATGGCTGTGAATGTAATATAGAGGCCATGTGGATGGTGGCTGTGTCTTATTGCTCTGATGATTACTCAAGAAATGTGTTGTTTAATTATGTTTTGCCCTGGGAGAAACCCTGTGTTGTTGTTCTACCTTTGCATTACTTTTTATTCAAAAAAGAGAGAATATATTTCTCCCCCCCCCCCCCTTAATGTGTAATAAGACTTAACTCCTTTTTAGCTAAAAACCAGGCTTTTTCCATTGCACAAGTAACAGAGACTTCCCCAGTTCAGAAATAAAGGGAGAGACAAAACTTCAGGGCTTGTGTTAGTTGGTTAGGTAGTTTTGTTGGGTCTCCCAGTCACAGGGAGGAAATACATTTCCTATAAGATAAATGTCCCTCCAGCCTGTTGTATATAGAATAAAAAAGGGCTGGTGGCAGCCTTGTTACCAAATAGGGTCCTCCATTTACTCACAAAGAGTGGGTCACAAGAAAACCCTTTCAGACCACAAATATTCATCTCTATCACATCCTGCACAATTACAGAATTATTCCTTCATACCTCTAGATCAGTCTGTCCATGCCAGGAGTAGAAATACCAGTGAAAGTTAACACACATTTGTATTCTCCCTCACACACTGTGCTCCTTTTTTCTTCTGGTCTCATCAATAATTATTATCTTCACAGTGACCACATAGGCTGTGATCTATAAACCAGTTAAGCTGAAATATATCCACGCATGCCAATCGAGATCCCTTAGGTAATGAGATTATTTGAATGGCCCAAATCCTGATGAAAAAGAATTCCCTCATTATCTTATGGCTTATTTTTTCATTGAAAGAATAGTATTTCAGAGAAACTTGTTTCTCTGTCAGCAGTGCAGCTGCAACATTTAATAAGAGAATTTTCAACACAAAGGTTTTCTTTAAAGGGGGTGGAACAGAATGCAATATAACAATATTTTCCACAGTTGTAGTTTTAGTCTGTGCTAGCATGCCAGGCAAAAACAAAGCAAAAATGAAAAATAAAATAAAATAAAGAAGACAAAAACATTGTGGCACCTTAAAGACTATTTACTATATTTTAATGTGAGCTTTCATGGACAAGTCCATTTCTTCAGCGTCTTCTTCAGTATTGTCCATGTACCCCCTTGTGTTGTTTTCTGGAAGATGTAGATGTCTCTACAAATGAAAATAATATTTTACAAATTATATTTTGCACCCCCATTCCTGTCTATCACAAGAAATATTATTATGCAATACACTCTCTAAAAATTGCTGAAACACCTAATCAGCATCCTATACAGCAAGCAAAGAAAAATCCAGAAGGAAATTGCAGCTCTTGAACCACACATACAAAACTAGCCTTCTGTATCAGATACTGCACATTTATTCTCCACTGCAAAACAAAACATCTATGATGCACAACTTGCTTTCCTGAGGAAAAAGAAAGAAATCTGCTACAGTGATCCTTGGCCCATAACAGGACTTGCTGTAACATTACAAATCTATCCAGACACATCCTGAGCCAAGCAGAAGTATCAGTCCTCTCACAAGCCCTGTCTTTTTGTCAACCAAATCATACAGATGATATGGCTCCGTGATGACCTTAATACCTTTTTCTGTAAACTGTAAACTGGACACCTCTTTCTGTAAACTTTGACTCAAAGAATATTTCCACAACTGTGGCCACAATTAGGACAGCAACACACAAGTTCTGCCTCACTTTCCACAAATTGAGGGGGAATAGTCTCCATAGCACAAGGAGGAACAATATACTAAAATAGTGGTTCTCAAACTTGGGTGCCCAGATGTTCTTGGACTAAAACTCCCAGAAATCTGGGCCAACACAGAAAGTGGTAAAGGCTTCTGGGAGTTGCGGTCCAGTTTGAGAACCACTGTACTAAAACACAGCCACATTCCTGCCAGTCCTATTGGGGGGGGGGAGAACTTCTTTCTCTTGGAACAAAGAATTAGACTGCAATATCAAGTGCTTCTTCTACTTCACCCAGACAAAAGTTTACAATACAGTCTCAGCCGGGTGGAATATGATGCCATACATCAGGAGTTCGCAACCCCCAGTACGCACCCCGGTGCCAGTCCATGGCCTTGGCAGGACTGTGCTGCCTGCCTCCCCACATGCACTCCCCCATGCACGCCCATCTGCACAAATGGCCTGCCCACCCGTGAGCGCATCCCACCCATCCATGCATGTGCATGAGCGCACCCTGCCCACCCGGGCATGTGCGAGTGTGCACCTCACCCACCAGCAAGCGTGCCCTGCCCACCCACGTATGTGCAAGTGTGTGGCCCACCTACCCATGAGCACAACCAGCCCACCCACGAGTGTGGGGGTGCCCCCTGCATATGGACCCCGCCCACCCAACTGGTCCACAGTTCGGAAAAGGTTGAGGACCACTGCCATACATAATATCAAAAATAATACCAACATTGTCAATCAAGAGGCAGAAAAGGGTGGAGCTATTGTTGCCATGGACAAGTTGAACTACACACTGAAAGCTGAGAGACAATTGTCCAACTATAAATTTTACTAGCTCCTAAGCACAGACTCAACTGCCAAATATCAGAAGTTATTACAAAACCTTGTGAAGGACTTCCTTGGAGATATATGTGGCTATATAACCCTGGCTGATGCACAAGAAGAACCTCAACCAACCACTTTCTACCTGCTATTAAAACTATACAAACTGGGCAACTATGGTAGGTCTATTGTATCAAAACCATCAATGTTGGGGTGTCTGGATACTTGGATTCCACCCTCAAACCATATGCCACCAATTCACATAGCTACATAAGAAACACAACAGACTTTCTAAAGAAACTGCAGTCCACTCATGGTCCTGACTAGAGATGGCCACAAACCACAAACCATCTGAACTTTTTAAAAAAGCAAACCATGAACCAATTTGTTTTTTAAAAAAGTTTGTTCCTGGGAGGAGGAGAAACTCAACCCCCCCACATCCACAGCCTGCCCCCGCCCCCTTCCCACTGCCCCCCGGTGCCACCTACCTGGTCCTGCTGCCCCCTCCTCTTCGTCCATCACTGCAAATGGGCGATCCAGTGCAATGTGGCCTTGATCCTGCACTGTGTGGCAGTGGATCACCCTTTTTCAGCACCATAGACTGCCCACTGCCCCGTCACATCTTTAGCTGGTCCTGTCGCCGCCTCCTCTTCCTCCTCCTCCACCATTGCCATCTTGAGAGACAGAAGGCCTGACTTGCCTTCCAGAAGGTGGGAGCATGCACAGAGATAGCAAGCTCAGCTCTTGGAAGGGAAGCCAGGCCTGCTATCTCTCAAGATGGTGACAGAGATGGAGGATGGAAGGAGGCAACAGGACTAGGTAGTGAGGCAATGGGGCAGTGGGAAGGGGGGAGAAGGCTATGTGGCCAGGGGGGAACATACCAGGACATTTGGTAAATTGTAAAAATAGTTTGTGGTTCAGGTCAGTTCAGGTTCTCCAGTTTTGACAAACCTGAACCAACCTGAACCAATGAACCAGCAGTTTTTAATGAACTTCCTGGTTTGTGACCATATCTAATCCTAACAACGCCATCTTAGTCACCATAGATGTAGAAGCCCTTTACACTAACATCTCACACAGAGAAGGACTAAAGGCCTTCAAAAATGCCATTCAAAATAAGGTCACAGTCCACCTAATCACTATCCCCTGTAATTTCTTGCACACACACTACTATTTCACCTTTGACAACAAAACCTCTCCAGATTAATAGAACCTCTCCAGATTAATAGATCCAGAGTATCATGGATACTCAAATGGCACCCCAAAATACAATAATATTTATAGCTGACATGGAACAAAGCTTTCTTAACTGTTGTACCTAGAACAAATTATCATTTATTTGAAGTACATTAAAATCTGGACCCACTGAAAAGAAGCCCTGGAGTAACCCCATCCAGGACTTCAATAGCTTTCATCCTAACATCAACCTGACTCTGGACCAAACTAAGCAACAGGTGCATTTTCTGGGCACCACTGTGAAGCTACAACATGGACATCTTAGCACCATACCATATCGGAAACCTACTGACTGATATACATGTTTGCATACCTCCAGCTTCCATCCTGAGCACACTACAAATTCTATTGTCTATAGCCAATCCCTTAGATATAAGCATATGTGCTCAGACCCATAGTACAGAGACTCCAAACTCAAGGATGTACAAAATGCATTTCTTAGACTACCATACCCATCCAATATGGATAAAGAACAAATTAGCCGAGCAACAGAAATACTCAGAAGCAAGCTACTGCAAGACAGACCTAGAAAACAATCAAGCACCACTAGTTGTCACCTTCAGCCCACAACTGAGATCATTCACATGCATCATAAATGATCTTCGATCCATTCTTGACAAGAATACTTTACTTTTTCAAGCCCTTGATGGCAGACCTATACTTTCTTATAGACAGCCCCCATTCTCAAGCAACTATTGACACACAACAGTCAATACAACACTAATGCAGAGATGGGAACTGAACTCTACTAAAAATCCAGATGTCGGCTCTGTCCCCACACCTACTCTAGCAATTACAACAATGTCAGACACAATATTGGGGCATGAATAAAGATATGTACATTTCAGAAAATAAACAACCAAAGAAAGGTATCTATCTCATCCTTGTGTAAAATAATTACAACAGTCATGCCTAGACCACACGATGATGGGAATGGAAGGAAATCTGCAGATATAGCCTTTATAAATGTGCACATGCCTATTTGTGACATCAACTGATTTATTAACATCTGACATTTCTAAAAAGAAGCTCTATTACTACAAGGGTTAAGCTTTTTCTGTTTTAAATTCTTGAGAGTAACCAGCAAATCACAATCGTAACTATGTTTAATAAAGTAGGACAAAGTGGCCTGATCAGATTCTTATTAAGTTTTTCCATGGCAATACACATGACCTCAAAAGTGATAATAATAATAATATAGTAATAATGCTTGAACTTTCTAACAATAGGTATGATGTATCAAACATGTATGCCACTTCAAAGGTGAAAAGGATATATTTGTGGTTTTTTTGTTTCTTGCAATTCACAATTAGAAAAAGTTCATACAGTTATTTAAAAAACTTACTATAGAATTAGCAACTATAATTCAATGGCAATCTCCTGCATGATTAACAGGTTTGATTTTCATTTTTAATTCTATCATGCAGCCAGTTAAATATGGCCTTCTTGTTAAAGCATTTTTAATTTCCTGAGAGATCAAGTTCCTGTTGCGTGTGAGTTCTATCATTTGAAACCTCATATCATTATTTCTAATTTTCATATCTATTTGATTAATAGTATACTTTTATCCATCTTATGCAGTAGGAGTCACACTTTTTATTTCATCAAGCAGAATTCTACAGACTGGGAAAGCATGCTGATGTGTTGTGGAACAAAGCCAGGCCCTGATGAGAGATTGTTAATATCAGTGATATTGATGGTCCAGATTCCTGTTGGTTAGCCTTCTAACTTTGTATGCTCTTTGGCTTGGTTGATGAAACCTGGGCTGGGGCAATAGTTTTATCTGAAAAGGTAGATTTATTCTAATTTCATTAAACAAGGTTCAAAGTGTTGTCTGTTTCAAGACACAGAATTTTAAAGGCAGCACTTGAGAAGGTTCAGATTCAAACTTTCAAGAGTTCCAGTATCTATAACATTAGGCTTTCTACCAATATAACCACTTACTAAAAGTTTAATTTCTTGAATGGGCAAATATATTTTCATTGTAATTCAAATGCAACTCATTGCCACTTTCACAGTGTGAAAAGCCTGTATGTATGTATGTATGTATGTATGTATGTATGTATGTATGTATGTATGTATGTATGTATGTATGTACCGTATTTTACCGTTTATAAGATGACCCAAAGTATAAAACGACCCCCGCTTTTCTAACCCCAAATTAGAAAAAGCAGGGATCAAAGGGCTCCCTTTTTGCTAAGCCCTGTGCCTTGGCAAAAGGCAAGGCAAGTGGCTGTCAAAGTAACTGCCGCTTTTCCTTGTCTTTTGAGAAGGCACAGAGAAACGCCTCCCCTTCCTTTTTGCTAAAGCCCGGCTTGCCCGCATCCTCGCCTTTTGAGAAGGCATGGAGCTTAGCAAAAAGGAAGGCAGCAAGGACTCCCCTTCCTTTTCGCTAAGCCCAGCGCCCCTTGTCCTTTGAAAAGGCATGGAGCTTAGCAAAAAGGAAGGCAGCAAGGACTCCCCTTCCTTTTTGCTAAGCCCCGTACCTTTGCAAAAGGCAGTGATAAAGAGCTGCCTTCCGTGTATAAAACAACCCTCAATTTTTTCTCAAATTATTTAAGGAAAAAATACACAGAAAAATATGGTATGTATGTATGTATGTATGTATGTATGTATGTATGTATGTATGTATGTATCTATCTATCTATCTATCTATCTATCTATCTATCTATCTATCTATCTATCTATCTATCTATCTATCTATCTATCTATCTATCTATCTATCTATCTATATCTATCTTTGCCCGCTCAGCCTGGAATAAAGAATAAAGAGATGAGACACATAATATGGGGTAACTGGGCCACAATTTTATTAACTTATAAATCTTGAATTCCCCTTTCACAAGGGGGCCTACCATAGTGCATTACTGGTCTGTGAACATATTCAAAATTGACTTTCCATTCCAGACCTCTCTTACATGAATTCCTAATCCGCAAGTGTGCTGTTCTACTATACAGCACACCCCCAGGCATAAAGTAACCGGAGTACCCTGCTTCCCCTCCCCTCAGCTAACTTCTGCTAATTCCAGCCTGAGCGGAGGGGTGTTTGGCACCCCCTAAATGCCCCTTTTTAAACTCACTTGAACCTATTTCCTTTGTACTACCTGCCACGGCAATGGGTTACAACGTATACCCCTTGCCCCCCACCAAGCCGAAGATGTTGGCCCTAAGGCCCCCTTGCAGGTCCTCTAAGAAAACTTCCAACCCCATGTCAGACAAATGAACTCCATCAGGCCTATATAACTCAGGCCTAGATACTCTAATGTTCAAATGTGATATGACTGAACCTAAACCTTGCCTAACAACTCTGCCAACCTCCCTGTTAACTCCTTTCCTTGCCTTATCTATTGCCTTAGGGTTGCAGCTAGCCCTCCATAACAATCTAGGAACAATGGCCGACCACACAACGCATGTTGACAGACAGTGTTCCATAAAGACCTTCAGGTCCGCAAGTATCTGAAGAATCAAAGACTTGCCCGACTTCCGAACCAAGTCATTGGCCCCCAGGTGAACCACTAACCATCCAATGTAGCGAAAGCACCCAGTCTGAGGTTTCGACCCCAACTGGTCTGACTGGCACACTTCGCAGCCCAAAACAGGTAACTGTGCCCGACCAACAGAACACAGACCCGGGCGACGGGGGCCAAGATGGATGGAGGTTGCAAATTGGGAGCTCTCTCTCAATTGTAACCGCTGATGGAGGTTCTGTAGGCTTGAGATAGCCTAATTAATTTTCCAGGAGAGGAAAATACATTCCAAAGAAGAGAAGCACTGTCTGAGAAGGTGGGGGGAGCCGGACGCTACCCCCCTATCCCAGAAGATCGGCATTCTCTTTGGCAGGACTCTGTACAGGTCTGTAAAATTGACGCAGTCCAGAAGGCTGGAGGAGAATGGATACACAATTATATCCCAGATATATAGACACCAGTGTAAGCAAATTTATTTTACTAATGTATTTGAGCTGAACCCTTGAAAAGCTACTGCGATATATGAAGATAGGTGGGAGTAGTAGGCTGTAAGACTGAACATTCAGAAGCGGACAGCTGAAGAGGACGGGAGGGAACACAGAAGCTTGTTAAAAGAGATTTTAGTCTGATGAACTGCTAAACTATTTGTCCGCAAAGTTCCCCTTTAGAGTCGTGCTGGTTACTACTGAACAGTACTGAACAGTTCCACAATATTAATCATTTGGAATGTGCCTACACTCACTTGAAATACTATCCATGCTGGAAGAAATCAACAAGTCCGGTACAGAGAAGAAAGCAGAAAATGGAGGCTGCTTATAATTGAAGCAACACCCTTGTGGATTATAAAAGGGAATAGATTGGAGTCTAATTTTCTTTCTTCTTGATTTTATTTCTTTTGTTGAGAGTGGTTGGGGGAGGAGTTGAAAAATAGCTCTTTGGGTTTATTATCTTAATTTTCCTGTTGTTTTTGAAATATATTTTTGGTGGTGACGTTGGAAGAGTTTTTCCTTTTTTTCTTTTTTTTCCCTTACGAGCTTCTATTCCACAATACCTTATCTTATCTCCTTCTACTCAAGATCTGGAAAGTTGCCCAGAACACTGAACTAGCTGGCTTTTGCCTTTTTCTCTTTTTCTTTTCTCAAATTTAGACATTAATAGACTTCTTGAAGTGGAGTAATATTGACTATATCTATTATATCTAGGATATATTCTCTCTGTGTAGAAGTGATCAAGGAAAGTTTCCCCTCTTCATTAATAACATTGACTCTTTGTTTGATTTAGTGCATACTGGGCGATCCCCATCTGTTGGCTGATTGATTTGTGTTTGTGTTTGTTGGCTGTTCTTATATCTCTCCATTTGTATACATCCTTAATGTATTAGATTATTTAAATCTACATAAGAAGGGAGAAGGGGAAAAGCAGATACCAGTGGAGAATATTGAAGAATTGTCATATAAAGGTTCTTATAAAAATGGCTGCAAAACTTAAGGTGGGGAAAGGAAGTCCAGCACCAGAAATTATACCACTGAGACTGATGCAAGACACCCAGTCCTCTTTATTAACAAAAGAAAATTTCAAGAAGTTCATGAGCACCATGTTCAGCCAACAGACAGCCCATTTTGATAGGAAGTTTGACGAAATTAAGTTGGATATTTCAGATTTGAAAACTAAAGTGTCAGACCTTCCCAAACAGCAGGAGGAAATAAATTTACAATCGGGGCAAATGAAAGAGGAGGTAACACAGCAAAATCAAGAAATACAGAAGACAGCGAGACCAGCAAAGAAAATGGAGAAGAAAGTAATAGAACTTCAGAAGGACTTAAGAAAAGTGGAAACCCGACAAAACCAATATGAGACATCAACCATTCAGAAGACAGCTAGATCAGCAAAGAAAATGGAAAAGAAAGTAACAGAATTTCAGAAGGACTTAAGAAAAGTGGAAATCCGACAAAACCAATATGAGACATCAAAAATTCAAACCCAGATAGAGAATGCATCATATATTCTGAGAATACAGAATATGCTAGAAACTCAAAATGAAGACCTCCCAGAACTCACAACTGACTTATTATCAGATTGGGCAGAATGTGAAAAGGAGGATGTGGCGAAACACCAGCAGGTGACATCATTCCTGCCTGTCCATCACAGAAGCTCAAAACGGAGGAGCCAAGGATAGGGCAGGAGGGGCGGAGTCAGGGAGACAGGGGGAGATGTGGAATGGCAGTTAGGGTTTAGAAGAGAGAAGAAGAGGGTTAAGGAATTGAACTGAGAGAGTTAGGAGATTGAATTTAGAAGGTTAATCTATATTGAACAAGCAAGAATGAAATTATACGTACTATAAGATAGATATTGATTAAAAGTATATATAGTAGTTCGGAACAAAAGTACTTGCAACCCAATACATAATCAAATCCTTGTTAATACCTGATACAGTTCATACATGATTTACCTTTGTGATTTACTTGACAATAAAAGTATATTTGTTAATTAAACCTCTGATTCCTAAGTTCAATAACCCTTAGAGTTGGCAGCACACGTGTATAACACACATAATCGGTATTAGGAGGATAATACCTGCTGGCAGCTAGAAGAGAAAAGGGCGTGAGCCTTGGTGATGGCCAAATAAACAGGGGTAACAAGGTCGAACACCACAAGTGGTGGCAGCGGTGGGATACGATACGAAAGATAATCCAGTAAGCCAAAGAGATACGAATGAGAATCCAGTAAGACAAAGGGATTCGAATACAATCCAGTAAGCAAAAGAAAAAGTGAATTTCCTGAGCTTAAGTGACCTAGTAGTCTGGTATTGTAAGGGCAGGAGTGAGACCCTGGAAAGTGGCTTGGTGAAAAGCTTAACAGGGACTCCTGATTGCAGACCGGGGAAAGACTATAGAAAGGGAAAAGCTCTGAGGAAAATTCAATAGTTTAAGGCTTACCTCAAGATTTTAAAAGACTAGTGGGCTAGCTTTGGACCCTAGGCTCTAAGAAGGGAGTGCTGAAGGGGACAAAAGCGGAAGCCAAGGTCAGACAAAGATCTGAGGGAACTGGACCAAGCAGAGGGGCTTGGAAAACAGAAAAATAAAAGTAAGCTGAAATAGCTGGGTGGCTAGAGGCCAAAAGCAACAGTGTATCATACAAGGAACAACGAGGCTAGGTGCCTAAAGTATCAAAGTAGCTCCTAGGCTGTCAAGGGAAAGCTACTAAGAATCAAGCGATCTCTCTAACACATGAAAAAAAATTAGGTCCCTTTTAAAACAAGGCTTGTCTTTTAGTTCAATAGAATAGACCAACTGATCCATCTAAAATATAAATAAACATGCCTACCAAGCGAGGAAAAAGGGGGGCAATGGGAGCATCATCACATCCGCAAGATTTACCTCACGAGGAGGAAATCACAGAGCAGGAGGATGAAATAGAAATTCAGGAGGGTAATGTTTCAAAGGAAGCAGAGTTAACCTCCCAGGGTTTTAAAAAATGGAAACTGCAGCAAGAATTTAAATTAAGAGAGTTACAAATAAAAGCTGAAACTGAAAAAGCTAGAGCTGAGGCTGAAAAAGAAAAAGCAAAAGCTGAGGCTGAAAAAGAAAAAGCTAAAGCTGAGGCTGAAAAAGAAAAAGCTAAAGCTGAGGCGGAAAAAGAAAAGGAAAAAGCTAGGGCTGAGGCTGAGGAAAGAGAGGCTGCCTTGAGAGAAAAAGAGATGAAATTTCAGCTAGAAATGCGACGAATGGAGATAGCAGCAGCCCAAAATAATAACAATAATAATAATGATACAAATCCTGAGGGGGGACGTTTGTCAAAAGCAGACCTTAAGAGATTCCCTATATATAGAAAGGGAGATAACCCTGAATCTTTCATTATTTTATTTGAATGCGCGTGCTGGGTCTTTGACGTGAGGGGACCAGAGCGCATGATAGTAATGAGGTCTCAAATAAGTGGCGAGTTGGCAGAAATATATTCCCAAATGTCCTTAGAACAAGCCAGGGATTACGAAGAGTACAAAAAGTTGGTTTTCTTGAGGTTTGGAATCAATGCAGAACATCTAAGGTGAAAATTTAGAGCATTGACCAAAAAGCCTGAGGAATCCTATTCTCAATTGGGGGCAAATATGATGAGATATTTGGAGAAGTGGCTTGAGCAGTCGGAGGTCAAGACCCTAGAGGATATGAAAAATATCATTGGTCTTGAACAATTTTTCTCAGTTCTACCTGGGGAATTGAGGTATTTGGTAAAAGATAAAAAGCCTAAAACTAAATAAAACATCCAAGATACTCTGAGGTAAAAATTGGAGGGAAAGCTTGGGAAGACAGAAAGAAAGAACCCAGAGAGTACCTCAAAAATCAACAGGCAGTTGGAAGCCATTTTAGGGGCAAGCCCTCAGAGCAGAGCCAGCAGAGATATAAGAACTGGGAAGGAAAGGGAGATAAGTCCCCAAGTTTGGAAAAAAGAGCCTCTAGATCCTGCTTTGGCTGTGGAGAAAAAGGACACTTCATAGCTCAATGTGCTAAGAATAGGGGGTTTGGGCAACAGAAAGTGAATTTGCCTAAGAAAGTATACTGCGTACAGCAGAATAAAGCACCCACAGGGGCAGTTGAAGTGGGCGCCATAGCAACCCCAGTTACTGCTAGAGCAGAGAGCCCAGAACAACAAGAACAACAACTCCCAATAGCTAAAATTCTCCATTGTTATTTGATTGAAAGTAACCAGCAACTTGTTAGATGTTCTGGGGATAATATTTATATAAATGAGACTAAATATCTAGCTCTAAAAGACTCGTGCTCTCAGGTGACATTATGCCATCCAGAAATAATCCCTCCAGAATATATATTGAAAGATGAAAGCCTAACAGTCAAAGGAATTGGGGCAGAGATAATTACGTTACCGGTGGTGAAAATACCGATAAAATATCAAGGGTGGACTGGGATGTGGAAAACAGGAATTACTGATCAACTACCAGCTCCATGCCTAATAGGAATAGATCTCTCTGAACATGTCAAGAGTGTTTTAGTGAATACGCACTCCCAGAAAGAAAATAGAGAAATATCGGAAGAAAGACATGAATTCCCTAATGAACTAATAAGAGGGAACGATGAGATAGCTGATCTAGTAACCATGAGGAATTCAAACAAGAGTATATTTAAAAAGGAACAAAAAGCAGATTCTACCTTGGAACAATGCTTTAAAATGGTTAGCGAAGGACCAGTAACCCCTGAGAACCCCGAGAGGTACTTTGAGGAAAAAGACCTTTTATATAGGGAGATCTTAATAAATCGCAGGAGGGGAGGGGAGATTCATAAACAACTAATAATCCCTTCTAAATACAGGGGGGAAATAATAGAAAAAGGACACACAGACACCTTTTCTGCTCATTTAGGTATTACAAAAACTAAGCAAAGAATATATCAGAATTTCTACTGGCCAGAAATGGGAAAGCAGATAAAAGCATTTTGTCAGAGTTGTGACATATGTCAAAGGCAAGGAAATAGTAATGACAAAACAAAAGCCAAGTTGTGCCCTTTACCTATCATCTCCACACATTTTCAACGCATAGGTTTGGACATAGTGGGACCTTTACCCAAAGTCACCAGGAGGGGAAACAAGTTCATACTAACTATCATGGATAATGCCACTTGATATCCAGAAGCAGTTCCCTTGAGAAATATAGAAACGCAGACAGTTGCAGATGCATTGCTGAATTACATGTGCCGAATGGGTTTTGCTTCTGAGATAGTCACAGATTTGGGAACTTCTTTCACATCTAAGTTAATGAAAAGACTATGGCAACTGTGTGGCATCAAGCATATAACATCCTCCCCATATCACCCGCAAACTAATGGATTGGTGGAGAAATTTAATGGAACACTCATGCGTATGATTAGGGCATACACTGCAGGGAATCCCAATGATTGGGACCACAAATTACAACAATTACTGTACGCTTATAGATCTGTACCCCAGGAAAGCACCGGGTTCAGTCCTTTCGAATTGTTGTTTGGGCGGAAGGTGCGGGGACCCCTAGATTTACTCCAACAAAATTGGGAGGAACTAGAGGAGGAGCAAGAGCCTGAAACAGTAATTCAATACGTAGATAACTTAATGAACACCTTGCAGAAATCTCTAGAGATTGCAGCAGAAAATTTACAGGGCCAGCAACAGAAACAAAAAGTATGGTATGACAGAAAGGCCAGAGAGAAAACATTCAATCCCAGAGACGAGGTTTTGGTGCTAAAACCTATCCAAGGGGATAAATTGCCAGTAAACTCAGCAGGTTCTTGTAAAATAAAATCCAAAATGAGTGAAATAACTTATAGTATTCAGGAGGAAGGAGAAACCGGACAAATAGTGGTACAGGTTAAGAGGATTGAACCGTATCATGGGAAAGAAAATAGTGAAATATGTACAATGAGACAAGGGTCCAGAAAGAAATATGGAAGGCAATACTGGGAAGGAACCCAGGGATCCCGCTGCATCCATCTGTACTTGAAAATCCACCCTGAGCTGCAAGTGGTCTCTCCAAAAGGAAGTACCATTGAAACCCTGGAGGAAATGAAGCCACATTTCCAAATCCTCCCTCATGCCCTGAGTTAGTCGTCTCTTGTGATGCGGTTTTTTAAGGCCCCTCATCGCCTCGCATAATCTCCTGAGGAAGGCTCTCCCTGGGGCAACCACTTTGTAAGCGAAGTTTAGGTGTCCTACTTCTTGCTGTAGCTCTCTCAGGGTAACCTTTCAGCGTGCCAGCATTCCTTGCAGCCGTGTCTGCAGATCTGTCAGCTTTTCCTCCAGTAAACGGCTGGCTTGAATGGTAGTGTCTAATTCAACACCTAAAAATACCAGTCTCTGGCTAGGACCTTCCGTCTTTTCCTGTGCCAAAGGGACGCCTAGATCCCTGGCCAGCTCCTGAAATGCACCCATCAACTCCTGACATTGAGGGGTCCCTTGAAGACCACCAAATAAAAAGTCATCAAGGTAATGAACAACTTTGGCTCCCCTAACTTTATGCCTAAGTGCCCATTCCAAAAATGTGCTAAATTGCTCAAAAACCGAACAGGATATGGAACATCCCATTGGGAGCGCCCTATCCATATAGTAGCTTCCTTCAAACGCAAACCCAAGAAGATTAAAATCCTCCAGGTGGACGGGCAAAAGTCTAAATGCTGATTTGATATCACATTTCCCCAGCAGAGCACCAATCCCACAACTCTGCACCATGCGTACTGCCTCATCAAATGATGTATATCGGACGCTGCAGAGTTCATGTGGAATTTTGTCATTAACTGAATCCCCCTCTGGAAAGGATAAATGATGAATCAATCTATACTCCTGAGGCGTCTTTTTAGGAACTACTCCTAGGGGCAACACTCTCAAATGTTCCACTGGAGGTGCAGGGAAAGGACCCAAAACACATCCTTCCCTAACTTCCTTACTAATTTTTTGTCACACAATATCCTCCTGACCCCTAACTGATTTTAAGTTGTCAGACCAGGTGGCTGTTCTGTCACCCTTTACAGGAATATGAAAACCAAACTTGAAAACTTCCAATAAAAACTTACCTACAACTTTGTCCGGATAACCACTGAGCCACTGCTCCAAAATTGAAACCTTAATTGGGCTAGGGCCCCTTTGGAACAGCGGGTGAGGTTGGGGGTGGCTTGCGACCCCCTCCTCCCGAGTCCCTTCCCGCGCCTCCTGGTCGCCCTTTCGGGCATGCTGACGACGCGTGTGGTCCACTACATATGGAACATAGGTGCTTAAATCTGCACGGTCTTCTATTACAGGAACCTCGGGCATTGAATTTCCAGCAAAACAGGCGGGGTTGAACCACCTGACCCGCTGTCATGTGGGAATTGCCGGCTTGTGCCCTTTGCATCAAATGTCCACTATCAAACCTATCGCCCAAAACTGGGCGGGATGGAGTCATGAGCCGTAGCCACAGGGCGTCATGTGGGACATCCCAGCACATGCTCGGGTGCAGCGCCGCTCGCATACGGAACTCTTCATCATAAAGGAGCCACGCACGCCCAGGGAAATCCACGTACGCCCTGTAGATCAGGTCCATAAACTGGATTAATGCCAATGCTCTTTGTGGATAAGCGTGAACCACAGTTCCTGCATAAATAAAAAAGCCTGGAAGCCAGTTAGCCCAGCAACTGTCTGGCTTACACCTACGCAGTTTCTCATGTTCCCTATCTTCCTCCTTGTCTTTCTTCTTTTCCTCAATTTCTCTATTCAATAAATCGAAAACATCTACATACT
The DNA here is from genome assembly GCA_037013535.1 of Intellagama lesueurii. Lineage (NCBI taxonomy): Eukaryota > Metazoa > Chordata > Lepidosauria > Squamata > Agamidae > Intellagama > Intellagama lesueurii. The sequence goes on from JBAJHW010000005.1 coordinate 163,440,345, forward strand.
TTCCCTTTCAAATTTTTTCAACCGTGGCCGGCAATAGATGATCTCCTAAAGGTAAGGACTGATCACCCTCAGGGAGGGTGCACCTTGCCATTAAATTATAACCCGTGTCTACTACAGCTGGCACCACTGTCCCTCATGTTCCCGTTGCCTGACTCGCCTGATGTACAGAAGGCTGGCTCGAAACGACCCTTAAATTGTAACCTGTGTGCGTACAGTGTCCACACCCTACTGCCTGCGGAAGCAAGGCTGGAGGAACCGGCACTGCCTGGCTCCCGGTAACCCACAGCCAAATACTCCCAGACTGTGTAGTGCCCGGTGTAACGGTACCCCCATCTGATGATGTCACTCCTGGCACCACGGCAAGGGCACTTGTGGACGCAGGTTCCTCCAGCATAGCCATGGCCGCTCCACCATCTCCACTCGGCTCCCGGGGAACCATCCCGACTGCAGCCGCCTCCACCTGCTCTTCATCCTCTGTCCTCTGGGTCTGGGTACTGGTTGACACCATCTGTGATCTGCTACGCTGCTGCTCAGCGACCCGCACTCCTTGCTGCGTTGTCGGGGTACCGCCTGCTGAAAATGAACCTGATGGGCTGGAACACTCTCCTTCTAAAATAGCGATGCGAGAAAGCATGAGATCACCCATTCTCTTAGGCTCTGCCATTTTCTGCGCTTTAGACTCCCTTCTGGACCTCCTCACTGCTGTCCCACTATCAGCAACACCCTTCTGCGCTCAATCCCTCTCTAACACACTAAGCTTCTCCTAGATTGTTCTATAATCAGGCCAATCATCTTCAACTGATGATGAAATGACTGGAGGTGAACGTGGGGGGAGCTCTGCGCTTAGCAGGCTGTTTCCCCTTTTCCCCACTTCTATCACCCTTAGGACCCATTATTACCTTTGTCCAAATAACCCCTCTCACCAGTTAACAATCCTATACACTATTAATAGCACTAACCACAGAGCAAAGAAAAAAAGGGGGAAGGGGAGGTGATCCTAAATCCCACAACCCCACTTACAATCCTTACCCCAAAGCCCAGGAACCACTTATCTAAAACTATAAAATTAATCAATAATTTCCCCCTTAAAAAAAAAAATGGAGGGAAGCCTGCAAAGGCTCTCCCCCCAAGAAAATAATTGAAAATCCAACCGCAGCTGGCTGAGCCGATGCCCAGCCTGCAAACAGGTCCTCTTCGGCTCCAGCGGCCACGCGGTCAAAAGCGAAACTGCTGTGGCCCGCTGAGCAGCCCTCCGTCCTCCTCAACTTCAGCGTGATGAAGAGGGTGAGGCAGGATCGAGCAGACCCTTTCAAGGCTTCTGCTCTCGCCCTTGCTCAGCTCCCGCGATGCCTCGCCTCTTCCCTGCCGAGTGGGCAAAACAGCCCTGCTTCGGCAGCTGCATGCCTCACAAAGAGACAGATCTATCTATCTATCTATCTATCTATCTATCTATCTATCTATCTATCTATCTATCTATCTATCTATCTATCTATCTGTCTATCTATCTATCTATCTATCTATCTATCTATCTATCTATCTATCTATCTATCTATCTATCTATCTATCTATCTATCTATCTATCTCACCACTCACATGCTGCCTGTAGTTTATTTGTCTTGGAGGGATCTTTCTGGAATGGGGTAACTATCAATCTATCCAGCACTAACTGAATTCTATCTGAATTCAAAGACAGCCCCGCCTCTCTGCTGTGTGGGAAACAGGATGCTAAACTAATAAAACATTGATATAATTTTACAGGACTCTTATGCACTTTAAGATATGTATTGATCTGGATTTTGTCTAATAATCTTGATCCCAGGTCAGGGAAGTGACTTCTTAGGATGAGGGCAAGGGTAACCTCTTTAATCTAGGGATACTGATGGAATTGAGACAAAAAGTACTGGATCCTCAACCCGCCCCTCCCACCTTGGATATTTTTCAAACCCTCAGGGAACTCTTTCAAGTAGAGAGAGCTTGATGGTTCATGCGGGTTCATTTTTCAGCCAAACAGGTGTTTGGCAATTCCCAGTCAGACCTTCTCTGGCGAGCGCCCACTCAGCTTCCCTGCCCTGCCTCTTCTGGGTGCTACCTCTGAGTGGGCACCCACTAGAGCAGGTGGGGCTGGGAAGCACCAAGAAACGAACCAGCACAAACTGCCAAACTGGTGGTTCATGCCCATCTCAACCCTAGAAAAAAGTATTTGAACAGCTTTTCAAAAAATTCCCACTAACTATGAGCAAATCATACACCTACCCCTTCATACAGCAAGCAAAAATTAATACTACAAACACTAAGCGTCACTATGTTATGTTACCATTGCATGAGCATGAATTACAAATTGTACTGTTGTTTCTCTTGTTCTTTGAATTTATAAATGCATTTCTCCTGCTCTTTGTAAAGCTGTGAAAGGTATCTTGTACTTTCCCCTGAGCAGCATGCCAACATTCATTTCAATTAAATGATTATTTTTAAAAGGTACTGGCATTAAACAAAGAGAAACATTTCTAGCAACATTTCTAATAAAGGGAATAATGTCCAGGGACACATACTGCCCAGCCAGAATTATTGCCTTGTAAAATGGTAGATTTAATCTAAACTTTTCTTGTGTTCTGAAGCTTTCTCTGCTTGTCACTGTGTAACTGTTACACCTTTTATTATTGCCAGGCACATACCCAACAAGGGGAGGAAATTATATAGGCTTGGCCTATTTCTGAATTTTTCATAACGTCTTCCATAATAACCTTGATGTTCTCCTGTAGCAGGTTTGTTATTATGTCTGATTCGGATTTCAATAACCTTCTTTCCAATACATCCCATATAAACATTGTGAAGAACAATAGCCGCTCAAAAGGCTTATATGACCATAATAATGAGTGGTGATATGATGAACTGCAAAGTTTGCAGTGGTTATCTGTATGGACTCTGCTGTTGTAATCTTATCTCTAGTGTTTCTTATGAATCTCATTGAGAGCTATTTGACACTCCTGGCAAAAAATCTCACTCAATTTATGTCAGTGAAAGCTGGGTCATAGATTGAAATGAAGCCTCCATTTCACTTCCCTGCAATGATCCTATATATTTCATACTGAAATATATGGCACCTTAAAATACTGATTTCTGATTGGAAAAGGAACCTTAATGTAAATCTGGAGCTCTCTTACCACACAGCATTTCACCATTCACCTTGTGGAGGAAGCAAATTTGTTTGTTTGTTTTCTCTTCTGCAAGTGCCTCTTCTGTGCAACTGAGCCCTGTTCAGGGTATATAAATGTGCAGAGAAGGCACAGGTCTACTCATGTTGGTACCAGCCTCAAAAGCTTTCATCCTCACCTGCCCTATTCCTGATCTGGGCAAGTTTAGCAGTAGGATATGACAAAGGAGGGAGATCTTACTCCTATTCATTTGACCATGATAAAATGCCTATGTATATTATATCAGTGTTGAAAATGAGGTCCTTTATCTGCCCCACTGGGTGAAAGATGTAACCAGAGATGGTTTGAGGCTAGAGATGGGCATGAACCATGATTTTACAGTTTGGTGGTTTGGCTGCACAGCTCTTCTGTGGGCACACTGGCTTCACAGCCCTGCCTCCTTCAGCAGGCGCCTACTCAGAAGCAGTGGCATGGCTTCCCAACCCTGCCTCCTCCAGTTGGCATCCACTCCAAGGGTGGCTTCCCAGCCATGTCTCCACCAGGTGCTGCCTTGGAATGGGCACCCATCAGAGGAGGCAGGGCAAGGGAAGCTGGGGCATCCATGGAAGAACTGTGCAGGTGTACCACTGAAATGTGGTTCATGCCCACCTTTATTTGAGGTTATTCACAGGTAATTTCAAGATTTATCTAAATCACAGCAAATAAACGGAATAATATCCACAAAATGAAGGCACAGTATAAAAGAATTCAATGGAAAACCAATGAATTTCTAACACAATCCAATGCAATGATGAGATGAAGTGTAAAGCAGAACAATCTGGATTAAAGTATCAGATGGAATTATAGTTATGCAAAATCAGACACCGTTAACCCTTTACAAAACACTACATTTGTCCCATATTTTTCACCAACCCTCTAGTTGAAGTTTGCTATGTTCAGAAGGCTTTGGCTGAGAAAGAAAGACATATAGCTACGTATTCCAAGGAACAGGTTCCTGAAGACTTGGGGGAATGTGCAGAACAATTGATTCAGGAGAATCCAGATGGAAAAATCAAAAGGAAAAATGTAAAATAAGGTAGTGAAATCACTGGAGCGAGGGAGAATACATAAAAGAACACAAAAGGGAAGAATCTCCCAGAAGGAGTAGTCTAGCCCATACATTTTCTCCATACATTTAGGAACTCTAGATAGATCTTTTCATGATCTATGATCATGGGAAGGTCCTTCATTAGTAGCAAATCTTGATTCTTCAGATAGTCCCTCTCCCTATGAAGACAGCAGCAGGGCAAAGGTGGGGCCAGAACTCTCACCCTGCTCATATTTGTTTAAACTCTTCTTTGAATGTCTGAATAGGGCTACAGTCTGCAGTAGAGTCCTATTCACCTTCAAAGGAACGTGAATAGAACTTATATACAGATCTTGTTGCTGAACGCAGGGGTCCAAAAGGAACAAGACAGGGCTTAAAGAGACATTTGAGGCAGCCCCATCCTTGAACAAGCGTATTGTGACCTAAATTTGAATGGGGTGTTTGTCAGGCACTTAAGAGGTACTGTTTCACTACATCTAGGCCTCCTTGCTATTCAGTACCATTTGTTCATGGTATCTGTTATTTTCTGTAGCTATAATTGATGAATCCTTCAAAGCATTTTATTCTGTCCCAAAGGGGATATTTTCTGTGTAGAAAAATCATGCATGCCACTACCAGTGGATTTAAATGTAAATAAATGGGTATGGAAAACATATATAATACAGAAACTCCATTGAGTGAAGCAGTCACGACATCTACAATGATTCAGACAGATAGTTTGAATACTTCCTTAAAATGTGAAATGGAGACTTTTGGAAAGATATGGGTGGTGGACGAGGGCTCTAAATCTAAACAACAACAAAGGGAGGAAATAATCACTTCAATGTTTATTTTTGATAACTACCTTTCCTTATCACAGATAACCTAATGCTATACCACACTAAAGCTAAAAGTAAAATCTCAAAAAACACATGGAAAAGAATGGCAAGAAAAAGCACAGTTGAAGTCAGCCAATAACATCAAAATACCCAAAGGCTATTAAAAAGTGTCAGAAACATTAAACACCGCTAAATTCACAGAGGAACAGGACCATGCCCACAGGACAGTAGAGAATATGCAAAATGAATATGTCTACAGAAGAGACATGTAATGTCAATGCTCTTACTGAACTAAATGCAACAGAAGGACATCAGCATAAGAAGAGACATGCTGGATCACACCAAAGGGTTTTTTGAACACTGAATGGTACAGCTGACACTGTCCCACTTCCCTCTTTCTAGTCTACTCTACTCTCCATACTGTTTCATTAAGGCAATCATTACACCCTGTGGTGTCCACTTCCACCTGTGACGAAATTCAAAGGGTAAAGCAAGCTCAGGATAGAGAAGAAAGGGCAGAAAAAGAGGAAATAAGCCTATGAGGCCCTCTTACAAGCACTCAAAAGGCTGGACTCTGAAGCACGTGACACAAAGGCAAGTGGAAAACTAGGTCCCTGAAAATTTGTTTCAAGAGCTGCTAGGCATTGCTTGTATAATCAAACTAGAGTTATTAGGATCCATCAGTTTCATTTTTGCTACATTTCCAAAAATGCTTCCTTGACCATCAAAGTTCTCCATTTAGTTGTAAGCCTGTTTTTCCCTATGCATGTTTTCTAGAAGTTAGGCACTTGTTTGCTTGGTTTTTGCAATGTACACATTATTATATGCAGTTATTTTTTAAACTGCATGTTAATGCAGTATTTTCAAATATACTAATCTTAAAATGTACATATTTTTCAATGGCATTACAGTGGTATGAGTGATGTGTCAGACTAAGCATGCAGTTCAGAAAAAAATAGTTGGGCCAATATGTTCACGTAAGAACAAAACCTGTGTGTTTGTGTGTGTGTGTGTGTGTGTGCGTGTGTGTGTGCACGCTGCATACTACAGTCCCTAGTTATAGTTAAATTTCTGTGATATCTAGGGAAGCAGGAAACATTATTTCATTTGCATTTTAATGTGACCCTACCTAATTCACACTTCATGAACCAATATGTGAACAGAAATTTAGTTATCCTTCAGTATTTGTACTTCTCTGAATTGTGTGATTCAGTTCCTCAATCAAATAATGTGTATGAAAGTGCATATATTAGGGAAAAGTTACAAGCAATGCATATATTGTTAACATTGATGTTCTGGGTTATGTTATAGATCGCATTATATTAGGGGAGAAGCTGGTTGGTTTAGACACCCTGGCTGTGGAGTCAGAGGTTGGCAGTTCGATTGCTCTCTGTTCTGCATGTGAATAGAGCCAGTCTGTGTAGCCATGGCCAAGGTGCACAATCTGAGGGTTCCCCCAGAAGAAGGGAATGGTAAGCCATATTTGAGTACTCTCCATCTGAAAAACCCTGAAAAAGAATTGACTTGACGGCATGCTATTATTATATTAGGGGAAAATGTATTGCAAAAACCATGCAGAACAGTGCATATGTTCAGAAAATATGTAAGAAAATGCAGACCAATTTTCAGATGGAGTTTTTAAAAATTGCAAATTGATTTTGTATAAGAAAATAAAATGAAAAGATTTATCCATTTCAATGCTATCAACTGAAACTGAGATTAGCCATTTGTGATACTATCTGAAGGTCTGAATAAGGATAATGTTAATTAATACCTGTGGATACATCAGTCAAAGAATAAGTAGTGAACAGCAACACTATAATTTGGTCTAGAAAAGAGGTGGTTTAACCTAAGATAGAACCATGCATAGAGTTTCATGGGTCCTGAAGGTAAAGATGACCTTCTGTCTATTTGCCTCCCACCTCACATGCCTCCTTTTGTGCTGGAACATTTTCTGCATCAAATTCAGACTTTCTGAGTGTTTTGATAGATGGTTGTGTTGGCATCTTTCACACTCTCAGTGCCACTTCGCTGGGTTTTTGTTTTTTGTTTGTTTGTTTGTTTTGAAATGACAGGTCTTTTCCCATTTATCCTAAGGATAATGTTGGATACATGACTGTGTTTACGCTTTTCAGCACTAAAAACTGTGTATGTAATTCCTGTTCCTCTGCAACTAGCTGAAATACCGAGAGTTTAAAACCCCTGTTTCTTTTTAAACATATAAATCTACAGCTATAATTATCTCACTTTATTCATTCTGGCTGTATTTTTTTAAAGGAATCTGCTTTCAGAATTTCTAGATCTGAAACATTGAGCTCCTGAAATATTTTCATTTCCATCAAAAGATTAATATGCTTTCAATGACACTGCAAGTCCTTCTGCTTCTAACAGTCAAAACTCAGCAATGGATTGATGATACCTCACCTAAAGATGGATTCTGTGAAAGCTAAGGCATTAGATTCTAGAATGCGGTGACACTAATTGTTTTCTGCACTGACAAGACCCTTTTTCAGCAGAATGATCGAGCCGCTGCTGAGCAGGAAGCTTCGGCAGTGTGTCTCGCCTTTGCCTCCCTCCCTGGATGATGTGAGACTCCTAGTCTCGCGGGAACCGTTGTTGGCGAGACGGGGGAAAGTTAGGTTATTTAAGGATGTTTTCCCCTCTCCCCGCCCTCTTCCTTTCCTGGCATCGGTAAAGAATAGAGTTCCGCTGCTCTGCGCTGTCTCGAGCTGCGTCACAGTCGGAGGCCTGCAGGAACAACACTCAGGAGTCTGAAGGGGGTAGCATTGGCTACCTCCCATAGTTTGATTGCCAAATATTTATTTTACCCCAGGCGATTATTTACAATTTTACCTTAACCCTTCTGAATAATTAATTAATTAATTCCTTTAATTTTAATTTTGTGTTATTGGGAGTGGGGGTTTTTCCACGTAAGGGAGGGTCGCGACCCTGCGGCTTGCGCAGGTCATGCTGCGGCGTGAGCGGAGCTTGGGGGAATTACTGGCTAGCTCTAAAATAAAATAAAAAATAATTTAAAAAATAGAGAGAGAGAAAAGAAACGAAAGAAGGAAGAGATAAGATAGAAGGATCCAGCTCTGGGACCGTTGCATGTGTGTGCTGGCCCGATAACTTACAATTGCGAGGGTCAGGTAGGCAGGCAGCAGCCGAGGTTCGGGCGGCCTTTCGGATTTGCAGCCATTTGGCTTACATTAACTATAATTATATAAATTGGTAATCGGGCTAGCAACTGTATAATTAACATTAATTGAATTCATCGGTTTACTTAAAAATACTAAACTGAATAAATAATTATTGCAAATTATCAAGGGAAGCATAGTTCATTGTAACTATAGCATAAATAATTAAAAGCGATTAACAGTAATTACATTGAGCCAAACTAAGCACTTTGAATGCAAGGGTAGGGAGGCATCGCTGTTGCAGTCTCAGTGGTGAGTTATAAGCTTAATCCTTTTTTCTTTAGTCAAAATAGCATGGGCTGACCATTTATAATTGATAACTAAACTGGTTAGCCACTTGGTGCCTTTTGATTGTTTAAAGCATTAAGTGCATAATGGCATCACGCAAGGGTCAGGGGAATAAGAAAGGGAAACAGCCGGCCAGAAAACGGCCAGTTCCCCAGGTGTCTCCACCTCAGTCCTCATCGGATGAGGAATCCAGGCCTGTATGGCAGCAACTGCAAGAAAAAATATCTGCTTTGGAGGCTGAAAGGCTGGCTCAGCAGTCACCTCAGTACAGTGAGGCTCAGCCACGCCGCTCAGCTAGAGAGGCCAAGAGCCATCGTAGGGCCAAACTTAAAGCTATAGCAGATGACCTAATGTCCAGATTTGCTGTTCTTGAGGCAGAGCAACAGTCGGCAGGGACGTCCAGATGTGAGGCAGACGGGACAGCAGCAACACCAAGGTCCTGGCATACTGACAAAGGGTAGAAGATCAGTTACCAAGACGGCATATGGTTCTACAGCTGTGGTTCAAGACAGGCAGGAAGTGGTCGACGTGGATGACCCAGACCAGCTGTATGGCAGGGATGACACAAGCCTGGAGACGCCTTCCACTGGTGAGTCAGCAGCTGCACTGAGCACTCCATCACCGATCCCTGCCTGGCCTTGGGCTGGCAGCAGACAATTTAATTCCCCTTTTTATACGCCATTTGACACACAGGGTTTCAGGGCCTCGGACACTTCATGGCCCTGTTCTAGCACACAATTTGGTGGATGGGCTGCACCATATCCCCAGGTTGCATTTCCAACACTGTTGAGCACTACAGCTGATGTAGGAGTTTGGCCATACCCATCTGTTCGAGACACGGGTTACAATACCGTGCCTCTGCGAGCCTTACCATTCAGCAATTACGCGATGCCTTTAGGTGACCATCTCACCCCAGCGACTCAGGAAAAAAATTTGAAAGGGCAAATATGTAGATCTATTTGAGTTGTTAAACAGAAATTTGGAAAAAAAAGGATATAGACAAGGAGGATGAGAAAGACAAGGAGAGACAGAGGAGGAAGAAGCCGGATAGGACATGGTCCAACTGGCTACTGGGATTCTTAATTTACACTGGTGTGGTTGTAAAGGCACAACCATGGCGGGCACAATCCCTATTTCAATATTTGGACTTAATATACAAAGCGTACATGGATTTTGCTGGGCAGGCTTGGCTTAACTATGATGAATCATTTCATATGTGCAGCGCGATTCATCCGAATCTCAGATGGGATGAGCCTCTGCCAGGTCTTTGGTTGCAGTCCATGACTCCAGCCAGACCCAACCTGGGGGATAGGTTCGATAGGGGACATTTGAACAGAAAGGCTGCCCAGGTTCAAAATCCCCATGTAGGAGCGGGGAAGGTGGTTCAACCCCGCCTGCTCTGCTGGGAGTACAATGCTAGAGGCACTTGCACCAGGAAGCCATGCCGTTTCAGGCATGAGTGTTCAGCATGCGCAGGTCAGCACCCCAAAATGTTGTGTGTTAGAGCAGGGGCTCAGTGTCAGAATAGGGGCGCAGGAGGAGGTAAATAACCCAGCAGCAGCGGGGGTAACTCTGGAAAAGGGCCCCAGTCCAATTAGGGTTGCAGTTTTGGAAGCCTGGCTACGTGGTTACCCCTGCGAGGCGGATGCTATTTACTTATTAGATGGTTTTAAGTACAGTTTTAGGATCCCGGCTGTTGGTGAGCGCAAAGCATTTTTCCTGCAGAACCTGAAATCCGTGTGTGGAATGGAAAAAGTGGTTCAGGAAAAAATCAATAAGGAAGTAAAGGAAGGTAGAGTACTGGGGCCTTTTGAGAAACCCTCCTTAGAGACCTTAAGGGTCTCGCCCTTAGGAATAGTCCCAAAAAAGGTACAGGGAGAGTTTAGATTAATACATCATTTGTCCTACCCGGAGGGAGAGTTGGTCAACAATGCCATCCCTCAGGAACTTTGTACAGTGCGCTACACCTCTTTCAGTAAGGCAGTTTGCATAATATGGAAGTGTGGTGTAGGGGCGGAGATGGTGAAATGTGATATTAAATCAGCTTTCCGGATTTTGCCAGTTTATCCGCAGGATTTTGATCTGTTAGGCTTTCAATTTCAGGGATCCCTTTACATTGACAGAGCTTTGCCCATGGGCTGCTCTGTTTCATGCATGGCATTTGAGCGATTCAGCTCGTTTATTGAACGTCTCATTCAGAGAGGGTCATGACATTAGTTAGGGCATTCACGCTGCAGGTCTTGAAATTCAACATTTTGGTTCAGGCACGACATGTTCCAGGGATAGACAATAGTTTAGCTGATGCATTATCGCGTCAACAGATCGAGCGGTTCAGGAAACTAGATCCAGGAGTCAACGAGTTCCTGGAGATTCTGTCCCCAGAGGTTTGGCAGATTGGTGCGAAGATGCGAAAAGAGCAATAGGCTTGGCCCTGGCACCAAGGACACGGAAAGGGTACTCGGCTGTCAGTATAGAGTTTCAGGAATTTAGGAAACTGGTTAACTTGGAGCCTGTCCGGCCTGCGTCAGTGGATCACCTTCAACAATTCATTGTGTATTTGAATAGAAGGGGATTGGCACCTGGAACTATTCAGTTTAGGTTGTCCATGCTCGCCTTCTACGCTAGAATTAATGGGTATCAGGATTATTCCTCAGATTACCGCATTAAGAAAATGATTGAAGGGTGGTCTAAGGAAAGGGGTAGAGTTCAGGATACCAGGGTCCCCATATCACCTGCGTTGTTAGAACACATCTGTAAGCAGTGGGAGCTTTTGTGTAGGGACGGATATGAAATAGTTTTATTTAGAGCAGCTTCCTTGTTGACATTTTTCGGGGCCCTTAGGATTAGTGAGGTAGTTGCTGCTGGTGAGAATGATGAGACTAAGGTAGTTTTTCAATGGCAGGATGTTAAGGTTGTGGACAATACGATTCTAATTTACATTCGACGATCCAAGGCCAATCAACTCGGTAGGGGTGCTCAATTTACGCTAACGCATTGCCATATAAAAGACATCTGCCCTGTGAAGGCCACCATTGCATACTTGGAAGTTAGGGGACAGGACCAGGGCTATTTCTTTAAGCATATAGATAGTTCACCATTAACAAAGTACCAGTTCTGGAAGTTGACAGACATAGCATTGGACAGAGTTGGTGTGCAAGGATCACGTTTTGGCACGCATTCTTTTAGAATTGGTGCAGCATCTACAGCTGTGGCCTTGGGATACAATACAGACGAAATTAAGCGTTTGGGTCGGTGGTCTTCATCCAATTATCGTAGGTATATTAGAACACTTCCTAACGTCTAGGCAGGGGCCTGGCTTGATTATGTCTCTGCAGGTTCCATGGTGACGGTGAGATGATGACACATTGTGATTTTGGGCCACAGCTACGTTTATTGGGCAGCGTGTTATGCGGCTGCATCCCCATGGGGGAACAACCTTGGCCTTGGAGCCAGAGCCCACATCGTATGGAAAGGGCTGTGTGGAATGCTGTGGAGCCAGTTGTGCAGGGCTGTGGCCTTTGGCCAATTTCCACCAGATTTATTGGTAATACATCTGGGTGGCAATGATTTGGCCAGGTTTCGTGGAAAGGCTTTAATTTGGGATGTTTTACGTGACCTGAGATGGTTGAAGGCCACGTATCCGGCCAGCGTATAATATGGTCGACGATCGTCCCTCGGTTGGCATGGAGAGATGCCAGGAATTTTTTTCCCATTAACACAGCACGCAGGAGTGTTAACAGGGAGGTTTGCAGAGCAGTCTGCGCTGGCCTTGGATCAGTGATTGGTCACCAGAGGATCCGCTTGGATAGGCCTGAGTTTTTTCGCAATGATGGTGTACATCTGTCCGATCTTCATCAAAGACATCAAGGGGGGGGGCTGATTTTTGAGCTCGATAGGCTTGATGGTGGCATGGGACTTAGCATGGCTAGTCCCTATGCTGTGGCGGGTAGTGCGGATATAACAGTTTTTCTGGTGAGTCCCAGTCTAAATTCAGGTAAGCTATAGCCCATCTGAACTCCCAGCGCTGCGGATTGTGTGATTACAGCGTTTGGGGGGAAAGATGCACTGGGCCACAACCGGACCAACAGTCAAGCTGGCTTGAGGTCTGTGGGTGGTCAAATTGCGGCCAGCCGGGTTTTCGCTGTCGTTTAAGACTGCGAAAACTTGGGGTCAGGAACTCGCCCATTTGTTGCTTAGGGGGTCCTTTGAGACCTCTATGATTTAACCTGATTCCGCACTACAGCAGGCCCCTCTTTGCCAAAGGATGGCAACATTTATTATGATTAATAAAGTGTGGCCCGTGTTTTAATCCATAATCTTTGTCTCGCGTCTTTATTCCAGGGTTTGGGAGGGCAATACTCTTATCTGAAATGCAGTGAAGAAGGTGGATTTTTCAAGAACATTGTATGAGTTAAGACGTATTGTGATACTTAGGTAAAGTAAGTGTGGCGGAATGCCCACGTCACTCCTGTCTATCATAGCCGAAGCTCAAGGGCAGGAGCCTATGAGAAGACAGGAGGGGCGGAGTCAATTAGACAGAGACAGAGGGAGAGAGTTAGAAAAGAGAATTGGAGAGTGAAGGAAAGAGAGTGTTGGAAAGTTGGAGAGTTAGAGAGAATGAGAAGGAGATAACTGGAATAGTAAAGTTAATTAGATAGTCAGAGAGTATTGATGAGATGGTTAATGTGAATAAGTAAATACAACACCTGAATAATCAAACATGTAATCATATATAAGAAGTTTAATGAGTGATCCTAAACAATAATAAAAGAACATCTGTGATTTAACAACCAAAAGATAAATAAACAAGTTATATTGGCAGCATGTGTCTGAAGCGTATCTGGTGCAGTGTGGATGAGAGATCCACTGGTGGTAGCGGAAAAGAGAATAAACGTATCCAGAGAGTAAACCTGTGTATGGGGGAAAACAAACAGGGAACACTGGGTGGAACGTCACAGTAAGTAACATTGAGGAATACTGTCATATGGTTATACCAGCAGTTTTCAACATTTGGCCTCTCAGATATTCTGGACTTCAATTCCCAGAATCTCTAATAATTGTCAATGCTGACTGAGACTTCTGGAATCTAATACACAAAAACTAGAAGACTGAATAATAAACTATTCTAATAAACTACTAATAAAATTGCATGCACGTATTTAGTATCCCATAACTGAAAGGCTATTGCTTAGCACCAAAGCCCAGTGGAAGTATTGTGCATTCAGGACTATAGGCTTCGAGGTTTACATTTATAGCAAATGGTGATCAGAACACTGGACTCCTGAGTGGCATGCATCCAAGATGTAACATTCTATGTCTTGATGGTTGCAGTCCATCTCTTGCCTTCTGACTTCATAGATTCTGCCATGTAATTTTGGTGTAGCATTATGACCATGATCCTTCTTAAGTTCTTAGAAGTTGCATGAGCCAATTAGTGCATGTCTATTACAAAGCCTGTACCACAATATACTGTTTGTGATAAGGCACATCATTGGACTTGAGAACAGTAGGTGCCAAGGACAGAATAGGGATTCTGTTGGTGTACCATCCACCCCACTGCTCAATAGTCTTCCTTTCTGAGCTGATAAAGTTGGTATCGGAAGTGATGCTAGATTCCTCTAGACTTGTAGTACTGGGGTGTGGGAAACTTCTGCTTAAAGGTTGTAGCTGCCTTCTGTTCCAGTGACGTGCATACACTCCTGGTAGGAAGCGGCAGCTGCCAGCAGGCGGGGTAACCCCTTATTCTGCCCTTTCTCTTAGAGGTGGAGCATAAGATCAAAGGGTTATTTTAGCCAATCCTAGTTACTATTAGGTAACTAGTATCCTATCTGTCTCTCTCATAACATACTATGTAATCATGCTAAGTAAATAAAAGAGCTCTCAGGGCATTGTCAGGAGGCTCCGCTGGCTCGGACATCCACTGTTGACTCCTTCTCTCTCTAAGGCAATTAGCCTTCCTTTGTTCTGTGATCACCCACACTGGGGGACTTCAATGTCCACATTGAGACTAATGCATTAGGAGCAGCTCAGGACTTAATGTTCTCCATGACAACCATGAGTCTGTCTCAAGTGGTATCTGGCCCCACTCATGTTGCAGGGCACACTCTGGACCTTGTGTTCTATGCTGGGCAGGATGATAGTGATCTGGGTGTGGTGGAACTCTCTGTAGTTCCGTTGTCATGGACAGATCACTACCTAGTGAGGTTTAGACTTACTAGAACTCTTAACCTTTGCAGGGGTGGAGGACCAATTAGGATGATCCACCCCAGGGGACTGATGGATCCAAATGGTTTTCTCACAGCTCTTGGCGAGGTTCTTGTTGCCTTGGCAGGTGATCCTGTCGAAGCCTGGCTTTCCTCTGGAATGGGGAAATGAACAGGGCTGTGGACACAATTGCTCCTAAGCATCCCCTCTCACGGAATAGAGCCAGGCAAGCCCCCTGGTTTAGAATGCTCTCCCTCAGGAGATCAGGCTGCCCCTTCCTTTTATCCTTTTGCCAACAGCTGAAAACCCATCTCTTCTGGCAGGACTTTAACAATCATATTTGAATCCATGAATGCCTTCTTAGAGTTGATAGTTTTAAATATTTACTTGCTTTTAATTATAGTGGTGCCTCGACTTACAACCATAATCCATTCCAGAAGATGGGCGTAACTCGAAATGGTCGTAAGTCAAAGCACCATTTCCCATAGGAATACATTGAAACCCCATTAATCCGTTCTGGCTCAAAAAAATAATCAAATAATAATTTTTAATCCGTTCCGGCTGAAAAAAATAATCAAAAAACCCAAACAAACAGAGCAAGCCCCATCAGAACACGATGGGGCTGAAAAATAATCACAAAAAACATCCCCCCACAAACACAGCCAGCCCCATCAGAATGCGATGGGGCTGGAAAAAAAAACCTACCAAAAAACATCACAGCACAGAAACATAACCCCCCCAAACCCAAACCCACCCTACAAACCAAAAACACACCCATCCACACAGCCAGCCCCATCAGAATGCGATGGGGCTGGAAAAAAAACCACCAAAAAAACCACACCCACATACAGCCAGCCCAATCGGAACGTGATGGGGCTGGGAAAAAAAACCAAACAAACAAACAGAGCAAGCCCCATTGGAACGCGATGGGGCTGAAAAAAAAAACCCACCAAAAAACATCACAGCACAGAAACATAACCCCTCCCCAACCCAGCTTGCAAAACAAAGTAAATGTACTTACTCAGGAGCAGAAAGCAGCACCAGGCAGTCCGAAGCCTCCTCCGACACACACTCTCCAACCGTTGGGGCGAAAGAGCTACAAAGAAGCGCTTCGCAGACCAACGGTTAGTACCTACATTTGAATTCCCCACCTTTTTTCCCTGCCTCTTTTCTGTTTGCAACTCAAAGCTCCGGCCGCAAGTGGAAGCAAAATTTTGCAGCCGGAGCTGGCTGCAACTCGAAATGGTCGTATGTCAGGACAGTCGTAAGTCGAGGCACCACTGTATTCAATTGTATTTTAATTAACATATAGTTTAATTTTAAAAAAATCTTTAACATTATATTTTTAATTCTATTCCTTTTAATTTTGTGAGCCACCTTGAGTTCCCTTATCGGGAGAAAGGTAACATATAAATAAACAAATTAAAAAACAAACAAATAAAACAGCACAGCAGAATTTTAGTCTCATATTCATATGGGTTACTTCCTTGCTGCTTTACACCAGATGGCTATCTCACCCAATCTTTGAAAGCCTGGCATGTAGAAATTGAGTGTGACAGTTCTACTGCCCTTGCATACCAACACAGTAGGAGAATGAGGAATTGATGGCATTCCAGAGATAGCTGGTATTCTGCTTCTTGGCCTCTTTCTGTTGAGCATTATCTTTAATTTATCATTCACTGGAAAGCCAAAGTTTTAGTAACAAGGTCTACAGCTCTAAACCTCTCTACCTTGGTCTTATTTCCCAAGGCATAGGAGTTTCCAGATCTCACACAAGACTTTAGATTCGGGTTATGACACTGCTTGTTCCTCTGAATCCCAGGTTATTTTATTTCAGAATTCTGTACTCTCTATGGGACTTTCAGATTGATAAACTCATGGTTGCATTCAGATCTGATCAACCATGTGCTACTATGCTCTGACCATGTGAAAGACCTTAAGACAATCTGAGACTGACCAGAATACAAGAGGTGGAGAGGGCACATCGATGTACATTCATTTGGAACTTCTGCAGTCACATCAGCTGAAGTTACAGGCTTGGATGACCCCAGTTAGTAGACAGCTTGACAGATGAAAGTAATCTGTGTAGAAAGTCCATATCGGGCCTTGGCCTGTTGGCCATATTCAGTTCCAGACAGTTGCTACACTCATTCTGGTTTTCTGTGTTTGGTTTAATTCCATGTTCTTATTTCATGCTGGGCTCTCTGCATGTGAGTCTCACTGGAGTCCTCATTTGTGGAAAGGGGGGGGAGGGGAGGAAGGAGTTATACCTCAAAAAGAAAATGGAGGAGGAATGAAAGGTGGCTAGCAAAGGAAGAAAAAAGCAGGAAGTTTAGTGACAGGTATAGGCAATACTTCCCACGGACACAATAACTTGAAGAAGGGACACACAAGCCTTTAATTTTCCAACAGTTTTCTGTCCTGATGGCGTCTCAAATAAGCTGTGATTCATTTCTGGAGGGCCTGTAAAGAAGTCTGTGATTTCTAGTCAATAAGAAAGGAAAAGGGAATGAAGCCCAGCTGTTCCACTTTTGTGGCTGCACAGTGTAGGAGAAGAGGCTTGTGGCAGAGAGCACCTCAGGTCTTCATGGTTACATGACTTGTTCGGTAGCACCCCCATATACACACACAGTCCAGAGATGGGGTGCTTTGCTGGGCAGATTCCCTTCAACATGACAGCCAAACTGGATCTGTGGACTAATCAGTCATCATAGCCTGATCCCTCTGCCAACTCAGCTTTTCACTGCAGCTTTGCCTTAAGCTGATTTCCAGATCAGGTTATCACCCTATGATGATTTCTTCTTAGGATTTCCCATCACTTACACTAAATTCAGACTAGCAATGCTGCCTCTTACCTTGGCTAACTTCTTGTTGCAGATTTTTGAACTGAATAATATTGGGTATGTTTGAAGACCCATCACTGTGTCTACCACCTGCACTCCACACAACATAAGCGCTCATGGGAATCTGGAAAATCCATGCAAACAAGCATTATCCCCTTACCCCAGAATATGACACGAGACAACTGTTATGGAATAAAACATGGGCCACACTTTGTTAAATATTCAAATTTCTCCTCAATGGAGAGAAAAAAAGGGGGGTCCTGCTGTAGTGCGGAATCAGGTTCTGCAGAGGGGTCTCAATGGACCCCTAACCAAACTATGGGCGAGTCCCGAGCCCCAAGATCTCACAGTCGTGAAGACAGCGAGAACCTGGCCGGCCCAAATTTGACCACCCCCGGACCTCAAGTCCCCTCCTTCTTGTTGACTGTTGGTCCGGGTGCGGCCCCAGTAGATCTTCTCCCCCAAGCACTGTAATCGCACGATCCGCAGCGCTGGAAGATCAGATGAGCCATACATTACCTGTGGTTGTGAGGGGACTCACCGAAACCTGTTTTATCCGCACTACCCGCCTGTGTGACCAAATTTGACCACCTCTCCATGTGCCAGTGCACCTCAGCCAGTGTGGGATAGGCAAAAAAATCCCCGCTTCCAAAGGCCAATCAGGATGTGGGTCAAAAATTCCTATCCAGCCCCAACAGGCAACCAGTAAAACTCACACTAGCATTCAGGGCAGGTGGGTGGGATGCCGAAAAGGAAGAGGCCAAAGGTAGGAGGAGCTCTTCTTTAAATATGCTCCCCCCGCCTTCTCAAGTCGCTCTTGCGAGACCTAAATGTCTTGCATTATGCCGGGAATGGGATAATGGCGGCCTGCGCTGCCGAAGAGCTCACCAGCAGACCAAGCAGAAGTTATAGCAGGAATGAAGTATCAATTTTCTCATGATGTAATGCACAAGTTACCAATATGTGGAACTTATCTGTGGTTGTAATTTATGTTTAGACACACACCTGGTTGCAGCTTAGGTATACATGCCAATGATCCATCACCATATATTACGCATCTTCTCTGGGTTTGTACAACATGAGTGTGGTTGGAGATGAATGACAGTTCATTTGTTTTTTCAGAGACTGGAGACTGCCACTCATGTTGTGTACATAATACTCAGTGGGGACAGGTGGTTCAGGCTTTTGTATTGTTTCAGCTGATCAACCAACCAACGAACCAGTCAAACAAACATGCAAAGCTGTTTGATCAGATGTAACTGAAAGGAAGAAAGCAAGTATGCATTGGAAAGAACATATGTCTCAAACCACTTTTAATCTTAAATATCAGTGCTTCAGTTTTTCATGCAATCCATGAATGTGATGCTTAGACCAATCCTTTACCCATATAATAAAGGTTTGCCTGAATACCTATTTATTACATCATAGAACTGCATTTAAAAAACTGATCCTGGGACTTGGCAAATGTTCCGGTACACTTTTATCATCCATTCTTTATCTCATCATCTTCTTGCTGTATATGTACAGAAACAGAAGACATAGAAGACATCATAGTTTAGATCCTAAAATTGGCTTCTAAAGTCATCCAATGAGTTTTATGTCTTATTAGGACTTGAGGCAGATCTAGTCCTAGTCTAACATTCCAACCACTACACAAGGTTGGCTTTGAGACAATAGACAGTAGGCAGAATGAAATTTGTGCTAGAACAAAACTTGTTGACCTTGTCATATTTCCGCTCTAGCTTACTATAGTGGGTTAATGATATTTCAGGAAAATATATACTTTTAATAGATGGATCTTACAAAAGCAATCTTTGCCTTATTTCTGCACATTCTCTGAGGAGCATGTTAAGTGGAAAATGCCATGGAGAATACATGACAACCTCTTCCCTGCATCATGTTCAGAAAAGGACAAATAAAGGTACACTTGCATAAAACTTCACTGTTTTCCTTTTCAAAGGGAAATGATGAGAATTGTTTGTAGAAGGCTATTCTAAAGAAAGAAATTTTCTGACTCTTTTAGCCTTCAGTTACAAATAACCTGGTGTGTCAAACTGAGGAAGATTAACAGATGGAAGGGTTACTTCAAGATGTTAATAACAACTGACATCTTGCATATCATGGCCTTCTGGGTAAAAAAAAAAGCCCCTCCCAAAAAACTGTGTGCTTGTGGCTATCATCTCCAGATGTTCTGTTACAATTAAACATTTATTCAACACACGCTAAAAGAAGGTAAGCTCTATTGTATTTTCTTGACTTGGAAATAAATTCGCTTAGTTTCCCATTAGCTCTTTACAGAACACAAGGAATGTTTTGTAAATAAACAGAAGAAACTAGAAACTTTAAAAGAATAACAAAGAAGTCACCTGCATAACCCTTGTGCTAGAATACTATGCATCTTTGTTTCTGATTTCATTTTATATGGGTTCAGTCATGGGTGTGTGTGACGTTTACCCCATGGCCCCTGCTTGTTTCACCAAACACAGAGCTCACACGAGTATCCCAACACACCCTTTAACATGGTGCCACCAGTTGATCTCTTTATCAACCTATATTTCCTATGAAAGACTGAGGTCCATTCAGTACTGAACTTTTAAACAGAAACAGGTTTATTGATTACAAGTTGTTTTAGGACTAGTTCTTCAGCACATTCTTAAAGTTACACAAAGCTTCAGTATTTTACTTTAACCTCTTCTATCTTAATTAATACAGGTCACACTCTGACTAATCACTCCTTAAACACTCTCTCTGCCTCAAACCCCAAACTCTTTTCTAACAACTCTGTCTCTGACTGAACTAACTAGACTCTGACTCACCCCTCCCTTCTAGTTTCTCTGGCTCCGCCTCCCAACAGCTCTCATTGGTACATGCCAATAATCTTCTACCTGAGCCAAAGCAGGGTGATCGCTACAGGGGGCGGTAATCACATGATGACTTCTTCAACCTAAATAAGAAGTGCTGGGGAAAAATACACAAAGAAAGCTTTTAGGTTTTTAAAAATGGCCTTGGTCCTTTGCATTAATATCATCTACGCAAGGGAGTAGAGTTATGAAGAAAGGTATGATCTTGATAGTCTATCAAAGAAATTTATCATTTAAACAAAAATCAAATAGCTGCTCCTATTTTTTAATTGCTTCAGTAATTATCTGAAAGTGTCTTACTGATAAGAGCTATATTACTGCTATATCACAGCTAAGAAGTAAAATGTCATCTTATGTTGCATAAGATTGGCCCACTGCAAAGGTTCTCAAAGTAAGTGTTGTTGTGGTGGTTGTAGTTGAGTCTTGATGAAGTCAGTTCTGACTCAGAGTGATCCTTTGCAGAGCATTCAAGGTAGAGAATACTCAGAAGTAGTTTACCATCCCTTTCTTCTGGGGGTGCCCTGGAACTGTGTATATTGCCCAAGGCCACACAACTTGGATCTTCTCCCAGGAGGCACAGTGAGGAATTGAACTCCCAGTCTTTGGCTCAGATACCTGTAACACTGAGATATGAATTAGTAACCTGCAAAAGCCACTATAATTGACAGTCCTGCTCAGGTCTTGCAAACTAAAGGCTGGAGCCTTTATTACAACCTGATGCAATGGCTGGAACTTCTTTAAATCTGATCAGAATTGCTGGATAACTAGCAATTTCAACAGTTCCTGAGGCATCCCAAGAACAGGAAAATGTGGTATTCCTCAAAAGAAAATGAATGTTTATGCTCTGGGGGAAAGCGGTGAAGTGAATAAGGCCTAAAGGTGTTGCCATTCATTTTCCTATTTCTCCCCAATAAATTCACCTCTATGTTTCAGCACTTTTGAATTTTGGTGCCATGGGATAAAGCCCTGGATGCCCTGTCCTGTCATAGAATCATGGAAGGGACCTATAAGGCCACTGAGTCCAACCCCCTGCTTAGTGCAGGAATCCAAATCAAAATAGATCTGACAGATGGCTGTCCAATTTTCTCTTGAACTCCTCCAATGTTGGAGCACTCACCACCCCCTGAGGTAGTTGGTTCCATTGCTGTACTGCTTTAATAGTTAAGAAGTTTGTCCTAATATTCAGTCAAAATCTGACTTCCTGTAACTTGAGCCCATTATTACATGCCCTGCACTCTGGAATGATTGATAACAGATCTTGCCCCTCCTCTGTATGATTATGCTTCAAATACTTGAGAAGTACTCTCATCTCTCTCTCCCCCCCCCCCCCCGGTCTTCTCTCAAGGCTAAACATTCCCCTTTTTATTTTAGTCTTTCCTCATAGGTCTTGGTTTTCACTCCCCTGATCATCCTTGTTGCCCTCCTCTGAACTTGTTCCAGTTTGTTGACATCCATCTTAAAGTGTGGTGTCCAGAATTGGGCACAGTATTCAAGATGAGACCTAACCAGTGCTGAATAGAGGAGGACTAGTACCTCAGAGGATTTGGAGACTATATTTCTTTCTTTCTTTTTTTAAAGTTTTCTTTTTATTATTATTATTATGTATAAAATCCATCTATGCTTATTTAACATCGTGTCACCTGGGTTCAGCTTATAATCATTTGTTAATACGACTACAGTATATATTAAGCTCTTAATCTATACAACGTGCTTCTAACCATTGATAAAACAAGTTCCATGTTTGATAATATTCTGCATCTTCCTTTCCTTTGATTTTCAGTGTCATGGAGACTATATTTCTGTTAATGCAGCCTAAAATTGCATTTGCCTTTTTGGCGGTCACATCACACTTTTGGCTCACATTCAGCTTGAAACCTACAAGAATTCCAAGATCCTTCTCACTTGTAGTATTACTGAGCCAAGTATCCCCTATCTGAACACTGGAAAGTAGTCCAAGTACAGATTGCAATGAAACAGCCATTGATTCATAACATTGTTGTCTGTGACCCACAATTCCAGAAGCCAGGTATGAGAAACTTGCTCATGTTTTGGACAGCAGCTCCCACCAACCCTTACCATTGACAATGCTTGGTGAGTTTGAGGACAGTTGTAGAGGAAAACATATGCAGGGCCAAAAGTTATCAATCCTGTCCATAAGCACTGCCCTGCACACTCATGGAGTCCATGCATGTGAGGATCTCTGTGCTCATTTGTAAGCAAACCACAACTCCAAACAGTGCACCACTTAACATGCCTGCACCTGGCCTCCATTGCATTTAATAATGAAACAGATATACGTCTGGGAGTTCTGAATGCACCACAATCTGAAAATCAAGACACTGCAATCAGTTTGATTCAGTATGAAATTTCAAGCCAGCTGCATGAGCATAGAGCTTTGACAGTTTTACATGCAAAACAGGTTTTAAACTCATGCAGTATATTTAAACAACAGAACAACAAGGTACTAGTGGAACCAGCTCCAGAATGTTTTTTAGAAATGGACCATCCAGAAAACTTCTGAAAATAGGGAAATAAATCCACATAGCCTGGGGAGGTAATAATTTTGAAAAGGGCTTGCAATTGTTGAGCTGTCTTCTGTTGATTTCACTCAACTCTTACAGTAAAAAGAAGAAGAAGAAATCAGCCATATCCAAATTGTTGTAATGGGTATCTGTGATTGTGGCACACATTTTGCATTCTATTATATGACCATGGGATAATGGTAAAAAATATGGCACAATGCTGCTCCTTGTTGAAAGGTTATATAGCCAGATTGTAAGAGATGCTTTAATTCATGTTAGTAATGAATTAATTTGTGGAAGACTAACATCATGATGTACTTGGATCAAGTCTCTAGGGAAGATGAATCATTTTTATTGTTTGGATGAGTTGGGAATTGTACCAGACCTGCTGTGTTATTTGAAAGTCCTTCCTCCTTAATAAGGAGCAAAAATTTATTGTCATAGTGTCTGTGTGGTCAGTTAATTGTTGTCTGAACTTTATAATAAGGCTTCCATAGTTAAAAGCCAAATGATCTCATTTGAAGTTAAAAGCAACTCTTATGCAAAGCCAGCTACTTTTTAAATGCATTGCACAATGATTTATAATGAGAATATGCTGGATAGCTCAGTGGTTTAGGTCTCTGGCTGCAGACCCAGAGGTTGGGAGTTCAGTTCCCAACTGTGCCTCCCTGACAGAGACTGGACTTGATGATCCACAGGGTCCCTTCCAGCTGGACAGTTCTAAGATCTAAGAAAACTCTATGTGTGGGGGTGTAATAGAGTTTTATTTCCAGCATATTTAAAGTATTACATATAATCTGCTAGAGACTATTGAAATAAATTATTTACATCTGCCACCATTCAGTTACACAGGTTTTAGTGCCAGAAAAAAAATCTTGCCAACTGGTATTCTGTGTGTAGTTTAAAAGCCCCTATAAACCAATATTCTGATTCTTATTCAGAATAATTCCACCGTACCTAAATAGTTATGCAACAACAACAACAACAAAAGATTTCTCTACAAGAAAGCTAAAATTACCCCTTGTTATTTACAATCACAATGTAGTTCTGTCTTTGTTGTTGGAAAAAGGAATCAGTCACAGGTAACTAGATATTTACTTCCAGGCACAAAGTACAGCATGGTTCTAGATACAATTCTTAGTATTTCATGTTAGGGAAATCTATGTGAAGCTACAGAAAGCATCTGCTAGTCAGAATATACAGTGCTGTACAGTTAGACCTATGAACTGCTGCAGCATAAAGCAATTTATGTTCTATTTACATATTTAGCTTTTTAACAGTCATATAACAGTCATATATATATATATGCATTTATTAAGACAAAACAAAAAAACACACCTGTGTGTATGTGTGTATACACACACACACACACACACACACACACACACAGAGGTGTGTGTTTTTGTTTTGTCTTAAGAAATGCATACAGGGTTATGCTTAGAAAATAAAATCCTTGACTTAGGGTATGACTATACTAGCAGCAGAAATCAAGCTAGTGTGGGCTGCTTGGGAATAGTCAGGCTTGATTAGAATAATCTAATGAAGCCCAAAATTTCACATGGAAATGCTCCTGTCAATATAGTGAAGTAGCTTAATAAGCAAGCCACTTCAGGATATTGGCAAATTAATTATTTCCCCTGCTAAGCAGAAAGCTGGGGAAGTGATTTTTTTTAACCTTTATGTAGACTGCTGATGATGTGCTATATCAGCTATAAAACAAAATTTTAAAATCTTTTATTTGCCTTCTCTTGAAGGGACAGTCAAGAAACTGCCTGTAGCCAAAGCCACTGTCATGGATATGATCGTGGGCAGTTTCTTGGCTGGCCCTTTAAGGTGAGGCAAAGAAAAGATTATTTTTATTATTTTATATATAACTGATATTGTACATTAGCAATAGTCTACATACAGCCGAGCTGGGGGAGTGATTAATTGTCAATATCCTGAAGTGACCTGCTTATTAAGCCACTTCATGATACTGGCAAATTTGTCAGATCAGATAACCCAATGTTTGATCCTCCTTAAGAATTCTACAGAACTTTGTAGACCTCAGAAGCCTGTGTATATCACAGCTATCATTATCTCAAAGAAGGTTAACTCCTGAATGAACATTGACAATCATATCATGAACACAGATTAAGTGTGACAAACCAAGAAGAACATGTTTTAAAATACTGTAGCCCAAATCCTATTGCAGATTTACATGTGCATGAGAGCAACTGCAGAAACTGCTGTGACTAATTGTGACTAAACAGTTTCCAAAATTACCCTGTTTGAATATCCAGTAGGATTTCCCATAGCAGTAATGAAGAATATGCATTATAATTGATTTTATTTGTTTTGCTTGTGTACTCAGCTTCTTGCTACAGACTTGGATAATAAAAGAAACCGAAACGTCTTAATATATGGAGCATCAAGATTACATTTCCCCCCCTCAAATTCTGTCTTGTCCAAATTACATAGATCAACAGTTTGGATATAAAGGTCTCAGGCATACTATTTCCACAGATAATTGTTCTAGACTAGAAATAAGTAACAATTGTATTACATATTGGTTGCAAAGCAGAAGAGCCAGAAAAGAGAGAAAAAAGCACAGAGGCAGCAGGAGAATCATTATTTTGTATTTGCTGTAAGCATCTTCACTTTGTAATGGAGAATATTGGATACAATTCTAATATAACTTCGTTTGAGGATAACTTGGGGCATTTCTTCTCTGCTATGGGTTGTGACTCTAGTCCGGCGGCTGGAACTTCATCACAGTTTACCTCAGAACATCCAATAATTTGGATCCAGAAAAAATATAAATTACGTAATTATCTTCTTTATAACAATTATACTTTGGAGAATATGCAGCTTATAACAAGGGTATCTGTGCTTTCAAAGCAATCAAAGTTTCCAAAATAAAATGTGGGTGTGAATTGGGAGGAAGAAATAGAAGTGACAGCCACTGAAAAGAGTGGACATGCATTAATGTTAGCAAGCTTATCCTCTTATGCAAAGTGCCAATTGAATATTAATTGGTTGATTACACAATGTTATCTTCTCCTTTCTCTCTTAATAGTACAATAGATACAGTCTTCCCTCATGAAAATAAGTAGCAGCAGCCTCATTAATTGTGATGGTAGTAGTAACAATTGTCACTCATAACAAGAAAATGGCAATAGACAATCACAGATGAAAACAATTATTAAAAACTAATAAAATAAATCCATATATGAATATTACATAAATATATGTATGTATACATGTATATTACATATATGTGTGTGTATATTTATGTGTATATATATGTGTGTGTGTATATGTATATGTATATATATATATATATATATATATATATATATATATATATATATATATATATATATATATATATATATATATGTATGTATATATGTATACACACACACACACACACACACATATATAGGTATATATTTACATATGTAGATGTGTGTGTACACACACGCACACACATGCACACACACACATACATACATATATTTACATACATGCATATATATAAGGACCTACTTATCCACAGAATCAGGATCTGCTGATACACTTATCCGCTGTCTGAAAATATTAAAAATATTAAAAGAAAACTCCCAGACTATATATATAGTCAGATGTGTGTGTGTGTGTGTGTGTGTGTGTATACATCTGAGTTATACACCCACAAAGTGCCCCCCAAGCAAAGTACCCTTTGGCAGCTGGCTTGGGGAAACCCAATCTTAACCAAACCTGGAAGGATTGTAGAGGAAAGTCAGGGGAAGCTTCTCTGCAATTTTGGAGTCTCTAGGTTCTGGGAAGGTCATTTTATAGCCAAACAAATTAACAAATCAAAATTCACTAAAAATTCATTAATTTGTGATTCATTTGGGGCATTGATTTATAGGAATACAAATTGACAAATTAGCAATTTTTGAATAAATCTGGTGATTCATTTTTTAATTCCTGCCCATGTCTAGTAGTAATTACATGTATCTATTCACATAGACATAACTTCGGAAATCTACCATACGTATATCTTATGATTAATTTAATTCAAAAATTAAATAGAAATAGATTGATACTTATCTACTCTTATTTAGTATTCAACAGGACAGGGGAAAAAATATCCCCAAAATCTTTCACAATGGAGCTTAGAATGTTATGTCTTTAAAATCTGTAATTGATGATTCCATTAAAACCCTGTTTTTCACACTATTAAAAAATTAGGCATACTATTTAATATTATCATTATTGGTATTAATAGCCTACCTCTATAAGATTGTCAAAATTTTAATTGACTCAAAACTGACACATCATTTTGAGACATGTTTATCCATGTATGTACTAGGGAAGCATCCAAAGCAGAAAGCATTGTAGTAATGGATAACTCTGACTAGACTGTGTCATAGAACCACTGTTAATGGACATATCAGAAGGAAGGCAGAAATTGAATTTACCCTAAATTGCATCCAAGATCTAGCATAAGATGTGAGCATTGTTAAGCCAATTTGCAACAGGAACCACAGTACTATGGAATATGAATTAATAGTGGAATATTGCCAAGTCAGTTGTAAATGGCTGAAATCCTGTTGATATAACTACACCTGCTGGGGGCTGATGATGACATCATCAGGTGTTATTTTTAGCAATTAAGAACTTCCTGCTTCTGTCCTACAACTTTTCCAACTCCTGTGTAATCTTTTTCATTATGTGGGAGCAGTGGAAGTGATGGGATGGAAGAAGGAACCCTGTCACACATAGTTTTTCATTGTTGAAAATAGGAACCCACAGTGGCCACAGGACAGGAGAGAAAGCCTTACCAAAAAAATCACAGCTGATCATAAAGTCATCCCAATGACAATAGTTTTTGGTGATTAAAGACTTCCTCTACCATTGTGCAACTCACAGGTTCTCAGATATGAACAGGTTACAGAGGAACCAAAGGAAGCCTTATGACATAAGTGGGAAATGTTTAATTTCCAAAAAAATCCCCCTAGCTGATTATGTCATTAACCTTACACTGTGTAACTTAACTGAACAGGATTTCAGATGCAGGATCAAACTGTAAAAAAAAAAGCAATGGGAAAAGGGGGTTTGGCGTAAAGCTGTTTGTAGGACATTTTTCTAGTTCTTTTCTCAGCCCATCACCCTTATACTAGTCCCCACAGAATCATTTGGCCCCAGATTAATTCAAAGTGGTATTTAAATAGCTTTTTACTCTGTTAGTACATGGTCAGAATGTAACCTTCCTGAAACAGTACCACTTACAAATTGCTTTGGGTGACAGGCCGTTTTTCAGGATAATACCACAAATTTCTGTCATTTATTGCTCAGTTGTTTCCCCTCATAAGTGACAATGTTTGAAGGCCAGATATTCATTGCCATTTGCAATCAAAGAATCTATTCCTATCTTTTTCTTTTCCTGGTTCTTGGCTTTCCATTTTGTTTCAGTGATAGGCTATGCTGCTATGTTTCTGGACTTTTATTCCAAAAACAGTCCCACTGAAGTGCAAATGTCTTTCTTTCAGTAAATCAATATTCTCCATAGCCAATTTCATGTCCTAACATTACATTACCAGCCATGTTGCAAACTTGTTTAGGATCAAGAATGGTAGAATGTAATAAAATTATATAAAATTAATAATTAAAACAATAATTAAAGGAATGCTGGAGTAGATGCATTTCATTCCCATATTTTACTGAGTCATAGTAGTGGTTCTGAGTTGCATCCTCTTTTTTTCTGAAATACACTTTTAAAGATGACTAGTACAACTAACAAAAATGGATGACAACTGACTCTTCATTACAAACTAATGTTTTGAATAGTCACATGACAATAAAGAAAAATTGTACAATTTATGTCAGGTTTTTTTTACATGTGAACCAGTCTAGGTTTACCTTTGGACCAGAAGCATAGCTTCCACCTGAATTCCACCAAAACTGGGGTTCATGTGGTCTTGCTTAAGAAGGCAAAAAGAGTTGGCAATCTCTCTTCAGCTCAACACTTTTCTTTTTCCTCTTAAATCTGGAAATATCCAACCAATGGGACAATAGTGAAGTGCTTCTGTGAGGAAGCTCATTCATATTTATTTAATTTCAGTGTAGTTCAACATCTTTGTGTCACTTATAATAATGTTTCAATTTTGAGATTGCATCTAGTGGGAAGACAGCTTTTAGCTTTAGGGGTGGAAAAGTCTATGACAAAAAGAAGAAAAGTGTTTTCGAGGTCTGAGTTATGCATTTATTTTTCAAACCATTTTCTCATCAAGTTCCATTTACACAAGAGAAAACCCTTTAATTACATGATCCTTAATTTAGCCATGAAATTTCATAAGGAAAATGATTAATTACTTTCAGCAATCATTACAAATCATCATGTCTCTTTCTTGAAACAGTGAAAGCAAAAAAGGCACCCGATGAATAAAACATGCAGAAAAAAATAATGATAATACAGTTTTAAACATGAAGTCAATGTTGAAGCAATTTTCAAAGTAGATTAATACATTTTTAAATATTGTATAACTAATAATTATGCAATTATTCCATCGCCCCTCAACTCGACTGGTTAACAGTTATGATTTGATTACAGATACGGATGCTCTAGTCTATCCCATGAATTTGATTCCAAGTGTTGCAGAAGGTTTTGGGATCTCCTTGGGAAAGGTTGTATCTCTTCGTGGATAATTCCTTCTGTGGACATGGGGTTCAGAACTTGTGACATTGTTTATGGCAACAAGGAAGACACACTTTGCCTTCTGCCATGGTTCAAAGCCTCTTATTGTGTTTCTATGAGGGGTTTCCTAAGTGTTTGAACATTGATAAAGCCCAAATGGGGAGGGGGAGGACCATGAATCCTTTCCTTGTAATCCCTTCCAGATTGCAAACTCTCTTCCCATCTACAAACTGTTTGGAAGACTGAAAATTCTGAGCAGCTTGACAGGAAAGGATGCCAGCCTCTGTATGTGTGTGTGCAAGAAAGAAAGAGAGAGAATACACACATTTGGAATTAATACATCAGCTGAAATCTTATTGCTTAGCATACCCAACCACACTACAGTAGGAGCAGTGAATCAGTGATGATTTGATGAGTCAACCCTTCTGTATGTTCCAGTGATTCAAATGGCCATACTTTTGTTGTGACTTACTTTAGTGCAGTGAATTACAACTAGAATAAGATCATTTAAATCAATAGAGCTTATAGAGGAGTTAACTCACCAACAGCCGACTTTCCACTGACTCAATGCACATATTCTAGTGCAACTTACTACACTAAGCAACACTCATGTGAAATAACACAATTGGTAATCTCCATACATTTTGTATGTAGTGAGTATAATCTGAGGTTTGCAATTTTATGGTGGAAGAAGAACCTCATACATGTTTGAAGTGATGGGTCATGTTTTGGCTTCTGCCTTGTCTTCTGCCCTGGGTATTGAGGCAAAAATAAAGTGGACCAGAAGGGAGATTTTTATACATCACAGGCCAGTGATTTGTAACTGTCAGTTTTGTGTGTGTGTGTGTGTGTTTTTTTAAGAAGTGTCTAACAGGAACTAATATATCAACATTGATATAAATCCCATTGGTTCAGTGGGTTTACCCTAGCAAACCTAACAAGTTGCTTTTCTCCTATAACTGTAAAAAAAAATCCTTTAAAAAAGTAACATGCCCTTGATCCGTTCCAGTCCGAGTTCAGGCCGCATCATGGCATGGAGATAGCATTGGTCACCCAGCAATATGACCTCTTGAGGGAGTCCAACGGGGGTAAAATGTACTTGCTGGTCCTCCTCAACCTCTCAGCGGCCTTTGATACCATTGACCATGGTATCCTCCTAGGTTGGGGATTGGTGGTCAGGCTTTGGCCTGGCTCCGATCCTTCCTGGAGGACCATCCTCAGAGAGTTCAGCTTGGGGAGATGTTGTCCACTCCATGGACTCTCAATTGTGGAGTCCCGCAGGGTCAATCATCTCCCCAATGGTATTTAATATCTATATGAGGCCGCTGGGGGAGATCATCAGGAGTTTTGGAGCTTTGTGTCACCAATACGTGGATGACACTCAGCTCCTGTATCTCCTTCCATCCTTCTGCAATAGATGCTGTTCCGTCCCTTGAGTGCTGCCTGGATGCAGTGCTGGGATGGATGAGGAACAACAGACTGAGGCTGAACCCGGACAAGATGGAAATCCTGTGGGTGGGGGCCCCTAGTGTCTGTAGTCTGGGTGCCTCCCTATCTTTTGGGGGGCACTCTTTCCAAGAAGGATGAGGTTCGTAGCTTGGGCGTGTTTTTGGACCCATCACTATCAATGACATCTCAGATAGCGTCTGTGGTTCGATCCACTTATTTCCACCTAAAGTGGATTGCCCAGCTACATCCCTACCTTGACATCAGGTACCTCACCACGCTGGCCCATGCAGTGGTAATCTCAAGATTAGACTACTGTAATGCCCTCTACATGGGGCTGCCCTTGGGACTGCTACTGAGACTGCAACGGGTCTAGAATATGGCGGCCAGACTTCTGAGTGGGGTTAGAAAATACCAACATATTTCCCCTACCCTGGCCACCTTACCCTGGCCACCTGTTCGCTTCCATACCAATTTCAATGTGATGGTACTAGCCTATAAGCCCTAAACAGTTTGGGACCTCGGTATCTGGCCAAGTGCCTCCTTCCAGTTAGATCTGCCCGTCCTATAAGATTGTCGCAGGCAGGGCGGCTGAGAGTTCTGACCCCGAGAGAGGCCTGGAAAACAACCACTAGAAATCGGGTAGCACCACAATTATGGAACTCTCTTCCGCCTGAAGTCTGCCTGGCCCCTTCACTGGACACATTCAAAAAGCTACTAAAAACCTGGCTATTTAGACAGGCCTTCCCTGAACAAACTATAATCTGGTACAATAGTATCCAATAATATAACTTTTATCGTACTGCCATGCTCCATGTTTTTATTTTTCTACACTTTTAATTGTATTTATTGTATTATAATTTTATCTTCACTTCACTTTATGATTTTTGATTTGCTATTTTGTTACTCTGTTGTTTTTTGTTATTTGTTATAAACCTCCCAGAGTGGCCTTGGCTGCCAGATGGGCGGTATATAACTCAAACAAACAAACAAAGATTACAAGCTGTGCTTAAAGGAGTCCTCTGCCACCTGTTAAAATATAACCTCTCAGTTTGTGGAAAATGGGGGAACTGGCAAAAATCATGAGGGGAAAAGGGCCTGTTTGAAGTCACCATCAAAAACTGAGAGCATTCACTTTTAGGGAAGAAGTTTTCAGCCACTCCCAAATTTAAATATTTTCCCTACTATGTCAATTACAGTTGTAATACAAC
The DNA here is from genome assembly GCA_037013535.1 of Intellagama lesueurii. Lineage (NCBI taxonomy): Eukaryota > Metazoa > Chordata > Lepidosauria > Squamata > Agamidae > Intellagama > Intellagama lesueurii. The sequence goes on from JBAJHW010000005.1 coordinate 163,472,638, forward strand.
TGACTCTTTTGTCATAACAGATATAACATTCGGTAATTTAAAATAATTATGTGCCATCAAGTCAATTCTGACTAATGGCGACCCTTTCCAGAGTTTTCTAAGTAGAGAGTACTCAGAAGTGATTTGTCATTCCCTTCTTCTGGCGGTGTCCTGGGACTGTGCAGCTCGCCCAAGGCCACATAGACTGGCTCTTCTCCTTGAAGGCACAATGGGGATGGAATTCCCAACCTCTGGTTCTGTAGTCTGATACTTAACCCACTGAACTCTCCAACCAGCTTTGGTAATTTAAACAGTACTTAAAGAAACAAGTACTTTTTGCTATTCTTCATTTCAAAGATGCATTGTACTATGAGATCAAAATACGTATTGCTCTTTAATGGGTAACATCAAAACAAATTTATTAAGTAGCCACAAGTATATAAGGTTACATGCCAAAACTTATAATATGTCAACATGTATTCTCTTTCGCCCCCTAAGCTCTTATAATTAATTCATCAGCAGCATAGCTCAGGGGTTTTTATTCCTTCCCATTTTATAAACTGTGTTTCCAGAAAATTATACTCTGTGCTTCTGTTTATTTAAAGAATATTACAGCTGAATTTACAAGCAAAGTAGTTAAAGGAAAGCCTTTGGGCGGATGTAGTAAATTAAAAATGAAAGCACAACAAGTAGAATATGGAATTTATAACTAGGGAAAAGAATCTTATAAAGAAGCATGAATTTCAAGATTTATATAAATCAAGCACAGACTGTAAATACTTATAGCATAATGAACAAATGATAATTGAAAGCAAAGCTAATAAGCCAGATTCATATAAACTGTGTGACAGCTTCATCCTGTGTATAGTACACAAAGCTTCAGAATAAATGAGTATGTTTCACATACAAAAAGCTCTGTGGATGGATCAGTTGGCTACTTTTGCTTTCTTCTACATTCACATAAAAAAACCAACAACCCAAAAATCTCAGGTTATTCCCAACCTTAAGTTGAACTTGAAATACTTCTACATTTTGGTGAATTTGTATAAAAATCCTCTACCAAACTCAACACATACTACTCTTATAGGCACAAATAGGGCCACATGGGACTTGCTGGACATTTGGTTGTTCAAGACAAGGAATATGTCGGGGCAGAGGGAATGGCGACCCTAATCTAGAACCACAAAAATGACAGAATACACAGGGAATAAAATTCTCTTCTTTAAGCAGCAAAACACACACATACACGCAAACCCTTTTCTGCATCATCTATGAAGAATTTGATTGGTTGGTTGGTTGTGGTAAATTCGCTACTGGAAAAACCATAGCTTTGACTATGCGGACCTTTGTCGGCAAGGTGATCTCTGCTTTTTAAGATGCTGTCTAGGTTTGTCATCGCTTTGTCATCGCTTTCCTCCCAAGAAGCAGGTGTCTTTTAATTTCGTGGCTGCTGTCACCGTCTGCAGTGATCATGGAGCCCAAGAAAATAAAATCTGTCACTGCCTCCATAGTAGAAGTGTCTACTAAAATCTGTCAATTAGCTACAGTGGCTGGACAATCAACATTCAATCTTCAATGGCAATAATGCACATCACTGGAGGTTAAATCCACTTCAAAAACAAAAAAGGGCTTTGATTTTGGAATCAGCTGATGACTCCAAATGTCATGACCGCAGCAAAATAATGTACTGCATATGAGCCTTTTTTATAGGAAAATGTGTCAAATTGAACCTAATAGGCTGCACATTGGAATGTTCTGAAGTGGGCACATTGGCCTTTTACTGCATCAGTTTAAAAAGAAATTGGCCCATTCAGCTGAATAGAGGCAATGTAATATTTCTAACCCATTTGTAAAGTGTATTGTGTATATCCTGTGGTGGTTCCTTTCTGGCTGGATGCACTGAAGTGTATGAATTCTGTATCAGAAACATCTTCAATACCTGGAGTGTATATGCATTTTTGAACTATCTTCCTGCGACTTGGATCTTAACTGATGGGGTTTTTGCCGTTCCCCTTTTTCTCTCTCAAATGGATGATAATTATAAACAATGAAGATAGATTTTTTTTAAAAAAGCACAAGTGCATGAAAGGGAAAGATGTCTTTGTGGCAAGACATTTGAACTGGATATTATGATGAATGTAGATTCCCTATACTCCATTTTCTATTCCGCAACGGGATTTCCTTAGAGATACATGCCTGAGCAATCAGACTAGCACATGAAGTCCCCTTTACCTTCCAGTGGTCAATCACAAAGTCTTCCAATAACAAATAGAAAATAATGACAATGCACCCATAATGAAACATATCTGAGGAAAGTAAGTGGCAAAGAAATGTATTTTCTCTATTTAAGAGAGCACCTCTTGTCAAAATACCTTCTGGCATGACAGCCAAAGAAGTGGAGAAATGAGATTGGGGACACCTGAAATATTTGAACTGGGGCATTAGTCTTTGGAATTACCAAATCTGCTCCTTTTGGACTAATATACACATCAGATTCCAGCTCTCTACCCCATTTAACATTTCTCTGAATTTCTGCATGATTTTCAGTTTTCAAATGTATCAAGATGTCCATTTCAATATTATTTTCAGAGGCATCATATATTTAGATATGTATTCAAGTAAATATTTGCAGGTATCTTTTAAAAGGATTTTCAAAAATGGTGTGTTGGGCAAATGTGAAAATGACATGAACCAGAACTGATATGCTCACACATCCTAATGGTCCTATTCAGGAATTGTCAGAAGAGAACCTATGAACCCATGTTTACCCATGTTAGAGTTTTCAAGCAAAACTGGAAAGTACTCCCTCTTTAGATTTGGGGAAAGTTTGGTGGTTGAAAAAGTAGGTCAGAATGCATACTGATTGAAGCATTTCAGAAGCATTTGGTTAGTTACTTCCTCTTATAGTTCATCCTGATCCTTTCCCTTAGATGTACTTGGCCAATACTTTGAGGACACTGACAAGTCCAGAAAACGTTACTAGTGCAGGAAACATGTTGTGACAGTGGCTGACTTCAGGGCATCTTTGATGTGTGGCTTATGCACTTTATTTTATTTTATTTTTTTTTTCCTCTCCTTTTGTCAGGCAGAGTTATTTCACAGTTTTGCTTCCATATTGTTCACAGATTCTTCTGTAATTGGGCAAAGTTTACTTTACAGAACATCAGCTTGGCAAAAAAGGATCAATTGGATAATCAGCTTGGCAACAGACAAGGCGAACATACTGACATTTCTTTCACTAGCTACCACACATTTTGTTGAAGATTTATATTCTAATGGGTGAGGGGGTTGACTAAGAGTCAACGATGTATCCTCATGTGCAGAAACAGGGCAATCTCAATACCTACCAAGGAAAGGCAATGTACAAAGCCTCTTATATAAGGGCAAATTGTCGACTGAAGAGGGGTCTCCTCAAAATTAGGGGGGATACCCCCTTGATCTGGTTACTTGCTATACTTGCCACTTATGTTATCGGTTGAACAAATTACATGGATTTCAACAAGCTTCCATTCACTAAGCTATATGCCAGCATCTGTCCATTCGTGGAATCCCATTCATTACATTGGGGGCCACAGGACAGATGGAGGTCTTTATTGTCATCACCAGGATGACTGTACCATGATGTGTTGGAGCCAGATGCCATCCTTACCCCCTGGAAAGGAAAATGCTTGGAAAAAATAAGCCTGAGTTGAAAACTGTTTGCTGTATGAAATGTGAGGCGGATTATGAATGAAGAAGACTTGAATAAATCAATTTCAAAGTTATTGAACAAGATTTTAAGCATGGGACATGTTTTTCAATTTAGGAACTATCAAGGGCTATGGAGAAATTCAGTTGAGTCACATTTAGTTTACACTCCCTGAACAAATACAAAAACACAGTTATTTATTGTTCATACTTCTCTGCATTTTGAGATTGTTTTTCAATTCAAAGTACATTCAAAATAGTATATATTTGGGGAAAATGTAAATAAAATGTGTATATTGGTGAAAAGAATGCACAAAAAAGCTTTAATTAGGAGACATTGCCTGCAGAAGGAATTAGTGCACTTTTTATTATGTCTGCATGAATCTGTATCCACACAAACAGCACTGTATTGGAAGAAATGCCTCATCACTTCTTAAAATGAAATATTTCACTGGATATGGATTAATTCTGGAAGGTTCCCCATTGTTAGATTGTAAAATACATGTGGGCTGAATAAGAGTATTTCTCAATTTGACCTGATAAAATACATTAACTATGGAGTGCTGCATAATAGCCTATTTTGTCCATTATGTAGCGGTAATGGAAAATGCTTAGAGAAAATAATTTGTTGCACACAAAGAATGTTGGATCTGCTGTTGAGCTTACCTTCAGCAGCGTGGGTCCCCTTTGCCTCCTTCCCGGAATAACGCGAGACACTTGGAGTCTCGCAAGAACCTCCCTGGAGGGGAGGGGGGAACGAGTGAGCAACTTAATTGGTGTTCCTCCCTCACTCTGTCCTCTTTCTTGCTGGCAACAGAAGGAGGATGGAGCTGGGCTGCTGGCCTGCTCATTTCAAGCTGCGTAGCTGCTTTTCGAGGCCTGCTTGTGTTGGCTTTGAGAAAGGGAGGGTTGCATTAACACCCTCCCACAGTTTGCTTTGCATTTCTACAGCTCTGCAATCCAAGAGCTGTTACCAGCAGTATAATTAATCTCTTTTACATTTATAATTTAGTTTCTTAATTTTGTCATCGGTGGGGTAATAGGAGACAGCGTGAGGCGGAGTGGGTGCTGCTGCGCGCCCCTTTTGCCTTGTCGACAGTGTATAGGGAGATTCTTCAATCAATTTAATATTTAATCAACAGGGGAATATGATTTAAGTAAGCGTAATAAATAAATAAATAAGTTGGAAGTTAGCTCAAAGCTTACTGATCATTGTAAAGCAGTGGGACATGGTTTGGAAAGTAGCCTGGATCAGCTGTTAGGCTCTCAGTCCTCCCGGGGGGGGGCAGGCTTGGGAGATAGCGGCGCGCTTTAGAATAGCGTATTCTTTTTGTTTATTGTATATATATTTAAATTAATTGCATTAAGTCATTGATTGGCATTGTTTAGGGGTTTTGAATTTCAGTTATTTTATTACGCATCATGAGTAGGGCTAATTAGGCTGACTCCACCCGGGTGGGTGGGAGCCTTTTTGGCCCAGAAATTATTAACCAAAATAAATAAATAAATAAATAAATAATTGGAATTAATAATCAATTTTATTAACAGAGGAATTAAGATTCATAATAAATAAATATATAAATTGATATTAAATATAATTATAAAAATAAATAAGTAAATGAATAAATACATAACATATATATAATTATTCAAAAATTATTAATAAATAGTATAGCATACTGATATACAATAAATAAATACATAAATAAAATAAGTAAATAAATAAATAATACATAAATAAATAAGGAAAGGTTGCAGCTCTGTATATACATTAGCCTGCATAGTGAGCACTTGTTGCCCGGCACCAATTGGGGTGGTACTAGAATTTTAGAGTTTAGTTCGTGGTAAGAGTGTGGGAGGCTAGGCTCACTGTTTGTGTGAGTCGGGCGTGCAGAGGCTCAAACTAGGTGGTAGCAATGGCTTCCCGGAAGGGCCAAATTGACAGAAAGGACAAGCAGCTTGCTAAGAAGCATGCAGCTCCTCAAGTTACACCACCTCAGTCATCCTCAGACGAGGAGTCTTGCCCTATTTGGCAACAGCTGCAGGGAAAAAAATTGGCTTTAGAAGCTGAGCGAACAGCGCAAAAGGCCCAGCAGCTTAGCGGAGCGCAACCACGCTGTTCGGCTAGGGAGGCCAAGAGTCATGGAAGGGCTAAGGTCAAGGCCATGGCAGATAACCTGATGTCTCAATTTGCTGCTCTAGAGGCAGATCGGCAGGCCCCTGGGTCATCCAGGAGGAAATCAGAAGAGTTTGCAGTAACGCCACGACATCAGAGCGAGGATGAGGAGAGAGAGGCGCAGACCCCAGAGGTATCTCGACCGTTGGCAGCGGCTGGGAGTTGTCAGGAGGCCATGGGAGTGGCAGTGCCGGGTTGCCAGCAGGGCAGGGAGGAACATGATGCGATGCTGCCTATGTCAGGTAAGCTAGCGGTGGCACCGGACACAACATTGCCTGCATGGCCATGGCCTGCCTATGGTCTAGGCGGCTCACCATTCAATAAAGCATATGACACACAGGGGTTTAGGGCCCCGAGCAACCCTTGGCCCAGTACAAGTACACAGATAGGTGGCTGGGCAATGCCATATCCGCAGGTTTCGTTTCCTGTTCCGATGAGCTCGGCCGCAGGTGTGGGGGTGTGGCCTTACCCATCAGTACCCTGGTGGTAGCAAGAAGTCCAACGGTGAGGGGGTAATCCTGGCAAAGAGCCCCAGTGCAATTAAGGTTTCTGTGTTGGAGACATGGCTGCATGAATAACCTAAGCGGGAAGATGCCGAATACGTTTTAGAGGGTTTTCAGTGTGGTTTCAGGATACCAGCGGTGGGAGATCATAACGCGTTTTTTCGCGCACAACCTGAAATCTGTAAAAGGGATGGAAAACATAGTTCAGGAAAAGGTTGAGAAGGAGGTTAAGGAAGGCAGAGTGTTGGGACCTTTTCAAATACCCCCCTGAAGAATCTGAGGGTTTCGCCACTGGATGTGGTGCCCAAAAAAGAACCAATGGGAGTTTTCACTCATCCGTCACTTGTTATACCCACAGGGAGAGTCGGTGAACGATGCCATCCCTCAGGAGTTGTGCACCGTGCGTTACACCTCTTTCGACGAGGCAGTACGTATGGTTTGGAAGCGCGGCATAGGGGCCCAGCTCACAAAACGCATTGCAAAACAAGGGAGTCGGGTCTCCTCTTAGATGAAGAGAAGAAGGAGGGACCGGCTATGTCCCTTACATTCTTGGGAATAGAATTAGACACTAGCAGCAGACGTCCAGATTGCCTGATGGTAAACTAAGCGACCTTTAGGCTAGGATTGCCTTGACATCTAAAAAGGATAGGTGTTGTTGAAAGACTTGCAGGAAATACTCGGGCATCTGAACTTGGCATGCAGGGTGGTGGCGCCAGGTTGTGTGCTCCGGCGCAGGTTAGGCAATACAATGAAAGGTATTCTTTGTCCTTTTCATAGGACAAGAGTCAAATGGGGTATGAGGCAGGATCTACAAGTTTGGAGCCAGTTTCTAGATGAGTTTAGCGGAATTTCCTTTCAGAGGTCTGAGATAAGTCTTAAGGTTGAGTTCCAGGTACAGACAGATGCAGCTGCTTCCCTAGGTTTGGGATCTATTGTAAGGGCAAAGGGTGTGCTGAGCGTTGGCCTGAGGATTGACTCCCGCTGGGAATTACTAAGGATTGGACATTTATGGAATTTTTTCCCATAGTCGGGACTCTATGGCTGTTGGCTCACAAATGGGCTAATTCAGTGGTATGTTCTGGTGCAATAATCAGTTAGTGGTGTGCATAATAAACAGCCTCACCTCGCACTTGGAACGCGTTATGGCATTGGTGCGTGCATTTACACTGCACGCCCTGAAATACAATATTTTAGTTCAGGCGAAACACATTCCAGGCTTAGATAACACTTTAGCTGATGCGCTCTCATGCCACCAGATCAACTGGTTCAGGGAGTTAGATCCAGGAGCCAATGAATTCCCAGAGACTCTTTCCCCAGAGGTCTGACAAATTGGTGTGATGATGCTGTAAGAGCAATAAGTTTTGGCCTTGGCTCTGAGGACACGGAAAGAGTACTCGGCAGTGAGCATAGAGTTTCAGGAATTTAGAAACTCAGTGGGTTTAGAGCTGTTCTGGCCTGCCCCAGTAGAGCACCTACAGCAGTTCATCGTATACTTACATAGGAAGGGACTTGCGCCAGGTTCCATACAAGGCCAGATGTCAGTGTTAGCTTTCACGCTAGGGTTCAGGGGTATCAGGACTATACCTCCGCTTTCTGTACACAGAAAATGCTTGAAGGTTGGGGTGAAGAGTAAGGTCGGGTTAAGACATAGGGCGCTCATATCCCCAGTATTATTAGAAAAATTTGCAAACAGTGGGCTGCCACCTGCAGGTATGATTACGAGGCAGCGCTGTTTAGGGCGGCACCATTGTTGGCAATTTTGGCGCATTAAGAATTAGCGAAGTAATAGCCGCAGGAAAGGGCGATGCGTCTAAAGTTGCATTGCAATGACAGGACGGGAGGATAGTGGACAAGACGGTTCTGATTCATATTTGCCAATCCAAGGCTTATTACAGATATATCAGGACACTCCCTCACGTCTAGGCAGGTGCCTGGCTCTGTTTTGTCATTGCAGGTCCAGTGGTAATGGCGAAGAGGTGACACATCATGATTATCGGCCACAGTTATGTTCTGGGAAGCTCGATAGGGAGCCAGGTCAGCCTGAGGCTGTAATCTGGGTCTTTTAGCGCGGGCCCAGATAACCTGGAAGGGGATCCGATGAATGCAATGGGACCAATTTGGCAGAGCTGCTGCATTCGGACTGCATTCTCCAGATGTGTTGCTAATACATTTGGGTGGTAACGATCCAGCCAGACATGAGGAATGGCTTTGATCTTGGACATAATTCGCGACCTAAAATGGCTGAGGGCGGCGTGCCCTGCTTTGAGCATTTTATGGTCTACAATCATCCCGCGGCGTGCGTGGATGGCAGCGAAATTTGTCCAGCAGGTTAACACGGCACGGAGGCGTGTTAACAGGGAAGCATGCAGAGCTGTTTGCAATCGCCTTAGATCGGTGATTGGTCACCAGGAGATCCACGTAGATAGGCCTGAGCTCTTTCGGAGTGATGGCGTGCTCTCTGATGGAGGCTTGGATGTCTTTATTAAAGACATCAAGGGGGGCCTGCTTTTGGAGCTTATGAAGCTGGATGGCGGGCATGGGACTTAGCATCGCTAGTCCCTAGGCCGTGGTGGGTAGTGCGGATAGAACAGGTTTCGGTGAGTCCCATCGCAATCACAAGTAATGTATAGCTCATCTGACCTCCCAGCACTGCGGATCGTGCGATTACAGTGCTTGGGGGGGAAGATGTGCTGGGGCCACACCCAGACCAACAGTCAACAAGCAGAAGGTGGCTTGAGGTCCGAGGGTGGTCAAATTTGGGCCGGCTGGGTTCTCGCTGTCTTCAGGACCACGAGAACTTGGGGCTAGGGACTCGTTTTGTAAGGGGTCCGTTGAGACCTCTGTGCTTAAACCTGAATTCCACACTACGGCAGGACCCCCCTTTTAGAGAGGGCAAGAATGATTATTTAATAAAGTGTGGCCCATGTTTATCCCATAATACTTGTCTCACGTCATTATTTCACGGTAAGGGGGCAAAGAATATTATCTACAAGAAAAGATATAAATGATAAGTTATAAATGGAGCCTTTTACTGTGTCTACCATAAACAGGGATAAACTTACTATGCTGCCCCCTTGCTTGTTAACTATTGTCCCCCTTTGTAAGTAGATAGGCATAACACATACTTCTGGGTGAAAGCAAGACTGAAGTCCTACATGTCTAGATTGTTGTAAAAACCAAAACAATCATATGGCGACCCAAACTTCTGCAGCATGTCTCATTTGAATTGAGAGGCTGAATCTCAAAGATGGTAATAGACCTGAACATAGTGTGGCATATCTCAGAAGTGGGGAATGTGTGGTCCTCTTGATTAAGACAGGGCTAGAATTCTGTTGTTTTTAATAAGAATTTATAGAATATTGGTTAGCATCCTGTTGTATGGTTCCAATGGTATGGTGGGAATGACATAGAAATGAACAGCCATGGCGAATTACTACTGATTAAAAAGTTCCTGCTTTGATTACTTGCAAACAAAGAGAGAAAGTTCTGGGCAACCCAAAGCTAAAGCAGGAACACTTTAATTAGTAGCAATCTGCTGCTGCCAACAATGGCACTCCCAATGTGCCAGCAGGACCTACACAACAGGACTTTGGCCATCACAAATTTTCTTCTTATTCCAGCTGGAAACTGAAATTCTTTAAATCAGAGAAGGGAGAAACTACGACTGAAATCCTGTTGCTTAATGTAGTAAGTTGCACTATAGTAGACCCACTGATTCAGCCCATTGATTGATCTGACGAGTCAACTCCTCTGTAAAGTTCAAATGGACCTAATCTAGTTGTGACACTATATTAAGAAACATGATTTCAGCCAAAAAGTGGCAGATTAATCAAATGAGACCAAAATATGTAACTGTCAAAGTCTGATTTTAAATCTCTGTATATCCAGCCCTACATTAAGGTTGCCAGCCCTTTATTCTCAACAATAGAGATGGGGGGAAGGGCATAATTGAATTTCATAGTATTTTTAAAAATATATGTTTTCTTTTGCTTCTAGGATGTTTTATAGAAATAAAGTACATGGAAACCCATGTATACATTTCAAAACTCAAAAACTAAAATGCATACAGAAGAATACACACACACACACACACACTTCTTTGCTTGGCAAAGAAGACAATGGGGAAAAGTCTCCCTCCATGAACCAGATTTTGCTCTATTTTTCTGTCAATCTCAGACGATTTTTTCTCATTTTGAACAATATTCTTTTTCACATGTTTGAAATAAAAAAAACCTGAGGTACTCAAGGTTTTATTCCACAAACAAGTAAAAAGTATTAGCATTCAATAGGCTGTGTTCTTTTCATCAACTATCTTTTCTTTTAGTGTTTGCAGGATGAACCTAGCTTCACAGAGGAAAAAAGTAAGAAACTTGTTTCCCATAGAGAGAGTTTTGTGCACAGAGGGAGATTTTATACCTGCTAAAACTTGCAGAAGTCAGGGTGAAAAAGGAACAATTTGGCATCTCAACTGCAGGATGGAGGTGAGACCTCTCTGAAATGCTGTCTCAGATGGCCAGTCTTGCCAAAAATTCTGCCAGTGATGAGAAGTCGTCAGGTTCCTTAGAATCCTTTTTTGGGACAGATTACACAAATGAGGTGAAACACATAAATAAATGCTTACAAAAAATAAAATAGACAAATCAATGAATACATTAGGAAAAATATCTAAAACATGGGCTCACATTCCAGTTGGGAAAGAAAACCATATCTTGCAGCCTGGTACTAAACAAGGAAGATAAAAATGGAAATGGGATTCTTTGAAATGTAGTTAACACTGGATCTGGAAGATTTCTGTATTTCTGTTATGAGGCTGTCAACTTTAACACTTAGCAAGCCCTGTGGCATAGTGATTAAACTGCAGTACTGCACTCAAGCCTCTGCTCATGACCCAAGTTCAATCCTGATGGGTTCAAGATGGACTCATCCTTCCACGGTTGGTAAAATGAGTGCCCAGCTCATTAGGGTGCAAGTTGTTGTTCGTACAATTATATAATTAACTACCCAGAGAATGCTCTAGCACTCTGGGGTAGTATATAAGTCAAAACAATAAAAATAATAATAGCAAACACTTCTATGGCAGTTGCTCACAGTGTGAACTTTTGCATTTGTTGAATTTGACCCTGCTATTCTTCTACCAGAGTAAAATTCACAGTCCTATCTCACATTCTTAATACTCACTTTTATACACTTTCTTTCCTTCCCACATAGATTGAGGAAAGCAGCCAATCATAACAGAGTTCTAGGGAGGCTTATTTTTAACCCGTCCCAATGTTAATAACTATCTTAACTGTCACTCAAACAGCACTTACTTGTCATAACTCAATAGTTTAGGTATCTAGCAGCAGAGCCAGAGGCTGGGAATTCTATTCCCCACTGTGCCTCCTTGATAGGTTCTCGATTCGATGACCTATGGGGTCTTTTCCAGCTCTGCAGTTCTCAGACTATCATCATCATCATGCAACCAGTTAATTTACCTAATTTACTTATACAGTAACTATCCACAAAAAGAAACAAACAGGACAGGATTAAAATTGTTGCAGAAGGCAATCAAATATATTTTATTGGCCACAATACTGTTGGTTATTTATGCTGGTGTTAAGTGCAGTGGTGTAAATCACAGTGGCAAATTGCCACTTATTATCAAATTGATGCTTGCACTTCTTCACTGTACATCAGCAGTGTAACTTGGTGCTTCTCAAAAAGCAGTGATTCACTGGTGTGATTTACTTTATGCCAGAGTAAACAGCCAAGAAGTTTGGCTATTTAGAGGGTAAATGTAGACATGTGAAATCTGTGCATTTGAAGACATTTGTATGAATTTTCATACTGGAAGAAAAACCAAAGTTCCACAACCTCAGAAAAAGAATAGGATGAGAATGCAGGTGGGACTCTAAAAAATGATACAAAACTGACACTGGAAGTTTTTCACACATCAATACAAATATACATTGTGGTCAACCAAGTAGGTGCTGCTCAGCTCTGATCTTGCTTGGATGATAGCAATAATCTGGATGCATTTATCATCACCACCATCATCGTTTTAAAACTGCAGAGCTGGAAGGAACCCTATGGATCATCAAATCCAGCCCTTGTCAAGGAGGCAGAATGAGGAATCAAACTCTCAATCACTGCCTCCTCAGCCAGATGTGTAAACCACTGAGCTATATTTGTCTTCCACCCCAAATTCAGCAATAAATTACTAGTAGGTGCAATAATGCTCAGTCTTCTGGACCTCTTCATAGCCTTTGATGATATCAGCTATGGGATCATTCCATATGAGATGTCTGAAGTGAAACCTTAAAAGTTACTTTTATGAAGAATGCATATAGCATCATGACAAATCCATCCACGAAGGCAGTCACAAGTTGATGTTCTGGGATCCAGAATGCCATCCTACCACTGCTCAGTTATGGCTTGCTTCAGTATACTTTACAGTTATGTTAATTTTCCTTTAAAGTAAATTTCCAAATTCTGTTATGAGGTTTCCATTCCCATCTGAATGGCCATTTCTGTGGGACATGAGGACAACAAGCACTACCATTGTACTCATTAACTCTTTCCTCACAAATAATTAGACTTGTTACCATTCAGAAGAAACTACCAAAATTTGCTACCTTTTATGGAATAGCTACCAGATTAAACTCACAATAACAAGATTAAAAAGAAGATAATAGGTCATGGAATCCTAGAACTACTTAAATACACTATTCCTGTGTAAAGTTGTTTTGAATTCATTGTGACCTACTTCTGAGCAAGCTGGTGTGACACCATGCTAACCATACCTAAATAACATTATTGATATGTGTCAGATCATGCAGTCGGTGTCTCTTCAACCTTGTCTTTGTAAATTTCAGAAACTGTGGGAGTAATATCCTATGCATATGCCCAGCATACCTTGCCTCTGAGTAATAGGTATGCTAAAAATAATAAATTTCTATTCCTGTGCAAAAGTCATTTTTATCCTCCTGTTGTGTGGTATGTTTTGGAAACTAACATTCCTACAAGAATAGAACTTGAGTGTGAGAATAATTTCCCCTGTGATTTGAGTCACACAGTGCAGGTAGGTAGCAGTACAGAAGGGAACATTTAATTCTAAGTGAACCACACTTATACTATGCTAGAAAGTATTATTTTTCTGCAGTATGCAGCTGCTTACACCAAATATTACCTTAATTGCCCCACCAATGCAGAAAACATTTCAGTGGCAATTCTGGCAATCTATCCAGGAATAATCTTGCATTTCACAAGATAAAAGCCAAGCTGGTATAGTTCAAAGCAATGGAGGGCCCTGGCTTCAGAGCCAAAGGCTGGAAGTTGAAATCACTATTGCACCTCCACAGAGAAGAGCTGGCCAAGATCACCTGGAGAGGGTGTGGCTGATGGAGTTACAGGCCCAGATACCTGTGTGATCTTGGACAGCTGAACGGTGATCTTAGAGAAGGCAACTAGAAGGAGAGACTGCTAAACCTCTGCCAAGTACTTTATATCTGGAAAACCAAAGGAATCAGAATTGACTTGACAGCTCATAACTATTTATTATTACAGGAAAAGTCAGAGTGGTGGTGAAGAAGAGAACCTAAGGTTCCATTTTGTGTCCCTAGAATGCAGGCAAATAAGAATGCAAATGATGCAATGTATGCAATGAGCAGTGTGGAATGTGGAAATATAGTCCAAGTGCTTCACTTAAGATCTTGAAGTTTAACCTGCAGAAGGAGTGCTGAGCTTGTGTTGACAGAATTTTACACAGCTCTTGAATGCTTCCTGTGCTGCTCAAAAGCAGGGGGCAGTTGTTGCCCTGCTTCTAGAAGCTGCTCGTAGTAGAGAAACAAAAATCATAATAAGGATTGCTGAGAAACGAGGTACATGGTCTTTCACTTCCACAGTTACCAACACACAGACACAAACAGACACACATAGACACATGCACAGCGGATACACCTATATCCCTGTGGGGAGGGAAGGATGGATCAATTCTCCCGATATCTGGCTGCTGATATAGATGTGCACAGATGTAGTCCTTTATTCCCAGCTGGCGTTCACTGGAATCATTAGGCGTGAAAATATTGTGGACCTCAGTCTACTATTACAATTGCATTCCTCTTTTGGTATGCCTCTTATGCCTGCACGCTGAGAAGAAATTATGCGTACATAAGCCATTTCTGCTAGGGAAAAAGCTGTTCATAAAATATGATATAAATCAAGAAGAAGAAGAAGGCAAAAGCAAAATCGTAACAACTTGTGACAAGGAAATAGGTGTTCGTTGAGACATCTTGTGTTCTCCAGACCTAATATATCTGTATTTGGCACCACTGGGCACATGTCCTTGATTTTTCCTGACTCTTTCAATTATTTTTCCTATGATATTCAGCCCAGTCTTGTGCATTTTGCAAACACATTTCTGGACAGCGGAAGCTGGTAGATCGAGACATAAGAAGCATGTCCAAAGGCCGTACAGCAATGCAAGAGAATAAATAGTAATGGTCCTGACCCTCTTGCATCATTGTACTCACAGAAACAATTGCACAAGCAAACAATGCCACTATGAAACAGTTGCACTGAGCCAATTAGTGACATATGTCTGCATATTTGTCTGAATTGAGGCTTACTGTGACTGGTCATCAAACAGTCCTGAGTGACCTTCAGCATTGCCTGCAGCCTTTGGACACCAGAGGGAGGGTCTAAGGTGCACACCCTCAAGGTGCTTTTAGTATCCACGTCAAGTTTCCGATATGAAGTTTCTCAGTCTTGGATGCGCACATGCGTATGTGCACATGCACACACACACATTCGCTTTGATAAGATATCCATTCAAATTATAGAAACAGAAGATGCTAGGTTTCCATTTTTAGTCCAATTAAAGGAGCACTTATTGGATGAGTGGGACTTGTTACAAGAACCCTTACAAGCATCGCAGTGATTCTGTTCTACTTGGGACTAGCAACTGGATTTAGATCTCATGTTCTGTCAGGTTTTTCTGCTTACTGTTTCTGCATGAACAGCAGAGTCCTCTGCAACTTTAATGGCTAACAGACTCAATATAGCATATCCTTTCATAAGTGACTCTCTTGTTTTGCTGTAGACTAGAGAGGTCTTCCCCACTGGAAACTGTTTCTGGATGCCATTTGTAGGAAAGAATGCTTTGCACACACTAAGGGTTCTCATGTAACAAACACACCCAAGCATCTCTGGATTTTTAAAGTTTTTTTCCTTTACACTAACAAACAAGCAACAAATCACAAGCCATTCTTTGAGGAAGAGCTTCTTTAAGAAGTGCCCACTAATAAATCAGCTTATCACCAATACCCCTTTTGGAACATAAGGAAGTCAAGTGTTTATTTTCCTACAGAAAAAAGGGTCACAAGATCAAAGAATCAGAGAACAGCAACATCTTATCCAAACTAGTTCAGTAATGTTTCTTAAGGCTGACTTGTAATTGGTACAAAAAAAGAGTCTGAAATGATTCTACTCTACAATGTTTTTTATATGCAAGTTCCATAGAAATGAATGGAACTCCTTATTGTGAATAAAGTGAATATTGCAAACCTCAAGGGGAATGTCTGCAAAGCACACGCTGTAATTTCTTTTCTATGTTCTTCACTCAAATTCTATAGTGGCGTAGGCTCAATGTCTCTATAAGTAAACTCCTGGATATTGTATGTTACACCTGCCAAAGAAAAAAGAAAAGACAGGTTAATTTTTTACTGTAATGTTCACAGTTGTCATGGTGTGATGTTTGCAGCATAAAAATAATTTAATAAAATAGCTATTAATGGATATTTTCTCTATCATAATATATTCCCCCTGGCCATGGAACAGCCAGTTCAACCTAAAGTAATGAAACGCAATGCTATTAAAATGAAATATTTCTCTAACTGCATTAATTAATTAGGCATAATTACATTTATGGCCTGCTGGATGTAAATAGCATGGGGCATAATTAAGAGTAAACAAAACTTGGTCCCCAAATTCAATGAGGCCATGAACATTTGGGTTATAACAATTCTACTGGGCAGTAACCTATTTACCTGCTGCTTTTGCCTCATGAAAGCAATATATCTGTTGATTAATTTTACTGGGGGAAAAAGATGATAGCTTAATTAAATGTACCATGCTAAATACTGACAGAGTTTTCAGAGCAACCCTGGAGGAATGGACTTATTCCTTCAAACACATCAGCTTAAAGGAATGTAAGGGAGATATATTATGCATAATCCAACTAGAAAGCACACGTTCATTGTTACAGGCAGTTGGCTTACCCAGCTATAAGGGCTCCCCACCCCAATTTAAAATATGCATAGCTTACCTAATGTTATGAAGCCAACCCGAACAACGCTCAATATACAGTATAAATTATAATAAAAGTCTCCACAATCAAACCATAATGCCTAATCATTATTTGAGACTTAGATGCACAGTTCCTAGAAGGGTGAGCCCACTGTCATCAAAAGAAGGCATGTGAAATATGGATAGAAAGCGATTCTGCTGGTTGAGTAATGCCACTTCAGTTCTTTGGTGAAATGTCTTTTTACTGCCTTTACCTATTTGCATGATTACTCCCATGGCAATCAGTATGAAAATAATCACAGACCTGGATGAAGCCAAAGGGTGCAGAAGAAGGTGGCAGGGGTCTACATTATGGAAAAGAAGAGACAGATGCAGCAATGAAAGGTGGAGAAAGCAGACAGCCAAGTCAGAGAGGCGTGAAGATATGAGGAAGGAAGCTCTGGCAGGAACTTGCATATTGTACCAAAGAACAGGACGAAATAACAATTAGAGACCCCCAAGTGACAAGTAATTTCCTATAATTATACATTAAAATTAAATGTCAGAATGCCAAAGGTTTATATATCACTGACTCCAGTCCATATATGCTAATGGCCCCACCTTGTTTGTACCAGAAAGGAAAAGAACCCTTGTGAAAATGTTTATCATTTAAAGGCCATTTATTTTGCCCATATATTTGTTTTCAATAGCACCAGTGAGTTCACAGAGCAAAGACTGTAAGAAGAACTGTGGAGAAGCCAAGAAAAACCCCATAGTTTGGTATTCTCTCCACTACTAGGGTCAACCAGATGCTTCTGGGAAACTAATAAGTAGAACATTAGGGCAAAAGGTCTCTCCCGACTGTTGCCTCTCAGCAACTGGTATTTACGGGCATGTTTTTTCATATCTTGGAGATAGCATGATAAATAGTGAACAACATTTATGTGTTTTCAAATCATTTCTCATTTATGGCACATGATTTTCTGGTTGTAGAGTACTCAGAAGTGGTCTACCAGTCCCTTCTCTGGGTGGCATTCTAGGATGGTGCTGTTTCCTGAAGATTGCATAGATATTGGGGTACACAAAACCTGTGGCCACTTAGAAGTGTACAATCATTTCTGGAGAGAGCATAAAGCCATAACATCCAATCTCATTCTTATCTTAAAATTGACTGTCTTGTCTACTCCTTCTGCAAACTGAGAAAACAGTGGACTTTGGAAAGAGGTGACTTATTAGTTTTCCCCTTCTTTCTTTAGAAGGTCAGAAGCTTAATATGAAATTAAATGAGCAGTATCTCTATTTGAGGATTCTTCAGCAATATATTGGCTGAAATCCTATTGTGCAATTATGCGAAGTGTGACAACTTTTAGAAGTAAATTGCTACTAGTTAAGGAATCTCCTAAGGCATTATCTGCTATACATTGAGTTGTGTGACTTGAAGTGCAACAGATAACATCTGTGGAGATTTCTTAATATTGCAATTCACATCTAAAAGTTACACATTTTGTAGAACTGAAAAACAGGATTTCAATCATTGAATGATTCAGTCAAAGTCATGTTAAAAACCTGAAATTCCTAGATTCAAAATGGTAGTTTCGGCTAATGGATGAGGTTTTCTGTGCATTCTTGTGTGACTCCAAAGTTATAATACAAGGAACAATGGAACTATTGACAGCTACAATGTAGGTGGGATACGATAATGGAGGTTATATTTAAAACTTCATGTTTAAATGCAAGAACCAGTCTTGACTTGATCACCAGATCATCACGTTCTGTTTCAAATGATGTATATTATGTGCTTCATTCCTTTCACCAAAAGAAAACTTCAATTTCAGTTGTAAAAAGCATCAGATTTCCCTCACTAGTTAAAATAGCAGCCATACAAATCAATTGCTAAAATGTCTACATTGAACATTCCTCTCTAATAAGTGGTATACAGAACTACTTCTAAGGAACTAGATTTGGTGGACAGAGTGCCTGAAGAACTATGGACGGAGGCTCGTAACATTGTACAGGAGGCAGCAACAAAAACCACCCCAAAGAAAAGGAAATGCAAGAAAACAAAGTGGCTGTCCAACGAGGCCTTACAAATAGCAGAGAAGAGAAGGGAAACAAAATGCAAGGGAGATAGGGAAAGTTACAGAAAATTGAATGCTGACTTCCAAAGAATAGCAAGGAGAGACAAGAGGGCCTTCTTAAATGAACAGTGCAAAGAAATAGAGGAAAATAATAGAAAGGGAAAAACCAGATATCTGTTCAAGAAAATTGGAGATATTAAAGGAAATATTTTGTGCAAAGATGGACATGATAAAGGACAAAAATGGTAGGGACCTTACAGAAGCAGAAGACATCAAGAAGAGGTGGCAAGAATACACAGAGGAATTATACCAGAAAGATTTGGATGTCCCGGACAACCCAGATAGTGTGGTTGCTGACCTTGAGCCAGACATCCCGGAGAGCGAAGTCAAGTGGGCCTTAGAAAGCATGGCTAACAACAAGGCCGGTGGAGGTGATGGCATTCCAGCTGAACTATTTAAAATCTTAAAAGTTGATGCTGTTAAGGTGCTACACTCAATATGCCAGCAAGTTTGGAAAACTCAGCAGTGGCCAGAGGATTGGAAAAGATCAGTCTACATCCCAATCCCAAAGAAGGGCAGTGCTAAAGAATGCTCCAACTACCATACAATTGCACTCATTTCACATGCTAGCAAGGTTATGCTCAAAATCCTACAAGGTAGGCTTCAGCAGTATGTGAACCGAGAACTCCCAGAAGTACAAGCTGGATTTCAAAGGGGCAGAGGAACTAGAGACCAAATTGCTAACATGTGCTGGATTATGGAGAAAGCCAGAGAGTTCCAGAAAAACATCTACTTCTGCTTCATTGACTACGCAAAAGCCTTTGACAGTGTGGACCAAAGTTCAAGTCCATTTTGCCCCTTCCCACCTTTACAGTTCCATACCATTCTGCTGTTTTCTAGATGTGGTAAGATGATGCCCAGAATTTGTGGCATTTCAAAAATTATTGGTTGTAGGAGACCTATAGGTCCTTTTAAAGAAGAAAGGCAGGATAGAAATATTTTAAATACATAAATAAATAATAAAATAAATGATTGTTCACAATGGCTACAGTTCTCTGGTCTCCAGTTCCTGAGAAAATAAACTGAAAACAGTGGTCAAAATGCAGTCACTGTAAGAATAGGAAAACTTGGCAGGATTAACCACAGTGCTAAATATGCAACAAATTAAGATTTCAGTTAAATTTGGGTATTTTGTCATAGATAATCTATATTTAATATGTCTTTTCTCCTCCTGTCACAAATGTATTTATACTTCGTTTGAAAACATAAGGTGGTGATTTGTAGTCCTTTATCATATTTTTGAACAATAGTGGCCATGTTTCTAAATCAAGTTTGTTCCATGTGAAGATGATATATTCTGCAACACAGATTATGAATGGGACCCATTTTGGACCTCTATTGCTCTTTTATGAAAATCCATGCACATACAAACCTTAGCTTGTCTCTATTTGGTTTCAGAAAAGAATTGTGGAAAAGCATCTGCGAGTCATCATTTCAAACTAGAGTATAGAAAGTCTGAAGGATATGTATCACTATGTTTTCTGTGACATGGAAGTGTTCAGATTACAATTGTTGTACAGTGCAATCTAGATTTAGAGATACACTGGCTGTGGTGGGTTTTGAGTGGATGGAAGTCTCTTTTACCAGCACAACTACACTCAGTCCAACACATACACACACACATTATCTGATTTCAGTTGCACCAGCATGACTGGATATGATGGCTAAGATGGGCTGAAGAAAGGGCCAAAAAGAGGCCAGAAGTGGAAGAACTGAGTTATGTCAAATGCAAGCCCTCTCCAGCTGTGACACAAAAATCAGGGTCAGCGTAGTCCTTAAGTGCCTAAGATTTCTAGTCAAAGAAGGGTTTGGAATTGGATTCAGCACAAGATCAGGTTTCAATCAAATGTGCACTTGTCCTGCTGCTTGGTGCACTGTGGGGAGGGTCAGGTTCACTGTCTGGTAATCAGACAGTGTAATCAGTAGAGTCAACCTATCCCAAGAGCACCCCCACCTTCTGTGCTCCTGGCAGGGGCTTATACTTTTTTAGTGAATGAAAGTTCACTCTAGTTTTATCTGTTTCCAGCATGTGCGATCTCTGGGAATGGACCAAGAATAGAGCCCCTGCCAGGAGCACAGAAGGTAGGGGTGCTCTTGGGATAGGCATGAACCAAATCACAAACCAGAAAAATTGACAACTCAGGCTGATTCATGGTTTAGTTTCTGACCCCATTCAGTGATCCTGTTTTCCTGAAGCAAAATGAAATGCACAACTTTTTTTTTTGCCTCGGGGCTTCGTTTTGCTTCGGCAAAATGGGATGCCCCCCAGCCCCCTTCTCACTGCCCCAGTTGCCTGGCCTACCTTCTCCTTCCACCACTGCCTCCTTGGGTGCCTGGGTGCCTTGCATAGAGGCAACACCTGGGCCTCTTGCAAAGAAGCCTGTCACTGCCTCTGCTCATGCGCCAACCTCCCAGGGCAATCACCTAGGAGGTAGGCACATGAGCAGAGGCAGTGCCCAGCTTCCCTGCAAGGAACCTGGGTGCTTCCTCTGTGAAGGGCCCCCTGGGGAGGTCATGGTGGCGGCACAATGATAGTGGCAGCAGCAAGACAATGACAATGGTGGCAGCAGCAGCAGTGGCATGATGTTGGTGGTGGCATTACAGGAGCAGGTAACCTACCATCACTAGGCACACACTGAAAACCGAACTATGAACTAGTTTGGTTTTCTGGTTGGTTCATGGTGGGTCTCGATTTGTGGTTTAAAATGAATCACAAACCACCATTTTTCAGGTTTGTGCCCATCTCTAACCAAGAAGAAAGTTATCAAGGATCCTTATGCTTTTCAGTTTTTGGAATTATGATGTGGCTTATAAATGAGGCAATTTAGGATATTGTCAAAATGAACCTGTTCCTCACTTATTAAGCTACTTCATTATACTAGAAATTGTCAGCAGAAGGAGCCATACTAAATAGGGTTGTTTGAGATCTGTATGCCATTTGGATGTGAGAATCACACCAAATGGCATATCTACCAGACATCAAGAGCCCCTATTTAGACTGCACTGGCCTGCTCCAAAAGTGTAGGTAAGCCCTCAGTTAGGACTGTGCTCATAGAAAGAAATCCAAACAAGCCAAGATGGCTGATAGCCACTTGAGCTGACCCTAGATCAGTGGAAGCTTTGTTGAATCCCATCCTAAAGATTTTGAGATTACTTATGACTACCTATACTTTGATTCTCAGTGTGGTGTAATGGACAGAGTAATGCACTAGGACTCTGGAGTACAAGGTTCGAATCCCCACTTAGCCATGGAAACCCACTGTGGGAGTTGAACTGGTAAAACCACTCCTTAAATATCTCAGTTACCTTGTAAGCCCTATTAGAGTCACTCTAAGTCAGTTAACACAAAACTGGCTAAAATACCTTGGCTAAAATTGTATAAACACAGTGTCAATGTTCCTGGACTGGAGGAGGTTTGGATCTAGTTTGGCTCATCACTTGTGTATCTTCTCTGCACCTTCTTTCTGCTGGTGGATCTTGGCTGGCAAACCAGTTCTGCTGGCAGATCCCTCTGCCAACAGCTCTCTGAGATCAGCCAACTCAAGAAGGTGTTGTCATCACAACACCTGCTTATTCCCAACCCTCCTGCAGTTGATGCATCTTTGACTGACAATTTCTTTGCTGACTTGCTAAATTTATTGTGTCCCAGATCCCCAAGAAACAATTGGAAGTGTTCCACATATACAGATATCAAATGACTGGAAATCCAAATGTAATTTTCTTGTACTTTTTGATATGTTCTGAAAAGGCAAGGAGCTAAAAATACTGACCTTGTAATTCTATTTCGTAGCTTTGAATCAAAAAGAAACAAAACTCTATTACACAGATGGCCTGAAGGGAATATACATGCTTTCAACTTGAATGCAGCTGAATGGGTCCAATTTTAGACCTAAAGTCTTAAGAGTGTCCATTTTATATGGAAATTTGGACAATTCGCAAATCAAAATGGCATGCAAATGAATGAACTGCATGATGCCATTTCACAATGAATAATCAATATTCTTAAGCATGTGCTAGCCATTGCAGAGGAAGCACATTCTCTTGTGAAAAAGTTGACATGGAAAGCAGTGAAACAGGACCCTAGATTGCTACTACTTAAAAAAGAGTCTATTGAAAGAAAGAAAAAAGATTTACCAGTAATTTCGGATTATAATTGGTTCGTAGGATGTTTTCATTCACATTGTTCTGTAAAGAATATATGTAAAATAAACATGCCATTTAATACCTTTATAAAGATGTGTCAGTCCCTGGCCTCTATTTATTTTCCTGTCTGAACTGAGATCTTTTCTATTCAACTGAAGGAAAGCAGGATATTTTTAACACTTCATGTTTATAGATCTGAAAATATGTTAATTTAATTTCAATTATACCTTTTGTGCATTTTTAACATGTGCTTTTAAAACACATTTGACTGAAGCAAACTGCTGGATAGCTCAGTGTTTTAGGTATCTGGTTGCAGAGCTTTATTTAAACCTGAGTTTATAGTTTTCTCCCAATTTGAAGAGACCCTTGTCCAGCAGGCCGAGGCAAAGAGGCAGTCCCGGAAGCAGCAAAATCAGGGAGCTGGACAGGGGACAGATTGTATTTGTCTTCAGTGTGGAAGGGATTGTCACTCTCGAATTGGCCTTCTCAGCCACACTAGACGCTGTTCCAAGTCCTCCATACAGAGCACGTTACCATAGTCTCTCGAGACTGAAGGATGCCTAAGAAGGATAGTTTTCTCTCATAGTTTCCAGATACTGAGGCAATCTTCTATTTTACCAACCAAGGCATGAGAGATCAAGCCATGTACCTTTTATTCCAACTAATTGTTCTGGAGGATCTTTGAGTTTAAAGGTAAGAGTTTAGACCTCAACATTTCTATTTTGATGTTCAAATCTATAGTGTGTAAGGCTAACTGAAAAGATGGAAATGGAATCGTGAACAGCTGAGGTGTTGTAGCTGAAGGAAGGCATGTTACACAACTAGCAGCACTCCTTTAAGGGCAGTTTACCACTAAGGATGCCCATTTCATGTTAAAACAAAAGACAATAACATGAGACACTCCCTTTTATGAAATTCATATTCTTTCAGTGATCACAGAAAGAGAGCCTCTATAACATATATCCCCGATTCATCAGATGTTCATAGCTTTGTATTCTTGGGGTCCAGAGGCCCCAATGAATATGAAGCAACAAATATAACCCTTTTATATTCATCTCTTCATCTATCTCTATCTGATCAGCTGTTCCTCGGGGGCATAAGCAGAGAGGGATTCTCCCTTCGGGCGGCATGCTAAAGCTTGCCCAAAGGGAATCCCACCCCTGGGGCTGGGGGATGGCTTGGGTCCCCCTTTCCTCCTCTTCCTATGCCATGTGGGGCTATCTAAAAAAAAAACAGCCCAGACCCCCACAGCCTTCCTATGCCACACAGCATAGGAAGAGGAGGGAAGGGATCAAAGCAATCCTCCAGCCCCACTGCTTTTGATCTCTTCCCTCCTCTTCCTATGGTACATGGCATGGAAAGAGAAGGAAAGGGGAACCCAAGCCATTCCACAGCCCCGCTGTCTTTGCAAAGGCAGCGGGGCTGGGGGATCGCTTTGATCCCTTCCATCCTCTTCCTATGTTGTGCACCATAGGAGAGGAAGGCTGTGGGGGCCAGGCTTTTTTTTTTAAAGATTTTTTTTTCCAAGTTTGATGATCCACGAACCAAGACGAAGCACCATTTTGGGTTGCCTGCTGCTGCTTGCTAGACTCAGAGAACTGAAGAAAAGACATCAAGTGCTACAGGACAGAGAAATCTTCCCATATTCTAGTAGGTGGGAGACTTTAATTTTGAGAGATGTTTTGCTTTGTTTTTGCCTTTCTTTGCTTGCTTCTTTTTATTAGTTTGGGGGAGAGGGAGCTGTGTGTGGTTGTAAGTGTGAGTGCTTCCCATGTTTGATTTTTCAGAAAATGTTATTTAATTAATTTACAATATAATTATTTGGTTAGAGGTGTGTATTTTGGTGGGAGGGGGTTGAGGGGAGGAATGTTTTGTTTGCTTCTGTGGAGGTATATGGACCAGGGATGGACTTTGTGATGGTGCCCTTGTGCCACTAGGCTGCGTGGGTGGTTGTTTTTCTGGGTTGGGCACAGCTTGGGGCATTTATTTCTTCTTGTTTTTCTTCTTGGTCTTTTGTTAGTGGTGGTTCCTTTGTTGAGTGAGTGTCTGTGTGGCAAGCAGCCAGTACTTTGCTGGCTGGCTGGCTGGCTGGCAGCTTTCTTCTCTTTTTTCTATTGTTCTCGCCAGGCTTAGAGGATCTCTTTTGCTGGTTGGGTGGCACCATACTTTTCTTTTCTCATGTACTGGTATGTGAAAAATAGGGAAACAAAAGAGGCATTCCTTGAAAGAAGCCAATTTTTTAAAAAAAATATGGAATTAAAAAAATTATAATTGTGCACATCCCTCTTTAGCACTCCAGACTACTAGGTACAGGCTCATATCATTGAGTCTTAAGTGGTTCAATCACAGTGCAAATTTACTACTTGAACTACTAGGCTTGAGATGACATGGTAAAGGGGCAATATTCTTTCTTCCTAGGTCTGAGAAATATGTTCAGATGAGTGGGATTGCCTGAAGAAGCATATTCTTTCTCTGGGTGAGTGGAAAAATATGATAATGAATCAAAGTTAATACTCCTTTTTGCATTTCTGTAATAAAGTTATGTCTCATTTAAATCTAATTTCCATTTTTGGTACAGAGTACAGCAGTGGGTGGGAGAAATTTTTCACAGGGCTTAAGGGGCTACTGAATGTTATTAGGTATTTTTCAGCCAAAGATATGGCATTCAACTCCTTAAGGCCTCCATGCAAGGAACTTTAAGAGTTTATCATTGGGTCCACATTTGTCTCTTAAGTGTTAAAAGACACCCTAAGGATAATTTCTGTGTGCAAACAATGAAGTGGAACAAAATCACCTCATAGTTGTGTGGTGTGAGAAAAGCAATGATCCAAACTAATGACTATAAGGTTATCCTATTCTTAAGCAAAATGTCTATTTTTTTAAAAAAAAAATCATATTTAATGTGGGGAGACTTCTACTTTGGGGCATTTTGGCATAAGAAAGATTAGGTATGTAAGACATTTGAAAAATAACATTTTATTTTATTTTATTTTATTTACAGGACACCTTTCTCCTGATAAGGGGACCCAAGGCAGTTCACAATATTAAAAGAACAAAATTAAAATTATGGGTTAAACATTAAAAAGCAATTAAACTATATGCTGATTAAAATACAGCTTAATAATTAAAAGCAATTAAACATTAAAAACTATCTTAACTTTAAAAAGGGATTCAGGGGCTCAACCACAATTGTTAAAATGATTCTTAAATCATTCTTAATAATCATTGGATTATTAAGAATAAATATTGATTTTAGGAACTATTTTAGTTGCCTTGGGTTGGGCTTCTATCTGGAAGTTTATCGGACTTCTGAAATATAAGGAAACTGTGGCTTGCTAAGTTCAGTGAAACTTGTTTCCTTGTAAATATATTTAGGATCACAGCTCTGAATGCTCAGGCTTTTAGCTGCCCATTTCCACTCTGAATTCCCATGCATAGATTTTACGGAATTAAATAAATTTTGATCCTTACTCAATACGATCATATTTTATTCAACTTGAAAGCTTCATCGCTTTCAGTTTCTCAGTGACAGCTGTCAGAAACCATCAACATTTTCAGTGCAAGAATATAAAACTAATAGTCTTGTAATACCAAAACTAAATGGACTGCCCAAGCTCAAAATGAAAAACTATTATTGAAACGATTCTTTTATCTGGTGATTTGTGCTGAGTGGGGAAGGGTTTAAATCTTGCTCCTTTTCAAATGCTCTGTTAAAAATGAGCACTGACAGGATTAAATAAATGCACTTTTGAATTTAGGTAACAATGAGAAGTCTCCCTTTTTTCAAGTGTTCAATGTTTTGTGCAAAATATTTCTTTTGCGTATCTCCAAATGTAACCAGGCATCTTCTAGGCAAAGAAATGTGCTGCCCAATCAGAAGTAGGTTAATGTATATCTACATAATCTATTCCCTGTTGTGTGCATTTCAGTGTTCATTTCTGAGTATTACCATGGAATAAGTTGCTTATCCCTGCTAAATTGAACTTCAGCTTTAATTCAATGGTCTGTTAGGGCCACAGATAACTCCTGTCTGTGGAAATGAGACACGCCAATGCTTTGAACTGGGGCACATTGCACATGAAACTCAATCACAGTCAGTGTTGATTGTGCTTGTTTGGAGAGAAGGTACCAGATTCAGTGAAGGTACCTTCTTTCCTATTCTACCCTTGGAAAAAAGGTGATGGTGGGAAGACAATATATTCTTCTTTCATCCTCATTCCTGGCCACAGCTTAAGGACACATAAAATATGAGCTGATAAAGTGAACCTGTGTCTAAAACATTTACTGACTATTGAGATACAGTTGCTCATTCTTCAAGAGCTCAACTGTTTCAGTAGAAACAGTTACCAGGGTAACTATGTATACATCTCAAAAATGCAAATAAACTGAAAAG
This sequence comes from Intellagama lesueurii, assembly GCA_037013535.1. Classification (NCBI taxonomy): domain Eukaryota; kingdom Metazoa; phylum Chordata; class Lepidosauria; order Squamata; family Agamidae; genus Intellagama; species Intellagama lesueurii. The sequence continues at coordinate 163,499,920 of JBAJHW010000005.1, forward strand.
CTAAAAGAAAACCTGCCTGAACATTATTACAGTACAAATGCTACTGTTCAGCTTTCCCATTGGCTGTGAATTAAACAGTCTTCCTTTATGCTTCATCCATAGAAATATGCATCAAATTTTGTTTTGCCCTGTAGACTTCTAGTCTTTAGCAACCGGAACACTGTTCTGCATCTCTTGGGCACTAGCCACTGAGCCTTCACCTGTCACCTCAAATATGACTTGAATTGCTTTTTCTCTCTCTTTAAATCCATCACCATCAAACACAGCAATGCACTGACATATTGGTGCTGCCACCAAATCCCTAGAAGTTTACATTTATTTCAAGTGCATGCAAAAAGAAATCTGATAAACAATGGATTTCCACAAAATCTGAAACTTTGGTGTTGTTGTTTTTTAAAAAAAATGCAATTTGCATTTGGTTTTGGCTGTATATTATACAATAATTTGAGGCCTATGAAGTTTCCCTTTCTTTCTTCTCGTGTTTTTGGAAAAACTTTTTTAAAAGGGCTACTGATACATATTAGAATTTAATTACGCCAATTAGTATTGCCACATCAGACATATGATGTGCCTTTAATTAAGAAGTACCTAATGGATATTAGTACAATTTAGCTGTGTAATTAAAGTTCCAAGAGCTGCACAAATTAAACACCATGATTACAAAACATTAAAACAACACTGATGACATTAAAATTGCATATTTTTAGAATGACCTTATAAGCTAATGTTTCTTTTCAAAAATGAAGAATGGATATCTTCACTGTGTTTTACACACTGGGTGCCTGAATAGAAAAGTGGCATTGGTATTCTGCTCCTGAACCCTAAAAGCTTTTTAAAATTGTTTTGCACGCAACCTGGTATAGTTGATGTGTTTATGACATGTACTAAGCTCTGAAAAGTACTGCATGAAATGGCATGCAATAGCTTCTGCCATTGGCAGCAACTTTCATGCCTCTGGCTTAGTACCTCAGAAAGTGGCTTTAGACCTTATGGGAAGCATCATCAGCCAGATGTTCTAGTTTTACTGTGTAATATCTTCTTCTTCAAGCTGTCATGTGAGACATGCTTCTGCACTTTGAAAAGGCAGGGTAGAAATGTGTTTAAAAATGAATGGATGTATGCAGGATTTGCATGTGTGACTGGTAGTGTTTCTTTTTGATACTGTAAGGTGGATGCCCCCAGGGATTTGTTTGTTTGAAATTGTCTTGTGCATGAGACACTGGTGCAACTGGCTCAGGGCACTTCCTGTCCTATGCATCCATCTTAAAAGTGCATCCCATGGGGTTTAATGAAACTTCCAGTGCAATCCCATATATGCTACTCCATTGTAAACCCCATTAAATTTAATTAATTCTATTAACTGGATCATGCTGCAATTCACTCCTAGATAAAGAGGACTCTCTAACAGTGAAGCCTTATGTTATGAACAGCACAATCCTGTACATCTCTACTCAAAAGTTAAATTCCATTTAATTCAAAATTTGCCTTGCCACAAGAACAAAAAATAGTTTACTTCTCATTTTGCAAAGATTCTATGCTGTTTCTGTGAAATATGCCCAATGGAAAAATGTGGTAGCACTTGTTTTGTTTCATGGATGAGTGAAAGTAGTAGCCCTGTGTCTTTGTGGTCAGTCATCCTCTTCTTTTGTCTTTTTGTGTGTGCAGTAAGGAGGAAATGAATATTCTCAAATTTTCTTGTCTTCTACAAGAAGGATGTCTTGACAGCTTGAGGCACACAAAATAATATTGTCAGCCACTGCAAGATTTTGCTCCTCACCATGAAAGCAAAAAGACCAATACTGCTCCTCCAATCAGCAGAAATAGTAGCCAAAAAGACAAAAAAACCTATTTTGCATAGAAAACATTCTAGTTTTCACAGAACACCCAGTCTTTTTCACAAAATGCTTTGTTTTCTCTTCAAAAAAGAAGATTGTTGAGCACTTTTTCTTTAAATGTTGACAAGAGGTATAATAAAGTTGCAAAAATTATCCTAATCTTACCCAGTTGGAAGAAAACTTTCAAAATGCCTTCCATCCTGCCTCCACACTGGAAAATTTATGTGCTCAGCTTCACAAGCAGACTTTAGTTTCATGCAGAGAGAGGATTTCTATGTGAAGTATATTTTATACAGCTTGTGAAAACAACTATGGGGAAAAAAAACAGATTGTGTTTTCAGGCTTACACTGGAGGCAAGATCTCTTGAGGGGATTAGAGAATCCTTGAGGTGCTGTCTCAGGGTGTCAAGGTGTTCAGTTTCACTTGGGAATTCACTAGTGGTGAGATTCTTCATCTCCCCCAGAAGACACGAATGAAGGTGTGAAGATCACTGGACTATCAGGGGATGTATGTTTTCCCAGTGCTGAACATAAGAGTCTGTTGCTTAAAGTTCAGTGTTAAACTGTATTTCTTAATTATGATATAAGTCACAGTATTTCATTTGGGATCTGACATTATAAGCACACTAAAATTAGTATGACAGCCTGCAATTTATCACAATTATTAAAATAGAGAAATCTAAGATTCAGCTAATCATTAATCATAGTAAAACAAATAAATGAAGTGTGGAACATCTTGGACATCCCGTGAGAATATTAATTTTAGTTTTAATGAGATCACAAAATAGGGTAAATGATTATTTATAAAATAAGACAGAATATGGACAGGTAAATGCCATCTCTGCCTCTGTATGCATCATATAATAATAGGATATGGTGGTTCATCAGACCACACAATTAACTGCAACACTGATGCATAAGTAATTATTTGCATCTATGACATAACAGGAATAATCTTAATTAATGTGTTCATGTGTGTCTGTGTGTGCATGTGAAGATACAAGTGCATGTGTTCATGTATGTGCATGAATGGATTTTTTTTTCATTCTGTTTGATTTTAAATAGAATTATGATCTTCTTTTTTAGAAAAGAGGAAGAGGTAACTGTGCAGAACAGGAGCAAATTACTATGGCCAGCATCTTTTTGCTGGTTCTAACTACCCTGTTTTCCCGAAAATAAGACCTAACCTGAAAATAAGCCCCAGTATGATTTTTCAGGATGCTCGTAATATAAGCCCTACCCCAAAAATAAACCCCAGTTGAGTGAAACCCCGGCCTCCACCATTGTGCAGCAACCGGAAGAATATGACATGACTGTATTTGAATCAATGTAGATTTCTGTACATGAAAAAAATAAGACATCCCCTGAAAATAAGCCCTAATGCGATTTTTGGAGCAAAAATTAATATAAGACCCTGTCTTATTTTCAGGGAAACAGGGTAGAATAGACTCACTGACTCAATTGGATTTATGTAAGCATTGTCTTACTGTTCAGCAGTCTATTAAATGCCTCTGTTCTTTCACATCTGTGAAAGCAGACAGCAATGTTCTGTGTTTCAAATAATTTTAGAAAAAGAATTAAGGAGCCCACCTTTGAATTCAGATGCTGTAATTCCACTGTGGTTCAAGGAGAGAATAGTGACTGCTTTCCTTAATCAATACAATGCTGGAAAACAGTAATTTAAATGTCTTTTAAATAATGCTGTTGGGTAACAGGGTTTTTTGTTGTTGTTGTTTTTTTTTGTAAAACTCTACATTTATGCACACATTCTAAGGAAATGTTTTATTATATGAAATATATACACCGCAGCAGGCATACACCAGTAGGTTTCATTCTCTCCGGCTTCTTCTCAAGGTTTTGCAGGTAGTACAATTGAGTAAAAAAGCACAGGATGAATGTCACATACATCTTTGCAACAGGGCCTTACTGTACTGGTTTGTCAGTCAATCATAGCCTGTTTCTTTTAAATACAACAACAGGGAGCTGGTTAGCCAATTACTTGCTCTTTGCATTCAGCAACTTCATGTTGCACGTCTCTTAAGAGGACTGCTATTCAGTACAGTGAGAGGTTTTCTCTTGGGAAGTCAATGCCGTAAAAGAATTCATACCTTTCACATAGAAGGTTTGGAAATGTCAGCTACTGAGAGATGTAGCTGTCTGAGTACTGGTGGGCTAGGCAGCTGGAACAACACTTGTAGTTGCCCAGTTTAAACTACAAGTGTTGATCTTTAAAGTCCTCAGTGGTTTGAGACAAGGTTACCTGAAGAACTACTTCCATCCATATCCAAGCCCAAGCACTTTCACCACCTGAGGGAAGAAGCAAAGCAACAGGAAAAGAATGCAGCAGGATCCATCATCCCATTCAACCATGAATACAAAGACTCACTTGCCCACTCAATGAGAAGGGCATTTTGGTAGAATCAATCCCTGAACAAGGAGCTAGAAGCAGAGGTTGCCATTGACCCACCCACTACCAGAGGTTGGCTCTACAGTTGGGCTGCAGCTCTCAGGGGGGCAGGAACCCTTCCAGGAGATTTGCCAGTTTCTGTCATGTGACTGCAGAGCTACTGGAAGTAATAGCATTACTTAAAGACATTTTTTAAAAAAATGTTCCTCTGTTTAACAAGAATCTTGTTAGGTTGCTCCTGGCATTGTTTTAAATTTAATTATCTCATTTTACTGTTAACAGTGTTGTTATCGTACTGTTATATGCTGCCATGTCACACATGATTTACAGTGACTTTACAGGATTTCAAGCTATGTGAGATATTTAAAGAATGGTTTTACCAGTGCCAACCCTCTCAGTGCATTTCCATGACTAAGCCTGGATTTGAACCGAGGTCTCCTGAATCCTAGTGTATCACTCTATCTATAATAGCACACTGGCTGTCATTGATTGTGGCATCCGCCCAGGTCATGAATATTAATGTGCTATCTGCATGGACCAATGAGAGTGCTGGAGAGGCAGAGTCACAAAATATAAGAGTCTCTGCAGGAGAAGGACGAGTTGAGAGTTGGAGAGTTTGGAGTCTGGGGTGGATAGAGAGAGAGTTAGCGGTTGAGGGTGGATAAAGTAGGATGTTTGGTTAAGAGTTAAAGACATTGATCGTACCTTCATCACCTGTAATAATAAACAACTTCTATTTGGTTCTATTTAATATGACACATTGCCTGGACCTCTATTATTAATAATACATAATGTTGATGTAATCAGCTGGTGGCAGCGACACGTAGCTTGTGCCCTTTGATTGGTGAAACAACCGAGGGACAGGCGGGAACATGACATTGATGTTTCTAATTTGCTGCTCTGAATTAGTGTTTTATAATGTTTTGTAATGCTAAAGCTGTTATCTTGATACATTATAGATATGTATGTGGGAATCTGTCCTTAGATTTTCACCCTAAAATGTGGCCTAACAATATTTCTAATACCCAAATTTTCAGTCTGGTAAACACAAAGGAATAAACAAAAGAGAAAGACCAAATATGAAATGAATTGAATGCAAGAAAGGAAGCCACAACCTTGAGTTTACAAGAGCTGAGCCGGGCTGTTGAGGACAGAGAAGTTTTGAGATCATTCATTCATAAGGTTGTCATAAGTCAGAGGCAACTCAACGGCACATAACAACCAAATTCTTCAGATAAATAAAAGATATATAAGCCATTGGCTGAAATCCCATTGTGCAGTTATACAAACAGCATAGTTTTAATCGGTAAACTGCTTCAAGACAATACATTTTTGTAAACATTACGTGTTACACTTTGAGTCACAAACCTCAGTATGCAACAGATATCTATGGAGACTTCTTAACTTACAGCAATTCAGTTTCAAAAGTTATGCTGGTTTTGTAACTGTGAAACAGGATTTCATCTATTAAAAATACACAACATTTTAATAATGATGTATTCCAAGCTGAGCAATGTCTGCCTAGTAACATGCCAATTTCACTGGTATCAGTGAGTGAGTGAGTGGATGAATGAATCACAAGGATATGCTTTCTATGGGACATCCCTCCACATTGGTAGGAGTATTCTGTGAACTATAGTGTTCACTTATGGGAAAGAATTCCCCATTGGTGCTTGGAAGGTTTCCCAATGCAAATAGAAACAGAGAAGATGTCCATCAAAACCAAAGCAATTTCCATGACCATCTGATCCTGTGAATTATCAGCTCCTCCAGTTGATGAAATTCTTGTCAGTGAAACTGATACATTAATCTATTCCTAATCACATCAAACAGGTTAAACATTAGCTACCACACCAATTTTGTTGGACCCAGTGCTGTCAATGAACACCCGGATAGTGGATCACTCAGCTGCACCCCTACTTTGACACTGGATCCTTCACCATGCTGGTCCATGCACTAATAGTCTTGAAAACAGATTACTGTAATGGTCTCTACATGAAGCCGATACAGAAATTCCTACAGATGACATTAACATATAAGAACCTAAATGGTTTGAGACCTTGATACCTGGCAGAATTCCTTCTTCCAATGGGTTCTGCCCACCTTACTTGTTTATCCCAGGCAGGGCAGTTGAAGACATTGACCTTGAGAGAGGCCCAGAAGGAAAAGATTGGAAATCAGGCCTTCTTAACAGTGGCACCACATCTGTGGAATCAACTCCTGCCTGATATTGGCCTGGCCCCGTCACTGGCCACCTTTTGAGAAATAGCTGAAAACATGGTTATTTAGATAAGCCTATCCCATTAACAGAGCTGCAGAGTCTTACCAACTCCTAAGCCAATGACTCTGCCATCTTGACCATTTTTATTAAATGTCATTGTTTTGTGTTGTATTTTAAAGTTTATAATGCTCTTAGTTTCATAATGTTTAGCATATGCTCGTTCCTTTACATTAATTTGATGTGTATTTTATTTCATTTGATGATATTAAATGTTCTTGTTTTCTGTTGTAAACTGCCCATAGTGGGCTCAGTAACCAGATGGACAATATATAAACCAAACAAATAAAGCCCCATTACACTTCTGAGGCTAGAAGTAAGTCCACAAGAACACTGCTTCAGTTTCTGTATGCAAGCAGTTCATAAGCAGTGAATTGGAGTAGACAATTCTAATAATGCAGAGAAGTGAGAAAAGAAAAGTGGTTCTCCAAAGATCTTTCTTGGGATCAGTACTTTTACTATGTGGAGAAAAAGGTAAACATTAAGCTGATGATGTTTTCAGATGATACCCAAAGATTCAGTCTTTGTGTAAACACAAAGAAAATTCCAAAAGGGGTTTTCCAAACCAGTGGAGTCGGCATTAAAAAGGGAAACACATTTCTATTTAGATGTAAAGTAATGCATATTAAAGTAACAAAAAGTCTGATTTCCCATTTACATCAAATACCTGAACCGACTGTGCCTGCCCGGGAAAGGCATTTTGGGATTGTGGTGGACAGTCTGTTGGAAACACCCATCAGAAAAAGTCCATTTCATGCCAACGATTATTAGGGAAAATAAGGTCTATAAGGCTATGACTTCACACACATCGGTAATGTCACCACACTTGGAACTTGGTTTCCTGCAGTGGTTGCACACCCTGAAAAGAGCACCAGCAAAGGTGCAGAAAAAGCCAACCAGTTGCAAAGGGCTTGAGTGACTTTCTTATGAGGAAAGATGATATTAGGAACATTTGGTTGACCACTGTGTGAATGAGACCCTGAACAAGGTAACCCCTAGGCCAAGAGAGGACTTATGGGTGTTTCCGATTTCTTTTGTTATGAATCTGCAAAGTCATGTATAAAACATTAAAGTTTTGGAAAGACAGAAACAATTATAGAGTGGTATTTATACCAATTAAAGAAGAGCATCTTTGAGGCAAAAGAAGCTTTTCCCCCAGTTTATGAATGAATACATGCCCCCATGGACTGACACTTTTTAAAAAAGAAACTGAAAACTCAGTTTAGATAATAATCTAACAGTGAGACTACAAGTTCCTACAAAGGGTAGTTGGTTCCATTTTACTTTCCCTTGAGGGAAAGTGATTGCTGCAGATCTCCGTAAAAATGAAAAATGGCACTGTAGCATCTTCGTAGGTATTGTATAAACACAAAGAGGCTGTGTTTAAAATGGTGACGTGACAGCTCCTTGAAGCATCTGAAGCCATTTGTCTTTCTGAATTGTGCCTAACATAAAACTATGCTGTGTAAAATAAGTGAGCAGAAGCATAATTTCATACTTGATTTCACTTGCGTTTACGTAAAAGCTGTTCTTAGGTGAAACATGGATGTGGGGAGGAAAATGCAAGGGAAAAAGTTATAACTCCTGCAAAGGCTGATAGGCACCAGGTGTTCTTATCTATTGGAGTCTGCTTATTTTCACCAGGGAGTTGTTGAGCAGATATTCTTATGTCCTATATGTAGTTCTCTCAGACTGTTTCTTTCATGACACTGTGAGTACAATATGTTACCCCATCACACCTGCACAAGAGAATGGCAATTTGTGTTAAATTTCCCTACAATATGCATAGGTATGTGTTTGGATCAACATATAATGTGTCTCATCATAGTGTGGAAGATGGTATCCACAGTTTTCAACCTTTGGGAGGGTCAATAGACACATTTGAAATTTAAAGAAGTGTCAAGGTCAGGATAATAAAATTAGGTGATGGGGGAGTGCCATTCACAAATATCATTTGCAGTGGTCAAAAAAATTCACATAAAAAAACCTGAGGGTGCTAAAAGACAGGGAGTATATTCCAAATCCTACATATAAGACAGAAGAAGGTCTTTGAACAGACCATTCTTTTACCTACTTTAAGGACCAATCATGCCTCAAAAGATCCACTTAGTCCAGAAACATATCTCACTGTTTCAGGATCAACCCTCACAAATCCTATCTCCCATTTTCTCTTTCTCTTACACCCCCCCCCCCCCCCCAAACATCATAAGGACAGTTCATCCCAAAATGTATTTTTTGGTGGGCAGGGTAATTTTGTGAAGAAGTTAACTTCCTTGATGCATGGAAACTCTCCATGCAATTTGGAATGTTGGTTTTCCTAGAATTCTGGACCATGTGTTGTGATCTGGAAGGCTGGAAAAGCAATGTTCTGAATTGCACAAAGAACCTCTGAACAGCAAGGAAATTGTTCTTATCAGAAAGTTGCTATCTATGTGAGGAAACAAGTGCAAAAAAGAGAGGAAAGAAATGGCACTGGTATACTCTTCTCTTCACATTTATTTTCTCTTTAGAGATTCCCTCTATCTGAGGAGAGTGATGACAATGTACAGGTAAGGAGACAGCACTAGTGCAGTCCTCATCTTCATTTTAAACAAGATATTTGCATAACAGTGGCTATTTCTATAACTGTAATGAGTTGAAAGGACACAGTTATGATGGAAAGACCTGATGGTTCTTATCTCTGTAGGTGGCTTTACTTATGACAAAACATGCTTTGTGGCTTTCTTTTAGCTATATAAGTTGTGTTTAACATTGGTTATACAAAGCTACAGTTTATATTATTCCATCACAAACATATAGTTATCTGATGACCAGCTCTGTAGAAAAGACCCAAGAGGAGCCTGACTGGTTACGCTCAAAATGGATGCAGCCAATCCATCCAGGTTGGCTGTAGCCTTCTATTGTTCTGCTCAGTGTGAAAATTTTCTGCAGAACACAGAGATTATTGAAACTATATGTTTCCTGCCAGTTTATGAGCTCAAAATAGGAAAAGAAGTAAAAGGAGCAAATATCATTGCTTTTGGTCAAACTTTGTATATTTTATCTGAATTTGTCATTGGATAGCATTAACATCATAGCTGAATAACTATGATGCTTAGGCGGAAGCCACTTGATTAGATCAACATTGCTGAAATGAAATAGATCCAAGTGTAGTTCTTGCCTTGATAGAAGACCACCTAGAAACCCAAGCATGTTGTTTTCTTCAGCTCCTGAGCAAAAAAGCAGAATAAAAATGTACCTGGTGCATGAACTGAGTGAATATGCTTTTTTCTCTGTATAAATAACACATATAGCTGTGTTCCTTAGGGATGCTGCATTTTACAATCCACCAGATTGTGTTCCACACCGAAATGGCATACACTACAAACTCAGCTTAATTATAACTTCCCAACCCATGCAATCATTTGCTTGCCTCTGGAGAGTGTTTGAATATGTCTTTCTTTACACCATAGGATTTTCATGTTTTTGTATAGAGTGTTCCAGAAATGGAACATTTTATGGAGTTCTCTGGTTACAAAAATCTCACCAGTTAATGGAAGGACCATTTTATCCACACAAATCATTTCATTAACCCTCTACATCAGGGGTTCAAAGCTTTTTCGGCTGAAGGCTTGAATGCAAATTCAGTAAAGATCATGGGGGCCCAAGTCCATCTGATGGCAGGTCCAAGAGCAGAGTTGGTGGGATCAAAATGTGATAACCCATTTGCAGCTTATTTGGAAGTAAAGGATGGGGATCAATATGCCTGCCTACAAAGCAGAATGTGTCATGCAATTGCACTTTCAAATAACATCCCAAGTATCAAGCTTTGCTATGTATATATTCAGAAGAATGTGAAGGCAGGATGAAAATACTGAATAAATTCAAAATTCTTGCTGATTTTGACCATTTTGAGGTGAGAAAACACCTTGATGAAAATTTTTCAAGCCCCGCGAAATTCATCACCCTCTCAAGATTGTGATAAACAGCTCTTTCCCCCTTCTCTCAGTTCCCATAATATACATAAAATGCCCCACTGTGGCTGATTGTTAAGAAAGATGCAGACAACCTATTCATTCCTTCAGATTCTTTGTGGAAAGGAACAGTCATCCTAGTTTTAGACTGTTTCTATAATTTGTGCAGGTATTTTGAACAAAAATAAGCAATTAAGCATACACAGAAAGGGTTATTGTTGTGTTTGTTTGTTTGGCAACCCACTATCCTTGCCAAAGGACTTCTGTGTGCAGCAATCAAGGAGATTACCACAGTTTCCTGTTTTGGCCCTTGAAGAAAATACAAGCTAGGGTTTCCACCCATAGACTGGCATGTCTATTCAAAAATGAGTAATACATGTATTATACATGCACCAACACTTGCAAATTGCATCTCAGATGCAAATTCTCAGCATGTCTACTCAGCAATAAGCAAAGCACAAACACTACACTTTGACTTGTAATTTGGACTCTGTGGGTACTTATTCATGGACCTTTCAAAGAAGGTTGCCAATCTTCAGGAAATCATCCAATGCTACTTAGTTCAGTTTTTTTTTAAAAAAGAAATTCTAGTACCAGAGTTTTGCCATGAGAGGTAGCATGCCTCTAGACAGATGAAAATGGCCAAACAGAACCAAAAACACTGCTTCATGTGATGTTCTTTACAATTACACATGGCTGTGGCTATGTGGAATAGATATGATTGCGTTTGTAGTGCATTGGACAACTGAGTGATATGAGGATTAGCTGATATGACACAGGATGGGAGAGTCAGGAACTTAATTTATACAGCTTACAGAAAAAGAGATTAAGGGGATTTAAAGCTGTATAAATATCTTCAAGGAAATAATATCAAGGAAGGAAAGGGATTTTTGTGTATTACTGAGAGAGGTAATGTCTTCAAGCTAAAACTGGAATAATGTAGTTAGTTGCTAGCTGGGGGTGAGCAAACTTTCTTTACTATAAGAATACTGAACTGAGGAAGATGGCAGTGATGGGGTGCTTCTCAAGGTATGTCCAAGAAGTCTTGGCTAACATGTTATAGCCCATTGTCAAATGTCAGCTGATAGAAAACAAATTAATCCATACTGAAAAGAAACCCAACAGGTTGTGTGAGTCAAGAACAGGGAGTACCACACTAATTCCATATGCTCTGACTACCACAGAGCCTGCATCCAGTTACCCAGCAATAAGGAAAAGCCATATGCACTGCTGGCCAGGGCTTAAGAAGACATGGCTTAAAAGATCCAGGAGATGGGGCTTGAGAGGGAGGAGAAGCAGACATGTCCTGAAGTAAAGGCTTATGAGAGGACAGCTAAATCTGGAAGAACTCCATGCCACCGAAAAGACCAATGGCATCCATGTATCAGAGGATAAAGAGGATGGCTGAGAGCCAAGAAAGGCAAAAGGCATGAAAGTAATCAGAAGATTTAGGGGGAGAAGGTGTTGGACCTCTACATGAGATGGCTGGTGACCTAGGAGCTGTGAAACCAAGAATTCCTTCAAGAGAGTTGGTTTGCTGTCCCATAGATAGATTACTCTGTTATATGAATGACAGGCTTAGGAGGAGAAGAGGAAACGTTTGCTGGAAAATGAACAAGTTTGCTTCAAGTATATTTACTAGACCTGGTCATAATGGCCTTATTGCCATGCTCCCCCAAGCCTATTATATGTACTATCCCTGTTGTCCTGATCCTGCCAAACATATTAATCTTTGGTTCTGATCTTGTCAAATTTAATATTTCCATGCCTTGATGATGATGAATTTACCAGCCCTGTGGTTCTAATTCCGATTCTCTCACTGTGCCTGCTGGTCATAATCTGGTTACATTACTTGCCCCAAAGTCTTTACCTGAGTTCTTCTGAGACTTGTATCCTCTTGCACAGTCATAACTCTTTAGACATATGCAGAAGGTCCCAGATCCACTCTGAATATGAGATCTACAAATCAGGAACAACACACACTGTGCTTTTTAAGAAACATCCCAACCTGCTCAGTCCAGTGTCCATGACATTATCTATCTGATCCAGTTCCCCAAAAGGAAATCATAATAAAAATAGACATGAATGGGTGGAAACACAAATGGGGGGGGCACCAGTGTCCTTCTTTCTGGGACACAGTAGAACTTAACAGTCTGACCTGAATCCTAGGAAAACATGGGTGGTATTTGAAAAAGTGAAAAAAGAGAAGGGAAGGGAAGGGAAGATAGTCCCTAATGCCTTAATTCTAAGGCCAATACAACAATCATCCTTCCACAACCATTTATACATTCAATCCAAATAGCTGTTTCATTTTGTTGAGCCTGTCGAGGAGAAATCCTGATTCTTCTAACAGGAAGTGCCATCAAAAGATTGTTCTTACATAAATTCAAACAGGTGTTCCCCAACATGGTCCTCTCCAGATGTTTTTTATTTCAGTTGTCATCAGCCCCAAGGCAACACATGATTAGGAATTCAGGACACCACAGTTCAAAACATATGTAGAGTCACAGGATAGGAATGGCTCATGCAGAAACTGCAACAGAGAAAAGACACATAATCACACTACCTTCATATCTGAAAAACTGGTCCATATGGAAATGTTGTTACCAACCTGGCGAGGTTTGTACAACACCCCTGTAGAGTCTCACTTTTGCCAAGATATATATGTGCATGCCACAAACTACTTTAACTGGGAAACTTGTCTGGCCAAAGACAAGTATAGGGTAAAAACATTGACAGAGAAGAAATAGCCTTGGGTCTCAAAGTGAGCCATGCCCCCAAGGTGAAATGACAGGAATATAGTTTTAAATGACCCCTATCAAAATTAGATAGAAAATAGGAATACCCCAACCAAAGAGTCATCTCACATGTCTACCTCCTGTAGACATGCAATATAGATTGGATCACCATCCTTTGTTTTTGCACTACAAGGATTGTCTGGACAAGCAATCAGCCTTAAATGTTCCACATTTTGTAAACAGTGGACAACTGACCCTTCTTCTTCTTCTTGCTGTAAGGAAGGAATTGTACTGTAAGAAAGGAATTATATTGCTTCTTAACCACGAGCGGGTATTAGTCAGGTGGGCAAGATTATGGTCAGGGCAGAACAGGTTAAGTGGATACATGACCAGCAAGAAACCCACTGACTATTGTCAGCCTGATCATAAATCATATACAAAGACACACAGTAGCCATATCAGCTGTTTTGGGGTAACTGTTCTGGAATGAACATACTTACTGTTTCCACGTCTGCCTCAACCTTGTTGAAGGCCTCCTGCTGATCTATGCCAGTGCTCTTTGGAATGATTCCACTATTTCTGAGCAAAAATAACTTTCTCAACCCCACCCTGCCACCCTATGTTTCCCTCCTGAATTCTTGTTTTTTTTTTTACTTAGAACCTCTGTTGGCCTTTCCTCTCTTGGGATCCTTGCCCAAGAATTCCCTTATGTTATTTCAGCTGGAGTTTCAACACTTCCCAGCTTCAGAACAATCTAAAGAGACTAAGAGTAGGTAAACTTTGTCATTCTGAATCTATTATCTGTGAATATTTCCCACCCCCTTTGATAGCTCCCCAATCTAACCCTTCCCCATTTCCCCTTGTGAATGTGGGAGACTTAGGGAAAGATACTGTACTTCCTTTCTTTCCTCTAATCATCATCATCATCTTAGAACTTCAGAGCCAGAAGGGACTCTACAGATCATCAAGTACTTTCCCTGTCAAGGAAGCACAATGGAGAATCCAACTCCCAGCTTTGTAACTCCACTGCAAATAGTCTGCTCAGGCACTGCACAACTTTGCAGTAGAAGCCTGAATCTCAGAACCCTTTCAGCAGTGCAAGTTTGCTTCTTTTTAAGTCCATATTTTTCCATGTTAGTTATATACTTAATTGTCAAACTGTTGCTATTCTCCAATACAATCCTTGTATATAGTCTAGTTCTTGTGCATACAATAAAATGTTTCTATTGAATAGCTCTGTGGGATTGTGGTGAGAGATGGGGACGAATATAAAAACGGATTTGTTTTCTTGACGAATAGCCGATTCGTCATATATTCGTCGATCCGTATTCATCAAATTTTAAGTTCCGACAAATACAGATCAATGAATATTTCCCTGTTTTTATTCGTCCTCATACGGATTTTTTTTAAAAAAGCCATCCTATGGCTTTTCCATTCTGCCTACCGGCCCACCGATCAGCTGATTGGTGGGCCGACAGGCAGCCACCCACCCCCACAGCCTACCCCACCCCTTCATCTCCCTACCTTAGCCCCCCCACCGACACCCCCTTACCTTAATCATCACCTCCACTGCCGAGGTCTCCATCAGGCCTCCGCAGCTGTAAAAAGGGAAACTGGCTGCCCTTTGCAAAGATGGCAGCTGCGGCTTCAATTAGGGTAGAGAAGCTGCAGCTGCCATCTTTGCAAAGGGCAGCCTGGATTCCCTTAGCCTGCCTTAAGGGAGTTTCCCTTTCTACAGCTGCAGAGGCCTGATGGAGACCTCGGTAGCAGCATCGACGATTATGGTAAGGGGGTGTCAGCGGGGGTGGGGGGCGGGGGGGCTAAGGTAGAGAGAGGAAGGGTGGGGTAGGCTGTGGGGTGGATGGCTATGGGGGTGGGGGTGGGGTCGGGTGGGTGGCAGTGGCAGCAGGGGGCAGGGCTGGGTTTTTTTTAAAAAAAGTAACCCCCACGAATCGATGAATAAATTCATTATTTGTCAGTTCATGGGGCAACTTTGTGCTTCATGAGTCGTCAACTTTTGATGACTCACAAAGCAGGATGACTCACCAAAATGATGCGTCGTCCCTATCTCTAATTGTGGTATTCTCAGCCCAATCAGTGTCAAGACACGTTATTGCCATGGGTCAAGCTCCCTTGCAGGTGTGTCTACAAGCATGTGTGAGTTTATACACCTGTTCTGAGACCATACCTGATAACAGTGTGCTTTTACTTCTGTTAAATAATGCTATACCTTTATGCCTTACTGTTATTTTCCAAACTCACCATAAATCGAAGCTCCTGAGTTGCTATATATTGATCTTTCCTTATAATTCCATGTTTTGAATAATACATCACAGAATGACAGTGTTTTTATGATGTGCTAGTGTCATATATCATAAATAGCACCATCGCTTCAATGATGTATTACTCAAACAGTGGCACAAACCTGAAAGATAAATATTGGCACATGGGCATATATGTATCATTTATTTAGAAACACATGTAGAAACTGATGTATATGCAGCTGAAAACTTTGTGAATATATTAAAGAGTGCCTGTCATGTATAAAATTCATTTTAAAAAAAAAGAAAAATCAAATGTTCCCAAGGTAAAGCTTGATTGGTAGCCCAGAATATTTACTTTGTCAAATTCATAGATGTCATTCCAAACTACTAGAAATCCATCTAATGAACTGTCCATATCAAGATATTCTCAACACCAGGAAGTCTTAATAAGAATTGTATGTAATCAAGTCAGACTTATAATCACCTTTTCCAAGGTTTTCTAAGAAGAGAGTACTCAGAAGCGGTATATCATTCCCTTCATCTGAGGGAATCCTGGAACCCATTCTATATCAGAGCAGAGCTTAGAAAGTTGGAAAGTAATTCTTTAAAAATAATTTTACAGTTACTATCCCAAATTAATTTTACAGTTACTATTCAAAGACCCAAAAATATGTTATTATAAAGGTATCACCTGCTCTTGTATTTGTGCAATTTCAAGAACATGGCCTTTTTATAATTATATTTTAAAGTAATTTAAATATCAGAGGTAATTACAATAAATAGTTTTCAATCACCTGATAATTGAAATAATTACCTTCAATTTAAAAATTACCTTCAGTTTAAAAAAAGGCAATGTCCAGGCTAATATAGCCTTGTCCAAGCATGTGGATGGAGTCTGGTGCCTGACTCTTATCACAAGCATGCACAGCAAAAACAAACTGCTTCCAGCATTCTCCTCTATTGCCTCTTCTTAGGTGTCCTGCTCATTTATTCCCCTTGACTATGCCTCCTCCAGCTGTTTCTCATCAGGGAACCTCTCTCCTTCAGCCCTATCAGCCTGATCCTGAAAAAAACATACCCTCCCACTGGCCTGATCCTATGAAAACTTACCCTCCTCCCAGCTACTTGCTACTTATAAGCTGGGGCCAGATGGCTCTAGACCTGCACCCCCTCAAAATATATAATACCAAAAGCTGCCTTTAATAATAGAGTTTTCCTGATAGAATATTAATTTGTGCATTGAGTATTACACATGACTTGAAATCTTGTTGCCATAAATTATACCATATAAGGCTGACATCAGCAGCAGAAGAGGTGATTGTTC
Source organism: Intellagama lesueurii (assembly GCA_037013535.1). Classification (NCBI taxonomy): domain Eukaryota; kingdom Metazoa; phylum Chordata; class Lepidosauria; order Squamata; family Agamidae; genus Intellagama; species Intellagama lesueurii. The sequence continues at coordinate 163,516,719 of JBAJHW010000005.1, forward strand.
AGAAACAGTTATGACTAGAGACGGGGTATTCATATTCATATACGAATACCTCCGCACAGGTGGTGATAATGAGGGTCTGGCCCCCTGGGGCCAGACTGTCCACTCACAATTCCGCCAGCTCCATGATCCTTCCTATCACTCTGGAGCTCGTGATCAGCGAGCCACTCTTTGACCTGGCAGAGAGGCTTGTCATCCCGCCTCCTGCCAGGAGTGGTGAGCCAATCGTGAGCTCCAGAGTGATAGGAAGGATCGTGGAGCCAGTGGCAGTGGCAGAATTGTGAGTGGGGCCAGACCCTCGTTATTGCCACCTGTGCGAGGGTATTCACATATGAATATGAATACCCCCGTCTCTAGTTATGACTTCTCTCCTGAAGGTCCTGAGGATCCCATGGAATTCCTTTCATCATCAGGAAGCTATGGGGGCCATGCAACTGAAAGAAGGTGTCTTCAATTGCTAAAAATTAAAGCCACTGGGATAACTTTACAGGTGGTAGATATTTTCAGTAATAAAAGATGCCTCCCTCATGTTCTGCAGACACCTCAAATCTTCAAGGAGAAATGGGAAATGTTTGATTTCTGAAAAAATTACCACCGCTGATGACATTATCAGCCTTACATGGCATAAGTTACAACATCAGGATTTCAGCTATGGTGTTCATTTCATTTATTCATCAGTTCGATGAGAAGAAACAAACAGTAACTACTTGGTTTACCAGGTTTCTTGCCAACATTCAATCAGTTAGATTGTCACTAGAGATTGGAGTATTCATATTCGTGCAGCTGGAGTTAACGAGGGTCTGGCCCCTGGGGCTGGACCGTCCACTCACGCATCTGGCAGTGGTGGTCTTGCTCATCCTTCCAATCACTCCCAGAGTGCCACTCTCTTCCCACTGGGCTAGCCACTCCAGGCAGTGGGAGGGAAGATGAGTTTCCCTGCATGGCTGCCAATTTGCTAGCCGATCAGGAAGAGAGTGGGGCTCCAGGAGTGATTGGAAGGATGAGTGAGGCCACCGCCGCCACCAGATGTGTGAGTGAACGGTCCAGCCTCAGGGGGCAGACCCTCATTAACTCCAGCTGCTCAGGGACATTCATATTCATATACAAATACCCCCATCTCTAATTGTGACATGATTGATGGAATTTTTCAGATTCATGAGAAATTCATTTTATAAACAAGATGACTTTCATGACTGGATATAGTGCATTCTTACACTATCTCTATCACCTCAAAGGGTTTTTTAAATTTTCACCTGACAAATGGGAAATTGGGACTAGTATGAATTTTGTTAATCAACAAGATAAGAGGTAAAATCAAAACACACATTTATGTGTAATAACAAGATGTACACATGGGTTTATTATCACACATTGTCAATTTGTCTGGTTATCTCAGAATGTGTGATGAAGACGGGGGAGTATCAGCCAGCATATTTTTTAGATCATATCAATATTCTGAACTTAAATAGAAATAGCAACAGCAGTACAATTTAATCAGTGGGGAGTTTAGTATTAATGAGGAAAACAATAACGTTCACAATTTCATAGTTGTCTTTCTTAAGTGTGTAGTTCTAAAGCCAATGGTTCATCCCAACTGTGGCAGACCCCTTTGAATTAAAATCTTGCTGCTTAGCTTAGTATGTCACAAAAAGAGTAGGGCTATTGAATCAGTAGAGATTAGGTGAGTAAACCTATTCATAAGTTCAATTGTTTCACTGGGCCTAACCTACTTGTGGCTTACTATGTTAAGCAACTGGATCTCAGCCAGTGAAAGTTATAAAACTGTTGACCAGTAGGACTTGCACTTAGGACTACTGGTTAGATTAAAACCATAGTTTCTCAGTGGTTAAAAGGAGTATTGTGGGAAGCTCCTGCTCAAGGCTGTTAGCTGTTATCTGTTACAGTGAGAGCAAACACTCCTGGCAGAGAAGCAGCAGCTCCCAGCGGGCGGGTAGACCTCTCATTCTGCCTTTTCCCTTAGAGTTAGAGCATAAGATCAAATATTTTCTCCGGCCAATCCTAGTGGTGATTAGGTAACTAGTGTCCTATCTGAATTCTCACAACATACGATGTAACTCTTGCTGTATTAATAAAAAGGGTTCTCAAGGCGTTGCCTGAGGACTCCGCTGGATCAGATATCTGCTTGTCGACTTCTTTGCAATTGCCTTCCTATTGTCCTGTGATCACCCACATCATTAGCCTTTCGTTGTTCCATGATCACCTACATCTGGCGCCCAACGTGGGGCACATCAAACAGAGGCTTCAAACAGATTTTTGAAAGGGAAATCAACATTGCCTGAAGCAATCAACACAAGCTCACCTCGCCCGGCACGGGTTTCAGATGCATCTTTACATCCTTTTTCAGGATCCCGGTGAGTATTCAGTTAAAATAGAAACATGGGAAGCTCCCTTACATTGCTTCAAAATCAACATAAACAGGATTTGATCTATCTGCTTCACAGAGAAGGTCATCGTGACATTTCTGACTCAGTAGGGGATTTATTGAAATAAATAAATACTTTTTGTCCTTGGTATCCAGAAGGAGGAAGCTTTAAGCTTTCAGATTGGGATAAAATTGGAAATAAACTTCACAAGGACCCTGTGGCTTCAGTAAAAATTCTCCACACATGGCATCTTTGCCGGGATGCGATTTTAAAGATCGCAAATCCTTTGTTAACTCAATCATTAGCTCATCTTCCAACAGGACCTCAGATTTTGCCACCATCCAGGCCACCTGATCTCCATGAAAATAGAAACAATCTCCCCTCCTATGCAGCTTCTGCTGCTGCTGCTACAGTCCCTTCTCCTCTCTCTCCTCCCCCTCCTCCTTCTTCTCCTCCCCTCCTCCCCCTCCTCTCTCAGCAGTACATCAAATGTTATCTGATGTTATGGCCAAAAGCAATTCAGAGGACCTTGCTGATGTCCTCCCACTGATGTCTGTTTGTCCTGTGGTTCGTAACGACCAGGGACACTGTGATCATGAAAATTCAAGTGAGGGGAACTCAGTAAATAGTACACTAGTTCAAGAAATCTGACCTGCTACTGTTAAAAGTGCTGGTCATGATTTAATTGCAGCCGAAGAGGTCGACTATCAATTCCCTCTAGCTGTCTCTGATTCTCTAGCTAACTGCTTAGAGAAAAAAAGACCTTCACATAGCTCCAGAAAAGATACAAACCACACCTCCATTTCTTTATCTAGGACACAAACTGTTGCAAGCTACATTTTCCCTGTTCTTACCAGAACTTAAAACTACATCACAATTTACATTAGTGCAGTTGCAACAGTTCCTTGGGCACTTAAATTGGGCTCGTCCATTTTTGTGCCTTTCTACCCATAAATTACAACCTTTGTTTAATGCACTCCGGGGACATCAGTCTCCTGCTGACTCCATACCCATCACCAAGGCTATGAAACATGCCATACATCAAATTAATGCAGACTTGCGACGTACCATGGCCGACCGCATTCCTTCTTTTGGTCCCTTGCAGCTGGTCGTCTTAAACACTCCCCAGTTGCCTACCGGACTGTTGTGCAGCCCGAAATCTGTCAAGGCCATTGCTATAGCAGAATAGCTTTATTTACCTAACATTCCTCCCCGAAATGTTTACTCCACTCTAAGTGTGATTACAGACCTTGTAATCAAGGGACGCCATCATGCCAAACAACTCACAGGCTGGGATCTTTGTTGTTCCTTACCTATTTCCAAAGCTGACCATGATCATTTAATGTCTATGTCATTAACTTATCAGATTGCTTTTTCAGATTATGTTGGTGATATACGTTTTAATCCTCCTAAAGACCCTCGCTTAACATTCATTCAGCAAGTACCCTTTTGCTTTTCCTCTCTCTTTTCTGCTACTCCTCTCCCTCATGCTCTAACTGTTTTTACTGATGGTGCGCCTACCAGAGATGTGGTTACTTTTCAGCATCCTCCTGGAACCTGGAAAACCCTTTTCACTTGTCTTCAAATCTCCAGCCAATGTGCAGAACTGGCAGCAGTCGTTCTTACCTTTCAAATGTTTCAGGATCAACCTTTAAATCTCATTGTAGACACTCAATATGTATTTAACCTTCTCACTCATCTGTTACATGCCTATCTTTCTCCTGCTCTTGACTTTTCCTTATTTTCCCTGTTTTTGACTTTAAAAAACCTTCTTGCTGCTAGATCACAACCTTTTTTTGTAGTTCACATTCAATCTCATACTGGATTCCAAGATGCTATCTCAGAGGGAAATCATCGTGCAGACTGCTCTTCATTCTTTGTGTCCCCTTTTTTCCAATCCTATTGACAGCCATTCCTTTTTTCACCAGAGTGCTAAACAACTCCATAAGCAATTTTCTATTCCTCTTTCTCAAGCTCAAGACATCATCTCCTCCTGCTCTTCCTGTTCCATGTCTCTCATTTCCTTTCCTTTTGATGCTGTTAACCCACGAGGAACAGATGCCAATCAGCTTTGGCAAATAGATGTCACTCATGTTCCTACCCTTGTGCCTCTTTCTTATCTTCATTTAACTATTGATACTTATTCGGGATACATCTGGGCTACCCCTCTTCATGGTGAGACCTCTTGCCATGTCATACAACATTGTTTGCGTACATTTGCAGTTATGTGCCGGCCTCAAGCCTTAAAAACAGACAATGGCCCTGCCTATACCTCTCACGCCTTTACCACCTTTTGTAATGACTGGGACATTCAACTTTCCCATGGTATTCCTTATAACTGCACAGGACAGGCTATTGTGGAAAGAGCACATTGCTCTTTTAAATTTCTCCTTGCAAAACAAACAAAGAACAGAGGGATCAAGCCCCAGGATGTGCCAGATGTAGTGTCAATAGCATTGTTCACACTAAATCATTTAACTGTATCTGCAGGTCAGCACAACCTGTCGCCAGTAGAGAAACACTTTCATAAAGAAATCCCTATGGAACGGCCACTGGTGACTTATAAGCAACCTCCTGACCTTCAGTGGGAGGGTCCAGCCCCTTTACTAACATGGGGGCACGGCTATGCTGCTGTGCTTACTCCCACAGGTCCTTTGTGGATCCCAGCTCAGTGTGTGAGGCCATATCATGAAAAGAATGAGTTGGCATCGCAACCTGCAGGACCCCATTCCGGAATTCAGTCTAGTGATGACTCTGGAGCAGGACCAGATGACTGTGTGTTGTCGGATGTGCCCGGCCAGACCTGAAGGCACTCAGCCCAAAGTCACCTGGGGGATGTTAAAGACGCTGAGTGCTGATGCAAAAAGAACTCTAAGTCAGCAGCACATCCCAGAGACTCCTGAAACTTTTTTAGCAGCCGTTATGTCGCAGCTGAATGCTAACTCTCTGACACTGTTGTGCTGTATTCTCATTCTCGGAACTGTTCCAATAGGTGTCGCAGAGGCTCAAGAAGATTAACATGCCCATTTGCAATTTAACTTATGGGAAAGGTTGGCGGGAATTGTGAACATCTCTCACTTCTGCCTGCAGGAGGCATATGCTATGCATGGACTACTGGGAACTTGCTTAATTCCTGTCTTGAAACAACCCTGCAACATTGCTAATGACACTTGGTTAGGTCAATTGTTTAATGCCACTGTCATTAAATACACTAATTCTCATGACTGGGGGCGAACAACAAGAACGCTACCCATTGATGCTTTTTCCCTTTACACCCCTTTTGTAGCAACTAATGAAAACACCTCATGTGCCAGAGTAGTCAACTGTTCCTCTGACACATGCATTTCTACAACCAAAGCCACATGGAATTGTACACATGCTGTCAACATTTCTTATAATTGGGCACATATCATCTTACCTCCAGGGTGGTTTTTTACATGTGGTCAACATACTTTTAGCTACATTTCATCCAATCTGTCAGAAACACAATGCTGCCTTAGTAGATTAGCAATCAACTTAATGCAACCTTTTGCTTTGCAGAACTCCTCGACTCGGCTGAGACGAGAAAGCTTATCTCTTGATAGTACTTGTAATGGTAAGGTTACTTTGTTATCCAAAGCAGAATATGTTTCACTGGCTGCGTCACTTGTTGCCGTTCCTGGCCTCGCTGTTCATAATTCTCACAGTCTTGCCAACATTGCATGCACCTTAGCTAGAGCCATTAACTGCACTTCCACTGCAATTGCCCTGCTGAATCAGGAACCGCGACAGCTACGTAATGCTATTTTAGACAACCGCGCAGCATTGGATTATCTCATGTTGCATAATCACATTGGTTGTGAGTCTTTTAACAATCTCTGTTGCTTTAATTTATCTGATAATAGTCATGCAGTGAACAATCAGCTTGCTCAGCTGAGACACCTCGCCAATAACATACGACAGGACATACTTTCTTCCTGGTGGGACGGTTTATGGTCATGGCTGCCCCACTTTGGATGGCTTTGCACTGTATTAATGTATGCAATTATGCTCTTCATACTCCTTGTAACTTGCTGTTGTTTTATTCAATGTATGCCAATCTTCTTTTCCATAATAACTACCTGTTTCAAAGCTTCACCTTCTGGCCTTCACCGAAAAGATTTATATGTAGTTCGCAAATATATGAAAGAATATATGCCTTTGCTTGAAAAAAAGAAAAAGGGGGAATGTGGGAAGCTCCTGCTCAAGGCTGTTAGCTGTTATCTGTTACAGTGAGAGCAAACACTCCTGGCAGAGAAGCAGCAGCTCCCAGCGGGCAGGTAGACCTCTCATTCTGCCTTTCTGCTTAGAGTTAGAGCATAAGTTCAAAGACTTTCTCTGGCCAATCCTAGTGGCGATTAGGTAACTAGTTATCTGAATTCTCACAACATAGGATGTAACTCTTGCTGTATTAATAAAAAGGGTTCTCAAGGCGTTGCCTGGGGACTCCGCTGGATCGGACATCTGCTTGTCGACTTCTTTGCAATTGCCTTCCTATTGTTCTGTGATCACCCACATCATTAGCCTTTCTTTGTTCCGTGATCACCTACAGAGTATTGGCAAATTTAAGATAAACCTAATAAACACAGTAGAAAAAAGAAAAATTATCTTAGGTGTTCTGACAAAAGATGATTTATAGAATATTACCAGAAATTTGAAAAATGGAATAGAAGTCATTTTAGAAGTCATTCAGAAAGTCAATTTTATGCCATTTGAGATCGGTAGTAGCAGTAATGGTGATGGTAGTAAGAGTTGAGCAGAATAACCATTTTTACTTCCTTTTGGGAGGAAAACAGAATGCAAATTAAGTAAAATATAAGAAATCATTTCCCCTGATATTGTTTTATAAAGTTGTATCACCGAATATTATGAAACATATAGGACCCATCTGCACCCAATTAGAATCCCAATTCAGGTTATAATCAGAGAAGGATTTTAAACATGGATGGGGTGGTTAAAGTGACTATCAAGGAAATCAGTGCTTGTGGGATTCACTCCACCTTGTGTGAAAAGTTACTACTTTCAAAATATTTTTCAATTATGTTTTTGTCAGAACTTAAAATACTGAAATGTATCATTCTATGTTTTTCCATGGTCAGCCCACAACAGTTTACTTCCTGAGTTGAAAGACAAGGCAACATTGCCCATTCTATGGACAGACGAATCGTTGACCTTGGTGAAGGGGGAATGCCTCTCACTGAACCTCAGGACAGAAGGGCAGCTGAAGGGATATAGGGCATACCACCTGGCATAGACAGCTCTGCTCTCTGTACTTTGCCACTCTTTCCCACCTCTCTATCATCTTCTGCCCAAGACAGCTGCCTCACTCAGCCAGTCCTTCTTTTTTGAATATATAACAGCAGTTACCTGTTATTTATTATTCAGATCATTGTCTCTGCACCCAAGAACTGAGATGAAGTATTAAAAAAACTCTCAGATTTAAAAGGAATGCTTAGTTTCCTTTACTGTAGATGGAGTTAAACTAATTAAAACTCAGAACAAAAATCAGAACATGGGCTTTTCCTAAGCTCATGTTAGGCTCTTTTATTTTAATTTTCCTGAGCATTTGTAACCTGGGGTCTTGTCGCTTGCCTAAATGGTATCTCTCTTTTGATAACAAATACAGTCGTCCTGCCTCTTGGCTTGGATTGTAATTGCTCTGTCTCCAAGGTTAATTTCAATGTGGAACTGTAAATAGATTAATGCGTAGTGTTAAAATAAAGAAAACATTTATAGAAACATCACCATATGGACCCTATTTAGACAGATGATCTGATTAGCATAATGCCCAATGAACTGCAGCAGCAATGGGTTTTGGAACAGGAGGTAACTTTCTGGACTTTGCCCTGCCATCTTGTACCACAGAAAAGGTGATTTGGCGGCTTATTACTGTGTGACCAGCATTTCATCACCTTGTGTGATGAAAATTGCCATCTGTAAAGCTGAAGAGGTGTCCTTTCCTAGCACAAAGGTTTCCCAATCTGGGGAATTTGGATTGCATATTTGGAGCTGTGGTGTTTTTTTTTTAAAGGAAAGGGAAAATTACTAATGAAGTCTGAAGTGGTAATTTTGCATAAGAAGCTGCTTTAAGAGAAGAAGAAGAGTGCTTATAATATTTCAAGTGTGAGCCAGATGTGTCGGTGAATAATCTGAAACTATTTCTGAACTGAATTCTTTAAAATTGAGTTTTAAATCCTATTTCTCAGTTGTCTCCCAACACATGCTTTGTTCTTTCATGTCTCCCATGTAGCAACTTCCAGATCTCATATTAAATGGGCAACACAAAATAGGCTTTGTCAATTGCTGGTATTTTTAGTTGTAGCTTCATCAGCTTGCTAAATTATATAGAACTGCATGAAACATTATTGTCTTTGACATTTCATGAGTCGAAAAATGTTGATGTGGACAATGAGTTGCAGATGTTATAAGATAGTAAAATTACAGAAACAGCAACTTTGCTTCTAAATCTGTAGCTAAGCTAAAGGAACCCGACTTTCTTTCTTGGCTGGCATTTTGTAATGCTATCAAAAGTCTCCACTGAGTTATAAGATATTAGTTACAATCTATTTTTTTTTCTGTAGGCGTTCTAGAGGTGGTCAAGCCTGGCCATAGCTCAAATTGGATAAGCTCGGATCAGAAACAGGCTGATCCATTACCCCAAAATGGGAAAATAGCTTGCCTCATTTTTTAAAAAATCAATTCAAGTCCTTCATTTGGTCCTTTATTAACCACCAGGTTTTCTAACTCCTGGATAGCTTAGTGGTTTAGGTGAAGCCAGAGGTTGGGAGTTTGATTTCCCACTGTGTCTCCTTGATAGGGGCTGGGCTTGATGATCCGTAGAGTCCCTTCCAGCCCAGCAGTTCCAAGGTTATTATTATTCTAAAATACCAGGCACAGTCAATCCAAATTATAAAATCATTGAGTGCTATTATATAATAGATACTGTCTAGTATCTGTTTAAGATGCTGTCAGAAACACCTCTTTAAGATGCTGTCTAGGTTTGTCATCACTTTCCTGCTTCTTGGAAGGAAAGCGATGACAAAACTAGATAGCATCTTAAAAAGCAGAGACATCACCTTGCCAACAAGTTTTGTATACACAACGGAATTTGTTTTGTTGTTTATGTTGTTTGAGATACAGATATCTCTAAAACTGAGAGCTAATAATAACACTCAGGACACACAGTTCCCTTAACCGAGTGTATTATACAAAAATATATATACATACATACAGAGTAGCACTGCAGAAATCTGGCAGTATCCATGAGTCTCACCGACAAAATAACACGCTGGTCTCCTCCATCAACCCTAGTCACTGGTTTACTAAAACATCTCTAATTTATACAGTAATTTGATGCAGCAGTGACATTGCAGATTGATGTTTGCACATGTGCGAAAAGTCACATGTCTCACTCTTGGCTTCCTGCCAACCTGAGTGACTCAGCTTTCCTTGCCTTCCCACAAATCACTAAGGCAATTCCATTTTACAACTTAACACAAACCTTAACATCCCTCCTAATTGCCTTATTTTGTGGTTTCATTTATATTTTTACATTTACATATTCATACACATTTCAATCCATAATTTTACACACGTTTTCTAGCAATTACATCTCTTTCATACCAATCCTCTTTAACATCTGGTAATGTTTTATTACCCCTAGAGGTTTTGTTAGTATGTCTGCTGTCATTTCATCAGTTGGACAATACTTTAGTTCAATTAATTTTCTTTGAACTGCTTCCTTTACATTTCCATATCTAATGCCCACATGCTTTGTTCTGGCCTTGTCAACTTCTGATTCTGCCATGCAAATGCAAGTTTGATTATCTTCAAAGATTGTTACTGGCTTATTAATATTTATATTTAAATCTTGTAGTAACTGTGACATAATTTCAATAGTTATACATATTTGTGAAAGTGCTGCATACTCAGCTTCTGCAGTAGACAAAGCCACGTAACTTTGTTTTGACACCTTCCAGTCAATGAGCGTTCCTGCTAATTTTAAGATGTTCCCTGAGGTAGATTTTCTAGCTGTAGGATCATCTGCCCAACTTGCATCTGAGAATGCTTCTAATATTGGTTGACCTTGTGGATCTATTACTAGACAATAATTCACGGTTGTTTTTAAATATCTGAGTATTCTTTTTGCTGCTTTCCAATGCATAATTTTTGGACAACTCAAGTGTCTACTCAATATATTAACTGGGTTTGCTATGTCTGGTCTGGACCATGTACTAATGTATTGTAAACTGCCAATTAGAGATTCATATAATGCTACATCACATTGAGGACTATCCTCATGGTTTATATTTTGAAAATTAACTTCCATTGGCGTTTTTGCACTTTTACAATCTTTCATGTTGAATTTTTCTATTAATTCTAATATTTTCTCTTTTTGGTGCCAGACAGTTTCTCCATTTGGTCCTTCCTCTATACATACTCCTAAATATTTATGTATAGGACCAAGATCTTTGAGTTCAAATTTTTTGTTTAATTTGTCTAGGATACTTAATATTGTACTTTCATTTTGCCCACAAATTAACATATCATCCACAAAAATAGCTATATACATATTGCAAAATCCATTTTCCAGATTGGTGAATACACATGGGTCTGCTTTACTTTGTATTAACCCTAAATCCTGTAAAGCTGTGGTTAGACAAGTATTCCATTGTCTCGCACTTTGTTTCAGCCCGTATAGCGCCCTTTTAAGTAACCATACATTGCCCTTTGTGTCTATTCCTTCTGGTGTTTCCATATATATCTGCTCATTCAATGGAGCATTGAGATATGCTGTTTTTATATCTACCTGCCTGGTGTGCCAACCCTGTAATTTTGCAAGTGTTAACAGCATTCTTATGGACTTGCTTGCAACAGTGGGTGAAAATATCTGATCATAATCAGAATACCTTTCCTGTGAGAATCCCTTTGCTACAAGTCTTGCTTTGTATATACTCTCATTACCCCCACTTTTAATTTTATATACCCATCTGCAACCAATAGCTTTCTTGTTTGTGGGTAGCTGTGTTTCAACAAACACTTCTTTGCTATTTAGAGCTTGTAGCTCTGTTCTCATAGCACTTTTCCATTTTTCTTGTTCTTCTTTGGGCAATTTCTGTATGTCCCTATAATTCTGAGGAGTTTCTACTGCACATAATGTTGCATATCCATATCTCTTAGGTGGAATGCCCTTCGTACTTCTCTGAGACCTTCTTGGCTCTGTCTGTCTCAAATTTTCTGAATTACTTTGCTCCTCACTATCTGAGCTTTGCTTTATTTCTCTCTGTTCAGTATCTGCCTGTTTACTTTCACTAATCTCCTGTTGTGTGCTTGTGCTTGGCACCTGCTTAATTCCTGAAGGAAAAAACACTTCTGAACTCAGTTCCACATTCCTCCAATCTTGCTCATTAAAATCTACTGAGCGGGATAGTACTAGCCTTTTATCTGGAGTGTACAATCGGTAACTTTTTTGCCCTGGCTCATATCCTAGCATGATTGCTTTCTGAGCACGTGGCTGTCCTTTTCGTCTGAGTTTCCTTGGTATATTTGCCCAACACTTTGCTCCGAATATTCTCAAATGAGATAAATTTGGCTTTCTTCCATATAACTTCTGATATGGGGTTGTGTTAATTATCTCTCTATACGATCTGTTAATTATATAATTTGAAAATTTAATTGATTCTCCCCAAAATGAATAAGGAAGTCCTGCATCTCTTAATAGAGCCTCCATGACTTGTTTCAATCTACCATTTTGTCTCTCTATTAAGCCATTTTCAGCAGGTGTAGCAATGTTGGTGAACCTCTGTCTAATCCCTTTTGCTCTTAGCCAATTGCATAAATTGTTGTTTGTAAATTCTGTTCCCTTATCTGATTGTATCTCTGTTATTTGATAAGGTTTGTATTTCCTTTCAATAAATTTCACCCAGTCTTTCAGGGTTTTTATTGTTTCATCTTTTGATTTTAATGGATAGGTGAATGAATATCTTGAGTAATGGTCTATAATATTCAACGCATATCTTGATCCACCTATTGACTTTGGCAGTGGTCCAATTAAATCTACTGCCACTATTTCAAAAGGATGCTTCGTTACTCTTTCACTTCGTTTTGCCACTGGTGCAGCCTTACTCTTTGTTTGTTTGCACACATCACAGTTCAAATACTTTTTACAATCTTTTACATTCAAGCCCTCTGAGTGTTCAATTGTTTTTCTTAATAATTTGTACCCCATGTGTCCTAATTTTCTGTGCAACACATGTATACATTTATCATGTTCTGGTACATTCAGGGTTAACATGGCTTGTCCCTCATCAGTGTGTATTAATTTATACAAGCCATTATTTTCTTTAGCTTGCCCACACACTTCACCATTTCTTTTAATTACACACCCTGTTTCTTTAAATGTTATTTCAAAACCTTCTTCTGTCAATTTTATTACACTCAGTAAATTGTGTTTTAATTGTGGAACCAATAATACTTCTTTTAGCTTACCTAAGTTTTGTGTGTAAACATCTCCTTGTGATACAACTGGTGAACACAAACCGTTTGCCAAATTCACACATTGCAGTTCACATTTCTGCTTAGAAATTAATAACTCAGGGTCCTTTGTAATATGATAGCTGGCTCCACTGTCAAGAATCCATTCCTGTCCTTGAAAACGCTCAGCTCTGGAAACGACCGATGCTTCTGGGATCCGGCGACTCCCCCATTGCTGTTTCTTCTGTCGCTGCTTATCTTTCCCTCCTGTAGCTCTGCTGGGCGAAAAACTCTCCTTTCGCTCCGGACAATGCTTTATTAGATGAGAGGTACTCCCACAGCGAAAACATTTTCTTGCCATCAAGACGCCGGGAACTTTGTGCTGATTTGATACAGCTGCCTTCACGTCTCCGGTTTGCTGGCTCCTTGCCACCTGGTTCTCTGCTCTCTTTGACTCCTCCTCTTTGAGTCTTGCAGAAATATATGGCACAGTTAACTGTTCTTTTGGAATTCCCTCCAACGTAACAGTTAACACATCGTAGGACTCGTCAAGGCTCGATAAAATTATATAAGCCTTATGCAGTTCTGTAAACTCCAATCCCATCTCATTGAGTTGGATGAACATGCCGGTCAACCGCTCCAGATGTTTGGATATACTCCCTCCTGGCTCCAGCCTTAAACGATACAGCTGCCTTGTGAGGGTTATCTGCGAAGAAACTGAGTCCTGTACATGTGCCCTCCTGAGTGCTTGCCAACACTCGCTTGCCTTATCAATTCCTCTAACAAGAGATAATTGACTGTCCTCAAGGCACAAAATAATTGTAGATAGGGCACACTGGTTCTGTTGGACATTCTCATCCTCCTCTTCTTCTGTAAGAGGTGGTGGGTTGGTAATAATATTCCACAGTCCTTCCTTGAGCAGGAACATACGCATTTTCATTTCCCATGCCAAATAGTTCCTCTCATTTAATTTTGGAAGCTGGAAATTTGGAGCAGTAGTTGCCATTCTGCTTATCAGTGCTCTCTCTCACGCTTTCACATAAACAACAAAATTACGCTGGGCCCATAACCTATTGAGTTTTATATACACAACGGAATTTGTTTTGTTGTTTATGTTGTTTGAGATACAGATATCTCTAAAACTGAGAGCTAATAATAACACTCAGGACACACAGTTCCCTTAACCGAGTGTATTATACAAAAATATATATACATACATACAGAGTAGCACTGCAGAAATCTGGCAGTATCCATGAGTCTCACCGACAAAATAACACGCTGGTCTCCTCCATCAACCCTAGTCACTGGTTTACTAAAACATCTCTAATTTATACAGTAATTTGATGCAGCAGTGACATTGCAGATTGATGTTTGCACATGTGCGAAAAGTCACATGTCTCACTCTTGGCTTCCTGCCAACCTGAGTGACTCAGCTTTCCTTGCCTTCCCACAAATCACTAAGGCAATTCCATTTTACAACTTAACACAAACCTTAACAGGTCCGCATAGTCAAAGCTATGGTTTTTCCAGTAGTGATGTATGGAAGCGAGAGTGGGACCATAAAGAAGGCTGACCGCCGAAGAATTGATGCTTTTGAATTGTGGTGCTGGAGGAGACTCTTGAGAGTTCCCTGGACTGCAAGGAGAACAAACCTATCCATTCTGAAGGAAATCAACCCTGAGTGCTCACTGGAAGGACAGATCCTGAAGCTGAGGCTCCAATACTTTGGCCATCTCATGAGAAGAGAAGACTCCCTGGAAAAGATCCTGATGTTGGGAAGGTGTGAAGGCAAGAGGAGAAGGGGATGACAGAGGACGAGATGGTTGGACAGTGTCATCAAACCTACCAACATGAATTTGACCAAACTCCGGGAGGCAGTGGAAGACAGGAGGGCCTGGCGTGCTCTGGTCCATGGGGTCACAAAGATTCGGACACGACTTAATGACTAAACAACAACAACAACATATAACAGATACAAGTTTTAACCAAAAAACTAAGTATCTGTTCAATATTGGCTCAGTATGTATGCTGTTCCTAATATTGCCTAATTTGTAGCTCTGTAGGTGTTATTTCTGAGATCTGCAACTGCTTATAATACTGTGTGAAATATCTTGATATTGTTCCCAAAGCCCCGATGATGATGCAAATCTTATGATTAAATAGCTTGTAGAACCACCTTTAGCAGCGATAACTTGAAGTATTTGTTTTCTGTGTGATTTTATCAGTCTCTCACATTGTGGAGGAATTTTGGCCCACTCTTCTTTACAATATTGCTTCAGTTCATTGAGGTTTATGGGCATTTGTTTCTGTGCAAATCTTTTAAGGTCCTACCACAGCATTTCAATCAGGTTGATATCTGGACTTTGACTTGGCCGTTGCAACACCTTGATTCTTTTCTTTTTTAGCCATTCTGTTGTAGATTTGCTGGTGTGCTAGGGATCATTGTCCTATTGCATGGCCCAATTTTAGCCAAACTTTAGTTTTTGGACAGAGGGCCTCACATTTGACTCTAGAATAAGTTGGTATACAAAGGAGTTCATGGTCTACTCAATGACTGCAAGTGTCCAGATCCTGTGCCTGCAAAACAAGCCCAAATCATCACCCCTCCATCACCGTGCTTGACAGTTGGTATGAGGTGGTTGTGCGATCTGCTGTGTTTGGTTTTTGCCAAATGTGGCACTGTGCATCATGGCCAAACATCTCCACTTTGGTCTTGTCTGTCCAAAAGACATTGTTCCAGAAGTCTTGTGGTTTATCCAGATGCAACTTGGCAAACCTAAGTCGTCTTGTCATGTTCTTTGTAGAGAGAAGAGGCTTTCTCCTGGCAACCCTTCCAAATAACCCACACTTGTTCAGTCTTTCTCTAAGTGTACTGTCATGAACTTTAACATTTAACATGCTAACTGAAGCCTGTAGAGTCTGACATGTAACTCGTAGGTTTTTTTGCAGTTTCTCTGAGCATTGCATAGTCTGACCTTCAGGTGAGTTTGCTTGGACATCTGCTCCTAGGAAAATTGGCAACTGTCTTGAATGTTTTCCACTGGTGAATAATCTTCCTTGCTGTAAAATAATGAAGTTTAAATTGTTTGAAAAAGGCCTTACAACCCTTCCCAGATTGATGGGCAGCAGCAATTGCTTCTCTACAATCATTGCAATCATTGCTGATGTGTTTCCCTCTTGGCATTGTGGATGCTCAAGACCAGCAAACAGCTAAAACCACGGCTTTTATAGAGGTGGTCACTCTTGCTGATGATCAGTTACTCAAAGGCATTTGGTTAACAGTACCTGACTGCTACTTAGCTTCAATTCCTATGGAAGCAGTAAGGGTGGACTTAGCTTTTCACACATGGCTTCTCTATTTTGGCTTTATTTTTGTAAAAAGAAAAGAAAAGCATGACACAGTGTAATATGTCATGCGGTGTTGTTCATCTGAGGTTGTATTTACTTAATTTTCACACCTGCTAAGGACCAGATGATTTTTATTATGTCCTGATACATAAAACCATAGAATTCAAAGAGGGTGTACTTTCTTTTTCACATAACTGTTGGTATCTGACTGCAGAGCTAGAGGCTAGGAATTTGATTCCCTGTAGTGCCTCCCAGGAAAAGAGGGAGCCTGTGTAGCCTTGGGCAGGCTGCACAGTCCCAGAGCATCCTCAGAATATAGGAATAGCTAAATTCTTCTGAGTATTCTATACCTTGATACCCCTGAATCACCATAA
Source organism: Intellagama lesueurii (assembly GCA_037013535.1). Lineage (NCBI taxonomy): Eukaryota > Metazoa > Chordata > Lepidosauria > Squamata > Agamidae > Intellagama > Intellagama lesueurii. The sequence continues at coordinate 163,533,313 of JBAJHW010000005.1, forward strand.
GTAGAAATCAACTTGACAGCATGTTGTTCTTGTTGTTGCTGTTGCTGTTGCTGCTGTTGTTGTTGCTACTGCTGCAACTGGAAATGCCATGGACTGCACTCTGGACCTTCAGCACAGCATGTTTTCTCTACCTCTGAGCAACAGCCCTTCACCTCACCCACAGCTGCTTCAAATGACGCCTTCACTGTTTCCAGCAGCACCAAATCACCACTATTTTTATTATTGTAATTGCTCTTTCATAGTGGTTTCAAACGCTTTCACATCTCCCTAGAATGTTCAATCCAGTCAGCCTTGCATGTCTGAGCCACAGGAAGGCTATAAAATAAACATATTCGAACTGCCTTCATTCCTCTATGGTATTTTTAGCAAATTCAGGGTCATAAGTTTTTAAAACTCCAGGGGGCTAGTGAGTTTCCATGTTGTTTTTTCTGACAAAATAATGGTGGTTAATCTACTATACAAATATTGGTTTAGCAACAAATGCAGCTTCCATTTCAGTCATCTAAAAGCTAGCATCAAAGCTGTTTTCATACTGGTGTATACATGCATCATGAATATATAGTGTGTTTGGTGGAAGGGTGTGGGGTAGTTAGTTTAAACAAAAATGGATATGTAAGTCATATTTGGCCTTGGAATTCTTACTGCATTATTTCATAGCATATGGGTTAATATTATTGGTATGTAAGTGTTTCAGGGGCACAGCTCTTTTGATTCAGGTGCTGTTACTTAATACCAAATTTGCTAACTGTGTGACATCCCATATTTAGCCATGACTGGCAGCCCACTTGGGCTGTGATTGTAGTGGCACAAGAAAATATGGGTTGGCACAACATTTATTTCATGTGTGATGTCTGTGTTCAGCATATTTGATTGAAACTAGCACTGATCATTTTCACAGCTGAATTCTGAAGGAAAGGGGGGCATGTGTGTGCATTTTTCTACATTCTTAAATTATTTACAGAAGTTCTAAACAACGTGGTGTTTTTAAACCATCAACAAGCATAAAACTGAAGATGTTCCCCATGGAGCTGTAGCCTGAGTTTTGTCCGGTCCCACAAACACAACCATTACACACAGAATAAGCCCCCACTGCTTTTTGTTTCACACTTGGCTAAATGTTTTCCTGGGGGTGAAGGGGCATTGCCAACCATTCCCCCACTCATCTGTTCCTTGCTTCAAAATGACTTTCATGCACATCCACTGAATCTTTTCTTGGGGGGGGGGGGAACATAGCTAGAAAAGCAGATTGCCTCTTGATTGTGTCGAGGTAAAGGGGCCTGCAAAGCTTTGAGTCTCAGGACCTCTAACATTGTTAAAGCTCAACTCAGAAAAGTAAAAACAAAACAAAACCCTCTCCCCCACCTCCAAAGGAAAGACTTCACCCAGATACTTGCAGATGCACAGATACAAAAAAAATACGCTTTCTTAGAGGCTGCAAACTTCCCTCTCCTGCCTCTATGGCTAAGCTTGGAATTGAATTGAGATATTTTGTTTTAATTGTAAGGACACAGAGTCCCAATCCAGCCCCAGGTAAGGAGGAAAAGAAGGCACTTAGTGTTCCAATCTAGTCCCCATGGACACAACAGTGTTTCCACTCTATGCATGCCATTTTAGAAAACATACCGTATTTTTCCATGTATAAAACGACACTTTTTCCTAAAATAATTACAGGAAAAATTGAGGGTCATTTTACATACGGAAGTAAGGAGGGGGGGAGGGATCAAAGCGCTTTGATCCCTACTTTCCCCCTCCACGTTTTGCAAAGAAAGTGTAGAGGAAAAGCGATTCCTGCTTTGCCCCTACACTTTCGTTGTAAAAAGCTGCTTTCCCCCTACACTTTTTGCAATGAAAGTGTAGGGGCAAAGCAGGAATCGCTTTTCCCCTACACTTTCATTGCAAAAAGTGTAGGGGGAAAGCGATTCCTGCTTTGCCCCTACACTTTCGTTGCAAAAAGCTTCTTTCCCCCTACACTTTTTGCAACGAAAGTGGAGGGGGAAAGCGATTCCTGCTTTGCCCCTACACTTTCGTTGTAAAAAGCTGCTTTCCCCCCTACACTTTTTGCAATGAAAGTGTAGGGGCAAAGCAGGAATCACTTTCCCCCTCCACTTTTGTTGCAAAAAGTGTAGGGGGAAAGAAGCTTTTTGCAAAGAAGGTGGAGGGGAAAAGTACTTTCCTCGCAAGAAAGTGGAGGGGGGAAAGCAGGAATCAAAGCGCTTTGATCCCTGCCTTCCCCCTCCACTTTCTTGCAATGAAAGAAATTTTGGGTTAGAAAAGTGGGGGGCATCTTATACATGGGGCGTCTTACACATGGAAAAATATGGTAATGTGAAACAATGGGTCTGTTGAGACTGGATGTTCTGGGTGTGGGGTGGATTGGGTACAAAGGGTCTGTTGAGGTCAGGGGAGGAGCAATGTGACATTTGGTGTGCTCATCCTGTCTGAACAGCAAATTATCCCTTGTAACCTGATCAGATGTCAATTAAATGCTCACCCTGATTGTCTGCAGAGGGTCAGGGGAAGTGAACATATTGTTTTTACCTTGCTCCTTTTTCACTCTGTCAGTCCGTTCCATTTTCTCCCTTCTCCCCTCCCTGCTTCCCTTCCCTCATTCTCACTCCACTTTCTTCTTCAAAATCTGCAGCTTCTGGGGGCTGCTATCTCCCAGCTGATGAGTGTGCAAAAAAGAATTCATGCCCTACCACTGGGCCAGAAAGGTGTGCAACAGCTCTTAAAGAGGATGGATGGATTGTTCTAAATAGAAACACTTTTGCACATGCCCTCAGAGATCCATATATCAAATCCATATGCCAGTGTGGACAGGCCTAATATTAAACAGGAAAGTGTGTCTTAAACCATGTGCAGAGTTCTTTTGTCCCATCACCATAGATTTACTACATCCTTTAATGCCACTGAAACATTGCAATACATGTACATCCTTCACATGCTTTCCACCACCTCCAGATTCCCCATAACACTGGGAAAAATGTTACATTCATTGCTAAAATCTAGAGGCATGTCAGTGTATGGTTTTGGACTACAACTCTCAGAATTCCTAAAACAGCTACTTATTTACATTTGTTTGAACTCTAGGAATTGTGGTGCAAAAACAAAAATCTACACACTTTTACTACTATCTAATAGAAAAGCTGAGAATCTACCTAGAGCAAAGTCAGTATATATACTTGTTTTCATATTATTATACTGGTTTCCCCTCAGTCACTGGCTGAGGTACCATGATAAAATGGAACATCCAGAATGGTCTAAAATACAAGTATCCATACATTTTTACTCACTCAAGGGAGAGATATCAGCAAGGCAGTAGAACAGAGAAGCACTGAAACCTGATAGAAAGTGAGGATGAAATTGGAAATATGAACTCAGACATGGGGAACCAGCAGGGGGAGCCTTCAGGCCAGAACCCTCATTCAAATAGCAAATTTCCTACTGCATTCACTATGTGCTGTGGGATGGCTTCTGCTCCTGTTAGAGTAATTATTTAAGAAATGATTTTGGATATGCCCAGTTCAATCTGCCTTGCAAACAAGGAATCAGTGCTGAATGCCTTTCTGATCCAGTAAGACTTATGCAAGCATACACAACACCAGTTCAACACTAAGTATTGAATGGGATAATCTTCTGATTTTAGGGGCTTTCACACTGTGTGGACTTCTCTTCATGCATTCAGATTTCCTGCCCATTGTTGCCCATATTACTACTAGAATAACTGGAGAAATGCTAACAATAAACTCTTGTGACACCTTGAAAACTTAGATCCTTTGGTAGATACTTTTGGAACATTAAATTCAGTTAGTCATTATGATTCCCAAATATGGCCAAACATGGTCCCAACTCTCTGAAAATTAGCTCCCCAGAATTCATGAATCACAGTAACATGAAATATTAATTATTATTCAACCTGCAACTCTTGACATTTAAATGATCAAAATAATTACTTTATAAAATCACTTGTGAAAAATTATACTGAATTATAAGTAAAAAAAAAAAATTAATTCCAAGCTCCTGCCAGTCTTCTGAGGTCTCTGTCTAGAATGGCAGAGGAATAGTCACATCTTTCAAGGTTTTCCGTGTTGTTGGTGTTGGTGTTGATATGTGCTGTCAAGTTGCCTCTGACTTATAGCAACCCTATGAATGAGCAATCTCCAAAATGTCCTCTCCTGCTCTGCTCCTGTAAACTCAGGGCTGTCGCTTCCTTTAAGGAATCAATCCTTCTCATGATGTGCCCCAAGTGCAACAGCCTCAGTTTCATCATTTATCCCTCCAGAGCTAGTTCAGTTTTGCTTTGCTCTTCGACTCACTTCCTTGTTTTTCTGGCAGTCCAGGGTATCCACAAAGACTGTTGTCCAGCACCACATTTCAAATGAATCAACTTTTTTTTCCTGTCAGCTTTCTTTATTGTCTGGCTTTCACACCCATACATGGTGATCAGAAATACAAGAGTGTGGATGATCTCAGCCTTGGACTCCAGTGACACATCCTTACACTTTTATGATATCTAATTCCCTGATTGATGCCCTTCCAGGTCTCAGTCTTCTATGAATTCTTCACTGCAGGCTCCACTTGGATTGATGATTGAACCAAGGTATATAAAATCTTTAACAATCTCAATTTCTTCATTGTCAATTTTAACGTTCTGTTGTTCTTCTGTAGTCATGATTGTGATCTTCTTATCATTGACCTGCATTCCTGCTTTGACACTTTCTTCTTTGACTTTTCCACAGTCATTTCAAGTTGTTGCTTCTTTCTGCCAGTAAAATGGTGTAATCTGCATATCTTAAATTATTGATATTTCTTCCACCAATTTTCACTCCTCCTTCATCTGAATATAGTCTGGCTTTCCATTTATGTTCTGCATACAAAACTGAACAGATAAGGGGACAAAATACACCCTTGTCTGGCACTTTTGCCTACAGGAAACATATGTCTCTCAATATTCTGTCCTAACAGTTGTTTCTTATCCACAATATACAGTCATGGCCAAAAATATTGGCACCCTTGCAATTCTGTCAGAAAATGCAACCCTTCTCTCAGAAAATTATTGCAGTTGCAAATGTTGGGGTACTCACATGTTCATTTCTTTGGTTTGCGTTGGAACAACACAAAAAAACTGACAAGAAAAGTCAAATCTGATACAATCCCACACAGAAACCCAAAAATGCACTGGTCAAAATTATTGGCACCCTTAACTTAATATTTGTTAGCACCCTCTTTGGAAAAAATAACTGAAATCAATCGCTTCCTGTAACCATGAATGAGTTTCTTACACCTCTCTACTGGAATTTTGGACCACTCTTCTTTTGCAAACTGCTCCAGGGCCTTCAGATTTGAAGGATACCTTCTCCCAACTGCTGTTTTGAGATCTCTCCACAGGTGTTCTATGGGATTCAGATCTGGACTCATTGCTGGCCATTTCAGAACTCTCCAGCTCTTTGTTTGTAACCATTTTTGAGTGCTTTTTGAAGTGTGTTTCGGGTCATTGTCCTGCTAGAAGACCCATGACCTCTGATGGAGACGCAGCTTTCTGACACTGGCCACTACGTTGTGCCCCAAAATTCTTTGGTAATCATCAGATTTCATGATACCATTCACAAAGTCAAGGCATCCGGTGCCATAAGCAGCAAAGCAACCGCAAAACATATTTGAACCTCCACCATGTTTGACTGTAGGAACTGTGTTCTTTTTTTTTTTTTTGAATGCCTCATTTCTTTTTCTGTAAATAGTGCCATGATGTCCTTGACCAAAAAGCTCTCCTTTTGTCTCATCTGTCCACAGTATGTTCTCCCAGAAGGATTGTAGTTTTGTCACATACGTTTTGGCATACTCCAGTCTTGCTTTTTTATGCCTTTGTATCAGTAGTGGTGTCCTCCTGGGTCTCCTACCATAGCGTCCCTTTTCATTCAGATGGCGACGGATAGTGCAAGCTGACACTGTTGTACCCTGTGTCTGCAGATCAGCTTGAATTTGTTTGGAAGATAATCTGGGTTCTGTATCCACCATTTGAACAACCCTTCATTGTAATTTTTCAGGAATTTTGCTCTTCCATCCATGTCCAGGGAGGTTAGCTACAGTGCCATGGGCTGTAAACCTCTTGATGATATTGCTCACAGTGGCCACAGGAACATTAAGATCTCTGGAGATGGACTTGTAGCCTTGAGATTGTCGATGTTTTTCCACAATTTTTTCACTCAAATCCACAGACAACTCTTTACACTTCATTCTTTTCTCCATGCTCAGTGTCACACACAACACAAAGGTTGAGTCAACTTTTCTCCATCTTAACTGGTTGCAAGTGTGATTACTATATTGTCCACACCTCTTACTTGCGACAGGTGTGTCTCTAAATACAAATTAAAGGAGCATCACATTCTTGAAAAGCAATTATTTCTTACAATTTAGACAGGGTGCCAATAATTTTGGCCAGTGCATTTTTGGGTTTCTGTGTGGGATTATATCAGATTTGAATTTTCTTCTCTGTTTTTTTGTGTTGTTCCAATGCAAACCAAAGAAATAAACATATGAGTACCAAAGCATTTGCAACTGCAACAATTTTCTCAGAGAAGGGTTGCATTTTCTGACAGAATTGCAAGGGTGCCAATATTTTTGGCCATGACTGTTGGTTGTGGGTCAGGGCAATCAAGTGTTGAGGCACACACATTTCCTTAAGAACAACCCACTGCTTCTTATGATCCACACATAGGTTTTGGCTGTAATCTATGAAACATAAACTGATCTTCTTAAATTGTTAGATTCCCTCAAGTAATTAGCATATATTTGCAATTTGATCTCTATTGCCTCTTTCTTTTCAGAATCTGGTTTGAACATCAGGCATTTCTAACTCCATATAAGTTAAAAGTCTTTGTTGCAACACTCTGAGCATCATTTTGCTTGCATGGGAATTTAGTGCAATGGTCCTGTACTCACTGCACTCCTTAGCATCTCTGTTTTGGGGGACTGGGATGTGTATTGGATGCTTCCAGTCTGTTGGCCATGGTTTTGTTTTCTCTGTTTCTTGTCATATTCTTGATAGGATGTTGACTGATTTAGGCTAAGAAGGGCAGTGCCAAAGAATGCTCCAACTACCGTACAATTGCACTCATTTCACACGCTAGCAAGGTTATGCTCAAAATCCTACAAGGCAGGCTTCAGCAGTATGTGGACCGAGAAATCTCAGAAGTACAAGCTGGATTTCGAAGGGGCAGAGGAACTAGAGACCAAATTGCCAACATGCACTGGATTATGGAGAAAGCCAGAGAGCTCCAGAAAAACATCTACTTCTGCTTCATTGACTACGCAAAAGCCTTTGACTGTGTGGACCACAGCAAACTATGGCAAGTCCTTAAAGAAATGGGAGTGCCTGACCACCTTATATATCTCCTGAGAAACCTATACGTGGGACAGGAAGCAACAGTTAGAACTGGATATGGAACCACTGATTGGTTCAAAATTGGGAAAGGAGTACGACAAGGCTGTATATTGTCTCCCTGCTTATTTAACTTATATGCAGAATACATCATGCGAAAGGCTGGACTGCATGAATCCCAAGCCGGAATCAAGATTGCCGGAATAAATATCAACAACCTCAGATATGCAGATGATACCACTCTGATGGCAGAAAGTGAGGAGGAATTAAAGAACCTCTTAATGAGGGTGAAAGAGGAGAGCGCCAAAAATGGTCTGAAGCTCAACATCAAAAAAACTAAGATCATGGCCACTGGTCCCATCACCTCCTGGCAAATAGAAGGGGAAAATATGGAGGCAGTGACAGATTTTACTTTCCTGGGCTCCACGATCACTGCAGATGGGGACAGCAGCCACGAAATTAAAAGACACCTGCTTCTTGGGAGGAAAGCGATGACAAACCTAGACAGCATCTTAAAAAGCAGAGACATCACCTTGCCGACAAAGGTCCGCATAGTCAAAGCTATGGTTTTTCCAGTAGTGATGTATGGAAGCGAGAGCTGGACCATAAAGAAAGCTGACTGCCGAAGAATTGATGCTTTTGAATTGTGGTGCTGGAGGAGACTCTTGAGAGTCCCCTGGACTGCAAAGAGAACAAACCTATACATTCTGAAGGAAATCAACCCGGAGTGTTCACTGGAAGGACAGATCCTGAAGCTGAGGCTCCAATACTTTGGCCATGTCATGAGAAGAGAAGACTCCCTGGAAAAAACCCTGATGTTGGGAAAGTGTGAAGGCAAGAGGAGAAGGGGACGACAGAGGACGAGATGGTTGGACAGTGTCATTGAAGCTACGAACATGAATCTGACCAAATTCCGGGAGGCAGTGGAAGACAGGAGGGCCTGGCGTGCTCTGGTCCATGGGGTCACGAAGAGTCGGACACGACTAAACAACTAAACAACAACAACAACAACAACAACAACATCTGTTGTTACTCTACTCTCATTTTTAAAGCATCTCAGTATTCTCTTGCTGTTCTATAAAGCATCTCTACTACTGCTTACTTTTATAAAGCCTTTTACAGAGAGAAATACAAGTTTACTAATACTAATTCACTTTTCCACAGGAATTCAAATAAGTCACATGTCAGCATTTGGATTGCATTAGATTTTCAACTAAGTATATGACTCAAACTAACAGTGGTGTCAACACTATCTTCATGACCATAAAAAATGGTAGAGTATATTTTGCAATGTTATGTATCTACTTCATCTTTCATCTTTTCCCAAGAAGTTTTACTGGAAGAATCATCAGGATGCATCTTCACAGTATATTTGGTTTGCTTCTGAATGTTGAAGAGAAACAAGATCTAGAAGCTATCACTTTATTTAGACTAGTGTGGAAGGGGGTCTCCTAAATTATTCTTTGGTAGTAGACCTAAGTAGAGGAGAGCCTGCATGGGAAGTCCAGTTGAAGCGTGCTCCCTATCCTTAATCTTTCTTTCCACAGCAAGGAAAAAAGTTGTAAGACGAGTTCCCATTCTGATATTCTGATGCCAAAATGTGTCCCTTTGCTTAGGAATTGTGCAAAAATAACTGGAGTCACCAATTCACATGACACAAAAAGAACTTCTCAGTGTTAATCATTATTCTACTTCTCATTATGCTTTAAAGGACAGGGGGATAGACTGCACATACCCCCTGCAAAAGAAAGAAGAACCTTCTAGGAGTTGAACCCTTCCATAGATGGATGGCAGCTCCTTGATCCAAACAAACCACATAGAAAGAGACAGTCACATGGAGACATGCACCATTTTCCGTTCTCCCTTCATTCTTCATTGCTCCAAGCAAGACTCTAAACTCTTTGTTTTAGGGTCCGATCCCAAATTTTAAATGATTTAATATCCCTTTTACTATACATGTCATCATTAATTACCTGAATGGTGGAGGAAATTGTGACAATAATATCACCTTGCCAAAGCTCCTTCTTTCATTAAAAAAAAAAAGCCTTCTTATATGAAAGTTTGCCTTTCTGCATCACACTGTACCTGTACCTGCCTATTTGGAATATCCACCCCACCCCCATATACACACATAGTGGGGGAGAGAAAGAAAGAAGGAAAGAGAGAAAATATCCTTGTCCTTGAACTAACCTGGTGTTAAGCCAAAGCCCCTGAATATCATGGTGTGCGCTCTGATCACTGCAAAGAGCAGAATGCTGGACAGAGCTGCAGAAATCACTTCTGCCTTTTGTTGCCACATGTACCAGCAGGCAGCTTGCTTTGCAGAGATCATTTGTACTGCAGTGCTATTTCACAAGTTGAGATGGTTCACAGTAGGAAAGCACTTCCTTATATTATTTTCCATCAAAGGGAGCTTATACTTTTTGCCCATCTGAATAGTGACATTAGACTACTAATTTACACTTGGGTTAAAAAAGAAAAAAAAAGTCAGGAGTAACCCATTTATTTAATTTTAATTTTTTTATGATCTGATAGTAGATCTGATAGTAGATTGGAAAGAAAATTTTAATAAGTACTGTGATTCAGCACTGCCCTTCCATCATCCAGTTCTTTCTGAATTATAAAGAAGTCACACAAAACATTAAATGCATGGACTGTTTCAAGATGTCAAGCCCTTCCATTATTGAATTAACAATTTACAATCATTGTAATGGAATTCCTTTTTTATCCCAAATACAGTATTTTAAAAAGCTTGAGGATGCAAATCTACACTGAAGATATTCCAGTTACTTGAAATCTGCAGAAGCTCTGCTATACTTCACTTAGAGAGGTCTATACCTTACCAGTTGTGCCAGCTGAACACCATAAATATTTATGCATTATTTTTTATTTACTAAAAATGGAATCCATTTGTATCCAGCCTTTCTTCCAATCAGCTTAAGTCAATGGACAACATGCATCTTCCCCTCAACTTCTTATTCAGAACAATCCAGTGAGGTAAGGTAGGCTAAAAAAGAACAATTGCCCCAAATTGATCCAGTGAGTGTCATAGCTGAATGGGAATTTGAACACAGGTCTCCAAAGTCCAAGTCCTATCCTTTAACCCAGTGGTTCCTAACCTTGGGTAAGACAGGTGTTCTTGGACTGCAATGCCTAGAAACTCCAGTCAGCACAGGTAGTGGTGAAGATTTCTGGGAGTTGCAGTCCAAGAACATCTATAATCGGTACATCAAACTGGCCAGTGGTAAAAGACACAAGCTTCACTGAGCTCAAAGAGACTTTTTTCCTCCCTAGTAACTACTCATAGGACTGTGACTGTGCAAAGCAATCAAGTGTGAACGCCATTTTTGAGGGTAGACAAATTGGAAAGCAGAATGGAAAGTACACAGAAACAACATTCCTTATTTTTTTAAAAAAAATTCCAGTATATGTGTGCGTGGGGGGTTGCTCTTAACTTTTGAAAAATTAATTCACTGCTATTGCAAACCATCTGAAGTCATTTAAAGCAGCTCCTGGCATAGACAAATCCCCACCTTATGTGTGCTGATGGTATTGGTTAAGGCAGAGGAGGGCTTTGAATCGTGTAGATTCTAAAAAATAATAATAATAAAAATAACATCAGACACACAGTCCTCCCTCCCCTTTTTTTTTCATTGGTGAGATCTCCAACATTATGGTAATAACTAATGTGAATTTTCATGGGGTTTGAGAGGAAGATCCACGATCTTATGTTCTCCTCTGAGGATGGTCCTCTTTTTCACAGGGACAATGCAGTGGTTCCCAAGGTTGGGTAACCCAGGTGTTTTTAGATTGCAACTCCCAGAAACCCTGGCCAGCACAGCTAGTGGTGAAGGCTTCTGGGAATTGCAGTCCAAGTTACCCAAGGTTAGGAACCACTGGACTATAGGACTGCACTTTTAATCTTCAATTAATTTCAGAGGAGGCTAGAACAGAAAGAATAAAGTAGGAATTAAGCCATGTTTTCCTAATGTTTCTATTAGTTCAAAACCACAGAAAATATATTTATGGATAATATTTGTATCTGTGTAAGTTCCATGGGTTGAGAAGTGCAATCTAATATCAATTACAAACAAATACAAACACCCTCCCACACACATAACTTGATTGCTGGAAAGATCCCTCAACTCATAAATCTCTCTTTTCCTCTCTGTAGCCTTATTCAGGTATTCAGAAAAGGATCATCATGGAAGCAAGAACAATAAGATAGAGAAACAGGGGGCAGGACTAGAACTCTCTCTGCTCATGTTTTCAAATTAAACCTTTTCAGAATGCCTGAATGGGAAATGTGTGTATGTGTGTGCACATGCATGTGATATGCACCATAAGTAATCAACCATACAATATTTTATAACACCATAGGACAAAAACCAGGCTCAGCTCTAGGCTTGTGTTGACCTCACCACCATGCCAATGAGCCATTCATTGAGGTGGGCAGCAAGCAGGCAAAGTGCCTTTCTCCCATTCCCTCACCATCTGCTTCATCACTCTTCTCATTTGGGAGATGGGCAATAATCCCAGAAAACATTAAGTAGGTAAAGAAAGAGGCATTGTCAACAGAAGAGAAGATGGAAACAACAGTCTGGCTAGGAGTGAAGAAGGGTAGGGATGAAGAGGTGGGCCACCAGTGCTAGGCCCTCAGCATCTGCTTGATAGTGTGAGGCAGTACTTCCAGGTCTTCAGAATTCTTCAGTAGGTTCCACCGATATGACAAGTGGCAGGACTGTGATGATGTTTTTATTTGTATATAGTGTTGCCCAATTCCTAGATGTCTAGACCTCCCCTTCGTTCCTTAGTATCTAGTCTGTCTGTTATGTGCCGTCAAATTGGAACCAGTATACAGTCATCCTAAGAAGGCTTTCAAGGTTAATGAGATGTTCCATGTTGGCTTTACCAGTTCCACATTCCTATGAGTTCCCATGTCTGAGCAAGAATTCAAACCCAGACCTCTTAAGTCACTCTGCCCACTACACTTCACTGAGTATCTTACTATCTAGACCTGTTCTTTTTTCAGCATGGGTAATGTCTAAGACTAAATTGATGGGGTGACTTTCTTGAGAGTTCAATCTATGTGCTAAGGTGGAACCACAAGGACAGGCAGAAGAACTTTCTCATTGTCTGCCTGATTGCTTTGGAAAGGGTCCAAAACTTGTTCAGAAGCATTGCACCACATTAATACAATTACAGTTCAATATCTGTTGTGGTCTGTATTTCCTTTTCTGTGTTTTGGTTATCCTTCCACACTACTGCAGAACATTCTGGCATCTTGTAAACAACTCTATTTACTGGCTACGCTCTATGCAGTACAGTTTTATCAATACAGCCTGTTATGGATCACCTCACACTCACCTTTGGTTCATTTTGTTAAGTGGATCATATAAAATCACTATCTGCAGTTCCCCTTTCTAGAGAGTGATTATAGCAATCCAGTTCAACTCCTGAACTATCCTTTTAAATGATTCTCAATGTCTTGGAAGCGTTCCCAAGTGCAACTGTAGTTATAAATACTGATTAAGTATTAGGTATGACCTTTTATAAGGGGAAAAGTAGTGATAGTTTATTATCAAAACAGAATCTCATACAGAAAAAACATTTCCATGGCCTTTTAATACCCTCTCTTGTTTATATTTGACCCATGTTGCATCAATGTATGACAGACTATATGACTTATTTAATTCTTTAAAAAACCCTCCAGTATATGAATGTGGAATATTGTGCTACTATATCCATGATTTCAAACACCAGAAAATGGCATTGCTACCAGGAAAAAGGATGCCAAGCTTTACATAGCAAAGGGCCGCTTGTTGAAGACACCCAAGTCAGCAGGCAAGATGATCTACAGGATACCCTCTGTCAAAATTATGTCAGGTCAGAGAGGCCCACATTAACTGCTTAGCCACACTACCCAGACTTTCTTGATGTGGGTAAAATCCAGAAGGGCCAAATGTGTTGATGGCTGGTATCCTCCCAAGACTCTCTCCAAAATCCACAAGCACCAAAAGTACCCACAAATTACAGAGGCTCCTGGTAGATGATTGAGACAAGGCCTGGTCTGAGTACCAATGATACTCAGGTCAAAAACAACCAAACAACAGTAAAATGTTGTATTTTATTAAAGATAGTGAAAAATAGTCAAAAACAACATAGCTTCCAGTCAGTTTAAAAAGTTACAAAAATAGTCAAAAGGTTGTGGAGCAAATTAACAATCAAAACGTTTTCAGGAAAAACAGTTCCAGAACAATCCCACAAAAAAATGAGAACACTAGCTATCCTAAGCTAAATCTCACATTGTACTGATGCAACCAAGTACTACAACATAGTTCCAGACCGTATGCAAATTGCAATCAGATAGCAGGACAGCAAATGAGCATAGTATTCTCCTAAGAGGTAACTAGCCTAAACTAAGTAACTTTTCTCCCCATTTTTATACATCTCAGTTTGTAGACCCTTTGAGGATATCCACCAGTCAGGCATCAATTGCCCTGAACTTTCTTGAAGAGGAGAGCATCTTCTCCCACCTCCCTTTACTTCAGCTCAATTATCCAGTGCTAGAGGATTGGAGAAGATGAGCATATGATCTGTTCTATGGTTGCTGCAAGGAGGACAGAAACAAAAACAGCTGGGATGGGTCTGTGGTCCCAGCTATGCCAAAATATTTTTAAGTAATACAACCAAGGGAAACTCTGTACAATCAGTTGTACAAAGTCCAGGTGAGAAGCTCCAAAATACAATAACAATGATGTCCATAGCTCCTGAGAGGATAAGGACTCTTGAAAAAGTGATAAACCATGAAATGAGCAAGGTAGATTGGACTAAATACTTGGAGCTCATTGAGTTCTTATCCTGTCAGGAACTATCGATGGACATAGTTGATATTATATTTTGGAGTTTCTCACCCAGACCTCGTGATTGATAGAAGATATATTTGAGTTGTGATGTGTATTATTGTTATATTGACTTTTTATTATGATATATATATATATGCATACTAATTATACTGAATTATGAACATTTCATTATAAGTTGTATTCTGTAATTACATATGGTGTTGAACTGATTGTACAGAGTTTCCTTTGGCTGTATTAGTTTTATTCCATACTCCCCTTTTTTGTTAAAATATTTTGAAAGGCTATTTTGGACTTAATAAAATGCTAAAGCAAAGGTTTGAGTGAGTTCATCATGTACAACATACACAACTTTTAACCTCTCAGGTAAACTCATGTTGTCATGTTTGCTCTGAAGAATGCAGAATAGAAAGCTATCTTCCAATTTCCAAAGCCTTTCTCTACAAACATGTTGCCTGCATGTTTTCCAAAAGATGTCTTGTCATCTTTTGAAACAAAGGGGGAGGCTGGGAGATAGTCACTATGAATGTATACAATGTTTAAATTTGCAAAGCTCCTGCTGGCTAGCCTCTACCACTTATGGTTAATCTTATAACAAAGTGGTTGCTTTTCCATTTTCTGAAAGGCCTTTTTTTGAGGATACTATATTTCATCCCCTGAAGCCTGGATTCTTTTCAAATTAAAAAAATAGTGGGTAGGGCCAACCATCATCTCTCAAGATAAGCAAGATCTTTCTTTTCAATTAGTATGAGCAATTTTAAATCTGGGGACATTTAGGGTCACCTATTTCTGAATGTTGTTGGTTTTTTTACCAAAAGTAAAACAGTTTTACTTTTTAAAAAAATCATAACTTGAAAACCCTTTCTCCAAATTTCCTCAAAAGAGCAGACTGTCTCCTATGCCAGTGCCAAATTGTTGCTGATCTGAAACCCTGTTTAAAAGTTATACATACATATATATATATATTTGGTTTGGGCTGCCCTATTTTTAGAATTGTCTTATAGAAAGTCATTTGCTTTGCCAGCAAAACATCATTGTTGCACTCTCATGTAGCAATAATTTCTTAAATGTTGCATTATCTTTGAGAAGATGTCTTATTGATCTTCCTTCTTTGGCTTACTGAAGTCTGTAAATATGCTTTAGGATTATTCATATATATGTATATATACTGTACACACACACACTCACACACACATTGCTCTGTTTCTCTTTGTGATTGTAGCCAGAATGCAATAAAACTACCATTTATTCCATTTGTATGCCAAACTAAATGAGTAGGGTTGGATAGGAATAGAAATATCTGAATCATACTTTTCAGGAAATATTGGCAAATGTTCCACCAGAAATGGTAGAGGAATAATAGATTCTGTGCTGTTTACTCAGAAAAACAGCTGAGCAGTTTGATCTAAATCATACCACTGGGAGAGAAGCTGGGATGAGGATGGTTTTTGCTGATTTTAAGGTAGAAAAGGTGAAAAATTACTTATTTATAGCAATTTGAAGTGTGCCAAGTGGCCATGTATGGGCCAAAAGGTTGTTTTTTTGTTTTTAACCTGCTTTTTAAAGCTTTTTGGAACTTTTGTGTTTTTTTCTGGACCACCCACAGATATCTGGTGTCCAATCTGATGAAGACCCACGTAGAGTCAAAAGGAGCTTACTTTTGTGATTTGTTTTATTAGTTTAATAAAGGTATCACCCATTCTTGCCCTCCAATTGTATATAATCACCAAATGGCTTTCCCTCACTTCGTTGTTTCCTTTGTCTAGACACTATATTTCTTTTTGATGGACCCAAGTACTGCATTTATGTATATATATTAATTTTTTTTGCTGTTGCATCACACTGATTATTCATGTTTAGTTTGTGGTCTACTAAGACCCCTAAAAACCTCACCAGCTTTTCACATGCACCACTGCCAGCTATCTGCCACCTTCTGATTGTGGTTCTGGCATTTTGTTTCAATAGAAAATCTGGGAGCCAAATAAGAAAAGGGGTCTGAAATCCACCAAGCATTCTTTCTTCAGTTAGACAATAGTAATTGAATTCAATTAAGCAAGCCTAGTGAAGAAGAATTATTAAAAAAATTAAATTGAAATATTCAGCTATGTTGACAGCTTTGGCCCTACTTTATTTTGAAAGCTACAACTGGAGACTGGGAGATCTTTTTTCCTACTTTTTTTTCAACCATTTAGGGAAGGGCCAGTTAGACATGAAAGGAATTTTAGGAATACATTAAAGAAACAAGCAAGCACCACCTGTATGGGGAATAATAATATATAACAGATAAATAAAAATATGGCGGAAATGTTCATGAAGAAGATATAATGGCTTCTTTAAAATATGGCAGTAGGGTAGAAGTTGAGAACATTGGTGTTGGAAATGAAATACCTACAATATTTTTGTCAGTGCTAGAGACATGCAGGTATAAAGCAGGACATGTTGAGTGCTTGAGAGATCAATTTATTTGTGAACATGTCTTAAAATGAAAGGATCATTTATTACAAGCTGTTCTCCATATGCATAAAAATAGTTTTTAAAGCTAATTATGGTCTTACTGTTTTAACAGGGGATGGGTTTTCAAACTGCTTTTGCCACAAATTGTACTATATTTGCAGATATTTGAGGGAAGGTTATAAACTTTATGAATTGCATTTCTTTGGGGGAAATCAAGCAGAAGACAAAAGAAATTGGCTCTAGATTAATATTTGCATTAAGACAACTGAAGTCTGCTTTCCCAAGAACAAATGAATAACTTGCATTGTAGCCAATGGGCCAAATCTTACATTTTTATATTAAGCACATTTTCTGTTGAGGGTAAATTGACTTCACACCCTTGCTTTGTGCTTCTCTCTCTTTGTTTTCACAATGTGAAATAAACTGGCATAAGTTAATTAAATTTCCCAATCTATTTGCTCAGTATAAAAATATGTGTATTTCTTAAGATAGAGGTCAATGCTTGTTTGTGATCCTTCTGATTTCAAACACTTCTGCTGAAACCATAAAAGTTTAGAGCAGAACAAAGTCAGTAGTGAAAACAATATGTAGCCCATGTGATGCAGGTCCAGTTTAGCTATCCTACAACATGACCCGGAACAGCTCAAACAGGAAGTAATTCAAGTTTCATTCACTTGAGTTTGTTTCTGCATTCTCAACACAACGAAGTGGTGGTGCATGATCAGAAGTACAACAACTTACACAACGGCCATTAAGGGCTTGGATAAAAAATTGCACTTTTAAGGGTCTGCCCACACTGGAAAATGTACTGCTTTCCAATGTGCTCTTAAAACGTTCTTAAGTGCAATCTATTTTAACTCTCACTTGAACAATCCTTCTGTCCACACTGGAGACGGTGATACAAGTCCTCTTCTCCCATGCTACAGATCCACACAAAGAAAGGTTTACCTGGTTTACTTGCAAGTAGGGAAGCAGCAGCAACATTTTTTGCAGTGAAGGTTGGGGAGATAGAAGGGAGGCAACACACCTTTTTTTCCCCAGCCTTTCTCCTCAGCCAAGGCTCCAAGGCTCTGCTGGGGCTGAGCTGCCTTGTGGAGTGGAGTCCAAGTAATTAATATAGCCCCCTTCCCAGCCTTTTCTCTGAGACATCATTCAGGAGGCTGAGGTGACTTTCCTTTTTTTTTTTTTTTTTTGTTAAAAGAGTAAGTGGTATATCAATGCATCAACCTGTTATGGCTTTAGAATTTCACTGTGTCACTTAGGGAAATATGAAAAATAAAAGAAGATGAGCATAGAGGAGGGGAGCTGTCCACCCTCCCTTTCAATGCCACAACCCACCTAATACATAACAGGATTGTCTCCTTAGTTAATACTGCTCCCAGTGTCATTTTGGTGAAAGTACCCATCTGCAAAGGCTAAACAAGGAGCTAATTTTCATCTCAATGAATCATGCCAAAAAGTTTACATTCCCTAGCCCTGTGTAGCTTTGGTACAGAACAGCTCTTAAGGGCAAAGACTGGATTGTTTTGAGTAGAAACACAAATAGATGAGGTCTTCTCCTTTTTTCTCCCAAAGAGTACCATCAGGGTTCCATATACCATAACTATATGCCAGGATAGGACAAGACATATCCAGGACATATAATGCACTACTCTTCACTCATCCACACCAGGTGACTTTCTTCTAGCCATGCACTGTATGTGTGGAAGGGGGATTGGATCATGCCATTGACTCCATTCAAGGTCAGTGAGCCAAGGGAGCCTCTATGTGAATACATGCATTTTTGGTTCTGCTTGTGATTTGGACCTGTTTTCACACCTTCATCTGACTGAATGGGAAGTGAGAGCAGCACAGGGAATGGGCATGCCACCTGAAATCCATTGGACTTCCCTTGCCTTCCACTTCTCCTTTTGAAAAAGCTGAGGGATGAGGAAAGTTTGTTTCATTGGGAACCACCACTTCAAGCTTTTTGAAGAAGCAGTGTCTTGCTACCTCAGCTAAGTGCTCAGCTGTTTCCCAGTCAACTGAGCAGTGGCAAAATACCAATTTCCTCTCCCTGCTGCCTCTGTTGCTCACCTAACCTCATCATCTTCTGTATCTCGAGCAAAATCAGATCAAAGCCATGTTCACAAAGGTCAGTAATGGAAACCAACCAGGTTAGCATAGTGGAGAGGGGACACTCTGTTTCATCAGCCTAATTTGCTCTCTCTCTCTCTCTCTCTCTCTCTCTCTCTGTGTGTGTGTGTGTGTGTGTGTAAATATGAATGAATGTGTACCAATGCACATAGTTCCACTCACTCTGGGCTTTGCTTGTTCCCACTTAGGGCTTTGTCTCAAATGATCACTGGCTTTGGTCCATCCAATAGGTTTCTACCAAAGCCTGCAGGGAGGCAAACAAGCAAGCAAGTGAACAAACAACACACCTGTTTCCCGCTGCACTGATAAAGCAGTGGTGGTATTTCTTGTAATTATTGAATGAAGAATCCACACTTGAAGAGCCTCCAGTTCTTAATGGTGATTCAGCATATTTTGATCTAATTGGATTTGGACCTCTGCGAGCCCAGTATTGCAACACAGTGATAAAAGGAATTAACTCAGAAGCACTGTGAGGGGAAGCAGATACGATTCTGGGTCAGGGGAAGAAGGGAAGTCATGTAACACATCTCAAAATTGGGCATGTGGGAGAACAAGCTATCTTTGAGAATAAGGATCAGGAATGAGAAAATAATTGCTGTAGTTCCTAGTGTCACTTCTGACAGTGAAAGTAATTACTATTTTGTGTTGACAGAAGAAAATGAAAGGCTTAAATCACTGGACAAAATATAGAACATTTAAGAGGGTTTTTTTGACAAATTGTATTTTGAGTTATATGCTTAGGATCCATGCTGCTTTGCTTATTTGATTCAATACCTTATGTAAGCAAAAAATATCCTTTTTAAAGGGGAAAATGCCCATTGATTTTATGTTTCCTCTAGGTTAATCAGAAACAAAAGCAAGCTATGTTTTCCTATACAAGAAAAACTTAACAGTTACAATTAGAGATGGGCACAAATCAAACTACGAACTGAAAAACCCCATGAACCATGCTGGTTTGTGGTTTGGTTCATAGTTTGGTTCCGGGATCTTGTTTTGCCAAAATGAAACTATGCTCCAAACTTTTTTCCATTAGGTGCTTTGTTTTCAGCAAAATGGATGCTCCTCCCCTCCCCGCTACCCCCCGTTGCCTCCCTACCTGGTCCTGCTACCTCCTCCTCTTCGTCCTCCACCACCGCCATCTTTAGAAACAGCTGGCCCAGCTCCCAGAAGGAAGACCTGACCACTGTCTCCAAAGATGGTGGTGGTGGAAGACGAAGAGGAGGAGGCAGCAGGACTAGAAAAGGAAGTGACTGGGGCAGTGGGAAGGGGGGTGGCAGAGGAGGTGGGGGTGTTTGGATCCCTTCCCCAGGCATGAACCAAAAAACCCCAAACTGGTTCATTTTTTTAGGGTTTGTGGATAGTTCGTGGTTCACAAACCACCCCAATTCATCATTTGTGGTGCACATCTCTAGTTACAATTCATACACGTCCATTCAAAACTAGGATACGCTAGCCAGAATGCTGTTAGTTACACTCACAGGTGTAACACAAACAGTTTAACTTTGGAGGCAAATTGCATCAAGGTAAATGTTACCCCATTTTCATTAGGTCCAAGTAAAATCACAATAGAATTTTGGTCATTGAGTTAAATTGGGCTTATTCCTAGTTCGTTAAAGTTATGTACCATCAAGTTGGAACCAATTTGTAGCAACTCTAACAGAGCTTTCAAGGTAAGTGAGATGTTTAAGGAGTAGTTTTACCAGTTCCACTTTCCCAGTGAGCTTCTGTGGCCCAGTGGGAATTTGAACTCTGGTGTCCAAAGTCCTGGTTCATCCCTCTATCCATTACACCACACTCATAAATGCTCATAGGGAAATAGATACTTAAAAAAACAACACAATTGACAATATAATTTTCTTTTTCTCTATATATTAAATTTGATTATTGAAAGTTTTGAGAAAAGCTTTAGAGGTCCTTGGTTAGTTAAATTAAAAGTTCTTTCAGCAGATGAGTGATATATCCAAGGAAGAGAATGTGCCATCATTTAAACCATTCTGGTTTAAACCATTCTGATTCCAGATGGTTGTGAAATCTTAAATTGCAATACTTTCCAGGAGAAAATAAAATAAAAAAATAAAAAATAAGCACATGTTAAACGGCATGCATACTTTTGAGTAATGCACAAAAACACTTATTTTCTAAATTTTACATAAGAATGGTTTAGCCACTGAATGCATTCATGCATCAATGCAGTGGGTTTTCTGGGGTGGGAAGAATATATGTGGAACCCCCCCCCCCCATTTAATAAGAAAATGGTCTTGGAGGTTAAAAAAAAGAGTAAGCTTCTGAAAACAGAGTTGACAGATCTGTTCATCTTTAGGCATCAGAGCTAAATGGAATCTCTACGTTCCCTGGCGATGTGCCACTGAATACCAGTTCTAAGAAGACAACAGCAGGAGAAAGCAGTTGCCTTCATGATCAGTCTGGGGGTTTCCTAGAGACATCTCATTAGCTATAAGAAGAAGCAGATTGCTGAATGAAATGACCCTTTGATGGTCTGATCCAGCTAGGTTCTTATTCTCACACCTACTATGGAAAAAAAGAGGTTTAGCAAGAGCCCTACATTCTGAATGTTTTACTAATCTGTGCTACTTGCTGCCATAAACAGTCTGCTAATTTTCAATGCTAGAGTTCTTTCAGCTTGAAAGCATTTTGATAACCCTGTCAAGACTCCGATTTAACAAGCCTATCAAATCTCATTAAAATCCTTGTTGTACCCAGTTTATATGCCAATAATGTGTCTATGGATCATATTTGCAATGCCCCATTAACTGTGCTTCTGATTGTGTACAACATATGCACTATAGTTAAGCTGTGCTTATCAGCCCACCCCACCCTTCTGCTACTTTAATGAGAGGCAAGAAGACATTTCTATCAATCCAAATTTGATAAATTTAGGCATTTAAAAGGATATCTCAAATTTCATGGGCTCCATAATGTAGGAAAAAGATATAAGTATAGCAAAAGCTTGCTGTCATGATCAAGGAAAAAAGACAAGGGCTTGGGAGGTAGGCATCCATACACAGGTACAACAGGCATTGGTTAGATATTTTTGTTATGAATCCCCCAAGTACATTGTGAAGTATAATTTCAGGAGTAATGAATAAATTTGACCTTTTACAGTAAAAAACATCACTATTGCCAGTCATAGGCTGAAATTCTGTTGCTTAATGTATTAAGTTGCACTAGAGTAGCCCTACTGAATCAGTGAGGATTTGGTGAATCAATTTCTCCATACATTCCATTGATTCAAATGGGCCTACTCTAGTTTTGATTGACTTTAGTGCAATAAGTCGCAACTAGAGAAGTCCTATTTGACTCAGTGGAACTCATGAAGATGTAGATTCACCAAATCCTTCTTAATTCGGTTGGGCTACTCTAGTGCAATTTACTACACTAAGTAACAAGATTTCAGTCATTATGTCACTTTTAAAAATAATGACAATAGACACAAAGCTACTCAAAAGCAATGTGTTACAATTAATGTAATTATTTGAAATGCATTGTTTCCATGCTCTTCCGTGTTCAGAATTGCATGAACATCAAACATATGAGTAGGCAAACCACCCACTAATAGTTCCCCCATTTTGTCAGAGAAGGTCAGAGAAGAAGAGGGGAGAGCAAAGCAAAGCATGTAAGCAAAGCAAACAAAGAGGAAAAGATCAGAGGTAAGACAGTGTTGGGACAAAGAACTTTGCTAATTGGTTAGTGGGCAAAGATAGTCACTGTAGTCTGTGAAAGCTCCCTCTTCCCACTGAAACCCAGTAATAGGTTGCATACAAGATTGCTATTTTCTCCAATACATAGAACACATTTTATTTATTCATTGTTTATTTATTGAAAATATGTTTTGCCCTACCTTTCTCCTTAAAAAGGCCTCGACATCCCTTTTAACCCTTTAGCCCTTTGGCATATCCATAGATAGCACCAACTAGCTGCAAACTCATCTAGAACCAATAGCATAATATTAACGATAGAGATGTTGAAAAGTATTGAATTGCACTGAATGCAATATCAGACACTGTATGGTGAGGGTGAGGGTTTCAGTTCAGCACTGGGCATTGTGTTTGACCTACAAAAAAATCCAGTACACAAGATCTGAATGGGGTAAAAGGCATTTCCCTCTCATTTCATTTCACTGTGGAATGTTAAGCTATCATGATAAAACAATACAATTAAAGTGGTATTTCAAAATTTAATATCTGTCTTCTCTAATGATTATAATACCACAAGGAAAAAAATTAACTCTTACATTTCACTGTCATTTTGTACGTTATGCTTCACCCCATTGTGTAATAAATTTAGAGGTTATATAGAGGGCACTATATAAGATGCAGATGGAGATTGCAGCCAAGAAATCAGAAGAAGACTGAGACTTGGAAGGGTGACTATGAAGGAACTAGAAAATATCATTAAGTGTAAGGATGGAGACCATGGCCAAGATCCTCCAAGATATGGTATTCCAAATTATTATGTACAGATGTGAAAGCAAGACAATGAAGTGCACAGTGGAAAAAAGAGATTTATTTAAAATGCAGTGTTGGAGGATTGCTTTACAAATATAGACTACCAGAGAGACAAATAATTAGGTGCAAGATCAAATCAACTCAGAACTCTCTCTAGGAGCAAGAATAATTCAATTGAGGATATTGTATTTTGGTCACATCATGAGAAGACAATCCATTGGAAAAGACAATAATGATGAAAAAAGCAGGAAGAGAGGAAGACCAAATATAAAATGGATTGACTCAATAAAGGAGACACAGCTTTGTGTTTGCAATATTTCAATGGAACTGTTCATGAAAGGACTTTTTTGAAGTCACTAACTCATAGGGTCACAATAAGTTGACAGCAGATTGATGGCACATAACAACAATAAAAAGCAAAACTATTTATTAGTTCAAAGGGACTTTAAATCTTAAAATGACATAAAATAATAAGAATAAGAATTGCATGTCTTCAAGTCATTTCGGACTTACAGTAAATTTTCCCAGGGTTTTCTAGGCATACAGCACTCCAAAATGGTTTATTATTCTCTTCTTTGGATGCCTTGGGACTGTGCAGCTTGGTCGAGGCTACACAAGCTGGCTTTTGTCCCAGAAGCCGCAGTGGGAAATCAAACTGCCAACTTCTGGCTCTGGAGTAAGATACCTTACTCACTGAGCTATCCTGATACTGCATTTAAGAATTTGAAGCACCAGGTGGGGTGTTGGCCTGTTTATTATCAGTGGTTTCAGCATCTGGCTGGTGTCAGAGGTTGGAAGTTTGATTTCCCACTGTGCCTCCTTGACAGAGGCGGGACTTGATGATCCAAAAGGTCCCTTCCAGTTCTGCAGTTTTAAAATTATTATTATTAATAATAATAGCCATAAAGTCCTTCTGGGCTTGTTCTGTGTCTGTCAATGCTTTGCTTCCAAAGGGACAGGACATTAGAAGCACTGTATGCACATTACACAGACCCTGAGGTGGGAAAAAGAGCTCATCTAACTCGCAGCTGGGAGTGAGGCACCTCACAGTGTTCTGGAATTTCCCATTGAGTTGTCTGAGTCTGAAAGAGCCAGAATCAATGAGAATGAAGAATTTTGCAAGTGTTCTTTACAATCCTAATCAGCACTGGCCTATGAATTTAATTAATACATTTATACATTTGAATGTACCAGTGCTTGGGGACTCTGTATATGACCACACACATACACACACTATATCTTTTAAAATAATTCACAAAAAAGCTATTTTGCTGTGTTCTCCCCTGGGTGGCCTTTTGTTGAGGAAAGAGATGGAGAAAAATATAGCATCTAAATTCTAAATACTTTCTTTGTCCTTTCTTTCATACAGACTCCCCACTGTTATACTGCAAAGCACTGATTTATGACTCTGATGGGTTGTAGCACACTCATTTATTACTTACAGCCAGGCTGTCTTTCCTGCCCTATATATCTTTGAATGTATTTATGCTACACTATTCTAGTTTGCTCTCGGCATGAGCAATACAGTATTGGCAGGAATTAATACAACCAGTGAGGAAAGAGTGAAAGGTATTATGAAATTATGGCCATTCCTATGACCAAGGGTCAAAAGCTTGCAGTGATATGACCAATCCACCTAACCTTCCAGGATAGAACCTTTAGTTCAGATCACATGAATATTTTCTAAGAGGAAACCCTTTACTTTTATAAGTTTCCTTTGAAAATACAGCAAATATAGCATATGGCTTCTCTAATATCCATGGTTTGATAAATCAGGTGCAGAGAGAGGTTTCTATAAAGCACTCTCCATGGACATTGATCTATTGTCCCTATAATCTGGGCTCAGCAGAGTCCATTCAGGTCTAACCAGAATACAATATGAGTCTCCTGCCTCACCGTGCCATTTGTTTTCAGCTTCACAGTGCCATTTCACATGTGAAAATAAGGGATAAATAAATATCTTTGATTTTTGCTTTCAGGAGTGAAATCTGCATATTTGGAGTTGTGGATAACATTGTCTCAAATATAACACAGTCACTTAATATTGGACCAATAGAACAGAATGAACGATAGATCGTTGGCCATGTGAGACGGGTAGCAAGGCAGCTATTCTCATAGAAGGCCACGTGATGCATTCTTTGTGAAATAAACTCACCAACAACTTTAAAACTGGGAATTCTAAAGAAGTTGGTGGTCGTAATTATTTAGCTAACACAATACTATCTTGAATGACAATTATTGTATGCAATACCTGTCTTGCACATCATCTCACAAGAAGCAGGAAAGCTGACATATGAAATTTGGAAAGGTCAGATGAACTTTGATAGCTGCCTAACCAGGACAGTGGCTATATAGGGCATGCACATAAAATAGCATTGGAATATAGAGAAAGAGGGATGAAATGCTGACATTAAAAGAAGATTAAATGAAAATTACAGCATTGCCATTCTGCATAGATGTTTCCTCTTTGCCTGTTTTATTCATCTGACCTCACATGAAACAATTCTGTTGTTCATTCAGTGCTAACGATCTGTAAATCTTTGATCTTCAGTTGCAATGAGGACTCACATCTCCCATAGGATAAGCTTGAAGCCCTTGGAGTCTTTCCTCAGAAATACACCCAGCAGTATTTTGGCTTACTTTTTAAAACTCTACTAAATGATTTAAGCAGTAATTAATATTTCATTGACTTTTGTAATTTAGTTGCATAACAGCCATATCATGATATAGAGTTTGCCACTTTTCACACTGACTTATGTGCAAGGGTTTTACTGATCAGATTCATGGCTCTAAAATATCTACATAGTTTAATAACAAAGGAGCTTGATCATCTTCTTTATTGCACATATTATATGAATGAACATCCCTGTCTTGTTGATCTGTTTTCACATTGTTAAAAATCCACCTCATTTTCCTGATGGAAAACTATCAACCATGGATTAGTGGTGGAAATTTTCTAAGTAACCATTTAACAAGCTATTCTTGTAAATGGCAGAGTCCACCAAAGGGATGACACATTTGAATTAGGGGTTGGAGATTCTCAATTAGTACTTTCCATATCAGTTGTGTTGTGTGTAGATCCCTCCTTGGGGCATGACCACAGGATATTATTATTCAAAAAGCTGCCCCATATTTAACCAAATGGACTCTTCTGCTACTGTAGGACTGTATTAGGTATATTTCTCAATCTGCTGTCCGCCCAGCTGTAAGGCAAAACTTTTTGCTGTGGAAAGTGATTCTCTGTCTGAAGGGCATGATCACATATCCCAGTATTGGAGTGAATGCTTCCATAGTCTCTGGGATGAGGAAGAGTCACCATAGAAGAAACTGAAGATAAAAGTTCCAAGGTTAGGTTATACCTTCCTAAGGCATGCCTTTCTCTCCTGAACATGGACTATGGGGTTAAAATTTCTGAAGCAATTAAACAAGGCCAATAGAGATGTGAGTCATACTCATGGAATTCTTCATCACCCTCAGTTCAAACGATCTCATCATGAAAGTACTCCTTAATGAGAAACTTTCAAGCATCACCAGATTCTTTCTCTCCAGTGTTAGAGCAAAAAAAAAAAAAAAAAAAAAAGGACCCCAGTCTTTTACCCCAGTTGAGGTCTCCACACAATTGGTGCAAAGAATCTCTTCCAAACAATTGTCCTTTCCTTTTGAGAAGGAAAGGACTCATACACAAGAAGCACTGATGGAGCAGGTGATTGTTCAAAATGTCACAACAGAACTCATCTTGTTTTTCAAGTTTTGTAAATCCCATGAAACAAAGCCTCAGCTGTTTTAGTTTTACACAATTACACAGCTATACAGCAAAATGATCATCATTTCACCAGAAAACATCTTGCTGTTCTCACCTCTAAAGACAGGAATACTGCACTTCCTCATCTTCCGGAAGACAAACAAGGGTGTCTTAATGACCACCCAGTCAAAAAGTTTCAGACTGAGAATCTAATTAAAGTGATTTAAAAAAAAAATAAAAAATCATACTTTATTATAAC
This sequence comes from Intellagama lesueurii, assembly GCA_037013535.1. Lineage (NCBI taxonomy): Eukaryota > Metazoa > Chordata > Lepidosauria > Squamata > Agamidae > Intellagama > Intellagama lesueurii. The sequence goes on from JBAJHW010000005.1 coordinate 163,560,611, forward strand.
AATGACCAGCGCCCTATTGTGTTATCCAGGCATGGAAGGATGGTTGTGTAAGTTTTCACCTTGGTTCTGGCAAGCTCCTCTTTGTATGCCTGGTCTTGTACTGCTTATAATTATGGTTGTACAACCAATTGTGTGATTAGTCACACTACAGGAAGTCTGTCTAAGTGGGATAATGCTTGTGGGATTGCCCTTACATTTCAAACAGGATTATGGCCAGTAAAACAGACCGTAAAATGGATAGAAAATTAATCAATGGTAGGGATATAAAATTTTCTTAGTCTTGATTTGATTATGTTTGCTTGAATCTCACCAGCATTTCCTTCCTATACTTCTTTAGCATTGGTTTGAAAGTCCTTGTTTTTCTTCCCAGTTTGAAATGTGTCCATATTCCTGTGCATTTGCTCAGTGTGCATATTTATTTATGCATTTCACCTATTGTGTGCATTTAGTTACAAATTGTAACTAAATTTGAAACTAAATTAAATTAATGCATTGCTTGCATTGACTAAAGCATATTTGTATATAGTGATGGGCATGAACCAGAAAACCGGTGATTTGCGACAGTTTGTGGTTCATGGCTAACTATAAACCACCATGAATCTCCAGAAAAACAAAGCAGTTCAAGGTTCATTTTTCTGATTTGTGCCTGGGGGACCTACCTGTTCTTGCCACTACTGCCTCTGCCTTGGGTGCATGCTCAGAGGCAGCAGCTGACTTCTGGCAGAGAAGCCAGGCCCACTGTCTCAGAGGATGGCATCTGTAGCAGGAGTGGGGGCAGGAACAGACAGGTGAAGGTGACAGGGGCAGTGGGAAGCAGGTAGGCAGGTATCCCCTTTTGCCGAAGCAAATGAAAAGTCAAAGGGAAAGAGATTCGGTGTTTCATTTGCTTCAGTATCCCCAAACTGAGTGATGAAATGAACCACAAACCAGCCCAGCTCATCAGGGTTTTTGGTTTTTGGTTTGTTTCATGTCTATCTCTATGTGTGTGTACTTTTTATTTCAGCCGTTCACTTTTTAACCTTCCCCCATTATGGTAAAAACAACAACAACCCTACATTGAGCAAATCTCGTGGTATTTATGACTCCTCAGGAATCCTGGTGTGTTCAGGTTTAACAGCAGAGTTAGGGTCAGGATTAAGGTTTATCGCACATGCATTGCATTTCTGAATCCACTGAGAATTCCAATACCTCGCCCCTGCAAGCCATGTAACTTCTGCTTCTCTGTGTCACATCTAAAAAAGAGAGGGGCATTGGCTGGAGAAAAAAGTAAGCTGCAGTATATAACTGATTTGTTGGGACAATTTTTGCCCCAGTTTTTTGTTTTTTGTTTGTTTGTTTTTTGGTCAGTTAAAAAAATGACTTCTAAATGTCCAGTAACTGAAATTTGGTGATGAATGCATAACTTGTAGGTTCAGTTGTATGTGAATTCTGCAGCAAAGTCTTCTTACCTTCAATTGTTTTTAAAGCTGCGACAAAATCTTCTCAGAAGGTTGGGTAATGCTGGTTTACCTTAGTTCACTGTAATATCAACTACAATACTGAATGAAAAAGAAGGGTGAATAGTTTCAGCCATGAACACACTATTAAATTAGTGAAGCATATGGTAGACCAACTAGGTATAGATTAAACAGCTAATATATTTATATAGCAAATTAGCAGGGCAGTGATGTGAACTGACGCATAAATGATTACGCCTTCTACTCTCTTCCATGAATGTTATGATCATTTGAGAAGGTTGCATTAAATAATTGTATTAAGGTGCTACTTTGGTTAAATGGAAGGGGTACTTTTCAACTGCCCCCCTCCACAGCAACATAGTTTCAAACAGATATTGATTGATTGATTTGATTTGATTTACATACTGCTCCATTAGTGCAAGCACTACTCTGGGTAGCTTGCAGGTTAAAACTTGAAACCTCACAAGATATCAGGAGAACAAGTATTGTGCTGTTGCTGTGGACTTCTAAAATATTTCCTTCCTTCCTTTAAAATTTTTTAACCTGCCTTTCTCATTAAAAGGTGGGTTATATAATTTAAAAACAGTATTTAAAGCTAAAACCAGTAAGTCTACAAATAGAAGTGGTGGCATTGTTTAGAACTGTTCAAGTGACAGTGTCATAAAACTTCTACCTTGTAAATCCAGTTTCCCGCCCAGCCCGGTATAAAGAGATGAGACACATGACATGGGGTAACTGGGCCCCCTGATTGCCCACTTTTGAACTCACTTGAAACTATTCCTTATGCACTACCTGCCACAGCAACGGGGCTACACCAAGCCGAACATTTTGGCCCTAAGGCCCCCTTGTAAATCATCCAAGAAAATGTCTAACCCCATGTTGGACAAGTGAACTCCATCCGGCCGATATAACTCGGGCCTGGAGACTCTAATAGTCTGATGTGTGATGACTAACCTGCCTAATGACTCTACCAACTTCCCTGTTAACTCCTTTTCTTGCCCTATTTATGCACTTCGGGTCACAACTAGCTCTCCATGCTAGCCTTGGAATGATAGCTGACCAGATAATGTGTGTTGATGGACTGCTAGCTGCAAAGAACTCAAGGTCTGCTAGGATCTGAAGTATCAAAGACTTGCCCAACTTCTGAGCCAAGTTGGTTCCTCCCAGGTGAATGACCAAAATGTTGGGGATCACATACGGAGCATCTTGGGACACCAGGCCAAGGAACCTGTCCCATAACAAACCTCTCCGTCCCCTCCACTCCAATACAGCGAAAGCACCAAGTCCCAAGTTTCGACCCCAACTGGTCCAACTGGTGTACTTTGCTGCCCAAAACAGGTAACTGTGCCCGACCAACAGAACACGAACTTGAGCCAAAGGTCTCTGTGGACCTGAAACAAGAAAGAACCAAACAAAAACACAGCAGCACCTAGAACTGTGGCAGGGGGCACACATAATCACAATAACTATGTGAGGCCCATCTGCCCACCTTCTTAATATCCTCCTTTCCATAACCAAGGGCTGCCGCTGTAGATGCGGCACCAATTCGAAAGGAATGTGTCCCAAAGTGCCAACCTTGTATCTCAGCCTTGCATAAGGCCTGAGAGGTGACTTTCCAAAATTGATACTTTGTTAGGAGCGACTTATCTTTGTGCCACAAAAATTCACCGTCACCGTCCCCCCTAAGCTGCAAACAGTCTTGTGTGGCACTTAAAGGGCAAATTTCATTTATAGAACATTGCCCCAGCAAGATAAACTTTCCTTTTCCTTGCTGATCCATTTTTGACCTACATAAATGAATAACTAACTGACTTTCTGATACCACTACATCCTTCCTCTGCAAAGAGGATAGAGACCTGTCAGTTTTTGCAGAAGCAACCAATTCACTTATTCGAAGGGCCCCAAAAAACGCAATAAGTGTTGCTGCTTTAAACAGGCAAACCTCAAAGTGATTCCTACAAACTAAATGCCATGCATTTGCCAATCTTGCCAATATCGTTGGGTAAAAAGGAGAACGAGAATCCTTCACGCTCCCTCACTCCCTACCCCAACCTTCAATCATTTTCTTTATGCGGAAGTCTATAGAGTAACCTCTACACCCCTGCACCTTGGCGTAAAACACTAGAGCAGACATTCGCCCTTGGATCGACCAGGGTGCTAACCCCTTGCAGTGCAGGTGTACTGCAAATTGCATCATATGATTGTCCAGAGGCGGCCAATCCTGCCGTAGTCCTTCTTTCTCCCTAAAAGTGAAAAATTCAGCACAAGCTGCTGTGTAATTACGTCTAGTGCTAGGAGCTACGGCTAAACTCATGGCTCTGTTGGCTTCAGCCTGCCAAGATTCCATACCTTGATCGGCAACACATCCGGTTGAGCCTCTTCCTCCAGTGCCAACGCCCTGAACCAGTCCATCTGTTGACGGGACAGGGTGTCAGCTATGGCACTGACAATTCCAGGAACATGATGGGCCTGAAAAACTATATTAAACCGCAGACAGTGTAACACCATGGCTCTAACTAGTGTCATTACCCTCCGTGACCTGGATGTCAGTGAGTTAACTATGTGCACTGTGATGGAGTTGAAACAGTATGGGATATGTAGTCAGAGAATTGTAAGATGGAGTCAGACAGGTTCTGTGTGAAGATGATTTGAGAGACATTGGAATATGTTTTTCTGAAGACCGGTACAGCATGGTTCGAGATAAAGCTGAAGGTCGGACAAGGAGCCCGTGAAAGACTCAACATTCCGAGCTAATTGGAGAAGAGATAAAACACCTGGATTTTCATGGGAATTGAGAGAGGAGGAAGATGTTATAGCCCCTCAAGGATAATTGGTTAACAGCCATGAAGTGTCAAGAAGAAGGGAGAACTTAGAGAATGTAGAAAATGGACGATGGTTTATGTGGAAGAAGTTCAGAAGTTCGATTCCATGATGATGGGAGAGAGAAAGAACTTGATGGTTTGAGTATGTGGCTTGAAGGAGAGAGAATGTAAGTAAAGAGAAAGAAGGAGGTGGGGCTAGCCCACCTTAGCCCAGCTTAGTAGTGTTTTTATTTTAATGGGGATTAGTTATTTTATTTAACTGTAATAATCTTTGAATATGTTATTTATGCTAAAGCTTGAGCAATATAAACTGATTCTATGAAATTCTATTTTTCTAATAAAAAATAATTATAAAAATTCTTACAAAAGGACTGGTCTCTTGAACAGCAGGGTCTGGCTAAATCCAGGAGGTGGAGAGGGCCACAAACTAGCTATCTTTAAGAGTCCTACTGAACTGAGCTGTTGTGAGTTCTAAGGAATCACAAAGCCCATGTGTCTGTACTTGCAAAGTACTGGGTAAAAGTAAAGTGTTCTTTTAAGGTCAGACTTGTTCAAGGGGCTTACGCTACGCACTGCTGAGGTCTTGGGACTTGCCTCAGCGCAAAGGTGGTAGGTAAGTGGCCTGTCGAACTCTCTGACCGAGTGCTAAGCGCTCCTTAGGGAGGCTTGGGCACCACATGCACCAATGCCTGGTTATCGCACCAGAAGGTAACCACCGAGTTAGCCCACTGCTCACCCCATAACCATAATGCTCCCACAATCGGGAACAGTTTCAGGAAAGTTAGGTCCCTGGTAATTCCCAACGTGTGCCACTCCCTTGGCCATGTCCCCACACACCATTGACCCTTGAAAAAGATACCATAACCCAGTGATCCCGCTGCATCTGTTTGCACTTGAAAATCTGCACCCAGCCTTACTTCATCCCTCCAAAAGGAAATTCCATTAAAACCCTGGAAGAATTGTAGCCACACTTTCAAATCCTCTTTCATACCCTGAGTTATTCGTCTCTTGTGATGTGGCCTTTTGAGGCCTTTCATCGCCTCACATAACCTCCTGAGGAATGCTCTGCCCGAAGCAACCACTTTGCAAGCAAAGTTCAGGTGTCCTACAATTTGCTGCAGCTCCCTCAAGGCAGCTTTGTGCCGCACCAACATGCTCTGCAGCCATGCCTGCAGGTCTTCCAGCTTCTCCTCCAGCAATCGACTGGCCTGAAGAATAGTATCCAGCTCGATTTCCCAGGAAAATCAGTTTCTGGTTGGGACCTTCTATTTTTTCATCTGCCAGAGGGACCCCTAAGTCCCTAGCTAACTCCTGAAATGCAACCATAAGCTCCTGGCATTGTGATGTACCCCAATTCCCACAAAATAAAAAGTCATCCAAATAATGGACTACTCTGGCGCCCCTAACTTTTCGCCTAAGAGCCCATTCCAAAAAGGTGCTAAATTGCTCAAAAACTGAACAGGATATTGAACATCTCATCGGTAACACCCTATCCATATCGTAACTCCCATCAAAAGCAAATTCCACAAGATCAAAATCATCTGGGTGAATTGGGAGGAGTCTAAAGGCCGATTTGATATCACATTTCCCTAATTCAGCACCAAACCCACAACTCCGCATCATGCGTACTGCCGCATCAAAGGACGTGTAGCACACACAGCATAGCTCCTGTGGGATTTTGTCGTTAACTGAATCCCCAGCAGGAAAAGATAAATGGTGAATCAATCTAAACTCACCAGGTGCCTTTTTTGGAAAAACTCCCAACAACGACACTCTCAGATGCTCTACTGGGGGTACCGGGAAAGGACCTAACACCCATCCCTCCTTAACTTCCTTATCTATTTTCCTTCTCACTATGTCTTCTTGTCCCCTAACTGATTTCAAGTTGTCAGGCCATGTGGCTATTCTATCCCCCTTGACAGGAATGTGAAAACCGAACTTAAAACCATATAACAAAAACTTACCTGCCTCTTTGTCAGGGTAGTATCTAAGCCACTGCTCCAAAATCGGAATTTTAACTGGGCCAGGACCTTTTTTGTGCTGTAGCTGAGGCTACAGCTGGCTTGTGACCACCCCCGGAGTCTCTACCCACATTACCACCCGGTCGACCTTTAGGACATGCCGCTGAGGCATGTGGGCCACTAGAGATGGAGCACTGGTGTTGGAACCTGCACGGTCTCCTATTGCATGATCCTCGGGCATAGAATTCCCAGCAAAACAGGCAGGGTTGAACCACCTGATCCGCTACCATGCGGGAATTACTGGCTTGTGCCCTTTGCACCAAATGCCCACTATCAAATCTGTTGCCCAATACCGGGTGGGATGGGGTCATCAGCCTGAGCCACAGAGCATCATGTGGGACATCCCAGCACATGCTGGGGTGCAGCACCGCGTGCATACGGAACCCCTTATCATAGAGAAGCCACGCATGCCCCTGGAAATCCACATACGCCCTGTAGATCAGATCCATATACTGGATTAATGCTAACGACCTTTCTGAATGAGCGCAAACCACTGTTCCCACATAAATGAAAAACCCTGGCAACCAATTTGCCCACCATCTATCCAGTTTACGCCTACGCAGCTTCTCCTTCTCCCTTTCTTTCTCCTTCTTCTTTTCCTCAATTTTCCTATTTAGCAATTCAAACACATATAAGTACTCACCTTTCCAAATTTTCTCCACTGTGGTCAGAAGGGGTCAGAAGGAGGTGATCTCCCAATGGTAGGGACTGGTCTCCTTCAGGGAGGGCACACCTAGCCACTGAATTGTATCCTGTATCTACTACAGCTGGATTCGCTGTCTCTCTTATCCCTGCCATCACACAAGCATGTTGTACATAAGACTGGTTTGGGGCTGCACCATAGTGCACCCCGTGTAAGTGTGATGTCCTAACACTGTTGCTTGTAGAGGCAAGGCCGAAGGGATCAGCACCATGCGGCTCCCGGTACTCCACGGCCAAACACTTGCAGACTGTGTAGTGCCCAGTGTAACGGTACCCTCACCTGGTTGCGCCATTCCTGGCAACACTGAGAGTGCACTTGTAGATGCTGGTTCCTCCTGCGTGTTGCCTGATCTGTATTCCAATCCCATTCAATGCTGAACCGTCATGGCTGCAGAGGATGCATCTGTCTGCGCTTCTTCGTCATTTGTCTGTGTCTGAGTGCTGGATGATGCCAACCTTGGTCTGCTGCACCGCTGCTCTACAACCCACGGTACTCTTCATTGGTTCACCGGAGTACCTACTGCTGAAGATGCACCTGATGGGCTGGAATGCTCCCCTTCCAAAACAGCAATATGGGAGAGCATGAGATCATCCATTCTTTTGAGTTCAGCTATTTTTTGCAATTTAGACTCCCTCCGGGACCTACACACTGCTGGCATACCATCACCATCTCTCCTCTGTGCTCTTTCCCTCTCTAACATACTTAACTTCTCCCATATTGTTTTATAGTCAGGCCATTTCTGTTCGTCCGATGAGGAAATGGCTGGAGGTGAAAGTGTGGGGAGGCTTTATGTTTAGCAGGCTGCTTCCCTTTCTTTCCACCTTGATTCTTCTTAGGACCCATGGTGCTATTAATTTTTTGGACCTACACACTGCAGTTATCAATTTATTTATAACCAATAATACTACTAATTGACTTCTATCAACTTATCCTTTTTATTATTATTCTTATTATATATATATATATATATATATATATATATATATATATATATATATATATATATATATATATATATATATATATATATATATAATGAATTAACCAATCAACCACCAATCAATTGATTAGTCAATCAATCAACCAATTTTTAATTTCAAATTCCCTGTATTATTATTATTACTTTTTAATTACATATGCTGTTCTAAATCAATACCCTTGATCACTACAGCCCATTGTGCCTCCAATTGACCAATCTTCCACTTAAATCAAATGCCTTCCCAAACCACAGAGCCTTCCCTATAGCCTGCTTGGTGGGTGGGGGTGTGGGGGTGTGTGATGAGGGGGGGTTGGACACCAGGCCGCATCCTCTTAGTATCCTTTTATGAACCCACACAACCCCCCTTTAAGTAAAACCCCTGTATATATATAATATCTCTACGCTTTTTTAAAAATGCCTTAGCGGTTCTCTATTACAGCCTCCGCTCTGCTTTGTTGTTTTTTTAAAAAAAAAAACCGATCGAGAGAAGCCTGCAAAGGCTCTCTCTGTGCCCAGATAAAGAAAGCAAACCACCACGGGCTGAGCCGATGCCCAGCCACCAACTCCTCTTTGCTTCTCTTCACGCGGCCACATGGTCAAAACTGAAACCGCCGTGGTCCACACCGCACTGCCCACCATCCCCTCCAACTCGCAAACAACTAAGAGGGTGATGCCAGGCTAGGAAGCCTTTTTAAGGCTTCTGCTCTCACTCACTCGCCTGAAGCCTCGCGATGTTTCATCTCCTCCAAAACAGCCCCGCATCGGTAGCTGCGCACTTTGCGTAGAGGCCGTTCTGTATGAATTTTTGAAAGAAAACATGGTCCTGGGTGTGAAAATGTTCTCTTGGTCTGGATTAGGATTAATGATAAAGGAGTGAAGTGGTGGCCAGTGCCAACTGAATTTATGGTTTTAAAAAAAATAATAGAATATGCAAATACTAAGGAAGGAAATTCATGTTATTATGTTGTACAACACCAACTGTCCCATGGGTAACCAGCACTGTTCCTTGAAGAACAGCTGTATCTCCTTCTCATTATATAGTTTTCTTTTTTAATAAAATGTGCAGCAATCTTTGGTTGAGTTACTTACAGGCAGCATATTTTCCCCCCAGTATTAAATAATCATCATTATCATCATCTCCAGAATAACACACCCCTCCCACAAATTAAATGAATTTGTGAGTTGAGCTAAACTGAGGTTCTGGGAGTTTTACTGTTCAGCACTTCTTTTTATGAAAATTACTTTAAAATTGTCATGTTAAAATTAATGACTATTTTAGGTTTATATAAAGCATTCTGAATAAACATAGTACATCACTTACAGTTTATTTAGCCTAGCAGAATAAAAGTAGATCTCTTAATAATACATAAAAGTTGATTTTTTTTTTTAAGTAGCAGGGGCCTATTCACAACAGTGGCATAAAAAAAGGCAAGGAAAGGCAAGGAAAGGAAAGAGGCAGTGAAGAAGACTAATTCTGGCATTAAAAGTGATTCTTGAACAGAGCTAGAAGACTAATCATAACAGTTCTACGATCTTCTATGTTAAGTCTTTATAAGTTTTTCCCCAGCTATTCTGAAGGCATCTATTCATGCTACTTTCTCTTCATGATCAATACTATCTGCTCCTGAATCTGATCTCTGTGTGTGCGTGTGTGTTGTGTATGTATCTTTGCACACCACCATTTTGCCCGCATATAAAATAGCATTATTGCTTCTTAGAATTGAAGCACTGCCTTGTAAGGATTAAACCATTACAAACCAATCCTATACAAAAGCTATTCAGATATACTATTGGAGTTTCCTCCCAAATAATTGAAAACGGGATTATAGCCTCAATCAAGCACAGCCATTTTTCACCAGCCAAAATATGATGGTTAGTTTTTGGATTGCTCTATAATGGGGAACTGTTTTGGCTCAATTCACAAAGGGCTCTTCAATTTCTTCACAAGCAGAATCGTTAGACTGAGAAAAAAGATCAGAATTTCTTTATCTCCCTGGATTGGCTAGGAACCTGATAATGGAGGTCCATGATCACATTGCTCGGTTATCTTTTTATTTGCCTAGAAGTAGCCATGGGAAGCTCAAATTGCCTGAGTCAGGGAAAGGAAGAATGGTACTAGTGGAAATATGTATATTTATTAAGTGAGGCATGTTTTAAATAACAATCCTTTTGCAGGATTCCACAGGTCACACACTATGCCATAGACTGCAGCCCATAAATCACTAAGTTGCCTACTGAAGCCAGGCTAAGGATAGAAAAGAAAATAAGTTCACATTTTAACATAATTGTAATTGTAGAACTGGTAGCCATGCAAGCATTGTAAAAATAAAATAGAAATAAAAGAACAAATGAAAAAGACAAAAATGTAGTGGAATCTTAAACACTAACTGTTATATTTTAATGTGAGCTTTCATGCATAAAATCCACTTCCTCGGACACAAGAGAGGGATATAATATGGCAAATATTTATAAATGGCATCAAAATACAGAGACTGTGGTTGGTTTTTATCTTTTTTATTTTTTGTCTTTTTAAATTTCTTCTTTTACTTTTATTTTGTTTTTACCTATAGATTTTGACATAGGTCAGCTAATGTAATTCATACTCCCTGAATGAATATACTAAAAGGAATGTACTTATCATTTTGGAACTTCTACTTCTTCTTTTTCACCTTTCTGAAATACATCTATTATATATTTATCCATTTCATCTATATCGAGTAGATTAAACACTATAGATGAAATATTACTGTTGTTCTTTCAACTTATATACCACCCCATAGTGTTGGGGCACTCTCTAGGTGGTTTACAATATAATTATGCAAAAGCCACTTTGACCCCCAGTGAGCTGAGTACGTATTTTACTGATCTTGGAAGGATGGAAGGCTGAGTCAACCTTGAACCTGTTGAGATCAAACTTAGGTCATGAGTAGAGGTTTAAATTGCAGTACTGCAGTTTAAGTACTGCAACACAGATTTTGATCTATATTTGATCTATATAATTTAATCTTCTTAAACCACTTCTGAGTACTCTCTACCTAGAAAACCCTGAAAATGGTTGCCATAAATCAAATTGACTTGATGGTACATTATTATTATAAATCTGGATGGATGGCTCAATGAATTAGATATCTTGCTATGGAGCCAGAGGTTGGGAGTTCAATTCCCCACTGTACCTGCTGGGAGAAAAGTCAGCCTGTGTGGCCTTGGGAAAGCTACACAGTCCCAGGCACCCCCAGAAGAAGGGAATGGTAAACCACTTTTGAGTACTCTTTGCTGAGAAAACCCTGAAAAGGGTTGCTGTAAGTCAGAATTGACTTGATAGCATATCATTATTGATGGCATACCATACCTTGATTGTGGAATCAGTCACTTGACTCATTGCAGGCCTGCTCAAGCAAGGACCAGCTGGGACACAGCAAAAACCAATTCCTCATGTGTGATCTGGCCCATGCAGAAAAGATGCATAAGAATATCTAATTTACAACTCTACTGCAAACAAAATATTTTTGTAACAAAATCGGACTGCAAAGACTCAGAGTTCCCTGAAGCAGGATTCATATCCAAAATGTGTCATACCTAGAAACATACTCACTTCCACAATGCTACTTCTGTTCCCTTGGTCTTCTCTCCCTGGAGTTTTAGAAGTGTAGCAAACATTGTTTTGTTGTTGTTGCTGCCGCTGTGCTTTTAATCAGAATAACAGATGGCTCTTGCTGTGGCAATGTACATTTAATGAAAACTGTTTTTGTACCCCAGTTGTGCTGTTACTTTCATAATTTGGCATATTTCATTTGTTTGTTTGTTTTTGCTTTATTAATAATCACTTTATTTTCTCACAAAAGCTGCTTTTGAACTAGCTTTATTTTTATGTTTCTTTCTGATCCAGGTTTTACATGAACTTGCATTTCCCTTTATTTCATTATTTTTTCCAGTGTTTTTCTATTTCAGACTGGAAGCTGCCTTCAGGATCCTTTGGGGGCCGGAAGGCAAGGCAGAAATGGAATAAAAAATGTTTGAAAGATGTTGGGCTCAATAAACATGTTTATTTGTACCCAGAGGTGCATTTTTCCTGCATTTCATACCACTCTGTGTTGCTGGTTTCTCATTTGGATTAGGAAATGTTTCAAATAGGATTAGGGCCAGTGTGCTGGAGAGTTAACCCTTTCCCTATGCCAACCCTGCCATCAGAATCAGTTTGTCTCTCTCACTCTCCTCCTCCACCCTTTGCTTACCTAACAATATGTATTATTAACTGCAGAGGGTAAGAATCCTGTTGCATTTGCAGAACATAAATGAGCAATCACACAAACTGAATTCATCATTTTCCAAGCCATCTATTGTATGCCTGATCACCCCTTGATTGTGGAATCAGTCACTTGACTTATTGCAGGCCTGCTCAAGCAAGGGTCAGCTGGGACACAACAAAAATCACTTCTGGGTTTTCCCATCCATCTGGGCCTTTGTGCAACATGATCCTAGCCATTGTGTCTGCCCGACTTTATGCTCTGAAACCAATAGCAGCTTGAAAACAGTTCTGAGGGCAAAAGAAGAGGAGTTAGTCCTGAAATGCTAAAGTTAGGATCAAGTCATCATGCCTAGGGATGAGATTTTCAGATTTTTCTGGACTATAAATACTATAATTCTCGATTCTGAGAGTTCTACCTACCTTGAAGGCACCTTTCAAACACCTCAGTGTGATGCACCTGGGAGAAAGGTCTAAACTTGAAAGCTCTGAGACTTAGCTGGGCCTCACTTAGCTGTTCCTGCCCCAGTGCCAGCTGAAATCCCATCCTTAATCATCACTCCAAAGCTATTTAGAAGCAAAGAGCCATATGATCACACATAATTCAAGTTGTGTGAAGTTTAGCCTTAATTTTCACTTCTTGTCACAAAATATAAATTTTGTCAGAAAACATTTCATCAGCAATTGCTGAGAAGCTTCCTCCTTCTCTTGCCTTAACTCACATTCTTGTAACTATTTAGAAATTATTCATTAAAAAGGGGGAAAACGTCATTTAAAATAGCACATAATATCTCATTGTAAATTATGCCTAATTATGTGAATAACACTTAGCTAGTAGACTAAGCTTGAATTATCCTACTGTCATTCACATGCAGTTCGCTGTTATTATCTTAATCAGATGGACTGTGTACTGCTGACTTGTAATGTTCAAGTAACATCCTTTCACTAATGCAATATGTGATGTCAGAAGGATCAGAGTTGAACATAGACAACACTTTGAAAGACAACACAGATGCCTTAAAGTGAAGGACTGAGAAGTCAATGATTACACAGCTAATGTGACCCAGGAACCTTGAAGAAGAATCGTGATTATCAAGGGAATGTATGTTTCTTATTGGCATTAAAGGTAACATGATTTAATTAATAAGGCTCCTCCAACCTAGAAATCAGGAAAACTGATTTGCAACATTGGCTTTCTAGATAACCTTCAGCATATTACTTCTCACTGTGCTTTATTTGATTTCTCCATCCATGGAAACGTGATAATGATGCTGATTAGGTAGACTTGAGTGATTTGAACTTTCAAAAGGTTACTTGGTCCTCAGCATTACTTGGCAGACTAGTTTTAACTCTTGCAAACAAATAAAATAAAATAAAAATCAGACCGTTAGCCATTTCTTCATGAACAAAGAGGCAACTCTGACAATACTGAATGCTTTTGATTTTGAAGAGAAGAGAATAATCACCATCATAATCATCTTAGAACTGCAGAGCTGGAAGGGACCCTATGAATCATCAAGTCCAGCCCCTGCCAAGGAGGCTCCCAACCTCTGGCTCCATAACCAGATGCCTAATGCACTGAAGTACATTCTCATTGGACAACAGCAACATCTGTCCAACACAAGTTTTCCAGCTACAGGATACTTCCAACAGAGAAAATGCTTTCAGCCATAGTGAATATGTCTGTATTCTACAATACTTTTATTTGGTAATTCTCCCTTTATGTCACAGAATTCTGGTACTGGAAGCAACCTTCACATCACATTACATCTATGCCCTATGAGATAAAGCCATCTGACTACTGTTAATGGAAACCGAATTCTGTATTTCAAAGGTCTGATCTGGGCCACCTAAGGTCAAGGGGCTGGGCAGCTGGTGGACTGGGGAAGTTGTCCGATCATTGGCTGACCAGGGCTGAGCCATTGTGAGGATAGCATGACTTCAGGGCTTGTGACCCATTTAAGGTTGGAATTGAGGTCAGGTGGGACCCCCGTCTGAAACCAAGATTCTGCACTACTGCAGGCCTTTCTCTTGTCAGAGATGGGAGGGTACATGTTTAACGTTTAATAAAGCTGTGGCCCTAGTTTCAACCCATCACCTGCATCTTTCCTCTTTATTCTGGGTTGGGTGGGCAAAGAGACTTCAATTAAACATTATCTTGGCAATGGAATTAACTACCTCAGAAAAGGATTGACTCTTCTTCATTGGACATTTTTAAACAAAGGTTGGATGGCATCTAGAGCCTTAAACAGCTTGGGTCCAAGCTATCTCAAATACCATGTCTGAGCCTGCTCAGGTGTTAAGGTCATCAGGAGAGACCTATCTTTCAGACATACCACCTTCGCAGGTGTGTCTGATGGGGATAAAGGAGAGGGCCTTCTCTGTTGCTGCTCTCAGACCTCAGGACATCCACTGGAGAAGAGGTTGGCCCCATCTTTGACATCCTTCTGCAAACCGGAGAAGATCTTTCTCTTCAGAGGACGTTTCCCTGAGTGGAATTTTTAAATGGATGGTTGTGCCTACTGCTCTGAATGTGTTTTGGTGGTGGTTTTGTTTACTTTTATTTACTGTGGTATTGTTTGAACCTTTCTAGCATTTGTATACTTACTGGTTTTAGCTTTAATATTGTCTTTTAATGATGTAAGCAGCCTTAGGTCCTTTTTAAGGAGAAAGGCGGGGTAAAAATATTTTAAATACATAAATCTGTCAGTGATGCTTCAACTGTAGATTTCCTGGTTTGGCCGAAGTAGATTAGATGACCATTGGATCCCTTTATGTTCTACAGTTTTATGATTCTGTAGTTCCAATACAGGTTTGGAGGCTGCTGAAATCTTAGCAAGAATTAAGCCAGCCTAATTTACCTTATTTAACTTATATGCAGAATACATCATGCAAAAGGCTGGACCTGATGAATCCCAAGCCAGAATTAAGATTGTCGGAAGAAATATCAACAACCTCAGATATGCAGATGATACCACTCTGATGTCAGAAAGTGAGGAGGAATTAAAGAACCTCTTAATGAGGGTGAAAGAGGAGAGCGCCAAAAATGGTCTGAAGCTCAACATCAAAAAAACTAAGATCATGGCCACTGGTCCCATCACCTCCTGGCAAATAGAAGGGGAAGATATGGAGGCAGTGACAGATTTTACTTTCCTGGGCTCCATGATCACTGCAGATGGTGACAGCAGCCACGAAATTAAAAGACGCCTGCTTCTTGGGAGGAAAGCAATGACAAACCTAGACAGCATCTTAAAAAGCAGAGACATCACCTTGCCGACAAAGGTCCGCATAGTCAAAGCTATGGTTTTTCCAGTAGCGATGTATGGAAGTGAGAGCTGGACCATAAAGAAGGCTGACCGCCGAAGAATTGATGCTTTTGAATTGTGGTGCTGGAGGAGACTCTTGAGAGTCCCCTGGACTGCAAAGAGAACAAACCTATCCATTTTGAAGGAAATCAACCCTGAGTGCTCACTGGAAGGACAGATCCTGAAGCTGAGGCTCCAATACTTTGGCCATGTCATGAGAAGAGAAGACTCCCTGGAAAAGACCCTGATGTTGGGAAAATGTGAAGGCAAGAGGAGAAGGGGACGACAGAGGACGAGATGGTTGGACAGTGTCATCGAAGCTACCAACATGAATTTGACCAAACTCCGGGAGGCAGTGGAAGACAGGAGGGCCTGGCGTGCTCTAGTCCATGGGGTCACGAAGAGTCAGACACAACGACTAAACAACAACAACAAAAATTTACCTTAGCAGGGAGTTCCACAATCAAAAGGCTATTGTGGAAAAAGGTTTGTCTCGTGTACTTATTAGTCTAACTTCTTATCCAGCATTGAACTCAATAAAATAGGAAGCTGTACCATGTGCCCTCAGACCATACCCTGGGACTTCCCCAGGTATGAAAATAATGGCCTATTAGCAAGAAAAGTTCATTGAGTGTATTGAAACTTTTCAGTATTGTTTTTAACCAAGGTTTTTTTAATGTGATCTTCAAATATATGGATAAATATTCACTATCACAAGAAAAACATGATTGTGGGATTAATGGCACATTGATTTCTAAGTACAGGACTTACTTGAGTTGTATGCATGGGGTGGATTTAAAAAAAACAGGCACACTTGAAAAGCAGATCAAGAGTTAGAAAAGTTGAACAGTAATTAGAATTCATTTTAAGAGAAAGGTCTCATTAGTGTGTTTGAGTCTTTCTGATATTTTTCTGTCATCTGTCTCTCTGCCCTGGGGGGGGGGAAAATGCATCCTGAGTCTAAATTTCTCCTGCTGCCTTCCGGAGACAATCTTCAGCTTAAAAGGCAAGAGTGGAATTACAGATTTAATAAAGTCTTTTTAATGAAGGAAATCAAAGATCTGAGTGTTTAACTGAGGGGTGAATTACTTAACAATTTAATGATGGCCAGAGCATAGAAGGATTCCCTCTTTTATTATGACTGTGTCTGAAGTCTAAAGGTTTGTTTTTGAAGGAAGAGCAGGGAAAGCTTATTTGAGATATATAAAAATGTTTAAAATGCCTTAATATTACTGGGAATGTATATTTGGCAGTATTTCATATCGATTTAAGAACTTGGGATGTTGACTATTGTTTGGAGATGGAATAGTATAACAGTGGATCACAATATAGCTGCATGCTTCCTGTGTGATTTACTACGAATACAGGCATTCCTAGTTTGTTTGTTTTTAAGTGCTGGTTCCCAAATGTTGTTGGGCTGCATCTACAACATGATGAACAGACATGGATTATGGAAGCTGTAGTACATCTTGGGGATTCATGTTTCAAAACCATCACTTTAAAGCAATGGCTCATCAATTTCTTATTAAAAAAAATGTTTTAATGGCACTGGATAAGCAGTTACGATTTATGGTAAGACTAGACAAATCTGCCAGTATTACTTTATCCAACAATCAAGTGGATCCTCCATGGATGTAAAAGACTGAAAGCATCTCATCTAGCACAATGTAGGTTGACCAGATGGAAAAGGCAACATGGTTCCTATACGTACTTCTGATTGTTGCTTAGAAGAGGAAATTTCAACCAGGACAGCTTTTAATGCAAGCTACACCCACTGAAATTTCCTCTTCCACAGAACTACGGAAGGTACAGTAACCTTGCCCTCTTTTTTCTTACCCTCAGAACAACCCAATCCTCTCTACAGTTGCACACCCCTCCTTTTCCTTGATACCTGCATGATTGGTGAATTGGTGAATTCCTCTCACAAACAATATATAAACATGGCATTCTGTGTATGAGTGGCTATAATCCCTTTCATGTGTTGGAATTCTAAGCCTACATCTGTGTGTCTTTCTCTGTGTGTGTGTGTGTGTGTGTTTGTGTGTGTGTGTGTGTCGCTCACTCGCTCACTCACTCACACACACACACACACACACACACACACACGCACACGCACATGCACACACACAAATTTTTTTTCTGGTATGCACCAAATCTGCAGAGGTTCTGTATTTGCAGTGGGAGTGAGGATGGCCACAGATGGAACAGATTGTATTTATCTTCAGTGTGGAATGGATTGTCACTCTCGAATTGGCCTCCTCAGCCACACTAGATGCTGTTCCAAGTCCTCTATTCAGAGCACATTACGATAGTCTCTCGAGACTGAAGGATGCCTACACAGAGGATGGCCCACATAGCTTCATGTTGTCCTCCTTGTATTCTTTCCAAATACAGTAACACTGACATATGTATCGTCTGTTTAAGGAGATAGTCATATATTAATAAACAACCAACATAGTTCTGAATTTCTTACTTTACAATTCTATTTGTTCCTTGTTTGTTTCTTTGGGTGCAATCTATTGTACTTTCAGGGTGAAGAATGGTCATATTTCCCTTCATTTTTAGGGCCATGAACATGTGACTTTTATTTTTTATTATTATTTATTTCTATTTTTATTTAAAGAATGCTAGTTGCTACTGATGACTAGTTGCTACTGAAGACTCTTCAACCAGCTGGCATTTCAAATTAGAAATAAATTAAATCATGTAATACAAGTGAAAATTCAACATTATTCTCTCCTTCCATACCATAAGTTTTTTTCTTCCAACTCTAATTCTCATTATATGTTTTATATTTGCTGGCCACTGCAAGCAATTTTATTCATGGAGTGATGTTTACCTAATGTTTAGTGGAAGTTAATACTTCGAATTAACTCTAACCTCTGCGAAGTAGGTACTCATCCAAACCTCTAAGTAATTTATAAAAATCCATAAAATAGAAAATTAATGTAAAGGTCACCAGGATCTCAGAAGAATGGATGACCTTTGATGTTAGAAACCATGAGAGATTTCCTTCAGTTTCTGGATAATGTATTATGCAGGCACCTCACCAGATTTTTCCTTGCTGGAATGAAATTTAAAGGGGGGAAAAATCAAGGAAGGAAGCAAGCCTGGTAAAGTCCTGCCTGTCTTTACAAGATTATAACCATTAGGCAGGGTTGATGGTCTATACTGAAAACATTGCATTTAAAATACTTAAATAATATAAAGGGATAGGTGAGGGCTATATCCTGTGATTAAAGAGGTTCTGAAAAGGAATAGAATTGGAATATTAGCAGACTCTAGGCATTTTGTGCTTATTTGTCTGGCTAAACCTTCCACTTCTCTGTGGAATCCAATTTTCTGTCTTTCTGCTTTTGTTTTAACCAGCTGGTTACAGGGTGGTTATTTTAATGAGCTCCAAGAACTTCCAGATGAAACTGATGATCTTAGATCCATTCTAGTAGTGAAGGGGTTGTTGAGTTTCTCAGATGCTCGTCATATCATTTCGTGCCCCATTCAGAGGTTTTGGGCAGGGAGACAACACAATGATATGATAGCTGCCTTTCAATTTAGCCAAGCAGAAGTATCCAGAGGCTGAATATTTATGTTCTCCTACAATGTTCTATGTGCTTTCACAAAATTTCATTTTGTCCCTTTTATGCAGGAGTCTCTTGGGAGATGTCATCTAGGAATGGGCAGCACAGGTAATAATACTTGCTGAGTTTCAGTTCCTTCAAGGTCATGTGTGCATGCCAGTTCTGTGATTGAAAACCAGAGAGGAGTTGTGACAAACAAACCCAAGCTTAGTTCTGAACGAGATGAGGATGCTGATAGTGAAGGCTCTACTAGTATGGATCTGGGGTCACACAGCTCCATAGGAATAGCCTAGAAGTTTTAAAGCACTCCTGGACTAAGAATGTCGGACATTTTCATTACTCTCTTTTATTTTTTAAAAAAATAAGTAGTTACCAGCATTCACAGATTTCTTGTGTTTAGACTGGAAAGAACTTAAGATTTGAATGATGTGGGAATACAGTAACTGCATCTGTAAGATTCCTTTTTCAAGACCCAGGTCTCTGACCACCTAATGTGTTTTCACTACATAAATATCTTGCTTTGAAATTATTCCTCCATATTCAGTCATGCTGAGTCATCTCTTTTCTTTATATCTAAATTCTTGTTTTTAAAACCTAGATTTCTCTTCTATGCTGTGAATATAATGCATTTGCAAAGGCGAACAAACCTAATTTCAGCTTTCAAAAATATACCAGAATTTCAAATTTCTTCATGTTTGTGCAAGAAAGAAATTGAGGTTGGACGAAAATTGGGAGAATGTAACATGGACATATTTCTTATGTCTTTTTTTTTTTACTGTGACATCAATTTAGAAGGTTTAGGACATCTCCGTCCTGTTATCATTATTTTTATTTTCATTTTTAAAATTCCATCATTGTTCTGGTGCCCTTTGTTCCCTGTTTATGAGATTGTTATATTGTTTTTATTGCACGACTCCATTCTGTTTTATTGTGAACAGCCCAGAATAGTGCTTCGGCACTAATGGGAGTGGTATAAAAATTAAAGTAATAAACAAATAATAAATAAGGGTATTTTTATCAATTCTGTATACATTAATTTATTGTCTGATTTACTGACTCTTAGGTCCAAAACCAGCCGAAATAAAAATAAAAATCGAAATACATAGAGAAATAATCTATTCTACCCACAGAGGCATCCATACATCACTGACATAAACGAAGACAGTATTCTTTATTGTTGGATAGGTTTTGCAGTGGTTTTATGGGGAGTACAAGACTATGGGCATACATCCAAATTCACTGTCCTATTATTACAAGAGCTAGCAGTTCAGTATGACAGTTAAGAGGGGGGGGGGGGAATATTTTTGAGCTATTTTTGGCAAACCTGGCTCTACTGGATCACGTTATACATATGAACAAAATGCATTCTTTTAAAAAAAAAATACCAAGGCAAAATCCCATTCCCAGCCTGGCAGAGATCACTCTGACATGTACTGTCAGTGAACTTGGTTATATAATAATCAAGCTTGTTAGGAACAGTGAATGCTGTTTTGCGCTCTCTCTCCTTTCTGAAAGAAAATGGCACATGGGGTCAGCACACCCCTGTCAGAAGAACTGCAGCATGAAACAGTCACCTGGGTGTCTTTTTAGCTGTCATTCACTGGATGAACTGCTGTTTAAGGCTGAAAATCAAACTCATTCAACCAAAACTGTGACAGTGATGGTGAGCAGCCTCAGGGTCAAACAAACTATCTAGAGTTTGCTACATGGCTCTACTAAGCACTTCTGCTACCCGGCATTGCTCAGTCTAATTTAGGGCTGTACACATCAAAAAGTGCTGTTTTTGTTTTGGTTGACTAACCTTACTGTCTTTGACTCTCCACAGAACCCTGTCATTTGTTAAGGAAGCTGTTTATCCTTTAGGTGTCAGCACTCTGCAGTGCAAGTTCAGACTGGCTCCTGCATTCAACATTGATTGTATTCAGTTCATCATTGGGGTCCATGCCATGGGAATATTTACAGGTCCATTCACTTGCCCAGCATTGATTGCAGGCAGTTCATAATAATTTGTGTTTAGCTCTTGCTGACTGTTTGTCCGTGTTCATTGTTCTTTGTAAAATCAATGCGCTTCCTCTGACCTGCATTAAATCAGCTTTGGAGTGTGCCTGTTACAAAGTAGTTTGCTTTGGCCAATGTCTTCTCAATCTAGAGTTCCTAAAAGAGAAGGGTGTGTATAGGGTGGTCATATATGCTAGGGCACTCCTGTGCTCAAAGACATCCTCTGTTGAAGGGCTGTCCAACTAGAGATGTGAATCTTGTAGGCTCTTACTTACAGAGAGTAACTGACAGAAAGATCATTAATTCTCCTCTCAGCAAGATTTCTCTGTGTGGGATTTTGTTTTTCCTTTGAGAGAACTTGTGGCAGATGCTCATCAGAAAGGACATTAAGCTGTGCAGAATGTGGCAGATTTTTCCCACAGAATTATGGGCAAAAAGATTTGGGGGAGGGAGAGGTAAATGAAACCAGAGTCACTTTTTACAGCATGCCAGGAAATCTTGGTGATGCAAGGAGAAATCTTAGGCTGTGGTAACACCAGGCAAATGTACCCGTTTTCTAACAATGTTTTTCATAGCTCTGTTCTACTGAATCTCGGTCATGTGGTATATATTCCAAGGTTAGCATCTCAATTTGTTTTAATGTTACCGATACATTTTTTCCTATTTGCAACATTGTGGTCAGCTACACCATGGAACTAATTTATTTCCTTTCTTATTTCCTGGGGCACTGCAGCCCCTTACTTTAATTTTTAAAAAGAAAAATTACTAATGTGTTGATATGTCGGAAAGGCGTTCCTGTTTGGTAACGTTTTTTATCTTTCACAGCTGGCTCTTGAAGTAAGGCATAGTACACAATGGATCCACCACCACCTCATGGAAGACTGTATTTCTTGGTAGACAGTAGGTGGAGTGATGTCCCTGTAAAGCTATTGACGTGCATTTGCCTATGCAAATGAAATTTAATATATAAATTATATATATGAAATTTAATATATAAATTATATATAGAGAGAGAGAGAGAGAGAGCAGGGCAGCCACGTGGTAATAATGATGACTTTAGAAAAGAATCGATAGGGTTGTTCACACATGCTATAGCACTAAGGAATAAATCAATATGCCATCGGAACAAAATAATACAAGCCTCCTGGTAAGGGTGAAATAAACTGCAGTTACACTGCAGGCCAGGCAAATGATTTGACAATGGCCTTGCGTAGTGTGACTGGGAATTTATGCAACGATCTAACAGAGGTATAAGTAGGGAATATTTGTTTGCTATGATCAGGGACTTAGTGGGGAGGTTCAGCATGATGAAATTAGGAAAATGGAGAAAGCAAATTTTAAAAAAATCAAGGACACCTCACATTTCTAGCTTCATATTGGAGTAAGCAAAGACCTCTAGTTTACCCGTCAGTTGGATATCAGATGGAGCAGGCCCATAGATCACCTGCATTTCCTTTTGAATGATAGTTTTACACTTCTATTTAAATTATAAAATAGTTTCCAACTAGGTATGTAGTAACAATGTAAACGCTTGCTTATTTTGTTTTCACCAGTGAAAATTTTTAAAAAATCATTTGTCTTGTTCCTATTGGGTGATGTTATCAAGCTAGTACATTTGAAGAGACTATGAGAGATGATGAGATTTTGGGCATTTAAATATTTTACACAAAGATTTTTGGAACAAAATACAATCTGTACAAAGGGCACTAGGTTTTGCTAATACTACTACTAATGAAAATGTCTTTTTGCCCTCATGTAGGAGTGAAAAAAATCTCATGGCAATTGAAGGCTCCTTTTTTATTATTATTATTTTTCCAGTTTATTTATTTTGTCTGGGTTTCTAGGACGTAAATCCTGTTGCATAACTGTGGGTGAGCAGTAGTGAGCCCATCAGCAGCAGTGTTAAATTGCCGCTGATTAAAAGCTTCTGCTGGTGATTCTGAAGTGCAGGCAATGTTGTCATTGTATACAATTCACGTGCCCCAAAATTGCCTTTAATCAGAAGTGATTTGATTTTTATGAGCAGCGATTTGCTCCTGCTGCTGACATCATTACTATGCCTATGAAGAGCTGCACAACAGGATTTCAGCCGAGAGACCCTTTTTCATTCAGGGCAAGAATAATTGTCATTTTTTGCTAGATTTAGAATGTGTCATCTTATTTAATGCAATTATGTTTCCTCTTTGACCATGTACAAATAACCACTCAAATAACTATTTAAATAGCAACCAGCCTCATCTATAGCAGTTCAGTACTATATGAAGCAACTGATTTCTATTTTATTTTTTATTTTTAAAGCAAGAAAGTAGATGGGGGAAAATGTTCTTAATCACTTTCTCCAGGTAAAGAGCAATGTGGCTGAAGCAAAGAAACCTCTACATGCAAGCAAGGATCCTGGAAATACCATGGTCTTGATTGCAGACAGAGCCTACACACAAGCAGGATGTTCCTTTCTTCAGATATATCACTGTCCATACAGAGAACATGACAACAGAAATATGTTGCCAGGAACCAGGTAAGTAATAACTGAATGGGATTTTATCTTTTAATAGATTATATGCACTGGGTTGTTCTGTTTAAAGGTAATGAAGTGTTCTCAAGAGGAAAGTGTCTCTGGAAAGGTATTTTAATTTTGAATTACAGCTCTTTCAGATTTATATAGACCTTGCGATTTTATAGCAGAAAACATGACTATTGCTGGTCCTATCTTACATTCCTATGTGAAGAACTATGGAATGGTTCTGGCTGTTTTAATATGTAGAAATGAAAATGTTTTAAAAATATTTTGGTCTCTGTTTACATTTGAAACTCAGAGGCTTTGCAGTCTATTACATCTGACAACCCCAGTGTACTGGGACATACCAAAAAAGATATGATTATGTTGACACTTTAATGGACACCCTTGGAGTCAACCCATGCTGGGTTTGTTGTCCCCACATACTTCAAATCAAATCCCCTTGTCAAGGCAGTGACAATGCGTCCAGATTTCAGACAAAATGATGAAACACAAACTGCAGTTTACATCATATATATTTATGCTTTGTGGAAAATATTACTCCTTAAAAAAAGGAATAAATCTTTGCTAGGTCTTTTCAAGGGGACGTGGTGGCGCTGCAGGTTAAACCGCAGAAGCCTCTGTGCTGCAAGGTCAGAAGACCAGCAGTCATAAGATTGAATCCACGCGACGGAGTGAGCTCCCGTCGCTTGTCCCAGCTCCTGCCAACCTAGCAGTTCGAAAGCATGTAAAAATGCGAGTAGATAAATAGGTACCACCTCGGTGGTAAGGTAACGGCATTTCGTGTCTAGTCGCGCTGGCCACGTGACCACGGAAACTGTCATCAGACAAATGCTGGCTCTATGGCTTGGAAACGGGGATGAGCACCGCGCCCTAGAGTCGGACATGACTGGACTAAATGTCAAGAGGAACCTTTACCTTTACCTAGGTCTTTTCATTCCTATTGACATTAAAAATATTTATCAATCTGATGCTGTCGGAGTCCTGCTCCGGCAATCAAGTGGTGTAAGGGAGAGATCTCTGAAAATAAGCAGACTGCAGTCGAGAGCTGATGTACAAAGCGTGTTCCAGTAGGTTCTAACTTGAACCGCACTCGACACCTCCTTTTATTAGCACACCATCTTACATAACATGAAAACCTTAGCCAATAGGGCGTCGAATACATTCTGCCCAGCAACAGTTAACACACGTGCAATACAGTCGGTTATATAACTAACTTAACTTAACTAGAAACCCTACATCCCCACTGTTTTTCTTTTTAATTAGAGCGAGACATCTTATCCCAGTTATAGACATAACCAAAGTCTTCATCGTGAGGAAGCGCCTGGTATCTGATATGGTATAATTGTTTAGCAGTGAGACCCGTAGGTGGGGCAGAAGCACAGCACTGTTTACATGTTTGAAACAAGGAAGGTATACATTGAATACAGCAGCATATCAGAATCATCAAAACAATTATAACAACAGCATACAAAATGAGAGATCTCAACCAGGACAAATTAGGGAGCCAAGACCAAAGCCAGGTCCAATCTCCCAAGGCCGTAGTGTCGCGACATAGATCTGTAATGGTATCTTGAATAATGGAGACCGATTGTTCAATGACACCAGATTTGTTAATGTAAAAGCAACATGACTGATTCAACCAAGCACAAATACCGCCTTGACGGAGAAATAAGAAATCTAAAGCCAACCTGTTCTGTGCTACCATGTTAGCAAGAGAGTCGATCTCGACCTGGAGGGCTTTGATAGCAATTTTAGAAGCATTGGCGAGGAGCTCGATATCTCGGGAGATATTAAGCAATTTAATATCAGTAATAACCCCTTGAAGTGGGGGAATGAATAAGCCTACAAGATCCAAAAAACCCCTAGTCTTGGAATTCAAAACTCGTCTATAAATGTGAGGATTTCTGGCAAGAAGCACGTCAGGGTGGTTAGCAAGGAACAAATTGTAGGGGCCCAAGGACGCCAGAGTGCACGTCCCTTTCCAAGAGGGGGGAAGGACCTTATAAGCGGATGATCCGCAAACAAAAAACACTCCCGGGGGGAGTCCATATGTGTAATTCTCTGGCCGGGCTCCCCTACGAGTGTCAGTCCATATCCACCCAAAATATCTAAACAAGAGGTACATATTATTGGTTTGACTCATGGCCCCACGCCATCGGGTCCATCCATCAGTCCAGTTTGTAAACGAGACGCGAGAGCAATTTTGAGACACGACGTTGTTGTCTGAAACTGTAGCAGTAGCAGAAAATATGCAGGTTGCAGCATCGCAAGGACATTGTGGAAGATACACGGAGGAGCCATAGTCTTCAGTGGTAGAATTCCAGTCTATGTCCCACTCAGGAAGAGTCAGTTACATAGTACAAGAAGGGTAGGTTCCTAAATCGGCAGAGCCGTTAAGAGACGCGAGACAAAAGGGCGCGACGGGCCATAAGGAGGGATCAACAAGATGGATAGGCTTCAAGGTTCGTAGTTTGGAAGTGGTGGCAGTGGCGTCCCATACCGTTATGTTGGCCCAGGCGGAATGGTCAAGAAACTGGAACGGACCGATGGGCCAATGTTGTTCATGGGTAGAATGTGCACACATCCAGCAGAGACATTGGCATTTCTCGCGAGATCATTTGCCATTGAAAGGAATTCGTTCTGCCGCTCTACTGCTGTCATAAGTCTGTTAACAAATTCAGTATAGGACTCCTTAGCTCCTTGTCGGATTCCCGCAAAGCCTGCCACCGAAGTATCGGCCTGAGTTGGGATACGTTTCCATGCTTTTATTATGATGTCTGCTAATTGAGTAAGAGCCTGATCAGTTAGGCGGACTTGTTGCGCTGGTGTAGTAAAATTTCCTTCCCCCACTAGCATTTGATAACTAATTGGGACCACACGGTTGGCTCCCACATTAGTTTCAGCCTGTTTCGTAGCCAATTCTCTCCATTCTTGCATGCACATCAAACTCTGAGCTGGGGGCAAAAGTGACCTGATAATTGTCTTCCAATCGGTCGGAAGTCTTTGAAAAGTTAAAGTCTCTAAAATGGTCACAGTATATGGCGCATGTATGCCATTATCCTTAATGCTGCGTTGCAGTTCCTTAATATACTTGTAGGAAAGGGGTTCGTATGTGTCAGAAATGGCAGGTTGATTTCCCCATGCTGGGGTGCCCCTCATGACAGGGAAAGCGGTTGCACATTCTGCTGAAAGATCTCCACTTTCAAGTACAGCCGCCGCAACCATGGTTGCAATTGAGCTACGGGAGACTCCTTTATCTTGATCATCAGTTGGAAAGAGATCAGGACCAGCATCACAGCCCCCACAATTGTTATCAGGAGGTTTTAGAGGGGGATCTCTATAGGATTCATAGTTGGGTGGAGGCACCAGAGGAGCAGTCGATACAACTGGCACTGGGGGCAGGAGCTGTGGCAAAGGATGACCGTTGGCAGCATTAATCTCCAATTGTTGACCAAACAGAATGTTGTTAGGGGTCAGTCCTTTAAGGCAGGCATGGACCTTGCACCAAGTAAACAAAACCTGAGCGGTCACGCGCGGATGTCCTTGAAAGCAACTGCCAATTTTACACCAGGCTTCTAGTTCTAAGGTTCCTGTCTCGGGCACCCAAAGGCAGACATCATCAATAGCAGAGACTAACTCTTCCACCTCCTTTCGGGTGACTGTATGTCCATTGCGGGTTAGAAGGAAGTGGAGGTCCTTGGCATATTGTAGTTGGAGGCTGGACAGTGAGGAGCCCATGGTCCTATGTGTCTAACTTGACCGATACACTCACCCGGGATCCGAAGATGCGTGGCGCGCCTGAAACTCTTGCCGAGCGTGGGTGAGCGAAGATTGTTAGGCCTCACACGAAGGAGTAGGCCTCACACGAAGAAGTAGGCCTCACACGAGAAGTAGGCCTCACACGAGAAGTAGGCCTCACACGGGGCACCACTTGTCGGAGTCCTGCTCCGGCAATCAAGTGGTGTAAGGGAGAGATCTCTGAAAATAAGCAGACTGCAGTCGAGAGCTGATGTACAAAGCGTGTTCCAGTAGGTTCTAACTTGAACCGCACTCGACACCTCCTTTTATTAGCACACCATCTTACATAACATGAAAACCTTAGCCAATAGGGCATCGAATACATTCTGCCCAGCAACAGTTAACACACGTGCAATACAGTCGGTTATATAACTAACTTAACTTAACTTAACTAGAAACCCTACATGATGCATTTGAGGCAACAGGTAAAAATAAAACTTCCTTTTAGTGGTTATAAAAGAAACATTTTACCAGTTTGAAATAAGAACTGGTGGCCATATTGCCTGCGGGGAATTTGGGAGTTGTAGTCCAAGACATGAATCCAACTGTTGGTCCCAACTAGAATATTCTGGCTGAATAAATGGAGATGGGTCAACACCAAATGAAATCCTTTCAGTACAGTGAGTCTACTCAAATTCAGACTTAGCCCCTCAAGTAACTTTTCCAAGTAACTCAAGTAACTCTGATGATCAACACTGAATCAAATTAGATATTTAGTTTTATTGCCTGGATTAGTATAGACATACCATGCACTGAAACATAGTAGTTTGTCTCAAACCTTTCAGATATCTTTAGAAAATGCCCATCAATAATTAATCAGTATGACTGACATGTCTCCGAACTTGCTATAAAAGCAAAAATGAAGTAATTGAGGTGGCCACACTTTGGGCACATCATGAGAAGAAAATATAATAATGCTAGGGAAACGTGAAGGAAGCATGAAAAAAGAAGAACCAAATACAGGATTGATTCACTTAACAAAGGAAGCCGCAACCTTCAGTTTGCAAAAAGTGAATGGAGTTGTTAATGATTGGAGGTCACTCATTCAAATGGTCACCAATAGGTGGAGGTGACTGGATAGCACATAACAACTAATTTGAAAAAGAGCAACCTACCTTACTTTGAACTTTGCCAGCCAGGAATAGAACCCTTCTTCCATGTATGTGTAAGGATGTGATTATGAAATTATTTTTGATGCTCCAGTCACTTATGTGGCCTCTTGCTAGTATATGAATTTAGCAGTCAACTGACTTTGCTGATGTCTGAAAGCCAGGCCTTCTGTCCAGCTTGCTTTAATCCTCATTTTGAGCCACCATTGTTTTCTCCAGCTTCATCTTATTTCTACAAGGAATGTCTGAAAATATGTCAACTGTTACATCATACTTCTTCTGTCTTTCTGAAATGGCATTGGATTAGTCTACATTAACCTCCACATGTAAGCAAATGCACTGTAGTATAAATAAACACATTGAAGCAGACATTGAGCTAACTTCCCTGTTTTCAGCATTAAATTATTTTGGTGGGAGAGCTTCTGTCTTGCAGATTCGTTGAATTGCCCATCTGAATTGGGCCCATCTGAATTGGGCCCTACAGGCAAGACAGAAGCTCTCCCACCAAGACTATATGGACTCCCCAAAATCCACAAAGACTCAATCCCACTCAGGCCCATTGTAAGTGCCATCGGCTCCCGGGCATATGAATTAGCAAAATACCTAGCCACCCTCCTACAGACCCACATTGGACAAACCTCATCCTACATCAAAGACTCAGGACATTTCATAAGCAAGATCAGCACCCTAAAACTCAACCCCGGGGACAGACTGATCAGCTTTGACGTAGTATCCCTATTCAGTACCGATAGAGGACACTCTGACACTCATCCAGCAGATCTTTCCAGAAGACATCAAGGCCCTTTTCCAACACTGCCTAACGACCAGCTACTTTCAGTGGGATAACGAGTTCTATGAACAGACAGATGGAGTGGCCATGGGGAGCCCCCTCAGCCCAGTTATAGCAAACTTCTACATGGAACATTTCGAAAAACAGGCACTGGCTTCAGCACCCTTCGCACCCAAAGTCTGGTTCCGATACATGGATGACACCTTCGCAATTTGGAACCACAGTGAAGAAAAACTGGAAGAATTTCTAAACCATCTCAACAGCATCCACCCAAATATACAATTCACCATGGAAAAAGAAATAGAGGGCCAACTCCCTTTCTTAGATGTCCTGGTCATACACAAAACTGACCTCCTATTGGGACACAAGGTCTGCAGAAAACCCACCCACACAGACCGGTACCTACACAAAAACTCCAACCACCACCCACAGCAAAAAAGAGGCACAATCAAAACACTGGTAGACCGTGCAAATAGGAACTGTGAAGCTCAATTTCTCAGCACTGAACTCAACCATCTGAATTGGGCCCTACAGGCAAATAGTTACTCCAAGAATGAAATCACAAGAGCCATCAAACCAAGAAAACAACACCAAACTGAAGAGGAAAAACAGCCACCCACAAATAAAGTATTTCTGTCATACATCAAAGGGGTCATGGACCACATGGGGAAACTTTTGAAAAAACACAACTTAGAAACAGTATTCAGGCCCACCACAAAAATACAACAAATGTTATGGTCATCAAAGGACAAAAGGGACCCCCTCACCACTGCAGGAGTATACCAGATACCTTGCAGTTGTGGCCAGGTATATACTGGAACCACAAAACACAGCATCCACACCAGAATCAAAGAACATGAGAGACACTGCAGACCAAAACAACCGAAAAAATCGGCAGTAGCTGAACATGCCCTAAAACAAGCTGGACATGAAATTCTATTTCAAAACACAGAAATACTGGACAACACCAGCAATCATTATGTTAGACTGCACAGGGAAGCCATTGAAATCCACAAACACCAGCAGAGCTTCAACAAAAAAGAAGAAAGTTTGAAACTCAACAAAGCCTGGCTCCCAGCACTGAAAAATACAGCCTGCAAAAGGTCAACGAACTCTACCCAGCCACAAGGACCCGTGATCACTGTACACAAAAGACCAGCTAACGACACCCATCAATCACAGTGACAGATCATCTCTCCCCCTTATTACAACAATACACCCACAACAAAAAACATGCTGATCACCATAATCACCCAATCTCCTGAAAAGGACAAAAACTGATCCCACAGCTATAAATACTGAACTATCCAACAAACTGCACCAGATCACAGGGTTCTGACTCCTGTCCTCTGAGGATGCCGGCCACAGAGACTGGTGAAACGTTAGGAAGAAAAACCTTAAGAACACAGCCAAACAGCCCAGAAAACTCACAACAACCATCGGATCCTGGCCGTGAAAGCCTTCGAGAATACAATGAAATTATTTATTTTAAACTCCAGACTTTCCACGTTGTTGATACATACTTTGAAATACATAAATTATAGCCTTTTTTCTTCTTATAATTGCTACATTAATTTCAAATGACAACTAAAGTTTTAAATAACAGTATGCATCATATTTTAAGGTACACTAAGATCCTTCTTACATGCTTTGACTAATTTTCCAAATGCACAGAATGACTTTCTTCTTTTCTAAGCAGCAGTCAAATACATTAAATCCACCTAGAACATAATAATTCTCCATTTAGTTGTCAAAACAGAATCTTCCAGTATCCAGAAGTATATTGTTTTCTCTCTCTCTCTCTCTCTCAATCTCTCTCTCTCAATGTCTCTTTTGGGTTTTTTTCCTGTCTGAAGACTACCAAAAAAAAAAAAAGTTGAAGTGTGATTAAAGTGAATATTGATACTAGATAAGAATTGGTACCAAAAATGAATTCAGAGAAATAAGTGAATGGATTTTATTTGAAAAGCTACAATTTAGGACACAGAAAACAGAATAGAAAATAACGTTATTTCTGTGGGTTTCACAGACACTATTTCTAAAGGCATAGTTGGTAGCACGTAAGCAAACACACAAACGAACAAAATAATTAATCTGCCCTACATCGGTGCCTCATGAGGAACAATATGTTTATAGTTCTTTGAAAATTGAGTCATTAAATACCTTAAAAGGGGGATGATTTGGCCCCTGATTCTGCAATTGCTGCAGTTCTCTTCCTGCTTCTTTGTCCTATACCCCCTTTATGTCCTGATGGGATCAATGAACCATATGGTATTATACTCTGAGGGAAACTTTGATCAGAAACGTAATCTTTCAGAAGTAACATACACCAAAATTCAGCCCAGTTTTTGGAGGAACAATTGAAATGGGTTTAATTTTACTATTTCTTAATCTGTGGTAACTGTGCATGTCTACTCATAAGCATATTGAGTTAAATTATTCCAGGACTGCAAGGGATGGCAGCCTGAAGTATGCAGGGGTGGATTGTGTGCAGCTTCCCAGTAACAGCTTTGTGATTCCTAAGTCTGTCTCAGATTCCCCCCCCTTTTTTTAAAAAAAGTGCCCTATGTTCCTAATTGGTTGGATAGCTTAGTGACTTGGTTGTGGAACCAGAGGCTGGGAGATCAATTCTCCACTGGGGAAAAGAGCCAGTCTCTGTAGCCGTGGGCAAGCTATACAGTCGTGGACAAGGGGATGGGGAACCATTTCTGAGTTCTCCGTGCCTAGAAAATCCTGGAATGGTTACCATAAGTCAGAATCAACTTGATAGAGTGTAATTATTATTATCATCTATGGGAGTGAATTGCCAAGTATTTGTGCTTGTGCTGTGTTTCTCACTGTTCCTTTCTATATTCATTCCATTGACTACACAATTAATCACAAATAGATTTGATCTTTTGGCATGAATATAAGGAATGTTTTGTTCAGCTGGCAGGACTTGTGGGTTTTTTTTTTTTTTTTTTTGCAATAGTTCCACTCACATTATTTTGTCTTTCTTTTCGCTTGTGTGATTGCCTAGATCGGTCCTTTAGGGCCTTTTTTTGGCATGTCCAAATGACATGACAGAGTGAGGCATGGTGTGTGAGTGAACCTGCCTGCCTGCCTTCTGCTTACACTGGTAAATGCTACATCTGCAATGTAATTTATAAATTGTATTTTAAAATGTTTTTCTCCTGGTTTAGCACTACAGCGTTGAACTGATACATTATTAATTATTGAACAATAATTCAAATATTTACCATGCTTTGTCTACTCAGAACAATTTCACTTTCTTTTTTTTAATTTTTTTTTAAATTTTCAAAACAAAAACAATTACAAAAATACAAAATACTTACTATACAATCTAAACCACCGTGCAGCCCATACCCACGGGACCCCTTGGAACAATACTTTTAATATGAACTTCCTTTCCAAAATTGTATTGGTTGTTGTTTAGAGGCTTTCCCCTTTCCTTTCACTAATACAAATTCAACAAATCTACCCCAAATAGCATAAAAAATATTTGAACTTATTTCCCCTCTTTTCATGTTAAGTTCAGTAGTCAATTTATCATTTAATGCAATGTCCCATACTTCATTATACCAATCTTCTAATTTAATATCATTTTTATCTTTCCAGAATCTAGCTATTAATATTCTAGCACTTGTCATAAAATTGGAAATCAATTCCTTTGAACAATAAAACTCTAACAGCTTATCAGACTCAAAAGGAAAGGAAGCATTCGACTTTAAATCAACACAGTCTTTAGAGAATTTAACTAGATGTACACATTCCTTATCTTTCCCTCCGAAGGTTTATGCAGGAAAAAAACAGTCTTCAGAAGGAAGAAATGCATTTTAAAAGTTGTTTACCATGTCGGCGATGCGGAGGTTCAGTTCTTAGCTGCTCATCCCTCCCGAGCGGAAGTGACGTCCACAATTTCACTTTCTACACATTAAAAAGAAGGTTTGTCAAAGCCAGTGAAATGGATGGTGATAATGGCAGAGAAGGCTGAGGCAGAAATAAGCTGTGTGAAACACACATTCCCAGGATAATTAAATATTTTTGTGTGAACTGCAGCAGATATTTAATTTAGGGATTTGCACTAGCACCCAAATTGAGATTTGGAATTTGAAAATCAGAATTGAAGCCCTTCAGATTCAGAATTCAGAATTTTAAAAATTCAAAATTTCCAGATATCTGGAACTCTGTTACAGCCAATATGAACACTATATGTTCATTATTTTCCCCTTTAAAAAACAAAAACAGGAAATACACTTTTAAAGGATTTCACTGACACCTTCACAGTAATTGTGCCAAATAAAAAGAGTGCACACCAACAGCCAGCAGTGTCTAGGTATTAGAAAATGACTTATTGGCATACTGTTTGAACCCGGGACAGTGGGAATGTCAGCACCAAATGCCAGCAGCATTGGGGAAGCAGAGGACGGGTCATACTGGAGAGTGGGCATATACCCTGTGCTGGGAGGCAGACTGGAGCCATAAATACATTGTGGTAGGTGAGAACTGTACCAACAGCATAGAGAGCAGCACAGTTGGGTGAATGAGCACAATCTTGGAGTAGCAGTTGGATGAAAGAGGCAGAAGGAGGGAGCAGCAACCTGAAACATGGTATAGCTAGTACTGTGAGCATAGTGTGCCATTCCCTCTTACTTAAAAGGGATTTCAGGGAAGGAATTTCTTTAAGGTTGATCTTAAAGAAAGTAAGTTTTTTTCTACAGATTCAGGTTTCAGGTGTGAACTGACAACATCCTCTGCCTGAGAGAACCCTCTCTCACTGGGGACATTAATTGGTGGACAAGACAGCAGTCCCACTGCCACCCTGGCCAGACCTCCCCAGACTCCTTCTCAACCCAGTAAGACAAGGGATCAGTCTCTTGGCTTGCATGTACATCTCTGCCTTTGCTGTGTACTTTCACAGGGGTGGTGTCTCTGGGTCGCAAGCCCCTGCCATGCTTGTCAAGACAGTGTCCCAGAAAGTTTATCCTGTTGCTGCAGGTGTGAGGGACTTGGCCTCTAGAATACAACCGCTGGTATTCCTCTTTGGGATTCTGTGAACATTGCTAGTTTCTTCCTGCTCTGTGTGACCCCTCAGTGCTAGCTGGACTGTCTTCACTAGCTGCTGCTGCATGTAATGGAAGGTTGGCTGGCACACACAGACCCATTTGCTACTGCTCAACATCCATTGCATGCTGTTGAGGGTCAAAGAGGGTTATGAGAACGTACTCTGTCTTCCACAAGAGGGCAAACCTGTAGTGGAGCAGGTTTATGAAAAAAATACTTTCTGGTGTCTGTGCCTGCTTCTAGGTTTCACTGATGCAAACAGACATAATTTACAGATTTTGCTCTTACCTCAGCCCCCTTTGTGAAACCTATGGCAACCCAAACAGAAGACACCGAGTTCTCTGCCCCCACCACTGATCACTGCACACAAAATACTAGCCAACGACACCCATCAATCATAGTGACAGATCATCTTCCCCCTTATCACAACAAAACACCCGTAACAAAAAACACCCTGATCATAGGAAACACCCAATCTCCTGAAAAGAACAAAAACCTGATCCCACAGCTACAAAATACTCAACAATCCCACACACTACACCGGAACACAGACAGAGTTCTACGTCGTGTCCTCTGAAGATGCTGGCCACAGGGACTGGCGAAACTGGAAGAAAAACCTCCAGAACACAGCCAAAGAGCCCAAAAAACAAAACAAAACCCACAACAACCATCGGATCCCGGCCGTGAATGCCTTCGAGAACTCATTATGAGTACATTTCTGTTCTGTGACCTGTTAAGTAATTTATTTTGATCCACATTTATGATCTTTTCGTTAATATCGAGTGAATTCCAACTTATGCTGACTCTTCCTGGGGTTTCCTAGGTAGAGAATACACAGAAATGGTTTACCATTCTGTTCTACTGAGTTCGTTCTTGCCCAAGTCTACACAGGCTGGCTCTTCTCCCAGGAGACACAGTGGGGGATCAACTCCCAACCTCTGACTCCATAGCCAGATATCGAAACCATTAAGCTATCCATACAGCTGGATCATAGTTATTTCTAGCATAATGTAAGAGCTGGTGTATATTCATCTAATGTAATATAAAATGCTTGAATGATTTGCAGCTAAAGTCTGTATTAGTCAACCCTTTACTTGCTGTGACAGTAGCTGAAGGAAAATAAATGGCAACACAAAATCTATTAAGGCTATGGTGGTTTGATGGTGATTATGATACCAATGATATGGGGGACAGTACTCTTTATACAATATTTGAAAATCTAAACATTGTACTCTGGAGTTTGTGACAAATGGTGAAGTTAGCAAAAGAAGAGGAATATTCTAGATATGAGAAGTTACACATAGGAGACAGAATGATGTAGTGGGCAGAGTAATGGACTAGGACTCAGGGGGTATGGATTCAAATACTTGCTGGGATATGGAAACTCATTAGGGTTGTACAGAGCACTCCTTAGATATCTGACATACCTTGACAATCCTATTAAAGTCACCATAAGTCAGATGTGACTAAATAGCACACAGGAAATCTGACATTTTTCTTTCTGGACACTCAAACTTTGATATTAATTCCAAGATAAAGCTCCCACTTTTACTCACAGAATGTGCCACATTAGGTTTTGCCAGTACATATTTATAGCAATCCATCATACTGGAAACTGTTGCACTCAAGTGGAAACATTTTTTCATGCAATTTTCTGCTTTAATGAAGAAGCTCACATTACAAGCTGGCTCATAGGTTTTCAAGCTTCATGGTAATACCATGAGATTTATTAAAGATGATGGGGAGCTTCGTATGCTTTTTCTTCTCATTTTTAATAGAAACAATTTTCTGACAAACCTGTAATTGGACACCCTGTACTCTGGCTAAATTTCACTTCAGCTGACTGATTTAATAGTCTTTATTGTAACCACATACACACACAACTCACCAACTGGGGTCAAAGGATGAATGAGCAATACTCATGGCTACAGTGAAACAGATCACGTAGCAGTAAGTCTTACTTCTGCTTAATAACCAGTGAATGGGCATTTTGCACTGTGAGTGGTTCGCTTGATATTCTAGTGTATTGGAGATTTTTTTGATCTTTTTTTAAACTCAACAAAACTTAATCCATCTGTGTGGTTTCTGCCTGAAATACTGTGAATCATATCCGGGTGACTTGATTAGTGTTTTACAAGTTCAAGGACTGGTTAATAGGAACGTGAAAACGTTGTAGCCATCTGTAATAAAGCTAAAGTTTTCTATAACCCACTGGATTAGTTCACAAGGAAAACTCCAATTCAAGAAGTAGGTAGGCCCTCAAAGATGTGATGTAATCCATGTCACACCACCTTAACTCCAGTTGGTATAGTATGCTACAGATTGCAAACTGAGAAGTAAAATTATGTGTGGAACACCAACACATTATCTCATCCATGCACTACATAGCAAGTCATAATAGATTTAAAATGCATATTTGAAGCATAGTGGAAATAAATAGTTTACAAATTATTGTAATAATGATGATTATTATTATTTATAGTTGTACTAAAAAATACTCCATATTTCTAGGACTGCTGGATAGCTCAGCACTTTCAGAGCTAGAGATTGAGAGTTCAATTCCCCCATTGTGTCTCCTTGACAGGGGCTGGACTTGATGATCCAGAGGGTCCCTTCTAGATATGCAGTCCTAAAATTGTTGTTGTTGTTGTTGTTGATGATGATGCAGAGGGTGGACCCAAGGATCATGCTTGAAAATTTATTGGTCAAACCCTAAAAATTTATGGATGAGGTGACAAGTTTGAATTCTAGGACTAGTAGATACTGGCAATTTTCTAAAACTTGTAAGATTTTGGAATGATTCCATTTACCAAAATGGGAAGGAGGATAACCTGATCTTTTTTCCCATATTCTTTTAATTTCTTGCTGTAATGTTTGGTATTTTGCAGTTTTTGTAATTTCTGTACTTTTATTATTATTATTATTATTATTATTATTATTATTATTATTATTATTATTATTATTATTATTATTATTATTATTATTATTATTATTATTATTATTATTATTATTATTATTATTAATTTCATTTATACCCCACCTATCTGGTCTTGCGACCACTCTAGGCGGCTTTTAAGGTTGCTTGTTAATGGAACTCCTGTAAGGTTTGATTTTCTTTGTTGATCTCCTAACTTCTGGCTCTGCTTTATTTTGAGCATTATGTAATGCAATATTTCAAACTTAATCATTCAGCTTTTTAAAGAGAGACCCCCCGGGATTCCTAAGATTGCTTCCCCTTTCACCCTTTTAAAGCAGTAGTTTTCCTCCTCTTCCTCCTTCTCATTTTTATTATTACTGTCATCAATATCATCATCAGTGACTTTTCAGTTCATCCGAATGGAGGAAAAAATATATAAAGGAGGAGCTTTCTTTCATTTTCGGAGTCTTTCATTATTTTCTGAAAGGGAGCATCAGAAACCCAAAACATTTGAATTTCCAAAAGAAACGGTAATGAAAATATTGGATTTCTATCAGAATTCCTCTGCTGGATTACCGCCATTTGACCTATGCATGTAAAATCACCTCATCGAAAATGTTGCAAGTCCCACAACAAGGGCTGTCAGCTGCTAATTAGGATCCAGAGACTGTGGGCAGGGGAACAAGAAGTTAGAACCTTTTAAAGGGCTTGCAAAACGGAAATGCCTGTCCTTTGCTACTGTTTCCTTGTGGGATTTTACTGTTTGAACTCTTTGGCTTGCCTTCTGTTTTGAATTGGGTTGGACAGTTGCCATGTTTCTCTCTCTGCTCCATTTCAGATTACTGGATTCTTTTCTTTTCCCTTAATTCCTTCCTTTCTAATTAGATTGGATCATTTTGCTTGTGGATGTCTCTCTCTGTTTTTCTTTCTTCTTCCTTCCTTTTTTTGTCTGTTTCATTGATTTTGGGGGAAATGGAATTTCTCATTTTCCCTCTTTATTTTTGGTGTGAATTGACTACCTTGCCATCTTGGACATCTTGCTGCTGAACTAAATCATAAAATTGATAGGAGGAAGTAAATCTCAATCCTACAGTCCATGAGATAGCATGGGGTGTTTGTGTGTGTGTGTGTTGTGTGTGTGTGTGTGAGAGAGAGTTGACTGTATTTTTTTTAATTTATTGCTTTTATTATTCTTGCTTTTTAATTTCTGATGTGGAGAGTGGGCATTCTTATTTCCATGTCCATTCTCTTATTCTGTCTTCATTTCATGTCTGTGACACTTGCTATTCTTTGAGCATGCTATTCTTTGAGCATGGATATTTTTCTGTGCCTTTTAAAAAAAATACTGCCTCTTTGTTATATCCATGTGTTACGTGTATTCCTCTATTGATTCAAGGGAGTTTTCACAGTTTTTAAAAAAGTAAGCTTTATAGTCATGAACACTTTGCATGATTTCATGGTCCTATAATGTTGCAAAATCTTACCAGAAGAAGGTCAGGGTGGGAAGAGTGAGTGGGGAAGGGCATGTGGACAATGATCATTGACAGCACTAGCTACCAATGTGAAGCAAAATCTCAGTTGTACCCTTCAATCTCAGTGCCTGGTGTAGGGAGATGTAGTTAAGGTTTTTGAAAAATGATAGCTGGAGTTCTGTGGATTTTGTTTTTATTATACTTTGTCTGAAATCCTCTTGCTTGTGGCATAACATAAAGTTGAGCCTGTAGAAGTTTGCAGGGAGTTACACCCAAGAAGAGCATATTATGTGCCTGATTGTGCAACTGACTGTGTAACTAGTTGCAGAAGTGCAACTTGTTGGATATGACTTCTGTCTGGGTGTGAGTCCTACAACCACGTGGACAACTTTGAGTTACAAAGGCAAATTATCAAATTAATAATTTTATCAAATTAATGTTCCTTTCCTATCTGTTTCCATTCTTTTTATTTGAGTGAACTTCTCTGCTGGTTTTAAAGGTTAGAAATCTTACATTTTGGGCTACAACCTCCAGCATTCTCCTGCCAGCATGGCCATAGGCTTGGGGATTCTGGGAATTGTAATCCAAAAAGTAATGTCTCCAAACTCTAAAGCCAACAGGGAAGCCATCCTGTTTAAATTTTGATCCTTTTTTTGCTTTAAAGGTTTTGGTTTGATTTCTGGTCTGTGTTGTTTGCTGTACCTTTTCTTTTCTCTCTCTTTCTTTGCATTTCTCATTATATGTTTCTCTTTGCTGTGTGTACATTACCGATAGAGAATAAGCTTTAGTATACAGTCTGCACATGTTTGTCAAGATATGTGTGTTATGTGCCATCAAGTTGGATCCAACTCTTGGTGATCCTAAGAGGTTTTTCAACATAAACAAATGGTTTTACCAGTATATTTTAATTTATTTAAATTATTTATATGACACGTTACTCCCCAAAGGGGACCCAAGGCAGCTCACAACAGATAAAACAACAAATTTAAAAACATTATTTAAATATTGCATTTAAAAAAACAATTAAACATACATTAAGATTTTAAAAAAATCAAATATAAAACTATTCAAAAATATTAAAAAAACCTGTAAGTTAAAAACCGGCATTCCTGAGATAACTTACTGCTTAAAGGCTTGACAGAAGAGGAAGGTCTTTGCCTGATGGTGGAAGGATAAGAGATTGGGAGGCAACCTGGCTTCTTGGGCAGTGCATACCAAAGCCTGGGAGCAGCCACTGTGAAGGCCCTCTCTCATGTCCTCACCAAACAAACTTGGATATGTGGTGGAACCAAGAGAAATGCCTCACCAGAAGCTGAGAAGGCTCATATGGAGTGATACAATCCTTCAAATAGCTCGGACCCAAGTCATATAGGGCTTTATAGGTAATAACCAGTACTTTGAATTGGGCCCAGAAACAGCCCTGCAGCCTATGAAGCTCTTGTAGTAAGGGAGTTCCATGTTCCCTATAACCAGCAACAGTCAGCAGCAGAGATGTGTATGAACAGCCAGTTTGGCGTGATACCACAGATATTCTGCAGTTCAGCATCCTACCCCCTCTGGCAGGTGCCCACTCAGAGGCAGCACCCAGAGGGGTCAAGGCAGGGAAGCTGAGGCGCTGCTGTCAGGTGGGTGCCCACCAGAGGGGGCAGGACACCAAACCACAGAACACCTGTGGGGTTGGTAAGCAAACCACAAAGAACTGCCAAACCAGCAGTTCATGCCCATCTCCAGTCATCAGTCTAGCTGTAGCATTTTGAACCAGCTGAAGTTTCTGAACAGTTTTCAAAGGCAGGCCTATGTAGAGTGCATTGCAGTACTCTAAGCACTATGTAACTAAGGCATGTGCCACTGTGTCCAGATTGAACATCTCAAGGTACCACCCAACCCTGTGAGTTTTTATGGTCTAGTAGGGATTTGAACCAAGGTCTTCTGACTCTTAGTCCATCACTCTGTCCACTATACCACACTGGGTAAATGAATGCAGATACTACCATAGAAAAGCACTGGGGAGGAAATGTTATGGCTATTTCTAAAAACAGTTTTATAAGCGGAATGCGTAAGAAGTCCTTCACCTGTTTGTCTGCACTTAAACTGAGTTAATTTCCTCTATGAGTGCTAACATGTCTCCTGACTCTCTACTATGTATGTGAAAAAATTATGCAACGAGAAGTTATGGACATTTTCTTTATCAATACAAGTCAAGGGGAGGTGTGAAAATTTGGATTTCTGAATTGACTCCAATTCAGGTCTGAATAAGATTTGATTAGGTCTGAATCAATCCGAATTGAACTGAGAACAAATCAAAATTGCAAAAATGTGTGGAGTCTTTCACAGCTGTGGTGCAGAGATCCAAACCAAGGTATCTTCCTTTGATAGTAGTCAGATAGTGGGAGTTAGAAAATGAGAATTTCCACACCAAAGTATAAAATCATGTTTTTCACCCTTGAGTAAGAGTAGAAATCATTTTATGGATCAATAACTGGAAGAGAAGCCTATTAATGGCTACTAAGTCATGACAGCTGTATATTACATGGAGAGCTGGAGGAGTTATGTCTTTCAACAATAGATTGGTGGGCACAAATAGGAGAATGTGATTGTACTCATGTCCCTGATGTGGGCTTTCCTTTAGCATCTTGTTTGTCCCTATAGAAACACCATCCTTTACAACACAAATCACTGTTTTGTTGTATCATGATGTGAGAGCAGGCTATTATGTCCTATTCACTAAATTTTCAATGGAGTTTTCATCTCATTTGCTTCACTATACCAAACCATGATTTATTATAATGCACGTGTGCTTTTTAGTTGCCAAATTTTGGGTTAACCTGGGAAATTTTGTCTTGACCCCATAGTGAAACTATGCCATTCCATTATTTACCATATCTGGATAACTGTTATCACACTGCAGAGAAAGTGAGATAGTCCACAGTTCACCTTGTGCATTATACTACACAGAGAAAATTCATAATGTCCAGAGGATTAACAAACCTTTCTGATTGGTCTATAAAGTCTATATTCTGGAAGATTTACTGCTCTACAGCTGACTGGAAGCTAGCTTTGTAATTATTCAGATTTTCAAGGGGCACCTGATGGACATTTGCTGCCCTAGCAAATGGACATAAATAATTGAAATACTTTGGAGAGGAGCACAGATGTAGCAATAGCAATTCTAGTGTAAGTAGTGATTTGAAATGACGAGAAACTGAGACATCTTGTTCACATGAACTGGCAGCGTAATGGAGAGCACGGAGTAAGATAATACATATATTACCAAGAGACCCTGGCTTGGGTACAAGAACCACTAAATTGGAATACATAATTTATGTTCCTTTTGAGAAATGTGGGTCATTGTTTTCTTATCAAATCATAAGTATTCTTGGTGTAACTTCACATTAACACAAATCTTTTGGACTAATTATTTTATGTATATAATAGTCATATGTAGCACTTTCGCCTGTGACCTGGGTAAAATCTGTTGATGGTCAGTGTAAAGAAGGTTACTACTAGGTAAAGAAGGGCACAAACATCAATTTGGAAGTTCATGTTGATTCATATGCATGGCACCACATGTGCCATGCACGTTCCCTTTTTCTGCCTTCCTGACTGGATCTCCCACTCACCAGCCAGCATCTGCTCCTCTTCTCCTCCTCCTCTTTGGCTGCTCGACCAGTCTCCAGCAGGAGCACGGGCTTCCCTGCCCCACCTCCTTGGCTGATCACCCACTCAACCAAGGAGACAGGACAGGCAAACTCCTGCTAGGGACTGGTCAAAGAGCCAAAGAGGAGGAGGAGCGGAGAGTGCGCCGGCTGGTGAGTGGGCGATTATCTGGGAGGCAGAGAAAGAGAATGAAACAAAACAAAAGGAACAAAAGGTATGTGTTTTATATTCTGTCTAATATGTTTTATCATGCCTAATGTGCTCAGTATAAATGTATGTATTTATGTAAAGCAGAGTCCCAAGCCAGGTGTATATATATTTTTTCAAAAGAAAATGTGAATGATTTGGTATCTAACATGTGGTTTTGTATTATGCTTAGCTCCTGAAGAAGACTTCGCCGAAACGCGTTGAGCCAGAGCTTTTTAACTACCCATTTAAAGAATACAGAATAAAGAACTTGATTCTAATTTCTACATCCTGAGACTTCATCTCTCATTTATAATCTGGAGAAAGAGAATGACCAGCACCTTTGGTGCCATACGTATGAACTGGCACAAACCTCCAAACCAAGGTTCCTGCCCATCTCTACTACTAGGACTTCTATATATTTTGTCTGAATAAAAGTCTCTAGGCAAAGGTTTGTTCTGTTAATTCAGAAGAAGGTTCAAAAATTGCACCCAAAGCATAAGTTCATTCTCTTTGAGTTCTCCTCCCATTTTACTGTCCTCTTTCCATAGCCCAGGGTGAATTCTTTTTAATATGCTGTCATTTTCTAGTTTTGAAAAATGTTCATAACAACTTTTAAATGCATCTTGAATTTATAAATACCTTTAACTGAAAGATGCAAACTTTGTGAAAGACTGAATTCTAGAGAACTGACTTAATGATTTGAAACATACAAATAGTGATGGGGGGATATATAAAAAAATATGGTTTGACCAAAGCAAAAGCTCAATATTTCCTTTAATAGTCTACCTAATATGGAGTCAATTACTTTCCATCTACTTCTACAGTATAACGAAAAGAAGTATTCTGAAGAGCACATTCTATTGATCTATTTACCTTGAACAACCAAGGAATGGTTC
Source organism: Intellagama lesueurii (assembly GCA_037013535.1). NCBI lineage: Eukaryota > Metazoa > Chordata > Lepidosauria > Squamata > Agamidae > Intellagama > Intellagama lesueurii. Next base: position 163,604,127 of record JBAJHW010000005.1, read on the forward strand.
CACTTTCTAATTCTTGACTTTAATAAACTTTTCAGTGATGCATCTTGCTCATAGCATTGAGAAAATCAGTAGTGAGATTATAACTAAGGGCTGCCTTTGAAACCTGAGTTAGAAATATGTGTCTTCTATTAATAACCCATAAAGAAGAACATCTTCCATAAAATGTATTGTGATACTGAGCAGTAAATACATCCTAACGTTCTACCTCTTAGATTTTTGTCCCCTTCTTCCTACGTATGTCCTAATGAGATCTCTCTGGACTAAATTTTGATGGTATTTGAATAGTATTGTGTCTCAGAGCAAGTTCTTGTACTAGACAGCTAGAAGTTCCCTTCACTACAATATTGTATGGAGTTCCTGACTGTACATGTGAGGATTCAGTGAACATGTGAAAGAGGACAGCTGAGCTTAAAGCCTTCTCACCTTCATGTTCAGTGAATATCTGCTCTAGAATCCTAGCTTCTATCAAATGTCTCTCCTGAGAGCCTACCATCCATGTGAATAAAAAAAAAAATCAATGTTCTTGACTACTCAGACAATTGTGGTTGATCCACCACACAGCTTAATGATAAGCTTCATACTGACATTCCATGTGTACACTTCAAATAGAGATACTTTAAGAGTGTGATCTCCAAAATTTCCTTTGCAAAATGAACTGATCCACACCTTTCAGATTAACACATATCAGAATTTAGCAACCCACAGCATTTCACAATTCTCCAAATGGTGGAACATAGGTCTTGGCAGTTTAAATGGATGAAAATATGCTTTTAAATACACACTTCAATGAAACCGCACACGTGTTTTAGGGAGAAATGTACCTTTAAATGTGTATTAAATGGCTATTTAAATGCATATTTTGAAAGGAAGCGAAAAATTAAAAGATTAATACAGAAATGGAACAGACTAGAATCATGGATGCAGACTTCAAAAGAATAGCAAGGAGAGACAAGAGGGCCTTCTTAAATGAACAGTGCAAAGATATAGAGGAAAATAATAGAAAGGGGAAAACCAGAGATCTGTTCAAGAAAATTGGAGATATTAAAGGAACCTTTTGTGCAAAGATGGACATGATAAAGGACAAGAATGGTAGGGACCTCACAGAAGCAGAAGACATCAAGAAGAGGTGGCAAGAATACACAGAGGAATTATACCAGAAAGATCCGGATGTCCTGGACAACCCAGATAGTGTGGTTGCTGACCTTGAGCCAGACATCCTGGAGAGTGAAGTCAAGTGGGCCTTAGAAAGCATGGCTAACAAGAAGGCCAGTGGAGGTGATGGCATTCCAGTTGAACTATTTAAAATCTTAAAAGATGACGCTGTTAAGGTGCTACACTCAATATGCCAGCAAGTTTGGAAAACTCAGCAGTGGCCAGAGGATTAGAAAAGATCAGTCTACATCCCAATCCCAAAGAAGGGCAGTGCCAAAGAATGCTCCAACTACCGTACAATTGCACTCATTTCACACGCTAGCAAGGTTATGCTCAAAATCCTACAAGGTAGGCTTCAGCAGTATGTGGACCGAGAACTCCCAGAAGCACAAGCTGGATTTCGAAGGGGCAGAGGAACTAGAGACCAAATTGCTAACATGCTCTGGATTATGGAGAAAACCAGAGAGTTCCAGAAAAACATCTACTTCTGCTTCATTGACTACACAAAAGCCTTTGACTGTGTGGACCACAGCAAACTATGGCAAGTTCTTAAAGAAATGGGAGTGCCTGATCACCTTGTCTATCTCCTGAGAAATCTATATGTGGGACAGGAAGCAACAGTTAGAACTGGATATGGAACAACTGATTGGTTCAAAATTGGGAAAGGAGTACGACAAGGCTGTATATTGTCTCCCTGCTTATTTAATTTATATGCAGAATACATCATGCGAAAGGCTGGACTGGATGAATCTCAAGCCGGAATTAAGATTGCTGGAAGAAATATCAACAACCTCAGGTATGCAGATGATACCACTCTGATGGCAGAAAGTGAGGAGGAATTAAGGAACCTCTTAATGAGGGTGAAAGAGGAGAGCGCGAAAAAAATGGTCTGAAGCTCAACATCAAAAAAACGAAGATCATGGCCACTGGTCCCATCACCTCCTGGCAAATAGAAGGGGAAGATATGGAGGCAGTGACAGATTTTACTTTCTTGGGCTCCATGATCACTGCAGATGGTGACAGCAGCCACGAAATTAAAAGACCCCTGCTTCTTAGGAGGAAAGCGATGACAAACCTAGACAGCATCTTAAAAAGCAGAGACATCACCTTGCTGACAAAGGTCCGCATAGTCAAAGCTATGGTTTTTCCAGTAGCGATGTATGGAAGTGAGAGCTGGACCATAAAGAAGGCTGACGGCTGAAGAATTGATGCTTTTGAATTGTGGTTCTGGAGGAGACTCTTGAGAGTCCCCTGGACTGCAAAGAGAACAAACCTATCCATTTTGAAGGAAATCAACCCTGAGTGCTCACTGGAAGGACAGATCCTGAAGCTGAGGCTCCAATACTTTGGCCATCTCATGAGAAGAGAAGACTCTTTGGAAAAGACCCTGATGTTGGGAAAATGTGAAGGCAAGAGGAGAAGGGGACGAGAGAGGACGAGATGGTTGGACAGTGTCATCGAAGCTACCAACATGAATTTGACCAAACGCGGGGAGGCAGTAGAAGACAGGAGGGCCTTGCGTGCTCTGGTCCATGGGGTCACGAAGAGTCAGACACGACTTAACAACTAAACAACAACAGAATCATGGATAAAAGGCAGAAATAGCATAAACAAGAAAAAATTGATCCATCCTATATTTAGCCCCAGTGACTTAAAGGCAGAATTCATTTTCTCACTTTAATGCACTGTGACTTTTTTTCATTTATTCTACTTTTCTTCTTCACAAATGTGTGTTAATGTTAGCCTGATTACTCTTTTTAGGAGGAAAATCTATTTTTGGGAGGGGGCAATTAGGGAAAATGAAGCAATTGGAAGTGTGTACTTAACACGTTTTCCACACCTTGTTTCTCTATTCCAAATGGCTTAACCCCTTCACCCCCGAAGGCTCCAAATGTGTGTTTGAAAACTTCTGTGGCCGAGCAGGAGCAGCTGGGGAGAGGTTAAATCAGAAAGTGCCAAAATGAAGTGTCTGGCACATTCTCCCCTCTGTTTCCAATGATATTTCTTATTAAAGATTATTTTTCTGAAACACAAACACACAAAAACAAGTAGTAGAGCTTTTACATATAACGGCTGGAATCCTGTTTATCTTCAAGTAACATAAAGTTATAACTTCATAAGCCTCCTGGGAATTATGCCCAAGCAGTCTGGATTTCACAATTAGATTGCACAATCAAGTGTGGGACTCCCATTTAGCCAGTTCTGGTGCACTCATCTGGAAGTGTTTTGTGAATAGCACTTCCTCCCTGCCGTGAATTTTGGTACTGTTGCTGTAGCTTTACGTTGAGCAACAGTATTGCCACTAATTAGCTCACAATTAATTTCCACCAGAATTAATACCCAATAGGATTCTGGTCAAAATTTAAAATTTACCTGGTTACTAACAGGAAAAGCAAAGTATGTACTGCTTCTATACCACCCCATAGCACTTAAAGTACTCTCTGGGCACAATTCAACTATGCAGGCTACACATTGCAGGCTACACGCAAAGTGGGTAGTCAATTTACCAACCTTATAAGAATGGAAGGCTGAGTCAACCTCAAACCAGCTACATGAGCCCATCAGGATCAAACTCAGGTAATCAACAGAGTCTTGACTGCAGTACTGCAGTTTAACCTCTTGCCACAAAGCTCCTAAGAAGTTCATGGCCAGAACCATGTTGATGATCTATGTGTGTGCAAGTTAATTTTTGTAACTTACCACAGTGAGTTGCCACTGATTCATTAGCTGCTAATCAGATTATGAGGCACACAATTGATTGTGCAACTGTCAGGCACCTCATAATATAACTACTGCTCCTTTAGTTAATGGCAGTCCACCATGGTGAGTAACACAATTTAAATAATATATGAATAAACCATTAACAGAATTCTGTCAAACTTCTGTTTGTATGCAGTTGTCACAGACTTCCAGTGCCATGTCCTGTAAGTGGAAGGAAAATTAGAGACCAGAGTTTGCCCACAGTGTTCTTAATGCTTTCCTTCCTGAGGATTTTTTTCCAGTTTTACCAAGTGGAAGTCTTTTTTTTTTCTTCCAGCAGTTTCCACCAAATAAGTTTCCAAACTCCCTATATCTGAGGTATCAACATTAAGTAACATGGGGTGTCTATTAGATATTGTCAAGCCACTGAATTTCAAACCAGAGGCCATGATGCTTACTGAAGGAAAACATCGACTGAAATGATATTTTAGACTGAATAACCACAGTACAAGCAACAGGATAATAAACTGACCATGAAGAAGCAGGCCCTCCTGGTTAATTGGACTGTGCCCTATTTCATCCAGGTTTCTTGTCAAGGCAAAAAGGTTTCTGCCCTTAGTCCAGTCTTTCAACTGGTTTCCAGCAGTTATGATTCTTTTGTTCCTTCAGACCTCTGGCCTTCTTTTCTGTTTCTCTTTGTCTTCTTCTCTTTTTGTCTGACTTTTCATCTCTACTTCTTATATATATTTTTTCTTTAGCCACATGCAGTTGGGAAGGTTGTTTCTTGTTTCTCGCAACCAAATACGTATCTGTTTCCTGAGGCAAAACATGTTGCCCTCTTGTCTTAAAGCTGATGAGTCTCCATCTTTTTTTCATCCTCTAAATATTCATAGTTTTGTTCAAAGCAGCCAACGAATCTCTGAAAATCATGACATTTAACCCAAGAGGAAGATCATTTAAGCATTATGACTTTTGCCCTTTCCTTATCTTTGCTGCCTGGCAGTTACCAGCCACAAATCTTTTATTTGACATTAGGTGGCATTAACCATTACTAATATACAATGAACTGGAACATTTTCACATATGTGGCTTGAACTGCCTTTTACACTGGGCAGATGGTTTTTGAACATGCAGGGCAGAATGTAAGGTCTTGAACAGGAATGGAGAGGCTGACTGTTTTACATTTTATAATGGTATATCAAAAAGTCTTTGCACCTAACAGATGCAGTGTTTAGGTGACTGGATAAGTATGCTAACTATGTGGAGAGATAGCCTGATACAAGTCCCACAATATATATTGTGCAATATATATTCTAGTTGCAACTTACCACTGGATTTCAACCATTGTCATTATAAATATTCATTTATAATGACAATGGCTGAAATCCAGTGGTAAGTTGCAACTAGAAGAAGCCCAGGGAATCAGTGGTGATTTGGTGAATCAACACCTATGTAAGTTCCATTGATTCAATGGACCTAGTCTAGTCGCGACTTACCACTAGATTTCAGCCATTGTCATTATATATGAAAATATATATTGTGGGACATGTATTGTTTATATGAATACATAATAATATATAATAAGGCACCAAGCTTTTATGATATATACTTGTGCATTCATACTGCAAAACTAGTTGAAGCAGGAGGTATATCAAGCCTCATGTGTGAAAACAAGCTTGGTTTCTCTCAAAATACAAAATCTAGCAAGACTTGATAATTTTTTGTTTTGTTGTTCAAGGTCTATAGATGAGTGGTGCTTAAAAGTAGCAAGTGCTATGTTCAGCAGTTTCTTCTGTCTCTAGCAGTGTCTACCAGATTCGTTGACAACTTTTAATAGTTCAGACTCAGAGACAAATTCTCTCCCCACCCACAATGAATGAACAAACAAATCATGTATGTAAGCCATATTTCTCTCACTCATCTCATGAATCCAAAAAACTTCAGGGATGTGTTTGCAAACGTTCATAGACTGAGGGTCTTGTGGGTGCAACATATTTGATAATGTAAACATAAACAACAAAGACTCTGAGAGATCTGGGTGGAAGGCAAAAAGGGTACCATTTGGTACCTCACACATTCAGTAACAAATTCCAATTAAATAAGAAATATACCAGATAATTTCCTGGGGGAGGGGCATAGCTAGGTTCATTTTCAAGCCACTCTAGCTGAGTCAGGGGGAGGCTTATATGCTTTGGCAGATGAATGATTTCAGCCGTGAGTTAGTTCCCAGTTAGGGCTCAAGGGAAAGCAACACTTCCTGGAAGTTACTAAGTAATCAGGGTTATTACTTGGCTCTTCAGGAATGATCAGCTCCATGACAGGGTACTCCTGTGTTTAAGTGGAAATATAGGTTGTGCTTTCTACTTATCCTGATTAAACTTGCATATCCTGAGGCTCCATTGTCACCTTTCACCTCAAGTTTCATGAAACCCCCAAGTCTAGTTTTTGATCTTACAAGCCTTCAAGTAATACAGGTTGAGCTATTCCTTACCAGCTCAGATGAAGAAGATGGCAGTGGGAGCTTTTCACTGAGGTATAAATAACAGAGGGGAAATAGCTGGAAGCTGTATTTCTGACCTAAAAATAAATGTCAAAACATGAATTATTTTAAATGTAACAGTTACGTATATTTACTACAGTTAGTTCCCTAAGTGTTTGACAACTCATGGTGGAACTAGAAACTTCTGGGATGGTATTCTGTTTCATTCTTTCTATGGAAGGCACAGATTTAAAAACGAACTTACCCTGAAGGTGTTTTTAATGAGGCACTTGGAAAAAAAATTGGAACAAAACGTATTTAATAACAAAGGCAAATTGTCCTGGTAATTTACATCTGTGTTCTGTGGACTCAACCTGGAATCACTAAAAAATTTATGCACCCTTCATGTCTCCTTTTGGCAACAGATAAACTAGTTTAGTTTGATCTCCGAAGAACTTTTCTCAAAAGCCGTGTGCAAATTGCTTATCCTCCCACCCAACACCCTCCCACAAAATTACTGCTTCCTATCATCCAGTAAAATGCTTCAGGGAAACACAGACCAAAAATAAATAAGTCAGTGTGTAGCAAACGCAGCCCCAGTACATCTTTCATAGTTCCAGTGGTAGAACTGAGCTGACTTTCAAGGAGAATGTTTGAATTTTTAATACAAATGCAAATGCACAAATTAGTCCAGCTGGAGTAAAATATGTTTATTAGTCTTCAGATACTACTACATTTTTATCATATGCAGTAGGCAGCCAATTAAGCAAGCCTCTCAGAGTGGGCAGCATTGGGTTTCCGTAACATGCATTTTGAAAAGACAGAATCCAAGTTCCAGAAATATCATGTTGCCTTCATTCCACAGCCTTTTTATGATCAAAAGATCCCATCAGAGTGATTTGCCCGAGCAGTTGAGAAGCAAACTACTTTATCAAAAAATGGTCACTACTAAGCAGCTGGAAATTATCATGCAAATTTTGCATGGGTATTAAGGAGGCCATATAATAATTTAGCTGATATTTTCTGAAAAGAAGACCTGTGGCTACTTTCAGTGAAAATGCAGGTGCACAACATGCTCAGGCATTCTTCTGTACATACCCACTGAATATAAATAACACAATCCAGAAGTGGTGGTTCTGCTATATTTGATCATTCACTTACTAGCAAGAGGATAGGAAGGCAAACTCCCAATAATACCCGCATGCCCAAACAGACATATATTGTTCTCTTTAGGCTTCTGCTAAAGATCAGACCACTTGCAGTTCTTCCTAATTGGAAGTTACCAGTTCAAATTATACCATCCTAGAAATACAGATGTTCTGTGTTTGAATTGTTTCACAAAGACCTTTTGTGACTTTTCTGACCAGACAGCAGGGATGTTGGCAAATCTTTGGGTCCGAGTCTGAGTCTTTGGTACCAAGTCCACAGTCCCAAGCCCCGAGCCCCAAGTCCCAAGTTGGAGTCTTTGGTACCAAGACCAGAGTCCCAAACCCCAAGTCTGAGTCCCTATTAAAAATAAGTTTTTTTTCCCTGCAGAAAAAAGGGAAGGGGTGGGTGGGTTCCAAGTTACAAAATGAGTCTGAGCCATTTGGGGAAAAAAAAACACACACACTCCGAGTTGAGTCTGAGTCAAGTCACCAGTGCGACTTAAGTCCAACTTGACAGCAAGTCCCATAACTCGAGTTCCCATTCCTGCCAGACAGAAATCTCAGGAAAGAACAAGAGGCAGATACATTTTTTTGGTCGATCAACATTCTTAAGGTACTGATTAAAAGAAAATTATGTCTATCTCCATATTACTTCAGGGCATCCTCCCCTCTCCTTTGTGAGGAAGGTTGTTGTTGTTGTTGTTTCTTTCTTTGTTTGTTTGTTTGTTTTTACTTCAGAAGAACCCATTAGGGGAAAAATCTGCTCCTAATTCTATCTTTCAAGGTGTGCTCTTTCGACATGAAAAGACCCAGACAAGGAGAAGGAGTGCACAATTAACATATAGAATTTCAGGTGAATACGTTTCATAGGATGGAAAGTCCAAAATATATCAAAATAGCTGTTATTTTTCTGGGCTGAAGTAGAAATATGAAGTCGGGCAGGTTTAATTTATGGTGGAACAGAAGCTACAAAACATGCAATTGATTTCATGGACAATTTACCAGCAGGAGAATATTTATTTTGCTTCTTTTCCTTTTCCTTTTTATTTAAGATACTACTGCGGGGAGAATGCAAGAGGTTTCTTTGCACTAAGAGATAATGTGAGTTTTCTATGCTGTTTTTTCTACTCATGCTTGTGAAGAATCACTGTATTTTTTATGCCTCCATTTTGTTTCATATATACTGTGAGCAGCTCCTGAATAAAGTTACAACATAACTGAGATGATCAGAAACCTTGCCTTTTAATTTTGAATTGGGCATACACTGTTCTGGCTGCTTTGATTGCAGTTGCCATGGAATAAAGACTTCGTGTTGATAATTTGAAAATGACTAGAGGGTGAAGTTATTTCTTCTCTTTTCTTTTCCAGTTTTAGGGAGTTAGGGTGAAAAGATGATCAGCAGTCAGAAGCACCATATGGAACATGACTGCTCAGAGACTCTGGCCAGGAGATGTCAGTGAGAGACAGAGATTATTAATACAATGAGCTGGAAAAGAGCTACTGTGGCAGAGACTGAGAGACAGAAATATTGAAAAAGAGAAGCAATAGAGCTGAGAAGCAGAAAACCACATTTCAGAGAACATTTCTGGAAGGTGATCAGGCTACTAGATGTGATAGCTTAGGAGAACAGGAAACAAAATTGTGTGACCGTGGTGAAGAAATAAGGAGAAGGCTGAGATTTCAAAGAGCAGCAATGAAAGAATTAGAAAAGATCATCAAGTGTAAAGATGTATAATTGGAAACCAAGGTCAAGATCATCCACACTATTGTATTCCCATGTATGGGGGTGAAAGCTGGATAGTGAAGAAAGCTGATAGGAAAATTACTGATTCATTTCAAATATGGTGCTGAAGGAGAGCTTTGCAGATACTCCGGAGTGCCAGAAAGATGAACAAGTGGGTCCTAGATCAAATCAAGACATTAATGCTTAGAGAAGTTGAAGGCAGCAGGACAAGAGGAAGGTCAAATAAGGGATGGTTTGACTCTATAAAAGAGGCTACAGCCTTGGGTCTACAAGAGATTGACAAGGCTGTTGAGAACAGGACATTTTGGAGATCACTTGTTTGCCATAAATCAAAGGCAACTTGACAGCACATAACAATAGCTGAATGTTGGTTGGAAAGTCTGTCTTGGCTTCTGGGCACAGTAATCAAGCTTACTGCATGACAGGACTTTTAAACAATATTTACCTGTTATTTGAAGTGCCCTTTCATAAAAAACAACCCATAACATATTGAAGAATATTGTTTTTTTAGTCTCAGAAAGAGAAATAAATGTAAATTGATACACCTGATCATTCATGGTAAAAGAAATCGGAGAAGAAGATGAGGAAGGAGGGGGATTTTTTGGCTAAAGAACCTTGGGCACTGGTATACAGCATATTATCATTGCTTACATCTACTGCATCCAACATCAAAATAGACATCATGATATCCAACCTCCAGTATGAGGAAGAAGACATTTAATTTTAGCTTTCCTCATCTTTTCTTCACCGCTGACACTGAACTCAATCCTGTATCCCAGAAGCAAGACTATTACATTTCTTTAACATATAACAGCAAAGTTGCTCCAGTTATAGCAGTTTTCCTAATCGTGAGGTCTATATTGGAACATTATCAGAAAGTTTCAGAGAGCAAATCCCTGGAGTTTTAGTAAGGGCAATGGAGTGGTGTACCGGTGATGTGAAGACAATGAAAAGGATGACAAAAGCATCCATCTTACTGCTTCACTGAGACTCTATCCCATTCTTTGCCTTGAAACAGCAGCCCTAACCGATTCTGATGTACCATTATTCTGAATAAATCATCCTCCCCGTTCATGCACATTGCAGAGCCCCTTCCTTCACAATGATGAATCCATTGGCCACTGTGATATTCATTTCTGCCCTACATATTGCATGCCTGTGTAGGGACCTGTCAGGAGGAGGAACGATCACAATAATTTGGGTGTAACAAATTCTTCCTCCCCAAACTCTTTCTCTGGGGGTGGGATCTCCCTCTTTCTGTGGGGATTTTCTTAAATGTTATCTACATTTTTGCAGGAACTGTAGTTACAGTAGCCTCAGGATGTGCTTAGGTCTCTTGAACCTCATAGGTTTTGCCCATATAAGGAGTTCTGCAAATCATGATCTTTGTAAGGAGGTAGTGAAGAAGAATGGTCAGATGGACTTACTCACTGCTCTCCCTTTTTTCATAGCAGCTTCCCACTCTCTTTTGCAGGCCCCTATGCACTTACTGGCATGTGAGCATGTAAATTCTCTTTGCAAGGCAGTATCACGGTCATTCAAGTGTGCCCATGTCTCAGTCTATTCATAAGGTCCTTTCCCATGAGCATCAAAGGCACTATCAGTGGATTGCATGACTTGAAAATGCTGCAGCAGGAGAATGGCTATATATCTTCATTTATCCCATCCTAGGAGGCAAGGACAAGGCATTAAAGCATTCTCACCAGCATGTGTGGTGAGGAATTTTCTAACAATATATATACAGTTCTCAGAACAAGGTGTTGTGCAAAAACTGCCAAATGTTTGCAGAATTGCTTCATTTGTGCAGGTGTGCCAGCTGCCCCAAACTAGTCTGTCTGCAATATATCTGTGAAGATTCTCAGTCATCCAGATGAGGTTATCTGGAAGTTGAGTCATGCCAAGTGGACTTCTTTCTTATTAGGTTGAAACATTTTGCTATTCATCCAAGTAGCTTCTTCAGTCAATAAGAAAGAAGTCCAGTTGCCATGACTCAACTTCCAGATACAGTAGTCTGTCTCCAGCTTGTATTTAAGAATCAGAAGCATTGCATGGACTGTTTGTGTCTTTCTTAACAGTCAGCTCATCCTGCTCTGCTTGTTCTGTGTGAGGGAGCTTGGCTCTGGGAAGGAAAGGACTTTAGAGACATTTTACACAAATTGCTGCAACCCAGAAAAGAAGAGGTGAGGCACCTCTTGGGGATTTAAAATTCTTTGTCAAGGATTCTTGTCCTGTCAAAACAAGCTGAATCAATGAGAACAAAGAATTTGGTGAATATTCTTTCCATCCCTAAGGAATTGAATTGAATTTATTTATTTTTACCCGAATTGTCCATCCCAACATAGATGTGCAGGATGATGTCACAAACTCCTCACATTTTTTTTTTCATTCTGTAAAGGAGGGGATTACTTTGAATGACCACTATCAAATATTTTTCTTGGATGCTTGAGTGAGGTCATCCCCCATAAGGTCCTCAAATGTCAGTCTCAAAACAAGTGTGCCCCTGTACCTAATTCTTCCTTAATTAAAAAGATATGAATTTTCAGAAACCAAGAAAACTAGAGTTGTACATATTGGCAAAAGATGCTGTTTCAGCTGCAACAATTCCAGCCTCTGCTTCCATCTCTGCAACCTGATGGGGAGAACAGGAATAAAATGTAAATCAGAATATCTCACTGTTTGAATGTGCTTTGCTTGAAGCACATTCCAGTTCAGTGTTTAATGCTTTCTGTAATAGTACTCAATCAAAAGGATTAATTTCTGCTCTGCCTTGTCTTAGCATAATTTTAAAAAACAGCAACAATTAACAAACTTTGAATGTACTAGAAGGGAATGGCAACATTATTTCAGAATAATGAAGATATATTGCATACTAAAGTATCAACAACATGAAAGCGTTGTTTGCTTTCTTGTCTGCATACTTTGGTTTTATGGTTTATATTCATAGATTTCCCAAAGAATGTGAGCAATACTGCCACAACGGAGAAAGGAAATAACACAGAGATACTTTTCACAGCTTCACTTCTACACTCTTTGGGAATATTTCTAAAATGTTCCCAGATACACACTTAAATGTAAAGTGTGAATTAATTAAGTGCATGTTTACAAATGCAGGTATTGGATAGCCTCAGATATAATTAGGGTGCTGTTTTCTGTTGGAATTTTATTTGGAACCTTGCATGCTTTCTGTAGAGATTGGGAGGGACTTTTCTGAGCTAGGGTGATTGTCTGTCTATCTGGCACTAACCAATCATTCCTCCCAGCCTTTGATTTCAAAGACAACCTCAGCCCTCTTCCTTGGTTGATGGCAGTGTTTGCTGTTGATCAGTCTGGCTGGTTGCTATGTATGAGTGCAGTAAAGAAAGCAGCATACACAAGTCTGTAATTTTAAGCCACAGTAAGTATTGTTATCATTATTATTCTTTTATCTACAAATGTCTCAGAGTGAATTACTGAAACTTTGAGTGCTGGTTATTGAGAAAGAGGTGGGCTCTGGGGAACTTGTAGCTACTCTCCTCTGTAGGTCTCTGTACTTTACTCTGGAGCAAAAGGGAACTTTACTCAAAACTCTGAAACCGTTTCAGCCTGTAAAGCCTATCCTTCAGTCTGCACCTTGCCCATTCCTGATTTACATGAACAAAGAGAATGTGGGGTGCCTCAGTGAGATCCATCTTAAACTCATTTTTATCAAAACATTTTTTTTTAAAAAAAAAAGCCTACTTGGTTTTCCAGGATTTTGGCTGTGATGGAGTTGAATAATATCTAGAACACTACAGGAAGAAGAGTGCAGTCTTAATTAGCCAAATAGCTGAGAGCAGGCTAAACTACCAAGCCAGCTAAAGAATCCAAAAACCCTCCCAGCCTAGGAATACTGGAAATTACATGGATAACCCTTGCCCAGTCATTATTTTACACCATCCTGGGTTACCTTTATGCCAGTCTGAAACACAGTAACCATTTCCCTCAATTGGAAAATGTTTAGATCCAGCATAACATGGCCCCTGTTCATTCCACCTCTTTTCTATCCCCTCTCTGCGAGCAGAGAAAAGAGAGAGAGAGAGAGACTCCTAACTATACATAACCTGTTGCAGCTATGTAACCCTTATGAAATTTTGGTTTAGCCCAAAGGGGTGGGACTAAGAAAGAGCAGGGCTTGTGAGTAAGAGGCTTAAATCAGGAAGAGTGGGAGAGCTGAAAAGGCCAGAGTTGCTGTGCCACTTAGACTGCTAGGCCCTTGCCAACTTGGTCTAGATATAATTCCTATATGTTTGTGCTGGAGGGGTGAATCCACATAGTGGATTCACGAATTGCATACAATTGACTTGATATTTTATTTTAGGGTTTTGAAGATTCCATACATGGAGCTGATTTGTCTCGATATTGGACACCCAAACCAGGCGAGGAAGACGTCTTGAATTTTTATCTGAATTTGAATTCAAAGGGACCATTGAACTTTGCAATTCTACAAGCAACTTCTGTATTAGTGTTGTTGCCAAGGACTTGGGTGCACAGATTGTAGCATTTTGTTGCTGTTATAATTGCTCATGTTGTCTGTTAGATAAATGGGAGTAAGAAAAGACTTACTTTGTGAAATTGTGTTTGCAAGGTTCATCAATAGATATCAAAGTAAGCAAATTGCCCCGTGGAACTTAAAAGTGTTACACTGGCACATCCTAAGAGTTAGAACTTCACTGTGAAGCTGTGATCCTATACCAATTTACCTGAGAGACAGCTCCACTGAGTGCAGTGGCATTTGTTTCCTACTAAACATGCATAGGATTGAACAGTAAAAGTGCTAATTTAGATGGTTGGATAAAATGATTGTATTGTGGAGAGGGGGGATTTCAAAGAAAATGACAATTGGCAGGCTGGTCACATATGTTTGCTTCAGCAAAATAGGGTATCAGGAAGCCAGGAAATATCATTTGCAGCAAATAGAGGAATGCCATGATATGCATACGTAAATATCTTTGTCATCAGGCATTTATTGGATATGCAGCCGTTAAAGCTGAAAAAATGATATGAAACAAGCATTAGTCTTGGAGGTACCTCTGACAGATGCTACTAATATTTTTGGCAAGCAGATCAACAGTGAAGCCTTTAGGAAGCAAAACACAATGCAGAGAGAATCAGAATGGAATATAGTGCAGAGCACAGGTGTGCAATTTGTTTTTTGTTTTTTTGGATTACAGTTCCCAGAATTCCTCAGACAGCAGCTGCCTGGGGAATTCTGGAGCTTGTAGTCCAAAAACACAAATCCGCATCTCTCTAGTGCAGAGTTTTAGGGTCTATCTAGACTGGCTGTGTTGAGTGCAGGGTGAACCAGGCTACAAAGGGCCTGCTAAGGTTGGAGGAAAGAGCAATGTGCCATTTGACATGCCCCTCCTATCTGAAGAGCAAACAACCCCTTGTAGCCTGATCAGCTGTCATTAAGCACTTCCCAGCTGATCATGCAGCCACTCTCCACTTCCCAGGTGATCAACAAGGGCTAGAAGCTGGCCCCAGTGTTGGAGAGGCTTGCTGCCTCTTTGCTGCTCCTCTTTACTTCCCAGCTGTTCACATGGCTGCTTTCAGGAGAGTTGATCAGCAGAGACAGGAAGCTGGCCACAGCACCAGAGAAGCTTGAAGAAGCTGGCAGATGAGGCTCACTTCCTATCAGCTGTTCTGGTCCACTTCTCAGCTGATCACCACTGCCACCACTGCTACAGGAATCCAGCAAAAGTTGGATTTTGAATCCCACTGAATTCTTCCAAAATGAATGCATGGCCTAGCCCTGTGTCAGAAAGGTGCATGATAGCTCTTAAAGGGAAAGGATGGATCACTCCAAGTAGAAACACAAGCAGACACAGGGTTGTTGTTGTTGTTGTTTTTGGATCCAAACAGTCCCCTCAGGGATTTATATATCAACTATATAACACTGTGGACAGACTCTTGATCTCCCCTTCCTCTAAGGACAGAGATGTGGACAAAAGAGAAGCACAGTGATCCAAGGTTTTTTTAAAGGGTTTTCGTTTAGCTCTTTGTGTCTTGTGAAAGAAAATTTGGTAAAGGAACGAGTGAAGAAATTTATAGTATTATGTCTATTAAGAGGAGAGAAGGTTCCCATCACTACCATCAAGTTGGGACCCTTTCTCTAAGTCATCCAGTGAAGTTGATGGGCAGTAGATTCAGGATAAGTGAAATGAAATGTTTCTTCATACAACAAATGATTTAGCAAGCTTTGGAATTTGACACCAGATGTAAAAGTTGATTCACAATCTCCTCAAGAACATCATGTTAAAATTCTTAAAATGTGGATTCCATGGGAAATAACCCAGTATTTACAATTTAACAGATTTTTATTTCATGAGAATATGGAAAATGGAAAATACATGAATAACCTTTGATAGTACAACCTTCTGTTCTCTGTTTTACTCTTCTTTTTAGATGGAAGGTTTTAAAGGGAGAGAAAGTAGATATTTAATCTCTATTCCTAACCACAAAATCCCATCCATTCACTCCCTTGCTCCCAAACTCACTAAGTAGGCATTACATTACTAAATACCAGGGGTTGGAAAACACAAAATGGAGGATGGCTTTGCCTTTATGTCATGTTCATGGATCGCTAAGAAGTACCTGCCTAATTGTGCTTGAGACAGAAGGCTGGACAAGTTCTTGAGATCAAAGCTTCCTCTGTCTTGGTCAAGTAAGTAAGGAGCACAACTTTTATTCACTACAGTCTGAGTCAGCCTAAGCAAACACTCAGGAAAGACTTGGAAAGACTGTAATGTAAAGCAATACATTTTTGAGAGCAATATACTTCTAGAATGATTTAGCAATATTTGGAAGCATCAGAATATGGACAGGAGTAAGGCCACTGAGTAATGTCTGCATTTTCAGTTCCCTCTGACTTCATTGATCATGGTTCCTTTCACCACCTCATATCTGTAAATCCACCAAATGAGGGTTACACTTAATGTATCTTAAAGCATGCATGAAAGCTTGTGTCCCAGTTAATTTGTTAGTTTTTAGGTGATGCCAGACGCTTCACTGTTTTTTGCTACAACTGACTGGAATCATTACCTATGTGTAAATTATTAATATACATGCTGTTTAGAGCAATAAACATAAAGACCTTAATGCTGAGCCACTTGGTCCTGTGCCATCTTGTAACTAGTAGAAATGAGTGCCTTAGTCATGCCCAGGTTTTAAAGCCATCAGACACATATTAATCAAATGATCTTCTTTACCTGATGAGATTTGTTTATTCACCTGGAAGCCTAGCATTGACATGAAACTTCACCCTAACACCTAACATCCTGAGAAATACAGAACAGGAAAATGTACAGCCAATGTGCTCTATTCATGCTGGCCAGCAAGGCTGAACTTCCTGCTTCACTGGGAAGCTTGTTTTCCTCATTCACATATAAAATAATGGCTATATTCATTCCTGTGGAGAGTAGGAGAAAAAAGCCTTTGAGGATGGAAGAGATTGTGAATTATCCACTTGCACAGATTTCATGGGGTGGCTTTTCCATCACTCACACCCTTAATTTCATCTCTGAAATCTTTTGTGTCTTCCCCCCC
This sequence comes from Intellagama lesueurii, assembly GCA_037013535.1. Classification (NCBI taxonomy): domain Eukaryota; kingdom Metazoa; phylum Chordata; class Lepidosauria; order Squamata; family Agamidae; genus Intellagama; species Intellagama lesueurii. The sequence goes on from JBAJHW010000005.1 coordinate 163,620,913, forward strand.
CCTCTCTCTCTCTCCCTCCTCTCCCCCTCTCCCCCCCCTCTCTCTCTCTCTCTCTCTCTCTCTCTCTCTCTATATATATATATATATATATAAATCCCTGTAGGGACAAAGTGGAAGAGGATGGAAGTTAAAGTTGTCCTTTGAATTATTCTACAGGGATCTTTCAACTCTCATGTTCTGATTTGCCTGCAAAGAAATTGTTTCCCTAATCAGCTGCCATCATCGGTCTCAACTCTTTCTTGCTGTAGATGACATATAAATCCTTCCCTCTCCTATGATGCTTTGATGTTTATGGTAGCTGCTTAAAGGGGACATGATTCTGTCCTGAGTCAAGCATCCTCCTCTTTCCAAGACTCAGAGAATTTTATTCTTTCCTGTCAGCAAACAAAAGAAAAGGAAACATCCAGACAATGAGAACAGGCAATTTATCATCTTCTCCCCCACCCCCACCATCATTGCTTCCAGCTACAAAAAATCAAGTGAAAAGGTTTTTTTCCTCTTACCACACTGGTCAGGGGACCAGTCCATACAAGTAGGGAGAGAGAGAGAGAGACACCTCCCTCTTCTGTCCCTCCAGTATACCCTTTCTCCTGGTGAGAGGTAGTGGCAAGGAACTTTCTCTTTTCCACTGGCTGGAGGAATTATTGACCAGGAAGAGAGAAGGAGGAGACCTCCCTCTCTTACCCCTCTGGGACCCTCATTCTTCCATGGAGAGATGGGTTCCCCCCTTCAACAGAGGTTCTCCCCCCTTCCATGGCACAACTAGCTTTGTCCCAGTCTAAACTGATTCCAGAGACTTGCTTCTTATACCTTTTTTCACTACCCTTCTGAGAGGCTGTCTTCTCACTAAAACAGAAATAAAACAAAAATGAGGAGGTTTTGGCTAAGAATCTTAATAAGCGGAGTAGAGATGGAAAATGTTTGGGGTTTGGATAAGGGTTACAAGTACCAGGCCATTGTAATCCCAGATCTCTCTCATCTCTGAATCTGGGATACCTACCATTAATCAGAGCCATCATCTCTGCACCACTCAAGCTGGGGAGGAATGAAATTGGAACTATTATTGAACTTGGCCTTCACTTTGCAATGCTAGAGACAGAGCTATTATCACCAACCTCCTCTGACAAGGTGGCTCTGACCGATTTTCTACAAGATCTTGACCCAGCTGCTGCAATTTGGTTCAGAAGCCTGCATGATTAGAGTAGTCAAATATTTCACTTTGAGCCTTTCTGTCATTTTAAATATTACCTTTTGAAATAAAAATGTTTATTTATTTTTTAAAATTTCTTAGCTTGGTAGCTATCCATTGCTGAATTACGTAGCCCCCTTAGCAATAATGCTTAATTATATTCTTTTTCCTTTCTAAAAGATTCTCATGTCCTGCCAAATTCTTTTGAAATGCCAAGCATCTAGAGATACTGGCAAAGAAAAGAGGAATATTTTATTCTTATCTGTCGTCAGCTGTACACACACACACACAGACAGACACACACAGTATGGGAGAAAAAAGTGCAAAATAAATAAATATTAATCAGAGCTTGGAAAGGTACTTTAAAAACTAGCTACTTACCATTAAAATTGAAAGCCCCCATCCAATAATTATCCTAAATTTTTAAATAAATCACTTTTTCTTCTTTTTCTCTGAAGTAACTAAACTAGTTTCATTATAGTTTTAAAAAAATTAACTCCAAATGCTGCAATCCACTGTCCGATGGTAAAAAATATGCTGTCCTGCCATCCACCTTGTCAACAGAGCATGAGCTAGTAATATGAGACCCAGGACAAATCAGCATTTGATCAATGTGATCTTCCTCTACTACGCTACATAATGCCTTGTCCCTGTTACTGTAGTCCTTCTTTCCTTGCAGGAGCCAAGGTGGCTTAAAACACCAATTTAAAAACCAATATAGCTAAACAACATAACAAATTACAGTATTAAATCTCCATTAAAAACTATTAAATAGATTATCACATGAAACATGAAACTAATGCAATGTAAAAACATTTTAAAATAACACCCACCATTAAACGAACCATTGAGACCTACTTCTGAGCCAGGGTATGTAGTATGTTTATCCTGGATATGCTCCTGGATTATTTTTGTTTTGCTGGTCACCAATCTCACATCACTGAATAGCAAAGTTTTCAACCAAGGAGGGCAATCACAAAGATTATCCAGCATATCGGAACAGGGAGACAGTTGGGGGGCAGACCAGCACATGTTGACTTTCTCCTCTTCCGCAATGACATAACTGTCTGTCTCACTTGTATCCCTACCTCCTCATTACAGTTCCAAGAAATGTTCCCAATCTCCTTTCCTCTAAACTCCTCTTAGGAGAATGCATTCTTCTTATAACCAATGGGCAATAACATCACTTTACCAACAATCCAGTAGGTAAATATTATGTCTCAACCAGCACAACCAACCAACCAACCCACCACAACTACTTCCACTCCCACTCAAGCTAAGGAATAAACCCTTATCTTCTCCCAAAGGACCCAATGGTCTCCAGGAGTCTAGGCTTCATCACAGAGCCTCAGAAAGTGGTACAAGCCTCCAGTAGAAAATGCTAATTTTGGGGCCTAATCCAGCAAAGAGGTACACCCATTAGGCTAGAGTCCAAGAAGCTGGGCAATTGGCAACAAGAACTTTGATAGTAACCTTATCTTTCCTTCACCAGGTATGTAGTTCTCTAAACCTGTTTTTCTTTAACATGAATGTTGAACAGCTACTAAAGTTACATCACATAGGCAGTTTGGTTATCCCTCATCAAATTATGATCATAAGGTAACTTTGTTATGCTTTTCCATGCTCCAGTATTTAGACAGTATATGTTGTATATGTGTGCATATGCCCTCAGAGATTATCTATGAAGAGCTGCTTTTTGAAAACAGCTGAGAACAATAGCAAAGTTTTCAAAGATACGATTTTCTGACCAAAGGTGAATGGCATGTTGCCTGAACTCTCTATTATTTTTCTCCATTCACTGGGTGCTCAATCTTACAACTGCTGATTGTCTCCAACCTTTCTTGACCTCAAGGGCAATCTCTACTCTGAAGTACCACCTTGAAAGGCTTTCCTATTTCATCCAAATGCTAAGGTTACAGTATAAAGTTCTCACATCAGGAAGTATGCTAGGACCTTTTGTGAGATTGCAGTACTCTATTTATGATAAGGTGACATTGTAAAATGCTCAGATCTGGAAATAAGACTGGATCCTACATGAGAAAGCAGTGCCCCTTTATTCACAATTAAAGGCTACTTGTGCCAAAAATCAAGGAATGCTAACATACACATTACAATAAAACAAGATGAATGTAATGGTGCCAGTCCAGCTCCAGTGCTATGTATTTAACCTATAAAATAATGAACGATACAAGATGCAGAAGTCATGCCCTAAGGAGAAAAATGCATCCAGCCATTTCATTGGACTACTTTGAAGATTATTGAAATGAGGATAATGAGACTTCACACCTGCATCTCTATTCATTGTTTGTGTGGGGTTGTGTCTAGAGGTGAGCTTCAGAAAAGATCATGCAAAGGAGGAAAAACAAGAGACATTTGTCTGTTACCACATCAGATGTAGAGCAGTTTAAGAAGCCATCGGGAACACTTGAGTCACCTAGGGAGCCCCTACAAATCACTGATGTCAGCTCCCATATTTTGGAGATCAATTTTTTTGAAATATGAACAAAAAACCTTGGTGTCAGTTGCAGCAGCAAAAGAAGGATGCACCAAAAGAAGAGATAGATAGCCCAAACCCGACAAAACATTTTGGGGAGCTGGATGTCCCAGCCTGACCTCTTATGCTTTAATGGGTATTTTTTGAGAAGAGATCAGAGTGGCTTGGCATGCTAACCCCATTCCCATTCATTGTGATTCCATCTATCGTCAAATGCATTTGCACTCCTGTGCCTCCATGGCCTCTACTGTATCTTTTTATGGTCCATAATCATTGCCCTGAGTCACTTTGAATGGCTGACTTGCTGTCAGCAACTCTTCCTTTTATTTGTTTTGTCAGAAAATGTAATTGGTAAGACCTCCTCTTCCTCCTCCTCCAACTTTATAATAGTATTGTTTTATTTTGCTTTGCTGCTTAGAAATAAATGATGTGCTTGCTTTAAAGAAAGTCAAGAAGGGATAACTAGGATCCTTGAAGACTGTGAGCACTTGTTGTCATCCCTCAAGGGGATCTATTTAGTCACTGTGACCATTTGGGTAGCCATTAATGTACTTTTTTGAAGAAGAAAAAGAAGGATTCTATTTACGCTGTTGGACTGTTACCAAATTTTTAACAGTACTGGTAGGATTTGGACTACGTATGGTGGGCAATGTGATGAAATGTAAGGGTTCTCTAGTGCACACATCCCTGCATTAATTGTGCTGTTCTGTAATCCCTAAGAGGCAAGATAAAATAATATTGTTTGTGGTGGCCCCATTGTCTGCTTTAGATGAAAAAAGTACAGAATTAAAACACTTACAGTAAGGATTTCATTCAGAATTAGGCTTAAAAAACCACATGACTAGAGAGGGACGCAAACCTCAGCTAGGAGGTTTCTGCCGGTTTGTACGCATCGCACCATAGGTGCTGCACATTCCCTTCCCCCATCTCTCTGTCTGGGTGTCTAGAGGTGAGCTTCAGCTGGCATGTGTTCCTCTCCGCCTCCTCTATGGCTGTTCAACCAGTTGCCAGCAGGAGCACAGCCTCCCCTGTCTCCACCTCCTTGACTAGTCACCCACTCAGACAAGGATGCAGGACAGGCAAGCCTGTGCTCCTGCTGGGGACTGGCTGAACAGCCGAAGAGGAGGAGAGGAGCATGCTCTGGCTGATGAGTGGGTCATTGGCCAGGGAAGCAGGGGAAGAGAATGCATGGCACCGATGGTGTTGTGCGCACAAACTGTCACAAACATTCAAACTGAGATTCATGCCCATCTCTACTCACTACCCGCATGGTGATGCAACTTCAGGTTGTATCTCTGTAGACCAAGTTGTTTGTTTGTTTTTTTGCTGGCGCTTGTCCCACATTTCCAATGTTCAGTATCTCTCTCAATGTATTACTTGGTGCTTACTGGTGCATGCCACCTCTATAGTGCCCTTTCCATCTTTCCTGAGTGGCTGCACTTTGCTCTCCAAGTGTCATTATCGTTTTATCTGCACTGCCACCACAAAACACCCTACTACACATGTTTGTGATCTCTTTAAACTTTTTTGTGCAGAGAAGAAAGGTATGGCAGAAGCTTTTAAGCAATTCCTCAATAGCTACTGCATTTGGTATTCATTTTAATCACACTAAACATAATCAATTCAATGTGAGAGAGGAACAAGAACTATTCAAGAGGACTGTTGTTTCACCTGAAGGACTAGAAAATTTGCATCTTGAGGATTAGCATCTCCCTCAGGAGTATGGAGGGTTATCCTCAGTTTGCAGACAGCTGTATATGAGTACATACTACAAAGGAAAACAGATATGGCAGTAGTAGGACCAGAGAGCTAGAGGCACAATCTTTCACATATCTCTGAAAATCTTAGATATATACAAGGTAAGTCAAGTCATCATAGCAGTAACAGTCTGGAGTAGATTAATATAAACACAGTGGGTCAGAAACCCTGAGGGAGCCTTGAGCAAGAAGAATCAAATTTGCTGATGATGCCTAGGTTAGCAAAAAGAAAAATTCTACTGAGATCTCCTCTGGTCATTTTTAAGTAAGGAGGAGAGAAAATATTGATGGTTATAATGAAGGGAACACAGCAGGCCCTCAAGTCGCTATATCTGCAAAAAAAAAAAAAAAAAAAAACAGCTTAAAAAAGAAATCTGATTGAAAGAACAATGGAATCTTCCTACCTATACTGAAACTAGAATTGTATATCCCAAAATTTAGATCCCTGTCTTCAGATTTAGGCAATTTCAAATTATCCCCTCCTTTCAAGCTCATCTGTTAAGCCAGCTTTTGACTATTACACACCTCACATATTGACTGTGATTTCAGAAAGGCCTATGATGGTAAGAAAAGAATACAGTAGTTTCATGTTGTAATTGGTAGTGTCTCCAAAAGCTGGGCTGAATTGCTTCAGATTCAAAGACTGAAATAACTTGCCCAAACAGCGTCACAAAACTCTATTTGATGCTCTCGACAGTAATGGCCACACTATTCTTCTTTCTTTATCTGAAAATGTTAAAATCATAAAAACATTTTGAAAAAGCAGAAAGATGAAAGGAGTGATTTAGAAGGTGAGGCAGCAAGAGAGATGGTAGAGTTAGTAAATCTTTTAAAATCAGTTTTGCTTGTAGATTTATGGATTTGATATTTCCCCCCCACACACACACACACACTATTTGTTTGTCCTTTAGATGCTCCCTTCAATTGGCTACTGCCTTTCAGGCAATAACAGAGTAAGAAACTGAGACAGGTGTAATGTAAACTTTAAAACATCCAGAAATTAGCCCTACAGGCACAAAACGATTGCATTGAAAATACCATTTGTCTGCCTCCTTTTAATATATTTCAGTCTTTCAGTCTTTCATCCCACCCCATCCTCTGCCAGAATGCTCTTTCTCTCTTTCTCCCCCCACCTCACCATTGCCAATACGACTTGTATAGACATATGTGAAGCAAAGGTCCCAGACGCTGGACGAACAGACTTACCATTCTGGAACAGCGTTCTGGTGTTTGCCCCACGTTCTGGAGGACGGAGACTGTCACGGGTCACATGGTAACTGGGGGGCGGGCGCGGCTACTTAGCTGAGCGCTCGCCTCCTCTTCGCCCTCTTTCCGTTCGGGTACCCACCCGCCCGCCCTCTTTCTAGTGTGTTTAAGGTTGCCATTTTGGGGCCGGATAGGAATTTTTGACCCTCATCCTGATTGGCTTTTGGATGGGGGGATTTTTCGCCTATCCCACACTGGATAAGGGTTGTTGGCAATTTAAGGTGGGACCGGTCACACTGGCGGGTAGCGCGAAACAGGTAGTCTCGGTGTGTCCCGATTTTAATTCAGGTAAGCCAACAGCGCATCCGACCTCCCGGCTCTGCGGATCGTGCGATTACAGGGCCGGTGCGGGGAAGATGCGCTGGGCCACTTCCGGACCAACATTCATCAATTAAAGATGTATTGAGGTCTGGGGGTGTTTATTAGCGGCCAGCCAGGTTCCTGCGGTCTTTAAGACCGAGGGAACCTGGGGCTGGGGACTCGCCCTATGACTGATATATGGGTAGTTGTATACCCTGTTTTGTACCTGTTTTCGCACTACAGCAGGCCCCTCATTTGATAATCTCGTTAACTACAATTTGATCTCATTTAATAAAGTGTGGCCCGTATTTTAATCCATAACTTGGTCTCGCGTCTTTATTCCAGAACTGGGTGGGCAAAGCTGATGTTCAGGCTGCTTTGTAACTAATGGAAATTAGTACACTGTTGTAAAAAGACACTAATACGCAATTAGTCACATATTTTTTGCCTTACTGGTGAAACACAACCAGAAAGATGGAAGACTGGTGTAAACCTGGAATACTCCCAAAACACTGTATGTGGTCCTTATTTTAGTAATCTACAAGAGGAACCCACAAGCCACCCTCAGTACTGTGTGAGCATCTTGAATCTCTTTTGTCAAACTAGAAGTCTAGAGTTGAGGTGAGCATGAACCTTGGTTTGGAGGTTTGTGCCAGTTCGAGTGGTGCCACAGGTGCCGCATGTTCTGTTCCCCTGCCTTCCAGTTGGATCCCCCTCTCACCAGCCAGCATGTGCTCCATTCTTCCTCCTCTTTGGCTGTTTGACCAGTCTCCAGAAGGAGCAGGAGCTTCCCTGCTCCACCTCCTTTGATGATAGTCCACTCAAACAAGGAGGCAAGACAGACAAACCTGTGCTCTTGCCAGGGACTAGTCGAGCAGTCAAAGAGGAGGTGGAGAGGAGTGCACTCCGACTGGTGAGTGGGTCATTGGCCAGGGAGGAGGGAGAAGAGAAAGCATGCCACCTCTGGTGCAGCACATAAGAACCAGCACAAACTTCCAAACTGAGGTTCATGCCTATCTCTAGTCTAGAGTAGAAATCAAACAGACTGACATCTGTAACAAAGCTACATCCCCCTGTAATTTCAGCAGTAGCTTAGACTTTATCTATTTGTTTGTTTGTTTTTTATCCCACCCATCTAGTGACCAAGCACTACTCTGGGTGATTAACATCGTTAAAAAAAATATAATGACCACTTAATTAAAAACCAATGGAAAAGTCTCCAGAGGCAATGGCAGACAAAACTCAAATGAAAAACACATGGGTCTGCAAAAGCATTACAGAGGGAGGATGTTACCAAATGACTCTGAAAAACTCAGCTTTCATCTGTTTCCTGAAGGTCAGGAGGGAGGGAGCCTGGTGAACACCAACAGGCAATGCCTTCCACAGCATTGTGGCCACCACCAAGAAAGCCCACTTCCTGGTGGTAGTTTTTTGAGCCTCTCTAGGTGTGACCACCTGCAATCACAAAGCCTAAATAAACTGAGTTGCCTGGGAAACATATCACACTTGATGCAACTAAAACCAATCAATCTGAATATAGTTGAACGTCTATAATGTAATTGAAAAGTTAACACAAATATGACATGCAAACTTTGCAGCTAGACTACAGAAAAACATGTTCACATGTCTAAACCCTAAAACTTAACTTATATACTTGAAGTTATTAAACAATTTTTGAGAGAAATGCTCTTATTCTTATCCACACAGCCTTCCTCTGTCATTTTGAACCTAGGGAGGTGGATCAGATTAATCTGAGAAAAACAGAACTTTTAGAATATATATTGATTTTCTTCCATTATAATGCTCCCATAAATCATAATCATCATGTGCCAAGCCTATGTGTCCTTGATTTTGCTTGCTGGAATCTAATCTTATAAACTGAAGCTCTCCAAAAAGGAACATTTTTCTTACTTTTTCTCCTTGTTTATGCATTTTCTTCAGCATCCTCCATCTTTTTTTTTCTGTTTGCCTACAAGATTGCTAGAGGGACTTTGTGTGATGGCATCTCAAGGTCATCAGGTGAGCTGATGAATAGAAAGAACTCTGTGAACTTCAGGCCTTCAAAGATCTGGCTGCAAATTCCAGCTTTTGGTTTTTATAATAGGTTGATGCTAGTACACCAAACAACTTTCTCTCCAGTGTTGCCCCTCAGAGCCTATTTGAAATTCTGATTTCCTGATAGCCATATAGGAACATATTTCTTATCAATATTTGTGCGATTTTATAATTTTTATTTGAGGCTTATATGAAATGTGAATGTTAGCATCAACCTATTTCTTTATCCTAAGGCTGCAAAACTCTCTACCTCAAGCAAACAACCAGCTCCACAGAAATCTGACAGCCTGCTTTGAGGATTTGGATTTAGTGCACCAACCAGACTCCCCATCATATCAGAGGCTTATATATTACTTTAAAAATATAAATTATAATTCTCATCATGAAATAGTTGCAATCAGTTAATTGTTAGACTTCTAGTCACAAAACTGATTCAAGTGAAACTGTTAGTAGGAAAGATCTGCATTATTATGTGTCTTCCTGAGATGGAAAAGGTGACAACATCTGCTTATTTTAAAAGAAACAATTATCACTATAGCACTGCAGGAACAAAAATGTCCTGGCCCTTAAATTATAGCATTTTGACAATTCCCAGGTAGCTGCAATATGACTGACTTGGTTTGTTCTATCTCCATCTCTCTCCAAGGGTCAATAAGACATCCAGTCCTTCCCTCAAGCAGCATTTAGGGGTAGGGTTTAATTGAGGATACACATGGCTCCTTGTGGCTTCAGTTGGTACCAAGACAAATCAAGGGACAGCTTATAAATCTATGTCCACCTCTCACCAAAATCCTAATCAACTGTCTAGTGCTCCCCCAACTATCTTGCATTTGCAGTGCAGGAAAAACTGACAAATCATTGCCCAAATAGCTTTTTTTACTATTGCAGTGTCCACTTGGGAACCGAGAATCTGGGGTGCTGCCTCTGAGTGGGCACCCTCTGGAGAAGGCAGGGCTGGAAACCACCAAACACTTCTTTGTCCAAAGGACGAACTGGCATTAACCACCGAACCAGTGGTTTGTGCCCATCTCTAGTCTTTTGAATTAAAAAAAAAATCTTTATAAAGTGCAATATCAGAATTGGCCACTAGAAAGAACCAGACAGTTTTCTCCTCTGTTTTTCTGGCCTGCTCATCAGGAAAAGCCAATGTATGAATAACGTGCAGCACAACAAACCATGATAGAAACAACAATAATTGTTATAAAGACCAGACTGTCTCACAGTAACAAGTAACACAGAAAGTCACGTTTTAGAAATAGTGTTCCAGGCTCTGCTGTGGAGTTAATGGCTGCCTACAAGGATGTCCCAGGCTAATCCTTTTCTTTGAGGACCTGCACGAACGGGGCTTGAAACTTAAGTTTTGTATATGGAAAGTGCTGGAGCATTTTTTCTGAAGACTTTTGTTCTGGAAAGGCAGAGAATGAAGCATAGATCAAACCTGTGTCCCTAAAGCAGAAAGATAAAGGAGCAGAGGAAGTTGTGAAAGAAAGAAAATACTGTAAAAGAAGTCATCACAAAAGATTTTTAATTTTTTCTTTTTGAATCGTTTGGATTTACCATGACTTATTAAGTACTATATGTGATTATGCTTAAATATTAAGCAATATGTATGAGTGAGCAAGAAACTGTAATTTTAAAGATTAGTAAAAGTTGTTTGCATCCGCATATATTCATTGATTTAGGAGGAGCTTATTCTCATGAAAATGGATATAAGATTCAAACCTAAGCAAGAAATAGGTGGATAGGTAGTCTCTTGAATGGCTTACTCTGAGCTCCAAACAAGATTCTTCATTTTTTTCTTCCTTGAGTCTTAAAATTAAGGACTAGAAAATGACTTATTTGCACATCTCATTAATTCTGTACCAAAGCCTGCTTTATTAATTTCAAGAACTAATACAGAAATCATCCTACGATTGCAATTCCACTTTTCAGATGGTAACTCAATTGGAATGCATTTGGTTTAAAAAAATATTTTTGCCTTTCTTTAAATGTATTGTTTATTCAGAGTGTATGAACAAGTTGGATGTTCTTACACATTCTCTTTCTCTTTAAAGACAACAACTATATCATTCTTTTCTTAAACTATCTGTAGTGTGAATACATAAATATTTACTAGTAGTGACTTAATACACAGCTATTATGTTTATCCTGAGTATAAGACTGATGGATGTTTGTACAAATCCTGACATGATTTTCATAATTTTCCATAGCAAGTACGAGTAGAATAGGTGGAGTGACCATGTCTAATTCCTATTAAAGTTGAACCTATGATACAAACTTATGAAGGCCAGAGGCCTTCCATTGTGTCTCAAAATGCCTGAGGATCATTTCTTCTGCTTACATGCAGTACGGATCCTCACAAAGCAAATTACCATAGAATTGTAGCTTAATTGGAGCAGCTGCATTAACAATTAAGGCAGCTGCTGGTACATCTTTCCAACTTGTGCTTACAAAGTGTTCTGCTTTGGGAGACACAGCTGAGCAATGGCTCCAAAGAGAAAAGTCAGGATCTGAATAGCCAACAGGTTGCTCTCGCCTTTTTCAAGACCATTGATTATCATGTCCTTTCATCTTCTGGGGACTAATACTCCCCATGCACTGCCATTTGTCGGGGAAACCGTGCTTCTTCCTTTTCTTTTTTAGCATGCTGCTTTTCTCCCAGTTCTTCAAGCTGCCTTCTTTTCAGTAACGATGCAACTAGACAGGAAAGCTGTCTTGGGTTAATTCAGGTCAATTTGAAGTTTCCTATGGGAAATAAATCACTGTTGTTCACACAGAGTATTTAATTCTCCCAGGCAATTTTTGAGAGAGGAGTCCACAAGCACCTCGAATCTCTACAGATCTCACTAGGATCACAGGTTGCTCACCCTTCCTTGTCATTAACACCCCTTCCTTCCTTCCTTCCTTCCTTCCTTCCTTCCTTCCTTCCTTCCTTCCTTCCTTCCTTCCTTCCTTCCTTCCTCTTCCGTTAATTTTGGCAAGCAACAAAGCACTGAATTGATATACATAACAATTGCAGTGCTTATCTGATATAGCACCAAAGAGGAAAAGCATAATACAAAAAAAGGTTTGAAAGAGAGACAAAAGGCACTCACTTGATGGGGAAGTTCCCACTGAACAGGATAGTATAGTATGTTGGTAAAGCAAGAACATTCCCCTCAAGTGAGCACATCTCTGTCCTTCAAATAATTTTTATTTTGCTTTTCCAGTTTGGCGTTTTGTCAGGTAAACATAATGCTAAACATATTGAAGCTTCACAAGTTTTTAATTCAGAACTTGGTAAATTGCCATTTAAAAAAAAAGATGCCCAGCTGTCAACAGCACACCAGGACACACCCACCATTGGCCCTTGGACTGATTTAGGTGATCACACATGCTAGAAATTGGGAAAAAATGATGCAAGTGAAATCCCTAGGGGGAACAAACCATAGTCCCTGCCAGCTGAATAAAAAGCAACAAATGCCCATGAAAAGGCACTGGGTGTACTCAAAATTAGCTGTACTTTCTTTGTGTAGTTGATGGAAAATACAAAGAATTTAACTATGCCAAGTCTGGCACAAACTTTGGAGTGAATTATAGTGTAGTCACACCCTTAGCAGAACACTCCTGAACCTAATATTATGTGAGTATACTTTGACTGGCATGCCAAGACTTCCTCTGACTTCTACCTCAGAGCTGCTCTTCCACTTAAATCCAGTCTGGAAGGCTCACCAGATGTCTAGAGAATATTAGAGAGTCATCTACAGTAGATGTCTGAAGTATAAAGAAGAATGGATTCTGCTGGTGGTTTCTTTTCCACTGGTGTATGAGCAGGACTGAATATAACTTATACAGAAGAACAACTGCTCTGGTCAGAATAAATTGTTGAAAGCTGTATTCAAGAGTGAGGAATGTATGCTGTTTAAATATGTGAACAGCCCTCCTCCCCATCACCACTTTGCTAACATGGAAGTGATGTATCTGAAGAAGCGACCTCTTCCTACCCACTGAGGGTTTCCATGCAACTTCCTATGTGTTCTTGTTTGTGTGGAGAACTTCCATGAGTAGATCTATTCAAACAAGTCATTTCTGCATGAACAACATTATGACAGAGGATCTCAAGGTTAGCTTGCTCTTCTGTTGTTATGTTTAAACAATGCCTGAATAAGGCTTATATGTTTTAGACTTTTGTTGTTGTTTGGAAAATGTCTAAAAATTGTTGTGTTCAGTTCTTCTTATCCTAGCAAAGGAGATACATGAAGAGCACCGAAGAAGTAAACTAGAATTTAAAACAACTAAAACTTTCTATGTCCTCCAATCCTTTTATGTAATGTCCAGGATTCCCTTGACATGTTTCATTTCACTTCCTTGATTATACTAAGAAAAAACAATAAACTTAGAGAGTTTCAGGGGCAGTGGGAGCATTTTCACCTTCAGCAAGCAAAGGAAACTGACTTTTTCAGCTCCACTTAACTAATGACTGAAGGGTCTAAATTGGCGGTCACAGGACATCTTTCACCTTTCCTCTTCATTTGACTTACTTTGACTGTTCTCTGTAGTCAGCCACTCTAGCATACGCTGGATAAAAACAGCCACTGGTACAAAACTGTACCATTTTACAGAACAAAGAAAAAGTAGGTCTGAGATTCTGAAATAGAGATTTAAGAGCTTCTGCTTTGTTAGAAGCTGGCCATTGTATGAGCTCCAGAATGAACAAACACAAGATAATTACTTTATACATAGTGCTATTGTTCCCACTCTATAGAGTCGTATAGCCCCAGAATGCTTTTCTGTCCCACATTAGCAATCAACTGTTTGAATATTCATTTTTCCCCAAGATCTTTGATTAAACCAGGATTTTAAAAAAATTAAAATAGAAAGGGCCTCCAAAGAGTTGATTTTGGACCCTGGGATCTCTTCCTGTTCTCAGAGATAAATGAATATTTAAACTATTCCTAATGAAACTGTAGCCACAGAGCAGCTGAGGCAATATACCATCAAATGGCACAATGTCTGATAGAAAGGTAACTGTGCTTATGCAAAACAAAACAACATCCTAATTGTTTGGGGTCCATAAATTGGCAACAGTTCCTGCCGTCTCTGAACATGCAATGCATTCAGATTCCTGCGAAGCTGGTGTTTCTGGTGCCAATCAATTTAATTCAGCTTGTGAGCACTTCTGGATATGTCATGATATTTGTAGTGAAGTATCCAAAGATGTCAAGCTGCTCTTCCTTAGTCAAGATACTGCTCAGTTCTCATTTTTTATTGGTGCGGAAGCTTTCCAGCAAGGTTCATGACTGACTTGGGATACATTATCCAAGGACAAATTAAGTACTACAACATCCACAAATGTTGTGATGCCTTAGGGAGAAACATTTCCAATAAAATATGGCAGAATGGCAGAACAAAATCCAAAGTAGCTGATGTGTAGCTCTATGTGTCAGAATGATCCACACCAAGGGAAGAGAAAATGTTAAGATCCAATTTTAACCTGACTATTATTGGACAATTAAAAGAAAACCACAGATGGGACAAGATTTTTAGCCATGCCTCATAATGTGTTCTGGTTGCCAGTCCTCTCACAGAGACAATGGAGATTGAGGCGGTTCCTGGATCTGCCTGAGAGACCCCAGAGTCCATGTGAATAGCTTTATGAATGAAGAACCTCCTGACATTAGAGAAATCAATGACTTTAACTGTGGGAACAATGAAAACAACTAACACAGTGTGGGCATTCTCAAGCTCAGATACCTGCTGTAAATAACTAATTAGAACCAACTTAAGAAGGGAAGGAACCAAGGCCAAGGTGAAGAAATACTGCTACCCCAGTCAAACCCAAATGTCTAGCAGCAGCATATGTAATCACATTCTACTCTTGCCTTCCTTATATTATACTGACCCGGACCTCTGCCTATCAATCTGGAGTTCTGTAGACTTGCTCCCATTTAACTCTCCTTGGGCTTATCAGATAGGATCCTTAGTAGAGATGGGAGCTTTGTATTCATGTCCTGGGGGAGATGAATATGAAGCTCACTACCACATGTGGCCAGTCTGATTGGATCCTCCCTCCCCCAAACCAGGCATCCATTTACTGCTTGCAGCACAGCACGCAAGGCCATTGTCCTTTGTGCCACGCCAATCACTGAAGTAATCCGGCTAGGGCTTCCCCGCCTCCCTGTGCTGCTAACTAATCTGGTGACGGGGCAGGATTAGCCCATCCACTCAGCTGCTGATTGGTCAGCAGCGCAGGCAGGCAGGGAAGCCCCAGCCAAGCTACATCCGCGATTGGCGTGCTGCAAAGGATGACAGCCTCGCATGCTGTGCCACAAGCAGTAAGTGGACGGCATAGTTCTGGGAGAGTCCAATCAAACTGGCCACCTGTGGTGGCAAGCTTCATATTTGTTTTCCCCGACAGACGAATACGAAGCTCCCATCTCTAATCTTTAGGTATGCCTCTCTGTTTTATTAATGCCTCAGGACTCTTTGCTTTGCAATTGCCCTAAAGGTAAAGGTAAAGGTTCCCCTTGACAATTTGTCCAGTCGTGTTCGACTCTAGGGGGCGGTGCTCATCCCCGTTTCCAAGCCATAGAGCCAGCGTTTGTCCGAAGACAATCTTCCGTGGTCACATGGCCAGTGCGACTTAGACACGGAACGCTGTTACCTTCCCACCGAGGTGGTCCCTATTTATCTACTCGCATTTGCATGCTTTCGAACCGCTAGGTTGGCGGGAGCTGGGACAAGCGACGGGCGCTCACTCCGTCACGTGGATTCGATCTTGCAGCTGCAGATCTATAGACCTTAAAGCACAGAGGCTTCTGCGGTTTAACCCGCAGCGCCACCACGTCCCTGCAATTGCCCTAGAAATGCACAAATGCCTTTGATTGTGTTCATATTTACACATCTGTCTGAAGACAGTGCATGTCCTTCTTTAAAAGCAAGCCCTTCCCCAGCACAGATTGGCTGTAGCCATTAACTTCTAACCCTGAAATGTGATTTACAAAGACATTATTTCATAAGCTTTCAGCAATATTGCATATGGCTTAAGTTTTTTAGAAAATATATTTTAAAAAACATAGGCAAATGAGAATGAAATTATCTCATTCTGGCAATTGATTTTTTTTCTTTATTTTTTTTGCAACCAGTATTTAAGAGAAGAACTGTCTTGAGTCTGACTTTCTTTTCCACATAGTCTTTCAGGAGACCACGTGATAATGCTCCACTAATCAATACCTCTTCACTTATCCAGGCAATATTCTAATGCATTCTTCATGAACATGCTGAAAATGCACAGCATGTTCTACATTGCTCCCACTCTTGGCACTGTCCTGCACTTTTAGTCAGAGCTCTGACTGTGACAAACAGCTTCCCATTCCTTGATTGCTAGTAGCAGGAGAACTTTTCTTAAGAGACAATCACACGGTACATTGTGCCTGAGAGACCCTTGCTGCTTCTCATTGTTGCCTTTGCTTGCTGCTACATATGTATGTTCACTTTTAGTGCACTGACTGTTCTGCCCTTTGTAGCACTAAGGGACTCTTTGCTTCATTCTTGGGGTACAGGAAAAAAAAATGAAAGGACACCCGATGAAGTACAGTGACTGTTATACTGTTTCCAAATGCATCCTCTTATGCTATGTTTGGAAGGGTAAGACTGAAGCATCTAATCCAGGACACCAATGTCACTGAGAAATGGTGTTTGGGGTTTCAAGTGCACATAGGAAATTCAAAGCCTAACTTTGTTTTATTTCTGGACTTTTCTGTCCATATCAGAAGGTCCAGTTCTCATTGTATGAAAGGGCTCTCCTATTTGTTTCAATAAGGTGAGTGGCTCAATCCTGCTCCCAATTGAAGGAGAAGGACAATGTCACAGAGTTTCTACCTATGTTTGGGACTTGGAGCTGAATTTGTCACATGTAGACTTGCCAAGAATTCAGACATTCTATGGCTGTATTTCCAGTAAGGCTGTGCTCCATAAGCTTCAGGCAAAGCCCAAATTACTAACAGAATCAGCCTGATTTGACCAATTTGTCTGAGACCTACATCAAAGCAGACTGGCCAGATTCAGTTCTGGGGTGAAGCAAAGTGAATCACAAATCAATTAGAATCCACAGCACAAATCAAATTTGATAGCCACTTCAGCCTCCTTTTTTAAAAAGTTAACTTTAAAGGTGCCCAATACTGAAAACCCTGAAGCTAGCTGTCTGATGTTTGGCAGGTTTACATGCCTCTTTGTAGTCTATCATGACTTCAATTTCATGTATTGCATGAAAAAACAAAACAAAATGAAGCTATAGCTGTTTTATTTATCCAATAAAAGTGAGAACTATCACAGATCTCTGTACAGAGACATGCTTAGAAGTCTTTAGTAATGGGCTGGCCCAAACATTTTGTTATCTAAGGTGAAGGACAAATATAAGTCCTAGATCCATAATTAGAGATGGGGGTATTCGTATTTGTATACGAATATCCCCCCACAGGTGGAAATAACGAGGGTCCACTCATGATTCCACTGCTGACACGAGCTCGATGGAGCCTTCCTATTGCTTCTTTGTCCGCAACCTGGCAGAGAGGCTCATCATCCTGCCTTCTGCCAGGACTGGCTAATCCATTGCAGACAACGGAGCTATAGGAAGGCTCTGTCGAGCTTGCGTCAGCAGCGGGATCATGACCCTCGTTATCTCCACCTGTGGGGGGATATTCGTATATGAATATCCATCTCTATTCATAATCTAACCCTCAATTACTTATACACATAATCTGTGCTCCAAATACTACCCAAGGGATCCTGGAAGTTATAGAAAGTAGACTAGAAGATTTTCTGGATCGATGGCATAATTTTCTGGTCTCCACTGGAGATGTTTTCCATTAAAAAAAAAAAAAGACTGAATGGACAGCCCTATTCAGTTGTTGTTTACTAATCTGTTATCAATAAACTTGGAGGGGAGCACTGGCTCTGCCCCTTTGCTGTCTCTGTCATTATTCTTGCTCACATGTAGAACTTACATGCAAGCAGCTTCTGACATGTCATTCTTCATATGGAAAAAAATGACGATGTAGCAGGGAGAGACTGGTCTCTCTTCTCTATGACTGTTGATTACTGTTGGGTATATAACAATTGAATAGAGCTAATGTCACATCCAGACTTTTTTCCTCCTTTGGAACTAATATGATATGGAACTTGCCCACAGTCCAAGCAGGAAGAGACCATCTCACCCCACAATTTCATGTCAGAATCAGACCAGGATCCATCCTTGCTAGTGGACACATTAGACTAGAGATGGGCATGAACCAGCAAAACAGCAGTTTGTTGTGGTCCATGATTCACTGAAGTCCACAAATCACGAACCATGGAATTCCCAAAATTTTGGAAAAAAACAAACCACAACTCAGGTTGGTTTGGAAATGCAAGGGCCCTAGAATGGACACCCAGCCACCTAGAGACACCGAAGTCATAGAGAAGCTTTCTCTGATTTTTCTCTATAACCTCTCCAAGGTTGCTGAAGTTTAGATTTATGATGTTTGAGTTATACACCCTCAAAGCAGGTCCCCCAGGAAAGTGCCCTTTAGCAGCTGGCCTGGGGAAAATTCCAGCAGTGGATCATGACAGGGAACCTAACACAGGGTGTTGCTCATCAGGACGTGTACTGGGGAAGGGCAACACCCTTTCCCCAAACCCTGTGGACAAGAAGCAACATACCACTGGAGATCTGAGCTGGCTTCCTTTACTGAATCATGTAACACCTGGTTACAAGGTAGAAGAGTTTCTCTGACTAGCAGAAGTGGCTCTGAGGTGAACAATGGCTCCTGTGATCAGTCTTATAAAAAAGAACAAGCAACTCTTCCAGAACCCTTTAAGCTGCCTGACCTCCCAATCCAGTAGTCTCTAGGTTCCTTCCAGTGTTGTCTGGTGCTTCTGATTGACAGGAGCAGGCTGTGAGGGGGGAGAAAATGAGCAAACCAACAAACCAAACAAAAAATTGTTTAATTTTGGGGGGGGGGGGGTCAGTTTGTTTTGATTTGTTGTTTTTGACGAACCCGAACTACCGAACCAGTGATTTTTGATGAACTTCCTGGTTCATTTTTTTGTTTGGGCCCATCTCTACTTTACACTATTTTTTTTTCACTTTGAAATTCTCTACTAGTATAAGTAACTTCAGGGCTTCTGATCTTATCATATATTTTCAAAAGCAACCTTGTTTCAAGAGCTGCTGGGATTAGTACAGAAACCCGAAAAGCTGCACAAGAAGTCCTCCAGAAATATGTGAAATCGATTTAAGAAAAATAAATTGTGACAGATTTATTTGTAACTGCTTCCTCTCCTAAAAATGAAACAAAGCTTTAAGAAATGAGGAGAGAGAGATCCACAAATCTATGGTAGATTTGCAATGATTGCAATTATCACATGACAGCCTGATTGAAATATTCATTATGGGTTGGTTCTCCCCAGGATCATCTTCTTCCATCATGTGCAAACAGTAGCAATCAATCTAACAAAACCCTTGCCCATGATTAGCTTATCACCATGTGAATGGGTTGTTGATAGATCATCTGCAGTCATCCTAAAGCATTAGACAGACAATACAGATAAAGTATCAAACATACTGCATTAAGCTGTAGTGGAAATTCAGGATCAATTAGAGCTGAAGCCAACACTGCTGTCATTTCTCCCCACATTTTCACTGGGAAAAAACTTAGATGAGCCAAAGTATGAAATGCCTCCAGAGGGTTTTTAAAACAAGATAATGCAAAAACATAATAATCAACTGTGCTATGCTTCAGAGACTTCAGACATCCTCTAATGAAAAATCCTATTCCCAATTGATGGTTGTTCTTTTTCAGATGAAATATGGAGGCCTCCAGTAAATACCCTCTCTTTAAATGGGAATATGTTCCTTAGCTGTTTTTCCTCTGCCCATGTGTTGCCCATGAAATAGCACTATGTCCTCAATGTATCTGTAAAATCTATTTGTAAGTAAATCAGCAGCTTTATAAGAGGTGTATTGAATTTTCATCTGCATTCAGTAATTGTATGATGTCTAAGGAGTTGCTATCGATGGACAAGGCTTCTAAAATTGGTGTGTACTTTTCATTCCAGATTATCTGGTTCACAAATTTTTATGGGTGAATCAAGAGCTTTTGCTTGAGAACATAAATGTATCTCTCTGAGCTCAATTACCTTTGACTGGTTAAGAGATCAATAAGCTCTAAGGTATGTACAAGCCAACATTGTCCTACCTTGACCCAATTCCAGTGAGCTGCAATTCAAATTTGATATTCCATTTTAAAAATGATATCTGTGTTCTTACAACGAGCATGTAGTTCAGTTCTCAAACTATATCCCTACTTACAGACTTGAATTTAATAAACAGGTGAGAAGGGTCACACTATTCTTCAGATATGTTGGCAAGTCTTTGGGTTTCAAGTCTCAAGTTCAAATCCCCATTAAAAACAAGCTTTTTCCTCTAGAAAAAAAGGAGGGGTGGGTTGCGTGCTGAGTTTTGAGTTGAGTTTGAGTCATTGGGGGGGGGGGAGCCCAGTCGAGTCTGAGTCAAGTCACTGGTGTGACTTAAGTCCATCTTGACAGCACCATGACTTGAGTCCCCATCCCTGCTATTCCTGCCCCTTCTGATGCTATGTCTGTCAGCCTGCACATTTTGTGACCTACTTGGTGGAAATAGCAGCTTCCTCCTTCTACACATTCAGGATTGTGGTGGACAGCTCAGGGAAAACATCATTTTCTTCCAGAGAAGATCTAGAAAGAAAAAGTGAGAAAGCAACCCAAAGAATTTCACTCTAGGTTGAAGGATGGTCAGTGTAAAACAGAGCAAATGACGGATTGTTTAGGAAACCCGAGGATGCCCTTTTCTCTCTGTCTACTTAGTGTAAACTGAGTTGCATCAAGTCATCCCCAACAGTATGGATGGCCTATATCTCCTCCAGCCATGTTCCTACCACAATGTAAAATTATGTGCATAGCCATAGTAACATCATGGTTTTCTCTTTCCCCACCAGTAGTTCCAGCCTTAGTTTCAGGGAATCACAGCACATCATCTGGGTGCACAGAATTAGATCCAGATTATAGCATGCACTCATATACTTTTTAGACTAGTTCCATCTAGTTCACAATAATAACTTCTGTTAGTTTCTATCATATGTTCTGTAGTCTTAAAGACAAATCACAGTCCATGAAATCATGCTGCAACAGAAAAGAGATCACTGTCTGAAAAGTTTTGAGCTGGTAACTTGTTTAATGCCGCAGTTTAAATTAAATGAACACTGCAGAATGGAACTAAATAGAATTATTAGTCCTACTGTTTTTTGTGTTGTATGTGTATTTATGATTTTGCTGATAAAGAAATAGAAAAGCAATCTTCTTGAAAGACCTATCTGCCTTCCTATGGAAATCTAGTTAGTATTTATTTATTTAAAATATTTTTATCCCACCCTTCTCCTTAAAAAGGACCCAAGGAAGCTTACATCATTAAAAAGACAATATTTAAAAGCTAAAACAGTAAGTATACAAATATTTAAAAGTTTAAGAAAGAATTAAACAAGTATTATGATAAAAAATGGTAACTAAAAGCAATACTAAAAGAAATGATGAAGCTGAAATACAAAGTTTGGTCTTGATCAGTAACACAAATTGATAATATAAAAGGTATCCTTTTAGCCACATGATTTTCTCGACACAACACTACAAAAATTAGCCTAGCTCATGTATAATTATGACAGTATCATACTGTGCCTGCTCATACTTCACTCAAATATCACCAACGTGCAAAGATGATTATCAGCAGAACAAATCTTAAAATCCCAGGATTAGGAATTACATAATAAGTATATCCCTAATTTTTTACAGTGTTACCAGAAGACCTTTAACTTGTCAGTAGATTTGTTTTCCTGGTAACATTTAGTACACTTAGCATATTTGAAAGGGCGAACATATATAGTGCATGTATTCCCAACCTCATGTGCATAAGCACAAAGTATAAGTGTGTATGTGCACAAATGCACATGTGCATACACATAATTTCTGATGTCATTTATTAGTTTTCCTGTCCAATAGATATATATACCACCAGGGCAAAACATAGCATCAAAAAGCAATGGTCCCATTCCAGCTAACTTTATTCATCTATAGGAGCTGTACCCAGTGGGGTGTAGTAGACAGAGAGACTAGAATAGGGTTCGATTCCTGCTTGGCCATGGAAACTCACTGGGGAAGTAAAACTGGTAAAACCACTCTTTAAATACCATACTTACCCTGAAAGCCTTGTCAGGGTCACTATAAGTCAGTTTTGACGATGGCACATAATAATACAACAAAATAGGAGCTGATCTAAAATATTTCCCTGAAAGGCTAGATTTCTTTTTATTGTCTTTTATTTAGCCTAGGTTCATTTGGGGCAAATTAGAAAAATCCGTATTAGGACAAGGGCTTCTGATAAACAACATTTTAATGTTAGGTCTTGCTGTAAATCAAAGACAGATGTAATGAAATTCATTACAACCCATAAAATAAGAATTTGGAACTTTTCTAAATTACTGATTTGCTGCCTCTTTTTAAAATTTATTATGCTGGATTTAATTTATTTTCAAATGTGTTAGACATTACTATTTCATATTGTACCATGAAGACTTGATTTCTGCATACACCATCTGGAATAGAAAAGCTCTAGCATCGAGACATAAATGTGAATTAATAGACTCTAGCAGATGGGTTGAGGGGGGTTGAAAATCACTTGGCAACCTGCAGTTGTCAGTCAAATGCTAGCACCAAAATGTATTTTTGAGCACACTCGTGGCAAAATGCCAAATCCACACCCACAGAAAGCCCATGTTGAATTAACACAAAAATTCTAAGCCAATAAAATATTTTGGGCTTAAAAAAAAATGTATTTCACTGAGTTCAGACAGACAATTTTTTAAAAAACTGAAAAATCTTGCTGTTAATTAGTCAGTGGATTACTTTATTATACTTTCTCTTTATGAACAATTTATGCTGCAGCAGGTTGCTGATGCAGGACAGAAGCAGTGAGTTCATTCAAATGATCAAACAGCTTTGTGATAAGTGACAGTTTTTAATCAAACATGATGAACTTCTAAGTTCAGTCTTTTATGTCTACTGAGAAATAAGCCACACTGAGTTCAGTAAAGCTATGTACAGGACGACAACCACTGAGGGCCACTGAGGCACAGAGGTTCATGGAACAACAGCTTCTGGAAATACCAGAATATCTTGCTATTGACTGAAAAAATCTTGAAGCTTTTTAAGATGTTGGTCATTAAAATCACAGCATGCCATCAGTTGCAATTTTTTGGTGCTACAGACTGAAGATTTCAGTTGTAGTAAATATGAATTGAAATCTGCCTAGCTGGATAACTCAGTGGTTTAGTTATCTGGCTGCAGAACCAGAGGCTGGGAGTATGATTTCCCACTGTGCCTTCTGTGAGTAAAGACAGTCTGTGTGGCTTGGGTAAGCTGCACAGTCCCAGGGAATCCCCAGAAGAAGGGAATGGTATTTGAGTATTTTCTATCTAGAAAACCCTGAAAAGGGTTGCCGTAAGTCAGAATTGACTTAACAGCACATGATTATTATTACAGTGGTGCCTCGACTTACAAACATCCCTACATACGAACAATTCGACTTATGAACAGCTCCGTTCACATAATTTTGCTTCAACTTGCGAATGGAGCTTCGACTTACGAACAAAAAAACATGTGGAAAAAGCGGGAAATGCACACACGGTCTCTGCACGTGTTGGCTCGCTTGAAAACAAACAGGAGCTCGCCCTCACCAGCTGGTTGTGCGAAGGCAAGACAGGGATGGAGCGATGAGATTTGGCCCTTGACCGGGTGAGGCAAGCCGGTGGGGCGAGAAGGTTGGCTTAGTAGGAAGGGAGATTTGCCCCGGTTTTTTAAAGCAGTGGTGTGGCCAAATTATTTTGCCCTCCAAACAAACTCATCATCATCATCACACATACACGCCCTTTGGGAAGAGGGGAAGAAGGGCTGGCGAATGCAAAATGCCCCAATGACGCCCGCTCTATGCCTCCATGCTGCGCGCATGGGCGCGCGCCGGACCCGGGGCCCGACTTAGCTCCGGTGCTGGGAGCGGGACGGCAGTGCAAAGCAGGCAGATCCCACGTTTTGCAGTCGCCCAGAGCAGATGGATGGGCGAGCGTGAAATTGTGATGCGGAGGAAGCAGCCAATCAGAAAGAGAGCGGGGGGGGGGAAAGCTGGACGGACAAAAGATGCTCGCTTCGGTTCTACACGTTCAGGCCCGGAGTCTCGGGGGCGGAGAAAGGCACCGACCGGCGGTTTACTCGTGTCTGTTTTTTTAAATACGTTGATCCTCAAGTTAGGTGGGATTCTTCCACCAGAGTGTAATCAGAAAATAAAAAAGGTTGCCCAAGCACCGCGAAAGTCATGCCGGGTCCGCCTGGGGCGGGGGGAAACGTATCAGTCGAGCGGGGAGCCGGGCGCCCATGTGCAGCCGCCCCTGCCCCGTGTTTTGCTTTGTACACTTACACGCACGAGCGCAACACACCCCTCCATGAGCATGACACGCCCCTCCACAAGCGTGACACGCCCACCTGCGAGCACAGGGGTGCCCCCACCCCCCAACTGGTCCGCGCATGGAGCCCGCACCCCCCAAACGGTCCACAGTCCCAAAAACGTTGGGAACCGCTGCTCTACAGCACAATGCAACATGTTACACAATTGCCAGGATACCCAGCTAATCAATGGCCTGTTACAGGGTCACCGCCGGGGAGCTGGATGGCTCCCTATCCCCAGGTCTCATTCCCAGCACCAATGGGTATAACAACAGGTGTGGGAGTTTGGCTTTACCCATCCGTTCCCAACATGGGATACAATTCAGTCACTCTGAAAGCTTTGCCTTTTGGAGACTATGATATACTCTTGGGGGACCATTTGACTCCAGCAACAACAAAAAATGGCAAGGGACTTTGTAGATGTATTTGAGCTCCTTCATGGGAACGTGGATAGCAAGGAACTGGGAAAAGAGGACAAGAGGGAAAAGGAGAGGTGCAGGAGATGTAAACCTGAATGATCCTGGGCCAATTGACTCCCAGGCTTTTTAATTTACTTTGGAGTCACAGTAAAGGCCCAGCCTTGGAGGGCGCTGTCACTAGTCCAGTACCTTGACTTGATTTACAGGGAGTATGTGGATTATCCTGGGCACACGTGGCTTCTTGATGATGAATCATTTTGTATGAGAAGTGCAATACACCCAAATTTGCAATGGGATGAGCCCCAACCTGGCCTTTGGCTACAGTATATGACACCAGCCAGACCAAATTTGGGTGATAGATTTGACAGTGGGCATCTTATTCGTAGGGCTGGCCAGAATTTTAACCCCCGTGTAGGCACGGGGCAGATGTTTCAGCCCTGCCTGATTTATTGGGATTTCAATTCAAGAGGAGTTTGCTCACATAAAGTCTGTAAATACAGGCATGAGAGCATGGTATACGGTGGACAGCACCCCAGCACAACTTGTATCAGATCAAGGACAGAAAGGATGAGAAATAAGGAGACCAGTGGGAATAAACAGGTAAAGGGAGGAGGAGGTCACCCTCCAAAATGGACCCAGCCCAATTAAGGTAGAGGCTGTGGAAATATGTCTGCAGGATTACCCATGAAGGGGAGACACTGCATATTTGTTAAGTGGATTTAAGGATGGTTTCAGGATCCCAGCTGTAGGACTTAGGAATCTAAAAGTAGGTTAAAGGGTTGGAGGATGCAATTTTTTAAAAAAATTGTTAGGAAGTCAGAGAAGGTCGGGTGTTGGGTCTTTTTGAGAACACCCCCTCCATGGCCCATCTGCGGGTCTCCCCTTTAGGTATGGTGCTCAAGAAAAGCAGGTGGAGTAAAGACTCATTCACCACCTGTCGTATCTGAAGGGAAAGTCAGTAAATGACACCATCCATTCAGAATTATGCACTGTGAGGTACACTTCCTTCGATGCAGCGATGTGCATGGTTCGGAAGTGCGGCATTGGGGTGGAGTTTGCTAAATGTGTCGTCAAATCATCTTTCCATCTTCTCTCATTCTATCCCCACCATTTTGACCAATTGGGATTTCATTTCCAGGGCTTCTACTACATAGATAGAGCGCTGCCCATGGGTTGCTCCATCTCCTGCACTGTATTTGAGTGTTTCAGCTCGTATGTGCTGTGGAACCCCAGACATAGGTGGGGCTTAGGAGGACAGCCCATTATTTAGATGAATATCCTTTTTTGTGGGGAAAGTAACTATGGGCACTGGAAATTCATATTCAATTCATTTCAGGCAATGACAGGGGAGATGGGGTTACCTTTGGCGGAAGAGAAAACCAGGGGCCCCTCCATGTCTCTGACATTTCTGAGAATAGAGCTAGACACACAGAAGCAGGCCTGTAGATTACTTGGCAACAAACTGAGCGAGCTTAAGATGAGTCTTGGTGGTATGTTAGGTAAGAAGAAAGTCTCACTCAAGGGGCTAAAGGAAATCGTAGGACATCTGAATTTTGCATGCAGCATAGTGGCGCCAGGCTGCGCCTTCCTGAGAAGATTATGTGAAGTCATGTGGGGGCTCCGTCGTCCATGCCATAGGACATGAGTGACTGCAGGCATGAAGCAGGACTTGCAGGTGTGGACCCAGTTTCTGGAGGGGTTTAACAACGTCTCCTTTGGAGGTCCGAAATGAACCTCGGGGCCAATTTCTGGGTCCACACCGACACAGCAGGCTCACTGGGCTTTGGAATTTATTGGTAGGTGGTGTGTAGAAGTATGGCCAGAAGATTGGCATGAGGAAGGGATCACATGGGACCTAACATTCCTGGAATTTTTTTCTATAGTAGGTGCATTGTGGTTGTGGGTGCACAAAGGGGCAACTTTAGTCGTGCGTTTTTGGGTGTGACAATTTAGCAGTACTTCACATCATAAACAACCTCACTTCACATTCTGAATGTGTGATGACCCTAGTACACGCGTTTACATTGCGCGCTTTAAGATTCAACGTTCTGATTCAAGCGAAGGGCATCCCTGGCCTTGACAACAGCTTAGCAGATGCACTATCCCGCCAGCAGATCGATTGTTTTAGGGAATTAGACTCAGGAGCCAACGAATATCCAGAGACACTTCCCCCAGAGGTTTAGCAAATTGGCAGGATGTCGCAGAAAGAGCGATAGGTTTGGCCTTGGCTCCAAGGATGCAGTAGGGGTATGCAGCAGGGAGTATAGAATTACAGGAGTTTAGAAGCCTCGTAAGTCTGGAGTTCATATGGCCTGCCCCAGTCAAACACCTCCAGCAATTCATACTCTATCTGCGCAGGAAAGGGCTGTCACCAGGTTCCATTCAGGACAGGACGTCTGTGTTAGCTTTTCATGCCAAAGTTCAAGGGATACCAAGACCACACCTCTGACTTCCATATTTGGAAGATGATTGAGGGACAGAGCAAAGAAAGGAGTTGGGCCCACGACTCTTGGGCACCCATTTTCCCCAACATTGTGACAATAAATTTGCCAACATTGGCAGTTATTTGTAAGGACGATTATGAGGCGACATTATTTAGGACGGTGTCATTACTGACATTTTGTTTTGGGGGCCCTGGGAGTGGTGAGGCGGCTGCAGAAGGTAAGGGTGACGCGTCCAGGGTTGCTTTACAAAGGCATGACATTTGGTTGGCTGATAATGTTGTCAGGATTTACATTCATAGATCCAAGGCTGATCAACGTGGCAAGGGAGCAGACATTACATTAGCCTCCTGCTCAATCGAGAATTTATGCCCAGTAAAGGTAGTTGAGTGGTACATTAGCACTAGGGGAGAGGAACAGGGCTACCTATTGTTCATGAGGGTTCCCCGCTAACGTATCAGTTCTGGAAATTGACAGATCTTGCCCTGCAAAGGTGGGAATACATGGTTTAAGGTTAGACACACATTCGTTTAGGATTGGTGTGGCTTCAACTGCAGCTGCCCTAGGTTATGACCCGAAGGGCCTTCTCTATTGCTGCTCCCAGGCTCTAGAACTCCCTCCCATGGAAAGCCCATCTTTGGTGTCCTTCTGCAGACAGGTGAAGACCTTTCTCTTCAGGCAAGCTTTCGCTTAGTGACTGAATGTCTGAGAGAGGGTTTTTTTAGTGGATTCTTGTGCTGTGCTGTTTTTAAATGTCTTTTTTGTATAGATTTTACTGCTTTTGTTGCCTAATATTATTATGCTCAATATTTATAACTATTTTGTAGATATTATACTTGATTAGTTCTTTTACTTTTAGACATTATATTCCTTGCTTGTTTATGTGAATTTTTATTTGCTTTGTGTACTTCATGTAATTGCAATTTGTCTGCCACCCAGAGTAGTGACTCTGCCACTAGTCATGCAGGATAAATAAATAAATAAATAAATAAATAAATAAATAACTATTGTTAGAGGAGGGGGTGCAGCAGGACAAGCCTGACTGCTGAGCCATTTTATTTATTTATTTATTTATTTATTTATTTATTTATTTATTTATTTATTTATTTATTTATTTATTTATACCATGCCTTTCTCCTCTAAAGTACCCAAGGTGGCTCACATCATTCAAAAGACAATATACAAAGCTAAAAACAGTAGGTGTACAAATACTTGAAAAGAATTAAATATGTATCATATGAAAAATGGTAAATAAAATTAATACTAAAAGCACATTTAAAAGAAACAGAGCACAAACCCCCTCAGACTGCTAGTCACTAAGGAAAAGCCTGTCTGAAGAGAAAGGTCTTTGCCCACTTGTGGAAGGACAGCAAAGATGGAGCAAGCTTGACTTCCTGTGGGAAGGAGTTCCAGAGTCTGGGAGCAGTGACAGAGAAGGCCCTTTCCCATGTCTCCACCAACCACACCTGGGAGGGTGGTGTGACTGAGAAAAAGGCCTCCCCTGATGATCTTAATGCCTGGGCAGGCTCATAGAGGGAGATACTTTTAGATAGCTTGGATCAAAGCCGTTTAGGGATTTATAGGTTAAAACCAGCACTTCGAATTGTGCCTGGAAACGGATCTGCAGCCAGTGGAGCTGCTGTAACATGTGTGTGTGTGTCTGTCTGTCTGTCTGTCTGTCTCTCTCTCTCTCTCTCTCTCTGTGTGTGTGTGAGAGAGAGAGAGAGAGAAAGAGAGAGAGAAAGAGAAAGAGAAAGAGAGAGAGACATGATCCCTGTAAACAGCCCCATTAACAATCTAGCTGCAGCATTTTTGACCCTTTGAAGTTTCCGAACACTTTCCAGAGGCAGCCCCACACAGAGTGCTTTACAGCAGGGGTCCCCAACTCCTGGTCAGCGGCCCGGTGCCAGTCCGTGGCCTTGGACGGACCGGGCCACGGAGACAGATCTTCCGCCCCCCCGCATGCACTCCCCCCGCACGCCCACTTGCACAGCCCCTTTGTGCATGCGCGTGAGTACGCACGCACCCTGCGTGCACCCCCACCCCTTCACACATGTGCACGAGTGTGTGCGCACGCTGCGTGAGAGCCTCCACCCCTTTGCGCATGCGCGCGAGTGTGTGTGCATGCCACATGAGCACCCCCGCCCCTTCGCACATGCGCACGAGCACGGGTGTCCCCCCCCCAACCAGTCCGCGGTATCAAAAAGGTTGGGGACCACTGCTTTACAGTAATCCAACCAAGATGTAACCAGGACATGTGTAACCATGGCCAAATCAGACCTCTCAAGAAACAGGCACAGCTGGTGCACTAGGTCTAATTATGCACAGGTGGTCCCGGCCACCACTGAAACCTGGGCATCCAAGTTTAGAGATGAATCCAAGCTGCTCACCTGTGTTTTCAAAGGGAGTGTAACCTCATCCAGCACTGGCTGAATCCCTATTCCTTCATCTGCCTTTCGACTGACCAGAAGCACCTCTGTTTTGTCTGGATTAAGTTTCAATTTGTTTGCCCTCATCCAGTCCATTACTGACACCGGGCACTAATCCAGAGCTGAAACAGTTTCCTCAGATTTAGATGGAAAGGAGAGATAGAGCTGAGTATCATCCATATATTGGTGACACCACGCCCCAAAACTCCGGAGAACTTCACCCAGCAGTTTCATGTATATGTTAAATAGCACAAGGGACAAAACAGAACCCTGAGGGACAGCACAAGAGTCCCCCAGCTCCACCCTCTGGATCCTCCTCTTCAGAAAGGACTGGAAACACTGTAAAACATTGCTTCCCAGTCCCATCCCAGAGAGATGGCCCAGCCATGGTCGATCATATCGAAAGCTGCTGAAAGGTCCAGCAGAACCAACAGGGACACACTCTCCCTTTCCAGGTCTTGGTGTAGGTTATCCACCAAGGCAACCAAAGCAGTCTCTGTCCCATTACCAGACCTGAAGCCAGATTGAAATGGATCTAGATAATCTGTCTCATTCAGGAACCCCTGGAGCTGAGAAGCCACAGCCCATTCCAGCACTTTGCCCAAGAATGGGATATTAGAGACTGGACAGTAATTATTCAGTATTGTGGGGTCCAAGGAGGGCTTTTTCAATAATGCTCTTATTACTGCCTCCTTTAAGCATGCTGGGATGTTACCTTGTTGCATGGAGGCATTACCTGTCCCTTGGATCCACAGTCCTTCTCTGGCAGCTTTTATAAGCCAGTATGGGCAAGGGTCTAGCAGACAAGTGGTAGCCTTCACTCCATCCAAGGGTCCTGTCTACATCATCAGGCTGCAAAAACTGTAAATTATCCATCAATACAGGACAAGCAGGAGCCATAGTTACATCTACAGAACCTGTACTAACTACAGCATCCAAGTCAGAGCAAATCTGAGTGATTTTGCCTGCAAAGTGGTGTGCAAATTTTTCACAGCCATCTACTGAGTGATCAGCACTATCTTCCTGTGGGCCATGATGTAACAGGCTGTTGACCACTTGGAAGAGCTTCTCTGGGCCACTCTGTGCAGATGCAATGACAGCAGCAAATAATGATTTCTTTGCCATCACCATTGCCATGGAATAGGTCATGTTGTTGGATTTGGTAGTATGTGCATCCATCATTTCTATGCATAACCAGGATAACTGCAAAAGAAAGGGACATGCTGTGCACTGTTTGGTATTTCATCCACCTTCCCCTTCACATAAAATACTGCAAACTTATACATCTTAGTATGTAGATAATTACATCTATATTTGTGATCCATTTTCTCTACACTTAAAAGTGTAAATCAAAAGTTATCTTGTGAATGCATATGTGCCTATTTATAGGACTACTGTGCTTCGTATATTTGTTCTCTGTCTATTTGCACTTAAATATATAGAATTCTTCTCTACGTACACACATTGTTCTTTCTTTCATTGCTCTTTCTTTTAGGACTAATTTGTTCTTGTAATGTCATTGGAAAGATGTATTATGTAAATCTTAAAGCCTCATCCCTGGAAACCATTTGAATAAATAAATAAAGAATTTCAATCATGGAAACCTATCTTTGTGTCAGTAAGTCAAATGTTAGGAAAAGGTATACATTCATTTCGTTCTTCCAATCACCATAAGGCAATTCTGACACGTACCATTGGAAAACTTGTTCTGAAAAGCTATGAATGGATTAAGGAATGAATTCAGGCTTTAATACCGCTAGGACATAAATAAAAACAATAGAAAGCTTTGGGGCACTGTTTGGGATAATAAAGCTTCCCGATGTGAAATTTCAGACTTTAGCATGAGTAACGCAGAGAGTGCCTAGCATACAATTGTAGATGAAATTAAACTGTGCCTTGGTTCAGCTTCAAAGCAAGTTGCTCCTCATTGCCGTCTGTTATTCACAAGGGGAAAAGGACACGGAGCATGTTTTCTGTAACCCAAGATCTGAGTTGCCACTAACAGTTGCTTACTTGCTTCTAAGCATCTATGTTCAACTTTGTAATAGCTTCTGGATTAGGCCAGGATACTACCATGGCTGAACAAGGTGGTGTAATGGATGGAGAAGTGCATACTTAGAGGCAGGTGAATAGCCTTCCTTAACATTAAACACACTCTGAGGTGTGTTTTTTTTTAAGTGGTATTCAATGTTCTTAAATAATGACCAAAATCGTGTTGCATAAGTTAATGCCTGTGGAAGGGTGATTATGATGTCACTGCCAGGAGAAGATTTTTGTAATTAAGATTTCCAGTACTCCACAGAAAGCTGAAATCTTACCTCACAAAGTTTTTTTTCCCAATTATGTTGACCCCATAAAAAATCTGAAATAATGTGGATTAGCAGTAGTGTGAAAGTTAAGGGCTTGCTTAAATTTACATTTGCTTTGCAATAAGCTCTATTCTAAATGGAATTGATTTAGAAACCACATGGTAGTCACATGGTATTTGGGTTGGTGTGTGCATCCTCTAGAGAAATCTGTTTTTAAGCTGTGTTATATCTTGATTGAGGGGGCTACACTGGCTTTTAAAATTGTTACATTTGAGGTTTGGTCTTATGCTCACCCAGCCTGCCCTCACATTGGCCACTCACACTTGCTGCTGTGGTGAGGTGAGGAAGGGAGAGAGGGGGGGCAAAACTGCTTGTCCCCTTGGAAAGCTTGGCTTCAAGAATGCTTCAACTGTTCCCATTTGTAGCCACAGAATACAACACAGAAATAAAGGATGCCTGGCTTTGCAGTGGTGCAAAAACACTGTTCCAAGCATGGATCCTTTTGAATCTACATGATTTTAATGTGGGATCATCCTCAAGCCACTGTCCAAACAGTGGACAGAAATGATGCCTATGATTGAGATTGTTTGGGAGATGATTCTACATAAAAATCATGTAGATCCATGAGGATCTACACCTCTTATCCATTTTCATGCCCAATGACAGCTCTTTGCTCTTCCAACACTGCACTGCACTGGCTTTGTCCTCCGCTTCCTCTCAGGCATCCTGTGCCTGTCCACCTCTCCTTCCCCCCTGCGGCTCTTGTTGATACTGCCACCATTCCCACCACTTCTGCTGGTTATCCAAAGATGCAATTTGCAGTGACAGAGGTGTCTAGACATGCAGAAACAACTGAAAAAAAAATATATCAGGGTTTCATATGTGTGCTAAAATAAATGATCCTCTGGTGGAACAGTATTTTACATCACTTTCCAGCTTCCCTGGCAAAGTAATCTGTGTTTCTGTTTACCTCATGGAGACACCTTATTTTAAACCATTTTTTAAAAAAGCAGAACATGATACAAGAGCATTTCCTATTCTCAGTAGGATCAATCCCTAAGACTTGCATTAGAGTTTTAATTAAATTTGCATGTGTCAGATTTCCTAAACCCACTGAGAATTTCAATGACTCTCTCCCCCCCCCCCCCCCCCACATATAGCCAACCTGTTGGCAATCAAAGATAGTCCTCCTCCTTCTTGGCATTATGGTTCACCCAAAAAAATTCCATGAAAGGTTTTTGGTCCCATGTTGACTGAGACAGTACCCCAATGGCAAAACCCCCAACAACAACAGGAGAATGGTCAAGACAATTTTATGCTGCAAAATGCCAAATATGTAGGTTTAGTTCTATGTAGATGTGGCAGCAAAGTCTAACTTCTTTGAAGGCTGCAAAGGAGATTTGCACACTATGTATTACATGGTGGCAAGGCCAACGTATACACAGAGCTGTCCCAGCCATAAAGGGCATGGAGACAGGCTAGTCTACATGGAGTTGTCTGTGTATTTCAAAGCCACACAAGCATATCACAGCTATCACACTGGGAATTTTTAGTGTAGAAGCAGGAAACCTCAGGGGTCTTCAAGGCCAGCCTTTTCCTTTCAAATTCCATACAGGCTATATCAAGCTAGAAATGGATATTTACAGCCATTTAAAAAAAATTGAAAGGGAAATGTGTGGATGGGTGCTGCTTCTTTTTCTTAATTTGGGGGGAATGAGGGCCTTAGGGAGCACTTCCACTGCCCTCATACAAAAAAGCAATGGTCCTGCATATAAACTGGGTTATCATCCGAGTTGAAATGAAATGAAATAGTGGAAAGTAGGACTTCTTCTTAAAAAAAACCACTTTTTAATAGGGGATCTGGGATGACCTTGGGTTGTCCACACTATTCTAATGCAATATATTCATTTTGTGTTTTTCCACACAAAATTTGAAAAACAAAATAAATATACATCTTTGCTCTTTTTTCTCTTACACAGACAGGAACATATTCTGTGCTTTTTCAAAGACACATTTTTGTTTATATGCAAAACATATTTTATTTTATTTTGCACATGTCACAAACGGGTGGAATAATCAAGGTCACAAGACAGTACTGAATGGGGGGAGCTTGTACCTATTTTCTGAACTAGGTTTTCTTGAGATGCCCTTTTTAGGGAAATGATCCACTTCCACGCTATGTAGCATACCGGGCAGCAAGGATTCTCCAGCTCATTTTGGTCTTGTGCAAATGTTTTGGCATCCTCCTATATAATATGTAGTGCCCTCAGGTCTTGCGTCAATGTTCTTCACCATGTTATTTGAGGGTGTCTTCATTGTTGTTTGGCATTGGGGGGGGGGTTCAACTCACTGCTACCTTAGGGATCCAATTGTTCTCAATACAAAAGATGTGACCAGCTAGTTGAAGTCTTCTATGTGCAACATTGTTATGAAGTTTACATGAGTCACTCCTTTGGAGCACCTCCTCATTGGTGATGTGGTCGCAATATTGAATCTTTAGAATTTGGCAGAGGCACCTCTGTTGGAAGACATCAAGCCTTTTGTTGCTACTTGCTGATGCCTTCCATGTCTCACTGTCATAAACAGCTGTTGGGATTACAAAAGAGGTGAACAGACAG
Source organism: Intellagama lesueurii (assembly GCA_037013535.1). Classification (NCBI taxonomy): domain Eukaryota; kingdom Metazoa; phylum Chordata; class Lepidosauria; order Squamata; family Agamidae; genus Intellagama; species Intellagama lesueurii. The sequence goes on from JBAJHW010000005.1 coordinate 163,655,730, forward strand.
AACTTAATTTCAATGATATGGACGGTGAGGACCAGAACTTGTTCATCTTTTGGAAAATGACTATTGCCTTCCCAATAAGGCATTTACATCCACCTCTGCATCTCCATTCCAGGCGATCATGGTACCCAGATAATTGAATCTCTCCACTTCCTCCAGCAGCTTCTATCTGAGTATAGTTCCCTGTGTTGGGACCATGGAACTCATGTGCATGAAAAGAAAAGAAAAAAGTAGTTTTCTCAATATGATTTACTTTTTCTCTGAAAAACCATGTCTCATTTTATTCAGTTCTCAACTCAATAGCTCTAACCTTTCTAATATTTCTTCACATTACAGTTGTCCTTGGCAGTAGAATTCTAGTTGCTGTTGTTAAACAAGATGACAAAACCAAGATTAAGCATCACGGATGAAAGATTCACAGGACTATCAATTTATATAAGGAGATCATAATATTAAGATGCACTATTGTACCCTATATATTGTATTCTGCTTTTGCAAGATACAGACTAATCTTTTATTCATTGTGTAAATTGTTTCTTTGCAGTCAGATGGGAACTTCCTTGTGCTACTTCTTGAAGAGCTTACCATATTATACTGAGAGGCTGCAGCTAATTTGGAAAAGTTTGTTTGTTGTGGATGAATTTGCATGAGGTTTTAAAACAGTTTCTGGTTATATTTCACATACTCTTACTCAGGAGGTAATTTTTAAACAATTTATTTCAGAATAACCTTGCCACAACAAACCAATTGGATTACATTAAATATAGAGCAAATATAATGTTCTTCCTGTCTCTAACTGGTTGGCAACTTGCTGTTCAGGGGTAGAGTCATCATGTATTACTGAACAGCAAATCCACAGCTATATTCTGAATCATTCTAGACTGTAAATAGCTCTCTAAACCAAATGGTTGTTTTCATGCAGGTTTTAGATTCACAGTTAAGCACAAAGGAAAATTACTCTTCTAGAGGAATTAATTTCAGATGAGCAAGAGTATGAACCTAGTTCTTTTGACGGTTACTGTCTCTATGGGAATATCTACAGCCTTGTTGTTGTTGTTGTTTAGTCGTTTAGTCATGTCCAACTCTTCGTGACCCCATGGACCAGAGCACGCCAGGCCCTCCTGTCTTCCACTGCCTCCCGGAGATGGGTCAAATTCATGTTGGTAGCTTCGATGACACTGTCCAACCATCTCATCCTCTGTCGTCCCCTTCTCCTCTTGCCTTCACACTTTCCTAACATCAGGGTCTTTTCCAGGGAGTCTTCTCTTCTCATGAGATGGCCAAAGTATTGGAGCCTCAGATTCAGGATCTATCCTTCCAGTGAGCACTCAGGGTTGATTTCCTTTAGAATGGATAGGTTTGTTCTCCTTGCAGTCCAGGGGACTCTCAAGAGCCTCCTCCAGCACCACAATTCAAAAGCATCAATTCTTCAGCGGTCAGCTTTCTTTATGGTCCAGCTCTCACTTCCATACATCACTACAGGAAAAACCATAGCTTTGACTATGCGGACTTTTGTCGGCAAGGTGATGTCTCTGCTTTTTAAGATGCTGTCTAGGTTTGTCATCGCTTTCCTCCCCAGAAGCAGGTGTCTTTTAATTTCTTGGCTGCTGACACCATCTGCAGTGATCATGGAGCCCAAGAAAGTAAAATCTGTCACTGCCTCCATATCTTCCCCTTCTATTTGCCAGGAGGTGATGGGACCAGTGGCCATCATCTTAGTTTTTTTGATGTTGAGCTTCAGACCGTTTTTTGCACTCTCCTCTTTCACCCTCATTAAGAGGTTCTTTAATTCCTCCTCACTTTCTGCCATCAGAGTGGTATCATCTGCATATCTGAGGTTGTTGATATTTCTTCCGGCAATCTTAATTCTGGCTTGGGATTCATCCAGTCCAGCCTTTCACATGATGTATTCTGCATATAAGTTAAATAAGCCGGGGGACAATATACAGCCTTGTCGTACTCCTTTCCCAATTTTGAACCAATCAGTTGTTCCATATCCAGTTCTAACTGTTGCTTCCTGTCCCACATATAGATTTCTCAGGAGATAGATAAGGTGGTCAGGCACTCCCATTTCTTTAAGGACTTGCCATAGTTTGCTGTGGTCCACACAGTCAAAGGCTTTTGCATAGTCAATGAAGCAGAAGTAGATGTTTTTCTGGAACTCTCTGGCTTTCTCCATAATCCAGCGCATGTTAGCAATTTGGTCTCTAGTTCCTCTGCCCCTTCGAAATCCAGCTTGTACTTCTGGGAGTTCTCGGTCCACATACTGCTGAAGCCTACCTTGTAGGATTTTGAGCATAACCTTGCTAGCATGTGAAATGAGTGCAATTGTACGGTAGTTGGAGCATTCTTTGGCACTGCCCTTCTTTGGGATTGGGATGTAGACTGATCTTTTCCAGTCCTCTGGCCACTGCTGAGTTTTCCAAACTTGCTGGCATATTGAGTGTAGCACCTTAACAGCATCATCTTTTAAGATTTTAAATAGTTCAACTGGAATGCCATCACCTCCACTGGCCTTGTTGTTAGCCATGCTTTCTAAGGCCCACTTGACTTCGGTCTCCAGGATGTCTGGCTCAAGGTCAGCAACCACACTATCTGGGTTGTCCGGGACATCCAGATCTTTCTGGTATAATTCCTCTGTGTATTCTTGCCACCTCTTCTTGATATCTTCTGCTTCTGTTAGGTCCCTACCATTTTTGTCCTTTATCATGTCCATCTTTGCACAAAATGTTCGTTTAATATCTCCAATTTTCCTGAACAGATCTCTGGTTTTTCCTTTTCTATTCTTTTCCTCTATTTCTTTGCATTCTTCATTTAAGAAGGCCCTCTTGTGTCTCCTTGCTATTCTTTGGAAGTCTGCATTCCATTTTCTGTAACTTTCCCTATCTCCCTTGCATTTTGTTTCCTTTCTCTTCGCTGCTATTTGTAAGGCCTCGTTGGACAGCCACTTTGCTTTCTTGCATTTCCTTTTCTTTGGGATGGTTTTTGTCGCTGCCTCCTGTACAATGTTACGAACCTCTATCCTCTATCAGGCACTCTGTCCACCAAATCGAGTTCCTTAAATCTGTTCTTCACTTCCACTGTGTATTCATAAGGGATTTGGTTTAGATTATACCTGACTAGCCCAGGGGTTTTTCTTACTTTCTTCAGTTTAAGCTTGAATTTTGCTATGAGAAGCTGATGATCAGAGCCACAATCAGCTCCAGGTCTTGTTTTTGCTGACTGTATAGAGCTTCTCCATCTTTGGCTGCAGAGAATATAATCAATCTGATTTCGATATTGCCCATCTGGTGATGTCCATGTGTAGAGTCGCCTCTTGTGTTGTTGGAAAAGAGTGTTTGTGATGACCAGCTTGTTCTCTTGACAAAACTCTATTAGCCTTTGTCCTGCTTCGTTTTGAACTCCAAGGCCAAACTTACCTGTTGTTCCTTTTATCTCTTGACTCCCTACTTTAGCATTCCAATCCCCTATAATGACAAGAACATCTTTCTTTGGTGTCAGTTCTAGAAGGTGTTGTAAGTCTTCATAGAATTGGTCAATTTCAGTCTCCTCAGCATTGGTGGTTGGTGCATAAACTTGGATTACTGTGATGTTGAAAGGTCTGCCTTGGATTCGTATTGAAATCATTCTCTCATTTTTGAGATTATATCCCATTACAGCTTTTCCCACTCTTTTGTTGACTATGAGGGCTACTCCATTCCTTCTACGGGATTCTTGCCCACAATAGTAGATATGATAATCATCTGAATTGAATTCGCCCATTCCTGTCCATTTTAGTTCACTGACGCCCAGGATGTCAATGTTTATTCTTGTCATCTCCTGTTTGACCACACCCAGCTTCCCAAGGTTCATAGATCTTACATTCCAGGTTCCTATGCAGTATTTTTCTTTGCAGCATCGGACTTTCCTTTCATTTCCAGGCACATCCACAGCCTACAAAACATATTTTTCATAATGACTGCATACACTTTTCTTGTTCTGCTATGGATTGGAAAGTGTGTTCAGTGACTTATCCTTTTGTCTAGTGCAAACAGATGTGTGTTCATCTGTACTGAACTCACATCTGTAATTTGTCAAAATGTTCAATAGACATTTATTGCCTATAACTTGCTTCCCTTCCAAACTTATACTACATGGACTGGAGAGCACATATCAAGAGAAGAAGAAACAAACTTGATGAAATCCATCGCTAATAATGATTATGCTGATTCCAACTTATAGTGCCTCCCCTAGGACCTTCTAGGTTTTCACAAGTCAGTGGTTTATCTGTCCCTCCTTCTTGTGAAACTCTGGGACTGTGCAGATGGTATGGCACATACCCACATCAACCACATGTACTCCAAGTGGCCTAAGCTGGTTCCACTCTCAGGGGTACAGTAGGGATTTGAACTTCCATCCCATGCACCATAGCAAGATACTCCTCCTCTGAGGATGAACAATGAACTGACTATGGAGCTATTCTGGCAAAACTGTGCACTCTAGAACAGGAAAGGGCACTTTCTAAGCAGGCTGAGGGAATGACTATGCCTAGGAGGTCTCAGCGGGACTCCAAAAAGTGTGTAAGATAGCTGAATTGAAACAGTTAGGGGACATAATGCTGGCATGCATTGCCATTTTAGAGAGTGAGCGTTCCGGCCTTTCTGGAGCATCCCCAGCAATTGCCTTGCCAGATTCTCAGAGAGATGTTTGTTTCCATGTAGCTACTGAACAACCAACAGGGCAAGTAGCGGGAGTGACCCAAATGGAGGAGGCAAGCGGTGAGACGGCTGGCTCAGTAGCAGCAGAGCAGAACCAGTTGACAGGAGAGACTGTTGCAGCAAACAACAGGCAGGGAATGGTGGTTGCAGCGCCTAATCCAGGTGAGTAAACACCCACCCAACACACAAGTGACGATATATGGCCTGGGGGGGGGTGTAAACACACCGCCACCATGTGTAATGAGGCCACGGCAATCCCTTGACATAGGTGGAGCAGTGTCAACCTGCTGTGGGATCTGGACCAGCTTCAAAGCCTTGGACGGTACCTTACCCACAATGGCACCTGCTCAGTAAGTATCCAGGCTTTTTAGAAGGGGCAAGGGCTGCTTCCTTGCCCTCTATTCCAAATACAGGTTACAACTCTGTACCTATCAGTGCTCTCCGTTATGGGGACCAGTCTGTCAGGACTGGGGTCATGCCAGAACCATGCAACTTTAGTGCATGCAGGATGGGCATTTTGTCTGCTGCTCATGCATCCAGAGTACTTCAAGCTATCGGGTTTTGTTTTTGAGGGGTTTTATTACATGGATATGGGATGCTCCATTTCTTGTACAGCTTTTGAGTGCTTCAGTTCCTTTCTGGAATGGGTACTCAAGTGCAGAGTGGGGCAGATAAGCCCACCCCAATATCACCAAATGTTTTAATGCAATTAGGTAAAAAATGGGAGGAGGTTTGCAAATAACATTATGAGATCCTACTGTTTAGAGCAGCGACATTGCCCGCATTTTTGGCGCATTGTGAGTGAGCGAGCTGGTTACTGCATCTAGGGAAGATAAGTCAAAAACAGTTTTACAGGTGGATGATGCAGTGGTCTCTGAAGACTGAGTCATCCACCTGTGAAAATCCAAGACTGATCAATTAGGTAAGGGACAGGTGATATCACTGGGTAGGTGTTCTATTGTCGAACTGTGCCCTGTCCAGGCTATACAGGCATTCTTGCAGGCTCGGGGAGCAGCCCTTGGGGGATTGTTTTGCCACAAGGACGGATCTCCGTTGACATGATACCTGTTTTGGACGGTTACCTCATCAGCGCTGTGAGCAGCAGGCATAATGGCGTTGGAGGTTTGGCACCCATTCTTTTCGTATAGGCACTGCGTCTACAGCAGCTGCATTGGGATATGGTGAGGAACAAATTAAGAAGGTTGGAAGGTGGTCTTCCCAAAGATTTCGGACTTATGTTCATTCTCTTCCACAGTAGGGACTGCTGTTTGTTTCTTCTCTTACAGGTTCAGAGTTCCTGTTGACCCAGATGCAAGTTCTACTGGTTGGGCATAGTTTCATATTTTGGGCTGCCAAGTTTGCCTCCAGATCTGGCTGGGGTCGCAACTTGGGTCTTGGTGCTCATAATACGCTCAAGTGGAGGGGATGGAGAGGTATGCTCTGGGATGGGTTTAGAGAGCTGGCATCCCAGGGCACTCCGGATGTGCCCCCTGGAATTTTGGTGATTCGCCTAGGAGGAAACGACTTGACCCTAAGGTCAGGCAAGTTGCTGATTTTGCAGGTGATTGGGGATCTAAGAGCCTTTGGGGCAAAGTTTCTGAGGACCTGGATTGTCTGGTCAGACATAATACCCAGGAGGGTATGGCGGGCTGAGTGTGACCCCAGATGTATTGACTATGCAAGGCACGGAGTTAATCAGGAAGTGGGCAGAGCCATGCAGGCTGGCCTGGGGTCAGTGGTGAAACATCCTGATATACATGTGAGACAGCCTGAGTTATTCAGGCCAGATGGAGTGCATTTGTCAGATCAGGGCCTGGATATATTTTTGCAGGACCTACAAGGGGGCCTTAGGGCCGAAATTTTCAGCTGTGGTGGCGGGCATGGGGCATACAAGTAGCCCTATGCTGTGGCAGGTAGTGTGAAGGTAAGAGAGGGAAGCGAGTTACAGGGGCACCCAAGGAGGGTGCCAGACAGCCCACCTCCCTGAATTTAGAGCCAAAAGTCATTTAAAGGGAGGTGAAATTTAAGGGATTCTCCCAGGCAGCAAGCTTCAGGAGTATTCCTACAATTGGGCAGCCGAAGACGTGCTGGGCAGATGACAGCATGCTTCAGGGCCAGAAAACTCACCCCTATATGGTCTGGTCTGGATACAAGGTACACCAGATTCAGATAAGCTTCACACTACGGTAGGCCCCCTTGTGAAAGGGGAATTAAAGTAAATAATTAATAAAGTTGTGTCCCTAGTTTAACCCAGCCTATGTGCCTCGCCGCTTTATTCTGAGCTGGGTGGGCAAAGCCCAGGGGAATTCACAGTTCTATATCTCTATTACTTGTAGAACACAGAGCCAAAGAAGAGATGCGGGAAGGGGCTCCTGACCTGAAATATTTTCTTTTTCTTCCTTTTTCTTCCTTTTTTTTTTCTGGACTTGATAAATGTATCAGTATAATATAGATCTGGGACTTTGTTTACTGGTCAACATGGCTGCCTCTACATTCTACTTTGCTTGAAGGATATCAAATCTAACTGTCTAGCAGTAAAGTGAACAAAGAAGACTATGGACTGCCTGGACCTGAAATCTGAATCATTAGGTAACTCTATCCAATTCAGCCTTGACTGACTTTTCTCTACCTAATATAGCATTTTAGACAATATCCAGAACTGTTAGCAAGGAGTCTTCCACATGAATACTTCACTGCCCCCACAAGGACCCATGGATTTCAAACATGTTAGAGACAGGTTATAATTTGCTCCTGAACTGGTGTGCTATTGCATTTCTGCTGAGTGGAAAATCCCACCAGCATATTAAGAAGAAATTGTGCCACTTGTGTAAGAGCTGTCATTGCACCATCACAAAGTAAGTCTTCTTCATAAAGATCACCACCTGCACAACAACGGCTGTTTAAGGAGTACAATCTTTTATGACCATGCTGGTGGGACTTTCTGCTCAGTACATTCTCAGCTGGAAGCTGGTCCTGGGCTTTATATTTACAACAATAAGGGATGAAAATCCTGCTCAGTTCTTTGTTCTGAGCCAGCAGAATGGCTGCTCCCTGCTGCAATTCAGCTATGATACCTATTTATTTATTTATTTATTTATTTATTTATTTATTTATTTATTTTAATTTAATTTTATTTATTTATTTATTTTGGTAGGTAGGTATCTGCTGGTTTTACCCCTTCACAAATGGGATAAAATGGGATAATAAAGACCTTAATAATGTTCTGTTTTTCCACTGTCACTTTTTTGCCTTTTCCTCTTTCTTCTCACAGTTTATATTGTTGTCCATGGCAAAGTGGTCTTGTGCCCCTGAAGAGCTGACAATTGCCTCTTAAAAAAAAGTTGACCCACTAAAGCTACTACCCTCATCTGGATCTTGGTTTTGGACTCTGTTCCTTGCATTACCCAAGCCTTCCTGGTGGCACATTTTGCTTTCCAGAGAGGAAAAGGTCCCTCAAAAGCTTTGCTGTTTTCCCAGTGGTTCTTCCTATGTTTTGGGAATATCCTCCAGTTCCATAACATATAACCACCTTTTAGAGCTTTGCAATTCCTCTTCTAACCTGTAACACTTGTGTGATGTGGCTTTCCTTCACCCTGCCCTTCCATATGTCAACTCTACTTTTCTACTTTTGGCTTGTATTGTCTTGCTAGAACCCCATTCCCTCTTGCTCCATGTAACTAGTGCCTGCTAGGTTTACATATGGTCAGGCAGATCATGCCACAACACAGCTGACTAGCTGCCAACTCCCCTGACCTCAACAGCTAATACTTTATGTAATATTTTAAAGAATATATTAGTTTTAGCCAACTATTCATAATTTTATAATTTTAAGCAAGCAGACATCTCAATATAACCATTCAATGCTCGTATATTTTTGCTAAATAGGAGAAATATGCCAAGCCAGTCAAGCATGAGGTTAATTGATTTCAGTAACATGTAATTTCAAGTAACTATTGGTTCAATCTCTATTCGTTAAACCCGATTCATGGAATGCTAACAGGATAACTTTCAGTGGCAAAATTCTATGAGCTAAGAAGTCGGTATAGGCATTTCCTATGACACATAGCTGGAGCATGATAGGAAATGCTTATGCTGATCTCTAAACTTGTGGCAGTTTGCTTCTAAGAGTTTCACTGATGTCCTTATACCAGTGGGTATAAACAGTAGGATTTGGACCACTGCTTATTTATATAGTACAATGGGATCTCACATTCTTCGGAAGGGCTGAAAAAGCCATCTGTGGTTCTCCTTCCCCTTAACCATTTTATCTTTATGATCTATGAGGTAGGTTGGGCTATGTCTGAAGTGAGCCAAGACTCATGTGACAAGCCTGTAATTGTCATATATAAAGGTAAGTCAAAACCAGACAACAATTGAGAAGCCGCCTAGAACCCAAGATCAAAGAAAAAAGCAGAGATATGACATAATACAGGAACATCTTGATGCTCAAGTAAGGCTTGGCTGTAACAGGAAGCTCAAAGTTGAGAAAAGTTACTTTTATGATTGACAAGGGACTCATAATAGCCCAGGTAGCATAGCCAATATTCCAGAAGCTATAGTTCAAAAAGTAACTTTTACCATCTCTGAGTAAGCTTTCATGTCCAAGGATCAGTTTCAATGGACAAAGTCAATCCATGGCCTGTTCTTTATTCTCCCTCTTGTAGTTGAATTGCTAACCATGCAGGGTAACCGCCTAGAGTGGTCATAATTGACCAGATAGGCGGGGTATAAATGAAATAAATAAATAAATAAATAAATAAATAAATAAATAAATAAATAAATAAATAAATAACCAAGCTCCTAACCTTGGCACAAAGTTACCCAATGGAGTTGATGTTCAAGTAGGGATTAGAAATTGGATTTCTCCACCCCTAAACAGACACTCTGACCATGAAACATTCCACACTGAGGCAAGTATGCATGCAATTGTTGCCTTAATTATTTTGGCTGATGTCCTATGGCCCCTTTAAAGGGCACCTTAGTGAAGTCAGTGGCAATTACTTCCATGCTGACAGAGATAGGTCTCTGCTGTTCGTACTTTCACTAAGTTTAATATTTTAACCTAACTCTGCTCTGTAAAATGTAGCACATTGGAATTCCCACACATACAAAGGTTGAGGGACATCCAGTTGATAAACAAAGTCTGCTGATGGCTGTTACTGTATATATGTCCCAGCCAACAGGAGGATAATTTTGATAACTCCATTTCTCACAAACATTTTTCTCCTCTGGCTTTTCTGTCCTGGGGCCTTTGTCAAACACTGCCAGTAGTGATGATAGCTACTTTTGAAGTATATGTGTGTCCATGCTATATTAATGTTAGAAACTACCAAAACAAAAGTGAAATAATTTGCCATATTTGGGGGGGGGGGTTCATTATAATGTGTAACAGTCTTTTTAATAATATAAAAATGAGGCTGCTGTATAAATCTTTCGAATGGCATTTGAAAAGGACCCAGATAGGCTGGTGAAAAACAAATGGCAACTAATGTATCTTTCACATTGGCTGTGGCAGTGATTTACTATGTTGTCTGCGATGCTAAATATACATCATAAATCCCTCCAACAGGAGCCTTATTATATTCATCCATCTCTTCCTCATGAGCCAACATTTTCACCTTTCATAAGCCCCATTGTGTGAAAAGGGGGCTCATTATAGGAAATAAAATGCAGGTGAATGCCAGTGATCTTCCATTAACCTAATGAGGACTTTGTCTACAATGGTAAAATTGAAGATACTCAAAAAGTGATGTTATCATTAAAGGTGTTAGACTGAGTGACATGGGCAACCTACTTTTTTGAGCTATAAGAAACAAAGAAAAAGCTATACAAATCCTGCAGACTTCCAGTGGCTGGTCAGGTCATTTTTTTCTTCTACACAAGATGTTTTGTAAGTTCTGTCACGTAATGCAAAAAATGAACAAGAGGAAGGAAATTGCTAAGCATGTTAAACAAGAAGAGGGACAGTCATCCCATCCTTCACAGAAGAGTCAATGGAACATTTTCCGTCCCTTCCTTTGAGATCATGAGATTGTAGATGAGAGAAGTGTGCTAAAGAGTAGGTGCTCTTCATCCTAGCTCATCACTCCTGATGCTCTCCTAGAGCAGTGGTTCCCAACCTTAGGTCCCCAGATGTTCTTGGACTAAAGCTTCCAGAAGCCTTCACCACTAGCTATACTGGCCAGGATTTCTTGGATTTGTAATCCAAGAATAGCTGGGGACCCACTGTTCTAGAACCCCAAGTGTCTCCTCTTCAAAGAGAGCTGCTTCTGGGGTTAGTTGATGCATTATAATCTACATGGTAGTTACTTTCAATGAAAGGTTGATGTGTTCCTCACATAGATAGCCAGTCCACCACAGGGATATGCACTCATGTTAGACATGTTTTTACCTTTTGAAAGCAATGACTGGCACATTTGTTGATGCAATAAATAAATAATAATAAATATTATATTTTTTAAAAAAATAAAATAAAACATAGATTGTTTTGCTACTCTCTTGGCAGGCAAGAAGGACATCCAGAAAGAGATGGCACCGGAGGGAAGACGCCAAGTCATCCAACCCTCTCATGCAATTTCAAGCATTAGCAGAGCAGTCTGAGATGTAATAGTGGGAATGCATCAACCGTGCCATACTGGAAAACTACTACCAGTCTCCATTTGCCTTACAAACCATGCAGGATGTGACAGGTTGAAACTTTTCTATTGCATATAGATGAAGATTGACAGGAGAGAATAAACTACAATTCCCTTTCTTACTCAATATAAGTAATACTGTAATATCTGGAAGTGTCCTTTTGAAGAGAAAATGGGGAAAGAGAAAACAACACAGTAAACAAACAGAATACACAACTATATGTGGGAACCTGTTCCAAGACATAGGATTTTCCATCCTTTAAAACAAAAAGTCTGTCCTTTCACCCAATTTATTTGCTATTCTTCTTCTTCTTCTTCTTCTTTTTTCATTGAAACATACGGATTTGGAGAGAGAGGACTTTCAGTTATATGTATGCATACGAATAAATAATGTTCAGCACTTTCATTTCTTTGCCTTCTTGCTTAGAGTGGATAAAATTATAATAGTTTATATTATAATACTCGTTATATTATAAAACTCATTCCCTCTCACATTAAAAAAAGAAGAAGATGAAGACAAGAAGGACCTTTATTGAAGTAAGTGCATAAATTCTTCTTGAAACTCCTTTCAGTTGATATCAAAATATGGCTGTGGGCTAAACACATCTTTTTGTTGTAATGCATGTATAAGTTCATAATTTCTAATTTATGAAGATATAAAGTTCTGTCTAATACCTATAGTGTATGTTCAGTGCCTAAATGTTCTCCAATGACAAATATAGTAAAATATCCTCAAAATTATTTCTATTTTTCCCCCACACTAGTGAAGACCATGGTTTATCTGCCTTGATTTAAAATCACTATAAATGCATTTTTTTCACATTTGTGTAGTTTGTACAATGTGGGCAATTGTGTGAATTGCTCAAAATGAAGGTGACTGCTGCTTTATTTATGAATTTGAAGCAGTAGATGGGTTGTTTGCATCATTTGTAAGAGTCAACAATTTCTGCTTTTTCTGTGTGTGCACCTGTATGTTCATGTATTTTATTTATCAAAGGGAAATTTTAGACATTTACTATGAACTGCATGGGGAAAAAGAACTCTTTGTCTTACTCTGTGATGGAGGCAAACAATCTTGTGTGACTTTGAAATCCCACACAGAGGGTTCTCATTTAGTGAGTATCCTTCTATTCCTAAATAGAAGTATGGGTATGACACTAAATCTTCCCCATGTGCATTTGATCTCACCCTAACATGTCCACTACACAATCTATACAAATCCAAAATGTACATGCATTTTGTTTGAGATGGAATCTCCTTCTCTCCTCAATAATTTTGCTGTGTTTGTCTTTCATTTCATAGAACGTTAGGCTCTGGAGCTGGCATAGCTGCCAATTTAAATTCTAATTTGGCACTCAGAGATCTCTTTGCATTTTGGAAGGCCCTGGGAGTTCTGCTGTCCTCACATCTTTTTCAGGTAGCTCATTGAAGACTCTGTAAACATCACCAATAAAGATGCAGCCATTTCATTGTGAATCAGCTGAAGTTTCATTACTATACTTCAGCTGTGCTTCCCTCCCCTCTATGTGGCAACTAAATTTCTTTTGTTGTGTTCCTCTGTACTGGGAACCTTAAAATTAATTGGTACACAGAAGTACAATTAATGTTCATTGCAGAAAGTGGTGCCATTCAGGTTTAATGACATACACGATGAGCCAACCAAGACAGCCTCAGACCTGGACTTTTCCAAAGATGACTTTGTTATGCTATTTGGTCTGATTCCTATGCCCCCCCTCCCAATTCAAACAAGTGTGGAAATAATTTTCACATAGTGATAGAAAGCCATTTTTAAAAAAGGCACAGCAGATCTGAGCATGAGAAGGCCTGTTAAATATTTGCAGGGCAGATGCTTATGTTGCAGACCACCTAACTTTGATATCATATCTGGAAAATCTGCTGACATCACTGAGATTACATAGATCAGGAGTAGGTGAAACACAGATGTATGCTCCATCTGATCCTCATGCCATGCCCATGGGATCTCTAACAACCCCACACCCACTTTAAAACATACAAATTGTTCAAAGTATCCTTGCACTCTCAGATGGGGGTGACAGTTTAGCCCCCAAGTTATTTAGGCTTTTTAAAAAACTAGCAGTTACTTCTGGCTTTGAAGAAGCCCTCTCCCAAGCCTAGAACAGATCAGAAACAACCCCCAAATGTGGCAGAATTGGTCCTTGTGGCCATTAGCAAGCATGAAATAAAGTTCAGATTGTTGAACATCAAGGAAAAATGTGAAGAAGGGTACAGAGTGAATATGGCTCTCGAACTTTGGGAGGTGGATATTTCATCCCCCAGATCTCTGAAAATTTCCTACCCATGCCCTATCTGGGCAGGCAACAAAAAGAAGCTTGTGATACTAAAAAGATGCTTTGGTTTCAGTCTTATTAAGACTGAAGATGATGGAATATCCTCTTTTGCATCAACAGCAGTAGCCAGCCACTTCCATTATCAAGCCACTTCCATCAGTTGCTTATGCTAAACAAGAATTAAGAGAACTCAGTTCTATGGCAGCAAATAATGGCAAATATTAGAAAGCCTGATGCATCAATGGAATATAATAGTCTGTGACATTCCTGTTATGAGCCACCCAAGTCCTCCTACCAATACAGAACTACTACAATGCCATCGTGTCACAGAATACTACTACATGCAGACATAATTGCAACCAAAGAAAATTGTCTCCCACAGTTGATTCATTGGACCTGCTCTAGAACAACTTACACAAAGCAACAGGATTTCAGCTGATGAAGTGCAAGTAGATTGGTCCACAGAGGATCCTAGCCCATACATGTTGACTTATTGAGCTACCTAGTTGTCCTATCCTAGATCACACTAGAATTCCGTAGTGTGCTTTCTTTAGTGGTTTATGATCTAGGATAGGAGAACTACGTACGTGGGTTTAGTTGTCATATCTTCACTATATTGCTGCTTTTGCAGCAGTGAAGCAATAGCCGTCATAATTGCAGCTAGACCATAAATGCCATGTCCCAAGGAAGACATACTAACTTCACAGTTAGAACAAGTCCAGAAAACCCACAGTGCTAGAATATTGATTGGATGGAAAAGATGTAATTGACTCCCTTGAAAGGCTGATCGGCACAAATACTAGCTGCTATAAAATTGTCCAAGTAAGAGAAGTGTGTGGGAAGCATTACTAGTATACTGTAAATAACACTCTCATGGCTGATAAAATGCATGGCCTCACCCATGAAAGATAATTATTTCTTCTTTTCACTAAAAGCCAGGGCTTGAATCCCAGGGTAGTCAACTATTTATTACTGAATTCAAGTTGCTATTTTTTTCTTAGAGATGCCTCATCTTAATAAGTACCCAGCAGGGAAGTATGACATAGTTGTCTTCATGCTGGGATTAAAAGTAACTATTGAATTTGTCCAATGCAAATAGGTGAAAACAAGTTGTTTTAGGGTGCTTTTTGATGAAATACCAAAAATCTCAAATCACATTGTTTGGACTGGAATTAATGTGATGCTTGAAGCATACAAAGGCAGAAGAAAATGAAACTGACAGACGTCCTCATCCATACCTATGCATATCTCCTCAGATGTAAGTCTGATTCATTTGAAAATATGTTACTACCAAGTGAATTAGCTGGATATGCAGGTGACTAACTAGCCCAAAACAAGCCCGAAAGACGCTGAAACAGTGAGGGCAGATTAGCCGAATCTAGGCTTTTTGGGCTGTCTAGATCCTTGGTTTCTCATTTCTCTCTTCCTTTGTGCATCCTTGATTCTTTACCCCCTTGTTTGAAGTGTTTTACCAGACATTTCAGTTTTGAATGAGAGCTTCAAGACAACCTTGAAAGAATTTAATATTGACATGGCTAAATGACTTGGGCCCTGGATATCTGAAGGACTTCCTCCTTCCATATGAACCTACCTGGCAATTAAGATCTAGCCAGGGGACCCTCCTGAAAGAGCCATCCCTCAAGGAGGTAAGAGGGATGGCTTGTGGACAAAAGGCCTTTTCAGCAGCTGCCCCCAGACTATGGAATGCCATCCCGAGGGAGATTCATCTGGCGCTGACGTTGATGACATTTTGGCACCAGGTCAAAACCTTCCTGTTCCAGAAGATTTTTTTAATTGAAATAATATCAACTGTGGGTCCTGATGGCAATTTTTAGAGCATTGTATTTTTAATTGTATTTTAAGTTTTTATATTTTTATTGAATTCAAATTGTTGTAAGCCACCCAGAGACCTTTGGGTAGTGTGGGCGGCATATAAGTTAAATAAATAAAAGAAATAAATAAAATGGTTAATAATACATTATTCTAAGGTTGTCTTTAACGTGTCTTCAAATCATTTATTTTGTCCATCACACAACTGAGCCCTTGCAACAATATGTTTTGGGAGATGGCTGTCCAACATCCTGGTGACATGTCCTGACAATGAAACTGCTGTTGTTTCAAGATTATGAAAATGCTGGTTATCTGCGTTTGTGGCAAGACTTCCATTTTAGAGATTTTATCCTGCCATTTGATGTTCAGAATTCTCCAAGGTGAAAATAATTGAGATTTCTTGCATGGTGTTGGTACATGGTTCAAGACCCTGCTCCATAAAGCTGAGATAATAGAACAACAGCTTTGTACATCTTCAGCTTAACAGAAAGACTGATTGCATGTCAATTCCACACAGAGAATCAAAGTGTTCTGAAGGCAGTATTGGCTTTAGAAATCCATGAGGTCACTTCATTGTCAAGAAAAACACAGCAGGAGACAGTGCTGCCGAGATATATGAATGTATTCACTGAAGTAGAGTACTGTTCATATACCTTAAGAACTGGTTCTTTACAAGGTACATCTCAGGCATGTTGGTATATTACCATTGCTTTATCAATACTGAACTTCAGGCCAAAATTGTTACAGGTCAAGGAGAATAGGTTCATTCAAAACACCAGGAAATGGACTTATATTGCTCCACAATATTATGCCGACGTTGCTGAGGAGAATAGACCAGGACTTGCATTAGGAGTACACTCAGCAGCAAATAAGAGCCTACACATTTTGCAAAATGAGATTTTCAATACTGCCTGCAAACACCTCAGACTGAAGTTTCCCATCAGTGTAATATAACATCAAAGGTCAACACTAGTGTTTTCTTCCCTGTGAGTATCCAGAGCATCGCAAAAAACGTAAAACTGAAAAGAACTGGAACAAGAGCACAGCCTTGTTTTACACAATATTAACAGAAAAGTCATCATAAATGGGACCATTGTTGATGACATGAGTTTGCATAACGTCATGGAATTCTCAAACAATACGTGTAAATTTCTCAGGACATCATTATAGAACTGCTGGGTAGCTCAGTGGTTTAGGTATGGTTGGGAGTTTGATTCCCCACTATGCCTCCATGACAGGGGCTGGGCTTTATGATCCATAGCAGGAGTCCCCAACCCCCAGTCCGCAGCCCGGTACCAGGCCGTGGCCTTGGCAGGACCGGGCCGCAGAGACAGATCTTCCGCCCCTCTGCACACACTCCTCCCCACACCCACCCGCATGCACGGCCTGCCCACCCACACACACGGGTGCCCCGCCCACTCACGCATGCACACGAGAGCACCCCCAACTCATCCGCTATTTGGAAAAGGTTGGGGACCACTGATCCATAGAGTCCCTTCCAGCTTTCCAGTCTTAAGATTATTATTATTTTTAAAATTATTATATATCATAACTTGATTTTTCAAAAAAAACACACCTCTACAGTTTATGAATGTAGGATACTGCGCTTCACAATTTAAAACACCAGGAAATGGCTGATACTGCTGCACAATATTGTGCCTTCATTGCCAGCATAAAAAAGGATGTCAGGTTTTACATAGCAAAGGATAGCCTGAATGCTGACAACACCAATGGAAGCAGTTAAGATGGCCTACAGGGTGCCTTCTTGTGTCAGCCCGGTCTCAGAAATCCTCAGTGAATGTTTACTGAAAGCACTCAGGGCTGAGACAAACATAAATGCTCTCTGTTTTTGTAGTGCAGAAATACTTTGAAAATATCATACAAAAATGTATGCTAAATGGTTGTTTTTCCCTTTTGAATGGCCTTTTTGAGGATCAATATTTCAGTCCCTGCAGCCTGGATTCCTTCCAAATAAAAAAGTGGGTGGGGCCAACCATTCTCTTTCTGGATAAGCAAGATTAGTCTTTTAAATCTGTATGAGCTTGTCGCGATTGGCCCTGTCACTCCTGCCACTCAAGCTCAAGAGCTTATTTGCATGAGCCTATGAGAGCGCTGGAGGGGCGGAGTCAATGAATATATATGAGGCTTGGCTAAAGGCAGATAGAGATAGATAGATAGATAGGGTTAGTCAGAGAGATACAGCTGGTCAGGAAAATAGGTAGAGGGTGGTAATGATATTGCAAGAGAAAAGAAGTATGTACTGAGAGAACTGTTGATGCATTGCTTATGTATAATGTGTATCTGAAAAAACTTCTGTTATTATTCAATCTGCTTCACTTCAATAAATAAGTTCTGTTTCTGTTCACAAGACAAGTCTTCTGACATACGTTATTTATATTGCAGATTGAAGTAATCCACCGGTGGCAGCGAGAAGAAAATGTGACATGAGCCTTTGTAAGGGAAAACAAGCAGGGGCCATGAGGGTAAACGTCACAGAGCTATTTTAAAGCTGAGGAAGTTTAGGGTCACTTGTTTCTGCATGGGACCAGTTTTATATTTTAAAAAATCATAAGTCAAAACCCTTTCCCCAAAATTTTCTTCAGTTTGGCAGAGACCAAGAGCAGACTGTTTGATATATCTGTGCCAAATCTGGTGCTGATCCAAAGTCCAATTTCAAAGTTTTGTATATGGGTTGCCTCCATTTTTAGCATTGCCTTTTAGAATGTTGATTTGCTCTGCTGCACAATAACATAGCTGCATTACCGTGCAGCTATAATGCAAAGAAAAAATAAAGTGCTAAGTACGCAGATAATTTCACAGAATAAGTTATGGAACTGGTTAGAGAACATGGTTGCGGAAGCATACGTGACAATGTGTCTTCTCTCTTTTTTAAATCAGTGTTTTAATTTTGAAAATGACTCACTTAAATATATCTGTCCATGATGAAAAGTCTTGAACACTTGTTTTCTCCAGTTAAGCCACTTTTCTTCCTTTTCCTTGGTTATTAAGCAAAAGAATAATCCAAATGATGCAAAGTAAGAACCAACCTAAACCATGTTCTGGCTTAATTGCACATAGTCAGCTGAAACATTTTGCCCAGATGTTACAAGGGGTAATAAGAGTATGTTGTGCTTTCAAACACACCCGCAAACACACTTGTTGCTACATTGAATGCCAGTATAAACACTTTTAAAAGACACTTTTTGACACACCCTCCGAATTTGCAACACAACCACGAGAAACATTGAAATAAAGCCAATATAGTGTACATTACTGAATTCATGCCAACAAAGCACGACTCTTCTTGATTTTCCTTATAGGAGAGAATATAAGGAGTAACTCTGGAACACAGGAATATGGACTGTATTCCCTTTCATCTGAGTGAACAAGTAAAAAGGCTGATAGCTTAAATCATTGTTCATCAGGTGATGCTGCCAGCCTTCTCTCCAGCATATTCCTTGTCAGTTCCAGTATTTCTCTACTATATCATCTCACCTGGAAGCCATTAAATGACATACATCTGTGTTGTCTTGCATTTATGGAAACCCAGCATATATTGCAGTTATGTAGGCTAAGGAGAGACTGAAAATCACACACACCCTCTATATTTCAAGAAATAAAAAAGAGCATATATCAGCATGATAGCATTGTTTTGCAATTATGCCAACCTTAAAAGAGCTCATGCACATGCGAAGACTGTCAGGTTGCCATTCAATATGCCTTGAAATCAGTGAATAGAAACATGTTAAATTAACCATTCATAATTTACAGGTGACACTCTATAGATCGGCTGCCAGGAGCTGGTCCAGTTCTCAAGCTGTGCTGCTTTCTCCCTTCCCAGCTTTTGTGATAATGTAAGTGTCCTTCACCCAGTAGATTTCTTCATCTTTGCTTGACTGAAACTGCCTGCATGACTTACAGTGATGAGTGACCCTGAAATCTCTCTTGCACTAAGTTGTGTGACAGAACTCTGCAATGTTTAAATCACATTCAGAGTGGAACATGTTGGTGCCACTTAATCAAAACAGTTAGACTTGTGGCTGTTTCCTTCATTGTTGCTACAGCGGCTATTTATTAACAACATCTGGGTTTCTTCTATATTGAATTCTTCTAGTTCTAACCTCTCCACATGTTATGTGGAAGTGGCAAATCACAGGACTCTTGATTTGTGTAACTTTGGCAGAGAAATAAAGTGTGAGTAATTCACCATCATGTTAAATGGAACAATTTTCTAAAAATTCTGCTTAATGCAAACTCCCATGAGATGACAGGATGTTTTTGTTAAATCTTCCTTCCTTCCTTCCTTCCTTCCTTCCTTCCTTCCTTCCTTCCTTCCTTCCTTCCTTCCTTCCTTCCTTCCTTCCTTCCTCCCTCCCTCCCTCCCTCCCTCCCAGTCTTGAATAAAAAAACTACCTTTTCAGACTGCATTTTGTGCATCTCTGTAAAATGCACAATATTTGAAAATTGCCTTGAGCGTGAACCAGTAGAAGTAGTGCTATTAGTTGACATGTTTATTTGTGTTTCTGTGATCAACAGCCATGCCCTGCTTGTGTCTGCTGTATTTGGGCTTAGCTTCACAAAGGAAAATTGTTGTCTTGTCATGCCAAGAAAGCTAATCTAGACTAGAAAGAGAATGTGGAGGATTTTTTGTTTGATTGTTTTTTTGGAGAGAGAAAGAGAGGCAGGGATGTTGGCAAGTCTTTGGGTCTGAGTCCAAAGTCCAAGTCTGAGTCTTTGGTCCCAAGTATAAGTCCCTATTAAAAACAAACTTTTCCCCCCAGAATAAAGGCAGGGGGTAGGTGGGTATCAAGTTGTGAGTAAAGTCCAAGTCATTGGGGGGGGGGAACTGAGTGAAGTCCAAGGTGAGTCACCAGTGCGACTTAAGTCCAACCTGACAGCGGGTCCTGCAACTTAAGGCCCCACACCTGAAGAGAGGTATGGTATAGTATTCAGGGAAGGGTTAAAGAAGATGAAATTGTAACAAACCAACCAACCAACCAACAAACCTGAATGCTGTTGATCAACCACTTTAATATACTTTTTGGTTGTTTTCCAGTATTGTAAATAAAGTATTTTGTTTCTGTTTGACACTGTCTGAGTCTGCCTGGGCAGGGGAAGCTAGCAGAATCAAGTCCTACAACATGCATAAGCCTATCCTTTGGTGGGATTTCTTTATTCCCTTTAGAAGCCTGTGGTTGTTCTGAGGAAAGAAATAGGAGCCCAGGGGGATAAAAGATGGCTGTCAAAAGCACTCTGGATCATATTTGGTGTCATATTATGCAAAAAGGGCAATTGTGTAAAGTCACAGGGCAAATTGACAGTTGAAGGCTTCTTATGGTTCATTTCCAGAGATGACACACACTGGAAACAAACCAAAATGGAGTGATCCTACATGCACTAAAAAAAAGTAGAAGTCCCTGACAAGGAGTGAAGCAACCTGTCCCCACTATGTTCGAAACAGTGGGTTAAATGCCTATTTGATCACACCCTCAGTTACATGAATTTAGACTAATTTGACTCCTTCATTTAATAACTGGATCTAGTCAATATTTCATGGGCCTTCTCAGTTGATTTCACAAAACAAAAAATGCAAAGGTTAAACAGGTAAATATTGAGGGTAAAAATGTGAAAAGGCACAACAATTATCTACAATTGGACAAAAAACTCCTATTTGGTGTTTGAATTCTGGTAGTGAAACCATTTCCTGTAATTTTTAAGTTCATATCTTACATTATATGAAGAGAAATCAGGTTCATAGCTTAGGAGAGTACATCTATACATAGTTAATAAAAACAGACAGGCAGACAGTTTCAAAAAACTATGACGTGGCCTGGAAGAAAATACCTTGGTCCCATGCCTTGACTTTGAACACTAGTTGTGAAGGTATGAGATTGCATCAGCAGCCAGCAGTACACAACATTTCTTCCCAAAGACCTGGCTATAACCATCAGTCAGATGATAGAGACTATCACCTCAGACAGAGTAAAGAGTTACTTGACTTCAGCAATTTCTATCCATTAGACTTTCAGCTATGTGCTAAACATCAAAATGGATAGCTCTTCAGTTACATTTCCTTTGATATATGGTTGAAAGCCTAGTACATAATCATTTTAAATACCTGCATAAACTCCAAGAGGAACCATAGATGCTTTTAACATTATGTTGTGGCATTAACATTACCTGCTCCACAGGGTCTTGCCCCTATCCAAGCTGAGTCCTGTTGCTGTAGCATGTCTGAAATTCATCATATTCATAACAGAAGTATGGAACAAGTTAAACTAGAAAAAGGAATTAAAATACACACATACAAATAAACAGGTTGACAATGATGCTAGAAAGAATTGTTTGAGCTAGTACATCCAGCCCTGAAAGAGTTGCCACTTTAATTAAGGCAAGAGATCTGTAACGTTTTCTGGAAATTTGGGGAAAGTCTGCTCTAGTATGTAAGAAGAGATATATTACAGCTGCACACCTCCTGGTGTTCTCATATGCATTGCGTGACTTGCCATGGCTAATTGCAGCTAATTGACAAAGTGCCAGTTTGCATCTCAGTTATGTGCCTGGTCATACATCCAATTGTGCAACTGAGATGTGCCCTGATGCCTTGCGAATTATCCACAATTAGCTGTGGTAATTTATCTAAAATTTAACCAAACCCTAATAAGATTCCAGACATAACTTTTGTGAATTGTCATCTCATTGTAGGAAAATACAGAACTGAAGGAAATAATGCTGTGTGAAAAGCATTAGTGTGTGTATGTTAAAATTAATGTGTACATTTTCCTTTAATATTTTTGAAATTTTTAATGATGTGGAAAATGGATTAGGTTTAATCAACATCTTTAGCATTGCTCATCTGTATATTCTGAAACAACTGTGAAGTTACAACCTTGGGTAATGGCAGGTACTTTACATGCTTCCTGCTATCTACAGTTTTTGCTTTAGTTACATTAATCTATGGCTTGTCGGTTCTGTGACATATGCTTTACCTTTATGTTCATCATTGCGTTTTCTAATGCCCACATAGTTTACAACTGTTTTCATTATGGTGACCTTTGTTCTTCCTCTTTATAATTCTGGCAGTGTATCTGTCATGGATGTATATTAATGTAGGTATTGCTAACCTACAGGCATACATCTCTTGAGTGGACTTTTTTCCAATGCTTAATGCATGTGCTTGCTTAGCTCCTATTAACGATGGCATCATTTATGTGCACATTGTGAAGCATATATTCTGAAACAGTTAAAGGTCAATAGGCAACTTGATGCAAATGCCTGGAATAAAATTATATTTGATAATGAAAAGCTGTATGGGACTTGGATGCTCTCTTGCTAAATGAATTCCATGCTAACTGTAAATAAAATTGGAGGAAATATGCTTCAAGAATAAAATAAAATGTCAACCCCATTAAAACCTATTTGAACACGGATTGTACCTATGGTGGGAAGAAAATGTGTCCAACTGTTTCTGTGATAACATTTTTATTGTTAGAACTGTTCTAGAGCCTTATAAAGGTGTACAACCCATCGGTCAAAATCCTATTGACATAAAGCATGTGCATAAGGACAGGCGTGCAAGTGGGTTTCCCTCTTCACTTGCCATCCATCATGTGGCCAGGCACATAATCATTCACTCAACTGGTGGATGTGATTCAGAGGAGAACTATGGACAGTCTGCTGAAGAGATTGAACCATTTGCATAATTTGCCCTGATACAAGCACATAAGGTAATAGAAGTAGGTCAGTAGGATTTATTCCCAGGTAAGTGTGCACAGGTTTGTGCGAAAATGATGCAGTCGGGCATGCATTTACACAAGAGTATGTCATTTTGACCCCTTCATGGATTGCTGCCTTGTCGTGGTGAAGGGGCTTGAGTAATTCAGAGAAGCTATGGGCTATGCCCTGCAGTGACACCCAAGATGGACAGGCCATAGTGGAGAGTTCTGACTAAATGCGATCCACCTGGAGCAGGAACTGGCAAGCCACTCCAGTATCTTTGCCAAGAAAACTCCATGGACAGAAACAAAAGGATAAAAGATATGACACTGGAAGATGAGCCCCTCAGGTCGGAAGGCATCCAACATGCTACTGAGGAAGAGCGGAGGACAAAGACAAGTAGCTCCAGAGCTAATGAAGTGGTTGGGCCAAAGCCGAAAGGATGCTCAGCTGCAGACACACCTGGAAGTGAAAGGAAAGTCTGATGCTGCAAAGAAAAATACTGCATAGGAAACTGGAATGTAAGATCTATGAACCTTGGTAAGCTGCATGTGGTCAAACAGGAGATGGCAAGAATAAACATTGACATCCTGGGCGTCAGTGAACTAAAATGGATGGGAATGGGCGAATTCAATTCAGACGATTATCATATCTACTGTTGTGAGCAAGAATCCCATAAAAGAAATGGAGTAGCCCTCATAGTCAACAAAAGAGTTGGAAAAGCTGTATTGGGATACAATCTCAAAAATGATAGAATGATTTCAATACGAATCCAAGGCAGACCTTAAAACATCACAGTAATCCAAGTTTATGCACCAACCACCGATGCTGAAGAGGCTGAAATCGACCAATTCTATGAAGACTTACAACACCTTCTAGAATTGACACCAAAGAAAGATGTTCTTCTCATTATAGGGGACTGGAATGCTAAAGTAGGGAGTCAAGAGAGAAAAGGAACAACAGGTAAGTTTGGCCTTGGAGTTCAAAACGAAGCAGGGCAAAGGCTAATAGAGTTTTGTCAAGAGAACAAGCTGGTCATCACAACCACTCTTTTCCAACAACACAAGAGGCGACTCTACACATGGACATCACCAGATGGGCAATACCAAAATCAGATTAATTATGTTCTCTGTAGCTAAAGATGGAGAAGCTGTATACAGTCAGCAAAAACAAGACCTGGAGCTGATTGTGGCTCTGATCATCAGCTTCTTATAGCAAAATTCAAGCTTAAACTGAAGAAAGTAGGAAAAACCCCTGGGCTAGTCAGGTATAATCTAAACCAAATCCCTTATGAATACACAGTGGAAGTGAAGAACAGATTTAAGGAACTAGATTTGGTGGACAGAGTGCCTGAAGAACTATGGATGGAGGCCCGTAACATTGTACAGGAGGCAGCAACAAAAACCATCCCAAAGAAAAGGAAATGCAAGAAAGCAAAGTGGCTGTCCAACGAGGCCTTACAAATAGCAGAGAAGAGAAGGGAAACAAAATGCAAGGGAGATAGGGAAAGTTACAAAAAATTGAATGCTGACTTCCAAAGAATAGCAAGGAGACACAAGAGGGCCTTCTTAAATGAACAGTGCAAAGAAATAGAGGAAGATAATAGAAAGGGAAAAACCAGAGATCTGTTCAAGAAAATAGGAGATATTAAAGCAACATTTTGTGCAACGATGGACATGATAAAGGACAAGAATGGTAGGGACCTAACAGAAGCAGAAGACATCAAGAAGAGGTGGCAAGAATACACAGAGGGACTATACCAGAAAGATCTGGATGTCCCGGACAACCCAGATAGTGTGGTTGCTGACCTTGAGCAAAATATCTTGGAGAGTGAAGTCAAGTGGGCCTTAGAAAGCATGGCTAACAACAAGGCCAGTGGAGGTGATGGCATTCCAGTTGAACTATTTAAAATCTTAAAAGATGATGCTGTTAAGGTGCTACACTCAATATGCCAGCAAGTTTGGAAAACTCAGCAGTGGCCAGAGGATTGGAAAAGATCAGTCTACATCCCAATCCCAAAGAAGGGCAGTGCCAAAGAATGCTCCAACTACCATACAATTGCACTCATTTCACATGCTAGCAAGGTTATGCTCAAAATCCTACAAGGTAGGCTTCAGCAGTATGTGAACCGAGAACTCCCAGAAGTACAAGCTGGATTTCAAAGGGGCAGAGGAACTAGAGACCAAATTGCTAACATGCGCTGGATTATGGAGAAAGCCAGGGAGTTCCAGAAAAACATCTACTTCTGCTTCATTGACTATGCAAAAGCCTTTGACTGTGTGGACCACAGCAAACTATGGCAAGTTCTTAAAGAAATGGGAGTGCCTGACCACCTTGTCTATCTCCTGAGAAATCTATATGTGGGACAGGAAGCAACAGTTAGAACTGGATATGGAACAACTGATTGGTTCAAAATTGGGAAAGGAGTACGACAAGGCTGTATATTGTCTCCCTGCTTATTTAACTTATATGCAGAATACATCATGTGAAAGGCTGGACTGGATGAATCCCAAGCCGGAATTAAGATTGTCGGAAGAAATATCAACAACCTCAGATATGCAGATGATACCACTCTGATGGCAGAAAGTGAGGAGGAATTAAAGAACCTCTTAATGAGGGTGAAAGAGAAAAGTGCCAAAAATGGTCAGAAGCTCAACATCAAAAAAACTAAGATCATGGCCACTGGTCCCATCACCTCCTGGCAAACAGAAGGGGAAGATATGGAGGCAGTGACAGATTTTACCTTCTTGGGCTCCATGATCACTGCAGATGGTGACAGCAGCCACGAAATTAAAAGACGCCTGCTTCTTGGGAGGAAAGCGATGACAAACCTAGACAGCATCTTAAATAGCAGAGACATCACCTTGCCGACAAAGGTTCGCATAGTCAAAGCTATGGTTTTTCCAGTAGCAATGTATGGACTGCAAGGAGAACAAACCTATCCATTCTGAAGGAAATCAACCCTGAGTGCTCACTGGAAGGACAGATCCTGAAGCTGAGGCTCCAATACTTTGGCCATCTCATGAGAAGAGAAGACTCCCTGGAAAAGACCCTGATGTTGGGAAAGTGTGAAGGCAAGAGGAGAAGGGGACGACAGAGGACGAGATGGTTGGACAGTGTCACCGAAGCTACCAACATGAATTTGACCAAACTCTGGGTGGCAGTGGAAGACAGGAGGGCCTGGCGTGCTCTGGTCCATGGGGTCATGAAGAGTCGGACACGACTTAATGACTAAACAACAACAACAAATGTCGTTTTGAACTTGAAAAGTATTTCCTTTTGGGAATGCCATCTGAGTAGATTTCATAAAATTGTGCCTGGATAAAATGCCTATTTACTTACTTCATTTGCAAATTTAAAGTGGCAGAAGATCATTTTTATAAACCATATTAATCCAATGAATGAATAAAATAATAGCAATGTGTTCATATTAAAGTGCAAGTCTCAGATTATGACCAGAACTTGAACTTCTGAGCTAGATGCTATTAAACAATATTAGGCAATATTCTTGTGGGGGAAAAAAGAAAAAGAAGAACCTGTGACAGATGTTAGAAATTGAGGCGTTGACAATAAACCAGAAAAATGCATTGTCTAAAATGTGCTGCAACTTAGATTGGAAAATCCCAAATTGTAATTGGTGATGTATAAATGAAATGATGTCGGTCATTGACACATGTTCTGACCAGGGTATAAAATTCTTTGATTTTGGGTGCATGGTGCCTTTGCCCAGATTGGACATGAGGGCATTAAGCCATTTGTGATCATATCTGAAATAAATAAGGATTGCTCTGGCTGGTTCTTTCTTAAACCAGCCATGTCTGAGATTTATTATGATTTCTTATTTTAAAGATTTTTTTTTCCTGACCAAAGCACCCCGTAACAAAAGTCAAAGATCAGGCCAAGAATGAGGATCGTAATAGAATAATGATTAAATCTGGGATTTCATATGTGTTTTTTTCCCAAAGCCCTCTGTAAGGGACCAAAGTTGGAGACAATTCTACCTCCCATTAGAGTTAATGCAGAAAGACCAGAGAAATGGGTAGGAGGTTGCATACACTATGAAGGAATCAGGAATATTAATATTGAAGAAAGGCAGTGCAAGAGGCAAAGCTGTTTCATGTATAAGGTCTTTTAAGGAAGGACAGAAAGTCTGAGAATCAGAAGCAGCACATGGGATCATAATGATTATTTCCCCATAAACATAGGTCTTGTTCTGCAGCTTCTTTGTGTTCCTTTCTCAGTGTGATTAAAATGGCAAAGTTACAAATATGATCAGTTGTGGTTGTTTTTCTCCTTAAAAATAGGGTAACTGAAGTATTATTCTTTCCTTTTAAGTTTAATAAGCTATTTTTCCTGTTATTCATCCTTTTGTCTTTTAACCATTCTTTCATGGATGTGGGGGGGAAATCTTGCTCAGTCTTCTGCACTTCTTAACAAACCGCTTTCCACTTCTGAGGTCCTGGATTCATTCTGAGTATATAGTGTCATTTGTATTGCACCCACACAAACACAAACAAACACACACACACACACACACACACAGTAGAAAGGGAAGACACTGTTGAGATGAACTACAATTTTATCTATTAATTGCTTATCCCAGAGTGTCGAAGGCAGAGGCAAGGGTTCTCCCTTACCACTCCTTATCCCTTGAGACTGAATTGTGAGTTCTTATGTCTTGCTCGTATATGCCTATAGTCCAACAATGGCCAGCCCATTTTCAGGGATACCTTCCTGGGTCCATTTCATCACCAGGATACAGGACTTCAAAGATGTTGTGACCCATATCAGCACCAATGTGTGCCCCACCCGGGTCACCTCTGGAATTGCACCTTCCCAGAAGCCCACCTGTTTGTTTGCTTCTTTCATTGCTACTTTGCTTTTCTTTCTCTACAGGGAGAAACGGTTTTAAACCTTACTAAATAAAATCCCTTAAAAGTAGTTTAAAAACACATTTTAAAAGGACAATTCCCCTTCTTCAGTAGCAGTTTACATAATAAAAAAACCTACTTAAAAAGAAAGGTTCTTGCCTCCTGGAAGAAAGATAGTAGGAAGGGAGCCAACTGAGCCTCCTGTGAGAGAGAATTCCACAGTTTGGGAGCAAACACCAGAAAGGTCCTGTCCTACATCCACACAAAGTATGTTTGTGATGGTAATAGGACCGAGAAAAGGGCATCCCACAAAGATTTTAAAACATTTATTCTTTCCTCAATATTTTTACCCTAATCAGCTTGTAGAAACAAAACAATGATCAAATTATATATGCAGTGAAGGTCATCTGCTCAATATCTGTGTACACTCTTCATTTCCACTTAAATTTCAATGTGTTTCTGCTTATTTTTTTCCAAATTATGCTTTAATTCTGCTGGTGATCAGTAAACAAAGTATTTGAGCCTTTTTTCTTATTTTGCTTGCCCCATCCCTCTTTTCATGAAGAATCACAGTGTACTTTCTTAAACCAGTATTTTTCTTTCGTAACATGAGCATGCTGTTTCAGTAATTTTATAAGAGATTAACTGGCTTTGAGGTAGAGGGAAAGAAAGCCATTGAAACCTTTTTATCTAAAATTGCTCCTGTAGATTGTTTCTTTCTTTTGAATAATAAAAAAACAGCTATCTTTTGACCATCTCTATCTTGCTGTTAACTGAATGTCTGATACAGTCTCTAAAATATGAGTGTTTCAAGACATTTCAGGTCATTTTTGCATGCCACATGATCAATGCACTTCAACTACGTGGTAACAAAAACACAGTGCTGTTTTCAGCAGTTTGAATGATGTACCAATTCCTTTTCTTTAGTGAGCACTGCTGTGCTAGTTAGACAGTAAAAGAGGGATCTGAACCAGCTGGCAAAATCTACTTGTAGTTATTATGTTAATATTTTCTTCCAGGTGATAAGCATGGTCACAGTGCTGCTGCACATAATTCTTTGGCAGAATCCCATTGTCCTGTTTTGGACCAGGACTAAGGAAAATGAGAATATTGGAATATTGAGAGGAAATGAATGAGGTGATATCACTGAAAGTGCAAAGAAGTGTCATTGGAGACCAAAGCAAAGATAATCTATACTACAGTATTTCTGACTACTATGTACAGGTGTGAAAGCTGTACCGTGAAGAAAGCCAACAAAGAAAAAGAAACCAATTAATTGTGATGAAATGTGGTGCTGGAGGAGGGTTTTATGAATACCAAGAATCACTAGAAAAATGAAGCAAATAAGTCAGTTCTAGATTATATAAAGCTTGAACTCTCCCCTGAAGCAAAAAATGACTAAATGTCACATACTTCGGACCCATCCTCAAAAGAGAAGAGTCACTGGAAAAGATAGTCACATTAGAAAAAGTTGAACATAACAAGGAAAAAAGAAGTGGTTTGATTCAGATTTTTTAAAAAACACACACACAATACTGAATTTGTAAGAGCTAAAGAGGGCTATAGACAACAGGATCTTTTGGAGGTTGCTGATTTGTAGGGCCCCCATAAGCTGGAAGCAACAGCCCTTAGCAACACCATTGAAAGGAAAGAACTTAGTTAGGGGATCTACATGAATTGGAACATCTGGCTGCAGAGCCAGGAGTCAAGAGTTCAATTCTCCACTAGGCCCCAAGGAGGAAAGCCAGCTTGTGTGTCTTTGGGCAAGCAGTGCAGTCCCCGAAGAAGTGAATGGTGCATCCTGATTGGTCACAGAGGAGAAACAAGATGAAAGGCAAATATAAAGTGCATTTTGTTGTATCTAGTTTTTGTCATGAATGAACATAACCAGGACAGCTTATGAAGAAAGGAAATAGGTTTAGGGACCATCATGTGACAGTTATGCCTGAAGCATCAACGTTATGTGCCCCTGCAAATGTGCCCCTCCAAGATGTCTGGAAGATGATAACAGCCTGGCAGTTTAGAGACTAGAAACAATTCTCAGACTCTTCCCTGGCCTTGATAGAGGGATCATATCACAGATCACATGCCTGCTGAAAGATGAGTGTTCAGCTTTTGAAGAAAGACTTGCACGTATCAATTAGAAGTATCTTTATCAAGTTTATTTTGATCATTGTAAATCAACTTGTTGGACTGAGACATCATAAAAGTATCCAAGTAGATCACCTTTGTGTTTAGGGTAGACATCAAGAAGGTGGGTCCTAAATGACAAGTATCAGAAATGGAAAATTTCCTAGAATGGACAGTCAGAGCTCTTCCATTTCTAGTGAGGATCAAAGCCTTGAGAGGTATCGTTAAAAAGAAAAAAAAATACTATAAGCTTGTTTGTATAGGCAGGTGCTTTCCAAGCCTTCAGTAACGTCGAAGTCCAGTAGGCCCTATAATTAAATATTAGACTGCATCCTAAACCATTTTCAAGTGAACAATCAGCAGCTTCTGGTGATGAGTATCTTTAATGCATTGATCCCAAGACTGATGTGATATTGCAATCATGTATGCTTCCTATGGAAAATCATCTATACCTATGAGATATCTGAAGTAATGACCTGTTTTAGTTTATATTAGCTGAAATCCTCTTGCATAGCATAGTAAGTAACACTAGAATAGACCCATTAAATCAATTGTGATCTGGTGAGCCAACTCCTCTGTAAGTGCCATTGACTCAAATGGGCCTACTCTCGTTGAGACGTACATTAGTGTAGTAAATAACAACAAGAGTAGGTCCATTGAAATCAATGAAACTATGGAGGTCTACTCTCACCAAATCCCCACTGATTTAATGTGTTTACTAAAGTGTGATTTACTATGCTACGCAATAGGATTTCAGACATTGTGCCAGATATAGGGTTTTGGGGGGGGTTTTTGTATAGGATGCATGGAAATCTTAATGTGGAGTTTTGAATCTAGGAGAAGGAAAACTCTGATTTCAAACCTCCACTGCCTTGTGGCTATATCCACTGATGGAAAAGGCTTCGGGAGTTAATCTCGAGGCAAAATCCAGAGCCGGAGTCCCGAAGGCAGTTCTTGCTGTTCTGGCAACTCCTGCGACGTCGCTGGAACCAGTTGTATTGGCTCTTGCCTTTCCATTGGACTATTTCAGTGATGTGGAGAGGGGGGATTTGCTGCTTGGGTAACAGCCTATCCTCCATATTATTTTACCCAGGCTTCGTGCTCTGGAGGGGACACTCCAGCTTCGCATACAGCGTCGAAATAACATGGGAAGTAGCAGTTACCGGTTATAAGTCTTTGCTCGATTGGCATACGCATAGGTTCCCAAACTTTTTTGCCCCCTAGACCACTTGCCGACTTATTTGTTTTCCGTAGACCCCCTGCCCCCTGCAAAGCTTTGATACAAGTCTAAACTTGCACCCCCAATATTTTTCTCTCTGACGTGGACCCCCTGCAAGTCGAAATCGACGCCTGGGGGTCCATATAGACCACTTTGGGAACATATGGCAGAGCATGATGCCAGGGGCTACTTCTGATGGTGGGAGAGGGCATTGCATCTCACTAGGTAGCTACCACCCGTCTTAAGCTGGGCAGCCCCCAGCCAGTAAGGTGCTGCCTCGCCACGGTCTGTTAATCTCATGGGGTGCGTGGTGTTTAGGGTGAAAGCCGACAAGCAGATCGATAACCCTGCACCATGCAACAATCATAAGAAAGCTTCTGCCCTAAAGTTGGGCACCTGGAATGTTCGGACAATGACCCCTGGCTTTTCTGACAACCTGCAGGAAATAGACAACGTGCGCAAGACAGCTGTCATCAACATGGAACTGAGTAGGCTGCAGATGGACATTGTTGCCCTGCAAGAGATGAGATTGCCAGACATGGGATCTGTCAAAGAAAAAAAATTATGTGGGTTTTTCAGGCTCTTTGGCTGTGTTCTGAAGGTTGTTCTTCCTAACGTTTCGCCAGTCTCTGTGGCCGGCATCTTCAGAGGACAGGAGTCAGAACTCTGTGCGCAAGGCTGCCCAATGAACATAACTGTGGCCAATTATAACTACTCGGATACGTGTGGAAGCTGCCTTGTCACCTGAAAAAGAAAACTAATTCACATCTGATGTGGAAGAAAACAAACATAAGACTTGAATCTGTGTGACAACCACCTTACCACCTTCTTTATCTGTTCTTTGCTGTAGCCCAAGGCTGCTGCCGTG
Organism: Intellagama lesueurii; assembly: GCA_037013535.1. Taxonomy (NCBI): domain Eukaryota; kingdom Metazoa; phylum Chordata; class Lepidosauria; order Squamata; family Agamidae; genus Intellagama; species Intellagama lesueurii. The sequence continues at coordinate 163,688,002 of JBAJHW010000005.1, forward strand.
GACGCCGCACCTATTCTAAAGGAATGGGTTCCAAATTTCCAACCCACAATACCTGCTTCGTGAAGACGTCTGGAAGTAACCGCCCAAAATTGATATCTCGTAAGGGGCAATCCATCTTTATGGCGAAAAAGATCACCCTCAGAATCGCCCCTTACTTGCATAAATTCCAAAATAGCCTTAACCAGGCAAAGGTCTTTAACATAACAACCTCCCAAGGTTATAATTTGTCCTTTACCATACTGGTCAGTTTTGGATCGGCGGAGATGGAACAAGACTTTGTCTTCGGAGACCAATAAGTCGTCCATCTGCAACGCCGTCCTAGAATTGTCATCCTTGGATGCCCTGACCAATTCGCTAACCCTGAAGGTGCCAAAGAAGGCAGTCAACGTGGCTGCCCTAAATAATTTGACCTCAAACAAATCTGTGCACACTGCTCCCCAAGCCTTATTAAGTTGAAAAAGAATCTTGGGTGACATTGGTGTATGCTTGTCCTCTTGCCTACCTCTCTCTTTACTCCACCCTTCAATCATTTTCCGAATTCTAAAATCACTGGCTGGATCGGGGCAACCGTGCGCTTTGGCATAAAATGCAAGGGTGATCTTTCCCTGTATAGTGCGAGGAGCCAAACCTTTCTGATGAAGATAAACCCCGTATTGTTATAAGTGATCAACTGTCAGAGGCCATGGTCATCCCAAGCCTACCCCACTGCAAAAAGCAAAAAATTCCTCACATGCAGCTGCATAGCTGTGCCTGGCACTGAGAGCGATCACTAAACTGATTGCCCTGTTGGCCTCAGTCCTCCAATGCTCCAAACCTCCAGAGGTAATGTCCCTGGACAAGCTTGAGCTTCTGGGGCCAACGCCCTGAACCGATCGATCTGTTTATGGGACAGGGCATCAGCCAGCTCATTTTTAACGCCAGGTACATGTCTAGCATGGAACACAATATTAAATTACAAACACTGTAGTGTGAAGGCCCTTACCAACTGCATCACTCTCGGTGGTCTAGATGTAAGTGTATTCACGACATGAACCACTGCCAAATTGTCACACCAAAAGGTGACTGCTGAATTGGCCCAACAATCCACCCAAAGCCATAGGGCTCCAAGGATTGGGGAAAATTCCAAAAATGTGAGGTCACAGGTGACTTTGGAGTCACTCCATTTCTCGGGCTACAGGCCGGAACACCATCGGCCTCTAAAATAAATCCCATAGCCTGATGATCCAGCAGCATCAGAATGAACTTGAAATTCAGCGCCTAAGCACAACTTATCTCTCCAGAAGGAGATCCCATTGAAACTGTCAAGGAAACATAACCAGATATGCAGGTCATCCCTCCTGCTTGCTGAAATTCTCCGTCTATGATGTAGTTTCGTTAAGCCCCTCATGGCTTCACAAAGCCATCTCAAAAAGGACCTGCTGGGGGCAATGACCTTACAAGCGAAGTTTAAGTGGCCTAACACCTCCTGGAGCTCCTTCAATGTAACTTTTTTGCACTGCAACAAGTTCCAAATTCGAATCCTTAGATTGATCAATTTATTCTCTGGCAGCCGGCTAGATTGCTGGACAGTATCCAGCTCAATCCCCAAAAATGTTATCACTGTAGCTGGGCCTTCTGTTTTTTCGTCTGCTAGGGGCACACTGAGCTCTCCAGCCATTACTTGAAAAATTCCCATGAGGGATGCGCACTGCCCGGATCCTGGCTTCCCACAAAATAAAAAATCATCCAAATAATGGACGACTTGGGAAAGCCCCGCCCTACGCTTAAAAACCCATTCTAAGAATGAGCTAAAACGCTCGAAGGCTGCACAAGAAATCAAACAGCCCATCGGCAATGCCCTATCCATATAAAAGGAACCCTCAAACTGAAAAGCCAGCAACACGAAATCTTCAGGATGAACAGGAAGCAGACGAAAAGCAGATTTTATATCCGCCTTTCCCATTTCAGCTCCATGCCCACAGGACCTGACCATCCATATGGCCGTGTCAAAAGATGTATAATGAACCGTGCAGAGTTCCAATGGGATTCTATCATTTACAGAATCTCCGTCTGGGTATGACAGATGATGTATAATGCAGTACTCCCCTGGAGTCTTCTTAGGGACAACCCCAAGGGGAGAAACCTGGAAATTCGGCATGAGGGGTTCCTTGAAAGGTCCAGCTACTCTGCCCTGAGCCACTTCTTTTTTGATTTTCAGCCTCATCACATCTTCCATGCCCCTAACAGATTTGAGGTTGCTAGCCAAAGCAGCCTGCCTAATGCCTTGCATGGGAATTCTAAAACCAAATGTGAACCCGTCTAACAAATAATGGGCAGCTTCCTTATCTGGGTAGTGACGCAGCCATTCTGCTAGTACTGCCAACTTAACTGGGCTGGGGCCCTTTTGCAATGGTCCCTGGACCTGATGCAGGCTTCCTGGGTCCTCCGCCATCCTTATTTATCCCAACACCAGGGCGTCCTTTAAAACCAGACGACGAACTGTGTGCTCCCCCGCATATGGAGCATTGGTGTCTAAATCTGCAAGGCTTCCTGTTACAAAAACCCTTTGCGTTGAATTCCCAGCAAAACAGGCGGGTTGAACCCCCTGTCCCACCAATGTGCTGGGAGCATTGCTAATGTTGGATTTCATCATTAAATGACCACTATCAAAACAGTCGCCCAAAATAGGGCGCGCCGGGGTCATCAACTGCAGCCAAAGACCAGGATGTTGCACATCCCAGCGTAACTGGGGGTTTATTGCGGCTCTCATTCTGAACCCCTCGTCATAAAGAAGCCATGTGTGGCCCGGGAAGTCTACATACGCTCTGTAAATTAGATCAAGATACTGGAGAAGCACAAAAGCCCTGGCCAGGTACGCTTTTACCAATGTGCCTGCATAAATAAAAAAACCAGGCAACCAGTTTGCCCAGCATCTTTTGGGCCTCTTTTTCTTAAACTTCTCCTTGTCCCTTTCCTCTCCTTTAGAACCCTTCTTTTCTTCCACTTCTCTATTCAAAAGCTCAAATACATCCACGTACTCGCCACGCCAAATCTTCTCTATAATGGCAGGGAGTAGGTGGTCACCCAATGGGAGTGACTGATCACCGTCAGGGAGTGCGCTATAAGGAACCGAACTGTACCCAGTATTCAGGATTGCAGGATAGTTAGGCTGCTGCAAATCCTCCATGAACCCCGTCGCCTGACTAGGATAGGGCCACTGCGGGTACGGCGCCGTCCAATGCTTCGAAGCAGGTATGGGCCCAAATTGAATTGGAGGGCTACTGCCGGAGTAATTGGGCAGGAAGCTAGGTGGCATAGAAGAAAAAGTCAGGGTATTGACTTCATCCCAAGGCCATGCACTACCCCAGTGTTGTGTATGTCATGTGGGTGCAAACTCACCTGGACCCACCAACGTCGGCAGCGCTGGGCCAGCCTGCTGCAACTCAGCCCCCTGCTGGCTGCTGCTGGTGGAAGCGACATCCAGACCTAATTGCCCTCTGGCCAAAAAACCAGCTCCTGGGTGAGACAGGAGGCACCCTGCCTGGACTCCTGCATCACTGGCTGGATCCCTCACAGGTTCCTGCAGCTCGTCAGTCTCCGCCTAGACAAGAATGGGCTGATGACCGACGTCAACCATGGCTGTAGCTGCTGCCCCCGTGGCCGCCAAGCACTCCTTTTCCAAAAAGGCAATTCGTGACATAATTACCTCACCAAGCTTCCGTAACTCATCCATCTTGCGTGCCTTTGATTCTCTATTAAATCTTCTTGGTGTAGCAGTGTCAGAAGTCTGTTTGGCCAAGGCCCTTTTGCACTCAAGCTCACTTAACTTGGCTAGTAATGCGCCATAGTCTGGCCAATCCTCCTCATCAGAGGAGGAAATTGCAGGCTGCACCATAGCTGGCACCTTACATTTTGCAGGCTGCTTGCCCTTTGAATTACCTTGACCCTTTTTCGGTCCCATGACAAATTATTCAATCAGACTGGAATAGAGACAGGTGTATATTTTATTTTGTTATTTACTGTATGTTTAAATTTAAAATTTAAAAATTGCAATTAATTTTTTAAAAAACTGCTGCCCACAGGGGGCGCAACACACCAATAATTGGTTTTTAACCCCCCTTTCTCCCCCTTTTATATATATATTTAAATGCAACAAGATGCTATCCAGCAGGGGGTGCCAATGGACTATATGGTCTTCTAAATCTTTTCCTTTTTTTAAAAAAAAATATTTCCCACCACTGCTCAAATCCCCCTTTACCTGATTTTTTTAATTATTTATTTTTGAATGATGAAATGGGAGGAGGGGGATAAGGGTTAAACAATATATAACAAATTGCAACCACCCAACGTAGGTTTGAATAAGTCTAATATCCCCAAAAACACTCTTGCTAATTAAATGAATTATATATAAATATTCAAATTATTCTTAATTATTTATTAGCTACTATGATGCTAAACTAAAACCAACAAACTAATTACTGCAAGAAACAGAAGAAGATAGAAAAGATATAACAATAAAGTTAAAAGTATAACCACCTAGCCTTAAATATTGACTATAATTCAACCCACCACCAATTAACCTTAAATCAAAACCAAAACAACAAGGGGGGGAGGGGGGAGAGGGAAGTTATAAAGCAAAGATCCCCTGCCCAAAGACCCCCCAACTAGCTTTAAAAGGCAGAAATAAAAGCTAATAAGAAAAGGAAGCCACTAATTTAGGCAAATAAAAAGAGGAGACCTGCTGCTTTCCTGGCCAAGCAGAAACATTTCTGTTTTGAAGAAGAGCCAAATGGAGAGGAAGTCTGTATGTACATGCATATAGTCTGTGCCCCTTTGTTTGATGAAGTGGAGTGTGAAAACCAACCCACAGCTGCTTCAGTGGTAACTTTAAAACAACTTCCTGCCTCATCTAAGATGGACACGGCTAGCAAAATTCATCTTGCCAAGAACTTTACATCTAAGAGTAACCTCCTGGCAAACCCCATCTCGCCACATACATTTGGACATTTGGTACTTGCTTTGAAGAAGTGGGATTTACCCATGAAAGCTTGCATAGTGTATAATTTTTTTTATTTTTTATTAGCGGCTTACAAAGGTATTGCCTATTCTTACACGAAAATGAACACATTCATCCACTCACGTTCATACACACATACAAACAATGCTGATAGTGTACTGCAAAGGTGTAAGCAGATTAATATACCAAAAAAAAAAAAAGGGGGGGGGAAAGAAATTTCCAGAACATAACTTCTAGCCTTAAAAAAATGCAGCAACCTCCCTAAATGTGAACTAGCTAGCAGTGTAACTGAAGAGAGATAGAAGGACTCTGGCGAACTCACCCTGAACTCTCTCAAGGCTTGCAGCATTGAATTGCCCAGGACAGCTCTGGGGCCTCATTGGTGCTTCAGCTGTCAGTCTCTGCCTCCTATAGGACTTCCTCTAGTACTGAAATGAATCTGGGGTGACCAGGCTATCTCAGGGATGATTTGGACAGTTTTGTTTCACCTAACTTCAGCCTAAAAGGATAAAAAATACCTCTGATTCACTCCATTTTGCAACTTTCATTTTGGAAAACAGTACACATCCCTAGTTATTATCCTCATCATGATCATGATAATAATCATAGTCAAAGAGCATTATTCATCTCATACTTCCCCTTTGAAATTCTGTTTTCCCATGTGTTTATCAATGGGAAGGTTGTTAAGTTCTAGCTGCATTCCCTTCCTCTGAAGCAAATGATAGTAAAGAGGCAATCCTACACACTTATCAAGGTGAAAATTCCATTGAAGTTAAGATATGACTGCACAGTGGGGAAAATTCAAATGGATCTGATGTGAAGTTGCACCTGGGAAGTCAGGTTTCCTTGGGTGAATTCCCCTTAGCTGACCACACAGGAGTAGGCAGAGAGAGAGGAGGAAGTTGGCAAACATATTTCTTTGCAGCTTGTTAAGGTAGCCCTGCTGTGGCAGTCCAGATTTGCAGAAGGTACTGTTAAAGCAGAGCTACCCTAACAAGTTGGGGGGGGGGGGGAAGCTGATTGATAATTTCCTCTTCTCTCTTCTGACTTCTTGCTCTTTTATATTTTTGGTTACCTAGGTGCCATAGCACAATGGCACCAAACTTTTTTTTAAGAAGTAAAGAAATAGAAGTGAATGAAAAGAATGGAAAGGGAAGAGGAAGAGGAAGACAAATGGCAGCCAGTTTACCCACTGCCCTGCTTCTCTCATTGCTGCTGTATTCAGGTGGAATGGCTTCAAATAGAACACCTACAAACCCCTCCACATCAGCTCAAGTGATCATACTGCTGAACTGATGCAGATGCATTTGGCACTGAAAATGGAGGCACTAGTGGCAGAGAGAAAAAATGGATTAAAGGGTAAAAACACTGGACTGACATACATTCATTTGTAGGCAGTGGAAATTAATATGAATCTGACCATCCCAATTTCTCATAATATTTGCCAATGTAGTCACCCCTTCAGTGGGATTGCCTCTGAATAGATAAGCATGGATTGTGCTTTTTAAATTGCTATCTACAGATGAAAAAAACCAGTACTGAGGAGCAAAATAAACCCTGCTGCTTCACCAATTCCAGATTTCAATAGCTTCCACCAGTTGGATGAAGAACATATCTCCTTGGATTCCCAGTACTTTTCCACCTGGAGCTTTTGCTCCCATGCCCTTCTGCCACCTGATGCCAGAGAAGCATAATTTACTGAAATTTGCACTCAAATTAACCTACTTCTCTTCTCTTGAAGACCTGTGTAGCCTCTCATTCTTGTCAGGAAACCAACAGTGAGGGGAATTACCCTCTTTTGTCCTTACAAGAACATTTATCTGTGCAAGGTTTTTCTTTTTCTGAGAAAATGAACACAAAATCTTGTAAGACTCCTCAGATGTAGTGTGGTCATTCCCCCCCCCCCCAAAGAAACCTTAATCTGCTGAGAACTATTAGAATTCCTTTGTACCGTGGCATTTTTTCTGTGCTAGATTCCTTGAAAAGAATATTGAGTTGTGCAGAATTTCTTTTGCAAAAATACAGGCAAAACTGCTGGTTTAGGCATCTGGCAGCAGAGACAGAGGTTAGGAGTTTGATTCCCCACTGTGCCTCCTTGACAGGGGCTGGACTTGATGATCCCTTCTAGCTCTGCAGTTCTAAGATTAGATTAGATTATTATTATTTTTTTAAAAAAGGGAGTGTGGGTCTCTTTTTATAGACAGCCAAGAAATCTTGATGATGCAAAAATGAAAGAGCCATCCCTCAAGGAGGTAAGAGGGATGGCTTGTAGACAAAGGGCCTTTTCGGCAGCTGCCCCCAGACTATGGAATGCCATCCCAAGTCAAATTTGTCTGGCGCTGACGTTGATGACGTTTCAGCGCCAGGTCAAACCTTCCTGTTCCAGAAGGTTTTTAATTGAAATAATATCAACTGTGGGTCCTGATGGCAATTTTTAGAGCACTGTATTTTTAATTGTATTTTAATTGTTTTATCTTTTTATTGCATTTAAATTGTTGTAAGCCGCCCAGAGACCTTTGGGTAGTGTGGGTGGCATATAAGTTAAATAAATAAATAAATAAATAAATAAATAAATAAATAAATAAATAAATAAATAAAAGGGAACTCTCAGCAAGGGCGAGACTTGGGCAATCACTGAGTATGCAGAATGTTTTTCTGCTGTCCACATTCCTAATTGTGTGTACAGCAATTTATATTCCTGATTATAACTAACGTGGGACTGAACTAACAGAATTGGTCAACACAATGGCCCTTAGTTACTGTTAGAGTGATGGATATCAATTGGGACTTCAATTCAAAAGCCTGCTGGACCATAAAGCTTGGACAAGGCATGGGTTCTCATAATGTTGTTGCATGGATAAAGAGGAACAGGCATTAATTCTTTGGAGGATCAAAATGAAGTAAATGCACCCATTAAAGGTGCAGATAACTATGTATATTTTACCATTAACATCAACAGGTACCTCAATAACAGATACATTCATTTGGACTAAATAATGACTACCTAAACCAGAAATTATCTTCATGAGATAATTCTTACACGTTGTGAGAGGTCTGATAACAGCATGAGGACTATTTTTTAAAAGTCCATTCATCATTTCCCTGTCTCCATCTGTACACAATGTTTTGTTTGTTTATTGTTTGCTTTTAAGACCAGAATGATAACCTATATTAACAGTGTAGTTGCCCTGTACTTATCAACAAAATGTGATCCAAACATTCTTCCTGTCTCATCCATAAAGTCAAGCAAATCTCATTTGGGATGCATGGGTGTAAATTAATATAAAATGTAGTCCTTAATTGGGATGTGTGTCTGGGACATCTTTCCTTTAATATGTTTAATAAGCTTTAAAAACTAGTTTCATTGGTGCACCTCTGAGACCTTGCACAGAATAACAGGGATGTCTAGAAGTGGATATTTAATTTCTACACACAGCCGAAGTGGAATTAAAGTGCAAAAGCAATTTCAAAGATCTTGATATGATGGATGATCTGACATTGTTCCTTAGATCATTGGTTTTTAAAGAAATACTTAAAAAACAAACTTTCTGTATTCCCTTATTAGAACCAATAACCAAATAATTTAATTTTCCTTAAGAATAATTTTTATATATTCTTGATTTATCTAATCTGAGTTTGAGGGATTACACTATATTAAATGATTAAATTAATTGTGTGCCAATTCTGATTCACAGTGACCTTTTTCAGGATTTTTAGAGAATACTCAGATGTGGTTTGCCATTCCCTTCTTCTGAGGATGCTCTGGGACTGTGCAGCTTGTCCAAGGCAACACAGGCTGGCTCTACTCACAGGAGGCACAGTGGGGAATTGAACACCCAACCTTTGCCCTGCAGGCAGATACCTCACTCTCTGAGCTATCCAGCCTACTTACACTAGTTTACAGCCATTTAGAAACAAAACAAAACAAAATAATCTTGAATAACATTTTAAAAATAATAACCCAGAAAGGCTCCTTAAGCACATTAGATGTCCACCTTCTTTCCGTGTCAAGCCTGGCTACTGAATGAAAATAAAAATAAGAAATACAGATACTCCTAAAAGGTTTCTTGGTTACAGTTTTCAGAGCAACAAATGTGATTAAGACAGAGATGGGTAATGTGTGACTCTCCAGAGGCTATTGGATTCCAAAGCCCATCCTCCATAGCATTGGTAATGTTAACTAGGGCTGATGGGAGTTGCAATCCAACTACATGTGGGTCTCCACTCTTTGGTAAAAAGCAAATAGAAGGATGAACATATACAATAACTTAACAAGTAGCTGTTAACCTAACCCTACAGGCATTAATTTTGGTTCTGAATTCAGTTTATGGCTGAGAGGTCTCACATACCAGCTGACTTCTCAGGGAAACACTATGCTTCTCTCGTTCTCCAGACATGAAGACAAATTGCAGGGGAAGCAGTGCTGTAGGAGGAGACCATTTGATCTTGTTATGTGTGAGGAGGCTTTAAGGCATAATCATCTCACCTCATGGTCAGGTGGCAACCAAGGTTCTCTGAGTCAATACAAAACTGTTTGAGTGGGTTTTGTGACACACCATCAGCATACCAAAAGGCCAGGATTGATACAAGGAGACTGTGGAGAGCCAATAGGTACATATACTTGGTCTATTTGGAATAAGATGGGATGTGGAGCACCAACATCACAACACTGTTCTGGTAGTGGTGGTAGCAGGTCATGGGGTGGGGGGAGAAAACCTGTAGGCAGGTGATGAGACTTCTACAAACCCCAGAAGCATAGGGCCTGGAGAAATGCCTCATCTGTCATTTATGCTTGAAGTATGTCTGTGTAGGATGCAGTGGTTACTGGTTAACAGGAATGATGGCAACCATGGCATCTGCTGGTGCACTTTGCTGCCTGCTGGGCAGGGCTGATGCTGCCATTAGCGTGAATGAAGCAATCACCCCACTGGCAAGGATTTGCTACCTCCTACCAACCCTCCCCTGCTGCTTGGGAGAATTGCTACAGCTCTGCACAGCTCTACAGAGACAGCCACTGCCTAAATGAAGAGAAACACTGCACCCATGGCAGCAGGCTCCCCTTTCCCCTTAAATTTGACGTGGAGGCAGTGGGTCTATCCCTGATTTTTTTTTAAAGAAAAAAAAGAGAGAGCTTTTGGCAGCATCATGTGGCAGCACTACATACTCTGTCCAGAAATTAAGAGAATGAGACTTGAGACAGCTTGATATCATTATGTAGAGCTGCCCAGCTAGGATAGTCCTTATAATCCTACGACTGCATGAGTATGCAGTCCAGTGACATCTTTGCTTCATCTTTGCTTTCTTTTTGCAGAATGGGGCTGTTGCAGCCACAGTTACAGATCTCCTTTTCTGCCAGGCTGAATAGATGTTGGGAGCTGGGATTCCAAAACATGTCTGCCACCCCCTTTCCTGGTGTTTTGAGGAAATGGGAAGGAGTCATATTTTCTCCTCCTCTAGTGTTCTGGGTGGGTGGCAATACTACTACTATGGCACTTTGTTAGGGGGAAACTCTTTACTTCCTACCTCAGGCAATGGAAGATCTTGAGCTGAGCCTTCTAAGGGGTGCCTTTAAAAAAACCTGGGTGTCTTGATTTTGCCTGAATTTGGGTCCAATTTATCAAGATTCCTGTTGTTCATTTTCATAAACAGTTGGCAGTTGCTTCCTCCCATGCTCAAACAACTGCCTGTCCAATCTTTGTGACATCACGAGAGCACAACTGTGTGATATCACAAAGGTCTCAGGTTTTGTTTTCCCGAAACCTCAGAGAGTGGAATGCTGGTCATCTGGCACCTGAGTTTAGATATAATGGATAGTTCAAAAGCTGATGAAAATGCTTTAGATTTTCCCACAGCAACATGAAGATATGGGAAGGAGAATGTGTGGATTGTTCACTCAAGGAGGTAAGAGGGATGGCTTGTAGACAAAGGGCCTTTTCGGCAGCTGCCCCCAGACTATGGAACGCCATCCCAATTGAGATTCGTCTGGCGCCGACGCTGATGACATTTCGGCGCCAGGTCAAAATCTTCCTGTTCCAGAAGGCTTTTAATTGAAATAATATCAACTGTGGGTCCTGATGGCAATTTTTTTAGAGTATATATTTTAATTGTATTTTAATTGTTTTATCTTTTTATTGTATTTTAATTGTTGTAAGCCACCCAGAGACCTTTGGGTAGTGTGGGCGGCAAAAAAGTTAAATAAATAAATAAATAAAATAGGAAAGAAATTGTGGTTGTGTGTGTATTATTTGCTGGCTCTTTTGAGATAGTACATGCTTCTTTTCCCCAGTCTTCAGTGTCGACTAGGATTCTGCAAAATCTTGATTTGTTTTCATAGAAGAAGCATTAAGTTCCACCTTTGGTCTGCATTTCTGCTTTTATTACCAGTGTTTAAAAATATCCCAAAACTGTAGATTAAAATTAAATCAATTCAGGTTACAAAGGCAGATGTATCATTTATTTCACCCCTACAAGGTTTTGAGATTTTTGGAGGAGAATCATATTTTTAAGAACTGAGTCGAATAAGTGAAAGTGCAAGAAACAATTATTTGGGGGGAAGACATTTCTATGCAAATTATCATATGATGCTCCATTATGTGTGCCACATGCAGCTTAGGACTGAATTAAGGTGTGCCACTTTTGTTGTGCTCTTCACCCTCCTGGGAGGGAACAGAAATGACCCTTAGGAAATATCCCTGTCCTACTCAGATGAAATATTTAAGGCAAAAAGCATTAAAGGACTCCACTTCTTAACCTCTTAATGAGGTCCTATTCCCATTTCTACAAAATCTTTTTTAAAAGGTCTCCTCTGTAGCAGAGTTAGAAATTCTGCTTCCGGAGATGATTCGTTTGCTAATCTGCTCCTCTTCTAATTAATCACTTGAAGAGATTGTGCAGGTCCAATCAGACTCAATTTGTCTATGTCTCAGCTCGTTTCTTCATTACCTCTGTAACTGTTAATTAATTCTTTGCTCGTATTAAAGAGTTGCATATGTTTCCCCCTCAACGTAGATTAGAACGGGTTGACTACCTGAAATCCCATTCACTGGGTTTGTGACATAATCTCATCATCTGTGTCTGGAAAAAGAATATTTTAATATTCAAACATTGCATTGTAATTCATATTTGATGCTATTTTCTTGCATATTTTACTTGTATGGAAATTACTTTTTTGGAAATTACATTTTAAAGGTGTTCCTCTTTTTATTGTTGTGCATAAGTTGTTTCTTGTAATCATTTGAATTCTCTAGCAGAAAAAGGCAATCAGCATCCCTTGCACAGAAAGGAAGCATCCCAAGACCATCTGCCCAAATAAAGAGAGAGCACACTTGTTATCCCATCACCTGCTTCTTTGCCTATGTGACACCTGAGCCACACACTCTTTGTAAGAGTGGATCTCTTCAGTCAACAGTTTCCACCAGAGCGTTCCACCTTCTCATCTTTGGGTTGCATCATTTTCCTCAGGTGGGGGCATCAATGCTGGATGGCTAGTCTACTGCCCTAGGACTGGAAGATGAAACCGTAGCGAGTAATCCATTCAGGGAAGCCACTTTAGCTGGAGTAAGGGAAGTAAGATTGCCTTTTTATCTTCTATCTGTCTGCTTGAACTACCCATCATTTTAAAATACTGAAGTCTTGACCATGGCTGGCAGGGAAGATATGTTTTAAAAAGAAGGAGAGACAGGAAAGGGGAAAGGAGTGTTAAAAAGAGGAGGGACACAGTTGTGCTACCATAAGAAAAGGGAGACAAATAGGGCAATGGTTGTCCACAACTTGTCCCCTAGTTCAGATAACCTGGTCAGTGAATGAGAAAACAGTCACTACTTAATTAGCTAATTTGACCTGGCCTGGCCTGTATCAGGAGTATCTAGCTGGATGAGAATGGAAACGGGGTTAAATCGCTCCATATATAGCCCATCTGGATTCTCTGTGCAGCAGGCTATAGCTGGGTAGAAGCAGGAAGAGGGATTTGCAGTGGTCTACTGCAATTCTATCTCTCTCAATAGGTGCCCCCTCATGTTCTGCTTGGTCTTAGTGTTGGCCTCTGAAGGGAGATGCCACAGACAAAATAGGAATTCTATTGGTGCAGCACCCACCATGCTACTTAACAATCTTCTTTTCACACCTACAGTATGTGGGATGGTCTCAGGCATGGTGCTTGATCCTCCTTGGCTTCTTTTGCTGGGATAGTTCAACATCCACAGTGGGACATCCTGTCTGAAGTGCCTCAAGATTTCATGACTTCATGGCAAACCAAGAAAGAATAAATATGGGTTCCAGAACAGTAGGGCAGCTACATCTGAACAGTGCAATGTGGTCAGACCTAAACATAATCTCTCTCCTGCCCCATGTTCTGAATATAGCATCATTTGAGGGTACTGCTAGAACTTAAAAGACTACCTAGCCCAGTCATCTAGTTGGACTCAGATTTCAGTCTCTACAGCTAGTATTCCCAGCAGAGCCATTGCCCAAGTGGGTCACCTCATACCTGGAGCTTGTCCTATTCTGCTCCATGGGTCAATAGTACCTCAGAGAAAAGAGGTTATCAACTACTCATGAAAAAAGCAAATAAGCTGGTTTGGGGATAGTTAGGCAATCTCTTGTGGACAGCAAAAAAAGAGGAAATGCATCCTCCAAAGAACAAACACAAGAAGACACAATTATGAAGTGGACCTGGGCAATGTTTGGCCCATTTGTTATGTTAGAGGAGCAGATGCAAATGTAGGATTGACTATACTACATCTCACCATAATGGGGAAGACTGGCTTAGGTGGACTGGGTGCCTGCTCAGTTTGCTTTCTGGATGCTAATTGCTTCTGAGCAATGTTAAGAACCCACTTTCAATTTCAGTTCTTTATATTCAATCTGACTTGGACTCAGCAGGCCTTCAACCATACAATTCGTTTTTAAAAATAGAGGGCTTCTCTCTGTATAGAAGGACACACAATCATCTGGAATCTCCATTTCTAGAAAACAGGAAAGTTTTCCTACACCATTTTTTTTATTTTATCTCTACTCAAAATTTTATGATACTTTTTAAGATGGAAATGTGTATTGTGCAAACAAGGGTACCAAACAAGGGTAAGCAGAGTGAATGCACAGAACTGTGCATGTCCATGTGTACAGCTAATGCATATGAAAAGTGAAAATGTTAGGCTGGGATCATCTTTGTTGCCCTAGGCTAGTCTTAAATATGCAGTTAGGATGAATATGAAAAGCTTGGGAAGCAGAACCAGATCACAGTTACCAAAATGTTGGAATCCATATTGTTCTAGAGATGCATTTCCAGATTTTTCAATCTGGTTATAGCAGCCTTTTCTATTTCTTTGCTGGCAGCAAAATAAATATAAATGAAGTATCCTTAAGGGTATCCTAATATGTGCTTCCTTTTCTTTATCTGTACTATTGCACAATAGTACTAATGGGCTAATGAAATAGTACAATACACAAGCATTTGTTTTAAAGAGTATAAAAACTGTGCTAAGGGGAAAACTCAATTATGGTTGGGTCTTTACTTCTCACTCTTTTTTTTAAAAAAATTGACCACCATTTTCAACATAGAAAATAGTGCAAAATGAAATTTTGCTTGAATGCCTCTGCATGAACTTTGGGAAATGCAGCAGCCAGTAACTAGAGGGAAACTTCATGTGAATGCTGTTAAAGAAAAATATGGTTTGAGCTATTAGAAGTCACATTGGATTGGCAGAGGGATCTGTTTCCAGTGACAATGTCTGTAGGGATAAAAATAATTCCATCTGCACCATAGCCGGAGACTTTAAATCTTCACATTCAGCATCCTGAAGAGAAAAAAAAAATCTTACAGATGTCTTTACCTCATTATGTGGTTACTGGGGGATTGTCTCATCTGGTGTACTTTGCAACCGGGTATACCTTTAACAAGCAATCTGGCATTAGCCTTCTGTTTCTACCAGTGGAAACCAAGGGCTTGCTATATATCACCAGTACTGTTAATTACAGTGCTGTGCAAGGCATCATTAAAGCTCTCCGTGCTGAAAAGCACATCAGGAGAATAGTTCTCTCCTCCCCTTAAGCAAACTGCATTTAAGAAATCAAGAAAAGTGCTTTTAACAAAACTGCATTTAACAAATTAAGAAATTATAATAAATTATATCCAGCTTTTTGTCATGAGGAGCCAATGGAAAGCAATGTTTGGGGAATGAAACTGTTGTTTTTGAAGGCCTGTTTCCACCAACAGCTTATCTTATAACAAAGATATTCCTATAAAATAGTGAATGAGCTTCTGTCATTTTCTTCAAAAAGTCTTAGAAATAAGTAGAGTCATGATGATGCCATCATCAGCTCCAGCTTTAAAAACTCCAAGTACAATTAAAACTGTCGTAGTTGTAGAAGAGCTAGTCATGTTAGCATTATAGGTAAAAACAAAATTAAAATTTATTTACAAAAAAAATAAAAGAACAAATTAAAAAAAACCAAAAATGTGTGGCACCTTAAAGACTAACTGTTATATTTTTAACGCCAGCTTTCATGGACAAGTTTACTTTGTCAGACATAGATATAACATGGCAAATATTTATACATGGCATCAAATATAGATATCAAAATACAGAGATCGTGGTTGGCTGGTAAGAAAGTCAATGAGTGTTTAATGTTGTGGTGATAGCATATTTGATATGCAGGTATTTCCTTAGAAGGTTGTGCTGTAAAGGATGCAAGAATCTCTGTCATGAAATAACAATGGTAGAGTAACAGGAATGTTATTGAGATTGGCTATTTACAGTTGTTGATGAACTCCCCCCCCCCCCCCAAGCTTTCCTTTGTAATCAGTTGCAATGATGTGTTTTTATTTTATTTTTTTACTTTTGTTTTTACCTATAATGAAAACTTTATTTCAGAAAATAATTTGCTTAATAACATTTTGTATTCCAGGTAGCATTTTTCATAAGTGCCTAAGGTCTTTCAATGCCTTTGGTCATCAGTGCTTGCTACAAAAACATGTTAGACCATTATTATTATACCTGTATATAGTTATTGTATATGGTTCCCTTATAGCACTGTTTGAAATGGGAAAAAATACATAATCCACTAGTGTTTCTACTTAAAGCAATCCATTCTTCCCCTTTTAAGAGCTGGCTCATATTTTTCTGGCACATGGCTAGGGCATGGAATCTTCAAGAGATGCAAAATAGCTCTTTGTTCTCCCTTTGCCGACAGGTACCAAGAGTTAAAATAGATTACACTGAAGATAAAGACCTTTTAAGCACTGTCCAGATCACACCAGGTTCCACAGTGTGGACAGGCCCTGAGACATGCCCCAGTACTTCATCAATTAACCTCACATAAACACTCATTAGATTCTAGCTATTCTCCCCCAAAGCACTAATATGCTGTTTTCCATCCATAATAAATCAAACTGCCCATATATAGACAAATTTAGTAATAAGATCCACTTCCTAATGCCTAGGAACAACAGAATCATGTCACAAGAAGCCACTTTCTATCAAGTCAGACTTCTTTCCCATCTAGCCATTTGTCTAGATGTCAGTGGCCTTCTGTCATTTCAGGCCAAGGTCTTTCACTCTGGCTGCTGGCACTGCTGGGGAGTGGACCTGTAGCCCTGTGGCAGGCACATGCTCTACCACTGAGCTATATGCCTTCCTCCACCTCTCAAAGTCTGAGTGTCTGAAGTTCTTTCTCTTCTATTCTAAACACATTCTCTTGGAAGTAAATCATATTGATTTACTTGAAAGTAGCTGCTTAGGGCTACAGCCACATGTAGCAAATTGGCATCCCATTCTCTGTTCATCATGAGCATATGGATCCAACAGATTTTAGTAGTGCTTAAGCATGTCTCGCTGTGTGCAGTGAATGTGCCAGGGGTGTCTACTTAAGATCTTGGAGGAGCAAAGAGCCCAATAAGAGTTACATAAAACCAGAAAACATTTTGAACACACACACCCATCTCTCTCGATAACAAATTTCACAGAAGAAAGATTCCACAAGGAATATGTTCATTTGTTTGCCATTTCATTCCCTGCATTTTTTTTAGTCAGTGAAATGAAAGAGGTTTTCCTGAAGCTCTTTCTTAAGACCTTAATTGCAGTTATGTGGTTATTTTAGTCTTAGTAATACTCTGCTTAGCATAATTAATCCAGACCTGAAGCACTTCTGTTTCCTTGCAACCTACACAGTGGATCAAAGTGAAACAAACTGCCTTGTGTATTATGACACTTTTAAATGTTCTCCCTATGATTAGTATTTCCCTGCAAATTGCAGCAAACACTTTTGTATTATGTAAAAGGGCAAACACAAAGAAATTATTGTTTTCTTAATGCTATCTACCAGCGGTAGTTGGAAGCAAACAAATCAATGCTTTAGGGAGAAATGTGCAAATTGGTCAGATAAAGACATAAAAGAACATTGTGGGAGAAGTCAATTCAAAATGTGCTTTCACTTTCAAATTAGATGGATTTATTATAAAGCTGTCAGTCAAGTACAATAGTTCTAGAGAATTGCCGGTTAGACATTTCTGCATATGCTGATAGTAATGGGTTTTACTTTGGAGTAGAGATGCATAGGATTTCACTGTTAGGCTATAAACAGTTGCACACTTATTTGACAGTAAGCTTGTTGTACTTAGTAGTATTGCATTATGTGAACATACGTAGAGGATCAACCCAATACATACCCACTAACTGTGGGCCTTATTGACACAGAATGATCCAAAAAGGCTTAAAAAAAATTAATCTCCAATGGTTTGAATTTTTATGTATAAAAGTCTAAACTCCTTACAAAATATGCCTAGGTGATAAAACGAAAGTCTGAACAGTAGTGCTCCTCCAGTAGATTTCATTCCTCACGTTGATCATGCAAGATATCCCAGTTGGGTACACTGGTGAACTTTTCATCTAAATTTTGAAACTGTACCTGAAATTCAAACTCTGGTTCGCATTTAGTTTGAGCGCTGAAGTGGAACTTTCATTGCTGCCATGCATGTGGTGACTTTTGAGAAGGTGTTGATATCCATGCCTTTTGAGAAACGTGTTATTTTCATGAGACATAACATCTGAGGCAGAGAGGAAACAAGATATGATACTTCCCACATCATATTGAATTATAGGCCACTACAATGTGTGCGTCAAGATTAGAGATGGGGACAACTCACCATTTTGGCAAGTCGTCCCGCTTCGTGAGTCATCGAAAGTTGATGACTCATTAATTAATTAATTAATTAATTAATTAATTAATTTTATTAAAAACAGAATAATGACACGAGATGCCATATGTATGGGTTAAACTAGGGCCACAACTTTATTAACTTATTAACGCTATAACTTCCCCTATTACAAGGGGGCCTGCCGTAGTGCAAAACAGGTCTGGAACCAGCGTCAATCCTACCTGACTTGTCCAGACCTATTCCCAGCGAGTTCCTGCTCCGAAAGGGTGCTGTCTTCCAGCACAGCACCCTCTCGGTCCTCCACACCAGAGGCCGCCCTCAAGGTGAGCCTCGGGACCCCTAGTGCACAGCGTCTCCTGGGCCCCCCTGTTTTTCCCTCCCCTCAGCTAAACCTCTTTACTGCAATTCTGAGAGAAGGGGTTTCTAGCACCCACTGGGTGTCTCCCCTGATATTCCCATGATCCTATCCTGCTTTGCACTACCCGCCATGGCCTAGGGGCTACACCGTATGCCCCGGGCCCCCCACAAAGTCAAAAATTTCAGCCCTAAGGCCCCCTTGTAAATCCCTGAGGAACCAATCTAGCCCAATGCACCCCATCCTCCCTGTATAATTTGGGGCAACTAACTCAAATGTCAGGATGTAAAATCACCTATGGCCCTAATGGCCCTACAAACTTCACAGGTAACTCCTTTCTGAGCTTTATCGATGCACCTGGGGTCGCATCAGGCCCTCCATACCATATGAGGTATGATCGCCGACCACACTATGCGTGTTCTGGGAAAGCGCACAACAAAAAACCTGCAGATCCTCAATGATCTGCAATATCATCGACTTGCCCCACGCTGGGTAAAGTCATTACCACCAAGGTGGATCAACATAATGTCAGGGGGCACATCTGGAGTACCCTGAGACGCCAATTCCAAGAACCTGTCCCAGAGCATGCCTCTCCATCCCCTCCACTCCAATGTGGCCCGTGCGCCAAGAGGACACATCCGGAGTACCCTGGGACACCAATTCCAAGAATCTGTCCCAGAGCATGCCTCTCTGTCCCCTCCACTCCAATGTTGCCCATGCACCAAGGCCCATGCTTCAACCCCAACTGATCTGTTCCGCATACTTGGCTGCCCAGAACACATAGCTGTGGCCACTAAAACGCACTCGAACTTGGGATGGTCGCATCCCTGAACCTGAAACGATAAAAACACAAAACTGAAACGCCAGTACCTGCAATTGTGGTAAAGGTCATATGTAATTCTGATACCTATGGGAAGCCCACTGTCCCATCTTTTTAACATCCTCAACACTGTACCCAAATAGCCGCTGTAGAAGCGGCACCTATGCGAAATGAATGGGTGCCGAAACGCCAACTCTGGATCCCGGCCTTTCATAAGGCCTGAGAAGTCACTTTCCAGGACTAATATTTAGTAAGTACAGATGAATCCTTATGCCTCGGGAACCCTAAGTTCCTGAAAAGCCCCCATGAGTTGCTGGCATTGTGAAGCGGCGTTTCTACAAAAAAAAAAAAATCATCCAATGATGGACCACCTGCGCCAACCCTATTTTGTGCTTGAATGCCCATTCCAAAAAGCAACTATTTTTTATATACAGATGGACCTGATACTGAGCACCACATTGGTAGCACCCTATCCATATAAAACTGTCCTTCAAATGTAAACCCAACAGCTCAAAATCCTCAGGGTGTACTGGCAGTAGTTTGAAAGCCGACTTGATGTCAACTAAGCTAACTCCGCCCCTATTCCACAAGCACGTATCATGCGCACTGCAGCGTCAAATGAGGTATAGCAAATCTACACAGCTCCTGAGGGATCCTGTCATTAACTGAGTCCCCATTAGGGAAGGACAGGTGGTGAATCAGCCTAAGTCCACCAGGCACCTTCTTTGGTACTACCCCTACTGGAGATACCCTTAAATATGGAACTGGTGGGGCCGAAAACGGGCCCAGCACTCTACCTTCCATCCCTTCCTTATTAATCTTAGCCCATACGATGACTTCCTGCTCCTTGACTGACATCAAATTTCTGGTAAGGTGGCCACCCTAACCCCCATGGCAGGGATGTCACTCCAAATTTAAACCCTTCAAGCAAATAATTGGTTACCACTCTGTCTGGATAACTTTGAAGCCACTTTTTCAAAACCTGCACCTTAATTGGACTGGGGCCCTTTTGGAGGGTTGGCGGACCCTGGAGGCAGCTTCTGGTTGCCTCCACTATCCCATCCTCCAGCTCCCTCTGGTCTTCCCCTAGAACATGTGGCTGATGCGTGGGGTCCTCCACATATGGCACATTGGTGGCAAAACTTACAGGGGCATTGGTTACAAGATCCCCGGGTGTTAAATTCACAGTATACTAAGTGGGGATAAACCACCTGTCCCACCAAGTGCAGTAAAAGCTGGACTGGGAACATGTTTGCACCAAGTGGCCACTGTCGAACTTCTCCCCCAAAACTGGGTGGGACGGGGTCATATAACGAGGCCCTAGACCATCGTGTGGCACATCCCAGCTCATGCTAGGGTGTAGAGCCGCACGCATATGAAACCCTTCACCTAGGAAAGCCACGCATGCCCTGGGAAATCAACATACGCCCTGTACATTAGGTCAATGTACTGAATTAGGGAGAAAGCCCTTTCAGGCTGGGCCCTAACGATAGTCCCTGCTTAAATAAAAAAGCCTGGCAACCAATTGGCCGAGCACTGGTCCAGCTTGTGCTTTTTCCTTTTCCCTATCCTCCTCTTTGTCATTCATCTTCTAGTCCAGCTCCCTATTCAATAATTCAAAACTTCTACTTCCAAATTTTTTCAATTGTGGCCAGAAAGAGGTGATCACCTAATACATTGCCTGACTCCAGGTACCCCAAGGCCAAATGCCTACTTGTGTTGTGCCTGGTGTAGTGGTTATCTCACCTGGAACTGCCACGTCTGTCTGTGCTGTGCCTGTATTTCTGCCTCTTGAAACACTGCCTCCCTTCTGCTGCATGTGCGTGCTTGTTGCAGCTACCTGCAACCCCTCAACATGCTGCACTGGAGCCGGGAGTTCCATTCGTCGCCTCACAGGTGTGTCCATTGTGGAAGATGCATCAGAAGGACCTGGACGCTCAGCTTCTTAAACAGCAATGTGAGAGAGCATAATGTCCCCCATCTCTTAAGTTCTGCCAGCCTGTGTGCTTTGGACTCCCCACATGACCTACACAACTCAGATGAACCTACAGCTGCCCTCGCTTGTGCCCTTTTCCTCTCTAAGACACTGAGCTTTTCCCATGTGGCCATGTAGTCCAGCCATTCCTCCTCATCTGAGGACGAAATTGTTAGGGGGAGCTTGTGCAGGTGCCTTGCATTTTGCAGGCTGCTTCCCTTTATCCCCTGACCCTTCTTGGGTGGCACAGTGCTGGGGTTGCTACTGCACAGTAGTTTCTGGCCAATGATCTGCCTCCTCACTCTTACTCCCTTCAATTTCCCACACTTCCTCCTTTAATTTTAATTTAATTATTTTTAAAAAATTATTTTAAGGGAAGGGTGGGGGTGAGGGGTGGGAGAGATCAGAGACTCCCTTATACCAACTGAACCCTCATATTACTTTCCCCCAGGCCCATCAGCCCCCCAGTTATCTGTACCAATGCCCTATTGCCTTGAGAACAATTATTCTTTTAATATTTTTATTTTTATTTTATTATTTTATTTTATTTTTTACAGAGCCCTGGCAATGCTGCCAAGGCACAGCTAAACCTAAGATCCCCAAAAACATTGGGGGTGTGCCGATACACAGCCCAAATCCCACCAGGGATCCTCCAGAGCTATTCTAGCCACATGATGAAAGTGAAACTGCTTGGCTGTGAGGCAGCACTACTCCTCTTTGCTTTGAAAGCAGGGAAGAGGATGGAGCAGGCACGGGCAGCCTTCTTAAAGGTTTGCCTTTAGCCCTCCCTGCTTGACATCCTCTGACTCTCCCTGCTGATGTCTCTACCAGACGGGCAGGCAAAGAAGCCCCGCCCCAGCAGCTCTGCCCTGTGCTGGAGGGGCCTTTTATTTATTCCCACCAGAGCATTGCACAATTTAAAAATATGGACATATAGAATATATAGGGTTTTTTTAAAAAAATATGTTAATTATACTATATTTGACCAGAAGTGAGCTATATAAATAGCATTATCTGAGCCATTTGCTAGATCTTCTTTTGTACACATAGTGGGACACCACCATGTGTACAATCTATGGAGATTTCTTAACTTGAACCAGTTCATTTCCAATGGTTATGCCCTTTCCCTAGCAGCACATTTGCAACATTATATTTTTCTGTATTTTCTGCATGTTGTGCCTTATCAAATTATGGCTATTTTACATTATATTGTCAGTTTCCTTCCTTATTCACTACATAATACAATGGAAAAAGAAGAGATTACCCAGTGTGTGTTTTTTTAATCATGATTCAAAATTTAGATTAGATTAGGCATCCTTCAGTCTCGAGAGACTATGGTAACGTGCTCTGAATAGAAGACTTGGAACAGCGTCTAGTGTGGCTGAGAAGGCCAATTCGAGAGTGACAATCCCTTCCACACTGAAGACAAATACAATCTGTCCCCTGTCCAGCTCCCTGATTTTGCTGGTTTCGGGACTGCCTCTTTTCCTCAGCCTGCTGAACAAGTGTCTCTTCAAATTGGGAGAGGCCGTGCTGCACCGCCTGCCTCCAGGCTGAACGCTCAGATGTCAACGTTTCCCATCTGTTGAGGTCCATTCCTAAGGCCTTCAGATCCCGCTTGCAGATATCCTTGTATCACAGCTGTGGTCTCCCTCTGGGGCGCTTTCCCTGCACTAATTCTCCATACAGGAGATCTTTTGGAATCCGACCGTCAGCCATTCTCACAACATGCCCAAGCCAACGTAGACATCGCTGTTTCAGTAATGTGTACATGCTAAAAATTCCAGCTCGTTCTATGACTACTCTACAGTATTTGGAACTTTGTCCTGCCAGGTGATACCAAAAATGCGTCGGAGACAATGCATATGGAATGTGTTCAGCTTCCTCTCCTGCCATGCAGAAAGAGTCCAGGACTCACTGCAGTACAGGAGTGTACTCAGGACACAGGCTCTATAGACCTGGATCTTGGTATATGCCGTCAGCTTCTTATTAAGCCATACTCTCTTTGTGAGTCTAGAGAACATGGTAGCTGCTTTGCCAATGTGTTTATCCAGCTCGACATCTAGGGAAAGAGTGTCAGAGATCTTTGAGCCAAGGTACACAAAGTCATGAGCAACCTCCAATTCTTGTTTGGAGATGTTAATAGAGGGAGGTGAGTCCACGCCCTGGCCCATGACTTGTGTTTTCTTCAGGTTGATTGTTAATCCAAAGTCTTGGCAGGCCTTGCTAAAACAATTCATGAGTTGTTGGAGGCCTTCAGCATAATGGGCAACAACATCTGCAGGTTTCTGCTGACAGGTTTGTGTGGTTTTTTTTTTTTTGTATACTTAAAAAAAGAGGAATATATTTAATATTCGATATATAGGACAGTATATATCATATGATCATATGCCTGATGTACCAGAATTCTAGCTTAATTTCTAAACCAATGAGATTTGAATATTACTGAATAAGTAACGACAGCCATAAGGGTGAATATTTAAATGGATGACACTACAGACAGTGAAAACTTTCTCACAATGGGACATTTTGCAGCCCTTCCTGGCCTTTACACATATTAGATCTTGCTGGCAGGTGGTGCAATTGCATTTCACAACTGAACTGGGACATTCGTCCAGGTTTCAAGAGTCCTTAAAACAAACAGCGTATTGTACTTCTGAAAGGGGAAATGGATGGAATGTTTAAACATAAAAAGTGCATTAGTTTCCCATTACCCCTCTCCCTTCCTTTCATTCCTTGACACGTCCCATTTGAACAGTAAAAGACAGTGTGAGAAACTCTTAATCATGCTGAATAATTCCCAATGACCTGAATGAAACTGCTGACTTCAAAAGCGTAGAACCATGGAATACATGATCATTGTACATGAGGAAGATAAGAGAACCTAGCCCTGTGCATTAGCTGACCACTTTCTTTTGATCATGCATTTCTAACATGCTTCCTCAAAAGAACCTGCCTGAAGAATGGCCTGTTAAAATGAAATGAAATATCAGGTAGAAGGCTTTAGCAAATGTGTCTGTGCAAGTTTTCCAAAAATGGAAGGTAATAACAAATGAGAAAAGGCCCTTACCGCCTAAGATTTCAAACCTATGGCTGCCTACTCAGAATTAACTCCCACTGTGTTTGATATGTCTTACTCCCAGGTAGCAGGGCATAGGATTTCATCTATAGCAAGTGATTCCTTTAACTTTAAGTCACTTGACGCAAACGGCTATCTACTAAATGTGCAGTTAACATTGAAGTTGCTTAAGGAATTCACATTTCTGAAGAGAAAAAAAGAAGCATGAGTGAATTGCAGTTCCAATTTTCCCCTTCTCCCAACCCATTCAATCAAAAAAAGGAGTGCTTATGCATCTCCTGTCTAGAAAGATCAGTGTGTTCCTCCCAGTACACACAAACATGGGGGGGCCAAAATCAATTGCACCAAAAAAGGGATATCCAAGCCTCAATGCAACAAAGTGTGAAAACAGAAAGTTCCAGCCATTGGTACTTCATGTCCTCTGTTCTTATTGTTATAGTTTCATGAAATACCATAAGGCACTTTGGCACAACTGCTTCTGTAGCTGATACTCAAGTTCCAACAACTCACTTACATCACTCAGCTATTCCCATCAGTGCAAAAAAGGTAGAAAGTGGACAAATGAAATGTTTGAGTTGACCTGATTTGCCAGTTTCCATGTTTTAACGTCCCCTTCATAGATTGCTGCCTTGTCGTGGCGAAGGGGCTTGAGTAATTCAGAGAAGCTATGGGCTATGCCGTGCAGGAACACCCAAGACGGACAGGTCATAGTGGAGAGTTCTGACTAAACACGATCCACCTGGAGCAGGAACTGGCAAGCCACTCCAGTATCTTTGCCAAGAAAACCCCATGAACAGAAACAAAAGGCTAAAAGATATGACGCTGGAAGTTGAGCCCCTCAGGTCGGAAGGCGTCCAACATGCTACTGAGGAAGAGCGGAAGACAAGTACAAGTAGCTCCAGTGCTAATGAAGTGGTTGGGCCAAAGCCGAAAGGACGCTCAGCTGCGGACGCACCTGGAAGTAAAAGGAAAGTCCGATGCTGCAAAGAAAAATACTGCATAGGAACCTGGAATGTAAGATCTATGAACCTTGGTAAGTTGGATGTGGTCAAACAGGAGATGGCAAGAATCAACATTGACATCCGGGGCATCAGTGAACTAAAACGGACGGGAATGGGCGAATTCAATTCAGACAATGATCATATCTACTATTGTGGGCAAGAATTCCATAGAAGAAATGGAGTAGCCCTCATAGTCAACAAAAGAGTGGGAAAAGCTGTACTGGGATATAATCTCAAAAATGATAGAATGATTTCAATACGAATCCAAGGCAGACCTTTCAACATCACAGTAATCCAAGTTTATGCACCAACCACCAATGCTGAAGAGACTGAAATTGACCAATTCTATGAAGACTTACAACACCTTCTAGAACTGACACCAAAGAAAGATGTTCTTGTCATTATAGGGGATTGGAATGCTAAAGTAGGGAGTCAAGAGATAAAAGGAACAACAGGTAAGTTTGGCCTTGGAGTTCAAAATGAAGCAGGGCAAAGGCTAATAGAGTTTTGTCAAGAGAACAAGCTGGTCATCACAAACACTCTTTTCCAACAACACAAGAGGCAACTCTACACATGGACATCACCAGATGGGCAATACCGAAATCAGATTGATTATATTCTCTGCAGCCAAAGATGGAGAAGCTCTATACAGTCAGCAAAAACAAGACCTGGAGCTGATTGTGGCTCTGATCATCAGCTTCTTATAGCAAAATTCAAGCTTAAACTGAAGAAAGTAGGAAAAACCACTGGGCTAGTCAGGTATAATCTAAACCAAATCCCTTATGAATACACAGTGGAAGTGAAGAACAGATTTAAGGAACCAGATTTGGTGGACAGAGTGCCTGAAGAACTATGGATGGAGGCCCGTAACATTGTACAGGAGGCAGCAACAAAAACCATCCCAAAGAAAAGGAAATGCAAGAAAGCAAAGTGGCTGTCCAACAAGGCCTTACAAATAGCAGAGAAGAGAAGGGAAACAAAATGCAAGGGAGATAGGGAATGTTACAGAAAATTGAATGCAGACTTCCAAAGAATAGCAAGGAGAGACAATAGGGCCTTTTTAAATGAACAGGGCAAAGAAATAGAGGAAAATAATAGAAAGGGAAAAACCAGAGATCTGTTCAAGAAAATAGGAGATATTAAATGAACATTTTGTGCAAAGATGGACATGATAAAGGACAAAAATGGTAGGGACCTCACAGAAGCAGAAGACATCAAGAAGAGGTGGCAAGAATATACAGAGGAATTATCCCAGAAAGATCTGGATGTCCCGGACAACCCAGATAGTGTGGTTGCTGACCTTGAGCCAGACATCCTGGAGAGTCAAGTCAAGTGGGCCTTAGAAAGCATGGCTAACAACAAGGCCAGTGAAGGTGATGGCATTCCAGTTGAACTATTTAAAATCTTAAAAGATGACGCTGTTAAGGTGCTACAGTCAATATGCCAGCAAGTTTGGAAAACTCAGCAGTGGCCAGAGGATTGGAAAAGATCAGTCTACATCCCAATCCCAAAGAAGGGCAGTGCCGAAGAATGCTCCAACTACCGTACAATTGCACTCATTTCACACGCTAGCAAGGTTATGCTCAAAATCCTACAAGGTAGGCTTCAGCAGTATGTGGACCGAAAACTCCCAGAAGTACAAGCTGGATTTCGAAGGGGCAGAGGAACTAGAGACCAAATTGCTAACATGCGCTGGATTATGGAGAAAGCCAGAGAGTTCCAGAAAAACATCTACTTCTGCTTCATTGACTATTCAAAAGCCTTTGGCTGTGTGGACCACAGCAAACTATGGCAAGTTCTTAAAGAAATGGGAGTGCCTGACCACCTTATCTATCTCCTGAGAAATCTCTATGTGGGACAGGAAGCAACAGTTAGAACTGAATATGGAACAACTGATTGGTTCAAAATTGGGAAAGGAGTACGACAAGGCTGTATATTGTCTCCCTGCTTATTTAACTTATATGCAGAATACATCATGCGAAAGGCTGGACTGGAGGAATCCCAAGCCAGAATTAAGATTGCCGGAAGAAATATCAACAACCTCAGATATGCAGATGATACCACTCTGATGGCAGAAAGTGAGGAGGAATTAAAGAACCTCTTAATGAGGGTGAAAGAGGAGAGCGCAAAAAAATGGTCTGAAGCTCAACATCAAAAAAACGAAGATCATGACCACTGGTCCCATCACCTCCTGGCAAATAGAAGGGGAAGATATGGAGGCAGTGACAGATTTTACCTTCTTGGGCTCCATGATCACTGCAGATGGTGACAGCAGCCACAACATTAAAAGACGCCTGCTTCTTGGGAGGAAAGCGATGACAAACCTAGACAGCATCTTAAAAAGCAGAGACGTCACCTTGCCAACAAAGGTCCGCATAGTCAAAGCTATGGTTTTTCCAGTAGCAATGTATGGAAGTGAGAGCTGGACCATCAAGAAGGCTGACCACCGAAGAATTGATGCTTTTGAATTGTGGTGCTGGAGGAGACTCTTGAGAGTCCCCTGGACTGCAAAGAGAACAAACCTATCCATTTTGAAGGAAATCAACCCTGAGTGCTCACTGGAAGGACAGATCCTGAAGCTGAGGCTCCAATACTTTGGCCATCTCATGAGAAGAGAAGACTCCCTGGAAAAGACTCTGATGTTGGGAAAATGTGAAGGCAAGAGGAGAAGGGGACGACAGAGAACGAGATGGTTGGACAGTGTCACTGAAGCTACCAACATGAATTTGACCCAACTCCGGGAGGCAGTGGAGGACAGGAGGGCCTGGTGTGCTCTGGTCCATGGGGTCACGAAGAGTCGGACACGACTTAACGACTAAACAACAACAACAAATGTTTTAACGTAGTAATGTAGATCACTAGAGTTGGGTGAAACTGCTGGAGGTCATCTGTCAGTATTCAAATGCCACAGATAAATCCTTCTGTAACCTTTGTACCCCACAAAGACCTCTCCCAGATGACCAAGGCTGCAGTTACACTGGCAATAAGAACTACATTTAAGCATCATTTAAACCGATTTAAATTTTATTGTTCACACAATGCAAGGGTGAAATCAATTTATATAGACTGCAAAGTGACTTTTTTTCCAACAGGTCAGCAGGGGCTTTTAAAAATACTTCACTTCTAAAATTGATTAAACCCAATGCAGTTTTGTGGAAATGAGTCAATTTCCGCAGCGTAGATGCCAAAAATGGTTTAAATCACCAGAAATAAATTGATTTCCATTCAGTGCATGTGAACACGGTCATCCACTTTAAAACATCATGAATTGAACCTGATTTTAAAAAAGCCTGAACAGAAATTAGTTCAAATTGCCAGTGTGACCACAGTCCAACATTTAAAGCAAATTGTTGAACTGTTTTGTAAGCATAAACTGTAAATAATATCGCCTCTCCCTCTGAATTTCTTGTTGTAATGGAAGAATCTTATTCATCTGACTGTGGTCCAGTAATGTGCACTCTTTTCCTTTTCACAATATACACAACACATACCTGGGTAAGCCTCAAGACATTGGAATCAGCATATTGCTGTGATTTATTTAGGACACCTCTGAAATCTGTGGCTTTTGACCAATGTCTCAAGGCAATGTAGCTAGGACAATGTAACATATTCATATTATATCTTAAGGGGATTCTAATAAAGAGGAGTATGTTTGGCAAGATTTGTGTTTACAGGAATTTTGGAGAATGTCCTGAAAGGCTTGAAGAAAGCATCTGAGCCTAATTAGCCAGCTGGGAGGGAGTGATGCTACGTAACTAAGTTAACTAAAATTCTGGCTGAGTTAACCATGGAAATTCCAAGGGGAATGGGACTGAAATGTTTTAGCTATATTATGTTCATGACTGGAAAGCAAACTCTGAATTACAGAGTCCTAGCAGAGTATCTCTCTATAACTATAAAGACAGAAAAGGAGTCTAGAGAGCTTCGCATGGGAATCCTTGGGTTTCTGTCCTGCTTTACCATTTACTCTTAACTATGTTGAGAGTCATGGGGATAGAAAAAGTGTGCAAATGTTTCCAAAGTCTAGGAATAATTAACTGTTCTCAGGATTCTTAGACAATGCGTAAACAAAATAGACTTCATCTTCTTGGAGTTAGTCTTGAAAAACCTATATTGAGCAAAATATTTGTGGATGCAGGAATAAGTAGGGCTTATATGTATTGTCCCCGCACCTGTTAGCTTTTAAAAGGAAGTGAGGAAGACTGAGAAAGACCTATAAGGGAGAAATAGATGGGTTTGTATGTTACAGAATGAGTTCTTTATTCATTGGAGTAAAATGATACTGTAATCTATTATTTAATAATAAGTTGCTTTTAAAAGATTATGTTTACTGTTGTTAATAACATTTCAAATTCTAAAACTGTAATTCAAATAACAGTGATTGCCTTGCAGTTTGTATTAGCCCATTTCCTTTTTTAGAGTTTCAGGAATCAGGTGAACATCCTTGGTTTTCTGATAGGAAAGGGAACTTAAAAGTCTCCAATCAGTCTTAAAAGATTGGACATCAAGACATGCTACACAGAAAGCTCTTTCTACTGATCACTAACTATAACGTGGTTCTAGTGTCAGTAGAATCATGTAACAGAAAATTATGCTTTCACATTCCAAAATCTAGTACAGGAGTCATGAGCTGCATGCCTTGGTGTGTCTGGCTTTCCATGTTCTGTCCATGCCATTGGCCAACAAATATGTGGGGAGAATTTCCTCTCTCCCCTTTTTCTGTCTCTCATGATCATGATTGCTGCAGTCTGCTATTCTATTGTGGCACCTGTTTTTCAGCATCTTTAGAAGGACCTTCCATCCATATCATGGTGTCAAGTATCTGGATGAGAAAATAGGGCTGGCTGTACTTGTAATAGTGCAAAGGCAGTCTGGGCATGAGCTTTGATTCCTTTCCTGATAGACTCTTTCCTCCCCCCTCCAATTCTCTTGGGCAGATGCTCCCGTCCTTCCCTGAACCGTACCTGTTAATGTACTTATTTCCCAGTGGTCAATATACATCACCGTATCCTGCCTCACCATTTTTGCTTTACTTTTACTGGCCATTGATGATTAACCTGGATTCCTCCTTGTCCTTTGCCCACAGCACTACCACTTCAGATGAAAGTCAGACAGCATTTATCTGCCAGTAATCTTTTGCTAATAATTTTTATTAGCAAATCCACCTGCATTTCTTTACATCTTTTTTACACTGAAGTAAAACAAACAAACAAATGAGTCCTTAAGCATTGTGGGGAAGTATTACCTGAACTCCAAGATTATTTTCCAATAAATGTTTATAAACATAATGCTGAGCTGCTTTTTTCACTATGTCGCTACTTTCAGGAGACTTCAAGAGAGGAGAATTCTTTCTTAGCTGTGCTCATGTTTAAAGGGGAAAAAAACCCTCAATAGATGTGTCTCGCACACTCATCAGGTTCTATTCCTCCCCTGCCCATCCAATATTTGTATCTTATTAGATCAGAATTACACTACTACACAATCATTTAAAGCAAGAGAAGAAAACACAAGAAAATGTCATGGTAACATCTCTAATTTCTACACAGAGAGGTAAACTAGGGCTAGGGACCGTGACAAATGTTGTTGGGAAGCCTACTGAAAAATTTCTAGCTCAGTTTTTTCAAGTTAATGTATGTTTTTTATTTGAAATCATTATGTGCTTCATGATTCAATTAAGAATCTGAAAACATAAATGTGTAAAATAGCAATTACATTAAAGGATGACACAAAGGCTCCAGCAGATCTGCAGTAAATATTTTCTTAGACAAGGTGGTCTGGCCAATATCTATGAAATAATGTTAACTTAATGTCCATCATGCAAGGTCTCAATGGAAATTCTGGGTCAAATGGTCTGTATTTATTTCCCAAATTAAATACAATTCAGCAAGATTGATTAGACAGAGTATAGACTTTGCATGTAAATGACTAACAGCACAGAGTGTAGGCCACAAAATTATTCCAATCATAATCTCATGTTTCTAAGTGAAGATGATCAGGGTCTGGAAACATTACTCTTTTGGACTATAATTCGCAGAAACATTATTCTTTTAGACTATAATTCCTGGGGCTACGCTGGATTATTTATTCTGGGAACCGTGGGTTTTTTTTTGTGTTTTTTTAAATTCCATGCTCTGAAGACAACAACTTAGACTATACCATTAAAAGTCAACCACTAACAGAATAAGAACCTGTGATCTATAAGAGAAAAAATGATGGTGGTATCTGTGTTCTAAATATACTGGCTTTGTCTTATGCATCAGAAGGAGGTATATTACTATTAGACAATGACATCAAACAATTGACAAGTCTTAGCTTTTGTCCAAGAGTGAGAGACAGGTGGTTTTTACATTGTATGGATTACATTTTTGAGAAAGTGAAAGGATACACATATGCTGTTGCATTGTGAGAGTATTTGCTTCTTTCAGCATCCCAGAAGCCTCTAGCCATGCAGTTATGAAACTGAGTAAGACCTTGGATCAGAATTAGAGTTCACATTCTTGAGCCTACTTTGAGTCTTTTTAATTCTTATGTCTTCTTTATAAATGATCAAGATTAAAGGCTTTGACAATGATTACTGAGATTATGAAAGTATCTCTCTCTCTCTGTCTCTGCCAAGGAACTTTTGTTTTAGGTTACCTAAGTTGAACTTAGATATTATCCTTTATATAGAACCCATATATTGGTTTTAATAAAAGCAAAACCAACTGACTCCAGTTTTTTGCCTCCTTCTTATGGTTGTTAGTACAGTATGATCATGTTCAGATTTCCAGGAGTAGTCATAAACATTGCCTCCTTTCAAGATATCATACAATGATTGCATAATTTAGAACATCAGAAATAAGCCTAGCAAATGGCAGTTTTTTTTCTGTACTCATTGAATAAAATGTATACATCACTGTAGATGTCTTGACTGGCAGCCTAGGGCTTCCAAGGTATCCAAGGGACTCTTTAGTCCAATGAAATGGAGCAAAGGCAAATATCCAATACAATATGCTAATAAGCCTTGTCCTAGATGTTACCATGTGCCTGACGCAATCTCAGACTTCTCTGTGTTGAGTATGAAGGGGGATCTGTTTGGCTGAATGTAACCGCAGGCAGTGGAAGACAGGAGGGCCTGGCGTGCTCTGGTCCATGGGGTCACAAAGAGTCGGACACAACCTAATGACTAAACAACAACAACAACAAAAGCCGCAGGGCACATGGGATCTGGAACCCAACCTCATCAGACTTTCCATCATGGGAGCAATAAAATCTCATTAATGTGATGCATTTATATGCCCCTCTTCTGAACGTTGAGCTTGGTGGGTGCATAGCAGTGGATAAGAGAGGAGCCTCATTAGCACATCCACATTCCTGTCCTCACTTCAGCCTTATGTGCAAGCAGCCAAATGCCTTCATAGGGCTAGAGTTTCTGGCAGAAGAAAAAAGATGGGAGAACAGTATGAGAAAAAGAAAGAATTACAGATGCAGGGGAATGTAAACTGGAAGCACCATAGGATTACTTTTAGGAGGGGTAGGAAGTGACATTAAATAACTACTTCAATAAGTACATATTCTTAATTCCCATTTACTAACATAACAGAAATTTAGGTCAGGGCAGGCTAGTGCCACACCAAACTTTTATTTCATGTTTTATTTCCCTTCTTGAATAATCAGATAGGCATCCTTGTCCCATTTATGGAAAAGAAATTGGATTTAGAAACTAATCAAAGGAGAAATTTCCAACGAAATTATCATGGGACGATCTGGGGATTCTTACTGTTATCGTAATTATAACCTGTCTGGGGATGATGGTGAATGTCCTGGTTTCTGTTGCAAGTTCATCACTCTAGTCATCTGCAGGTTTCCCAGCTTCCTCAACATTGAATGAAGTCCAGGGCAATCTATCATGTATAGGACTGACAAGTCTCATGTTTCAAGCTGAATTCTCAAGGAATTGCTTGTACTTCTCTGGTTATCCATATTAGGGGGATTTGGAATTTAGATACTCCCTCTTTGGTGCAGAGAAGAGCATGAGACTGTCCAATCTCATCCCTTCCTTTGAAAAGGGAAAGCAAATCAATGGTTTTTTTTGTTAAAAGAAGCAAGAAGCTTTCGCCATTCACATGTTTTTCTTCTATACACATAGTGGGGACTAGAGATAGGGGTATTTGTATTCGTATATGAATACAAATATCCACACACAGGTGGCAATAACAAGGGTCCAGCCCCATGGGGCTGGACGGTCCACTCACTGATCCACCACAGATGTGGAGGCTGTGATTCTTCCAATGGCTCTGCAGATCATGATCTGCGAGCCACTCTTCGACCTTGCAGCAAGGCTTGTCCTCCCGCCTCCTGCCAGGAGTGGCTAGCTGATCGTGATCTGCAGAGCCATTGGAAGAATTGTGGCATCCGCAATTTAGATACTCCCTCTTTGGTGCAGAGAAGAGCATGAGACTGTCCAATCTCATCCCTTCCTTTGAAAAAGGAAAGCAAATCAATGGGTTTTTTTGTTAAAAGAAGCAAGAAGCTTTCGCCATTCACATGTTTTTCTTCTATACAAATAGTGGGGACTAGAGATAGGGGTATTTGTATTCGTATATGAATACAAATATCCACACACAGGTGGCGATAACAAGGGTCCAGCCCCATGGGGCTGGACGGTCCACTCACCGATCCACCACAGATGTGGAGGCTGTGATTCTTCCAATGGCTCTGCAGATCATGATCTGCGAGCCACTCTTTGACCTTGCAGCAAGGCTTGTCCTCCCGCCTCCTGCCAGGAGTGGCTAGCCGATCGTGATCTGCAGAGCCATTGGAAGAATTGTGGCATCCGCAGCAGTGGTGGATCGGTGAGTGGACCATCCGGCCCCATGGGGCTGGACCCTCGTTATCGCCATGTGTGTGGAGATATTCATATTTGTATACGAATAGGAATACCCCCATCTCTAGTGGGGACCAACCTTTCCACATGTTTCTCTTTTTCAGAGGGCAACAGATGGAGGATGGAGCAGAGACAGCTAGCAAAGGAAGCAACATGAAAGCCTGTGAAGGACTCTGAGGAGTGGAAAAAATTGCTAAGGTTACCTTCAGGTGCAGAATATGCTTCCACTGATGCCCAGTGTTAAAAGAAAAGTATACAAGGGGGAGAAAAATATCACGTGAGTGGTACTACAGGATCACAATGTTTTATTCTTCACTCATTCCCCAGTGAGCACCTGGACTTAATAGCTTGATGTGATGGCGTTTGTAGGCAAAAATCTTCCTCTTCAAAGAAGGTAAGATATTTTGTGGCACTCTTGACAGGTCAGCAAGAATTATTTTTGTTTTTCATGAAAATTAAGCGGGATGGTATAAAATAATGCTTTAAGAAACAAAACTATACTGCAGAAATGCAAAGTGTGCAAAATAATAATGCCTGTTGCTTTGTTGGTTTGAAGCAACCCTCAGCCACAAACTGAGATATTTTCAAAATAACTTTAGTAATTTTAATTTTGTCATATCTTGTCTAAGTCCAGATTATAAATGAGAGATGAATTCTCAGGATGTAGAAAATAGAATCGAGTTCTTTATTCTGTATTCTTTAAATGGGTAGTTAAAAAGCTCTGGCTCAATGCGTTTCCGCGAAGCCTTCTTGAGCAGCTAAGCATAATATAAAACCACATGTTAGATATCGAATCATTCACATTTTCTTTTGAAAAAATATATCTACAGCTGGCTTGGGACTCTCAATTTTACATAAATGCATACATTTACACTGACCTCATTAGGCATGATAAAATATATTAGACAGAATATAAAACACATACCGAGCTTCTTTATAAAGAATACAGAATAAAGAATCCGATTCTATTTTCTACATCCTGAGACTTTGTCTCTCATTTATAATCTGGACTTTCGTGGATGTACCAGTTCCTTTTGTTTTGATATCTTGTCTAAGAGCAGAACAGTGGCATCCTTTCTGTTATGAAAAGGATAAAATATGTTTGGATGTTGCTTCTGTTTGAAATCATCCTGGTGGCTTCCAATATCCCATAATAATCAAATATTCACGATTCATCCCAGATTCTAAGATACCAGTAATAACATTTATTACTGGTTTTGCTTTACTTCAGACTTTTTTCAAATAAATCGCTAAGCCAACTGAAAATTTCTTTCTTTCTTTCTTTCTTTCTTTTCTACTTCAGGTAGAGCACCTTTCATAAGCTTATTCTTCTGATTGCCTCCACTTTGTTCCCAAGGATATTTTTTGTAGCTTTAGAAAGTTTTTGTCTGAAGATATGCTAAATCTCTTCCTCTACCTCTCTTTTTTGGTCAGACCCATTTCAGAGAAGCAAAGAAAATAGGTGAGACAATTAAATGCTTCTTTAAAAAAAAAACTTTTCAAGGGGACTTATTTCTCTCTTTTCTTCTCTTTTCCAGGGGGGAAATGTAAAATACCATAAAAGATGAAAAGCTTTTGCCAAGGCTTTGAAAGGTACCTTGCAAGTTATGTCAAAGTGGTGTAACACTCTATGAATAAATAACTTAAACTTTTCTTCAAGCTCCTTCTGACAGTGCCGATTATATTTTCAGGATACAACAAATACTCCAGCAGGAGGATCTAGGATGGTGTGTGCAGAGTCACAAAAAGAGAATTTACTTTGTATGTACATCATCTTTCTCTCTTCTGCCTGTTTCCCTTCTACTCTCTCTCTCTCTCTTAACCTTCCTTTATGAATACGCAATTACTATGAGGAAATGTACATGGGAGTAATTCAGATCTTCTTAAATTCTAAAGGTTGGACATTTAACAGTGATGCTGGAATTTCTTTTTTTGCTCTTAGAAGATGAATATATTTCAAGCTGGTTCCTGAAAGCATTATATGAATCTAAAGGTATTTTTAACCAGTAAGAACTAGAAGTGCATTGCTTTGGCTAGTTCATGTCTGTTGACAACAAGCTGAAGCTCTGTACCTCAGCCTCCTCTAACCAGGTGCCTTCTGCTCTACAACCCCCAACATTTCCACCATAAGTGTGTTAAAGATGGTGGACCTCCATCTGTTTGTTCACCTGCTAAATTCCTGCAAGTCATTTCTTTAGAAAAACAGTCTTTAGATTAATAAATTAAATTTCTTGATGAAAAATATATGATCAATTTTTTAAAAAAAGTGGAGAAAAAGTGAGGTGCAGAAGATGGAGGGTAGAAACATGACTCAGGTGACCTCTTAGGGCATAGAAACCCACTGGAGTGGGGGAAGGAAGTGGTAAACATAGAATCATAGAAAAATTGAGTTGGAAGGGGCCCATAAGGCCATCAAGTCCAACCCCCGGCTCAGTACAGCAATCCAAATCAAAGCAGATCTAACAGATGGTTGTCTAATTTTCTCTTGAATGCCTCCAGTGTTGGAGTGCTCACCACCTCCCAAGGTAATTGGGAGATGTTCAAAGATGTCTCTGAACATCTCATATACCTCAAAAATCCTCTTAGCTTCACAGAAATTAAAAGTGACTTGTCAGAAAGAAACGCCACTAGTAAGAACATGAACTCAATCAACTGAATCACAATTTTTAATTTTAATTATATTTTAATACATAATTTTAGAAAAGCAACAAGTAGCAAATATAACCTGAAAGGTACTGTCTTTTTTCTCTTCTGTAGGCTTCTAAGATGAATCCTGTTGAATTATGTCTGTGTATCATCTGAAAGAAATTATGCTTTTCTCTTCAAATCTATACATCTATGTATATGCATGTTTATGCAGAACCATCAGTTATTTAATTGGTATTTATGGGATTAACTGACTGGCTGTAGTTCTGTAACAATTATCTTGGACTAAGTTCTCACTGAACACCATGGAACTTATTTTTGAATAGGAAGTATAAAACCTATGACTGAGCTTTAAATCTGCAATCTTCAACAGACTTACAGTGCAATCCTGTGCACATTTATTCAGAAATCAGTCACACCAAGGGAAATTGGCTACTTCTGCACTGGATCACAGACTTATTTTGCCAGGAACCTCACTGAGCTTGACAGCAGGATTTAATTCTGACGAAGTATGCATGGGTTTGCTCTGTGAGATTTATTTAATTGGGTGGCTGCTCTTTAAAACACACACCCTTTATCAACCATTTTTGTAAGGCAAACACCTGCTAATATTCCCTCTTCTGTGGTTTTAATTCCAACATTGTGAGGAAAATTCAAATTCACAGACTTTTCTGTCTGAGAGATATCCATCTTAAACAAATTGCTTTGACAACTTCAGCTTCACTTAGTCCACATCAGTTACTGCGACTTCAACCATGTTGACTATGTTTTATTCACTTTTAGAAATTTGACTCAAATTGAAGCAGACATTGCCATAGTGCCTGTGACCCAGACCTGCTACCAACCAGCCAAACTTGGAAGGCAGGAGAGGGAAGGGAAAGGAGAAAAGCTCTGCAATGCTAGTGGCTCAGCATTGCCATTATGTTGAATTTTGGGCACTGCAATCTTACTATGTTTCCATCAAACATAGTAAGATTTTCTGTTGGCTTGAGTCACAAACACCAGAATTTTGTACATAGTGTTGTCTCCATGCCTTTGACACATCACTATTGCCATTTGGTGATCTCTCAAACAATGTACAAATATTTGTGGGATCTCTGGTTGTAAAGTGCATGAAGCAATGGACTGTATTATCACGTCCTGTCTCTCTTAAACTGGTCCAATGTTTCAGCCACATAACATCCCTCAAAACAGCTTAGGCAGGTCAAAGGAGCTATTTCCAACCACAGACTCGTGCTGTTAAGAGGTATGAAACAGCAACTAAAAAGCTAGCAAATATTTTCAGTCAGCAGTATTTAAAAATTTTAAAATATGTGAGTTAACTACATATTTTGTCTTTATGATAAGAAGTGCAGATCAGGATGCACTGCAGAAATACTGCAGCTCATATCGCTCCATAATGCTGAAATGGAAACACATTATGCACAATCTCATATAACT
The DNA here is from genome assembly GCA_037013535.1 of Intellagama lesueurii. Lineage (NCBI taxonomy): Eukaryota > Metazoa > Chordata > Lepidosauria > Squamata > Agamidae > Intellagama > Intellagama lesueurii. The sequence continues at coordinate 163,726,333 of JBAJHW010000005.1, forward strand.
GATCAAAGAATGGCTTTTACTGGTTCTTCTTTATACCAGCTCTTCTCCTGGTCTAAATTGCTACATCATTGTCTGATTCTGTATTTTAAAGTAGCTTATCCTCTCAGTGCTAGGTTCCAGAGCAATTAAATATGTAAAATTTTGAATTTAACACCTGTAATGACTCCGTCTCCCTAAAGAGACAAAGATCGCGGTCAGGGAGTCCCTCTGAGCACAAAACTACCACCTTTATTTCCTGAGGTAGGTCCTCTAGGCCTCAGAAGTGCATAGTAAGCCCTATAGACAAGCCTGAACCTTAAAAGTAACCTTTGATTTATTCCAAAGCAATAATGACCGCTCCAACATGGCGCAGAGTTGCCATGTCAGGGAGGCTTTGCCTGCCCGTTTGGATGTGTAGTGTCACAGGGGTGACGCTGTTTCTGGAGGGATGGAGCCTTTAAGAAGGCTCGGGCCCTCTGCAGCAGCCTCTTTGCTGCCTTTTGAGCAAGGAGTTCGCTTCGCAGCCAAGTGAGAAGGAACGGTTTCTCTTTCTTGCTCATGGCTCTCCTTTCTACTGCCTGTTGGATCGCGCTATCCAGCTGATCCTAAGTCTTTTCATTCAATTTTCTGTTTATAGTTATTGTTAGCTGACTGTTGCTTCTGTATTTTGTTAACTGTTGTGCTGTTGATTGCACGGGGGGGGGGATTATCCGTTGATCCACACACCCCCTCCTTTAAATTCGGCTTCATTGCCATGGGGGGGATTCGGGTGTTGAACTTTATTAGTTTTTAGTAATCAATATTTTCGTTGGACAGTGATTAAGGGGGTTATTTATATATTTACAAGTATATTTGATAAAAATTAATTTAATTTAAATTGTGAAAGCAGCTAGTCCATTTACTGGGAAGCGATTCATTTAATTGAGTGAGTAGTAGAGATAGAAGTTTCCCCTCCCACCCCCTTCCCTTCCCCTCCACTTTTTTCTCCTTGTGTTTTTAGGGTTTGTTTTGAATAAATAGCATAAAATAGTGTAATTGATAAGGAGCCAGTATTTGATTAGTTCACTGTGCCACCTGCTGGCCAGTTCATTTGAATTACAGATATTTAAAAAAAAGAAAGAAAGAAAGAAAAGAAAAGAAGGCTAGAAGGCTTGTGCACTGCGCCCCCTGCTGGGTTGCAGATTTGCTGCAGTTTACATATAATTTATATATTATTTATCTATTTATTTTTATTTATTTATAAATAATAAAAAGAAGTATATATATATATATATATATATATATATATATATATATATATATATATATATATATATATATTCCTGCCAACCTAGCAGTTCAAAAGCATGTAAAAATGTGAGTAGATAAATAGGTACCACCTCGGTGGGAAGGTAACGGCGTTCCGTGTCTAGTCGCACTGGCCACGTGACCACGGAAACTGTCTTCGGACAAACGCTGGCTCTATGGCTTGGAAACGGGGATGAGCACCGCGCCCTAGAGTCGGACACGACTGGACTAAATGTCAAGGGGAACCTTTACCTTTACCTATATATATACTTCTTTTTTATTATTTATAAATAAATAAAAATAAATAGATAAATAATTACCTCAATTAAGCAATTATAGTTAAAAAAGAAGAAAGAAAATAACAAGAATATTAATAATATTTAATAACAAATAAATAAATTAGTACATTAATAAATAAGACTAAATTAATAATTTCTGGGGTATTACATTTGAGCAATTGGTTATACCATTAATACATACCAGATATTACGGCACCTAAAAAAGGACTAGGAGGCAAAAAGGGCAAACAACCAGAAAAGCGCAAGCCTCCGGTTAGGGTGCCTCCTACACTTTCTTCATCTGTTGAAGAGGAGTGGCCTGACTAGAGTGCTATCCTAGCTAAGTTGAGTGAGCTTGAGAGGAAAAGGGCTCTTGCTAGGGAGGCTTCTAGTGCTGCTATGCCCAGGAGGTCAGGCAGGGAGTCCAAAGCACGCAGAATGGCTGAGTTAAGGCAATTAGGTGACGTAATGATGTCCCATATTGCTCTTTTGGAGAAAGAATGTTCTGCAGCTTCATGAGCAAGGATGGCGTCTTCAGTACAAGGTGACCCCACAACTGCACCTATCGGGGGTGAAGAGGAATGCACACAAGAGCCAGTGACTGATACTCTGGACTGGTCAAGAGAATGGCTTGGGGAAGAGCTCATCGACGCAGAATAGAGTGTGCCCTCTGGTAGGCAGATGGGCTTGGAGGGTGCCATTCCTGGCACCAGTCAGCAAGCATATGATTTGCCTTCAGCCAGTTTGGCGAATACAGCAGTTGTACACCCAGGTGAGTCCGCACCAACACATCTTACACCACACACGGAAGGGATATGGCCTTGGGGTATGGTCAATCCACCTGGAATTTTTCCGCCAGCCCCTAGTGCGCTACCTAACAGCTTGGGGCTTAGCCCTCCCATTTCGGTTGGACCTCTTTCGGCTTCGAAGCCGTGGATGGCTCTGTACCCACAGTGGCTATCACCCTGTCAGAAGCCTGGTTTTGTTGAGGTTCCTCAGCAGCTTAACTACCCTGTAATTCCAAATACAGGGTACAACTCTGTTACTAGAAGTGCACTGCCCTGCGGTGACCAGTCTTTACCTTTAGGGGACCACCTTCTACCAGCCACTATAGAAAAAATTTGATGAGGTAAATATGTGGATGTATTCAAGCTTTTAAATAGAAAGGTTGAGGAAAAGAAAGGCAACAAGGAAGAGGATAGGGAGAAGGAGCGATTTAAGAACAAGAAAGCAGACAGGTGTTGGGCAAACTGGCTGCCGGGTTTTTTAATTTACGCTGGCACTATCGTAAAGGTGTACCCAGACCGGGCTTTCGCCCTTCTTATATACCGAGCATATGTTGACTTCCCGGTCCCCTCTTGGTTACTTTATGATCAGGGGTTCCGGATGAGGGCCGGATAATAAACCCCCAGATGCACTGGGATGTCCATCATCAAGGGCTATGGCTGCAGCTCATGACCCTGTCTCGCCCCATGTCAGATGAGCACTTTGATAGTGGGCACTTCATTCAAAGATCAGCTAATCTTAATTCTCTCTGCATTTTGGTGGGCCAGGGGGTTCAACCCCACCTGGTTTGCTGGGAGTTCAACGCGAAAGGTTTCTGCAACCGTAAACCGTGCAGATTCTGACATGGGTGTTCCTTTTTTGAATACAGGGAGTCGAGCTGAGATGTCCAGCGCTCCGTCTTGCCCGGTGATTCTTGATCTCTTTCAGCCTGTGACGCCAGATACTGTGGACAAAGTGCTTGATTGCTGTCAGGCCACCATTTCCTCCCTTGACCCTTGCCCGGCCTGGCTAATCAAAGCAGCCAGGCCGATCACAACTGAATGGGCCACTGCAATAATAAATGGGTCTTTCCTTGATGGCAGGTTCCCACCTGCCCTCAAGGAGACACTCATTAGGCCCATAAGAAAGAAACCTAATATGGCGGCGGACGAAATTGGCAATTATAGGCCCGTCGCCAATGTTTCTTTCATTAGCAAAGTGGTCGAGAGGGTGGTGGCTGACCAGCTTCAGGCTCTTTTGGATGAAACAGATGCCCTGGATCCATTTCAGTCGGGCTTCAGGCCGCGCCACGGTACAGAGACGGCATTGGTCGCCCTGTATGATGACCTGTTGAGGGAGGCTGACAGGGGTAAAACATCTCTGTTGGTCCTCCTCGACATCTCGGCAGCCTTTGATACCGTTGACCACGGTATCCTCCTGGGGAGGCTCTCTGAGTTGGGAATTGGTGGCTTGGCGTTTGCCTGGCTCCGTTCCTTCTTGGAGAACCGTCCCCAGAGAGTACAGCTTGGGGAGAGTGTCTCAGCCCCTTGGAGTCTCAATTGTGGGGTTCCACAGGGGTCGATTATCTCCCCAATGCTGTTTAATATCTATATGAGGCCGCTGGGTTGGGTCATCAGGGGGTGTGGAGCATCGTGTCATCAATATGCTGATGACACCCAGCTCTACATCTCCTTTTTACCAACTGCAGGTGATGCCATCCTGTCCCTTCAGCGCTGCCTGGGGACTGTATTGCAATGGATGCAGGAAAATGGGCTGAGGCTGAACCCGGACAAGACGGAGGTTCTGAGGGTGGGTGCCCCTGTGGTTGGCGGCTTGGATGACTCTCTCTCGTTTGGGGGGGTGGCCTTGGCCGCTAAGAGTGGGGTTCGCAGCTTGGGGATTCATCTGGACCCGGCGCTCACCATGGAAATGCAGGTGGCATCGGTAGTCCGCTCCGCCTTTTTCCATCTTTGGCGGATTGCCCGGCTGCAGCCCTACCTTGATATGGGGGTGCTCACTACCTTGGTGCATGCGCTCGTAATCTCAAGATTAGACCACTGTAATGCGCTCTACGTGGGGCTGCCTTTGAGGTTGATGCGGAAACTTCAGGTGGTGCAGAATGCGGCGGCCAGACTCCTTAGTGGAGTGAGAAAATACCAGCATATCTCTCCTATTCTGGCTGCATTGCATTGGCTGCCCATTCGGTTCTGCATAGACTTCAAAGTTTTAATGCTTACTTATAAGGCCCTAAACGGTTTAGGACCTCGATATTTGGCGGAACGCCTACTCCCACCAAGGTCTACCCGGATCACCCGTGCGAGTCAGGAGGTGAGGCTGAGGAGCTTGACGCCGAGGGAGGCCCGTAGGGAAAGAACAAGAAATCGGGCCTTCTTGGCGGTGGCTCCTCGCCTCTGGAATAATCTTCCTCCGGAGATTCGTGCCACCCCTACGCTGGGTATCTTTAAAAATCAATTAAAAACATGGATGTTTATACAGGCCTTCCCTCCAGTCAATACCTGATCTTTTTATCTTTTCTATTTATCTTTATTTTTTGTTTTATAATTGTTATGGAAATTGTTTTTGTAATAATTTTGTGATTTTATCTGTTGTTTTATGTTGTTTGGAAGCCGCCTAGAGTGGTCGCAAGACCAGATAGGCGGGGTATAAATGAAATAAATAATAATAATAATAATAATATGTGGGGGCACTCACAATTTCATATCCTGCTTCCGAGGATGCCCAGGAGCAGGAGGGGAAAAAGATGGAGGTGGGCCAAAGAGGCCTGCAGCGGGTTCAGCTACCTCTTCAAAGGGGGGGGGGGGCAGTCGAATTAATGTAGTTGTACTGGCAGATTGGTTGTGGCTTTACCCGGATCGGGAATCCGCTAGTTATTTGCTAAATGGTTTTACATTGGGATTTAGAATCCCTGTTCAGGATATTCGATATAAGACCCTGGCAAACAATTTAAAATCTGTTAGGGGTATGGAAGAGGTAGTGAGAAGGAAGATTCAGAAGGAAGTAGCTGAAGGGAGGGTAGCTGGTCCTTTTGTGGAGCCTCCTGTCCCAAATTTGCTTATTTCCCCCTTAGGGGTTGTCCCAAAAAAGACGCCAGGATAGTTTCGTTTAATTCACCATCTATTGTACCCTGAAGGTGAATCTGTCAATGACATGATTCCACAGGAGCTGTGTACAGTTCGTTACATATCCTTTGATGCCGCGATACATATGGTTCGTGCCTGCAGCAATGGGGCTGAAATTCGGCAAGCCGACATTCAGTCGGCTTTTTGTTTGCCTACCAGTTCACCCAGATGACCTTGAATTATTGGGTTTTAAATTTGAGGGTCTTTTTTATATGGATAGGGCACTGTCCATGGAATGTTCAATTTCCTGCACTGCTTTTGAGTGCTTTAGTTCATTTTTAGAATGGGCACTCAAGCGTAGGGCGGGCTTGGCCCACATTGTCCATTATTTGGATAATTTTTTATTTTGTGGGAAGCCTGGATCAGGGCAATGAAATTTCCTCATGAGAACCTTTCAGATCCTCACAAGGGAGCTGGGAATTCCCTTGGTGGCTGAGAAGACCGAGGGCCCTTCCACGGTTCTTACCTTTTTGGGGATTGAATTGGATACGATTCAGCAATCCAGCAGGTTGCCGGATTGTAAATTGGAGGATTTATGGATCCGAATCAGGAGCTTATTACAACACAACAGAGTTACTCTGAAAGACCTGCAAGAGGTGGTTGGCCACCTCAATTTTGCATGTAAGGTCATTGCCCCAGGTCGGGCTTTTCTGAGAAGGCTTTGTGGAGCCATGAGTAGTTCATGTAGTGAATACCCTCACATCTAAATCACAGAGAGTTATGAGACTCGTGAGAGCCTTTACACTATGTTGTCTGGAGTACAATATTGTGTTCCAGGCTTGTCATGTGCCTGGTGTTGAGAATGAACTGGCTGACACCCTGTCCCATCAACAGATCGACTGGTTCAGGGCATTGGCCCCGGAGGCTCAAGCTCGTCCAGAGATATTGCCCCAGGATTGAAGCCAACAGAGCCATAAGTTTAGTGATTGCTCCAAGTACCAGGTGCAGCTATGCAGCGGCATGCGAAGAATTTTTTACGTTTTGCGCAAGTTAAGGTATGGGTAGACCATGGCCTATAACTGTGGACCATTTGCAGCAATATACAGTTCACCTCCATATTAAAGGTTTGGCTCCCTGCACCGTTCAGGGGAAGATATCTGCCCTAGCCTTTTATTCTAAGGCACATGGTTGCCCTGATCTGGCCAGCGATTTCAGGGTCAGAAAGATGATTGAGGATTGGTCCAAGGAATGGGGTAGGAACGATGATACGCACATGCCTATGTCCCCCAGAATTCTTGTTCAGTTAGGCCAAGTTTGAAAAGCTGTTTGTGTTGATTAGTTCGAAGCTAAATTATTTAAGGCAGCCACACTATGTGCATTTTTGGGGGCTTTTCAAATTAGTGAACTGGTGAGAGCATCCAAATTGGATAATTCGTATTTGGCATTGCAGATGGAAGACCTGCTGGTCTCCAAAGATGGGGTTCTGTTGCATTTCTGCTGATCAAAAACTGATCAGTATGGAAAGGGACAAATTATAAGCTTGGGCCCCTGTTCTGTAAAAGAGCTCTGCCCACTTAAAGCCCTCACCGAGTTTGTTCAGTTGAGAGGGGATTCTGGAGGGGATTTATTTTGCCACAGTGATGGTTCTCCCCTTACACGGTATCAATTTTGGGCTGTCACTTCCCGAGGCCTTCGTGGAGCTGGCATCGTTGGGTGGAAATTTGGCACCCATTCATTTCAGATAGGTGCAGTGTCTATGGCTGCAGCCTTAGGTTATGGCGAGGATCAAATTAAGAAATTGGGGAGGTGGTTCTCACACAGGTTTAAAACTTATGTACATTCCCTCCCAGGATAGATGTGACACTGTTTTTCTTTTACAGGACCCATGGCAGCTTCCTCCCGGCTGCGAGTGGTGGTATATGGCCACAGCTATATCCACTGGGCCATGAAACATGCCTTGAGGACAGGTTGGGGACGTAATTTAGGTTTGGGGGCCTCGGCCACTCTAGAATGGAAGGGGAAGAGGGGTATGTTGTGGCCTGAACTATTGGAGCTAGCCCTCACAAATTTCGAGCATGCACACACACACACACACACCCAATATAATGGTGGTTCATTTGGGTGGGAATGACATGACAATTAGAAAAGGCAAGTTGTTGATTCTGCAAGTTATCTACGACCTGCAGACATTGAAGGATAAGTGTCTTTCAATGAAGTTAATCTGGTCTAATATTATTCCCAGGCTTGTCTGGAGAGCCGACTGCGATCGTAGTAGGATTGATCGCGCAAGGCGCGGGGTAAATCGTGAAATTGGCCAAGCAATGAGGTTGGGACTTGGATCAGTGATTCAACATCCTGATATAACCAATCATCGGCCTGAATTATTCAGAAGGGATGGTGTTCATCTGTCTGAGTTGGGTATGGAAATTTTTTTGAGGGACCTGCAAGGGGGCCTCCAAGCCGAAATTTTTGGCTTGGGTGGCAGGCTTGGGGCATATAAATAGCCCCATGCCATGGCGGGTAGTGCAATGAAAATGCTTGGGTGAGTTCATGATTGACACGTGGTGCCAAAAATTTGGCCATCTCTCTGTCAGGTCAAGACAATTGGCTATCAGATGAGAGGTGGTTTTACATGGTAGGATCTCCCAGCCAGCTGCCCGCTTTGGGTCACGAAGCTTGGTGGGAGGAGTTGGTTGGGGGATGCCATTTCACAGAGCACCTGAAGGCGTGCTGTACAGTGGACAGCACGATTCAGAAATAGGAGCTCGCCCTGCTATAGGAAACGCCCAGAGATTTAGGATTATCCGGACATTGAAGAATATCACACTATGCTAGGCCCCCTTGTATTTTGGGGGATATAGCTTTAAATAGTTAATAAAGTTGTGGCCCAAGTTTTAAACCCAACAACCTGTGTCTTGTCTCGTTATTTCCGGGCTGACTGGGCAAAATATAGGCTTTGTGTTTCCTTAGAATGCACACCAGCCTTACCAAGTAGGACAGTAGGACCTTTTAACTTACAGTAGCAACCATTGACCTTCTTTTATCCACACTGGATTTAGATAGCCTTGCTGTATCAAGAGACTAGATCCTTGTTGAAGAATTATATTTGTTTTATTAAGAAAATAAAGTAGATTCATTAGCATACAGTTGTAGCTTCAAAGCATAAGCATTGCGCATATCCATCTGTTACAATGTTTAAATAAACTTACAATTTCTAATTAAAATAAAAACAGCTAGGTAATCATCTTTGCTCTGTGTCCTACATGTTGGCATCTAGAAGCTGGGCTAATCTGCCCCTTCTTCTTTAGAAGAGAAACAAGCCTCCATGTCTCACATTCCACAACATTCACGGACCATTCTTCACATATACAAACCCTTTCATTTTACATCTCTTTAGGACCTCCTTCTTCATTACACTTTCAAGCTGACACCCAATTAAGTCCAAGTGGGTGTAACTTAGATCACGCTGATCACTGCCCAAAGTTCTCATGCTCCAGGCTCCAGGTGTCTTATCTTGGTCTTTTGTTTTGTCTTCTTTTCCTGGACTGTCCGACCTTGTGACTTTGACAAAAAAATTCTGCACAACAAGCTCCTGAAAAACATCTCTTTTAAATCCATCTTACACGGAACCTAACAGACTCCATTTTAGTATAACTACAATTCCCAGTTTCCTTCCATTTCCTTAGAACACCTAACTTCAACATTACACTAGTAGTCAACATCTTAGGACAATTATTCAATGTCTTGAGTGTTAAATATAATATTTAAAATAGTAAAACATCAGCTGGGATGTCATCAGCTGTGGACCTCTATTTTTAACAGTTTCTTGTTTCCTCCTTCCACAGGTCCTCCTTAGGGATCCCGTTCAGCCTGGGGAAGACTTGGGAGGCCTCAGGATTCAGTAGGAGCCTTTAATATCTGAAAATAGCTGCAATTTTCTCCTGTGGAGCAACACATTTAGTTCCTCATTTTTCTTTGTGTGGTTTGTATCCATGCCTCATCATGCAGTGGTGCCATTTGACCCAAGTCCCCAAATGTCCAATTATAGCTCTGGGGATAAAATAAACAATCAATTTAAAGACCAAGAAATAATTGTGGAGTGCCTGTGAAAAACTAATAAAGCAGATGTCATCCAATTTTTCTTTGGTAACCTATAGCCAACATTGTTTTGAAGCATCCAGACTGAGACCAGAAGTTTTGATAATCTAATATGTAATAGAGGCCCAAATCCTGCTGCTTTGTGTAGTAAGCCAGACTAGAGTGAGCCCATTGAATTGATGGGGATTTGATGAGTCAGCTCTTCCATAAGGCCCATTGATTCAAATGAGTTACTTATGAGTTACTTTAAAATAACTGAGTTATACTTTAGCATAAGAAAATGCAGTTGGAGTAGTGTGGTTTACTTTGTTAAACAACAGGATTTTGGCCATTATATCTAATCTGGACCCATTGTCAAATTCTTGTTTTGACCAAATTCAGTAAGTTCAGGACCCCAATGCTTCCCTCCAAGTGTGCCTTCCAAGACAAACAGGAGGACAGTGGCAAGAAACTATGCCATTTTAGTTGGTTGTCCCAGTGAAACCCACCTGGCCTGCCTAGCCCCAACATTGTTCTCTTTTCTGTACCAAGTTAATATGTGTCTTCGATCACTAACATAATTATTCTTGCAATACAAACAAAATATGTGTTGGCACCAAATAAATTCAAATCTCTATATTGAGATGAGATCTTTATAGGCCAACTAAAAAGACCAAAGAAGAAGAAGAAGAAGAAGAAAGAGCCTCTGTAAAAGCAAAGTGTGCTGCTTATATACCACCCCATAGCACTTAAAACACTCACTGGGTGGTTTTAATTTAATTGCAGGCTACCCATTCCACCCGCAGTCAGCTGGATACTTAATTTAATGACCTTGGAAAGATGGAAGGCTGAGTCAAACCTGAGCCAGCTACCTTTGTCCATCAGGCTTAAACTCAGGCTGTGAGCAGTCTTGACTGCACTACTGCAGTTTAACTGCAGTGCAACGAGGCACTTTATACTGTCTGAGTATTTTTAGATGGCTTATAAGAAACAAATGGTATACTACTTAGAAAACTCTGTAAAGAGTTACCATAATTGCCTTGACAACACATCCACCCTACCACTTATAAAGATATTGCTTAATGGAGCCTTGTGGCTCATTGATTAAAGTGCAATAGAACCTGCAAGAACCTGCTCATGACCTGAGTTTGATTGCAACAGGCTCAGGTAGCCGGCTCAAGGTTAACTGAGCCATTTATTTATTTATTTATAAAAAAATTAGTGAGGTTGGTAAATTGAGTACCTAGCTCACTGTGAGGCAATGTGTACCCTGCATTATTAAATTGTAAACTGCCCAGAGAGTATGCTAAGCACTATGAGATGGAATATAAGCAGCAGATTTTCCTTTAAATGTGGACTCTTGCAGTAACCTTTATGTTTACACAAACAAACACACAAACACACAAACAAACCTGATTTGCCATTCACAAACTAATGGCTAGATCAGGACTTTTCATATGTTTTACTTCTCAGAATGTTCCAACAAGTCTTTGGAAGTATGAAAGTCTCAAAATGCACACTTTATATTCTGGGACTAAAACAGCAGGAGGAGGAGCAACAATAACAACAAGGCATCTCAGAAACTTCAGGTTACCTGGAAAGGCATCCAACTAAATCACTGTTTTTCCCCAAATACCTAAGTTTTACTTTGAACTATATGCTGACCTGCAAGAAACACTGAAAAGAAAAAGGTCGCTGTAAGGAACAAGCAACTTCACACTCATGTCAGGGTTCTCTATGCCTTTCAACATATACCATGAAAGATTTGATGTAGCTGCCCCAAATTCCCTCAATGTTGCCTGTTATGAGGCAAAAATTATCTGACACACTTACCTAAGCTTTATAATTTTATTTTTATAAACCAGTTTGTATTTTATATATGTTTAGCTATTGCCTAATTTTATTTTGCATTCTCTCAGTTGCATTGTCCTATTTCTGATACGATTAAATAAAGTGATTTTAAAAACTAGAATCATGTGTTTTTAAAAATATATATGGGTGAAGACACGTGAAAAAGACATGGGTCAGAATACACAGATCTTAGTGGCTGGCTTAAACAACAAAGCTGATAATTTAGTAATTAGTGCTCATTTGGCAATAAAATAGACATGCAGTAGGGTGATGCTGTTCAAGATCTTGACTGAATTTTTGTTTAGGATTTTTACATTGTATTTGCTTCACTTAAATTCTTCATGATGATTTTGACTGTGGCTTATGACATATAACAGAAAGTTCCAGCTGTGGTGCCCAAGCCTCCCTAAGGAGCACTTAGCACTCAGTCAGATAATTCGACAGGCCACTTACCTACCACCTTTTGTGCTGAGGCAAGTCCTAAGACTTTGGCACAATGACGATAGGGCTGGCCCATGCAGCATTGCTGGGTTCTATCACATCCAATTCCAACATCTTCTGAATCTCCTTCTCAATCTGCACAGCATGAGCCCCTATAGCCCTATAGGGACTAGACCTCACAGGAGGGCTGTCCCCAGTTTCTATAGCATGGGTAACCAAATCAGTAGAACCAGGTTTGTCAGAAAACACACTTTGGTAATATTCCAGAATTTGAGAAAGCTACTCCTGCTCATCAGGAGTACCTGAAAGAGCAAAATTGTCCAGCCAATTTCCAGCATTTTCCAAATCAGACAAAATGTCCATTGGTTCCTCTTCGGGTCTAACACAAGCAGCTTGACACCTCAGAATGACAGCTTCTCTGTCCCGATATGGTTTCAGGCTGTTGACATGATAAACGGTAGGCTTTCTCCCAGAACCAGGGATTTGAACAAGATAATTCACAGTTCCAAGATGCTGCAGAACTTTGCCTGGGCCTTCCAAGAAACCTCTAGCTAATTAGGTCTGAGGGGGTTCAAGACAAGAACAGAGTCTCCCAACGCAAACTCTCTGTGCCTTGATTTAAGATCATGAAAATAAATTTGCTTAGCCTGGGCCTGCTGGATATTTTCTTTAGCTATCTCCTGAATAGCCTTCAGCTTCACCTGCAGATTGTACACAAAATCAGCAACAGGCACTGAACTGGTCTGGATAGTACCTTCCCAGTCAGCTCTCAACAAATCCAAAGGTCCACGCAAATTTTTCCCATACACCACCTCACTTGGGCTGAGTCCACCTAAGGCCTCGTGAGGTGCACTTCGGTAGTCCAAGAGGACCAGAGGGGGAACTTTGTCCCACCCCTTCCCAAAGTCCTGAACAAAAGTTTTAATCATCTTGAGTAGTGTCTGCTGAGTGTGCTCTACCAACCCGTGGGATTCTGGGTGATAAGCTATATTGTGATTTATTTTAGTTCCAGTGATTTCACAGACTTTCCTCATCAGTTCACTTCGAAAAGCACCAGCCCTGTCACAAATTAACACAGATGGAATTCCAATCCTTGCACAAACTTCCAGAAACATTTTGGCAATGGAATTTGCGGAGATAGTGGCGACAGGGTAGGCCTCAGCCCATCAGCTGGCCTGGCAGACGAATGTAACAATAAAACGTTTCTGTGATTTAGAAGGCAAAAAAAGGTCCCAAAACATCCATTTGAAGACAGTTAAAAACTTCACCTATAACAGGAGTTGGCTGAACTTTCACTTTAGTTTTATCAGTGAGGTGCCCCACCCTTTGGCATATGTCACAGGAAGCAACAAAGTTCTTCACAGTTTTGGCCAGTAAAAATGCTGAGTAACTCTCTGCAAAGTCTTTTTACATCCCTGATGTCCTGAAAACGGAGAATCATGTGCCAATTCTAAGACCCGCTGTCTGTACTCTCGAGGCACAACTAGTTGTTTGGACAGTTCTAAATCCACTCTAGAATCTTTGGCAAACTGGCGATACAATAGACCATTTTGGCCCCAGAAAATCTTATAGACTTGGCCTGACTCAGTGCTTGAGGCTGGTCAGATTGCGACCACAGGGCTGTTAAAGAAGGGTCATTTTCTTGGTGTCTTTTGAACTCATTTGCACCCATCATTTGAACAACATTCTCTCCCCCTTCTGTGCTGTTAAGATCTGAAGGAGCAGTTTGTAGTTGCTCAGGCAATGGAAGTTGCTCTTCGGCTGGCAAAACCGGCTTGGCAGGCGGGGATTGCTCTGCCTGATGGGGTTTAGAGTCATCTGCTAAGCCTACTAGCTGTACCTTTGAAGTCAGCCTAGGCAAACTCTGAGACCGCCTGAGTGGTTTTTTACATACCATCTCTGAAACCTCACTCAGGGGATGTGGAAGCAACTTTGCTTGAGCGCGTGTTATTACATTAATTCCAGGCTCCTTTTGCTTCTTAAATACCTCAAATTCTAAGTCATTCCCAACCAAAAACTAAGTCATTCCCAACCAAAAACAACCAACTAACTATGCACCAGAGCATAAATTTGGCCAGTCCAACCTTTGTAGCTCACATTTACCAAGGCGATAGGAGCATGAACTAGCCCCTTGCCTGTGGGGTGGTAACTATGGATGGGAAATCTGGCATTTTGCACAATCTGGCTAGGGTTAATAAGGTTCTCACTGACAGAAGAAAGGTCCGCGCCCGTATCCCGAAGGGCATTAATTCTCAAAAAGCCTTGGGGTGTTTGGATTTCAATTGACTCACCAAATTCCTTTGCTGCCCATTCTGCTCTGTCGTTGGGGATCAGGCAAGTAGAATCTATGATTCTATATTGTAATTTCCACTGAGTAGGCTGTGTATAATCCTGAGCCTCCTTCCGAACAGCTGCTCCAAACATGCTAGGCTGGAAAGGATTAGTGGGGGGTCACTGAGGAGCTGGAATTCCTTTGTCTTCGCTAGCTTGCCTCTGGGCTTGTAGAGGATTAACTCCTTGTTGAGCGGGTGTTGGTGGTGAGTATAGGGTGCAACCGTATAGGGTGAGTATACTGCATTGACTTCCTCCGGCTGGGGTCTCTCAAAGCTGGGTGGATCTCCTTCTTCCTCCGGGTAACCGAGGAATTTCAGCTTGGGTGGTTGCCGTGGGTGGGCGGGGGTAGGTGTCTTGCCTGGAGGTGGAACTTGAGCTTGTTGGCTTGGCTGGAAGGTAGCTTTAGGACAATCTCTCCTGAGATGATCGCCGCCACACAAATAACACTTTATAGGGGGACCCGAAGTGGCTGGCTTTCTGGAGTCACTTAGAGGAGTGCGCTTAACCTCTTGGGAGACTGGTTTGACTGCCATTTTAAATTCTCCTGGCTTTTTGGCCGTCCCTGGTGCGTATACAGGTTTGGCTTTTTGCTTGTCGTCCCTGCGAAACACCCAAAGTTCATCCGCGGCCAAAGCCAGCTGTTGAAGATTAGGCAAATGCTTTTCCAGTAAGGTAATTTTAAGCTCAGGTGGCACCAAAGTCAGGAACTGCTCACACAAAAGTAACTGCGTAATTTGTTCGGCTGTCTGCGCCTTTGCAGCTTGCATCCATTGCGAGCAATGACTCTCCAACCTATCAGCCACAGCAGAAAAACTTTCTTTGTACTGTCTCTTTATGCTCCTAAACTGCTGACGCAGACTCTCCGGGGTGAACCCAAAGCGATGATGAACCAGGACTTTAAATTCCACCCAAGTGGGTTCATCTTCAGCTCTCCTTGCAAGAATTTTAGCCAATTGTCCAGAAACCTGAGAGCGTAGCAGTTTAACAAAGAATCTCTCTGGTGCTCCTATGTCTTTACAGGCTAACTCAAAGTTTATTAAAAAGTCCAGGACATCTCCATCATCAGAATAAAAAGGCAAATGTTTCCTATCATACCTGGCAACAGAGTCCCTTTCCTTCCTCTTTTCCTCAGCCTTTCTTTCCGCTTGCTCTCTTAGGAAAGCCACCCCTAGTTCTCCTTGTCTTTCCCTCCTGGTTTGGGTGATAATCAGCTCTCTCTGGGCAGACAGGAAATCAGCCATCATCAAAGTCAGCTTGTCTGTCTGTGTCATGGTACGACGCCTCGTAGTTGGGCTTTCCCTGGTGGGACCAACTGTAGCATCCTCCCCAGTCTCATCCTGGAGAATAGGCATCCTTGGAGTTTTACTTGGATTGTCCCCCTCATCCTCCTGGTCGTCGGGCAAGTCACCCCATGTTGTTTGAGCTCACAGCGTCTTGAGCGGTTCACTCCAGGTGGCACCTCGTTCTCTCCATCATGTCAAATGGTTCCACATTGCCAAGCATTGGTTCAAGGAGGGACACCCCGGTTATCTTGGGCTGGACGCCTCCAACTGCGCCTAAGAACTCATTCAAAGTGACGCTTTGCAGTTCTTTGTCCAAAAGTAAGTCCATTCCTTCAGGTAATGGAAGCTTAGACATGGACAAGCTTCTCCTAATTGCCATTTCTACCTTAGCAAAATAACAACTTAGGGAAAAGTCACCCTATTCTGCATTTCTTTGAATATGCAAAACTGATTCCAACAGAATGGTCTCTCAACAGCTCTGATCGTATGTCTCGCACGCTGCCACCATGTGGTGCCCAAGCCTCCCTAAGGAGCGCTTAGCACTCGGTCAGAGAGTTCGACAGGCCACTTACCTACCACCTTTGTGCTGAGGCAAGTCCTAAGAGCTCAGCAGTGCGTAGTGTAAGCCCCTTGAACAAGTCTGACCTTAAAATAACACTTTACTTTTACCCAGTACTTTGCAAGTACAGACACATGGGCTTTGTGATTCCTTAGAACTCACAACAGCTCAGTTAGGTAGGACTCTTAAAGATAGCTAGTTTGTGGCCCTCTCCACTCCCTGGATTTAGCCAGACCCTGCTGTTCAAGAGACCAGTCTTTTTGTAAGAATTTTTATAATTAATTTTTATTAGAAAAATAGAGTTTCATATAATCAGTTTATATTGCTCAAGCTTTAGCATAGAGAACATATTCAAAGATCATTACAGTTAAATAAAATAACTAATCCCCATTAAAATAATAAACACTACTAAGCTGGGCTAAGGTGGGCTAGCCTCACCTCCTTCTTTCTCTCCACTTACATTCTTTCTCCTTCAAGCCACATACTCAAACCATCAAGTTCTTTTTCTCTCCCATCATCATGGAATAGAACTTCCGAACATCTTTCACATAACGCATAGTCCATTTTCTACATTCTCTAACTCCTCCCTTCTTCTTGGTACTTCATGGCTGTTAACCAATTAGCCTCAAGGGGCTGTAACACCTTCCTCCTCCCTCAATTCCCATGAAATTCCAGGTGTTTTATCTCTTCTCCAATTAGCTCAGAATGTTGAGTCTTCCACGGGCTCCTTTGTTCGGCCTTCAGCTTTATCTCGAACCACGCTGTACAGATTTTCAGAAAAACACTCTCATAGCACTTAGAAAAACACATTCCAATGTCTCTCAAATCATCTTCACACAGAACCTGTCTGACTCCATCTTACATTTCTCTGACTACATATCCCATACTGCTTCAACTCCATGACACCAGCTAATTTAATATACTGAAGTGTTCATACTCATAATTAATTGTCTTGGGAACTTTTTAATGATTTATAACATAGTTTGGCCTTATGAAAAAAAGAGATATATAAATATAGAACTTCATAGCTTATGACTAAATGTGAAGCAGTTCCTCAGTTCCCTTTGGAATTCTTGAAATATGTATGATTCATGAAACAATCTTATGTATATTTAGAGAGATAATTGAGCTGTGAGCCACAGACAAATTCTTAGAAAGAAGGGTCTGGATGCAGACTAAGCTTAACAGATGTAGAGGTTTATGTTTTGGTTCTTTGCCTGCACACCTGCACATGGCCACAAGTCAGCTGGGGGGGGAAGAGGAGGGGAACTATGGGTCCCAGAATTCCTACACCAAAACTCAACATGCCAACTTGAGAATTCTGAAAATTTTAGACTTAAAACATAACTTTTCCAAGGTCTTACATGATTAGACTTCTATTTTTCCTTCCAGATTCTCCTACATCTCTGTATTCTAGTATGTGTCATGGGACATAGAGTCCTATGATTATTCCAAGACACTCTGAAGGGATGTAGTGCAGATATCAGTCAATGTATGTTGTGATTATACCAAAGGAAGCATGCGCAGTGTTAAAAAATCTTGGGAAAGAAAGTCCATGACTAGGTGGTGCTGGAGTACAGCTTGAATGTTGTTTAACTTTAACATTCTGTTGTTCAGCTTTAACATTCAAAACAAAATTGAGAAAGATTGATGGGTTTGGGGGGAGCAAAACACAAAAGTAAGTTGAAACAATAAGGGTTATTTCTATAGAATTTTATCTTTAAAAAATTACTGAAAGCAATCTAGAAATGTATAAACCATTAAGGTGGTTTTGTGTGATTGTTTCGCTGTATATTTTATTCAATCAGAAATAAGAACAAGGATTACCATGGGAATAAGAAGAACATGCATAATTGCATTTTCCTTGAATAGATACTTAAATATTTGTGGGCACTGATACACATTTTTTCTTAAAATGTTCCCTGCCTTTCCTATTTGATTTGCTCCCAAAACATTTACCTCCTTAAAATGCACATTCATTTAGTGTAACAGTGTGTGACACAATAGGACTGTAAAATTATAATGTCATTTTGATCACGTTGCACTCTCCCATTGCATTAGCTTTGTGCAATTACCATGCTAACTCAACAATTACACTTCAAGAACCCTGGTTTGTGTGTGTCTGTGTGTGTCTGTGTGTCTGTGTGTGTGCGTTTTAGGAGCTTGGTTGACAGCATGCTGCTATTTCCTGGACATAAATAAAAATATATTCTTGATCATGAGGACTGTTGATTAAGTGTTGATTATTAGAAAACAGGATAAAACAAACCAAAAAGATAAATCCATCAGAAAAAAAATTAAGAGGGCTATTTTCTGTGATATTCATATCTAGTATGAACTGCTGGATGGCTCAGTAGTTTAGGTATGGTTGGGAGTTTGATTCCCCACTGTGCCTCCTTGACAGAGGCTGGACTCAATGGTCTATAGCAGTGGTCCCCAATCTTGGGCCTCCAGATGTTCTTAGACTACAACTCCCAGAAGCCTTCACCACCACCTCTGCTGGCCAGGATTTCTGGGAGTTGAAGTCCAAGAACATCTGGGGGCCCAAGGTTGGGGACCACTGGTCTATAGGGCCCCTACCAGCCCTGCAGTTCTATGATGATGATGATGATCATAAAGCCTATCAACAATCCATTGTTTTGGTCTTAAGAATGGCATACCATATCTTGAATTGGATTAACATGGAAATAACCCAAACTATTCACCAAAAATTGAGAAGCAGGCCAGTTTACTTGAAAGACAATCTGAATTCAGTCCCACATCTGGGAGGAGAGTAGGGAAAGTCAATATTTTGGTTCTTCTAGATGAATGATGGAGTAATATGTCTCCTTTGGATTGCATGTTGAGATTGAGCTACAGACCTAGTTGGGGGAAAGGTTGTTGTTGTTGTTTAATCATTAAGTCGTGTCTGACTCTTCGTGACCCCATGGACCAGAGCACGCCAGGCCCTCCTGTCTTCCACTGCCTTCCGGAGTTCAGTCAAATTCATGTTGGTAGCTTCGATGACACTGTCCAACCATCTGAAGGGGAATGATGTCATGTTCATATTTTGAGCCAGATGTTTAAAGCTGTTGTTCCTGATTGTTCTGCTAGCATCTGAATGAACACATGGAAGGGCCAAAGGGACATGCCAGGTGAGGAGAAGGGGAAGATTGACATAATCTATGAAAAGATGAATAGTTACTAATGCAATAGATTGAACATACTTATATCTGAAGAATTTAAATAATAGGGAGTCAGAGCTCTATATGGAAAAAAAAAATCATCCTTTTCATAGCAGTTGCCAGCACTACAAAAACACACAAAGCTCTTAAACTACTCCCAAAATTTCTGGCCCTTGCCTCTTACACCTCTCATCTTTTTCTTCTTAATTTAAAGCTTATTTTAAAAAATACTATAGCAAAAGTGGCTGGCTGGATAGCTCAGTGGTTTAGGTATCTGAGTTGGGTGTTTGGTTCCCCACTGTGTCTCCTGTGGCAAGAGTCAGCCTGTACAGCCTTGGGCAAGCTGCACAGTCCCAGGGCACCCCCAGGAGAAGGGAATGGTAAACCATTTCTGAGTCTCTCTACCTAGAAAAAACTAAAAAGGATGGCTATAAGCCAGAATTGACTTGATTGCACACATTATTAATTATTATAGCAGAACCACTGTATAATAATTCCACTGTGTATAATAACAACAACACAGTGGTGAACTGCAGTATGCAATTCAGTACAAAAGGGCCATATCAACAGTCTACAGGTCGCATTACTCGCACAGTAGTACTGAGGGAATATAACCAATTACTGGAACAGAAAGGCACACTAATATGCAGATTTGCCTAGCACCTGCACATCTTTTAACTAAAATTGCATGCCTTTAAGCTTTTATAAGTCATTAGTTTGGGAACGGTGCCCTCAAAGCTGTTAAACCGAATGCATCATAAAATTGACATTTTGTGGCTTGAGAAGCACAATTCTTGTCGTGATAAACTTACTGCTAAGAAATATCAATGGTCATAAAAAGTGTCTGTCTGTTAACAATCCTGAAAGGTCAAGTATCTTGCCTTTTACAAAGCAATTGTTCCCCTGTTCTTCATAGGGAATTTGAAGGCATAAAAACATTAGGATTCTTTACAAGATATGTAGCCAATGCCCTTCTTCGAGCATTTCCAGTGATTTTCAGTATACGATGTTCAGACAATTTTGGTTTAAGTGCCACAAAATTTGTAGCTGAAGTGGTTTATGAAAGGAGAAAGAATAAAGCAGAGAATAACAAATGGCAGTTCTCTTCTAATATGCCTTTTTGACAAAGACATCTCTGTTATTTGTTGTAATTTGGAGGGGTGGCAAACTCTGAATAATAGTCTCTTAACTCTGGGACAGTCTTATTAACCAATGAAATGACTCTGAGGAGGTAGGGATTTATCTATGTGGCAGAATAGAAGCACATATTGCATGTGCACATGTCAGGCAATATGTCCAGCTGTGGCATCTTGAAATGAATGCAGGAAACAAAATGGAAACAACTATTAACAGTATGCTTTTTTCCCATTCCCACAGATGATAACTTACATATACAAATGATCATATATCACTGCAGCCTCAAGAGACTGCCATCACAATCAGATTTGGTCCTGAGAAGGCTTTTTGAAGCATTTTCTCTCTTTGCCTCCAAATGTAAGAGTGTCAATTTTAGCCACTTTCATGTTTTCATGTTTTTAGGAGTGAGAAGATTATGGACAGAAGCAGTAGAGGGTTCCTGTCAGTGATTTTTCCCTCACAGAAAAGCTTTGTTGCTATTTCAAGCGGTGACAGAGCTGCAATCAACAGCTTGGAGGTCTGGCTGACATGTCACCATCATTCCCATTGGGTCATTCTGAAGGAAGATGTTGCCAGGCTGTCAGGCTGCTGATTGCATCTCCACCAATACTTGGAGCAACAACAAATCCTTGAAGCTACTTAAGTCAGAGAAAGAAACCTCTCTTCCTATTTCATCATTCTGACGGGAAAAACACTAACTCCCTTCTAAAAAAATCACAGGAGGTTTTCCCTTCCCTTTTAGTCATCCCTTAACCCAGAAAGTTTAGCTTAATTTTTTTTTCTGCCAGCACCAGCTATTTTTCATACCAAACTCTGGGATTTTGGTTGTGATTTTCTGTTTCATTTACTAACAGTTGAAGTTATTCCAGAGCTGATTGGATGTCTTCCCCTCTAACGTTGAAAGCCTGTGTAAAGAGCAGAGCTGGGCAATGCTGCTTCAAAAAGTAATTTTTTACTCCTTATCTATTAGTTTGCATTTTTTCTAAATGT
The DNA here is from genome assembly GCA_037013535.1 of Intellagama lesueurii. Taxonomy (NCBI): domain Eukaryota; kingdom Metazoa; phylum Chordata; class Lepidosauria; order Squamata; family Agamidae; genus Intellagama; species Intellagama lesueurii. The sequence continues at coordinate 163,747,558 of JBAJHW010000005.1, forward strand.
AGATTAGTATGTTATTCACTGCCTTTTTTCACTACTCATGAATATAACACATCATTGACATGTTGCTTTTAACAGTTTTTAATACTGAAATTGGCCCACAGTGGCCCCACCTCTCCAAAGCAACCTTTCCACAGTAAAAAGTAAATGTTAGTGATTCTGCAAAACCTCCTAATGGCACTGTAATTATAAATTTCAGAAGTACAATTCTTCACCCTTGTTCTTTAATATAGAACAATGCCACTTTTAATATATGCCTTCCCTATTATAATAATGAAGATGCACTTTCTTCTTTCAGGTGGCCCTTTGGGTCACTTGGCTGTATGGATACACTGTGGGCGTCTACTCATTCTGTAGGAACAAATTATTTTAACATTCTGTGTGCTTGAAGAAGAGACGAAAGGGAGGGAGCAAGGGATGGCATGGCACAGATAGCAGAAGCGCTACTCAATACTGCACAGGAAGAAAGAGAGCGAACATATGTTTTGACCAGAGCTTGGAAATAATTATCATAGTTGTGTGCAACTAGCTACTCTTCAAGAACAACAAGATATAGCAAAAGTAAAGTAACTGATAATTATAATGTTATTTATTGATGTAACAAGTAGCATTTTCTAATTACTTTCTAAAACATACTTATAAGAGCATTTAAGGCATTTCGCAGGATGTAGACAGGATTTCCCCCCCAGTTCTTGTGTCATTCTCTTATCAACTCTGAGTGACAAGGGAAGTATTGTTTGTTTTTGTCCTTTTGTAAACACTTGCAATGTGAAATATTAGAACTGGTTGCTAGAGGAAATCAGGCAGTATTTCCCTGTAGCAGTCCAGCATCTCAATAACAGGTGAGGCAACACATTAGTTACATTATCAGAGCAGTGATAACAATAATGACAGCTGGGCTGCTGTGAAGTAATGAGCAATGCAAAGATTTTCTTTTAAAAATAATATGCCAAGCTTGGCTTTTGGCTTTGACATTTACCTCATACAGTATATAAACATTTTAAAGTTTCTTCTTTGATATATTGAAAGATCCAGGTTGTTGAAGAAAATAGGGTGGTTGCATCAAGTAATTGATGTGGTCCTCATAACTCCAGCTAGCCCAACCCAACCTCCTGAGCGAATGCAGATGGCAGTCTTAGCTTTTCACGCCCTTGATCCAGTTTCAGAAAAAGATGAAGAGCATTTGCCAGGGTGGCCAAGTATGTATGGATGACTGCACAAAGCAAGATACATTTGCAAATGCACAACAAATTAAAAACAATATCTGGCAACAATGAAAAATGCCTTGCTATTCACCAAGCTGAAACCCTGCTGGACTGCCTGCTTTCCAACCAGCTGCTACACTAAACACACTGTTGGATTCTAGCTATAGATAATCATAATTTATTTTCTCCTGCATATGACAAAAATTCAGTGTTCTATATTGTTAGTATGAATTTGTGAATATAAGTTAAATTTATGAAGGCATGTTTACAGAACTAGCATGCTGCTGGGAGAGCTATGTTCTCCATTAAATGAAATGTGTCCTATGCCGTACTGTATCTGGATGAAAAAAGATATTATCAAATGATAACTAATTAAAAATGTACAAGAGTTCAGTTCTTTACAAAGTACAGCAGCAGCAAAAAAAATTCTAGGGAAGAAAATTGTTTGTTTTCAAAGCATCAGAAAGAGCTGAAGAAAATACATATTTTATGCACTCTATGCACCAGCAGAATCCTTATTTACACTTAACATTCATCATGTCACAAGTAATTTTAATTTATTTGTAAGTCCAACTCTGCACAGATATTTTTGAAGAGGTACATCTTGATCATATGAGACAAGGTCACTTCACATCTGTCTCCCCTACCAATACACCATTGTCAAATCCAAACTTATTTCCAGAAGAAGTCAAAGTGTTTCATTCAGTCACTAAGTATCTCAAACCCAAGAAAGCCTTATGCCACTAAACAATTTATTGTGGACTAAGTGTCATGAACTACAGTGCTGGATTTAAAGATCCCAGAAAATTCTTTGTTGCTTTTCTTTCAATAAACTAGCATGATCTCGTGTGTTCCCTGTATAATATTCTTTTGTGTTTTATTATAAGTGAAGATGGGAACTAAGCTGGAAAAGCATATAATCTCCAAATGTCAGGGGAGCACACATCTGCTGTCTGTTTTTATTAGAAACCTATACTGTTTCTAAGAAAACCCCTTGGAACCCCTTAGTGCCTCAGGATTCATACCTCCATTACACCCCAAAGAGGGCAGATTGGAGAATCTCTATGAGAAGAACAGTCTAAAGACAGTCTAAAAACTTCTACTGCTGTTCTTTGATCTACAAAAGAACATGGACACTGAACTCATGGACACTGAACTCTATGTAATGTGTTATGGAGAATCTAGGTTGAGCTCTTTTTTTCATGTCTTCTATGTCATTTCAGAAGAAAAGGAAGCATCATAGGACATCATGATATCACCATGAAGTATTAGAAAACACTAGATAAAAATCTTTGTTCCCTTTTTGAATATATTGAATCCTATATATTATTCTTCACAATCCTATCAGAGCAAATTATTTTTATTGGAAAGGGGGAGAAACACCCATCTTTAAAGTCAACATGATTTGTGGTATCTGATTATGTCTTTTCTTCCTCACCTCCATTTCCTGCTGTTCCTGAAATTCTTATAGCACTATATTCTTCTGTGTTAACAAGTTGTGGGAAATGTATGCCCGCACCCCGCATGTTGCTGGATTACCGCTCTTGCCTTCACTTATCATTGACTATGCTGGCTGGAATTGATTGGGCTTGCAGTCCAACAACATTTGGAAGTCTGCACATTCATCATCCCTGTTATGAATCAAAGACTCCAAATGCATCCTTCTCACTGCAGGTAGATAGCCAGTTAAAATATGGCATTACCAGCACTCTATTCCTTCCTCAGTTACAAAAAAGTTGGGTGGGTCTTCTTTCTTAATTTATGATGAACTTCAGAGGTGGTCAAAGAACCTCAAAAGCAAACCATGATGCTAGAGGCAATAAACATTTCCCTGTTTCATTTTTATAAGAAGGCCAGAGTCTGTCAATTCCATGTTACGTTTCTGAGAAACAGCTAATACCTCTGATGTGCAATGCACCTTGTGCCATTGATGATATATTGTTTAAATATGTTGTTGCATTGGCAAAGCATAACCTCACAGGGTCACAACTATTCCATTTGCAACACAACCTGCAATAAGGCTTATCAGTGTTGTGAAAAAGGGTGGACACAAGGACTTTTTTCCATTTTAAAATGAGTTTCCTCACAGTCCATTTGTGGCTTCTGGACCAGGACAGGCAAGTGACTCCTCCCCCTCCCAGTCATGATCAGTGTAATGTCTCAGCTTGCTGTGTCGGGTTCAGAAGAGGAGGAAGACCGCAGGGACAGAGATGGTCTTAAGAAATTACAAAAAAAGCATAGGCAATATTTCAGTTAGTGCTTTCTGGGCACTAATTGGACAAAGCTGGATGCTGGGGAGAAGCTCGCTGGGAACTACAAGTTCTTTGTGTGCTGACACCAGTCCCTTTGTGGGAGACAATGTGGAAGTTCGTCTCTCGCTTGCTATCTGTGCTGTCTTTCCAGGTTCCTGGAACCTCTAATAAACAGATTGCTGATGGCCTTGCCTCTGCCTGCTCCCTGTTATAAAGGTGACTGGTCTTTTTGGACTGGATTAATGACTTGATCCATGGACAGTATCAATCTCCTGTTTTGTGGATAAGGACTGACATAAGACAAAGCAGTCCCCGGGCTTGCTGTCTGACATATAAACTCTCATTGCTATACCATACCAAACAATACCAAACTTCTGGACCATCTTAAATTATCCATGTGATACAATAATTCAATCAGGAAATTACCAGGACATGCATAACTATGATAAGCTCTTCTTGCAGCCATAGCTTGTGAAATACAGCTAGTAGAAATTTACCCATGCCACTGAGACTATTTGATTCTCTAATGGCAAAGCTGGATTCAGAAGAATCTTCAGGGACACAGCAAGTTCTTCTATAAGTGGGCTCCTCTTTGAATTTTACAACCATCTGCCTACAACACCTCCATCTTCTCAGGAATGAGTTCCACTCCTTCCCCAAGTTTAACAACAGCTTTATGGTCATAATTAGAGATGGGGACAAACTGCCCAAATGGCGATTTGTCCTGCTTTGTGATCCGTCAAAGTTAATGAACCACAAAGCACGAATCTTCTCCCCATGAACCGATGAACCACCAATCGATTTGTTGGTTTGTCAGGGTTTTAAAAGCTGACACTCCACCCCCACAGCCTGCCCCTTGCCCCCTTTCCACTACCCCTCTTGCCTCCCTACCTTGGCTGCCACAGTCTGCGCCACTGCTGCCACTGCCGCTACCGCCACCACCATCCACGGTGGCCTGCGCCATGGTGGCCTCCACAGTCACCATCCACCACAGCTTGCTGCAGTGGCCTCCGCCGCTATGGCCTGCCTTAAAGGAATCTGGGCTGCCCTTTGCAAAGATGGCAGCTGCAGCTTCCCTGCCCTAAAAGAAGCCACAGCCACCATCTTTGCAAAGGGCAGCCAGTGTCCCTTATGGCAGTCCGTGGCTGCGGAGGCTACTGCAGCAGGCAGTGATGGATAGCGGCAGCAGCAGGTGGTGGCTGGTGGTGGCAGACGCCAAGGGAGGGAGGGGAAGGGGTGGGGGATAGGCTGTGGGGGTGGCTGGCTGTGGGGCTGCCTGGCTGCCTATCGGCCCATTGATCAGCTGATCGGCGGGCCCATAGGCAGAATGGGAAGGCCATAGGAAGAGAGGGAAGTCTAGCCTTCCCTCTCTTCATATGGGGGACGAATAAAAATGGACAAATATTCATCCCTTCATAATCATCAGGGTCTCTGGAACTCACAAATATGAAGGGATGAATATTTAATGAATCAGTAATTTTTAACAAATATCGTGATTCATTTTTTTATTCGTCCCCACGTCTAGTCATCATATGCTATCTGGCTGGCATTTACCATAGTGGGAGAGATGGCAAGATGAGTTTAATCAGCAGAACTCTGTTCTAAAAATGGTAATGTTGTATTGTTATAAGAAGGCAGTCCAATTCCATATATCACAGCCACCACTATCACAAAGTATTAATGCTACAACACTTATTTGCTAGTTATAAAAAACCCAGAGAAACATAGAGGATAAGCAGGCATCAAACTTGCTACTTAACCAAAGAGATATAACCTGTGATTTCCAATATAAATTAGAAATTCCTGGATTCAATGGGATGTGCTAAAGGAATACATATGATTTGCTATTAGCTACTGCACCCAAGATAGGTATGCCACAATACTTTCTCTTAGATAATTACAGATTATATGACTGTAGTGACCCTAGCAAAATAGCTTCTTCTATAGAACATAAAACAAGTGAGATCATGTCAAAAACAGAATATGTGAAAAACTGGAAATTATTTGCTGCATACCCACATACTTGAGCTTCTATTTCTTTTTTATTTCCTGTCTCATTTGCAGACAGACAGGTGGAAATGAAAAACCACAGCTATACTTCATTCCTGGTGTGTGCTAATTTGTTCCCCCCAAACTATTTACTTTTACAAAATGTCAAGCTTTAAATGCCACCAAGATCTATTAATTAGCAGCTCAAATGAACACTGGAAAGAAATTATTTAATGAAATACCTGTCTAGTGCAAAAATCTCAGGCAACCAAAAGGAATAACATCAAAATACAGACCAGTGTGGCTTTTACAAAACCTAATAGATTGATAAATTAAAATGCATGGAAGTTTTGACAAAAATGATGTTCCTCAAATTGCTGAGTTGGCACAAGCCCCAGTGATATGGTTTTATGATTGCAGTGTTAAAGCCCATTCTGTGACTAATATTCAATTAACCAAAAAGCTTTCAGATTAACATGCTATGTTAAGGGCTTTCCATGTCCCCTCAAGGTCTAAAATGTCAGAAAATGGCAGCTGTTAAACACTGTTATAACACAAGATGGATTCACTTGATAAATGAAGTCTGTGTGACCTAAACAGGGTGGTTCACTATAAGACCTTTTGGAGATCATTCAGTTCATCAAGCTGCCATATGTTGGAATTGACTTGATGTCACATAACAATAACAAAGCAGGTGTGTTAGGCAACATGGGTATGATATGGTTTCCTATATTGCAATCTACTCTAGCCTTACTACAACACTTGGAGCTAGATGGCTGACACTGGCAGAATCATCGTCTTTAATCTCAGAATCATCTGTTTGCTGGAATTGACAAATTGAGTCTACACAACGAAAACTCTCATGCCTAGAGATGGGCATGTATCAGTGGTTTGATGGTTTGGCAGGGTTTGTTTCCCAACCAAGCAGCTGATCTGCAGTTTGGTGCCTTGCCCCCTCCAGCGGGTACCCATTCATCAGCAGTGCCTGTAGGAAGCAGTGTGAGGTAAACCGCTCCGAACTGCCAAACCAGCAGTTCATGCCCATCTCTACTCATGTCAATGAATCTGAGATTCCATATTGTTTTGTTTGTTATCTGTAGTCAAGTCATACCTGACATATGCTGACCTTAATAGAGGTTTCAAAGTATGTGAGATATTTAAGGAGTGATTTTTACCAGTGCCATCTTGTCATGGATGATTGGGTCTTGAACCTGATCTCCTGAAGCTTAGTTTATTCCTTTATCCACTGCATCACACTAGCTTTCCCCATGCCATATTACAAGTCCCAGTCAGACACCCATATCATCCATATACAATTAGAGAGTTAGAAGGCACTTTTACAGTTCTGTATTCAACTTACCTAAGTAGTTCAGGATAACCATGGGTAAAACTTTTCTCCTTATTCATCCTGTGCATGGTTAGGTTGTTCTTCCTGATTCTCAAATGGTAGATTAATATTTCCCTTTAGTTGAGAAAGAGGGACTTACTTCGAAATATTCTTTGAAGTACTGGCACTTGATGGATTCAAGTTTTAGATTTCACAGATTAATGATATGCACCATATATGAAACCTCGGCTACAACTAATTCATACATAAAGATTGAGGTTAAGGTAGAGTGCCTTCATAATTATATTGCAATCATAGTTCACTGACCACTAAGTAAAAAGTCCTGCCTTCTAGTTATTTAGATGTATGAACTTCCCTTCATTTTCCTCAAAACATATGTGCACAGAACTAATGCCTTTTCCATTTGTGAAGCTAAGCACATATATACAGGAAGCACCAAAAATGGGCCAGTTGATCAAAAAGATACAAACAGCCCATACAACAAGAAAGCAGATATTATATTTTGTGCCCCCCCCCCAAAAAAACCCAACCCTTCACAACTTGCACAGGACTTGTTCTTATCAATGCAAAAATTCTAACTGAGAAGGACAGACAAAATGTCACAGGCAAAGAATTTTTCTAAAGCATTTCTCATTCTAACTTGCGAGAATAAGACAGGGGATACAGTGTCACTCCAGTCTAGTTCTTGTAATGTGGAATGATAGCCTCAGTTTTATTGGATTCTACATCTCCATTCCAGTAAGCAAGGAAATATTGAACTGAAGGCCATCACTCTGTGAATAATATGCCTCCTGCTCCATAGTCATGGTGAAGCTGGACACCACTGCTGCATAGTGTAGCATACAATTTATGTACTTCCTAAATAGATCCACAATGGCTGCAACATCCTAGCATTTTGGAGGCTGAGTGGACTTAGAACACAAAAAAGTATTACAACAACAAGTCAAAAAAAACTAAATGTAACTTCTAAAGTGTTCCACTTTAACTGGATTAGATCCCTCCACCACAACCATCACCATTGACCTGAAAGTAGGTATCCTTTAGAATGGATATGATGAATACTCACAAAATTACTCATTCTTTGTACTTTCCAAGTCTCACTGTGCTGAGACTCCCTGCCAAGCCTTTCCTCCACATGTGGCATTTCCCAATTTCTCTTTTATGCTCCCTGCACCATTTTTCACCTGCTGTTCTCCAAAAGAAACTGCAAAACTCTGCACAGCTTAATGTCCTTTTGGTAACTCTTCTTCATCGGAGATGCCATTTGTACAGTGAGTGTAATAATCCTGTGCAGTTTAGAGTGTCTAGCAGGAAAAAAAAGACCAGAAGAAAGTCTGACTATTCCCTGAAATTCTCAAAATAAAATAAAATAAAATGCCAGGCAGGAAAATCACATTGCTATTCCCCTCTGAGTTCCTATGGCCAAGTAGGGATTTGAACCCAGCTCTCCTGAATCTTAGACCAACACTCAGACTTACTGCTTGATATATCCAGGCTTAAGATGACACTATGTAGGGAACAATGACAGCCACTCTTTGTGGCCTTCATAGATCTCACAAAGGCCTTTGATTTGGTTAGCAGGGACGGCCTTTTTAAAATACTTCCCAAGATTGGATGTCCACCTCGACTCCTTAACATCATCAGGTCCTTCCATGAGGAAATGAAGGGCACTGTAGTTTTTGATGGCTCAACATCAGATCCCTTTGACATCCGGAGTGGAGTGAAACAGGGCTGTGTCCTCGTGCCAACTTTGTTTGGGATCTTTTTTGCTGTCATGCTGAAGCAGGCTTTTGGAACTGCAACACAAGGTGTCTATCTCCAGACTAGATCAGATGGAAAGCTCTTTAATCTCTCTAGATTGAGAGCGAAGACCAAAGACCAGCTGAAATGCATGCGGAACTTCCTCTTCGCCAATGATGCAGCTGTTGTTGCCCATTCTGCTGAAGAGCTCCAACAACTTATGAATCGTTTTAGTAAGGCCTGCCAAGATTTTGTATTAACAATCAGCCTGAAGAAAACACAAGTCATAGGCCAGGGCGTGGACTCACCTCCCTCTATTACCATCTCCACACAGGAATTGGAGGTTGTTCATTACTTTGTGTACCTTGGCCCAACAATCTCTGACACCCTCTCTCTAGATGTCGAGCTGGATAAATGCATTGGCAAAGCAGCTACCATGTTCTCTAAACTCGCAAAGAGAGTATGGCTTAACAAAAAGCTGATGTCATATACCAAGATCCAGGTCTATAGAGCCTGTGTCCTGAGTACACTCCTGTATTGCAGTGAGTCCTGGACTCTTTCTGCATGGCAGGAGAGGAAGTTGAACACGTTCCATATGCGTTGTCTCTGACGCATTTTTGGTATCACCTGGCAGGACAAAGTTCCAAATACTGTAGAGTAGTCCTAGAACGAGCTGGAATTTTTAGCATGTACACATTACTGAAATAGCAATGTCTACGTTGTCTTGGGCATGTTGTGAGAATGGCTGACAGTCGGATTCCAAAAGATCTCCTGTATGGAGAATTAGTGCAGGGAAAGCGCCCCAGAGAGAGACCATAGCTGTGACACAAGGATATCTGCAAGCGGGATCTGAAGGCCTTAGGAATCTACCTCAACAGATGGGAAACGTTGACATCTGAGCATTCAGCCTGGAGGCACACGGTGCAGCATGGCATCTCCCAATTTGAAGAGACACTTGTTCAGCAGGCTGAGGCAAAGAGGCAGTCCCAAAACCAGCAAAATCAGGGAGCTGGACAGGGGACAGATTGTATTTGTCTTGAGTGTGGAAGGGATTGTCACTCTCGAATTGGCCTTCTCAGCCACACTAGACGCTGTTCCAAGACCTCTATTCAGAGCACGTTACCATAGTGCCTCGAGACTGAAGGATGCCTACATGTGTGTCGAAATACAAATGACTCCTATGACTTTCACAGCATAGCCAATCAACACATCAGCTAAAATCCATTACATTTGGTGTAGAGTTAAGTTACATCTGCAGAACATTGCAGGAATGAAAGTCTGCAATGAATATTTCATTTTACAATTGATTGTGCTACTAATTGTGCAACTGTGTCTGCAGGACTGCTCTCTGGATATGACTTCCACCTGGGATTTTGCTTGCACGATGTTGAGCTATGCAGGAATAGCTATGCAACGGGATTGTGGACATATTTTAGAAAAGCTACTTCCTGAGAAAATCTCTTTTCTACAGAAACTATACAACATCTGGCCATTTTGGATAGATTAGAAATTCTGTGGAATGTATGAAAAAAGGGTTATGAAGATTTATCTAATACCTAAAGGCTGGGTTTTCAGTGTGATTGGTGTTGCTCTGAAAAGCTAATTCTACAGTAGCCAACATGCCTGAATATGCTTTGAGCTTTTTGTAGACTACAAAGTGGAATTCCTGCCAGAGGCTGCCCTGGAAGACAGTATTTAAAAGGTTATGGACCCTTAATTAAAAATAGCGTGTGAGCCAATGTGCTTAGATGTTTCCGCCAATATTGAGTTAGTAACTAATTAATAAGAAAAGGAAATGCTACAGGGAAATCAAAATGACAGACTGATCCACATTCATATTATTAGGTATCTTGTTTTTAACTAACATACAAGTCTATATGGCTTCTTTTTTTCAAGAAAATATACACTTGCCTGTAAATATACACAGAATTTAATGGGGCTTACTTCAGTGAATAGGCATTGGCCAGCATCCTACTGGAGTTCATTTAGGGTTGGCATAACTTGCCTCAGCTAATTGAAACTAATGGATGCAGTGGTGGGACATATCTCTGTTATGTGCCTGGTCATGCACTCAATTGAACAACCAAGACATGCCCTGGAACTTCAGAAATTAGCCACAATTAGCTCTCACAAGTTACACAGACCTTATGTGAATACTAATAGATTCCAGATATTATATGATTGCACAATTATGGCTACAATTCTGTACATGCACTGATTTGATTAAAGCACAATCAACATATGTATGATTCAGATTAATACTGATTTCCTCTACTATTTGAAATGTGGTGTTCTCTAGGCATATTTGGCTACAACTCCCACTGTTCCAAGCACACATGGCCATCTGTGGCCCAAAATGCCCAGAGAGCTGCTCTATACACACACGTAGATATGAGTGCAATTAAATTCAGTGGAACTTACTTCATGGTCAAACATCTGAATGATCAAACCAGAAGGCTGTAGACCTTGGCAACATCACTTGAAAGAAAATAAATAAAATTTCATTGGGGTAATCACCAGGCAGGCAGTCTCCCCACAGTGGAATTGGTTTTATTGGATTCTGGACCAGGTTCTCCATGGTTACTTTGAATCTCACTATAACTGTATTAATCTTCATTGTGCAAAAGGAGTAGATTTGTATAAGACTTCCCTTGTGTGATTCAGGACCCAATTCAATGATTTGGATTTGGGCCTGATTTGATTTGGACATTGCAACACTCCTCCAATCCAATTCAGACCCAAATCTGAGTTGAAACTTGTCATTGACTTCGACTTGAAATTAAAACAACTGTAGCTTTCTTGCTTTTGTTCCTTAGTTTTGCATAGACGTTTTGGGAAATGACAACCCACCAGAAGATTATTCAGACAAATTATTCCAGCACCTTTTGTGTGACTCATTTTTAAATTTGCTTCAAAAACAGCAATAATAATTTTAACTATGTTAAATTTAGAGTCATTGTACCTCTTCTGAATTGATAATTCCTGAGCAGATACAAATGTGTCTAGGGTTTGTGCTACCTACCTTTGAAATTAGTGTGTTTAAAGTTTCCTAAATTGTTTGCAGTTTTTCTTCACTAAAATATATTTGATTCATGAGTTGTGCTTGTGCACTAAGACTTACTCTGTAAAGACAGAAAAAACAAATGAAACAACAGAGATGGAAATCATAATCAAACATAGAATAGAAAACTAGGGCAAAAATGTGTGTGTAAGGGGGTAAGGGACCTGTCCCTATCTAATTAATGTATTACTAAAATAACACTGATAACTAGAGATGGGGGTATTCGTATATGAATATCGCCCCACAGGTGCAAATAACGAGGGCTGTCCACTCATGATTTTGCCGCTGCTGCCGGCTCCACGGAGCCTTCCTATTTCTTTGTTGCTCCCGATGGATTAGCCACTCTGCAACCTGGCAGAGAGGCTTGTCATCCCGCCTTCTTCCAGGAGTGGCTAATCCATCAGGAGCAACGGAGAGATAGGAAGGCTCCGTGGAGCCAGCAGCTGCAGCGAAATCGTGAGTGGACAGTTCAGCCCCAGGGGGCCGGACCCTCGTTATCTGCACCTGTGGGGGGATATTCGTATTTGTATATGAATACCCCCATCTCTACTGATAACCAAAACACAGAGTCAGTAACATAAGCAACTAATACAAAGAGTAAGGAAGACTGGAGTGGGGCAGAGTTAGATATGGAAGATTAAAGGTTACATATTGATAGGATAAAGGAAGGAGCCAGGCAAAATAACCCATTCCTTTATCCCCAGCTGGAAGAACCAATGATAACAATTTCACAAGACTGTTGAGGATAAATTGTAGATGGATAAGGACAAGTCACAGTTCCAATTGGCTACAGAAGAATATTATTGGTTGAGCAAAAGAGGCATATCTTTGTAACAGGTAACCTGCCTGCCAGCTAATGACCACCTAACCAACCCCTTGCAGGGCAACGAAATATTGGGTAGCAGGATTGGTATGCCCCTAGGTGCAAAACCACTAAGAGAACTCAGTGGCGTCTCTTGCAGGGGACTGTGGCAGCCCACCAAAACCAAGTCAACCCATCAGCCCCTGACTCCTTGATTTCTCAGTGGGCAGATCCCTTGCCTGCAATAGGACCAAATGCCCATCTCCTTTACAAAAAACAAAACAAAAAAAAACACTCCTATGTCCAAAACAATGCTCTATTGCAACTAAAGAAGCAACAACAGATGAATTCATGCTGTACATCCATGATCTTTCAATATAAACTTGGCCAGAGAGAATCTGCTGAGATATTTTATACTTCCCTGATGGATTGGAGTGAAAAATGCTACCCTTTCGTCCACCAAGCAGGCTCCTCCCCTGGTCCAGCTGACCATCCTCTGATTGGCTTGCCCTTCGTGCTTCCCTAAAAAATATCCCCGGTACAAAGCTCGCTGGGACATCATCAAAAGTGCTGGTCAGAGCTTTCCACAGTCTAGTACTTCCCAGACCAGAAACAGGGCTCCAGGTAAGAAAGAACTGGAGGACCCTAGCAAAACAGAAAGTCACCGCCAAACCCCAACAAAATTATTTCAGTAACTATGATCAGAGTGCTGAATTTCTTGCCCAGCCCAGATTGGAAGCTAGAGCTATGGCACGGGAGGAAAGAATAGAAGACTCAGATTAACAGAGGTAATCAGCAGCCATGAAAACAATTCAAAGAGGTTTTACAGTGACTGTCTAATCAGTATAGGCATCCTTCAGTCTCGAAAGACTATGGTAACGTGCTCTGTATGGAGGACTTGGAACAGCGTCTAGTGTGGCTGAGAAGGCCAATTCGAGAGTGACAATCCCTTCCACACTGAAGACAAATACAATCTGTCCCCTGTCCAGCTCCCTGATTTTGCTGCTTCCGTGACTGCCTCTTTGCCTTGGTCTGCTGGACAAGGGTCTCTTCAAAATGGGAGAGGCCGTGATGCAACGCCTGCCTCCAGGCTGAACGCTCAGATGTCAGGGTTTCCCATCTGTTGAGGTCCATTCCTAAGGCCTTCAGATCCCGCTTGCATATGTCCTTGTATCGCAGCTGTGGTCTCCCTCTGGGGCGATTTCCCTGCACTAATTCTCCATACAGGAGATCTTTTGGAATCCGACCATCAGCCATTCTCACGACATGCCCAAGCCAATGTAGACGTTGTTCTTTAGACTGTCTAATAACAGCTAAAGAAAAGCAGAAGAAAGAAGAGATTCACTAAATATCTGCTTCAGTGACATGACCCAGTCCCTCTCTGCATGCACTGTAACTGGAAGATGCCAATGAATTTTTTTTTTACCTAAGATTGCAAGCTGGAGCTTTGAACGAGCAAAGCAGACCTCCCTTCCTATCACACCACCCTAGGGTTTTCCTGCCATGATCGTGGCTGAAATCCAATAGTAAGTTACAATCAGAGTGAGTCCATTGAATCATTGATAAGTCAAATCCTCTGTAAAATCCATTGATTTAGTGGGCCTGCTCTAGTTGCAATCTATTACTGGACTTTAGCCACTGTTTTGAAACATTTTGGAGACACACTATGGTTTTATAATAATAATAATAATAATAATAATAATTTATTATGGTCAGTGACCAGGAAGAAAAGAATACATTATTTAGATAAAATCACATAATGGTTTTGTTTCCTAGACCAAATCGTTTCAAAACCAGACCCAATTCAGTCCAATCTGCTTCAAACTTGTGAATCCATCTGAATTGGCCTGATACGGTTTGGGACTGTGTATCTATAGCTCTATGCATGCAAATGGCTACTTAAATATTGAACCATTTCTCACATACTGTATACAAATCAACCAAGTGAGCTCATTATAGACATATATGGACGACCCTAGCAGAATTATTGACTTTTTTGTTTAGAACATCATATTCACAATCTGTTTTGTTTTAAAATTTGCTTAACTTCCAAGCTAGATTGTCATGTGTTGTGGCAAGGTATTTTTTGACAAGCACAAAACCAAAGACGTTTTTTCCAGACATAATGTTCAAATTAGCCAAGATGTATGTGAGAGTATTCCACATAGGAAATGGAATAACCTATGTGTTAACATACTCTGAACCATATTAGCGTATTTCCTGCTTTAATTTTAGATTCTGGAGGCTAAGTGTTTTTGATATCATTAGATTGGAGGACATGAACATTTCACAAGAAAGCAAATATGGCCCACATAATTCCCAACACACTGTGATCTTTCTAATCAACAAAGTTTGAGGTTTAATTTCTCATTAGCATTGCCTGAGTCAGCATCATTAAAGATCATCCTAATGAGCAAACCATATTTGTATATAATAGCTAATATTTATGTTTATAAGCACAATGGGGAAAAACAGAACTGTAAAATTTGTTACTCTGCTAATTCTGGACATTAAATCCTTCCCTTTTATCTCTTGAGTGCATAGCAGTATATCATTTGGGGAAAAATAGTAATACATGTTTCTCCTTCTGTGGAAAAAAGGAAAATAAAATTATTTTGAAGTCAGCTAATTAAGTCTTCATACTGTTGGACTGTCTTGCATATAGTTTAGTAAAATTTTGGAATACATGTGTTCAGTAGAAATATGAATGCTTTTCCCCATTTCAGGCTCTCTGACTTCTACAGTAGGGTCTCTGAGAGTGGCCCTTCTTTTGGTCCCACTATCCTCACAGACATTCTTAATAAGAACACAAGGCATGATAACCAAAAAAACCCCAGCAAAGGACAGGGCTTTTAATAGAGGATACAATAATTTTTGCTTCCTTCAGAAATTATGTTAACATTTTTTGCATTGTTTTAATATGATATGGGTAATTGAGTTTTAATGTCATAATGTATTGCTGTTTTTTTAAAAAACTATAACTATTTCTTAAATATTGGCCAAAATCTTCTTGCATCACTATGCAAATGGTGTAACTTTTGGAAGCAAATTTTACAACTTAATATGCAAGAAATAGCATCTACAAAAAAATACATTTTTAAAAAAAATTGAATCCTCTCATCTACATATCTGGTACCTGGATCTGCTTTCATCTTCACTTCCCTTTCCATTTCATTCTTTGTTTCCTTCTCTCTCTTTTTTATCAGTGCCATCACCCATAAAGACTTGTTGTTCTAAGCTAGGGATGAGAAAGTTTTCAAGTAGCTCTGCTCCAGTCATTTAGATTTGCAGGAAACACACTTGGAACAGGGCTACCTTAAAACTTCCTCCTGTCTCTCTCCCAACTCCTTGGTCTCTTTTGTTTCCTTTGGTTGTCTAGCTTCTGTAGTTCTAGGATAGCAAACCTTAAAGAAAGAAAGTGAAGGGAACATGAATGCAGACCCAGGCACCAGGTGCAGGGAGGAGGCGATTCAAATAGCAGCCAGTTCCCCACTGTCCTGCCTCTCTCACTGCAGCTGTAGCCAGTTGGAATAGTTTTTAATACAACAGCTTCAAATCGCTCCACATCAAGCAATCACACCATATGGACCAATGGGAAGGTATTCCATTCCAAAAAAGCAGAAGCCCCAGTAGTGGAGGAGAAAAGTATGGATGAGATGGGGGAATTCCAGGATGATTTATATTGACTTTTAGGTGTAGTCAATGGAAAATAATGTAAATCAGATCAACCTAATCCAGGAGCATTTCCCATATTATTTGTGGGACTCAGTATTATCTACACTGCATAGCAGTAGCTCACCTGGACTTTGTTTTCAAGGCTTTCATTTTGCAGCCCTACCTAGAGATGCCTCGGACTGAAACTAGAACAGTTGGTGTGCAACCCATATACTGTCTAGCTAAACTGAAATGCTTCCACCTTCCTGAGTTTCCTGAACTTTCAAAGGTATAACAAACAGAGATATCTAAACATTGTGAGGAACCTTCCTATGGCTGAAGATTGCTTGCCCCTGAAGGAACCAAGCAACCCCTTCCCTTCTCCCATTAGTTACCACACACCAAAGGAAAGGGGCAAAAATATTTCCTAGTGATGCCTTTTTATTTGTACACTACCCATTGCTTCCAGAATTCAATAACAATCAAAGCCATATAAATTAAATGCCACAAATAAGAAAAGCCAAAGTTAACACAATAAGCAGAAGTTAGATCTGATCTCTAAAAAGCAACTTCACACACACACACACACAGAGAGAGAGAGAGAGAGAGAGAGAGAGAGCCAAATAAAGGGGGAAACATGCTGACACAAGTACACATTCCTTCAAGTAAAAGGGAGGAACTAATTTAACATCCATTGTTCAAAGGCCAACCTGTCCCTTGGAAAACAAGTGTAAATCATTTGGAACCTCAATTGTGTCACTATAGACAAAGGTTTAGAACCCAGGTATTATTTTATTAGCATAAAAGACATTACTAGTTGCATTATGTGATTGTTATTTTGATGTTCTACAAGGTTTTAGTAGTCAAATGAATATATTGCAATGTTCATTACACTGTGTTTTGTTTTTTTCCTAGCATGATACATAGTAAATGCTCAAGGAAAATAAAAAGAAAACCAGTGTGAATGAAACAGTCTTGCATAATGTAATCAAGAATAAAATAAAAGGATAGATGATGATCTGTATGAAACAGGTAGGACTAGATATGAAGAATGCAGAGATAGCAGAATGGAATTAAGCAGAGATAACAAAAGCTAATACAGAGAATGGAAATAAATTGCACAAGAGGTGAACATAATTAAAACTTTCTCCCCAAGTACCTAAGAAACTAGAGATTAGGGAGAGAGAAAGCTTATCCTTGGGGAGATTGCAAAAATAATACCCTGACTGTTGAGGCAGGAATGATGATAAAAATAAATGAACATATTTTCCTAGTATTCACAGGAGCAGTGGAGGGAGGGGAGGGCAGCATGGAGGAGGGGTGGACAAATGTAAGAGAAAGAAAAAGATCAATGGGTATATGACATCAGATGTTGAAGGGAAAAAAGTGTATTAAACTACAAAGGAACCACCTGAGAATTCATAATGGTTAAGAAGGTAACAAGGCTTGACACCCAACAGTGGCTTATTCAATCAGGTGCTTATAATAACATGAAATAGCCCTGGAAATCAAATCTCCAGTTTGTGTGTAAATCAAGTGTGTCAGTGTAGATATTATTTAAAGGCTGACTACCTAATAAGCCCATCAAATCTTTACAAGGGTGTCAGAGCCACAAAATAAATGAAGAGCTATTTCTTTAAATGAAAATACTGTCCTCTCAGATTGTGTTATCGCAAGAGAAGGTAAGTGATAGACAATCAGTTTATTCTGTGTGTCCCTTGACATAAACTTCTACATGTCCATTGTTTAAAATATTGTCATTTATCAGTTCTAGGTACAGAAGAATTTCTACTGCCATGGAGTGAGAATAAATGTGTAGCAGACCTAGAAGTTCTCCTCCTTCAGCTCAGAGTAATAAAAGCAAACAAACAAATTTTAGCATTCTCAGTGATTTTTCAAGATACCATGCTGAGACTTCCCCAGGTACTAGTGAGTTATCTTGGATTCTGCCCCCCTCCCAAAAGAGCCAGTTTTATTTTTCTCATTTATGTCCCTGTTCTTTTGCACAAGAAACTGCCAAAATCTGTGTAGTTCAATGTCCTTCCTGAAGAATCATGTGCATAACAGATGACATTTTGCACAGGAATTATAATCGGTGTTTCTTCCAGAAAACAAACAAACAAACCACAAAACATCCAAGAAATCCTGTTAGTTCAAAAGTGCAAATAAAAATATTATGCAGGGTAACCTTGCTGAGCAGAGAAAAGCACGATTGTTCTATTTGCTTCTCACTGATACAAAATTCACACCCCTAGTTTTCACTACAGTATTCCCAGATTTATTGTAGTTTTTTCCAGGTATATGGGTCCAGGCCAGGGGTTCTCAAACTGTGTGCAGTGGTTCTGTGTGGCGCCCAGAATCCAAGCCAGGGGTCCCATGGAAAGAGGATGGAACATATATCTATGAAGGCTGTAGAGGAGCTGTTCATAGCTCTATTTGGAGGAGCTGTTCATAGCTCTATGTCAAACAGGAACCGGAAGTGAACGCCATATGCCTGCCTCTCCTTGCCCCATCCCTATGGTCCCCAGTGGAAGTGCTTGCCAGGTGGTCTTGTGAGTTTCCTGTATCAGGACTTGCAGGGAGGTGGGCCCTCTGGGATACTTGGGAGGGTCGAGAGGAGATGGGATGGCTGGGGAGGGCTCAAGATCCTGCCCCTGGTGGCAGTGAGATACCTGATGGTCCCTCCAAGCAAGGGGAGCTGCGACCATTATTCAGTAAATTAAGGGAGCAGCTGGTCTGGGAGGGCAACAGATAATGCTCAGTATCATCACGAAAGTGCAGCTTCCTGAATTCTATAGGAGGGAAATAATGACTAACAGCATGACTAACACCAATCATCGAGAGAAATCTAAAAACAAAATGAAGGGGGAGTGAATGGTTTAACTGCTGCCACCTATCAAGCTTCAATTACACAACATTTCTCCAGATTATTATTTACACCAGGGCACTAAGGCAAGGCAGAGCCATGACCTCTTTTTATGCCACCACCAATGATTTTCCCCGTCTCTCTATTCTTCAGGCTTCCTTGGTGGAGAATATAATCTTCCATTGGGAGATATTCAAGCTGTTGGCAGTCTCTGCAATCAGGATCTGAAGACCTTAGGAATGGACCTCAACAGATGGGAAACCTTGACATCTGAGCATTCAGCCTGGAGGCAGGCAGTGCAGCATGGCCTCTCCCAATTTGTAGAGACCCTTGTCCAGCAGGCCGAGGCAAAGAGGCAGTCCCGAAAGCAGCAAAATCAGGGAGCTGGACAGGGGACAGATTGTATTTGTCTTCAGTGTGGAAGGGATTGTCACTCTCGAATTGGCCTTCTCAGCCACACTAGACGCTGTTCCAAGACCTCTATTCAGAGCACGTTACCATAGTCTCTTGAGACTGAAGGATGCCTGTGTGGCAGTCTCTGGACAAGATGCACCAGTATTTCACACTGCATTCTGGGAAAACTAAAAGGGCCACTCTCCAGCACTGATGGAAGCCAGCACTCACTGTCAGAAGAATGTCATTGCCATTGTAAGCGTCATACAGTCATTAGTGGTTGACAGGGGTTTACAGACTGGCCACATCCTTCTTATAAAGGGAAAAATAGTCCTGACAATTGCTTTGTTCTTGGATGAGAAATGCTTGATGAAAAGTTATACATTTTTAAAAGTTATATATATAGAACTGCCTTGTAGAATGTTGATACGCTTTGCCAAACAATATAACTGCTGCACTCTCATGTAGCAATAATACTGTCGAAAGACTGTTTAAGTTCACACATTACAGGGCTTCCAACTTCTATCCAAGAACAACTGGCAAGGTACAGCAAAAATAAGTCAAAACAATGTCACAACCATGAGAAAGAGGAATCTAGAGCATCATTTTCCAAATGTTTGGGAGTGGAAGAGATGCTGGTAGCTTGCAGGTACAGTGCTGCTGAATTGCCATTCATGGAAAGAGTTAATGAAAAATCCAGCCCATATGTGTGCTGCCATCTTGCTTCACCAGTCTCCAGTTGATGCTCACTTTTAAGATTACAGTATAAGATCTCCCTCTATCTTGGTAGCTGCTCAGTGATAGTAGGTATTTTACTCCTCACTGCTATTCCAACTTAATGGGAGCGGCTATGGCAGAGAACAAACAAAAATACTGGGAGCTATCTCTGAGCAGCCTTCATCCTCCATGATTCATTTGAAGAGAATGTTAACTCTGCTTTCATATAATTTCTGAAGCAGTAAATCACTGAAGGACGAAGACATTCTTTAAATTTTTGGTGACTCATCAGTATTTTATTAGTTATTCTCATTTGACAAAGGATGGGTCAGGTAAATGTTAGAGAAATGAGTATCTTGACCGGTCATGAAAAATTGCACACTATAGGAGCGCAACACTGAATCAAGGAAAAATTAAAAGAGAAAACAGAGTGATTATAATTGCAATGATAATTAAAAGTGGTAGTCTAGGCTGTATTTTTTTCAGCTCCTCAGACATTCTGACTGCATTACAGGATATTTTTGGGGAGGGGAAATAAAATGTGGTCTGCTCTCACATACAATGAGCAGGTCTCCAGTTTTCAGCAGTCCTGTTTCATTTATCATTTTATATCATGGCTGTAATAATCACAGTTAGGAATGCTTGAATAATTCTCTCTATATACATTCAGACACAGATTATCTAGATATAGATACAGATACGGATGGCTTGGGTCCAAGCTATCTCAAGGACCATGTCTCCCTGTATGAGCCTGCCTGGCTGTTAAGATCACGAGGAGAGACCTTTCTCTTGGTCCCACTGCCATCATAAGTGCTTTCTGTGGGGACAAAGGAGAGGGCCTTCTCTGTTGCTGGTCCCAGACTTTGGAGCTCCCTCCCATAGTAGACAAGGTTGGCTCCATTTTTGCTCTCCTTCTGCAGATGAAGACCTTTCTCTTCAGGCAAACCTTCCATTAATGACTCACTTCCTGAGTGGAGTTTTAAATGGATGATTGTACCTTACTGCTTTGAATGTCTTTTTGGTATTGCTTTGTTTACCGCATTTTAATGTGTTTGTTTGATCCTCTTTAGTACAGCTCTCCGCACCCCCTCTATCAAAATCTCTGGATTTTATAGAAATTGTCTCTGCACAAATTGGGTGTCCTTCAAAAGCAAACCACAAAAAGTCAGCAAGCACAAAAGGCTTGAGGAAAAGTATATACAAATATATATTTAATTGTGT
This sequence comes from Intellagama lesueurii, assembly GCA_037013535.1. Classification (NCBI taxonomy): domain Eukaryota; kingdom Metazoa; phylum Chordata; class Lepidosauria; order Squamata; family Agamidae; genus Intellagama; species Intellagama lesueurii. The sequence continues at coordinate 163,768,803 of JBAJHW010000005.1, forward strand.
ATCTTAGTACAGGTTAAAAATGAGAAAATGGGATGGAATAGATTAATAATGGATAAGCAATCACAAAATGTGGTATGGTTTGGAAATAGATCAGTCTTCCTGTTATCTACTTAACACATCTTCCTTAACACATTTGGATTACAACAATTTTCATATGAACCTGGTGTGATACGCGAGACGCATGGAGTGTCTTCTCACAATGGTCTGTGCAAAGTTTGAGTTTGCCCTTAACAATGTCATGACCCCAAAACATAAGCCATCTCCAAACTGGAATGTAGCATTTCATTCCTGGTAAACAAAACTGTTAATATCTATTAATAAGTCCTCAGTATATTCATTTTATTCTCTCTTTCTCAGACTGTCTTATCATGTTTTCTTCTTGAGTGTTTCAAGATGACTGAAGTTCAGCTGTGGATCAAACACTTACAGCAATGCTTTCAAGTATCAGACATCAGCTATTCTTATTAATATTGCCAAGATAATTTCCTACTGTGCTGCTTAAAAAGTTATTTCTTCTACCTTCTTTCATAAAAAAAACTCCAAAAAAACCAAGGACCAGAGGTTATAAAGAAAGCCACCATGAATTATTTGAAGATAATTACATGCAAGAATGTCCTTGAGAAAAATCAAGTGTTTGTGAACTCTTGATTAGCACAGTCCATCAACAACGTATAGAAACACCATTGTGTGGGTATTTGGTGACATGTAATTTATGAAGGTGTTAATTGTCTTTGACAACTTCACAGCAGAAATAAAACAATAAATGCTGAAGACTCCAGCGACTGAAATGCATCCGCACATCACACACAACAAGCTCCAGATCAACCCAAGAGTGAGCAGGGGAGACAAGAAAAGCTGTTGAGTGTTTGTTTGTTTGTTTGTTTGTTTAACTTTTAACATGTTTTTCTTCCCTGGTAAGGACCAGGGCAGTGAACCAAAAAACAAAAACCCAACAATGAATTCAAACAAAATGATTAAATTTTAAAGCTCTGGTATACAAATATTTCAGAAAGTTATTTAAAAACTATAAAATGTAAAAGACCTCCCCATTTCAGTTGCCTATTGGCTCCCCAAAAGCTTCTCTAAAGAGGTACATTTTCAGTTTTTTGTGGAAGGAAAGGAGGTAAGGGGTCAACTTCACCTCCCAAGGGAGGGAGCAACAGAAAAAGCCCTCTCCCGGGTCCTCATCAGACATGCTGGTGAAAGAGGTGGGACCAAGAGAAGGCATTCTCCTGAGGATCTTGCTACATGTGGGTGATCTTACAAGGAGATGCAGTCTTTCAGATAGCCTGGAATTAAAGTTATTTACAGCCTAAGCTGTAAATAACTTTAAAGGTCACAACCAGCACTTTGAATAAGATCCAGACATGAACCAGCAGCAAATAAAGCTGTTGTAATGTGGGCTCACATGATCATAGGAACCAGTTGCAGTCAACAGTCTGGATGCAGCATTTTGCACCAGTTGAAGTTTCCAAACTGTTTTCAGAGGCAGACCCACATTGCAGTAATCCATGAGGTAGGATGACCTCAGATGAAAGAGGAAAAATATCTCCTTTCAAGTGATCTGTAGAAGACAGAAAACAGGAGTGGGCCTTTGTTTTCAATCAAGATTAGGATGGAATATCTGATTTAATAATCATCATCATCCTGGAACTGCAGAGCTGGAACAGACCCTATGGATCATCGAGTCCAGCCCCTGTCAAGGCACAGTGAAAAATCAAACCCCCAACCTCTTGCTCCGCGGCCAGAGATCTAAACCACCAAGCTATCCATCAGTTTCAATGTTTCCGTAGAGACATATCCACCACATCCTTCATGATGATGATCTTCAGTTGTGTTCCTTAAGGTCAGCCTTGGGAAATCTTTGGCTTGAGCAAGCAAATTCCAAATCAGTTGAGAGATCAACATGGACAATAGTTTGTTTCATGGACAGTATGTTCATCCTTAATCAGGTTCAGTCTCAATACACAGCTGTGATTTCTCCACCTTCTGTCTCTGCACAGAAAGAAAATGAACAGATATAATTTCTTTATCCCCTTTTACATACAGTTAAATAGCTCAAGTATTATGTGATAACCAACACTCAAAATTATGTCATTTTCACCAGTCTTTGTAAGATAATGCACTAGGCAATACAGATGAGAATGGACCTTTAAAATAGCAATAAGGACAATTTCTGTCTCTCCTCAGTTGGTTTTTCACAGTAGGGAAAATAGAAACCTGTCTCTTTCTATTTTTCTCACTTTCAATTTTTTTTAAAAAAAACCTTGAATACTTTCCATTCTGCTTATAAAGAAACACATGCATTTTGGAAAGTCTGTTAAAAAACCCCAACAAACCAAATGTCTTCTATGTCCACTGGCTAAATTCAACCAATACTCCTATTCCCAACATTGGGAGAGACATGGAAACATGTTGCATCTGCATGTGTCAATGAGAAGACAATGAGATAGTAAGTCTAAACTTTCCCCAACACAGATAAGAGATGCTGGGGCATAAGGCAACCTTATCCCATGTCCTAAGATTTCTTATGAGACTTAATGGAAAGTGGGTACCACATCTGCAGCTTCTTCCAAAATGTAGCCAGAAGTCATGTCAAATTAAAGGAAGGTACAATGTTATTTTTACAGACATCAGTGTGAGGAAGGGGGAAACAACAACACCATAGGGGATAATAGACAGCAAATGCCAGAATTCAATGCCCTCTTTATTCTTGGAGGCTTCCTTATTGGCTGTTCTGCTTCCCAAAGCTTCTCACAGGCAGCTGACAACAGGAGCGCTGCCCCTTTATCGTACAGCCTTGCATGAATGTTTACCCATGTTTTCTCTGTATTCTAACTCTTGTCTGACAAAGTAGACATGTTCCATGACAGCTTAGATTAAAATATAGCAGTTGGTCTTTAAGATGTCACATCTTTTTTGTTTGTTTTTGTTTTACTTTGTGTTTCTTGTTGAAATGCTTTCTACACAATTTTCCAATCGGCACAAGATCTTCCTCTCCCTCTGAAGACAACTTAGTAAGGTGAGGCATGATAACCACAGCTAGTTACACTTCTGCTTACATACAAGAATACAAGAATGAAATAAGCAAGGATTGTAATCCCTACTTGGAGGCACCCATGAAAACAACCAACTTTCTGCATCCTAGTGGGAGCAGGACACCTTTCAACCTTAGACTGGGGGATTTAGTGTTGGGTTGGACAGCTGCTGGTCTGGTTTAACTAAAATGAGTTCCAGCCCAGTGAGGTAATGGTCTGGAAAAAGAATTAGTGAAATCAGGATTTATTTATTTTTTAACACCATATCTGTTTTAGGTTTTGATATTGTGTGCTTGATCTATGGCTTGCTTGTATCTCTAAAATCAGGTCGTCCTTCCCCAATCCTTGACAACAAGTAACCATAATGCAGTTTGGAGAGTCTCAATATGGATGCCCTGAGCTGCCCTTTTGCCCCCTACTTCACAACTTAAATGACTGCCAGAGCCTCATGTGCTGCTAATGTCAGGCTGATCATCTTGAGAGAGTTCCCAAAAATATGCCCTGTCCTTAGAGCTATTATATGGAGCCTGCAATTGACTGTTTTGAAGTTGTGTGAGCCAGAGATTGCTAAACTAGATTCATCTGGACCCTAAAATAATCTGAGCTGCTTCCCAGTTTCAAGAGAACTCATCTTATTTTCAAACCAATCTGATTTGAGGCATAAGGGAGCCCACCCCTCTCTATTTGATACATTGTACAGTATGTGTTCATTTGATAAAATGAGGTGGGTTATTTAAATACCAGGTTTCTATTAGAAACTGAATACGATGTACACATTTTCAGAGAGAAAAGCTTCTGTCAGTTCCTGTAATGACTTTTCTTATCTGAAATTGTACAGCAAACCAACACTGCAGAGGAAAATGAGTAACACGATGAATTAGACTAGCAAGTATAAATAGCTTATTAATGCTAATAACAAATGATTAACATGAATGGTTTCTATACACTGAATACTTGTACAATATATTGTGACATGTTGAAGAGAGACAAACGTAAAAATAAATAACCTTGTATCTCAATGGCTTCATGGAAATGATGTAACAACTAATTAGAGAGTCATTTGAAATCTGTTCTTAAAATCTGCAGGTAACTTTCTTTTGAGTCACAGTGACATTCTGGGATATAATAACTTAAGATTTAGCTTCTTTTTCTCATAGTTTTAACAAATAAATTGTTTTTCCAAATGTGGTAGAATGCCCACGTCACTCCTGTCTATCATAGCCGAAGCTCAAGGGCAGGAGCCTATGAGAAGACAGGAGGGGCGGAGTCAAGGAAACATGGAGACAGAGGGGGACAGTTAGAGAGAGACAGTAATGAGTGATCCTAAACAATAATAAAAGAACATCTGTGATTTATAAATAAACAAGTTATATTGGCAGCACGTGTCTGAAGCATCTATGGTGCAGTGTGGATGAGAGATCCACTGGTGGTAGCGGAAAAGAGAAGGAACGTATCCAGAGAGTGAACCTGGGTTTGGGGAAAACAAACTGGGAACACTGGGTAGATCGTCACACCAAAGTATGAAATTTTGTTGTATCAATGAATGTTTTAGGACAGAGCTTGCTGTTTCTCAAACCATTTATTTGGTCCAGAACTTCAGAAGATCTATTTTCTGGAAATCTGGGATATATTTCCTGATTTCCTCTTTTCCCATTTTATTCCAAAGCTTGTATTTCACCTGATTTCATCGATATTTCAGCAAAAGAGGTCTGGTTCTGACATTTAGCTGTTCCCAAGTAGATGTTTGTAGGAGTGCATGGCTTCCGAGGCTGGCACTGAGCTTGTGAGCTGGTGGGGATTGAACAGAGGCACTGAATACATAGTAGGATATCCATCTGGGACATATCTACCCATCTGTCTGATGTTGTGACTAAAGCAGCTTTGAAAAGGGCAGTTTTGACTAAACAAACATGACAGTTTGTGGAAGCACTAGTTCATGGAACCATGTTCCTGCTTTGTCACATCCCTACAGACTACCATGGGGCACTAGATGTTTTAACTAGTTATTGGAATTATATATCATTATGATACTCCATTCACTATTCTTGTATTACAGAGTGGAAAGGTGCTGTCAGGAAGCAATGGTTGATATGCTTTGGATAGACTTTATGCCAAGGTTGGACAAGAGAAATTGTTTTGTCATTGGGCTTTCCTGCCTCTTCCTCACTTCAGTTCCCAAATTCTCCAAAAGCTATTCGTGCATGTCATTGAGCCCAGAAGAAGGTCCTCTCCGTGATCTCATAGAGCTGTGGAATCACTGCTCCTTTGCTTGCCCACCTAGGCAAAGGAGAACACCGGAAGACACCCAACGTCAGCCGAGTGGGGGCAGGGCTAAAAGAGATCCCCTTGCCTCACCCCTTCCCTCAACAAAACCTCTGATTCTGCAATTCAGAGAGGTGGGATGACTTACACCCTGCTGGGTGCCCCTATGGAACTCACCTACACCTCTTCTCTTTTGCACTACCCTCCACAGCATAGGGGCTATTTTAGTATGCCCATGCCCCCCCAGCTGAAAATTTCAGCCTTAAGGCCCCCTTGTAAAATATGCAAAAGATTCTCATTGCTTGTTTGACAACTGGCACCACCGCCTCTGTACAAATCAGGTACTCGACTCATGTCCAGATGTACCTTCACAGACCCCAGCCAGCCACCACAGTTCTACCATCCTCGTGGTTTACTCCACCAGACCTGCTCCATACATCTAAGGTCTCCTTTGGCCCTCCAGGCCAATCGTGGTAGCATCGCTGCTCACACATCCATGTTCACACATTTATGGAACATGCCATAAAGGCTTGCAAGTCATCAATGACCTGCACAGTAAGTGCCTTGCCTGGGCTTTGTCCTAGGACATTGCTACCCAAATGAATCACTACCATGGCAGGGGGTACATCCTGAGTACCCTGGGATGCCAGTTTGAGGAACCTGTCCCAAGGCATACTTCTCCATCCCCTTCCATTCCAACGTGGCTCAAGCACCCAGCCACAGGCACCAACCACAACTGGTCTGTCTGGCATACCTGGCAGTCCCAAAATATGTAACTGTGGCCACACAACAGAGCTCAAAGTCAGGACAATGGGATCATTGGACCTGCAAAAGAGAAGATATACAAACGTGGGACAACCACCACCTGATCTTTTGTACACCTTCCACTCCATATCCAAATGCAGCCACAATGGATGTGGTACCCATACTACAGGAGTGTGTGCTGAACTACCACCCTTGAATGTCAGCCTTCGGAGGTGACCCTCCAAAATTGGCATTTTGTGACCAGTTACTCAGTCCTGAACCACAAGTGCCCCCTTCCTCATCTCTCCTGATTGACTCTGGCCTTGGGGATACTCTGACATTTGAATGGCCAAGGTCATACTGTACAGAGGACAGTGCAGCCTCAGAACTGGGGACTCACCCAGGGAAGGGCTGGGTTGGAGGTCAGGGTCAGCCCCGGTTCCAGATGGGAATTTTTGACTTGTGCCTAATATTTGCAAGGTGGGGTGCAGAGTGGGGTTTTTTTTTTGTTGGTTTTTTGTTTGTTTGTTTTGTTTTGTTTTGTTTTTGCCCATCTGATTCTTATTTACTTGGGCTTTCTGGGCTAATGCTGTTAGGAAGTCAGTGTATAATATGGTTGCAATGGCAAGTAATGCAAAAGGGAAGAGGTGTAGGTGAGTTCCATAGGTGCACCCGGGATATGTGTGCAAGTCACCCCACCTTTCTGAATTGCCGAATCAGAGGTTTCATTAAGGGGAGGGGTGAGGCACATGAGGCCATGTGCTATGGGGCACATAGGTTCACAAGGCTTGGGTGGACTCCAGCCTTGGAGGTACTCTGACATTTGGATGGCCAAGGCCATGCTGTACAGAGGACAGTGTAGCCTCGGAGCTGGGAACTCACCTGAGGAAGGGCTGGGGTCAGCCTCAGTTCCAGACCCGGTTTTGCATTGTGATAGTCCCCCTTGTGAAAAGGGAAGTTAAAGTTAGAAGGTTTAATAAAGTTGTTGCCCTAGTTTAACCCACTTCCTGTGTCCCACCTCGTTATTCTGGACTGGATGGGCAAAGGGGTAGGGTATTATATAGGTATTATATAGGTTCAGAAGAGAGGATGTGTGAAAACAAGCAAACCTTCCATCCACAAAAACAGTCAAGAGACATCCATTATGTGCAAAACCCATTGATTTTCAAATTATATGTAAAATTTCTGAGAGCAATTTTCTCAGGTGTCTGAATGCCAATGATTCCAGGCTATTATTGCTTATTTTCAGCAAAACCATGAGGATGATAAACAGTACAGCCACCATAAAGCAGGGAGAACTCCAGTGTTTCAATTCGTCAAGGTCTCAATACTATCAGAGATCTAAACAATGGAGATGCCATTTCTACTTTGCACAGAGTAATGTTATACACAACTCAAAGTATATTCTCATTTGTACCCCCTATCTTTTCCGGCATAGGGAGAAAGCTCTCCTAAAGTCAGCAGTGCCAGATAGGTATCCTCGAGCTAGGCATTCTTCAAATAGCTGCTGTGCCTGCAATCATGTGTGCAGTGGCAAAAGGAAGGAAGGAAGGAAGGAAGGAAGGAAGGAAGGAAGGAAGGAAGGAAGGAAGGAAGGAAGGAAGGAAGGAAGGAAGGAAGGAAGGAAGGAAGGAAGGAAGGAAGGAAGGAAGGAAGGAAGGAAGGAAGGAAGGAAGGGTGCAATCAGACAGGAGTGAACACCTTTAAATCAACCCTTCCATCCATCAGGGAATCATTCCAGCCTGAAGTCAAAAGGTCCAGCTTGGGCATGGATCAGGGCCAGACTGGAGTGCTAATTCTCTGTACATCATGTGATTACTGGGAAAGAGCTCACACCAAACGGTTCAAAATGTGAGCTAAACTGCTGGGTTTAGGTCTCTGGCTGCAGAGCCACAGGTTGGGACTTTGATTTCCCACTGTGCTTCCTTCGCTGGACTCAATGGTCCATAGAGTCACTTCCAGGTCCGCAGTTCAAATATTTCTATATGCCCGTGTGATCACAAAGAAAGAAAGAAAGAAAGAAAGAAAGAAAGAAAGAAAGAAAGAAAGAAAGAAAGAAAGAAAGAAAACTCTTTTGGCATGAAAGTATAAACAATGTCCGCAAGCCACCAAACCATTAGGACCAAACAAAAGGCCACATCAAACACATGGCAAACTTCACCTTTATTATTGTTATATTTTATGAGATCATGTTGTTGTTTTATTTTTTTTAAGGAGTTGGTTTGGGGAGGCAAAAATTTGGATATTGTTGCACCTTCTCCACTAGCAGTACGTCATTTGATCTGATGCATGTGATCCCAGAGTCCTGGAATCTTTTTGTTCCATTCCTCCAAATCCCAATTACTTTAAAGTCCTGTGAATGTTTCTTGTAGTGAGTCTCTGATTCCATAGTGAGCTGGTGATTATGAGCTGCTTAAATACAACATTTCCAGATTGCTTTGGCTGATTAAAAGCATGTCTAATGGAAAGGGGCATTCTCTTTGGTCAGTAGGTTGCAACTGTTATGTAAGTCTCTGATGCATTTATCAAACAACATCTCATTCTGTTTTAAACCAATTCTTTACACTTACAAAAAGCTGCCTCATTTATACTCTTTGAAATGAGCCCAATGTGAATATTCCATGCATACTCTTCTTACTGATTATTTTATCACTCGTATGAGTAGAAATGCTTTATCACAAAGACACTCATGAATGCAAAATGAAAAGGCCCTTCACTTTTATATCTTAGAAGAGGGAGCAGTCTGTGCTAGCATATCAGGCAAAAACAGAAGAAAAAATAACAAATAAAGAAGACAAAAATGTTGTGGAGACTTAAAGACTAACTGCTATATCTTAATGTGAGCTTTCATGAGCAAGCCCACTTCCTCTCATGTCTGAGGGAGTGGCCTTCTCCAGGAAAGCTCACATTAAAACATAGCAGTTACTTTTTAAGGTGCCACAACCTTTAGATCTGATGATGAAATAAATTCTGTTATAAAGCAATTAATGAGAAACGTGGTGTCTGCTGGACATTGTAAATATACCTTTGCCCTCCCAACCCCGGAATAAGGACGCGAGACAAGAATTATGGGTTCAAACACAGGCCACACTTTATTAATCATAATCCATGTTGCCACCCTTTGCAAAGAGGGGGCCTGCCGTAGTGCGGAATCAGGTTAAATCGCAGAGGTCTCAAGGTACCCCCTAAGCAACAAATGGGCGAGTCCCCGGTCCCAAGTTTTCACAGTTTTAAAGACAGTGAGAACCCGGCCAGCCGCAATTTGACCACCCCCGGACCTCAAGCCAGCTTTTAATTGTTGACTGTTGGTCCAGTTGTGGCCCAGTGTATCTTCCCCCCCCCCCCAAGCACTGTAATCGCACGATCCGCAGCGCTGGGAGGTCAGATGGGCTATAGCTTACCTGAGTTTGCAATGGGACTCAACAGAAAAACCTGTTATATCCACAATACCCGCCACAGCACAGGGACTAGCCATGCTAATTCCCATGCCCGCCATTGAGCCGATCAAGCTCAACAAGCAGGCCCCCCTTGATGTCTTCAAGAAAGACATCCAAACCCAAATCAGAAAGATGTACACCATCGTTCCAAAAAAACCTCAGGCCTATCCAAGCGGATTCTCTGGTGACCAATCACCAATCCAAGGCTGCTGCAGACCACTCTGCAGACCTCCCGGTTAACACTCCTGCGTGCTGTGTTAACGGAGAAAAAATTCCTGGCATCCCTCCATGCCAACTGAGGATGATCGTCGACCACACAATATGCATGGCTGGATACGTGGCCTTCAACCATTTCAGGTCGCGTAAAACATCCAGGATCAATGCCTTTCCACAATGCCTGGCCAAATCATTGCCACCGAGATGTATTACCAATAAATCCGATTGAAATTGGCCAAATGCCACTGCCCGGCATAGCTGGCTCCACAGCATTCCACGCAGCCCTCTCCAAATGATGTGAATTCTGTCTCCAAGGCCCAGGTTGCTCCCCCAAGGGGATGCAGCCGTATATTTCGCTGCCCAATAAACATAACTGTGACCCAAAATCAAAACGTGCCACCGCCTCACCGTCGCCACAAGACCTGCAGAGATAGAACAAAACCAGGCCCCTGCCTAGACATTAGGAAGTGTTCTGATCTATCTACAATAGTTGGATGAAGACCATCGCCCCAAACGCTTAATTTCGTCTGTGTTATAACCCAGGGCTGCAGCGGTGGATGCTGCACCAATTCTAAATGAATGTGTGCCAAATCTCATTCCCTGCACTCCAACCCTATCCAGCGCTACATCTGTCAATTTCCAAAACTAATACTTCATCAGTGGCGAATTATCTTCATGTTTAAAGAAATAGCCTTGGTCTTGTCCCCTAACCTCTGAGTATGCAATCGTGGCTTTCACAGGGCAGATGCTTTCTATATGACAATGCGCTAGTGTAAGTTGGGCACCCTTACCTAGTTGATCCGCCTTGGATCGTCGAATATGAATTTGAACCATCCAGTCAACAACCCTAACATCCTGCCATTGCAGAGCTACTCTAGTCTTGTCAGCCTTTCCAGCAGCAACTACCTCACTAATCCTGAGGGCCCCAAAAAACATCAACAAAGATGCCGCTTTAAATAAAACAGTTTCATACTTGTTCCTGCACAAAAACTCCCACTGCCTACAGATGCATTCTAACAGTACAGGCAATATGGGAGCCCTGTTGTCCTGAACTCTACCCCTTTCTTTGGATCAACCTTCAATCATTTTCCTAATGCGGTAATCCGAAGAATAATCCTGATAGCCATTAATCCTAGCATAGAACGCAAGTGCTGACAACCTACCCTGTATAGTTCCAGGCGCCAATCCCCTTCTATTCAAATACACGATAAATTGCTGCAGGTGATCCACTGGCACTGGCCAAACCAGCTCCAGGTTGACCAGCTTCCTAAATTCCTGGAACTCTATACTCACAGCCAAGTACCCTTTCCGTGTCCTCGGTGCCAGAGCCAAGCCTATTGCTCTTTCCGCGTCTTCGCGCCAATTTGCCAGACCTCTGGGGGCAGAATTTCCGGGAACTTGTTGGCTCCGGGGTCTAGCTCCCTGAACAGCTCGATCTGTTGGCGCGACAATGCATCAGCTAATCTATTTTCTATACCGGGTACATGTTGGGCCTGCATTAAGATATTAAACCGCAGGGCCTGTAAAGTGAATGCCCTAATTAATGTCATGACTCGTTCCGAATAGGAAGTAAGGTTGTTTATGATATAAACAACCGCCTGATTGTCGCACCAAAATCACACCACGGACTTTGACCACTCTTCTGCCCATAGCCACAGTGCCCCCACTATTGGGAAAAATTCTAGGAATGTTAAATCCTTGGTAATGCCAGTCCGATGCCACTTTTCAGGCCATGTGCCAGCACCCCATCTACCTCTAAAATAGATTCCAAACGCCAAAGATTCTGCCACGTCTGAATGTACCTGGAAGGCCGCTTTCAGCCCTATTTCACCTCTCCAAAAGGATATCCCGTTGAACCCTGCCAGAAACTGACTCCAAACCTGTAAATCATCCCGCATACCACGCGTGACCCTAGTCCTATGGAAGGGGCGTTGCAGGCCCTTCATGGCATCACAAAGCAGGCGCAAAAATGCGTGCCCGGGTGCCACCACTCTACAAGTGAAGTTTAAGTGTCCCACAATCTCCTGGAGCTCTCACAGAGACACCTTTCTTTTCTGCAACAGTGGAACTATCCGAATCCTAGGGTCAGCCAATTTGCTTTCCGGCAGCTTCGATGTCTGTTGCACCATATCTAGCTCAATGCCTAGGAAAGTAAGGGACGTGGCTGGTCCCTCCGTTTTTTCCTCAGCCAGGGGTAAACCCAGCTCCTCTGCCATTAATTGAAAGGTGTTTAAAATGAATCTACACTTTCCTGTATTCCTTTCTCCACAAAAAAAGGTAATCATCAAGATATTGGGCTGCAGACGTACAGCCCACCCTACTCCTAAGCTTCCACTCGATAAATGAGCTGAAACGTTCAAATGCATCACATGACACCGAGCAGCCCATAGGTAAAGCTCTATCAATGTAAAAGCATCCCTGAAAATGAAATCCCAACAGATCAAAGTCCTGCAGGTGGACTGGCAAAATCCAGAACACTGATTTTATATCACATTTTGCCAGCTCCACCCCCACACCACATTTTCTCACCATGCAAACTGCCTCATCAAAGGAGGTGTATCACACGGTACAAAGCTCCTGAGGGATGGCATCATTGACCGACGCTCCCTCTGGATAAGACAAGTGGTGTATTAACCTAGACTTGCCCTGGGCCTTTTCTGGCACTATGCCCAAGGGCAAAATCTTCAAATACTCCAAAGGAGCTGCTGCAAAGGGCCCCAGTACTCTCCTTTCCTTTACTTCCTTCACAATCTTGTGCTGGACAACACCTTCCATCCCGTACACCGATTTGAGGTTTTGCGCAAAAAAATGCCCTATGCTCCCCAACCTAAAGCCATACTTGAAGCCCTCCAAAAGGTAATGAGCATCATCTCTGCGGGGATAATCAGTCAGCCACCCTTCTAGAACTGTAACCTTAATTGGGCTGGGTCCCTTTTCCAGGGGTACCCCCTTACACTAATGGGCTTTTTGCCTCCTCCTGTGCCCTTATTCTGATGCTGGGCTCCAGCCCTGAAACATGAGGTGCTTGGGTGTTGTCCCCCGCATGCTGAACACTCATGCTGGAAATGGCATGGTCTCCTGGTACAAGCACCCTTGGCGTTGTATTCCCAACAGAGCAGGCGGGGTTGAACCATCTGCCCCGCTCCAACGTGGGGGTTCTGACCCAAGGTGGCTTTCCTATTCAGATGACCACTATCAAACCTATCGCCAAAACTGGGTCTGGCTGGTGTCATATGTTGGATCCAAAGACCCGACAGGGGCTCATCCCAACAAAGATTTGGGTGAATCGCGCTCCGCATACGGAACGATTAGTCATAATGAAGCCACGTCTGCCCCACAAAGTCTACATATGCCCTGTATATTAAATCGATGTATTGAAAGAGGGATTGCGGCCGCCATGGTTGGGCCTTGATGATCACCCCAGCGTAAATCAGAAACCCAGGTAGCCAATTGTACCATGTCCTATCAGGCTTCTTCCTTTTACATCTCTCCTTATCCTTGTCATCCTCCTTGTCCAGATCCTTTTTCTCTATATTTCTATTGAATAACTCAAATAAATCCACATATTCACCCTCTCAGATCTTTTCTTGCGTCGCAGGGGTGAGATGATCACCCAGGGCAACGAATAGTCACCATATGGTAACGCTCGCAAAGGCACGGTATTATAACCCGTGTCAGGAACAGACAGGTATGCCAGACCCCTACGCCAGCCGGAGTGTTAAACTGGGTCAGTAATGCAACCTGGGGGTATGGTGTCCCCCATCCACCGAACTGCGTGCTGGAACACGGCCATGAAGGGTTGGGTGCCCTACAGCTCTAAATGTCATATGGTGTGAAAAATGCAAGATTAAATTGTTCACTGCCAGCCCAAGGCCAAGCAGGGATCGGTGAATGAGTGCCCGCTGCAATGGTTGACTCACCTGACGAAGTCGTCGCCATACTAGATTCATCCCTGGCATACAGCCTGTCAGGGCTGGCCTCATGCGTTTCATCTTGCCAATCTGGAATTGTGGTAGATGGCTCGAGTGTTGCAGGGGTTGACGACCTTCTTCCCTTATCAGCGTGCCACGGCCGTGGTGTCGCAGCAGCTCCATCTGCATCACATCTGGGCATCCCATCAGGTTGCTGCTCCACCTCAAGAATAGCGAATCTAGTCATTAGATCATCAGCTATAGCCTTAAGTTTGGCCCTACGATGGCTCTTGGCATCCCTGACTGATCTGCGTGGCTGTGCCTTGCAAGGCTGTGGAGCCTGCCTCGCCAGCCGTTCAGCCTCCAAAGCAGAAATTTTTTCCTGCAATTGCTGCCAGACAGGCCAGGATTCCTTGTCGGAAGAAGACTGGGGTGGAGACACCTGGGGGACTGGCTGTTTCTTGGCAGGCTGTTTCCCCTTTTTATTGCCCTGACCCTTACGGGATGCCATTATGTATCTAGTGCTCGAAAATGGAGGAAAGCACAAGTCGTCTCAGCAGTTCAGGAGCCAAGTCAGATGACAATTGCTACTCTATGCACCAATATCAAAGGGGGAATCAGCTGATAACCCCCAGCTATGTCCCTCTGTGAAGAAAACCCAAGCCTGCCTATGTAATAATAAGCAGCTAATCAGACCACTTAAAAATCCTTGATTGTTCCTATGTAATTAATTTATAATTCCAAAGAATAACTTCCTTGATTAAATCACTTTATATGATTACAACTCCAATTGGCACCAGCACTGAATTAAAGCCCTTAATTAATTACCCTAAAACAGTTCAGGCCTCCACCCTAATTCCAGCAATTTTACTTAATTAATACTAAACTAAAATCCTTCAGACGGTGGTACAAGACCTAATTAATGAATTGCTTCTCCTAATTTATGAATACCCTAATTGACTATTCTTATTTATGTAATATTTTATTAATATTTAAAGTAATTTAATTTGATCAATATTATGAATGATTTACTGTTATTAATCATTTAGTATTTATATTATTATAATTTATTAATTTATTTATCCTATTAATATTATTTATAATTTATATATACATATATACATATATATGACAATTATCCTCCTATGACAATTATCAACACAGACCGTTGAAGCAGGGAAGGAGGGGGGGAGGGAAGAATTCAAACACTTGCGGCCCGAGAGCCGAGTGGCGCCGTGCGCGCCAAACAGCTGGAGCTCAACGGAGCCGCACCGCACCTCGCCGCTGAGAGCCTGTCCAAACTCCAAAGGATGACTGAATACCGGCTCCCAATGTGCTGGCGCTTCCACCGGACCCATCTACAAGGCTAGTCCCTCTTCCTTCCTTTACCCTTATCGCTATCTAATTATTTATTGATTTATTTATTTATTTGAAAACAAAAACAAAAACCCGAGGTGCTCTTTAGACCCGATCGTGCCGAAGCGCGATCAGCACAAGCTGCGCTGCCGCGGGCTCCCCCCCCACCCTTCCTTGTCAAACACAATACAACTAAACAACCAGATTACTAAAACCCAACTTAGAAAAATATCCGAAGAAATAACAAAATTGACAACAAAACCCTGGGAGGGAGCCGATGTTACCCTCCCAACCTCCTGGATGTTGACTCCAAAGGCCTCGATCCGTGACGCAGCAGGTAAAAAACCAAGCAGCGGAGCTCTATCCTTTGCTGTTGCCAGAAAAGGAAGAGGGTGGAGAGAGGGGGGAACTTCCCTTAAATAACCTAACGTTCCCCCCTCTCACCCAATTGCTCCCGTGAGACCTAGGGTCTTGCGTTATCCAGGGAGGGAGGCAAAGGCGAGCCACGCTGCTGAAGCTTTAGCTCAGCAGCGGCTCAAGCATTGCTAGTGATCTGTTAAATGGATACTGAAGATTTCAAAGAAAACACATTTTTTTATTATGTTCCTCTTTCATTAGCACTGCTTTTCCAGAAAAGGGCAGGACTAGTGACTTACAGGGCTGTTTTGAAAGAAAACATATGCGGCAGTATCCTGTTCAATTCTTACACAGAGAGAGCTCCAACTGCAGAAACTCCCAAGGTGATCTCTCAAGGTGCTTGTTGTGAGCCTGGGCATGCATGACCAGCACATCATTAGGTTGTCACCCCAACTTCTGTAGATGGAGCTCTGCACACAGGCAGTACCAAGTAGGATGCTGGCTACTGTGTTCGGTCCAGAGTCATACATGTATATCCATTGATCACAATAGGTTAAAAATGCAATGTTAGTCCAATTTTTAAAATTATTATTATTTATTTAAAATATTTTTATTCCACCTTTCTCCTTAAAAAGGACCCAAGGCGGCTTACATAATTAAAAAAAACCCCAATATTTAAAAGCTAAAAACAGTAAGTATACAAGTATTTGAAAATAATTAAACAAGTCTTATATTAAAATGGGTAGTCCTAGCTATAGCAGACCCATTGAAATCTTTAGGGCTTACTACTCATAGGCAACTTACATTCTACTGATTTCAATGACAGAAATGCCAGTGCTACCATCTGCTCAGATAAATAAATTGTGTCAATCTTGGCAGCAAATTGTCTCTCATTAATGATGTGCTGGTTCAATTCCTGGACACACGTCTGATATGACTGAAAGTGTGCTGCTTATATACAACTCTGTAATGCTTAAAGCACTCTGTGGGAGGTTTTCAACTTAATTATGCAGGCTACACACTGCCCCCAATCCCCCAGAGAGCTGGGTACTCAGTTTACTGATCTTGGAAGGAGTTAACCTTAAGCTGGCTACCTGAGCCTGTTGGGATCAAACTCAGGTCATGAGCAGAATCTTGGCTGCATTACTGCAATTTAACCACTGTGCCACGAGGCTCTCTGAACTCTTCCATCTGAATATATGGCCAGGTGTATGTCAGTTACCAAAAACAAAAGCTATTGGGGGTATGATTTAGAGCAATGCTCATGTAATGAATGTGGGGGATCTTTCCTCTAAGAAGTCAATGGCAAAGGTAGCCCCCAAGAAGATGTTGTTGAATGTTGTGGGTTGACACATACCAGTGAGTTGGATGAAGAGTATCCCTGGACAGTAGATAGAAATATTGAAATTTTGTTTGTGGAAGTTGCTTCTGCCCAAGTTTTAGGGATCCCCCCCCCATCTGTTTCTGTCCCCATTCTCAAAATGCCAGATACAGGGGAAGGGTATCAGGAGACAGGTATCTAGTTGTCTCATGTGCTCCTCGAGGCATCTGGTTGGGCCACTGTGAGATACAGGAAGCTGGACTAGATGGGCCCTTGGCCTGATCCAGCAGGGCTCTTCTTATGTTCTTACAGTATGTACCACAACCTATGCTATTCAGCACACTCTACTTCTGCATATCTTGGATTACTGGTGCTTCTTCCATTTACTTACATATTAATTTGGATCTAGTTCATTATCTGTACCTTAAGATGGAAATGTATGGCTCCCAGTTTAGGCAGCAGCACTCATCAGTCCTAGCCAGCATAGCCCATAGTGAGGGATCATGGAGGAAGTTGCAGTTCAACAAAATCAGGAGAGGCACAAATCCTCCATCCCTGCTCTGCAGCTCAACAGAGGCCATAGTTCGACACAGATCTTAGTGGACACAAGACCACTGATTTCTGTTATGGTGCTGAATTCTGTATTAGACTGTAACCACTGTATTCTAAAAATACTCAGTAAAAATAAACAGCTGGTGCCACTATATTGAGGAGAGAAGACAGAGATTGCTAGTATGGGGATTAATCTCAGAATTTGTTTTTAAGTAGTTAAAACTCTACTCCCATGAGTTAGACAAAGGTGCATTTTATCTTCTCATTTGCTCAATTTATATGCAGAACATATATGGAGAGCTGGACTGGATTCAGATGAAGGAGGAGTGAAAATTGGTGGAAGAAGCATCAATAATTTAAAATATGCAGGTGAAATTGTATTATTGGCAGAAAACAGAAATGATTGGAAATGGCTACTGGTAAAGCTTAAAGAAGTGCAAAAGCAGGATTACAGCTGAGCACTCAGGCATATAAAGTCAAAAATTAGGACCACAGAATAATTGCATAACTTTAATGCTGACAATGAAGAAATTGAAATGATTAAAGGTTCTCTATACCTTGGTTCAATCAAAATGGAAACTGCAGCCAGGACGTCGGAAGATTGAGATTTGGAAGGGTAGCTATGAAGGAATTAGGGGGAAAAATCATCAAGGGTAAAGATGTGTTGCAGGAGACCAAGGCCAGGATGACTCATAGACAACCATGATGACTATGTATGAATGTGAAAGCTAGACAATGAATACAGGTAACAGGGGGGAAATTACTCATTTAAACTATAGAACAGGAGAAAATCTTTATGGATAACATGGACCAAGAGAAAGGAATTAACGGAATTCTCTATCCAATTAAGCCTGAATTCTCACTAAAAGCTAAAATGGGGTTATCATACTTTGGTTATATAATGAGAAGAAAAGACTCACTGTAATACACAATAATGCTATGAAAAGTTGTAGGGAAAGACCTAATGTGATGGATTGGCTCAATAAAGGAAGACCTGAACAAGATCTTGAAATTATTAAGTAATAGAGTCACCATAAACTGAAGGAATTTGACAAAATTGTGTATGACAAAAAAGAGCACAGTAACTCAGCTAGTAATGTGCCCAAATGGTTGTGTCCATTGGTTTTAATTTAGCTTCCAGCTTCTCTATTTAAGTGGGTTCTTGCTTCATAGAATTTATATTGTTTGCGGAATGATATTGAAAAAGAAAGGCAATAATTATGTAATTCTTTGTTATTTAATGGGTGTTCTTGGGATGAATTTGATCTAATTTTATTTTATTAGATATAAAAGAGAAACCATTTATTGGTTTGGACTCTAGGCAAATATTTATTTTATTATTATCATTTTCTAATGATATGAATCAAAGAAAAGTTGTTTGATGGGTATATCAACAAGTATATCTGGATACAACAAGTAATATAATTTCTAAAAATGTCAAGTAATGAATATTTACTATGTCAGTTTAATAACTTTGAGTCAGTTCTCAGGGCTCTGATGAATTAGGTTTATGACTTCCAAGTTTATGTTCAAACATGTGGAAGTAGCAACTAATTGAGTTGAGTCAAGTTTTAATATGAGTTTTCATCACTTGGTTCTAAGCAGCATGCATAAACAAGAAAAATGCAAATTTTTATGGAGAACACGAAATCTCTGTGATAAGGGCTGAGAAATCTGTTGACAAGCTATTATAAACTGTCTAGATTCTTTGGCAAACATGTATTTTCCAAGGGCTTCATTCTAATTATTTTTAACCTTTCTGTTCTTGATGTCATTGTACCTCAATGATATATGCTCCCTTCAATCCAAACACCGGGAAGCCCACTGATTGCATTGAATGGGCTTTGGATCAGTCCCCAAAAAGACTGAATAATTTACACCATGCTGTATTTTTTTAAAAGAAACTGATTAATTTCTAACTTCTAGGGATTTCTATATTTGCGTCCCTTACCATCTATATTTTGCAAGTTATTAAATTTATTTTACAGCCATGCATGCACTTATAGTGAATACAGTACATTCAGGGAGTCCTGTTTTTTTTGTTTTTATGTGCTGTCAAGTTTGACTTATGACGACCCTAATAGGTTTCCCATATGAGTGGCTTTATCATTGCCACCACTCAGTGAGTTTCCACAGCTGGGCAGAGGTTTGAACCCAGGTCTCTTGAGTCCTAGTCTGTCACTCTACCCACTATACCACACTGGTTTAGTACACAGAGTACTATGGAATTGATTCCGTGTGACCTTTTTCTCTACCTTTTTGTAATGCATTTTTCCTATGGCAGACATCTGCTGTTAAGATATGGTTGCCTGTGACATCTTCTGAGAGATGGAGTGGCCAGAAATGATTCCAAGACCATAGGTTTCCTGGACTCCAGACACTCTAACGAGTTCCGACCAGTTTTTGTTGGAGCGGAGAAGTTGGGTGCAGTTACAGACCACAGGTCTTAAGACTCTTGTCTCTCTAGTCCTTCCAGGGGATTAGTTTCTCACATTAGCCCCTACATTGTCTGGAGTCTGGGTCTGGAGCTGAATTGTGGGGACTATCCCCTTACTGTGCACAGTCCAGAGCTGAGGCCAGGTTTTGGACACTAGCCTTAGCAACTGAGGGTTAGTAGTGCCAGACTGAAGGTATTCTCACCAGAGCTGTTCCTCTTTCTCCCAAGCCAGTTGTATTAGCACCTGGTGTTGTCTCCAGTGGCTCCAGCACTGTTTCTGGGTCAGTGGGGGCCTTTCCAGTCAAGGCTCAGTCAGATGAGTTGACCACCATCTCAAGAGCCCGGGCAGGTAGGATGGGTCCCTCCTAGGAGCAAAGCTGAGCAACTCTTCTGTCCATGGGTCTTGGAGGCTTGGAGGAGGAGTGGCTGCTTCTCCCCAAGGATGCAAGAAATGGGGATGCTCCTCCTATTCCTCAGACCAGACTTCTGGCTCTGACTCCAATAACGTCAATGACCTTTCCTCTTCTTTCTCCTCCTCTTCTTTTATAGCAGACTCCTCCCACCCAGCCACACCTATGGCCTCACCTTCCAGCTGGAGCTCTTCTTCCTTCTCACTCCCACCTGTGTGCCTCATTCCACCTTCTATGTCCCTGGGCTGCCTGACTGCCAGGGTCTCCAAGTAATCTTCCAGTGGGTCCAGGGATGATGGAGGTGTCACCCCTCACAGCACCATAAA
The DNA here is from genome assembly GCA_037013535.1 of Intellagama lesueurii. NCBI lineage: Eukaryota > Metazoa > Chordata > Lepidosauria > Squamata > Agamidae > Intellagama > Intellagama lesueurii. The sequence continues at coordinate 163,789,170 of JBAJHW010000005.1, forward strand.
AATAAATTATGATTTTTGCCTTTGTTTTTTCTGATTTTGTATGCTGGAAATGGTGACTATACTACTACTACACTATTGTTACAGCTGAGTTATAAAATGTGTAAGTAACTAGTTACAAGTAATAGTTGCTTTCAAGTGATTACATTTAGTGAAATAAGAGTCTAATAAAGATATCTTTCAAAAATAAGGTAACTGGGGGGATTAAGTTACTTTTCTGGCATGATGACTATGGTTTTTAAACTAGTTTAAATTACTTTTAAAGGGCATTTTAGAAGCATTTTCTGCCATAGTTGGACCAGAGAGACCTCTGTAGCAAATCATCACCCGATAATGAAGCTCAGTGGGTGACCTTAGAGCAGCTGTTACCTTTTATCCTAACCTACACCACAGGAGTTTTGTGAGGATACTGTTTGAGAAAAGTTTGAGAACCCCTGTGTGCTATCTTGAACTTTTAGAGGGGACATAACAAACATAATAATTTAATAGAACAGTATGTCGAGAAAGAGAAATCCATACCTATCTTTTCAGTTGTTGTTTTTTAATGAAGTACATTGAATAATTTTTAAATTTCAGATTAAAATATAATTTCCATAAATACAGCTTCTTTATTTTATTTTATTTTGTTATGTTTTGTTTTTAAATAAACCAAATTACTGTATGTTCTTCCTCATTGACTTTAACACTTCCGCCATTTACTGCCTTCTGCAAGCTTTTTTAAAAATGTGCATTACACTGCGAAAATCTATCCTCTTGCCACAATTCCTCATTTTATATATACAAAATAGACAAGAGGTTTAAATCTAAATATCTATATATGTGAAGTTTTTAAAAAAGTCACACAATCAATGATTGGTGGCAAAGTCATGTGGGGACAGGATAGGTCCTTGACAGTTGTAAAGCAGAAGTGTGGCCAGTGCAGGATAAGTATCCACACTAGGCCAGTAATTTATTTTTGTCTCATGTACGCTGCTTAGGATGTTAAAGTTACAGGGTAAAGGTAACTAATAGTGAATGAGAGGGTTTAGAAAAGATTTCTGCCACAAGGAAAATAATGAGGAATTGTGGTAAGACAATGCAATTTTTTCCCTGTAATGCTCCTTTTTTAAAGAACTTGCAAGACAGTAAATTGTTTGTGTGCACGTGCGCACACACACGTGTGTGTGTGTGTGTGTGTCTGTGGTATTCAATGGATACTGGACCAAAACTGGAACACATTGTCCTTTTTGTCCATCTTTCTTTCTCAGTGTGTCTGTTAACATGTGTCTGTGTTACAATTCATTGACCCACTTCATGATAAGGGAAACAGCAAAAGAAGGCAGGTGTGCTGTTTTACATTGGGAGTTTCACATACACACACCATGCAGAGGCAGAACAAGGAGCCTTTAATATTGAAAAATCAATCCTCTCTAATCCAAGTCATTATTCTTCTAGCTCCCAAATGCCAGATGGAACAGCCTACAGTTTCTACCTGTGCCTCACATCTAAGCCTGTGGATTAAGAGTAAGCTGCAGAAGCATAGGTAAGAATGTGCACCACTGCAACAGAAATGTAATCTTATGCCGGGGAGCAGATGTTATGAGTATTGCCTTCCTGGTGTCGGAGAACCCTTCCAAATGCCCTCATCCACTATCAGTTACCTTTACCCTGTAATTTTTATTTCCTAAGCAAATGTGAGACAAAAAGAACTTCCTGGCCTAGTGTGGACACTTATCCTGCACTGACCTCGCTTCTGATTAAGAAGTGCCAAGGACCAAGCCTGTTCCCAAATGATCTTGCCACCAATCACTAGGCATGTGACCTTTTTTAACAAATCAAATCACATAATTCTTTATTGTGGGTGCTCCATTTGCCAGACCCACACCTATTTGCCAGAGCCACACCTAAACATGAAGATGCATAGATATGGAGAAGTAACTAGAAAGGTGCAAAGTCAGCTGCTAGAAGAGCACCAGAGCCACTGGACCAAAGGCAGGATAATGTTTTCAACAGGTGATGGCCTCACCTTTGCTGATCCTTCTGCTAAACCTTGTGACCTGGAGGAACTCATAAGGTGAATACATGAGATGCAAGTCTCCTTGAGGTGCTTTTAAGATGGATAAACGGAGAAGCAAAATAATCAGAGGGTTAGAGCACCACCTTTATGAAGAAAACCATAATATCACAAAGAACCATCCAATGAAGCTGATATGCAGAGGTTTTGGGAGAGAGAGAAAGAATGCATTTATCACATCATAACCAATTAATTTTAAAAAAATAGTTTAGAGCTAATATCATCCTGTACAATCTGAAAAATTAAGGTTAAAAATCCACTTCCTCAGCAAAGGAAAGGAACGGAAAAAATGTGGCAGTAGGCAATGTGGAAAAGCCACACAGATTTCCTGCTGCTGTCACCAAATGCAAGTCACAATTTAGACCTCTTGTCTATATTTTCTTTTTCAAACATGGAAGCTTGGAACTCCTTGCCCCAAGATTTTATCATCTTGTGTGAGAGGCCCTACTGCTTTCATGGGAAGAGGCATACTGAACTGCCTGAGAAACAACACAACAGTGGATTTCCTGAGGTGTTTTTTGTTTTTGTTTTTTAACTGAAGAATGAGTAGCATTGCTTGCCTATTAAAAAGTGCTTCTAGGCCTTCATTACAACATATTACATTATTGGACCTTCATAATGTAATATGTTGGCAACTGATTGTCCACAGAGAGAAGCACATAGGCTGGATCAGGCTTCTCACTGGGCAGGACACTGGGAAAGTCTTTCACTGAATGAAGATTGAAATTAAACACTCCTATTTTGTTCTGAGGGTACATGGTAGATTGATTGAAGAGGGCCTCAGAGGATGAAAGTGGGGACAGAGTCAGTTTTGGACAACTGGTAAACAGAGCAGGAACTGTGCTTCACAGTTGGTGACTAGTAGGCATGTGACTCCCCCCCCCCCCAAATCCCAGAATTCTACATTCTGGGAGTTCTGCCTATATCTAAATTGTTCTCACCTGGAGAAAGGCTAAGCTGGGAGGCTTCATGACCTGTGATAGGCTGAACTGCAGCCCAACTGCTGGGTAGAAAAGGAAGTTGCCTCAGTACTTGCTGGGTGAAAATATCAACCAAAGTTTTCTCTAATTACTAGAATATGGGGAGGTTTCTTTCCCTGAACCACTTGATGCCAAAGAGGGGGGAATCCCCAAATAAATTGGAAGGGGGGAATCTGAAGGAGGCATGCTGACACAAGCAGGCTGCCTGGTAGCATCAAAAATAATACAAACAAGGGAAAAAAATCAAGGGAAAAAAGAGAAGAAAGGATCCAAGATGGAGGCATAGCAAGTAGGCAGCAATTCAAGATGGAGGGCACTGGGAACTCAGTGCATATTAAGCCCACAAGGAATGACCAAAGAGCATCTCTTTGGGTTCTATGTCTTTTTTTCCAGAATCAAACTTCTCCCTTATGTTCTGATTCACTGGCTGCTGACAGCTGTAGTGTTGCTATTGAATAAGATATTTTTTGTTGTTGTTATTATTATTTTATATTTATAGGTATATTATTTATTTAAACAAGAAAGAAAAAACATATACAACATCTACCTTATTACAAAACACTACATCATATTCACTTACCACATGACCCATTTTCTTCACTCTCTGCAACTCACCCCCCACTCAGAACTAGTTCCATGTTCTTCATTCTTATATTTCAGATTGCCCCATTTCACTCCAGTAACACGTTGATTCTTTTCCTGGTGTATACTCCTTCCCTTTCTGAAACGAATGTGAAAAAAACAAGTTTTACATTTGTTTAAAATCATTACATTTCATCTTTCTTCTTCTAATCTTAGTTTCACAAGTTAACTTATCATTAATTACCATATAACACATTTCTCTATACCACTCCTACCTACTAATTTGATCATTACTTTTCCAATTGTTTGCAATTATTAACCTTGCCACCATCACTATTATAATAATTAATTCATGTTCTTCTCTCTTCAATTGATTGTTATCTGCCAGATTCAACAAAGCAATCATTGGGGATATTTCTCAAGCAATTTGACAGGCCAAGGGTGATGGGGCACCAAATGTTTACATGAAATAGGCAACACAAAAGAAACATTAAAGTTTTGTATATACTTCTTTCATAAACACAAATAATTCTTTTGTTTTGTTTTTGTTTTGTTAGTGAGTGAGCGGTAGTGAAAACAGAAAGCTTAAGTCTGATGGCACTGGAGAAGAAGGGTTTGGTATAATATGGAAGTACAAGGGTTTAAATCCCAGTCCACCACCCATCACTGGCCTAGACAGTTGTACCACCATCTCTGAGAGTCCCTAAGCATCCTTTTTCTCCTTGTGGTAGCAGCTTTGCTTGCCTCCCCATGCACTATCTACATTTGTTGTGTCCCCACCTTTCAAGAAACCAACTGCTACTGTAACACCTAGTCATGACACTGGTTCCTGCTTCTGCTGCAGTCAAGCCATTTCACTAGCAGTGACTAGTAAGTGAGGAGCAGACATAGTGGTTCTTGACACCATGTCACACATTGTGCAACATTCTTCTGCCACAAAAATTGGCCTTCTGTGTCTTTTAGAGACTCAAGTCCTTTGGTTGCTCATAGGATTGACACTACAACCAAAGACAATAAGAACAAACCTGCTGTGGGAATTGTTCAGACAAACGTCTAACCTGTCATCTTGAGAGAAAAAAAAGGTAAAGATTGGTTGTTGTAGGTTTTTCGGACTGTTTGGCCGTGTTCTGAAGGTTTATCTTCCTAATGTTTCTCCAGTCTCTGTGGCTGGCATCTTCAGAGGACAGGAGTTAGAACTCTGTCTGTGTTCTGGTGTAGTGTGATTGAGTACTTGTAGCTGTGGGATCAGCTTTTTGTCCTTTTCAGGAGATTGGGTGATTATGGTGATCAGGGTGTTTTTTGCTATGGGTGTATTGTTGTGATAAGGGGGGGGAGATGATCTGTCACTGTGATTGATGGGTGTCGTTAGCTAGTATTTTGTGTGCAGTGATCACCGGTCCTTGTGGCTGGGTAGAGTTCGTTGACCTTTTGCAGGCTGTATTTTTCAGTGCTGGGAGCCAGGCTTTGTTGAGTTTTAGACTTCCTTTTTTTTTGTTGAAGCTCTGCTGGTGTTTGTGGATTTCAATGGCTTCCCTGTGTAGTCTGACATGATTGCTGGTGTTGTCCAATACTTCTGTGTTTTGAAATAGAATTTCATGTCCAGCTTGTTTCAGGGCATGTTCAGCTACTGCCAATTTTTCCGGTTATTTTAGTCTTCGGTGTCTCTCATGTTCTTTGATTCTAGGTAAAGATTGCTTAAATGTTATTTGTTTAAATATGTTTGGTCACCATCACTAACATGTAGAACAGACTTCCACAACCAAGTAATCTCTCAACAGATTTTCCCTCAGACCAGACTTCCCTAACATCCACCTGAGTCCATATTTCATGAACTGGAACTGAAGATATACAGAAGTCTTCCTTTGCCTTCTGCTGGTTGTGCTCTTCTAATTCCCTTTGGCTTCTTGGATTATTAAGTTTTAAGGACCATTACTCCCATGGGTGTATGATATAACCTGAAGAAGGGGAAAAAATAGATAGGAGTTTTGCTCCAAAGAATCACAGATAAGACAGATAATATGTAAAGAGGGTCTTGAATTAACTGTCAATCTGTGTTGGCTGAGTGGATTTCCTGTTTTTATCTATTACATAGTCTTGCAGAGTTGGTGGGTGAATGCAAAGATGTTGCTAGCTGGCACAGAAAGAGCAGAAGTATTTATGGCAGACTTTTAAAATGGTTTAGGTATCTGACTGTGGAGCCAGAGGTTGGGAATTCACTTCCCACTGTGCCTCCTGGAAGCAGAGCCAGCCTGTGTGGCCTTGGGCAAGCTGCACAGTCCCAGGGCACCCCCAAAAGAAGGGAATGGTAAACCACTTCTGAGTATTATCTATGTGGAAAACCCTGAAAAGAGTTGCCATACGTCAGATATGACTTGATGGCACATGCTTATTATTTTTAAATCATTAATTTATTTATGTTTAATTTATACTTATACCCCAATCTTTCTCCAGTGATCTCAAAGTAATAGTCATGTGCCAGACTAGGCTGAGAGAGACAGACCCAAGGTTATCTGGTGAGTGACCAGCCACTCTTATCAGCAGACTCACAGTATATATACATTCCTCTGTGTACCTCTTCATCAGCCAGGTTACACAAGGCTTCTCTTCTGAGGTTATCAAAACATCACTCCTTAAAGCTAGAGCAGAGAATAGGAGTGGAATAGGGAACATGTCTCATATAAGTCTGCTTCTTACTATGCATACTGATGACATAAAATGGATGCTAGCCCATTAGTTACGAAAGGCAGGCAGATGAGAATCAAGCACATATCTCTTCAGAAAAACCCAGAGAGCTGGGAGGGAATCAGGCTTGACAGTTCTGAGTTTTGAAACGAGCCCTGTGCCAAGCTGTGCATTGCAATGCCCTTTCACTCCAGAGGGTACTTGATCAGCATAACCAGGTATGAAAACACAATGAAACACAACTGAGAAGGGATCCTTCTTTGATTTGCTGAAAGTAGTTATCTTAAATGTCAATTGTTTCTGGGTTTATTTTGCATCTCTTTGTTTTTATTTCACGAAAGACAAAGGTCAGCAGTGAATAATAAATAATGCTAACATTAAGTGAGGGGACTTCTGTCTATTTGTGAAGCAACGCGTCTGGCCATTTGAATCTCCCAATTGTGAACATCTTCATTGGTGAAACATTATTCTTTGCATTCCTAAGATAGCTTAATAAGCATCCGGCATTTTGAAATGCATGGGTTGGTGGGTGAGTAGTGGCAGGAACATTCCTGGAGCAATCATAAATATTTAGAGCACTGTGTTGATTTTAATCAGTTACAAAATGTAAATGATGTGGTTCTTTGTCATGTAGAAGAGCGATACCAACGCTGCATCATACTTTTATTAAAATTTCATACAAATAGCTCCCCCTTCAGTGCTGTCAATCTACTCCTGCATTTTGTTGTTAATTATTAAAATCGAGTCTCATTAGCATGGGATGTGGTATTAATGGCATTTGTAACATAAGCTATTTTAATAAATTGGCTGAATAAGTTGGAAAAATTATGCCTAATATCTTCAGTTGGGGGGGAAATAAATAAATCAGAACAAACCTCAAGCATTTAATTCCTCTGATGTTTCGATAAAGACTTTTTTTTAGTTTTAATTGGAATGCTTTCAAAGTTTGTAGGTTGCTGAGTAGACACCTATACAGTGATCCAGAGTTCTGTGAATGCTGTGGAAATTGAACTGATGGGTCTTAGGGACTGGAATATTTCAATGCTGGGACATATTTTTTACTTGCTGTCTTTTATAGAAATGGATCAGGCCTCTTAGGATCAGGCCTTTGTTCAATTAGGGAACCCAGGCCCAAAATTCCTATCCAGCCTCATGTGGGATCCAGAAGTACACTCTGGCTTACACGGTGGGTGGGCGGGCAGGATGTTCAGCAGCAATGATTCAAAGAGGCTGGTGTTGGTGTGGCCTCTTAATGCCTCTTGTCCCACCCCAAAACTGGCGAGGCTGTGACACTCTTCCATCATGGACATGTCCCACATCCTCATTACTGGAATGAGAGGATCTTTCCCTTTCTTCTCAGCTGCATAGCAATGGGCATCTGGCAGTGGTGGTTTTCAAAAGGTGCAAAAACTTGTATATCAGGAAAAAGTGTCCAGAAAAAAAGAGGTTACAGTATAATTAATTTAAAATAACATTACAATGCATGATGTTAAGGAAATTCTTGCAAATCACATGCAAGGAGAATGGCACACAAAAATACATATACACCTCCATGCAAATGTCAAAAGAATTGACTTGTCAAAGCTCAAGGTGAAATAATGTAAGATTAGAAAAACTCAAAGGTTGGGATAAATGTAATGAAAAATGGGGGATACAAGAAACTGAAAGAAACCAACTTTCTTGGCCTATCCATAGTGGTCCAAGATTAATACTGTATATCCACTGGATCCTCCTCTTTCTGACATAAGCAGCAACCTTCTCTCTTTCCTGCACCTCCTCATACACCATAAAAATACCTTTTCTGATGGGCTGGGAAACCCTCTGGAGCAGGTTCTGGAGCCTTGCAGTGTTACAATGGGATAAAGACAGGAAGAACATTTCAATTGCACTGGCATTGAATATGCAACACTTTTAGTGCCTCTGGCCACTGCACGAAAAAGAAAAGGAAATGAAATATCAGTCTTAATTGTAATACAGTGGAATGTTGTTGGGTTTGAACAATCTTATCTGGTTAACTGTAAATTGGACTTGTTGTTGTTGTTTAGTCATTAAGTCGTGTCCGACTCTTCGTGACCCTATGGATGCCAGGCCCTCCTGTCTTTCACTGCCTCCTGGAGTTTGGTCAAATTCATGTTGGTAGCTTCGGTGACACTGTCCAACCATCTCGTCCTCTGTCGTCCCCTTCTCCTCTTGCCTTCACACTTTCCCAACATCCGGCTTCTCTTGGATTTTCAAACTGTGCATGCATCACATAGAGGAAAATCTAGTAAACAAATAGCTGGATTTTCAATAGTCTTGTTCCATATGACCAATGGACTAATAAGAACCAAACAAAACATTATGTTGGGGCTTTGTGTTTGGAGTGCTTTGTGAATAAGGGCAGAGAAGTTTCAGCCTTGATATTTAATTTCACTCAAACTTTCTTTGCAATGCCTGTGAGCCTTCCAAATATGTCTGAACATGCTTCTTGTGAACGAGATTATGCTGCTTTTTCTAATTATGGCAATAAGGTGAATTATGGGGTTGACAGTATTTCTTATGGTTGCCTTTCTCCTCCTTTTAATTAATGTTTCATTTTTCATCCCTGCCTACCTAACTGCTTGTAGTTACTGTATAACGTAATGCTGATTATCTGGACCAAATGCCTTGAATAGACAGAGATGAGGAACAAGGTACATATTTTGGTGTTTGCATAGTATCCCTGCCTTTAAAAGAAAAAAAGGTTTCAGGATTTATTTTTAAGACCTTTTGTGTTATGTGCTGTCAAGTTGGAATTGACTTAAAGCAATTCTAATAGGGCTTTCAAGGTAAGTGAGGTATTTAAGGAGTGGTTTTACCAGTTCACACCCCAGTGAGTTTCCATGACCAAGCAGCAATTTGAACCCTGTTCTCCAGAGTCCTAGTCCATCACTCTATCCACTACACCACACCTTTAAAATCTTTACATTATTGAGTAAAACTGCAAGGAATATAACAGTTGTTCAAGCTACCAAATTCATTTGTGAACTTATAGTTCATTTAGTATATAACAGGGCTGTGTGTTACATTCAGACAGATCACAAATTGCATACCAAACTGTCCAATAGGGACCAAAATCAAAGTGGAATGGCCAATTTCAACTGGATGAAACGAAGTGGATTTACAAACTAAGCTATCTCTGGAGCACACATTGGATTGGATGGGGGCACAACAGTACACAAACCCTGAAGTCAGCTGCCTGGAATTTTGCAGGTTTATTCCCCTCTTTAGGACTTATCACATCTCCTAGTTTCAGATACATTGTGGCAAAACCAAAACAGAAGATAACAGCAATTTTGGTTTTCCAGTGCAAGTCAATGGTAGGCTTAGAAACAGGTTCTGATCTCGGACCTGAATTAAACTGAATGGGCACAAATCACTCCCAACCAAATTGGGATACATTCTGATGTCCTACATAGGCCTCTGAAACAGATTTGGGGACCTCTGCACACCTCCACTGCATATTTGTGTACATGCCATCACAAAAACTTCTCTTGGATTTTCAAACTGTGCATGCATCACATAGAGGAAAATCTAGTAAAGAAATAGCTGGATTTTCAATAGTCTTGTTCCATATGACCAATATACCAGGCTGGTAGAAACAAGTTTTTCCTTCAGCCCTCTTTATTCAAACAAGTTTGGTCCAATAACGTGGTGAAGGCCACTACAAATTATGCCTGAGTTTTCTAATGCTAAGAAAAAAGGCAGGGATTTCAAGACAGATCTGAGGAAAAGAGTATTTGTTCAGTTATAGCAGTGGCATTACATTTGCTGCCACCTGTTTCACTGATCCTTAAGATGAAGGTAAGAAAGGCCCACAAAACATTGACATTTACAAAGTGAGCACAGCTATATATAGGTGTTCACCAGGACTCTGTAAATGATTGGCCTGGGTTTTATTTTTTATTTTTTACCAGCTTGGTACTGCAAAACTGGCAAGATAGAGAGCACAGCTGGCATTCTGAATTCAGACTGTTACAGTCTCAGTGGCTTACAGTCCTTGTTGTCCATCTATTTTTTAAATTGAATATGGTGAAGCTGGCTGGTTCCCATCTCTCATTGGCCTATGCATAACCAGTGTGAGTTGTCATAAGAAAAGCAAATCTGAATCAGATTAAAGGTGCCTCTTATCAAACCCAGAGGACATTTTGCCTTGTGAGACCTGAGCAGGGTTTGTTAATGATTGGATCTTTTGAAGGTCGCTAATTTATAGGGTCACCATATGTCAAAAGTAATTTGGCAGCACCTAACAACAATAACAAAGCCTTCTGGTTGTTGATAGTCACTGGTAGGTGCACAGCCAGTGTGTTTTCATAAGAGGAGTCTTCATGGATCAGAGTAAAGGTGCCTCTTATCCAGCGCAGTGGTTGAAATCCTGTTGTGTAACTTATGCCTGTGGGAGGGTGATGATATCACGGGCAAGAGGTGATTTTTGGTAATAGCAAGTTTCTCACTTCTGTCCCACAACTTTTCCAATTATATTTTCAAAATGATTATGTACTATCAAGTTGATTCCAACTTATAATGACTCTTTCCAGGCTTTTCTAGATATAGAGTACTCAGAAGTAGTTTACAGTTTCCTTCTTCATGGGGCAGTTTGGGACTGTGCAACTTGTGCAAGGTGACACGGGCTGGCTCTTCTCTTGAGAGTAACAGTGGAGAATCAAACTGCCAACCTCAGATACCCAACTCACTGAGCTAGCCAGCCAGCACACCTAGCACACATAGAACGCTACAATCTTCACAGGTCTTGTCATTGAAATGAAAGTTTATTGTAACATGCCATGTGCACAAGCTGGGGAAAAAAATACCAAGCGAATATAACAGCAAACATGACATAAGTATTGAAGGTGATAAAGAATCTAACCAAGAGAGAAAGCTTGTGGTGTGACTCAGATAATTGAAAACGTCAATCCTCCTTCCATTTGGGATATGATTCATAATTAAAACACTAACAGCAAGTGATGGAACTTTCATACTTGGCACAGAAATCTAGGCTGTGTCAGTGACCAAAGCCAACTGTGATGACTAGACCCTGAATATGGAAAAAGAAAGATTGAACTTATGTATGATTAACGGTGGTGTGGTCTTATTTCTAACAGACTGAAATACATGTTAATTTCCAGAAGTCTTGGGAAACAATTACTATGAGAACTTCAAAGTAATATTCAGACACAAAAAACATTTTTCACCTGGCAAATGTACTTATAAAATGAGCGAAACCATGCTTTCATATTGTACTCCATAAAAAAGTCTGTGTGTTGGGGAAGAGGATTTCTCATGACAATGTTGAGCTTTGGAAGAATTTACATTTTACTCCTGCAGTTCATTTATAATGACATAAAGTGTTGAGATGTGTCATGAATACATTGATCTTAATTTGAAATTCATTTTTTTCTAGTAATCTGAATGTTAATGTTATTTGGAGGATTGGCAGTAGAGTGCAATGTCCTTGTTTCTTTTCAGAGCATTCTTAATGTCAGCTTTCACAAGGAATATTGGAAAGAGTCATAATGTGAAACCAAGATTTAAACAAGTGGCATATGTAACAAAAAGAGAAGTGTTAAGGAACATCTGAAAGGGTAGCCGTGTTAGTCTGTTACAACATGACCAACAGTCTTGTGTCACCTTAGAGACTAACGGCTTTTATTTAGCATAAGCTTTTTTTCATGAATTGTAGACCCCCTTCCTCTGATGTATAGAGTGTCTCCTCAGAAATCAGACATTTATTGAAACATGGAGAGGAGTGAGAAGATAAGTTTATTTCAGTTTGCAAATGCACATGTTTATTTCAGTTTGAATCTTTGATTTGTAGAGTGGGAAAGGATGCCAAGAATCATGTAGTCCAACCCTCCATCAGTACGGGAATCTAATGACAACAAGTCTGAGATGTTCATCTGTAACACTGTCAAACACCTCTTTATGTCAGGAAGAGCTTCCAAATGTTTAGGCAGAATTGCCTTTCTTGTATTAGGTTGCAACTACATGGTCAAATATTGTGGGACTTGCTCTGCTTATAAAACAGGTGAATTTAAAATATTTTATTTTTATTGACCACATGGTGGAAACTCTAATTTGAATTGATCCAGCCCTGTTTGTTCTCAAAGCAGCTTTTTTCTTGCCATGGCAGGGCGGGGGAACTTCTACTTTTTCAAGCTGGAACACTTCGAACAAGCTTTTTCCCATGTGGTTAGTTGTGATACATTCTTGTAAAGATGGGGAGCTTGTCTATAGGTGGTGTTTCAGTGATATAGGTAGTTGGGGTGTGATGTTTGGGACTGGGAGAACATGCCCCTGTGTCCTTTCCTCTCTTTCATTTTTTAAAAAACGTTTCTTGCATATATGAGATTAGTGCTAGATCACCGTATCATCATATCTCTGGGCCCTCAGTATTATTATTTCCTACACTTACGCTCCCATAAAAGGAACTGCAGAAGTGGGATCAGAGAAGGAAGGATCAGCAGAGGCAGGTGCACAGGAAAGAAGGGTGTGGGAAGGGGGGGGCTGGAATGTGAATCACATTTCATCCAGTATGAATGGAGTACTCTCAAGTCAATCTACAGCCTCTGTGTGAGCAATGACTGCAAATCAAATCACAGCAAGGCCAATTTGCTCTGATTTGTTTTTCAAGTGTAGTTGGACCTTCAGTTAGAGCCCTACCCTATGAAAATACATTTGCAGCACTGTTCACGGGACAGCCTTTCCAGTACTTTGAGGTGATTATGATATTATTTCTCAGACTTCTCCAGATAGCAGACTCCCACAACTATTCATCTGCAGGCTTAGTTTCCATCTATTTCATCATCTTTGTCACTTTCATCATTTTCTAGATGTGTCCCAGCTTGTCAATGTCCTTCACATGCTGTGGTGCACAGACCTGGACACAATATTTCAGGTAAAGTCTGGTCAAAGTAGTATAAAATGGTATTATTACTTCCCTTCATCTGTAAAGAGGGACGTGATGGCACTGCGGGTTAAACCGCAGAAGTCTCTGTGCTGCAAGGTCAGAAGACCAGCAGTCGTAAGATCGAATCCACGCGACAGAGTGAGCTCCTGTCACTTGTCCCAGCTCCTGCCAACCTAGCAGTTCGAAAGCATGCAAATGCAAGTAGATAAATAGGTACCGCCACGGTGGGAAGGTAACAGCGTTCTGTGTCTAGTCGCGCTGGCCACGTGACCACGGAAACTGTCTTCGGACAAACGCTGGCTCTACGGCTTGGAAATGGGGATGAGCACTGCGCCCTAGAATCGGACACAACTGGACAGTTGAAAGGTCAAGGGGAACCTTTACCTTTCAACTATAGATTTAGCCTCGCTAAATGAGTTTGGGACTGACAGGAGAGAGGCTTACTTTGCCAGTACCAAAGTTATTGTTTGAACTGTTCCATTATACTGTTGAATCCACACTACAACTCTATGGCATATGCTAGAAACATTGGTTTGGGTCCATAGCAGTGATATTCAGGCATAAGTTCCATGTACTCCACTGGACAATTGACTTAAGGGGTCTTGGAGGTATCCCTTCAAGATCCAGCTCAGTCTAAGAGGTTACCATACCTATGAACATGTTTTTAAATATTGTTTTTCATGACATCTTTCTCTCTCTTCCCCCCCCCCCCCCCCCAATCTTCTTCATGCTGACTACCTTGGATTTCCATTTTCACTCTGGGGCTGCACAGGTAAGTGTGTCCAACCTTGTTAGCCTTAACCTTTAAAAATATAGATCGAAGATTTACAAGTGAAATTTTGAGGGAATTTGGTGCCTTATTCTGCTCTGCAGGTGGTGAACGGGAGCAAAACATTTACTTAAAGTTTCCTACATGAAATTCAAATTGGGGGAATGCATAATAGCTGCTGCCTGTAAAACAGTCAGGTAAAGATAACTATGATATATAAATATTAAAATTAGATTCATATGACTTGAAAGCTTGACTCTACCATATTTGGTAAGGTGAAAGAAAAAAGTGTGGTTGCCGCGTTTTATCTTTCTTTTTCTTAAGGAAATATTCTGAAGTTCTGGGATCACTGCAACCTGTTACAACTGGCAAATATTAATTTCCCGCTCAGTCACCCACTGGAAAAGTGACTTCAGAAGACTGTTAAACTTAGACAGAGTTCTTGGAGATTTCTTACCAATTGTTCTTGTGTGGTTGCACCATTTTCTGTTCCTCTCTGAGAATGCAGCAAGAAAGCCAAATGAAGGATACTCAGTTGATGTGCCTTATTATTACAGTATGCATACATTATTCTAAATTCTATTTGCTCTTGCTGTTCTTAAAGACCTGACCTTGATACAACTCCAAGTCACTTTTTATAATGGAAAAATATGACATTTCTCATAAAGTTCTAGATACGGATGTAAATGACTGAATATGCATGAGCTTAGGAAGACTATTACATCTTGCTTTTTTATGTATTTGAATTAACAAGTAGAATGATAACAGGCCCCTTCATAAATATGAAACTTCCATTAATTTAAGAAGGTAGTCAGGGAGGATATTATTATTTATAATATCTTCATCGTTCTAATCCAGCTGTTGTTGTTATGTGCCATTAAGTCGCCCCTGATTTATAGCAACCCAATGAATGATTGATCTCCAAAATGTCCTGTCCTAAACAGCCCTGCTCAGCTCTTGTAAACGTAAGGCTGTGGTTTCCTTTATGGAGTCAAACCATCTCATGCAACTAGGGGAGATAAAAGACTATATAGCCAGCTATCTAAGAGAAGATTTGTATAGTTTTCATTTTGAGTGAATGTGTTTTTTCCTTACCCCTGTTGCTCTCTGCCCACTCAGAACTGGTTTAGTTATCTGAGATGGCTATTTAATTGTGAGGAAAACTGGGGAAAACCTCATCTGTGCCATCCTGACTTCCTTGTCTGACATACAGGACATGCAGTACATATGCTAAAGGAAATGAATTCACAAGCAAGAAGTGAATTCAGAATTTTACTATCTGATGAGGCACTTGTCATCATTATTCATTTTAATTTTATCTTGCTCCAAAAGTAGTTCGCATTTAATGCAGAAAATGCTTTTGGTAATCTATGACAAGAATGAAAGACTGTCAAATGCCAGTAAGAAGAAATCTTACCTGGATCAGGCCTAGAACTCCATCTACCAAAATACAGTTGCCATAACATTTTTGTGTAACATATATTGATGATTTGCTAGTTTACAGCTTTGAGGAAAAGCCACCCTGAGAAATAATTCATTAAAACATTATGACCCAATTGTATATTTATTTTGGGTCAGAAAGACGTGCTGGTCACTCATAGTGCAATGGCCCCCTGACTGACTTCTGCACTGCCAATTCTTATTAATAAAGATTTTCGTTTAGTGTAAGCGCTTGGAGGAAAACAGGAAAATATTAATTTGATAAAAAGATTCAGTGTCATGAATATTTCATTCTACTCAATGCAGCATGATTCCTGTTTACTGCCCATAAATTAACCTAGGGATATAACTTTTAAATTTACATGTGAAATTACTTTTCCTTATAGATCTTCAGTGAGCCTTGAAAGATGCATCAGTTTCTTGAAACAGAGCCTTTCTTTAAAGCAGTTCCACTGACTTATAGATTTGTGCCTCATTTCCTCCTCAAATTGAGCAAACCAGTTACTGAATCTTCTAATACCTTTCCAGGATGTTGTTTCGAGCCACTCAGTGTCCTGTGCTCATGTCCCCTAATGTATGACTGCTGAAGATGACACCTAAAGGATCAACTGTACCTCAGATATAGCATGTCACTGGAACAGGGAATATCTTAAGTGCATGAAGACGTTTGATTGTCAGAGCCCCAGCTGTCCACACCTCCCACAGTTTAAATTAACTTGGCTTGTTTCATGTTTGGTCACTGGAGGTAAACACAGGCCATGTTTGCATCTATGGTTGCCCATGTTTGAAGGTCTGCTGGCATCACATATTTCTATGAAATAATGGCATGATTTCAAATTCTGAAGGCATATTAACATATATTTTATGTATATTTTATGTAAACATGTTTTTTGAGATGGAGGAAAAATTCAGATACTATAAATTAGTGCCCATGTTGTGTGAGGTATGTTAGGCTTCAGTTAACAATGATGCTTCCTGAATGAGTAAAGACTTCCTGGATCTTCTCCACTGACAATTAATTCATAAACCTACGTACACTGGATCTCATAAAAATAGAGAATTGTGCCAATCAAATTTGGAAATGAAAGATTTTCATCAGCCTCTCCAAGAAAGGGACAAAACCACCTTTTTTCAGTAAATGTCACTTTATCTTACCTCCCCCATAAGTCATAATGCCTATAAATTCTTCTCCACATCAGTCTACACATCAAAAATATATAAATAAAAATGCATGTTTAAATAAATATTGAAGAATCTATTTTAAAAGCATTTTTTCTCTGAGGTTATACGTTTCTAAACATATCTTGATACTTCTGAGATGAGTTAGAACATTTGGGAAGTACCAGACCTGGTGAATAAATAACTTCTGACATGAACATGAATCTGAGAAATGTAGATAAGGGAAGATTGAAACTGAATTCCTAAAGGTTCATAAATCTGTGAATTTTTCACTCTCTTTCATTTGAATTTTGGAAACATCAGAATATTCTGATTTTTAAAAAATGAACTGAAAATGTTCAGCCATCCTTCATAAAGACTAAAAGATGGAATAAACATGAATGCATATATGAGTGTGCATATATGCGTGTGCACGTGATGGTGTTAACAGTCTAGTTTACCTACTAGTTCCTTTGATTATTCAGCATAAATTCAAAGTAGTTAAAATAATGTACAATACTGTATTGACCCCCATAAATATCTACAACCAATATCCTGTTGTGTAGCTCTACCTGCATGGCAGAAATTATGTCACCAGCTGTGACTGATTGCCACCAATTAAAGAGTTCTTTTAAAATAAAATTGGGATGTTTGTGACTCATACTCAATGATATGGTATGCACTTTAAAACTGAAAAAGGAATTCTTTAATTAGTGGCAATCTGCCATAGCTGGTGACTTCTCTCATTTTCTGAGGTGGAACTATACAGCAGGATATTAGCCTATGGTTGGCACATTCTGAGGCTAATGGAAAGTCAAATAAGGGGAAAATGTCTTTGGTTTTCTGAACTCTTGGTAAATAACGTGTTTGCCAGATTCTAATCAAAGTTCAATTGTCCAGAATAAAATGGCTCCAATTTAAATATTAGACAACTTCAGGGTTCTACAGGCATGAGAGGCTTAGAAACCAAATATTATGATAATCAGAAGGAAAATGAAATACACCAGGAATGTTGTTCTGATAAATTACATGAAGCATCTATTTTTAAATCGATACCCAAGGAAAAATATTTAATCTGGCATTCATTTCTCCTACTA
The DNA here is from genome assembly GCA_037013535.1 of Intellagama lesueurii. NCBI lineage: Eukaryota > Metazoa > Chordata > Lepidosauria > Squamata > Agamidae > Intellagama > Intellagama lesueurii. Next base: position 163,806,853 of record JBAJHW010000005.1, read on the forward strand.
CCCACTTCTCTCCCATAAAATTATTTGTTTTATAAAAAATTTCAGGTCCTTTCAACACTTGATCATACAGTTTTCAGAGCTCTGATACCCAGAGTCCTACTAAGCCCCTGCTGTCAAGACACAACGGAAAGAGAACTAATCTTTTCCATTATTCCTCTGTATTTAGTTTTTATTTTATTTTTACAATTTGCCTCCCATTGTGAACAATGAGATGGAATCATTTAGATTCCCTCTAAGACTCTGATTTAATGGCAGGATTATCCTGTAAGACTCATAGCTAGTCTAAATGTTATTCTTTGTTGGGGACATGATCAAGTGTTGAGAGGACATTGGATCATAAAGATCTAGAGGTTCACCAGAGTCTAACCCATCCCATTCTTCTCTCTTCCAGCCCCTCACTTCTCCTCTTTGTTTTCTTTCTTATACCAGGGAGTTCTAATGTTGAAGTAGTGAGGGGTGTGAACAATTCTGTGGTAGAAGTTGTGGAATTTGAAATCTCTTGTTTGGAACTTTCTCTCCACCCCAAAAAGGGTTTTCTGCTCAGTCCTGTCACTTTTGTGGTGCTCTTTCTGATAAAGAAAAGCATGGAAGCATCTGCCCATTGCTCAATCCTTCCTTTGAAGTGTTCAGTAGCAGGAGATGAATTGAAAGTGTGAACTGTCTGTGCGCACATTGCTCTCTGCCCATGAGATTAGCTTTCCATGCTCATAGAAGCATAGAAGAGTTCAACAACTAAACTTCAGATTTTATACATAAAGGTTCTCAGTCTTTGCCCTCCCAGCCCAGAAATAACGAGGTGAGACAGTATGTTGGGTTAAAACTTGGGCCACAACTTTATTAACTATTTAAATTGCATCCCCCAAAATACAAGGGGGGCTACCATAGTGCTATATTCTTTTATGTCCAGATAATCCTAGATCTCTGGACGCTTCCTATAGCAGGGTGAGCTCCTATTACTGAATCGTGATGTCCGCTGAACAGCATGCCTTCAGTTGCTCTTGTGAAATGGTACCCCCCAACCAGCTCATCCCACTGAGCCTTGTGACCCTTAATGGGCAGCTTTCAGGGAGGTCCTTCCATAGTCATCCGGATGAACTGGCAGCAAACGAAAAGCCGACTTAATGTCAGCCTTCCCCAGCTCTGCCCCAATGCCGCAGGATCTTACCATCCGAATCGCAGCATTGAAAGATGTGTACCGAACAGTACACAGCTCTTGGGGAAGCATGTCATTCACAGATTCACCAGCAGGGTAAAATAGATGGTGTATAAGCCGGAATTCACCTGGCAACTTTTTTGGGACCACTCCCAAAGGGGAAATGCATACAGTTCGCAAAGGAGGCTCTGCAAAAGGTCCAGCTACTCTCCCTTCTGTTACCTTATTCTGAATCTTTCTCCTAACTACATCTTCCATACTCTTAACAGATTTTAAATCGGTTGCCAAAGTGGCACTCCTAACACCCTGAAATAGAATTCTAAAACCAACCTTGAAACCATTCAACAAATAGTGTGCCGCATCTCTGTCGGGGTATTGTAGCAACCACTCGGCCAGTACCATCAATTTAATTGGACTGGGGGCCTTTTGCAGGATTGACCACTCCTGCTGCAGGCCTCTTTGGTCCACCACTGTCTCTACCTCCCCCAGTTCCTGGCCGACCTCGGAAGCATGAAGTGGCACTATGGTTGCCCCCACATAGGGAACACTGGTGTCGGTATCTGCATGGTTTACGGTTGCAGAAACCTTTTGAATTGAATTCCCAGCAAACCAGGCGAGGTTGAACCCCCTGGCCTGTGGCAGCATGGGAAGCAGGAACTGAATTGGCTTTTGCATCACATGTCCACTATCAAAACACTCACCCACCAATGGGCGAGATGGGGTCATTAGCTGCAGCCACAGCCCAGGATGATGAACATCCCAGCACATCTGGGGGTTTATCGCAGCCCTCATACGGAACTCCTGGTCGTAAAGCAACCACGAGGGGCCCAAAAATCCACATAGGCCCTATAAATGATGTCAATATATTGCAGTAGCACAAGGGCCCTAGACAGGTAAGCTTTTACAACTAAACCCACATAAATCAAAAAACCTGGTAACCAATTCGCCCAACACCTATCTGCCTTCTTCTTCCTAAATTTATCCTTTTATTTTTCGTCTTCCTTACTGCCCTTTTTTCCCTTCCATTTACCTATTCAGAAGGTCAAAAACATCCACATACTTACCGCACCAGATTTTTTCAATTGTGGCCGGCAGCAAGTGGTCTCCCAATGGTAACGACTGATCGCCCCATGGGACGGCACTGCGAGAAACTGAAATGTAGCCTGTGTTTGGAATTGCAGGGTAACCGCTTGTCTGCCAACTCTCAGCAAAACGGGGCACCTGACTCGTAGATGACCACGTCCACGGCTTCGAAGTCGAAAGAGGGCTGACTGGAGTGGAAGGTCTAGATCCTACACTAAAAGGCAGCACACTAGGATCAGGTGGGAAAAAACCCAGAGGAGTGACCTCACCCCAAGGCCAAACCCCCGCTGTGTGATGTGTATGTTGTGTAGGTGCACACTCACCTTGCACAACAGCTGCCTGAACTGTCTGGGTGGCAGAAGGCAGCACAAGCACCTGCAGGCTGGTACCCGGAACAACCTCATCGAGGCTCCGCTGCGTGTCGATCTGCATGCCCATCCCTGAACCAGTAGCCTCACTTGTCAGTTGGTCCCGGGACTGGTCTGGTGTCACCGCCCTAGCCTCCTGCAAACCTTCCTCCTGCATTCCAATGGCAATGTCTGGGGAGCCGCCCACTACAGAAGTCACCTCCATTGCTCCGGAAGCTGCAGAACATTCCTTTTCCAAGAGAGCGATGCGGAACATCATTACATCACCTAATTGCTTGAGCTCAGCCATCTTACGCACTTTAGATTCCCTGCTTGATCTCCTGGGTGTAGCAGCTCTAGAAGCCTCCCTGGCAAGTGCCCTTTTCCTCTCAAGCTTGCTCAATTTGGCCAAAATAGCTATATAGTCAGGCCATTCTTCTTCGTCCGCAGAAAAAAAGGCAGGCACCGCTCTGGCTGGAGCCTTGCCTTTCGCAGGCTGCTTGCCTTTTGTTTTACCTTCCCCCCCTTTTTTTTAGGCGCCATAATAGCTGGGTCGGCTATTGAATTGCAGAGAAATAAACTCCAAATGAATCCGCCTAAAGCAAACTACTCTTTTGTGTGTGTGTGTGTGTCAAATTAAATTTGTTCTAATTGATGTATCCTTCTGCACTGTCCTGCTTTTCTCTGTCTTCTCCCTCTTTTTTAAAAATAATTAATTGCGCAGCACAACTGCACGCCAGCAGGAGGCGCAGCACAAGCCTATAATTATTTTCTTTCTTTCTTTCTTTCTTTCTTTTCCTTTTGAATGCTGTAGTACCCACTGAGAGACCAGTAGGTGGCGCAATACCCACCCTAGGTCTTATTTCCACTCTATTTTTTTCTTTGCTTTATATTCTAGGCTGCAGTACCAATGAAATGACCAGCAGGTGGTGCTGCAGCATAACTAAAAAATACTGACCCTTAGAAGCAATATAGTGGGAAGGAAGCAATAAATAAATTAAACCAGCCCCAATATACAAAGAAAGGAGAGGGAGGGGGATATGGGGGGGTTACTTGCTATCACACCACCCCCACTGCAAATAAAGGCCCCAAATAAATAATAACAAATATTAAGCACCCCCTCCTACCTCACCTAAGACCTCACTCTATATATAAATATTTTAAATATTCTTAATTATTTTAAAATATTATAATTAAATAATACTCCAAGACAAACAACAAAAGGGGGCACAAGTAACAATAAATAAGGGAACACAAACCACAAAACACCCCCCCCCAAGCTGTGAAGCCAGCGAGGGGGGAGAGAAACAAAAGCAAAAAAACCCCACGTTCAAAAGAAGCTAAGGAAACAATCAATGAAACAGTTAAATAAAAGATCAAGTAAATGAAGCACAATAAACAGATAAAGAAACTCAATCCTGTTCAAGAACACAGCCAGGGAACTGGGTCTCAGCCGAGGAAGGCAGCCACGTGCGAGAAGACGAAACCTTGCACTCGCACATCTGCAGCTTGCTCTTTGCTGATTCAAACCGGCAAAGAGGCTGAGCCGGAGTGACGGAGCCTTTTTAACAGCTCCGTCTCCCCTCCCCTCTTAAAGCAGCATCACCTGTGCGATGCCACTTTCCGAGCAGGAGGGCAAAGCATCCCCGCCACGGCAGTGCAGTGCCCTGGCAGAGCGGACACTTTACAGTGTAGTTCTGCAAATACCAATGTCTGCCTACCGGCCTAAGCCATAGGGTGCTCAGGCACCATCCCTCATAAGCTGCATGTCACTTAAATAGCTCTTTTCTGATTTGTGACAATTTGTCACTGTGATTTACATGATTCCTCGTAAACACATTGTCAGTAGGATTCTGCCTTCGATATTACCAGATCCCTCAAACTGCTGATGCTGTGTAGTCCCTCTAGATCACAGCCATTTACTTTCTTGCTTATTCACAGGAATGTTACCTTTTTTAGTTGAGATCTGGAAATACAGATAGAGTCATGGTCCTGGGGATAGAGCAGGTCAATATGTCTCCTAAAGGGTGCAAGTCTGGTTGGCCCTGATCTTTATGTCCTTTATTTAGGCACAGAGCATGCCTGTTTTTTTTTTTTTACCTCCCATCAACACATCTCTGCAGCTCTTTCTCAATATTCAGATTCTTCCTATATATAATTTTCTTATGCAACCCATGCTCTTATTATTCCTAAAGGATATCATGTTCTACGTAGTATGTACTTTTTAAAATTGCCTTTTTGACTCTACAAGGTTTTCCCTTTTTTAAAAAAATAGGGAAACTCTAAGTTATCACACTGTCTTGCTGATATTTTAAAATAATGTGGGTGTGTACATCTATGGCTTTCTGACAAAGACTGGCAAAGTGATTAGCATCTGTACCAGTGGGGAAAGAGAACAATTAAGGAAATGGCTTCAACACCAAGGTGAAACTAATGTATGCATGACGTGCTAGAACGGAAGGAAATGCAATCTATTTGTTCGAACAGACACTATTAATGGTGTTAAAAGATTACTGTAATATGGCTATATCTATTTTATGTGGAAGTAGCTTTACCACTTAACTTGCCAGTTCATTGGTTCATGCCAGTTCATCCTTCAGACAAGCAGGTGTTCAGTGCTTCCCAGGCCCACCTCCTCTGGCGGGTGTCCACTCAGAAGCAATGCCTAGAGGAGAAGGGACAGGGAAGGCAGGACACTGCCTCTGAATGGGTTCCTGTGAGAAGAGGAGGCAGGGCTGGGAAGTGGTGAACACCTGTTCATCAGAAGAATGAACCAATACGAATTCCAAACCAGTGGTTTGTGCCCATCTCTACAGTTTTTGCACATCTGCAAAGTCTGAACTAATGACATAAAAATGGCTGGTGCAGAGGAAGCCAACAGATACTGACCTACAAGGAAAGGTCTTTGAAAATTAGGGATAGGAATCTTTGTTTGAGCATAATGGAGTTCTCAGCTGATTCATGTTTTCTTTTCTGGTCACAAACATGCCACCTGAGAACTGACACCCCTCCCTTCTTAGAACTCCCTTCTGCAAAGTTCTGTCTCTGTCTTTGTCTCATTGAAGTCAAAACAATGTGCTTGTCATCTGAGCAAAATATATTTAGAGTAACACTATACACTGTAGGGCAGAAAGTTTATTGCACCAAATTCAAAAGAAAGGAAAGTTAAGTCTTGATTTTCTAGATAGATGGTTAATTTGGTCCTTCCAATAAAAGTGAATATGTAATGGTTGTTGTGGGTTTTCCGGGCTGTTTGGCCGTGTTCTTAAGGTTTTTCTTCCAAATGTTTCTCCAGTCTCTGTGACCAGCATCTTCAGAGGACAGGAGTCAGAACTCTGTCTGTGCTCTGGTGCAGTTTGTTGGATAGTTGAGTATTTATAGCTGTGGGATCAGCTTTTGTCCTTTTCAGGAGATTGGGTGATTATGGTGATCAGCATGTTTTTTGTTGTGGGTATATCGTTGTGATAAGGGGGGGAGATGAACTGTCACTGTGATTGATGGGTGTTGTTAGCTGGACTTTTGCGTGCAGTGATCATGCTTTCTTGTGGCTGGGTAGAGTTTGTTGACCGTTTGCAGGCTGTATTTTTCAGTGCTGGGAGCCAGGCTTTGTTGAGTTTTAGACTTTCTTCTTTTTTGTTGAAGCTCTGCTGGTGTTTGTGAATTTCAATGGCTTCCCTGTGCAGTCTAACATAATGATTGCTGCTGTTGTTCAGTACTTCTGTGTTTTGAAATAGAATTTCATGTCCAGCTTGTTTTAGGGCATGTTCAGCTACTGCTGATTTTTCCGATTGTTTTGATCTGCAGTGTCTCTTATGTTCTTTGATTCTGGTGTGGATGCTGCATTTTGTGGTTCCAATATATACTTGGCCACAACTGCAAGGTATCCGGTATACTCCTGCAGTGGTGAGGGGGTCCCTTTTGTCCTTTGCTGACCGTAACATTTGTTTTATTTTTGTGGTGGGCCTGAATACTGTTTGTAGGTTGTGTTTTTTCAAAAGTTTCCCCATGCGGTCCATGACCACTTTGATGTATGGCAGAAATACTTTATTTGTGGGTGGCTGTTTTTCCTCTTCAGTTTGGTGTTGTTTTCTTAGTTTGATGGCTCTTGTGATTTCATTCTTGGAATAGCCATTTGCCTGTAGGGCCCAATTCAGATGGTTGAGTTTGGTGCTGAGAAATTGAGCTTCATAGTTCCGATTTGCACGGTCTGCCAGTGCAATTTGATTATGCCTCTTTTTTGTAGTGGGTGGTGGTTGGAGTTTTTGTGTAGGTACCGATCTGTGTGGGTGGGTTTTTTGTAGACCTTGTGTCCCAATAGGAGGTCAGTTTTGCGTATGACCATAACATCTAAGAAAGGGAGTTGGCCCTCTATTTCTTTTTCCATGGTGAATTGTATATTTGGGTGGATGCTGTTGAGATGGTTTAGAAATTCTTCCAGTTTTTCTTCACCGTGGTTCCAAATTGCGAAGGTGTCATCCACGTATCGGAACCAGACTGTGGGTGTGAAAGGTGCCGAAGCCAGGCCCTGCTTTTCGAAATGTTCCATGTAGAAGTTTGCTATAACTGGGCTAAGGGGGCTCCCCATGGCCACTCCATCTATCTGTTCATAGAACTCGTTATCCCACTGAAAGTAGCTGGTCGTTAGGCAGTGTTGGAAAAGGGCCTTGATGTCTTCTGGAAAGATCTGCTGGATGAGTGTCAGAGTGTCCTTTATCGGTACCTTGGTGAATAGGGATACTATGTCAAAGCTGATCAGTCTGTCCCTGGGGTTGAGTTTTAGGGTGCTGATCTTGCTTATGAAATGTCCTGAGTATTTGATGTAGGATGAGGTTTGTCCAATGTGGGTCTGTAGGAGGGTGGCTAGGTATTTTGTTAATTCATATGTCGGGGAGCCGATGGCACTTACAATGGGCCTGAGTGGGATTGAGTCTTTGTGGATTTTGGGGAGTCCGTATAGTCTTGGTGGGAGAGCTTCTGTTTTGCAACAATACACACCCACAACAAAAAACACGCTGATCACTATAATCACCCAATCTCCTGAAAAGGACAAAAGCTGATCCCACAGCTATAAATACTCAACTATCCAACAAACTGCACCAGAGCACAGACAGAGTTCTGACTCCTGTCCTCTGAAGATGCCGGCCACAGAGAATGGCAAAACATTAGGAAGAAAAACCTTAAGAACACGGCCAAACAGCCCGGAAAAACCACAACAACCATCGGATCCTGGCCGTGAAAGCCTTCGTGTATATGTAATATTTTTAAAAGCAGTAGAAAGTCAAAGAATATGTGGAACCCATTCAACACTTTATCAAATAGCTCAAAGCTATGTCAGAGAAGAGATGGGACCACATTAAGTAGCTCTGCTTTGACACTTGTCCACGGTTTTTGATCAAGTGGAAGCCTTCACAAATACAGCAATGCACACAGAGGCTCCTGCACTGCAGGTGTTCACTTTATACCCATATATACCTACAGAAGACCAAGGGCAAGGGATCTTAGTGTAGGCCTGTATGTACCCATAGGGTGAGTTTCTCCAGCTTTTGTTTCTTATGTGCTGTCAAGTTGAAACTGACTTGTGGCTTGGGATATAACTAATGACCAGAAGCACCAACTGCATCAGTGAATTGTTGCTAGTTTAAAACCCATCATGATTCCCTCATCATATCCCAATCATAACAGTTAGTGCACAATGAAGGACACAAGTGGCAACCTATTAACTAGTGGAGATTCACCACTGGGAATTTCTGCTATTACTCTTCCAATATAATTCCAGCCTATAAGAATTGTCCAGGTCCACCAAGTGCAAATCAATATCCATCATATTTAGTATTAAAGGAACCCTTTCAATGTTATGACATTCAACCAAAACATACAGTACATGTCAGAAATGTCCTGTAGTCTCAACTGTACTGTAACTGAGCAACAGTACCTGCAACACAAATAATTTATATCAAATTGGAATAACTGAATATCCTTCTCTGCCAAACTCAATCTTTATGACATATTCATGGTATAATAATAGTCCTCCTTTTCCTCCTTGAAACTGCTAATAATTTAGAGTATCTCTGAGGTATTTTCAATATAGTACTTAAAGATGATAGTGTTTAAAGTTACCCTTCTAAACATCTTTCTGTAGGAAGGGAGTTTCCAATAAGTAAACTTGCTTGGGAAGGAGGCTACATGTAACCTATTCTTAGTTAAATGTCAGTTTGATCTCATCACAGTTGAGTCACATTAGTCGCAATTAGAACAAAAGCATACCAGCTTTTTCAAATAGAGTTTGACCTTGGAAGGACTCAGGAAATTGCCTCAAAAGGAAGGAGAGAAAATTATATTTTTCTTAGACGTCTTATCTACACTCACCTTGAATTATGCTTAAAATAAAATTTGCAAAAGTATGTCTGAAATCTAAAGAAAACAGTAGCTATTATGATGAAACTGGCTGTGGCCTTTTATAGCTTTCTTTATCTTTTATGGCTGCTCTGTTCCCTGCAGTGTATCTGTGAAGTGCAGAAAAAGTTCACACCAGATGATTATACTAAGGTACCAAAGCCAGTGAAGTGTGAGATAATCTTTTGAGCTGAGAATTAGTGTCTCGGGCAACCTAGCGAGAAACCAAGGGGGAGTTATTCCTTCAGTAAAGTTTAACATCTAAAGGCTCACCTGAAGCTATAACTCTTTATTACTCTTCAGATCAATACCTGTGACCATCTGGTTGCATGTTAATGTCCCCCCCCCCCCCCGGTTCTCTCATGTGTGACAAGTTTGGTTTGCCAATACAATGCAAATTGTGTGACAGTTTGTCCAACGAATAGAGTGCTTGGCAATTGATGACTAGCATTTCTGATTCCACATGATCACCTATTTCTCCCCTTGAAAAGAGACAAACAAAAGCAGAATGGGGAATGTGGGAAAGTCCCTGAATGACTTGAAATACTAGTTGAGTATTTTAAAGGTCTCTCAAAGAAGATTTAATATTAAGATTGAACTGCTATTCGCACTTTCCTGGACATTTGGTCCATTGAACTCAGTTGGAATTATTTGAGAGATTTACAGATGCCCTGTAAATCTCAGTGCTTTTCAGGCATTCCTAGAGTATCACTTCTTATATGACAGGCTGAGCTACCTTGAAAGTTCTGCCATAGAACACAAAATCTTGTTTTGACAAAGAGACAAAGATTAACAAAAGATAATAGAAGGCCTTCTTGGAGCATATTATTGTGTGTGTGTGTGGGAAACTTCTGCTTAAAGGTTGTAGCTGCATTCTGTTCCAGTGATGTGCAAACACTCCTGGCAGGTGCCAGCAGGCGGGGTAACCCCTTATTCTGCCCTTTTGCTTAGAGGTAGAGCATAAGATCAAAGGGTTATTTTAGCCAATCCTGGTTACGATTAGGTAACTAGTATCCTATCTGTCTCTCTCACAACATACTATGTAAATCATGCTAAGTAAATAAAAGGCTCGACTGGCTCGGACATCCACTGTCGACTCCTTTGTTCTCTCTCTAAGGCAATTAGCCTTCCTTTGTTCCGTGATCACCCACATGTGTGTGTGATCATCAGGTAAGACAACAAAGCACTACTGTGTATTAATTATTTATGTGAGGTATATGTTTATCACCTTTCCCCCCCAACAGGGCTCCCCAAAGGTATTTGCACAGTCTAAAGGTAAGTATGGGTGGGGTCATGAAGGCAAGCCCCATCCTCACCACTTCTGTGCATGCAGGATTCCTGAGGAAAAGGTTGATAGAACAGGGTTCCAGAAGCACACAGAGGTACAAAGAACAGCTCATATGCACAGGGACGATGTGGTTGGCCATATGGACATCTCTCTCTTGACCCCATTTTATCTGTCACATGTACAAGCAAATGTACAGAATTTTTGTTTTCTCATGTGCTCAGTAGAAAATAAAGAAATGAGCAAATAACCTTTGTTTTTCTACCTGTGCAGAAGTGCTGTACAGGAAATTTAACCTTGGATCACAAATAGGAATGTGTGGTCTTGCAGATGTCGTTGAACTGCAATTTCCATCATTTCTCACTAATGCCTGCATTGGCTAGGACTGATGGGAGTCATAGTCCAAAACACTTTGAGGGTTACATGTTCCCTACTCCTGCCACAGATAAATAATAGCAAACAAAAGATTAGCAGCTCCCCACCAGCACCTTTCATGGTTGCATCAGAGAATTGAAAACAGGATATTGATTCAGGGGCATAGATGTCAGTGGTTTTCTTGGACACCATGTTTTCCTAAAATACATTGTGTTCAAACAGTTCAAAGAAGAGACCATTGAAGAAAGACCAAATTATCTTAAAAAAAAATAATGATAGTGTACCAAGTCAACCACATATTTAAAACAAATCAAGAAAATCAAAATTAGCATAGGATGTGGAAGGTTGAGATAGATGTTGACGTTAATAAGGGATTCTGTTCAAGTTAGATATCTTTGTGGTGTGAACTTAGCTCACTTGCTTCAAGCAACTTGCTGCTTTAGTAAATTCTTCTGTGAATCAAGCAGTCATTTTTCCTGTGTACCTGCCTGCCTACAACAGATCCTTCTTTCCACTTATTCCAGTGTTGTTGACAACATCCAATGGTTACCAAAGGTTAAACCATTGGACTAGGACTTCAAAGATCTGCTTTCAGGTTCCCATCTAATAAGAAAATTCACCAAGCGACCTTGGGACCGTCCTTCATTCTCAACCTCACAGGGCTATTGTGAGGATAAAGAGGGGATGGAAAGCCACATATACTGATGTGAGAGCATTAGAAAAAAAAAAAGGCAGGATAGAAATGCAGCTTAAAGTAAATAATTTATAAATATGCCTGATGGGAGCTCTTTTGTGTCTCAGAATTTTTCCTAGCACTGCTATATGAGATCCATTTACCCAGAAACTGGTTATGGGGGCTTATGTGTGCAAAGTACATGCTCATCTTCTAAGCTTTGGCCAAAATCATCCACACATTAATTATATCTCACTTGAACTACTTGAAGGTACTCTGCATGCCTTTGACAAGTTCTTGGAAGCTATAACTAGTGCAATGTGCAGCAGCTAGACTGTTGTCTTTTGTAGTGGTGTAGTGATTAAATTGAAAGTATAGGTGCTCATCAATATGGTTCCTATAACCTCCTCATATTTCCTTATTATCTTCCAACAACACAGGAAGCTGGATCAGCTTCTATCAACACTTGGAAAACTTTTTTTTTTTTGCAAAGTGAATGGTTCTTTTCTGCCCACTAAACATTAAAGCACTCTCAAATATTTTATATGACAAAAAAGTGTATCGTTTGAAATAATACATTTTTTCCTGGAAAATTCATTTCTTTACCTGCATTTTTGAGAAATACATCTAAGCTCAGAGACAACAGGTAAGATGGAGGGAGAGAACAGTCCCTGGTACACAGAAATCCTTCGGGCTGCTATACCACTGACGTCTATGTGCTTTAGAGATCATATAACACCAGTTTTGAACAAACTGCATTTTCTTTAGTTTGCCTCCAAAGTCAATTCAGGAAGTTGAATTTGGTCTGTGAAGCACTAAACACCTTGGGACCAGGATATCAGAAGTCTACCTCCTCCCAATGTACTTGGCCTGAGTCTAAGATCCTCATGAACCGGGCTGGTTTGTGGTTGAGTTTGTGCAACCCATTTTATGGAAATGAAACAAAGTGCTGAACCTTTTTCCACTCGGTGCTTCACTTTGCTTTGGCAAAACAGATGTCTGCCCTCCCCTTTCCAGCTGTCCCTTTGGCCTCCCTACCTGGTCCTGTCACCTCCTCCACCAGTGCCACCACCACCATTTTCAGATACAGCAGCCTGGCCTCCCTTCCAGGAGCTGGGACTGCTGTCTCTGCATATGTGTTTGCCTATCAGCTAATAGGTGGGTGCACGCGCAGAGGCGGGAAGCCTGGTTCGTGGAAGGGAAGCAGGCTGCTGACTCTGAAGATGACGGCAGCAGTGGAGGAGGAGGAGGAGGATTACGAGGTGGCAGGACCAGGTAGGGAGATGATGGGGGCAGTGGGAAGGGGGCGGGCAGGTAGCAGAGGGGGCGGAGATGGTAGGTTCCCCTCCCCCCAGGCACAAACTGGAAAAACAAACCATGAACTGGGGGTTCATGATGGTTTGTGGTTTGTTGTTAGCCAGGAACCACAGACCACCTCAATTCATTGTTTTTCCAGTTCATGCCCATCTCTACTTGTTACGTCTCTGATGAGCTCCCAATAGAAGGGAAAAATTCTGTGTTCCAAAGAGCCTTTGGTCTCTAAGGATGGTTTTTAAAACTGAACTTTGGAGAATATTCTGAGTATGGATTTGGAGAATGTTTTATATTTCTCTTCACATAACATTTGAAATGTGTCTCTCTGTGTGTGGTTTAATGTAATCTATTGTACATCACTCTAGACCTATGGAAATTGGGAAGGTAATAAACAAAATAAGCAGACATGAGTTTGTGTTCAGACTGTACAAAGGCACATAGATTTCCTACCTCTGCTAATTTAATAGCCAAAGCCTTGAAGAACCAATTCAGTCTTCCTGACATGAACCTCGGCTTGAGGATCAAGTGGATGCAATCGCAGTACTATGAAACCTTACAGTCTACCACTTATGTCTCTTTAAATGTAAAAGGTAGATGAAATGTTTATTTGCTATTAGTCCTGCCTTTTTGCAATGCCTTCTGATTTTAGAAGGCTGACAACGTACACTTCAATTCTTTTCAGGTATCTTCTTTTGGAGTGTCTCCTTGGAATACTCTCAACAGGCATTGACATTAGATGGCGTTTCAAACATTAAAACATCAAGCCAAGGATGGTTAGAGATGTAAGGTAGCAGTAAAACAGCTGCCATTTCTAAATGACTTCAAAGGAATGCAAACAAAACCTACTCTATATGGGTAACTGATTCATTAATTATGTGCTACAAAAGCCAAGCAAGTTGCCTGCTGTTTTCTGAATTGTCTGCACAAAACTGATTGGTCTGTGAGTAGCTATCAACAACATCATAAGAAATGATTTAAGAAAACTATTAAAAGTTAAAAACAAAGTTTATGGGGTTTGAACAGCTCTTTAAATGGGTGTGATTAATGCACACTGGTAATAAATGCACTACTGAAGCCTTTTAGCTGTATGTAGTCACCATAAAAGGCATTTTCATGTTTTTGTTGACAGTCAAGTATAGGTTTCAAAAATGCAGTTTCAAGATGTAGACTTCATCCTGTAGTTTTCATGTAAAGGACACCCAATGTGAGAATCTCAATTTCTGCACTCACATAAAGCACTAGCCACTCCCCACAACTGATGTGCCATGTAGAACTGCATGCCATATTAAGACACCATAACTCTTTTTTAAAAATTCTGATGAACATGGTAGTGAGGATGAAATTATTCCCATTGACAGGGAATCATATTATGTTAAAGCTGAGTCCATGTTTCAAGGTGTCCATGGCAAAATACTCTTAGATGGACTCTGTATTATATTGATGGACATCCAGCCATAAGCATATCCAAGCAGTTGGTGAATATTTTAATTTCTCACACTGACCATGAATGCTACATCAGAAACACTGGAAGAAAGTAAAATGACTACCTATTATGGTCACCACTGTATAAGTTTGTAGGTGTCACTCTAATTTAGGCACTGTTGGGCCCTGCTGTGGTTTGCTTCTATTTATATATATCTGCTTCTCTGGAGTTCCCAGTATCAGAGGCAGAAGGCTCGTCTACACTGGCTCTTTTGGAGTGAACTGGAGTGAGCTAAATAGGATCACTTGGGGTCAGGTGGAGGTGTGATGTACCATTTGGTGTGATCCTCACATACAGATGGCATATTGGAGTTCAAGGAACCCTATTTGTTCCAGTACCTTCCAACATCCTGAAATGGCTTAATAACCAAGCAAGTTCAGAATATTGGCAAACTGAACACTTCCCCTGCTCCTCGGAGGTGGGACAGGGGAAGTGAGACTCAGGTAGACTATCGCTGAGGTACTGAATCACTTAAAAAAAACACCCAGAAAATATATTTTGCGGGGTTTGTCTTAAAGGACTAGTCAAGAAACTGATGACAGCAAACCCACTTTGTGAAGAGGGAGAGGGAACGACTGCCTATGAACAAAAGACATTTTGTATGAATGAGGAGACTATTTTAAGATCACCACGATTTACCATTATATCAAAAAAGGATAATGTGAAGTTAGTTTATACTATTAATTGTTGATACAATCCAGGAGTAAACCATGTTTTTTAATCCTGTCTCATTTCAACAAATCATAGTTTAACTTAGCCAGAATTCTTAGCTGGACAGAATAGGGATTGTTCTGGTCATAATATGTTGCTTATATAATCATCTAAGGCAGTGGTCCCCAACCTTGGGCCTCCAGATGTTCTTGGACTACAACTCCCAGAAGCCTTCACCACCACCTCTGCTGGCCAGGATTTCTGGGAGTTGAAGTCCAAGAACATCTGGAGGCCCAAGGTTGGGGACCACTGATCTAAGGTATCTGGCTGTGGACTGTGCATCCCAGAAGAGCCAATCTATGTGGCCTTGGGCAAGCTGTACATTCCCAGGATGACCTCAGAAGAAGGGAATGGTAAACCATTTCTTAGTACTCTCTAGCTAGAAAATCTTGAAAAGGGTCACCATAGGTCAGAATTGACTTAATAACACATTATTATTAAGAGCAATGTAATGACCTATGCAACCTTCTTTCTAAACTGCCCATTGTTGACCTGTCCATCATGAGGTTTTTGCAAATAATTATGCAGCTGGTTTCACAACGGGCATCCTTGAAGTTGTGACAACTGCTTGTGCAAATGCTGTTGTACAATTATACACATGTAACTGTGCAACACACGTGGAAAAGTTTGGCCGTGTTCTTAAGGTTTTTCTTCCTAACGTTTTGCCAGTCTCTGTGGCCGGCGTCTTCAGAGGACAGGAGTCAGAACTCTGTCTGTGCTCTGGTGCAGTTTGTTGGATAGTTGAGTATTTATAGCTGTGGGATCAGCTTTTGTCCTTTTCAGGAGATTGGGTGATTATGGTGATCAGCGTGTTTTTGTTGTGGGTATATTGTTGTGATAAGGGGGAGATATGATCTGTCACTGTGATTGATGGGTGTCATTAGCTGGTCTTTTGTGTGCAGTGATCACAGGTCCTTGTGGCTGGGTAGAGTTTGTTGACCTTTTGCAGGATGTATTTTTCAGTGCTGGGAGCCAATCTCCTGAAAAGGACAAAAGCTAATCCCACAGCTATAAATACTAAACTATCCAACAAACTGCACCAGAGCACAGACAGAGTTCTGACTCCTGTCCTCTGAAGATGCCGGCCACAGAGACTGGCAAAACATTAGGAAGAAAAACCTTAAGAACATGGCCAAACAGCCCGGAAAACCCACAACAACCATCGGATCCCGGCTGTGAAAGCCTTCGAGAATACACACATGGAAAAACTTAATAGGACTTTAGCTGCAACAGGATTTTGGCCTTTCAGGTCACATACGATTATTTCAACATTGACTTTAATAAATAGCAAAATGTTCTATGCAACTGGGCATTAAATTTGTTCTTCTTTGGCCATGTAGGATCCTATCAGATCTCCATATCTTGAGATGTGGGCCAAATAGAGACTTCAGGGAGTACAAAGAATTGAACAGATTTGGGGAAAAGGGGAAATATTTATATTTATATTTATTGTTTCTGTCTGCTTGTGTGTCTAAGGGAAGATCTTTCAATCACTCAGTAAGGAATGATCCTTTACAAAAGACAACCAATTCACTAGTCAACATGCTTTTCTTTCTTTTAAAATTGATTGTAGGAAAGTGAAAAAAATTCAAGAAATATGCTTTCAAATCATTGCTGTTGCTAATTAATGCCCTCCTTTTTTTTCACAGCTTCTTTTCCTATGTATTAGTGATAGCTAGTTATTATTTAGATCAAGAAAAATTACAGTCATCAATGTGATGCTATTGCTACATATGGCCACCGATCCACAGTAAAAGGTGTACTAGCCATGTTGGTTGGGTATGGTAGATGCTGTAGGTCCAACACAATTAGAGGGCACATCTGAAAGTAAGTGCTGGAAAAGATGAGTGATGGCCAAATTCAGTCCAATGTTAGAATCTGGAACAGCTTTAAGAACTATATTTGCATAACAAACAAGAATGTGCTCTTCATAAGATGATTCTGCAAATTTGCTTCAGACTCCTTATGTGTATATTGTGTACTATATTGCCAACTCCTTCAGCTGTGTACGTACAAGTCTTAGCATTGCACAATGAGTTTCCATTCTTCTAGCTTGATTATAAAAAATTGTTTTTGCAGAGATAAGTTCCAGTGACATTCATGAGGCTAAAACAGTGGGTCCCCACCTTGGGTCCCCAGATGTTCTTGGACTAAAACTCCCAGAAGCCTTCACTACTAGCTGTGCTTGCCAGGATTTCTGGGAGTTGTAGTCCAAGAACATCTGGGGACCCAAGTTTGGAAACCACTAGGGTTCCCAAACTTGGTAAGCATTTTAAAGATCCAATGCCTTATTGTCATGAAAGACCAAACCACTTCAACAACAGAGGTGAAAACCCAAAGACAATTTTGAATACCATTTTTTTAAAAAACCATAATTTCTGATTTTTCTGTGATTGCTTTGAAAGAAGATGATAGTACTGTTGACCTAATCAGGAAGCATGGCCATTATTCTGAATTAACCTTGCTTGCCTTCTAGGGCAGTAGATCATTGAAATGTAAACACAATAAAGTAATGATGTAATATTGATATGTGAACCCTGAGTAGCTTAGGATCATTGGCATGATTGATCCAACGTGAAGAAAGAATTGCTATTAGAATGGATAAATGTATTCAAGGAACAATAGATATTGCAAACATGATTCAGAACATTCTCACAATCAAGGCTTTTTGTGGCAAACAGTTGTACCGTCTTACAAGTATTGCTAGGATGCAGACAAAGCATTCAGAACAGTCCTGATCTAATACAAGCGTTGCAGTCTTCTACATTTCTACTGATCCAGAGTGTTATACCAGCAGAATAATTCTATGAGACAGACTATGATCGAGAAAATATTTTTTATTAAGCATCTCAATAAAATAGGATCAGATCATTCAAGCTGTGTTTTCTTCTTCAATAAAGTCAACCAATTAGCATGCTAATGCTTTTGTTAAAGTTAAAATTAATTATAATTATTCCAGGCACTGTATCAATTCAAGAAACCATGAAGGGGTATTTAGAGCCACCTAGAGGGGTAACAGTACAAAAGAGTATTTGTTGTGTAGATCACATGCAAAATTCTTACCTCTGTGATACTGAAGATCCTAGATTATTCAAGTCTGCATATCTTATCTTTTTAATTTGCTCTGTATATCTGCAGGCTAGACTTATAGTTTTGGGGTTTTATGCCTTATCTCTAACAAGCTCTGAATGATTTTACAACAGTCTTTGAAAAGTAACAAGTTGTTGTTGTTGTTGTTTAGTCGTTAAGTCGTGTCCGACTCTTTGTGACCCCATGGACCAGAGCACGCCAGGCCCTCCTGTCTTCCACTGCCTCCCGGAGTTGGGTCAAATTCATGTTGGTAGCTTCGATGACACTGTCCAACCATCTTGTCCTCTGTCGTCCCCTTCTCCTCTTGCCTTCACATTTTCCCAACATCAGGGTCTTTTCCAGGGAGTCTTCTCTTCTCATGAGATGGCCAAAATATTGGAGCCTCAGCTTCAGGATCTGTCCTTCCAGTGAACACTCAGGGTTGATTTCCTTCAAAATGGATAGGTTTGTTCTCATTGCAGTCCAGGGGACTCTCAAGAGTCTCCTCCAACACCACAATTCAAAAGCATCAATTCTTCGGTGGTCAGCCTTCTTTATGGTCCAGCTCTCACTTCCATACATCGCTACTGGAAAAACCATAGCTTTGACTATGCGAACCTTTGTCAGCAAGGTGATGTCTCTGCTTTTTAAGATGCTGTCTAGGTTTGTCATTGCTTTCCTCCCAAGAAGCAGGGGTCTTTTAATTTCATGGCTGCTGTCACCGTCTGCAGTGATCATGGAGCCCAGGAAAGTAAAATCTGTCACTACCTCCATATCTTCCCCTTCTATTTGCCAGGAGGTGATGGGACCAGTAACAAGTACCTGTCTCTAATGTATGATGTAATGTTATAGATTCTAGCTTGAAAATCAGATTTGTTTTGGTAGTTCATCCTCATTAATTTCCCATTTATGTATACATTCCAGTCTTTGTCCACTCTCCCACACATTTTTATTTGCTGTGTCTTTTGGTCAAGTCTGGTTCATTGTTTTATTTTTAAATGGAAAGATATTCAGTGTTAGTTTTTCTACTCGGTATTCCTTTTCAACATTTAGTTCCAGCATTATCTTTTGATACCTTCAAGGCATGTTACTTCTTATTGTGTAAAAAACTGATAAAACAGAATTGAAGATCTTCTTTCTCAAATTGGTGGAATCAGTGTAATTTATGTCCAAGTAATTAGGTTTAGATTGAATGGCCTCTTTTTACTATTATTGATAAGCCAATCCCCTCTCACCTGGGGACCCCATAAGCACTCCACGTGGTTTGATAAGAGTGGGGAGGACCCCAATTTATTTTGCAGCATTGCAGGGGTTGACCAGCATCCTTGCAATCATTGATGCACTGGGAACTGACATTCCCAGCCAATTAGCAGTGCCACTTGGTGGCAGAACCGGAGAGAACGGTTCCCTATTAGATCCACCTCCAACACATAGATCTGGTCTTAGACTCCAGAGAAAAAGTTTTGGAAGAAACAGCAGCTTAAAGAGGATAGCAGCAGATGTGTGAAGATGGTGTCTGGGACCTTCAGAAACAGTAGAAAAAGTGGTGTTCACATCAACAACATGACTATGGAAGAACGGTCTGGACTCACTCCTTCCCCTTCTCTAAAGCCAATTATTTTAATGGGGTGAGCAAAAAATTCTGATCAAAGAATTGTCTCCTTTTGTTTAGGAGTCTGTCTGAAAAAGCACACATCCATTCAGCAGACAGGCTGTGGAACAACTCTGTCCTCAGTGGGGTATCAGACACTTCAATGGCTAATCTTTGGCATCCCCGTTAGTCTTTTTAGCTTGAATATCTGTCCCTTTAAAAAGAGATGCACAGATCAGATGCAACATGGAACAATATTCCTGCGTGCAGTAGGGGCCAGGATGGGGCCCATGATGATCTTGAGCTCATTGTCTACACAGCTCACAGAGCCTAAGTGCCATCATCTTCTCATGAATGAACTGCACAGTCCAGCTCAGAACCAGATAGCAATGCACTCCTTCACAACTTATACCAAATCTTGTAATGCATCAAAGAGTGTGTGGATCAGCTGGTATCTTTGTCTTGGTCTCCTTTGACCAGGCAATCTGCAAGATGGCAGCCACATTGGTAGATTCTGAAGTTCAGATCCACTGAGAAAAGAGGGGATCATATGGAACTCGATTTTTCATACACAAGACACATTATTGGACACGCAGATGCCAATTTCACAGTCTCTTGCTCTCAGAGAAAAACCGAGGGGAAAATTTCACTTTTCTCTTTGTAACAAGATTTCTCTGTGTGAGGGTTGTTGTTTTTTGTTGTTGTTGTTTGGTCCATAAATTTTTGTGGGAAATCTCATGTGATTTCTAGGATTCTGTGGACCAGTTTTCAGAAAATAATGTTCAGTTTGCTGGTGAGGTTCTTCACTGGCACGGGCTGCCATTATCCCCTTCCGCGGATGATGCGAGACTCAACTGTCTTGCAAGAGCGTTTCTGGAAGGGAAGGTGGAGGAAGGAAGTTATTTAAAGGAGGTTCCTCCCTCCATTCGGCCTCTTCTTTCCTGGTATCAGAGGAAGAGAGAGCTCCGCAGTTTGTTTCATTGCAAACTGTGTCACTCTTGTTCACGGCTTGGCTTGGCTTTGAGGATGGGGGCTTGCATCGGCACACACACCCCACACACAGTTTGCTCATATATATAAATAAATAAAAGAAAATTTTATTTTATATATATTATCCTCCCTGGGATCACCCGCTGGGAGTTAGTCTGCTGGGGGCTTGTTGCAGTTTGAGCTTTTAAGTTTGCCTATACTTTATAGAAGAGGATATAAAAGGAAGCATAGAGTTATTATTAAAAAAAACAAGGGGCATGGGATGAAGCTGTTCCTGGTGTGTGAGTGCACCCCCCCCCTCGGCCAGTAGGAGGGTGTAATTCACTTAATAATAATAAATAAAGTAATTCATTTTATGTTTAGTTAATTCATTATACAATTGATTAGATCTAATTGAGTATATTGAAGTGAAGGCTTAATTCAAATTTGTTGCCTTCAAGTGGTGGTGGGTTAAGGATTTTGGGATGGCCCCATAATAATTGTGATATCTGATTTTAAAAAAGGAAAGAAAGAACTATAGATATATACATATTATAATAATAATAATAATAATAATAATAATAATAATAATAATAATTATTATTATTATTATTATTATTATTATTATTATTATTATTATTATTATTTAATTAACTAATAATAAATTCAAAAAATAATATTAATAAAATAAAAATAAGATATATAAACAAAATAAATAAAATATCATCAGGGGCATAGATAGATAGATAGATAGATAGATAGATAGATAGATAGATAGATAGATAGATAGATAGATAGATAGATAGATAGATAGATAGATAGATAGATAGATAGATAGATTAATAAGGGAAACATAGAATTTATTGGGTTCCAGCAATAACTAGGAGAGGAGCAGGAAAGGGATTGTGAAGGTTTTATTACTTTCACCAATCAGCCTACTGCTTAAAAGTGTTGGGTTTTGAGTATAACTGTAATTGGGCAGGTATATTAAGTAACATCTATCTTAATTTTAAACTGAAGCGACCTTAGGGATTTAAGTGGCCTTTTGAAATTAGAATTGTACATTTAATTTGAGTGGCTGGGATGGCTTCTAGGAAGGGCCAAGGCAACAAAAAAGGTAAGCAGCCAGCCAAAAAGGGTGCTGTTTCCCAAGTCTCGCCTCTTCATTCATCTTCCGATGAAAAGGCATGGCCAATATGGCAGCAGCTACAGGAGAAGATTTCAGCCTTAGAGGCTGAAAGAGCAGCACAAAGTGTGGCACAACATAGTGAGCCGCAACCACGCCGATCGGCCAGGGAAGCTAAGAGTCATAGGAAGGCTAAACCCAAGGCTATGGCTGAGAATCTAATGTCACGCTTTGCTGCCCTAGAGGACGACCGACAGGCCTCATGGCCGTCCAGGAGAGGGTCGGACACTTCGACATCAACACCTCGGCGTCAGAGCGAAGATGAAGAGTGTGGCCTGCGAACGCTTGATGAGGAGCTATCCACTTTAGGATTGCAAGGTCAACAAGATGAAGGGGAAGGGGTGGTGTCAGATGCTCAGTTTGGCAGGGACAAGTACGAAACACCACCACCTCCAGTAGCACGTGAGTTGGCAAAAGCACCCTATTCTCACTACAGTACCCGCTTGACCATGGCCAGGCAGTAGACAGAGTAGTTGGCCATTTCACGTGACACATGATATGCAGAGTTATGCAGCCTCAGTTGGCCCATGGCCAGGTATGAGCACACCGGTAGGGAACTGGGTTGCCCCATATCCTCAGGTTACCTTCCCAACAGCTATAGGAGTAACGTCAGGTGTAGGGGTCTGGCCCTACCCATCGGTGCCTAACACAGGTTATAATTCGGTTCCCTTATAGGCTCTGCCTTTTGGAGACCATGCCCTACCATTGGTTGATCACCTCACTCCAGCAACTAAGGAAAAGATCTGAAAGGTAACTATGTTGATTTATTTGATCTTAACAGAGAGGTAGACAAATAGGACATATATAAGGAGGATAAAAGAGAGAAGGAAAAACATAGGAGGTGTAGGCCTGAGAGGACATGGGCAAACTGGTTGCCTGGTTTTTTTTATTTATGCCGGGGTAATCATGAAGGCACAGCTGTGGAGGGCCCAGTCTCTATTTTAGTACTTGGACTTGATCTATAGGGCATATGTAGATTTCGTGGGGCAGGCATGGTTGCTTTATGATGAATCATTCCGTATGCAGAGTGGTATTCATCCAAATTTGCATTGGGATGAACCACTGCCAGGCCCTTGGTTGCAGTTTATGACACCTGCCAAGCCAAATTTGGGTGATTGGTTTGACAGTGGGCATCTTATTCATAAACTCAGTACACCTCCAAACTCCCATGCTGGCACGGGGCAAGTGGTTCAACCCCGCTTGCTCTGTTGGGATTATAACGCCAAAGGCACATGTACACACAAAGCACGCCATTTCAGACATGAGTGTTCAGTCTGCGGGGACCAGCACCCCAGCACATCATGCTTTAGGGCTAGAGCCCAACGTAGCAACAATAAGGACACCGGTAAGAAGCCTAATGGTGGAGGGAGTTCCTCTAACAAAGGGCCCCAGTCCAATTAAGGTGTCTGTATTGGTGGCTTGGTTACAGGATTATCCAAGGAAGGGAGATGCACGGTACTTGTTAGATGGTTTTAAGGATGGTTTTAGAATATCGGCCATAGGTGAACGTAAGGCCTTTTTCACAAAAAAAAATTGAAGTTGGTACAGGGGATGGAAGGTATTGTTCATGCAAAAATACAGAAGGAAGTTACAGAAGGTAGTCTTGGGACCTTATCAGTATCCCCCTTTAGAGAATCTGTGGGTATCACCACTGGGAGTGGTGCCTAAGAAGAATAAGGGAGAGTACAGGCTTATTCATCATTTGTCTTACCCGGAAGAGGAGTCAGTGAATGATGCCATCCCGCAGGAACTTTGTACGGTGTGCTACACCTCTTTTCATGAGGCAGTGCACATGGTCTGTAGATGTGGAATAGGGGCGGAGCTTGCAAAATGCAACATTAAGTCAGCGTTTTGTATTCTTCCCGTCCACCCCCAGGACTTTGACCTCGTGGGTTTCTATTTTCAGGGCTCTTACTATATTGATAGGGCATTGCCAATGGGCTGTTCTGTGTCATGCACTGCATTTGAGTGGTTCAGTTCATTTTTAGAATGGCAGCTCAGGTATAGGGTCGGTTACAAGAACACTGCCCATTATTTGGATGATTACCTCTTTTGTGGTGAAGGCAACACTGGACAATGCAAATTTATATTGGAAGCCTTCCAAACAATGGCGAGAGAATTGGGGTTGCCCTTAGCTGAGGAAAAAAACAGGACTGGCTACTTCACTTACGTTTCTTGGGATAGAATTAGATACTAGGCAACAAGCTTCTAGATTACCAGATGACAAACTGGAGGCCCTTAAGAATTGAATTGGCCTGCTTCTGGAAAGCAGGAAAGTATCATTGAAAGAGCTACAGGAGATAGTAGGCCATTTAAATTTTGCATGCAGGGCAATTGCCCCTGGCCGCACATTACTGCGTAGATTATGCAACGCGATGAAAGGTCTGCGTCGCCCTTTTCATAGAACAAGGGTGACAAGGGGTATGAGGCAGGACCTGCAAGTTTGGAGTCAGTTCCTTGCTGACTTCAATGGGGTGTCCTTCTGGAGGGCTGAGATGAACCTGAGGGCTGAACTTCAGGTTCAGACTGATGTGGCAGGCTCAGTAGGTTTTGTGATTTATTTCAAAGGCAGATGGTGCACTGAGCTGTGGCCCGAAGAATGGCACCAGCAAGGAATTACTAGAGATCTTACGTTTTTGGAATTCTTTCTGATAGTAGGTGCTCTTTGGCTGTGGGCTCATGAATGGGCCAATTCAGCTGTATGCTTCTGGTGCGACAATCAGGTGGTAGTTTATATAATAAACCACCTCACATCGCACTCAGAACATGTTATGGCACTGGTGCGTGCCTTTACTTTGAGGGCCTTGAAGTATAATGTTTTGATCCAAGCAAGACACATTCCTGGCTTAGATAACAGCTTGGCTGATGCCCTACCATGCCAACAGATCACTTGGTTCAGGGAGCCAGTGAATTTCCAGAGACACTGCCCACAGAGGTCTGGCAAATCGGTGTGATGACGCGGAAAGAGCAATAGGCTTGGCACTGGCCCCGAAGACACACAAAGGGTACTTGGCAGTGAGTATGGAGTTCCAGGATTTCAGAAAATTAGTGGGTTTGGAACTGATTTGGCCTGCTCCATTAGAACATCTACAACAATTTATAGTGTATTTAAATAGGAAGGGTTTAGTGCCAGGATCCATCCAGGGTAGGATGTCAGCTTTAGCTTTTCATGCTAAGATTCAAGGGTATTGGGATTATACCTCCGACTTTCAGATCAAGAAAATGATCGAGGGCTGGAGTAAGGAAAGAGGCCGGGTTAAGGACGCTAAGGCACCAATATCCCCAGCATTGTTGGAAAAAATTTACCCAGGTAGCGTCAGTGGTCCGCACTGCTTATTTCCATCTCTGGCGGATAGCCCAGCTGCATCCCTATCTAGATGTTGGGTCGCTCACCACTTTGGTCCATGCGCTCGTAATCTCGAAATTAGACTACTGTAATGCTCTCTACGTGGGGCTGCCTTTGAGATCTATGCGGAAACTCCAGATGGTGCAGAATGCGGCAGCCAGACTTCTCAGTGGGGTAAGGAAACATCAACATATTACTCCCACTCTGGCCGCCTTGCATTGGCTGCCCGTTCGGTTCCGCGTAGATTTCAAAGTTTTAATGCTTACGTATAAAGCCCTAAACGGTTTAGGGCCTCACTACCTGATGGAACGCCTTCTCCCACCTAGATCTACCCGTATCACCCGATCTAGCCAGGAGGTGAGACTGAGGAGCCTAACACCGAGGGAGGCCCGGAAGGAAAAAACAAGAAACCAGGCCTTCTCGGCAGTGGCTCCTCGTCTTTGGAACAGCCTCCCTCCTGAGATTCGCATGGCCCCATCGCTGGGCATCTTTAAATGCCAACTGAAAACCTGGCTGTTTAAGCAAGCCTTCCCTCCACCCACCGTCTGAATTTTTGTTATTTTGTGTTTTCTCCCATCTTGGATCATTGTTTATTTAGTAATATATTGTTATGATTTTAAATTGTTAAATTGTTACATGATATGTTGTTACCCGCCCAGAGTAGTCTATATGACTAGATGGGTGGGCTATAAATGTAATAAATAAATAAATAAATAATTTTATAGACAAGATGGGTGGGTAGAGAAACCAGAAAAAAAGTTTCTTCTGACAACAATGGCAGAACAGTGAATGTGAAGGATGTGGATGTGAATGAGAGGGATGTGTTTTATGTGCAATGTGCTATGTTTTCATGTTATGGATGCTATGTTCTTATATGTTTTATCATTATGTGTACTGGAGATGGTATTTAATTTTGTTGTACGGAAGTACAATGACAATAAATTCAATTCAATTCAGAAAGGGCCTTCTGTGGAGGAATTCAGAGTTTTTCAGATGCTTAATGTAGTCCAAATGTATGCATTTTGCACACTATATCTAACATTCTTTCAGCGTTTTAACCAATATATTGTAATGCCAGAGATCTTTTTATATTGGACCATTTGTAGAGAAGTGATCCATTGAAAAATACCTCTTTAATACAGGATAGTCAGAGATGGGTTCGGGTTATATAAAACTCAAGTCACTGCCTCCATTTTTAAAAGTTACTTTCTTCTAGTCCTGGGTGCCTCCAGCAATTACATTAGTGTCATGTAGTTTTAGATACTTTAGTCAGTGATCGCAAGTCCATCACAGTATCAAATAGGCTATAGTTTTCTGACAGAAAAAAAGATATGAGGGTGATGGTAGATGACTATTGCCATCCTTTCCTACTGTTGACATTGATGGTAGGATGGTAGTGATGACGTAAGTAAGGAATGGCTGAATCTTTCATCTTTGTTTTCTTCTGCTGTCAGAAGCCCTTACTTGAAAAGGAATTAAAAATAATTCTCACCCACCAGTATTATTTGTGGGAAACTTCTGCTTAAAGGTTGTAGCTGCATTCTGTTCCAGTGACGTGCATACACTCCTGGCAGGAAGCGGCAGCTGCCAGCAGGCGGGGTAACCCCTTATTCTGCCCTTTCACTTAGAGGTAGAGCATAAAATCAAAGGGTTATTTTAGCCAATCCTAGTTACGATTAGGTAACTAGTATCCTATCTGTTTCTCTCATAACATACTATGTAATCATGCTAAGTAAATAAAAGAGCTCTTGGGGCGTTGCCAGTTGGCTCCGCTGGCTCGGACATCCACTGTCAACTCCTTTGTTCTCTCTCTAAGGCAATTAGACTTCCTTTGTTCTGTGATCACCCACAACTATTGACAAATTCCAGAGGTCTCACTAATCCCAGTGTTAAAAGGGCAATGTTGTACTTACCTGCCGTAGCTGTAGCATTAGAGATAATAAGCTTCTCAGGGAAAAAATGGTGACAATGCTAATTCAGTACTTCAAATATTATTAGATACGCAAGAGATCAGAGCAAACAAAGCCTTCTGTCCAGATGGGTGCAACTATTGGGTTTGCTTTCTCCTATATTCATGTAAAAAACCAAAAACAAAAATTCTTAAGTTTCCATTCCATTCATGAAGACCTTCTTTTTTTGGTGAATTTTTAACATTCAAATTTTTTATCTTGAAATAAAACAAAGTAAAAATGCTTACCTGTCCTTAAAGATGATTATAATTAAACATTAGAGTGAGCTGCAAAATTATTATGAGAATTAGTCTGCCAAATAAGTGTAGGACAAAAATTTAAAATACTGCATATGTGAAGTCTATGTCTTCTGATAACACCAGTTATCCCTTTTGGTTTTCAAAGGCATTTAGTTCTTTGGTTCATCTGTTTTATTGTGTGTTCTGTTTCCTTTGACTTTATTATAGTCGCATTTTGATGGTTTTCAATCTTATTTTATGTGTACCCTGTCCTGGTATCTGTAAGGATGAAGGGTGATTTTTAAAAAGTGTCTGCTTTAATTTCCACCACAATTCTCCAGACTCCCCAAAGTGACAGAATGAATAGAAAGAAAGTAGAAATTGACTGCAGAATGTCTGCATGACACTCTGTTTGGACTCTGCATCCCATCATTTCAAGGATATAATGACCAGTGTCACCCTCTGCTTTAGTCTTTGAAGATAATTCTGGAGGAAAAGGAAAATGGAAAATTAACTGCTTGTGATGAATTGTTAGAGCCTTTGTACCCGGTAACATTCCCTAGTTGAGCAAAACATCTTCGTTTTCTCCTTCTGATGTTATCTAGAGAAATCACTTTATTTAAAATGTAGAAAATGTCAGGCTTCTCCCGAGGATACAATATGAATAGCTCACAACTGCCTCAAACCTGACTGAGTGGTGCATACACTACATTTTTATTAGGGCTGGATTACAGCAGCAGCAATCCTGGAGTTTCAAATGCCTAACCACTGGAGACAATCAGAAGCACAGAAAAATCTCTCCATAATGAACTTAAATATTCTTTCAAACAGAAAATCATAATCTACTCTGCTGTAATCAAGTCTATATTGTTGCCTGAAGAATTTTAAGCAGCTGAATAGTGTGGGCTGCTGGAGAACGAAGAAGGAGCAAAGAAGCTCTCCCTTTTCTAGTGCTTCCATGAAAGCATTTTGAATCCTTAACACTCGTTGAGGTATAATTAAAGCTGCTAGATGAGGTCCATGTTTTTTGGTCTCATGTATTTTCCCTTTGCCAATGGAACAAAATTGAAATCTGCTTTTGACCTGCAACTTCGGAAAAATATTTTAAGAGGTTTCAATATTTAAAATTATCATTTGGAAAAACCTAATACACTCTGCATAATAGGGTCCTGCTTTGCTATGCATTTTCTGTTACAACCTCCCTAATCTCAGACTATAGATTCTAGCTGCTGCTGCTCCGTAGCTGAAGTCAGAATATTCCTGAACAACTTTCATACCTGTCTGAAGTACCTGCTTCCTCATTAGGTATACTGGGCACCTTACCAATAGCACTGCATTACAACAGGTAATATCTTCTGCATTGTGCTGGAAGACAATTTGAAATTTAAATTTAAAACAATTTAAAAATTGTATTTTCTCATTTAAAACCTTTTTAGGTTTTCTGTATTTTCCAGAACCTAGAGAAGGCAGGTAGTATTCATTTTTAGTCTGCATTAATAGAGCCATTGGTAAGTATCCTAATTGCTAGTCTCAATTAGAGTGGTCTCATTAACTCAGTGGGATTTATGACCTACTCTTTAGTAGTTGATTCAGGGCGTCTGATGTTATTTTGGACTAGCAATAAGTTGTTAGCCAGAGTTTCAAAGTCACAATACTAACAGACTGATTGAATTCTCGAGTAGTCATCCCTTATCTAGATCACTTTCTTGTTCTAGACACTATAAGAAGGGTATACACAAATTGGAACAGGAAAGCAATAGAGAGAGTAGTGTAGAAAACAGGAAATGTGAAGAAAAGATAAGCAACATACAAGAGAGAAAAGAAACCTTCAGCTATCTTGGCTTTCAGCCAAAGTTAAGATAAATTTTAGCAATGCTTTTCCTGAAAAAGTTCCAAAAGTTACTTCCAGACTGTCTTTCACCTGGGATGAATTGTTCCATGAGTATGTATATAGGTGTGTGTGATATGCATCTCACTTTGGCTTCCCCCTGCTGCTTTGTTAATGCACAAAGTGGATATGGATTAGCAACATCCAGAGGTGGATGCAAACTATGCAAACTCCATTCAGAATTCACTATACTAATTTTCCTAATTAAATTACAATTCAGGAGTGTAATGGCCAGCAGAGCAAAGTGAACATATAATCAAAAAAGGTCGAACTTCTTTAGTCACAAATTGCCCTCTTCTCCATAACAGGTTCCAAACCATATTGCCGTCCCACCAGTCATGAAGCTACAGAAGACAGTGATGGATATGAAAAGGGACAGAACTTTATTGAATACAAAAACCTCCAGTGACAAAGTTAACAAGGCTAACACAAGCAATGCAGTCGGGCGGGGGGGGGGGGGCAGCATTTAGGTAATGAATTCAAATCCTCATGGGGGTGCATAAAGCAGTTGAGGCAAAGCTCTGACACAAAGTCAGCACAAGCTTTGACCCATTTTGGTTGCCAAGTATAATCCCTCACTCCTTGGGGGTGAGATTCCTGAGCAAATTCTTTATCTGTGAACCCTTGAGCTGCTTGCTAAGTTCTTTGCCATAAGCTTCCTCTCCTGCTCTTTGCCAGCACAAAAAGGAGACAGCTATGTTTGGCTCCCTTTCTCTCACCTGTTGACTACAGAGGCATGTAGTCCAAGCTGCATACCTTCTGGAAAGAAATTTCAGGCTGCAAGGGATGCAGGAACCCATCAGCTTCGTTCTCCCCTGAAGGAGA
Organism: Intellagama lesueurii; assembly: GCA_037013535.1. NCBI lineage: Eukaryota > Metazoa > Chordata > Lepidosauria > Squamata > Agamidae > Intellagama > Intellagama lesueurii. The sequence continues at coordinate 163,836,732 of JBAJHW010000005.1, forward strand.
TGAGGAGGTCAAAACCACCACCACCCACACCAGGCATATGAGGAGAATGAAGAGGCATCTCCTAAAGTATCACTTCTGGGAAGCACAAGCTATGTATAACTATGTGGTGCCGTTTACTTTATCGAGGAAAAAGCCTTCCAAGCCTTTCATTTAAGCTACAACTTTTATAAGCCTGACAACAATATCAATCAGCATATAGAGAAGTGAGGTAATTTCAAAGTGAGGATCATAATTTTTGGGGGGTTACACTTTCAACCAAAATACATGAAAAGCTCCTTGCCTTTGTTCGCTTATTCTCATGGCAAGCAGACTTTGCCCAATGTATCAACAGCAATAGAGCAGTGCATATGCAATTACTGGAATTCAATTTAGAGTGATGCAAACCATTTGGAGGAGACACTGAAGCCATTAGTGAAGGCAGAATGCAGATTCTTCCATTTCAAGACATAGTCCTTTTAAAATGGAGATTGCATGAACCCTAAACAGAGCAACAAAAAGACAGAGACACATTTCCTGAAGCCAGTCTAATCCTACACAACCTGAACCTATGATTACAGGCTGAAGTGTAAAGGAAATTCAATTAAAATGTGTATTACTACCATCTAAAGTGGTGTATTGAGGAATGCAAGTGCCAGTTTGCAGCATTCTACACTGCATATTAACAACCTGCACTTAATTCAGCATCATTTTTTTAAAGCATGCTTTAAAGAATTTTAAAGAATGGTCTTTTCTAATTCAGGAGGGCTGAATTGCATGTGGCTTTCAGCCTCACACAGTGCTTAACAAGTCTCTGCACATACTCTTTTGGGAGGTAAAACCTCCATCCCATAGCTCAGCTGATCACTCTGAGTTACAGAGGGGAAATGTTGTTGCTGGCTTCCAAAATTTCTGAGGCATTAAAGTAGAAAGAGATCTGAAACAATGAAAGCTTTGGATGTCATGGTCCTGTTGGAGGAAACCTCTTCAGATAATGATCCAGAGCCAGATGGCACACAGACTATTTCTGAATGCCTTGGATCCTCAGAGAGCAGGTGGTTGGAGTCAGTGGGGCAACACAAAATCCTTCCACCCAAAGATTACAGCACAAAATGAAAACGTAGGGGAATAGATAACCTAAATAGCTTATTTTTCTTCTTGTTGTTGTATGTAAAGGCAAAGTGGGGCTGAAGGCCATCTACAGGTGATTTGTAATCAGAAAAAGCTAGTCTGTAGGGTAGGCCTCCTTAAATATAGGAGCTGCCTCATGATAAGTGGGTCTGTTTGAGAGAAAAAACCTTCTTGAGGGAGACCTTATACCAGAGTTTCCTAAAGTGTGTACCATGTCACACTGTGATCTCTGCAGCATCCCACAGTGCACCAGGGCACCGCCAAACCCAGCTAGCAATGCAGTGGAATTTTCTCTCTCTTTCATTGCTGATCCAGCTCTGCTGCTACTGCTGCTCTTCTGGCTCCAGTTTCAGCTGCTTTGTGCTTGTTTGTTTCCAGCTCCACCCCACACCCCTCGCCAATCCTCCTGCTCTTCAGCCACCGCAGCCCTAGTGCTGTACTGAAAAGGAGTGGGGCAGCTCAAAAAAAGGAGCGAGATGGATTGTTCAAATTCAAAACTCATGTAAACACCATAATTTGATTTGAGCCAAAAAGCACCAAAAGTGATCCAAATAGCAAGCTACATACACATCTGGACATGCTCTAAATTCTAGACCTTTATGTTAAATTGTGAACTGCCATGAAGGCAAGAGAGAAACTTGGTATATATATGCAACAAGTAAATAAAAAGCCATATCTGTGGTTAGAACAAAATATATCTGCAAAACATAATGAAATAAAAGAACAGAAGGAGAGAATTAAGTTGGATTAGATCACTTAATAAGGCATCTCATTTAGCTCAATGGCCAACAGAGTGCCTCTGGAAAAATCAAAAGTAGAATGTGAGAACACTAGTTTTCTTCTGCTGCTCAGCCCTAAGGACTGGTGCTTGGTGGAAAAGACTTATTCTGGTGTTCTTAAGGGCATGTGCAGCACTTTTCTACCTCACACAGAGCACTGTCTTATAATTAGTACTATCTCCTTCAATTAGTGATCAGTGGTTTAACTGAAAGAAAGTAATAATACCGATAGAGCTGGATCCTGAATGTTTCACTGGAATTGGATTTCTGAAGCACAATTAATTTTGACCTGCTTGTTCATTCAATAGTTGTGGATAAGGTGTAGGCACTTCCAAATTGTGTTTAGTGGACACCCATATGGGATTTACTATCTTCCAGCAGAGTGTCAATATATACAACATACATTGTTTCAAAGTAATCTATGTACCCAGAAACAGTTTGGAGGAATCGTGTGAAATCTGTATGGGAATTTGTGTATGGGAACTTGACTGAAGAGCTGAATTAGCTGAGATCCACAGCATCAGCTTATCTAAGAGGGCAGAGAGAAGCCATATGGAATGACAAATACAACTTGGCCTCTATTTACAGGAATAAGAAAACTGCATTGAAATGTTGAGTCTGAAGTCTGATCCCTTCCTGTACTAGCTTTTCAGGTATTAATAGTCCTGGAGCTTAATTTTTGAGGGTGCAGTGGTCGGAAGAAATTAAAGATCCCCCCCCCATTCCATTCACAAGATCACTGCATTTAATCCTACATGCCTATCTCCATGCCTTTTACATTCTGATGCTACTGAAGTACATGTGAAATGTCAAAGACTCCCCCCCACCAGAAAAGTGAAACTGATTTGAAATATACTAAAGCAGAGAACACAAAATTCTAAAGATTATCTCTGCCTGCTCCCCCTCCCATGATTCACCCAACTTTTTTCCAGCATGGGTCATTTTTTTCCTGCCACTATTTTTGCTCTTTGCTCACCCCAACCTTTATGAAAATGCACAGGAGGCCTCAGAAAGGGCAAGAGTTAACTCCCCAAGTATGCATTACATTAATTTATTTTATATTTTTAGAAATGCATGGACAGATTGAAACCGTAAGACTTGGTCTCCAAGGTAACATTTCATATTGACACAAGGTACTACTTTGTCGAAGCAAAAGTAAGTTAGTCCTTTGGTCCAGCTCTAATTTGGCAGTATACACATGCAATTAAAATATTTTAAACTGGGCTCTGAAGGATACCATTCTTTTTTTTCCTTTCCCCAAAAGAAACTCTGCAGGAAGGAGCTATATACAGAGAGGAAAAAGAACGATGTAATTGTCACTTTATAATGACCCTGACAGACTGAACGTTTTGTATGCAGTTATTGTTATACTTTACTTAGCACCTAACTATATTACGTTTAAGTTGAAGGACAGGCAGACATTGAACACCAGAAAAGTGGAAGATGCTGGTGGGCAAAAATGAACAACCAACTTCATAGTTTGATTCAAAGCTGAATTCTCCTCTAGATTTTTGTTAAACTAGCAAATGATTGGAGGTACAGCTAGTGGTTTGCTACAGATCCAGAGCAGAGAAAAATGCCTCTGGCTCCCTTTGAACTTTTTTTAAACCCCTTAACTCTTCCCTTTATTATTTTAAGTGAAACTACTGAGCCCAGCTTGAAAGGTAAGCCTGAAAACAGGTAATTATAATGCCACCGTTCTAGCAGCCTTCTAGTTAGGGCTGAAGGCAAAGATGGTACCTCAGCCTTTTTCTTTTTCTTTTTAAAGTTAGAGAAAGAGAAAATAGCTGTACTGGCTAAAACATATGCTTGGTTTCACCTTTTATTATTTTTTTATAATAGAGAGGGGGATATCAAGGTATCAACAGCAACAGCTACCAAGGCAGCTGCCAAGATGATAGATTGCCAGCAAACACTCACCTTAAGCATACGGCAAAGTTCATGGACTTCCTTTACCCACAGCATCTTCACTTTCACTGACAGATGCTTCATGCAACCCCTGAGGGAATCCAGGGACACAAGACATCCTCCAATATTACAAGAAAGCATAGTTTGAAGAAAAAAAAGGTATCACCAAATATCTGCTATGAGCTTGACAGAGAAACCAGGCTCTCTGTTAAGACAAGTTTATGCAATCAATATCTATTCTGCTCTATATCAGTAGCTTTGCATCCGTCTGTCTAGTCACATTGACTGACCATGTCATCCTTAGATTTGTGATGGGACTGAATATATTGAGGGTATACAATAGCCACAAGATTCAGTATGGACTCCTCAAATGGCAGCTGGCCAAATCTGCAGTGAAGCCAGGGTACATAGGAGGGTGCCAAATGGGAAAGAGGCAGAGGAGAGAATGGAAAGGAATTATAAAACCCATAGCCTCTGCCTGATGTCACAAGTACTTACACATTGACACATGCCACTAGCCTCTTCTTCCCTGTACGCACCTGCCTTTCCCCATCAGAGACTGTTCTGTCAGAGAACTATAATATTATTATAGTCTATAATATTATAATATCATAGACTATTAACTGGGGTGAAAAGATACCAACATATTTCCCCCACTCTGGCGGCCTTACACTGGTTACCCATTCGTTTCCGCATTGATTTCAAGGTACTAATGCCCTAAATGGTTTAGGGCCTCGATACCTGGCAGAGCGCCTGTCCCCACCTAGCTCTACTTGTATCACTCAATCAAGCCAGACCAGGTGGCTGAGGGGCTTAACCCCGAGAGAGACCCGGAAGGTGAGAACAAGAAACCGGGCCTTCTCGGCAGTGGCCCCTCATCTTTGGAACACCTTACCCCTGGAGATCCGACTGGCACCCTTGCTGGGAATTTTTAAAAATAAGTTGAAGACTTGGTTCTTCCGGCAGGCCTTCCCCCCTCCCATTAGATAGCTTCCTTATCCCATCTTGGATCCTGTTTTCTTTATTGATCTTTATTGCTTTTATGAACAAAGTTATTTGAATACTGTTTTTATCTTTATATTCTGTAAGCCGCCCAGAGTAGATTCCCGAATCTAGATGGACGGGGTAAAAATGGAACAAATAAATAAATAAAAATAATAATAATGGGACATTCACAAAGATCAACCTTTTAAAATATGAGACTACTAAAATGGCTATAACCTTAACTTTTCTCTCTCAGAAAAAGTCAAAGAGTATCAATATTACATATGGCCGGCTGTAACATTTAGGCATTATGTTGAACATTGTGGAGATTGTGAGGAATGTATGTGTGGTGAATGTTTGATATGTGTGTTTTACATAGAATGGCATGTGACTTGAAGGTAGGGCTGAAACGCAGTTGATTGCTTCTTTGCCAAACTGGTCTTCCCTCTGTGAACAGGACTCTAAAAAAGTATCAGTTCCACGGGGAGCAGGCATGTAACAGTGAAAATAACAATGTGCAACTGTGTGTCAGTCAGTTCTCTTCCTCACGCTCTAGATGTGGTGATTCTGCTCATTCTAAACCTCCATGTATATATGTATTTATATGTAACAGTGCCAGCTTTGTATGTTGAATAACTTCAAATGCTTTAATTGTTTATAAGCCCTTCACAGTTTAGGTCCACGTTACCTGTCAGAGCATCTCTCCCCAAGGCCATCCTTCCATGCCATCAGATTCTCTCAGGAAATGCTCCTCTAAGTGGTTACTTAGAAGGAGGCCAGAAACTCTTCTACAAGACATTGGGCTTTTTCGGCAGTGGCACCATCTCTTTGGAATCACCTCCCATTGGAGCTGTGCCTGGCTCTCTCCCTTCCAAGTTCTAAGAGGCTGCTGAAGCTGCATCTCTTTTGAGAAGCCTTCAAAAGCTGCCTCTTTTGAATTCTTCAGTCCCTATTCTGCTGCATTAACTTACTGTGCCATCTGGGCTTATGCCATTTTTTAGGTTTTGTTATTTAATTTTATAAGAGCTGGACTTGATGATCCATAGGGTCCCTTCTAGAATTATAGTTCAAAGATGACACTTATTGTAATTATTTTTATTGTGTTGTCACATCTTATGCAAAATATGAGAAACACAATGAAACACAGTGTTTATTTTCTTTTTGCACTGGAAATAACAATTCTTGTAGGAGCTGATAAATTCTTGATAACCTGTTCCGATGAGAAATTTCTTCATTCTCCTGGGTTTTAAGCAGATCTTTGAAATAAATGTAAAGAATGATGAATATAATGTCCTGCTAAACCCACCCATAACTGAGCATGGTAGGATGATGGTCTAGATCAGTGGTTCCCAACCTTGGGTAACCCAGGTATTTTTGGCCTGCAACTCCCAGAAACCCCAGCCAGCACAGCTGCTGGTGAAGGCTTTTGAGAATTGCAGTGTAAGAACACCTGGGTTACCCAAGGTGGGAACCACAGCTCTAGATCTTCTTTTTAAAAGTAACTTTCCAAACTCTGGATTATAGTTTATTTTTTTCTGAAAATTTTTACTAGTGCCTCAATGAATTCTTTGTCAAGGTTTAATTGAGCCAAGACTCACAATGGCTATTGCAGGACTTTATCTGTGGAGCATATGACATAAAAGCAGATGACAGTGCCCTTAACAGGTTCAAAATCCATCCATCACCACTGAGTAAATTGTCAACACACATCAGACATTAGGAAAAGGGCTTCTACATCAAAGGCTGTTGTTTTCACACCGATTTGAGCTCCAGCATATCTTTTCCTAGAAATTAATCTCTGCTGCTATTGACAGTTCTCTTTGATGCCAGCCCTCTCATGTGCTATGTATGTGATGGGAACAGTCTTTTTAAAGATTTAGACATTTGCTCAAAACTGTTTTGTTTCAGCAAGCCTTTGGTTCTCTTGTTTTTATGTGTTTCTTTTTTCCCCTGCCTGGCTTTTTAATCTGGTTTCGATTTAGTTTTAACTTCTGCTGTCTTAAACTATTTGTTTGTGTGATGGTTGTTTGTTATCTATATTTTAATCACTTACTGCTTTTAATCTTGTAAGATGCTTTGAGTGTCCATTGACAGAAAAATGGGGTAAAAATAATAAATCAAATCAAAAGAGTAAGACAGACTAATAATTTGACAACTCAAGAAAAGCTAGTTCTATAACACTTATTCTGGTAATAACTTCTACCAACTTGAACCTGTAAGGCCGTTTTGGAAATTAATGGGAAGAGTTATGCTGCCATCTATTGGCAATGTAGTTTGTATCCACCCAAGTTATTAGGAAACCTCCCCCCGCCCTGATTTTTTTTTCTTTTGAAGAAAAAGTCTAGTGGAATGGCTGCATAAATCTATTACAGATATAGGCTTGAAGTATGTACTGTACTTTTGGTAATTTTGACACCACACTTGTGAGTACTGCTGATGAAGGAGTAAAGGGATAAGTGGGGCTTATTTGATTGCAGTGTAAGTGAACTATGCTGCCTACTTTGGCTTGCTAGGCTGAAATGCCTAGAGAAAGACTCTAATATTATAGGATCCCAATTCCCTTAATTAAGGGAAGAATAATATAATATTTGTGCCTCATTCAAACTTCTGTGATAGTGACAGTTGTTCTCCAGTAGAGTTAGATCTCTAAATGGCACAATCAGAATAAATAATTTGGCCCTAACTATTACTGCAATTCTATACTCACTGAGCTGAGACTAGATCCCATTGAACTTGCTGGGTCTTCTTCAGAACAAATATTTATAGGATTGCACTGTTAAACAAAAAAATTAGAACAATGAGATATTTAGGCAGCAGAACCTATGTTCTGGGGCTACATTCCACACAACCTAATGGATCTTATATCTGAGTTTATATGTGTAATCCTTTGTACATTACTGACTGAATAGTAAGGCAGGTGTTCCACAATTAATCATGAAATTTGCTTCAGCATTACCAAATCTACTTGGATATATTGTTCTTAATTGTGAAAGCTAAGCAGAGTCAACCCTGGTTAATTTGAATGGGAGATAACCAGGGAACATCAGGGATTTCCAGATAGGACTTGGAAAGCATCCTGCCTAAAATCCTGTAGATATGCTGTCAGTCAAAGTTGACAATAGGCTAGTTGGGCCACTCACTTGACTCAGTATGGGGCAGCTTCCTCTGTTTTGTGATCTTATAGCACTAAATCACACACATCTGGCATAGCGTACATTATCTGCATGCAAGCCATCTGTATGTTTCCAGGAGCCATGTTTCAGAACTGTTAGGTGGGCATATACCATAGCAAATGTATCTTCTTTATCTTGAATGTATTTACTCAGCCTTTAGAGCAGTGGTTCCCAATCTTAGCCCCCAAGATATTCTTGTACTGAAACTCCCAGAAGTCTTCACCAATAACTGTCCTCGCCAGGATTTCTGGGAGTGGTAGTCCAAGAACATCTGGGGACCCAAGGTTGGGAATCACTGCTTCAGAGCAGTTGGCTTAAATCCCAACTTAGCCCTCGGCAAACAGAAGGACATTTTCTACAGAGAGAACTAAGATCCTAGGGGAAATTATACTGGGAGAAAAGGGCAAAATGATTTTCTCTGCTTTCTCATTGCCACCTCCCATGCTGTTCTGAAGCATTTGGAGCAGCTTTTTGATGGGACCAAGGGAATGGAGGGAAAAGCTCCACAAAAAGGGCTGTTCCACCTTGTCTGTACCTGCAGTGTCAACAAAACTCATGTATTGCAAACCTGGATCTAGAACATTGAGTTATCAAGTTGGATGCAAAAGGTATCATCAGTTAATCACAGAACCCATGTTAGTGGCTAGGAGTTCAAATTAGGACTGTTGATATTTGGTTCAAATCACTATTTACCTATGAAGTCAATTAGGTGACTTCTGTGACTTACAGTCTCTTGGCTAGCTGTCTCATAGGCCTCTTTGAAGCAGTATCATTTTTTTAAAAAAGGAGAGGGGAGGAGAAAAAGGATAGAAATGTTACCAAAGCAGTGATTTTTTTGTCCTGGATTATATCACTTTAAACTAAAGTCTAGGAAACTGCATATTTTGTTATATCCCCATCTTTTTTAAAAAAAAATCCCACACAAGCAAAACAAGCAAGTTAACAAGAAGCTATTGATCCAGGGTTCTTTATACGAGAAAGAGTCCTCTGACATCAGAGAATCCACAGTCACCATTATAAAAAATAGTCAATGTACAGTCAAATCATGTGGCATCATCTCATATTCATAATTAAATTGCTCTTTACTGCTGGAAAGGGGAGAGGATTGTGGCAAAACTGTTTGAAAATGCAACTCACATTCTGTACTGGCAGGAAGGAGGATGCTAAACAGAACACCAGTCACATTAAGTAGAAACAGAAATAAATGAAATATCTTCCCCCCATTCCAAAATATTAACAGCAGTAAAAAATAATAATAATAATAATACCGATCAGTGGGATGAGAGCTGACCCTATTACAACCTCCACTGGTGTCGAGTGCATCCTTTTTTGGATATCAGCCATTGCATCCCATCTCCAGGCAAGGTTTTTTAATATGATTTTTCTCCCTTTGCCTTTTGCATATTGCAGACTGTTAATACCCAGCAAGATAGGGAAATCTTATTTGAAACACTTCATTGTATCTTGTATTAAAATCCAGGAAATTCTAGGCCAGTTTAATGCATAGAAATGTGGTTGAATTTGCATCTTATGCTTTGTAATCAGACATGTTATTGTCTGTAACTCTCAGCCGAATCTTATGTCAGAAGCAATACTTCTGTCAATCTATCAGAAGACCTCAGCTAGAAGGACCAAAGACTATAGCATGCATGATATTTCAGGTTCCACAGTGACTCAGGCCTCCTGCCATGCCAAATACCAAGAATGTTGTTATGTGATCTGAAGTCAAGTTGGAACCAAATTATAATGAACCTATAACAGGGCTTTCAAAGTGAGATATCTAAGGAATGATTTTATCAGTCCTCGTCCTCCGGTGAGTTTCCCCAGTTTAGTGGGAATTTGAACCCAGGTATCCTGGGGTCGTAATCTGTCAATCTATCCACTATACTGCACCAGGTATCCCTCAAGGATATGTTGGTGCCTTCATCCTCCTTGTAGCCTCCTTTCACTGTCTTTCAGATTTACTTAAAAGAAATTGTGCTACAAGAGCAAATCCGTATCTGGATCAATGGGATTTATTTACCATTATTTACTTTTATCTACTTCACTTCATTTAATTTACTTACCATTAGTCTTCTCTTTAAGTCTTAGTTTCCTTCACTTATACAATCACTGGAAATGGGAAAACTTTTTTTAAAAAAGCCATGGGAATTTTTTGAGTATGCATCATCATGAATCGTCAGCTGAGACAACAAACCAACTTTAGAGAAAGTAGATCATCTTTATATATTTATGTGGTTTTGCTGAATTTGCAGCAGTATAACCAGAGTAAGCCAGTGACTATAATGAAGAGCAGTAGCAACCATTCAAAATATCTGCTGGCTGTTCAGAGCCAATTGCAATGTTGTGTATCCACAGTGATTAGGTCCATATGGTAGGGTTTCCAGCCCACTGCACCCATATTCTTTGCTAGAAATGACAGGGTGAATGATGTCCAGAATGAGTTTCCTCATATCTGTTGCCTGTCACTGGAGACCATTAGGAAAGGTAGGTAACTTGTCCAGTGATGGTTATAATTCACCATGTGAGTGCTAGTTAATGGTCTAGATGCACGACTGCATAGTAGTTGTAACTCATGGAACTGTAATGTGTAGTCCTGCTCTCAATCATCAAATTATGTAAGCAACAAATAATATACATTTTGAAAGTCATGAGGAATGAAAAGGAAAAAGACAGTTGCATGAAAGACTGATAACATCTGTGAGATTTATCCCCAAATTTATTGATATGCTAGGACTTTGATAGTTCACTATATTACTGTGTGCAGAGCTGGGTGTATCATTAGGTACTGGGGGTGGCAGCAGCCATCTTCTCATGATTCTTCCTCATACACCCCATTTTTGGAGAACAGAGCTATGCAAGTTACACAGTCCATACTGGTCCCTTAAATCAGGGAAGGCAAAATTTTCTTCTATCCTCCACACTGCTTCTGATCCCCACAGACCAGCCTCAAATTCTTTGGCTATAAAAATGCCAGCTGTACCCCCTAGAAGCCTCTAGAAGCATGACCAGCCTCCTTCTCCCTGGCCTTTTTTCAAAACTGGAATTGACCAGAATTGAACTCTATTTTTAAGGACCTTCCAAAACAGACCTGACTGGCCAAGCAAGACAGGCTACTGGGAGTGTGATCAGCCATTTTGTGACTCATTTTCAAGGGCGCTAGTGTGAGAGTGGGTTCTGGGTCACAGGGAGTGAAAATGGTGGGTGCAGAGTAGTGTACCTTTCTGTCTCCTGGCCATTCTCCATCTCTGCTCTAAACCTTGAGGTGCAGAAGAGGATACTTTATCATCACCAACACTGAATTAAAAGTCACTTGGCAGTCTGTTCAGCTTAGGTATGTAGAATGAGAAAGACCTGTTACCTTCTCCTTCAGGCAGAAAAATTTCTTCAGCCAGCCATGACATAATTTAATCTGTCTCGTTTTAATTAATAGACAATGCAAGGTGCTACTGGGTACAAAAGAAGACCAATAGTTTGTTTACATTAGCAGGTTCCAAAGGTCCCAGAAAGAATATTTCCCAGCCTTTTTATGAAACCACTCAAGGAAGAGAAAAAGAAAACAAAATCTTCATGTTCAGAAAACTTCAACATTTTAAAAAATAATTGACCAAATGGATGTGTATGCATGCACGTGCGCATGCACACACACACACACACGATAGAACACAATCTCATTTTATGTTGAATTCTTGCAGCAGTACTCAGAGGGCAATATATAGGCTCGAACCTGGAAAAGATAAAATGGTGGTCATTCTGAGGTATGTCAGCATGTGTTTTTGTGTGAAAGTCAAGTGATATTTTATTTTCCAAAATGCTTCCTTCAAAGCAGATCAAAGAAGTCTATTTTCAAAGCAATATCTGGGGATTAAGCTAGGTCACTGTGCTTTGAAAATTGACTTCTGTGATGCATGATGACTTGTATTGCTATATTTGTTACTTCTACCCCTAGGTTGCTATATTTTTCTCTCAATGATGATCCAACCCCTTCCCATTCGTTTTCAATGCCATTCCTGTTCCTCTTGTCTTTGTTCTGTCTTCACACACACCCTTCAATCATGTAATACTGCTGTCAACCATATCTCAAAGGCATCTATCAACATAGATTAGATACACAGGAGGAAGATGCAACAGGCCTGTGGATCAGATATGGTGGCTGGAAGGAAACATCGTGAGGACATATGCCATCATGAGGTTCGGACTTAAACTTACAGTTAATCATATACATTCTTGGCTATTCATTGAACCTGGATTGACCCTTCAATTGTGGTTTTATTCCACATTTTCTTTAGCACAGAGAGTCTGAATGTTTCCATTGCTCCCCTCCAATTTTTCAAAGTGTACTCAACATTTGGTTATTATGATGAACTTTATGGGAACTTCTGCAACTACAATGCATTGATTCTTGTTGGTAGACACTATTTTGGCAAGGGGAGCTGCCCCACCATCCACTTGAGAAGCTAAAGTGTTTATGGGTATTCAAGAGCTCTATCTTCTCAAGCCTCATATCATTGACCATGTTTTGATTTTCCAGATGTTTTGATTTTCAGGTCCCAGAATCCCTGACCAATGTGACCAAACACTATTCCTTGAGCTGAATCCCAAATAAATAAAGCACTTACAAAACTCCTAACATGTACTAAATGTTTAAACAATTAAATAATATTTAAAAACATTTTGAAAACATAGCTTAGTGTTTTCTGCTTTAAAGGGAATCACTCTCAAAGGTTGCGAAATATATGTTAACATTCTCTTCTCATAAAACTATAGCTAGCTAGGCTAGTACATTCTTTTGTGGGGGGTATGATAATTGAATGCAGTATAATGCCACTTCCCACTGTGCTAAAAAGTATACGTATGATTGGATTTTAGCAAGTCTTCAGAGCAAGTCCTTAAAATTCTGACTTCAGGAAGCCATTCTGCTTACTCGGCTTCCTCATTATGTGGACATGTTCAGTGTAAGTTGCTGTTATGATGCATATCAATATCCACCTTGTTTATTAAAATAGAATTTACCATACATTTTGTATATCATTGAAAATTTTCACTTGAATGACTGCTTTTAGATGACTGTGTACTTTAAAAGCATTCCATGGTGCCTTTGTAATTACAAAAAAGAACTCAAGGTTGCCCATGGGACAGAGCAGGATCCCCACAAATACTTCCTATCCCAACTGGTATGTCGGGGTTAAAAAGTTTTTAGCCAAATATGGCAACAATTTGAACCAAGGAAACTGAAATGGAAAAGCCTTTGCTGGTGTCAAAGGAGAAGGCAAATGATCCCTAAACTCCCAATAAAACACAAGATCTCCCTAGGACTTTCCAACCACTGAGACACTAGAGAGAGGTCTGACTAAGGTCACATCCCCTTGCAGTTGCTCCACTATCTGTTTCATGCAGGGTGATGTGAAAGACTTCTCTTGTCATTGCTAGATTCTTGTTCTAGAGTTATCCTTTTCCTTTCTTAGCTAGCTTAGCTAGCTTTCTAAACAGTTTTCTAGTAGGACTGAATGTTTGTGAGAGATTTAGATGAATGCTTACACTCCTCTTGTAGAGGTTTTGATGGGCTAGGTCAGAATTAGTCCACTAGGATCTGCCTTTCCTCTTCACACCCACATATTACTGCATTTTTTCTTCCTGGTAGGGGTGCAAATCCCACTGCAGCTGCTCTTTATGCAATTCCTAGAAGGATGCCTGTGGACCAAAGTAAACTACTTACCAACCATATCCCCCAAACTGATGTCACTGTAGACCCCAATCCATGTCAAATTCCCCATGAGGTGTTATTTTCATGGAGATACAGAAAACACACAAATATTGCCACAGCTCTGGACAAGGATCAGATCAGAGTGTCACAAAATAGGACAAGGTGGAGAGGGCACCAATCTGTGCTCCCTTATTTGTCTGTGGGGGGAGCACTGTACAGGCGTGGTTCCTAGCATAGTAAAGCGAACCTTAAACTTTTTATTTCCATCGTGCTGAATATCATACAGTTCATCTAGCCATTTCAAATGTATGAGCACCACCACTATGTTTCATATCACCAATAACAAAGGCTGAAGATGGTAATGAATTCTGGCTGTTACAGACTTGGACTAGATTTCAAACATTGACCTAAGGTGAAAGGTTTTGTTTCTAATTACCCACCCCTTATGGCTGCAGCTCCCAGCTCTTGCCACTTCCTCCATGCCACTCAGTAACTTCAGCTGTTGTAAAATGTCATGTGTCAAGAATTACTGGACTGACCTGTCACCTTTTAAATTCAAGTGATTTTCTATATACTTTGCAGCACTGATGCAAGAAAGCTAATGTACCATTTCTCCCCACAAACATTGCACCATATAGACTCATACTATAGAAGTGCTGTGCATTTTTATTATGTCCTATGCAAATTATGGGTGCCCTAAATTAAATCAGATTGGCCTCTGACTGTAGAAGTTAAAGATCATCCTTCCTGGAATTAATCCAAGAAATGTTCAAAGACACAGCCTTTTAGGAAACCTAATTAAAACCATTGCTCCATTTCAATACCAGCTTCTAGTAAAGAGGCTTAAAATATGGAAGGGATCCTGGAATAGAAAGATCTCTGCCAATATATTTTACTCTCTAAGAGTATGGTCCATTCCTTTTTCTCTTTACACAGTCCCACGAAATGAATGAATGTCAAGCTGGAATACAGCTTGATAGACAGGGCAATGGAACCATCAGTTTATTTCATCTTGCCTTTTAATTTTAGGAATAATAATAATAAAAAAGACTTAAGATAAATATCCCTCACAAAAAAATGAGTGATTAGTTCCTGGGAATGTGTCCTCTCCCCCAGGAATTAACACTGTTGTAAGTATGCTTGAAATCTAGAAATTTATTATAATTCACACTCATGAGACATGGGATGCTCATCTTTCATAACTCCTTATTTAGAGTCACCCTTTTCCAGGAATGGGGACTAGCGAGTTGCGATTTGCTGTCAGTTCTGACTTGTCTCACTAGTGACTCAACTCAGACTCGACTCAGTCCTTTTAAAAAAATACTCAGACTCAACGTGTGACTTGGAACCATTATTTCCCAGTCGCATTTTGAGTCCCTCCCTCCCTGCTTCTGCCACCACTGCCACGTTCCTCAGAGACAGAAGGCCCAGTTTCCCTTCCAGGAGCTAGCCACCTCTGCTCACACACCCACTGCCCATCTGATAGGCTGGTGCATGCTCAGAGGCAAGGGCCACCTCCGGGAAGAGAAGTCAGCCTGCTGTCTCTGTGCATGCTCCAGCATATCAGCTGGGCAGCACATGCACAGTCCAAGTCTTTGGGTCCAAATTCCAAGCATCGAGTCCTGAGTTGTTTGCCCCAGGGAGTGAGTCAAATGAGACTCAGACTCAAGTCTTGGGACTTAGGATTCGAACCCAACGACATAGACTCAGGACTCGGATCTGAAGACTTTGACTCAGCCTCAGAACTCAGACCCAAAGACTTGCCAACATCCCTGCCCTACTCTAAATAGTTGGAGATGGAGTACCTTTAAGGACTGTTAGAAAAGGTCTACCCAGGGAGAATGCTCTCTGACTTGCTTTTATGTTAACAGAAGCAACAACAAGCTCCTTGGACACATCTGGGCTAACTAGCTGTTCCATACCTAGTTCTGCATTCAGATTTTTATATGGTATAAAACTGTGCAGCATGATATAAACATGCTTTCCCTGATTTATTCATTTTTGCAGTAGGCATAATCATACAGCCACCCCGCCCCATTTTTTACACTTTTCATAAAACCTTGGCCAGTATCCTCTTGCGGAGCTCTGCAAGCACAGGTTTTATTTATTCATTCATTCATTTGCTCATTCATTTATTTACTGTCTTTCTCCCTGTGTAAGGACACCAGGCCAGTAAATTAATCAATGGCAGGAATAGATTTGTGCTAGTGAAGCCCTGCAGGAATATAAATGATAAATACTTTGGAAACCTATCTACAGCTCTGTTGTCTGTGATTTTAATATCCAGACTGAAATAATCAAAAGCCTAAATCTCACAGTTAGGCTTCATTCTCAAGTTCATAAATTTCAGTCAACTTAAGCAAATAGAACTTCGCATTGGCTTTGGGTCATATATTTGTGATTAAAAGCCATCCACATCAATCCTTAAAAGAAAGGGGGGGAGGGGTATTTCTTGATATTTTTAATATAAAGAACTGAAATATTGGTATCTCCCTATTTCCTGCATGGTTTTCATTAGACAAAGATTGAATAAATAAATAAATAAATAATGAGTGTACGATGGAATAAATGAAATAGAAACAACAATCAAAAAGGAAGCAAGAACAAGTAGTGTGGAATTTTTCTATAGCAGAGCGCATCATCCTGTTATGTCTTCCATTTGCCATGTTAACTTTTATGTTAACCTTCAGTCATGTGATACATAGCCTTTTTTCAGTTTTTGGAGAAAGCTTATATGAAAATAATCCAAATTGCATTATTGAGTCCTACCGTATGTTAGCCAAATTAGATTTTAATGAGCCTAAGAATGCTATTCTGCAATATATCAGAAGAAAATATCTCCTGGTGCTGCTGCACCATCTGGGATAAAGCATAGGTACATCAAATACTCTGACACCTAAGAAGTGTTAATGAATGCTGGTGATGTGGATGAGCAGAAGGCACATTATCCCCCGTGATGTAGGGCTGCCCATCAATTTCACAGGTCCAAGATAAGTGTGAGGATTTATTTCTGATTGCAAAGTAAGTTTCCATTGAACCCATCTATAAATACGATTTTCAAATTCATATTTCAAATTCATGAAAAATAAGATGGCATCCTGCTGTAATCAGGTCTTTGTATCATCTGATGATCCCATTTTATGCAGGCATCTCTGCTGGTTGTGTTGGAGAAATAGCTAATATGTCATATTGTATGATCTGGATCCCTGGGCTAGCCCAAGACAAGATGTTTCTCTTCCCTTCCATGTAGAAAAGTGAGTTAGATTTCTAATTTAGTCATAGACGATGATGCAGAGTTCTCCTATGGGCATCAGGGTAGCTTAAAGGCCATGTGGCCCATATGGCTCTGTTCTCCAATGTCTTACTGCCATTCCCCACTCCCCAGCATCTGCTGCCTGAGGTAATTGACACCTTTGTTCTGATGTTCAGGATAGCTTGATGATCAGAGCATCAAATCATAGAAAGAAAATGCCCATATTCAGCAGGCTTTTCCACCGCAAACATTTATTCAACACTGACAATGAGAAATGAGGTTAGGTACATGAAGGATAATAACTGCAAGATATGCAGGACAATGAATGACAAGTTCTCATGTTTTAATTCTACTACGTGTTTATAGCTTAAACTAAAGTTAGCTAGCCATTTGTAATCAGACTAGCTTAATGTAGCAGGTGGTGAAGGGACTTTTTCCTATCTTTGAAATTTCTTGTGCATGTATGTGAAGACAATCCCAGTTATTTATGCTATTAATATTGCATAATTCCTAAATAAAGGGTTTACTTTAAAGTTTCAAATCAGATTTCTTGGTCTATAAAAATGTATGTGTCAACTTGATACAACTCATATCTTACAAGCACTGTAAACATCTTTAAATAGGGTTCCTGATTGTTTTTTTCATATTAACCACAGTTTCATAAGGGCAGAAACCAAGTACAACTCAAATGTGCAATGACCTATCATAGAAAACAATTACATCTGCATCTATCCTTTGATGCAACCAGAATATACTAATTAGAACAAAGCATGATTTTAAATTGTTTCCTATATTCCATTCTGTCATAATATATCTGCAATATTTTCAAGGAAGTTTTTTTCTAATTGAAAAAGTTCAGAGATTTCTGCTTTGTTATATAATATGGCACACTTTGAAAATGCACTCATAGGGTTGAGGGACAGGATTTTTGTTGTTCACATTTTTAAGCAGAGATAGGAAACGTTACTGTTCTGCACTCTGTTTGAGGGGCATGATCAGGGAGATGTGGTCCCAAAACGTTAGCTTTTTTCATCTCTATTGCCAAGGGAACCAACATAATTCTTACATCCCAGAGGGACAAGTAGATTGAAACTGATTTCTACTCTTCTACTTCTGCAATAGTTTCTCAGCTCAAAAACTGAATGCAAACGGTGGAAATAAGAATACAAGGAACAGTGCATGCAAAATAATGTGACCTTTCAGGCTTTTAACATTATGCACTAATGACAAAATCAGACAGAACTAATTTACTGTGAAATACATGTGAAACTGATTTATTGGTCCATCCTTCTACAGGATGTGGCATATGCAGCTTTACATTAAGGTGGTTGTTGGTTTTTTAAAAGAAAATCAATAAGAAATTTATTTGTTTGTTTGTTTGTTTAATTTATACCCCACCCATCTAGACCGACGTCTACTCTGGGCGGCTAACAACAATTAAAATAATAACAATATAAAATAGAACAACAGTATTAATACAATTGAAGATGGCAATAAATAAATTAGGTATTGACAGAAATGATGTACTTCAAACAGTACTGTTGGTTCACAATAATTGTTTTTTGAGGGGGAAACGAGCTTAGATCCGATTAAAAAAACTAGTTACTAGGGTGAAAACCCAAGATGCAATAGAACACCCTACTGATAAAAGAAGGGAGACCATTTTCACTGATGACTTTCTCACCTTCAATCCACCTCCCAGTTTCCAGAGAGTCTACTCAGGAGGAGAATTTGAGAGCACGTGGGACTGAGAGGGCACATGAATATCACTCTTCCCTGTTGGTGAGATCATCCTGCTGAGTTTCAGAGAAACATGCAGTCAAAACATGCTTCTAGCAAAATAAGGTTAAATTCAGAATTCCATCTGTTACTCAAAGATTTGTACATAGATTGGCAAATCAGAAAGCCAGAGCTATACTAGCTAGGGGTGTTCCATTGAGATTTGGTTGGACTGGGTTGGATTAGATTAGATTTAAACTAGCAGAATTCTGAAGAAGAAGAAGAAGAAGAAGAAGAAGAAGAAGAAGAAGAAGAAGAAGAAGAAGAAGAAGAAGAAACAGTGCATTCTCCAAACATTGCATTGACAGAAGCAGAGATCAATGTTACTGATAGCCAATTCATGCGGCACAAAGGCGTCCTGAATATCTCTTTGCTCAAGCTCTGTAAAAGCCACATGTTCACCCAATAATGATTGCAATCTAAGTAAACAGTATCCTAGCCTAAACCTGTGGTGCCTTGAACCTTCTTTGCACAATGCTTAAAGGAATCACCTCAGGACCACCTTAAGCCCAAATCCTAAGACAAACGTATGATTTTCCCTGTGCTCAGGGGACTTCAAGCAATCATTCTATATTTGAAAGGAATATTCAGCACTAATATTGTGAATTAAAATTAACCAGGATAGGTAAAGGTAAAGGTTCCCCTTGACATTTAGTCCAGTCGTGTCCGACTCTAGGGCACGGTGCTCATCCCCGTTTCCAAGCCGTAGAGCCAGCGTTTGTCCATAGACAGTTTCCGTGGTCACGTGACCAGTGCAACTAGACACGGAACGCCGTTACCTTCCCACCGAGGTGGTACCTATTTATCTACTCGCATTTACATGCTTTCAAACTGCTAGGTTGGCAGGAGCTGGGACAAGCGACGGGAGCTCACTCTGTCACGTGGATTCGATCTTATGACTGCTTGGTCTTCTGACCTAGCAGCACAGAGGCTTCTGCGGTTTAACTCGCAGCGCCACCACGTCCCTTAACCAGGATAGTATTTAGTATTTTATGTGAAATTTAAATTAGTTGTTGTGGAGTTCACCCTTATTATGCTAAATAGGTTATGCATCATTCATGTTCTATGCTGATGTGGTTGAGAGGTGGGGCCACCAGAGAGGTTCAAAAGGCGGAGCCTGAGAGGAGAAAGGGAGTAGAGTTCAGTCAGAGTTAGAGAGAGAGAGAGAGAGAGAGAGAGAGAGAGAGAGAGAGAGAGAGACATCTGAGGTATGAATAGTCTGAGGAGTGAATAGTAACCAGTGAGATTTAAATAGAAGTTTGATGCTTGATGAACCTGAAGTAGATACTTATGAATTATTAAAGAACCATCTGTAATTAATAAACCTGTTTTAAGAAAAAGTGAAAACTGAATGCACCTTCATCTTTCCTAAGTAAAGTATGTTGATTTAGTGATCAACTGGTGGCAGCATGTGAAAAGGTGTTTGGTTTGCCTTCATGTGCTCTGTGTTTGGAAGAGAAACAGGGGCCACGAAGGGGCAAACGTCACAATTGGTGTCCAGCGGCGGGATACGAAGCAATCCAGTAAAGCCTGAGTTTAAAGTGAATTTTTTTGAGTCAAGGGTACCTTGTAGTCAGAGGTCTGTGGTGAAGAAGTAGGTTACCTGCTAGAGCTTTTGGGAAAAGCTTAGTAGCGGGGCTTCTAAACCCAGATCTGGGGGACTAAGATAGGGAACGACTCTGAAGAAAAAAAAATCCTGTTTTTACCTCAGGATTTGAGAGACCTAGTGGCTAGCTTAAGATCCAAGGCTCTGAGAGAAGGGAGCACTGGTGGATAAAAGCAGAAGCCAGGGGTCAGAACAGATCTGAGGGAATAGAAGAAAAAATAGAAAAAAGAAGAAAAAGCAGAGGCTTGAAATAGAAATTATTTCAGTGACTGGAATTAGAAGAAAGACAGGTCCTTTTTAAAATCAGTATAAACTCACTCAAGACTAAGTAACTCAGATAAAAATGCCACCCAAAAGAACTAAAAAGCCAGTAATGGAGGAAACTGATTCTCAAGAGGCACAAAGTTTCTTACCTCAAGAAATGGAGGGAAATGGAGACCCTTTAACTCTAAGGGAACAGTTGGAGACTGAGGAAGATGCCTCAGAGGGACAAAAGGAATTAAGCTCCCAAGAGTTCGAAAAATGGAAAATATTACAGGAATTTTGGTTTAGAGAAAAGGAATTAAAAGCCAGAGCTGAGGAGAGAGCTAGGGAGCTAGAGATGAGAGAAAGAGCTGAGCAAGAGGCCAGACAAATGGCATTTGAGCAAGAAAATAGACAAATGGAATTAAGACAAAAAGAGATGGAATTTCAAATACAGATGAAACAATTGGAATTGGCTTCTCAAAATAACAACAATAATAACAGTGCTAGTGAGGGAAATCTCTCAAAGATCGATCTAAAGAAATTTCCCCAATATAGAAAAGGTGACTGCCCAGAATCTTTCCTCATTTCCTTTGAACGTGCTTGCTGGGACTTTAATATCAGGAGTGATGAAAGGATGATAGTGCTGAGATCACAAATAAGTGGAGATTTGCTTGATATTTATTCTCAAATTCCCCTAGATCAGGCTAGAGATTTTGAAGCCTATAGAAAATTGGTGTATTCTAGATTTGGGATAAATGCAGAAGACCTGAGGAGGAAATTTCGTGCCCTTACCAAAAAGCCGGAAGACTCTTATGCTCAACTGGGGGCTAAATTGGTTCAGTGTTTGGAGAAGTGGATGGAACATGAAAATGTCACTTCTCTTGAGCAGATGAAAAATGTGATTGGGTTGGAACAATTTTATTCTATTTTGCCTGGGGAATTGCGTTATTTAGTCAAGGACAAAAATCCCAAAAATCTATTAGAAGCAGGTGAAACCGCAGATTACCTTGGGGAGATTCGAAACCACAGGTTCTCTGAGGTAAATTTTAACAAGCAGAACTGGGACAACAATAAGAGACCCTTTAATAAAAATTACCTCAGCAAAACAACAGGAAAAGAAGGCCAGGGTAGTACTTCACCTAAATTAGCACGGCCTAGTTCTCAGACCCAAATGAACCCTGAGGAAAAGTTAAAGTTGAACAGATCTCCTCAGAGTGAGTGAAGAAGACAGTGTTATAACTGCAGGGAGTTTGGTCACTTACAATTCAATTGTATGAAGAACAAAAATAAGAGTACAAATGAGAAAGATGGACAGACCAAAAAAGTGTATTGCTTAAAACCAGTTGAAGCCACTGATGGAGGCTGTAGCAATGGTAGTTCTATCTCCATGGCAACTGGCACGACAGAAAATTCTGATCTGCCACTAGCCCAGGTCGTTCAGTGTTTTCTAGTAAAGGCAGAAGATATTTTAATACATAACCCTGGTGAGAGGATTCTTATTAATGAAAAGTCTTATGTAGGAGTGGTTGATACTTGTTCTAATATCACCCTGTGTCATCCTGAGGTGATTCCTCAAGAACAAATTCTTCCAAACCAGACTGTTACCATCAAGGGAATAAGTTCTACTCCAGTGATTTTACCCATGGCTAAAGTGAAAATAAACTATAGAGATTGGGTTGGAATTTGGGATGTGGCAATCTCTGATCAAATTCCTGCACCTTGTTTAATTGGGCTAGATCTCACTAAGCATGTGCAGAGTGCTTGTGAAGTAACAGGTTCCCTGAGGGAGCCGTTAACAATCCCTGAAGGAAAAATGGATTCCCTAACCTCTGAATCTATCCAGGGATGCCCCAAGTTAGATAAGAACCATGAGGTAACCAAAATGGCTGATGAGGTTATTTTGAAAACCCCTAATGATCCTTCCTGTATTGAGGAACAGATGGAAGATAGTACTTTGAATGATTGTACTACAAAAGTTAAAGAGAATCCCATTCCACTGACCCCTGAACACCCAGAGAGGTCTATGACTGATAAAGACCTGACATATAGAGAGGGTTTACATTTGATAGAGCATGTTAAGAGTGCTTTTGTACTTACATGCTCACAAGGGGGCCAGGAATCACCCACTGCAGCAGAAATGGATACAGTAGCAAAGGGAAGCCTGGAGAGGGAAAGTCTCTTAGAAACTGATCTCATGCTTTTGAAAACCCCAAGTAAAACCAGTTTGGCTCAGGAGCAGAAGGAGGAAATTAGTTTGGGAGGTTGCTTTGAACCAGCCACCAGTACATCCACTTTATTATCTCCTGAATGCCCTGAAAGGTCTTGCCTGGATAAGGAGATTTTATATAGAAAAAAGTCCTTAGAAGTGGCAGAGTCAAGCTTGGGAAGTACTCCTGTAAAAGAGAAAGGCTTGCATGAGGCCCAGAAAAGAGTATTCTGTCCTGAGGACCAAGTACCAGAACTGAAAACTATATATGGGAGAAAATTGCTTTTGGCAGGGGCGGAACAAGTAGTCCTTAAATCCTTGCAAGGCAACCCCCTATTTAGCGTATCACTGAATAAAGAAATACAATCAGCTAACGTACTCAGTGCATCTAAAACAAACCAATCGTTGATTGCACTTAAGAGAAACTTGCATGAGAATATTAAAGTGACCCATGATAGTGGTCCCCCACATAGGGAAAACTTTTCAATGAAAATACCTGTGAGTGAATGTGTGAGTGAGGAGGAAGGCGTAAGCCCTGACGTCTTGAAGAGGGACGCATCCAGAGATGTTTGGGAGGAGGAGAGGGAACTGCCTACCCTTTCCCCAGCTGAGAAAGTGAAGCCCCGAGCTAGACTTAAAGCAGACGTCACTAAGAAACGACCAGCAGACGACATCCAGTGGACAACCGAGTGGTCGATGACCTCCAGGCGACGGAAGAGAACGCGGAAGAAGGAGCCAGTGATCATCAGAGGGACCCCTGAGTGCCAGCAGTCGTGTGTCCAGCTGAAGGAGGCAGTAACAACCGGACCAGTCCACGGCGCACCTTACTACAACGGGAAGGTGAAAGACTTGGACATTGCAAACTTGGACTTTGCAAAAGAGACGCAAATCATGCCTCGAAAGCCAAATGACTGACTGATGGAGGGATAAACAAAATTAGTGATGTATAATAAATGTTCTGTTGGTAAATAGTGATGAAAAATTGAATATTGATGGACAGAAACGTGAAGGATGAAAGGACTTTTAAAATAAACTGAAATGGACTATTGATTTACTGGTTAATTATATATGTAAAAGTTTCCTGATTGTGGTATATTTCTGTAAGGTTAAAAATGTTAAATGTAGTAAGTGTAAATGATAAGGTAAAGTATATTATTGAATTGTAGTGGAATGTTTAGTGTAAAAAGGTATTGTGATTGTTATAGTAAATGTGGTATTGCTTACAGAATTGTGCCAGATGGTAAGTAGAGTTTCATGCAATTGTGCCTGTTTGTTTAGGAGGGAAAACGCGTTTCCCCTCCCAAACAAAGATATTTAAGGGGGGAGGTATGTGGCGTTCACCCTTATTATGCTAAATAGGTTATGCATTATTCATGTTCTATGCTGATGTGGTTGAGAGGTGGGGCCACCAGAGAGGTTAAAAAGGCAGAGCCTGAGTTCAGAGAGAGAGAGAGAGAGAGAGAGAGAGAGAGAGAGAGAGAGAGAGAGAGAGAGAGGAGAGAGAGATAGTTGGGAGATCTGAGGTGTGAGTAGTCTGAAGAGTGAATAGTAACCGGTGAGATTTAAATAGAAGTTTGATGCTTGATGAACCTGAAGTAGATACTTATGAATTATTAAAGAACCATCTGTAATTAATAAACCTGTTTTAAGAAAAGGTGAAAACTGAATGGACCTTCATCTTTCCTAAGTAAAGTACGTTGATTTAGTGATCAACTGGTGGCAGAGTGTGAAAAGGTGTTTGGTTTGCCTTTGTGTGCTCTGTGTTTGGAAGAGAAACAGGGGCCACGAAGGGGCAAACGTCACAGTTGTATACTTCCATGTCTTTCTTTCTTCCACATACATGGAGAAAGAACCTCACTGGCACATACTGCAACTTAATACATTTGTAGGATTTTAACTGTTGTTACACTTTGATTTCAAGTAGTCTAGGTCTGTGTGCATGTGTTATGTGCTGTCAAGTCATATTTGGCTTATAGCAAACCTTATAGGATTTACAAGGTATGTGAGATATTTAAAGAGTGGATTCAAATCCAGTTCTCCAGAGTCCTAGTCCATCATTATGTCCACCACACTGGGTACCCATATAGGTCTCTAGGATGTGTGCATGTGTGAAGGGAGAGAGAGAGAATTTGGCTGAACCTAAGTCAGCATAAGGGACGTGGTGGCGCTGCGGGTTAAACCGCAGAAGCCTCTGTGCTGCAGGGTCGGAAGACCAGCAGTCGTAAGATCGAATCCACACGACGGAGTGAGCTCCTGTCGCTTGTCCCAGTTCCTGCCAACCTAGCAGTTCGAAAGCATGCAAATGCGAGTAGATAAATAGGTACCACCTTGGTGGGAAGGTAACGGCGTTCCGTGTCTAGTCACGCTGGCCACGTGACCACGGAAACTGTCTTCGGACAAACGCTGGCTCTACGGCTTGGAAACGGGGATGAGCACCGTGCCCTAGAGTCAGACACGACTGGACTAAATGTCAAGGGGAACCTTTACCTTTACCTTTAAGTCAGCATTTACTTTTACTTTCTGTAAGTACTGAATCTTGCTTCAAGCAAAATCAATAAACTACTAATGTCCAATTGAACACCACCAAACAAACTCACCAAAGTCAGTTTATTATATAAGATTCACAGGATATCACACTGATCTTTCCGCTGGAATTTCTGCACTGCAGAATATATTTGCAATTTTCGAGTTTGACAAATATACCCACATTTCATTTAGCATATTTGAGGCAATTCTGTGCCACATCTGCCTTCTGCGGAGAGGGCTGCAACTGTAAGAATAATGTTACTTCTTTCTTTGGAGACTGTATTCCTTTCACTGTGGTATGGCTCATTAACTTTTAGGAGATGCTGCCACTGATTACAATAGTACAAGGTGACAACCATTAGCACTTATGATGTTGAGATAAGGGGATTTCAACAAGATAGTGTTCATTTTCTATTAAGATAAACTATTTAAACAATCACTTAACTATACTATTAATTATTCCCAATATTACACATATGTTAAATAAGCTATAAAATTACCACTATTGGTTTACTTAAGCAATTCAAAAGCACCAGGGTGCTTTTTCCCTGTTATGAGCAAAACCAACAGGAGGTTCTGCTCTCATCTCACCTCTACTAGATCTAGCACAGATTCTCCAGTGATATAACTTTATAAAATGGGCACATGTGTGTGTGGTGTGTGTATCTCTGTGTAAATAATTCATTGATTTTGCAGGTCCCCTCTATTCTGGGAGCAGCTGTATGTCTTAATATGTGTTAAGTGTTGCACAGCAGATGGTTCAGAATTTTGTTCAATTTGTTTTTTGATAGGAATTTACCGAAATTTGCAAATTTCTTCATAAAAATGAATGAAGGACTTTGAGGTATTAAAAAAGAAAAGCAAAAGGAGAAAAAGTGAAATTGACAGATTCATCTATCCCTGCCTAAAACCTTTTACACCCCAACTTAATAAACTTGTGGTCTCACCACTATGCTCAGGGTGTTTGAGAAAATAGGCTGCAATCTGTGAAATCTCATACTGAAATAAATATATTAGTATTTAAGGTGTCACAATGCTTTTGTTTTTGTTATACTGCTGTAACAGACTAGCTCTATTTCCATATTGAAGAGTCCATCTTAAAGGATGTTAAAATAGCAGTTTTTGGAGGTTCAACATATTTATCTCACCTCCTTTTCTCTTTTTGCCTAATTTTCTCCCTCAAGGAGAGTTCAGAAAAATGCAAAACATAACAATGTTCATTTAGTAGTGGATAATGTGTGGATAACATGGGCACCTTACAAGAATGTAAATCACAATGTTTTTCATTCTTGTAACAGAATAAGAAACCTCAATTTCCCCCCTCAACTTCAAGAAAGTGTCAACAAGAGCTTTACTTTTCCAAAACACATTTTTTGTGCATGCTACTGTTTTTGGGTGCAAAATACAACTTTGTTTCCTTGTTGCACGAGACTTTAAAAAACAGAAACATGGAATGGGTTATTTGTGTCTTTCTGATTAATCATCCTGTCTTCTTGTGTTTGCTATGTACATGTGTGTGAGAGAAAGAGAACTGGGGGAGAAAAAGAAGACATTAGCTTTGTGCAAAAGCATTTTGTGCAAAAAAAATCACTATTTATCTTTTTCTTATACTGCTGGAGGGAAGGATTCTCTCAGGCTTTAATGTTTCTCAGCCAGTACATTAAATACTGGCAAAAGTATTTCACATCTCTAGCTCTAAAAAGCAGAAGAAGAAACATGTATTACAACCTCTCTATCGTCCTTCACAAGTCAACAGCAATCCTGGAAGCATTATTTGCACTGGAAGCAAGGTAACATGGACCAGGCATGTCTTATTAACAAGATAATCTGTGCTTCAGTGAGGCTTCTGGGAACACTAATACTTTTTAAGGGAGGGTGCTGCCACTTCTACAGCAAATTTAGCTGAGGAATTGAGGAGTATCAGCTTTGTGCTACAATGCCCAGTGTTGTATAGCGAATAAAATGACAGGCTAGAATTCAGGAGGTCTGGAATTGAACCCTTGCTCAGCCATGGAAACTTACTGGGGGGAGGGTACTGGTAAAACCACTCCTTTAATATCTTTCTAATCTTGAAAGCCTTATTAGAGTTGCTATAAGTCAGATCCAACTTGACAGCACTTAACACACATTTTGTGCTGGTCCTTGTGTGTTTGGAGGGGGTTGATTCCAGATGCAAAGAAGTAGCCCATCCTTGTTTTCACTGGTTTTAAGAAAAGTTCTCACCTCTTGTAGCCTCGTGGCGCAGTGGTTAAACTGCTGTACTGCAGCCAAAACTGTGCTCACGACCCGGGGTTCAATCCCAGGTAGCCGGCTCAAGGTTGACTCAGCCTTCTATCCTTCCGAGGTCGGTAAAATGAGTACCCAGCTCGCTGGGGGGGGGGGGGCAATGTGTAGCCTGCATAATTAATTTGTAAACCACCCAAAGAGTGCTTGAAGCACTATGGGGTGGTATATAAGCAGCACGCTTTGCTTTATATATAAGCAGCATGCTTTGCTTTTTAGTTTTTTGATGATTTTCTAATCAATCAACATGGTTATCAGCCTGTCCTCACTGGCACATAGTTGTGGATAGAATTGCACTTTGGCAATTTGGTGCTTCGGTGATTTCCTGCCCCACCTTCTCCCATGGGTGTCCAC
Source organism: Intellagama lesueurii (assembly GCA_037013535.1). Classification (NCBI taxonomy): domain Eukaryota; kingdom Metazoa; phylum Chordata; class Lepidosauria; order Squamata; family Agamidae; genus Intellagama; species Intellagama lesueurii. The sequence goes on from JBAJHW010000005.1 coordinate 163,864,640, forward strand.
TCAGAGGCAGCACTCTGGACTTCCCCACCCCATCTCCTCCTCTGAGTGGCTGCCCATGGTAAGAGGTGGGATGGGGAATCCAGGGTGCCCGTGCAACACCTCTGGGCCTGATCCGCAGAACCAAACTGAAGCACCGAAGTGTAGATCGTGCTCATCTTTAGCCCTGATAGTACTGTTTGGCATGTAATAAAAGACGATCCACCCTTCCCCTTTAAAAGCTTGCCTATAACTTTCTGGCACATGGCTAGAGCATGCAAACTTTTGGGGACAATTCATTGAGATGCAAAATAGCTCTTTGTTCTGCCTTTGCAGATGGGTACCAAGAATTAAAGTAGATTACACTGAAGATAAGGACTTTTAAGCACCAGGGGGGTTGCACCAGATTTCACAGTGTGGACAGGCCCTCAGTTTCATGAAGGAAATTAATTGAAAATAAAACTCTCCATATGGTCATGGCTAGAGATGGGAGTATTGATATTCGTATATGAATATGAATATCCCTGCACAGCTGGAGTTAACAAGGGTCCGCCCCCTGGGGCCAGACCGTCCACTCATGCATCCGGCAGCAGCAGTAGGCTCACTCAGCCTTCCAATCAGTCCCAGAGCCATGCTCTCTTCCTGCTCGGCTAACGACTCAGCAGCCGTGCAGGGAGACTCGTCCTCTCTCCCCTTGCCTGAAGTGGCTAGCCAAGCAAGAAGAAAGCGGGGCTCCAGAAGTGATTGGAAGGATGAGCGAGGCCACCCCTGGATGTGTGAGTGGATGGTCCAGCCCCAGAGGACCCTCGTTAACTCCAACTGCACAGGGATATTCATATTCCTAAAAAAATACGAATACCCCCATCTGCAGTCATGGCACTACACCAATTCAATAGTACAGTTCTAATTGGAATGCTAATCTTAAAAAGCATATTCATTAAATGCTGTACCTCCATTCAGAGTGCATGAAGTGTACCCTAAGTGTACTTCATATACAGATTAAGAATCCAATTATGTTTTTTATTTCTTTAAAAGGTAAAGGCTCCCCTTGACAATTAAGTCATGTCCGATTCTAGGGGCCAGTGTGCACCCCCGTTTGTAAGCCGAAGAGCTGGCATGGTCACATGGCTGGCATGACTAGACACAGGACGTCATTACCTTCCTACCAAGGTGGTACCTATTCATCTATTCATATTTGCATGCTTTTGAATTGCTAGGTTGGTAGGAACTAGGACAAGCAATGGGAGCTCACCCCATTGTGCGGATTTGAACTGCTGACCTTTCGATCAACAGCCCAGTAGCTCAGTGGTTTAACCCACAGCGCCACCCACATCCCTTTTACTTTTTTACCTTCTATAATATAAAATGGGAAGCAAAAATTCCAAGGAAAGTTTTTAAAAGATCTTTGTAAAAGAAGAAAGTATGCCACATATTAGCAGTAAGTGCGAGTCAAGCAAATGGAGACACGAAAGGGAGAGGACAGAGATGAGAGACAGAATGAGGAATCAGAGGCCTAATAAGAAGAAAAAACTGGGAGAGATAAGAGGGAGAGATGGCATGTAATGAGAGGTCAGACACAACAGAGTGGCTGAACTATTCAAGGCTTTAAAAGTAAAAACAAAAGTTTAAATTGGAAGCAGAAGATAATAGGAGCAAGTGGAATGAACAACAACATAATCAAAAGTGCCATGCTAGCTGGGTGATATAGGTAGCAGAATTTTGAACATCAACATTTAAGGCAGAAGACAGTAAAATCCAGATATTCAGTAAGACATACAGCAGGAATCAAAACAAGGAAGAAATGAATTAGTGGGTGCAATCCTGTTGTGCAGCCATGGTGGGACCAACATCAGTGATTTCCAGACATTTAGGATTCCTGCTGCTATCCTGCTGTTCCTAAAGGCTTCCCCGGGACCAAAAGGATATTAGGAACTGCTGGATAGCTCAGTGGTTTAGGTAAAAGTTGGGAGTTTTATTCCCCACTGTGCCTCCTTGACAGGGGCTGGACTTGATTATCCATAGGGTCCCTTCCAGCTCTGCAGTTCTAAGATGATGATGATGATGATGATTATAATTATTATTGTGCAGCTGCATGTTATGCAAAATATGAGAAACACAATGAAACACAGTATTTATCTTGTTTTCACACTGGAAATAACTTTTGCAGGGGTTTGTAAATTCCTGATAATCTGACCCAACAAGAATTTTTTTCATACTCCTGGGTTTTAAGCAAATCTTAAGCATGTGCTTGCACACAGAGAGGGAAATTCCTTTCAAAATTCTCTTCATTAAAAAAAAGAAAAAGAACACTGAATATTTGCTAGTCAGCTCATGTGTGGATGTTGTAGCATAAGATCTCCTGTGGCTCTTTTAAAATTCACTGAGTTTGGTGAGTCTATTTGGTGATCCAATAGTACATTAGCAGTGTATCGACTTTGCTCGAGGCAAGTATCAATACATATTGAAAGCAACAGTAAATGTTGACTTAGGTAGGGCCAAAATTCATTCACTCTTTTTAATCATAGAGACCTATACATCTTGAACTATGACATTAAGCAACAGTATTAACCATTCAAAAGCTGAAAATGTCAGGTATTTATTTATTAAAGTGGTTTTTAAATACACATGATTTTCTCTAGGTACTTTGAAGAAAGGAAGACATAGAAGTATATTACTGGTTCAAATAATTCATATAGCATCATGGTCAAATTTTGCTCACAGCAGAATGCTGGACTTCTCTCATGTAAGAAAGCCTTAGGCCCATTCCTGGTAAGGGCAAATTCTACTGCTTTAATGAATTGTTCTTAAAATAAGAGCTTAAATGGTCCCAGGGATGGATTACTGAAGCATTCTTAAAAGAGGGCATAGTGTAATGTATCTAAAGTGCCACCAGTCTTTTCATTTTTTCTGTACCTATTATACATATTATTTACATGTAAATTCAAAGTCCTGTTTCAGTGGTAAGGAATTAATGGAAAATTAATGGAAGATAAAGCTAGTCGGTTTGACACCTATATATTACCTCCACTCTGAAATGCAGTGTGCCTCTCTGTCTCAGCTGATGGGGAACATGGGTAGGAGGATGCTGTTGTACATAAAACATGAAACTGGTTAGAGGCCTTTGTTCTGAGCTGGTGGGGTTCTTCTTATGCTCTTAATTTTCCAGCAGTGCTAGAAATTGCCTCAGGAAATAGACAATGCTCATCTGATCCACCCTGTCGTTTTCAGCTTAATTCTACTACTGTGGTGGAACTTAGTGTCAAGAAATTGATCGCAGTAATCAATAGCTCATTTTATGTACTCAGAGCATGTCAGATGTTTGAGTACAACAGTAGGAAATCCTGAAGTCAGAGAAGATCAGATCAGAAATTGGATGAACATGTGGATCACTGTGCCTTTGGGATACAGACATTTTCATGCACACGTGTGGAGCTCTTACAGGTGAGACATTTCTCATTTTTTTCAGTCAAGAACAAGCATGGGTGCAATTCATTTCAGTTCATTTTCTATAACTATTTCCCAGATTTGTTCATAGATATGGTAGAAAAACTTGAGATTTTCATCCATCCATTGAAAGTATGGTTTGCAAACATGCTGGTTAGTGAATTGATTTAAAATCTCACATGTAGCTTCTGAAAACAGTTTTAAGCAGTATAAAGCCCTACTTCATACTGGAATAATAATTTTCAAGATGAACACACATAGCGATACAAAAACCACGTGACTGTAAATCGATTTAAAATATATCGGAGCTGAAATTGATACAAATCACCAAGGTAACCGTACGCCGACTCAGAGAAATTTCATGTTAACAAAGGTCGTCTTAAGAAACTGCCTATTAGTATATTGTTCTGCTTTGGGTACATATAATTCCTCTTTCAAGTTTCAATTCTCTCTTCTCTAATATGAAAGGTACTTAAGTAGGTGGATCTTCCCACTGGCTTTAATATTGTGCTATTTATTATGCTGACAACCATTATTCCATTTATCAGATCTGATTGCTTAACTGACTTGACTGACAAAGTGCTCCATTTTGGTTTCCCTTGTAGTTTGGCTTTAACTGTATTTCCTGACTGTGACTGATATGTGTGTTGTTCATTCAGTACACTTTCCCCCATGTTTTAACATGCAGTTTCATATTAGAACATAGTTTTACATATTTTTTCAACTTTAGAATTTAAAATGTCCTCTTCAACAAACCATTTGAGAAATTAATCACATTAAACTGTACCATGGCTATCTACTCTGCAAAATTAAATTTTCAAGATTAATAGATTTTATTTATTATTAACTCAGAAGCTTCGAATTTATATTTTACTCAATTTCTAGTCTTTATGTGCTTTGTTGGAACAGAGATATCAGTAGGTTTAAAAAATGGTTTTAATCATGTAGCATCTGAATTAGACATCTTCCCATATGAAATACTTGATACTACAGAGTCTTGCCTATACACTCAAACGTCACAGGAGCACCTATAAATCAATGATTTTTATATTTTGTATTGTTGCAGGCTATTTAAACTTGGCTGCAAACTTTCTGAATTAAAGCTGGGGGGGGGTGGTCCTTCCAATTTTTTCAAGTTATATCTTGGGGAAAACCCTATCAGTATAATTTCAAAACCACATTGAGATATCTTTAAAGGGGCTCAAATTAATAACAGTATTAATTATACCTATCCTCTCATGCCACTGAAGCATTTCCTTTGAGGCCCAACTGATGTCATCTTTGCTGAAGTTCCCTTCTGATTCCCTATAATGAACAAGGAGCTGACAAAAAAATGTAGGAGTGACTAGACACCTGGATTACAAGGCATCAAGTTGGAAGAAACTTCTAGCATCCGTAATAGTGCTTTTAAGATAAGATATGTATTTAATTATATATATATAATTAATTATTTAATTATAAGTGTTAAAATTATGATATTTTTAAATTTTTTTATGTATAATGATGTTTTTATCATGTGTGTAAGCCGCCCCGAGTAGACTTTGTCTAGAGGGGTGGGGTAAAAATCTAATAAAGATAAAGATAAAGATAAAGATTATCAGAATTAAACAGTATATTAAAAATGGTAAATGAAATCAATATTGAAAACACATTTAAAAGCATCAAAGTCCAACAATCCATTTAAAAAAAACATTTCAGATAGCCACTCACTAAGGGAAAGTCTGCCTGAAAAGAAAATTAGCCTTTCGCTTAGGGACATGTAAGGAGTGGTTTTACTAATTCAATATTCCCAGTGAATTCCGATGGGTGAGTGGGGATTCAAACCCATGTCTCTTAAATCCTAGTTTGTCGCTTTATCCGCTACACTACACTGGGTATCTATTCGCTGTCATATCATTAATGGAACATTCAAGCAATAATGAGCTGCCCTTCCAGTTTTTGTAATACACTTTTTCAAAATAAGGATGTGAAGAATGCTCACAAATTATTTGTTCTTTATGAGATAGACAGTCTCAAGACAGACAGTTCCAAGAATGTTTGCTGACAAATTGCTGGCTTCTGTGAGAGCTGCTACTTCTGGCACAAGAATGAGACTGGAAATAGGGTTAAATCATAGAATCACAGAATAACTGAGTTGGAATGTTTTACGTCAATAGTTTGTAATTTATGCAATACGTTTCTGCACAAACTGTCTTTTTCTTTTCTAAAGCAAAGTACATGTACACCAGAAGTACAGAAGGACTGGCTGATTGATCAATAAAATGCAAACAACCCATTTGATACTTCTAATTTTTAAAAGTGAATTCAGTAACACAGTAGCTGTTGTAGTGCTGTGCAATTCATGCAATTTCCACAATATGTGCAAAAACTGTTCTTGAAAATGCAAGAACTTTTGTCATGAGAGGATATCTCACCATCTCTCAAGAAGGAGAGAAAGAACTGCAGTTTATTATTCTCATATACAGGGTAAAAGAGGATTTACACCCCTATATGTCCCTGTACTGCAGTTCATTTTATGTTCTATCTCTGGCTTCCATTACTACAATTTGTGTGTGCGTGATACTTTTTTACACATCCAGACTCTGCTTAACAGGCACCAACAAGGCAGTTTGGCAGATATTTTGCTATGTTTGATGAGAAATGAGCCATGCCCCAGTAAATTTCACAATCCTGTTGTATTCCATCTCCTGTTTTTCTTGTATGCTTAATTTAAAAAGATCAGCGTATACAGATGCAGAGCATGCTCAAATGAATGGAAGTCCAAATCACACCAGTTTCTTCGGGGTCCATCATTACACTCTGGTTATCTTTTTCTATTTTTCTCACTGTTGCTCTTTTTCTCCTTGTTTATTATGAGATATTTTTAAAAAACAATATTTGTATGGGTAAATAAAATTGAACCCTCCCCCCAAAACATGGCTGTCCACTTACCACATATGGTGTGGCACGCATGGCTGCCATCATTCGCACCACAACAATCACAGAAGTAGCCTAGCCAGGGCTTCCCCGCCTCCCTGTGCTGCAGACCAATCCAGTAAGGAGGCAGGATGATGAGTCTCCCTGCTCAGCTACTGAGTGGTCAGCACTGCAGGGAGGTGGGGAAGCCCCAGCTAGGCTACTTCCACGATTGTTGTGGCAAGAACGATGACAGCCCCATGTGCTGCACCACAAGTGGTAAGTGGACAGCCTGGGGATGGGGGGGGGGGGTTTCCAATCATCCAGCCACCTTGTGGTGGCAATATTCATATTCATCTCCTCTGTGAGACAAATACAAATATCTCATCTCTAATAAGCACCATTAACTTTATAGCACCCCCTGTTATTAAAACTGAAGTTTGTATCTTCTTGATCCATGGATGCAACCAGGATGTGTTGGAGGATCTGCATCTGATAAGCATCTGTCCAGTGGTAGAAACAGTGTACTCATATTATTAAGATAGCCACTCTTCCCTCTTAGCCTGTGACACCAGTGGCATGGCAAGCCACTCAGCCTCCCTGTGCTGCAGTAAAAGATTAGCTAGTCTCTTTCAAGCAAGCACAGAAGGAATTTTGGGACACCATCTGATTTCTTGCAAAGTCCTTCTCCTCCCCCACCTATTCATTGTGGGTACATTCAGCTGACTTTTTTTCCCTGCTGGCCAGAAATAGCAGGTAGTATAGGCATTGAAGCAAGTAAAGTAATATATCCTGATGTTTGTACCCGGAGGCATCAAAGGAGTGACTGATTCCATTATCCCCCTACCCCGGAACAAAGACGCGAGACAACTGTTATGGAATAAACATGGGCCACACTTTATTGAATATTCATAAATATCCTAAATGCAAAAGGCGGGTCCTACCATAGTGCGGAATCAGGTTCTGCAGAGGGCGAGTCCCAAGCCCCAAGCTCTCGCAGTCATGAAGACAGCAAGAACCTGACCGGCCCAAATTTGACCACCCCCGGACCTCAAGCCCCCTCCTTCTTGTTGACTGTTGGTCCGGGAGCGGCCCCAGCAGATCTTCTCCCCCAAGCACTGTAATCGCACAATCCGCAGCGCTGGGAGATCAGATGAGCTATACATTACCTGTGGTTGTGAGGAGGACTCACCAAAACCTGTTTTATCCACACTACCCACCTGTGTGACCAAATTTGACTACCTCTCAATATGCCAACGCACCTTGACCAGTGTGGGATAGGCGAAAAATCCCCACCTCCAAGGCCAATCAGGATGCGGGTCAAAAATTCCTATCCGGCCCCAAAAGGCGACCAGTAAAACTCACACTAGTATTCAGGGCGGGCGGGTTGTCCGAAAAGAAGAGGCCCGGGTAGGCGGAAAGCTTATTTAATTATATCACTCCTTCCCCCTCCCTTCTCAGGTTGCTCTTGTGAGACTGCAATGTCTCGTGCTATCCCAGGAAGGGGATAATGGCGGCCCGCGCTGCCAAAGAGCCTCGTCAGTGGACCGGACATTGCTGGATCACTTGAGGAGATGTGGAAGGAAACCACCCTTGTACCTTAGGAATTTTGCCCAAATTAACATTAGACAGGAGGAGTGGGGTAGAGTAGTCAGAGCCCCTTCACTTGCTCTCATGGTCATCATATCCACTGCCTAGAATAAGGCTGTATTCTTCAGTGTGTGCTTCAGGGAGTGCACTGACATTACATTGCAACTCCCATCAGCCCAGTATATCATGTTTTCCTGCTGGTGGAAGGATAGCTGCTGAAGTGCTGGCATAGGCAGAGGTTAAAGGCATGACTATCTAAGTCACCAGTGACCATTGTGCAATTGTCTATATATTGTTGGATTACAACTCCCCTAACATCTAGTTAGCACAGTCCATTGTGAGGGATCATGAGAACTGCAGTCTCATAGGATCTGCAAGACCACACATTCCCCGTCCAGGACTTCACTTATTTCTCACTCTGATCACAATCTCTTGGGCCCAGAAATTTGTAATAATGAGATGTTGGCCTCATAACGTTGTTTTGGGGAATACTGAGGTAGTGAGGTGTTTTTTCTTTGGGGGACAATGTATCTACAAATTTAATCATAGCCATCATTCATTTATCTGGGGGATTACCCTATCTGTTCACCAGCAGCCTTGAAATCTCACACATTTTCACACCAAATCTATTTAGGCATCTCCAACTCTGGCCACCTCCATTCTGTACTCATTCACACTCTTTCTGTTTTTTTTCACTGCTAATTTTAAACTTCTCTGAACCAGTACATCAAGTCTTCGTTATGTCTGGGTCCTTAAATGACAGAAAAATAACCAGAATGTAATGATGGACCCTGCAGAGACTGGTATGATTTGCACTTCCATTTATTTGAGGGTGCTCTGCATTTGTACATGCACATAGTCTTTTTCCCTGCTGTGACAAAGTCCAGTTTTACGTGGCAAAATTAGATCTCATGCTGCTAAGAACAGTTTACTTAGGAAAGCTGCAGTGGCTACTCTACAGGAGTGGCAGCCCACTTCCAAAGTTACTAATTTCATTTTGAACTCACAGTATGCTGCTGGCACTTTTAATGGTCACAACTTCAATCCTGAAGATGTCTTATCTAGCACATTAGACCAAATTTCTCCACCAGAGAATTCTAGTAGTACAGAGCAGAGACCACAGCATGATGCATCACTCTTCTCCCTGAAACTTCACCTCTTCATTAAACAGTCAGGTAATCCTAAATGTATTGGTATGTTTTAATACTAGATTGTTGGAGATCTCAGCAAACTACTAATGTTTCTGCTGAAGTCAAGAACACTGCAGAATAGTAGATTTGAGATCCCAAGTACATTCACTGGGAAGGAAGGAAGGAAGGAAGGAAGGAAGGAAGGAAGGAAGGAAGGAAGGAAGGAAGGAAGGAAGATGTGTATATATGCATATTTGCATATATAAAGAAAATATAAATTCCATTTCATTAAGGCAACTTGAGACTAATTTTCCAGTATGTACTAGCAAGCTAACAAGCTGCTTATCTGCTTTGCCTGATTGTTTGCCTGCCAACCCACAAGCCAAAAAAAGAGTGATGATAAGCAGACTTCCCCACCCCCACCCCAAGACAGTTCTGAACCTGGTCAAACCCCTCGCACAGCAAAGTGGAAATCTGGTAAGAAGAAGGGGAGAAAAGAGAGGTGGCAATAACAGGCAGGCAGAGAGAAGAATAGCTCTACTACTCAAGAAAGTTGAACAATGAAATAAAAATCAAAGTGGTAGGTCCTCCAGAATGAGTATGCACTCAGCCTTGGTTGTTCTCCTGCCTATCCCAGACAGCAATCTGTCTGGAAAACAAAGGGTTTGACTATATTCTGATTTATCCCCCATTTTGTCCTGCTATCAGCACAATTAAGTTTGATGTATTTTCTAGTGACTACATGACATACAGCTACATGACATGAAACATCCCAGCCTTTTCCCATGGCTATTCAGACCTTCTTGGTTCTGTTTTTGAGAGTTTCATTTCAGTTTCCCCATTTTGCTGACAACTATCTGGTAGTGTCCTCATGATGGGCTGTTCATGAATGCAGAATCGTGGCATTCCCCCCCCCCCCCCATCAGATAATTACGATTCATGTAATTCATACAAAAATAATTCGTTTCTTTAAAAAAAAACCCTCTAATTTATGTATGTAGGATATTGTGCTTCTATATCCACAGTCCAAAATACCAGGAAATGGCCCGATATTGCTGCACAGTATTGTGCTCACATTGCCAGCAGGAAAATTGATGCCAAGCTTTATGTAGCAAAGGGCAGCCTGAATATTGACAACACCAATGACAGCAGTCAGGATGGTCTCCACTTTATATGATATCTTGATGTGTTCTCTAGCATTCACAAAGTTTCACCCAGCAAGGGAATATCCTGGAAGCTGACTCCTTTTTCGATCAGTTTACCATTTCTCACCCAAACACAAAGCAATTGTCAAGACAAGTTGACTGTTGGTCCGGGAGCAGCCCCAGCGGATCTTCTCCCCCAAGCACTGTAATCGCACGATCCACAGCGCTGGGAGATCAGATGAGCTATACCTTACCTGTGGTTGTGAGGGGGACTCACCAAAACCTGTTTTATCCACACTACCCGCCTGTGTGACCAAATTTGACCACCACTCATTATGCCAACGCACCTTGTCCAGTGTGGGATAGGCGAAAAATCCCCGCTTCCAAAGGCCAATCAGGATACGGGTCAAAAATTCCTATCCGGCCCCCAAACAGGTGACCAGTAAAACTCACACTAGTATTCAGGGCGGGCGGGCAGGCTGCCAAAAAGGAAGAGGCAGAAGGTAGGAGGAGTCTTAATTTAAATACTCTCCCCCTCCCATCCTCTCATCTCTCTCTACGAGCTTACCTTGTCTCGCGTTATCCCATGAATGGGACAATGGCGGCTCCACGCTGCTGAAGAACTCAGCGGCGGACCGGACATTGCCCAAACTTCTTCAAGTTTGGCACAAAGCAAGAACAGATGGTCCACTACACCTACAGTATATTTGGTACTGATCCAAAGTTCAATTTCAAAGTTATTTTTTTTTTTTTGGTTTGGACTGCCCCCATTTTTAGAATTGCCCTGTAGGATGTTGCTTTGCTCTGCTGCACAATAATATACCTGGCCTATTGTGCAGCTATAATAAAGAAGATAAGTTAAAAGTTCTCAGACATTATTATTAGGAACTGAAAGTTGCTGTGAAAAGTCTGAAATGTTTTCACCTAAAGGTTATTTATTGCCAGGAGAAAGCATGGCATGTTTTTATGCCCAACTAGTGAATGAAGACAGCATGGATTATAAATCTTCACTTCCAGACATGAGGGTTGCAGAACCAGAGTCCCCAAACACATCAAAAACAAGAACAGTTCATGAAGGCCTCAGCTAACCCTGGCTGGACCCAGTAGGAATGCATTAATCTGCAGAGCATGTCTTTAGATAGAGCAAAATGAAGAGAAATCAGTAACGAAAACAAGCCATTTATAATACACTGTGAAAAATCACTAAAACAATAGCTTTTGGAAACCTTGCATCTGCAGAAAACCTTCTGGGCTTGAATCCAATACAAACCTGTCAGAAAATATTGATGAAAAATGTGCATTTACAATTGTAAATAAAACATGAATATGGAACCTGTTCCTAAATTCAATTTCTCCAGAAGGAAGGTAAGCCTTACTTCAAAACATGTTATTTAGTCAAAATGATTTAATTAAGACAGTGTTGTTGGCAACAAAATTACCTCTGAGCTGAACCAGTGAAATGATTATTGACAAATAGCATGAACATCAATTACCATAACCATGTGTACTGCTCCTATAGACTCCTCTGATAAATTTCTGAGGGACCTGTTCTACCTATATGCAAACACCCAACAGACAGACACTCACACAACTTTGAATGTATTCAAAGCAATTGTGAAATGGTCTGAGGCTAGCCTCTAATATATTGTAAGCAACATTGTGAAAGACTCTAAAGACTCTTTTAGTCCTCCCTCATCCCCCGTAGTGTTGTGACAAGGATGAGAAGAATGATATCTGTTAAAATTCTGACAACACTTCATGTCAGGGCTGGGCAATACCTTTCTTGAACTACTAATAAATAACTATCTAACCTTGTTTCTGGAGTTTGCTCATGGCTATATATATTTTTTTCTTATGCTGTTTACTACTTTCTTTTTTTTTCTTTTTGGCTCCAAAGCCAAAAAAAATTATACTACTGGGTCTCTTACTGAAGGTTTAATATTGGTCTCAGCCCAGATGCTAATAATAATCTTAGAACTGCAGAGCTGGAAGGGACTGTGTGGATCATCAAGTCCACTACCCTGTCAAGGAGAAACAGTGAAGAATCGACCTCCCAATCTGTCCCTCCAGAGCCAGATGTGTAAATCAGTCCTTCTCAATGGGGGCTGCATGGCCTCCTGGGAGGCCCTGCCCTGGAATGTTTGAAGGGGCCACAGACTGAAAATAATTCTTCACACACCACCTTATAAGGTTTGTTATGCAACTTATGCAATCCTGGTTCGACCTATATTTCTTTCATGTTGTGTTTATGGCTGTGGTCAAAAAAAGGTTGAAAATGGCTGACCTAACTCACTGAGCTCATTTGCTAGCCCACTGTTAGTAATGAGCACTACATACAAAGATGCCCAAAACTAAGCAAGTGCAAGCAAACACTGAATAAAAGTTGGCATTGTGTCAACTTTGACAACTGGAATCCAATTTCCCTCTTCTTTCACACAAAGACAAAAAATGGAGCCACTGAACTGTATTCATTGAATTCTCCATTCCTTGCAACAGGTGAAGGGTATTTGCAAAGAGGAATGGGTGAGAAATATTTTAATTTTCATTTTAGTCAGAATTTCTAAAGAATTTAATTGAGATTTAAGCACTAAGATTTTAAAAAAGCATTTAAACTAGAATTACTGAAGAAGCGAAAGCAGCTATTTCATTCCTAATTGCAAAGTGAACAATGATAACCATCTACTTGATTTGGTACCTAAACTTCTCGATTCATACTCAACAAGAATGTTTGTAGGAATTTTTCCAGGCTGGGACAGTAGTAGTATGTCAAAACAATTCACATACATAGTGTTTCCACGTGCGTTGGAAGAATTAATACACTACCCCACTAGGAGGTGGGGAAGCACCTTTTTGCTCCACGCCGCCCCCAGCCTTCCATGATTCTCAAGGTTTATTTTCAAGACCCTGAGAGATATGGGATACAGCATAGGAAAATGTGCATCCAGCAATCTTTTGTGTATGCCTTCCCCATCTGTTGAGATTTCCGTTGCAGAATTCTATCTTTCTTTGCAAAACACTGTTGTTTGCCTCATCCAGTTATGGTTAGTAATTGGCCTAGCATTTGAACTAGGATGGATTTGTTACTCCAGGAGGGTAGACTTACACACTGTTATTTACCTATGTATCTTCCCCTCCTTCCAAGAGGTTCAGGTACACATGTTTCATCCATCGCTCCTTGCCAAGTCTTATCTTTGCAACAGCCCCTTGGGCCAATATGTTTTGTAACTAAATAAGGGTTAGATTCTAGTTCTTGCAACACTTTAAGCATTACTCTTTCCTCTCTCAGGTTCTGTTGGTTATGAATCCACAACCAACTTGGAGGGCATACAGTGGGGCCTCGACTTACGGATGTCCCTACTTACGAAAATTTTGACTTACGAAAAGCTCCGTCCGCAAAATTTTGCTTCGACTTGCGGCCGGAGCTTCCACTTACGAATGGAAAAAGGCAGGGGGAAAGGGCGGGAAATTCAAACCATTGGTGGCGAAAAGGCTGCTTCTTCGCCCCAATGGTTAGGAAAAGGGAGGCTCAGCCTCCCGGGCTTCCACCGCTGCTGCCACCGCCGCTGGGAGGCGAGCCGCCGAACCATCCCGGCTGGGCTCAGCCTCCCAGGGTTCCCCGCCGCCGTGACCATTTTCTTCGGGGTGGGGGGCGTGCTCTCCTTGCCTTTCCCCCTTCGGTCTTTTCGGCGGTGGGCTCACAAAGCAAGCGGACAGGGCGCACTGCTTCGCGGGAGGCGCTACCGCGGGGCCCAGAAGCTACCAGCGGGCAAGCAACTCGGGCGGGCAGGACTGAAAAAAGTTCCACCCAGCCGCCTCCGAGGCAGGATGGTGGGCGATGCTAGGTAAAGTTAGGTGGGCGGCCGAGAGGGAGCCGTGGGGGGGACCCTTTCCGAGCAGCTCCCCGTCTCTCTTTACCCTCCTTGCCCATGTCCTGCCCATGGTTCCCCTCCATTCCCTGGGTTTGCCAGTCGCTCGATGGCGAGTAACGTGTGGAGCTGGGGGTCCGGGGCAGTGGGCACGGCTGACCGGCTTGCTTCGCTTCGCCTCGCCTTGCTGGAGTGGAGTTTGCTGCAGACGTGCCCTCCCCTTGCTCTCGGCCGGGGGGGCCCCCGCGCGTGCCACGTCGCAAAACCGTGTGGGAGCTTGACCTGGATTTCCACGGCCAGCCAGACGCCTCGCAGCCGCGGGACTGGATCGCTTCGTCACGGCGGCAGGGAACCCCGGGAGGCCTCCGACGGCGGCGGGGAAGCCGGGGAGGGTGGCGGCGGTGGTGGTCACAGCAGCGGGGAAGCCCGGGAGGCTTTGGAGGCTTCGGATGGGTAAGGTGCTCCTTTTTCCTTTTAAAAAAGTTGTTCTGGGTGGGTTTTGGAGGGTAGGTTTGGGTTGGGGGGGTTATGTTTCTGTGTTGTTTTGTTTTTTGGTGATTTTTTTCTTTTTGCAGTCCCGGCATGGGACTTGTTCCAATGTTTATTTTTGGATTTGTTTGTTTTTTGTTTTTGTTTTTTTGTTTTTTGCAGTCCCAGCGTGGGACTTGCTCTGTTTATTATTTTTTATTTATTTATTTATTTTGGTATTTTTTTCTTTGCCCGGAACGGATTAATCGGTTTTCAATGCATTCCTATGGGAAACGGTACTTCGACTTACGAAAATTTCGAGTTGCGGCCACCGTTCCAATACGGATTAATTCCGTAAGTCGAGGCACCACTGTATGCAGTTGGTGAGCTATGATTCATCTACTCTAGTGGCTTTAATTATTCCAAGCATAATTATTCTCACAGAATGTCATCATCAAAGATCTCTCACTTCATAGGGTTGAGTTGAGTATCTTCTGAACAGCATATTTATCTGCCTGTTTGAGATGTGATGCCTCCTCATAATGCTCACACTATCAATTCAAGTCTGAACTAAGTAGCTCCCAGTGACCATAATCATGACCAAAAGGTAAGCAAGGCATCTGTGTTCAACCATTATGATGCTGATTAGAGATGGGGACGAATATAAAAACAGATCGGCTTTTTTGATTAAAATAGCCGATTCATTAAATATCCGTTGCTTCATATTCGTGGGTTCCAGAGACCCCCACGAATATGAAGGGATGAATATTTACCTGTTTTTATTCGTCCTTCATATTTTAAAAAAACAACAACAACCATTCTGCCTACCGGCCGCCGATCAACTGATCGGTGGCAGAAAGGCAGCCACACACCCCCACAGCCACCCAAACCCACAGCCTACACCCCCACCCCCTTCCTTTCCCTACCTTAGCCCTCCCCCACCCCCACCGACACCCCCTTCCTATTTAAAACAACAACAACAACCATTCTGCCTACCGGCCACCAATCAGCTGATTGGCGGCAGAAAGGCAGTCACACACCCCACAGCCACCCAAACCCACAGTCTACCTCCATCCCTTCCTTTCCCTACCTTAGCCCTCTCCCACTAACACCCCCTTACCTTAATCACTGCTGCTGAGGTCTCCTTCTGGCCTCCTAGCCACCACATGTAAAAGGGGAGACTGGCTGCCCTTTACAAAGATGGCCGCTGTGGCTTCTATTAGGGTAGGGAAGCTGCAGCTGCCATCTTTGCAAAAGGCAGCCTGGATTCCCTTAAGGCAGGCTAAGGGAATCCAGGCTGCCCTTTTCAAGATGGCAGATGCAGCTTCCCTACCCTAAATGATGCCATAGCCGCCATCTTTGTAAAGGGCAGCCAGTCTCCTTTTTTACATGCCATGGTTGGGAGGCCAGAAGGAGACCTCAGCAGCAGCAATTAAGGTAAGGGGGTAAGGGTGTGTCGGTGGGGGAGGGGGAGGGATAAGGTAGGGAAAGGAATGGGGTGTGGGGGTAGGCTGTGGGTTTGGGTGGCTGTGAGGTGTGTGGCTGCCTTTCTGCCGCTGATTAGGTGATCGGCAGCCGGTAGGCAGCATGGTGTTTTTGGTTTTTTAAAATAGGAAGGGGGTGTCGGTGGGGGTGGGGGAGGGCTAAGGTAGGAAAAGGAAGGGGGGATGGGGCAGGCTGTGGGTTTAGGTGGCTGTGGAGTGGCAGCTGCCTTTCTGCTGTGGATCAGCTGATCAGCAGCCAGAGTAGGCAGAATGGTGTTTTGTTGTTGTTTTTTAATAGGAAGGTGGTGTCAGCGGGGCTGGGTGGGGTGGAGAGGGGGCGGCAGGGCTGTTTTTTAAAAAAACAAACCCCCACAAATTGACAAATATATTCATTATTCGTTGCTTCATGGGGGCAACTTCATGCTTCGTGAGTCATCAAAAGTTGATGACTCACGAAGCAGGACAACTCGCCAAAATGGTGAGTCATCCCCATCTCTTAATGCTGATAACTGACAACTATTGATTCCATAAGCAATGGGAAATGCCATAGGGGACTTCATGTTGCAAAGCTGTGCTTCAGTTTTGCCTTATTCTGTTAAAAAAATCAATCTCCCTTGTTGACGAGAAGGATTAAAAAGTGGTTAAATAAAATTATGGTAGTAATTCAACCCTGAAATGTCAATACATGCATTTGAGCTGGTTTAAGAATCCTTTATACTTCCATGCCTGAGTAAGCAGATTTGGAGTGGAGTTCATGCTTACCTCCTGATGACCAATCACAAAACAAAAGCAAGCTGATTTGCAACAGATGAAATCAGGCAAATTTATGCTAGAATGAACAGATTTTTTGAAAAAAATGTTTAAAAAAATCCATCTTCACAAAACTTCATTTCTAATGACATATGAACTATATAATCTGATTTGGATCTCACTGCATGGATGAGAGAGGGATCCATGCTTCGTGAAACCTTGTAAGCTTTGCAGAAGCCTAAAAGCCTCCTAGCCCATACAGAAGAAACTAAGGCAAGAAGGGTCTGCATGATACCAGGTCATGCCTGCCAGCACAAGTCCAAGGAAAATTCCCATGATGGAAAAGATTCACAGGCTCATGGTTTATCTGGAAGTACTGCAGTAAATGAGCATGGATAGGCATGGTTTATCCCAAAGTGGTTCAGGGCTTTTTGGTATCTGCACTGCACTTGCCTTGAAAACTGCTCTCTAGGCTTTCCCTGAAAGAAATCCCCACAAATTAATTCTTCATTACAGCTTTGCCCCTGGTGGGTTGGGTTTGGTTTGTGTTCGTGTTTGTTTTTTTAAACTAAAAAACCAAGTAAGTGGTTAATTAAGGGCTTCCACACTGGGAGCCTTGAACAAAGAAATGAAGTCTGCGTAGGAAGTGCTGTAACACTATGTTCTGCCCTCACTAGAAAGCCTGGTTCTAACTAATATCAAACTCCCAGGGATATTTCAGAAAAGCATGGAAGGCAGGAGAAAAGGCACAAATCTCAGAACATTCAGGCTTGCATTGTCCAGTCAGTGGTGAAAATGACCAAAAGAAACAGCACTGGATCAGGTACTTCTGCTACAACCTGCTAGATAGTGTTGCCAGCTAAGCAGAATGCCATTTTCTGACATTTCAGAGGCAAACTCTAAGACTGGGGGTGGGTCTTTGTGATATCACAGAAGCAAGGCAGACAACAGTGAGAAGGGGACTTGAAACCGCCTCCAGGCCAGCTGATTGCTGAGATAGGCATGGGGGGATTCAGGAGACAGGTAAAATCCTGCTAACCAAGTAATATGGTAACCCAAAACCAGGAGAAACCCCCCACTATCATTTCTTTGGTGGTCAGCAGGTAGGTAGAAAAACACAGGCAGAAATTGCTACCGTTTACAGTGGGACTCACATCATGTAATGTCTTTCCTGTCAGCTGTCAAAGTTTGTGCAAAGCAGACCCCTAATTCAGAATGATGGAGCACCACACCTGTCTTGCTCCAGGTCAGCCCAAGCAGAGACAACTACTGGCTGTATTTCCTGTTCCCTCCCTGGCACTTCTGAAAACAGCTAGGAAAGCTTAGACGAGTTCACAAATCCTGGTAAAATGTTGGCTGCACCGGCACTCGTTGCCGCACGGAGCTCCTTTGCCCTTCCCCTGGGATAACGCGAGATGCACTATTCGCATCTCTACTGAGGGGAGGGGTAGTGTGACACTCCCTCACGTGTTCAGCCTCTTTTGAGGCTTTCATTCCCAGCAGCAGCTTTGTGCAGCGCTGTGATTTCTTGCTGCTTAGCAGCAATCGGTGGAGGAGAGCTTTGGGGGGTGCGTCGGCACTCCCCAAGGTTGGAGTGAGAGTCGGGGATCAGAGCTTGATCCCCGGCTAAGCCCAGTTTCGGGCAGTTATTAATTTTATTTTATTTTTTTTAAAAAGGAAGAATATATACAGGCATTTTTATATAGATAATTATTTTTAAAAAAACAGTGGACTTAAGAAGAAGGGTTATTTAGGGTGTGGGTGTGGGACACCCCCATGGGGCACCACTCCTTGATTGCAGCCAAATTGGCACCAAATTAATTCCCCCCCACATGCACAAAAAAGAGAGAATAGGAATTTAATTAAATATTTCATACACAGAGAGAGAGAGAGAGAGAAAGACACACACACACACACACACACGTGTGTGTGTGTGTATGTGTTTGTATAGGAGACAAAAGGAGAACTTTTTGGTCATGGACATCACGGCACTGTTTACAGAAAAAGAAATGAGGCATTCAAGAAAAGAACACAGTCCCTACAGTCAAACACGGTGGAGGTTCAAAGATGTTTTGGGGTTGCTTTGCTGCTTCTGGCACTGGATGCCTTGACTGTGTGAACGGTATCATGAAATCTGATGATTACCAAAGAATTTTGGGGCACAACGTAGCGGCCAGTGTCAGAAAGCTGTGTCTCCACCAGAAATCATGGGTCTTCCAGCAAGACAATGACCCAAAACACACTTCAAAAAGCACTCAGAAATGGTTAATTAGCCATTAATAGCTGCCTGTTTTTAATTAGAGGTAATAGCAGGGAAGTGTGCATGGGGTGTTGCCTACCTTGGTTAAGGATAGGCGTGTGCATGCACGCACATGCTATTGAAATAAAGAAATAAATAATAAATAAATAAATAAATAAACAATAGATAAAAAAGAATAATAATAATTGAGCTAAATACTACTAATTGAATCAAATTATTGGAATAATTATATTTTGGGATTATATATTAAAAAGGGGGGAAAGTTTAAGGGTATATATTTTAGACATACATAGGAGGGGATTTTTTGGCTGGGCTAGTTGTCGGCTAATTGAAGACCTGCATGGCAACTATGGCCCCTAAAAAACATCAGGGCAATAGTAAAGGGAAGCAGCCTGCGAAATGCAGGGCTCCCAGGTCATCTCCTCCAGTTGTATCATTGTCATCGATGGGGAAAGGCCTTCAACCAGCCGGGACTCTGCTGTTAATCAAGGGTCAGGTGAGCTCGCCGCTGCACCAGACACTGGTAGGGCAATGATGATGTGGCCTTGGGGGCTTGGAGCACAGGTGCAGGACCAGCTAGGGCTCCAGACAGCCATGGGCTTGCAGGGAGGGCCATCAGGTCAGACGCCTAGGCTAGGACCATCCTCTAGTGATTGGCGAGCCCCTTATCCCCCAACTCCTTTCCCCCCCACTGGGGCATCAGTCGGAGTTGGAGCTTGGCCATACCGTTCAGTACCTGACACTGGGTACAATTCAGTCCCTCTTAGGGCGCTGCCTTTTGGGGACTATTCACTCCCTTTGGGTGATCACTTGACACCAGCTATGAAGGAGCGTATTTGAAAGGTAACTACGTGGACCTATTTGATTTGCTAAATAGAAATGTAGATGCCAAGGAGTTAGAAAAAGATGAGGTAGAGAAAGAAAGGTGGTGACGCAAAAAGCCAGAGTGCACATGGGCTAACTGGCTACCGGGATTTTTAATTTATTTTGGTATAACAGTTCAGGCACAACCCTGGTGCACGCTGTATCTAGTGCAGCATCTGGACCTGATATACAGGGCCTATGTCGACTTCCCAGGTCATTCCTGGTTGACCTATGTTGAAAATTTCTGCATGAGAGCATCAATACACGCGAACATGCGATGGGACAAGCCACACCCAGGTTTACGGCTTCAGACTATGATGCCAGCCCAGCCTGCACAGGGTGAGAGGTTTGACAGCAGCCACCTTATCAGGAAGGCTGTGCAGGTTAACAGTTCCCGTTCTGGAGTGGGGCAGGTGGTTCAACCCTGCCTGCTCTACTGGGATTTCAATTCATGGGGATCCTGTACTAGAAAGTCATGCCATTACAAGCATGAGTGTTCCATCTGTGGGGGAGTCCACCCTAGTTCAAAGTGCTTTAGGGGGCGACTACCAAAAGTGGGTGGCAGGGACCAGGGTAACAATAAGAAGCCTGAGGGAGTGGCAGGTATGGCAAAAGGGACCCAGCCCCATTAAATTGGAGGTACTTACAGGTTTGTTGGCCAGTTACACTTTAAAGGAAGTTGCAGCATATTTACTTGATGGTTTCCAGTTAGGTTTTCATATCCCAGTTGTGAGAGAACGTAAGGTGACATTTGCCAAGAATTTGAAGTCAGTTCAGGGAATGAAAGACATTGTCAGACAAAAAATAGAGAAAGAGGTTCGAGAGGGTAGTGTTAGGCCCATTTGTTCGGTCATCGGTCCCCGCATCTCTGGGTGTCCCCATTGGGGATAGTTCCCAAGAAGGCCCCAGGTGAATTCAGGTTTATTCATCACTTATCTTATCCAGAGGGTGACTCTGTCAACGATGGTATACCTCAGGAACTTTGCACTGTGCGCTACACATTGTTTGATGAAGCAGTGCACATGACAAGGGCATGTGGCACAGGAGCAGAGATGGCCAAAGCTGATGTAAAATCAGTGTTTCGCCTACTTCCAGTCCACCCAGATGATTTTGAGCTTTTGGGTTTCTCGTTCGAGGGTGCTTTTTATATGGACAGAGCATTACCCATGGGTTGCTCAGTGTCATGTGCAGCATTTGAGCAGTTTAGCTCCTTCTTAGAATGGGAACTTAGACATAGGGCGGGGCTGCGTAGCATGACCCATTATTTAGATATTTCCTTTTTTGTAGTGCAAAGAATTCTGGGAATTGTAGGCACTTGATGGAAACTTTTGGGAAATTAGCACAGGAGCTGGGTCTTCCATTAGCAGAGGAAAAAATGGGCCAACACCTAACATCACATTCCTGGGTATAGACACCAGTCAACAATACTACAAACTTCCGGCTGCTAAGATGGTTGAATTGCAGACCAGATTGGGTTGTCTGCTGAGCCAGAATAAGGTTACCCTGAGAGAGTTGCAAGAGATAGTGGGCCATTTGAACTTTGCTTGTAGAGTAGTTGCCCCAGGTAGAGCATTTTTGCATGGCCATGAGCGGTCTATGCAAACCTTTTCATAGAACTAGGGTTACAGCAGGTATGAAGCAGGACTTGAGAGTATAGCAGCAATTCTGGGGCAATTTTAATGGAGTTTTGTTCTGGAGAGCAGAATTACGCCTAAAGAATGAATTCCGAGTCCAGACAGATGCGGCTGGATCATTAGGTCTTGACATCTATTTTCGGGTTTGTTGGTGTGCAGGGATGTGGCCAGAAGAATGGTTGAATTCAGGCCTGACCAGGGACTTGACATTTCTCGAGTTTTTTCCTATTCTAGGAGCCCTATGGTTATGGGCAGCCAAATGGGCCAATTCAGTGGTCAGATTCTGATGCGATAATATGGCAGTGGTGCATGTCATTAATAACATGTCATCCAGATCTGAACGGGTCATGAGGCTAGTACGGGCTTTTGTTTTACGCACCTTACAATTTAATATAATGGTTCATGCACGGCACATCTCTGGTTTGGATAATAATATAGCTGACGCCCTGTCCCATCAACAGATGGTGTGGTTCAGGGCGTTGGCTCCGGGAGCTTTTAGGTGGCCCGAAGTCCTCCCACAAGAGGTATGACACATTGGAAGAGGGAAGCGCTGCGAGCAATAGGGCTAGCATTTGCCCCAAGTATTCACCGGGGTTATTATGCAGTATGGAAGTGAGAGCTGGATCATAAAGAAGGCTGACGGCCAAAGAATTGATGCTTTTGAACTGTGGTGCTGGAGGAGACTCTTGAGAGTCCCCTGGACTGCAAAGAGAACAAACCTATCCATTTTGAAGGAAATCAACACTGAGTGCTCACTGGAAGGACAGATCCTGAAGCTGAGGCTCCAATACTTTGGCCATCTCATGAGAAGAGAAGACTCCCTGGAAAAGACCCTGATGTTGGGAAAGTGTGAAGGCAAGAGGAGAAGGGGACGACACGAGATGGTTGGACAGTGTCATCGAAGCTACCAACATGAATTTGACCAAACTCCGGGAGGCAGTGGAAAACAGGAGGGCCTGGCGTGCTCTGGTCCATGGGGTCACGAAGAGTCGGACACGACCTAACGACTAAACAACAACAATGTGAAGAATTTAGAGAATTCAGGGTTAAGGAGCAGTTAGATCAGGTATGGGCCACACCAGTCAAGCACCTACAGCACTTTGGCATTTCTCTATTTCAAAAAGTTCTAGCACCTAGTTCGATCCAGGGTAAGATGTTGGCGTTAGCACTCCAGGCTAAGGCACTTGGGGTGGCCGATTCGACAGGGCACTTTAGAATACGTAAAATGATTGAAGGATGGAACAAGGAAAGAGTTAGAACGCCCAATGATAGATCCCCTTTTTCTCCAGCCATCTTAATGAGGTTTAGTGAAACATGGGGTAGCCTTTGTAGAGATGGGTATGAAGCTTCCCTTTTTCAGGCAGCTACGCTTTTAACATTCTTTGATGCACTTCGAATTAGTGAGGCAGTTGCGGCTGGTAAGAACGACATGTTGCGAGTGGTGTTACAGCTTGCTGATGTGACAATGGCCACGGATAAGTTACAAGTACATATCCGTAGATCTAAAACAGACCAATTAGGAAAAGGAGCCTTCATTACATTGGGGACTTGTTCCATCACAGAGATATGCCCAGTTTAGGTGCTTGAAGGTTACCTTAGGCAGCGGGGGGAGGCTCAGGGTTATCTGTTCTGCCATAGTGACGAGGCCTCACTGACAAAGTACCAATTTTGAAAGGTCACCGGGGCTGCATTGGAGCACGTGGGTTTAGCAGGATGGCACTTTGAAACCCACTAATTTCACATTGGGGCAGTGTCTACTGCAGCCATGCTTGGGTACAGCCCAGACGAGATCAGGAAGGTAGGAAGATGGTCCTCTCATAGATATAAGATTCACGTGTGCAATATGCCACAGTTGTAGGCTGCCGCCTGGCTGTTTGTCTTTTATTTCAGGCGTGGAGTGACCCAATCGGCAGTAGAGGATCATGTTATTGGGTCACAGTTTTATTTACTGGGCAGCAGAGTATGCTGCCAAGACAGCATGGGGCTGTGATTTGGGACTTGAGCCTGCTGCATGGTTGGAATGGTTTGGCCAGAGGGGTATGCTTTGGACCAATTTTCCCAGTATGGCAGAAGCAGTGGCAGCAGGCTCACCCCCAGATGTTTTGTTGGTTCATCTGGGGGGTAATGACTTGGCCAGAAGAAGTGGCAAGTCACCAGTGTTGGGCATTTTGGCTGATTTGAGGAGCTGGAAGGCCAAGTTTCTGTCTTCGAGAGTTGTTTGGTCCACGATTATTCCACGGCATTTTTGGAGAGCCTACTGTGATCCTAGTTGTCTAAATAGAGCACGT
Source organism: Intellagama lesueurii (assembly GCA_037013535.1). NCBI lineage: Eukaryota > Metazoa > Chordata > Lepidosauria > Squamata > Agamidae > Intellagama > Intellagama lesueurii. Next base: position 163,888,434 of record JBAJHW010000005.1, read on the forward strand.
AGGAAGGTTTACAAGGAAGTTTGCAGAGCAGTAGTTAAGGGGATGGGTTCAGTTATAGGACACCCAGAGATCTGTTTGGACCAACTGGAGCTATACAGAGGTGATGGGGTTCATTTATCTGATGCTGGATTAGAAGTTTTATTGAAGTATTTGTATAGGGGCCTGCATGCTGAAATTTTCGGCCTTATGGGGGGAATGGGGCATAGCTAGGCTTTCCCATTCCTTGGTGGGTAGTGCGGAAGGAAACTGAATCAGTGAGTGCCAATGGAGTTCAAGCAACTGGATAGCAGGTCTGAACTTTCGGCACTGCAGATCATGAGGTTACAGTGCCAGGAGAAAAGACCTGCCGGGGCCCTCCGTGGACAGAGGGCCGCCAAAGTGAGGGGGCTTGCAGGCCTGGGGGGGCTTGATTTTTCACCGGCTGGGGTCATGCTGTCTTTGGGACAGTGCAACAATGGGGTGTGGGACTCGCCCGTATAAAGTTGGTGAGGAGGTCCTTTGAGACCTTCGGCACTAAACCTGATACCGCACTACCGCAGGCCCCTGGTTTCAAAAGTTAATGGCATGTTGATTTAATAAAGTGTGGACCTAGGTTAACCCATCACCTGCGTCTCACCTCTTTATTCTGAGGTGGGAGGGCAATGTACTGATAGATCATTGTATCTTTCTGGGCTGCAGCAAATTATCCCCAAAGCACATCTTACACTATGCTCACTGATTCACTGTAGGCACACACATTTGGGATCATCTTGACGCTGCCAGTTTATTTCACTTTCCAATGTTTTTTGCTCATGGTTCCATTTCTGACAGTAAACTGTGATTTAATTTCTTCCTTTTCCTTTTTCTCCCTCATGATCATTGTTAGAATAATTAACAAATCCTGCATGCAACCTAATATCATTGTGGGAAGAGGGAGCTTTCACAAACTAACATGGCTGCCTTTCCCTACTAACCAATTAGCAGGGTTTCTTTTGCCAGGCTTTAAGTTAGAGCTATATGCTCTTATGTTTCCCTGTACTGTAGCTGCTTTATTTTGTACTTTATACTCTGCTAACTAAGGGAGTCAACCAAATTCCAGAAAAATGCAAGACCCATGGAGTTATTTCTATAACTGGATGCACTGGTGACATTGAGTGAAAAGGGAATACATTGGTAAAAGCCTCTCTGTATGTGAAAACTACATGGTTTCTATTCCTTTTCATTCCATAGCACTAAAGGTTTTTGTGAGGGTTTTTGTTTCCTTTAAAGATTTGATGTTCTCCACACTTTGGAAGAATCATGTAGAAACTGCCAAGCCACTGAAGAAGCTGTGATAGCCTCTGCTGGTGAGAGTAGCATATCAAGGAAGGAAAACACGGTAGGAATGGGCAACTTCCAGAAGCCTTCGTGTTGCATCTGCTATATCCAGATATTGGAGAGCTTCCTTTTGGGGTTGGAGGAATAACTTTGAAAAGTCTTTAGAACAATTTCACCATATCCATTTCACAGAGTTTGAACAAAACCCTGTGAACTGGAAACAAAGATGGTAAAATGAGAAATGAAGAAAAGTTGTCCACCCCATATCTCTGTAGGATGTTAGGGGTTTTTGTTACATTAAAAGAGGGTAGGTGGGAACTCAGGGCTGCTGGTGAGCCACACCAGGGGCAGCTCTGTGGCGCTAACTTTTGCTCATCCCATAAGAGCCACAAGGGTTCTGCTGATAAGGTAACATATATCCTTCCCTTCCAATGTGTCACAGCCAGTTTTGCAGGTTTTAGGAAGGAAGAATTCCAAGCTTCTTTCCACCGCTCTTCTCAGCTAAGAAATTTCTATTGAGTGGAATGAAGGACTGAATTAATGCAATCTACTGGAGATGACTACATCCCTAAGAGGAACAACTCTTAGCTGTACAGTTCTGTTTAACCTAGAATGATGCTTCAGTCCTTTAAGAAGCTGTTTTCATTTTAGTAACTGCATAACAAACACAGGGTTATGATAACCAATCTATCAATAGTAGTTAAACATGACTTTCTCCAATATTAGTACTTCTTGTTACTTCTTCCAAAGATCAGTACTTCTTGCAAAGGAACCGCCTAAGTGGTATGATTGAGAAAATGAGTGTGATGATCCTATGGATCCCACATGTTTTACCTCAATTCAGTTGTTTGCTTGTGTGAGCTGGAAGCAGAGATATGAAGAACCTTTTAAAAATAATCAAATTATTTAGATAGGTGGCTTTAAACCTTCTAAAAGGAAAACATGTATTACTATGATATTCGTGAAAACAAGAAACATTTCTCCAGGAGGACTACTGCTCAGTTTAAAAATCATTTTAACACCCATGTCCCCTGCCACCTAGCGGTGAAAACAAAAACTCATGTTAAAAGCAGTAAAATAAGAAGCTGTTGAGTCCATGGAAACTATAGCAGCATTTTGTTCACTTTTAAAGGTTAAGAAGCTTTTCAACTTCCACTAGAGCAGCTCTTGCTATCATTTTTGGTTTCTCTTGATACATTGTGAAGGTCAAGGCAGAGTACTTCTTGATCAAGTCACAGCCACAGCAAATCCAAGGCTGAAAAACAAAAGTTTAATGTAGAGCAGAATGTAATGCAGGACAAAGGAATGGGTGGCCCTCTAGATTTTACTGGACAACAACACCCATGAGTCCTGGCCACCTTAGCCAGTGGTGAGGGATTACAGGAGCACTAGTCCCAGCCAGGATTCTAAATAATGTGGGGAGACTATTTGTGTAGTGTGGATTTCAAGCTCAGAAACTCTTCCCACAACCAGGGGAAGGGGTGGGGCCAGGTGACAGAGACTTGAGTTCAGCAAGCATAGTCCTGCCTTTCACTAGGGAGGAAAGTCCTCTCTTCCAAGGATATAGACTTGAAACCCCTGTTCTCTTTAGAATTCTCCCGTTGAGGGAGCATGATCTTTTGGCCCAGACTGCCCTTCCCACAAATTTCACCAGACTAGGAAGGCTGTAGACTTGTTTAAGAATTTGAAGGCCTGGGAAATTCTTTGCCAATCTTTCTGTGCTTGCTGTAGGTTTGTGTCTTTTCTTCTTCAAGTAAATGGCCACGAAAAACATTCTGCACAAATTAGAGAGACCTCAAAAACTGGAGATGAAGGGATACCTACTGTTGCTGATTCTTTTGTTCTCTGGGCCCCTTGTTGTCACTACCACCATGGCTATGCTGGTTCAAAATTGACAACAGCTTGAGGGGGGAAGTGGTGTCTAGGGCATCTTGAGTTCGGCTATATATTTCTTGGAACGTTGGAAGATTCTACTGCAATTACCAACTTAAATTCTACACTATTTCACTGTTCAGTTTTCTTTAGAAAGTTCCTTTAATGGTGAAGTAAATATTAAATCTGTTTTGTGTTTCTTTAGATTTCTCATAGAAGAAAGTAAAAGCATAAGCATTCAATGTCTTTTTGGTAATTTTTGCCTTACACACTGGGTAACTTCCTTCCTGTTGGAATATTGTCAGCAGATTGATTAGCCTCCTATGCTTTATATTTATTGAGATTATTTAACATTTAGAATGCTGTTTATTACACCGGCCATCAGATTGTTTAACATTTAAAGTAGTGTAATAGTTTTTGCTTTGTAGATTACACTTGCCAGCATCTGATTTGTTTGTCAGCCAGCAGCTGAAACAATTACACTAAAAAAGCAACAGTTTATTAGAATGATTATCTTGTGTCTAAGGATGAAATTGGTAAGCAAAAGTATTAAGTGTGGAATAATTTCCATTGGTCCCTAACCAGGAAAGGAGGCATAGAAATGAAAGTAAATAAGTAGGTAAGTAAATAAATAAGTAAGTAAATAAATAAATTCACTTTAAAAGGACTTAACACAAAATAAAGCCAAGACATAAAAGCACAAATTCAAAATATTTTTTTTCCTTTCCATTTATGGCCAAATAGCTCCCACACCTTGTTACTTGAAATTAAATCTGCACAGCTCTATGGAGCTTGGAAACCTCAACACATAATTCTTCTGATGGTTAAGAAAGAAAGAACGGGGCAGAAAAGTGAGTAAAACATCGGTAATGTGTTTAGCTGGTGATGCAGGCTGTTCTCCAATCAAATTTGGCTCCCCAAAGGTTGGTCTCCGTTTTAAATTGCATGGCAAGCAGGTAAGAGAAAGGAAACAAATAATCAAAACCCTCACAGGAGTGGGGAGAAAAAAAAACTAAGAACTCCAGAGATCCTGTTTAATAAATAAACACCTTCATTTCTGTAAGTTAATTTCACCGCAGGAAATAAGTTTAATCTTAATTATATTGCCTGATGTCATGTTTTATAAAAGGTAAATGAGGCTCATTGACTCGCTCTTATTAAAGGTATTGTGTCTTGGAAATAATCACTGCATGTAGATTAAATCTTAGCAGATTCCTGACAGACTGCAATTATGTACTGTGGAATATTGGTATTATTATTATCCCCTGGGTAAAAGTATTTAAAATAAATAAATAAAATAAATAAAGATCCATGGCAACTTTAAAAGGAAGGTTGTGGTTGAATATCATTGCCCCTACTGAAATACCCCAGTAATTCCGGATGGAAAAAGATTTTCACCTTCCCTCTTCCTCTCTGATAATGATAAAATGATGCCCTGGGATTCCCTGGCACTTTGGAGACTGCTGTACCAGAAAGCAGGAAAGGTCAGCTTCCAGAGATTCAGGAATGACGTGAACCAATTCCTGGACCTTGGAGAGTTGTATACACTCCATGACTCCACTCCACCCTATTTTTCTTAGGAACAGTTAAAAAAAAAAAAAAACACTGAAAAGTCCCCTTGTGCCCAAATTGTTTTAAAATATGGCAAAAACCCCACACCCACCTGGGGCACAAGGGGAGTTTTTGAGGCGAGTGTGGTGGTCTGATGGGTGGAGGTGTTGCAGAGTTACATGTTGCTTGTACAGCATACATGGGCAAATTCTAGTTGCTCCAGGGACTTTTTTTTTCTGGTCCACCCCTGCCATAGGCCACATCAGCCTGTCCTGAAAATAAACCAGGGGGCACAGAAATCATCTTAGAGACTGCATTATTTCTACCCATGCTATTAAGGGAAAGGACCCACGTTCTTTTTGCTTCTGCTGTTTCTATCACTGCTGACATCTTTCCTGATATTATCAAGGGAAAAAATAAGTGCAGTGGATTTGTGAGGACCAAAATTAATCCCCAGAATGCCATGGTTATCTCACAACTGCATAATCTCACACACTTCTATCAGGAGGTCTAGAACCATAGGGTTACTGGAACTCAGGGCTTGTCTACATGGACTCATTGGAGTGGCTGGAGCAATCTAAATAGGATTGCTAGAGGTTCGATCGAGGTCTGGTGTGCCATTTGGTGCAATCCTTGCAAACAATGTCTTTTGGCCCCTTCCTCTTTGAATTTCCCATATTACGATTAATACATATACACTGTACAGAATAGAATAGAATAGAATAGAATAACACTTTATTGTCATTGCCTGTGCAACGAAATCACCAGAGTGCTATACAGACAGTGCATCACTCATTCAGTTTAGGGTATTAGAGCATTACTGATGTGCTGCATCACTTATAAAAAAATAAAAACTTCCTCTCAGAACCTGCCCACAGACAAATCACTACTGACCGGATGATTGTCCAACATTACTACAGTTGATCTTAACCAAAAGGACGAGATTCACTTTGGTTCATTTCCAATGACTGCACAACCTGGAAACAAACCAAAATAGAACTACCCTACCTGCACCAAAAAAAGTAGCAGCCCCTGACAGGGACCTAGAAAGCAGGTAGTAATGCTCTGGGGGTGGGTTGGTTTGCTCTAGCAAAGACATCATCTGATCTCTGGCTTCAGAAGCAAATCAGCCCATCCTCACAGCAGACCCAACTGAGAGCTAAATGCCAGTGTAGTCACCCTCTCAGTTACCATGGGCTCCAGCATTAGAACTGCTGGTTCCTCTACATTAGGGTGAGTAGGACATCTACCAAGCTAGCAGTGTAAGGGCTCATTGAGAACTTATAAAAATGAGTCTTCTTTTAAAATGTTGGTTTCTTCCTACAAACAGAGTATTCAGAGTTTAGTCTCATCTGTTAGATAGCTCCAGAGCTTGAGAATGCCTTAAGCTGCTGGCAAAATTCTCTCTCATAAGTCTTCAAGAGTGTGAATAAAGCAATATAAGGAAAAGCCTAGGAACTCTTTTTCAAGTGTCCTCAGAGAGTAGAATATAAACTTGAATATCACCAGTTTTCTTTTGTACTGATGCAGACGATTGTTTAGCTGCCTGACAACAGCTATGCTCATCTACAACTTGTTTTGTCACTCCTCTTGTGCTGCCAAGGCTATTTTCAAATGTAAGTAAAATTAACTCTCAATGGGATTATGACAGAAGCAAGGTGGCTTTCTTTGCTTTTTTGTAAAAAATTAGAAGAAGAAAAGGGTAAGACAGTGATAGAATAGCATTATTTGTTGGTGGTGGTGGTGGTGTATGTTCAGTACAAAGTACAACACATGGCAACATCTGAGCATTTGTGGGTTAGAAGATATCCAAATAAAAAAGCATTTTGCAAATACTGCCTTTGTCCTACCATCTTTTTCAAAATTTAACAACAAGTCTGTTTGACTGCTCTTGAGCTGAAGGATAAGAGCAGTAAATTTGCAAGTGCAGGTGCTCATTATGGCAGTCTTCCCTATTAAAGGGGAGTTTAAACATGCAGACCACTAGATCACTGCCTATCAACAGTTGGGTAGCTGGATTTAATGGCTCCAAATCCAAGATGCCCAGTTACACTAGGAAAAAGAGCCACACTTGAATTGGGTTTAACGTGGGTTTTTTTTTCTTTATAGGTAACTAGTGTGGATTGTTTTGACAGGGAATTGTTATTTTGATTGGAAGAGAGGTAAAATATTCTTCTGCCAGGGGATTGTTTATTTTAACTTGCATGTCAAATTGATTTATTTTTTAATCATTTTGACCTATGTGAATGCCTTTGTTGGTGTAAATTGTGTCCACCACCTCCCTCTATGTGTGTGTGTGCCTACGAGCACGCATCTCCCTCCTTTGCAAGCCTCACTTCCATGTGTGTGTCTCTCACTCTGTCTGACATAGCAAAGAAAAACCAAAAAAAACCAAAAAAACACCCAGCTTGTCTTTCAGCAGTTCAGTCCCAGATCTGTCACATCATAAACTCCTCTTTCTATTCCTATGATTCCAATCCACAGTTTGGGATTATGGAGGATATAATGAATGGTTAGATGTATAAGTCACCTAAATAAATGGTTTTCTCTTTTTTGAATTATGTATTTATTTCACATATTTTTACTCCGCCTTTCTCCTTGAAAAGGACCCAATGGCTGCAGTTGAGCCTTCTGGCAAAGTGATTAAACTGCAGTACTGTGCTGAAAACTCTGCTCACAACCTGCATTCAATCCCAGAGGATTCAGGGAGGGGCAGCTTTAACACTGATGTATGAAGATTAAAACAAAAACAAAGCACCACTCTCACAGAGTGAGGGAGTCCTGGGGTATTTTTTTACCCTGTTGAAATTCTGGTGTCCTGGGATTACAAGTGGAGTTAGGTGCAATGATTCAATCAAATATTTGTGAAAGTGAGTGCAGTGTCCATGCAGAAGAATGGCAAGGTCTAGTATAGTATGCAACAATATTCCCCTCTGTGCCCAGTGATTAAGATTCTGTAAAAGGAGCTTTGTGACACAATAAGGTGTGTGTTTTTCCAGTGCAGGAGGAGGGGGATCATGTGAACTGGCTTGCTTACAACCATAGAAGTTCCAGTTCTAGATATAGTTCCATTGGACCCTATGAGATTGTAGAAAAGGAAACGGAACTTTGTAATTAGAGTGTGTCTGTATTTTTATGTGTTTCATGTGGAAGATTTGGGGCACCTAAATAAGAAGGTGAGATGCACCACTGACAGATAGCAATATATTTGGAGGTCAATATTTCAAAAATTCTGAAGGGCAGACGTTCTGCTTGGCACCTTTAGAAACAGCTCAGTCATTCTTTCTGCTGAACCACTTAGTGTACGCAAAAGTGTGCTTCTGTTCATTTTTCAGCTGATGGAGGACCTGGCATGTAGCTGCCTGAGCATACTAGATGAATAGACCAGTTATTTGCAATCAGAGATTAATCATAGATATCTATGGGTGGTTTGCATTTTTAAAAGAATGTAATATAGAAGTAACTTGGAGAAACCATCTGATTGTCTTGATAAAGTTCACCCTGAGCCTGGATGTCCATGTTGTGGTGGCAGTTTGGAGTGCAATTCTAGAAAATGCAACAATTGAAACCCTGCAAAGGGCTCAGATTGAAGTCACCAAAAACTATATACGAGTTTTTGGTGACTTCTCGTATATCCCCCTGAAATTCTTTCAGCAGCCATTTAGATATTTAGATATTTTAGGCTATCCATTATTTTCCCCATTTACATTGAAAAAAATGTTGATCCAGACTCATACAAATACATGCATAAACCTGAGAATAAAACAGTTCAGGCCACATCAAAATAGCTCACAGCAGGCTAGTTCCAATCTGTATGACACATATTTGGGTACAGATTGAGTTGGGAGATACTCACACAGCCTTAGTTAAAACTATTGTGCTTGCTGCCCCTGTTCCTAATCTGGCCACAGTGACAAATGCCTTAGTTATGTCTCATTTTGATTATTGTGATGTTCCCAAATGGAACTCTGTTTCGAAAGTGTTTAGAAACTTAACAGATCCAGTTTGTTGTTGTTTTGACTTATATACTTCTCAATTGTGTTAGAGCACTCTCTGGGCTGTTTACAACATAATTATGCAAGAAACACTTTGCCCCCACCTCCCCATTCAGCGTGCTGCTCATTTTACTGACCTTGGAAGGATGGAAGTCTGAGTCAAACTTGAACTGGCTACCTGAACTCAGGTCATGAGCAGAGGCTTGACTGCAGCACTGCAGTTTAATCAATGCACCACAGGGCTCACACAGGGTTGGTAAATGGAACTGGTTATAGTGAAAATACAGATGCCTTGCTACATATGTTAATGGCCCATTCCTAAGCAAAGTTCTGGTTCAGAAGTCCTGCAAAGTTTGGATCTTGGCTGTCTGAAGGGCTTTGCCTCCCTATAAGAGCCGAAGAAGGCTTTGGGATCCATGGGGAAAGACTTTCTCTTAGTCCCACTACACTTTCAGGCACATTTGATGAAGACACAAGAGAGTTTTTCTCAGTGGCAGCTCCTAAGCTCTAAGAGAAGACTGACCCCCTCTCTGCTCTTCTGATGACAGGCAAAAAAACTTGTTATTTAATATACATTTGACCACTAACTGGCTGTCAAGGAAATTCCTTTTAATGTTGGAAGCTGTACTCTCCTTCCCTTTTTATTAAGTTGTTAAATTGTGTTTTACATTGTTCACACTTGTTTTTAATAGTATAATAATAATTATGTTTTAATATGAAAAATCTTTGCATTTCAGCTCTTTCTGATTTCATTTATGTTATGACCTGGGTCTTGCCCTGGAAAAAGGTGAAATATAGGTAAAATAAATAAATACATAATTGGTAAAGTAAATATATAAATATGGCATTGTGTTCTAAAGGCCATAAAAAGGTTCCATATACATGGGTCTGGAAACTTCAGAAATTTGCAGCTGCTGGGTGTCTGCTGCCATTTTCCAACTTGGTAAACCCAGGATAAGGCCAAGATTCTCTGTGATGTCTAATGATAGTCCACTACAAACAGCCTGTTATGGGACTTTATCCAGGAACCTGATAAACTGGAGTCCCTGAAGACATTCTGTAATCTAAGCATTTACTACTTAGACAACACTTCTCTAAACTGCACCTCAGGAGTTATATTAGTTCATCAGTGCAAATTACCAAGATGGAAAATGTGCTACTTCCAGAAACCAGTACCTTTAAAAAGGAGTTAAACTGCATCCCCATATGAGCTGTCAAAAAAGAAAAAGATCAAACTTTAAAAATACTATTAGTTAAGCTTGCTCTTAATTGTCTTTCCTGCTGATTAAAACTTGCCTTTTCCATTTCAAAAAGCCTTGATTGATTGACTTCAGAGTAACCATCTACATGTTTACTTATCAGTAGCTCCACTGTGCTAGATGAGATTTACGCTGAAGTTATGATGCATTGAAGACTTGCTGTTCTTACTTAATACAGTGATTAGCTCTGATCAATGCTTGGAACACTACACCCCCCCCCCCCAATTTCACTGGCTACCCATTTGCATTAATATAATGTAATTAAGAATAATGTATGTAAAGAAAAGAGACTGTGCTTGAATGTGTGTCCTTTTCCATCATAGCACTGAGGCCATAATATCTGCAGCATGGCAGGGACACCATGGAGATTCTGAGACTGAGCATCTCATGATTGTTTTGTTTTAAAGCAGGTCAATTAATAGTCAATAATTAAAATCTGTAGCTTTTCAGATTGTGTTCAGACACAATCACTAGGTGAGAAACCAGGTTCCTCATGGTGAAGAGAGTTCTGTAGGAATAAGGAAGCTCCTGAGGAATAGCGGCCTCCGCAAGAGAAAACAGCACTACAGTTTGGTCTAATTGCTTGTTTTCAGGTGGGGCTTAAAGCAATTTACTTAACTTTATATGAAGTTTCTTAAACTTCATTTTCAGCCTTTCCAGTGCTGAAACAGCTCCCTCTTCTTTGAAACCTTGCTGCTGGGAGACCCTTGCCTATTTCTGATGCCAAGTGTGATAGGGATGTGCATTGACCACTTGAAGTGGTCTGTTCCTGCATAAGGGCATACAGATGGGTGACAAATTCACACTATGCCTTTTTTGTTGACACTCCCATCTCTGGATCCATACCAGTACCTGTGAATTTCTCCAAGTCTCTGTGGAAAAACCTCATTGTTGTGAATGAGGAAATGTGAAGGGCTGTGACTTGGGTTGGAGAAAGCACAGTGCCATCAGCTTTGGAAAAGTGGCATAACTTAAATACTCAGAAAGAGACGCACAAGAGTATTCTTCTTTTGTCAGTGGGCATTCTTCTGGCAATGGTGGAAACGCCAGTAAGGTTGGCACCCATATACCAAGAGATGAAAAGATGGGAAAAAGACACAATGGAAACAGAAAAAGAGAGTCTACCACACTAGTTCTGACTTAACCACTCAAAACTCAGGCATTCATTCACTGACATCTGCACACTCAAACCTAGTAGTGTAAAGTTTAAAAACCTAAGCTAAATAAAAAAGAAAGGGGGAAAACAGGAAAAAAATGGATGTTACATGAGTCAGGTAAGTTCCCTAGTTTTCCTCTAATTATTAGTAATTATATATTTTTTTCCATTTTCTCTTTTATCTTCCTTAATGTTTAATCTCACCATTATCAATGGAAAAAAATTACACTTACTGCCAATTCTGTTCTTTATCTCTAGGCTACTAAATATGCTGGCATATTCAATCTTAAAAGAAACCACAACACCGGCACATAATGAAATGAAGGCGATTTGAAGTCACAGAAGCAGGTCTATGTGCCTGACTATATCCTTTATGCAACTGAACTCTCCCAAACAGTTATCAATGGAAAGGTCATCATGTCAGATATTTCTGTGCATGTTTATAAATTGAGGAGAAAAGGAATTTTTTAAATTGACACTATATAATAATAGAAAAAGGACACTGAGCACCTCAAGGGTAATTCATAATAGCTCTATCAATTCTACATGGTTTCCCTTAATAACTTTCAGGTAATGGAAGCTGTGTGCTATTTTTCATGTAAAAACACTGAAGGAGCACTGCTTTCCAAATACTTGTTGCTTAGCTACATAAAAATACAAAGGAAATCTTTATTTACACTAGTATGTGGAAACTACAGAATGTAGAACCATTGGATCAACAATTTCCATGGTTCTTGAATACCTTGATTGTGGCTGCACATGGCTGTAATTGTTGGGGTGTAAGAAGTCAGTGACACAGAAGTAATGTTAACTTGTGGATTCAGCCCTTCGAAACCCAGAAGAATTACTTGAACACACCTTCACCATTCTTAAAGAATTACACCCACACTTTTTTCAAAGAAAATAAGAAAGCTAATGTTATTAGAGTATCAGTACTGTGATAGAAGCCCGAATTCTAATTGGTTACACTGGATATGTCAGGAGCCATGGTTGCACCTTTCATTTCTAGAGAATAAAGGAAGAGGATTAGAGATTGGGTATTCATATACGAATACGAATAACCCCCACGCAGATGGAGTTAACGAGGGTCCGCCTGATCATCCACTCATGCGTCCGCTGCCACCACCGGCCCCTCTCTTTCTTCCAATAGCTCCGGAGTGCTGCTTGGCTAGCCAGTCGGCAGTCTTGCAGGGAGACTTGTCCTCCCTCCCTCTGCCAGGAGTGGCTAGCCGACCAGGAAGAGAACAGCGCTCAAGAGCGATTGGAAGGATGAGCAGGGCTGCTGCTGCTGTGCAAGGATATTCATATTAGTATACAAATACCCCCATCTCTAAAGAGGATCTTTTCCTTGGAGGGACAAGAGAAAGCTATGAGGAAGAAAGAAATGTCACCAGAAACTCTAAGAATAGCCATCTAAGGCTAAAGAAAGGTAATCACAATTCAGAACAGGTGAAGGACAATCTAGGAAACCTGGAAAGATCTTCTCCCATGCAGACATGCATCTTCTTAAGTATAAAGTGAGTTGGACTTACTCACTCCCAATAGTAACAGCTAGCATTAATTGTTTACTAGAGGCTTCAGTAGGGCACCAAATACATCTGGAAAAAGAAAAATGTAATGAGAGAAAATTCCTTTGGGTAAGTTTACTCAAAGCGGGTCCTCTTCAGAGTCCTTATGATGTTGCTGAATAGAAAAAGTAGCTCACTGATCCATTCAGGGAAACAAAGTTCTAGATTGAGTTATACCTTTACTACATCACTAACAAGGTGAGTTTTGAGTTCTTTAGAGCTTCTCAGCAGGCATAGAGCGTTCATCCACATATTGGTGAAACGAAGCTCCAGAACTCCTGATGACCTCCCCCAGGTATTAAACAGCAATGGGGAGATGACCATCCCCTGGTTAAAAGTCCAAGGAGTGGACACCATCTCCCCAAGGTGCACTCTCTGAGAGTGGTCCTTGAGGAAGGACAAGAGCCAGGACAAAGCCAGGCCACTGATCCCCAACCCTGAGAGCCTCCCCAGGAGGATACCGTGGTCAACGGTATTGAAGGCCACTGAGAGGTTGAGGAGGACCAGCAGGGATATTTTGCCCCTGTCAGTCTCCCTCAAAAGGTCATTGTGCAGGGCAATCAATGCTGTCTCCATGCTATGATGTGGCCTGAACCCGGACTGGAATACATCAAGAGTACTGATATCCTCCAGGAGTTTATTCTGTAATTATTGCATTGTTCTTTCATTGACATATACTAATATTTTCTAACATCCCCCTTTCCCTCAAATATGACTGTTACATCGAGCAATGAGATAGATAAAACTTTATTACAGTCAAACATTGAGCAATGTTTATTGAGAGCCACTTAAGGAGAAGGTTGTTTTGAAAAGGTGTCATATAAAAAAAATTAAAGAACAAATATCACTATGCTGGTTATAATGTTTACAGATGCAGTTAACATGTATTAAATTAACTATCCAGTGATGCGTATTTTCTGTTAGAACGGTTCTCCGACTTGACAATCTGCATGAAAATAACCTTTCTACACTTTGTGAGACTTCATCATGAAAAGACACATATTTATGAATCTTACAGGATGCTTCAAATGAATTGAGCACAAAAAAATGCACTCTGAAAAACCAGAAATGTTTTCTGAAAAAATAAAAAAGCTAATGTATCCAAGATATCCTGTCCTCAACTGTCCTGCTCAGCTTTTGTACACTCAGGTTTGTGGCTTCCTTTAGGGAGTCAGTCCATCTTGTATTTGGTCTTCTTCCTCTTTTCCTGCTGCCTCCCACCTTTCCCAGATAATCCTTTGTGTTTTCCAGAGAATCCTGCCTTCTCGTGATGTGCTCAAAGTAGGACAGCCTCAGTATTGACTCCAAAGGTTATTTCATATTTGCCTGATGAAGAGTTCTAGAGAACTTTCCAGATATTATACCAACAGAGCGCAGAGGTTCTTTCAGCCCTTAAACTACTAACTCCACCATCTTGCTTGTTTCAAGTTTAATTGTTATGTTTTAATTTTACATTAATTAATTGTTTTTATGTTGCTTTTTTAGTTAATTTACTGATAAGCTTCTTTGATTTTTATATTGTGGCTATGTTTTGTGGCAATTATTTATTTTGTGGTTTATTTTGTTGTGAACTGCCCAGAGTGGCCTTAGTAGCCTGATGGGCAGTATATAAATTGAATGAATGAAGTCAGTGTTTCCATGAAATCATCAAGGCATGATGCAGAGAAAGCAAAATCAAAATTAATAATAATTTCAAGGGTACCTAAGTTACTCTAAGTACAGCATTTAATACTGTGTCTTGGGCTATAGTTAACACTTTAAATTAGCCTAGAGCAAGGCAAACCTGCATATTTTAAATTATAGCACTTTTAAAAGCACACATTATAGAAACTAGGAAAATCAAATTAGATATTTGAATTTTTTTGACAGTACAGGTTCCTGATTATAGCCACATTTAGCATTTATATTCACAATAACTGCTCTAGGCTCAGGGAAATACTCCGCAAAAAAGTTGTAATAGGTACTCTGTTAATATTGGTGCTTTACTATGATCCGGGTTTTATTTTTAAATTACATTTATTGTAGTGTAGGAAATTATTCAAAATGTTTGCCTAGTTTATATAAAATTCCATCTTCACAAAGGCAGGATAGAATCCGTGTTGCAAGAGCCAGTGGAACAGTTATGTCATCATCTAAGAAAATAGTTCTGCTGTATTCAGTTATTTATCAACCCAGAGGGGCTGAGTGGAATAGAACAGCACGATGGCTGCAATGTGTCTACCATTTTGTGATGTAGACTAGCTCAGCCCAGGAGTTCGTTCATCTAATTTCATGGCCACACAGAAGTGTTACTTGTGGTTTGTGTGATGTGATAAAAAGGATTGTTTCATGTATTCATATAGTATCTGAGAAAAAGAGTTCATGTGAATCTTGTAGCCAGGAGGAAGAGATTTTCAGTAACCAAAGACTAATAGTCTTTTTCATCACATGGGAGCCATGGGGCAAAATAAGAAAGTTTTCCATAGCTGAAAATTACATATTCCAATAATGTCATTCCGGTGGCAGTGATTTTTGGTAATGAAAGACTTCCTCTTTTCATTCTGTGGCTCCCACTGCTTCCATGCAATGAAAGGAATTATTTGTAAGACATCAAACAACTTGCAGAAAAGAATAGAGAATTTTTCCATTACCAAAAATCTTCTCCTGCTGGTGACATAACCATCCTTCTATAGGCATAGCCTATGGAACAGAATTTCAACAATTATGCTAAGTTAAGCAAATAGA
The DNA here is from genome assembly GCA_037013535.1 of Intellagama lesueurii. NCBI lineage: Eukaryota > Metazoa > Chordata > Lepidosauria > Squamata > Agamidae > Intellagama > Intellagama lesueurii. The sequence continues at coordinate 163,903,855 of JBAJHW010000005.1, forward strand.
TAAAACATTGGCATGGAAATGGGACAATGTTACTGTGCAAGAAAAAAACAAAACAGTGGGGATGTGTGAACCATTTCCCTGTGAGTTATGTCTTAACATTAAAAGGCCTCACAAATGGTTTAGGTGGATATATCATGAAAACTGATAAAGACAGAAGGATTTAAACTCGATTAAAACAGCTAACTCCCTCAAAGTAGGAACACAGAACTTCATTTTCCTAATTCAGCATTTCTGTCAGAAATTTACAGCAATGAACTCTGTGATAATAGCATGTTTTAGCATAGAGGTGTAAATATGGACCATGAATGAATGGCACATCATGTAATCAGTTGTAGTGAAAAGGTTTGACAGGAGTATTATTTCATGCTCTCCAACCAAGTAACATTTCTAAAATGCAATCTATGTAGGTGGATAAAAATTCACAATTTTATTCCAGGAAACATTTTTTTCAGGAGAACAAACTTAATACTGGGATTGGGCTGAACTTTCACCACAAACATTGGAGAGGGGCAAAATGTTTCACAACACACTCCTCATAGTCACCCTTTTCACACAATCTGCTCAAGATGGCTTTTTTCTCCAGTCTATAGCGCAGCTGCTATTTTTATTGTAAAGCATGTCTTTTTTTATTGAGGTGATCCATTCCTAACCAGTGCAGAGATCACAAAGGCTCCTCTGCAATAGTGATATTTTGGTAGGTGACAATGTAACCCTTTAAACTGGAACAAAAGAAAGAAGCTTTGCCTACAAAAATTCAGGAAAGAAATTTTTCGGTTCACTATTTATGGCTTGGCAGTGATTTGTCCTTCATGCATTTTCCACCCCTCTCCAAGTACTAAGAAAAAGTTTAATTCCCTTCCTGGACAATGCTGTTTCATTGCAGAATAGTTAATATGTTAAACTGTGTACTTAAAAATTAACTCTGATGAATGGCGGCTGATTGTATAAATTATTTGTACCACACAGACACACAGTTGCTGGCACACCTTAAGCATATCAAGCAGTATGTATCTAAACAATGGATATATTTCACATTAAGCAAACAAAACCACTTTTTCTGGTACAGCAAATGTATATGGAGTGGTAGTAGTGCTGACTATGTGTTTTATGTTCCATGCCATCAAGTCAAAACCAAGTTGTAGTGACTCTAAGAGAGCTTTCAAGGTAAGTGAGATATTTAAGGAGTGGTTTTACTAGTTCTTCGGACAAACGCTGGCTCTACAGCTTGGAAACGGGGATGAGCACCGCCCCCTAGAGTCGGACACGACTGGACTAAATGTCAAGGGGAACCTTTACCTTTACCTTTACTAGTTCCACTCTCTCTGTGTGTTTGCATGGCTGAGCGGGGATTCAAACCCTGTTCTCCAAAGTCCTAGTCCATCATTCTACCCACTACACCACACTGGGAATCATGCCAGTGACTATAACTTACTTTAAATACAGAGATGCTGCTAAAAATGTGATCTCTACATTACACTCTCTCCATCTCTCACACAATTCATAGAGACTTCTGGCATTTGAAGGCTAACCAATTTTATTTGGCATACCCTTTCACAAACTGCTGCTCACTTCATCAGAAGCTTGTGACCTGGCCTGGTTTGATTTGCACAGTTTTGCACATATCTGGAAAATCTGAGGCTTTATATGTCTCCTCATGGACTTGCTTGGAGAACTGAAAAAGCAGCAGATGCAACTTTTAGAAACATTTTAATGGAGGTAGGTGGAATTTGCAAGCTCTTTACACCAGACCGTGCCTACCAAAGTTCAGACAAAGTTTTCTGTGCTATTACGCGTTACAGTTTGAAGTTTTGTTGGCCAACAACCTTCTTAAAAATGTTTATTTTGACAGAAATAAATTACTTGTGGAAGCATAATGGACCCTTCTAAGTGGAGAGAGCCTGACAAATTTCAGATGGACAGTGGGTCCATGTGCACATGAAGGAAGCATTTAAAGGTTTTAGAGGACAACACTCTCCACTCTGTTTTCTTTTTTAAAAATTCTGCATAAAATGGCATAAAACATAGTGATATCTCCTATATGAGTAAACTTTAAAATTCCCAGAGGACTGGTGCAAGGATGAATGAAAAAGACTTTGAAGCTTTGTATTTGTTTCCTGCTGAATTGGCACCAGGACATAACTTGCTTCCAGGGTCGTCTCTGAATCAATGGGACTCGAAGCATAAAGGAGAGCTTTGATGACCTAGTCACTTAATTGTAATGTAGAGCTCTCAGTCACAAAATTACACCCCTCTCCCTCTGTTATTCCTACTGCCTGTTTCCATTAATGGAGAGGCTGGAAGGGAATGCAATAATTTTTAATGGATAATCTGAAACTGTCTCCACATCCACCAAATCTCTTAGGTGGACCTGAGGCTTTGGAAGCAGCCCAATTCAATTAAAGCTATTTCAAAGAACCCTTGCTTTCCCTTGGACAAAGTCCAAATCATTCTGATGCAAGTCATTTTGGTTCTGGATTTGGGCTTCCTGCAAAGAAAATACCCAGCCCTAGAAAATATATGTCTCAACTGGCTGTCAACAATGGAGCAACATGAAAAGAACAATGATATTATGCTTGCTTTCCAGACAGACTTTGTGCCACACATTTAGATCAAAATGGACATAAAAACCTAAAGTGTATACAAAAGTACATCATACATCTGTTGCAGTCTGATGTGGTTTGTAAAAGATGAAAGTGTGCACTTTGTGCTTCGTTGTAATCTATGGATAACTGAAAGAATTAAAAATGAGGTTCTTAAAGTCCAACGATTTATGTGATATTTAATTACTGGAGTTGACTCCACGTGTAAGAGCTGAACATGTTCCAGATTCCTGTGGCAATCCCTCCAGCTCCACATGTGATACAGGAGACCACTCCACACTGAATGGGATAGATTGCAGTTCAGAGGTGATGCACTGCAATCTATCCCTAAAAATCAATCAGAAACATATTTCCTGAGGAAAGCTATGCTCATAGAGGTCATTTCTACCTGATTTTGAGGAATACCCCTGTTTTCAGTCCCCCCCTTTTTTCAGCCCAACCTATTGGGTGCCCTGATCTTCTCTGCAGCATTTGGGAAGAGATGAAGGGATTACCACCAGGAGCTTCAACTGGCCCAATTCCATGCACCTGGATGTAGATCCAAACCTGTATTTGCTACCTACTTTTCCTTTAATGACTTCAATGCAGTTACATTAGATCTTCTTCCCATATCCTCATTAAGTGTAGATCTAGTTCAGCATTCAGAAAATGTTGATCTGGATCTGTGAAGAACATACAGATATAATCTATGGATCATTGAGGGCACAGTTTGGCTCAAAACAAACAAACAAAAAAGCTTGTGTCCATTTGTGTTTATATTTAGATCGAGCCATCCTTCCCCTTTAAGAGCTGTTGTGCACCTTGCTGGCCCAGAGGTGGGGCATGCATTTCTTTTGGCGCACTCTGTTTAGCTGGGAGAAAGCACCCTCCAGCAGACTCGGTATCACGGATGCAGATTCTGAGCAAGAGTGGAGGAAGAAGAAGAGAAGGAAAGCAGGGAGGGGGGGAAAGGGAGAAAATGGAAGGGCAAGGGCAGAGGGAGAGAGGAGCAATGCCTCCTCCTGAAAGCAGAGCCCTGGCTGAGGAGAAAGGCAAGGAAAAGGAGGGGGGTTTACCTCCCTTCTGCCTCTCCTACCTTCACCCCAATATTCTCCCCTCATGCTGCAGCTCTCTCCTTACAACTGTATGAACAAGGTAAATATACTTGCACATAACCCAGCTAAACCTTGCTTTGAATGAATCTGTAGCATGGGAGAAGAGTACACACTTTCCTTGTCCCTCCACAAAGGATCAGGGAAGGTGCATATTTGATAGCTAACTGGGCTACAAGGGATTGTTTGCTGTGGGAACAGGAGGAGTGTGCTAAATGGCACATCACTCCCCCCCACCTCAACAGATTCTTTGTAGCCCTATCCAACTCACCCCCAAAATGGCCAGTCTGGACAGGCCCAGAGTCTACTACAGATGGAATCTCTCCATTTGATTTCAGACCCTGAAAAATCAGTGTCCCTAACAGTGTGGAGAATCTCTGTATACCAAGCCTATCCTCTTCAGACTTCACACTCTCCACATGGGGACATTGAAGATGGAAAAGGCAGGGTCTTGCTCCCTCTCCTTCCATACTTATTTGGATTCACCTTTTTCTGCATATCTGAGTAAGACTCCTGTGTTGTCACTTAGGATGAAAGAGAAGAACTGATTCAACGTTACCCTGTCAAACATGACTGAAAAGAGACTGAAACGTCAGTTTCCCCTAAGCCCAGGCAGTTATGCTAAGCTCTCACTTCAGTTTAAAATAGTGGTCCCTTTAAGTGCTTAATTTTGCATCTTGAGCTGAAAATTCAGTAGAGGAAAAATTAAGTATAGATAGAATAACCTCAAGTGGAGACATCACTTATCAGAAATCCAAAACTCCAGCCCACAGGATTACAGAAACACCTCTGGTGCCAATCCATCAGCCACTGGGCTAGCATCCCTGACTAGCTGTATCATCAAGCAGCATTCTTTCTTGCTAGAGATGAGAGGCATTCTAGTCCAAAAAAACAAAACAAACAAACAAAACTGCTTAGCAGATCCTTTGGCTCTGTAGTACCTTGAACAGTTTCGTGTCTCTCAATTTTGTACATAAACCACACAAATCATTTGATTTTTTTTAATGAGCAGGTTGTTGCAGGATTGTATCCTCAGTGATCAATGCACTTCCATTTAGGTTTCTGCCTGCAGTTGTCAAAATCATTTATCATCACCTAATGCAATAACATTTGAAACCAGTAACATCCAGGTCAATATTAATGGCCACTTATGTATTCTAGGATATATCCCCAAGAACTTTGGCACTATTCAGAAGTTTTGCCAAGTCCAGCACTGTTAACATCTATTTAATCTCTTTTCCTTCCTTTTTCCAGCCAGCCAATAATGTGTGAAGCTTTCAAGACTCAAACACAGCACACCTTAATGCTTTCAGAACTGTATTTTAACAAACACTTTTAAAAGGGAAAAAAAACATTATTTTACAGAAGTAGATGTAGGCATGAGTTTTATAGCACAGTCAAATGAACAAGATTCTCCTGCTAGAGGATGACAAAAAAATCCAACAACAACTATATAGTCCCCTTGCACTATAGAAAGAACCCTGTTATATACTAGATTTTTATAAGCTTAACTGCACCTCATTTTCTTCAGAGACCCCTTCCAGGCAGCTAACATTAGCACAACAGAGCAGATTAGTTAGGCAATTTCTTGCCAAATCATGTGTTAACTGAATTTTCAGAATTGCAAGCCCAGTTTTTAACCAAGCCGACAGCTGTTAGGAAAAAATATACCACAAAAATAAAACATGAATGAGTCTAGCATTTGCAATGCAGTTTTGTCTCTCGATGCTGCTTTTTGAAACAATCTGAGAGAGCATTATTGCACATGGAGGGAGGCATGAGAAGTTTTTGCATTAAATGTGACTCACCACTTTCACAACAGCAAAGTCTAACTTAATTTGTATTTAACTCCCAACCTCATTGTGGGTTGCATAGCGGACTGTTTTTCTCTACAGAATTTTGTTCTCCACACACAAAGAATGACAACAGAAAATTGAAAGGCTAGCACTCTCCCGCAGACATAGGCAGAGGTGCTTCCTCATTCAGAGGTAGTGAGAGGAAAACACGCAGAAAATGTGTAGGACAGTGCATATGGATCTTAGTCCCATTAGGCTGATCGGTATTTCCAAGCTCCAGAATTTCTTATTGGGTGGCTTTTCTTAATCAGTTCTCTTCTGCTGTAGTCTATTTGCCACACAAAAGAGTTAAAATAAAATCTCTTCAAAATTCAATGCATACCTTGTTTTCTCCTCATTGAAGGGAAGGTGAAACAGACACTCATTTCCCAGTTTTCTTTTAATTAGCTCGAAGAAGAGGAGGAAAAACCCAGCAGTTTTCCTATTGGCTGATTAATATAGAATATCAAGGTGTAAATTAGCATGTCCCAGGAACAGCTATATATCATGTAGCTGACTACCATTTAAAATTGGGAGTCTTTTAGAAAGGTCTTTTGCAAGAAACAAGAGTGGCATTTTTATACCTACAGGCACATCACATTCCTAGCTAAGTCCCCATCCTTCTAGTGGAAACGTAGAATATGTTTAGCCATAACTAATTAAAGGCAATTCAATTTTTAAAAGCAATATTAGATGGTATGGCATGTACAGGTATAATCAAAATTATTCAGCCCCCATTGCAAACCAGGTTTATTGTCAAAATTTACAGACTTTCTGGTGTTTGGAATGGACAAATCAAACAAAAGCAACTGAAATAGCTCAGCACAATGAATGCTTCAAGTGGTTTCTCCAAATTCAACTGAAAATGCAACTTTTAATGAATTCTGCAGTCTCAAAATTATTCAACCCCTTCAAGCATGTTTTGTACTTAGTAGAGTACTCTTCTGTTGTTACGACGAGCTACAAACAAGATGCATAGCCACATACTAGATTCTGGCAGAGTTCCTGAGGAATCTTAGCCCATTCCTCATGACCAATGGCTTCCAGTTCAGTAATATTCTTGGCTCTGTGTGCTGCAACTGCCTTCTTTAAATCCCACCAGAGATTTTCTATGGGGTTCAAATCAGGTGACTGTGATGGCCACTGTAGTATCTTCCAGGACTTCTTCTGCAACCAAACCTTGGTGGAATTTGAGGAATGCTTGGGATCATTGTCCTGTTGGGTCCAATGATGCCCAAGCTTCAGCTTCCTCACAGATGGCACAATGTTTTCTCCTAGGATTTCCTGATACTTCAATGAATCCATCTTGCCTTTCACACACTGCAGGTTTCCTATGTCAGAGAATGCAAAGCAGCCCCAGAGCATCACCAAGCCATCACCATGCTTAACTGTAGGGAGAGTGTTCTTTTCAGCATATGGTTCATTCTTCTTCCTCCAGACATACCACTGACCCATCGGGCCAAAAAGTTCCAGTTTTGTTTCAGCACTCCACTGAAACATGGTATGCAGAATCTCAAGACTTCTGTGGCTTATTTATGTGATTTTGAGCATATTGGAGCTGACTTTTCTTGTGCTTTTGGGTCAGTAGTGGTGGACCCCTTTGAGTTCTGGCATGCAAACCTTCTGTGTTTATACATACTTTACTGTGCAAACACAAACCTCAGTGCCTGTTGCCACCAAGTCTTGTTGCAGGGCTTTTGCAGTCACTCAAGGGTTTTTCTCAACCTGCCTTCTCAGAAATCTGGTTGCAGACGTTGATTCCTTTTTTCTGCCCTGTCTAGGTAGTGTAACCACTGTTCCTTTAACACTGAACTTGTGAACTATGCTTCCAATGGTATCTGTAGGAACATCGAGAGCCTTCGCTATCTTCTTGTATCAAGTTCCTTGCATGTGAAGGGCGATGATCTCTTCTTTTTTTGGACCATTCTTTTGACTTAGCCATATTTCTAACATGCAGTCAAATGTGACACTCACCAAACCCCTAGCCAGTTCAGGTATTTCATGTATTTCAGCTCAAGCACACCTGGTGCAACTAATGAAGCCCTTGATTCGTTGCATCAGGTGTGCTTGAGACAACACCTGTTTTGCATATTTGTGCTGTTTTGAGGGATTCTCTTAAGAGGGTTGAATAATTTAGAGACTGCAGAATTCATTAAAAGTTGCATTTTCAGTTGAATTTGGAGAAACCACTTGAAGCATTCGTTGTGTTGAACTATTTCAATTGCTTTTGTTTGATTTGTTCATTGCAAACAGCAGAAAGTCTGTAAATTTTGACAATAAACCTGATGTTCAATAAAGGTTGAAAATTTTTGATTACAACTGTATGGTTGCAGTCAGAGATGCTGTCAGGATCATTATCTACACTGACTTCCCACCTCTGCTGAGCCATTACCTTCTTGCTCCCAAATAATATGATGCTTTGTTTAGCTAGCAATGATTTTTGAGAGCCTTCGACAGCAGACCTTTGCTCTTTGCAATTACCATAGCTCCATTCAATTTACAAAATGTACTTGATTTGAGGAAATTATAATGAGGAAATAATTTGTACCACCACCACCCCATAACATCTCCTTTGTTCTATGTTCCTGTTGTTCTAATTTAATTTGTTTAAATTCATCTGGAATACATAAAGGAGTGAAATGAAGAAGAGATATGGGAATGCACCCAGGTCCCAACCCCAAAGTCCTCACATACATAGCAGTGCATAGAACTCTTTATGAGTTTTATTGATCTGAATAAAATTTCAAAGGGGATGAGGTTTGGCTGCATACATTTCCAAAGCTCTCTGTGAACATGAAGCCTGTGGTCATATGCTTATAGAAGGGACAACATAAGTCCTTTGGGAAGTAGCAAAAGTACCTCTCTGCTGACAGAGAGTGGGAAAGAGTCTGTCAACAGGAGAATCTACAGCCATGGATCTCAAAGGTCAAAAGACTCCTTCATTGCCCCAACAGAGTCACAGAACTGGTCTATGGTGCTGGTGTATAAACTTTCTCTGCTGTAGGAAGTGGGCAGAGAGGGGAACTAAAAGCCAGAAAGGAAAATGCAAAACCACAGGACAATAGAGTTACCACTGCCATTGGATTCCCCACTTTTACAGTAAATGAACCATATAATTATTTCATGATGTCTCTTTTGGTGCCATTTTAAGGTTTTTCTGATGACAATAGAAAATATAGAAGGCTGACACCCTAAGAAAGCTGATGGAGAAAACATGATTCATTTGAAATATGGTGTTGAAGGGGAGCTTTGCAGATACCCTGGACTGCCAGAAAGACAAACAAATGGATTCTAAATCAAATCAAGCCTAAACTTTCTCTGAAAACAAAAATGATGATGCTGAAGCTGTCATGCTTTAGGCACATTGTGAGAAGGCAAGACTCACTTGAAAAGAAAATAATGGTAGGAAAAGTTGAAGAAAGCAGGAAAAAAGGAAGACCAAAGATGAGTTAGATTGACTCCATAAAGAAAGCCACAGCCTTGAGTGTACAAAAGCTGAGTGGGGCTGTTGACAATAGGATATTTTGGAGGTCACACATTCTTAAGTTGGAGGTGATGTGACATCATAACAATAACAAGAGCATGTGCCCTAGCCTGTACAAGAGTAGTATATGTATTAAATCTGTAGTGTGTAACATCCACTGTATTTAGTGGTGGTTCTCCTAATGACTGAATTTCCTGAACAGAATTCAGTGAATTCCCCGCATTCCTCTGAGCAGATTTCTCTGATTAGTTTTTCACATTCCTCCAGGGCATATTTAAAGGACACAGGGGCTCCAAAACTCTGAGAATCATCCTTTCCTCATTCCATTGATAAACACCTTCTATCACCACAGAGTCAGGTTTTGCCTTTTGCCATGCCATTCGCAGAAGGACCAATGGATGGGATGGAGAAGGGCAATTTTTCAATATCCTCATTAGCAAGATTAACAAATAGTACAAACATATCTGACACCAAGATAGATTTTTTAAAATTATTCTGCTAAAGCCGTAGTGGTTTACAACAGCAAATAATCCTTGTCAGTACCTCCTGCTTAGCCACATATAAGAATTTCTTTCAAATTTCCAACTGACCTCAGCATGTTGATTTATGACTCCACATGAAGAACAACCTAAAAGTAAATCTTGGCTTGGCTAGATGAAAATGCATATAATTGATTGGTAGTGGAACCCAATCACAAGAGTGTTTACTGAAAGATGTTATTTCTCCCCTTGGGATTTGGAGGAGCACAGTTTTAAATTACAGAATACTTTCTTAGCCAAGCAATGGATTAGAGGATAGTACCCCAGATGCTTTTTCCATTGTGCTGAAATGATTTTAGGCAGTAGGTCTTCCTCACTTCCATGTATACAATCTGAGAAGTCTTGTACAAATTCCCTTTCCTATCTTTGTAAACATTAAAGCAATTTTCCCCAATTTAAGTTACCTTACACACCTTTGATCAATGAACTTTTTTTTCCTGGTGTGCACTCATTTGGAGGATTCTTCCTCTTCTGTTTCATTGCTCCCCCACCCTGGAATAAAGAGGCGAGACACAGGTGCTGGATTAATTAGGGCCATGCTTTATTGAACTGGTAATGTTAACTCTTATTGTTCCCAAGCAGGGGGGCCTGCAGTAGTGCGAGATCAGGTTTGAGGGTGAAGGTCTCACTGGACCCCCTACCCAACCACATTTGGGTGAGTCCCACGCCCCGTTGTCGCGTGGTCCCTTGGACAACGTGATGCTGGCCAGCACCTAACGTGACCAACCCCGGGCCTGTAAGCCCCCTCTCATTGGTGACCCTCAGCCCGGGAAAGGCTCCAGCATGTCCTCCCCCCAGCACTGTAACCTCACAATTTGCAGCGCCGTGAGGTTACTTGGGCTATCACCTCCCTTGTACTCCCTGGGCACTCACCAATCATTGTTCTTTCCACACTACTCGCCAGCGCGACCAATACATGAACCATTGACATCTCAAAACAACAAACCTACTGTATACCAGTGTGGGACATGTGAAAAACCCTGCCAACCATAAGCCAATATGGGTAGCAGGGAAAAAAATCCTATCCAGCCCCCGAAAAGATGACCAGTCAGACTCACACTGGACAAAGGGTGGATGGGTGGGAAGAAAGTCTCAAAAGAGGCTGCAGAGGAGGAGCTCAACTACATACTGCACTCCCAAACCCTGCCCCCAGGATGAAACGTGAGATTCACATCTTGCCTTGTCCTGGCAAAGCAGCTCCGCTTTGTCAATGTTGCATGTGCCGGTGCAGCAGCCGTTTTACATAGCAGTCCTCAAAATAGGATATCTTTGATAATTTCATAAGATCATAGGAACCCAACCAAGTCAGATCATTGGTCCATATAACACAGAATTATCAATTGTTCAGCAATAAGTAATCAGGATTTTAAACAGGATTCTGTCATAGGCCTACCTAGAAATTCCTAATGTTCCCTGGTGGCCTTCCATTCAAGAACTAACCAGACCGAACCCTGCTTAGCTTCTGGAATCAGAAAGGATTAAGCATGTTTAGAGTGATATGGCGGCATTCTGGATGGTAAAATGGTATTATTTACTCATTGTATAAATCACCATTACTCCACTTGTCTCCAAAGTAATAATAGTCTTGGGTAGATCTGTGGTTGTTCACAAATGAACCAACTTACAGCTGATGGTGTGTTTATAAAACAAACACATTCTTCAGTTGGCTTTCCTTAATTAGATCACTAATTGACCAATATAGTGAAAGACATTTGATTTAAGAGTTTATGGATTGCAGCATTGCAACAGCAAGATTATCACAACAAATAAAAAGGTATATAAAATACTGATAGATATTAGATCTCAAGAGAGGTCAGAGACAAAGTGAAAATGGGAGGAAAAATTTATTATAACAATATCAGGTAAACAGTGGGCATATATATATTTGAAACCACACTGGTGAATATTGGATGTTAAGAGATATATTTACAGAATTTTATATATACCATTTAGGTTCCCTGCAGCTTCAGATTTGTGTTAGAGGCACAAAAACCAAAGGGATTCATTCACACATTTATGGTGGTTCTGTCCCATGGTAAGCATTGGATGGATGTAATTAAAATCATTGTTATTGTTTTATACCATCAACTCACCTCCAACTTATGGATTATTACAGGGTATGAATTACAGCTACACACTACAGTTATATTGCTGGGGTTTACTAAAAACCAAATTTTGAAATATGACAAAATAATGATGTGCTATAGGTCGACAGCAGCTTCTACCTTACTGGCCAAATATTGGCATACTCCACAAATACTATTTATAGAGCAATTGAAACAAAAAGCACGGTCCTTTATCCTCATGAACAAAATATTTAGCTATCGGGCAATGTGAGACGGCTGCCAGAATTCTGTGGAGATTTTTGAGAAAACTTGGTTTCTATCTGTTATTGGAGTGTCAGATGAGGATGTGACTTCGGAAATATTGTTCATGAAATGAATTTGTTATTACTGCAAATATATGGAGGAATGAATATATTAATAAAATTGCAAAATGGCGGCAGCAGGGGGGCACAAAATTAAAAGGGTAGAAAAAAAGGAAGAACATGTGAACCACTAAATGAGTACCACTTCATATGTTTTCAGCGGCACAGTCCAATGAGCACCCAAATACACACTAAGTATTTAAAATTTAGGATTTTAAAACAAGAAACTGCTAGAAAATTTTATACTATTTGGTCAAATTAGATAAAGCTTGAAGGACATGTTTTCCCACCTGAAGTAGTCTTGCTTGTTAATGAATAAATGTTTGTCACAATGAATCTGGAGCACATAGTGGCAGATGTAGAAGGACTTGATCATGTAGGTTTCTCCAAGGAAGCACCCAATGGTACAACCATCCAAGTTACACCGACTCCGCTGAAACCATCTTAATATTCTTACTTTTTGGAGAGAGAACTAGCAAAACTCCTGATCCCTAATTTGGTCCTATGATATACTCCAATAGCATGTCTTACAAAGATCCTTAGTAAAACTATTCTCAGCAATTAGAAGCGAGTGCTGTCAGTTATCACCACTCCCTCTTTACCACCCGTTCTGATTTTATATGGAAGACGTGGTGAGAAATGTATCCCACCCACCACCCAGCCTGGAGAAACAGTTTGATTACATTATCTCACAAATCTATCCAAATCAGCTCAATTCTGTTCTGGATTTTGGAACACAGTAGCACTTGGAATTTAAATGAAAGCGGGCTTGAACTGCCTGGTTTTGCAGCCCTGTCCTAGTTTGAGATACAAATATAGCAGTGGCAGAAGTCTTCATTAGCTCTACAGAAGCTGAAACAGCACACAGATTCAGTCTTTGAAATATATATGGAAAGCCAAAATTTATGGAAATATATCTCTCACACGAAGCAAATAGAAACCTTGAGTCACATTTCCAGGCACAGGAAACTTCATGATGTCATTTGATTATTCCTTTCAAGTAAATAGAATTGTTTATTTATCTAACTGAGTTTAATTAGTTACATTTATCTGTCATGGATTTCCTCCTTTTGTCCACCTTATTCTCATAACCATCCTGTGAGGTGGACCAGGTCAGAAATAGTGATTGGTCTGAAATTGCTCAGCAAGCTTCATGGCACAATGGAGACTAGAATCTGATCTCCAAGACCCCAGTTGAACATCTCACTACACAATCCTGGCTCTCAAATATCCTGGTGCATGAGGGTTAAATATTTAGTTATAGCCTTTTAGCTTTCTCTGAACCTAGTTTCTAAGGTAATGCCTCTTGGGCTGAATTATGTTATCATAAGTATCGTATTATTGATAGGAAAGATATTGCATGGCTAGTAGGTTCTTTTATACTATGTAAATTGAAAAGGGTCTTGTTGCCCTTCTGATATACTCATTAGCCCTCTGCTCACAGTCCTCTGTCTTAATTAGCACTGGGGGGGAAAGGGCCCAAAGAACTCACAATCCCAAACCTTACTGAACCATCCTGGAACACATTCAGAAGTGTTTTGGCAACCTTTTGGTCTCTGAGCTCTGACTTCCAGACTTGGGAGTGATTTACATATTGTTAATCAGTACATTCAGTCTTGGAGTTTCTTCATAATTAGCTCTTTTTAAGTGCCTCAAAGCTTTAGCAGACATACATTCATTTGACAGCTCACTAATTGCTTTTCATGTTGTCATCTTTGTTGCAAAGAAGCTTTATGATCTTAAACCTCTACAACACCTCAGTTTGCCCTGGAATTTGATATTATGAAAAAGCTACAGTCTGGGGTGGGTCTTTTTTTAACAGTTCTTTTCAGACAGTATCAAACTATTGTACTTCTTCCCATGAATCATAGGGTGCATCTGTACATCCTGGCTGGGAAGCAAGAGATTGGGAATTCAATTCCCCACAGTGTCTCCTTGTCAGGGACTGGAGTTGATGATTCATAGGGTTCCTTCCAGCTCTGCTGTTCTAAGATGATGATGTTGATAATGATTCAAAGTCAGCCAAAAACAGAAAGCAGAGTTGGAAGGGAAGCAGTTACCCTTGGTGCTGTTCCGCTTAGACATGTATTTTCTGATGTCTACAACAGTGCCCTTTCTGACCCTTTAAGCTAGTCTTTTGTGGAGAATGGGGTCTACAAGTGACCAGTTCTCACATGTATGTATAAAATAACTTGCACATGGACTAGCAATGAGGAAAACAGGGTGCTTGTATGTCAGAGTGTACAATCAATCAAGGTCCATCTTACGAAGGTTCTGATTTTTCAATTGGCAAGCTCTTTCTGACTCTGTCCCTTTTGGACTACAAGGAATTTTTTATTTTTGCATGTGTGTATTTGCCCACCCAATCCCGGAATAAAGACGCGAGACAACAGTATTGGATTCAATACGGGCCACACTTTATTGAAAATAAGTTGCATTTGCCAATCAATTGGCCAGATATAAGGGGCCTGCTGTAGTGCGGAAAAGGTGACAGGTAGGGGTAACCAATACCCCTTGAACATCAAATGGGCGAGTCCCCGGCCCCAGGTTCCAGCGGTCTACCAGACAGCAGGAACCCGGCCGGCCGCTAATAAACACCCCCAGACCTCAAGACATCTTTATTTGATGACTGTTGGTCCGGAAGTGGCCCAGCGCATCCTTCCCGCACCTGCCCTGTAATCGCACGATCCGCAGAGCCGGGAGGTCGGACGCGCTGTTGGCTTACCTGAAATTACAATTGGGACACACCGAAAGACACCTGTTTTTCCGCACTACCCGCCACAGCATAGGGACTAGCATAGCTAAGTCCCATGCCCGCCACAGAGCCTTTCAAGCTCAAGAAGCAGGCCCCTTCTGATATCATCAAGAAATATGTCCAAACCTGCATCAGACAGGTGGACACCATCACTGTGTAACAAAGCAACATTGCACAATTGGATCCTGTGGTGACAAATCACTGATCCGAGGCCGCCAAAGCAGACACCTCCACACACTTCACTTCAGCATTGTTCAATTGGATCCTGTGGTGACAAATCACCGATCCGAGGCCGCCAAAGCAGACCTCCAAACAATTTTTGTTAACGCCCTATCGGGCCTTGTTAACATCAACAATATCTCCAAGCCTGCCTCACACAGGTGGACACCATCACGTCGAAGCAGTTCAGCATTGCTCAATTGGATCCTGTGGTGACAAATCACTGATCCGAGGCCGCCAAAGGAGACCTCCAAACAATTCTCTGTCAGCGCCCCGACGGGCCTTGTTAACATCAACAATACTCCAGGCGCCTCATCAGGCTAAGTGCGGGATGATGGTGGACCACGTGATCAGCCTTCCAGGATACTTGGTCTTCAACCGCTTAAGGTCTCTCAAACTGTCCCGGGTCAGTGCTTCACCCGATCCTCTAGGCAGATCGTTGCTTCCCAAATGAACTACCAAAACATCTGGTGGGGACTGGTCAAATGCCGTCTTCCGTCCAAGCTGGCTGCACTGCATGCCATGCATGCCTCTCCAGATAATACATGCATGGGCACTAAGCCCCAAATCGGTCCCACAAGGGGACATGGCAGCATAACGTTCTGCCCAATACACAAAGCCTGGGCCGATGATCATTACGTGTCTTGACCTTCAGTCCCCATCGAACCTGAAACAACATAAACGCCCCTGCCTACACATTA
This sequence comes from Intellagama lesueurii, assembly GCA_037013535.1. Lineage (NCBI taxonomy): Eukaryota > Metazoa > Chordata > Lepidosauria > Squamata > Agamidae > Intellagama > Intellagama lesueurii. Next base: position 163,919,507 of record JBAJHW010000005.1, read on the forward strand.
GGTAGGGTTCTGATGTACTTTGAGGACAAGACGACTACCATCACCCCAATTGCATAATTTGTTCAGTGCTATACCCAAGGGCAGCTGGTGTGGAGGCTGCTCCTATTCTAAAAGAATGTGTCCATAATTTCAAGCCCTGAACGCCTACTTTAACCAATGCCAGGTCTGTGAGTTTCCAAAATTGATATCTAGTCAAGGGCGACTCATCCGCATGTTGAAAAAATTATCCTGTGCCCTGGCCTCTAAGTTCCATGAATGCTCATGCGGCATCCACAGGGCATATGCGCTTGATACTACATTGCCCAATACCAACTGCTTCCCTTTACCTTTCTGATCAGCCTTGGATCGTCCGACGGTAATTCTTAACTGACCATCCTGGCTCATCACATCTCTCTGCTGTAAGGCATATTGAGAGGTGTCTGCTTAACCTGCTGCCACCAGCTCACTAACTCCAAGTGCACCAAAGGAAGCTACTAAGGCGGCTGCATTAAAAAGTGCCACCTCATATTGACCCTTACCTAATCCTCCCCATTGATCGCATATACACTCCAGAAGTAATGGGGATATAGGTGTCCTGGAATCAGACACCCTACCACTCTCCTTAGACCATCCTTCCAGCATCTCCTTTATCCCATAGTCTCCTGAAAAATCTTGGTGCCCCTTGATCTTTGCGTAGAAAGCCAGCGCTGACAGTTTACCCTGGATGGTGCCTGGCGCTAGCCCCTTTCTGCAAAGGAATATTATAAATTGTTGCAGTAGCTCTACCAGAACCGGCCAAACCTGTTCCAGTTCCACGGTCTTCCTAAACTCCTGGACAATGAATTCCGAATCCCAAGGACCCAGCTACATCTGAATTCAATTGCAAGTCCGCTCTTAAGCTGACTTCAGATCTCCAAAAGGGGACCCCCTTAAACTCCTCAAGGAATTTTTCAAATGAGCAGGTCTTCTCCCATACCTTTATGTCACCCTGTTTCTGTGCAGTGAACGCTTGAGACCTCTCATAGCGGAACAGAAGCGCTGCAAAAGGCACGGCCTGGACCCACTACTCTACGTGCGACATTCAAATGCCCTACTATCTCTTGCAGCTCCTTAAGCGTCACTTTTTTCTTGCTTAGCAAGTCACTAACTCTGGCTCGAAGGTCCAACATTTGTTATGGGGCTTCGGCTAGGGGCAGCACCAGTTCGCCTGCCAACGTAAATGCAGTTAGTATGGATCTACAGTTACCCGAGATCCTTTCCAACAAAACAAAAGAAAATGATCAAGTAATGGGCCATGTAATTACTATGCACCCTTTGCCCAATCTTCCTTTCAGTAAAAGAACAAATTTCACACACACACACACACACACACACACACAAAGGCTCAAGACACCAAGCAGCTCATCGTACTCTCCCTGAGCCCTTCTTAGGAATTATGCCAAATGGAGAGATGCGTAGGTTCTAAATAGGCAGTGTCGAAAAATATCTAGGACCTGACTCTCTACTTCCTTGTCAATTTTCTTTTGAAATGTGGATAACATACCTACCACCAATCTATGGTTATGTGCGATAGACGCTCTCCGTTCACCCATGGCTGAGATCTTAAATCCGTACTTCGAGCCTTCCAATAATTAAGAGGCGTCGTCCCTATGAGGGCAAGGCCCCAGTCTCTCCACAAAAAACCCAAACTTTAATTGCGCTGGGTCCCTTTTCCAGGGTCGCCACTGCCACCGTTGGGTTTCTCGGTTAGATCCAAAGTAGCCATTAATGGACTCAAACTAATGAAATCAATGACCTGGCCTAGTGCAAAGACATGTTAGGCAGCCCCATGTTTATGGACATGTGGGGTGTGTTTGTGGCGAATCCTGTTGTGGAGCTGCTAGCCAAAGGCCATGCAGGTGAAAATGCCCACGTGCCCGATGTAATGGAGGACTCACTTGAAGGCGTCATAACCATACCGGTATCCTCGCAAAGTTGTGGGGTGCTGAAGCCAAACTCCTTGACCTCCTCATGCCCATCTTGATATAGGAATGCTGGCTCAGACACTACAGGTGCAGATGAGCGTTGTTTCTCCAAAGTGTGATCCCTTGGAGTTGCAGACGCCGTGGCTTCATCACGCCTAGCCGTAGTCTCCGAAACCTGGACAGGCTCAAGAGCAATAAATCTATCCATTAATTTCTGTGCTAATGACTTAAAACTGGCCTTCCTGATGCTTTAAGGTTCCCAAGCTGATCTACATGGCAGGGCCTCGCTCAACTGTGGAGACTATCTGCAACTCCTGCCTTAGACCATAGCAAGAACATAGGGCCAACTTTAACAAGGCTGTTTAAGGTGCCCGAATCAGCTGTTCCACTTTACTCAATATTAATTAATTAAATCCTGTGGGTAAATGCTGTTCTCTGTGTATCTATATGTTCCTTGATAGTTGAGAGTAAATGCTATTATAATTAATTTAATTACAAGGCCACATTTGGTACTGTTGACAACAATGGCAAGAAAAGTCACCAAAAACAAAAAAAAAACAAAAAAAAAACAATTACTTATCAGGGTCACAAATCCAGGCCTGAGTGCACAGCCAAGGACCTAAACCACTGAGTTATTCGGCAGGCAGCTGCAGCATGCAATTCTACAACTACCAGGTGCTAAAAAACCGCTAGCGAACAAACAGCTGTTCCTGATATAAACAGCACAAAGCACTTGATATTAACAGAACTTTTATTAACTAACCACTAGTTCGCGCTGCAATGCCTGTCCCAAATTTTATGAATGGCCAGAACTCTCTTAGAGCTGATTATGAGTCAATATAAATATTCCTATTCTTAAACTAAGTACCAATTATAATATTCAATTTTATCCAATATTAAATGTATGTACTCAGATATCGATTATTTATTCTTAGACTAATTACCAATTATAATATTCAAATTTATACTAAATGAAATGTATTTAATCAGATATCACTTAATATTTATTCTAAAACTGATCACCAGTTATAATATTCAACTTTATACTACCTGAAATGTATTCAATCAGATATCAATTAATATTTACTCAAAATTAATTACCAATTTAAATATTCAAATTTATACTATGTGAAATGTATTTAAACAAATATCAATTAATATTTATTCCAAAACTGATTACCAATATAATATTCAACTTTATACTATATGAAATGTATTTAATCAGGTATCAATTAATATTTATTCCTAAACTAATTAACCAACTTTAATATTCAAATCTATACTATATTAACCGTATTTAATTAGTTGCCAATTAATATTTATTCTTAAAGCATTCGAACACAAAATGGCGGAGAGGGAGAAAAGAGCGGGAAGATTCATCCCCCTATATGACGTCCACGCCCAAATGCTACCAATTTAAGTTAAACAGTAAAACTACAAATTATAATAGGAATCACACTAGCACAATACCGCTTGTAAATAAGTGCCCTGGATCTTGTAATATGCTCTATAAATAATATATTGTTGATTACAATTGTAAACTTTGCTAAGGTTATGCCAATAACGTATCAAATTTTTTTTTTTGTATATTGTAATCTATAGAATGATATCAACACCAATAAATTCTATAAACGCTTAATATTAATCCAACAATAAAATGAATTTCCTATTTGCACCTACAGTGAATTTACCCGTATAACTATAACTAATATTACCCCTCTTATTTATTCTACGATTGATTCTATCCTGCAATGAATGTTAAACAATATGAATGATGTTCTTTTTATCAAAGGTTTCCTTCCTGTTAGGTTATAAGGCAGCCAGCTAGTAGCTCAAAATGGCGGTGAGGGAAAGAGGGGGAAAAAAAATAAAATAAAATAAAATAAAAAAGGCGCGAAAATCCGTAACTAAAGTGGCGCCTGGTTGCCGGTCTGCAGAGCAGCACCAAATAAATAAATAAATAATGATAATAATAATAATAAAAAATACAAAATTCCAACTCTAAGCAATCCCCAGGTAAATAATAACTCCAACTCAACTCTAAACACGCTTCCTTTGTAGTATTTAAACGACTAAGGCTGAAACGAAGCCCCGCACCGCACCGGGCACGTTTTTGTTGTTGTTGTTGTTGTTGTTGTTGTTTTTAACCCCCTTACGCCTTATTCCTTTTAAAATAAACTTTTAAAACCTCAAGGCTCCAACTATCTGATATAAACACCTCCTCACCTTCTCTTAATTATATTAGTTTTAAACTATTTAAACAAACAAAACCCCTCGCGCTGCAGTGCAGCGGCGCAAAAACCCCGCTGCTGCTGCTTAAATCAATAAACTTATTCAGTAAAAATAAACAAACACAAACAAAAACAGCTATTGACGATTGAAAAAACAACAATAACAACTTAATTAAACAGTAATAAAGGAGTTGCTCCCCAGCAGGGACTTGAACCAACAACCTTTGGAACTCCAGCAGGGCGCCCTTCCACACAGAGCTATTCCTGCTGCTAGCCAACCAACAGTAATTTAACTCAGAACAATGACAATATAAGATGTAACCCAAGGAGGGAGAGGACGTTTCTCTCCCGTCTGACGAGAAAGAGCTGACGGAGCGAAAAAGCGAGCAAGGCAGTGTGATCCTCCTTTCGGATGCCCGAAAAGGAAAGAGGGCGAAATGCGGGGAAGCGCCAACTTAAATATCCACGCTTCCCCGCCCCCTTGCAGTGACGTGATGGGATCTGTCTCGCGCCATCCAGGATGGTGGGCAAACATCAGCTACACCCTATCCAGGTCGGTAAACCGACCGTCAGGCGGCTGGAACCGTGTTTTCAAAACTGTGTGCATTGTTGTACATTTTTTTCCATCGAGCAAAGCACATTTGTGCTTATTTTTTTAATCTGTACATTTTTTCCATGAATATTTTTCAGATTTCTAACACAAATAACATTCAGGTCCATCTTTGGTTCCAGCATATTGCATTCAAATACAACAATTTCTCTGTCAACAATTTCTTACTTATCTTTAGTTCACATAAAGTCCTTAATGTCTTCAAGTATATTTCAGGGACTCAGTGTCATTCCCAATAGCCCTATTATTCCTGATGCCATGGAGATCAGACATATACCCTGTTGGCAGTTTGTTTGATACACAGCTTAGAAAAGTTACTTTTCCCAGAATCCCTAGTCAGCAGGAGCATTCTTAGCCACACTCATTATATTCTGTTTTGGATGTCAACAGACATGAGCTGAATATGGTTCTTTGAAAAGAACATTAATTCACAAGCCATTGTTTGTGCATAGAGATCTGTGCAACCAGATGACCTAGCTGTAGGGGTGTTCAAAGCTATAAATCTACACATGTATCCCAATGACTCTGAAAACAATTTTCTTCAAGGGAAATGAAAAGGCCTTGTCACCACTGCTACAATTTTAGTCAAGTCTATCCTGGATGACAAGATGGTGGATGGGTTCTCCAATACTCTTTAGATTGCTTGGTTCTGGAAAAAGGCTAAGATCACCAAAGTGGATTTTGTGAGGAGGGTTGCATTTCTCATGTAAATTTAAGTTGCATAAAACTCTAGCATCTTTTCCCTTTGTGGAGCTAAGCAAGCACACAGAGAGCAAGGACAACAGGACCAGTTAATCAGTGGTTCCCAAATCTGGGTCCCCAGATATTCTTAGACAACAGCTCCCAGAAATCCTGGCCAGCACAGCTGGTGGTGAAGGCTTCTGGAAGATTTAGTCCAAGAACATCTGAGGACCCAAGGTTGAGAACCAGTGATTTAAGTGATCACAAAGACTATTGGGCCCCCGACTTACTGGAACACCCAGTTGTGGCCGGCACAGCTGCCTGGCAGTGACAATGCCATCAAAAGGCACTTGCTGCACTGCTCACTGACAGGAGAGCCATGGTGGGCATGGCGGCCTCCCATTGGCCAGCTGTGCATTTTCAAATGGCTTCCTCAGCATGCAGACCAGAGTGAAGAAGTTTTTTTCTCCAGCCCACACCTCCAGCATTATGTTGGAGCGTTCTGGCTTCCCAAGCTATCCTGAGGCTCACTGGGCTTCCCCCCCCTTCCCTATTTTATGGAATAAAGTTTGTTATTGTTGAAGGATTGGTTTTGTTGGGAATAGGGTACAAATGGTTTGGAATGGGGCATTGTTTTCTGTAAATTCATTTTGGTACAACTTGTTCCTTGGCAGTTTGGGGCATTGGGATGGATCCAGGTGTGTTAGGGGTGGCAGACAGGACTGTCACCTATGGATATTAAGGAATTCCCCCCCCCCAGGGGAGCTTGGGACAGGGAGTGGACTGTCGTAGCTCAAGGACCAGGATACCGCCTCTGCCACCAGGTGGCAGGAGCCATGGAGTAGCATAGGCCCATGTGGTCTCAATGGTATGTATCCCTCGTGTGGATCCTCATGTGGACCCTCAGTGAACCACTAGTGAGAGCATCTAGAGGAAGTTCTGTCTTTTGATGCACTGATCTACTTCCAATGCAGGGCCAGAAAAGCAGCTGCAGTAACTAATAAGTCCATGTCCTTTCCTTCCAGAGGTGTGTCAGTGTGCAAGGATGAATCAGAATTTAATACCCCTACTCATTAGGTACATGTCATTAAGTTAAAACTGGGAGTGAGGCTAGCAGTACTACCCAACACTTAATTGAGCACAACAAGTACCTAAACATAAATAATTTGTGAATAGAGCTGTATAGCATCTGGTACTATGCTACCAATATATAGGCTCCAAGATGTGCAGAGGCATTGTGGATTAAATGGCATTCATACCAAATGCATTTTTGATCTTTCATCATGGCAAACAGTTATTTTATGAACTAACAAGGCAAGTTCAAATTTAATTTCTACTGAGGTAAGCATGAAACCTGTTATTGTATTAGAACACAGGCATCTCCTGTAATAGCTGTGTTTAGAATGCACAGTGATACATAGATTTTATGGAAATAAATGGTGCCTAAACATGAAATGAATAAAATAAAGTGTCACTTAGATTCCTAAAAACTACCACTGTTGTTCCATAAATCACATACCTTGTGTCACCAGAATAATGATTTTTTTTCTGGCATAGAAAGACATAAGACTAGTTCTAAAGCCTTTAATAATCAATTATGATTTTTAAAAAGCAGGTAGAAGACTAAAAGCATAAATGATCAGCACCACCACAATAATAATGCCTAGCTGTGAATGCTGAGAACTAGGCTATGCTGGCCAGGAAATTCTGGGAGCCATACTCTACAAAAGTAACTTTTCCAAGCTCTGACAAAGGAATGTATTTGTGACATGTAATCGGGTTTTCCCATTTTTCCAGCTAAGAGACACTTGAGGAAATTGATCTTTGATGATTCCAACATGAACTGACCCAGGGTATACATCAGATTAACATGGGGACAAGACTTTAGTGATCTGTCCTTTTTCAGATTTCATAAATGTTGCAATTTATGAAATCTAAAATTTCAGTTATCAAAATAAAGTTGTAAAAGTGGAGATAATTGAGAGACACCACATTTAGAAACACATAAGGGTACACAGATGCCACCCAACCAGCTTTATGCCCATATAAAGGGCCCAGAGGTCAGGATTGATACCATTCTGTGCCAATTAGCTGATACTTCCACATTATCTTCATCCAGATTTGTGTCAGTATTTGTGCATTTTCAGTTCTTGATATGGGGAACTTCCTGCAAATGGGGAAATGGGAATGGGAAGACCAGGCCATTGACCAAATGGTGCAAACAGGGCAGAAGGGCACTAGTTGCTATTTACAAAGGTGGATGCTCTGTTTTATTTTTAGTTTTATTTCACACACACACACTTTTCCCCAGCCATGAGGAAAGAGTCACAGTTGGTTTACTTAATCAAATTAATGCAAAATAAAGTTATCGGTAAACACACCAAGTGAAATAAAACAACTTTTTTAAAAAAGTGCCTTAAACAGAAATGCTTTAAACCTTTAACATTGTTTAGAATTTTGATCAACCTAGCTCAAAAGGCTATGGCACAACAGATAGAAGAAAAGTTTCAGAAGAATAGTAATTTTCAGTGATTTTTTTAGAGTACTAGAAGACATATTTTTTCAGATTTGATTCTACAGTCATGAGAAGATAAAGCAGATGGAACATAGTTCTCATATGTAAGTAATGGGTACTATAAATAAGGCAAACAAGGTGGAAAACACTTGTTAAACCATGTAAGGAATTACCTGGAAGAAGACATGAGAAAGCAGAGGACTTAAATGGAAATAAATTGTGGGGAGAGGATGTTAGATGGACATTAAAGCTTTTGAACATATCTTGGATGGGGAAATCCATTCATTGCTTTAACCCACATTTTCATTTAAAAGGGGGGGGAAACAATCTCAAGTTCTTTTTGAGGTTCTTTGACTGTGCGATTTGTGAACATTCATAAATTATTTAAAACAAATGGAACAAATTTCTCCCCATTTAAACATCCAAAGTTAAAGAGTAAAGCTATTTCTAGCCGAGGAGTTGTCTTCATACATCTATCCATGCTGGTGTGTCTTCTTTTAAAAAAAATAAATAAATCTTATTTTGTTCCATACCAAATAGGAAGGAAAATGTTCTTTTGTGTCAATACTTATCAAAATCTAGTAGAAGTGAAATTTGTATTAATCCTTTGAACTCACAAGCCTGGAGTGAAGTTAAGGATGTTCATCACATACTACAGTTCATAAACTGATAAAATAAATCAACATGATTGCTCAATCCTTTCCTCTGCCAAGATGGGACTGATACCATGGCTAAGGGAGATGATGAGCCCTCCCTTAAAAGAAAAGTTTGTCCTTGTCTTTCTACGTGAAAGATGTCTGCACCGTGTTTGTCTGTTAGGTAGAACTCCCAGAATGGAGAATTATGGGACTTGTAGTCAAAGAAAATCCTATCCCTAGTAGACACATTTTGTCTATACTGTCTCATTTCTACTTCCTTTAACAGACATGAAATATAGCAATGTTGTGCCATCTTCAGGAAAGAAACAGAGCTAATGTAGCACCATTTTAAAAATCTAATTCCCAAAAAGTTTATTTCCATTTTCCTGTCTCATACTCAACACATTGTAAACTTTCTTTCAGTGTGAAGTTTGAGTTTACCACAATATTGCAAGGTAACCAAGGATACTGCATTTGGCTTTTCTTTCAATTATTCATCTCTTTGTCACTCTTCAGCCTCCCAGACTGTCCACACTTCCTCATCTGAAAAATCCTCATAGGATGAGTTACTTTATCACATCTTTCCATCAGCTTTCATTTGTGTGGGAAACTGGGAAGGCTGCTGGCAGTCATAAAGGTGATTACATGATGAAAGACAAGACATGTGCACACATTCCTCAGCCATCTCTTAAGTAAGGTAATGACAGGAATCCTGACCGTTACCCATAAGAACTTCTCCAAAATGTTCTCTTCCTTCACAATTGTTTTTGAAAGACATCTGTTTTTTCACATTGTGGGAAAATGTTGGAAATTTTTTGACACAGCTGTATGATGAATGCATGTTTTCAACTTATTTTAGTGTGAGCCTGGTTGTTCTCTACAGATAATTTTCATCTGTGATTAATTCTCTGAAGAAAAACTATATCTTTGAATGCCATTTTCTTGTGTTTCTTGGTTCATCTTCTGTGCTAGTCCTCTCCTATTTACCTGCAAAATTCCTGTAGCATAACAGGCAGAGGATCACATTAAATAAACTACATTTTATCCTTCTCTACACAGGCTGCAAAGTAAAGTTTATGACACAGATAGGAACTGTGTACCCCACAGGCTCCATGGAGTGCACCAAGGTAATGTGTAGGCATCCCCCAAGCATTCCTGGAGTTCCTTGCCCTCCTATCTGATAACAACAATGATCCTCATCCCACCAAAATCCAGAGAATTACATTTCCAGAAGCTTTCAGATAAGACTATTCTCAGGTAAAACAATGTGAACTCCACACATCTTCTTATAGCCCCTAAACCATATTCTAATAATCTGGACATGCAGTCTGAGGGGCTGGAGGGACCTGGAAATGTGATAAGACAACGGAAACCTGTTGTACAATTTGACACAACTAAGAAATAAATCTTACCCTTAGTTTCTCACAGCACATCCAAAAACTATCCTTTGCTACAAATACTGTGTGATTATGTTATATGAGACCATGAAGCATGCAAATTAACACCAATAATAATAATTATTAAAAAAACATTCAGCATTTACTGCCTTTTAGTCTATCAGCTCTTGGTTCAAACATGTTCATTTGTGGGTTGTTTTTTTAACATTATCTGATATGGTAGGCTCAGTAGAGGAAATTAAATCCCTAGAGAGATCCTGCAATATAAACAAATTCTTTGTTATTTAATGGGCATGAAAAGGTCCCTACATTGATCTGAAAGCAAGCTGTTTAATAAAAAAGAGGCTGTTGTACAGGATAGAAAATTTCTTGTGGATCAAGTGATTTACAGGAACAGGCTGCTACCACAGTTGGCACATATTTGTTTTATAATTCCAAAATAGTTTCCCAAGGCAATAATTTATGTTATTTGGTTAAAATGCAACATGAATTATTAAGAGGTGACAAAGACTAATGAGACATCATGGTTACTCATTTGGGACTTATAAGATCATGCATTATATGAAAGCCTATTTAAAAGAGATACCGTTCAGGAAAGTTGTAAAAAAAAATCAACGATGGGAGGTTCATTAATTTCAAATCTGAATTAGCTATTAATTCACATGGCTGTGCTTTTCAAAGGCATCAGAACAGAATGCTATCTTATTAATGAAAAGTGCTGAAATGATTAGATTTTTGCATCAACAACAAAAATGCATTTCTCTCAACCACGGAGAATAGTGCTGCTTCATTAATAATTGCACAACCTTACATTATTTCGAACACTTTATTTCATTCATTCAATAAAATCTGAGAAATCATAACTACCTTGTGTGACTTGTTTCCTTTGGCAAGCCTGGAATGTTAAGATCTTGATACCATTAAGATGCACTGCAGTAAAATGGCTTACGGATTATATCCACTACAAATGCACCTTGAAATATTTATTTGTATTCCATAGTGGGTCATTTTCCTTAGAAACAGTCTGTGTATTTCTGTAGTATGACAAGCCTCTGGGGCCATAAGGTTCTTGCTCCAGGCACAGCTGAACTATGAGGCAGAATGAGTCTCTACTGTCACATAATATAATATATTAAATGAAATTAAATAATCTTAATTAATACTTTGCAGGTTTGGCTAATTATATATGTTTTCAATTGCTCAATACTGAATTTAAAGCAAATCTTCAGAGGCCTTATCAGTAAGTGGTGATAGGGATGTGAAGATATCTCACCATTATGTGGACTGTTGAAAAACCTGTGTCACTCTCTCAGTGAAAGAAAAAAAAGGTGAGGCAGTCTTTACCAGCCCTTTAAGTTGTTCATGCCAATTTTGTTTTTTATTTATTCAAATTATTTATAAACTACTTTTCTCCCAGAATGGAGAACTATAGGATTTGAAGTCCAAGAAATCAGAAAATCCTGTCCCTAGTGTCTACAACTGAAAATGTTAGTGTTTCTGGAGAAGGTGCTGAAGCCTGAAGAACGGCATTAGTGCTGAGCCCAAATGAATCACAACTCACCTGAGGAACCATTCTAAGACTGGGCATAACGGTATTCCCAAATATGGTGTTTTTAAACTAATCTTTTTCTTGAATGTCATCCCTCCCTCCCCAGTTCGTGCTATGACACAGAAGACTATGCTTGAAATTAAAAAGCAGAAGATGCACCCAGAGTTGCTAGAAGGTCCCAGTGGTTTCAACAGCATGACCAACTTGCTCACCCTCTTACTTGTGGATTCTCAAAGAAACATGGTCATTTGCACATATGCCTCCCCACAGGCTATCAAAAACAAACAAACACTGAAAACAAAAACAATGAACCTATGAATTGATTTGTGGTTTGTCTGGCCCGGGGTGAAATTTGTGATTCATGGGTTGTCAACCTTGAACCAAAATGAACTGCCATTTTGGCGGTTCATCCCCATCCCTAATTGTAAAGGAAAGTCATAACTGTTTGTCAGTACAGCTATTTATACAGAACATCTATTTATGTAGAAACAAACCATCAAAGGTTTCTGAGATATGCTAAACCCTAGCACATGTTTACCTGGCTGGATAGCTCAGTGATTTTGGTATCTGGCTGTGGAGACAGAGGTTGAGAGTTCAATTCCCCACTGCACCTCCTGTAAATAGAGTCAGCCTTGGGCAAGCTGCATAGTCCCAGGGCACCTCCAAAAGAAGGAAATGGTAAACCACTTCTGAGTAGAAAACCTGAGCAGAAAACCTAGAAACCCCTGAAAATAGTCAAACAATAAATCAGAATTGATTTGATGAATTATTGTTGTTGCTGTTGTTAGCACATGTTTATGCACTTTATTGGATGGAGAAAATCTTTCAGCTGAGGATCTTTATTGAAATGTCTTTGTAACAAAGGAGGGGGGGAAGAAAAATACTCTCTTTACATAAGATCTTGCAATTATAAATTGGCTTCACTTTTAATTAGTTAATGATCCAATGCAGCTGTGATCAAAGCACAACAGCTAGATAATTCAGGATAGAAAATGGAGTTAATTTACTTAGATATGATACCGCTTGGCTAATGACTTTTTATTTGAATGGAGTTTCAATTAGTTATTCAGTTATTTTACTCATTAGAGCAACAGAATGTCTGTAGGCAATTAACATGTCACTCCTTGTGGAAATAGAACACTCCCCTCCAACAAGGGATTGTCTTTAAGATTTATATTGCTTAGATTATACTAAAGAACTTTATGGCAATACTAATTAAATACTAATGCCCGATGAAGTAGCAGTTTTTGTTCTCATTTGGGTGTTAAGAAGTTAAGTTTCTTAAATGTTCTCAGGAGAGTGATTCCTTAAAGATAACATATGGTTTTTGTTATCCTGTGTAACTAAAATTTCTGTGGTCCTTAGCAAGAGGATCTAATGAATTTGATAGTCTTCTACCCCGCCCCCCATCCATCCCTCTTGGTCATGCACTGTAATTTGGAAAATACTTGTTTAAATATCTGTGCAGACACGTCTCACCACAGTGAAAATCCTGTGACATTCACAGGAACAGATCACTGACACTTCATCTTGTTGCTTTTCTTGACATTATACTAAAAATGAAATTGAGGAGGTTACATGGGAATGACCCTTGACATGGATACCTCCCACATCAGCATCCACATACTTGTAATCAGAGTAGGATATAGATGTGGGAAGTAACAACACTGTCACTCCAATCTACAGCTAGGAAATAATTTGTTGAAATAAATAATTTATTAGTCTTAAATCATTACTACTTTCCACATGAATTTTAAACTCATTGGCCAAAATCCTGTTGCTTAATGTAGCAAATTGCACTGGAGTAGGCCCCTTGAATTTATAGAGATTTGGTGAGCCTACTTCCCTGTAAGTTCCATTGAGTGAAATAGGCATACTCTAGTTACAACGTACTGTGCCAAAGTAAGTCACAGTTAGAGTAGGCCCATTTGAATCAACGGAACTTACAGAGAACTTGACTCACCAAGTCCTCACTGATCCAGTGAGCCTACTCTAGCAATTTGTTACACTAAGCAACAGTATTTGGGTGATTATTTTAATTGGTAAATGCTAATTACGTTTATTATTTATTTTATTTAAAATATTTTTATCCCACCTTTCTCCTTAAAAAGGACCCAAGGCAGCTTATGTTGGTTTTGAGAAATAATTAGTGATTCTCATTCCATTTTTTAAACTTTTAATAAATTGCTTGCTTAATAAATTAATCAACAAATTAATTTTAAGAAATTTCCTCTATGGTTTAACATTATGGAGCTGAAATTCTTTAATGAACATGAAATCCTGAATTCTTCAACCATCACTGGAGACATATGGGAAATGTTTTACTAGCTGTGGCGCATCATAACAATAAAATGAGAAGTGCTTCCAGGTACAGCTTCAGTCAGTGGTGGAAATCAGAGTGAGTGAAATATAATTATTAGGCCAATATCTTGTATTCAGAAGTTCTGTGTAACCTTTTTTTACAGACACATGAGACAGGAAGGTATTCTGCAGGACGATGCATTTGTGTCAGTATTAATGCTAGCCACCATTGCAAATTCTTCTGTAAGCAACCTGCAGGAGCCTTAAATATGCTCAAATGTTCAAGCTAATCGACATTATTCCCCACCACAATTTGACATTCTTCTTTTAACCATGTGCTCAAATTATGCTTTGGCACTAGTTCTATTTTACAAAGATGCCAGTGCAGATGCAATGCTAACCATAATTAGTGCCATATTACAATGTTGGTTAATGTCAAATCACAATGAAATTTTGACTTTGTTTTTATATCACTCTTCTGCATACATTTGTTATGTATTTTCCATTGTTGTTATTCTATATATTCAATGTAGCTATGGCCAAAACGTATTACGGGAAAGCAGCATAGCCAATAACTAATGAATGGTGACAATGGTTATAATTCTTACTGTAAGCCAATTTTTTTGCTTGTTAGCATGCAGGAAATAGTAAGTGCTATTGACAAACCCCTGTAGGCCTTATTGAAAAGGTTTCCAAAAATTACACTTTCTAGGTTATTTTCATTGCAGGCTGTAGATGCAAAGGAATTAACTCTTTCTTTATTCCTTCCCATTTTTGAAAAGAGTCTTGCAGGGGAATGAGTTCATTTGTAGCTGATAGAAGACTAACAATGGAACTGGAAAGAACCTTCTGAAATAAGAGCCTTTCATTCCATTTCTTCAGCTCCGGATCACCCTTTCTGTCTGAAGTGCCTAATGAGCCAATTTATTTAGCCTTGTAATCAACTGCATTTTAAAGCTGTCCCTGCCCTGAATTTTAAAAGTATCAATTAAGTCTTAAACGTTTATCACACATGTTTTATTGGTGGTTTATAATTTCATTGGACAAAGCTAAAATTCTAGCCTTTGAGATACAAAGGAAAAAGGGGAGAGGAAAATCTGCCCACTAAAAGCACTGTCCTGAAAGGTTTTTGATCAAACTATACAAGATAAGAGATGAGAACAGGAGTAACTTGCAAATGGACAAGAACCAAGAAACCATGAAAAATCATGCCATTCAATCAATAGCTGAGAATTCAATAACATATTTGCCAGCTGGGGAGACAGCAAAGCTGCTCAGTAACTCCTGTTTGTTGACACATGGCCAATTCCTTCCATCAGTCTTTCATCTGTAATATGGGGCTAATATAGGGTTGCCTTGAGTGGTTGAGGTAAGGAAGTTTCAATCAAATTTGTGAAGATGTTATGGAGATCTCTCTTTCTCTCCTTCTCCAGAACATCCTCACGCACACACGCATAAACACACGCGTGCACGCGCGCGCACACACGCACACACACACACGCACACACGCACACACACATATCTACGTTGTTGTTATATGCCATGAATTCACGTCTGATTTATGGCGATCATATGAATGAGAGCTCTTGATATTCTGTCCTCAGCAGCCTTGATCAGCTCTTGTAAACTCAAGCCTGTGGTTCTTTTAAGGAGTCAGTCCATCTCATATTTGCCTTCCTCTTTTCCTGCTGCCTTCATCTTTTCCTAGCATAATGTTTTTTCGAGAGAATCTTGCCTTCTCAATATGTGCTCAAAGTAGGACAGCGTCAATTTCATAATTTTTGCCTCCAGAGATTATTCAGGCTTGATTTGCTGAACCCCCTTTGTTTGTCTTTCTGGCAGTCAAGGGTATCCAAAAAAAGCTCTCCCTTAGCACCACATTTCAAGCGAATCAATTTTTTTTCCTGTCAGCTTTCTTTACTGTCCATCTTTCACATCTTTCAATGGTAATCATAAATTCAGGAGTATGGATTATCTTTGTCTTGGACTCCAGAAATCTATCCTTATACTTGATGATCCTTACACTTAATTCCTTCACTTAATTGCTGCTCATTGAAGTCTCAGTCCCCTTCTGATTTCTTGGCTTCAGTCTCCATTTGGACTGATTACTGAACCAAGGTATTCTTGTCAGCATTAAAGTTGTGTAGTTCTTCTGTAGCCATTCATTTCATTTTCTTAATGTTCAACTGCAGTCCTGCTTTCACACTTCCTTCTTTCACTTTCACTAAAAGTCATTTCAAGTTATTGCTGCTTTCTGAGAGTAACATGGTGTCATTTGCATAACTTAAATTATTGATGTTTCTTCTACCAATGTTCACTCCTCCTTCATCTGAATTTAGTCCAGCTTTCTGTATGACATGTTCTGCCTATAGACTGAATAGATAAGAAACCATTCTGTCTTTCCATATTCTGTCCTAACAATAGCTTCTTGTTCACATTACAGATTATGCATCAAGACGATCAAGTGCTGAGGCACATTTCTTTCAGAATTATCCATAGCTTTTCATGATCCACACCATTAAAGGCTTTGCTGTAGTCTTTAACAGTGGTTCTCAAACTGGGGTCCCCAGATGTTCTTGGACTGCAATTCCCAGAAGCCTTTACCACTTGCTGCACTGGCCAGGATTTCTGAGAGCTGCAGTCCAAGAACATTTGAGAACTCAAATTTGAAAATCACTGGTCTACAAAGCACAAGCTGATCTGAAATTCTTTGGAGTGCTCCAACAACCAGTGGATATCTGCAATATAATCTCAAATGCCTCTTCCTTTTCAGAATCCAGCTTGAACATCAGGCGTTTCTCACTCCATATAAGATGAAGGCCTCTGCTGGAACAGCTTGAGCATAACTTTGCTTATGTGGGAAATTAGAGCAATGATTCAACAGTTACTACACTCCTTGGCATCTCGTTTCTTGGGGACAAGAGCAATAAACTGAAGGTGAACGTGAAATTAACATGCATTTTAAAATGAATGCAAAAAGGAATTTTCCCCTTTGCATTTAATTATATGCAACAATACAAATATAGATAAAAATGAGGATTTGCTGTCCTTTTTTCTCCTCCACCTGACGTTTGCTTTCCTGCTGTCTTCCCTATTCATTTTGCAGATGTGAAGATTTAGTATTTTGTATTTCACCTCTGTTTCAGAGTATCTGCCTTTCAAAATAAAGAAATACAGAAAAATATGTATGCCCATTTAATCCACCTTCCCTTTAAAAAAATGGCAAAAACCAGTTTTAACATTTTGTGAAATGCTTTGGAGAGAAGTTTTCCGCTGTGAACACACACAAACATGCACAATAGTTTTCCCTCAGCACAATACAAGGGGAAATATCAGCTATATTTTTAAATATAATGCTGTTTGTTTTATTTCAGTGGGCTTATTATTTAGGTTACATATATTGGAATGTGCCTGCAGAAATTTAATTTGTAAGTGTCCAGGGCAGGAGTATTGAACCTCCACTGCACATGTGGGCTACATAACACATTTCGTTCGTTCGTTCGTTCGTTCGTTCGTTCATTCATTCATTCATTCATTCATTGATTCATTCATTCCACACGGCCATGTGAACACAAGAAAATATGAAATCTTCCCAGTGGAAAGAGACAGTTGAACTTGTCCACAGATGACTTTGCCCCACATCCATGCTTCCACCTTAATGAACTTGATAAACCAAGATTTTGGTAGGTTGTTATGAAAATATGCCCCACATTATTGCACTAGCATTATTAGAGCCAAAATGTACAAACCTATGTTTTGTAAAGATGTAAACAAGTTGATGCACCTTTGATTTTCCACCCCCTTCTACAATGAGAAAAATTGAATAAGGGCATAACAAGAATTAGTGATCAGGGTCAAGCACAGGCTAGGAATTAGCTTTTGATTGTAAATTAAGCTCTAGGACAGGTACAACAGCATATTGAATAAAGTCCACTGAATGCGAAACACAAAGTTTTTATGCAGATATATTATTTTCCTTCCAGGTAAATCATTGCTCTCATCAGAATTCTAGTTCAAGAAGTTAATATCATCTAGTGGATGTGTCATCCAGTCACAGCAGGGACCCTTATTAGGTTATCATACAAGTCAGGGCTTGTGACTTAGTTTCGAAATTGCCTCTAACTTCATTAAAAGTGGTAACTAATTATCTACAGCAAGTAAAAGCTTATCGTGCTCTTGATGTGTCTGTCTTAATATGGATCTTCTGTCCCTTCAAGGTTGGGAGTGTGGGCTGTTTCAATAATACACTGCATGTGTGGAACAAGAAAATGAGATTACAGCATTGGTTGGATTGCAAATCAATAGAAATACTAAACTAATAAAAAGGTGAACCCATTATTGGTTAAGCAATTGTACAAAATATATTGTTTACATAGTACAATCATGAAAAGATTGAGTGAAAACAGAATGAGTGTTTGACTGTTTCACTGGCACCCTGGGCGTTGAGCAAGTATGGAAGTCCCACTGCAGTAAATGAAACACATTAATTAAGACTAGTGTAAGTCTTTCTTGCTCAGTCATGCCTAACCTAAGTCTTAATACTGGGCTTAGAGACCCTTATTTTTGAATTAGAATTCCTGGCTTGGGTGAGGAAGGTTTTTTTGGCTTTGAGTCCCTCAAAAGTGATTTTTGCAAGCCCAGGATTTACATGTTTTGACCATCAACCTGCTTCTGGTTTCAGTTCAATTGTTGATTTGGCCTTGGTGTATAGGAGTGCCTATTTCCACTTTCTGGTCTTGACCTTTGACACCCTGAACATGTCAGACTGCCTCACCCTATATTCCTTCCTTGCCAGCTACGATATCTTGCCAGGTGCCCTTGCTTCTAGAATTGTCCACTGAACTGAGGGTCTGCTAATGAGCCCAGGCTGAGGAACTCTCTTCCCTATAAGTGTTCACCTAGTGACATCTTCATTATCACTTAGCTGCGAGACAAAACCCATTGGCTGGAATCCAGTAGTGGAGCTTATGCTATGTAAGGCTTGTGATGTCATCAGTCATGGCAGGGTAGTTTTGTTTTGTGTTGTTTATTTATTTATTTTGGTAAATTAAAGATTTCCACCACCAAAGATACCAAGGTTCCCTTATGACACCTTTCATCCTGGGGAAGTCCTTTGGGGCACAAGATGAGGAGAAGTCTTTAATTTCTGAAAATCATCCCTATCCCATGGCCCCCAAGGACTTCTCCAGTGTGAAAGGATTCCCAAAAGAGCCTTGGGGACTCCCAGGTGTGTGTGTGTGCCACAAGTCTTTACTTTAAGAAAAACTGCCATGGCTGATGAAGTCATCAGCCTTACACAGTGTAGGTTCCACTAATGGATTTCAGCCAGTATCTTATATCTTTAATAAGTTTTAATGACACTGATATTTTTTTACTGACATTTAGTGCTTTATTGGAGTTTGTTACTTACTTGCTGTTTCATTATCGTTTTATTTCTCATACTTTTTAATCTCCTAATCCTAGTGCTATTACTACATATTTTACTATAATTTAAGATACAGTACAATGTTGTAATCACTTCATGTGAGGAATATACTGTATTGAAAACTATAGGATTTACTTATGAAGAGACTTCATAAAATAGAATTATTAATAATTATATTAAAGTCACATTGTACATAAAGTATAAACTGCCCAGAATAGTAGCTTTCACTAAGTCGGGTATAGAAACTAATAAATAAATAAATAAATAAGTAGATAAGTAGATCAGGGACGTGGTGGCGCTGCGGGTTAAACCGCAGAAGCCTCTGTGCTGTAAGGTCTATAGATCTGCAGCTGTAAGATCGAATCCACACGACGGAGTGAGCGCCTGTCGCTTGTCCCAGCTCCCGCCAACCTAGCGGTTCGAAAGCATGCAAATGCAAGTAGATAAATAGGGACCACCTCGGTGGGAAGATAACAGCGTTCTGTGTCTAAGTCGCACTGGCCATGTGACCACGGAAGATTGTCTTCGGACAAACGCTGGCTCTATGGCTTGGAAACGGGGATGAGCACCGCCCCCTAGAGTCGAACACGACTGGACAAATTGTCAAGGGGAACCTTTACCTTTAGATAAGTAGATAAATAAATAAAGTCCAATTTGCTATAGTGAGAGAGATTTAAGATCAACTGAGCATGACTGTGCTTAAATTTCCATCATTTCAGAATGACGTTTTATTCAGATTGCATTTAACTGTTGACTGGGACATTTTCATTCATGCCCTATCTATCTATCTATCTATCTATCTATCTATCTATCTATCTATCTATCTATCTATCTATCTATCTATCTATCTATCTATCTATCTATCTATCTATCTATCTATCTATCTATCTATCTATCTATCTATCTTTCTGACAACTTCTTTGTTTCATAAACTGAGGTCACATTTTAGGATTATATCTTGCTTTGGCTAAAATTACCTGGGATAAACTTTATGTAAAATAAGGAAGCTGAAAAAAATGTTGTGAGTTGTGTTTGTTTGCTTGCTTGCTTGTTTTTACTTTTAATCTACTACTACGTACTATGGATCCAGACCAAATGGATTAATGGCACTACACAATGGATAAATAAAAACAGACTAGAATAAGAACTGAGTTTCTTTGCTTCTGTGGTCCAAAATTTGAGAATTACATCAGCAGACAATGGGATAATAAGGTCATTTCTAGATAAAGGTGGCTATTATTATAATATTTTTGGATCAGGAATCCATTTTCCCTCAAAATGCTCTTCTTAACACATTATGCATTATATGTAGATAAATATTTCCAGAAGAGCTTTTCCATTACAAGATACAACTTTAGTAAAAGGTATGATTAGAATTTTGAAGGAGACATTTATCATGCTTCTCCCTTGAATTGGTTAATAAAAATTCTTTTCATGTTGCGCTCAGTACAGAAATGGTTTTTCTTATAGACTTGCAGCATTAAAGCTTTGGTATTGGTTTGTGAATGCACAGAGGTATAACCACTCTAACATTTCTGAACCAAGACCTCAGGAAGGAACAACTCAATATATTTTCTGCTGGAGGCAAAAGCAAAACAAAACAAATGGGGACTGCCCATTAATTCTGTGTACTGAATCCTACTTTATCTGCCAGTGGAGAAATGAATAATATCTTCTACCACACATGAATGGTCAGGAGGCTCTGGCTGTGTAGGGGGCTGCTGCTGCTGTTGTCCCCAGGATCTGCTGCCCAAGATGGTTGCCTCACTTTGACTAATATCTGGGTCAACCCTGACTGTAGATCTTGTTCATACTATGTTGTAGTGTCCAGAGGCGCCCCCCCAACTCCCCAGCTGATACAGACTCTGTGTTCTCCTGGCAAGACTGCTGCTTTAAAATTGCTGATCTTAAGGATTCCAACGGTAATTGTTTCTCTCACTGTTTTGCCACTATTTTAGTTTAGTTTAGTTTTTCATTTAGAAAACATGTATCCTAATTTTCAGTGCGCCGTTTCTCACAAGAATAATGATAGGGTTAAACCATAATTTAAACAAAAAAAAAGTAGTAGAATGAATACCAGTTCACAATATAATTTTACTTAAGAAAAAACTTAAATATAGGTGCTAGGCTAGCTTTCCTGGGAGCATTCTATCAATAAAGTGCTACTGAAACCTTGTTTTGTTTTTGTTTGTTGTTTTTGTTGTTGTTGTTAGTTATCACCAGTCTAACATCTCAGAGTAGGAGTACCCAAAGAAAGGCCTCAGCACAGGAGGACAACACATGAGCAATCTAACTGGACAGTCGATCTCTTTCATGATACAAGAAAACAGTAATGGTCATCCATCACCCCTCTGCTTTCAAAAATTGCGGGTTTTTTATAGGATATCTCAAGACTGGTTGATATATTTTCTCATGTTATGTCCACCTATCCACCCTCCCCTTTGAGAAAAGGTGAATTTTATGGGACATTTCAAGAGTGGTTGATATATTTCTTTGTGGGATTCATTGGCTGTCCACACATCAACTCAGTATTTATTTTGTTAAGTTGCAGTCATAGGTAAGCAACCCTTGCCTGGGCATGTGCAATAGCTTAAAAACTTTGTTTTATGCTACCAGCAGAAGTTCTTGCTTTACACTGAATCATTCATTTTACGCTGCATTTAAGAGTTAGTAGACAGCATAGTAATGTCAACCACAAAGTCAAAGCCATTCTATTCTTCCTACTGAGTCCAATTAACTTGCAAGTTCCTACCATCTGCTACTGCAATCATTATCCAAACCAAATCAAAGAATACAGGGTGTATCCATAGTGGACTCACATATTAATTTCAAGCAAAATCCAATTTCCATACATTATTTCTAATACATTATCCTGAGCCACCATTGCATGTCAAGCAGCTTAATACACTGCTCATCATCAAAGGGAACATTTATATTGCAGCACAGTGTGTACTCATACTTAAAACTGCTGGGGTAAGTGAAAACTAATGAAAGATGAGCAAAGCAACCCTTTCCTTCAAATATCATTCATATTCTGTACTGCTAAAGGTAAGCAATTGCTGGAGCAATGCAAGACATAAAGCTGGTTCCTGATTTAGGGTGTCACAGAAATAAGACGTTTTTACATTCTTCTCTTAGAAGGGAAAGATATGGAGGCAGTGACAGATTTTACTTTCCTGGGCTCCATGATCACGGCAGATGGTGACAGCAGCCACGAAATTAAAAGGCACCTGCTTCTGGGGAGGAAAGTGATGACAAACCTAGACAGCATCTTAAAAAGCAGAGACATCACCTTGCCGACAAAGGTCCGCATAGTCAAAGCTATGGTTTTTCCAGTAGTGTTGCATGGAAGTGAGAGCTGGACCATAAAGAAGGCTGACCGCCGAAGAATTGATGCTTTTGAATTGTGGTGCTGGAGGAGACTCTTGAGAGTCCCCTGGACTGCAAGGGACCTATTGCAAGGGACCTTCAAACCTATCCATTTTGAAGGAAATCAACCCTGAGTGCTCCCTGGAAGGACAGATCCTGAAACTGAGGCTCCAATACTTTGACCATCTCATGAGAAGAGAAGACTCCCTGGAAAAGACCCTGATGTTGGGAAAGTGTGAAGGCAAGAGGAGAAGGGGACGACAGAGGACGAGATGGTTGGACAGTGTCATTGAAGCTACCAACATGAATTTGACCAAACTCCGGGAGGCAGTGGAAGACAGGAGGGCCTGGCGTGCTCTGGTCCATGGGGTCACGAAGAGTTGGACACGACTTAACGACTAAACAACAACAAAACATTCTTCTCTTGCATTCTCTATTTCAAGACCTGCAGCCTTTCAAGTGATTTTTTTAAAATTAAATGGTAATATTTATTCATCATTAACAGCATAGCAGGAACAGCAAATTGGTAGCAGAAAATGGTTCAGCCATGTTTATTCTTTTGCTTTTTTCAAGCTCATCTTTAGTCCAACATTTCCCTCCACACATCAATATGCAATACTAGTTGGCGGAGACACATAGTTAGCATGCATATTCACAAATGAAGGAAAATCTCATGAAAATGAATCTTGGTGCTGCAGTGTTCCCAAATGATGTGTGTCATTAATAAGTTTGTCTATGAGGACAGAATGCCAGAATTTGGCTCCACCACCTGCTGACATCAGTCTCTTCCCAGTAATAAACTGTTGTAGTAGTCTCTTGTGCCGCAGGTGTGCATTTGAGGGTGTGAACAGGGAGACCAGGCTGTGTTCTGGAGGAAACAGGAAGGTTTGTTCAGTAATCTCCTGAAGGCGATTCAAGACCTGTTCTCAAAATATTTTCAGAACAACATATTCTCATAACATGTTTATATGTACCAGTAGAATCCCAGCCTCTCTGGTAACTTGTATTCTCATCTACGTGTACCAGCATGAATATAACTAATTTATAGTGGATATGGGATTTTCAGGGATTTAACAAATTCCTAGTCCCTTAATTTGGCAGGACCCCCCAAGGGGAGTGGAAACCAGTTCCTCCATACATCTTTGTAAGTTACAGGGAATCCTCACAACTTCCTCACAACTTCCATGGGGCAGTGGGAAATTTTTCTTCTGGTTTCAAGAAGCAGTGTGGGAACAGCAGGGAGATAAGAGGGCTACTCTACCTCCTGCCAGTATCAGGGCTCCCAGTCCCATGATTTGGCATGGGAAGGAGGATTCCACCAAATTATGGGACTAATTTGTTAATTCTGAAAATTCCATCCCTAGTTGAGAATCATACCACTTATGAATCACTCATGACCTGATATTCAATCAATCAGTCAATCAATGGAAAACAACAGGAAGCCGGTGCAGGTGAGCAAGCACTGGCAAGATGTGATCATTTGGCTTATTTGTCTCTTTGTGGTTTGTGGCAAACTGCAATTTGCAGGCCATGTGGCTTCTGCTTCTGCTATAGACTTGGAGTGAAAATTATAGGTTGGGACTCTGTCCCGAGCTGATATTTTGTCCAGTAAGAAAAGCTTCCTGGCCTTCTTTTGTTGTTGTTTTTATTGTTGTATGTTTGTTTTGTGTTGGTGGGTTTCCAACTCTTTGGTCCTTTCCTTTCTCTTAATATTTTTGCTGCCTGCCTGTTACTGCGCTGGACTCAAAGAAAATGACACAGAGAGAAATCTTCCCATATTCTAGTTGTTTTGATGGGGGCAGGGCTTTGATTGTATTTTATTTTATTTATTTTTTATTTCTTGCCTTTTATTGCTTGCTTTTCATGTTTTTGGATCTCTCTGTGTGTTTGCTATTTTGCTATTTTTTCTATGGTGGATGAGTGTTTTCTCTGTTTGATTTTCTGAAAAATATTTGGTCAATTTACTGTGTATTTATTCTGGTGTGTTTTGGGGAACTGTTTTGTTTGGTGGTTACTGTTGCCTGTCTTTGGAGAGGATCGATTCTCTGTTGCTTGACTCTCCTTTTCTGAGGTACCTTTTATGGGTTCTTTGGGGCTTTTCTAGGCTAGCACCAGAAGACACAAATGGATACAAATGAAAGGAGATGCCCCACAAGAGGCAGTCCCTTTCATGTCAAATTAAAGGCTCAGAACATGAAAAATACAAAAACAAAAGAGGCACCCCAGAAAAACCCCAAAATGAAACAAAAATGAATATTTTCATAGTGTACATCCCTAACCAAATTCTCACCCATCCTGGTTTCTTATGATTTAAGATATATTGTTACACCTCTCACCTTCTACCAGTATTTGATTGCCTTGCAGTAAGCTGCAGGTTATATAGGCAAAAACAGTTATACATTAAGAATTTCTGCATGTTCACCCATGAGAGAGATACTTGGTGCTGTATAGGAGATGTTGTGGGGAGAAAAAAGATAGAATACATTTTGTGAGGGCACAAATATGTAAGCCACACTACCTTGGTCACAATCCTATAACTAACCAAGATGGCCGAGGGAAGGCTGAGTGGACACCAGCTAAGGCTATGCTGAATTCTAAGTCCTTGTAGCCTAGGAATGTTGGAAATGACTTCAAATGGCTGTAACTCTGACTTAATTTGTATGTCTAAGTGGCTGACATATGTTTATCATTGCACATAATGTCAAGTTGTATGATGGGCTGAGAGGAATTTGGATTTGGTGGGTCCCAGCTCCTCCCTCCCTCTCCCTTTTCTCCACACCTTTGCTGGCTCTTCTGTCAGCTGATCTCAGCCAACACAGCAGCTGTGGCAGCAGATCTGAGATGGGGTGACACAAGGGGGTTGTGCTTGCATGAGGGCCATTGTGACAGCACAAGAGGCTTCTTCTTATTTGCAAACCAATGCAGCTGGCATATCTTTTGAGTCTGGATTACAGTGCCTATCGTATTTTAAACCTATATAAGGAACTCACTGTAATTATGTATGGGCAGCAACAGTGAAAAATCAACTGTTCCAGCCAAATATGCATTCTTCTGCCATGGAAGAGGCACTGATGAATTATTTTGACTTCTTTTTCTTACTAGTCACAAAATGTCTAGGTTGCCTGGACCACCCAATTAAAAATGACAGCTTTGTGAATTACACTATCCCTTGCCATGGCAGGGAGAGGCTGTTTGAATTACCGCTGTGAAGCTCATTTACAGAAGTAAGCAGTAAACTGCAGCAGGCACAACTCCTTCCACAACAGCACAAAGACCAGCTTTTATTTTGCCAAAATCATTCAATTTACAATAAGATCCATTTACTTCATTTTATTATTCATTCAGAAGATTTATATCCTATCCTTCAGCTCCACTGTACCCTTAAATATACATGATACATATTCCCAACAGTTCTGTTCTAAATTCCCTTCCAAGCAAAGAAATAAACAACTATAAGGGAGAATGGATTATGATCTTACAGACTATTAATAATGTTGTAGCAAACACTTGCAAACAGGTGGGGATTTTAATAAGAAGGAAGAATGCCATTGAGTTGCTATAGCTGCAGCCACACCAGATGAAAAATTCTATTAAGCTACACAGATTGAGTTATTTTCGCCAATAAACACAACTCTTCTGCAACTTTTAACAGCAGTCTTTCTGAAAATGTTAGAAATTATCTGTTGGTTTTCAAGATTAGGTTTTTTGAAAACAAGGCACTTGGGATGAAGCAGCAGCTGGTGCTCATTGTGACTGGTGGCCAGAAGGTACAGTAGGCTGTATGCACCCAAGAGGTACCAGGGTAAGAGTTCCTTGCAGAAAAGTCCTATAAAGTCTCTTTAATCCCAAAAGCAGGACATCCCCATCTCTCAGAGTCTTCTTTTTAAAATGAGCCCAAATGGAAAGATGTATAGCTCCAAAGGAATAACCTTAGCACCTTCGATCAAGGTGATAAGGGCCTAGTTCCTGCTCCCAGGGGCATTTATGTGCCGCAGAGCAATTTTTATTGCTTTCCACTTCAGTTCTCTTTCACTCTTTCTTAGAACTGAACGTTTTTGAACAGCCACTTCCTACAGATTCCTATCTAATTACTTCTGGGCTAAACTAAACTACTGTAGGTAGCCCATAAGAATTAGAAGAGCACAGGTGGGGATAGCCAGGGCCAAGAAGTGAGTATTCACATACACAGTGAGAAAGAAAAAGAGAGCAAAAATGTGTGGGGTGGGTGGGGGTGGGTGGGGAGAGAGAGAGAGAGAGAGAGGGAGAGAGAGGCAAATGAGCACTGGCATATACATAAAACAGGAAAGGAACATAGACAGTACCCTGATTCTCTGCCTGTATTAAGAACCTGGGTTGAAGCTAGGAGTGACCTGAGCTGAAGTAAAGGATGAGATTTCACTGTTCATCCATATTGCATCCATCTTGCCCTCATGGATGACCCTCCCCTGATTCAATACTAACAGAGGTGGTACAGTACAACCATAGGGTTGCCAGGCCAGCAGCTTCCCATCCCTGATTATTCAGGGTTGAACGTGAGACCAAGGGACAGGTCTTTGCAATGTTACAGGAAGTGGGTCGTTGTGCAACAGTTTCAAACCTGTGCTACCTCTTAAATAAGTACGATGTCCTCAAATAGCATATAAACTATACACATACAAATGCTTTTTCCTTCAGCCAATAAACCCTGACTTCAGTTGGGACTGGGGGGAGGACTATACCCAGGAATTAAAAATACCACAAACAATAAAATCATTTTTTCCCCTCTTCCAGCCCCTATAGTTCTCTCTCTCCCTCTCCCTCTCTCTCTCTCCATGGAGAAACATTATTATTCCTTGTGACTTCATCTGGTGCCCTGAGATTTGACAGTGCCACAGCATATTCTTCTTTATCACTAGTCTTGCTCACAAAGCAGTGTCCTCTATGAGGGCTCACTATTCTTGTTCTTCACAGGAAGATCTTTCCATTTCGCATTCTTCTTCATTTGAACTTTTTAAACCTCAAGTTTAAAATGCCCTTCCTGAATGGGCGGGGGAGGGGAAGTATTCCTTTAAGAAAAAAATGAAATGAAGTTCTTTCAATTTACATTGTCCAAATTCAATAGCTACAACTGTTTCCAGCATTGAGAGAACCACAATGCATCTGCTTGCTCTATAGATGTGTGTGTGTGGGGGGGGGAAGAGGTGGAAGTAGGAGTCTCCAAGTCTGAGTCCCTATTAAAAACTAATCCCCCCCAAAAAAGGAGGGGGGTAGGCTCCAAGTCATGAGTCGAGTCCAAGTCATTTTTTTAAAAAAAGTCAATCCAAGTCGAGACACTGGTGCAACTTGATAGCAAGTCACACGACTCAAGTCCCCGTCCCTGAAAACTTGCTAATTTTGAACAATCTGTAGCAGAAGAAAACTGGAGTAAAGTGCATCAGGCTTGTTTCTGGCCTTTACTATTTATGGAGGCCATCCATGTAGTTTAGAGCACTAATGTTCCATGGATTGAAGAGGCTGGTCATTGCAAACCATTACCCACATCTACACATGGAGGCCAAAAAGAATGATGGTAGTGAGAATCTAGCAAGTTTGATCCCACCTGTGTGTTTCAAACATTGCTTTTTGGGAAGGTGGGAAGGAGAGGAATTAGCAGATGAATAATTGTAATTAGTTTTGTTATTGGGATGGAGGGAGAACTTTAGTATTCTATGCATGATTTTTTTTATGAAAAATCTACAGTAACTTGCCACAAAAGGATAAAAGTTTATTTCCCTAGTACATGTATATCCTTTCTTTCCTTACAGTTTATGGCGGCATATATGGTTCTCCCTCTCCAGTCTTGTCAGGTAGGTTGAACTCAGAGGCACTGAATTGCTCAAGATCTCCCTACCAATTTCACAGCTGAACGGGAATTTGAAGCCTGGTACCACAGTTCTAGCCTGAAGCATTAAACACTATATCACAGTAGTGGTAGTGATTTAAACTGTGGTTAAAACACCAAGCATCATTGCAGTTTATGAAGAGTAGCACACCTAGCATCATACAACAAAGGTTAAAATCAACCGAACAATAAATAGGCCACTCCAAACACTACTCAGTATGCAGCAGCTGTGCATGTTCCATGCTATGAATCATACGGAGTGATATCAAAATTAAAATTATTAGGGAGAAGGGGTGGAGCAACGGGCAGCGAGAACAGGGGAAATTCCAGGGCTCTGGATTCCTCTGGGTTTACTCCGAGTCAGCGGACCCCCCAGGAGAAGGGGGGGCAAGTTTTCCACAGGAGAGTGGACTTGCAGCAAGCGGGGGTTGGAAACGCCGAATTTCAGACGGCAATCTGTCTTTTGGAAGAGTTTCTTTTCCCGCACGCAACTGGCTCGTGTAGTCGCCATGATTGGTGAGTTAGCTGCCCGGAGAGGGGGAGGTCTGAAGATTTATTACCTGACTGCATGAACAGAGATTAATGATCTGCTGCTAAGCGACAGCAAGTAAAAGATCAGATGTGTTCTTTTGGAAGCTGATGAGGAGAAAGATCTCAAGCGGCATAACTTTGGTAATGCCTGTAACATTGGAGTCTTTCTTACTGCGTCACAGCTGAGAGAACTGGGAAAAACGAAACCAACTGTCTTTTCTCTCTTAACCCTTCCTCCCCGAGAACTGGCTTTTTCATAAATTCAGGACTTAAGAACTTTAAATAACTCTCCACAACTTAACCTATGTAACTCTATATCGAGCTACAAAGGTGGATTATAAATCAAATAACATCCTTAACATGGCTGGAGCTACGATTAGAGTGTCCTTCGCAGGTCTTTAAGTGTGGACTGGCTAATAAATCAAGAGGGAAATCTGAGTAATTAGCCTGCTGACTGTTATGGCCATGGATAGAGGGGGAGACTCATTATTGGAACCCACAATGGAGATTTATCTCAAGAGATCTCTTCAGGAATTCCAACTGGATATCATCAATCAAATTAAGGCTCAATTTTTAGAAGCTAAGGCAGAATTTAAGGCGACACTTCTTGGATTGCATGTTAAGATGGAGAGCGTCTTAAAGCAGGATGAAATGTCTGCGTCAGAGAGTGAGAGAGAGACTGTCTTAAAGCTATATGAAATGTCTGAACAAACCATTGAACCTACTCAACAACTGCTATTGCCAGAGAGAGAGACTGTTTTTCTCAAAAAGTTTGATGAATTGCTCAAAAAGGACAAAAGGGGAGGTTGGAAAGAGGGGGGAAAGCATATTGAGATTGTATCGATGGGAATGGATGTAAAGGGGGAGAAATGGGCGAATTTGAGGGCAGAAATTTATGATCAGAGATCGGACAGATCTATGTTGCTCCAAAATCAAGACATTGACTATATTGGGATGAAATTAGTAAATCGGACAGAAAATGCCTTAAAGAGATTTTATAGATGGCATTTTAAAACTGGCAAGGCATTTTAAAACTGGCAAAAAAGAGGCGAGAGGCCAAGCTTGGATTGATAATACTGGAGCTGATAAGCAAAAATGAAAGGGGGAAAGTTACTTGCTGAATAAATAATAGAAACCATTGGTGTGAGAGAGATATATTTACATATAAAGTAACATGAGAAATACACTATGAATTGTAACATGATTAAGTAAATAAGGTTAGATATATATATCTTTTTGTCTTCTGAAATGTTGATGTCTGATGATTGTTAAGCATGGATATTCTAATATGTAGTTGGATAGATAAGAATCCAAGAGAAAGAATCTAGTAAAATTAATCACTATAGATTTAGGATGCTATATATTGAATTAAACATCTGAAATGTTGATATGAAATATATGTATGCATAGACACATATTATGGTGAACACAATATTAATTGTAAGGCACTCACATAGAGATACTGTATCAAGTATATATGAATTATAACATGATTATGTAGTTAAGGATAGATAGATATATCTTTTTGTTTTTTGAAATGTTGATTACTCATGATTGTAAAGCATTGATATTCTGAGATATAATTGGATAGATAAGAATGCAAGAGAAAGAATCTATAAAAAATCAATCACCAGAATTATCATAACTTTAGGATGCTTTATATTGAACTAAATATTTGAGAGCAATAAGGTTGATGCAGTCAGATTCATATAATGGATAATATTGTAAGGAAAATGCCTCCCCACCTATGTGTTTTTGTTTGTTTTGTATGTTTTGTTGATCTTGTAGGTCTATATATGTTAGAAAAATAAAAATTATTTTAAAAAAAATTATTAGCAGTATGATAGTTTTATACAAATATGGATACCGGAGAGAATGCCTACTCCCAACTGGGACTTGCCATCCTACTGCACATTCCAGGCAGGACGGCTGAGGACGCTGACCCCAAGCGGGGCCCAGAGAGAGAAAACAAGAAATTGAGCCTCCTCAGCAGTCGCTCCTTGGCTGTGGAATCGACTACCACTTATCATTTGCCTGGCCCCTTCACTGGGGATTTTTTTAAAAAACAACTAAAACCTTGGTTAATCTAGCAGGCTTTTCAAACTGTCTATGGAGCCCACTGAATCTAAAGCCAACAATCGATAATGTTATTGACTACTGCCACTTTACATGTTTAGATTTTTTTAAATGTATTTTATACTTTGGTATTTTAGAACACATGTTATATTGTCTGAAATTGTTATATTTTATTTTAAAATTGAATTGTATTATATGGTTTTGTTTATGTTACTTTTGTGTTGTGAACCACCCAGAGTGGCTGCAGGCCAGATGAGCAGTATATAAATTGAACAAATAAAATAAATAATAAATAAATCTATGGTTTGACCACATCAGGAGTGCTGTGTGGGATATTGTCTCTCAAAAAGAGTACCGTAGAGCTGGAAAAAAGTGGACAAAAGAGCAACCAACATGATCAAGGAGCCAGATCAACTCCCCTACAAATACAGTTTATAACATCTGGAGTACTTTAGAGAAAAAAGAAGGAAGGAATCTGAATAGTAGAGGCATGTATAATTGTGAATGGCATAGAATAGGGAGAAGGTTTTTCATAACAGCACAACACATGAACATCCAATGAAGCAGACAAAAGGAGGAAATAACTGGGGCATGAAATTAGCTGCTACAAGACATTGTAATGACCACCACATTATATGGCCTTCCAAGGAAATCAGACATATTTCTGGAGGATAAAGCTATCAGAGAGCCTGTATAGTGTGATGGACACCTGGGTTTAAATCCCCACTCAGCCATGGAAAGTCACTGGGAGGTGGTAATGGTATAGTACTCCTTGAATATCTCACCTACCTCAAAAACCTTATTAGAGTCACCATACATCAGAAGGTACTTGACGGCACATAACATATACATGATTATCAGTGTCTACCAGCTGTAATAACTATGTGTTACCTCCAAGATTGGGGCACTATGCCTCTGAATGCCAGTCACTGGGAAACAGGAGGGGGCGGGAGTGCAATGAAAAAATAAATATGACTTCAATAATCATCTTACGACTAGTTTCTATTCAAAGAAGCCATTCATTTCCCACTCAAAGTAGGCACAAACACGTCAATGTTTGCTAAAGTTTAGACTATGAAAGCAAAAGATTTCCTATGCAGTTCATTAAAAAAATCAAAGAATGTACCTTCACCCTGAAGACATTTTTACATAAGTTTTAATAGAGACTTTACAACATTTTCCTCCAATCTACAAAGTTATGTTTTAATATGTGGCTGTGGTCGGTTAATGACTATGAAAAGACTTGACATTTGGGGTTTCTGTGTTCATTCACTTTTCATAGCATCCCAAACAACTTTTGAATTGAAACAAATATGCAATCAATTTTATAAAGACATTTTAGTACTCCATAATTAGGAGTTTTCTTAAATTGGGATTCCTAATCTTCAGGAAGCCAATTTGCATAGCTTTCAGTATTAAGTAGACTGGATAACAACACTTGGGAAGATCATACTATTTTAATCATAGAAATAAAAAGAAATGACACAGAACTGCCCCGTTTTGAGATCTTACCATTCTAAATCCCTCTGAGATGCTCATCAGATAAGCATTGCTTCTGCAGGTGACTGCTGTGTCTAGGCTTACCTTTTCCAAGCCTTTGCCAGCACATCAGCTGCGCTCCTTCTCAGGGAAGACAGGTTTGGGCACAGTGATCCATATCTTAATTACCTTCACATTAAACCATTCTAACACACTCTATGAGGGACTTGAAAAGTATTTGGAATCTGCAGCAAGTGTAAAATACGGCAGCCTGACTGTAGTCTAAAATGTGCTATACCGACTGAATATGATTGTCTTGAACCTGCTGCACTGGCTTCCAATTTGCTTCCCAGTTCAGTTGAAGGTCCTGGCTTTGATTTATAAAGCCTATGCTGGTTGTAACCAAGAAATGTAAAATGGCCATGTTCTCAAGTGTGTATCTGCCTGGACTTTGAAGGCTTCATCAGAGGTTACATTGCATGTTTCATCGCACTGAGATGCTAAGCTGATGGGTGAACTAGATAGGACTTTCTCTGCAGCAATACCCTGACTGTGGAACTTCATTCTGGGAGGTAAGTCTGGTTTCCTGTCTGTTGAGCGAACAACAGGCAGGTAAAACTGCACTGTTTCCAGGTCCTTTGGTCTCTATTTGGCCAAAGATATTGTTTTGGACCTGCTCTAAAGGAATTTTTCTTCTGTTTTTAGAACAATTGCTTTTAGTGGTTTTAATGTACTATAAATCACTTTGGGAACCTTGAGAGAGAGAGAGAGAACCAACATTGTTCTCTACATTTTATATGGAGCCAAAATATAGGAAATACACTGCTGGGAGTTCCATTAAATAGGAAAATATTTTTATAAAATATGAGTTGTTCATTTAGAAGCATCACTATGCTAAGTAGATTTTTGTTGTTGTTGTTGTTTAGTCATTTAGTCGTGTCCGACTCTTCGTGACCCCATGGACCAGAGCACGCCAGGCCCTCCTGTCTTCCACTGCCTCCCGGAGTTGGGTCAAATTCATGTTGGTAGCTTCGATGACACTGTCCAACCATCTCATCCTCTGCCATCCCCTTCTCCTCTTGCCTTCACACTTACATCAGGAAATTTTCAGTTTTCTCCAACAAAGTGAACCACTGAAGGCTACAACACACACACACACACACACACACACACACACACACACACACACAGAGAGAGAGAAGGAATACTTAAATTATATGTTTCTCTGTTGTTTATTTAAGCCATTGGTTGAACAAACAGCCACCTTCCCTTAATAAAATGCAAAATTTCATCAAGAACTTCAAAGCTCACACAAGCTTTCAGCAGGATCAATTTGACACTAACTGCGTTCTTAGTTCTTAGAACCCAGCGGTTTGTTATTTGAAATGTCTCTAATGTTTTTATGTACATATCATTGTCTGTCATTACTGGCTCCATTTTGATCAATAGTTTCTAAACTTTTTTTTTCACACTGTAAAGAATAAAGATATTCAGAAAACCTTTAGTAAGAAATGTAGATTTTCTGAAGATTGCAAATAATACTGTCATTAATAGTAAGGTGGAGTGGGGGGTAATCCTTTTTGGGGGCATTCCAAACTTACAACCAATCTTCCACTCTATACTAGATTGCTCTGAAGAAGTCATTTGCAAAGAAACAAACAAGCAACTGTAGATACCCTGTTTTATCCTTATAGCAATTCAAAGAGGCAGGAGATGTTAAGAGTAGAAATCTGAACCTATATCTCATTCACTCAAAGTCAGCAGTTTGTCCCACATGATAAACTGGCTTTCAACTATGACTGGATAAGTCAATTTATTCATCAGTAAATTATCACAGTAGGACATTAGCTGCATGCTTCATGAGTAACATAACATGAAATTAGTCCCTGTGGAGTTACTACAGGACCAATTTTGATTACATACAAACATCTTTTATAAAGAACTTTGGGAGAAATTAGGGACAGTGGAAAATTTGATTTGTTCTGTCCAGTTTTGTAGATGAACTATTGACCATCCCACTTGGTCATTCCCAGAGTTACACAGAGATCAAACTGCAGCTAGAACTTTTTGATAACAAAGTTTGTCTCCAGTGAGTAATATCTGAACTACCCTAAAGAGATTGTCAAAGCCTGCACACAGAAGTGGGATGACCATAATATCTTCCATCTGAAGGACTGCCAGATGTAAGATTCTCCTTTTTTTGAAGGGCTATCTAATCTAAATCTAATTTGAAGATAAAAGGAGAGATCAGGGACCTGAAATTGTCCATCCACAGTAAACACCTGGCCAGATCACAGCATTTCCAGCTGAGGTGATAATTACTGTAATTTAATGATTTTCAATTTTGCATCTGTACCTATAAATTAACAATTTTATGCAAACCATTGTCTTCCATTGCCCTGCTTTTGGTGATGTGTAAGTGGCCATCCTATGAACAAATATTTGACAGTGGATATGCACATAAAAAGAATTGTGTCCGAAATGACTGTTTCTTCAGACTTCTGTTGTTAGACTCAGAGAAGATCTCTTATTCATATACAGTAGACTCAAATTTCAGTTTAAAATTGAGTTTGGGATTATCAGTAAGTGGGCCTATGAGAACAGCAACAAAGCAAATCAGAAAACTGCAGGAAGGAGTATCCCAACAGAGAAAAGGATTCTCTAATATAAAGAGCAGTCCTTTTCTATTACTCAAAGGGAGGCAGAAAGAACAGGAGGATTATCTGTAAATGTCAGAGAGAAATCCCAAAGTAGTGTGCACATTTATATTTTTCATTTTGCCAATTTCATATCCGAAAAAGGCTATGGTGGTTAACAGATGGAAAAGGAGTCACTTATGGGATTGTCCCTTGCTTGGTGTCTCCTTATAAATGGTAGTGAGCACAAGAGGGCATCTTGACTACTGCTATTGGTGTTGTCAACATTTCAGGCTTGGAAGGCAAGAGATGAAGGAACTAGAAAAGGATCCTAAAAGGTAACGATGTATCCCTGAAGACCAAGACCAAGATAATCAATAGCACAGTATTCCCTTTTATTAAGTACAAATGTGAAAGCTGGACAGTGAAGAAAGCCAACAGGGAAAAAAATGTTAATTTGAAATATGGTGCTGGAGGAAAGCTTTGAAGATACTATGGACAACCAGAAGGACACATAAATAAGTTCCAGATAAAATCAAGCCTGAACTCTCTCTAGAAACAAGCATGACTATACCTAGGCTATCAAACTTCAGGCACATCATGAGAAGAGAATAATGATAGGAAAAGTGGAAAGCAGCAGGGGAAAAACATATAAGAAGAAATATGAGATGAATTGACTCAATAAAAGAAGTGGTGACCATGATTTTGCAAGGCCTGAATACACCTGTTGATGAAAGGACTTTTTTGGAATTATCTCCCATAAACTCAAAGGGTTCCATAAGTTGCAAATAACTTGACAGCACATAAGAAGAAGAGAACAGAATTGAACAGAACAGAATAGTGCTACTCTAGGACATAGGACATCTACTATTTTTTAAGCAAATTCAAGGCAATGATTATGCAGCAAAGTTATACCATGCTAGCTGTTGCTATCAACCCTGCCCTGCTCTGTTGACTCAGTTCTCTTGCTTCTGAATTCTTCTGAGTCTTTGTAATTATACTAATGATTGAATGCCACAGCTTAAATTCATCATCTGCATTACTTGTTTGTGTGTGTGCAAGCACACATTGCTATGAATATGGAACTCAACAGCATTTACAAAAGCTATTTCTTTTATATCCCTTTTTGCTAGTGGAGGATTACAGATGTGATAGAAACTACATTAAAACAAGCCTTTATAGCAGTAAGTTCAGTGAAATGCAAGAAGGAAATGACAGAATAGTTGAAATGGGAATAAGAGAATAAATTTACTAGCTTAAAAGGTTGCAATTGTAAACTTAGTTTTTAAATCCCGAAACTAGACAATAAGTGCAATGAAGTGCATATTGAAATAAAAGTTTATTTAGCAGTAAATTGATGAAATTTAAGAGCACTCTGAACTCTGCCATAGCATTAAATCAAGAGAAAGAGAGAGAGGGAGAGAGAGAGCGAGCAAGTGTGTGTGCATGTGAATATGCTAAGTACACACCATAAAATGCTAAGTGCACAGTGTAATAACAGAGGAAGAGAATGAGTCACAGCATTGTGGCACATGTAAAACATAAATGTTTGCATATCATCATTCCATTAGTACTTAGGAAGGTCACGAGAATTTGAATAGGAGTGTTCCTGGAAGGAAGAAGCAGAATATCACAAACAGAATCTATGCAACCAGAGCCTTGATTGCAACCTGTTCACCTTAACAACTGTAGATACTGCTGCCACTACTACCACCTTTATCTCTGTTCGAAGATTTCCTCACATACCTTGTGGCTGGGAAGGAATCATGTGTCAACAATGACATCAGGTGCTCCCAGAGCATTTTCTCCTACAAGTAATTAAACCCACAGTCAACCTAAATGATACAGTTAGCATATCAATAGAAGCTGAGCTCCCTTAAGTGGTAAAATACATACGTTTATCCTGGTACAAGTTTTTCTCTCTTTCTCCTGCTGGAAGTTAGCTTGGCTTTGTTGTGTAGTTAGCCACTGAGAAGTAAATTTGGGCTTCATTTGCAAGTCTGATTTCTTAGGAATGGACCTTTGAAGGACCTTTCCTTCAAAGGAAATGGACCTTTCCATGCCCAGAGGAGAAACATTTTAATGGCAATAAATGCACTTTTTCCTGAAGAAGTCCCATCCTGCTGCGTGAGGGTTCAATTATTCATATTATATTATATTGTATTATGCAACGTGATATGATACCACCCACTCTCTCTAGAAGAACCGTGAATTGGGCATGTCATGGTAAAATACACCATTTATAATAAAAGCATCCAGTCAGAGCAGCAAAATAACAAACATAAGTATGCAATTTCAGTTAAAAAAAAACGATGTGAGTTTATCTGGAATTCCCATGTAATTACACTCAAATGAATATACACTTCATTTTCCCATGCAAGGAAACAAAGGAGGGGAGGGGAAGGAGGGATGAAGAGAGAGAAGCTTACAGTCCAACATGCAATGAAGCTGATATGAGCATCCAAGTGGAAACAGAAGTAACTTAATGAGCTCATTTTTGCTCATTTGAACATATCTACTCTCCAGTCATTTCCAATACCTCCAGCCAACATTGATCAGGACACTCAGTCACTTGATAAGTTGTACAGCAAAGCACAACACACCATCATCACAACCAGTCATCTCATACTGATTGGAGGTACTTGTACATCTATGACATTGGATGCAACTCCTTCCACTACAGCTCTGGGTCCATTTTTAAAATGAGTGATTGCCTTATTTCAATGTGGCAGTTACTGTTCTCATTATCTCGTCCTTCAAAACTAATCTGTGAAATTTATACAGTCTGGGATGCATGTTATTTTGTCTTGGGATAGATCTCAGAATTGTTCATTGGTGCTCTGTTTTTACTTTATACGCATATAAGACCACAGAAAATTGTACAAACCTTGTCTTTCAAACCAAACATACTCCTTGGGATTAAGCAAATGGCTTAACTTTGTTTTACAAAAAACAAACAAACCTTAAAGTGAGGAAAAGTGAGTGTTTGATTTAAGTGTTTCTGACTACCATGCTCCACATGATGAAATAGATAGGCAAACACTTACTAGTTGATAAGAAAACAGATGCCTACCTGAATTATTTCAGACAATTTACATACTCGTTGAGCTTGCAAGTTTACACTCACACAGACTGCTATCCTATACATGTCTACTCTACAGTAGGGATGGCAAAGAATTTCATTTGTTTCAACAGGCTCCTGAAATCTATATGAACAACTGAAAATATATATAGGTGAAAAAACACAAGTGAAAAAATGTACATCAGGTAATATATGTAAATAGACACAAAAATGGCAGGAAATTGCAGGTGGGATTCAGAAAGATGCTGCAAAACTTGAACAGAAATTTATTTATTTTTACATTCATATTCAGAAGTAATTCCCAAGCTTTGCCCTGCCATAGCTTATCACCTGTAGAACTTTTCCCAAACCTTGACTCTGTTACTTGAAGCAGTGGTTTTCTTAGACTGCAACTTCCAGAAACCCAGGGCTGCACAGTTGGTGAAGAAGGCTTCTGGGAATTGCAGTCCAAAAATACCTGGATTACCTATGGTTGGGAACCACTGACTTAAAGAAAGCTAGACTGAGAAGAAAAGCTTAAGGTCACACCTCTATATAATGTACCTGAAATTAAGACCCCTTGAACTTGCTAATAATTACTTTAAATTAGACATTAGTTGTTGTTATGTGCTGTTAAATTGCCTTTGATTTATGGTGATCCTATGAATGAGCAATCTTCGGCATGTCTTCTCCTCAACAGACCAGCTCAGCTCTTGTAAACTCAAGTCTGTGGGTTCCTTTAGGGAATCAATCCATCTCATATTTGGTCTTCCTCTTTTCCTGCTGCCATCCACCTTTTCCAGCATTATTGTCTTTTCCAGAGAATCTTGTCTTCTCAAAATATGCCTCCACCAGCTTAATTTTTTCCAAGTCTTTCTTTTCCTAAAACCAGCAGAAACACTTTACTTGAAAGAAAACAAATCAGTTCTTTCAATTCAGTCTTGACCAGCATAGGTCTTGTGCAAAGTGAATTCCCCCAACCCCTTCACAATTTTAGGTTTAAAGCAAAAAAAGTTGTGGTTGAGCCTCTACCTTTAAAGCAAGGAAATACAGACCACAAATTAACCCATAGTCTATTCACAGTTGGCCTGATCTAAAGGGGGGGGGGGAATACATTTTAGTTTGAATAACTGAAAAGATTATGTGACCTTTGTAGAAGGTACAAAAGGAAGCTTCCCCACATTTGGTGAGCAGAGATTACATCCTTCAAAGGGTGATACATAGTTATCTAGTCTCCCAAGTTAAGTCCAATTATTTCATTGCTGCCTTTCACCAGAATACTTGCTGAAAGTTCATTGGAAAGGTTTGTATGCAGTCCTGTCCTGCTGATCATAAGAAGCTACTTTATGTTCTGAGTCTCTTTGGTGGCACAGGATGCTACAGGCATGAGATTTTTTCAGCCCTACGACTTCAACTCCTTTAAAGGAAATGACTAGGTATTGTACCAGAGGCCTTCTTCAGAGAAAGCATGTACTGTACCAACAAGCTTTCCCCCTACAGATGGAATGAGGGACTTAAGGTTCTCTTGATGTTATAGATTCCTGCTCCCAGAAACCCCAGTTGGCATGGCCAATGGGAAGAGATTCTGGAAATTTTATGGTACAAAATATCTGGAGAACCACCATGCCATCAGACTTTCCACCCATGCACCTGGGTCTGGTATTTCTCCTATTGGTGTAAGAAGGCGTACACAGAAGAATATACAGAGTGATATTTTGGTGGCAGGGGAATGGCATTGAA
Source organism: Intellagama lesueurii (assembly GCA_037013535.1). NCBI lineage: Eukaryota > Metazoa > Chordata > Lepidosauria > Squamata > Agamidae > Intellagama > Intellagama lesueurii. Next base: position 163,959,549 of record JBAJHW010000005.1, read on the forward strand.
AAATTTGGTATGGATATGCAATATTGCACCACAACAAAAATACTTTCCAATTTATTGTAGACTATACAATATTGTCAAAGTGTGTCTTATCTTTCAACTGAAAACATGGACATTATTTATGGGTCACTCAGAATTTTATAACTCATTTGAAAGGCAGATCATCTCATCACGGTGCCAATCTTGTATTTTCAGTGCAAATTCCCAGTGCATTCTCTGCACTCTGACCCAGAGAAAATCTGTAAGTGACCTTAGAGAGATGAATCTTAAATATGCATTTAAAATTTGCACTTGATACCAAAGTGGTAGGGGTGGGGAAATATTTGTCTTTGTGACTTAGATTGGGGGGGGGGGGAGATTTAATTTTGTTAGTCCAATGATATCACTCCTCTCCTCTTTTGTTTGTTTGTTCTGTTTGTCTCTTTTTTATTAGCAATAGACTACAGGTTCAGTTTCACAGAGGAAGAAAAGTTAACAGTGCTCCACTAGGACACACTAAATCTTAAATAAAGTTGGAATTTATCAGTACAAGATTGTGAGTCCTGTCATCTCTAGCTGTGTGCATGGAGACTCCTTCCTCCATCCCTGAATTCATAGATGATACAAAAAAATAGTTCAACAATAATAAAATAGGTTTATTATAACTGCATTGCGAGATACAAACTATTCTCGGTTGCCATTGGGACTGTTCCCTGCACATCCTTCTGGTCCGAGTCCAAGTCCAAGGACACTTCAGTTAGTGTCACTGGGTGGGTCTTGAGTCTTTTTACCTCTAGTGGGGTTCTCCATATCAACCAGTCCTGTAAGACCCACTGCAAGGAGAGGTTATATACCCACACCGAGGGGAACAATGATAGTCCTCTCCTCTCATGTGGTCCCTCTGAAAGTGGCACTACCACTTCTGCTATCTCTGTCTCCCCCAGTATCAGAGCTTTGTGGTAGTTGATTATCCCAGCCTGGGTTCACAGGAGCGATGATTCTCCCCATGTTTTTTTCATTTCCCCCCAGTAATGGGGCCGGGGAGATGGCTTTGAGGTGCTTCTCTGCCTTGGCTCTTGGCACTCAAATTTGCACCAGCACACTGGGTTCTTCTTTATAAATGTACTCCCAGTCTCCCAGGGTTCATGTTCCTCAAGGGGTTCTTCCTCACCCTGGAAGCCTTCATCTGGATCCTCTACCTCCCCAGGCTCTCTCCTCATCCACCTCCTCTATTACCACATAGGTCTCCTTGCAACAGGTCTCCTGTCTTGACCCCCTGGTCTACTCCCTCCTTCTTTCCTGAAGGATGCTGCTGTCATCTTCCTCAGAAAGATATACACTTTGCTCATCTGTACATGTACAGCCACAAGTTTAGCATTTTCTTACTACCAACAACCCACTATGATGATTCTTTTATTTTCTTATTTCTTTCTACTGATAAGTAGTTTATGAAGATTGACAAAGATGGTGCAGTGCAATGGCTGAATACATGATTTTCAGTCATATCTCAGGAAGTTTATACCTGGCCTAGTTAAAGGCAGGCAATTAGCACAGCATGTTCACCTAATGTGGCATTTCAAGTCCATCCCTTAAGTTAGGAAGCATGACATCACAAGCAAGAAATTCAGCCTATGAGGTTCTGATGTAAAGTGCAAATTAAAGCACCATAAGAGATATGAGGCAAGAGGGAGAATTGAAAAAAAACCTCACAACCAGTGCTGGCACAGATATATATATATATTTCCGGCAAATTATATATATATAATTCCAGCAAATTAACTCAACTTGGAATATAGAAACACCTTGTCCAAACAAACAACACATTTTTAAGCACTCTGAGTTTTTTTTACTCTTGCACAAGAATGAAAAGATCAAAGCCTTTTTTAAAAGCAGCAACAGCATGCAAAATAAAGTAAAATAAAAAAGTTTGCACAAAAGATATTTGTTTTGCTGGGGAAATTTTTTATATTAAAAAGCAAAATGTGCCACTCATATACCACCCCATAGTGCTTAAAGCACTCTCTGGGTGGTTTACAATTAATTATGCAGGCTACACATTGCCTCCCTCCAGTGAGCTGAATACTCAGTTTACTGACTTCAGAAAGATGTAAGGCTAAGTCAACCTTGAGCCGGCTGCCTGAATCCCCTGGGACTGAACGCAGCTCAAGAGCAGAGTTTTGACTGCAGTACTGCAGTTTAATCACTGCACCATGAGGCTCTTAAAAATGTTGCATATTGTTCAAAGTAAATGTTTCTGTTTAATCCACATTGTTTTCTGCAACAGTCTCAAAATGTGAAGACTGCAGAAAAACTCTTGTACTCTCACGAATCAGAGAACAATTTTTTTAAAAAAACCTGCAAGAACAAAGTTAATGAAGGTTTACATTACTGCTCACAAAGTTGTTAGTAGTCATAACTTCCATGATCCCCATTGGCTATGGTAATTGATGGAAATTGAGGTCTAACATCTAGAAGGCCTCAGTTCACCCTCCTCGTTAGGAACTTTAGAAATGGTCATATACTGTGTCAGATCATTGCTCCATCGAGCCCAATGTCATCATCTTTTAACTGGCTGCAGTTCTCCAGGGTTGCAAGCAGAGAAATCTTGGAAAACTTTCCTGGCCTTGCCTGGAGATTCCAAGTGTTACTGAACGGTCCCCCATCCATGTACGAATCAGGCCTGACCTCATTTAGCTTTCAAATTCAGATAAGATCATCCTCAGTGGACCCTCCCCACATGATTCTTCATCTGCCTGGGAAAAAATTCATGGATGTGTTTGAGGTATGTGCAATTTTCACATGGGAAATGGTCCACACAAGAAAAGAATTATGTGCCCAATGTGATCTTCCACTCAGATTTATACCTCTTCATGAGTTTTTTAAAGTTAGGCGAAATGTCTTCAGAACTGGGCATTATGGTTGGCTTGACCTTAAAAGGCCACGCTGTAACAGCACTGCACAAATTGTTCTATATCAGTTTATGTAGACTATGGAACTTTATATGGTTAGCAGCAAGTAGAAATGAGGGAGCGGTAGGCTTTCACTCTTTCTCCTGCCATAACAGGTCCAATATCACTTTTCATTCCTTTTTAGTCTCCACTTAGACTAATACAAGTTGCTAGATGGGTATTTTCCTCCACAAAGCTATTGCAGATGCAGAAATCTGTCCCTTTGTATTTCAAGTGCAAGAGATCTTTAATCCTTAGGGAGGATGCTGTGTTCTTAATAAGAAGAGTGATATAAATTATTCTATCATTTTATAGGCAGTGGTGCATGCGGGGTGAACAATTGCCTGCAAGATCACATCAGCTAAAACACAAATCTTTTTAGTGGAAACAATCTGTTCAAAAGCATTTACTGTTCCTCCTGATAGCTATTGCCACCCCATCCGGAATAATGACGCGAGACAAAACAGTTGGGTTAAACCAGGGCCACGCTTTATTAAACCATAACAAAGAAGAGGGGGCTGCTGTAGTGCGGAAAGAAATAACTGGGTCTCACTGGACCCTTTGCCAATATGGGCGAGTCCTCTGCCCCGAGGCTGTGCGGTCCCCTAGACAGCGCAACCCCGGCCGGCTTGGCACTGACCTCACCCGGGCGTCAAGCCCCCATACATTTGGTGGCCCTTGGTCCGTGTGAGGCCCCAGCGCATCCTCCCCCCCCCTGCATGCTGTAATCTCAAGATCCGCAGCACTGGGAGGCTGGGAGAGCTATAACCTTACAGTGGTACCTCGACTTACGAACTTAATCCGTTCCGAAACGGCGTTCGTAGGTCGAAAAGTTCATAAGTCGAAGCACCATTTCCCATAGGAATGCATTGAAAACCATTTAATGCATTCCAAGGGAAGAGAAAAGGCAAAAAGGCAGGGGGAAAGGGCTGGAAATTCGAATTTCCTGCCCTTTTCCCCTGTCTTTTTGCCTTCGGAGGTCTCAAAGGGCTTCCTCCGATGTTGGAAAAAGCAGAACCTTACCTCCACTGCCGCACCTTTGGTGGCGCTTACTCGTGAGTAGACCCACGATTTCCGCGGCGCTTACTCACGAGTAGACCCGCCGCCGCGATCGGACCCCCAGGAGGTCTCCAAGGGCTTTCCCCCCGACATCGGAGGGCGCCCTTGCAAACCTTACTTACGAGTAGACCCGCGCCAGGGATAGGAAGGGAGTGCACTGGCTTCCTCCTCCTGCTCGGCAGAAGTAAAAAACTTCCCTGACCCCCTGCTCTAACCGTTGGGGCGAAAGAGCTACAAAGTAGCAGCCTCTTTGCCACCAACAGCTATTGCCCGCTCTTTTCCCCTGCCTTTTTTCGTTCATAGGTCGAAGCTCCGTTCGCAAGTCGATCCAGATTTTTGCGGATGGAGCTGTTCGTAACTCGAAATGTTCGTAACTAGGGACGTTCATAAGTCGAGGTTTGACTGTACTGTGCTCTTACTGATCCAACTTCCTTCCGCACTACCCGCCACGGCAAAGGGACTAGCATGACTAAGTCCCTTGCCCGCCCAAACTATTAATAACTGCACGCAGGCCCCTCTGAATATCCTGAATGAATAACTCCAATCCCTGGTTTGAAAGATGTACTCCATCGTGCCTGTATAGCTCTGGCCTATTCAAGCGAATGTCATGGTGCCCAATAACTATACCGATACCCCTTTCGACAGCCCGGCAAACTTCCCGGTTAACGCTTCTGCAGGCTGTGTTAATACACTGCGGTGGGCAATCTGTGCACCACTGCACTCTAAGGATTATTGTGGACCACAGAATGATCATTGAAGGGTGCTTGGTTTTCAACAAACGCAAATCCTGTATAATATCTATTACTAATGACTTTCCGCTACGCTTAGCTAAGTCGTTACCGCCAAGATGAACAACCAACACATCGGGGGACAGCTATGAGGACCGTGAGGCACTGCTTGTAGGAACGCATCCCACAGCATGGCCCTCTTGCCAAACCACTCCAGTTGGGCTGTAGCCCCAAGGCCTAAGTTGCTTCCCCACGATGATTTTGCAGCATGGTGCGCTGCCCAGAAGATAAAACTATGACCAACTATCAAGACGTGGAGTCTCTGCTTCGAAACCTCTGAACCTGCAACAAAAGAAAGAAGGCCAGCAATGAACCTAAACCGAAGGGGGAACACGGACATAGCGCCTGTAACAACCAGAATTCCAGCGTCCCAACCTTTTAATGTCTTCAGAGCCATACCCAACGATGACTGATCACTATGCATGAAGAAATAGCCTGAATGATGTCAAGTATGCTCTCGTGGCAAGGACAGGGCATATGTTGTTTATAGAACACCTGCCTAGCGTGATATGCACTCCTTGTCCTCTCTGATCAGCCTTTGACTGGCGTATGTGTATAAAGAGGGTGTTATTCTCAAGAAGGATGTCATGTCTTTGCAAGGTCAACAGTGATGTGTCCGACTTGCTCATGGCAACTGCCTCGCTTATTCTGAGGGCTCCAAAGAATGTTACTAAAGATGCAGCCTTCAACAGGGCCGCGTCGTAAGCATTCAAACATATGTTATCCCAGTGTTGGCTAAGCTTTTCCAGTATGGCGGGTGTTATGGGAGCTCTAGTGTCAGGTGTTCTCATTTTTTCCTTAGACCACCCTTCTAACATCTTCCTAATACGATAGTCTGAGGTGAAATCTTGATAACCCCGTGTCTTAGCATAAAATGCTAAGGCTGCCAGTTTGCCCTGAATTGAGCTGGTGGCCAATCCTTTCCTATTCAAGAAGACCATATATTGTTGGATATGGTCGACTGGAGCTGGCCATGTTTGATCCAAGCCTATGTCACCTCTAAATTCCTGGAATTCTCTACTCACGGCCGCGTATCCTTTGCGCGTCCGTGGCGCCAGAGCCAAACCTATTGCTCGGTCAGCGTCTTCCCTCCAATTTGCCAAACCTCTGGTGGCAGTAACTCTGGGTGCTCGCTGGCTCCCGGTGCCAATTCCCTGAACCGGTCGATCTGTCGATGGGACAGGGCATCAGCTATACTGTTGTCCACACCAGGAATATGCCTAGCATGCACAGCAATGTTAAACTGCAAGGCTCTCAGCGTAAATGCCCTAACTAAACACATTACTCTTTTGGAGCGAGAAGTTAGGTTATTAACTATGTGAACAACCACTAGGTTGTCACACCAAAAACGGATAATGGAGTTTGCCCATTCCCCGGACCATAACCACAAGAACATAACCAAAATGGGAAAAAACTCTAGGAAAGTAAGGTCGCGGGAGATGTCAGGCTACAGCCATTCATCTGGCCATGCACCTGTGCACCACCGCTTTCTGAAGTAGATTCCGTAACCCCTGGATCCTGCCGCATCTGTATGCACCTGCAAAGCATCCCCCAAGTTTAACTCTGATTTCCAAAAGGAAATCCCGTTAAAACCATCCAGAAATTGGAGCTATACCTGCAGGTCCTGTCTCATACCGACTGTAATTCTTGTCCGATGAAATGGCCGTTTGAGGCCACTCATTGCCTCACAAAGTCGTCGCAGAAAAGGCCTGCCTGGCGCAATTACCCGGCATGCAAAATTCAAATGACCTACCAGTTCCTGCAACTCCTTAAGGGAAACTTTCCTTTTCTTTACTAACTCTCTAAGCCTTTGCTGTAAGACTTTCAGTTTGGAATCAGGTAGCCTGCAAGCCTGCAGCTGTGTATCTAATTCAATCCCTAAAAAGGTCAACACGGTGGACAGACCTTCCGTTTTTTCCTCAGCTAATGGAAGCCCTAACTCTTTTGCCATGTTCTGGAATGTTTCTAGAATGAATTTACATGTCCTCGACCCCTGCTCACCACAAAAAAGATAATCGTCTAAATAATGAGCAGTGCTGCAACGCCCTGCTCTGCGTCTAAGGTTCCACTCCAAAATTGAGCTGAAATGCTCAAAAGCAGCGCAGGATATGGAGCAGCCCATCGGTAAAGCCCTATCAACATAAAAGGCCCCTTGGAAATGAAAACCTAACAAAGCAAAATCCTCGGGATGCACAGGGAGGAGACGAAACGCCAACTTAATGTTGCATTTGACCATCTCAGCCCCGAAACCACAAGACCTGACCATGCGCACCACAGTGTCAAAAGGAGTGTAGCATACTGAGCATAACTCCTGTGGAATAGCATCATTAACCGAGTCACCCTCCAGGTACGACACATGGTGAATATGTCTGTATTCACCTTTGGCTTTCTTGGGGACAACCCCTAGGGGGGAGACCCACAAATGTGGCAATGGGGGGGGGGCTGAAAGGGGCCAAGGACTCGACCTTCCTTGACTTCCCTACCTATCTTTTCCCTAACTATGTCCTCCATATCTTGTACTGATTTCAAATTTTGTGCAAAACTATCTTTTCTCTCACCAACAACAGGAATCCTAAAACCAAGTCTAAACCTGCTCAACAAGTATTCGGCATCCTCCACCTTCGGGTAAGCCGACAATCATCTATCCAGTACATCAACTTTAATTGGGCTGGGACCCTTTAGTAGTGGCCCTGGCTCCACCGTCCTGCTTTCTATTTGCACCAGCATCCTTTGCCCCTTTCTGTGTGCAGGCACGAAAACAATGCTAGCGTGCTGCGCACCACATAATGTACATTCATGCCTGCATTTACAAGCCTTTCTAGCACATGCTCCGCGGGAATTAAATTCCCAGCAGAGCCAATGTGGTTGAGAAGACTGAGTTAAGGGTATCTTGGTAGTGGAATTCGAGCCTGCTTTGCGGATTAGATGGCCGCTGTCGAACCTGTCACCCAAGCTGGGATGTGCAGGGGTCCTATATTGAAGCCAGAGCCCAGGATGGGGCTCATCCCAGCAAAAATTGGGGTGTATCGCGGCTCTCATATGAAATGAATCATCATAGAGCAACCACGCATGACCCAGATAGTCGACGTACACCCTATATATTAGGTCCAAGTATTGAACCAATGATAAAGCCCTCCATGGTTGGGCCCTCACTATTACTGCCTGGTAAATCAAAAAACCTGGTAGCCAATTAGCCCAAGTGCGCTCTGGTTTGCACCTCCAGCGTCTCTCTTTTTCCTTACCATCCTCTTTCTCCAATTCCTTACTGTCCACTTCTCTGTTTAACAGCTCAAAAACATCGATGTAATCACCACTCCAAATTTTTTCTTTAGTTGCTGGAGTCAGGTGATCCCCTAATGGCATGGAATAATCACCAAAGGGTAAAGCCTTGAGCGGCACAGAATTGTAGCCTGTATCTGGGACTGAGGGGTATGACCATATGCCAACCCCTGGTGTAACCCCTAAAGGCGCCAGATGTGACACCTGTGGGTAAGGTGGAATCCATCCAATTGGGGGACCTGATGGAGCTTGAGGAGATTGCATTCCAAGGCCGTGTACAAATTGGTGAGGAGTAAATGGTGACATACCCGTCTGCCCTGCACCTGGCCAAGGCCAGGTTACAGCATCCCTAAAGGTGTCTGGTGCTGGTGTTAACTCACCTGAATTCCAGAGGTCACTGACTCTTGTGCGGCTGCCACGGCTAACTCTGGGTCAGGACTACAACCTTGCAGCATCAGTCTGCGCACTCTGGGGGTACCCCTTTGTGATGCCTCAACTCCAGTGGGTGGTCTCTGAACCATGCATCATTCGGCATCTAACGCATTAAAGGTGACACAAGAGATTATCAGCCAAAGCCTTCAGTTTGGCCCTTCCGTGACCTTTGGACTCTCTGGAAGACTTGCGAGGCTGGGATTCACTTTGCAGCCGGGCCTGGCTGGGAAGAACGCTCGGCCTCCAGCGCAGAAATTTTTATTCTGCAGCTCGTGACAAATGGGCCAAGATTCCTCATCTGAGGATGACTCTGCTGAGAGAAACCTGGGGGGGAGGGCACCTTTTGGCCAGCTGTTTTCCCTTACTTTTTCCCTGCCCCTTCTTTGGACCCATAGTTCCTCAGGTACTAGCTTGTTAAACCTTTGACCCAAAACTCACACCAACCTATACTTGTATTTATTTACTCAATAAATTCTTGTTATTATTATTAGCCTTAATAGTATTCAAATATTATTATTATTGGTGTTATTAACCTAACCCTAGGGGGCCCAATGCCACTAAATCAAATTAAGCAGGCTGCTAGCTTTAGCCACTTCAGCCCCCCAAGGCAAAAGAGCTATTTAAGCCCTGCGCACTTGCAGCAGTTTTATTTAATTACCTACTAATTATTAATTTGTTTATGCACTATACACTTTTTTTTCGAGCACTTTATTACCTGTAGAAAATAATTAGACCCCAATATATCAGCCCACTTAATACTGTAACTATTAATAGAATTATTAAATACCAATTAGAAATAACAATTATGCACTGAGCATTGAGTAAGTCATGGGGGGGGGGGGAGTTAATCAATCCAAAATTCCCCAAGTATCTGATTATGCAACAAGAGGCAAAGAAGGCTATAACCAATTGAACTCAAACAAGTCTCCAACAAATCTAGCCTTAAATTAAACCAACAGTCATTGGCTTGTTGAGGCTGCTAGTTGCAGCGCGGCTGGGGGGGGGCGAATGCCCCGTTGAAAGCCCCTAGAAGAAAGCAAGCCAACAATTAAAATTAACAATATTGACTGTACTGAGGACAGTCAACCAAACCAAAGGGGTGCAGCCACAACCCCAAATCCGTCGTCCTCGCAGGCACTAAATCAAAGTGCGTCACGATCGGTTCCCAAAAGTGAAGAGCTTCTTCCCATGCTGAGAGCCTCGAAAGAGGCTGAACCAGGGGCGGAGCTTTCTTTAAAACAAACCCGCTCCCGCCCCTCCCTCCCGGAGCCGTCGCGATGACCAGCTGTCTCGTGCTACTTCGGAGTGTGCGGCAAAGAGCCCCGCGCAGCGAAGAGGATCTCGCCGGTGAAGCAACCATTACACCTGCATGAAATTTTTTTGGGGGGCCAAGAGTTCCTTAACTGAACTATTATAACAGTTAGGGAAGATACAGTCTGTAATCCTGGAGCACAGCCATTGGATTTTAATCAGAGCTTGGGAAAAGTTACTTTTTGGACAGCAAATCCCAGAATCCCCCAGTGAGCAGAGCCACTGGCTGTGTTGGGTGAAGGATCCTGGGAGATGCAGTCCAACAGTTTATTTTTCCCAATGATTTTAGAACACAGTGCAACAGAACTTCAAGAGTAGCTCTTTCAGTCTGTCCATTTACAACACAATCTTAAGCATGTTTACGCAGAAGTGAATCCTAATGAGTTCAGTGGGAGTTATCCCTTTGCTAGTGTGCACATGATTTCAGCCTTAGCATCAATCTATATGTTAATAAAATAGCTTGCAGGTTCACCTCCTGATTTTTTTAAAAGTACATTTTTGCAGCAAGGCCAAAAGGAAGGAAGGAAGGAAGGGTAGTTTATCCTTGCTTTCCTTGTCACAACTCCCCAGTACCTTTTCGGCAGGTACAAGCTATGGAAAATAGTTCTCATTAGCACCAATGGAAAGCATTTCAAACAATCCTTTAGGCACATGTATGTATGTGTAAAGGGGCTTCTTTTTCAGAATGGTCATGGTGGCAAGGAGACGAATAAATTTACCCACCTGATATTCCAACAGCCCTACCAATAACAACACTAGGGCCAAGCAATAGAAATTAAAAATAAACAAACAAATTGAAGATGGAACTGCACACTTCAAAGTAAAAATAACATATCTCTTACTCCTTACCCTGCAAATTAAATGACCAGTAGGTATAAGGCACTTTATAAATTCTTAAGCAAAGTAATACCCCAGACTTCTACTCTGAGGTGGCTAAGAAGATGGATTATTTCAACTGTGATGAGACCAAAAGGAAAATATTCTGAATTTAGGCAGTGATGTTTTGTAGTTTTAGATCTGTAAGTCACTTTATAATACGTTTTCTTAATAGGCAGCAGATTCCTCTCTATCAATCTCTCTATTTTTAAAAACATTAACCACTCACTTTAGAGATTGGTTGGTGAGGCAATGAATAGGCAAAGGGGTTGAATGCCCACAAAATTAGTGTACTTTGGGGGCATGGGATTTTTGGATTTTTTTTTGACTACAAATCCCATAATTATGGGACCTCCACTTGGCTAGGTCTAAGCAAGACCTTAAAGCCTTCCCAACTAGGCCTTTTCTTCATATGAGTCACATTTAGGTGTCTGTGGATATGGGTTTGTAAGGTGGGACTCCCAAAATGGAGAATTATGCCAATTTTAGACCAAAAATATCAAAACAAAACAAAACAAAACCATGCCTAATCCATTTCCTCCTGTGTTAATTATAGCACTATTCAGGCATTCTGATGAGGGTTGATTTGAAAACACAGGCATGGAGCGAGTTCTAGCCTTTTCCCCTGCCTGTCACTTTGATCTCAATAAGAAAGCTTCTGCTACATGTGGAATTTCTACATGTGACTGGAGATCCTAAAAAATCAGTTTTCTAATCACATGGACAGAGCCCAGATGTAACAGGTTGTCTGCTCTTCAGACTATCCTTTACATGGGAACAATTACAAGCAGGCATGGGACTAGAACTCTCTCCCTGTTTATGGTCTCAGATTAACCCTTTCCGACCACCTGCATAGGGTTGACTATTCTGACTAGCTTTTAATACCTAATATATCTAATGATGGCCTGGAATATGCCTGTAAGCCTATAGGCTCTTGTATACATTGATCCCCTGTCACTCCCAGTGCTGGTAGGTAGCCCACAGAAGGGTTGAGTAGGCAGGACATCTGCCAGGTTTATAAAACATTTTAGGTCCCTACAGAAACTGTTATCATCAACATTGTTATGCTGTAGTGCTTAAATATGAAGGCTGCTCCAGCAGAAAGCCAAAGTGGGCTGCAGCAATCCAAAATGTTTCCCAGGCAACTGTGAGGGGCTTCTAAACATTTGAAACTGACCCCACATTGACACATATTAAATTGTACTGTATTCTAGACTGCAGCTGATAACATGTGAACTGCAATAACTATACTTACTTTCAAATTGTCATTGGGTTCTCCTCCCCTTCTTAATTATATAGCACTTTATGTATAATCAATATTTAATTTCATGTGCATGCCCTACATATTTTTACCCCTTAAGATGCACCCCCATTTTGTAACAGAGTTTCTAAGGATTGCTTTATGAGGTAAATGTTATTATTGATACCTGGGTTTAATGAGTCTTCTGAGTGATATTTCAGAGTCCTCATAACCTGCTTGTTGGTCTCTGTTAATTGTTCTGATATTTGTCTTGTAATTAGCAATCTTATTAATGTTCTAAGGAATTACCGTGGCAGCTGGTACAAAAGGTGGAATGAGACTGTGCTTCTGATGAATATGTTCTTATCAAAGAGGGCTCAATCCAAATTCTCACAAGCTGGCACCACAAATGGCCAAGTACCGTAAGTAACAAAAATACAGGCATCCATGGCACAGAATGATACTGTTTGACTATCCCCACTTGAGGGGGGCAATCCTTCAGGGCTTAGCATGCAAGTGGCAAACGGGGATAAATACATAATTTTCAGAGTTGAAAGATCATTTCAGACTGGCTTTCTAAATGTTTTTATTTCAGCAAAAGTGAAGTCTCTGTAGGTGTTCCCACCAGCAGACCATTTGTCCACATTCACACTGAGCACAGAATGACAGCTGGGGTTGAAATTGAAGCTTTAAAATCATAGCTAAACTGCAGTATCAAAGGTATGGGTCTGAATTAGAGATGGGCACAAATCAGAAAAATTGTGATTTAATTTGACAAACCATGAATTACAAGTTTACAATTTTTGTGACAAATCAATGAATCAATTTGTCAATTCATTTTTTTACTGTAAAACCCTATAAAATGCCCCCCCCCGGCACTCAGAGACACCAGATTTACAGGGAAGCTGGGGAGATAATGTCTTGTAAACTGTCCAGAGAGTGCTTTAAGCACTATAGGGTGGTATATTTGCAGCAGACTTTGCTTTTGCTTTTTGAAGCTTCTCCTGACTCTCCTCTACAAGCCCAGCAAGTTTGGTGAAGATTGGGTTTCAAACATCCAAATTATACACCCACAAAGTAGGCCCCTCTAGGAAAGTGTCCTTTAGCAGCTGGCTTGGGGAAACCCAATCTTTACCAAACTTGGAGGGACTTATAGGAGAGGCATGGGAAGCTTCTCTAATTTTGGTGTCTCTAGGTGCATGGAGGGAACTTTCCTGGGGGGGGGGGCTCTTTATGGGTGTATAATCCAGACATCTGAAATCCAGTCATCACCAAACTTGGAGAAATTGTAGAGGAGCTTTTGCAATGTTTATATCTCTAGGTGCCATGGAAGCTGTTTTATAGCCAAATGAATCAACAAATCAGAATCACTAAAAATTTGTTGATTCGTTACTCATCGGAGGCATTGATTTGTATGAATATGAATTGATGAATTAGTGATTTTTGAATGAATTTTGTGATTTGTTTTTTAATTTGTGCCCATCTCTAGTCTGAATAAGTCAATTTGTTCTATCCATTCAAGGTGTACCTTTCCCTTCATCCCCGGATCTCTCCCTCTCCCCCCCCCCCCCCCATGTTTTATCTTCACAACCACCTTGGCAATATTTTATTAGGAAGAATCAGTTGTGGGTTTTCCCATCTGCCATCATGCAACTGTGCACATAACAAATATCCCTACCAGAAGAAGTGGGGGGAATGTGACAAACAGTGAATAAGGCAGATAGGCTTCATTACACTTTCACCTACTTATACTCCATGAATCTAGTAGGGTTCTAGTCTTTCTAAGCCAAATAGTGACTGGTCCAAGATTACTCCATGAGTGTCATGAACTAACCTGCCTCTCTTTGGGACTGAAGTTCTGACCTGAAGTCTTCCCTGATTTTGTCCAACAGGTGTCTCTGGGTGTGTATTATGTGCCATTAAGTCAATTTTAAATTATAGCAAGCCTTGTAGGGTTTCCAAGGTATGTGAGATATACGTATAAAATGTATTTTTGCCCTTATGGTATCTCATTGAGTTTCCATGGCTGAGTGGGGATTTGAAGCCACGTCTCATGAGTCCTAGACTGACACTTTATCCACTCCAATTGCATTGCTTGTCATGACTATCTCCGGGTAGCTATGTCAAGAGAGAAGTCAGGCATATCTGCATCATGAGTATTAGGAGTGATTGGCAATGAAGCTTCAGAACTTTTTTTGTAGATAGAACTCTTTTGTTGCGGCTTAATGCCTTTCACAATGTAATTATATTCAGGTCTACTCAGAAGCAAACCCTGATGAGCAAAGGAAAAATTCCTTCTTTCTCTGATGTGTTTTCTCCTGGATCCCAAGGAAACAGATACATAGACACAAGAGATCCCTCCAGTAGAACTATTCATGAAACAAATATATCTTTTGATCTTGCCAATCATGACCAAAATCTGCCCACAGCAGACAGTTTATATGAGACATATCCAGTCGTATGATATTCAGTTGATGCTATTTTGTCAAGAATGGCACTAACTGGCTCTCCTCTAATGGAATATCAACACTTTTATGTGAAAACAAAAATAAAAAACCTTATAAGGAACTACCAACTCGCTATGATTTGTGAGTTCAGGATTTAGGGGGAAATAACTGTATGCCAACATTAATCTACCTTCCCAGTTCTTTTCCTCATTCTTGTTCTCATTCTCCCAGTCCTCCCCCCCCCCGTGGTTTAAAAGGTAAAATTTACCATTACAATGAAAATCTGAAATAGAGTCAAGAAAGAATGTGACAAATATAAAACTTTTGTTCTCATCTTGTCTCTGCACCCTCCAGCGGACCACCTAGAGGCCTCAGGAGCAGGGATGCCTGAAGATGTGGCAGTCAGGACCAGGCCCCGAGGTTAAAGCCAGGATAAAGATGAGCCACATCTGGAGGTTGAGGCCATGTTTGGGTGGAATGGCAGGCACTGGGCTTAAAAGGAGAGAGGGACAAGGATAAGAGAGTCAGGGGACTAGTTGAAGGCCTTGGAGGAGCCCCCTGCCATCTTCTATTATCTGGGTGAAAATTGACCCATGTTCCTCCAAGACCCTTGAATAGAGGAATGGGCCAGCTTCACCCCAATTAGAGGAGGAAGAGAAGGAGGACCACCTGCCTATCCCCCACCAGGTATCTCACAACAGCATGTGGTCTAACCATGACTTGGGAGGCCCACACCCACTCAAAAGTAGTGCAGGGAGAGGAAGAGCCAACAGCAGCAGCTACTACAGCTGATCTGAAAGTGGGAAAAACTGCTAGGGCAAGGGGGCTTCCATCAGCCTGGCATTACCAACCCCCACTGAGGAGCATTGAGTGGTTAGGGTCAATATTACAAACCTGACCCCAGCCTGTGAACTCTGATGGGCAAATGACAGAAACTGGGATCCAGATATGGACAGTGGGCAATGAATAGGGATAGTGAAGTCCCCTGTGGACTTATGGCATGAGTGGGCTCAAGGTGCTCAACCTTTTGTGTCCTGCCTCCCTGCCTTAATAAAGCAGGGAGTGTCTGGAATTCATGGAGCCTCTGGTAGAGGAAACCTGCTTGGCCACTCTTAGGTGGTGGTGGTGGTGGTCACATTCTCGTACATGGTATCAAATCTTTTTGTGATAAGGAGGAAAAAATCTAAACAAGCATTTGGGACTTCCTTATAAAAGCTTACTTCACTAAGCTTTTCCTGACTGATAACAACACACTTTCTTCCTCAGTACCTTTTTCATACAATACTTGGTGAAAAACAAAATTGTAATGTAATGCTATCATAGCCAATGAAATGTTAACAAAACTGAAGTGACACTATCATAGACTATTCAGTTTTGATATTTAGAATTCAACTCACCAACTGAAATACAAGTCATGTTATTGTGGAATATGACTTGTATTCTCATGAATTTATTTCTTTTAATAAGATTATCTGTATGAACATGTTTGCATGTGTTTATGCACATGCACGCATGCACAGACACACACACACATTGCTGTTTTCTACTCTGTAAGCCAGACCTCCTCACTATGGTGCCCTCCAGGTGATTTACACAACAGTTCCCATCATTTCAACCAGTTATCATGCTGGATATGGCCAATGGGAGATGTAGTCCAAAACATCCAAACAGTGGCACATGGGGAAAAATCTAGTCCACATCATTCAATATCAGTACTAGAGAGGACAATTTTTAGTGAATGCTTTCAGCAGTCAGAAGAAACATCCTTTTTTCTGAAGCCATAACATTTCAATTATGGGGAGAAAATATGAAATAGATAAACATTCAACAAATAACTATACAACAGTCATCTTCAATAATTTCCATTCTTTTAACAGTGTCTAGAGTGGAGATGCATGAGTTGGGTAGCGATCTGTATTTCTCCTCACTTATTTTAAAATGACTATATGCCCCTTCAACAGACATTCCAACTATAAGATGCAGTTTACAAAAAGAAAAATACATTAATAAATAAACTTGTTAAAGGATAAAATAATTTTTAAAAAACTAAAAGTTTGAGTCACATAAATAGCATCTGATGAACTGGGCTGTATATAAAGTTAGATGAAATAAAACTTTCTGATCTTTAAGATGCAAAGAGGCTGCTCTTTTGATATAATGATGCCAGAGGTAGGTAAAGGTCAACACCAGAAATTAGAAAGGGGGAAGCTAAGCTAGTGTATTTTTAGTCAAAATCAAGATATCCATTCAGATCACATAATTCAGCTGAATACATGACCACAGAGCATGGAGGCAAATCAGAGAAGTGTCCCATTGTAGAAACACATTGGACAGAGAGAAAACAGGAGAGACAAGAAGAAGGCCCACACTTTATGAAGAAGAATTGCCATTATATTCTACTTGCCCTTATAAAATGTAATGGACAGTACACATTTCTGCAAGGAAGCAGGGAGACAGCAAATGACTTTAATTGGCTATAGGCAGTTCACTTGTACTGACACTTAGCAATTTGTCCATCTTAGCAGCCGTCCTTTGACTAGGACTGTAGCAAATGTAATATTGTTCTTGTTCTCTGTCAGCCTGTGGCATTTGACACAGCACATCCTTGTACTGAGAGGTGTAGAGGTTAACTGAGACAATGTAGAAAGCAGCTGTTAGGAGCTGAAGTGTAAGCTTTGTGCCTTAGCAGTCAGATGGGCAGATAAAGCCTATGTTTACCACCTGATGACCCATCATGAAACAAAGCGAGATAGTTTGCAAGCTATGAGGAGAGGACAGCATGTGCTATGGCAAGGAGAGAATAGGATGTGCTACAACACATCTATCTATCTATCTATCTATCTATCTATCTATCTATCTATCTATCTATCTATCTATCTATCTATCTATCTATCATCTTATCATATCATATCATATCATATCAGGTTGGGAGTTCAATTCTCCATTGTGCCTCCTATGAGTACAGTCAGCCTGTGTGGCTTTGGACATGCTGTATAGATCTAGGAAGTCCCCAGAAGAAGGGAATCACTTCTGTGTATTCTATACTTAGAAAACCGTGAAAAGGGTCACCATAAGTCAGAATTGACTTCATGGCACATGAGTGTTATTATATTAAGTTAGGAAGCTGTGCTAGTGTTTTTCTCCTGGCAGTGAAGATTACTACTAGGACTAGGGGTATCCATCCTAGTAGTGGGCTCTGTTGAGCCTATATTCACAGGTAACTACTGTCATGATTCCACATGGCCCGTTTGTTTCACCAAACAAGGGAGCTCACGCTACGTGCCCCTCAGCTGCCACCAGTTGATTTCATCAATACTTATTATTAATGATAGATGTCCAGACCGTATGTCATTTTAAAAGAACCAAATAGAAATTGTTTATTAACACAGGTGTTGACAGAACAAGCAATGCTGTTAACTCCTAAACAAACATTCTTCTTTATCCACCCTCAACCACCATTCTCCCACCCAAACTCCAAAACTCTTTCAACTCTCTAACATTCTAATTCTCCATCTCAGAACCTTATCTAAACCTTATCTATGTCCATCTATCTCCTCCTCCTCCTGCTGAGTCTCTTATACCTCATGACTCCGCCCCTCCAGCACTCCCATTGGTCTATGCAAATAGCATATGAATATTCATGACCTGGGCGAACGCCACATTGCTCTGTTGAGCCTATATTCACAGGTAACTACTTCTAATACAAAAATCTGAAGCAGGTTGTGCAGTAGGTGGACTGAAGCAAGCTGTATCCAAAGCCACCTGAATAAACTGGGCAGGAGTCCAGTACAAACCACTCATCTATGCCAGCCTTGTGATGACATAGCAAAATTCTTTTTCATTATTACTATGCTCTTCTTAGGAAGATCATTACCAAGGACGTCACTTCCGCTCGGGAGGGATGAGCAGCTGAGAACTGAACCTCTGCATCGCCGACATGGTAAACAATTTTTAAAATGCATTTCTTCCTTTTGAAGACTGCTTTTTTCTGCATAAACCTTCGAAGGAAAAGATAAGGAATGTGTACATCTAGTTAAATTCCCTAAAGACTGTGTTGATTTAATTGGATGAAACCAATGCCTTGGATCCGTTCCAGTCGGGCTTCAGGCCGTGCCATGGTACAGAAACAGCATTGGTCGCACTGTTGGGTGACCTGTTGAGGGAGGCTGACGGGGGCAAAATGTCCTTGTTGGTCCTCCTTGATATCTCAGCGGCCTTTGATACTGTCGACCACAGTATCCTCCTGAGGAGGCTCTCCGAGTTGGGAATCGGTGGACTGGCACTTGCCTGGCTCTGTTCCTTCTTGGAGGACCGTCCTCAGAGAGTACAGATTGGGGAGGGTGTTTCGGCCCCGTGGAGTCTCAATTGTGGGGTTCCGCAGGGCTCGATCATCTCCCCAATGCTGTTTAATATCTATATGAGGTCGCTGGGTGGTGTCATCAGGGGGTGTGGGGCCTCGAGCCATCAGTACGCTGATGACACTCAGCTCTACATCTCCTTTTCACCTACCTCAGTGGATGCCGTTCTGTCCCTTCAGCGCTGTCTGGAGGCTGTACTGCAATGGATGCAGGTGAATGGATTGAGGCTGAACCCAGACAAGATGGAGGTCCTGAGGGTGGGCGGCCCCTCCATTGGTGGTTTGGGAAGCTCCCTCTCTTTTGGGGGGGTGACTCTCACAGCGAAGAGTGAGGTTCGCAGCTTGGGGTTCCATCTGGATCCGGCACTCACCATGGAAACCCAGGTGGCATCAGTGGTCCACTCCACCTATTTCCATCTGTGGTGGATTGCCCAGCTGCGTCCCTATCTTGATGGTGGGGCGCTCACCACTTTGGTCCATGCGCTTGTAATCTCGAGATTAGACCACTGCAATGCACTCTACGTGGGGCTACCTTTGAGATTGATGCGGAAGCTTCAAATGGTGCAGAATGTGGTGGCCAGACTTCTTAGTGGGACGAGAAAACATCAGCATATCTCTCCCACACTGGCTACCTTGCATTGGCTGCCCATTCATTTCCGCATTGATTTCAAAGTGTTAATGATTACATACAAAGCCCTAAATGGTTTAGGACCTCGATACCTAGCGGAACGCCTTCTCCCACCTAGATCTACTCGAATCACTCGCTATAGCCAGGAAAGACAGCTGAGGGGCCTAACGCCGGGGGAGGCCCAGAAAGAAAGAACAAGAAACCGGGCCTTCTTGGCAGTGGCCCCTTGACTCTGGAATAGTCTCCCATCAGAGATTCGCCTGGCTCTCTCGCTGGGTGTTTTTAAGAGCCAACTTAAGACCTGGCTCTTTAGGCAGGCCTTCCCTCCTGTCACTACCTGATCTTTACTTCTCTATTTTTATTTTCCTGTCTTTACTTTTTTATTTGAGTTTTATCTTCCCATCTTGAACGATATTATTATTGTTGTTTAAATTGTTGTATTAATTGTTTTTATGCTATTTTATTGTAAGCCACCCAGAGTAGACGTTGTCTAAATGGGCGGGGTATAAATTGAATAAATAAATAAATAAATAAAATTTAAAGTTGAACATTACTTTCGCTTTTGGGTCTGATAAGCTGATAGAGTTTTTTTACAGCCCTGTTTCTCATGAAAAGCTTGCAACAACAATATTCACTCCTAATTATTCTTCTCTATGTCAAAGAGGAAAGATAAGGCTGCTAAAACTCCTGCTTGGACAAGAGATAAAGCTTTAGCTAAAACCTGTGAAAAACCGTCGGATCGCAGTTTGGAATGCTTGACGAGGGTAGTTTCACGAGCCCAGCCTGAAGATGAACAAGATAAACAGGAAGTAATGGATGAATTGACATGGATTGTGAAGGACATGTCCTGTAAAATGAGTCAAGGTTTCGAACAAGCAGAGAGACGAGCCAAGTCTATTGAATCGAGCATTAATAAGCTTCAAGATCAAGTTTCAGGAATGACACAGGAGTTGAAAAATGTTAAACAGAAAGTTAAAGAGCTCAGAGACAGGGCAGAAACAAATTATTTTAAGATAAGCAGCTTGGACGAGAGAATCAGCGAAACAAACAAAAAGTTGATTCATCTGGAAGATAATTCTAGAAGGTCCAATATTAAAATAACGAACTTTCAACTGCAACATGGACAAGACCTCAAAAAAGAGATTATAACCTGGGTTAACTCCATAATGGGTACACAACATTTGGTTGAACAGGACATAGAAAGAGTTCATTTTGTTGGTAATCCCAAAAGCCCCAGAACAAGACCAGTGGTGGTGAAGTTTTTTAACTATACAAAGAAAGAACAATTTATGAGAGAAATCAAACAAAAACAAGACCAGCTGGTCAATAGGGGCAATAAGCTTCAGATTTTCCAAGATTTATGCAATGACTCTTTGAATTGGAGAAAATCCACAAAGCCTGTTACAGCAGTTTTGATCAAAAATAATCTCAAATACCAATGGGGTCATCCTGGTTTTTTTAAAATTTGGAAAGACCAGGTTCTGTTTAAAATCTACTCTTGCAATGAAGGTAAAGATCTGATGAAGGCCTGGAAACTCTGGCAGGAAGACGTAGAAGGTCAGGAGCCAACCTCGACTTCAAGCAAAGAAATAGAAGGTTGAAGCAGAAAGGACTAGATTTTTGAAGGACTACAAGATGGATCAACTGTTGTTTTTCCCCCCTTCCAAATCTTTTAATTTTCCTTATTATTATTTTTCTCTCTTTTCCTCATTCATCTATATCAATTTTTTCTTTTTCTTTTTTTCTAGTTTGTAGTAATAATTATACTAATTATATTAATATTAGATAGTATGAGCAATAACAAAACTAAAATTATTAATAATTGGATCTTAATTGTTTTTTTTTTACTTATAATTAGAGGGGAGAGAGGGGTGGAGAAGGGAGCTTCAGTGTTATCAAGTATTAATAAGAAATGCAAAAATTTAATAAAACGTGCAGATGCGAGGTTCTAGTTGTAGTTCCGCCGGACGGTGGTGGCGTGTCCCCCCCCCACCATGTGCCCTCGCTAATAGTTATGGCGGGGGAATATGGTGGGGTGAGAAAAAAGATATATGTTCACTGGATTGTTAGGGGTAAAGTATTGTATGTTTGGGTTATGTTAATTTTAAGTTTTAGTCTATTTTTGTTAGTTTGGTGGGGGGAGGGGTTGCACACAGGACCTGTTAGGAGAACTCTTGAACTTAAATGGGCAAAAGAATAAGACTAGCTACTTTAAACATGAAAGGCCTGGGATCAACAGTGAAAAGAAGAAGAATAGAAGCATTATTGAAGAAAAATAAGGTGGACATTGCCTTTCTGCAAGAGACTCATCAATCAGAAGATGGAGTCAATGAACTAAAGATGAACAATATAGACATTTATGAAAAAAAATTTGGAACGTCTAAATCTAGAGGTGTGGCAATTATAATTTTTAAAAATTGTGAATTTATAGTGAAACAGGTAGTAAAAAATTGTAATGGTAGATTTATAATAATACAGGGTAAAATGGGTTTGGAAGAATATACTTTGGTCAATGTCTACGCACCTAATAATAAACAGGGAGATTTTTACGATACAGTTATTAAAGAATTGGAGAAGGTAAAGAAGGGTTTTGTTATTATGGCAGGAGATTTTAATATGGTTATGGATAAGATAAAGGATAAAACTTTTTATGATCGGAATGATGTTCATCAAAGAAACACAATATTGAGCAAGAAGGTAAAAAATAATCAATTGAAGGATATTTGGGGGGTATTGAAAGGTGATGAAAGAAGATATACTTATTTTTCAGCAGTACATAATAGTTACTCCAGAATAGATTTTATATTCACATCTCAAGATTTAATTTCTAAGATAGTTAATACTGAAATTAACTCCATAAAAATAACAGATCATGCTTTGATGTCAATGGAGATTGAAATTAAAAAAGATTATAAAGACTCTAAAAGGTGGAGAATGGATATTAATATTTTCCAGTACCCAGAGGTAATAGAAAAAATAAAGAAAGAATGGTTAGAATTATGGACAATAAATGAAGCAGGAGGTATGAAATTGGGCCTGTTGTGGGACACAATGAAAGCAATTTCCAGAGGAATAACAATAAGGGAATCCTATAAATTGAAAAAAATTAAGGAGAAAAACGCGAAAAAATTGGAAGAAGACTTGAGAAATTTGGAAAGCAAGGTTTTTTAGAAAGAGATAGAAGGTTAATGGTAGAAATTCAGGCTAAGAGAAAGTAACTAGAAAACAGAAATAGAGAAAGTTCAGAGTATATAAAGAGGTTTTTTTTTTTTGAATTAAGCAACAAAAAATCAAAATTATTAGCTAAAATGTGTAAAAATAGAAGATTAAAAATACAATTGGGGTAATTAAAGATAGAACAGGTAAGAGCTGTAATATAATGAAAGATAAATTGAAGATTTTTCAAGAATTTTATCAGAAATTATATAAAGGAAATAACGTACTGAAAGAGAATATAGAAAATTATATAAATGAGAATTTAAAAATTAAATTATTGGAATGTGATAAAAGAATATTAGAAGAAGAGATTAAAGAAGAAGAAATTGCTGAAGTTATTAATAAACTGAAAAATGGTAAAACACCAGGCCCTGATGGATTGGGTCCAGAATATTATAAACATTTTAGTTCCATTTTGATACCTAAGCTAAAAATGATTTATCATAAAATATTGGAAGGAGAGACAATGCCACCTTCTTGGAAACATTCATTAACGATTCTTATCCCAAAACCCAACAAGGATCTAACAGATCCGGGATCTTATAGACCTATATCTCTAATAAATCAAGATGCCAAGATTTTTACTGCTATACTAGCAAATAGACTAAACAGATTTATAGCAAATTATATTAAAGAGGATCAATGTGGTTTTATAAAGGGAAGACGAATGGATAATTTAACTAGACGAGTTTTGAATATTATATATGAGATAGAAAAGGAAAAAACAAAGGCAACTGTTTTATCACTAGACATATTTAAGGCCATTGATTGAGTTGAATGGCCAACATTAAAGCTGCTTATAAAGGGTTGGGGATTTGGTAAAAGATTTATAGGGGTTATAGACCAATTATATTCAGATAATACTTCAGAAGTAATAGTTAATGATGGTTTAACAGAGCAGATTTTTCTAGGCCGAGGTACAAGACAAGGCTGTCCACTTTCACCAATATTGTTGTGTATGGTTATAGAACTGCTAGCTAATGCAATAAGAAATTATGAATTAATTAAAGGATTAGGAAAAAATGATACAATTAAGATTAATTTATTTGCTGACGACTCATTATTGACTATTAGAAACCCATTAGAAAGTATGGATAATATTAAAAATCATTTAGAAAAATTTGGGGAAATAACAAGATTAACTATTAACTGGCAAAAAACACAAATAATGATGTTTAATCATAATAAACATGAACAAGAAATGTTTGTAAATAAATATAGTTTTAAAATGTGTAATTATATTAAATATTTAGGTATAAATATAGTTAAAGTGACTCAAAAATTAAAGGAGCAAAATTTTAATAAATTAAAAAGTGATATTAAAGAAAAATTGCAGGAGTATTCTAAATTGAAACTATCGTGGTTTGGGAGAATCGCCATGATCAAAATGAAAATATTACCAAAAATTACTTTTTTATTCAGGATGTTCCCAATACAATTAGAAGAAGAAGATTTTAAGTATTGGCAGGGATTAATTAATGGATTTTGTAATCAAGGTAAAAAATCTAGAACAAATAAAAGATATTGGTATAAGGTGCAAAAAAATGGAGGTTTAGGTATTCCTAATATAAAAAATTATTATACAGCGAATCAGTTAAGATTTATTGGAGATACTATATACAATAATGGAAAGTTAATTTGGTGGGATATGGAATCCACAGAAATAAATGGGAATGTTGAAAAATATTTGTTTAATGTAGTAAAAAGAAATACAATAAATCAGGTGAACAACCCTTTTTTAAGAAACATGTTAAATATCTGGAATAGATACAGAAAGAAGTTATGTCCCTTTACTTCACCATTAAAATTAGTGACTGAAATAGAAAATTTCCCAGCAAACTTGAAGGATTTAGCTGATTTGTTTAAGGACAAAAAAGTTGCCAAATTGAAAGATTGGATGATTAAAATGAGATCGAAGGATCAGATTATAGTTAAACTTCAAACTAATAAATTATCATGGTATAACTATATCCAATTAGATAGTTGGACAAATGAATGGCTGAAAACTAATGGCAAATGTAGAGAATGTACTAAGTACGAACAATTTCTATGATCACATGAAGACATGCAGAAAGATGCTTTGACGAAGGGAGTAGTAAGTAGAATATATAACCTAGTTTTGGAACAAGAGGAAAAAGAGACAGAAACTGAACGTTTGAAATCAATTTGGGAAAATGATTTAAAGACAGAAATTAGAATAGATGATTGGATAAAAATTTGGAGGATGAGAGTTTTAAGATTAATGTCGGTAAGAATAAAGAAAAAAAAATTAAATCAGTTTAAGGTGGTATATGACTCCGGTGAAATTGAATATAATAAATTCAGATTATTCTAAAGCTTGTTGGAAATGTGATGAAGAAATTGGTACGTATTATCATATGTGGTGGGAGTGTAAATGGATTCAGAAATTTTGGAAACTGATTTTTAAGGAAATATGTGATATATTTGGAAAAGATATTGAATTCAATTCTAAAACTGCTTTGTTGTCAATTTTTGATAAGATAGAACTTGATTATTGTTCGAAGGAATTGATTTCCAATTTTATGACAAGTGCTAGAATATTAATAGCTAGATTTTGGAAAGATAAAAATGATATTAAATTAGAAGATTGGTATAATGAAGTATGGGACATTGCATTAAATGATAAAATTGACTACTGAACTTAAGATGAAAAGAGGGGAAATAAGTTCAAATAGTTTTTTATGCCATTTGGGGTATATTTGTTGAATTTGTATTAGTGAAAGGAAAGGGGAAAGCCTCTAAACAACAATCAATACAATTTTGTAAAGGAAGTTCGTATTAAAAGTATTGCTCCAAGGGGTCCCGTGGGTATGGGGTGCACGGTAGTTTAGATTGTATAGTACAGTCAACCCTCAACTTACAAACTTAATCTGTTCCGGAAGGAAGTTTGTAAGTCGAAAAGTTCGTAAGTTGAATCAGAATTTCCCATAGGAATGCATTGAAAACCAATTAATCCGTTCCGGCTGTTTTTGGTTCTTAGGTCGAGGGGTGGTTTGTAACTCGAATCATTAGTTCCCATAGGAACTAATGCAAAGCCGGTTAATCCGTTCCTACCACTAGGGGTAGAATTTTTTTCTTTTTTTTCCTTTTAACCTAAGATGACTTAGGTTAAAAAAAAAGTTTTTTTCGGTTCGTAACTCGAATCTAAGTTCACAAGTCGAGTCAATATTTTTCTATCAGAGCGGTTCGTAAGTCGAAATGTTCGTAACTAGGGCCGTTCGTAAGTCGAGGGTTGACTGTATGTATTTTGTATTTTTGTATTTGTTTTTGTTTTGAAAAAATAAATAAATACATAAATAAATAAAAAAGGAAGATCATTACAAATAAACCCACCATATTGCCTTCCCAGTGTACAGGCAGGGCCAAAGCTGAACCATTAGATCAGCCTAATCACTATCATTTCTGAAATCCATTCATGATTGTTATCACAAAAATGAGTGCTCAGGGTTTCAGATGTTAAGCCACTCTAGGAAAATTAAGCCAGAAAAGAACAAAAAAAATGATAACAGGATCTCTGCATACAGATGACTTCTGGAGGACACGGCACACTTTTATACATGTTATGACTGAGAACAGATGTACTGATTACAAAGTCAATTTCAAAACATCTGGAAATATGTTTCATACAACAATACTGTAAAAAACTTGGGGGGGGGATGCAAAGAAAACCTGCAACAGAACCCTGTTTAATCATGTCTGTGGATTGTCTGTATCTGTATTTATATATTCTCTCTCTTTCTGTATTGAATGTTATACAATTATAACATTAAAAAAATTAAATAAAAACAATAAAACATCTGAACACAATGACGAAGGAAATAAACTTGTATATAGGATTCAGGTTACTATAATGAGTACATAATTTAGGGAAGACCTTGGTGATGGCATTTCAGCATATGCAGGGTGTCAAGAAAGCTAGCTTTAAAATGATGTTACTGAAGACAAAGCAGCATTCTTTCAGCCCAATAAAGAAACAGCAGATGTCTAATGCTACTGACAGGTCAACATACTGTCTTTCATATCTGGATCATTGTGTTGCAATGGAATTGTTCAAGAGGGACTTTTGTTTGTTAGTTGTTAATGATCATTTCCAGTATGCTCTGTTGCATTCCAATTCCATTTAAATCCAGTCATGAGGAAATGTGTACATATTTGACACATGTACAGAAATTGTGAGCTGTTGCACCTCTTTATTACTCAGTAGCAGATTCCACAAGCGAAGCAATGATCTGTAACTTTCAGAGTGGAATTAAAAAAGAAGATATTTTGCAATAAAGAAGAATGTCACTTTGGAATTGCTAAGAAGCCTTCAGGGCTTGTCAGAATGTTCCCTCCTCATGCTGCATAGTTTACATCTCATTTTGAGAAGGTCTAACTCTGCAAAACTCTCCTTTTGGTGGCCTGTGGTGTTCAAGGAGAGCCTTTTGTGGAAATCTGATGAATCTTTCCTGAGCCTTGATATCTTGGAAAACAATGAGTCCTGCTGACAGACTATCCTATTTTAGCAACCTGCCAAGCCCGGCTTGTCAAACCTGAAATAGACTAGCCTTTTCTTTTGTATTTAATTTAGAAATTGGAGCTGTTGGGACTCCATCGTGGTAGAGCCTTTGCTTCACTTCTGTACTACAGTTGAAGGGAAGGGAAGGGATGCATGTATTTCACAGTGGTTTGCTCAGAAGGAATGACTGTTTTATTTATTTATTTATTTATTTGATTTATATCCCGCCCATCTGGTATATTCTACCACTCTGGGCGGCTGTTTCAGAGTGAAGGAAGGCAGCAGAGGAAGACATGAGAGAAGTTGGAGATTCTTTTCCTGCTTGGATTTTCCACCAAGCTAGTAAAGATGCTGGGAGGTCTTTTAATACTCACTTATTCTTCCCCCCCCCCTTTTTTTTAAATTTAATTTTATTTATTAATTTATTTATTTGAGTTTGGTTTGATAGAGTCTCCCAAATTCTTTTAGGAGTTTGAGCATGGAAAAAATTGCTTAGATCGATAATCTATTTCCAAGAATCCAGGGTGGGGGTGGAGAATTATTTTTTTCTGCTTTGAATTACTCACATCTGAGTATATCATCAGGTCAAAGAATGACTTTTTAGTTTATTTCTGGAAAGCCATGTGGGATGAGATTCATGTATTCTTTTAACAAGAAGGCTGTAACTTGCAAAATCTCGTATAATAATTGAGACTTAGGGAAGTAGGGAAGTACATTGTCAAGGGAAGACAAATAAACTAAAAGCAAATGAAACACGGGTGGCTTACAGACAGATCTATCAGACAAAGTCAGAAGTTCCTTGGCTCAGCAAAGGCTCTTGGCAACATCATTTAACACACATTTTGAAAACATTATAGGGAAAAAATGTTTTGGTGCGCTTCATAGAAATGGCTGGGTAGCAATTTATTACACTCATTTGATTGATTTCTGCTAAGATTGCCAGTATGTTGGGTTGCAAAAGAAAAACTAGAATAAGTGGTGAAATAATTTATACCCACTATATATTGTGAGCAGTTTTATTCATTGTAGAAATAAATCTACTGCTGTGTCTGAAACTATCAATTAAAAGGGTGCCCATTATTCATGGAAATAAATATATAGTGTGCTATCCATGACAGGAGAATGTATCATGCATAAGTGGTCAATAAATCATTTGACAGGGGAAAGTGATATGGAAAACGATGGCACTTAAGCTTTCAATGTTCATTAAAATTATAACCACAGCAAGCTGTTCACCAGAGATTCCAATTCAATGGCACAAACCTATGCCATTACTCTTTAAACACCAAAACCCATAGGATTCAGTCACAATATCATTCTGCCCCTCCCAACAGAACACTGCTTTAGCTCCAACAAAGTCAAAATGGAAGGAATGACTTTGGACTTCCTTTACCATTGGCTATGCCATGGGGCCTGATGGAGGCTGTAGACCAAAATATCTGGAGCATCAAATGTTCTCCACATCAAAGGTGTGGAGAATGTTCAAATGACAGGGGACATCTATGTGATAACTAATAGATTGGAAGTTTTGATGAAATTATACATCAAAAAGTCCATAAGTCCACCTGTGTTCTTAACTTAGCATGCAAAGGAAGTACCTAGATTCTTAACACAGGAAAACAATCAATAATTTGATTCCCTGTTCCCTTTCAAGGCAGGCCAAAATATTTTACTGCCTGACACAAAAGACTTGATGGTTCCTTCGCTATTCCAGATACAGAAGTTGATCCAACTGGCAGTTCAATCCTATTTAACATTGGTATCCTCCACTCCCAGTGCCACACACCAAAAACAATGCCATCATGATCTTCCAGAACTGAAGTGTCTTGTTCTCCGGATGATCTCTAAGAAATCCAGTATCCTGTTGCAGACCTCCATGTGAAGTGGTAGTGCTATTGGTTGAGGTACCTGTTGCATGACTGGTTGCACAGCTGATTGCCCAACTAGTTGTGAACTCTGTTGCACAAGCACATATGTAGAGACATTGTTGTTGTTGTTTAGTCGTTAAGTCGTGTCTGACTCTTCATGACCCCATGGACCAGAGCACGCCAGGCCCTCCTGTCTTACACTGCCTCCCGGAGTTGGGTCAAATTCATGTTGGTAGCTTCGGTGACACTGTCCAACCATCTCGTCCTCTGTCGTCCCCTTCTCCTCTTGCCTTCACACTTTCCCAACATCAGGGTCTTTTCCAGGGATATTTCTCTTCTCATGAGATGGCCAAAGTATTGGAGCCTCAGCTTCAGGATCTGTCCTTCCAGTGAGCACTCAGGGTTGATTTCCTTCAGAACGGATAGGTTTGTTCTCCTTGCAGTCCAGGGGACTCTCAAGAGTCTCCTCCAGCACCACAATTCAAAAGCATCAATTCTTCGGCGGTCAGCCTTATTTATGGTCCAGCTCTCACTTCCATACATCGCTACTGGAAAAACCATAGCTTTGACTATGCGGATCTTTGTCGGCAAGGTGATGTCTCTGCTTTTTAAGATGCTGTCTAGGTTTGTCATCACTTTCCTCCCAAGAAGCAGGCGTCTTTTAATTTCGTGGCTGCTGTCACCATCTGCAGTGATCATGGAGCCCAAGAAAGTAAAATCTGTCACTGCCTCCATATCTTCCCCTTCTATTTGCCAGGAGGTGATGGGGCCAGTGGCCATGATCTTCGTTTATTTGATGTTGAGCTTCAGACCATTTTTTGCACTCTCCTCTTTCACCCTCATTAAGAGGTTCTTTAATTCCTCCTCACTTTCTGCCATCAATGTAGAGACATACCTCACCAAATAGCAGAACGGCTTCAACAACTTTAGTTGCATGTTTAGAAATCCCGAAAAGATACTGGCCTGAAGCTCTTAAAATAAGAGCTATCTCAAGTGAATAATATGTGGTCACTATTCATGTCTAACTAAAGGAGGGTAAATTGTTTAGAAATCCAATCCACTGTTGCTTTTAAACAAGTAAATTGCTACATTGACAACTTCATTCCTCCTTAACAAGGATGACTTGATAAATGTCGTCTCAAGACAAATTGCAGCCACACACTATATAAACTATGTTGTTTTATTTTAATTACCAGAGTTGAAATAGCTTGTAAACTTTAATGCTACTTTTAACAATAACCAGTAGGTGGAGAAAGCAGGAGTTGAGCAGTACAGGGGGGAAAAAGAATATTTTGTAGTGTATTAAAATTTTATGTGAAGAAAAACTGCAAAGAGTGCCTGGGGATTTGAGAACACATTTGCTGGGGAAAGGAATGTGATAAAGATGGAATGCATTGTGAGGCTTTTCTCCAGATACCCTCACTGATAAATGCTAATGCCTAGAAACCTAATGAAGACCAGTTTACCATGGAATAAAGTCATCTGTGATGAGCAGAAAATGGAACATTTGTAAATATACTGTAACATTCAGTGATAAAGCACGTTCAATTTATGCAAAGATGTGCTTGCAGCAGTATAATAAATAATATCCACTTAATCAATTACTGAAGAAGGATGGATTGAATAAATTGTTTGCTGGCAATTTATGGAAAACAAGTCTAGCACGCAGATAGACACACACTCAGAGAGAGAACAATGTGACTTTGGTCTCTTAACAAGATTGTCAAGACAAGTACTAAAACTGTGCTTATTATTAATGATAAAGACAGCAAAACATTTACAACTCCCTGTTTTCACACACGTTCCACAATGGGGAATGCAAGAACTTTTCACTCTTCATTTAAGAAATACAGACTCATAACTATGGCAAGATATGTTTGCTGCCAGCCTAGCATTAGTCACAGAACTATAGAGCTAGAATGAAATATTGATATTGTCCAGCCTTTGACCAAATGCAAGATCATCAACTTCAGGCAGAGAACAAGTTTAAACTGGATGTATAAATTAGTTTCAGAAACTATGGAACTAACATGAAAACTGAAACTAAAATGAACAATAAATTTGAGATCTCGAAGGCTTTCATGGCCAGGATCCGATAGTTGTTGTAGGTTTGTTGGGCTGTTGGGCCATGTTCTGGAGGTTTTTCTTCCTAACATTTTGCCAGTCTCTGTGGCCGGCATCTTCAGAGGACAGGAGTTAGAACTGAAGTTCTAACTCCTGTCCTCTTGAGTTCTAACTCCTGTCCTCTGAAGATGCTGGCCACAGAGACTGGCGAAACGTTAGGAAGAAAAACCTCCAGAACATGGCCAAACAGCCTGAAAAACCTACAACAACCACATTTGGGATCCTTGTTTAGTTTTTTTCATTTTTGTTAGCACATTAATTTTGGATGGAAAAACATATATTGCCAATTTCCACTTTTTTGAAATGCTCTGTTCCAAGCTCAAAATGGTGAGGGAACAGATAGTGCAGCTAAACAATATGAGTACTCTTAACTGATATGTGGTTTCCTTCACATTCACTTCATTATCTTGCATTCCTCTGAGATTGGTCATTAGAAAATAAACACTGGGTTAATTTGCAAGTTTGATTGTCCAGGCTCATGTTTCTCAGGGAATCCTGCTGTGAAAGAAAATAAAAGGGGTAATCTTCAGGTATATGCTTTTCCTAATTTGGCCCTTAAGAGTTCTATAAAATGGAGAATACGAAGACCTCTCAAATATGGAAGAAAGCAAAAAATAGTTCAATGTCTATAGACATCTCTAGCTTCCCTCCATAATACATCTGTCCTGGACCTTTCAATAAAACTACACCAGCAAGAGTTGCTGTTGTTTTTTCTCCTAGATTAGTCTGTTCAGTTTTTCTTCTACAATTCCAGATTCCTATTCCCATAACAAATAGTTATGCTTCTGTGGCTGTGCACTCTTTCTGAATTGCCTTTAACATGGAGACCAATTTGCTCAGGATTTTTGAAGCTAATCATTTCAAGGGCCAAATGAATGTTTGACATTTAAATAGAAAATAACAGACGTACAAAAAAGAAAAGAGAATAATACATAGGCCTCTGTTAAAGATAACAGAAAGCTTAGAAATGGCATCCTTTTTTATTCCATGTAAACTGACAAATCATTGTCTGGTACACTAGGGAAACAGAAGAAATCCTGATCATTTTATGGCATATAGGTGAAAAACAACTATTTTAGGCCATAGAATACAGGCTGGATAAAATTAGAATCAGCACAAAATCTAAAATGAAAGTGAAACTAAAATTGAACCAAAGCATCATGGACCAAAAAATTTAAAAGGTGGTATTTAGAAACTGCCCCTTCATGGATTGCTGCCTTGTTGTGGCAAAGGGGCTTGAGTAATTCAGAGAAGCTATGGGCTATGCCGTGCAGGGACACCCAAGATGGACAGGTCATAGTGGAGAGTTCTGACTAAACACAATCCACCTGGAGCAGGAACTGGCAAGCCACTCCAGTATCTTTGCCAAGAAAACTCCATGAACAGAAACAAAAGGCTAAAAGATATGACGCTGGAAGATGAGCCCCTCAGGTCGGAAGGCGTCCAACATGCTACAGAGGAAGAGCGGAGGACAAGTACTAGTAGCTCCAGAGCTAATGAAGTGGTTGGGCCAAAGCCGAAAGGATGCTCAGCTGCGGACGCACCTGGAAGTGAAAGGAAAGTCTGATGCTGCAAAGAAAAATACTGCATAGGAACCTGGAATGTAAGATCTATGAACCTTGGTAAGCTGGATGTGGTCAAACAGGAGTTGGCAAGAACCAACAGTGACATCCGGGGCGTCAGTGAACTAAAATGGACGGGAATGGGCAAATTCAATTCAGACGATTATCATATCTACTATTGTGGGCAAGAATCCCGTAGAAGAAATGGAGTAACCCTCATAGTCAACAAAAGAGTGGGAAAAGCTGTACTGGGATACAATCTCAAAAATGATAGAATGATTTCAATACGAATCCAAGGCAGACCTTTCAACATCACAGTAATCCAAGTTTATGCACCAACCACCGATGCTGAAGAGACTGAAATTGACCAATTCTATGAAGACTTACAACACCTTCTAGAACTGACACCAAAGAAAGATGTTCTTCTCATTATAGGGGACTGAAATGCTAAAGTAGGTAGTCAAGAGATAAAAGGAACAACAGGTAAGTTTGGCCTTGGAGTTCAAAACGAAGCAGGGCAAAGGCTAATAGAGTTTTGTCAAGAGAACAAGCTGGTCATCACAAACACTCTTTTCCAACAACACAAGAGGCGACTCTACACAAGGACATCACCAGATGGGCAATACCAAAATCAGATTGATTATGTTCTCTGCAGTCAAAGATGGAGAAGCTCTATACAGTCAGCAAAAACAAGACCTGGAGCTGATTGTGGCTCTGATCATCAGCTTCTTATAGCAAAACTCAAGCTTGAACTGAAGAAAGTAGGAAAATCCACTGGGCTAGTCAGGTATAATCTAAACCAAATCCCTTATGAATACACAGTGGAAGTGAAGAACAGATTTAAGGAACTAGATTTGGTGGACAGAGTGCCTGAAGAACTATGGATGGAGGCTTGTAACATTGTACAGGAGGCAGCAACAAAAACCATCCCAAAGAAAAGGAAATGCAAGAAAGCAAAGTGACTGTCCAACGAGGCCTTACAAATAGCAGAGAAGAGAAGGGAAACAAAATGCAAGGGAGATAGGGAAAGTTACAGAAAATGGAATGCAGACTTCCAAAGAATAGCAAGGAGAGACAAGAAGGCATTCTTAAATGAACAGTGCAAAGAAATAGAAGAAAATAATAGAAAGGCAAAAACCCAGAGATATTAAAGGAACATTTTGTGCAAAGATGGACATGATAAAGGACAAAAATGGTAGGGACCTCACTGAAGCAAAAGACATCAAGAAGAGGTGGCAAGAATACACAGAGGAATTATCCCAGAAAGATCTGGATGTCCCGGACAACCCAGATAGTGTGGTTGCTGACCTTGAGCCAGACATCCTGGAGAGTGAAGTCAAGTGGGCCTTAGAAAGCATGGCTAACAACAAGGCCAGTGGAGGTGATGGCATTCCAGCTGAACTATTTAAAATCTTAAAAGATGACGCTGTTAAGGTGCTACACTGAATATGCCAGCAAGTTTGGAAAACTCAGCAGTGGCCAGAGGATTGGAAAAGATCAGTCTACATTCCAATCCCAAAGAAGGGCAGTGCCAAAGAATGCTCCAACTACCGTACAATTGCACTCATTTCACACGCTAGCAAGGTTATGCTCAAAATCCTACAAGGCAGGCTTCAGCAGTATGTGGACCGAGAACTCCCAGAAGTACAAGCTGGATTTCGAAGGGGCAGAGGAACTAGAGACCAAATTGCTAACATGCGCTGGATTATGGAGAAAACCAGAGAGTTCCAGAAAAACATCTACTTCTGCGTCATTGACTACGCAAAAACCTTTGACTGTGTGGACCACAGCAAACTATGGCAAGTTCTTAAAGAAATGGGAGTGCCTGACCACCTTATCTATCTCCTGAGAAATCTATATGTGGGACAGGAAGCAACAGTTAGAACTGAATATGGAACAACTGATTGGTTCAAAATTGGGAAAGGAGTACGACAAGGCTGTATATTGTCTCCCTGCTTATTTAACTTATATGCAGAATACATCATGCAAAATGCAGGACTGGATGAATCCCAAATCAGAATTAAGATTGCCGGAAGAAATATCAACAACCTCAGATATGCAGATGATACCACTCTGATGGCAGAAAGTGAGGAGGAATTAAAGAACCTCTTAATGAGGGTGAAAGAGGAGAGCACCAAGAATGGTCTGAAGCTCAACATAAAAAAAACGAAGATCATGGCCACTGGTCCCATCACCTTCTGACAAATAAAAGGGGAAGATATGGAGGCAGTGACAGATTTTACTTTCTTGGGCTCCATGATCACTGCAGATAGTGACAGCAGCCACGAAATTAAAAGACACCTGCTTCTTGGGAGGAAAGCGATGACAAACCTAGACAACATCTTAAAAAGCAGAGACATCACCTTGCCGACAAAGGTCCGCAGAGTCAAAGCTATGGTTTTTCCAGTAGCGATGTATGGAAGTGAGAGCTGGACCATAAAGAAGGCTGACCGCCGAAGAATTGATGCTTTTGAATTGTGGTGCTGGAGGAGACTCTTGAGAGTCCCCTGGACTGCAAAGAGAACAAACCTATTTATTCTAAAGGGAATCAACCCTGAGTGCTCACTGGAAGGACAGATCCTGAAGCTGAGGCTCCAATACTTTGGCCATCTCATGAGAAGAGAAGACTCCCTGGAAAAGACCCTGATGTTGGGAAAGTGTGAGGGCAAGAGGAGAAGGGGACGACAGAGGACGAGATGGTTGGACAGTGTCATCAAAGCTACCAACATGAATTTGACCAAACTCCGGGAGGCAGTGAAAGACTGGAGGGCCTGGCGTGCTCTGGTCCATGGGGTCACGAAGAGTCAGACATGACTTAACGACTAAACAACAACAACAATTTAGAAACTGAACGTTAACGAAATAGTAAACAAAATATTTTCATTCCTAAAATCTATGTAACTCCCAGAGATTGAAATAAATATGCTTTGCCTTTCAAGAAACTTGATATAGTGCACTGCAGATGAGATAGCAGCTTAGAGAATTATGGCTTAAACCATTGTTATCCCTATTTTCCACTTAAAAGACTACCAGAATGGTTTATATAAAGTTAATCTGTACAAATGAAAAGTCCAGTTGCAACTATCATGGGTCTTCATTCCTAGACGCTACTTAGAATATTCTGTATCAGTCCATTGCCACTGTGAGCCTTTGCGACTATGAGCTAAGATTTATTATAGATATGTAGCCTTATAATCCTCCTCTTCCATAAGGGTTTACGATGTAAATATGTTAGTGCCAGTTCATTTTGTGAGAGAGCAGTTGTTTCTTTAAGAATTTTACTGAATGGTCCATAAAGCCAGATCTGATTTTTTTTTTCATCCCTGCAGTATTTTGGTGAAAAAGTTACCTTTGGAAAATTGCCTGCTGTACAATTCTTGAAACCTTGAGATCATTCAACCTGATGGTTAAAGGGCACAGAGTCCAATATAAAGGTGCCAGAATGAAGAGAGCAAATGTGCATTTCTACAGTGAATGGAGCAGTGGCAGACCTATATTTTGGGGGCCCTGAAGTTTGAACTGTTATGGGCGCCCCTTCACAACCAGCAATGAGATCTGAGTAACCATTGTGATCTTCTGCAATGGGATTGGTTTACAACAGATCACCACATTTTTTTTTAAAAAAAAAGTGGACTAAAGTTGCTTCTGGGCCCCCTCTGAGTTTAGAGACTCTGAAGCTTAAGCTTCATTAGTTTCATAGTAGATCCACCCCTGGAATGGCACATTTGGAGAAATTGTACCTGCTATTTCATTCCACAGCTGGACATACCTAAAGAATGGCAACAGATTTGGAGTGTCAGTCTTCAATGCTGCAACATAATTGACATAGAGAAACTTCACCCATGCTTAACTCCAGTTTCGCTGTCCTTAATCCCAGTTCCAAAAAGACAAAGCTCTAAAAGATTTAACTACCACCCCAGTAGGTTTTTGTGTTTTAATATCAGCACAACATATATTCTTTCGATAAATCAGTGCTTAAATGATGGGACAGGAGGTAAAGAGAGTATGAAATCTGTAAGCTCAAGTTTCCAAGTGCCTTCTCCCAATTTCATCAGTATTATGCCTCTGTAGCCTTCTGAAAACAGTAATTAAGGTGGGTAGTGCAAAGAGGTAGGGAGGCAGATGGATCTTGTAATTTTCAAAGAAGTGGCCTTGTTAGTCTGTGAAAGCATATCACACATAGAGAGAGACACACACACTAGGCAAAAACATTGTGGCAGAGTGGACTTGATCCACAAAAGTTCACATTACAATATAACAGACTCTAAGCTGCCTCAACATTTTTATGTCTTATTTTGTTGTAATTGTTGTTCACATGAGTGGATTTGCGTAACCCTCTGTGAAGCAGAACCGATTAAGACTGTTAAACCTGAAAGTGAGCCGTCCCCTCCATCATTTCAGGTGGAAGGAATCAACAAAGTGCCGAACACTGTACAGGCCATGATTCAAAATCTGACTTTGGGGGAAGTTCAGACAACTGAAAGAGATGGAAGAAGAAAGGCGGGTGCAGCCAAAATATTTTGGATGCTTCCTATAAAGATTACAGAAAAACAATTGAAAGAATGGCAGACAATGATAAATTGTTATTGTAATGGATATAAATGAGTGAGGATCAATAAAAAATTATGGTATGTAACACAAAAAAATTGAGGTCTTGGATTACCCAATTTAAAATTATATTACATAGCAAATCAACTCAGACATATCCCAGATATTATTAAAAGCAATAAAAATTTAATTTGGACAGAAATAGAAATGCATGGTAAGGAAGAAAAAATTGAAAGTATATTGTTTAAAGAAAAGATTGGAGAAGAGATTAAAAAGATCACTAACCCTTTCCTTAAAAACATGTTAGAAAGCTGGAAAAAGTTTAGGGGTGTATTGAGCCCACTGATTTCTCCCTTATCCCAGGTTGTGGATTTAAAGAACTTTCCAGAAAATCTAAAAAAAAAACCTTTAAAAACATATTAAAAGATAAAGGTATAAATAGGATAAAAGACTGGATGGAGAAGTTGAAAGATAAAGAAAACATAAAAGAGATTTTGGGAGGAGAGGAGATTTCTTGGCTTAACATGCTCCAGATAGAAATGTGGACAAGGGAATGGAAAAGCAAGAAAGGGAATAGTAGAAAAATGACAAAATTTGAAGAGATCATTGAAAAAAGACTGAAACTAGAGGAAAAGACAGAAAGAAACGGAACTGTAAGTCAAATATATAAATTATTAATTCAGGCTGAACAGGATACACAAGGCTTAAAAGCACAATGGCAACATGATTTGGATAAAGAAGCAATAGGAGAAGAGTGGGATAAAATGTGGGATAGAAGAATTATGAAGACTATGTCTGAGAGAATAAAGGAAAATTGTTATAAGGTAATATGGAGGTGATATTTAATGCCGGTAAAACTGAATACAAAAAATAAAAATTTATCAGCATTATGTTGGAGGTGTAAAAATGAGAAGGGGACGTATTTACATATGTGGTGGTTATGTGAAGTAAGAAAGAAGGAAGGAAGCAAATCTTTAAAAAAATAAGGGAAATAACTGGATTAAATATTCAAATGTCCCCGTTAATGGCCTTTTTGAATATGGTCAAGGAGGATCAATTGCTGAAAGAAAATAAGGATTTAATTATAATAATGGTTATGGCAGCAAGGTTACTATTTGCAAGAAATTGGAAAAATGATAACCAAATTAATTTAGAGGAATGGTATAGAGAATTATGGGATATGGCAATTAATGATAAACTGACATGTGATATGAAAATAAGAAGAGGTTTATAAAAAAAATAATGATTTTAAGGAAACATGGAATGTATTTCTGGAATATGTATTTTGGAGAGGGAAGGGGTATACGCCGAGGGAAGAAACAATGAATTTTTGGAGAGAAAATGGATTGAATGAAATTTGAAAATATTATTAATACTAGCCCTGAGGGTGAAGGTGGCACTGGTATATTATGTAATTGTATATTATTGTGGTGGTACCCTGTTTCCCTGAAAATAAGACCTAATCTGAAAATAAGCCCTAGTATGATTTTTCAGGATGCTTGTAATATAAGCCCTACCCCAAAAATAAGCCCTAGTTAAGTGAAACCCCGCCCTCCACCATTGTGCAGCAACCAGAAGATGACATGACTGTATTTGAATAAATGTAGATTGTTGTACATGAAAAAAATAAAACATCCCCTGAAAATAAGCCCTACTGTGTTTTTTTGGAGCAAAAATTAATATAAGACCCTGTCTTATTTTCGGGGAAGCACGGTAGGTTTATGTTGTCTATGTTTGATGTTCTTTTAGTAAAATAAAATTTAATTTTAAAAAAAGAAAGGCGGGAGCAGAACAACCAATGGTAGAGGGTTTTCTGGTAACTGAAGAGTGGGAGGAAAAGGTGGAAAAAGGGAGGAGCTGGGGATCCTTGGCAAGTTTGGCAGCAGTAGATGAGGAGGAGAGAAAAGGGGATAGTGGGGAACAGAAGAAGAAGGAAGGACCATATATATTTACTTTACCAAATAGAGCAGAGAAGGATAGTGAGAGAGGGGGAAGATCTATGCCAGGACGAGTAACAACAGGAATAGAAGTTCAATTAGGAGAATTAGATCAGCTTGAATGGACGGTATACGTCTACCCAAGGGGGAAGGGTCCTTGGAGGAAGGTGGTGCATCCAGATCCTGTTTCCACTGGCAGATCCTATTTCCACACTAAGCAGACTGGGCATGTCACCCATGCTGTGGGACCATTTGCGTGGTGCGGAGCAACCCTTTGAGGAAGCCGACCAATCAAGAG
The DNA here is from genome assembly GCA_037013535.1 of Intellagama lesueurii. Taxonomy (NCBI): domain Eukaryota; kingdom Metazoa; phylum Chordata; class Lepidosauria; order Squamata; family Agamidae; genus Intellagama; species Intellagama lesueurii. The sequence continues at coordinate 163,998,962 of JBAJHW010000005.1, forward strand.
AGATTTGGGATGTTGCCACGTTAAAGGAAACGATGGCACAGATCGGATTGAACATGACATGGAATGGTTTAGGTAAAGGTAAAGGTTCCCCTTAACAATTTGTCCAGTCGTGTCTGACTCTAGGGGGCGGTGCTCATCCCCGTTTCCAAGCCATAGAGCCAGCGTTTGTCCGAAGACAAGTTTCTGTGGTCACGTGTCCAGAGCGACTAGACACGGAACGCCGTTACCTTCCCACCGTGGTGGTACCTATTTATCTACTCATATTTGCATGCTTTCGAACTGCTAGGTTGGCAGGAGCTGGGACAAGCGACGGGAGCTCACTACGTCGCGTGGATTTAATCTTACGACTGCTGGTCTTCCGACCTTGCAGAACAGAGGCTTCTGTGGTTTAACCCGCAGCGCCACCACATCCCTTGGGGAATGGTTTACCTATGTTTAGTAGTCCTGTTGGACCTACCAAAGTTGTAATACACCCCTCCCCTCCTGAAGATACTAAACGTTTGGTTAAAGAAATTCCGTCTCCTGTTGTTAATCGCATAGAAAAGGGGGAACTGCTTACTTTAGAACACGAACCCAATCACACCCTCCCTTCCCATCTCTGCTTTTTTTCACCTTTTTGGGCAAAGAAGGCACATTTTCCTCTTCATCTGTGAGATTGCCAACTTTTCCTGTTTCCCTTAAATAATCCTCATGATTGCAAGAATGATCGCTGTGCAATCTCCCCCCTCTCCAGCCATTTGTGCAAATCACTTGTGCAAAATTGGCAGGATGACTCCTTAGTTTTAATGACCTGATAAATTAAAGCCTTGAATTGAGTTGCTTGGTCTTTCTAACAATCAACCAGTCCTTCTCTACTTGCCCTGTATGTGTAGTTCATTTTTCAGGAGAAATAGGATCTACATAAAATACTGGGGTCTCACATGAAGAGCAAATCTCCACTTGTTTTTCCCTTTTCTTGCTAGGACTTCCTTCTCAGTAGTTTCCAGTGAAATGCGGGCACACCTGGATCCCTAGGACAGAAACCACGTAGCCATCTCATGAGCAGGAATACATGAATAAGACTGAAGGGTTTAAACCAGCATCCAATTCACTGGTACACTTGACAGCTCAGTTCGAGAGGCATGCCTGCACCTACATGTACATTTTAAGAGCTTCTTATCATATACTGTCTTTTGACCTAAGAGCCTCAAACAAGAAACACCCAGCTGAGCATAGTGTGAGGTTCCCATCACAATTCTATCACACTGCCTCATTTGCATGTCTATAAAACAAAACCATGTCATTCCAGCTTTGACATTTCACTCCAAGAAGGCCACTAATTGTGTTGGTTTTCCTAACCAGAGGGGATGATTTTTGTTTTGTTCTCTGATTTAACCAATGCTCAGTTCCCACAGCAGCAATGATGAGAGCAGACACATTTCCATTTGTGACACTTATCTCCAGAGGTGAAGTGCTAGTGCAGCAAGACCCGGTGCTATTTACTCTCACAATTGGAGTATTCTTTTTAAAAGCTGATATATAATTAAATGGAAATGACAAGGGTTGCTTTTGCTACTAACAAGACATGACAATTGAGAAACATTATTTATGAAATGACAAAGTTGCTGGCACTAGAAAGCAGAAATGGTTTTCTACCAGAGGAAATTCTATCGTATATGTTGAATTCTAATGGGATGATACATTATTTGTGCCTGATAAATTAGCATGCTAATCTATGCTTCTGCCTTTAGGAATTACTTCTGTCCATGCACTTGGAAAGTCTGAAATAACTTTTGCCAAATCTTCATAGTTTGCCTTAGTTGTAATTTTGGAAAGCCAAGTGTTTAAGATATTTCAATACTTATAACTTTAAAAAATGAAACTTCAAAACTTCCTCTGTGTAATAATCTTATCTTACTTAAGTTATCAGGGATTTACTGTTGTGTTTCTCAACATTTTGAAGAAATGTTCCAATAATTATTCCTAGGATGCATCATTCCCCATTGCCTCCTTTTCATTTTTTGATATGAGATAACATTACTTCATTTTCTCTTAAGGACATGAGAGTAGGGCCAGGCCACTGATCAGGCAGAGCGAGGCAACCACCTTAGGTAGTATTGCTCAGGTGGAGCATCAAGGTTTTGGAATATCAAACCATGTGCCATTCAGAGATATGAAAACATGTCAGTATTGCTGAGGTGTTCAAGACTAATTGTCTTAGCACAATGAGATGTCTCAAGGATTTCCCCAATCTCTCAAGAAATTTTAATTCCAGCATAAGTCTTAGATGCTAAAGGCCTTCCCATCATGGTTTTTGTATTTTCAGAAAATATAATTCATGAACAACTCCTGTTTCTGCACAAAACTAGTGGCCTTTGCCTTCCTGAAGCTAGTGGTGTGGGGACTGAGAGTGTGCACAAGTGGATAGGTTGATTGATCATAAAGGCAAGAACAACCCACCAAGTGTTGTTGCTTTTACTTGTCCATACACTGAGGGAACAATTATTATATTTTGCAGTACTGCACATTTCACAGACATGCACAAGAACTCTCAAAAATTGATATAGATTTTTTTCCAGAACACTCACCTAAAATCTTCCTTTCTTGCATAAAAGGGTAAAAAAATGAAGGATGCTCATTTCGTGAGCAAGGATAGATCAAGTTGGAATTTACATCCCTGGTGTCTTTCTGGTGTGACTGCTGCCCAGTGCTGTCCTAGTGCCAGTTAAGTTTCATCTACCTGTAAGATGCAACTACCAGTCCAGGTAGCTCCCGTATATGGAAATGGCAAGTGTCACCACATTCTCCTCCATTTCAGGTACTGAAATGGTTTGAGTTGGCTCTATGAGAGAGAACAGCCCAGTCTTTTCACACTTACCATGGGAAAATAGCTTCATACCAAAGGTGGAGAGCAATTCCTGACTAGTCCTTCATCTCATTTTATAGATCAGCACTTGAATCCTGTCCACTTTTCCCCACCTGTAGTGACAGTTCATGCATGTGAAGCTTCTATATATTGGCAGTGTAGGACTGCTGTGTCCCATTGTACCTCTTTTACCTCAGTAAAATGAACACAGCATAAGGGAGGTGGCATTGTGCAACTCAGTTCTGCTCTGAATCAAGCATGTTCAGTTTGGCATCACAAGCAAGTCTCCCTATGCACAAGTGCATGCAACTTGATTTAATTAATATATTGAAACAAAGCCACACTGTTTAGGGTAAACACGGCCTTTGTCATTGCCTTCATCATGACTTCTACTATCCAGTTAGAATATCCACAGGGAGCTGATGTGATCAGTGATTGGCTTTCAGCTCATCACCTTGACTGCTCCATCCAAAAATAATGGATAACAAGAGCCATAGCATAACATGCATTCATGTATGCCTTGGCACACTAAACCTATTCTCATGTTATGATGGAAAGTTGTACCCTTTTCTTTCTCAAATGTGCTAATATTGTAAGATTTCATGAATTGCTACAACCTCTCCTCAGACACATTCATGACTTATCCCAGAAGATGCAAGGAAAAGAATCAAAGTCATGATAAAGAAATGATTTATTAGTGGTTAAAATGGGACAGCATGTAATAAAGAACAGATCTTGAATTGTGATATATTTTATGGATGGCTTTCCTCTCTTCTTCACCTTCTGATTTTATCTTCTCACACAATGCTGCCCATTTTTTTAAATTTTATTATAGTTACCCAATATGTGTTTGTGTGTATGCATGAGTCTTTGATTTGCTTCGCTTTGATAGACACACTCACAAAGTAGTACAAAATTATGATGTGTAGTGGTTCCTCCAATTACAAACTGGATGACCAAAAATGAATTTTGGCATGTTTTTTCTTTCTCAAAAGGTTTGGGTAGAAGTTTGTAGGCCCAATTGAACTTTAGCCCGTTCATAAGCCTCAGTATTGTGCTCCACTCCACACTGCTCAAATTAGAGTCTGAGGACAGATTGCTTGGAAAATACACTGCAAAGTACACAGCTGTGGCAATCGTGAAATGAATTATGCATTATCAACATCTGTAGGAGTTTTGAAATGCTAAGTGCTCAGATATGAAGTCTCTGCTGAGGACACAGATGGTAATGATGTTGTTGTGCTTGCAGTGGTTCCCACCAGAAACAGATTGAGTCTCGTAATCAGATCGGACTGCTAATGGCTGAAACAATACATTCCTTTAACAGGATGAGCACTCGGTTGTATCTCCAAATGATAAATGCTTGCTTTGTGGGTTGCATTTAATTCCAAGGTTTGTTAAGCTAAAGAAATCCACTAATGAATATGGACATCTACAAGCATGAATGCAGATGCCAGGACCAGTTGATAACACTTGGTAGGTGAATTTAATCCGACAAACCATTTTAAGGTGGAATAATTAAAACAAAGTTTCCATTCACTGAAGGCGAAAAAGAATTATACTAGGTTTCTGCTTAGCTCAAAAAAAACTTTCTCCTTTAATGCAGAAAACTCCACCATATACTTATGGCTACATGAACATTCTTTTTATTATAGAAATATCTGTTTAAACATTGAAATCCTCTTGCTTGCTTGCTTGCTTGCTTGCTTGCTTGTTTGTTTGTTTGTTTGTTTATTTATTTATTTATTTAACTCTGCCTTAAAAAAGGACCCAAGGTGTTTTACATAATTAAAAACACATTACTAAAAGCTAAAACCAATAAACTATTCAAACATTAAAGAAGAATTAATAGCATTACATTAAAGTGTTAGGTAAAATATTAAAGAAATAGATTTTAAAGCAACAGACATAGACCATTTTGTTTATTGTCTCCTAGACAGTCAATAAGGAAAAGCCTGCCTGAGGATAAAAGTCTTCACCTGCTTGTACTATTTGTTGCACTAGTTTACTACTAAGTCACACTAGGATATACCTGTTGAATCAGTGGGGATTTGGTAAATCAGCTCTAGTTGTGGCTTACTTTAGCATAATAACTCACAACTATAGTAGGCCAATTTGAATCAATGGAACTTACGGAGGAGTTTACTTACTAAATTTCCACTGACTCAATGGGCCTACTCTAGAGTGATTTGCTACACTAAGCAACAGGATTATAGCCATGAAGTCTATCAACACCCTCATCCTTCACAGAATACAAACGACTTTGAAATTATGTTCTGCTCTTTGTCCATACTGCATAGCTTCTCTAGAAATACCAAGATACTACTCATCAATCATATTTTGAATGTGCTTGAAAAAGGAAGCCAACCTATGTGGTGATCAAGCATTATTCTGATAGCAATTGCTGTGTAAGTTGCTGGGATTCTTTGTTTCCAAAAGAGACAATCATATAAATCTGAAATACATATGGAAGAAATTCATTGGGGAAAAAGTGAGATGTAAAATCTCAGTTTACATGGAAACATGAAAACTATACAAAGGAAATATGAAAACTATACAAAGTAAGAACAAAAGGCAAGTATTTAAAACTGGCGTATGAATTTGCACATCATAAATAGCCTCTGATATAACACACCATTTGACTATAGGCTGACATTCATTAATACTCATTTTTTTCAATTTATATTTTATTTGCACTGTATTTATTTTTTTACGTAGCAATGATTGCATGGGTTTCCAGCAATTAAATTAAGCATAAATTAATCTCTTGCTCATAGGCAACCATTTTAACCCAGTAGACTATAAGGCATGTCAAAATATTTAATTAAAAGCCAAAAGAATCAAATAAATTGTTTGCACTTTGCACTTCAGCTTCTAGAATATCGAGTTTTGTAGCAGCAATAGTGATTATAATACCCTGTAATACAAGAAGACAAAAATGGAAGTTTCAACAATGTTCATTTTGAGAATTATTCATTTATGAATTTATTTCCTTGGGTTTCCATTTGAGTTGAGAAAAAAAGAAAGAAAGATATGAAAATAACTTATCTGCTGTGGTGGTGGGAGGGAGGACAATTTCTGTTGTTTGACTAGAACTCTAGGGTGAATAAATAGAGAAGGAAGGCAAGCCTTGCATTCTGTCCTTAGAAGCTAGATAGTGACAAAAGGGGAATGTAGAGAGTTTATTGAGAATAGAAGTACAAGAAAAGATGGAGAAGGATCAATCCAAATTATCACTCATACTCCAAGACATTGTAAATGTTCATAATCATGACTAGTAAAAAAAAAACTGTAGGCATGTCAGAGACATTTTATGTCTCAAAGAGTGGACATTGTATTTGTGAGAATAGCGTCCACTACTTTTGGTGACTTTTGAAGATACTCAACTCCACCTCCAACGACCATAACACCATTGCATTGCTTAAAACAAAATGCCATGTTGTCATTATGCCAACATGTCTCCCATTTGAAGTCAATGCTTTATGTCAAAGATGTGCTACCGCCAAAATGTACCTAGAACCAAAGCTATGTAGAAGCTAATAATATATCATTGCTTTCACATCTTGGTCTGTTGATCTGTTTGGACTAGCTTTGGAACTACAAACATATCTCTTCATTTCATTTACTACCAGGTCCTCTAACATGGTTGTACAATTCTAAATCTATCAGAGCTTCAGAAATAACATTATAGAAAATGATCATATCTCCATTCCCAGCACAGATGTAAATCATTTCCTATCCTCAAAGGCAAAGATGAGGATTTATGTTCTCCTCACCCTTGAGAGAACAGGGTATCTTCTGTTACTATAGATTCTCCATGTGTATGCAAATTGCAAAATTGACAGAAGAGTGGTATCAAATTTAAATAAATAAATAAATAAATAAATAAATAAATTTTATTTATTTATTCAATTTGTATCCCGCTCCCGTTAGTGTCACAGCACTAACTGTAAATGAAAGCATCAAATGGGTTGTTTGCCTGTTTTTGAAGCAATTAGCCATTCTTTCCCTACTTGTGTGCCTGCTTTCCTTTCCAAGGGAAACAGCAATGGAGTTTCACAAACAGCCAGAGAAACATTGTGTACAAATTGTGAAATCTTGATGAAGAAAAGAATAACTTCTTGTCTTGTTCTCCCGTTGAATCTTACTGAGTTGTCTCATTGTGTTAGAACAGCCCAGGTTGATAAGAACAAGGAAGTTAACAAATATTTTTCACAACCCTAACTCTGAGAAACTCAGTAGCCCTGTTAAGGCATGCCTCCATCACCACCATTAGCCCTACACAGATTCAGGCATGAGCCATGACTAGGTTTAATGTGATTTTTATCCTGCCTGACCCTTGTACAGACTTGCAAGTAATTCCCTAACCCAACTTGCTAGATTTGATGTGACTAATTCAATATTGATACTGATTGAGCATTCTGTATCCCTTCAATCAAAATGGCTAGCAGATTCTTGACACAATCCATGCCATCCCCAGCTAGCACAGTCAATAGTGAGGAATGATGGGAGTTACAGCTCAACAAATGCAAAGAGCACTCCCTATATGAAATCCTATCCTTTCTCTCTTTTTATATAAAGACATTCCTTTGGAATGGTTTGTAAAAGGAAGAAAACAAAATTCTATTCCCTACCCTGGAATACTTTTTTCATATTGGAAGATATTTACTCAGGACTCTACAACTCTGGAAGGAGGCAATTCATTTGGAGGTTTTGTTTAGTGGTGTGATATCAAGAATATGATGACTTCATTCTCACTGAGATTGTCATTTTTCCACCAGCAGATCACTCTTTCCACTTCTGGATCAGACTGAAAACACACCTTTCCTCATGCACAAATCTGCATGTAGTTTTTGTCCATGAGTATTCATGAGGGCACAGCAAACTATGGCAGGTTCTTAAAGAAATGGGAGTGCCTGACCACCTTATCTATCTCCTGAGAAATCTATATGTGGGACAGGAAGCAACAGTTAGAACTGGATATGGAACAACTGATTGGTTCAAAATTGGGAAAGGAGTATAATGAGGCTGTATATTGTCTCCCTGCTTATTTAACTTATATGCAGAATACATCATGCGAAAGGCAGGACTGGATGAATCCCAAGCCGGAATTAAGATTGCCGGAAGAAATATCAACAACCTCAGATGTGCAGATGATACCACTCTGATGGCAGAAAGTGAGGAGGAATTAAAGAACCTCTTAATGAGGGTGAAAGAGGAGAGTGCAAAAAATGGTCTGAAGCTCAACATCAAAAAAACGAAGATCATGGCCACTGGTCCCATCACCTCCTGGCAAATCGAAGGGGAAGATATGGAGGTAGTGACAGATTTTACTTTCTTGGGCTCCATGATCACTGCAGATGGTGACAGCAGCCACGAAATTAAAAGACGCCTGCTTCTTGGGAGGAAAGCGATGACAAACCTAGACAGCATCTTAAAAAGCAGAGACATCACCTTGCCGACAAAGATCCGCATAGTCAAAGCTATGGTTTTTCCAGTAGCGATGTATGGAAGTGAGAGCTGGACCATAAAGAAGGCTGACCGCCAAAGAATTGATGCTTTTGAATTGTGGTGCTGAAGGAGACTCTTGACAGTCCCCTGGACTGCAAGGAGAACAAACCTATCCATTCTTAAGGAAATCAACCCTGAGTGCTCACTGGAAGGACAGATCCTGAAGCTGAGGCTCCAATACTTTGGCCATCTCATGAGAAGAGAAGACTCCCTGGAAAAGACCCTGATGTTGGGAAAGTGTGAGGGCAAGAGGAGAAGGGGACGAGAGAGGACGAGATGGTTGGACAGTGTCATCGAAGCTACCAACATGAATTTGACCAATCTCTGGGAGGCAGTGGAAGACAGGAGGGCCTGGCGTGCTCTGGTCCATGGCGTCACGAAGAGTCGGACACGACTTAATGACTAAACAACAACAATAACAACAGTAATGAGGGATGCAAAAAAAAAAAAACCCTCACTTGCTAAATCAAGTTTCTTATTATCAGATTTGTCTAGCTAAATTTGACAAGGTACTTTACTGTTCCTCCTGATAGCTATTACACCTGCATGAAATTTTTTTGGGGGGCCAAGAGTTCCTTAACTGAACTATTATAACAGTTAGGGAAGACACAGTCTGTAATCCTGGAGCACAGCCATTGGATTTTAATCAGAGCTTGGAAAAGTTACTTTTTGGACAGCAAATCCCAGAATCCCCTAGTGAGCAGAGCCACTGGCTGTGTTGGGTGAAGGATCCTGAGAAATGCAGTCCAACAGTTTATTTTTCCCAATATTGTTCTTGATTTTAGAACACAGTGCAACAGTACTTCAAGAGTAGATCTTTCAATCTGTACTTTTACAACACAATCTTAAGCATGTTTATGCAGAAGTGAATCCTAATGAGTTCAGTGGGAGTTATCCCTTTGCTAGTGTGCACATTATTTCAGCCTTAGCATCAATCTATATGTTAATAAAATAGCTTGCAGGTTCACCTCCTGATTTTTTTAAAAGTACATTTTTGCAGCCAGACCGAAAGAAAGAAAGAAAGAAAGAAAGAAAGAAAGAAAGAAAGAAAGAAAGAAAGAAAGAAAGAACTGCATTACCAGGAACCAGCATTCAGCACTGGAAAGAGCTGCAAAGACTTCTCTCTCATGATCTTGAGCTTCCAGTGCTATTGTGGCACCAAATAAGTCCCTGTCACAATTTGTCCAAGTTCTGTACATTGGCGATCAGTTTACAGGCTCATCAAAGAGTCATACAAATCAAAACCCACATAATGCATGTACACCAGACAAACGAGGCCCTACATGTCACACATTCAATATGTTGCATGACTAAGGAGTTCATTGTATCCCATATCCAAACGGAAGTCAGATAGCTCTTGCATCCCTCTGCTAAGGATAGGAAAAACACTTTTCATAAGCGCTAACTATTTTGGTCAGTGAAGATTCATGATATGTAGTTGAGCTATGGTTCAAGCAAGAAGGGTGCCTCACCCTGAAAGCTTGGCTATAGGATAAACTGATGGACTAGGTCTCAGGAGATTTGAGTTTGAGTCCCCACTTTGCCTTGGAATTTCATGGTGAGTGGGGGCGGATGTTAAAACCACTTCTTAAATATCTCACCTTGAAAACTCTATTAGGGTCACCATATGTTGGATGCAACTTGACAGCATATAACATACACACTGTAACACCCAAGTTCTTTGGCGCATATGACTGCTGACCATTGTTTTCTGACCTGTGCAGTAGACTATGACCTTAGACTATGATGTAGCATGCTGCTCCCTGCCCTCAAAGCTTGAGAAACAGGAACAGTGTTCACATTCCAGAATCTGCTTTTCTTTACTCTGAAATCTTCCTGGTACATCCGCCTCATAGATATGGCAAGTCAATGCACATTTTTCTTTAGAGGCACGAAAACAATCTGTTTGTCCAGTGCATTTCTCTCATCAGCACTATGCTATCATCATTTAGCTGAGGGGTCTTTGGCAATTATGCCATCTGAAAAGGGAGCTGTCAACAAAACATATGTGGATACCCTCTTCCTAGTGTGTGCATACTGCTCTTTGCATGAGGTAGTTCTTATGCCAGCAGGACTTGAGTGGTGGCCATTCAAGAGAGACAAAAATAGCTGTCATTATTAGGTTAGATGCCAAACAATTTAAGCTGTCCTTTCCAATATTTATCAGCATAAATCATGTCCCAATTGCTCACAGGGGAAAAAAAAAACTCTTCAGCTACTACGAGTTAAGGGTATACTGTGTGACTCTTTGGAAAGTCTGCAGCTTTTAATTCAGACAAAAATGAAAAATCATTCTGTGATGCAGAACAGAACATTGATGGATCTATGGCACTCAGTGGAATATTTATACTGAATCGTTTCTGAACATATCAAATACATACTGTAACTAAATGGAGCAAGAAAAATAAAGCATTTTATCCCACATTCCCTAAAAAGCAGCACCAAATCTGAAAATATCTCTAAATCATTCTTCTTGTTTGAACCTCATCTGCAAAGCCATATTTTAAATTTGCTATTTGGGATGAAACTTGCAAAATGGGTTGAATGATTTGGGATCAATTAGAGTTAATATTCTCTCTCACTCACCCTAATTCCAGAATGTAGTAGGAAACAAGATATATGGAACAGGAAAGAGGTGCATGAAGAAATAAAATTAGCCAGGGGCCATTAATTTAAGGGATTATCAAAAAGGTCTACTGTCTCTGTTGCAGCTAAGTACTCAGTTAAAGTTAACTTGACAACTTCCAGACATCTGGGTACCATAGTTTCATGCCTCTATCTTAGAGGGCTACACCTGCTTGCATGACCCCCTCCCCTTACCATTATTATTATTATTATTATTAGAAACATTGGCAGTTTAACTGAAAAAGCTCTCTTGTGCTCTTCAATGGCCAAAATTTTAAAGAATGTTTTCCACAAAAATTGGGCTTGTGGAAGGCCCCAAGTGCACAGAGGGCCCTCAAAACATGGCAAAATTGCCTGCCCTGCCCCTTATAGAGATGTGAAGCTCACAGCCCCATAGTCTCAGAAGAAAACCAAGGGGGAAAAGAACACAGTTCTCTCCTTGCTGTCATGTTTCAATGTGCAAGTGTTTATTCTTTCATTAGAAGTCTCATGGGGAACTTCATGGGATTTCTCTGAGGTTTTGTGGTCCCTTTTTATAGAAGAAATGCCAAACTGTGTGGGATCATTACAGTTCCTGCAGAGAATGGCATCTTTCCTGTACAAGATCCATTGGAAAGGGGGATGGGAAAATAGCAGCCTGCTGAGGATTGCTAGAATTCTTGTGCATGAACTACACAGGACTCAATAGAAGGGGCATTGCCTGTCCAGCCTGGAATAAAAAGTTGAGACACAGGTGTTGGATAAAACTAAGGCCACAACTTTATTAAACTATTTAAACATTGAATTCCCCTTTCACAAGGGGGCCTACTGTAGTGCAAAATTATCCTCTGACTCTGGTGTACCATTTACTACCGGATCAGGCCACCAAGGGTGAGTTCTTATTACTGAAACACGCTGACCTCTGTCTAGCACATCTTCTGCCTCCCAGCTGCAGGAATTCCCCCACTGCTTCAGAGCCTCATGACCCTAGATGCACTGCCACCTGGGAGATTCCCTTAACCCCCATTCCCCTTCATATAACTCCTTGTTCCACCAATCAGGGAGATGGGATGATTGACACCCTCCTCGGGTGTCCAAATGGAACTCACCAAAGCTCTTACTTTTCATACTACCCACAGTTGCGACCTAATTAATGAGTCCTCCTAACATTACCTATTGAGCAATGAAGTAAGAATGGGATGGGCGAAAACACACTTGCCTTCTTATCATATGCCAGTTGTAGAGGGAAGTCAAAAATTCCCATCCGGCCCCGAAGCAACCAGCTACTCTCATTCTTACTTTGTAAGGGTGGGCAGGTGTGCCACGATGCCGCTGCCGCAAGACGGGACGAGTTGGGGGGGAGCCAGCCTAATAAAGGCTCTTCCCAAGCCCCCCCCAGCCTCTACGTCATATGCCTGCACTCGCTGGTTCCAAGCGGCAGTCCGCACTGTTGGCGTGGGTCCAACTCCAGAGGCTTGATATGGCGTTTGCCTTTCCAGAAGCTTGGAGTCAGATTCGGATAATGTAGCTTCCAAGAGCACTCTGTTAGGGAAAACAAACCTTGGAGCCCAAGATAACAAGTTACACAGAGTCTCTTATCTGGTAGCTTCAAATCCTCCCTTTTATAAGCAGAGTAAAGATGCGGATGTATGAGAAAAATACACGGAGAGAGTTCTGATAAGACTTATAGCATAATATATTAGACTTGGTCAGACATATATACATGGCAATATATACATTGGCATAGATCTCTCAGAGCAACATAACATTCACATAAGTAAAGTAATGACCACCAGACTCACAACTGAGTGGCAAAGTGCTGCTCTCATTCTCCTGCTTAAATAGTGAGAGCAGCCTATCACTGCAGACATAGCAGCTGAACATGGGTGACAAGCATTACCTAAGCTTGTCCCATCTGTATGCTATCAGTCATCCATTGACTTGATATTACAGGCATGACTTTGCATTCTCACTACAATATTAAATTCAACCCCTTGTTCACTTAAAGGAACAAATCCTGACATGCACCATGCAGAGTGTACTTTATATTGCACAGAATTTGATAGTTTTCTAGGCAAAAAATGAAGAAAAAAAAGATAGGAAGGGGAACAAGATAGAGGTCTTATTTGTATAGGAAGCCAGGAAATCTCATTAATGCAATGGAAAATATAGATGGGAAGATTTTGCATAGTGAGACTCAGAAAACTGCCCTGGGAAAGCCTTTGTGGGTTTCAGGATGGAGGTGGGGGAGTCTTTAATTACCCAAAACCTGCTGCTGAATCACCACCACCAGAATCTGGACTACCAGCAGGATCCGGAAGTGATTGTTGGTGATTAAATGTTTCCCCTCCATCCCAAGGTCCCAAAAGGCTTCCCCAGGGCAAAAGAGAGCCCTAGGGAGCTTTGGAATCTCAAACAGGAGGATAGGAAGCATATAATTAATTTAAAATAAAAACTACCTTTGCAAGCTGATGATGTCATTGGCTCATGCCTGCAAATGTACATGAACAAGATTTTGGCCCAGGTTTATAGGCTGAAACATGGGAACATTCTTTTTTTAAAAATTTTTATTTTTATAACTATAACATAAACATAAACATAAAATACACAAACCAAAATACAATTTAACCGTGCTCCCCACCACCATAGATGGGACCTCTTGCTGTAATCTTCTTCTTCCTCCATCTATATTCTGCTTCTTCTTTTATTGTCCTCTTCTCGAGAACTGCATTGATTCTTGATTTGGAGCTTTCCCTTTTCCTCTTGTTAACACATATTCCAAAAATCTGCCCCATATTTCATAAAAATTATTCTTTTTCAACTCTCCATGGGAACATTCTTTCCAATTCATCATGTGACAACACTGTAATATGTCTACCTTTTAGGTTTAGTTCTGTGTGAATTCTGCAACAAAATGGAACCCTAGGGACTAAAAGGTTCCATCTGTTCAGATGTGGGTGAGCACATTGTATTTTATGCTGGCATTGCTATATCACAAGTATCATAAGCAGAGATTTGGAGCACAATTCCCATCTAGAGTGACCACTCAGAGCTCTACTCATGTCTGAGACTAAAACACAAGTAGGCCCTGGGAAAAGCAGAGGAGAGCAAGGGGGACTTTGAGGTGGCATTTGGTGAGAAGGATAATTTTGACCAGCCAATTTGTACAGCCCATAAGTGCCTTCTAGCAATTAAAACCCTATGTTATTTTCCTTGGTTCTTTTCTCCTCCAACACTGTCTTGTTGCTACTCCTTCAACAATTGCTACATAAAAGTTTAATAAAGATTTGGAAAGACACCTTTGAGACAACCAGAATAATGGAAGGTCAGAAACACAGTAGTACAAATATCTACAGACAACAATAAGATGTTGCTGTGGGAGACAACAATATTAAGTAAGCCAACTTCAATATAACTAGGGAAGGAATATGTTCAAATCAAAATTGTTACTGTACCCTTACATGCTAGAGAAAATAGGCAACAACAAAATTGTCAATTTAGGGATGGGAAACAAAACAATTCATTTTTAACCTCACTGTTGAAAAGTTGCCCTTTTAAAACATGGCTGAAAGAGTCAGTTGCAGCATTCCCTAGAACTCTGTGACTGAGGTTAGATATGGCCGTCTCAGGTGATTGCAACCACACCTGTCCATGGTTGGCTGAACCTCCAGCCAATGAGCTTGCATACTTTATCCTCTTGACAGGAGGAAAGGAGCCTCAAGGTCCAGTGGTTAAACTGCTGAATTGGAGCCAAAACTGTGGTCATGACCCAGGGTTCAATCCTGGGTAGCTGGCTCAAGGTTGACTCAGCCTTCTATCCTTCCGAGGTTGGTAAAATGAGTACCCAACTTGCTGGGGGGGGGGCAATGTGTAGCCTGCATAATTAACTTGTAAACCGCCCAGAGAGTGCTTTAAGCACTATGGGGAAGTATATGAGCAGCACGCTTTGCTTTTGACAAGGCTGAAGTTAAATCTCTGCCCCCATCTTGAAGCAGACAGAGAGCACATTTCTAAGGGTGTGTGCAACATCTCTCCATGTTTATCCATAATTAATCTGATTCCATGAACAAAATTCAGTGAACTCAGTCAAAAAAAACAAAATACATTACAGGTAAAGGTTTGTGACCCTGTCAAGTTTCTGGGATGGGGATTGTGTTTCTTTAAAAAGAATCCTTGGAGGAGTGCAGTTCTGAGCAATGGCATACCAGGGGATGAGATGTTTATTCATTTCCCTAGCCTTTTCAAATCAAAATTCCTTTTTCTCCTGGCTGGTTAGGGATTATCAAACCTATCTATTTCAATTCTTGCTGCTCTCATACGTTTTCACCCACAATTCCAATATTTCTGCATTAATTTCACGGTAGAAGTGCATAATCCAGTGAATGGCCACAGTCCAACATGCTTATTAGCATATGGATGATGTTAATCTTTATTTATTGTATTTCTCCAAACGTTTATTTAGAAATTTCCTTCCCTTTGTTATTTTGTACTACATTATGTGCCTTTATTTATTCATTTTGCCCAATGTGAAAATGTGCACATTTAGTTACACATTTTATTTAATTCACATATTGCCTGTATTCACTAAAGAACATTTGCACATTTTTTTTCAGTTGTAACTATGTTAGAAGTTGATAAAGTCCACACATGTAGATATCCTTTAAGCTTCACAAATGTGTGAACTCTTGGTGTTCGGCACACTTTTTCCCACAAAAAGTTTTGAAGCACAAAAACTTGTGCTCCAGACTGTCAAATCCTCATCCTCCAGTTTGTCCAACAGCACACTTCAAACAGAAATTCACACATGACAGCTCTACACAACCCCTCCTGAAGTATGTTTACAGAACTAACTGTGTATTTGATGTTTTGATCCATCCTTATCTTCAACGGTGATATGGCAACCACTAATAGCAACCTGACAAATAGTTCTAAGTGAGCCCCTTGCTCTGCCAAGGACTGGAGAAGGACTAAGGCCTGATGAGCTTCTGTCTCCAGACCATACTTGCCACACTGGTCAATTTAAGAAGAACACTTAAAATCCAAGTCCTGCCTGGTCTGCAGATAAACACTTGGCCCTTCCCCTTCAGTGGGTTCCCATTTGATGTGCACCCTATGCTTAATTTGAGCAGCCATGGTAGTTCCGGAAGTACTTGGCTCCTCCAAACAGGATAAGGTGTTTGTGAGCCTCCAAGCTTTGGATCAACAAGCGCTGGCTTGGGATCCAGAAGCTGATCCAGCTCTTCAGTCTGTGCCTTGGTCAGATAAAATTCCTCTGAGCTGTATTTTATTTCTTCATTTTATTTAAAATATTTTTACCCCAACTTTCTTCTCAAAAAGGACCCAGGACAGCTCACATCACCAAAATAAAACAATATTTAAAGCTTTATAAAACACTGTAGCCTCACTGCTGGGGGACAAGATATTTTACATGACGGTAATAATTTGGTTCAGATGGCTGGATAGCTTAGTGGTTTAGGTATGGTTGGGAATTCGATTCCCCATTGTGCCTCCTGTAAGTAGAGCCAGCCTGTGTGGTCATGGGCAAACTACACAGTCCCAGGATGCTCCCAGAAGAAGAGAATAGTAAACCCTTCTAAGTATTCAATACTCACTTTAAGTCAGAATTGACTTGATGGCACATAATTATTTTTAATCATTTCATTCACTTTGGAGATTAGCACTGAAGACATTACTTCTATTCCCCCTGTGAGAAATGGAAGTGGTGTTTACAATTAGAGTTCAAATGAATCTGAATATTATCTCTTTGGGCCTTTATGTTCCCCTTTGAAGGATGAGAGTTAAATGCTACAAACTGCAGTCCAGCTCCAGATGCAGTCTTTTTTGCTTTCCCAGTTAGTATGTGTTGTCTGTTTATATTGGTTGAAATCTCTCTTGCAGGTTCATTACAGTTCATCAATGTGCACTGCCTCCTTTACATAAAGAATAGGTTCCACACTGTAAAACTATCACCAAGTTATGTCAGCAGGAGGAGACAGAATTGGATAAACCGTGGGACACCATTGATTTTCACTCCTGCATTGTTATGAATAGGTAATAGAATTAGCAATAATAAACAATAATGGAGTTAGGATAAAGCCAGGCCAGTGGATGTACTGCTGGATGGCAAGAGGATTGTTTTGCTGATACAGACACCTGAACTGTCCAAAGTACAGACCGCTCCCTGCAGAGAAGCTGTAAACAGGTATTTGAACTAAAAAGTCACCAGAAGATGAACTGATAAATAACAAAGAGTCAACAAGAATTGGAAGAAAACAGCTGTAGAAAATGTGACCTGGAAATGATGAAAAAGCAAAAACCCTGAAGCTACAAAAGCCTATAAAAGAAGGAGAACTGGAGCCCTTATTTGGAGACACACCCACAGAAATACCAAGGCTGTTTCCCTCATGCCCCTTTGTGGACCTGGCCAGCCAGCCAGCAAGAATGGGTGTAAGTACGCAAGGATGTAATGATGAGTTTGTGTATTTCTGTGTGTGAATGAGTGTTTCAATGTGATTTAGGGAGTACTCGAAAATTAAACTAGATAACACTAAAAATTCAACTGGTCTCTCTACCACCTCATAAGCAACTGTAAAGAACCTTAAGGAATTAGCACCATCTCTCTTTCCATTCCCCTCACATAAATTGTCTCCACCTTCTCAGATCAAGCTGATTACAAGTGGCAAAGGTCTCTACAGCTTCTCTCCTTTTCTTCTTCTTCCCACCACGCTTGTCAAGCAAGGAGATGACTCCCTCTCTCTCATTGCAGCTTGCAAGAAAAGATGTGGACCCCTTTCTCTTATATTTGCCCACAAATCTTTATCTAGCTCTCACCACAAACAAAGCACTGTGTAAAAGCCTGGTACAAAAATGAGCTGGAAAGGGTACCAATAATATACCAATAATTTGTATTCAGTCTTGTAATACTTCCCTCACTATTGTGTGGGGTGAACTCCATTGCCCCCACTGGTAGTCTGATAAGAGTGCATTTCTCACTTGTCCTCTTATTACTTCATTGTCACTGTAAGCAGACAACATTACATCCTTCTCATTTTAAACATTTCTTATCTAACAATGAACAATGAAATCAAACTGCCACTATCACATTGGTATATAACACCTTCTTAATCTTAGGGTTTAATTGTCAACTACATCTGGTGTGTTGTTTTGATTTGCTTGCTGATCTGTCATAATACCCACTGTTTCCAATCTTTGAGCATCTTTCTTACCTATATTTTGCTGACAGGGTGGGGGTTGTACGTTCCCTCTGATTTATTTGGTACACTGAGCAATTCAGATTGGTGTTATATGTAGTAGTATGTAGCTCTCGGATTTCTCTTTGTGTCTCCTTCCTAAGTCATCTCATATGTATGATTTTCCTTTTGCTGTATTCATCCTTCAATTCCATTAAAAGATGTTTTCACAAAAAGCTTTGTGTTGAGGACTTTCCTTGTTCATTCAAGTGCCAGGAAACTGCAGCTATTAGAGGCCATTATTTAGGCAGAATCAATGCTGTATGATATTTTTGCTTCACCACTATCTTGAAGCTGAATGGCTGTCAATAGCAGAATGATGAATTTATGTCCCGGATAATGTCCTTTTCGTTTCACTACACATACTGTGCAACTGAAGCCTCTCTGTTGGCTTTGTTTCCATTTGGTCCCTCGCCTCCATGAATTTTAGTTTTTTAATGTCCATGTCATATAGCTGCAGCAAAGAAGGGATAGGAAGAAGAACCTACTTGGTTAGCTTTGCTCAGTAATCAAATGTATTTGATTACCCTTGTCCTTGTAATGCTTCCATACAGACTAGTAATTTTGAGAACCAGTGTCTTTGCTTGTCTGATTACCACTTCCTTCACCAGATTCACTTCCTTTTTGTATTCTATAACTTGAGGTTCCCCTTAGCATTTGGAAAGAGTAATATAGGTTAAGTACAGAGAGAACACAGACACTATTTTCATCCTCACATGCTATAAACACTTCTACCAATTGCACTTTTGGCTGTTGAGTACTCAATAAGAGAATGCCCCTCGGCCCCTCACAAGAAAGGAACTCAGAAGCCTTTATGAGATAGAAAGCTGGAGGGTAATAAAAGTCAAAGAACAGCATTTGGATTTAACAGATTTCATGTTAAAAGAACCAAGAGGAAGTAAAAGATGAGACTACAGCATTGCTGCTGCTGTTTAGAATCCAGGCCTGTGCTGGGAATAGGTCAACACCTACCTCAGAGAGTCAAAAGAGATCAGTGAAATCATTCCTGTGCAATGGTTCCTCTTTATTTTCAGCCAAGACACTTTTCCTTCCTAGATTTCACCACTTGTGACAGAGATCTTCAAGGCCATTTCCAAGGCTAAATCTCAAGTACAGTTATTTTCTCTGTGTGTACAGCTTTACCCATTTCTGAATAAGCTCTAATAGAAAATATTCAAAGCTCTTTCTAAGGGTAAACTATTGTTGAAGTTACTAGTCCAACGCTTCTACACAGCTTGTAAACTGTTGCCAGGGTTTGTTGAGCATGTGTGCCTTCATGTCTTATGACTACTGTAGGCTCAAATGAGCCAAATATTGTACATTTTACTTTTAAAACTGCAAACATGTTGCCTTACCACAAGAGGAAATACATAGCAGACATTCCCACTGCCATGCACTTACAATGCTTTCTAAAAGACAATGTTTCTCTAAAAGAGAATTCAGTCAGCAAACCACAGCCAAGGCAAAGCTGGGAGTGGTGAAGCAAATGATGCTTGTCAGAATTCTGGTAACCATTCATAAAACATGAAATTTCCACAAATATGCCATTCTTACCCTTCCGACCTCAAAGTCCTCAGAGACCATCCTCAAACCTATCTCATGTACAGTAACAAATGTCAGATCAATCAAGCTATGTTCCAAGTATTACTTACTTACTTACTTACTTACTTACTTAAAGCATTTATATCCTGCTCTTTATCATAAAATCTCAGGGCAAAGTACAACAAAAGCAATGTAAGACATAAAACAGTTTAAAATCATTGAAGTTGTACACATTACAAATATTCCATAACTTGCTCAAGCCAAGACCAAAGGCGCTCATGAACAGCCATGTTTTAACTCAGCATAGAAGTGAACTCAGCATATAAGCCATAGTACTTGACTGCCACTTCCCTCCATTTCTGGTTATAAAGGAAGAGTATAAATCACCTGCCCCGCTCTTAACATATTATTGCAGCTATAACATATATTGATCTTATAGTTCACCTGTATGTCTTTCCTTTCTGTGTCCATGCTTCATATGAATTTGGCATTCCTTTGCTATCTGTTACTACTGCTGGTTCCTAGTGTTCACCTTGTTGTAGCATCTGTACCTGTAAAGTATATACTTCTCTTTGTATTTAAAATAATAATAATAAAATAATAATACTTATAACTATTTTTGGTTTGAGGCCTAATTTTTTTATTTTATTTTTCTTATGTCCATCTCTTTTTTGAATGTTTGTTTACCTTTCTCCACTTGTAGCTTGAGACTTGTTTTCAATTATCTGATCTTTAAAAGATGGGCAAAGATGCATCTTTAAGTATCAGTATGTATCTGCAGCTCAAAAAGCTTAAGTATATGGTTTGATTTGATCTTTCTTTCTTTCCTTCTTTCTTTCTTTCCTTCTTTCTTTCTTTTTCTTTCTTTTACATACCATCAAGTCAATTCTGACTTATGGAAACCCTGTCCAGGATTTTCTAGGTATAAGGTAGTGAGACATGGTTTACTGTTCCCTTTTGAGGGGATGCTCTGGAACCATGTAGCTGGTCCAAGGCCACACAGGTTAGCTCTTCTCCTAGAATACACAATGGGGAATTGAACTCCAGGTGTTCTAGCTCGCTAAGGCATCAGCCAGCAATCTTACACAAACGTTGCAAATTCAACTGATATATATTGTAGCTTATTTTCAGACATAATTTTCTCATGTATTCCATGTTCTGCAAGAACTAACATTGTAAAGCTGGCTGCAGTGCTAGCCTTGCAATCTAATAACTGTAAAGTCTCTAGGCTCTTATTGAAATAGTCTACAAATAGTTGAAACAATCATTGTTTATTCCCATGTGAACATCTATCCACTCATTTCACAGTTCCCAGTTGTCTGGAGCAAGATTACTTTTTCCATCAGGATTCCCTTCCAAATCAATTAGCTGTCAGTTAATTTCTCTGTCAAAATAAATTTCTCCCTGCCAAGGAAAGAAAAATCCTCATTCCTATCTCTACTTCTGACTCAAGTGTGCCAAGATCTTGATCTTCTTCAGTTTGGATTGATTGATTGATTGATTGATTGATTGATTGATTGATTGATTGATTGATTGAATGATTGATTGATTGATTGATTGATTGATTATTTATTTATTTATTTATTTATTTATATCCCTCCTTTCTCCCCAAAAGGACCCAAGATTAAATCATAGCCACAATCTCAGAATATGTTAAAATGAGAAACTTTCACCAATCAGCAGGTACGTCAAACACCAGTCAGTCCAGCTTTTCTCCACTTCTTCTCTTAGTTTCTTCACCTACCAGCCATGGAGCTGCTGGCACAGAATTTCAATTTCTATGTAAACCCCATCATGGGTCAAATATTTCAAATCTGTTTTGTCCTGTTTCCAGACAGCTAAAGGGTTGTGTTGTATTTTGCATATAGTCCACACAAGATGCTCCATTGCAAAAGGCAATGGAAAAGGCATTCCTGGGATAGAGTCAGGGAAACAGCAAAGTCAAGTCAAGATCTGTAGAGTAGCTAGTCAGCTCCAGGTAGAGCATTCAACAGCTAATGTGAAGTGACAGTCCAGTCTCAGTAGTATAGTACAGACAGCAAGCAGCAAAGGATATTACAGAAGATGAAATCAAACATAGTCCAAGGTCAATCAGAGTAGGTTGGTCACAAGAAGAGTCAAGATACAAGGAATACCATGCCCAAAGGCAGGCCTGGAGCTCAGGAAAGGTGCTGTCCTCAGCACTGATCTTGGTTACACTGATGAATTATATTCCCAAAGTGACACCAAGCAAGGGAAAATTCCAGAAACTGACTCCTTTTTAATCAATTAACCACTTCTCACCCAAACAGAAAGTAATTGTCAGGGCTGTTTTTCAACAAGTGTGAATGGCAGTGAGTCGAAGAGGATATCCTGTAGACTATCTTGACCGCTGCCATTGGTGTTGTCAACATTCAGGCTGCCCTTCACTATGTAAAGTTTGGCATCCTTTTTCCTGCTGGCAATTGGCACTGTATTGTTTAGCAGTATTGGACCATTTCCTAGCATTCTGAATTGTGGATACAAAGGCACAACATCCCACATTCATAAACTGGAGATTTTTTAAAAAGAATTAAATTAAGATAAAAATGAGCTGATGTGGACAAATTTCCA
The DNA here is from genome assembly GCA_037013535.1 of Intellagama lesueurii. Taxonomy (NCBI): domain Eukaryota; kingdom Metazoa; phylum Chordata; class Lepidosauria; order Squamata; family Agamidae; genus Intellagama; species Intellagama lesueurii. Next base: position 164,021,306 of record JBAJHW010000005.1, read on the forward strand.
GCTGTCATATTTTGATTGCAACTGTCATGTGTACGTCATTATCTGAGCAGAATTATACCCACAACAACAACACCATAGGATAAGGATAAAGAAAGTCAGTTAGAGGAGTTCAAAATAAAGGTGTATAGATTTGTGTTTTTGGACTGCAGCTCCAAAAAATCCCCAGGCAGATGAAAAACAAATCCATGCACCAATGTTGCCCATGGTGAGCCAAGTTTTAACACAAGTATGTGTTGCATGCAGGGAAATGTGCACCAATTAAATCCATGTCCCTGGAAGTCCTCTATTTCCAAACTGTACATCTGGTCCACTCATCCCCATTTGTATTAGGTTTTCTTTTGCTTTAATAGGATAAGATCCTTTAAAATTTTTTGCATAATATTTGAAGAATGTAGATGTTTTAAAATGTTGATGTTGCTGGAAGGCATTCACCCCAAACTGACACAAGTCTAAGCAGTAATTTATGTTCTTTTTTCCTATTTTAAATGTGCATATTTTCTCAAAAGGGTCCACAGCCATCTATTCACATGAAGATTCCAGAGCAGAAAGTGTATTTGCTCTGCAGATAGTCCAGGAAGCACAGACCTAGATAAGCCCATCAAAACTCATGCTGATATCTGATTCCACACATGTCCATGGGTATCTGACAGACTAAGACTCTGCAGTGTGGTCAGAAACTGTGCATGTCTGTCAGCAAGGTTACTCAATAGCTTACAGAGTTATCTACAAGTTTATCCATAATGTATTAGGGCCATGAATGATTTTTTAATTTTCCTTTCAAATCGGACAGGCTACTGGTTCTTGCTGTCACAATCTATTGCTTAGTTTAGCATTGATAAAAAATTCACCTTTTTCAGTTTTGACATTCATGAGCAATCCACTCCATTCTGTAATAGAACTTGAACAAGAAAAGCTTATTGATCCAGTTGGAAAGAGGTATCTTGCTTCTTGATGGCAGCGTTTGAACAAGGTCCTAGTACTCATGAACCCATTGTCAACAGAGAGTCTCCAATGCTGGAGCCGCTGCCGAGACGAGTCTCTTTGCCCCCCATGGATGGCGCGAGACTCTAAGGTCTCTCGAGAATTGCTTGAATGGAGGGGGAACGGCAGGTTATTTAAGAGGCGTTCCCCCCTCTATCCGCCCTCTTCCTTTTTCTGGCTTTGCTCGAGAAGGAGGACTTCGCTCGATTTGAGATCTTTGCTGTGTAGAACGGTGTTCCTGAAGGAGGGGAGGGTAGCATCGGCTCCCTCCCAGGGTGCGGTTATCGTTTATTATATTCTTACATTATTGAATTGGTTGGATGGCTGCCCCTTTTATATTAAAAGTTTTATTCCCAGGCTAGAAGGGGAAGCGGGCGGCAGTGGCAGTGCGGCCCGCGGCGGCCACGCTTAGGCGCAAGCAGTTCCACAATAAATAAATAAAAGTTAAGATAGAATAAAATAAAAATAGAAATAAAGTATAACAGGCCTTTTTAAGGAAAGTGAAGAGTGTGTTGGGGGGTGAGAGTGTAGGATCGGGGCTGCGGTGCTGGGTTTTTTCGGAGGTTAACGGACCTTGGCCCGGCACGACCCCCCCTCCTCAGTTTTGAATAACTTTTGGCGCAAACTTGCTAGGCGCTTCAACAAGGCCGCGGTAGTTGGAACGAAGCTGCGCCACCCTCTCTCCCCCCTCCCCCCCTGCAGCTAGTCATATAAACTGCAACATCGGAGGTAGGCTCGCAGGGGAGTGGGATGCAGGCCGGGCCCATTTAATACTAGGCTTAGCAACCAAAATAATAATAATTAAATAATAATAAATAAATAATAAATAATTATAATATTAAATAATATTAAATAATAAGTGATATAAATAAATAAATAAATAATATTAAATTAAATTAATTCAAAAAATAATAGTTAGGAATTAAGTTAACAATTAAATAACAACAATTAAATTTAAATACCAATTAATTGACACTCAATTTATTAAATAAATTAATTTTAATAATTACATATATAGTAAATTGATTAGATATTCAAATTGATTAAGTAGCTGTTAATATTGGCATTGATCAATTAATTATTTAAGTGATAAATTAATTCAGAGTGGTTTGGTAAAATGGCAGGAACTTCAACAAAAAAACTCTGCTTTAGAAGCTGAGCAGTTGGCGAGACAAGCTCCACAGCCAGCTGAGGTTCAGCCACGCAGATCAGCTAGGGATGCCAAGAGCCACCATAGGGCTAAACTTAAGGCTCTAGTGCATGATTTAATGACACGGTTTGCTGTTCTCGAGGCAGAGCAGCTACCTGAGGGGACCATTAGAAGCGAAGTCGAGGGCGCTTCTTCAACACCAAAGTCACAGCATTTGGAGAGAGGCAGAAGGTCATCGACTCCCACAACAACTGTAACAGCGACTGAGTGCCAGGAGGTCCAGGAAGAAATAGTTGTGGTCAACCCCAACAGACCATACATTGGGGAGGGTCCAAGCATGGCTTCAACTTCATCAGGTGAGTTGACCGCCACACCCGGCACCTATGCACCGATCCCCGCATGGCCTTGGGCCAGCAGCGGTCAATTCAATCATGCACTCTACACACCTTACAACACACAGAGCATGGGGCTTCCCAGCACCGCATGGCCAGGTGCCAGCCCACAATTCAGTGGCTGGGGCATGCCATACTCTACTTTAGCATTGCCAGCCCAACCTAATACTACGGCTAGCGTAGGGGCTTGGCCTTACCCTTCCGTAGCCAACACAGGTTACAATACTGTCCCATTGTGCGCTTTGCCATATGAGGATTATTCAATGCCTCTGGGTGATCATCTCACCCCGGCAACACAAGAAAAGATATGAATGGGCGAATACGTGGATGTATTCAAATTGTTAAATAGAAATGTAGAGAAGAAGGACTTAGATAAGGAAGACAAGAAAGAAAAAGAAAATCTGGCTGTTTAGGCAAGCCTTCCCTCCAGCCACTACTTGATTTACTTTTTTCGTCCATCTTGAGTACTGTCTATTGATGTGTTACTTTGTTCTTACATTTTAAATTGTTTATTTTATATGTTGTTAGCCGCCCAGAGTAGTCAGTTGACTAGATGGGCGGGGTATAAATTTAATAAATAAATAAATAAATAAAGACATAGGAGAAAGAAACCTGATAGAACGTGGGCTAATTGGCTCCCCGGATTCTTGATTTATGCTGGCGTGTTAGTTAAGGTGCAGCCATGGAGGGCCCAATCATTATTCCAGTATTTAGACATAATTTACAGGGCCTACGTTGATTTTGCGGGACAGGTGTGGCTTCATTATGATGAATCATTCCGTATGCAGAGCGCAATTCATCCAAACATGCGCTGGGATGAGCCCTTCCTGGGCTTGTGGCTGCAGCATATGACCCCCGCTAGGCCAAATATAAGGGAAAGATTTGACAGCGGCCATTTAAACAGGAAGGTCGCCCTTGGTCAAAATCCCTGCCTGGGAGCGGGGCAGGTGGTTCAACCACACCTGCTCTGTTGGGAGTACAACTCCAAGGGCATTTGTACAAAAAGACCATGTCACTTTAGGCATGAGTGCACCACCTGTGGAGGCCAGCATCCTAACTCAGCATGCTTTAGAGCGGGTGCCCAGCACCAGAACAAGGGCACAGGAGGCGGTAAAAAGCCCAACAGTGGCGGGGCTGCACCTGGAAAAGGGACCCAGCCCAATTAAGGTCAAAGTTTTAGAAGCCTGGTTAAGATCCTACCCACATAGAGAGGACACTGATTATCTTTTAGAAGGCTTTAAATATGGTTTTCGAATCCCAGCAACGGGGGAGCGCAGTGCATATTTTGCACAGAACCTCTGATCAGTGCACGGGATGGAAAGCATTGTGCAGTGTAAGATAGATAAGGAGGTGAAAGAAGGCAGGGTTCTTGGCCCCTTTTCAACATTGCCTATGGAGAACCTGAGGGTCTCTCCATTAGGTATTGTGCCTAAAAAGGCACAAGGTGAGTTCCGGCTAATCCATCATTTGTCTTTTCCGGAGGGAGTGTCAGTCAATGACACTATCCCTCCAGAATTGTGTACTGTGCATTACACTCTTTTGATGAGGCTGTGCATATGGTTAGATAATGTGGAGTCGGGGCTGAACTGGTGAAATGCGACATAAAATCAGCATTTCGAATTTTGCCAGTGCACCCCATGGATTTTGACTTGTTAGGTTTCCATTTCCAGGGATCCTTTTACATTGCCAGGGCCCTACCGATGGGTTGTTCAGTGTCATGTGCTGCATTTGAGCGATTCAGCTCATTTATTGAATGGAAGCTTAGGTGTAAGGTGGGATGTAAATCTACGGCCCATTATCTTGATGACTACCTTTTCTGTGGTGAAAAGAACTCAGGAAAGTGTAGATTCATCCTGAATAGCTTCCAGGCATTATCAGAAGAGCTGGGACTACCCTCAGCCGAGGAGAAAACCGATGGACCAACCACGTCCCTCACTTTCCTAGGGATTGAACTGGATACGATGCAGCAAGCATCACGTCTGCCGGATAATAAGCTAGCGGATCTTAGGACCAGGATAGCAACACCCTTGCAGAGGCAAAAGGTGTTGTTGAGGGAACTTCAACAGATAGTAGGGCATTTGAATTTTGCCTGTAGAGTGGTGGCCCCGGGACGAGCATTTCTTCGGCGATTGTGCACTGCTATGCAGGATCTACATCGACCACTGCATAGGACCAGAGTCACACGTAGAATGAAGGAAGATCTATTAGTATGGAGTCAGTTTTTAGCAGAATTTAATGGAATCTCCTTTTGGAGAGGCAAAATTGGGTTGAAAGCTGATTTCCAAGTCCATTCAGATGCAGCAGGATCCTTAGGATTTGGTATTTATTTTAGAGGAATATGGTACGCAGGCACCTGGCCCGACGAGTGGCATCAGAACAGTATCACCAGAGATCTGACATTTTTAGAATTTTTCCCGATAGTGTGTGCGCTTTGGCTATGGGCCAAAGAGTGGTCAAATTCGGTGGTCTGGTTCTGGTGCGATAATCAAGCGGTTGTTTACATCATAAACAACCTTACGTCGCAGTCAGAACGGGTCATGACATTGGTCAGGGCATTTACATTACGGGCATTGCAGTTTAACGTACTAGTGCATGCCCGGCATGTGCCAGGTGTGGAAAATAGGATAGCTGATGCATTGTCACGCCAACAGATCAAGCTGTTGAGGGAGCTAGACTCCCAAGGAGTTTCCCAAAGTTCTGCCCCCGGAGGTCTGGCAAATTGGCGTGAAGATGCAACAAGAGCGATAGGTCTGGCCCTGGCACTGAGGACAAGGAAGGGTTATTTGGCTGTGAGTATAGAGTTCCAGGAATTTAGGGAAATGGTCAACCTGGAGCCAGACTGGCCAGCACCGGTTGAACATTTACAACAATTTATTGTACACTTAAACAGAAAGGGACTGGCACCTGGAACCATTCAGGGTAGGCTGTCTGCACTGGCCTGTTATGCAAAAATCAATGGCTATAGGGATTACTCAAGGGACTACCGTATAAGAAAAATGATAGAAGAATGGTCCAAAGAGAGAGGTAGAGTTCAAGACACCAGGGTCCCTATATCACCTCAGATATTAGAACGCATCTGCAAACAGTGGGCGCTTTTATGTAAGGACGAATATGAAAAGGTCCTTTTCGAAGCGGTGTCATTGGTGACGTTTTTGGGGGCTCTTAGAATTAGTGAGGTGCTTGCATCAGGAAAAGAGGACAAGTCTAGGCTAGCCCTGCAATGGCAGGATGTAAAGGTAGAAGAAGGAAAGGTACAAATCCTCATTCGGCAATCCGAGGCCGACCAACTAAACAAGGGTACTCAAATCACCTTAGGGCAGTGTAGCATAAACAGCATCTGCCCTGTGAGAGCCTCGCAGGCCTATTTAAAGCTTAGAGGACAGGTCCCTGGCTACTTCTTTCAACATAACGATGAGTCACCCCTCACGAAATATCAGTTTTGGAAGTTAACCGATCTAGCGTTAGACAGAGTAGGTGTGCAAGGTATGAGATTTGGTACACACTCATTCAGAATTGGTGCAGCCTCTACTGCGGCTGCTATGGGATATAGCTCAGAGGAGATCAAGCGTCTAGGTCGGTGGTCGTCTTCCAGTTACGTATAGGCAGGGGCCTGGTCTTGTTATGTCTTCGCAGGTCCTTTAAGACACATTGCAATTATCCGCCACAGTTATGTCCACTGGGCAGAGTGTTATGCTGCTGCATCCCCATGGGGGAGCGACCTGGGCCTCGGAGCCAGAGCACAAGTTACGTGGAAAGGGCTACGAGGCATGCTGTGGAGCCAGCTGTGCAGGTTGGCGGCCTTTGGCCAGTCTCCACCAGATGTATTGGTCATACACCTTGGTGGTAATGATTTAGCCAGGCACCCGGGTAAGGCATTGATTCTTGACATTATTTGTGACCTGAAATGGTTGATGGCCAGGTACCCTGCTATGCAGATCGTGTGGCCCACGATCATTCTGCGATTGGCGTGGAGAGACGCCAGGTTTTTCCTCAACGTTAACACGGCACGCAGGGGTGTTAATCGTGAGGTATGCAGAGCTGTCTGCAGTGGCCTTGGATCGGTGATTGCTCACCAGAGGATCCGACTGGATAGGCCTGAGTTTTTTTCGGAACGATAGAGTCCATCTGTCCGATTTGGGTTTGGATGTCTTCCTGGAAGACATCAAGTGGGTCCTGCTTGTTGAGCTTGAGCGGCTCGATGGCAGGCATGGGACATAGCATGGCTAGTCCCTATGCTGTGGCAGGTAGTGCAGAAAAAACAGGTATTTTCCGGTGAGTCCCACTGCAAAATCAGGTAAGCTAACAGCCCATCGGACCTCCCAGCACTGCGGATTGTGCGATTACAGTGCTTGGGGGGAAAGATGCGCTGGGCCGCTATTGGACCAAAAGTCATCAAGTAAAGATGGCTTGAGGCCCAGGGGTGGTCAAATTGCGGCTGCCCGGGTTCCTGCTGTCTTTAAGACCACGAGAACCTGGGGCCAGGGACTCACCCATCTGTTGATTAAATGGTATTTGGATACCCCTGCAATTTACCTGTTTCCGCACTACAGCAGGCCCCCCTTTGCCAAATGATTGGCAAATTTTGAATTACAATCAATAAAGTGTGGCCCGTGTTTTAACCCATATTATCTGTCTCACGTCTTTATTCCGGGGTTGGGGGGCAAAGAGAATCAGGATACAGCCATGCATATAGGAAAATGAGTACCCTGTGATTTTAGATGGCAAGTTGATGGCCAGGTCTCAATCAGATGCACTGAACATGAGCAGCATTCATCCTAATTAAGATATATGGAACCACAATTTCAAATCTGGCAGTTTTTCTACATCGCCAAAAGGGCAATCAGACACGATCAATTAGTGGTCATTTGATTTCTATGCCACTTATACCACTAAGGTTATTTTATAGATTTAATTGGCAAAACAGAGGGCTTTCCTCCTTTTTTCTTTAGCTGCAGTACCCAAAGCACTCCAAAGAGCCAGGGAACCTTCTAGAGTAACAGAAACTGGGGGAAATATAGAAATATCTTGTCTAAATGTTTAGTCAACTGCATCCTCCTGTTGCAATCCTCCAAGCAACCCACCAGTGTCCTGAGGAGATGAACAAGTGGAGGATAACCTGACTCCATGATGGGCTTATCAGCCATTCAATTCTAGATCAAACTCAAAATGTCACAGTTGCAACATAGTTAGATTGCATCACTGAAAACTTGCTTTGTGACAAAACCGTGTAAATATAGGCAAAGTTGTCCTTCATTAGTACCAGGCACATATATATTTTTAACATGTTAAGGTCACTTACAATGATGTCTCTTTTAGCGAGGGCAACGTAACAGTATATTAGAGAAGAATAGCATTTAAGAAGAAAAGGTCTTGAAATAAGAATAAATGCTTTGACAATAGTAATATATGTCTCCTTTCCATATAAAAAGAATCTTTGCACTGTGTGAATTCAGCCAACTTTCATTTCTGATGTCAAGGTTTTCACCGCCTTTCAAAGCAAAGATCTATGGCTCAAGTTTCACTGATCTTTAGATGAAGGATACTTAGAGGTTTTATTCTTGTTTCCCAAAATTATTTTCTTAACTTACATTAAGGAAAGTTCAACTATGGCATTACTGCTGATTGTGGGAGAAATGTGATTTTGAGAAGCTGAAATGAAGGAAAGGATTCAGTGCTGAAACTATATTAACAGCAAAAGATATTCAGCTTTCGTTAAAGGTAAGCCCTGTGGATATTCTGCAGTAATTTCCTCTTAATTATGGTATTGCTAGAATTTTGACCCTGATTAATACTATGAATTTTAATTCATCATTACATTTCATTTAAACAAAATATGACAGAACCATTTTATACCAATTTAAACTGAATAGCCAGGTGAAATAAACAGAACTGGGATTTACTGGGTGTGTTCAGCTATCACAAGAAATTAGAATTCTAGAAATTAAGGATTGCTGGGAACAAGCCAGTGTGCTAGTGCATGTTAGCTAATCACTCCTGCTAGCAGAAAAGTTGCGACCTGTGGTTTGTTTAGCATAACCAAGCCTGGTGTTCACTTGCCTTCCCTTCAACACACCAGGAAATTGCCCTAGAAGAAAGTAGAGTCCATTTCCCCAACTCATTGATACTGGTGTCTGGTGGGACCAGTTTCAAGGATTCTGTGAATCCATTCTGGGTTTTAATCTGCCCTTTACAAAATTTATCTATATTTTGTCAATAGGCTTCAGAACCTTAGACAGCTCCTACAGGTAAAATCCAAGGTGGATTCACAGCATCCCAAAACTGGACTCACCAGCCACCACTGCTTGTTATGGGAGAGAAAAGTCACAATGCCAGCTACTTCAGGGTTTGAATGTCATGTTGAAGAAACTATGGACGGAAGCTCCGCAGTTTTTGTTTTGCTACTCCTGCTGTGATCTGATTGCCATGAACCTTGGGTTCTCAAAGAAATGGAGCTTAATACACCTGGTGTCTCACTACTGAAAAACAATGTGTAGTCTGTTGTAAAGCATATGCCTTTTTTCTTTGTGACAACTTTCATTGTAACAACTTTGCCACCTAATTTGAACCTTCGATCTTTCAAATGGACTAATTAACCTAACAATTACATTGAAGTGTGACAGATTGCATTCAGCCATTCCAGAAACTTTAATTAAATCCTTCAAGAAAGTAGAATTCATATGGTGAAACCCATAAAGAAGAAACTAGAAAGACCTACAAATAGGGATGTGGAAACTTTTGATTTTGATTATGTTCCATTCTTCCAAATCCCACCTACATTTCTTCTCACCATCATTTCATACTCAGTTGCAAGTCTTTGTGTTTTCCTCCTGTGCTGAAATTTGAAAGCATTCTTAAAATATATTTCCCTTACTGTGCACATTTTCCGGCACATTTTATTCAATGTACACAACATCTTCCCACTGACTAAAGCATGCCTAGGTATATTTTTAGTTACATGCATTTGACCTCTTTGCATGCTAAAATATGTGTGTTCTTCTGTACACACTTTATTTCTCCCAAATGTCTTATTATACGCTTCACTTTTGCATGAATTCTGAAGGCAAGATATGTTTCTTCTCATTAAAAGTTTGAAAAGGTGTAAAAAAAGAGAACTTTCATGGAGGCCCTTGAATTCAATGATCTTTTTTTCCATCCCTATTTGTGTGCACGGTAGAATATAGATTTGAACAGAGTTGTGCTTCATTTAGTGCTGTACCAAAATCTGCCCTCCAACATTATGGATATTTTCTTCCCCGGCAAAAGAGACTTTCATTCTCAAGGGCTTTTAAAATTCTTTTTGTGGATGCATTTGAACCCATCTCATTCTTGAGAGATGCAGTGGATGAGTTTCCCTCCAGTAGTTTACCAGTCCCTCTACTGTTCCCTAGCATAACAGGATCCCACACACCCTTCTCTAAAAAAGCTAAGTGGAAGCTAACTTTATGATACATTTCTGAGGTTTTTGCTTTTATGCATGAAGTCAGGAAAGCTAAAGACCACTGGAGAGACAAGTGCATGAAAAGAAAGATGCCACTCGCATGCACACTTTGTCCAACTTGAAACTCAGGTGGTGAGTGTCAGAACCCTGCACCTCCGTCAGATAACTTATGCTCAACTCTCCCTAAAGAGTCCACCAGAACTCCATAAACTTCCAGGGCAAAATCAGCAGCCTGTGTCCTCACAGCAGGCATACATTTTAAAAGGGGATACATCCAGTGTGACCTAGATAATTTTGAACCTTATAGTTCCCCCTTCTTCTGAAGATCCTAATTTGTTTGCCCCATGCAAGGCAGATAAAACTGAGTTTCCAAAAAGTTTCTACTTTTCTTCCTTTTATTGAACAGGCATATGCAAGCAGATATGAATGAGCGTATGATTGTATGTCTAATTAATATTAAAAATCTTATCCAAAACCTAATACAATTAGAGAAGAATTGTATTGGAAAACTTATTGGACTAAATAAAAATATCAATAACTATTTTAAAAGTAACTTGATGTTTAAAGGTACCATGTTACCTGATGGCCTTTGCTCCTTGTCTTATCTACCTTTCCTGGCAAGTATTTATATATCCTTATTTGTCCTTCCTTTAATGTCAACATTCTTTTCTACAGACTCTGGTGTTCAAAGCTCCTGGTTCTCTAAAGAAAAAAATTATATGGAATTTTCTATTGTCCCTACAGATTTTATAATTCTAGAGGTCTGGAATTTCATGTTTGGCTAACCACCATTATTATGCCCTGACTATCCATTTCATAAGCTTCTAGATCTCTAATAATCTTCAATTAGACTGACAAAGTTTTATTGTAGCCAGTCCAGGTTTTTACCTTGCTAGATTACACTATTATGATCACCAATAGGGTGTACTATAAGACATATAAATGCCGTTTTCATATGAACAACAACATCCAGCTATCAAAAGTGTTTACACATCTGTGACTTTGCTGTCTCTAGAGCTGACTTATTTTACTTTACTATAGTAAACTATTTCTACATCATAATTTTAAATTCACTTTCATTCTCAGAGCTGCTTTTTCTATACCGCTTTCCTTTTCTCCAACATTTCACACATAAAATATTCCAAACCCTGATACCTCACCTACAAGGTTTACACCAAAATCTTCCCCTTTAGGAAGGAGGACATGGAAAGCAATTTCTTTTCCATTAAATTGAAACAAAATGATTGGGAGGAAAATCAGGAGAAATTCACAGTGTGACACTCGTTTCATTTCATGCCAAATATTTTCCTTGGTTAAGAGTTCTGGTTAGAAACAGAAATGACTAAGAAATGTGATTAGAAACAGAAAAAAAGAAAAAAAAAGAAACAAGCTCAGAAAACCAGAGGTTAGACATAATCTATAGGCAACTTCACAAGAGTTTTAGAGCCACATGTTCAGGATCCAAAGACCTACTTATTTTAATGGTAATTTCAATAATGTTTTATGTGTCTGCAAGTACCCTATGGACTATTCACAAGAAAAGAAGCCTTTGATTTGAACTTTTTGCTTACAGAAAATGTAGATGTTATAAATAAATGACAATCCACAAGGAACTTCTCTTGCACAAATTCAATTGCAATAAACAGAAACTACAGAAAAGGACAATAGTGTTAATACAAGGCTTCTATTTCTTTCAAAGAAAGAAATTCCCTCTTTTACTCAGAAGAAATTCCTATGTGTCAACACATCTGCTTCTCTCCAGTTCTTCATGATGCTCTCTCTGATCACAAACAGCAGCTATTGGTTCCACATCCTGAAAAATAGTTCATTTTCTCATGCAACCACCTGAACAGTCATGCATGGAATTCAACCCATAGCTCTTTGTTTTTCTCCTTCTTGATATAGGTGTGTGATCATTGTGAAAAAATAAGCATATTGAGTTGTAGGTTTTGCTCCAGCCTATTCTTACATATTGGAGATGAAAGAAATTGCTTGATGATTTAGTTCATTAGCTTTATAAACCTGCATTGCACTGCCTGCCTCTTCATCCTATGATTATAGGAAGCAGGCAGCTGGAACCCACATTATATGACGCACCAGCAAGCTTCATTTGGCCCCTGGGTGGCACGTTATGTACCTCTGCTTTATTGTTTGATGTACTGAGAAATCTGGGACCTCCAACTGGGTATATAAACAGATAATGAGATTGCCTTAATGTGCTGGTCTCCACTGTATTATCATGAGGGTCATTTCTGTATTCTACAAGTTCCACAAAGGGAGAGGAAAATGAAGTTCAAAACAATGGTCCTGAATAGCTTTTCCAACATCACATGTGAACAATCATCTGGGAATAATCTTTTATTCTAAATTTCTCTATAGATATTTGAGGCAATATTCTCCTAGGCTTCAAAGAAAAACAGTGAGATGTGAGCAAGGGTAGCTAGCTGCAGGCCTTCGGTATACGATCAAAAAACAAAACAAGACAAAACAATTCATGTTTTCATTCAGGTACTGAGAAATGACTACACAATGTAACACAGATGTATACTCAACATATGGGAAAATGCTTTGAAAAGCAGATTATTATGCAGGGAGGCTGACAGCACAGAAGTACAACAGTCAAGTCTAATACATGTTTTTACTTTATTTTATTGTGTTCATTTGTAAGTACTGTTACCATTAATAATCTCAAGAAACAGAAATCCTTTCTTGTCCCTTCATGGGGGAGCAGAAAAATGCAACATTCTCAGCTCGTCAGAAAGGATGGAGATGAGTTTCCTGATATTCTTAATAGAGATCCTATCTTGGCAAGGAAAGGGTTTTGTACAAAACAAACGTAAGGAGACCATTGGAGACCAGGACCAATATAATCCATACCCTTGTGTTTCTGATCACCATATATGGGTGTCGAAGCTAGACAGTTAAGAAAGCTGGCAGGGGAAAAAATGATTTGTTGGAAATGTGATGCTGCAGGAGAGCTTTGCAGATACCTTGGACTACCAGAAAGACAAGTCTTAGGTCAAATCAAGCCTGAATGATCTCTGGAGGCAAAAATGTTGAAACTGAACCTGTCCTACTTTGGGCACATCATGAGATGGCAGGATTCTCTGGAAAAGATAATAATGCTGGGAAAAGTGGAAGGTAGCAGGAAAAGAGGAAGACCAAATATGAGATGAACTGACTTCCTAAAGGAAACCACAGGTTTGAGTTTGTAAGTGTTGAACAGGGCTGTTGAGGACAGGACATTTAGGAGCTAGCTCATTCATAAGGTTGCCATAAGTCAGACTTAACAACACATAACAGCAATAAAACTTCCAATCTTTGTGCAAAATTTCATAATTTGCATAATTGCACAACCTGGCAAAAACTAGGGTGGCTGTTGCTTTCTTTAGGAATCAGATGTACAGAACAGGTTGTTGCATCCTACTGAGCAATCATCTAGCTCTTCTGTGCTTTGTGTCTGTGTGCTTTGCTTCTCAAAGCTATGGATAGTACATTAAAAATTACAGGGACCTTTAAGGAATATCAATGGGTTTAAAATTCCCAGTTGGGGTGCTTTGGGATAATTTAACAATTTTTTCCATTGCTTATATTACATAACAATAAGCTCAAACCTCTTTCACCAGTTTCCAGCTTAATCTTTCTCATTCGTAAAGTAATTTTGGATAGTCCAAAAGTAGCCTCCAATGAATTGGCCAGTTTTGTTTTCCATGTTTCAAGCAGCGGAGTTTCCACCACCTCCCTTGGAAGATGATCCCCCTGACTGATAGCTCTTGAAAAACACAACAACAGAGGAACAGAAGGCAAGGAACTGTTCAAGATGATTAAATTAAATAGAATAACAAGGCACACTGCCTTTTGCACATGGCTGAAGAAGAATCAGTAAATGAAAGACATTTGTACACAGAAGTGTTCAATCAACTTAGTGTTTTGCAAGCAGCCTGTCTACATAACTATGTGACATCTCAGACACTCCCTGTGGTCAGTCTTGGAACTGTGCCCAGGAGCATCTGAGGATAAACAGTAATCTCAAGCATGCAGCTAACTCTTAGAAAAAAAGAAAAAGAAACATTAAGTGCTTACTTAATGAATCCAGGCCCTAAAGCAGTGGTTCTCAACTTTTCACCCTCCAGAAGTATTTGATTTCAGCATCCAGAAAGTCTAACTGTTATGGACAGTGGTCAGGGACTCTGATAGCTGAAGTTCAAAATACCTGGGTACCAAAGAACCACTATATTAAAGAAATGATTGCTAAATACAACCTAAACTCTTTGGTATTAAAAATTATCCTCCATTACACAAGGATCCTCAGAAAACCAGGCATGGGCATTGATTGAATCTTTTATGTACTTTATATATACTATACTTCACCCTCTTCCAAAGCCTTCTTAATCACAAATATCATGCAGTGGAGATAGACAGCTACATGGAAAATACAAGGCTGTCTAATTTCACTTCTGTTTGTGTCGTTTAATATAATGTGTCAGCACGCCAGCCTCAAACAAGGTAAACAAGCTGCTAATGCATTAAGCATTAGAACTGTCCTGTGAAAGTAGAGTGGAGTTTAGAGCTAATCATGACTGCCATCAAAATCACTGCACAAGAACCAAAAATGTTTTCCTATCTGGAATCTGAATAGTTGAAGAAATGACTAATCTAGTTTTCTATTCACCTCGCCTCCCTATCTGAGCATGTTAGCTATTCTTGTTTCTATTATTGACATTAATCTTGACCATTAATAAGACAACAGGTTCCCAAAAGCTAGCTGGCATCCCAGCTACTTCAACCAACACACAAGAGAGAAAGATAATGACAGCTGGAAGGCTGCCACTCAGCCTGAAAGAGTTAAGCAAAGAAAGAAACAAAGGGAAGTGGAAAAAAAATGTAGAAAAAGCACAGATGGAACACATCAACAGCCGCAACTAGTAGCTTCAAGCGGTAAAGGTAGTCCATGTTACCCCCTGAAAAAATATGAGGAGGCCATGTCATATAAAAGTGAATGTTTCAGGTGTGTGATTTCCACAGCTGTTCACAGCAATTCCTTTTAGGTACAAAAGCAATTCTAGAGATCCTAAGTATTTGGTATAATGGGAAGCTCTTAAAAGTCCTGATTGTGCTACGATTTGCCTCCAAGCAACTAGAATCAAATTAATGAGTTAAAATTTTAATGAAGCAAAGTAAAATCAATTGAAGAGTTTGTCATTTAAAAATTTGTGCAATCTGAGGACACTGCCAAAACATATGCACAGAATTAGTGCCAGGTTTTTCTTGATACCAATATTCATCACTGTCACTAAGACACTAAAAATGGGATGGAGCTGGGTATCAGTATACATAAGCACAATAAATCAGCAGAAGCAAGGCCAGGATGCGGTGGGTGTTAACCATTTACACTTGCATTCTCTCTCTCTCTTTCACACACACACACACACACAATGGAATGAGTGGGAAGCTTTCACCAGTTTGGCTTCTGAAAAAAAAATGAAACCCATTTTTTTAAAGGCTGGCAAAACACAGAGACATGTTTTTATAACAAGTAATTGATCTGCAGGTACACACAAAACACAGTCTCACGTGTCTCTTTTTTTTGCCAGGCAAGAAAAGCCACCAGACAGACCCCTTTGGAAACTCTTTTCTTCAACTCTTCTGAATTTGAAGAGAAATGTCACAGGCTGGGAGTTTCTTCCAGGCCAGACAGATACTAAATTATACCAGAAATCTGACCTAATAAAGGGCACCTTCAAACAAGTAGAAAACTATTTGATTCTTTGATCTTAGAAGCATTCTAAATAACAGAGTAAAAAGTAATCCATTGAGTAATGCAGTCCGAGCCACTGCTTTAATACACAATATTCTATTACAGATGCCTCTCCCCAGTCCTTTTGTGGCAATGTGAACATAATTATGCCGGCCTGTTTTACAGGACTATTGTCAGGATTACTGACATGATACAATGTAGTACTGCTTTCTATTGAGAAACCTCTCTATATATGTATGTTGTATACATGTTTTTTTTTAAATTATAATCTTTGATAATAACTGCAGAGCTAGAAGGGACCCTATGGATCATCGAGTCCAACCCCTGTCAAGGAGGCACAGAGGGGAATTGAACTCCTAACCTCTAGCTCCACAGCTAGAAACCTAAGCCACTGAGCTATCTAGCAGTTCTTCTCCCCACATTGAATTAATCTGGTAGTTGTTATGTTAAAAACTATCTGTCCCTCCCTAGCTACTCTGAAGATTTGTGGAAAGAGACATGGATGTTGTCTGGAAGGAAAGTGGTCTACATGGAAGACCTGATGGCTGCCATCTGATACATGGCATGCTACTGGATTGCATCTTGTGAAGACAGGGATGACAAAATTGTATCTGAACTTACAATTGAAAATGTAGAGTTTAGTAAAATTAATCAGCCAGGTACTACTAGAGAGAACATCAGGAATACAAATCCACTCATACACATGCATGCATGTGTGCAGTATAGCACATGGGAAGCTCCTACTTTGCAAAACGAAATAGTAAGAAGAAGAAAGATAAGAGGGGAAAGATCAGATCAGAGTTTAACTATGTTCTTTTTCCAGGACATTTCCATGTTTCTCTCAGTTCAGTGCAACAGATTTATTCATGTGGAATTTGATTAAACTGAACAAATTAAATGTGACTACTGATTCATTTCAAAGCATTGGAGCAGGATTATGGGAATGACACTCGAACAATTTGTAATTGTCTAGGAGGTTGTCATCTCTCGGTAGCCCTTAATTAGCCATTAATAATTTTGTGAATTCTAAATTTCACTCACATCCTGTAACATGATGTGAGCTGAGAGACAGAGACTTGTTAATCCACTGATTTTAGCAAGTTGCTCCAAGCACTTAGTCTCTATATAGCACTCACTTACATCAAGAAAGTGAACACAACTTCTTCTACTAGTATTTGATAATATGGTGTGCTTAAATCTACATGGTATGGAAACTATTTAGTTTTTTACCAGCATTGAAATTCAGGAGGAGAACCTATCAATCCATAAACATGACATGCCAGCATCTCCATAACTTGCTTGAAATTAAAGTAGCTAAAACACAACAAATTGGTGACTTTTTGAGGGACAGATAATCCATTAAATAACATAATCAGGGAATGGTTCAACATAGAAATGGTGTGCTGCAGTCTGCATTATTTTTCACATGAGAGGAATGCTGTGAATCAAATCCAGGTCCACATAACAAATGGAATGTTTAAATTTTAAGGTGTCCATTTTTATTATTGTATGGATCTGGTTTCAAAATATGCATGGAAGAAAATGTGAAGGAATGTGCCCTTGTCAGCCACACACTGCAAGTGCAAGACAGAAATAGGAGGGTTGCATCTGGTCATTCATGCCAAAGAAGTTGAGATGGACTTTAATGAGGAGTCTCAACTGCCAAACAATATATGGCTTCGAGTTAGAACCTATTAGTAATTGTGCTGGAGTAAGCTGACTTGCTCAATTAATCCACCTGCCTATTAGTCAGCCAATCAAGGAGATTCATTTAGGGACTGCATTGAGTATGCTCATTAGTTCATTAGTAAATGTACCTCCTTTGCTCTTCATTGATGCTGATGCATCAGGATGCAACATTTTAGAGCCATGTTTTGTCTGAAAATCCAACAAAAAGTTTGACAATCACTGATTAAACAGCAACAGAAAAATCCTATAGAGATTCCAGCCACCAAACAGTCTTCCAAGGCAACTCAATATAAAATACTTATCAGTAAATCTAAATTGGGAGTCTCCTTCAGATTTTGAATTTATTTGGAAAAGAAATAAATTCCAAAGTGTAGGCGTATTTGTCAGTTTCAAAATCTATCAAAATCAGATAGAGTTAGAGCTCTCCAAAGACCTTCATCAGTATGAAAGTTTAAAAAGCTGAAACAAACAAAACACTTGGAACCAATGAGTCTCACTAAAAAAGAAAAAAGAAAAAAAGAAATACTTGATTTCATTTCATTTATTTAATGCTTTAAGAAAATGAGGAAACCCAAAGCTAAAGGATATTGACAGCTCAAGTGCCAATTACAAATCCAAACTCTCCCAGAAAGTCCAGTCATTGTGACTCTGGGAGGGCTCAGATCATACAGATAAATTCCCTTCTGCCATGATTGGTGACCATTTCACATCTGGTCATATTTTCATTCCATCACTATACTGATATCTTTTGGCTGTGGAGCCAAAAGTTGGGAGTTCGGTTCCCACCTGCGCTTTCTTCATATGGGCTGGACTCAATGATCCATGGGGTCCCTTCCGGTGCTGCAGTTCTGAGATTGATGATGATTATGATGATGTCTTCATTTTTAGTCAGTTGAGCATGCTTTGGAGATTTTTTCTTCTTTTATTTTAGTTGCAGTTGCAGATTTCATTTTGCATTACACTTTAGAATCCAGTCAATTGAGTGCCTGCGTGTGCGAATGGGCCATGGGTGTCTTGAGTAGACACCCAACCGCCCAGAGCAGACCTTTGGTCTAGATGGGCGGGATAGAAATCCAATAAATAAATAAATAAATAAAATAAATTGAGTCTCTCGTGTGGGATTTCAGTGGGGTAGTCACATTAGCATTAGCAGTAGGACCCAAAGCTACTCCCCACCCTCTTTACTTTTTATTTATCCCTGCTGCAATCTTTTTGTTTTTGCAGCACACTGACTACTTTTTCTGCTGTTCCAGAAGGGATGGGTGGCAAACATGACACTCAAAGCAGCAATCAGGTACTCTACTCATTGGGGAGGTGACACTACAAACTTTAGGTATTCCTTCCCCCTTCAACAAACATTTTTGTTGAGTAAATTAAGTAAAGTGCAGGGAGTGGTGAAGAAGGAAGGAAGGAAATTGGTGTACGTTTTGTCTGTGTACTGAAATCAAGCAGTAGTTGATGACACTGAACTTCAATCCATCCCTTCCTGGGCCACAGCCCTTTATTTTCTTTCTTTCTTTCTTTCTTTCTTTTTCTTTCTTTCTTTTTTTTTTTTTTTTGTCTCTCTCCCGCCCCCCACTATTTGGACAAATTTAAATATGTTCAAATACTCTGAAATATTTCTGTATAAATTCAGTTGACAAGGGGATCAACATGAAGCGAGTCAGTTGCAATTTTAGAACAGATAATTCAGACGGAATTGAAGCAGATGCTATTCACACACCCCTAGTCTAAATTTCTCTCATAATAGATTTCTAAGACTTGCATTAATAATTATTTACTGCTGCTGTTGAAAACTGTGAAAGTGATGGATTTTACATCAGACGAAATATAGTATAAAATCAGTCACTAATAAAAATGCCTGTTGTCTACATTGTTTTTGCCTTAACATATAATCCCCATAAATCTGTTACAGACATCAAATAATCCTCAGGAAAAATTGTTAAAATGATCTTTCATAGCTACATTACAAGAGAAACAAGTATCTATGCAGAAAAATCTATTCCCTATTTCATTACTTATTGTTTGCTTTGTGTGTTTGACAGCACTTGAGATAAGCAACTTTTAGCCTCTGTGATAACACCTTTTTTCTGTCTTTCTCCATTTATGACAGAAAAAAGGAAAGTATTTTTATAGAACATATGGGAATATCATTGTAATTCAACAAAGGCTGACTTTTTGGCAAGTAAGCTTCCAGAAAACACTCTGAACTCTTTTTTGAGACAAGCAGGGCTGAGCTGAAAGTATCACCAAACAGATGACAGAAAGGGCACACAAACCACTGTTCCAGTGGAAAATACAGTGCCAGCTTGGTTACCTTGGAAAAAAAGGGGGATATTATTTCATCACTATACTGATATCTATTCAGAGTAAAAACATCAAATCTTTGTTTTCATACAGTGGTGCCATATGATTGGCTACCTGAGTCTGATCCCTGATGGCCTAGAGAGAGAGAGAGAGAGAGAGAGAGAGAGAGAGACTATTTATCAAAGCACAAAGAAAGGAAGAAAGGGTGTGAGTGCAAATTATTGTGGGTGGCCATGAAATGGGTAGGGTTAAGCAAGGTCAAGCAATTTACAAAGTCGATGGGCTTCTCTCCTTTTGAGTTTGTCAGCTTACATAGTTATAATTAGGCACAAAGGTGTTTACTAATAAACAAACTGCAATTTTGCCCAAGTGGGAAAAGTTAACCTCTCTCTTTCCAGATGCGTAGTATACAAGACTAAATACATGGTATATATCCACCCTGTGTACTTTACTAGAAAACAATGAGATAAACTATCCCTTTGTTGTTTCTTTTCCTGAAGTTACTTTTTATAAATATGTGGCTTATGCCCAAGAAAATCTACTCCAATTTTTTTCCTTTCTTGTTGGTAGGCACCTTAGTGTGTTCTCTAAAGCTGGGTGCTTTTATATAAATAGAAAATAAAGAAATCTGCCTCAATCTTTTCTGTAAACAGGAAGCACAACTTAAAACCCCCATCATGCTCTGCCGCTGGGAAGATTATTTATCATTTATTTATTTTATTTGTTTTATTTATAGTTTGCCTTTCTCCTGATAAGGCGACCCAAGGCAGCTCACAATATTAAAAAGAACAGAATTAAAAACATAGTAAGTTAAACATTAAAAAACAATTAAATTATATGCAAATTAAAATACAGTTGAATAATTAAAAGCAAGGAAACATTAAAAATTATCTTAATATTTTAAAAGGCATTCAGGGACTCAATTATGATTGTTAAAAGCCTGCCTGAAGGGAAGGGTCTTCAGCTGTTGATGGAGGGATAAAAGGGAGGGGGGGCATGCTGATCCCCTGAAGGAGAGCATTCCACAGGCTGGGACCTGCCACAGAGAAGGCCATCTCTCATGTCCCCATCAGCTGTGCCTGCATTGGCAATGGGAACAAGAGCAAGGCCTCCTCCGATGATCTTAAATGCTGAGAAGGCTCATATAAGGAGATATGGCCCATTCTATAAGTTGGAAATAGTTCTTCATATGAGTTGAATTCAGCTTTAAGGGCCATCCATTTTTCTCTACTCATTGTAAGAAATTCATCAGCTGCTTTCCATAATTTGTGTTCTGAGAAGGCTGTGCCCCAAGAAGAAAGGGGAAGAAAAGTTGATGAGAAAGTTTGAGGAATCCCTTTGGACATGATGCTTAAAGTTCAGAGATCTAATCTGGAGGCACCATGCCAGCAGTTAGAAATAAGACCTTCAGATTCCTTTCCTGTACTGAGAGTCAGAGCCACCTGATAAAAACAGTGAACTTTCCAGTACAGAGTCATTGATGCTGAACAGTCTTTTTAAAAAGTCCAGTATGAAACATTTCTAAATCAAAGTACTGCGGCAGTACATCAAAGCAGCTCACATTTAGTAAGGCAAAAAGAACTGAGTATCGTGTCTCATTAGTATAGACATCACTAGTTTAGCTTCCCTTAAAACAGAAAGGTTGAACATATGATTGCATTTTAACAACAGAATCTCTATGACTGCTAGTAATTACTGTTCCTTAAACTTAATCTAGAGCACTTTTCTCCAGCAGAGTCTGTTGAGAAATTACATTTCAAGCATACAGACAATGAAGTAAGGAAGGTATAGGCTATTCAAAGGCATCCATCTCTGTAGTGTACTGCTGGGCTAGTACCGGAGAACTGCTGGCCATTTTTGCACCTTGAGGACACACTGAAGGCTGCCCCAACTGCTGCAAATTAGGGCAGGCTGGGCATGGAAATACCCAGAAGTGACAAGAACACTGACTATGGGAACCAGAATAGAGATTGTGGACTGCAAGACAAACCATGCAGATGGCAGCAGTTTCTAAAAGAAGATTGAAGATCTGATAATACAGTGGCAATGGTTTGTCACAATCACTCCTCAGAGAGAAGAAGTGGTGTTACTTAGTTCCCAGCAATAATTTGTGTGTCTTTCCTCACAGTGTTTTCTTTTCTAGCTCTGATGGTGACACTCATGTCAAAGTACTTTTGGGAAGTCTCCAATCTCTTATCCATAAAAACAGCAGTGAGAGTCCACATTTCTTTTCTTTCTACAGCACCCTTAAGATCTCATTTGTCAAAATGTGTGGAGTACATGTAGCTACCCACAATAAATGTTTAATGTACAGCACATTCAGTTTTCTTCTACTTTCTGTTCTGTGCTGTACTACACACTTATGTCTGTCACTCCTGGAGAGATTAATTGTGTATGGATTCTTCATAACTTCTTTCATATTCTTTTGCTGAGGCATCGCACTACAAAAGCAAAATGTGATATAATTAATATGGAACTTTGTGACAAAGAGACCACGACCTAAAATTCTTAAAAAGCCATCACTGAAATACCAGATGACATTTTTATATTGTAAGAAAGAATTTTCCATACATTACTGACAGTACTGAGAAGCTTGTCCCTCATACTGAATGGAATGCAGTGACCTTCAATTAGATTATTATACATTTGTTGCTGACTTTCACAACAATTAACATTAATTTGCTTTAAGCCTAAGCACTCTGACACTTTTTATAGAGAAGAGACAGGAAAACCAGGTATATTAAAAATTTGTTTCATCAACCTATTGAGAAAGCCTCGTGAATCATAATTATTCTGTCCCCTTACATATTAGTTGAGCTCTAAAATGCTCATTCATTGACCTACGATTACAATAACAGCCAGTGGTTTGCCATACAGGTTGCAATATTATCAGTCCAGTATCATTCCTCAGACAACTTTCTTGAATGGGTGCTCAATATGCCAACTTCCTAAATGAATAAGATGAATAAGAAACATAGATAAAGCTGGTGAGAATCTGATCACTTAATGTTGGAGTTTTTAGAGCAGGAGTGAGCAGATTGTGGTCCTTCAGATTTTTGGAACTGCAGTACCCACCATCCACCACTCTTGACAATAGGTTCAACTACATTGGAAAGCCAAATCAGGCTGCAGATTGATTGGGAAGTTCACCATTCATACTGGATGTAATGTGAATAGCTCCTTCTTTCTTTCTTTCCTCTGGTATCCACTTCTGCCAATCCTTTTATGGTTTGCTGTGAAGCTTCAGACTACTACATTTCTCAAAAACGTTTGTGTAGAAAAATAACATGGAAAGGTACTTAACAGTCTAAGAGTACAGAACATTTGAACAGTAATTGTGCAAAATGTATCATAATTTACATGTCAGAATGATTCCATAACAGGGATCACAACCTTCTCCTCCCCAACCATTACTCTTTTTCCTCACTTGCAAGTAACATATGCAGATATCACATATCAATTTAAACTACTGACATGATAGACTTTCAGACCTGTTAATTAAATAATTAACAGAACTAAGCTTTCTCTTCACAACAGGGCCTTCCCACACAATCTGAAGCTTACTGTGTTTGACAGCACCTGATCCCCACCTTAAAATCATGATGCTTCCCTAAGTCATCACTCTAAGTATCCTATTGATTTTGAAAACCCCAGATCCTCTTTTTGAAATAAATCAGTCAGTTATTAGATGATTATGGCTTTTGTTTCCTAGCTATTCTGTGCAGGAATATTCTCCTGAAGTTAGGGTACTGAGTGTACCAAATAGGGAAATAATAAATGATAAATTCTAATCCTAATTGTAGACAATCTATTTTTCAAAGTTTTGGCATCTGTATTTTAAACTGTGCAAATATAAGGATAAAAATTTCTCTAAACAACACAATGCTGGTGGCCCACCTATGGCAAATATTACATTCTGCAGGCATAATTACATGGTTCATATGTATTCATACACTGTTAATTTCTAAACCTTTATTCATGCACTTTTGTTATAGGGCATGCAGAAATAAGCAAGCATGGTTACTGCGCAGATTGGGACAAACCACATGACAAAGCAGCAATCCCTTCTTGATGTGGTTTTATATTGTACTGTTGCAGTCATCTACAGCGGGGGAACCAGAAGAATAGAGAGATTGAAAATAATGTTTCTTTGCTAAATCCAGACACACTGTGTTTTTCTTTTCATTTCAACTGAAAAGCTTACCTGTTTCCTCTACCAGGTGAATTCTATTCACCATCTCCTCAAGCTAATTTTAGAAACATTTTTAACATAACTGTTCCAGTTGCTCTAATTAACTGAAATGAATATTTAAAGGTTATAATTGCTGGACTCTGGCATCCTGAGAAATAATAATTACCTGTCTGCCAAACTGAAGTGTGGTGTTACATGCATAGAGCTTTAAATAAATAAAAAATTGCACTTTGCATCTCCATTAATTTGAACAATGTTCTTATGTTCTCAGTTGATTATATGGGTTGCGTTTTAGTCATTTGGGTCTTTTAGGAACCTAAAAATAATTATTTTGTTCTTTTGTTGAAACAAGAGAGATTTGTTCCATTTTCAGGAAAATGAGGCGGATTTTAGAAATTATAGCAAAGGTTGGTCAAACTCAGAGAGCTAGTTCACATTTCAAGTCTAAGCAAGAGTCGTTTTAGTGCTGTTCTTCTCATGGGTCTCTCTCTGTGTGTGTTTGTTGGGGGGGGGGGTAGCAAGCAAACAAGTTTTCACATGTTATGGTTTTTATCTAAAGAGACATATGTATACTTTAATGTTTGTTTGCAACATTAATGGGCCCTTTCCACTTTGGAACCATACCCAGTACCAGCATCACTTTGCTGCTGCTCGTCCAGTCCACTACTCCCATCATGATTATGAATGACAGAAGTGTAGAGCTGGATGGGACTCCGAAGTTCACCTAGTAGAACACCTCTATCAGTGTCAAATATCAAGTTAATCAACATGGTCTTATGACCTGCATTTACTGGGAATTCCTTGTTCATGGGGAATAACTGCAGTTTCCAAACCCATCACAGATGACATGGCAGTCACATATTGTCACTGCTGTGAACAAAGGTTTTAAAAGGCATTGGGGGGAAAAGGAATACACAAGTGCTAAAGTCAGAAGCAGTACAAGTCACTTACAGGATTTAGGTTATAATAGAAGTCAGAGGCATTTGGAGATAATGTACAGCTTTTCCATCGGAAAGTCAGGTAGGCAGGAAAGGGTGATGCACAGAGGATCTTGTGCTGCTATAAAAATACCATTTCAGCTGTTCCTGTAGCCTGAGGAACATTATAGTGAGGATCTTCCTGAATTACATGTCTAGAAATCCAATTTGCTTTCCAACTAGAATAAGATGTTATCTGTCACTAGTGGTATGCGTATTTGTGTTTTTGGACTATAACTCTCACAGTTTCCCAGGTAGCATGACCACTGTCCATACTACCTTGGGAATTCTGGGTCTTGTAGTCCAAAAATACAAGTGTGCCTTCTATACCTGTAACATAAACTTTCTCCCACTGAGGCTGAGGGTTTTAAGTAGTAATTGTCAAAGTCTTGCTCAAGATTCAGCAACAAGACTCATCTAGATGTTTTTCACATGAGAAGACACTTATATGAGGGATCCTTTACTCACAAAGAGTCCTTTGAAGTCACTGAGTATCTCAGCCTGAGGCTCCTAGACTGCCTTTTTAGGCAACCAATGCTATTGGGAGCTCACGGGTTGTACTGCCATGGCATACAGTTCCCTTTTTTCCTATACTTGTCCAGAAGGGGGAGGCTGTTCCTCTACCGCAGACTTGTGGAAAAGACATAACCCACAGCAGACTTGAAGGGGAATAGCCACAGACTTCAAAGAAACTTTATTTAATTTACCTTAGAGGACTGTTGTATGAGAGCCAGTGAGGCATAGTGGATAGAGTGAAGGACAAGAACTTAGGAGAACTGTGGTCAATTCTCTCCTCTGTCATAGAAACTCATTGGGGTGGGGGTGGAATTAGTAAAACTGTGCCTTAAATATATCACATACCTTGAAAACCTTATTAAGGTCACTATAAGTCAACTGTTACTTGACAACACATGAGACACAGAAGACACAGGGGGGAGGTGGCACATACGCTGCCTTGAAGTCTTGAATAATAGGTAACAAAAATGCTGTCTTAATAACAAATAAGCAAAGAAACTCTCAGGAAAATTGTCACTGATGAAGAATAATTTATGTATTTTGTGAAAATGTCAGTGTTTAATCAAATAAAGAATGTATTTAATACACACTTGCAGAATCTTATCAATACTGTCTATGATTATGACCATTAACTCATTATCTCTTTGACATTTCATTATGAACAATATTTTGTACAATTTTAATGACCCTCACCCCAAAAAGTTTTAAAGACTTTTTTTGCATACATTGGCCAACAATTATGTGATTCACAGGAGATTTTAGATAGTCAATAAAAAAAATTATGATTTTGACTTAATTACTGCCCTTTGAAGCAATCTCCCTGCCTTGAAATCATCAGTACTGCTGAATGGGTTTTAATTGTTCCAAAAGCAAGCACTACTTTCAGTAATTAACATCTCCATAATTATGGGTGCTTCGGGGTTTCAGTATTTAACTGCAAAGTGCAAATGTTGAAAGTCAAGATATCTCAGAGGGAAAAAGACATAAAATGTTATGTGCTCAATAGAAAATTTCATCCTTTTAATAAGAAAATTAATATAATTTTTAAATCAATACATTATTTATCTTCCTCATATCCATGCTGCGAAAGCTATTTAATTAACACAGTTACCATAAAGAACTGCACAGATAAATGAGTAACTTTATCTGTATTTCTTTCAGTTCTTCATGCAAGGTTCTTGCCTTCATTTTTATCTACAGAAGACAGCTCTTTAGACTTGTTAACTTTTTAAGTGTATCAATAGAGGTAGTATGTTGTATTTGATTGCATCCCACACAACTCCCATAATAGATCTTTACAAGCAGATAATTCATAAGCAGGTATTCATGAAATTTCTTAACTGTTAGAGCAGTACACCAATTACCTCAGGAGGTGGAGAACACTTCAACATTGGAGGCATTCAAGAGAAAATTGGACAATCATCTGTCAGATCTGCTTTGACTTGGATTCCTGCATTGAGCAGGGGTTGGACTTGATGGCCTTATAGGCCTCTTACAACTCAATCATTCTATGATTCTAGGTTCATGAAAGGTTCATAAAGGCATTAGCTGTCTGCTTTCAAAAGGGGATATAGGCTAGGTGTTATGTGTTCTTATGTCCAGCTTCACCAGTTTTCGTACTTGAATATTTATTGCTCAATTTATCTAAGATATATTACGGGTTATTATTTCATTCTGATCAGAAATGCCCATGGCAGCTAACATCAAAAATTATGAACAATGACAAAAACAACAAAAAATAATCTACTATTTAAAAACCAAGCAATAAATGACAACCATTTAATCTGTTCCTCTGTGATAGTTCTACAAAAATTGTTCCATCAATTCCTTGCTTTGCATTGGAAAAAAGCCCAATTAGTGTCAACAGGGAATTTTTTCCCCAATGCAAGCAGCAACAACAAAGAAGATTTTTTCCCCTCAAGATCACAGCAATGAAGGAAAGAGTTAAATCCACCCTCTACACTTGGTGCAATCCAGATGATTGGATAATAGCTTCACTATTTACAGATATGCTTTTTGCATATTTAAAAATAGATGAGTGAAATACAAACGGAACAGCTCTGGCTATACAATCTTTTAGGTCTTAAAATGCAACACAAAATCAAATACAAATGCACAATATCACTACATGAATCCACCCTTCAAATGCCTACAAATTGAAATTCTGTTGCCTAAACCAAAGTGGTAAGGGCCTGTATTATCCTCAAGGAAAATAGCAGCTCCTGTCCCCTTCCAAACTGGAATTTAGAACCACAGTCCCTTCCTCAGATTTCTTCACCCGATGGGCTGAACCAAATAGTCCATTAGGGTTACAAGTACTGAAACTAGTGAAAGGACAAAAGGAAAGGACTTTCTCCCAAAGTATTTTGAGCATAAAACAAATATTTTATTTAATGTCGCAATGGGATTTTTGCATTTTCTGGACCAAAAATATCATAGAGATGGGCACAAATCAGAAAAATAATGATTTGTTTTGATTCATGATTCATCAAGGTCTACGAATCATGAATTACAAATGTACAATCTTTTTCTGACAAATCAATTTGTCAATTTATTTTTAAAACCTTATAAAATGCCCCCCGCAAGCACCTAGAGACACCTGAGTCACAGGGAAGCTTCCCCTGACTGTCCTCTACAAGACATGAAAGTTTAGTGAAGTTTGGGTTTTCGATGTCCAAGTTACACACCCACAAAGAGGGTCCCCCCATGAAAGTTCCCCCAGGCACCAGAGACACCAAGATCACAGAGAACCTTGCCATGACTATCCTCTACAGTTCCTACAAGTTTGGTGAAGATTGGGTTTCAGACATCTGAGTTATACGCCCACAAAGTGGCTCCCCAAGAAAGTGCACTTTAGCAATTGGCTTAGGAAAACCCAATCTTCACCAAACTTGGAGGTATTACAGAGGATCGTCAGTAGAAGCTTGTCTGTGATTTTGGTGTCTCTAGATGCCTGGGGGAACTTTCCTGGGGGTCTCTTTGTAGGCATATAACTAGGACATCTGAAACTCAATCTTCACCAACATTGGGGGGGGGGGGGTTGTACAGAAGTGTCAGAGGTAGCTTCCCTAAAATTTTAAAGCCAAATAAATTGATGAATCAAAAACTGCTAAAAATTCATTAATTCATATTTGTCAGGGGCATTGATTCGTATAAATATGAACTGACAAATTAGCAATTTTTGAATGAATTTGGTGATTCATTTTTTAATTCGTGTCCATCTCTAATCATGATCCTCCATTCTGGGAGTTCTACCTACCCTGCAGGCACCTTTCAAATATGTGGATGTGATGCACCTGGCAGAAAGCCTAAATCAGAAGGCTTTGAGGTTTAGGTAAGCTAAGCTCCTCCTATGTGGGTTGCACAAATGGCTTTGTGCTTAGGCTTTTAAACACAGCAGTAGACAAATTGTGCTGTAGAGAAAGCTGATATGGTCAGTGCAGGAGGCAATCTTGAGAAGTAACCAGGTGATAAATTCAAGGGAAGTACCCTAGTATTGCAGCAACCAGGAGATGCAGCACTAGGATAGATAATGCTAACAAAATAAAATAAGCTCTAAGGGATGAAAAGGAGAAAGCTAATGGGGTGGGTGTTGCCACAGGCAACACACCCCAGTTAAGGTATGACCTTCCACATCTCCCCTGCACCCCTTCAAATGGATCTCTGCACATGCCCATGTTGTTTTTCTCTATCAACACACTCCTTTGAGAGGCTGCTGTTCAAATTTATTATGTTAACACACCCATATTGGGAATTAGTCCCTTGTAAACAGATGGGCAATTGTGGAGGGAGCTTCTTGACAATTATCCTCTGCAGTGAACTCCCAAATTGCAGAAGAATATTAATGCCCAATCAACTTGGAGCTGGTTGGATTATGGTTGTATGAGATATAAGTGCTAAGGAGAAGTTGGAAAACTGACTAAACTCTTGATGCCATTTTTCAATATTGATTATCCATAAGTTTTTGTTATCTGTTTGTTTAGTGTTTGATCATAAAAGAGAAAACAGCAAAAAAGGGGGAAAGTAGTATTCTTAATCCTTAAAACCCAACCCTTCTAAAGCAAGATAAAAGTTGTATTTAAACATTTTTTTAAATTTTCTTTTGCTTTTTTCCTAATATGCTAGAACAGACTAACCCAGCTAATTCTTCTAAAATACTACTTTTATTTAGTTATTAATCATTTCCCTTCCATCCTGAAATAAAGAGACAAGACTCTGATGATGGGTGAAACTAGGGCCACACTTGATTAAATCCAATACGTGACTTTAAACTTGAACTTGAACTTTAAATTTTAAACTTGCTCCAATAAGTAAGGAGCTTGCTGTAGTGTGGAATTACCATCATGGAGCTAGATATCATACACAACCATCTCTCCAACCAATCTCGGGCAAGTCCCAAGCCCTGAAGTCAGTCTGTCATTAAGATAGACCAGCACCAGGCGGCAATGGTCAAAGGGTCACCCGTGGCCCACCAAGCCCCTTGATCTTAGGCAGCCAGTGGTCTGGGAAGGTCTGGGAAGGCCCCCAGCACATTCACCCCCAGCACTGTAATCTCATGATCCACACTGCTAAGATGTCGGATATGCTAGCACCTCCAGTGGGCCCCATGGGAACTCACTGATATTTACCTCTTCCACACTACCTGCGAGTGTGACCTATTTAATAATAACCACGTCCCATGCCGAAATAAACATACGGACATATAACAGTGTGGGATAGGTGAAAAAAACCAACACACTGTTAAATGGTCCTGCATCTCACCCCTTTTTGAATTAGGAGGACAAAGAGACCCCCTCCTGCCAAGGCTTTGCATGGCATCGGTGCCAAGTCTTATAGAAATGTCTTTACTTTCACTCTCTTCTCCAAATTCATGGGGCCATCTTCAGAGACTTGCTACACCAGGCACCCTCTTCAAAGCCATGGGACTTACTTCATGAGCACAATAACGCTGGGAACCACTGTGAAAGCACACAGTCATTATGAACCAAGGTGAGAGAATGTTCTCCCATTTATGTCAAATGCATATAATGCATGCTTACTGTGACCTGAGGGTGCTGCAACCAAGTCAAGTGGGGAGCAAGGTAAATGTAGTTGGCTTCACCTCTGCTTCCCCCTTGGCTGTGCCTCCCTCACCCCCTTGATTCTGCCTCAATGCAACCCTGCCCTCTGCCCCAGCAGTGCCACAATTTCACAGCTGCTCAAGATGGCTCACTTGCTGCAGGGAGTGGGACCAAGAGATGTGTTTCTTTGCTTAAAGTATCCATATTTTGTGCATAGTCCTTTCCTCCTGAAATAGAAAAGATCTGGCTGAGATACAGACAAGCAACCACATTCAAGCTTTTCACAATCAGAGGTCTCCAAATGATAGAGCAGTGCTTTGGGAACCCACACAAATTGTTCTTCCAGTTGTGAAGATAGACTAAAAAAAACCCCAAGAAACCTCAGCAGGTCCTTGTGGACAAGAAGAAGAAGGTGGCATTTCCTTGTATTTCTGTGAGAGGAAAAGGCAATTGAGAATTTACATCTTTAGTGCTACTGAGTGCCATTTTCTCATAGCCAGCAACAGACATTTGCACCATTACTTCAACCAATCACGTACTGAAACATGATTCTCTAAACAAGCCAGCGGATTGTTCATTTCTCTTCATAAAATGTACATTTTTCTTCTTCTTTCTTTTGTGCTTCATATACAGAAAGGCTTTTACAGTTTAGCCCACCCCCCAATAAACATACAAATTATGATTTTGGAGACATCTGAGCTCTAAGCCTGAGTAACGAGAATCAGCAAGAGGTCAGGGGAAGAAAAGAGTGATTGTATTAAGAGTAACTAATAGGAAGCCTTATTAGGGAACAAATAACTGTTCTAGGCTTTCCTATAATGTAACTTTTTGGAGCAAAAAAAGAAGAGCCCATATTCCTTTCAGACTATCAACAGAAATCTGAAACTAGCAGTACTGAGGGAAGGAAAGAGATTTGTATTTCAAAGAATACACTGCCATCTATTGGAGGTCACTATTTTATTGCTGTATGTTTCTTTTCTTTTTTTAATTTTCCTTTCTTTCTGCACCATCAAAGCCACACAAAGTAAAGCTTGTGGTTCACAAGATTTCCTTTTTACTGACAACTCTGTGATAACTATTCTTTGTTTTTATGGCCCAATGAGTATTTCATAGGAACAACTTTGTCCTCCAATTTCTACCAGCGTCAAAATATATGGGAAGAAATATTTTATCATAGCATCAGACAAGAACACATTGAAACTTTACCTTGTGTTCTTGCATATATCATATGGGATGTTTTCACAAGCAGTATCTGTCACCCGAATGGCTTTTCCCTGCTGTGGTGAAGAAAATATCTCAATATTTTTCATGGTTTCTGAAGCAAAGATAACGCTATCTTAAAAGTTTACTAGGCCTGTTTTAAGGAAATGGTTGTTCTTGTAGAACTGGCTGTGAATTTTAACAACTCTTAATTGCTTCATACTCAGTAAGTATGTTGGGGGGAGTTAAGTACAAGCAATATGTGCTTAACTCATCTGCAAACTTTAGTTTAAGAACCAGATACACTTTGCAACTCTGTAATTTAATATTTGATTTTGGTTTAATATTGTAATAGAACTGAGGGGTAGGAAAGGTGAATCATGCCCTATGAGGATTGTAATACTGCCATGGTAAGTTTGTCAGGGTTATTTTTTTGGTGGAGTACTTGTAATCAGGACATGCAGATGTGGGAGTGCTGGAAGGGTTGCTTTGTGGACCTGGGCAGCTAAACTCCATTCACTAAATGTGTGAAAAGGAGCAAATGGAGTGGCCCTTTTTCAATTTGATAGATTGTCTAAAGCTGCTGGTATGAGTTCACAGATATGACTATCTCACACTGGCTCAAGTTCCACAAAACCCATGGACTGGGAAATTAAACCTGATGCGCTAACAGATGTGCTCCATTATCAGTTACTAGTGCAAGGTAACAGATTATGCTTTATCGGTATATATCTTCCATGCTTCCATACTCTTTCTTGGTCTTTCAGGCCCAGATCAAGGCTGAGAAGTCAACCTGTCTGGAACATTGCCTTATGAAACTGCCAAGCCTTTCTCTATTGCTGTTTTCCTCAGCTGTTCATTATGAAGGTATATGAGTGGAGAAGAAAAAAAAACTGAAGGAATAATTAATTGCTACTGATATTTCATCACCTTAGTGGAGTATATCACAGATTTTCCCAATGTGCTGGAAAGCAAAATTACTTTTTCTTCCTATATTTATTTGTGTGCTCACTCATTTGTAGTTGTTCAATATATTTCTAAACTATAATCTAACTTGGGGGCAAGTTAAATATATCACGTGTTGTAGTAAAACAATAAAACAATGAATAAAGTGGTATAATACAAAACCAAAATAACATTTGCAGTACAATAACAAAACATGTCACTACGTTAAAAAAAAAATCCAACCAGCAGCAGTGCCAGGAATAAAATTGCTAAAATAGTTCTTAAATTGCCTGGGAAAATCTAAGAAGAAAAAAACTCCTCTCCCGGCACCAAAAGGACAAGTCAAGTATTCATGAGGAGACCATTCTACAGGAAAGCCTCTTTCTTTGTTTCCAACCACCTGATCTCATTTGGCATGAACAGCCAGAAAAAGGCCTCACAGTCTGAACGGGTAAGTATGAGAGAACTTTTTCAGGTTGCCTCAAACCTTTTAGGACTGTAAATGTTAAAACTAGCACTCTGAATTGAGCTCAGAAATGAAATGGCTGCCAATCAAGATTTCAAAGCACTGACAGAGTAGGTTCATATTGTTTAATCTCAGGGCATAACTACCGTGTTTCCCCGAAAATAAGACAGGTCTTATATTAATTTTTGCTCCAAAAAACGCATTAGGGCTTATTTTCAGGGGATGTTTTATTTTTTTCATGTACAACAATCTACATTTATTCAAATACAGTCATGTCATCTTCTGGTTGCTGCACAATGCTGCACTATTGTGGAGGGCAGGGTTTCACTTAACTGGGGCTTATTTTTGGGGTAGGTCTTATTTTCAGGGAAACAAGGTAGATGGGGGGATTTGGAGCAATCCGGGTCATGTTTAAAAGGCTCTTATCTTCAATGTGAATTATTTTATCTCACACTCAAGCAATCCTTCCATTAACATGGCTGGGGTGGATGAAACTAAGGAACCTTAAGCTTTAATACCAGAGGGGACCCCAAAGCGAATTTAAGCTTTTTTTAAAAAAAAATTGATGATCTGTCATGGGACAACCCCAATGAAGAACAGTACAATGGTTGCCTGGACCTCATTGCTAGTTGCAATAACAGTTTAAGTTTCAGGGTCCCAAAAATGTAGGTCCACCACAGTGTATGGGAGACATTTCGTCTTCTACTAGAAGGATCCAGACAACACTTCAAATCACTCCAATTTCTCTCCCTTTCAATTACTGATGCCCCCCACCTCTTTCCTTGCCTTTTGTCATGGCTGTAATTCTATAGGCTGCAGGAACATCCTTTTTTGTTGTTGTTGTTAAATTTAGTAAGTGGCATAGTGCTACAGGAATACATCAAGCTACCATGGATATCCGCTTATACCTGACATAGTGCTGCATCACTTAGGAGAATATTTTTTTCAAAAAATGTGAGAAGAGGGAAATACAGTAGAGGGTTTCTCCACCATTTTTTCTAATATCAAAACCCACAGTATACATCAGAGGGTTGTCAGCAAAGAGAATGTTGCCCACAGCTCTATTTGGGAGAAAAATTATGAAACTACACAGACTGCAGAATGGGAGTGCTCCCAACCAAACTAAATAAAATGCAGTTCTTGTGCTGTGCCAGAAAGAAGTGGAACAGCTCACAAAAGGATTGGTATGGATCACTCGTACCTGAAACATTTGTGGTCTCAGGAAAATAGGGTGAACCAAACTGCACCAAAAATGAACCAAATAGCGAGCTATAGGCTTATCTGATCATCCCCTCAGTCAGCAATCTAGCTGTTCTCTTTTGGACTAACTGAACTTTCTCAACCATTTTAAAGGGAACTTTGCATATAGCATATTGCAAAAATAGAGCTCCAGTTACAGTTACAAGGTTATCTCAGTCCAGATAAGTGTATAGCTGCTACATCCATCAAAAGGCAACCTATAAAAGCAGTCCATGTATGGTGAGGGTGGCCACACTTTCCTCCCTCTTGGTTATGCTGCCCAGGGATGATGGAAGTTGCAGTCTACTGCCATCGAATGGTTGCCTTTTGCCCACTCCTGACATAAGGTATCATTTTGTGATTTTTCTAAAAATCCATGTCATCAGTATACTCTATGGGCGCATGTATACTGGGACTTCCTTAGTCATTTTTATAGGTCACCCAAAGGACTCTGAAGAAAATATTCCTCTGCTCTCTAATGAATTAAAATAATTGAAGCCAGGTTCTGAAATGTCTGCACAGAATGCTAGTCATAAAGTAATATTTTAACTCTTACATGAAGAAAAGGAGAAGGAGGGGAAAGGTTAGATCTAAATAGCATGGAAACCTTTCTGTTTCATTTGCCTCTACAATCCAGTAATTAAAATTCTTAAGTCACTCTTGACCAGCAAAGCTCATGATTTATTTCAACAGGAAACTACTGTAAATCTTCACTTGAAAATTAATTTCTTCAGGTTAAAAATGTCCCACATGAGGCGTAGAAAGTCACCTTGACTTCCAGTAAACTCCAGGGCAAGACAAATTATCTGTCCAAAATGAGAGGATTATCATTTGGAACAATTCTACAACTAATAATACAATATTGGCCAAAAACTTAAGTTGTACTTTTGGAAGAGTGATGATGTCACCAGCAAGGAAGAGTTTCAGGAATGAAAGACTTCCACCTTCTGTCCTGCCAATTGTCCAACCTGTCATCTGTTTCATTGCACTGAAGTCATGGGAACCATGGGATAGAATGAGGAGGTCTTTAATTCCTGGAAATCTGCATCCCCAGATGGCATTACAAGCAGAGAGGTGCTTTCAGTAAGTAAAGACTTTCTCCTTCTATCCTGTGGCTTTCACACAATGAAACAGGTTATTTACAAGTTGGACACACCATGGGCATTACTTACACAACAGGATTTTGGCCATTAAATTTTAGAACATCAGATGTGGGCTTGAGGATAACAATATATAAAAGTAAGTGAACCTTTAGTGCATCAGCATAATTTAGATTGTCAAGGGTGAGAATTTGGCCTACTGGTGACACTTCTCAACCCTCTTCCATGCTTGGAGCTGTGCTCCATTGTGGAGAGAGGGGGGTTCCTGCTGCAGTGAGAGATTGGAAATAGCTGAGATTCCCTTGCATCTACAGAGAAATCCATCATTATCTCCATCTCTGGCGATAAATGTGAAAAGTAGTCCCTGCAGGAAAGTGTTGAATCTCCATCTCAAACATAGCCAGAAGCACCAGCATACATTCCACCCTTCTCCTACCCGGTATGTGGGAAAAGGAGGAAGAACAATCCTGTTGCCTTTTAGATGATACCTTTCAGAAGACACAATGTATCTCCATTCTCTTCCCCATTCAGGAAATGAGATGGGGTGATCTAACCACACTGTAGCTGCTAATGTCAGGAAGCCCCTGGAAACACTAACTAAGAGTGTTTCATTCTCCTGTTTCCCTTCCTCAAAATGGACTAGCATGGTGAAAGAATATGAAGCATTCTCAGCTGGCATTTCATCTAATCCATAGGGAGCTTGATGTGAGGGTATCTAGTCCCACAATCCAATTCGGGTTCCCCAGCCCTGCTATTAGTAGTAACAAGTATGCATCTGGCTTTCTGCTATTGCACACTGGCAACATGGCAGGAAAAGTACAGGCTACACGTACAAGCTAACTTGCTGGGACATGCATGTACCAGTGGGTTTATTTCAACTCAGAGTTTATTATTTTCTAGTTCTATGTGAAAAATAAAAGCCAGCAGGATATCCTGTGTTTCAATGAAATTTTGAATGACGTGATTCTGTGCGATCAATGAAATTTTAAATTATGACAGGATATTGGATGAAGAAAAGACAGAAACCTTGCCTACCGATTGTCAGGTACTTGCTGTCTCTTGAACCATGCACTTTTGTGCTGTTTATTTTGCACTTCTGATGTGACAAAATGCAGCTCATTAATATTCTAATTCTAATATTCTAATTCAACAAAGGAATAGCGTTTCCTCAATGCCTCTTTCTTGCTGCCACTTCAGTGTAATTTTTAAACAAGGTTTTCTCTTCCTGAACGGATCTCAACCAGTGGTAGAGGATATAGTGAGTCTGATTATATGAATACAAAATGAAGAGATTTGGCTACATGGTGGAGCTGCTGAGGGCAAACAATACAAATTGTCCTCATTTTAAACACCATTGTTCTCAGCTCTGTTGACACAGCAACTGGCTCATTTACTACTACACTGAAATGGCTACATTTGGTATCTTTCACCTCGTTTTTCGAAACTTCCCTTCAAATTTTCAAAAAAGAGATTCCTGTTGCTGCTCTCAGAAGTGTGGCAGTGCAACTCATTCCCCTCCCTA
Source organism: Intellagama lesueurii (assembly GCA_037013535.1). Taxonomy (NCBI): domain Eukaryota; kingdom Metazoa; phylum Chordata; class Lepidosauria; order Squamata; family Agamidae; genus Intellagama; species Intellagama lesueurii. Next base: position 164,058,238 of record JBAJHW010000005.1, read on the forward strand.
GAAACAAACAATTAAGTATGAGGTTATTTTCATACTGTTTCTAAATATCCATATCATCATAATCATTGATAAGGTGAACCATTCTGTCCTGGAAGGACTGTTCACTAATTTGAGAGGAAAGCTGGAGTTTTCAAATAAATCATGCCCAGGGATACTTGAATTTTATGTGAACACCTACACAGTTTAAAAAATTGTGAAGTGTCAAGGCAGGAGCACTTAAAGATGTCTCTAATTTTATTCTTTTAAAGAGGAACTGTTTCGTATGCTGTTAGAACTGAGGGTGGTTAGCAAAGATGAAAGATTGTCTTTGTATTGTGTAAGTAACAAGAAAGAGGACTACATGGAACAAGTACAGAGAGGTGTGTGCTTTTTTTTTTTACATGAGACACATAAGACACTCTTATAATGGCATTTGCTCTCATCATTATCTCCTTCATAAGGTCACACAAACCCACATTTGGTTATTAGAAGATCAATTGTTCAGATGTTACATACCTAATTATACTACCTCCATTCTCTAGTATGAGGGACATGTAGTATCAGAAGTTGAGTCCTACTGCTATAGCTATTGTAAGGCCATTTAAGAGCCAAACATGCAACTTTATAGCAATCATAAATCTCCAAGAAAATGACAAAAAGGGATGTCCCTCATGCCATTAAATGATATACATTTAATGGAACAAGAAAACCATCACTAGGCAGTCGAAGAGTTGAGAAGCTCATCCTCAACAGGGCTAAACCCAGCCCTCCTGGAGTCTTGATCCTGATCCTCCATACCCTGCAGTATCTTTTCACTGCAATATCACTGCTGGTTGTTTTCCCAGATTATATAAAGTGCATGTTTCAGAATTTATTTATTTATTTTAATTTTTTTGGTCTAATGCTGAATGCAGATGCAAAAGGAACTGATCCTTTCACTTCTGTACTGGAAGTGACTGGGTGTCTCAAAGTGTGGAGACACATATTTTAATCAAATTTGTTATTTCCTTATGCTGGGGTTTATGATATTGTTTTGCCTATGGCCTTGCTGATCCTGAGAACTTCTCTGAAATGGCATCCAGCCTTTAGGTCAAAAATGGCTTCCCACCCTTGAGACAGCCCATGCTACAATAGCAGCCGGGCCATTGTATAGGGGAAGGAAGGAGAATGAGGGGAAAAAATAAAAATAAAAATAAAAATAAGATATAAATAATATTTAGATCAGCTTGAACTGAATATTGATTCGACATACATTGTGGAGCTTCTTCCTCATTACATTAGCTGATTATAGAACGGTGGTTCCCAGCCTAGGGTCCCCAGATATTCTTGGACTATAACACCCACAAATCCTGGCCAACACAGCTAGTGGTGAAGGCTTCTGGGAGTTTTAGTTTGAGAATATCTGGAGACCCAAGGTTGGGAACCACTGTTATAGAATGTTCATGAGCATTCGATTAAGAGGATAAAGCACAAGGAACAGAATGCTAAACACAGAAAAGTGTTTTTATACCTAGTCATGATTGAATTGACTCTAGTATTGTCCATTCACCCATTTGCACATGACCTTTTCCAAGAGGACTTAGCTTTTTCCTCCTCCACATTTAGCAGGCTGGTTTTACCTTTGTGTGCATAACACAACAGCTGATATAGGTACTGATATGTGTCTCTTTTCTCCTGACTGATCTAATTCATTTCAAAGGATAAGAAATTGATAACAATCAGCAATATATGCTAGGCATTATTATTTTTGCTAACAAGTGTATCCATGTCATTTCCATGATAAAAATCATATTGTCCTGAAACATTTCTATCCCAATCTTGGCTTTTTGTTTGTTAAATGTTCTGGCAAGAATTACACGGGCTGATCTTTTGTGTGTGTGTGTGTGGGGGGGGTAATATGCATTGATGGATATAATCCTGATTCTGCATTAGAGTCTGGCTATCTGTCTTTCATGTACAACTCAGTGTTTATTGCAATTTTTTTCAAGGTACAAAAGGCTTCAGAACAATGTTTTTAATAATTTCAAAAATGCCACAAGACAAAAATTGTTCCATCCAGTGGCAGTTTTCAAATTTTGATCCTTTGATCTATGCACATGCTGTCTTGCTGAAAACATTTCGAACATTACAATTTGCATCACAAGAAAAATGTCTTACCCAGGAGGAATAGGGTTAGAAAACTACAGTTTCCATCCTATAATGGGCATTCTAAGTTATCCATTTGGGCAAAAGGAACAAATAAAGGCTTCCAACTTAGCTGGCAGGATTCAGAGGTAGAACTGCAGTAGCAGTGAATACAATAAAAAGTTTGTCCTTCTCCCTCACAAAATCACCCTCTCCACCTTGGGTTTTTATGGGTGAGTAAGCTGAAAACCATAACAACACATGGGCTGGACTCACAATATAATTTTAAAATTCACCACAATACTTATTTGCAATTAAGATCCTTTACTTCACTAATGACCTCTTGACAAATCCATATCTCTCATTTGATGGCCTATCATGATCTGCATATGTGAATGGTACAGATAAGACACCTTTGCATCCCTTCAGCTATGCTTTGGAGCTGCTGTTTTCAATTTGCTATAGACACTGGGAAATCTGTCCTCTTTGCTTTATTCCTTATTTGCACTTCCTTAAGCCTCATGTTCTTTCCTGTCCCAAATTACACACTCTTAGTATTTTTTCCTTCAAAAAATGACCTGAAACAATATTCTCTCCCACTTCAAATATGAAGGCGTTTGCAAGTTTTGACAAATAATTATTTTAGAAAGCCACTGGAATGCAATTCTCATCATCATAATCATCATCATCTTAGAATGTATTCTTTGCCTAGAATCACAAATGTTGGTCAACCAGTTATGAGAAACCAAGCAGTACATGAACTAGTACTCCCTGGATTGCACTGAAATGCTCAAAAAACAGCCATTCTTAACATTTTTTTGTTAAAGACACAATATGAAAGAAATATCGGCCGAATCAAGACTATAAGTTGCACAATGAACCTTATAAGGTGGTGTGTGGATAACTGTTTCCAATCTGTGCCCCCTTCAAGTGTGATGGGGTCCCCAGGGCCCATATTACCCTTGCTAAGAATGGCTGCTCTAAAATTCCTGGTACATTTTTTTTTACATTATGCTGTCAGAGTAAAATCAGGGAAGACTAAAGTGGGCCAGAAATGTAATGGGTGCCATTTTGAAGGGGCCATTTGGAAATAATGGGGCAGATACTAAAATCTAGCCATTCAGAATGAAAAGCAGTGCTCTTTGCACATACCAGCAATTTCCATCCTGTGGCAGACTTGAAACTATTTTAAACATTCTTCAGAAGCTTTTGTACTCGGGGAAAAAAAATCCTACAGTAAACACAGAGTTACTCGTGAAGGACAGATAGCCAGATTGCTCTTTGTTGTTATGAACAATTTCTGCTTCTGCTTCTTTTTCCAAACACCACTGTTCACTGTAAGTAGATTGCTTTTACCATTGCAGGGGCACTGGTTTCTGTAGGCTTTCCTATTCCTCTGAAATGTGAACCTCTTCTGTAACAATAGAAAGTAGTGTCTGGACTTGTTACCACAGCCTCCCATGATGACATTTCTTTCTCCTAATAAAGGATAAAGCTATGTCGCATAATAAGCCACTGAGGAACTGGGTTAAGTTGAATATTTTATGATGACAGAGGCTGTTAAATTGTACCTGTTAGATAAAAGAAAAGTTGATCCTATGTTACTCATTTCTCAGAGAGCATTCCCATAGTGCTTGGACCAGAGAAAATATTTTAAATTCATAAAGAACCAGCATGAAATATTTAGAAGTCAGCTCTGTACAGAGTTTAGGGAAACTTTATATATTTAAACCCTCACTATTTAGATGCCAGATAATCTGGATGTTCAGACAACAGGGATTTCTCCTTCACCACATACTGCATTATGAATTTGATTATTTTGCTGAGGCTGAAATTTTATGCACACTTTGTGAGAAGTAAGCCCCACTGAACTGAGAAGGGTTTAGTCCTTAGCAATCATGCACAAGGTTGCACTACAGATTAACGAGAATATTACTTCTCAAACATTAAATTATGAAGAGTTTGGCCAATTATATCATGCCTGATTTTCATCATAATCTCCATTTTGTACATGGTTGAAAAATGTGGTCCTTGGAATCTAGGTTCTGCTGAGCTGCAAGCGAGGAATTAAAATATCAGTATGCTTTAATCACTTATTATAGCTCAAACAATCCAATATTAAACTACATTTATGCATGAGCAACTCATACGCACTAACGGAAAGAAATTACTTGTAATGTGAAAAGCCGTTCCCGAACTGCAGCTCATTAACTAAATTATACTATATTATCCCACGTTATTACAACATTGAAAATAGAATTTAGTCATGAGGGTTCTGACTCTTTTCTTTTCCTTTTAGTGTTCATAACAGATCTGTTTTGAACATAATTTGTTTTAATCAAGAGATATCATGTATTACCAGTTTGTTGTGACACCTCCTAGAAATTATGTTTTTAGAGAAGGTCATGAAACTGAACACATTTTCTCTTATTTGGCTTAAGTGACATGGAAACCAGATTTCACAACCTCACATATCCTGCAAACAACATCTAGGTCAGTGATGGCGAACCTATGGCACACATGCCACAGCTGGCATGAAGAGCCCTCTCTGTGGTCACATGAGCCATAAGTCGCCGGATCGCTACCCCTGGCAGCCAAACCTGAGCAGGCTGCTGCAGCCGCGGTGCTAGCACCCCGACAGGTGGTGGGCCAGGATCTGGAGCAGCTGGCATTGGCGGGGTTGGGCATGACTGGAGGCGGATCTGGAGTGGGGTCTGGAGGCATCTCCGTGCCTGGGATTCCCCCTTCTGTCGCCACTTCCGCCACCGCCACTTCTGCTTCCGCCGCCACCTGCTGTTTGTCTCCCCCCCCCCCCCCCCCAGTTTGGGCACTCGGGCTCAAAAAGGTTCACTGTCACTGATCTAGGTCCTATTTTTCATGTATGGTATTACTGTCACTTTTCAAATATGAGGGAGGAAAGGGGTGATCCTAATACAATTGACAAGCCATACTATAGACTTCTCCCAGTTTCCTCAAAATCCTTCAGTCCAAACATGTTAGGGGACAGCCTGGCTACTTCTTCTACCTGCAGTAATCCAAGCACTCCACAGGCAACCTAAGTAAACAAAGCTGTGAAGAAATGAAGGTCAGATCACTGTCATCTTCTGCCAGGCACTTAGCACCTAACTATATGGCAGAGTATTAATATGAGAAGTTTTATCATAATTATGTATAAGAATTAAATATCAGCATGGTGTTGACTTGGAACTATCCTGAAGCAGACAGGACAAGGGGAAGGGGAATTTTAAGCTGCTCACAATTGCATTAGTGAAAATCCCTATCTAAAATTCATTCTGATATCAAATTGGCATATATTTCCTAATCTGTGACTATCTAATCCTCAGAATTGGGTAAAGTCCCTTTTGTGGACTTCTTAACAAGGAAGAAAAGGCACAACATGAGCTAAACCTTACTCCCAACTGGACAGCATCCCTGCACTATAACATCAACTCTCCCCTGATGTTCCATCACATAAGATGGATGCAACAAATCAGTCTCTGCCTACACACTGCAGCTAATTGTTTAAGGTCCACTTGGGTTACAAATTCTTTGATTATGTCAATGTTCCTTCTTTCACATAAATTCTCTAATTTGGGCTGAAGACCAGGAGTAAGTCACCACTAGAGTAGCCCTGCTTCATTAGTGGAGATTTGGTGAGTCATCTCCTCTGTAAGTTCCACTGATTTGGAGGGCCTACTGTAGTTCAATGGTTTCAGCCATTAAATTGTTCAGTAAAGATAAATTTTCTTATCCCAGCATTGCTGTCTTTGCACTCCTACATCTGAAAAAGCAGGATTATACCTCAAAGAAAAAACACTTTAAACTTTCTGTGTTTAAAGCCGCAGTGCCAAAAGTAAGGACATTCAGACCACAGATCAAGCCTCAGTCCTCATTCAAAATGTGGGCACAACAATGCACCCTCTCTGTGTTGACCTATGGTCCAAAGTACCTTGGGGGGGGGGGGCAGAGCCTCAAAAATGACTTTTTGTTTTAAACAGAAGGGTCTCCTCCCTTTTGCCCAGCCAGCCCAAAATAACGAGGCAAGACACAAGAGGTGGGTTGCAAACTGGTCCACACTTTATTAACTGCAAACCAACATCCCCTTATGAAAGGGGGCCTATGGTAGTGCAGACTCATGATCTGAATCTGGGGCCAGCCTTACCCCAGACCCAGATCTCCTGACAATGAGTTCTTACAATGTCAGGATATCCCCAGAGGCCAGGCCGCCCAAGGCTCCTGACTCTAGGCGGTCCGGGCCCCGTGGATCCCTTTGCTCCTCCCCCTCCCAGCACCAAAACCTCCTGATCTTCAAAGCTGGGACATGGGCTGGCTTACACCCCTCTCGGGTGCCCCTTGTAACTCACCTAAAAACTCATGCCTTCCGCACTACCCGCTAGTGTGACCAAAATACAAAACTCACTGAACCAGAACCCTTTGACAAAATTTTGTCAACAAGTAAGAACGGGATCAGCAAAAACTCACCTGCCCCATCTCAGCCAATTCACGGGCAGGTCAAAAATTCCCATCTGGCCAAGAAGCGACCAGTTACTCTCATTCTTACGCAGGTGGGTGGGTGGGCGACGATCCGGATGAAGAGGCAGCACGCCAGATGAGCAGCCTTTATAAAGGCTCGCTCCCGCCCGCCCCTCTGAGGCCACCGTACCGGCCTCTTGAGCCACCTCATCCGGGCAGAAGGCAAAGAGCTCCCGCCCATGCAGCCACGGCTGCGGATGGAGCCTTTGGAATTTAATACAGAGCAAGCTAAACCATGTACATTTATATTTTATGATAAATCTTCTAGCATTGTACAATTTTGACCCTAGTCTTATCCAAGAATGCAGAGACCTCACTCTTAGGAGCACTGATTTTAGCTGCCATATTTGTAAACAGTTTTATTACTACTATTATTATTATTTCAGTCACACTTACCTGTCAATGTAATGCCCTCTCGTTTGCTATGGAATATGCTTTTGAATCTCATTAAACAAATACTGTCTCTGCTCTTTCAGAAAGGAAATAATTTCAACTGCTGAAAAAAGGGTTTAGATCTAGAGGCACAGAAAGAGTAGACAAATGCTTGGAGGAAAATTATACAAGAACTAAAGAGCAAGGATTTTTTTCCTTTATAGTAAAACTTGAATAGCAGCACAATATAGAAGGCAACACTGAAAATAACAGTTGATGTGTTACTTTAGATGTATTCTCAATAAAGAGTCGGCGAGTTTTAGATGGGAGGATGGAGAGTTCGCCTTAATTGGGGTTCAAACTGTAACGTACTAATGGATGCACTGTGAACCCTTTTGTGTGTTATATTAATTCCTTTAAAAATGCCATAAAGGCTTCCTACAAAGTAACATGTGTAGGAAGCATAGCAGAGCTCACTCTCAATAAGCATGTTTGTTATTATTGTAGTTTTGTGAGTATTGCTTTCATCTTAGTATACTAATCGTATTTGTAGTTTACCAGTGCATCTCCTTGCCCCCTGTGAGTTTCCATAGCTCAGTGCAGGGATTTGAACCCAGGGCACGTGCATCTTTGTCCAACACTCTATCTATTTACACTGCACTGGCTCCCATGTACAGTGGACCCTCTACTTATGGAATTAATCCGTATTGGAACGGTGGCTGCAGGTCGAAAAGTCTGTAAGTCAAGGCTCCATTGACCTACAATGCATTGAAAACCGATTAATCCGTAACCGGCCGTTTTTGGTCCATTTTGTTTGATTTTCCAGTCTGTAGGTCGATTCTCCGGCCGCAAGTTGAACCTAAATTTTGCGGCCAGAGAAGTCTGTAACTCGAAAAGTCTGCAGGTCGAGCCGTCTGTAAGTCGAGGGTCCACTGTATATGGTTAGTATTCAACTTACAATTTACACATGATCATGATTTCAAAATCCAACTAGCACACTCCAGCTGGAGGTAGTTGATTGAAAATAATAACACTTATTAGAGATGTGAATCTTGCAGTCCTTTTCAGTGAGTAACCAAGTGAAGGAAATCCTTCTTTTTTCTCTCTGAGAAATCTCATGGGGAATCTCGTAGGATTTTCTGAGGTTTTGTGATCATTCCCCCCACGCTGAACAAATAAGAAATCTGTGCAGAGTTATTACAGTTCCTGTGCAAAATGGAGTCTTTCGTGTGGATGATTTTCTGGAAAGGACTTTGAGTTGTGCAGAATTTAGTAGTTTCTCGTACAATGGAACAAGTGAAAAGGAAACAGAAGTTTTCAGGGAAAGTTGGGAAATCTTGATGGTGCAGGGGGAAGTAATCTTCTGGCAAGTAATCTCTGGATGGTGAGACTCATAAAATCCCTGAGGGCAATAAAGATTACAAGTACTCTCCACATCCCTAACACTTATAACTGATTTTAGAGGTCCTGTTAAACCCCCCAAAAAGCTGTTGCCAAAACCAGTACTGCTTCTTACTAAAACCATTAAATGAAACCATTTAAACCACTGATTCTGTTAGGTAATTTTAGAGTCTGAATCCTTCTAGTTGTGCAGTGGAAGTTCAATGATTCACAGAAGAGACTAGCTTCAAGTTGCCCAGGGCAATCCACCCTTTTCTCATTAAGCTGGCACTTACAGTCTCAATAACTCACTCTGAGACATTCGTAAAAAAAGATTTTAAAAAATTGTCTTTACTTACCGTTATGAATAGATCAAACAGGAAACTGACAAACATGGCTGCTTTCAACAACAGACGTCAACAGAAAAAGCACTGAGCAGAGAGGTGGGGTTCTCTTTGAATTCAGAGGCATGAGGGGACAATTGGTTAGTCCTGGATAGATTGACATTCACCCCAGTCCAGAATGGTCACTCCAGCCTCACCTACTAGAGGCAGCATGCCAAGCTGTAAAAATGCCAACAATAAAGATGGAATAAGATCTACAAAATAAAAACACAATGTAAAAAAAATCAAAAGCAAATCAATGAATTTATAACACAATACAATGCAATTATGAAGTGAAAAGTGCAATGCAGAATAATCTGGATTAAAATATCATATGAAATTCCAGTTATGCAAAATCAGTCACATTTAGCCCTTTATAAAACACTTTATTTGCCCTTAATCTTCCATCAGCCCTCTAGTTGAAGCTCATAGTGTTCCAATCTGAACAGCAGTCTTTGGCGTAAAGATTGAGAAAGAAAGACATATGGCTACCTATTCCAAGGAACAGGTTCCTGAAGACTCAGGGGAATGTGCAGAAGAATTGATCCAGGAGAATCCAGATAAATAAGTGAGACGAAAAAATGTAAAATAAAGTAGTGAAGTCACTGGAGAGCATCTGTGTGTGAGACAGAGAGGAATAAATAAGAGAAGACAATAAGGGAGGTGTAGAATCTCCCAGAAGGAGTAATCTAATCTATTGTAAAAACTGAAGCTTCTCTCAAAATCAAGGCAAACTAAGGCTCAAAGGCCCCAGAGCAATCAAAATCTGCAGAAGTAAAAATTGCATGAGAAAAAGTGAACTGAAAAGCATGTGAGTGTGAATGAGTGTGACTCTGATTCCTCTTCTCCCAAGTGCACTTGATTTTTGTTCCTCTGACACCCCTAATTTTCCTGTCTTCCAACTCGCTTCTTTACCTTCACTTCTAAAGTTCAGTTCTATACTGGGTGACAAGCTGGGAGAAAAAGTGCATTGCACCGTTTTACTTTATTCCACAAAAATAAAAAGTCTCTTTGTCATGCAGAACATGGTGTGGTCATAGCATTGTATCAGGGTAAACTGTGGGCCTGGAACCTGAAAGTACCCAACTTTGTAGCTTGTCCATTCTGTTCTAACAAGGCCAAAGTTCTGTTGCCACAGCAATCATGAATCTCTCTTTTCACTCATTCCATCATGCAAAAGTCCAGGTTGGAAGGGATCCTCAGCCATTTTTGTCAACAGGAAATAGTCAGTTGTGCTATTTATGAAACAAACCAAAGATTTCTTCAGTGCTATTCCATGGGCAAGCCATTCCACAGGTCAGTAATCCAGTCCATAGGTCACATATCTGTAGGCCAGTCCAATCCATACTGTATGTCCATACACCATTCGCCCAATGTACTCTTAATCCTAAAAGTTGGACCTGATTAACACATAGCTGTTCCCAACACTGCTGGAAACATAACTATTCCACCAATTATCTTATATTGAAGATGCCAACCATGTAATTGAGAGAGAAGATGCTACTTCAAAGCATTACTGTAAAATCTCTACACAAATGCTATGATGAGACAGCATCTAAAAAGGTGGGCAATATTGGACAAATTGTTGGGAGAGTTTGGGGGGGGGAGTTGATTGTTTGTTTATTCTTAGGTTGAAGAGGAGGTGTTCCCCTGTTCAGACCACTTTGGGGGGGAAACAACAACTAGAGATTCTCTCTGACTCAGCTGAAGTACAATCAATGAAGGGTAGGAACAGGAACTGTAAAAACAAAACTAGTGGTAGGAGAAACTGACTTGGGTGTTTTTTGTTTTTTTCACCTTTCCAAAGTTCCTACTCTGTCCTCTTCACATGAGGTGGAGATAGCATCTCTCCTATTTCATTTGGCTTTGTGGGGGCATTATTTTTTGTTTCCTTCAACCAACAAACTAATCACTCTTCCTGTCAAGTGTCCAAAAGAAAAAATGCTCCTGACTGGTGCTGTGGCCTCACAGCAAACTGAAACTGTGTGGGTTCCCCGGTCACAGATGTAGAGTAGTGTGGGAATCACCCTTGTGGCTGTGTTTGTTGTGGCCCTCACAAAGGTTCTCTCCCTCTTGGTTCTTCTCACTTGTCACCAGGTATTATTATCTTAATACCACCTCTGAGTGTTAGACACATGTGCTGCCAATTGCCAGGTTTATTGAACTACAGAATCAGTTGGTTTGAATAACAGATAACCTTTTATTATTAATCATTTCACAAAGTAAATCACGTAGACACTGTAACAGGGGTCTGATTAAGTTTGCGTAGGACGGGATATATATTCAGGCTTGTGTTATATACTTTCAATCACTTAATATCTCTATTATTCTAGGTGTTCTCATTCCTGCTTGTTCACTCTAATAACCTTGGTCTTAATTCACTTTCCTAACTCTCTCCTCAGATCACTCTAATTCTTCTCTTCTCTCTAAGCTCCAACTTCTCAACTCTCTTTCTCAGGTTCCAACTGTCTAACTCTCTGTCTAACTGTCCCCTTGGTTCCGCCCCTCCTGCTCTATCCTTGGCTCCTCCCTCTAGCGTTCCTGTGACTGACAGGCAGGAATGACGTCACCTGTAGGCATTTCGCCACAAGTAGTTTCTCCTAAAAAGAGTGCAGTCAGACACCTGCAAAGACATGTGCCTGATCACACCAGAGAGGATTGCTTTAATGGGAGTGATCCCCCTAAAAGCAACGCTTTCATTTGCTGGGAAATTGCTCCAGCTGAACCCCAAAACTAGAAGCCCTACAGATTGGATTGGAGTTAGGCTGGAGAGCATTCCTCCACGTGTCATGTGATGACTTGGAAATAGATTGCATGAGACTGCTCCACAAGTCATCCAAATTGCAGTATATTTCCCCATGTGATGTGATAGTGCCTAGGTCAAAATGGTTCCTCCTTCTGCACAGAACTGGGGCCCCCAAGCTCTTCTATGATTTTTACACCATGACTAGTTAATGTTATTATATTGAAGGTAACAGGGAAGGAGGCAATGGTTCCAGTAAAGGTAACTGGTTTTCTTGGACATGGGCTACACAGGTAGAAGCAGTGCTGAGTGACAATAGGCAGAAAGCCTGAGCTCACACTGTGGGAAGCATGGACTTTGGCCCACTGAATTTATTTACCTGAGAATAATCCCCATAAATTCGGTGAACTTACTTCTGGGTACTCATGAACAGGATTGCACTGTGATGCAGGCAGTGGCTTGGGGCTAAGGGACCCAGTGAGTTTTCATTTTGTTGCATATTCAAAAAAGAAAGTATAAAGGGTATATTTCATGTCACTCTTTTTAAAATGAATCATGTCCCCCACCATCACCACCATTATTACCATGCCTGTGTTGTAGAAGGTTGGCTAAATCTCTCCCAGATATCTATGAACAGAACAGGAGCAATACAGTGGCAACACAGCATGGGAAGTATTAGAGGCTGCATGATAAATTTCATCAAGGCCTTTATTCTCCTGTACATCCTTAAGCTTTCGTTTTGCTTCTTGAAGATTAGACTCATCCTGAAACATTCCCCTTCAAGTGTTAAAATGACAAGTACTGATGAAGGTAAAGCTGATCAGCTCTAGAACTCCCACTGCTGAACATTATAAAGTTTCTGTTGTTCAAACAGCTCAGTTAATTATCAAAATGTGAAAGATACCAAGAAGGGACCTGCTGAGCTTTACAGCCGACTTCCTGGGAATTATCCATAATAGAGTCGTTATAAGGAAATTATGACAGACATGGTGTCCAGGGACCTCTGCTTACTCCTCATGAGGATTTGTGCAGGACCTTATAATCAAACAGAAGTTAGGAAATTCCTCAGAATTAAAAGGAAATTATATTCTGAGAGAGAAGAGCAGCCCAATCAGCCTCCTAGCACTTAATCACATAAACCCAGAGAGGATTCTGGAGTCACACATGTTAATTGCCTGCCGCAAAAAGCTGACTGCCACGGCTGCTGCTGAAAAAGATGACTTGCTAGAATCTAAATTCTCCAAATGAACTATTGCATGACGTCTGTAGCTAAAAACCAGAATGCCTAATATTCCTTCAGAATTTTTTTAGGAATAGATAATTCTGAAGAATCAGACTTGGGGGAAAAATCGTGTTGTTAGCTCTGTACAATTCAGTTACAGCTGAATTACAAATGACCAATTACAGTTAAGGATCTCTCTTCTCAATAACTGTGTTAAAACCACATTTTATTATGACTATGTCAAAACCACATTATATTATGTTTGCAACTAAATGAGGGAAAATTCACTTGTGCAGTATAGCTGTAAAGTTTTAGTAGGGATGTGCTTCAAATACGGAAAACAAAGTGAAGCAGGTAGTATTTGACAGTTCCCAGAATGATCTGAAGTGAACGGAGCCCAAATCAATGCCCAAATCAAATCAGGGCTCTCTGAAGCACTGTCTATTCTTCAGAAGTTTCAAAAGCTGGGAAATATTTGTTTAAAAGATACTTGACACCAGCAAGTTCCACTTAGAAAGTGAAAATAATACTTTAAAAGGATCTGCAGGCCCAAAGTAGAAGGAGATTTGACAAGCTCAAGCACCAATGGAAAGCCCAAGTTCTCTTGGAAATCTCAATTACAAAGCCCCTGGGAGGGCACAGACCAAATTCTCCTTTTCCTGTGATCAGCGGTCATTCTTTCCTTCCTCCCCACTGGAAGCCAGTTAGTAGCTTTCTTGCCTCATTGGATACAGTGCCTGATGGCTGCCTTGTTGTCCTATTTGGCAGTCACCGTGTCTGGAACACAGACATGCACAGTGAAAACAGAAAAAGGCAAAGCACTACAAAAATAGAAGCCAAAAACAGGCATAAAAAAAAGTAAAGTACAAAATGGAGGACAAAGTTTGCTTAGGTTTTAATTGCTAGTGCTACCATGACTTAGCACACTCACATCTTACCCAAGACACTCAAGACATTCATAGCACATTCACACATATGAGCACTCAATCAATTTGATTCTAAAGTGTAATGTAAAATGGGATCTGCAGCTGCCTGAAAGATAAGAAGAAATAATTTTCCAGTGCACAGCCACTGTACTAAAAATGAAATCAATGAAAATAGCAACCTCTGACAGAATAACAACCTTCCCTTACTCTGCCAAGAAGCAAAATGACTGCTGATCACAGGGACTGGATAATTTATCTTGTTGATCTGAAGGCAGGAAAAGGTAGATAGCGCTTGATCCCAATTCTCTACATCCACAGATTCCCAAGTGCAGGGCAAGGAATATAATTTTGTGCTTCTTCAACTGCGTGAGCAAGACAAGGACAAAATATGATTCGCATCGCTGCTTAGAAACCACCTTGCCAACATCATATCTGATTTCTATATTTGAAAATGGTCAGCTTTTCAGAAGTTATATGGGGAGATCTGGTATGTGATCTCCACTGTTTTTTAAAGCCATATGAGGTTTTCTATCATTTTCCTCTTATACAGTTTCTCCAAGTGAATATTGCTTCCCCAAAGCCTCTGATCAACTCATAGCAGGTAAAAGACTAGGGCAGATGCAAGGGATCTTAATCATGGATCATCTATATACCAAGTCTGTTTTGGCTATCAAATCTACAACTAAGATAAGTACATAGAAGTATATACCTGCATAAAACTTTGGACTTACTGTTCTATGTACCTGAGAACAATACAATATTCACAACAAGATTAAATTGTAATATTAGCCCTTCTCACACCTACGGTGAATGTGTGGATGCAGAAAATTGGAATCAAGCATGCTCTACTTTTGGCTGCCCTCCACTTGTTCATCTGCAAGTCTGAGCAGGTTATCTGAAAAGAGCAAAGTGTGATCCTTAGTTTAGTAGTTTGTTGAAAGAAGAAACTACTTCTTTCTGGAAAGAAGAAGAAGAAAGAAGCTGAAAACCATATTCATAGAAAATTAAAGTCCCATATGAATATGGATATATGAATATGAACATTAAACAACAAATCATGCAAAAAGCATGTTTTTTTAAAAAAAAATATTTAGTTGTGGTTGGTTTTTTAAACGTGGCCAGTAAGTCTTCTATGTTCCACTGGATTCTGGCATTTGCCTTGCACTTGGAAAAGTTGTAGTGCTGGCAATACAGATATAGTCGATACATTAAAAAACCATCCATTCTGTTAAAAACTGGGTTTTTCAAAGGGCAACCTTTCCTTCTTTCACTAAATTCATTTCTGTTTTCCAAAGACTTTTATCTCCATATTGTTTGGTGGAGGAGTTTTCAACCTTTGGGACATTTTGCCTTTGCCATTTGTGCTGGTTTGCTGAACATCTTTGCGGAGCAAGGATAGGCACATCCGTCTTCATTGCCAGTTTGCGAGGAACTGACCATCACCGTGGCATCTCTTTATAGAAATGACAAGCCCAACGTATTTATCTTTTCGTTACAACTTCATTCTCAGACAGACAGCTTAACTCCTTCAATAGACCACAAGCTTAACTCTCTCAACCTTGAGCCTTGGCACTAGACATGCTGAATAAAAATTCAATTGTTACTGAAGGCCCTCTAGGGCAATTACATTACTATTGTGAATAGTTCTGTCGACCGAATTCTGGATGCAATCTAAACAGTGCCTTTTGTAGTAATATCAGTGCCCACCCCAACAGAATGAGAGTCTGTTCCTCTAGCAGTGTAACAAAATGATTTTACTTTGCTTACAGCTGTGTGTCAGGATGAAAAAAAACAAACTCCAGGTCTTTTGTTTCTTAAATTACTCTTAGATTTATGTGGATTCCTATTTTCTAACTGCTCTTCTCACCAGCAGTACATGTGTTATGATCTTATGAGTCTTTATTAATTGGATCATAGTCTCTGTTTATGCTATAAACAGTAACAGGAATCATATTTCTAGGAACAGCTATATCTTCACGTCAAAATGAGATGCCTGGGGGAGAAGATTTTTTTAAACTGAGCCTTGTTTTTGTCAAGTGCATTTTAGGCCCTAATGTTGCACTTGGAATCCATATTAGGGGTGGGAAGGCTTTTTCAGCCTGATGGCAAAATCACTACTTGGGAGATGGTCTGTAGGGCCATGTTTCAGGGCCAGATGGAGCAAAAGTCAATGCAGGTATGACAAAACATGATCTTAACCAATTTTAAGTACAGCTGATAGAAGAAAAGCCCCACTTGAATAATTCTGTCACTGATTCATTCAACAGTGAATACCTCTAGTAGCTCTTGAAGTTTTGCAGAAGGTTTTCAACTTACTGAAAGGACTCACGGGGGACATTTGAGTTTTGATTGAGAAGAAGACTTTGAATAGGTGCTCCATAGTCAGGGAATCACGCAGCTTCTCAAAAAAAAAAAGCAGTCCAGTGTAGAAATGTGATGGAATGTATGTGATAGAAGAAAAATGAAAACTTGAGCAAAATTGAGCTTGACAGAGTTGTCCACCCTGATTCATAAACTGCTCTCTTTTTTTGTGTGTGCTGGCATTACAAGAGTGCTAAATATTTGTTGAATGAATTTCATTTGCACAATTGTGCATTCATTGTGATAACCCATTGGTCATTCTTAAACCCCATGACTGGAATAGTACAGAGCATAACTAACTCCACAGAGGATGGTGAGGAACATGCTGTGCAAAGTTTTTGTTTGATTAACAATTCTGGCAGTCTTACTGACTTTTCCTCAAGGTTTTAATATAAGCAACCATCCAGAAAATTGGCTAACCTTCTGAAAAATATATTGTGGCAGCCCGACCACAGGAGAGAAGTACATATTAAAAAACTGTCTACCGCAGGACCTCAGGTTGTAGTAACATGCCACCAGCCATTCTTCACAAACAGAAATTGCACTGGAGAGATGTTAAGAGGGCATACTTTGAATTTCATCCTCATCTCCCCCAACTAGCTGTGTTTTATATCAAGCTTACTCTTAAGAAGCTCACCTCAGTCACTTCAAAGCTCTTTGTAACGACTTGGAGGAAAAAAAACTGACTAAGGAATGTCCTATAAATTTCAACATAGAATTTCAAATTCAAATGTTGTTTGAATTCCAATTCAAACCGAGAATAGGTTCTCATATGATGTGGAAGAGGAAAAGGTAATGCTAAATGCATCTTTGTGTTCATGATGCAGTTTTTAAATCTTGCCTGTGGCATGTAAAGATATATTCAATATGAAATACCATTTTTTGATCCTCATTTGGCCTTTACTTCTACAACCTGACTTTTGAAACAGAGTTATCTCCACAGAACTGGCAAGCAAAGTTATCCATACTTTTGTATTGCCAGTTACTATTTATAGATAAGACACATGGAAAGAAGGGAAAAAAGTTTATGGGGCAAAAGATGGATTCATTTGAAATGTGATGCTACAGGAGAGTTTTATGCATACCATGGACCTCAGAAAGACAAATAAGTGGACACTACATCAAACCAAGCCAAACCTCTTTGTAGAAGTATGACTAAACTGAGACCATCATACTTTGGTATATCATTAGGAACATAAGAAGAGCCCTGCTGGATCAGGCCAAGGGCCCATCTAGTCCAGCTTCCTGTATCTCACAGTGGCCCCACCAGATGCCTCTGGGAGCACATGAGACAACTAAATACCTGTTTCCTGATACATACATACATAAACTTTATTGTTTCTGGCCATATGCCTTTACAATGTACAGACTACTGTAATATATAAAATCCAATTAAAACAGGTAATTGCTGTAAAACCAATAAAACCCGGTCTAAGAATACTGTCATGACATATGATGTCAGTTCACTGTATTCAGCATTTATGTGGCATTATGATCCTTGACAAATCGGAATCTCAGCTTCTTAGCTGCCAGTGCAAATTGTGCTACAGCATATGTAATGTACAACTGTGTATCGGCAAGCAATCCAACTACTGTTTCAGTGGTGGTACAATTAAGATACATCTGAATGATGGGTGCCAGAAATCTTTCTCTAGGAATTTTATAGAGAGGACAAAACAGTATGTAGTGAGTTAAATCCTCAATCTGATTACAGCCAAAAACACATTTTCGTTCCTCAACTGGAATCTTCCTTCGAGGTATGCTGAGGCTATCTGTCCAAATCTGAGTTCTGTAAAAGCTTTGCGAATCTGGGGAAAAGTTAGTGACTCAAAATATTTTGGTTTTGCGTAGTTCACCTGAAGTTGGGGGTACCAGGTAGAAAAACGGGACCCAACAATAGCCGTCCTATCCTGACTGGCATGAAGGTCAAAGATCCAGTTCCTAAGGTCACGGGAGCTTAAACTAAGGAACTTTTGCATCAGAAGATTGTAAACCTTTAATTTTTGGTGACATTGTTGTGCCCATCCATCAGACTTTAGTTGTTCTAGCCAGCAGCACTTTGTCAGGGAGGAGTCCTCCAAGCTGTTCAGTCTATGACAATACCTAAAATAAGCCAGATCGATTCTGGCGGCAATTGAGGATAGGCCTAACTCAGCTCTGAGATGAGCTGAGGGAGTTCCTGGGGGGAGCCCCTGTATCAGCCTCATGAATTTGTTCTGCAAGATTTCCAATTTGGGCTTGGCTGCCTCTCCCCATAGTTCTGTCCCATAGAGCATTTGTGCTAGAATTTTGGCAACAAACACCTTGAGAACAGGATTTATCAGCTGGCCTCCTCTGCCATAGTTTTTAAATTGCCGTATTGATCTGGTGCTCGATAAGATAGTAGCATTTAGATGCTGTCTCCAGGAGAGGTTATCACAAAATTGCAGGCCCAAATATTTAAATGAGTGTGCCCGCTCAATAGCATGCCCATCCAGTGACCAGTTTTGCTTAGGGCCTCTCTTTCCAAAGACCAGAATCTTTGTTTTATTGTAGTTGATTGTTAGCCATTCCTCTTTACAGAGCTGCCCAAATTTGGACAGCATTCTTTTAAGGCCAGTTTTGTTCAGAGATAGTAAAACCAGGTCATCAGCATAAAGCAGTATTGAGTTCTTCCTACAGCCAATGGTTGGAGGGAAGAATGGGGGGGAAGCCATTTGAGGGATCAAGTTGTTTATATAAAAGTTAAAGAGAAAAGGTGCTAAAATACAGCCTTGTTTCACCCCTCGACTAATGCAAACCTGTTGTGATAGAGCCCCCTGTAAGCCTATACGCACTTGCATCGTGTTTTCTTTATGTGGTTGCTGTATAAGCCACAGGAGTCTCTTATCAATGGTTGTTTTTCCCAGTTTACACCATAGGCATCCTCTATCTATCAGATCAAACGCTGATGAAAAATCCACAAAGGCAGCATAAAGATATTTGTTTGGAGGTTTAGTAAATTTACTAATTACATGATGTAAAACAAAGGCTTGATCTATTGTGCTTCTGCCTTTTCTGAAGCCTGCCTGTTCTTCGAAAATGATAGAATGCTTGCTGTCCCAGTCTAAAAGCCTATTCAAGAGGTATCTGGCATAAAGCTTAGAGGCCACATTGAGGAGACTGATAGGTCTAAAGTTGCAAGGATGTAGAGGGTCGCCTTTCTTAAAAATTGGTACAACAATGCTTGTTTGCCAACCTGTGGGAAGGTTGCCTGTGCTGTTAATATAGGTGAATAGGTTGGCTAAAATGGGAGACCACCACTCAATGTCGATAGCAAAAACCTCAGCGGGGATCATGTCTCCACCGGGAGCCTTGCCATTCCGAAGAGTTAGGATCAAGCCTCCAATTTCTGTGGGGGCTACAGGTGGCCATTCAGGGGAATTAGAGAGCATCTTATGTGTAATGTTTGTATGAATGTTGCGCCCAAAAATACGAAATGGGAGAACCATACTCCTGGTGTGGTGGAGTTGGCAGTCAAAAAGGCTTTCTGTGAGAAGCCTCTTTCTATCTTCATCCAGAATTTGGGCTCATTACCCTTGATGAGGGCCTGGCCCAAAGATTTCCAGATATCAGAATAGAAAGCCTTCTTTTTTCCTCTAAGGAAAGATTTATATTCTCTCTGTAGATGTTGCAGGAAAGCTGTAGCTTCATCAGTGCCGATATGTTTCACCTGTCTTGTTGCTCTGCTCAGCTCTTTTTTCTTGATCTTACATTCCCTATTGAACCAGGACCATTGAGTTTCAGACATTCTTTCTGAATGCGTAATGGTTAAGTGTGGTCTAAGAGCAAGAATTATATCCTGGTAAACCTTGCAAACCCCTTCACAGATTGCTGCCTTGTCGTGGCGAAGGGGCTTGAGTAATTCAGAGAAGCTATGGGCTATGCTGTGCAGGGACACCCAAGATCATAGTGGAGAGTTCTGACTAAACGCGATCCACCTGGAGCAGGAATTAGCAAGCCACTCCAGTATATTTGCCAAGAAAACTCCATGGACAGAAACAAAAGGCTAAAAGATATGACACTGGAAGATGAGCCCCTCAGGCCGGAAGGCATCCAAGATGCTACAGAGGAAGAGCGGAGGACAAGTACAAGTAGCTCCAGAGCTAATGAAGTGGTTGGGCCAAAGCCTAAAGGACGCTCAGCTGCGGACGTGCCTGGAAGTCAAAGGAAAGTCCGATGCTGCAAAGAAAAATACTGCATAGGAACCTGGAATGTAAGATCTATGAACCTTGGTAAGCTGGATGTGGTCAAACAGGAGATGGCAAGAATAAACATTGACATCCTGGGCATCAG
The DNA here is from genome assembly GCA_037013535.1 of Intellagama lesueurii. Taxonomy (NCBI): domain Eukaryota; kingdom Metazoa; phylum Chordata; class Lepidosauria; order Squamata; family Agamidae; genus Intellagama; species Intellagama lesueurii. Next base: position 164,078,575 of record JBAJHW010000005.1, read on the forward strand.
TGAACTAAAATGGACGGGAATGGCGAATTCAATTCAGACGATTATCATATCTACTATTGTGGGCAAGAATCCCGTAGAAGAAATGGAGTAACCCTCATAGTCAACAAAAGAGTGGGAAAAGCTGTACTGGGATACAATCTCAAAAATGATAGAATGATTTCAATATGAATCCAAGGCAGACCTTTCAACATCATAGTAATCCAAGTTTATGCATCAACCACCAATGCTGAAGAAGCTGAAATTGACAAATACTATGAAGACTTACAACACCTTCTAGAACTGACACCAAAGAAAGATGTTCTTCTCATTCTAGGGGACTGGAATGCTAAAGTAGGGAGTCAAGAGATAAAAGGAACAACAGGTAAGTTTGGCCTTGTAGTTGAAAATGAAGCAGGGCAAAGGCTAATAGAGTTTTGTCAAGAGAACAAGCTGGTCATCACAAACACTCTTTTCCAACAACACAAGAGGTGACTCTACACATGGACATCACCAGATGGGCAATACCGAAATCAGATTGATTATGTTCTCTGCAGCCAAAGATGGAGAAGCTCTATACAGTCAGCAAAAACAAGACCTGGAGCTGATTGTGGCTCTGATCATCAGCTTCTTATAGCAAAATTCAAGCTTAAACTGAAAAAAGTAGGAAAAACCACTGGGCTAGTCAGTTATAATCTAAACCAAATCCCTTATGAATACACAGTGGAAGTGAAGAAGAGATTTAAGGAACTAGATTTGGTGGACAGAGTGCCTGAAGAACTATGGCTGGAGGCTCGTAACATTGTACAGGAGGCAGCAACAAAAACCATCCCAAAGAAAAGGAAATGCAAGAAAGCAAAGTGGCTGTCCAACGTGGCCTTACAAATAGCAGAGAAGAGAAGAGAAACAAAATGCAAGGGAGATAGGGAAAGTTACAGAAAATGGAATGCAGACTTCCAAAGAATAGCAAGGAGAGACAAGAGGGCCTTCTTAAATCAACAGTGCAAAGAAATAGAGGAAAATAATAGAAAGGGAAAAACCAGAGATCTGTTCAAGAAAATTGGAGATATTAAAGGAACATTTTGTGCAAAGATGGACATGGTAAAAATGGTGGGGACCTAACAGAAGCAAAAGACATCAAGAAGAGGTGGCAAGAATATACAGAGGAATTATCCCAGAAAGATCTGGATGTCCCGGACAACCCAGATAGTGTGGTTGCTGACCTTGAGCCAGACATCCTGGAGAGTGAAGTCAAGTGGGCCTTAGAAAGCATGGCTAACAACAAGGCCAGTGGAGGTGATGGCACTCCAGTTGAACTATTTAAAATCTTAAAAGATGACGCTGTTAAGGTGCTACACTCAATATGCCAGCAAGTTTGGAAAACTCAGCAGTGGCCAGAGGATTGAAAAAGATCAGTCTACATCCCAATCCCAAAGAAGGGCAGTGCCAAAGAATGCTCCAACTACCGTACAATTGCACTCATTTCACACGCTAGCAAGGTTATGCTCAAAATCCTACAAGGTAGGCTTCAGCAGTATGTGGACCGAGAACTCCCAGAAGTACAAGCTGGATTTCAAAGGGGCAGAGGAACTAGAGACCAACTTGCTAACATGCGCTGGATTATGGAGAAAGCCAGAGAGTTCCAGAAAAACATCTACTTCTGCTTCATTGACTACACAAAATCCTTTGACTGTGTGGACCACAGCAAACTATGGCAAGTTCTTAAAGAAATGGGAGTGCCTGACCACCTTATCTATCTCCTGAGAAATCTATATGTGGGACAGGAAGCAACAGTTAGAACTGGATATGGAACAACTGATTGGTCCAAAATTGGGAAAGGAGTACGACAAGGCTGTATATTGTCTCCCTGCTTAATTAACTTATATGCAGTATACATCATGCGAAAGGCTGGACTGGATAAATCCGAAGCCGGAATTAAGATTGACGAAAGAAATATCAACAACCTCAGATATGCAGATGATACCACTCTGATGGCAGAAAGTGAGGAGGAATTAAAGAACCTCTTAATGAGGGTGAAAGAGAAGAGCGCCAAAAATGGTCTGAAGCTCAACATCAAAAAAACTAAGATCATGGCCACTGGTCCCCATCACCTCCTGGCAAATAGAAGGGGAAGATATGGAGGCAGTGACAGAGTTTACTTTCTTGGGCTCCATGATCACTGAAGATGGTGACAGCAGCCACGAAATTAAAAGACGCCTGCTTCTTGGGAGAAAAGTGATGACAAACCTAGACACCATCTTAAAAAGCAGAGACATCACCTTGCCGACAAAGGTCCGCATAGTCAAAGCTATGGTTTTTCCAGTAATGATGTATGGAAGTGAGAGCTGGGCCATAAAGAAGGCCAACCGCTGAAGAATTGATGCTTTTGAATTGTGGTGCTGGAGGAGACTCTTGAGAGTCCCCTGGACTGCAAGGAGAACAAACCTATCCATTCTGAAGGAAATCAATCCGGAGTGCTCACTGGAAGGACAGATCCTGAAGCTGAGGCTCCAATACTTTGGCCATCTCATGAGAAGAGAAGACTCCCTGGAAAAGACCCTGATGTTGGGAAAGAGTGAAGGCAAGAGGAGAAGAGGACGACAGTATCAAGAAGGTCCCCCAATTCAACCCAAGCCTCTGTAGCAGGACCAATTGTTCTCGGTGGGAGATCAAAGGACCTGGTTTGCAGCCATGTATTATCAGAACTTGCTAATTGCTAGGGTTAAATTCAGCTATCTCTGTTCCCTTCAAGCCAGTAGTGGAGGAGATTGAAATAGCCAAGTCCCCACTTTTTCGGCCTGAAGTTGAATTTTTTTGAGCCGAGGATTCCCATGTCCTATATCCCTGTAAACTTAAAGTGTCTTTCTTCAGAAGCCAAGTCTCTTGCAGGCAAATTATGTCAAATGACTGAAGGTACTGTATGAAATCTGAGTCAACCAGTTTATTCTTCCATCCTGCAATGTTCCAAGACAGAAAGTTCAGAGGCTGACTTTGTATCTTATCTGACGTTAGTCAGTGTTGGGAAAGGGCTGCTGGAGAGGCATATCTGTTGTCCAAGTGCCTACTGGAAGTTCTGAAGTGACTGGGTAGGTGGCTCTTCCCCTTAGAGGTTGGATAAATCCTGTTTCTACTGGGAGACTTGTTACTTATTTGGGTGACAGCCATCCTTGAAGCTTCTCTTATTTGTGTTCTCTGGTTGTTACATTTGTTTACGAAACCACGGGGATAATTAATTAAGAAGTTATTAGGGGCAGATACAAAAGGGGGGCACACTTCTTTCCCTCTGTAATTTAATTTAGGAACAGGGGGTGCATCACCAGCATAGCTGGGGGCATTTCCCCTGCACCTAGAGTACTCATAATTAGAAGATAGCTCAAAAGTTCTACCTGATTTTCCATGGGGTATTGGAGTCCTTTTTAAAATTACATTGTGTCCAAATTCATCAGCCATTACCCTCCCATCAAAAGTACCTCTGTGATTCACAACGTAAGGCTGTCTGCTTGTTTTGAATGGTCTTTGTATGTTTCATTTTACAGTTGACTTGAAATTAGGCCTATGGCATGTTATATGTGTTCCCCATTTGAATGATACTGATATGTCTTTGAACTTATATATTAAGCTCCAAAAATGATAGGCATGTCCGTTTTCTTTGAATGATAGATGCACCCTCCCCCTCCACATTTCAGGCTTTATAGGATACATACATGAGCAATGCATATACATTGAGGGATCCCAGTCTTTACCCAAAATGTCCAAAATATCCCGTGTTAAATCAATGTTAGTTTTCCATGTATTGTTTGACCTTCTTAAAGGCCAATTGTATATGGTAATATGACTCACAGTGTTGGATCGTGGAGCTGTAGGCTGTGGTTTCTCTCTTCCGGAGTCTACTTCCGCGAGTAGTCGTAGATAGGGATTATCCAGCAATATGTTGTTCCTATCTGTAGGAGCTATAAATGAAGACTGTGAGCCATTTGCCCTCCCAAGTCCCGAAATGAAGACGCAAGACAGTGGTATGGATTAAATACGGGCCACACTTTATTAAATCAATTCTGATTATAGATATCATTGTCCTCATCAAATGAGGGGGCCTGCGGTAGTGCGGAGAAATAAATGCAGGGCATCCACGATACCCTTCTCAGTCAATGGGCGAGTCCCAGGCCCCCAGGTTCCAGCTGTCTTGACGACAGCAGGAACCCAGCCGGCCTCTAATAAACACCCCAGACCTCAAGCCATCTTTATTTGATGACTGTCGGTCCGAAAGTGGCCCAGCGCATCTTCCCGCCGCCGGCCCTGTAATCGCACGATCCGCAGAGCCGGGAGGTCGGATGCGCTGTTGGCTTACCATAATTATCAAAGGGACACACCGAGACAACCAGTTTTTTCCCGCACTACCTGCCAGTGTGACCGAGAATAACCACCAAGCAAATGCCAACAAAACCCTTTTCCAGTGTGGGATAGGCGAAAAATCCCCCCATCCAGTAGCCAATCAGGATAGAGGTCAAAAATTCCTATCCAGCCCTATAAAAGCGACCACAAACACACTAGAAAGAGGGTGGGTGCCCGAACAAGAAAGAGGACGCGTCGGGGGCAAGCACTTCTTTAAATAACTTCTCGCCCCCTCCCTCCTTCCCATGTGATCGGATCTGCCCTGCGTCCTTCGGAACTGAGGAGGGCAAAGCCAGCCCTGCATTTCAAGGACGCTGTAACGTCCTTCCTGCGGGCAGAAACTTGCGTCTGAGGTAATATCTTGCCATCATCAATTACTATGAAATCTACATTTGATAAGGATAGATTAAGGTCCTCAGCAGTTTTTCTTGTTTTGCAATTATCGGCCTGAGTTTCTGAAGCCTTTCCAGAGTTAACGGCCAACTCTATGTCCTCCAACTGCTGTGTAAGATGCTGTTCTTTTGGAGTTAGGCAGGGATTGTTCTTATTTGTTTCTAATGTGTCAGTCTCACTTTCTGCTTGGTGGAAGCTTTGGACTGGGTTAGGAAATGTTCGGGGAGGTGCTGCTGTCAAAATCCCTGTTTTTATCAAGGTGGCTATGAGTTGGAGTGTTGCTTTCAGGTCAGATATTTCTTGATGTAGAGCATGTAGTTTATTGAAGATGTTTTGATTTGATTTTGCAGATAGAAAGCACTGGTCACGTAACTGAGTATAAATAATTTTGATGTCTTCATTATCAGGTCCATGGGATTTGTCTATTGGTTCTTCCATGGATTTATTCTTTTGATCGGTACTTGGCAAGTTTGGATTTTTGTCAGGCAAATCCATTGATAGAATTGATGACCCTTCCTGTAATCCTGGGTCCACTGACCAATTGCCAACCAAGTAACTAGAAAAGTCTTCAACAACATCATTTCTTTGGGAGTCTCTGATGATCATATTCAAATCTTGATTGTCCAAAGTAGATGGGGTACTTGAGACAAATTCCCTTGGAAGCCTTTGCCCAGTGGAGTTGGAGAAGTCATGATGATACCTAATGGAGGTTAAAGGCATGCAGAAGTCTACTATTGCCCTTTGACTTTTACTTCTGGGAACATTGTTAGACCCAGCACGGGTTTTCTGGGCTCTTGTAATGACCATTTGTAATGTTTATGAGTGCTGTTGGGTCATGCCTGCAGCCAAGAGAGTTAGAACCTTCTGCAGGTCCTAGTGTGGTTTCTTTATTTTGCAAACCTTGCTTTCTGTGATATCTCCTTATTAGGCAACTCAGGCAACTCCCAACATTTAACTTCTAAATAGCTTCTAAATAACTCACAGTGTTACGGTGTGATTCTTGTATGGCCTTGAGTTTTCCTAGTAATGTTCTCGGTCCTTTTCCAACATTGTGTTGCTGGTAAACTCCCCCGGGGAAACTCCAATGCTTTGCTCTCCAGCCACCACCGGGAAACAAGCTCTTTAACTTAAGCAGTAGAAATGATAAAAAGGTATTTATAAAAATTAAAAATAAAGAATAAAGATTTAAAAGGGAGCAAAGCTCAATACAAATGCTGTTCCTCTTCCCTCAAACCCTGATACCACGCCCCTGTATCTGGCATTTCGAGGTACCTTCCTTTTAAGCCTGGAGATTATACATCCCCATCATGGCTTGTAAACTGTGATGGACGTTTCCTCCAGGAATCTGTCCAATCCCCTTTTAAAGTCATCTAGGCTAGATGCCATCACCACATCGTGTGGCAAGGAGTTCCACATACTAACAACATGCTGGTAAAGAAATATTTACTTTTGTCTGTTCTCACTCTCCTAACACTCAATTTGAGTGGATGTCCCCTGGTTATGGTATTATTAGGGACAAGACTGACTGAAAGAAACAATCATGACTGGAATCACTTATCTTCAAAGGATTTTCTGATCTTCAAGAACTTGTCAAATTTCCTTTTAAAGCTATCCACATCTGTAGACATCACTGCTGCCTACTTTAACTACCCAGTGAATATAGTAGTACTTCTTCTTCCATTTACCTGACCTGAATGCCCCATCATTTAGCTTCACTAGATTGCCCTGGGTTTTGGTATTATGTCAGAGGGAGCATTTGCCTCAGTGCATACTGGGTCTGTGGTCAATTGGAGACATACCATAACTGAGAACTTATTGTGGGAATACAAGGAAATATGGAAGAACATTCTATGCAGATGGAATAAAGCTGAAGATCAGACAAGCCCTTGTGAGAGTGTCTGCCCCTAAAAACATCCACCTGCACCACCTACTCCTCTCAGGTTATTGCTCCTCTGAGTGGCCACACAGAGGGAGGCCAGGAAGTCATAAACCAGAAATAGATCCTTCTCGGGTGTGGCCCCTTCTCTTTTGAATGGGCTTCCAGTGGAGCTATACCTGGCCGCCTCCTCCCTTACTGTGTTTTAAGAGGATGCTCAAAACAAGGCTTCAGAGCCTTTGAGAACATCCTCTCTTAATGTGGTATGATGGATTATCTTTGATTTCCTATTCACCATCTTTTGAGTTTTATTGATTTATTTGATGGTTTTGTCTGTTTATATGTGGTGTTTCTTTTATTACATTTTGATTTGTTTTATATTTGTCTCACTCTTGATATAAACCTCCCAGAGTCATGTTTATCACTAATCAACATGGTACACAAATGAAAGAAAGAAAGAAAGAAAGAAAGAAAGAAAGAAAGAAAGAAAGTTGAACAGGTTAAAATAAAATGTTTTCCAGTTCCTTTTTTTTCTTTTTCTTTTTCTTTTCCTTTTCCTTTTTGGAATTGCTAGAGATTGTATTAGTCTTTGCAAAAATAAAACCTGTGGTTCATTTTCAATATGCATTCAATACAGAATAGTTATTTAATGGACTGGACACATAATCTATATTCTATATTCTAGAATTCTCACAATTTCTGATTTGAAGTCCACCACAGTAAAATATGTCCCCAATTCTCTATTTCCTTCCAGCTACTATTAGTTACTTTACAGAAGTGTAATACTTTCCTTTAATCCCTTTTTTAACCCAGTAAGCTATTTGTTAATTTAACTCATCAGGTACAAACGACAATAGCTATGTATATGGCATTGCACGGCCGTGGAGTTATTTCATTTCTTTGGCTTATAGTTAATTCAATTAAATGTGAAGTTATTATAAAAGGCACAGACCTCAGCCTTTCAAACAGTAGCAGAACTTAGAAGTAAAAGTTCAGTCAGTGAATTACAAATAGTTGCAAACAATAAAAAAAAAAGCAGAGGCTTCAACTCTTATTTCTGTGGGGAAGATAACATGTCACAACATGTTTCAGTGGGGTAAATAACATGTAAGAACAGTCTTCAATTATAAATATACAGTGGTTAGAACCAATATACAATACATGTAAAAAAGAATTCATCACTTCATTTCTTTTTTTTAAAGCCACAGGTTAAATGATGGGTTGGTGGAGAAAGGATGATACCTCCTAGAACAACAGTGCTGCAATTTCCACAGCAAAATCACCTCTTGTGAAAAGAAGCACAGATGCAAAAGATCTCCACTTGAGACCCCTGACAGCCATTGCAGATAAGATTGACAGTATGAAGCTAGATGGACCTATTCTGACCCAGTAGAGGGCAGCTTCTTCTATGCTGCTAGAAAAGCTGTCACACTAAATAAATAGTATCTTGCAAAGCGAGAAGCAATAAAGACCCTCTCTGTATTTTGCAGCAGTTTGTAAGGAGAAACCTTCTCCCACTACCTAAGTAAGCAATCTAAACTTGAACTGATTCAACCTGAGATGTTACAATTCCATTCAAGAGTGAATTTATACAGAGCTTTTAATGTCGTTCATTGCTGCATTTATGTTTCTTAAATCTTCTTGTCCTCAGAATCTACCTTTCTGGAGATATGCCAAGGATTGTACTGTGGAGTTTGCACCACTGTTATTTTAGAAGGTAGTTGGCTGGATAACTCAGTGATTTGGAACCTCTGATCAGGAACTTGATTCCCCACTCTACCTGTTAGGAGAAGAGCCAGCCTATGTTGCCTTGGACAAGCTGCACAGTCCTAGAGCATCTCCAAAAGAATACACTGGGACACCATTCCTGAATATTGTATACCTAGAAAATCCCGAGAACGGTTGCTGGGAGTCACAATTTATGTGATGACACATTGTTGTTGTTATATTTTAAAGAACATTATTCCTTTCATTGCAACCAGTCACATTGTCCACTGGGATTGTCCCAGAAAGCCTGTAGGTCTCACTCTCGGTCATTTACTAGTGCATAATAATTCAGAACTGCCTAGCATTCACAGATTACTTCTTATCCATGAAAACATGTTTTTGAAGCAAAAAAACCACAGATGGTCAAATTTTGCCTTCTTCCTCAGCTCTTCGTCACATAAATCATTGGTGCAAAATGTCCCATTGCTCTACTTTCCAGGTACAAGTGGTTGATCAGTTTCTCCATTATAAGAAGCACCCTCTACACTCACAACAAGTCAGTAATGTGATACTGAAACACGTTGGCCAGTGTTCCAGGGTAGTGGGAGTGCTGTCAGCAGACTGCTCTAATTAAAGAGTTCCTGCTTCAATTTCAGATTGCACACAGCTCACGTGCAATGAGATGAAGTTGTGTGGAATCTGGAATCATGACAAGACATTTTTTAATCAGTAGCAATCTGCTGTCACATTGCTCCTGCTACACCAGCAGCACTATGGAACAAGATGCTGGCTTCTTCTTTTTTTAAGTGACTGAAAATAAACAGGACACAGTGTTGACACATTCAATGGCATAAACAGTACTGTAATTCTATACTTAAATTGAACCCACAGAAGTATCTTCTGTGAACACAGATAAAAAGGGGCAATTCCCCTTATTTTTCAGCCCCGCATGGCCTGAAAACATGAAATATTTGGTACTGAGGGTGGGATAACCTTCTAGAAAATATTTTTTGTGCCAGAAAGGACTGCAGGAATGAGACAAAGGGCCGAGCAAGCGTTATGGTGGAATTAGGTCACTATTTATTGCATGTAAATATGACAAGATAAAAGAGGGGACCAGATGTAATATGTTTGCAGAAAAAATAATATGTTGAGAAAAAAATCACAACATAGTAGTCAACAGGCTTGTTAATATGGGGAAAACAGTGTTGTATTATTAAATCTAGAATAGAATTATACCTTCCTTTCATTTCTTTCCCATACTACTACATATATTTCCTAAGGATGAATATTTTGTTAATGTAATGGGTGGGTGAAATTACACACATACACAGAGAGAGAGAGAGAGAGAGAGAGGTATAAAAGAAAATGAACTTAAAAAGAAGCATTTACAGGTAAGTTTGTGACTTTTATCTCTTTCTCTTTTTCTGACTACTTCTTATGGAGACATTCAAGATGACATGGTTTACAGAACAGTTTGTTATATACCGACAAGTCAGACAGCAACACTACAATGCTAATATAATTAGCAGTACAATCAGAAGTTCCCATTATTCAGCATCTACACACCCAGTGAAGACAAATTGTAGAAACACAGAGAAAAGCAAGGCAAGAAACAGAGCACCCTGAGAAGCTCCAAAATATATTAGCATACATTAAGGCTTAATAATACACATAGACCTGGATAGATGTCAGTAACAGCTTTGTAAAGAGAGCAAAATTATTTGTAACCATTCTGTCATTTGAGCATTGAGCTACAGAGAGTTATTTGTTACATCTTATGTCACATTTCTTGCAGAGATGTAAGGTCTTGTTCCAGGAATACCTTCTTCCTTGCCACAAACCTTGCCTGGGTAGATGTGTGGGTTCTTCTAGAAGACCACCTCTGTGTTCTTGGTTAGATGGCTGGGATCTTTTAGCAGAATCCCCATTTTTCCTTGCCTTTTATCGATGTGCTGTTGAAATATCTTACTTTCAGAAATTAAAGAAAGCAAACAGCACCCTGGAATCTATGGGGTGGTGACATTGAGAAAGATGATGATGATGATGATCTTGACATGGAGTTCTAGTGCAGACATATTTCATCAGAGACAAAGAAAAGCATTTGAAAAATGTACTCAATTTTCCTATTCATGCCAGTAAAAAGTTCTCCTACTCATATTTGGAAAGAGATCTCTAGAAGTCCACCAGACTTGCTTACAACTGTGCTTTTGTAGCCTAGCTTTTAACACAGCAGTTTATTTTAATCAACTGACAGAGGAGTTATCTTCCATATTCTTCCATAGTTATTTTATTTATATCCTAAATTTCAGTGAATTTTGACACATCTTGACTTCGAATATGATTGTCATGCTTCTCCTAGTTGGATGGAATGTTAAAATAAACAGAATAAAATCTGCTCTTCAATGTCGAAACAATCCTCAATGCTACCTCCTGGAAAAGGGACCCATTCTTATCAATGACACAATAGCCATCTCAGTCAATATTGGCTAATTGAAATTCCTGTGATTAATGGCCTGTCCTTCATGCAAACTACACTTATCTGCCTCCCCTTTCAAAACTTTGTCTAGAAAGTCTTCACCAGTTTTTTGTTTTAATTTGTCTATCTTTCAGCTTCACTAAAATCAATCCTTATTCTAGTGTCCAACATTCAGACACGATAGAGTCTAAACGATTCATGCCATTTATATCTTTTGCCACACCATCATTCCTCATCCATATTGCCATATGTCTTCCTGTCCTGCCATGCCTGCTTGCTTTATAGCATGTATTTATCACAAAACTCCATTCTTCTGTGTCTTCAGATATATACATTTGTAAAATGAGTACTGAAGAAGGACAATTTGAGGTGGATGAGCAAACGAGGTGTAAAAATTCACTGGAGAAATTCTTAAAAAACTGATAGGGGACCAAATCAAACACCAAACCCCTGAGCAGCAATGTAAGATCTAATATGTTTTCTCAAGAGGGCAGAATCACTATTCCATGCCATTAAGTAAAGCATTTTGCAAATTAGTCACAGATTAAATAATAGAATGAGTTCTTAATTTGCTTTTATATTCTCTCCTTAGGGGCAGTTCAGTATAACATCAATAAAGTCAAAGATTGGGATATTTTTCTGCTGCAAATTTGGGCTTAATTCTTAGCTGTAAAGCACACTGTCTGCCCCGTTTCCCCCATTTTAATTCCTAGCAAACAGTGCTGTAGCTAGAGTACAATGGAAGTGTCATTCTTTAATATGACTTCTCTCAAAATAATAATAATATTTTTTTATAAATGGGCAACAATAGGGGCAGAAAATGCTCATTGCAATAAACTTTGAAGTCCTGTTCAGCCTTTCAGAAAAGCATTAATCTGAACACAGGAGCAAGGAGAGAGTTCTGACCCATCCTGCCCCACTCCACCTATCACTTTCTCCCCATGGAGACTATCTGAAGAAGAGAAATTCTGCTGCATGTGAAGCTTTTGAACATGATCAGGAACTTTTTCCCAGCTGTCATGTTGACATTAACCTTTTTCTGAATGCCTGCATAGGGTAGTCTGAAGCTTCATGCCAATGTGGGTAATATCCATGTCTTGGATGTCTGTAAGAGAAAGGGAGGTTTGCGCCTTCAGACATAAGTTTGTTGATTATTATAATGTACACAGGAAGACACATTGTGTTACAATGGAACATTCTATGCATGTGAACTATCCTAATATGCCAATAGACAGATTTGCCACCATCTTAGAAAATGTCCCGTAAACACTCTGATTCAAGATTGTGCCCAGTGGTCATGATCCATGTGGCTGAGAATTTCCCATTGCAAACTATGGGACAAACTGCAAACCTATGTGATTTCTATAGCTGAATTGGGACACAGTGCTTTGGTCCCTAACAGTTCCATGCTAACTCAATTATATGCCTGTTGCATTGGGTTTGGCAGAACTCCCTTCATGGTTGCAGAATCTCAATTTGCTGGCTTAGTGATTTGCTAGCAGAAGTATTGGCTGCCACAAGTGGCTCCGCTGACTAAAATCAGCCAGAAGAAAAGCCAAAAATAGGGGAAGGGGAGAAATGGCACAGTGAGGCCAGATCCCAATTTCCTGCAGCCAAGGAACACAGCCAAAAGGCTGGCACAAAGTTAGGTTTACATGAGGGTTGTCTTAACGAATTTCCAGTATCTCTAGCTTGGGAGGGGTGTGGATTCTACATGGCTTTAGCAAGTTTAGCATCAGTTCACTTGGTCCTCAGCTGTCTTGGCTGGTTAGCATTCCACTTCAACTCTGACCTAGGAACTGTAATGCAATTGCCCAACAAAAACAAGGCTTCCCATTGACAAATTGAACAAAACAAGCACTGCCAATGGGTAATATTTCTTTCTCTCCTCAGTGTCAACAACTAGGAAATATTTCTTTTCAATCCTGCTGGATCATGTACAATATGTAACCATGACAATTACTAGAACTATAAATTGTAGACATATCTATATCTATATCTATATCCATACAGTATACATATACATACACATACAGCTTTGTCTATATTCAGTTTCAGTGCATAATACCAGATAGCTGTGGTGCAGCACTTACATTTCCAGTGCAAAGTGGCTTTTTCCTAAGGCTCCTAAAATAATTATCCTCACAAGTTATGCAGTGCACTAATGAGCACTAACATACATGCAAGTATCAATTATTGTAGTCTGACAGCCAGTTAATGAGTGAGACAAAAGTGGCCCTGAGAAACTACAGATCTGTCAGACATTTCCAACCATAATGAATATTATATCAATCAGTAGTTGAGCTAGAAAGCATCAAGTTACTCTCTCTATTTCCCCACTCTTCCCCCATTCATTTTATAATCTTTCTGGACGAGACATCGTTTTGACTTGTTTTGTATATTTAACCCATTGGTTTCCAAGAGATCTATGAATAGCAGGAACAGAATGCCATTTTACTCTTTCTCTTTCAATTGTAAAGAGTCATGATGCAAAGAAAGAAAACACTTCTAACTAATCAAGTAGTTGAGGAGGGAGAATAGCAGCTGTAGTTCAAAACAGAGGTCTGCGTATTTGTGGTTTTGGACTACAGCTCCCAGAATTCCCAAGACAGCATGGGCCCAATCATGCTCCCTGTCAGAATAATTACTCCTTTTAAGTCAGGCTCTTTACAATTCTTGAAATGCACTAAGTACAGGATCTGCAGTGATGACTTGCACTTAGTTTTTGATTTGTTAATGTTGGCTTTGCCCTATACTAGCTACTGTACATATTGCACTTTCATGACTACTATGCATGTTTCTATCTATCTTATGTTTGTCCCTAGATTTTCTATTCCAACTTTTAATTGTTTGTTGGATTTTTCCCTCTTTACAAATTTAATATATTTTGCAAATATTTTATTGTGATTCACTACAGGTACAGCCACCTGTGGAAAGATAACATATTGATTAATTGCTTAAATGACTAACTTTGTCACTGTTATAGCAAAATACACATATTCACAAAAGGGGCAGGGTTCTTGTGTTTAGATACTGACAAAAACCTACTGCAGCATGTTTTTGTTTTAGCCCTAGTGAATGAACATCCATATTATGGCTGGGCTAGAAAGTTGACATAGAATATGTTCAGTTGTTTGATTGAACATCTGGTTTTTCCATTCACTAGGATAATTCTGTAGACTTCAGATTTCAAAGTTATATGGAATGAATCATTCCATGAGTTCAACACAAAATGTTATATAGACTATGAAACTGATGTAAGTACTATCAGTTGCTTGCTTAATATTTGACATAAACCTATCACTGCTGGTAGAAAGTGCCATTCCTCTGAGAATGTTCATTACTATATAATCTGTGTATTCTAAAGCCTATGCACAGCAAACGAGTATATCAAAGGGTCCTATAAACAGGGAATTACAATAATCCAGATTGGTTGTTATTTTTTAAAAAAATGTGAATCAAGAGCTCAGCACCCTGCTGAGACAGTAAGCTTTAATCTTTACACCCACAGCTAAATTCCTGAGATGGTATTAGGTGCTTCTGACTCTCTGTGTCTTATCATGTGTACTGAGCAGAAAACAGAAACTTTACTATTGACATTATTTAAACCTTGTAAGATTCTGCTTACTGTCTTCTGTTATGTGCTCTTTAAAGCTCAGTTAAGGTTGAGTAGGATTTCTCACCATCACATCTACTGCTCACTCATATTTTAAAAACTGAGGCCAATGTTCTCCTTTTCCCTCCTAAATTCTCCAAAGAACTAAATCTCTCTGTCTGTCAGTATTTTTCTCTTAAATATACCAGTCAGGTTGAAGACACTCACAAAAGAGTGGGGACTAGTGACTTGACCTGTAAGTACGTTGATGTAGGTCTTCCATCCATCCTGTAACATTTCATGGAAAATAGTACAGGGATTATAGCTGATTCATTGCTAAAAAGCACTCCAAGGGAGAGCAGGAAGTCTTTAAGGCTATCAATAAACTAGATCAAAATGTTTACTAGAAATACAAATGTGTTTGCCTTAAAGCCGCACAATATTACAATATTAAAATAACCTCTGTGAATAACATCAGTATTCCCTGTGGTATAATATTTGCATTTTTCTGCACATCAAAGGAGTTGCCGCTGTCAAAAATGAAAACAACTGATATGGAGTTCAAACTTACATCAAGAATGAATTTTTGAACCACACCATCAACTTTGTCATAAAATACAATCTGCTGATGAAGAGCTGTTCAAAAGTATAAAAGGCCCTGGGCGTTTCTGTCTTTAATTTATTTCCTCCATCCCAAAGATCTCACCTGAAGCCTAAACTCATTATCAAAAATATTTGACATTGATGCTACTCAAGTGACTCATAATAAAACACCATTATGTCAAAAGCCATTTCATTTCTTTATTGAAAAAGAACAAGTCCCTCTCTAAACATATTAAAATATTATTCATTTTGACAAAAGAACTAGTTCCAAGACATAACCTATATTAGAAGCAAGAAGCAATCAGTATTTTTCATCTTCTAAGAATCTCTGCAATATGTATGTATATATGTATATATATAATCCATCAATTCTAATGGAATTGGTAAGTACCCTAGAAGGCAAATATCTCTTCTTACACACAATGTGAAATTTGGTTTGAAATAAGCACTTGCAGTTAAGTCACATTCCTTATATCCAGAAAAGTTTGAGCAATAATTAATCAGTATTAGCCACATCTTTTTTCTAATTGCATTAAATTTTCATTATAGTTCCAGAGCACATTGTTGTAGTATTAATGAGAGGTCCCTAAAAGGATGTATAATCTTCAGGCTGCCCTTAATATTTAAAACTACCAGAAATTGCTATAATTCAAGGGGAGTCTACTTCACCTAAACTGGCAGAATTTCCATCCTGTTAATTATGTTGCCCATTTTGTCATAATCTTCACCAGGAAATGCTACAATCATTTCTGTGAAATAAGAAAGAAAGAAAGAAAGAAAGAAAGAAAGAAAGAAAGAAAGAAAGAAAGAAAGAAAGAAAGACTCCATTATTTGAGAGCATTTTACATTCACTTTGTGTAAGAGTCTGTTCAGCCTTTAAAGGAACTCCCAAACATCCAGAAGACCAAAATTTCCCTTCACTACTTCCACATGTGAGCCCTGATTCATTAGGAACACACAAGGAAGGCAAAAGTAGGAGAAAAGTGCTGAGAAAGCAGCAGCTTGGAATCTGTGCAAACAGCTATTTAAAAAGATCACTGTGGATTTCAGAGCATATTTTAGCCTTCTACAACCTTCTGAGTATTCTCTACCTGGAAAGCCCTGAAAAGGGTCACCATAAGTCAGAACTGACTTCATGGCACATGGTTATTATTATCATTGCAATCCCAACAGCATGACTTTTGCCCTGAAAAAACTGGAACAGATATTTGGCACGATCCCGTTCACTAAAGATGTCGCTGATTACACCAAGGCCAAGATGGCACAAAAATGCCAACATATATTTCAAGCATTATTGCTTGTATTTTCATTGTTCATATTGTCATTGTTTGTGAAAACATAAGCAGCAGAAGTCCTCTGGTAAGCCAAGTTCTTGGTTTCTATGGCGACCGAATGAGCTACAATCATAAATGTGAGTTCCCACCCACCCTCCAAGAATTCTGCAATTTCCTCATCAAATTGTGAGTACAAACGACTCTCCAGTATATTCAGTTAATAGCAGATCAATTCCTATTTCGCTTCGCCTGCCAAGCAAGGTACAGACAAAGAGGAGTCACACTGCTTAATGATATTGCTAGTAGGAGACTGGATTAAAATAATCAATACAGCTTTTAACACTGGGTTTTATTTTAAATAAATCTCTGAAACTCCATTTCCTAGATTATCTCATGCCAGCAAGTGTACTGGACTATATAAAAACTATTATTTTAGATTATGGTCAAAGGAAGAGATCTGAGAATTGTTATACTGGATAGCCCCATCTCTTGTCCAGATTCAAAATTTCAAATCTAAGAGTATTCAGCATTGCATGCTTAAATTAAAAGAAAACTAAAATAAAGTATTTCATAGTTGATAACTAGGTTATGACCTTTGTAGATATTAAAACATTATAGGCACTAATAAGAAGAGCAAATGAGTCACTGTAAGCCTCACAGAAATCCACTTCCAGTTTTGGAAAATGAGCAGGGTCAATGAGTGGCTGGTCCTCCATCTCCTGATCCATTGGCTCAACAATGGGTGATTTGAACAGAGAGAGGTTTATTCCAACTGGGGAGGGGTATACAACAAAAGGGTATTCAAACACCTGGTTTTCTCCAGGGCTAGTTAACTGCACTAACCTTGGCTTAATTCTGCTCTGGTCCTCACCCCGGCTTGACAGCACCAGGATGGGTGGGTCCACAGTCGATTCAAGGTGGGATCCCTTGCATGCCCAAAACACCTGCAAAAGCTAAGGGCAGTATGTTCACAATGTAGGCAGGGCATGTGGCATAGCCAGGTTTGGGTTGACCCTTGAGCTAGGGTTGGTGCCTGAAACTGTCTCTCTTGGAGGTGGCACTGATGCACCTTCTGGCATTTCCTCCCCCAGTGTTGGAGATGGGTTGGCATCACATCCCTGGACTGCCCTGAGAGCCCTGTCTCTAGCATCTCTCACCCCAGTACTACAGATGTAGTGGTAGATGAGGGTGTTGGCGTTTTCTCAGTATCCATATCTGTACAGACCATCATCAAGGGGCATATATAGTCCTGCTCTCGAGGGGGCTCAGGTACTTTCTCAAGGCCCTCCTCAGCTTAGTATGGCTTCCCCAGTTCTCTCAGGTATCTCCCAAAGCTTCCTCATCTTCTTGCTCCAAGAGCTCTTGTGTCGGGTTCTCCTCTGAAACCTGTTTTTCTTTCTACGGCGGTTTAGTCACCTTCCCCTCATCCGATTCTGCCTCTACCATCTCTAGTGCCTCTGTTATATCTTCCACCATCACCCCCAGCTTCTCTAGTGGCTGGGAGCTCAGCTACCATTTCCAGGAGTAATGCCTCTGCCTGGGTTTGGCAATTGCTGATGTGAGGCTTCTCCTCTTCTGGTTCCCTGGCAGTTTCTGTGTAGCTATTCTCCCCGGGGGCTGGGCCAGACAGCCTACCATAGGTGCCCTTGCTGTATCCACCTCACTGTCACATATTTTATGCTGTAATGTGTGTGTGTGGGGGGGACATGCAGCCCACTCATATCTTCCAAAATTATAAAAACGTATTTGGGGGGAAAAATTCCTTGTGCCCTCTAGGAGGAGTGGGAGCCATTATTTTCCCTATGGTTTGAGGGGGTCCCAATACCACTGGAGCCTTCCAACCCTCCCCACCCCCAGGTTCTAAATTTTAAAACCATTATTGCTATCTTTAGAAACAACAAGAGCAAATAATGCAAATGGTCCTCAGCCTGCTGCAGAAATCTGAAAAACAACTCCTAGCATCACTGAGATCTGCCACTCCTGCTACATCTCTGTGGCTATATCTTTCTCTGTTGTGAAGTTTCCTTCTAAAGCTTGAACTGCCTTACCTTTGGTGCATACTAATAAATACCCCTCTGGTTAAACAAATGTTTGCTATTAATCATTTTTTAAAAATAAGGTGAAAATATATTCACAACCCAAGTTTGTTGTGGTCATGTACCAGTAAATGAAAGAGGATTTATTCATACTTCCTTGAGAACTATGCTTTGTATATTCTATTTCTTCATTCCTTTAAAACTAGAATGTGTGCATTTTAATTAAAAATCATCTATTGTACCTCTTCCCATCCCCAAATTTTATTCCTTTGCTACCTACATAGGGTGAGTATAATCTTAGAAAATTTACTCTGTCATAGATATAGATTACAGCACAGAACATGGAAATTAGTGGCTTATCCATTGTTAATAAAAAGGTTGAAAGCAAAAATGGGAAAACTGAAAAGGAATGCAGGCTGAGTATTGCTCACTGTGTATAAACAATTAGTTGTGCTGCCATGCTATCACAGACACCTGAAGAGCTCTGAGCTGTTATTATTGAAAAGAACTCAACATTCCAGCCTTTTTGTCAAGACAAAGCTATGTCTTAGAATGTCCACGAACATTCAAACTTCTCAATTTATAGATTCCCCAGATGAAAGACTCTCTGTCTGCATAACAGAGATGGCTCTTAGACATTCCAGCAAAAAAACAAAACAAAATACAAATTGAAATTCAATATCCTAGTCTTTCCTAATTATTGGAAACTGAAAGTGAGGTTTCTGCCCTGCTGGAGAGCAGTATCCAGAAATGAAGCTTATCACAAATGTATAACAAGGAAGAGAAAGAACTGAAGCAAAATTCATTTCTTAGAGAAGTTCCTAAAGAAACACACAAATTTTCCACAGAAGTTTAGAGAGTGGAATTTTTAGACACAATTCTTTACACTGTCATAGAATAACAATGTTGGAAGGGGCCTGTAAGGCCATCGAGTCCAAACCCCCCCACACAAACACACACACACTGTGCAGGAATACAAATCAAAGGATATCTGCCAGGTGATTATCTACATTTCTCTTGAATGTCTCCAGGGTTGGAGCACTCACCACCTCTCGAGGTATTTGGTTCCATTGCCATACTGCTCTAACAGTTAGGAAGTTCTTCCTGATATTCAACCAAAATCTGACTTCCCGTAACTTGATCTCATTGTTGCGTGTCCTGCACTCTGGGTTGATTGAGAACAGATCCTGCTCCTCCTTGGTATGACTGTCTTTCAAGTATTTGAAAAGTTTTATCATATCTCCCCTCAATCTTCTTTTCTCAAGGCTAAACATGCCCAGGTCTTTCAGTCTTTCCTCATAGGGCTTGTTTTCCAGCCCCCAAACATCCTTGGTGATCTTCTCTGAACTTGTTCCAATTTGTCAGCATCCTTCTTGAGGTGTGGTGTCCAGAACTGGACACAATACTCAAGATGAGGCCATATCAGTGCCAAATAGAGGGGAACTAGCCCCTTGCAGGATTTGGAGCCTATACTTCTGTTAATGCAGCCTAAAACAGCATTTGCCTTTTTTGTAGGCACATCACACTGTTGGCTCATATTCAGCTTGTGATCTACAACAATTCCAAGATCCTTTTCACTCGTTGCTTTGCTGAGCCAGGTATCCCCCATCTTGTAACTGTGCATTTGGTTTCTTTTTCCTAGGTGCATTACTTTGCACTTTCCCCTGTTGAATTTCGTTCTGTCACTCTCCCTCTTATAGATGTTGTTACTTCCATAAGCTTCTGATACCTCTAAACCAATATTTCTGACTCCCCCCCCCCCAAAAAAAATACCCCAGTTCTTTGGTGTTGACCTACCACTGATCCAGAAAGCACAGGTGCTCTAGTTCACATGCAGAATTCCTGTGTCAGTGCTCTTTAAGGCAGGGATGGACAGTTTTGTAAGGTCCTAGAGCTGCACAAACTATCACAATGTCCAGAAAATGCGGGGGGGGGGGGGAACGGAAGTACCCAGAAATCCACTTCCAGTTTTGGAAAATGAGTATTTTGGAGTTGTCAAATAGACTGGGACTCCTGTGATTGATTTAAAAAGTGTACTACTTTTCTGAGTGGCTTCCAGAAGCTACAATTTACCCTTTCTTTTTCTTTTCTTTCTTTGACATAAGATTATGTGCTGGGCAGGATTGAGAGCCACCGTAATAGCTGGTGGGAAGGTGCACTCATTAGACAGGCTCAGAGATAATTACATTTAAGTGACTTTATCTCTTGCCATATACTCTTTTAGCTTGTTTTTCAACTAAGTAATCCTCCTGGATGCCTTCTAGGAACAAGGTGGGAGACTGAGAAGTTACATCTCTATGGATCCTTGCTTTATATTCTATAGTTGTGCTTAAATACATGAAGCAGTTATGACTTACAGAAGGGTTCCAAATATATAGCATGCTAAGTTGCAGTTGTAATAAAGGCTTGCCAAAATTCAAGAATGCAAACTTTTAAAATGAGCAGGAAAATATGGTAAAGTGACACGATAAGCTGTTATCATATTTTATTTATATACTGCCCCATTAATGCTAGTGCACTCTTCTGGGTGGCTTAACAACAGATTAATATATATATTAAACATACCATAAACAGTAAGATTAAAACACATAGCATAAAAACCAATGGCACATAGACAATTCCCTGGTGATAGTAGGACACAAGGTAAGCAGTCCACCAACTGGGGTTGGTATGAAAGGCCTCCCTGAAGAGAAATATTTTAAATTGCCTCCTAAATGACAATAGGGAGAAAGTTAGATGTAGTTCCTCTGGGAGCTCATTCCACAAGGTTGGAGCTACCCCAGAGAAGGCCCTGCCCCTTATAGAAGACTTCCAGGCCTCCCTTGGGGTGGCCACATAGAGAAGTCTGGCCTCGGATCTGGGAGGATCTTTTGCAACAATATTTGCAATACTCTGCTGAGCATTAATTTCTTGTGATGTTAGGGGGGGGGGGTAGAACTCACAGTGAGCTGTCCATCTGAGATTCCAACTCTAGATCCAAACCATCTCTCACTGGTTTGACAATATGCAAGTTTTCTCCATAAGCTTAAGACACAGATTAAGGAGGAAAACTCCTAAAGGGTTCCTCCCCCTCTGATTGGGGCCAGAGGGAGAGAACAGAATCAGTCATAGGTAAGAAACTGTTTTGGTAGCCTAGGGAGCTAAGAGAGGAAGACATGTTAAAATGGGCTTTCACTTATGCACTACCATCCTTTGAATCAAATATGCTGCCTATGTAAGAACATTTTAGAGCCAACAAGGGTCCTATGAAAGTAGAGTGTGTAATGCTAAGGAGTCCCAGGACTTTGAAGAGAAGTACAGATGGCAAAGAAGAACACCGAGTACTGCTTGAGGGAAATCTTCCATGCAGGAAGAGTCTAAACAATAATGGCAACATTAAGGGTCTTTGAATGAATCTCTTGTGGCTCTTTACAATCTCTAAGAGCAACCAAGGGTACTTTCTTAATGATGCTCTCCTTGTAGGAGATCCAGACAGAAACACACTGTCTTTGGAAGCATGCTAATGTTCATTCCTGACTTTCTATCAGAAACTCCATAAACATTGTTTGCTTAGGGCAGTAGGGGATGATGACGATTTAGAAATAATCTGGCAAAGACATGAGGTAGTTACTTGAAATATTAGTGTAATGGAATTTTTAATGGAACATGTATATTTTGAAATTAGCAAATGTGCCTAGCCTAGCTCAGTTTTATGGATTACAATTCACTTCCAAATATAAACGGAACGTAATAGTTAGGCCACAGGTTTATGTACATAGATACATGGTAGAGGGTTGGGAATCAAGTAAGATGGGCGGGGAGAGAGAGGATGAGAATTATATTACTAATGAGCTTTAAAAGTGACAATGTTATTATTATCACCAGTAATGAATATGCATATTGCTGAATACATAAACATCCTGTTATCAGCAATCACCTTGTCTTTCAATTGACAATAATGGTAGGCTGTTATCTTTGTAGCAGAGATGGGTGTGTTTTTAGGAACTTGTGCTGAAGTCAGAGTTATGTCAGAGAAAGAACTTATCCATTTATAACGATACCCAATACTGTGGATTAAATCAAACTATTGATATACGGGGCATGCTAAGAATCCTTTGCAGATTATTCCATTTTTAAATTCCCCAATTGGCGGCAGCTGGATGTGCGAACACAAGGCTGGTATTGCTGACAGTTCTCAACTGTATGTTGCAGTAGACTAATATGGTTACAAAATCACCTCATCCTGCTGTACCCCTGAAATATCTCACATTGGGCCTTATCAAAGTTACTGACAGCAATGGCTTCCTTCCAGGTGAGCTCTGGGGCAGGGGGCGTGGAGTAAGGGCCCATTGTGGAGAAGCCCATCTCTTCCAGTTACTGACTCCAGTCAACACTGGGAGCTAGGATTGCATTGTGAGTAATTTTCTTGAACTATTTCTATTGTTCTTGCTTTAAAACAAGCAAAGCCTAAGCAGGCATACAAATATTTCAAACTGGGGTCAGGAGACCAGAAGAACTATCAGCTCCCAAGTGAAAACTATGATCGTCATCACCGTATGTCCCACCAAAAAGAAAGGCTAGTTCCCTCATTGTGAGATTTCTTTCCTAACCAATCTTGGTTCTAGTTCTACCAAATGTTTGGCAGGCCATAAAAGTGGTTTTATTTTACTGGATTTCTTAACAGCTTGTAAACTATTTGCTCTGATTTGTTTGGTGTATTGTTGGGGGTTTTTTTGTTGGTTTTTTTTTTTTTAAATAACGTTCTAATTTTAAGTGTTGTTTTGACATGTATCAGATTTATTAAGACTGTATAGCAACACTTAGAAGAATATGGCACAGATTATGTAAAATGAAAGGATCAGTATGCAGAAAGTAAAAACATTAGTGGAGGCATAACCATATTAATCTATTACAACAAAGCAACAAAAAAAATATGACATCTTACAAACTAACACATTCTATCTGGCATAATACACTGTGGATTGCAGCCTTCCTATCAGACATAATGGTCCTCTTGATCAACTGAACTTTAGCTTGATAGTAAAAACATATACCTGAACATATACCCTCCCTAATAAGGATCAGGTGCACAGCTTGGGCATGATTCTAGATCCAGTGCTGACCTTGGAAAAACTGCTCTCTGACAATATGCTCTTCCTATTTCCATCTCCGGTGAATTGACCAGTGTGTCCTTATCTAGATGATAGATCCCTAAAAACATTGGTCTATGCACTGATAGTCTCAAAAATTGTCTACTGTAATGCATTTTACATGGTGCTCCCCTTGAAGCTGATATGGAAGTTTCAGGTGGTCCAGAATATTTATGAATATTCTCTACCTAGAAAGCACTAGAAAGGGTCAGAATGAATGGCACATAAGTATTACTTATTACATAAGTATTAATATTGTCACTAATAGGGAATGTGAGTGTTTTTGAATATGGGAAACAGCATTACAAATACACGTGTCTTCAATAAAGAGATTGTTCCTTTAAAATCTGGAATGCAAATTGGTATATAAGATTAATGAAACATAGTAACTGAAATAGGCCAAATTGATGTGGCTTCTGAGAAAGTAATGCTTTCCTCTTTCCCTTTCCTCTTACTAGTTTCTGCCCCAAACATAAAGCTTTTCCTTTTATTACTTGTACAAGAGTTCCTAGCACTGATGGTTTCTGGATTTCCTTTTGAAAGAAACAGTACACAATAAGTATTCTAAGCCAACAAATGTGAGCAGTTTCCCCTGTCCCCATTTATCAACAGCCAATACTATTCTTAACCCATTTCCAAACCCATTCTCCCCCTTCCTAAATGTCTGCCTTGCTGCTGGTCTGCTGCTGCTGCAAATGGAGAGGAAGGTATGCCTCACCACCTTTTCTCACTGCATGATCTCATACTACAGTGGGGCAGATGCCAGAGTTTTTTTCCTGTTATTTCCTTTGTTTGTCCTGATGTTTTGGACTTCATTTCCCAGAAGGCCTAGTCTATGTGGCCACCGATCAATAAGTCTATAGTCCTAACTGAAAGGGCAGGAGTGGAGCTGCAGACAGAGTGAGCAGAAGGAAAATTCTACTTAGAGTAAAATATAAAGAAGACCTGAAGATGAAATGGGGTCAGGGTCATGCTGCTTGATTCCTTGGTGGGCCACCAAAACTAGTATTCTAAAAATAGGAATTATGAGGCTCTATGACAGCTTTCTGCCCTGGCATTATCCCCTTGAAGAATAGAACTATTCAAGAGGGTAGATCTTTTCCCAGATATATTCTGTGGGCACCTTTTGTAGGAAATAGGCATAATATGTTATAAGTATAAGTGTGATTCAAACTTTACTCTTTGGATTCAATAGTCCTACTGGAGCTCTGCTTGCCATACAATTATAACTGAGTGGGCATAAATAGTCCCGAATGTAACCCTTTCTTTCCCCTCCCTACTCTGTCTCTTGCCCGCAGAGGCCTCTTACAAGGAAGGAAATGTTGGTAATGGTACTGTGGCGTCCGCCCAGGTCATGAATATTAATGAGCTATCTGCATGTACCAATGAGAGTGCTGGAGAGGTGGAGTCACCAGATATAAGAGTCTCTGCAGGAGGGGGAGAAAGAGAAGGATTTGTGAAATTGGAGTTAGGGAGTAGAGAGAGAGGGTTGGCGGTTGAGGGTGGATGAAGTAGGATGTTTTGTTAAGAGTTAACGACATCGACTGTACCTTCATCACCTGTAATAATAAACAACTTCTATTTGGTTCTTTTTTTAAAATGACACATTGCCTGGACCTCTATCATTAATAATAAACAATGTTGATGTAATCAACTTGTGGCAGCAACACAACATGTGGCTTGTGCCCTTTGCTTGGTAAAACAACCAAGGGACAGGCGGGAACGTGACAGGTACCTTCTGAAGACCTACCAGAGGACAACTCTCTTTTTCAAGATGTCCTCTGTTTGAAGGGCTGCCTAGTCCAAGTCTGATTTAACATTCATGCATCACAAAGGTGAGATCAAGGACTCTGAAGTTTGACAGATATCCACAGCTTGCACTCGGATAACCGGCATAAGCCACCTACCAAAGTTTTCCTTGCTTGGATGAAATAAGCTGTAATTCTGTTTGCATTTTTTAAAAATCATACTTTGTATGCATATATAAAGATTAGCATGTGTATTTTTATACAAATTTGTGTTTTCTTTTTCTCCATCATTTTTGGCAATGCCTGGCCTTTTTTTTTTTAGTGATGTCTAACTGGGCACCATAAGGGTAACACTTCCACCAGTCAACACCAGCTGTTCCTAAGTGTAAGCAAAACATATCAAGCTTCTTTGTAGAATAAAGGCCTTAATCAGCAAACACTTTATTTTTAAGCACAAGCATACCAATGGCTAAATTTGTTTAAGGTGAACTTTCAAAAACCTTAATAAACTAATTAATTTTCTTTGATAATCAGAAGATTTCCATGGGTTTTTATCCTGTTGCCAATAGCAGGACCATTATCTAAGAACTGTTATGCTTAAAGTCCATAATTAAACTCCTACTTCACTACACAGATGTGGCTCAGGCATTACTTCCAAATTATAAGATTATTGCCAGTCTTTTTCTTTTAATTAAACATTGTATGATGTTAGTTCTACTCTTTTCCCTTAGGTCATTAGCATACAAATACAACAGCTGACTAGTCTGCAATTTGCTGGGAAACAACAACAACAAATGATTACATGCAAGAAAATTCATTTGACAATGATTTCTTGCAAATAAATAATCTTCATAAACTATCTGAGGCCTTAAAAACTGGAATATACCAAGATAAAGCAATACAAAAATACTCTAAATGAAATGTTTAAAGGATTAGATGGAATTTTCCTGTACTAAATTTCAAATTCTACAGCAGGACCTGGCAGCAAATGAATGTTTGAGGTACAAAAGTCATTTTGTTTTCCATTTCAGTTGAAAGGGAGAAAAATGTAGTAATAAGACCTACTGCAGGGACCTCTCTTTACAACACCTTCCATTCATTGCTATCATATGTGTCTGAAGAAGCATGGGGGGGGGGGAACCAGGGAGGAAGCTGCAGTTTTCAGTATTCAGTTATGAATAGAACAGGGAGTAGAACTCAATTACCCCAAGTTCTTAGTCTGAGATAGAAGGGAGCCACAGAGGGCACTGCTGACATTTGGAAACCTGACTTCTCCAGGATTGCTATTGTCAAAGGAGACTCCACCTCCCATTTCTACATGTAAGGGCTCTCCACAAACATTCTAATAAATGTACTGTTACTGAACACCTTTGCTCATTACCTGCACATGTAACCATAAACTTATCAAATCCAAAAATATGAGGATCTTTTAAGAGACATAGTATGTCCAGGGTAGATTTTACAGTGCATTCTGACAAAATTAACACAGAAATACTAGCAATGGCGCATACAAGCTTGTCTTATTATAACTAACTGTCCAAGAAGGAAAATGATCCCATCCTCCTTGCACTGAACTTGCAAACTATTTGCAACCAGAGCTATACAGGAAGAGTTATGGTTTGTGGAATGAAAAGTGCAGTGGGCACTAGGAAAATTGGTAAGGCATACTTAGGAAGTTAAATGTCATGTGTGAGAGAGAATGGAGAGGTTTAAAATGCTATCAGGAGAAGGAAGAAAAATAAAGTTGACACCAACAAATTTCAAAGAGAGTTGTGTGACACAAGAGATTTTCCTTCCCCAAGAATCCCAGTTTCTTCATAACTAACCTTGGGCATGGAGCATCCTTCATTTTCACCTCTGGCCACAACATGTCATGGTAATCCCTCAGACCATAACATGGTGACAAAGGAGGTCTCACTCAGACCAGGCCAATAAAGGGAGTCATGGGGAAGATGAACACCTGAACTCATTGTTACTGGATCCTTCTCCAAGCTTCAAAGAAAGTGTAAAATATAAGAGAAAGATAATATTTGAAATGGAAATTCTCCTGGATTCTCTAACTCCTCAATTCTCTCTCTGTGTTTTTGGTCAACATTCTGATGTGTATGAAGGAATAGGAACCATAATTTGCTCTTCCTCTCTTCTGTATTCTGAGGACAAGTAACAATTGAAGTCCTGTGTTCTTTTTGGTGGAGTCAGGGAGAAGAAATCTGCCCCTTCTCTGGATCCATAGTGACCTTCCTCTGTCTATAGAGCCTGTTGGTTGGTTTAGGAAGGCAGAAAATCCTTCAGGTGGCCCTTGATTACTAGGTCAACAGCAGAACCTAGAATGTACTTCCTTGTTGCTCTGTAGCCCCAATACAATTTCCAGGTAAAAGATCAGGGCATACAAAAGAGTCCTAGGATTGCCCAATCAGCAGCAGCAGCTTCCCATTTGCAGAGATTTCATGGAGCAAGCTATCATGATGTCATGAGATGATGTTTTTATGATGTCACAGAATGGTCCTTTGTATAAAAATCACAAGAGGTATATGTATGGGTCATAATGCAAGGGGGGGGGGAACCAAAAAAATCTTATGTCATGAAACAGATGCTTTATTCCCTTCCTTCTTCCAAGTGGCAACTTGAACTACATTCATCCACCAAGCCTCTGACAATTCCTTTCCTCTCATTTACGACTTTTTTTGGGAGAGGGGGGCTGATATTCAGAAAACACAAAACGCGGAGAAATAGTTTCACACTGAATCGGTGAACCCTGGCACCAGCCAAGAGTGGGTGGAGATATGAATGCCCTAAGAAAACTCACAGATTATTCTTTTTCAGTGCCTTGGGCCTAGAGATTTCTCACTATAGCTGGAGAGATGGGGGAAGCATAACAAGTCCCTGAGGTTTCAACTGGTACCCCGAGACCTGGTAATCCTATGAAAAACCTGTGCCTGATACCCTGGATTGCTGCTATCAAGACAGAATAACCAATAGCGGGCTATACATAGAAACAACTTCACCTGATATAAAACAACCTCCTGCATAAACCTGGCTGCATTGTTTATATGGAAGTTGCATTGCTTTAAATGTGAACAAAATTTGTTGATCATATATTTACCCATGTTATTTTTTACATAATGGCAAAAAGTGTCACTCACAGCAGCAGTGATCAAAAGGCTCCGAACATCTGGCTGTGGCTAATGAGCTGGAGCTTCTCAGCTCTCTTGGATGCTAATTGTGGTGGTCAAAGGTCATTGTGCAAGGGCATCAGCCCTTCTGCCAAATGGCTTGCTGAAAATCCACTTCTTTTTCTAGTGCAAGTCGCTGATGTTTCTGCCACCATGTGCAGATGCAAGGTTAAATGCAGGGTGTCAGTGTGCTCATTTTCTTCCCAACATTTCTTTTAAAATATGTTATTTCATTCTTTTTAATAGCAGTTTGACAAATCAGCAAAGCCAAAAGAGTGGATGCTTAATGAAGTACATGTTTTTCTTACTGAAATAAATTGTTTATAATGTGAGATTATATACTGCTATTTCAGTTACCACATATCTTGTCAATATATATATCGCAGTATGTTACGTATAGTGCCAAAATTCCTTGTATAAAATAAAAATCCTGGGGTGGGGTTATTTCAAGGGTCAGCAAAGAGAGAGTGTGTAAGGTAAACCAGGTTTAGCAAATCTGGAGCCAGATTTCAACACAGCCCAAGTGGTGCCAGCCCAAGAGTTATACAAGCAAACAGGGGAAGTCCAAAAGTATAGTCAGGCAGTGTAAAAGGTCACACATGGCAAGGAGTCAGCAATAATGTCAGGGTACAAGGAAAACAGGACCAGGACTTAGAAGAGACACTGACTCCCATAGTTCTCATCACTCCCAGCTGAAGGATCTTTCACACCTGGACTGTTGAAGGTGTTTGGACAGCTTTGAGAAAAACTCATTCTCAGGGTTTGGCCTGTACATCTCTGTGAGAGGAAGAATGTCCTCCCAAGGAGACCATCCAATCCTGAGGGGGCTTTTTATCTTAAGGCGTCCTTCCCTGCTGCCAAGCACTTCATCTTGAGGCTTCAAGCCAGGCTCATGTCTTCAGTCTTCTCCATTCCTATGGACTGTTTGGGGGTCTCATCTCTAACTCAGGCCCCAAGTCTCTATTATTTATAGGTTTGGGGCCCTGACACCCTTTCCCTGTTTAACTGATTTTTTAAAAGTAGTTATTTGTTTAATTTACTGTCCATTTATTGTGTTAAAGGTGTATATTTTGGTGGTTTGGGAAAGGCTTTTTTTTTTTTTTTTTTTTTTTGCTTCTGGGAGGGGCAGTGAGTGGACTTCATGACTGTGCCAGTGTGCCACTGGGCTTTGTGGGTGGTTACTGTCTTGGCAGGGCACTGCTTGGGGCAATTCTCTCTTGCCGTTCTTGGTGTTGTGCTGTTGTTGGTTGCTCTTGTGAGTGACTTTCTGTGTGCCAGGCAGTCAGTGCCTGGTTGGCTGGTTGCTTCCTTGGTTTATTTTTATAGTGCTGCGAAGGTACACACTTTCTCTGTTTTGCTGATTGGGTGACACTGAATTCATACTGTTCTTTTGAATGTGATATTAACTAGTGCCCACATGTCTAATGATGATTTTTCTTTCTCACGTACTATTGCCTGCTTTTGGGGTAGTCTGATTCTCTTCTACCTTGCCTTAACTTTTTTGGAGTGGTTTTTATGGGTTCTTTAGAGTTTTGGGAGTGCCAGAAAACACAGATAACAGAAGATGAAAAGACCCAAAAGAGGATTTTCCTTTTTGTTTAAAATGAATGGACCAGTAAGCAGAAAATATAAAAATGAAATAAAACAGAAGTGGCACCCTCTGAAAGAACTCAAAAAAGAAGAAATATGAAAATTTTCACTATGCACATCCTTAATCTCATTCATGCAATGGATTCATACCAATATGGACTGACAAGTAGACTTACCCCAAAGTCTATCATATTACTTTCTACTACTGTTTTCTGCTTCTGTCATTTCTTTGTGGGCAGTCTTAAAACCTGAAAATGTATCTGTGCCATCTTATTTTATGTATGCAAGTGAAAGGTAGCTGTTTAATGGGTTTTAGAGAATAATATTAATTCTTCAGGTTTTCTGAAAGATCAAAAGAAGATTTTTCCCCAAATTATTTCCATGAAAAGCAGCAGTCTTCTGAAGCAATGCCATTTACTTTTAGGCATGAGATGATTTTCCTTTGGATATATAAATGTGAAAAACCTCACTCAGGATGCAGAACAGCCAGTAAAAAAAGAAACTTCAAAAAGACCCTCAGAAAGCAAAACTGCATGAAAGTTCACAGCAATTTCAGAATAAAGTTCTCAAAAGAAAAAGTGCTTTGTAACTTGAGTCCTTAATTTGCAACTTCTGGTGCATTGTTCATCTACGACATTTTCCTTAAATCTGTTTTTGCCTCTTTTCCTTTTTTTGCTTTAAGGTTTTCTCAAGTAAAACAGAAAAGAAAAAGGGAAAAAAAGAAAAAAAATTAGTCTTCAGATGTTTTCACTTCTTCCCCCAAGTTGGGTTCTTCTTGCATTACAGAAGACTGACACTCCAGCCATTCTGCTTAAAACTATTAGCCAGATAGAATCTCCTTTATCTATGTTCTTTTGCAAATATAGAGGAAAGTGAAAAAGAGGGCTATGCTGGTCTCATCCACACAGCAGAAAAAATAACATAGTTGACAGTTGGGTAATGCAACTAAAATGCAAACGTTCAAGTCTTTTCAACTATCTGGTAAACAATAAATAAAAGAAACAAGGAGTTGGCAAGAAACAGGAGAGTCCTAAAATTAGGCCAGATGCTGTGTCTGGAGGTGTGCAGTTAAACTGATTGCCAAAATGGATTGGAAAGGCAATGAATCATCCATAAATGTGCAGGTATCAAGTTACATCTAACAATATATACTGGGAGAAAAGCTGGTGTCTGGTTTCCATTTCCAAAAACACAAACACTGCCTGCAAATCAGAGCTGTCCGTTATAAAATATATAAGTGTGAAGTACAAATTCATCAGATTAAGATAAGAGTTTTGACTATGCAAGGAAATAGATGCTAGAAGGGAAAGCATGAAACAATGCTAGCTAGAATACAGCATAAAAGCTCAGCCTGGGGTTAATTCATATCAATTTTGTACCAAGCAGTCGGTTGAAACAGCTATTTATTTATCTATTTATTTCCTAGCTAAATGACATGATCTCACAAAATTTACAACTTTTGTAGTGTGGAATTTTAAAAAAAAGTTAGATAGTTATCAAAGATGGACATGTTGTCTCTCTCTTCTGTGAATAAAGCCAAGTGGTATCTATAGGCACATCTGCTGCCTTTTTCTAAGATGTTATTCATAGGAAATCTGATAATTGATTTGGAGCAATTGAACCTTGCCAGCACTGCAGCGTACCACTGGAGGTTCTATTTCCCATCCGACTGCATCGTCATGTGTGCAAGATGCTGACAATGACCCAAATGGATTGTAGAGGAAAGCAGAGGGTTTTTTTTTAATCTCCACTCTTGTGTCCCTACCAGATATGCCTATGAAGAAAGATTGTCCTTCAGACAGTCTGGACCCAAGCTGTGTAGGAGTTTATTGGTCAATACCACAACCTTGAAATGTGTACAGAAACGGATTGTTACCAGTGGAGCTATGATAACAAGGGAGCTGTGCCTTCCCTGTAATCAGTCCTGGTCAATAGCCTGGCTGCAACTGCTCAGACCAATTGAGGTTTTTGAACCTTGTTCAAAGGCAGTCCAACATAGAGTATGCTATAATAATATAGACAAGATGTAACAAAGCAGCATGCATAGCTATGGCCACATCAGAGATCTCTACAATGTGCTTAACTGATGCACTAGTGTTGATTGTGCAAATGCACACCTGGTCGTTACAGAAGCCTGGTCATTTCAGCTCGCAGCCAAGTCCAGAAGCTTACCCTTCATTTTTCAGGTGGACGCATAAGCCTATGCAGAACAGATTGAATCTTTATTCCCTATGCTGCATTTTGAGCTCTTCTTTTAATGGGGGCAATTATTGTGAATAATAGTTATGCCACAGTTAGGAAAGTACCCACCTATTGACTAGATAAAAAGCTAGGCAGGTTTGAATCGATTAGACTGAGACCCAGCAACGTGGTACAGCAAGCTGCATATGCATTTAAAATGATTAAAATTAATTAATGGCAATGTGTTTTTTGAATTTGTATTAAAAACCAAATAATCCAAAGATGTTCATTCCTATGTCCTCTTAGTATTTTTTCCAAATCTGAGATGTCTATATTTCATGGACTTTTGAAGCATGGCAAGGCACAAATGTGCATTCTCTTTTGTTGTTCGTCATCAGGCACAGACACAAGAACATTCAGGTGAATGGAGAAAAGCAAACAGTCGCAAAAGTCCAAAAGAAAAAACCGGGCAAGATGGAGCAGCCATTGTTTTAGAGAGCAGACAAAGCAAGATGTGCCTTAAAGGTCCAGTACAAAACAAATTGTCAAGATATTGGCATACAGTCTCTCTTCTCTCTGTAGACCAAAGCCTGTCTCAGATCCTGTGAGCCCATCCCTAGCCTTAGAATAGCTATGACTTCTGAAGAGTTTTCCCTTGCACATGGGTACTCTGCTGATCAGCCACAAGCCTTGTCTATGCTTTCAGCTACATCACACCTCCTTCTGTCTTTCCCCTGTGTTGTCCTGTGATAAAGTAACATGCAACTTGACTTCCCCATGCTGCATATCTTTCCCCATTCACATCTCCACAAGTGGTAGCCAGTGAAGGAGACAGAGAGCAGGGAAGTCTGTAAAATGGCTGCTGTCACTACTTCTGTTGTATGTATGTAATCAAATGCCCTTCTTCCTCAAATAAATGACCCTGTGCATCTTCTCCATTATCTTCCTCTTAGTACATATTTAGTAAGAGTGTTTTTTTCATCTGAGTCGTTCTCCAGAATTTTAAAACATCAGGAAAATAATTTTGATTGGAAGCCTGTGACATAGTGTTTCTTGGAATTTCACAGCATTGAAGAACCTCATTTGAAAATTAAAATAGAACCATAAAATGTGTACTCAGTTTAAAAAAACCAGGAAGCAGTTTTACATAAGTCATATCATTGGTTCATTTAGCCCAGTAATGTCACCTCTGACATGGAGCAGCTCTCCAGGTTTTCAAGGAAGATTCTCGCCTTGGCCTTCAAGGAAATCTCTAGCATTAAGTGGGAGCCTTACATCTAAGTACCCACCAGACCTGATCTTGCTTAGCTTCCAAAATGAGGCATGAAGTGTTCAGGGTGATGTGAATACTACACCATTGTACAGTTCAGGTAATGTAGCTTTCATACAAAGAAGGGGAGGGGAAAACACACTGACTGGCTTTGCTCATTCACTGCATCCTTTTTGGCCCAGGCCCACTAACCTCCATAAGTTGGAGGGGAAAAGTTAACAAGGGAGCGACTGTTTTACATTCTACAGTGGCTAAGGTAGGGAGAGAAAGGGAGCAGGGGATAGGCTGTGGGGGTGGGTGACTGCCTATCGGCCCGCCGATCAGTTGATCGGCGGGCCGGTAGGCAGAATGAGAAAGCCATAGGAAGAGAGGGAAGACTAGCCTTCCCTCTCTTCATATGGGGGATAAATAAAAATGGGGCAATATTCGTCCTTTTATATTCATTGGGGGCTCTGGAACCCATGAATATGAAGGGATGAATATTTAATGAATCAGCGATTTCTGACGAATATCGTGATCCTTTTTTTTATTCATCCCCATGTCTAGTGGCCACCACAGAGAAGGCCCAACTTTTAATCATAGACTTCCTGGCCTCTCTCATGGTGGCCACCCACAGCATCAATGCCTGGGAGATGTGAGTGACACAAGAAGTTCATCTTTGGGAGAGTTGCTCCAACAGATAGATTTTTCTCCTATCCAATCTTTCCAATATTGATTGATTTTTTTCAAAAAATAAAGACATAAAGTCATATCAATCATGAATATATCTGTCATATGTTTCCACAACATTTATAAGCAGCTGATCATTATCACCAGTTAGTACTTATAGGCCAATTAAATAATTATGAATAAGAATAGTAATTGTTCCCTTTGATGCAAGCACACAGTTTTCTCCAAAAATGCATTATGTATGTTTAGAGCTGGATGGGAAACATTATACAATAAACAGCTGCTTTTATTCATCTTTCTGGCAGCAATGAAATGTACATATTAGAATATATTGAAACATTTCCTAACAGTAGACTATGCATTTCATACAAGGCAAGACTTTAATAGGCAGTAAGTCTTCCAATATTGACATAAGCAAAAGTTCTCAAATCACCCTCCATCCCCACCTCCAAATCCTGGATTTGGTAGCAAAACTTGAACAACACTTTTTCCTGACAAATGACAAATGTGGCTAACATTAAAGAGATTTTTTTTTTTTTGAGAAGTCAGGTTATGTGATTTTTTTAAAAAAATGATCAGCTATTATTTTTATATTATCATTTGATTATCTTAAGTATAACATAATTTTAAAAACTGTGATTTTGTTTATTTTACATTATTTGTATCTTCATAGCTTTTGTTCAAACAGTTGGCTGGTTGTAAATAAACAAATTAATTCATTCATAATGGAACCAAATTGGCACATGGAATAAAAGCAAAGTATGCTGCTTATATACTGCCCCATAACACTTAAAACACTCTCTGGGTGGTTTACAATTAAATTATGCAGGCTACACATTGCCCCCCACCAGGTAGCTGGGTACTCAATTTACCAACCTTGGAAGGATGGAAGGCTGAGTCAACTTTAAGCCAGCTACCTGAGCCCATCGGGATCAAATGCAGGTCATGAGCAGAGTCTTTGACTGCAGTACTACTGTGTAACTACTGCACCATGAGGAATAATCATAGACAAGTAGGATGCTGCCTTATATTAAGTCAGATTTTGGTTCATCCAGCCCAATCTTGTTGACACTGACTGATGGTGCCTCTCCAGGGTCCTTGACAGCAATTTTCCTTAGCCCTTCCAGGAGACTGAGAGTGTGACTACATGGCCAAATTGGAGTGGGATCAATAGGGTTGCTTAGGGTTGCATAGAGGTGCAGTTTGCCATTAGGTCTGCCACATGCAATGATTTGGTAGTTTAAAGTCTGGAAACCACACCTTTCACCAACTGACCTCATTTGACTCACCTCCCTTTAAAGGGGAGAAAGAAAGAAAAAAAAGAAAGAAAGAAAGAAAGAAAGAAAGAAAGAAAGAAAAAGAAAGAAAGAAAGAAAGAAAGAAAGAAAGAAAGAAAATATCCCCCTTCTTTTCCCCTCTGTCTCCTCCTCCTTTTGGGAAGAGGGTTCCATTTTTATTTTTTTTTCCAAAAGGCACAGGACAGTATTGTTGCCCTACAAGGCCTTTTTTAAAAAAACTTTGCTTTGTCTCTCTCCAACTCCACAGAGGAGGACAGGAAGCTTTCAATTTCTCAGCCATCTGCTTTGGTTTCATAGATTAATTGAGTTGGAAGAGTAGAGTACCTATTGCTCTGTGCAGGAATTCAAATCAAAGTATATCTGACATATGGTTGTCCACTTTTCTCTTGAGTCCTAGTAATCACACATGCTGGAACTGAACCAAAATGGAGCAATCCTATCTGCACCAAAACACACACAGACATACACACAGTAGACCCTGTCAGGGAGCCCAAAAGGAGGTTGTTGTATAGTTGTTAAGTCATGTCTGACTCTTCGTGACCCCATGGACCAGAGCACGCCAGGCCCTCCTGTCTTCCACTGCCTCCCGGAGTTTGTTGGTAGCTTCGATGACACTGTCCAACCATCTCGTCCTCTGTCGTCCCCTTCTCCTCTTGCCTTCACATTTTCCCAACATCAGGGTCTTTTCCAGGGAGTCTTCTCTTCTCATGAGATGGCCAAAGGATTGGAGCCTCAGTTTCAGGATCTGTCCTTCCAGTGAGCACTCAGGGTTGATTTCCTTCAAAATGGATAGGTTTGTTCTCCTTGCAGTCCAGGGGACTCTCAAGAGTCTCCTCCAGCACCACAATTCAAAAGCATCAATTCTTCGGTTGTCAGCCTTCTTTATGGTCCAGCTCTCACTTCCATACATCGCTACTGGAAAAACCATAGCTTTGACTATGCGGACCTTTGTCGGCAAGGTGATGTATCTGCTTTTTAAAATGTTGTCTAGTTTTGTCATCGCAAGAAGGTAGCCACTCATGAAAGATGGGCTGGTTTATATTGGTACGTATGTCACATGGTTGCTTGAAAACCAGTCCATCCCCCAAACAGTGGGATGAATACCAGTCTAGTCACTCCCTGAATGCTGGACCTTCTGCATACAAACAGATGCTTTACAACCCTTCCCAAAGATGCAGGATATTTCCCAATCTCTTTCTTCCAGAAGTTCAATTTCTCAATTTGCTCTTTTTTTCAGGTTATATCAGAAGTTCCTCTGAGAGACAACAGTGGTATATGTGGGTATTGCCAGCCAGTGCTATGT
Source organism: Intellagama lesueurii (assembly GCA_037013535.1). Lineage (NCBI taxonomy): Eukaryota > Metazoa > Chordata > Lepidosauria > Squamata > Agamidae > Intellagama > Intellagama lesueurii. The sequence goes on from JBAJHW010000005.1 coordinate 164,115,264, forward strand.
AGTAATTAGAATATCAGACTGGGCCCTTTGTGTGTTTGTGTTATCAAGGTGGAACCAACTTACAGCAACCCCAATGGGGCTTTCAAGTTAAGTGATATATATAAGGAGTGGTTTTACAAATTTCACCCCCACCTCGTGGGTTTCCTTGGCCAGGCAGGGATTCAAACCCAGACCTCCTGAATCTTAGTCTGTCACTCTGTCCACTAGACCAAACTGAAATCATTGGGTACTTCAGTTGAGAAAAATCCCCCTAGTGGGGGTACAGGGAGAAGACAGATTGCCAAACTAGGAGAGGGGATTGATTTTCAATAAGATAGCAACTGGGAAATGAGAACATAAACCTTCCCTCATCCAAAATAAAAAACTGTGGCAACCAGTCCCCATGGATCTGTAATTTATTCATTTTGAAAAATCAGTATGTATCTACATGCCGCACATGTAACTTGGCCCTTGCTGTCAGATTCTCAGTTTCTCATGGTGAAAAAACAATGTGGCACACATGCTTAGTGAATGGGGTATAAGATAAGTTGCATTTCCAACACATCTGGAAGGCACCCGATTGGGGCAACCAGCCATATCGATTTTAATTATTTTCCTCTGTTTTGGGCACTATATTCAGACCCATTAAATTGATTTGTCTCCATTTCTTTTCTGTTGCTTTCCCCGTAACTGTTCTGTGAATCATGTCTTGTGTTTATGTCTCTGTGTACTGGCAATGCAGATGCGAGGGGGTTGCTTAATTTTTATTTTTTGGTAGCTCTTCTTCTGATAAATGAAATGCGGTCACCTGTTTTTTATCTCTTTCATTCAGGAAGGCTCTTGCTGTGATTTCAAAGATGTTTCGTGCTTCAGCTGCAGAAAGGGAGTGCTCATGGGTCTATGGAGTCAACTGCAGGTGAATGCAGTGTCAAATATGCAAATAAAACTATCTTTCTCAGCCACTTGGCTGATCTGAAAGCAGAAACATCCTACAGGGCATTACAGAAAGATTCACATGAAGAATATATTGAAGACACTATTTTGTTTGCTTCCAGTTTCTAAATAAATTAACCCCCTTCTTTATTAGTTGCCACCACTTTGTTTATCAAAGTAGGGTTGCAAGTTTCAGATGTCATTCATCTAAGTCTGTCTCAGATTCAGCCATACTACTGTGTTTCCCCAAAAATAAGACAGGGTCTTATATTAATTTTTGCTCCAAAAAAAACGCATTAGGGCTTATTTTCAGGGGATATTTTATTTTACAGTCATGTAATTTTCTTCTGGTTGCTGCACAATGCTGCACAATGGTGAAGAGTGGGGTTTCACTTAACTGGGGCCTCTTTTGGGGGTAGGGTTTATATTACCAGCATCCTGAAAAATCATACTAGGGCTTATTTTCAGGTTAGGTCTTATTTTCGGGGAAACAGGGTAGTGGTGGTGACAGTGAGCTCAGTTCCTACCTCGTTCCCAGCAGTCCAATCAAAATAGTTTAGGAAGGTACTAACATCACGTATGGTATCATCAAACCATTTAAAACTTTTAAAAACAAATCCAAAATATCATACCAACAAAGACTATAAAACTGATTGTACAATTAAATTGCAGACTCTCAGAACATATTTTCCTGTTCCAGGAATGTTCACGGGTTTTCTAAACAAAATAAGACAGATGTAAGTACTAAAGGCAATCAGAAATCATGGCTTGCATTAAACTGGCTCAAAAATAGAATCTTAGACTTCATAGAATAATGGAGTTGGAAGGGGCCTATAAGGCCATCGAGTCCAACCCCCTGCTCAATGCAGGAATCCAAATCAAAGTGTATCTGACAGATGGTTGTTCAATTTTCTCTTGATGCCCAGTTTTCTCTTGAATAGGTCAATCTATTCCTAGAAGACTAGGATTTAAAGGGGGGGGGAGGTGCCAAAATTTAACCACCCATCAAGGAAGGTGGTGCAGTACAACTGCAGTACTCTAGATGTTCACAGTATGCAGTATGCAGTTCCAGTATTCTGATCCTAGTGCAGGGCTGCATGACCTGTGGCCGCCACAGTGAATACAGTCCACTAACCTTTGCTGGTAGCTCATTAGGGTATCAATAAATATCCTGATTTGGATGCCTGCTCTGAAGTAAAAAATGAAGCTAGAGTTCCAGGGAGCCTGGGTTTGATTTAAGATGTCATAGGTTGTGCAGTTCTGGCCCAGGAGAGAAGAGGACTATAGGCATTCTCTGTACCATAACCACGGTGACAAGATCTGCCTAAACCATCTGCTGCATGCCATATGATGACTGTTTACACCTTTGCAATCTTTAGTATCAAGCAGAAAGCAAATAAAGTGAAAAAGAGTACTTGCAAAACAAGGAGGCTCATATGAATCAAGATAGAGAAATTTCCACAGTGCTATGAAAATAAATAAGGGGGGGCATTGAGGGGGTCTCTTGACAATTTAATATGGGGCAGAATTGGTTGGCCAGCCAAAGACGTGATTCATCAAAATATCAAGCATGAGCAGAACCCATCCAACAAGTAATCCCAAAAGAAAATTAGACACAATTCAACATCCAGCTTCTATTTATGGGTGTTTCTAATAGTTTAGAGGAAAAAAGAGGCAAAGGATTTCCAGAGATTTGCAGCAGGATTCTCCTACTGGTATAATAATCATAAAGATGTATGACAGATTTATCATAAATCCTGCAGACTGAAACCCTGGGTTTTACTGCAGGACATAGTAATGTCTTACACCTGTCTGGTACAAGGTTTGCAGCTGTGTAAATACAAAGATAATGCTGATGGATTTTTCCCTCTTTTCTTTCAAAGAGCAATGTGTTCTAGATGTATTGTCCTAAAAAAAAAACTTGCTGATCTGCATGCCATTACCCAACATAACATCTTTGCAGTTAGCAGGAATGCGAAGGGGATCCATGAACACAGAAATATTCACATACACATCTCTGTCACATAAGGAGAAATTTATCATGTGTCTACAGTGTAGTGGCCCTTTACAATTAAGGGCATGAATTTATCAAACATCACTGTTAAGGGTGTGAATTTATCACTAGTCTTTCAGGCTTCTGCAGTTAAATTTATTATTCTGTATTTCTGCATGGATTTGCAACCTTTCTAAAAAGTTTACACAAATATTCACATACATATTTTCTGTGCATTTCTTCAGATAAACACATTTTTGTACACCATTTTCCATTTTGTGTGCATTTTTCAAAAATAGGTATGCTTTTTTATCCGTAAGTAAAAGAGACTGGGTATGCAGTTTTCCTAATATCCATATCTTGCGCACACAGTCTTTAAAGTGCATGTGTTTATTTTTAAATTGCTGGACATAAACACAGCTTTTAGGAAAACAGAGTCTTTGGATCCCATCTGCATTCCATGCTGTGCTTAGATTTGGGGAGTGCAAATCAGATGTGTTTGCATCAGAATGCAAACCAAATGAAATTTTCACTCATCCTTACTCACAAAACTGCAAAATAAATCATCAGATTTATCTTCATGGGACATTATCTTCTACGATATCAGACCACTCATCTTTCTATCTCTGTGACTGGCAGCAATTCCCCAGACCTTCAAACTAGAATTTTTGCCAGGTGTAAATAGAGAAAGCAAGAACTGAACCTGAAACTTCTGACATTTAAAGTCTGTGCTATACCTCTAAGCTACAGCTTCTTCCCATTGAATTACTGTTACATTTAAAACAGTGGTGGAATATAGCTTTATTTAAAAAAGGAAGTCCTCCTGAATAAAAATGCATGAAAATCAATTTAGTCTTGCCCCCTTTTTGATATCTCTTTGTTTGTTTGCCCATTGGATATGTATCCCATCTTTCTCTCAAAAATGGAGAAGGGAAATTGGTGTTCAGCAGTGTTTTCATATCTATTTAGCGCTATATCATTTCTTTCCTTTTTAAAAGAAAACTTTCAAAAGTTTGTATTTCCCACTCTATTTCCAGGCATTGTTAAATAAAGCTGAATATCGAAATATGTTATAATTTGGATCCAAATGTGGTCTTGTTAAAAAAAAATCCTTTGTCACTTTTGGTGATGACCTACCTTAGAAGCTGGGCAGAAGGATTTCATCTTTATAGATTCTGCTGGCCATCTCAATGGCTTTCACTACCATCAGTCATGGAATCCTTCTGGGCCATCTGGCTGTCATGGAAGTGGGGAACCCTGTTCTGTAATGCATCTCTGTGATAAATGTTCCAGCAGGTGATGTCTGAAGTTATTGCTTGTCCTTACAGCCAGGGGTGGATTAACCATTAAGCACAATAAGCATGTTAGGGGCATCAAGGGAAGAGAGGGCACCACAGAAATTTTCCATAGCCGAATTTACCAAGGGCCATATGGTGCAATACTGCAAATGGTGCAGCCATGAAAAAAATCACATACAGACATATACAATAATAACAAGAGCACTCAGAGAGCATAGACCTCCACCAAGGGTCATGAAATCGAAGGGGAAAAAATTCCCTCCCTCCATAAATGAAAGCAGGGGAAACTTTGTATGCAGTCTGTGAAATTTGTATACAATCTGTACAATGTCAGTAGAAAAACAAACAAACACACACATACTCCAACAAAAACATAACCTCCTCGGCGGAAGTAAAAATAATAATAATAGTAATGATAGAGGTTAATGATATACATTAATCTTGGGAATACAACAAAATTAGAATCTGGTAAGTTTAACTGCCCCACGGTCCACAGAGGCTCACATGATCGTTCTTGTCTAACTTCTAAGTCTTGTTCATGTCGGCTGTCCTGTTCAGTTGTCCACTGAGAATGAGACTGTGCAGGGGTGCTAGTAGCTCACTCAGCGTCCCGTGTGCCAACAGGCAACAACACATGTGCTAACATTGTAACTTTGTGTCAGAATCTGGCCTACATGGCCCTGGTAAGGTAACTGCAGGATCAGGGCCAGCCTGACCCAGGAATTGCCTGGTGTTTACAGGCTCAGGCCCTGGCCTGAGCAGCAGCTACTAGGCCACTCATGAGAGTGCCACCTGGAAGCCTGGAGGGAAGGCCTATTTAAGGAGTGGTTCTCCCTCCCAGTCTTTGCCTCAGCAACGCAAGTGTTTTCTGCTCTTGTGCTTTGGCCTGTGTGTTCAGCCTTGCCCGGTTCCTGCCCTGTTGTTCCTGCCTTGCCTGCCAGCCTTATTGTTCCAGCTCTGTTACCCTGTGTGGTGGATTAGGCCCTGATGCCCTTGCCAGGTGGCAAAAGGCCACCTAGTAGCTTCCAGAGTCTGACACTTTGTAAGTAAGCTGATCCCTTTTTTTTATAACACTGACAACAAATAATGTAATTAATGTTTCATAATTTTGTGGAAGTGCTTATGAAATGTTGTGAAACTCATGAAAATGGCCAAATGGTTTTGCTTTTGATTATGCGTGTATTTTCTATTTATTGCACGGTGGTGGACTGGTGGTGATAACAATGTGTATTTCATTATGTCTATCAATTTACGTGACAGACCCCAAGAACCAAGATGAAACGTGTTCAGTTAAGTGGTGCACAAAAGTGCAAACTATCAAAAAAGAAACAAGAGAAGACTTTGGATTTAGAGTCCAAGATCGCAAAGGTGTCTGATTTCTTCACACAAGTTCCATAACATGATATACCTATTCCAGGTCAAAACCAATCTCCATCATCAGAAGTGGACACAAATACAGTAAATACCACTTTGATCAGAATCAAAATATGATGACGTTAGAATCACTGAGGTGTCACAATACATTCTGGGGCTGAAATAATTTATTTTATTTATTTATTTTAATTGCTGAAAATGAAGGTTTAGTGGACAATGGTGATGGTGGTGAAATTATTCTGTCTGCAAAAGATGAAGTAAATCACAATGTAGCAAAGGATCCAGGGTTGTGGCTTGATTTCTCTGCTGATGATGTGGCTTATTGGATTGCTTGTTGACCCAGTGACTGTCAACACCACAATGGGCCATTTGACAAGTCTTACCGGCATTTCAGTAGTGGCAAACCAGTAAGATATTGTTCGCAGAAACTTTTTGTTGGGACAAAAGCCAATGGTGAGAAATAGAAAAGAGAGTGGTTACTGTATTCACCATCAACAGGATTAGTTTATTGTTTTGTTTGCAAACTGTTTCCTCCTAAAAATTTCTCAAATTTTCTTATAAGAGAAGGGTTCAGTGACTGGCGAAATACTATTATAATTGATAATCATGAAAAAAGCACTATTCACCGAGACTCTATGCTAACATACTTAAATCACAGACAAGGTGCAGGGTTGGGGCAACAGTTGGAGAAACAAATTCAGGAAGAGTGTGATTACTGGGAACATGTCTTGAGGCGTGTCATAGCTGTTATTCGTACATTAGCTGAACATGGCTTGGCTTTTCGAGGAACAGAAGAAAGGTTTGGATCCTTGCAAAATGGGAATTTTTTAGGGCTGCTTGAACTCATAAGCCAGTTTGATCCATTTTTAGCAGGCCACATTTTGAAATATGGAAGTTCAGGCAAAGAAAATCCTCCTTACCGATCCAAAACCACCTGTGAGGAACTCATTCAACTAATGGCACAAAAGGTCCATGCGCTCATTGTTGATGAAGCAAAATCTTCTTGTTATTTTAGTTTGTCAGTTGATTCAACACCAGATCTATCACATATTGATCAGTTAAGTGTTGTACCTAGGTACTTAAAAGATGGACAGCCTATTGAACTCTTTTTAACCTTTCTGGAAATGAAAGGCCATACTGGTGAGGAAATGGCAAATGAGGTGTTGCAGTACTTACGTGAAGTTTGTAGGCTAATCTTTTCAAAATGTAGGAGTCAGTCTTATGATAATGCTGCTAACATGTCTGGGCGTTATAAGGGGATGCAGCAAATGTTTTTTAGAAACAAACAAGTTTGCTATATATGTGCCCTATGCACTTCAATGCAACAGCTCATTATTTCCTTTTACTTAGTTTTGGTAAGAACTTTACAAAATTTGAAAATTTCTTCATAGATGTAAGGAATGGAGGGGACCTTTAAAATATTTGCTCATGAGAGAAAGTGAAGATGGCAGATTTGTCCATCTTGAGCCACAGTTTTAACTTTTTTAAAAAATGAATTTTGTAGAAGACCTCATTAAAATTATATCAAATAGACAAACACCTATGAAGAAATGACAAATTTCTCCTAGTACCTTGACACTACTTTTACAGCGAGGACATAATACTTTTCCATAGACAATAAAAGGGCTAGTGTGTTAATCGGACCACAGAGGTTCCTTCAAAGCTGTTTCTAAGCACTCTCCTCTTAGAAGCAGCTTCTATGATTCAATCAGGCATTCTTGAACAATAAGAAGAGAGAGTCAGTGTGTCTGTTCCCTCTAAGTGACCAATTTAGTTCTACTAAACAGGCTCTAATAAAAACAGACTTGTACAGAATGTATTGGTGGAAAATGTATTGCTATAATGAAACACAAACAAGGTTACAAGGAAATTCTACAGAATAACCTTTTAAAAGTGGAGATGCACTTATTTACAATGTTGAGAAAAGTTTAGAGCTATTCTGAAGTTAGGACTATGGAGAAATATGTCAATTCTAGTACTTCAGACAAGTTATAAAGCCACTGAAGTTAGAAACTTGTAATGTCTATTTTATGAAAACTTGATTTCTTCTTATTTTGTTCTATTTTATTTTACCTTGAGAAACCAGTGTAATGCATCCAAGATACGCCTGACATTCACATTATCATGGCTATCTATCTAACTCAACCATATAAGACGTGGAGCTGGGATCTTCAAACCCAGGGTGGAGGCACTTTCTGCTTCCTAGATTTCCTTATTTGACTCAATAAGGTAGTATATTCCCTATCTGATGCCCCACAGAGAAAGATAAAGGTATGGAACAGTAACTCCTTACTAAGATACATCATTAAAGAGCATTGATCAAAAATCACAGATTACTTCTGGGTAGTCATCAATTGCTGGCTGGATAGTCCCGTGAGTTAGGTATCTGGCTGCAGAACCAGAGACTGGGAGTTCAGTTCCCCGCTATGCATCCTACAGGAGCCAGCCTGTGCAGCACTGAGCAAGATGCAAGTCCCAGGATATCCCCAGAAGAAGGGAGTGGTAAATCTCTTCTGTGTACTCCCTACCTAGAAAACCCTGAAAAGGATTGCTATAAATCAGAATTGACTTGATGGCACAATATTATTATTATTATTATTATTATTATTATTATTGAGCCATTCTAATAGGCTCTGTGGTTTCTAAGGGAGCTTGGACTTTTCATTGGTGCTTGAGCTATCTATTTTACTTTGGGCTTCCTGATTCTCCCTTTCATTTTCTGAGTGTGATTTACTAGCTCCAAGTTTATTTTTAAAAGCTCAAAAGCAACATTTGGTACTTTGGAGAGCCCCGATCCACTTCAGTTTTCCTTGATTGACTTTGGATTGGTTTGACAACTGATAAAAACCACCACTTCACTTGGCTTTCTAAATAATTTCTGAATCTGAAGCAGATTCCTAGTTTAAACCTAACCTTTATAGGTCTTTTAGGATGACAGCTTCCAGAGAGGTACTTCCATTAGTCTGCAGCTTGCAACACAGACAAAGAATTTTATGTCACTTTAAAGCCTGATTTGAACACAGTTGGTTAATGATCCAAAATTGCAATATTTACATTTTACATTATGACTGATATCTAGCAATAAGTCACAACTGAAGTAGGCCCATTGAATCAGTGGGGGTTTGGTGAGTCAACTCCTTGATTCAACAGGCCTAGTTGAATTGTGACTTATTACCGGTATTCATTGGCGGGATGATTGTACACATGTACATGCTATCTTCTGCTAAATTACTTCCAGCTGATCTGGTGTATAATGAGGAATACAAGCACTGACTTCTTAAATTGCAATAGTTAATTCAGTTCAGGAAGGTACCAACCGGATGGTGTAGCAATTTTTGAACCCACTTCCCCCCTCCCCCAAATCCACCCATCCCTATCAGGAAGAAAGGTGAGAATTTTAGTTCAGTTTATATCAGAATTGGAACAAAACTTGCAAAATTTGAATGTTGAGGAAAGTAAAACTGATGGATCTGCAGTTATACTATGGAACAGTAATATTCACAAGACGTAATTAGCCTTACTATCATTCCTATTTCCCTGATACAACCCCAGCAGTAGCGTCCCAACTGCAGAATGCACTCCCCTTGGGGGCTCAACTGGCACTCACACTGGCATCATTTTGGTGCCAAGTCATAACATGTTTATTTATTCTAGCCTTTAAGAAAAAACAACAATAATTTTCATGTTTTGATTTTATTTCTTTTAAACTGTTTAAGTTTCAATTGTTTTAAAGATCATACGTTTTAATTCATTTTATTCAGCCCTATAATCTGCCCTGAGATCTTGTGGGTTATAACTGTTTTAAATAAATAAATAACTCAAACTATTTCAGAGAAATTGGGAGTCACAGATATTCTGTGTTTAGAAGACTGTGTTTAGAAATCAAGATTTGCTAGCTCACAAGCAGTCTAGCAAACCACAGTCTGGAGTAGATTATGTGGGAGTACCTAATTGTGGTGGGTCAAAAAGGAAAAAAAAAACTGCCATGAGAAAGCTGGCTTTAATTAATGGATACATTTCTGAAGACTTCAAAGGAGTTGGGAAACTTTTGATCAATGGAATATGTCTTGAAGTCAAACATACTAAAAGCACATTTCAAAGAGGTTTGAAATTGTGATATTCCAATATTCATGCTAGCTGGTACTATGGATCAAAAGGCCAAACATTTGTAACTATTACCTCCACACTGGGTGTTCTTTTTAAGATATGTGTTCCAGAAGGCCTTGACAATGTAAATGCAATGCAGCAACAATGATTCCTGCTGCCTTAATCAGTAAATATACAAATAAGGAATAAACCACTGTGCTGATTTCCAGTGTCAGATGTACTGTCACAGTTACTCATTAAGAAATACGTGGGTATGCAGCTGTACAAAGAACATCCAAACTTTATATTTCTTTGCAACAAACAAGAATGTTAACATCTCATAGATGCTTATAGATAACAAGAATTTAGTCAATCATCCAGAACTGCAATATTTACAATTCACAGTATGGCTGAAATTCAGCAGTCAGTCAAAACTGAAGTAGACTCATTGAATGAGTTGAGATTTGGTGAGTGAACTCCTTGATTCAAAAGGTCTAGTCTAGTTGTGACTTATTAATGTATTTCAGCCTATGTGACTGTAAATCATGCTTAGGGGACAGACAAAGAGATGATAGGTAGATAAGATCCCCTATGCATACTACGTGTTAATTACTGTATCTTTGTACAAATAATTAACACATTCAGAGAGTCCCCTTTTCTGAGACCATCTTAATTTCATTCTTGGTATCATGTTTCCTCTCATTCCTGAAGTTATACCTTTACTACAATTTGCTTTTGCGGTGGAGAGCATCTCTTTCCATCCCCGTGCCAATAACACTGAATAATAATTAATTAATATATTTAGCGAATTGCTGCTTTTTAAAAACATTCAAACTTCACTGCCTGAGAGAGCTGTCTTACTCTGTATAATGATAAAATCTCCCTACACTATGCTGTGAAAAGCTTGAGCTGCTGACTTCTGCAGATCAGACTGATGTGAAGGTCACAGGAACAGGCCAAACTATTTCTACTGTGAATTGGCATCCTTAGTTTAAATGACAGAATGGCAGTTAAAAAACACTTGCGATTTTGAGAACAGTAAACCGCTGGCTGGATAGTTCAGTGGTTTAGGTATCTGGCTGCGGAGCCAGAGGTTGGGATTTGATTCCCCACTGTGCCTTCTGTGAGTACAGTCAGCCTGTGTGGTCATAGACGAGCTACACAACCTCAGAACACCCCCACAAGAAGGGGATAGTAAACCACTACTGAATATTCTCTACCTGGAAAACCTTGAAAAAGGCCACCATAAGTCAGAATTCACTTGAGGGCCCATGATTACTATTACTGTCTACAGCCACCTGGTTATGATAATAAAATGATGACAAAAAAGATGCAGTCCTGCACTCAGTTACTTCTACTTAGACCTAACAAAATCAAAGACGGGAGAAGTTACTTTTGGAGATTGCAACTTCCAGAATTTCCTAGCTAGTATGGTTCCTGCTATGCTGACTAGGGGATTCTAGATACTGTAGTCCAATGACTTCTCCAAGCTCCAAGTAAGTCATTTGTCCCATAGTTAGGTCTGATTTGGGGATGGGCTTGTTCACCCCTTTTCCCAGCAACAACATGATGTATAATATGTATCATTGTAAAACCCCACATTCCTGATTGATGCCTACCCATACCTTTTTTGGCTCCCTGACAGGGGCTGCTGCTTTGGGGTTTTGTTTTGTTTTGTTCTTGGTTCAGGTAGGATTGCTCCATTCTGGTTTGGTTCCAGCACATGGGATCACTGAGATTCTACCAAAGCTGATAACTTAAGCTATCCCTTGCTTAAGCCACTTGATGATCCTGAGAAATGGAAAACCTCCTTCCTACTTCCCTGTTGAGAAGAAGAGAGAGAAAGTTTTCCATTTGTTTAAGCTATTGTTAATACTATTGCTAATACATAGTTAATGCTTTGAAAGGCTTTTTAAAAAAAGAAGGAAGCCATTTCTCAAGATTGTAAAATTGCTTAAATTAAAGATACCTTGTGTTGTTGTTTTTTCTTTCTCTAAAGGGAAAGAAAATCTGTCTAAATCAAGCTAAACAGGGTCGCTTGAGGCACAGTGTGGATGATCTTGTATATGGATGCAAGGATCACCCCAAATGGCATGCCATACCTCAAAGCGACCTTGTTTAGCACAATGTAAACCAGTCCAGGCTAGGATAATTGAGCCATCTAGTTGCATCCTAAGACTACAACTGCAGGCATATTCACACTTAGTTGGCCATGTGTCCCATCTCATTGACCCTCACTTCCAAATAAACATGAGTTCCAGCTAAACATGATAATTCATCAGCTTTGCCTACATTCTTCTCTAGAGGAAGATGTATGGGGTAGAGATGTGCAGACATTCATTGATTTTCAAAGCATAATTTTTTTTGTGCTGAGGGGAGGAGTTACTCAGGCACATAAAGATGGTGTTTGTTATCCCAGCCATTCACTAGCTTTTTTCTCTTTTCTACCAGACTTTATTAATAACTTGGTTTATAAGCCATAAAGGGCATCTGCCAAGAGCAAATGCTGACAAAATGTAGACCTCCATTTTATGGACTAGAGATCTCCCAAATGTTGCTAAACTACCAAGTGCTGTTCTCTTTCTTTCTTTTTTTTAATTTTGAAACTGTAGGAACTTGCAGTATCACATGTAATTGGCCCACCAAACAGTTCCTCCATGCCTCCCCCTCAAGATTGAAGGCTATATTACCCCCATAAACCCTGTTGAAAATGGTGGGGGGGGGGGAGCAATCTCCAGAATGACAAGACAGAGATTACAGAACACAACTGGTAGAGTTATGTGCTCCTCTGACAGTACAGAAAGATTTTGGACCAAAGCTTTACAAAACCACATGCTACTGGAATTCCCCATATACAGTATGTATAAATAGAAGAAGACAGAGTGAACAAGGAAGTATAGGACAATAGCCAGCATCTGGCCCTGGAAAAGTTGAATACTCTGCTCACACCTTATGTCAAACTTTTTATGTGTAATTTCTATTACAGCCAATAAAACCCATTTCCAATCTGTGGATGTGCTTCATTTAATGTTCAGCTTTCTAATATCATCATCTTGGCTGTGACTGTGTATAAAGGTAATGGTAATTCTGTTGCAGAAGGAAGTACAGCCTCATGGCCTAAGGATCACATTACCCAGGTCAATTTAAACATAATTACAGCATCAATTAAACTGGCTTAAGGTGCCACTGATTTAAAAGAAATCTGCATATTGTTTTACTTGCACTGTAAAATAAATCAGTTTTAATGAAGATTGTAGCAGAAAGTCAATGTGAACTATATGGGGATGTTTCTTACAAATGGAAGTGGTATGCCAGTTTATTGAGAGGTTGAGAGGTAAAATATCAGTTTATTGGTAGATTGACTAGACTGCATGCAGGCCACTCAGTAGTTATGGGGAGAAGTGGAATCTGACAGTGAGATGCAGGTCAGTATTTTAGAGTTATGACCAGCCATTTCCTGCCATGAGAATCCATTCTAAAATGCCTCTAACTATGGCACAAGATTAGGACAAAGACAGCCCATCTCAGAGTACAACCATTCTGGGAATGTTAGAGGACAGAGATTTAAAAATGATTAGAAATGTAAGGCTGGATAGAAGGGAGCTCCTCAAAGCTAAGAGTAGAGAATCCTAAATCTGTATCATTTTTATGCATGTTTATTCTGTTTCATTTCCAAATCAATCTGAAAATTGCATTTTTGTTTGAATTTTAATTTAAAATACCCATGTTTATAAACAGTCTGGTACTGGGGTTTTTTCTTCATCCATAAACTGTAGCATAAAATTTAGAGACATTAAACATGGGAAGTTAACCTATGTTCCAATCTATGTATGGTCCTAGACATGTAAATCAGACTGATCAGGCCTGGAGAGGTGGTCAGTGCAGGCAGTGCAGCATAAAGGGGTAGCATACATGTGATTCATCTGTTCCTCTGCCCCTACTGCTGCCCCAGGAGGGCTTACCTAGTCTTGGATAGTCATCCCTCAAACTTCTTCAGAATCTCCAATTTTGTACACGCCTGCTGACACAGCTTCAAAGCAGTCTGAGAGGAGTAAGCTGGCACAGGGAGTTTCCTCCCATACTGCCTTGGCTCTTTGGGCTCCTAAAAGTTGGAAAATAGCTGACTGTAACTAGAGCCTGTTCCCACATCCTGCTACTTCCTCCTCCTCCATCTTTGTGGGGGAAGGAGGTGGCACTAGCACACCAATTGGCACTGCTTTTGCCATCCTTTCCTCCTCCTGTGAGAGTAAGGAGAGTTTTGGCTCCCTTCTACGGGGAGCCAAAACTAAGCCAGTGGTATGCAAAACAGAGATTGAAAACATTTGTGGGGGTGGGAACTACAACATCCCAGAATTGCTCGATTGACTTAGATTGGTGTAGGATTCTGGGAGCTGTTGTCTGAAAGAACCCAATTTTCTCATACCTGCCCTAGAATTTGTTGGGTTAAAATTCCCAGCAGTCCTAGCTACTATAGGTAAGAGAATGGAATACTTGGGAGTTGTATGCCAGCAGCATCTGAAGGGTGCCATTTTGTCCTTCCCACAGCTAAAGAGAAACACAGACAGATCCAGATTGTGTGAATATTCCCCAACAAAGGCAGTTTTTATGCGTTAGCAGTCCTTGTGTAGACACAGCTCTCCCACTTTATTATTATGGATGATTCAGCCCCCAACTGTCCTAGACATAATGGTATCCCATGAGTCATTGTAAGGGACTTGTATCTAGAATGAAGAGTTAACCTGTGTTGCAGAACATAAATATTTTTCCCCAGCCAAATGTAAAATATCACCCAAAGGAATGTTAACAGTTAATATAAAATTATGGATTATGTGTCAAGGTATAATTTTGAAAAATGTCAGTACTGGTGAATAAAGCAGTAAAAAGCCATTTGTGGGATGATTAAAAGACAGTTATCTCTCCTGGTTTCCAAGCTAGTTGATACATAAGAACATTGGTAGCTTGAAACATACTCTCCGATCTGGTGTCCTTACTAATCATTGTGTACAGTTCTCTCTCTCTCTCTCTCTCTCTCTCTTTTTCTTGTTTGTTTCAGGGTGGGTGGGTTAGCAGGGTGTTAGTCATCTTTCAAAATGAATACTGAACTTTATGTACAGAAGGAATGTAAACAATGTCTTATAAGTACATTGTTTTGCTCACAGCAAAACATTGCTTTCTTAAAGCAGAAACCTTTTGATAGTGCACTGGGGAATTATTGTGGAAAGCAGTTTCTGCTGAAAATGTAGATGTTACATTTGAAAAACAACACTTTACATTTTCATCCAGAGCCACCTCTTCTGCAGATACCTGCATTTTCTTTGATAATTTCAGGAAGGCCTATCAGTGGTAATTAGCTGAAGTACTCAAGGGCAGAACTAAATATCACATGTTAAATGTTTTGTTGAAATTTGCGACACAAAAGCCTGTGCAAAGCATCCACAAAAAAACTTCAAATGACTAATAATTTACTTTAAATAATCCTCAATTCCTTTATCATGTGTGAGTGCAAGAGGAATCTTCAGTTTCTAGGAAAAGGTACTGCAAGGAGATTGGGGAAAAGTGAATTGGTTCTCTCCTGATTTTTGTTTCTGAATGCTATAAAACCTTCAACAATGATTGCAAGGACAGCTCTTTGATTACACGTGTTGAGGCAACTCAGGTAGCAGATGCTGGGTGGTAGCAATACCAGTTTAGTGGCTGTTTCTCATTAAGTTTTTGTTACTCTGCATCTCAAAGACAACACTGATTTTACAACCTGACATCCTTTCCAGCACAACTAATCCACTCTTAGTCTAATCAGGTTTTGTGCACTGAGTTGAGAGACATAGTCATCTTGTCCTTTGCCTCAGGCAGCAAAATGTCTTGAGCTAGCCCTGCCTGATTGGTTTGGGAATATGAAGAAGAAACAGGGCTCTAATATTGGACAAAACTCCAAGAATGGAGATCACAGGGGACTTAGAAGTCACACCACTCCATCGGCCATAAACCGGTACTCCATCAGCCCTAAAATTCAGTATCCCATTGACCCAGCGGAATCAGATCAGAAAAAATGCTACACCTAAGCGCCCTCATCTCTCTAAAACCAAAATCAATTAAAACTAACTAATAATTAATAAAAACTCAATGGACAGAAACAAAAGGCTAAAAGATATTACACTGGAAGACGAGCCCCTCAGGTCAGAAGGCGTCCAACATGCTACTGAGGAAGAGTGGAGGACAAGGACAAGTAGCTCCAGAGCTAATGAAGTGGTTGGGCCAAAGCCGAAAGGACGCTCAGCTGCGGACGCACCTGGAAGTGAAAGGAAAGTCCGATGCTGCAAAGAAAAATACTGCATAGGAACCTGGAATGTAAGATCTATGAACCTTGGTAAGCTGGATGTGGTCAAACAGGAGATGGCAAGAATAAACATTGACATCCTGGGCGTCAGTGAACTAAAATGGACGGGAATGGGTGAATTCAATTCAGACAATTATCATACACACTACTGTGGGCAAGAATCGTGTAGAAGAAATGGAGTAGCCCTCATAGTCAATAAAAGAGTGGGAAAAGCTGTACTGGGATACAATCTCAAAAATGATAGAATGATTTCAATACGAATCCAAGGCAGACCTTTCAACATCACAGTAATCCAAGTTTATGCACCAACCACCGATGCTGAAGAGGCTGAAATTGACCGATTCTATGAAGACTTACAACACCTTCTAGAACTGAAACCAAAGAAAGATGTTCTTCTCATTACAGGGGACTGGAATGCTAAAGTAGGGAGTCAAGAGATAAAAGGAACAACAGTTAAGTTTGGCCTTGGAGTTCACAACGAAGAAGGGCGAACGCTAATAGAGGTTTGTCAAGAGAACAAGCTGGTCATCACAAACACTCTTTTCCAACAACACAAGAGGTGACTCTACACATAGACATAACCAGATGGGCAATACCGAAATCAGATTGATTATATTCTCTGCAGCCAAAGATGGAGAAGCTCTATACAGTCAGCAAAAACAAGACCTGGAGCTGATTGTGGCTCCGATCATCAGCTTCTTATAGCAAAATTCAAGCTTAAACTGAAGAAAGTAGGAAAAACCACTGGGTTAGTCAGGTATAATCTAAACCAAATCCCTTCTGAATACACAGTGGAAGTGAAGAACAGATTTAAGGAACTCGATTTGGTGGACAGAGTGCCTGAAGAACTATGGATGGAGGCTCGTAACATTGTACAGGAAGCCGCAACAAAAACCATCCCAAAGAAAAGGAAATGCAAAAAAAGTAAAGTGGCTGTCCTTACAAATAGCAGAGAAGAGAAGGGAAACAAAATGCAAGGGAGATAGGGAAAGTTACAGAAAATTGAATGCAGACTTCCAAAAAATAGCAAGGAGAGACGAGAGGGCCTTCTTAAATGAACAATGCAAAGATATAGAGGAAAATAATAGAAAGGGAAAAACCAGAGATCTGTTCAAGAAAATTGGAGATACTAAAGGAACATTTTGTGCAAAGATGGACATGATAAAGGACAAAAATGGTAGGGACCTCACAGAAGCAGAAGACATCAAGAAGAGGTGGCAAGAATACACATAGGAATTATACCAGAAAGATCTGGATGTCCCAGACAACCCAGATAGTGTGGTTGGTGACCTTGAGCCAGACATCCTGGAGAGTGAAGTCAAGTGGGCCTTAGAAAGCATGGCTAACAACAAGGCCAGTGGAGGTGATGGCATTCCTGTTGAACTATTTAAAATCTTAAAAAATAACGCTGTTAAGGTGCTACACTGAATATGCCAGCAAGTATGGAAAACTCAGCAGTGGCCAGAGGACTGGAAAAGATCAGTCTACATCCCAATCCCATTGAAGGGCAGTGCCAAAGAATGCTCCAACTACCATACAATTGCACTCATTTCACACGCTAGCAAGGTTATGCTCAAAATCCTCCAAGGTAGGCTTCAGCAGTATGTGGACCGAGAACTCCCAGAAGTACAAGCTGGATTTCGAGGGGGCAGAGGAACTAGAGACTAAATTGCTAACATGCGCTGGATTATGGAGAAAGCCAGAGAGTTCCAGAAAAACATCTACTTTTGCTTCATTGACTACACAAAAGCCTTTGACTGTGTGGACCACAGCAAACTATGGCAACAGTTAGAACTGGATATGGAACAACTGATTGGTCCAAAATTGGGAAAGGAGTATGACAAGGCTGTATATTGTCTCCCTGCTTATTTAACTTATATGCAGAATACATCATGCGAAAGGCTGAACTGGAGGAATCCCAAAACAGAATTAAGATTGCTGGAAGAAATATCAACAACCTCAGATATGCAGATGATACCACTCTGATGGCAGAAAGTGAGGAGGAATTAAAGAACTTCTTAATGAGGGTGAAAGAGGAGAGCGCAAAAAATGGTCTGAAGCTCAACATAAAAAAAACTAAGATCATGGCCACTGGTCCCATCACCTCCTGGCAAATAGAAGAGGAAGATATGGAGGCCATGACAGAGTTTACTTTCTTGGGCTCCATGATCACTGCAGATGGTGACAGCAGCCACGAAATTAAAAGACTCCTGCTTCTTGGGAGGAAAGCGATGACAAACCTAGACAGCATCTTAAAAAGCAGAGACATCACCTTGCTGACAAAGGTCCGCATAGTCAAAGCTATGGTTTTTCCAGTAGCGATGTATGGAAGTGAGAGCTGGACCATAAAGAAGGCTGACCGCCGAAGAATTGATGCTTTTGAATTGTGGTGCTAGAGGAGACTCTTGAGAGTCCCCTGGACTGCAAGGAGATCAAACCTATCCATTCTGAAGGAAATCAACCCTGAGTGCTCACTGGAAGGACAGATCCTGAAGCTGAGGCTCCAATACTTTGGCCATCTCATGAGAAAAGAAGACTCCCTGGAAAAGACCCTGATGTTGGGAAAGTGTGAAGGCAAGAGGAGAAGGGGACGACAGAGAACAAGATGGTTGGACAGTGTCATCGAAGCTACCAACATGAATTTGACCAAACTCCGGAAGCAGTGGAAGACAGGAGGGCCTGGCATGCTCTGGTCCATGGGGTCACGAAGAGTCAGACACGACTTAATGACTAAACAACAAAAGAATCAAAGCAGCCCTCAAGTGCATTTCAACTTATGGCAACCTTTCCAGGGTTTTCCAGGTACAAGTACACAGAAGTGGCTTCCCACTCCCCTCTTCCGGGGGCTGCCATGGGACAATTGTGCAGCCCACCCAAAGCCAGAACAGATCGGCTCCACCCTCAGGAGGCCCCATGGGGAATGAAACTCCCAACCTCTGGCTCCTAGCCAAACACCTAAGCCACTGAGCTAGCCAGCCAGCTGGCCATAGGCTTTCCTTTATTATTATTATTATTATTATTATTATTATTATTATTATTATTATTATTATTATTATTATTATTATTATTATTATTATTATTATTATTGAAAAAGTAAAGTAGAGCCCAGCAGGGGGCATGGCAACCAACCCAATTCTTACAATTAATCTTCCTCTTTTTAAAAAAAATTTAATAGCAATAAAACCGAGGCAGAGCCCAGCCGGGTCCTTAGAATTAATAATGTACACTATTCTGTACCCCCCCCCTTTTTCTATTTTTTTCTTCTTTTGTTGTTGTTGTTTTTTTTGTAAATTAATGATACTAGTTACTTAACAAACAAATCTAATGGTCTCATTTCTACCAATCATCTTCTCTCTTTTTTAAAAAAAAATATATAATATCCCCTACTCTATTGAAAAGAAATGCACTCCACAGTCATAATGAATAAATCCCTTGCCGTCCCTTCTGGTTTCCTTTCCGGATTTAACTAATTATTAAATATTTCTTTTCCTTTCCTTTTTTCTTTTTTTTTAAACACAAATCGCCAGAGGGCAAACACTAAATACACAATAAACTACAAATAGTCAATAAAAGTAAAAAGGGGGCAACCAGGGGCCGCGCCAATGCGTGACCCAAAAGTCCGAGGCTTCTCGCAAAGCCGCGTGTAGGGAAAGCGAACCGCTTCCTCCAGAGCAGCGTGGCTTCCCTCTTGCTCGGCCGATGCAAAAGAGGCCGGGCGAAGAGGGACTCCTATTTTTAAAAGTTCCATCCCTCTGCCCTCTTTGGGGGCGGCATCATCCACCCTGATCCATTCTCCGGACAGGAGGACAAAGCACTCCCACCACGGCAGCTTTGCACCTGGCAGAGCAAGCACTCCTGCCAAAATGCACTATGGTTCTCAGAACACATTTCTGTTCTACTGCATGTTCTCCTCCTATGCGGAATTGAAGCCTGTTGTGGGTAAGTGATACTGCTAATAATAATAATTTATTACGGTCAATGACCAGGAAGATAAAAATACATTATTTAGATAAAATCACATAATATCAGAGACATTGGTCAATACATGACCAATAATAAATGGTATTATGTTTGCAACAGAAGCAGAAGTTGCAGGAATAGACAAAGGGATTGGGTTGGCAATAGAAAAGTTGGAAGCTTCCAAGCAATGGTGATACCAGCGATGGACTCTAAATTTAATCAAAAAGGAAGAACTGTTTTTAATCAAAATTCAGGGCAGAAACAGATGTTTTATGTAGCCTGTGGTTAGAAGAGGGAATTTCTTAACTACTAAAAGCATTTGAGTGTGCAACAACTACAAAAATCACCTCACACAATATGTAAATTGGCTTGATTTTTTATGTGTGCGAGTAGTCTTTGGGACATATACTAGATTTATGCAGATTTCTGTACCTGTAAGTCTGATTTCTCAAAAATAAGAGATTGTCTGAATCACATCCTTTAACCACTAGTTTCTACTGCCTGGAACAAGAGATAGGGCAAGTCATACTATCAATTTGATAGAGTTGGTTGCCCCAGACAGCGAATTTGATGCTTCCCATTTCGACAGGAATCAGATCGTTTTGGAGAGCTATTGCTGTTCTTGTCAGTTTGCCAGAGCTGGATTTTGGCTTCAATGGCTATGGCCTTGTTTTCTCCCTGTCCCAAAATAAGAGTGAATTAGCAGCAATGCAAGTGTGAAACTGATAAAGAGCACCATACTACCAGCCCCCACTCCCCTCAGATTCCCTTTGCATTTGATTTAAAACCAGGCTGCAGGAGGACCTCCAGTCCAGCACTGTGAAAAGGGTGCCTTGGGAAATTTTCAGTGCACAAGATTTTCCAAGCTACCCTTCCCTCAGTGCCTGGCTTGCAAACCTTTCCCATCCCAGCTTTAAGCCAAATGTGGAAAGAGACAGCTATATACAGTAGAGCTGGTTTCTGCAAATAGCAAGTGGTTAGGCTGTTGTAGCAAAAAACAACAACACCCACTTCTTCTTCATGACTGTTCATCACCACCACCATCATTATGCTATCATTGCTATTTGCCACCATGCTATTCTCCTCCTCAAATGGATGGCAGCACTATCACCACTATTCCTTTCTCACTTTCCATCTGCAGAAGTGTGTC
Source organism: Intellagama lesueurii (assembly GCA_037013535.1). NCBI lineage: Eukaryota > Metazoa > Chordata > Lepidosauria > Squamata > Agamidae > Intellagama > Intellagama lesueurii. The sequence goes on from JBAJHW010000005.1 coordinate 164,136,371, forward strand.
CTCCTCATTCTGGGGTGTGAGATGAATGCTAGCACAACTGCATCCTCCTCTTCCCCCTCAAGAGAGGGTGGTGTTGCTGCCACAGCAGTTTGGGACACTACTTTGCTTCCTGCCTAAGATGGCAGGACAGCTTGGGCCATCCCAAAATAAGACAGATTAAAATAATCAAGCCTTGCCATCCCAAAATAAGAGAGATAAAATAATCAACTTCTATGTATAAACCACCAGTGGCTACTTGTCTTTCTTACCTAGTTGTGATGAATGTCAGTTAAACCACTGCGAAAGAAGGACACCAGCCTGAAACAGTACCATTACCAATAAATAAGAAAGAGGAATAAGAAATTCAAAACTCATGGAATGACAATGCTTCAAGGCTATCTTTGTTTTTGTTTTCCACTTTTTGATTTGCATATTTTAAAGAGAATGGCTAAAATCCTTTCAAGAAGAAAGTATGTGGAACAGTAATTGTACAAGCAGCCTCCGCTTTCGTGAGTGTCCATTGTGCAATCGGTCATTCGGTTGATTGTGCAACTGATTTTGTACACCATTGGTACACTACAGACACTTTGATGGTGGAAGGGTCCGCTTGTGCAATTTCTATTCTATGCACCTTCTCTCACCCCATTGGATTCTGCTTTAAGAATCACAGGAGATGGATGCTTAGCTCAATTACAACCAAGTATAATGATGAGAAAATGTTTAACTTAGCTATTATTTATCAGGATGATTAGTATTAGTGCTCCAAAACAACCCATCACCAAGTGGCTTTTCTCACTCAACAGGGGCCATTGGGGTGCTGTTATGTATCACTGTCTGAAATCAGGTTGGCACAGCTCTTGTTCGCATAAGTGATAATGATGTCATCATCTCCTGCTGTTTTTCCTTAACTTAAAGTTTTCTATCCTCCACCTTAGATTCTAAGGCTCTGTTACCGGCCAAACCTGGGTTCTAAGATTCTCTGGCAAGGAATCAGACACAGATGCAACAGCTGAACCAAAGGCCCAATTTTATTTGAATAGCAGCAAAGAAAAGGTCAACTGGGACTTCTCTTAAAAGCAGAGAAGATCCCGAAAATACAGTGTACATATGTTTTATAATGATACAAACAAAGTCATAAAATGCTACAATTCTATTGGTTAGTTTTACCCAAAGTTTGGATCCCGCCGCCCATTGGGCAATGATGCCAGCTACGTTAGACTATTGGTTACCCTATGGATATGCATATTGTATGTATCACCCATGTGTCCTTGGCCTATGCCCAGTCTATCACCCATGTGTCCTTGGCCTATGCCCAGTCTATCACCCATGTGTCCTTGGCCTATGCCCAAGATGCGCCTGAATGTCTGGAGAAAAGAATATCCATTTTCCTTAGCTGTTGGTATGTTTATGTGTTTCTTTCCTGGGCCCTGATATATGGCCTTCACTCTCCAGCTCCCTGATGTGAATGTTTTGGCCTGTCATCGCTGGTTTCCTCCTGCCTGCATTCCAGGACCAGGCCATCTGCCAGATCAAAAGGAGGATGGGCCAAACAAAAGTGTGACAATGACATTCCATGTGATGTGTGAATGTTCCTGGGCCTAGTTTCTCTGAGGCCTGTGTTTTCTCTGCTAAGGGTTATACTAAAATCTAGTTTGATTCTGCTCCAGTATCAGCTCCCTAGGGATCCATTTAGAGATGAGAAAGTATTTGGGAACCTCACAGTAGGGGAGCCTTTAATACTGGAAGATTACTGGTGAATCACTGCCAACAGCCCTGATCCTGGTGGTGAAAATCCAGTGCTGATTTTATAATATTAACCCTACATCTTGAGGCTCCCAAAGGCTTTCCTGGGGTAAAGACAACTTTAGGAAGCTTTGGAACCTGATGGGGGGTGAGATAGGAAGCTTTAGAGTAAATTAAAAGTAATGGCACATCACTATTTACACCACATAGTTACTCAACAGCCACTGTGTGTTACATTTAGTCCCACAAGTATTAGCAAAGGATAGTTAGAAAAGAAGACCAGGGGCTGTGGGGGGTTGGGAAATTGTGGCCAGCCAAAAATACAAATATACTTTCTTTGCATTCTCTTGACATACTTACAAAATTCTTTCTTTCTTTCTTTCTTTCTTTCACCTCCTCAAGAAATATATTTCAAATGTTACTCTTGATCTAACGAGGTAAATGTGATATGTGGCTTTTATTTAAAAGGAGGACATTTTAATATTAAGACAGGGCACTTTTGTATTCATTACATTAGTCAGCCAAATGTTTACAATATTTATCATCATGCCTTTTAGTTTATAACATGTTAATCATCTCATAATTCCACTGTACTGTAAATAAGTCATGGCAGCACTATATAAGCAGTATAAATTGAAGGAAAATATATCGATTTAGATGCTGTACTACCCACAGAACCTAGGGCAGAAACAAATGGGTCTTAAATTATACATGAAGAGTTTAAGCTTATAGATTGTTTATTTCATTGATTCCATTTTCTCTGGGATGAATATGCCAGTCTATCACCTACAAATGGATGCTGAAGTTTTAATCATACTCTAGTTTGCTCTCTGATTAAAGATATGCCTCCATGAGAAGATTTTTAACTACAGCCATCCATAATTTGTTGTAGCCACAAATTAAAGGAAAAGAACTTAGATGTATATGCGTACTGGTAAGTGCTCAACAGCCTACTACTGAGTATGTATGCTCAGGTTTGACTAGTTAGTTTCACTGGCACTCACCCATAATTTGGTGTTCATATTGCTGCAGTCACACTAACTACAATAATACATTACCAACAAGAACTACAGTTGTTAAGTTGTAAAACTTTGTCAGGTGTTACTGCTATGTTGCCTATATAATGTCTATTTTTATGTCATCTCCACCACCTAATATTTCCCTGTCAAGCTCCTTAAGGTTGGGAGTTCAATTCCCCACTGTGCCTCCTTGATAAGGGCTGGACTTGATGATCCATAGAGTCCCTTCCAACTTTGCAGTTCTATTATTACAACATGGAAAGTTACTTTTAAAAAGCAGATAGTTATAATTATCTCGGCAGAAAACAGAATCACTGTAGTTACAAATTTTTAAAATTACATTACAGTGTATTAAACTATGATAACTGCTATAGCTCAGTGAGTTCGAGTGCCTGGCTGCAGAGCCTGGGGCCAGGAATTCAAATCGCCATGTACTTCTGGAAAAAGAAGGCATCCAAGATTACTTGGAACAAGTGTGGCAGATGAGGTTATATGTCCTACCACCTGTACAGCTTTGGGCAAGCTGCATGGTTCCAGAGAATCTTCAGAAGGAGGGACCACTTACGTAACCTTGGGAGCATTGCTGTAAGTTGGAATCTACTTGTCCACTCATTATTATTATTAGTTGTGTAGTAAGGCATATTATAAGTAGTATGTAATTAGTTGCAATTATATATCTATAACTAGTATAACTAGTTATTTATTTTTTTACAAACATAATTGAAATAGGTACTTTTAAAAAAAATCTGAATATTCCATATCCCTTCCCTGACAAAAAAAATCTCCTCTTGTTATACTTCTACACTCAGAATACAACAAAAGACATAGCTTGAGTCAGCACTTGACTATATGGTATTACTCCCCCACAATTCAGTAAAGCCACATGGTCATAACTATTAAAACAACTGTAAAAGTTAGTCACCCTACAAAAGCAGTGATGTCATGTTTTATATTATAATTATAATGTAGTTATGTTTTCATTATTAAACAAAGGAATTAAATAAAGATACAGAATTATTTAACTTGCTAGACAGCTCAAGAGGCTGGAGCAGCCAGAGGTGAGGAATTTTATTCCTCACTGTGCATGGTAAGAGAAGAACCAGCCTATATGACCTTGGGCACATCAATCAAATCACACCTAGAAGAAAGGAATAGTAAACTACTTCCAAGTATTCCATACCTACAAAGCCCTAGAAAGAAACATCTTAAGTCAACTTGACAGCATGTTGTTGTTGTTGTTGTTGTTATTTATTTATTATTAAACTGATTGTTTGTTATTTGTAACCAGTACTTTTTGAGCTCTGCTTAGAGTCTTCTCTATGCTCATGAAGGATTCTTCATGCATCAGCTGAATGCACTTAGAAGTGTTCAAAGTGAAGGCAGCATGCACAGTATGTGGGGACTATAGCAAGTGTGGACTGTCCTGCTTTTTGCCCCACTGCACTCTATTGCTAGTCCCAGCTAGCATAAAAGTTGACTTGGCATTCAGCAATTATTTCGGCAAAAGAGTACTTTTTAGCTGAAACTAGAAATAGGATCGTGGCCCTTAGGCTTAGACAATAGTGGCAATAGAGCCGATGTCTTCCTGTAAACTAAAAGTCTATTTGCTTTGATGAGGAAGGTTAAAACCCAAGGGAAAGGCTATGTTTATGCTTCTACATGTGAACCTCTTTTCCAGCACAGTACTGTCCCAGTTTTAAACTAGTGGATGAAAACATTGCTTCACCAGGTCACAGAGAATGGGTGGGGTGGGGGGCTTAGAGAATCCATTTGAAAGGGAAAAGTTGTCCCTATGACTTGTCTGTACATCTCCTCTAGCTACACTTTTTTTTTTTGAAGATGTCCTCATGTGGGCTGATCTTTATTCCACATATTTTTACAACTTTCTGAAACTGATCATTTTGAAAGTGGAATGAAAGGCAAATCTGATTATGTAACAGGAAAGGCACAGTTCTGTGAGAATAAGGGAAAGTTATACTTTACTGTTCTTTTTTATACTATGATACACTAAGAATATGACGGGAGATTTGATGTTCGTTGCTTCAAGGGCATGGCTTAGCTTTCAAATGTGCAATACAAATGTCAAGAGACAGGAAAATGGCAGGGGATGATGGTTTCAGTTGCCCTTTGAAATACAGGCCTGTGTTAGCTTTTACCTGGAACAAGCAGGCTAAAGGAGCAGGAGAGGAATTGCCTGTTAATTGGAAGGTTCTGCCATCTGTACTCTTATCCACATGAGAAGGAATTTCCAAGGCCAAAACCCAGGCCTGATAAGAGCTAATTAGCAAAACTGGTTTCAGCTGAACAGAAAAGAGGGGTAGAGAGTGAAGTTACTTTGGAGAAACTATCCTCTTCAAGAAGGCTTAGGTTGACTCAAGGCCTGATTGGTGAATTCCCTCGAAAGGTTTGGAAAGTAGTGGGTATAAAAATGGAATGAGAGTTTGCTTTTGTTAGCCTAGTCTCTCCTAGGAGAATGCTATGCTCACCTGATGTTTTGTTACCTGATTTGTTCTTTGCACATTTTCTAGAACCATGCTGTAATTCTGTTTGACTATGACTATCAGCTTAGGATAGTTAGCTTTCTCATTTTATGTGGGTATTGTTCTGAAACTGCCTTTGTCTCAATATCCTTTGGATGTTTATTTGCTCCATACCTATGTGACTGCTTTTGGATTTTTGGAACTGTTTTTTGGAACTGTTTGGAGCTTTATACTTTTTCTCTTTGCAACACCTTCAATAAAAAAACACAGCAGTTTGGTTATTTTGGGACAAGAGGGTTGTCCCAAAGGACAAAGAAGGGCCTTACCTTGATCACCTACTGCAGTCCTTATATTTTGCAGTTGTTTTGGTATTTCTACTTGGCACGGCTGTCATGCAGGCTAAACACTTAACCTTGTGAATTTAAGGTAACTCTGGAATACTGGGAGCAGCTACTGGACAGTAAGATTTCCCCCAGCCATTAGCATGTTGAACCCTACTGGAACCTACCCACACCAGGGAAGTCTTGGCAGTGTGGCGAAATGGTTAGTGTGGGCCTCTCTGACCCAACCATAACCTTGACAATATACTTCTGCACATACTCTCTGGTGCACTATGAACTACCAAAAAGAGACTACTAGTAATGTTCTTTTAAACTGGAACACAGTGAATGTTGAAACATGTATGTGAGAACAGACATTGATTTATATGCAGAACATTGGTAGGTGAGAGTGACCACTATGATCTTCTTTGATACAACTCAAGTTATTCGAAGCTTAAAAATGTGGGATTCCTCTACTTCCCCACATTCATACTTCTTTATGTTCATACATGTGTGCATCCATATGTGCACATGTACACACATATACTGTACTTATGTCCTAACATTCTTATATTCATCAATGCTATAATATTGAACTATCAGCCTTCTGGAAAAAACTAGTTACTGTGACCTAGTATCATAAAACATATTTCAGTATCTTCCTAGAACACAAAGTATCCTTGAATGCAACTGTAAGACCACTAGTTCCTGTATTACTTTTCCACCAATAAACAGGAACCAGCTTTAGATCTATTATTAACCAAATGTAATATTTCTAGACTATATTGTTAAATATTAACAATCATTTAACAATAATAAATGGATTCCTCCAAAACATATTTTATTTGAAAGGCCATGCCTGCTGGAAAGCAGGAAAATCTCTTTAAGGCAGTGAGCATAATTCAATATCAGCTTCTTCTACAATGCCCTATCGAAATTAATATTTCATGAATGTAAAAACTGTGATCTGAGACTCTGATGAACGTATGTAATACAGGCAGAAAAGTTCCTTTTAAAAAAAGAAGAAAGCCCCTACACTTGGAATAAACTGGTTTTATACTGGCTAACTTGAGAAGAAAGGAAAATACTCTTTTTGCAAGCCAGAAAAGCTGGCCAGCTGGTCATTCCCAACTGGAAGAGTCAAAGTTCCATTGCCTTTGTGTACCTCAAATGACACTTCCAGAAAGAGTCAGCTCTGCATTTGGGTACTATCAGCAAGATACACGCTGTTAGACCTTCCTATTTGGTGCACTTGGACAGCTCCTTCACTATATTCATCCTCTTTTACAATTCCTCTGTCAGTCTTTAATAACTGCTGCTTATGCTACTACTGATTGCTGCACACATCCCTGAAGGGCAGAGTCAGAGCTGCATTAGGTTCAGTGGCAAGGATCCTGTTGCTTGGCTTTGTTTTGTAGTTGGTCAACTGAGAGATTGCTTAGCTTTCTTTATTTATACATCTGACGTCTGAGGCACATGGCACTGAAAGGATTCTGTGGGATTGATAGATAATGTTGCAAGAGGAGGAAATATGCATTTACCTTAACATGTGACATGTTATCTCACTCTGAGCATATCCATCTGCAAAAGCTAGGAATGTCTATTTTCACCACCTAGAATGCATAGGATTAAGTGTGCTGAACTGCTCTCGTGCCCAGTGGAGTATAGTAGACAAAGTGAATAGGACTAAGGAAACCAAGGTGCAAGTCTCCACTTGGGCATGGAGGACATAACCGGTGAAACCATTCCTTAAATATCTCATGGACTTTGAAAGCCCTGTGAGAGTTGCTATAAGTTGAATGCTACTTGACAGCACATAACAGTAACAAAAATAACACTTCTCATGGAGTATTGAAGTATGTAAGAAATAGGGAGATGTAACAGGTATTATTATTATTATAAAGGACCTATTTTTGTTATCTGTTCTTCTTATGTTAAAAAACATCAAGTAAAAATAATGTATAGTAAATTTTAATATTTTTAAATACAAGAAAAAGGAATTTTCAGAAAATGACTTCACTTCACACCAGCATTTGCCTCAAACTTCAGGTGCTAGCACCAATATTATTAATGGGCATCTGACATATTTAAGAATGCTTGTTAAAAGAAAATTGAAATCAGTATTGGGGTACATTCAATGATATCTTATAGATGGCAGAGGTGTAGATGGTGGAGCTTTATCTCTATCATTTTAAAATGCACAGTGTTGCCTTTTCCTTCATCAAACAGAAGGTAATGATGACCTAAATAAATAGCTCAACCCACTTTTCCAAATATTGTAATTTAATTTAATTTCATCCATAATCCTCTATTTACTTCACTATTGAACTGAGTCCATTAAGTCTTCATGAGCCTTTAGTTAAGACCAACTTGATGACATATTCCAATGTTAGATTTCTGGTGCCATGTACCACATCTTTGAGAGTAATTGAACAAGAAAGAGTACAAAATAGTGGACTAGTATAATTGAGTTCCTGGATTCCAAGATTATCATACCTCAACAGATGGGAAACCTTGACGTCTGAGCGTTCAGCCTGGAGGCAGGCGGTGCATCATGGCCTCTCCCAATTTGAAGAGACACTTGTACAGCAGGCTGAGGCAAAGAGGCAGTCCCGAAACCAGCAAAACCAGGGAGCTGGACAGGGGACAGATTGTATTTGTCTTCAGTGTGGAAGGGATTGTCACTCTCGAATTGGCCTTCTCAGCCACACTAGACGCTGTTCCAAGACCTCCATGCAGAGCACGTTACCATAGTCTCTCGAGACTGAAGGATGCCTACTACTAGTAGCCATGCTAAGAAATGCATAGGCATGAAGTTTATTCAATTATCCTTTTCTTCACCTGTCTGTTTCACAGTTTGGCTGTTTTTAAAGTCTAAGAAGTATTGAATATAACATGGGATCCAGACTAGCTGTTATTAGAATAAGAAGTGCAGATGCTTAAACAGGCAAAGAATATATGTTTATGCACAAAGTTTTATGATTACTGCAGGACAATAGAAGCAAACATCTTAACATTCTGATGATCATTCTGGCCAGGGATGAGAATATGCAGCCAAAAGGGATTTTCAACAACCCAGAAGCCTGCAGTGATTGAAAACAGGATATTTAAAGGAATTTTACAGAAAGAAATGCAATGTGACACTTTAAAATTAGATTTAGTTTTATGCGAGCTTTCATGGATTACACAATTAGTCTTTTGGGTGCCACAATACTTTTTGTTTTTGTGTTTTGTACCTGTTTGAGAAGACTAGGCTATTTTAGTCCCTCAGGGGGCACATTTTGTTGCAGAATCCACACAGAACTAGACCTACAGTGTAGGCATTCTACAACCTTGGCACCTAAAGAGTTATAAACAATGTTCCCAAGTTTGAGTCACTGGCCCTGTATAGTTCCCCCGCCCCTGATTAAATAAGCCAAGACAAAAGTTGTCCCACATATTTACTTCATGTTGCCATTGGGGTACAATTTTGCCTTGCCAATGTAAACTTTTGAGAGAGAGAAATAGCCCATGCCTTGTATAAGAGCAGAAATTGGAAGTGACTTGTGGTCATCATGAGATTAGTCCCATTTGGTGAAACACTGGCAGTCTCAATAGGCTTGAGACACAGAAGACATATACATTAAACCCTAATGTTCAAACATATTGCAACTCTACTGCCAACCCTCAATGTACTCGAAGTCTCATGAGGTCAGAAAATACCACACAACTAACTCCATACAAGTTTTTTTTTTTTCAAATTAAAGATACTCAATGTAGTATAATAAACAGAGTAACAGGCTCAGCAGGCCTGTGTTTGAATCCTCACTCAACCATGGACGCTCACTGGCGGGCGTAAAACTGGTAAAACCACATCTTAAATATCTTGCTTACGTTGAAAACCTTATTAGGGTTTTTATATGCCAGTTCCAACTTGATGGCGCATAACAACAACAGTCTCAAAACACCCTGCACAGAACTGAGCTATAGTAACAGACACAAATACTATTGCATGAAATCAACTGGTTGTTGTTGTTGTTGCAAAGCTATTGCATTGCATTGACACAAGCTGTGCTTTGCAGGAAAGAAAACCACAGCAGATCTCTGCTTTGTGAGTGGAAAATCCATTGCCTGGAATGAAATTGTGCTTTGCAAGACAAAAAGCTGTTCCTCGGAATAGACCTGTATTTTGAAGGGAGAAAAACCATTGCACTAAATGACCAGCACTTTACATAGTTGTTAGGAAAATGTCTAATTTGGTAAGAATTACTTCGGACCCTACCCACTTTTCTTCGGACCTGCCTTTATGGTCTTTGGTCTCACTTCATGACCTTACCCAACTCATCATTGCCATTTGCCCCACAAATTCTTTTCCAAAATGAAATTTGGCCCCTGTGCCAAAACAAAGTTTAATTGTTGCCTGAATTAGATTAGCTAATTCCCTCTGCTACTGAAATGCAGGTATAACTAGTCAGTATCCCTGAATAATGACATGGAATTCTGAAGATAAAATTCATGGAAAACTGATGCTGAACAGTATGAGGTCAACACTGTATCTTGGACATTTCAAACACCTTCCCTCCTGCCAGCTTTTTCATATAGAAGTGGAAGCACAGAACAATTAAGTAACAGGATGAGGGTGGAGGTCAGCACAGCCAAAAGTTTTCTTATAATTTATATTTCAATGGAGATTGTGGGCTCATGTGTGTGTATAGGGATGGCTTGTTGACCAACCACTAGAACAATATAAAGTAAACACAGAAAGGTCCAAATTTCCTCAGAGTTTACCAGTATTAGCATTAGGCTTGCATAAAATCCAGCCATCACTAGTTCCATTTTCCCAGGACCAATCAGTGGATAACTACAGAAAATATTCTGCCTTTTTCAAAATTCCCTTCGTTTTGCCAACACTCATATTATTTACTCGTGTTTATGCTTGGCTGTGCCACCGCTCCTGAGTTCAGGTTGATAAACAGCCCATAAGATGTCACATAATGGCTTGTCAACGACTCTATATTGGCCTGTTCTGGGGAATAAGACAAAACCTTGGCATCATGGAAGGTATAGTATATACACTTGATCTTACAAACTGCTGTCTCAGTGTGGCAGCTAACAGAATTAGGCTATCAGTCACAAATACTTCTGTTTTCTAGGACTTTAACTGCAGATGTGACCAGAATATTGCAGTATAGGTATTGATAATAATATTTGTCTACCTTCCTGTTATTGCAGTTAGTTACATGAAATTGTGCAACTCGTAATGCTGCTACCTGGTTTCAGAAGATGGTTTTCTTCTTTCAAGCCAAGATTAAGATGCTGATGGCAGTGTGCTGATTTCATGCTTTCGATAGATGTGTACCATTAAAGGAAGAGATCAAATGAAAGAGCTATGCACGCCTACAGCCCTCTCAGTACGACACTGGAAATAAGATTTTTTTAAAATCCCCAACTAAAGGTTGTTTGCCATCATATCATTCTTTCTCTGAGTTTTATTTCTTAATTATTTCTTACAGATACATACATATATGAAGATATATATATGTACTACTGTAGGGCTGGTGGGGGTTTCCCCCCCCCCAGCTGCACGAGTGGGCTCTCCACTTCTTAGAGAGCAACAGCTGGATTCCCTATCTGCAGCTCACCTGTGGACTGAGGTGTTGGTGAGGGGGAGACGGATGATGCCCTCAAGGCTGCAGGTATGGGACTGGGACTTAAGGAGGAAGGAGAGACAGGAAAGGAGGACTGTTGGATGGACATGTGGACTGGGAGGCATGTGAAGTACTTGCGAGGTAAGAGATTATACAGGTGCACTGCTGCCAAAGTGTCAGGAAACTTCAGTGGGTCCAAAATGCAGCAGCCAAATTGCTGACGGGGGCTGGTTACAGGGATCACATAACCCTCCTGCTACAGCAGCTCCACTGGCTGCCAATCAGTTACCAGGCACGATTTAAAGTGCTGGTTTTAACCTATAAAGCCCTAAATGGCCTGGGTCCAAGCTATCTCAAAGACCATATCTCCTATTATGAGCCGGCTTGGGTGTTAAAATCATCAGGAGAGCCTTTCTCTCTGTCCCACCACCTTCACAGGTGTGTCTAATGGGGACATGGTAGAGGGTCTTCTCTGTTGCTGCACCCAGACTTTGGAACTCCCTCCTACAGGAGACCAGACTGGCCCCATCTTTGCTATCCTTCCACAAGCAGGAAAGACCTTTCTCTTCAGGCAACCCTTCCCTCAGTAAACCAGCTACCTGTGTGTGATTTTTTTTAGATAGATTGCTATTAGAGATGGGGACGAATTGCCATTTTGGTGATTCGTCCTGCTTCGTGATCCGTCAAAGTTGATGAAGCACGAAGCTCCCCCCCCATGAACCGACGAAGCACGAATTTATTCGTCGATTTGTGTGTGTGGGGGGGGTTAGACAGCCAGAGGCTGTTTTAAAAAAAACCTGACACCCCCCGCCACCTCCCCTGCCACCCTGTCCCCCCTGCCACCACGCCCCCCCCCCACTGCCACCACCGCTGCTGCCAGACTCTGGAACTCCCTTACAAGAGAGGCCAGGCTAGCCACTTCTTTGCTGTTTTTCCGCAAGCAGGCAAAGACCTTTCTCTTCAGGCAGGCTTTCCTTTAAATGACTAGTTGACCAAAGGGATTTTTTAAAGGCATTATTTTATTCTGTTGTTTTATTTGAGCTTTTAATATTTTTCTTATTTATGAGTTTTAATATGGTGGCTGTTTAATGCTTTTTAACTATTGCAATAATTTATTATTTAGCTTTTCACTTTGTTTCTTTTAATACTATAAGCCACCTTGGATCCTTAGGAGAAAATGCAGCATATAAATACTTTAAATAAATAAAATAATAAATAAATAAACCTCATATATTGAATATATGGTGATTGGGAATACATAATCCTGCTCCCTCCTTCCTCCCAAATGTATATAAAAATCATGCCATGTGCCAAACAGCTTCTGAAACATAGGCAAAATGAAAAGTGGTTTGCAACATAATAATGACAGCCAAGTGCTTCAAGGACACTTGGTTAAGTTCTGCTGAAGGCAGTACATCTTATGTACATGTCCTATGTGTGCCAGTTTATGTTCTATAGTCTATCCAAATAGAGTTATCCAATGTCAACTACATGTATAGGTCTTCCCTTCTCCAATACTTTTCATTAGAAAAAGAAACAGTTCATTGTTTTTAACTCAATTTCGGTGCTAGGAAAATACCACTAATGTATTTGCATATCCTCACATAAATTAAAATGCATATATTTGACAAGATTCAAAGTTACAGACATATCAGAAGAGATAAAATCCTCCAAATTAAAGAGGCTGTTGATTAATGTTGGCTTTTGCAAATTATCAGTGCTTACCCAAACTTTAATGTGTTCCATGTGGAGTTTTTATGTTGATGTGAGCCATGTATATAATGTAAGAGCCATTGACCTTTTGTTCTCCCCACCCCTCTCCTGAGGTAATTCAGCACAGTTTGGATTCATTTGTCTTTTATTAATGCTCCACATGTTTGTCAGTCAAATTTTCTCAGTCATTTAACAGTCATCTTCAGTTCTGTAATTTATTATGCTACTCATTTTACACAATTTCCTGCTTTGCCCATTCATGTCAAGCCTAATGTCTTATATCAGCCTTCAGAGGTCTTGTTGAATCTGCTGGGAATATTTACCAACTGATTCTTGAGGTTACATTTGTACAGTTCCTGAAATTTTCTGCCAGCAAGTTTGTGTGTGTGTACATGCATGCATGTGCATTTATCAGTGTAACCAACAAAACAGAAATATTGAAATATCATGGCAAGATATTTTAGTTCACACTTTCTTCATTTGCTCTGAAGAAAACCATGCTTCTTTCCAATGACAGTTATAGTGCATAAGACGACAAAGTAGATGGATACTGTCCATTGTTGTCCTGTAGGTGCAGGCCTTAAGTTCCCAAGGTCCCTAGCTTACAAATCCATACATTCTTTTTTTCTAATGTATCTGGATCTGAGGTTATTTTTATCCCAATCCCTGACAGACAGCCCACAGTGTTTTCAATTAAAGTGTCTAGCCACTGATGATTTAAATTTCCAGTTCAAGATTGTAAATTTATAATTATTATTATAGCAGCTTCCTGGCACAGTGATTAAACTGCAGTACTGCAGCCAAGACTCTGATCACAACCTGAGTTTGATCCCAATAGATTCAGGTAGCCAGCTCAAAGTTGACTCAGTCTTCCATCCTTCCAACATCAGTACACCACTTTAAAAAGGAACAGATTAAAAATTACCACAATAGAACACAACTTGCAATTCAAAAACCACGTGAGCTCCACATGACTATAAAGTGACTTAGTAAACACCACAACATTTTACAGGATATATCAACAACGTGATCAGGCTCCTAGTTTGGAAATCAAACACAGACCTAGCAAATACTCTGAGGTCGAATGAAAGGAGAAGGGGGATAGACAACATGGATAGGAAGACATTTCATTTCACATTTTGATTGATGTATGCTGGATTCACACTCCCAGAGTCAATATGCAGGCCAAAGTTCCATGCATTTCAGAATTTTTTCCAAACCAAAAATATTAATATCATATTAATGTTATATGTTAAGAAAAAATCAACAATGATGTATATAATGGGGGAGCCAACAAAACTGTTTTATGCTAAGCAAAACTACTTTTATAAAGACATCTATTTATATAATTTGTACTCTCCCTCTTTTCTCAAATACCTGGGATTCAAAATGGTTAACTATAAAATAAAACAAAACAAATACGATCCAAACCTAAAAGATTTATTAGACAAAGTAAAACCAATTAAGATATCAAGAAAGGGGGGGGGACCCGTACTCACCTGGCTGAAAAATTCTTTTACAGCAACACAGTGTAATGCCATATGCTTGCCTGGACAAAAAGATCACTGCTCTCTGGCACAAATGCAAAAGGTAAGAGCCTAACCTAACCTCGCTCTGTAGGGAATTCGACAGCTATCTTTGAAAATTCTCTCCCAGAATCTGTGGCATAGGTTCGTGTGACTTTTTTACTGTTTGCATATTCAAAAAAAGCACAGGGATGAGACCTCAGATAGGAGGTTAACTTTGAAACACAAATAACTGAATGACGTATCCAACAGACAGTTCCATGCATTTAATCTTTGCCATGATGCACTAAGTTTCTGCAATACAAGGCAGCAGGGATAGGCATATTTCACTTTGTACTGGACAGTGATTTCTACTTGTTGGGTGTTTGCATCAGGGATTCCACTGTGTGCTTATACCATCTGGAAGATCTATATTACACTTTTTTGGAGAATGTAGGTTGTCCATAGTTATCTATTTGCTCCCTTTTGTTCACCACTACAGTGTTTTCAAGCAAGCCATCTTATAGAATTGTGAGCCAGCTGCAGCTGGCTGGCAAAGTGGTCAGCCTCCTATGGCAGGAGAAATGCTCTCCCAATTACAAACACCTGGGCCCATGGAGAAGAGGAGGGGCCAGGCACACCCCTCAGAGGGGGAAGGTGCTCTGGCCGGGCTAGAAATAGGAGCGGGAGATGAGAACTTGGGGGAGGAAGAACATGCTGACACTTGGCAGGATGCCCTGGAATTCCTTATGGATGAGAACGAAGCCTCGTTACCAGGAGAGGAGCTGGGAGGGAGCCGGAGGTCCTTGTCAACCCGGGAAGGCTGATAACATGGTGTCCAGACCCTAAGAGGATAAGCAAGGGGGCTGGGAAGGAGAGACTGTGGCCTTAGCTCCTGTCCTTCCCCAGTTGCTTACTCAATCAGACTCCCTGGACTGGAGGGAAGCCAGGAGGGGCTCCTGCCTACCCTAATTGAACAGTTTTCTCTATGTGGACATTTCTGCTTAACTGACCAGGGAGTGTGACCAGGGAGTGAAGTAACTCCTGGCCAGCTAGGGGACTACTCTGTTGCTGGGACTAAGGCCAGAGGCTTGAGGAAGGAGCCCAGCCAACATTGGAACTGAGAGTTTGAAGGGGCCTGAGCCTGCAGAGACATTCATTTCCATTTCTTCCCTCTGCAAGCCAGAAGGGCATATGGACTGGAGGTGCAGCCAACTTCCAGAGGGCAGCCCTGGACTAGATTCTGCTATTGCCCAGAGGGGCTTGGTGCTGCAAGGAACCCCAGCACCCCCACACCCTGTAGGGGCGAACTCTGCAAGAACATGTGTTTATGCATCATCTTTCCAACTTTCTTTGTTCCCAATAAAGTCCTAATTCTACCACAACTTACTGCCTCATCATGGAGGGAGCAGAGGGGTCCACTCACAAGAATACATCATGATTTTCTAGAATGTCATCAACAGAACAAATTCTTGTACATATTCCCATTATCAGGAAAGCAAAGATCAGAGGCTGACTCATTTAGCTGGAAATTTATTTGTTTTTATTTGGGGTAGGCAAAGAATAATGATTCTCTCAAGCACAGGGGTAGGAAACCTGAAGGCACAGTTTCCAAAGGCTCTGTTTCCCAGGAATTCCATGGTAATAATAAGATTTCACTGGAGAGTTAGTTCGTTTAAATATTGTTGTTTAATTGCCGTCATTTGATATGTCACTGAAGCAGCTGAATCCCACCAAGGCCCCAGGCAGGACATGGAAAGGTATGAAAGTATGGCCATTAAAATGACAAGAAGCTCAGCCAGATGGAGTCAGTGAAATCCAACTTTACCTTAAACTGACAGCTACAAATATAGCGTAAAGATTACAATAATGAGCTCTACATACAACTCATTTCATGACAGGTCTGACATCACATTTAATGGGTCTGACTCTATGTATTTAGCATGACACATACCTTTCAATAACTATGGAAAATGGTATGAGAGGGAAAAACATAAAACCTTTTATTGTCTTGTTTTATTTGACTGTAAAACCAAGTTATTTCTCTCATTTTAGGTTGAATTGTATCTTGTAAACACTGTTCTTCAGTAAAATAGAGGAAATGCAAATTTATTTGTCTGGCTGTTGCTTTTTCTGGCTTGCTAAAGGACAGAACATGATTTTCCTTCTCACAGTCTAGAATGCATTTCATTAACTGCTGGATAGCTCAGTGGTCTACATATCAGAGGTTGAGAGTTTGATTCCCCACTGTGCCTCCCTGATTAGGGCTGGACTCGATGATCCATAGAGTCCCTTCCAGCTCTGCAGTTCTGAGATTATTATTATTACTTTTAATCATCAGCTCCTTTACCTTAACGTATAATGTGATATGCACACAGAGAGAGCAGCAGTAAACGTTAGCAGTATCCTGTTCTACTACAAATTATTTATAATGTTAACAATTATAAATGTACAAATATATAATCAAGGATAGCCACTCTAATTGGATTTCCCTATGTAGATACATTACAACTGTGGTAAGATCAAAATGGCTACAATAATTCACTTCTCTGTGAAGACAGATAAGGTTTCTTCCTCCTATGTCCATTGTTCTTGACATACCTCCCTAAGTCATTTCTGACTTACAGTGACCCTATGAATGAATGATCCCCCAAAGGTCCTTTCATTAACAGCTCTGCTTAAGTTTGTATAAGCTAAAGGCCTTGGATTTATTTAATATGTCTATTCATCTTGTGTTTGGTCTTTGTCCTTTCCCATGGCCTTTTCCTAGCATTATTATATTTTACAGTGAGTCTTCTCTTCTCTTGATATTTCCAAAGTATGATAGCCTCAGCTTCCTCATTTCAGCTTGTAGTGAGAGTTCAGGCTTGATTTGACCTCACACACATTCATTCAGTTTTCTGGCAATTCACTGTGTCTGTAAAGTTCTCCTCCAACGCTATATTTAAAATGAGAGGGGGTTTTTTCCTTGCTAACTTTATTTTCTACCTTTCCTATCCCACACAGTTATCAGGAGCACTACAGCATACATAATCTTGGCCTTGGTTCTTCAGTGACCCATCCAGAACTCTTAAAGATCTTTTCCAGTTCTTTTCACAGCTGCCCTTTCAAATCACTGCTTAGGATCTATCTATCTATCTATCTATCTATCTATCTATCTATCTATCTATCTATCTATCTATCTGTCTGTCTGTCTGTCTGTCTGTCTGTCTGTCTCTTAAGGGTCATTGCTAAGAGAGTCAAAGATTAGTCCTAAAAATTGGTTTTAAAATCTTGTGAGCTTTATTTTCTTCGTGAATGATTTACCTTTTATGCTTTGATTTATTTTTTCTGTGCCTTGATTTATCCCTGTTGAAAGACACCAAGTGAAATATCTCATTTCATCATTGACATTTTAGGTTACTTTCATGGTGTGATTAAATTTGACGTCAAGAATCTGAATGCAAAATTAACATTGTTAAGAATACACAATACATGGTTGTTGTGGGTTTTCCGGGCTGTTTGGCCGTGTTCTTAAGATATTTCTTCCTAACGTTTCACCAGTCTCTGTGGCCGGTCCTTGTGGCTGGGTAGAGTTTGTTGACCTTTTGCAGGCTGTAATTTTTCAGTGCTGGGAGCCAGGCTTTGTTGAGTTTCAAACTTTCTTCTTTTTTGTTGAAGCTCTGCTGGTGTTTGTGGATTTCAATGGCTTCCCTGTGCAGTCTAACATAATGATTACTGGTGTTGTCCAGTACTTCTGTGTTTTGAAATAGAATGTCATGTCCAACTTGTTTTAGGGCATGTTCAGCTACTGCCGATTTTTCCGGTTGTTTTAGTCTGCAGTGTCTCTCATGTTCTTTGATTCTGGTGTGGATGCTGTGTTTTGTGGTTCCAATATATACCTGGCCACAACTGCAAGGTATCCGGTATACTCCACAAGGACCAGTGATCACGGCACACAAAAGACCAGCTAACGACACCCATCAATCACAGTGACAGATCATCTCTCCCCCTTATCACAACAATACACCCACAACAAAAAACACGCTGATCACCATAATCACCCAATCTCCTGAAAAGGACAAAAGCTGATCCCACAGCTATAAATACTCAACTATCCAACAAACTGCACCAGAGCACAGACAGAGTTCTGACTCCTGTCCTCTGAAGATGCCGGCCACAGAGACTGGCGAAACGTTAGGAAGAAAAACCTTAAGAACACGGCCAAACAGCCCGGAAAACCCACAACAACCATCGGATCCCAGCCATAAAAGCCTTCGAGAATACATACACAATACATTTTTTAAAAAATCTGTTTTACTTTTTAGTTCACAAATGATGCATTTCATTTCAAATGCAAGAATCCTGTGTTAGTAAAAGGACCCCCACTGAATCATACCTGTTTATTTATAAGCATCAATCTTATATTCATTTAACTGGAAGAAAGCTTCACTCAATTTAGTGAGACTCATTTCTGACTACATATGTATAGGGTTGCATCATCATTATCATCACCCCATTGCTGATTGAACAGCACTAGTCTCAGAGATGTTCCTTGTGTCCATCACAGATAGTATTTTGTGCCTTTCTAAACAATATGTGAAGAATCTCTATCTGTTTCATACAGCTGTTACTGTTTCTCTTTCTAATTCAGCACATGCCATTGACCTAGGCACATCAGATGAAAGGTACACACCAAGCAATTTGGTGTAATTAAGTACATTTTATTCATACCACTAGGATACACCATCTGGTGGTAAATTCTGCCAAGTTAGTCAACCATCACTTTAAAATGAGTGCCACCTGTATGCAAACATAATAGGATAACTGCCACTTTGATTTTTAGGGGGGTTTTTTTGGGAGGATGCCTGATGTCTTCTGAAGTTCTCAACTGTTTTCTTATATCTATTATGGTTGCTTCAGTCTTAATATTCCAAATCATTGGTACGAATGTTGGGCTTTGTCCATATACTGCTGGAATTTTCATTAGATGCCACACCAGTTTCATTGTAGAGATAAATGAATGCAAACAATTTGATTTGATTTTGTCCACATCGTATTGCTCAGGTAGGTTTTTGTCCATTCTGAACTGTGGGTCAAAAATGTAAAATAAGAATGCTTTTCAAAACTGTGGATCTGAAAATGGAACTAGCACCATTAAGGCTATAACTAGAGCTGTCACTTGATTAGACAAATGTTGGTGAATTAATCATTAGGAATTTAGTTGATGAATCAGTTAGGTCATTGATTGCATTTGCATACAAATTCTAGATTTTTGGGTGGGGATATTTTTAGGAAAATTAAAAAAGAAAACTTTGTGTTTGTTTTATTGGGACTCTAGAATGGTAGAACATTATCAGTACAATCCTCTATAAACTTTTTCAGTAGTAGTCCAGTTGACTTCATTGGGGCTTGCCACCTGATAAAAGGGTAGAGTATTGCAGCCTAATTCTTTTAGTGAAGTCTCAAAAGAAAATTGGTATAGTACTGCAAACAATTTCTTTTTGTGAAGTCTTAAATAAAATGCATTTAAAGAAACACAGGTATTGTATCTCTGCTTGGAGTTCCACAAGGACCTCTAAGTAAAGAGCATTCCACATAAAATACTGATGTTTAGCAGCACTGCTGGTAGCAAAAAGAACACTGAAGAACATTTTTGCATGTCTTGCCAATAAGGAATGGATAAATATTTTTCTCACGTTAAGGATGTTTTGCTCAATTTCCTCATCAGTTTGCAACTTGAAAAAAAGTCTTCACAAAGTGTGACTTTTTTTTTTAATGCACACTGTCCTAAAATATAGTTGCTGCTGTACTGTGCTGTGCATAGTGTCATGTTTGATAAGTATTTGGAAACTGTGATAGATCCAAATGTCTGCAAATAGAGTGCTGCTCCAAACCGAGTGCTGGTCACAGGGATCATGTGATTCCCTTAATAAGACAATAGCTTCATTGCCTGCTTATTAGAAATGGGCACAAATTTAAAAACAAATGACTGAATTCATTCAAAGATCACTAATTTGTCTATTCATATTCTATAAATCAATGCCCCTGACGAATACAAATCAATTATTTTTAGTGAGTTTTTATTCATTGATTTGTTTGGCTATAAAATGGCCCTAAGGCACCTAGACATAGCAAAATTGCTGGGAAGCTTCCTCTGACTCTCTTCTACAATCCTTGCAAGTTTGGTGAAGACTGGGTTTTCCCAAGCCAGCTGCTAAAAGGTACTTTCCTGGAGGTACCCATTTTGTGGGTGTATAACCTGGATGTCTGAAACCCAATCTTCAGCAAACTTGTAGAGATTGTAGAGGAGAGCTAGTAGAAGCTTCTCTGTAATTTAGTGTCTCTAAGTACTTCTGGGGACATTCCAGGGGAGGCTCCTTGTAGGTGTATAACTTGGATGTCCAAAACTCAAACTTCACCAAACTTGCAGGGCTTGTAGAGAAGGAGTAGGGGAAGCTTCCATTTGATTTTGGTTCTCTAGGTGCTTGGAGGGCATTTTATAGGGTTTTAAAGTAAAAACTGAATTGATGAATCAATTTGTTGATTTGTCAGGAAAGAAATAATAAATTCATAATTCATGATTCATCGACCTTGACAAATCATGAATCAAAATGAATCACTATTTTTCTGATTTGTTCCCATCCCTACAGCTGGTCTATTCCAGATGCAAGTTGGGGTGTTACAACTTATAAACCCAGGTGCAAACTGGGTTCAGGTTTTCTGAGGAACCACTTGCTTGGGCTTTGAGATCCTCAGAGAATTTCCTTCTCTTGGTTTCACCATCCTTAGAGACATGTTTAGTGGAGACACAAGTGAGGGTAGCCAGTCCAAAGCTGTGGAATTCCCTACAGAGGGAGATTAAGTTGGCTCTTCCCTTTTACTTTTGTGCCTGTGGGCAAAAATCTTTTTCTTCTGGCAAGCATATATGGCATTGCACTGTGTTGCTGTAAAATAATTTTTCAGCTGGGTGGGTACAGTTTTTCTTGCTTTTTTGATATCTTAATTGTTTTTACTTTGCTTGAAGTCCTATGCTGAACTACAAATCTCATACCTTCAGCCAGCATTTTGATGGACTGTGGCAGCTAAAATGAAGAGAAGTGAACACATTTTTGAGGTCATCAGGATGCTGAATGCTGCTTCAGCTTGTGTGCACAAATAGTTCTTTTCTAAGAAAGAATTCTCTAGTGTATTACATGGGGATATTTCTCAGTGATAAGGGATTCCTACATCTACCTCATAGGTTAGTATGAATATCCTTTCACCTTTTAGTTAGCCAGTCAGAATGCTGAAAAATATGCATTGAGGTGAAGCTTCACATTTACAAAGTCTGACCCAGTAGTTGTGGGGAATGTTCCATGGAAAAGCTGCCCTCCCAATAAGATGGACCTCTTTTTAGTTGAAATAGGACATAGCAACAATGGTTAACATGATAGTCTTGTGATTCCAGTTTGTGGAGTGCTCTTCCTCAGGAGCTTAGGTTGCCCCCCTCCCTTTCACTTTTTGATGTGCCAAAAAGAGAGAGAGTCTTTTTTGTGATCCAGAGGCTGCCATTGAAATAAACAGCATCAATCTGAAATGAAAGGGGCTGGTAACAATGATGGAATGATAACGTTAATGGGAGAGAAGAAGCAATGCCCAGCTTATATTCATTACCTTACACACCTGCACCTTTTCTGTTCTCATCAAGGAATAGCTTATCAAACAACAGAGCTGTATCCCGTGAGAACAAGGAGCTCAGTCCTGTAGCTGCATTAACTTTTGCCTAATAATTATTTCATACACAACCTGCTTAGCTAAACACTACCCACTAGTCATGCAATGTGGATTGCCTTGATCTGCTGTCGCACGCAGGCTGCATAAACAGAATGTTTTCTGAATTCCTTAGGGACTGTTTTACTGTGGCCTCTGTTCAAGTTGTTGGGCCACAGAAGTTGAGCAGATGTCACTTTCTCTCTCTTTCTGCAAATTTCAGCAACATCCCTAATACCATCAACTGCATAATTATGATTTTATGATTGTAAAATTTAACATATGCCTTCATATGCTCAGAATACTCAAACATCAGCTGAATTGGACAAGTACTGCATATTAGAGTTTGCAATCATGTCCTGACCACTTTGAAATAATCACCACTATTCCAATTTACATTCTGTATATGGAGAAAACATGTCTCGCTGTGTTTAATAGCCTTAGTCAGAGTTAACTGGGTGTGTTTCCTCAATTTAAAGAATCAAAGAGTGAAGCTCACACCTTGTGTTTACTTGAGATGGAAGTTAAGGTGCAAGAAGAGTTCTCCACCGTGCCCACATTTTTAGTGAGGGGAAGGAGTTGAGCTTTAGTCTGAATGTTGTGTTTTTGTGAATACAGGTTCACCCAGAACATTTTGCTTTAAACCACAGGGGGTTTCCCCTCTTTTGGAATATTTATATATCTACCAGGACAGAACCTGCTGAAGAATTTGAATGAAGAACCAACAAATCTGCTTACTTTGAGCCAAACTAGTTGATTCATCTTGCCTGGCATGGACTGCTAACTGGGAGCAGCATTTCAGGGTAGAGTTCTTTTCCTCTTGAGAATATTATTGACTAATGAAGTCAGGAGGGGATCAACACTAAGACTTTCAATATGTAAATTTTGTGTTCCATTGCTAAGCTAAAACAACATAAGTTGGTTATGGTTCCAGAGAACTGAGAAGTCAGGGAGGTATATCTAATGAACATGGATCAGAAAAATTCCCAGGTTTCACTGTGTGAGGAATGTGAGACTGGTTACTTTTCATCCATAGGCATATTCTGATTGTTACCATCATCATTGTGTTAAATGAGATATCTGAGTTGAGCCTTATCGGCAGTAACAGTAATGCTGGCTGTGGCATATCTGCAATGGCTGTAATGGCTGGACTGCCTTTACATACTAGCAGTAAACCCATTTACACATCATGTAAGTGCCACTGATTCTGAGGGAACTTACTTCGAAATATCTCTGGGATCAGAGCTGAAAAGAAGTAGAAAATGAGTTCCATGAACTTACTGCTGGCATCAGAGAGATTATTGTGTCATATTTTTGTTGTTATCATACAACATCATGAGGCATCATATTTTTGTTGTTATGGCTTTTTTAGAAAAGAAAATACTTTGTGATATATAGCATTACACTGTTCCTCAACACACAGAGACAAAGTCAATAAAGACCATGAGATTTGTTTTTTATTTTCAAAACCTGCAAACCTCCCACACAAAGTTATCGTTTTGATCACCAGATGGCTATCGTTTATGTTAGCTCTCTTCACAGTGAGAAGCATACCGATAAATCAACAACCATGAGAAGAAAGAATGGTGTTCTGACAGATCTTTTTTTCCCCCTCTCTTTCTTTGAAAAACCCAACTTCCAAAGCAGATAAAGCTGTTGTAAGCTTATGTCTTGAATTGTCAGCTCTGGCATACAGAAGGTTAACATTTTATTTCTTAGCCCTGTAGCGAGGTATGAATATATACAATCAGAGACTTCAGTAAACCCATCTAAGCCCGGCATGTACATTTTTCACTTCAGCAGCTACTCTGGTGGTAGCCAGTAGATCAAATTTCAGCAAGGCTTTGTTCCTGACAGCAGTCACATCAAATTACAGAATCTTCTCGACTTAGCTGGCACCTTCATCTCAGCCTTTCTATCAAATAATATGCCTGTTGCCTTCATCATGCAGTCCTTAATTATCTGCAAATCAGCAGACTGCAGCTTGTGCCAGCCAAGGAAATGAGGAAAGAACAAGGTTCCTTCTAATGCACATGACTGGACACCCTTCAGAGACATCTGATTTGATTGCCAGTAACAATATTCCACTGGTCCTCTTTTATTCCCACCAGCAGCAGCCCATCTGTGACTTGAGGCTGTTTCCCCACAGCATTAGCTTATGCGTGCACATATTAAAAACTACATGAATTTTTATTCACTGCAACAAAGATGCTGTGATATTTTTTTTTAATTTCTCATTTCAGACAGTTTGTGCTTGCTGGATAAGTACATAGAGCCCCTCAGGGCAGTACATATTAAAAAGGAGGAAAATGGGATGGGAATATTTGCCAGAGAGGCTTCCGTCTGACATGCTGGTTGTGTAGAAGGCCCACAGTGCAAAGCAAAGGTGGTCTAAATTCTTGGAATCAAATGGGATCAAGGTCAACATAGCAAACTAGGTAATCCATCAACAGCTAATTACATTCTGCTTGCCCAGGAGGAATTCTACTTTGTGGCAAGGCTATCTTTGGATAGCAGAACACTACCTATCAATCTACAGCTTCTGGGTCTTGTCACTGCCTGACATCACAACTGCTTAGAGAACCACTCCCTGGAAAGTTCACCTCAATGTGCTTGATCCGATTATTCAGCATGTCAGCACCTACACAGGGATAGCTCAGGGCCACACTCAGGATGTCCGCATCTTGTAAAGGAGTATATAATGAACCAGCCAGTCCTCTAGGCTGGTTCCCCCCCACCCCACTGTAAACATTTCTTTTGATACACATTTTTCCATTCCGGAACTTGATTGCATATTAGAAATGCTATGTCCATGAGTCAATACTATGTCCGCAACCCACCACAAATGCACAAGGGTGAGATATTAAAGCTTAAAACTAGAAGAAAAATACTATTAAGTAGAAGGCTTGGTGTGATCATCTATTAGTCATGCTGGTGGAGCACTTTGTGCAAAATCAGTTAGTAATGCTTCATAGATTATCCCTTCAAACTGTGCCTGGAACATTACTTCATGACTCCAGGTATGGATGGATTAAGGGAAAAAAACAACAGTTTCTGCACCTCATAAAGCAATTTTCCTGAATGCCCTTAAAAGGCCACATGTTTTGAATAAAGTAGAATGTCCTTGTGAAAAATCTGATTAAAAATTTGTTTCACCAGTGCACAGCTATACCCTCACATTGGCATTTAGAGTTGTTATTGTGGAGGAGAGCAAATCAACATTATACAAGGCAATTCTAAAAATGGTGGCAGCCCAAACAAAAAAATTATAACTTGGAACTAGACATTTCCCAGCAATATTATCTTTTCTGGTCAGTTTTGTATTTTCATTATATGTTTGGTATGACAGGCTCAGTTTACTCATTTTCACTCTTGTGAGAATAGCAGCCCTGACTATTGCTTTGTGTTTGGCTGAGAAGTGGTTTACTGATGAAAAAAGGAGTCAGCTTCTGGGATTTTCCCTCTTTTTTTGTTTTCACTTTATGGTAATGAGCACAAGAGGGTATCCTGTAGACCATCTTGACTGCTCTCATTAGCGTTGCCAACATTCAGGCTACCCTTTGCTATGCGAAGCATGGCATTATTTTTCCTGCTGACAAATAAAAAAAACATGGGCATGATATATTGCAGCAAAATTGGACCATTTCCTGCTACTTTGAATCATGGATACAGAAGCACAATATCTCACATTCATAAATAAGAATATTTTTTAAAAAAAATTGAATTTCCTGGCTTTTTAACACAGAAGTTTAAGTATATATAAACACAGATTTCAACAGAAACTACCCTCATGTAGAATTACCCAGTACTAAAGACAAACAAGTGGGTCCTAGATCAAATCAAGCCTGAACTATCTCTGGAGGCAAAAATGTTGAAATGAGGCTGTCCTACTCTGGGCACATCATAAGAAGGCAGGATTCTTTGGAGATGACCAAAATGTTCAGACAGGTAGAAGGCAGCAGGATAAGAGGAAGACCAAATGCGAGATGGACTGACTCACTAAAGGAACCCACATGCTTGAGTCTACAAGAGCAGACCACAGCTGTTGACATTCTGGAGATTGCTCATTCACAAGCCATAAATTGGAAGCGATTTGATGGCACATAACAACAACCACAGCAACAACAACAGAGAATCCCAGAAAATGAGCACATGTACTATGGTTGCTGGGAGAAGACAGAAGCAAGAACAGATTGGATGTGGCTATAGTCCCTCTGTTTATTATTTGGAATTGTTAGAGACTTACCAAGTCAAACTCATGCACAGAATAAACATTTGAACAGGAGAAACATTGTAGCCTTGCCCTTATGTCTCTGGTTTCAAACATGTGTACACTAACAGCCTGAAAAGGGAGAGCAGTGATTTTGCACTGTGTGATTAGTTAATGTGTAATTTTGTATTGGCTTGCATGGTAAGTGACTGAGTTTGGTTGGCAGTTGTTTGTGGGATGTTTGTCAGAAATGTCAGAAGGATGGTTGTGAGTAGAGCTGCAAGCTGATTGGTCTGTGCAGTTCCTGTCTGGGGAGATTCTGTTTTATAAATACGAGGAAATGTATGAGTGAGTTATTCACTGCAAGGATTTTGATAGTTAATTTTAACACTGTAGATTACAGAAGCTTGTGCAGGGTTGAGGCAAACTTCTCTGCATTGCTCCCTGGCATTTAAATTGTTGCTGCAGTTCACATAGAAATGTTTAATTAACACTTGAAGGTGTGTTTCAAGCATCCACACACATCACATAGTCCTCTTTCTCCCTCACCTTTCTCTCCCATTATCCCCACTCCCTTACCCACCCTTACATACGTTTTCAAATCACTTTTCTCTCTTTTTTCTTTTTTAATGTCTTGCAAGTGAAATAGTGCTGAATTGACAAAACACAGTAAGCATTTGAATCAATGCTGTGTTAATTTAGTGCTGTGTACATTTAAAAATACAGTGTACAAATTGCATTGCAGTTGTGGTTCTTACCTGTGTGAGCAAAAGGCTGGTAAAAGAAGTAGGGTTCACTCCCACACCAGGCCCCACTCTGTGCCTCATGAGTGATGTCATCAGGACACGCCCAACAACAACCATAAAAGATTAATATAGGTGATCACACAAACCGAAAGCAAGGCAAAATAAAGCAAGCAGAAATGCTACGGATAAGCATAAGCCCTCACAGACTATCAAAATGTACTTCACATTCATGCAAAAAGATCAGTTCTACTCACGATTGGTGCTAACATCGGTAGTTGATGGAATAAATATTGAAAGGAACAGCGAGAAACACAGCACAAACAGCAGGAAAAATACCTGTCTAGTCACTCCCTTTGTTAGTGCTATCAGACAGAGCTGTGAGGCAGAATGAATTTGGTCTGCTCTGGGAAGACATTGTGAATAAAAGTATGATATTGTTAGTATTTGTATCAAAACAAGTATCGCTCTATAAGCTAATCATTGTGGTGTAGCCCCCACAGCCTGCATCGCCAGTGATGGCCTCTGTATAGATACAGGGAACAGGAAGTGGGTAAATTTATAAGAAAAGGTGAAGGTTTGTGATTATATATTGAAGAATCAGGCAGTTTAAACATCGTTCTTATATTTTACTCTTACCTTCTAAGTGAAACTTTTTTATTTTTGTGTCCTTTTTTCAAATTAAACATTTATTGATTTACAAAACTTGTATATTATTTTTTAAAGAGAGCAGTCACAATATATTATACCCATATATATGACTGGCCATTATGATGACATGGTTTGCACACTGTCACCAAAGTAAACAAGGCGTTTGTTTCACCAGAAACATTCTTACTTTTAAAAAGAGCCGTGTGAGGTCAGCCCTCATCTTTATCTCAGCAATGACAGTAATGTAAAAGAGGACAGTGACTGTTTATCTGTGTTGCTGTTAAGTTTTCTCAAAGGGATAGTGCCTCTGTTCACACCTTTTTATGTCAATCCCAAACATAGTGAAGAAGTCTGAGGGTGGTTTGTGGGTTGGGAGGTGATACACGCTGGTAGAGAAGGAGTGACAGATTCTCCATGAAAATTGAAACTCACTCTCCACTGTTGCTTTCCTCAGATGAAAAGCAACATGTCGAAAGAGAAGAGGTTCCACTACACACAGAGGCTTTCAATCTGAGGAAGAGCTCTGAATTTCCACCATTCTTTCTCACTTGGAACACTTCCCTGTGTCTAGGAAATCTCCGTCTTTTTGCATGAGGGAAACAATGGTGAAGCAAGTGAGGCCATATAAGCCACTGACACCCTAAAGCAATCCTCTTAGTCTTCTGGCACCTCTCTTCCAACCTTCTCAGAGTCTGTGCAGGATTAGATAACTATCCTTGGGAGGCCCAATAGAAATTCCTGGTTCATCATTTAATGGTGAACCCTTTCACCTACTGTTCCTATGTCATTATGCAGAGAGTGTGATTCTAAGCTCATTTGTAGATAGGTTGATCTGAGAGTTTTTAAAAATTAATTTAGCTATGTCCTACCTCTTCATTATTCTTGTGGAAGGGAGTATGTCCACTGATGGGTTAATTTGGTCACATTGGGAGGTCATTGATGAGTTTCCAGAAGCACAGTTAGAGATGATTGGGTCATACCAGAGACCTGCACACTAGGACTATGTGATCTGTGCACAGAATAAAGCTGGTACTGTGTGAATAACCTGGACCACCCATCCAGACCTCTGAATCTCTTGGTGGGAGGATGACTATGGAAACCATGTTCCACATATCAGATGTGACCAAAAGGGAGAGTGGGGTCATTGCCCAGTCTATTCTTTTGACAGTGGGTTTTCGCCCTCGGTAAAATCTCAGTCCTAAAGCCTGTAGATTGGATAGATGCTACTACAATTCAGTCTTCCCTATGCTGATCAACCTTTATTTGGCTGAACAGATGTATCCATAGTTCAATCAACCATCTTGTCTCTTGCCTCTTTATTTTGTCTGTCTCCACAAAAAACAAACTGCCCTTCCTGACAGTATGTTCTGCAGCATTTCTTAGAGCCTTCTCATCCCACTTCCATCATGTCAGCCATGTTATCCCTTTTCCTCAAGTTTTGTTTTCTACCTGTCCTTCCTGTAGGGTATTCGCTCTTTCCCTTCCCATTCCTTGCCTTCTCAGCAAAATCTTCTTATCACCTCTTTTGGCTCCATATTTCTTAGTTTCTTTTCATCTTGATGGCTTTCCACTCCTTAACCTGCCTGGGCCTGAAGTTTTAATTCTTTTAGTCCAAGTAGCCTCACAGAAACTGTATAAATAACATTTTGTTCCTGGAAAACTGAACATTCTTCTTTCCCAACACTAACAGAGCCAATCAGTGCTGGAGGCTGCCTTACAGCCACAATATAATATAGGTAAGAAAGAAAGGAGGCAAGGGAGGTGCCAAGAAGCACTGTAAAATGTGCAGAAATTAGACAGCAATATCAGAATTGCCTAGACTTTCAGCCTGATAGCTTTGTGGAGGAGGAAGGGAGTCAAATGGACCTGTATCCCAAGAAGTATGTATTTGTTGGAAATTGAGGCTTTTAAAATATATGATGCATTAAGTCAAGCCTGAGATGCGATGCACTACCGTGTGAACTTTAAAAAGCATTCATTTGTTACTTTTATATACAGCCACACACTATGTATTTCTTTTTTGTTTATTGCCTCACACTGCCAATATTCCCCCTTTCAGCCACATGCAGGAAAACATACTGGTGCTGCTATTTAAATAGGCTAATAAAAACAACATTCAGCCATTTGGAACTGAAATATTCATGAGCTACTCAGGGAACAATGAAACTCAACTGCCTTAGCTGTCCTAGAGGAACAAAAGTCAAGGGAACATAACGGTAAATACAAACCATTCTCCTGCATCTTAATTTTTTTTTCCCAGTTTGCTTTTCTTTCTTCTTATGTTTCCTGTTGCTGAGAGTGTTTCCCCTTTAAGTCAGGCAAGGGGAATCAGCATGTTTGCAGAAGATGGCATATGGGCCTCCAACAGAAGTTGCCTAGTTATTGTTTTTTCTCCCTCTGACATATCTAGTGCTTCTTTAATACCTGCAGGGATGACAGAAATTCAACTGTTGAATGCTTTCCCACCAAACAGGAGGATATTGTTATGGGAAAAGCATCGCCACTCAATCCTAGGCAGTTCTAATGGGAACAAGGGTGTTTTCCTCAGAAAGGGTGCCAATGCTACCTCAGATTTACTGCATCAATTCCTTGGGGACCTTAACTCCCTTTTTTCCTTTTCTTTCAAAGCTTCTAGTTCATATCACTAAAGGTTATTTTTCAGAAAAGCCTACACCAAACTGTAAACTCCTCTTCCTCATAAGGCTCCAATCACACATTTCCTTCCCTGCATCTTTCCGTGATCTCTTCTTCACCACATCCTAAGAGAAACAACCCTTGTCAACCAAAAAAGAAAGAAATGCAAAGTTGTTTTCAAAGCCATGTAACTATGCAAATTGTATAACATAACAATTCATACAAAATTACCAGTTAGGTTGTCATATGCACAGTGACTGATTGACAGATGGATAGATGGATTGAGTTTATAGACAGACTTTCTGCTAGGGCATGTATGGTGAATGAGAGTTTAAAAGTGCAGGTGAACAAGCTTTTCAAAATGTAGTACAGTGGAATTCTCTCAGGTTCTTTCAAGATCTAACCATACAAGTTCCATGGCCTTAAGAGTACTCACTTTAACCTGTTGTTTTCCAGCATAAATTACTTATAAGTTACTAATATGTTACTAGTTAGGGAGCTTTTAGTATGCTTCCAACTCTTCACATGAGGACAGCATCCCTACCTTAAATGGTCCAAGACATCCATTGGAGATGCAGCCACTGCACCTGTTACTCCATTCCTTCATAGGTGTCCCCAACTGCTGTGAAGCACAATTGGAATACCGTTAGCTTCTGTAGGGCTGGGCAAGGACTAGGGCCAAATTAAGATGAATGGTACAGTGACTTATCCTATTCTGGTGGCATACAGTATTTCAAGATATCAAACAACTTCCCTGGCTGTGACAGTTTTGTTCCTTCTTTAAGGATTTAGGGGTCACATCCCTGGTCCATCTAACCCAGCATTGTCAACTCTGGTTGGCAGCAGTTCCAGAAGATTTTAGACAGGAGCTCTTCCAGTGCTTCCTGGACATGCCAAGGAGGAAGCATGTATCTTACTAGACTGATAGCTCAACACAACTTTCTTCATTTCTCAATCTGTCCTCTTTCAGGATCCCCATTTCGTCATTTGTTTTTATTCCAATATCCATACAGCTGTTTTCATTGAAGATCCATATGTCTGATTTTACTCCCAACACCCATTCAGGTCTTACAAGCATGTTCCCAAAGACCTACATATGTACTCTGAATCTTCCCTCCCAGCCCCATGACTTAAGACAATAACACTTTCCTGGTGTTGTTCCTCAATCTGGATACCATTTCAGTGGTTCAGGGAGCTGATCCTGGAAGCAAGAAACTCAGAAGTCAAGAAGCATTCTATGTACAGATATTCTATGATAGCCAGTGAATACAATGCCTCATTGTCACATAAACTTCAGGTATTTCTCATGCAAAATGCAAAAGTTGCCCCATCTGTTCAAATTGTTAAGAACTCTTGCTTTCTTGAATGCAGATATGTGAAGGGCCTTTGTACATATTCCATTGTCCTGCAGCAGAGATGGGGAGGGAAGAAGTGTTATTCCATCCAATCTGTTGAGATAGCATGTGCCTTTTACTTTCCAGAATGGTAATCCAGCAACACTGAATCCAAAAGGTTGCAGTCAAGGGACAGATGACATGCAGCTCTATGCTATCAACCTCAGCTCTTTCTGTCTCCTGTTGTTGTAGAACAATTTTCAGCCTAACTTGTTAACTCTGCAAGAATGTTGTGTTTGAGTTTCCATCCTTCCTCCACTTCCTCTCCCTTGCACCTTTTGCCTTGTGTGTGGTTGATTATAAACCATGCTTGTCTTATTGACCACATGCTGCTTTGGAAATCTGTTGGCTAGAAAGCAGAACAAAAGTGCTGCAAATGAATCAACATCCTTCATGTGAAAATTATATGATGAAGTAAATAAATATGTGTTGCTGGTCTGTGTTTGGCAGGCCACACATGCAGTCTGTTCCAGAGTGAGAAGATGATGGAGAACCATTTTTTAATGGTTCTGAAACACCTTCCACAAAAAGTGAGTGAGAGAGACCAAATGAGAGGCAGGTGCAGATATGGGAAACCATTTCTGTTTTGGAATTAACATGACTTCATATTGAATCCATCCTTCAGTCCTCTCATTGTATATACACTTGGCCAAATGAATGGAGCAAATGGAGAAGGAAACCCATGGAGTATAATAAAGAAGCTGTTAGGGCTGCGACTAACCTTTATCTGGCTAAGATAAGGGCTGCTAGTCGAGTTCACCTTGCTAACTGGATAAGCGAGGCTTCAAATCAGCAGGCGGAAATTTTCTGTATAGTTCACGACCTATCCGGAATTGGTCGGGGCGAAGGGCCTCCCCCTAGCATCTCCCCTGACCAATTTGCAGCATTTTTAAAAACTAAAGTGGAGGCCATCCGCCGGGAGCTTTCTCCTTTTTTGGTTACAGTGGATCGAGCAGAGATGTCCAGCGCTCCGCCTTGCCCGGTGAGTTTTGACCACTTTCAACCTGTGATGCCTGACATTGTGGACAAGGCGCTAGTTCGCTGTCGGGCCACCACCTCCTCCCTTGACCCTTGCCCGGCCTGGCTAATCAAAGCAGCCAGGCCTATAACAACTGAATGGGCTACAGCGATAATTAATGGGTCTCTCCAGGAGGGCAGGTTTCCCCCTGCCCTCAAGGAGACACTCATTAGGCCCATTCGAAAGAAACGTAATTTGGCGACAGACGATATTGGCAATTATAGGCCCGTCGCCAATGTTTCTTTCATGAGTAAAGTGGTCGAGAGGGTGGTGGCCGATCAGCTTCAGGCGCACTTGGATGAAACAAATGCCCTGGATCCGTTCCAGTCGGGCTTCAGGCCGCACCATGGTACAGAAATGGCATTGGTCGCCCTGTTAGATGACCTCTTGAGGGAGGCCAACAGGGGAAAAACTTCTCTGTTGGTCCTCCTCGATATCTCAGCCGCCTTTGATACCGTCGACCACGGTATCCTCCTGAGGAGGGTCTCCGAGTTGGGAATTGGTGGTCAGGCGTTGGCCTGGCTCCGGTCCTTCCTGGGGGACCGTCCTCAGAGAGTTCAGCTTGGGGAGCATGAGTCGGCCCCGTGGAGCCTCAATTGTGGGGTTCCGCAGGGTTCGACCATCTCTCCAATGCTGTTTAACATCTATATGAGGCCGCTGGGCGAGGTTATCAGGGGGTGTGGAGCATCGTGCCATCAATATGCCAATGACACGCAGCTCTACATCTCCTTTTTGCCAACTACAGTGGATGCCGTTCTGTCCCTGCAGCGCTGCCTGGGGTCTGTATTGCAATGGATGCAGGAAAATGGGCTGAGGCTGAACCCGGACAAGACGGAGGTCCTGAGGGTCGGGGGGGGGCTACCACCAGCGGTTTGGGAAACTCCCTCTCTTTTGGGGGGGTGACTCTCACCGCAAAGAGTGAGGTGCGCAGCTTGGGGGTCTATCTGGACCAGGCGCTTGCCATGGAATCCCAGGTAGCGTCAGTGGTCCACACTGCTTATTTCCATCTCTGGCGGATAGCCCAGCTGCGTCCCTATCTAGATGTTGGGTCGCTCACCACTTTGGTCCATGCGCTCGTAATCTCGAGATTAGACTACTGTAATGCTCTCTACGTGGGGCTGCCTTTGAGATCTATGCGGAAACTCCAGATGGTGCAGAATGCGGCAGCCAGACTTCTCAGTGGGGTAAGGAAACATCAACATATTACTCCCACTCTGGCCGCCTTGCATTGGCTGCCCGTTCGGTTTCGTGTAGATTTCAAAGTTTTAATGCTTACGTATAAAGCCCTAAACGGTTTAGGGCCTCGCTACCTGACGGAACGCCTTCTCCCACCTAGATCTACCTGTATCACCCGATCTAGCCAGGAGGTGAGGCTGAGGAGCCTAACGTCGAGGGAGGCCCGGAAGGAAAAAACAAGAAACCGGGCCTTCTCGGCAGTGGCTCCTCGTCTTTGGAACAGCCTCCCTCCTGAGATTCGCATGGCCCCGTCGCTGGGCATCTTTAAATGCCAACTGAAAACCTGGCTGTTTAAGCAAGCCTTCCCTCCACCCACCGTCTGAATTTTTGTTATTTTGTGTTTTCTCCCATCTTGGATCATTGTTTATTTAGTAATATATTGTTATGATTTTAAATTGTTAAATTGTTACATGATATGTTGTTACCCGCCCAGAGTAGTCTATATGACTAGATGGGCGGGCTATAAATGTAATAAATAAATAAATAAATAAAAATAAAATATTCATACAAATTTCCTAACTTCCATTGGGTGGAAGTGCCTATGAGCAGAAAAAGGTGTTCTAGCAAGACAATCTGAGGTGAAGCACAGTAAAAGTTTCTTTATTTCCCCCCCCCCCCCATGCCTTCACTCTAGTATTGTTAGACTTTTCACCAGTTTTGATCACCTGCTGGCTGGATAGCTCAGCGGCCTAGAGGTTCGGAGTTCAATTCCCCATTATTCCTCCTGCAGGTATGTGTGGCCCCCAGAAAGGAATGGTAAACTACTTCTGAGTATTCTCTACCTGGAAAACTCTGTAAAGGGTTAGGGCATATTATTATTATTATTATTATTATTATTATTATTATTATTATTATTATTATTATTATTATTATTATTATTATTAACATTAAAAGTCATTCAGTGAGAAGATTTAAAAATACTGTTCAGAGAAGTAATTTTAGCAATGGCAACACCCAGAAAAAAAAAGATTTACCACCATAGCTATACTAGTAGCTAATAATATATAAATGCAGGATGGGTGGGTGCGAAAAAACATATGCTATGAACAATCAGCTTTTATGACTTGAAGAAGCACCTTTCCCAAAAATACACTGAATCTATTGTCTAGTTTGAACATGAGAGTGAGAAGGGGAAAGAAACAATAACTGCCTCTGAATAATTACGCAATAATTGAGACAACTTTGCCACCACATAAGAATGCATACGTATAATCTCCAATTGGCATATCCTCATTCAATTAAGCTTTTCTCTCCTGAAGACCAAAAAGGAAAAATTTTGCTAATGATGCTGGTGATGAAAAAAGTGTTGGTCTTTTCTTTCTCATGCAGGACCTTTTCATACTCCTGTCAGACCTACTGCACTGCTGTGGAAGGGGGAAGAGACAGGAGGATGGACCAACTGATGGAGGAGGAGGCAAATAAGCTACAGCCACTTTTAAATGACAGGTCTCCATGCTGACGGTTATGAATGTCAATATTATCTAAGGAAAAGGGCTGGCACCTTAGACAGAAGTCCAGGGTGTTACAGAGTGAAGCACACATAGCTGGAAAAAAATAGATTTATTTCTTAATAGACATGCTCAGTGATTTAGGTAACTGGCTGTAGAGTCAGAGGTTGGCTGTTCAATTCCCCACTGTGCCTCCTGGTAGAAGAGCTAGCCTATGTAGTCATGGGCAAGCTGCACAATCCCAGGATGCTTCAGAAGAAGGCAATGGTAAACCTCTTCTGTGTATTCTATACCAAGAAAACCATGGAAAAGGTTGCCATAAGTCAGAATTGACTTGAGGGCAAGCAATTATTATTTTATTATTAGACATTGACTATAAAGCCCATTATTTCTAAAGCAGACTTGTTTAGTTCACTGATTCTAATAATCTACGAATATTCTCATTTTTTGCATAATTTAAAAGAGAGCCATTGTCTATGACTGTCTATGACTGGAAACAGGGTTTTTGAATTGCTAAAACATCGAACTAGTCACAGAAGTTTTGTGAGTGATTTTAGAGTTTGCCCCAACCGTAGCTGTCTCTTGCATCCAGTATTCCCAGTCCAGAGAATAAGCACTGGCTAGGCAAGGTCACAGTGGAGATTTAAACTTGTCTGTGGGCAATTTCTTGTCAGTCTAGAAGTGTTCGGGGAGAGGTTTTCCTGCAGGGCAGGTGGAATTATGAGATAGGAGGCTAGTATGCTAAGGAAATAGGCATTTGTCCTATACTACATATCATTTGGCTGATCCATCTCATCCCATGATTCATGCTTTGACCATTGAAATAGGAATTTGTCTAATGGCTGACACCACACAAATCAAGATGGCAAGCTGCCAAGGTTCCTACAGACTGCAATCACTTTGTGCAATGCCTGCAAATAAATAATCGCACCTAATCTAGACACGTTACAGCTTTGCTGTCTGGAAAATGTCTGAGATATAACACGTAGGGGCCTAGAAAATTCCAGCTGGATTGGTTCACAAATCTTAAGTAGTGCTTAAGAATCAGGCATGTAAGTACATTTATGTTTACTGCAAGAATCAGAACCTACTTATTCCTTATGGAATAAGTTTCGTAGACATTGCCAGGGCCAGCTCTATTGGGAAGGGTGAGGCAGCCACCTCAGGTAGCGCCTCTGGTTATGAGGAAAGGGCAGCATGTTGTTAGTTATGCAGTTTGTTATTATTGTATTGTATTCACTGCCTGAGTTTTTCTTCCTCCAGTGCCAAAGTGTAGTTACACTTTGTGCAGCTTGATTGGTAGACTATTTTACACTTTCTATTTGAGTTAGGAGATCACACAGAGACCACAGATTGTTTTGTCAATCCCATGCAGTTTGATCCATGCCACACCCCACAGCCCCCACTTTTTTTATCCTGTCCTTTGCCAACCATTAACCTCAAGAGGTGGGTTATCATTCCAAGTAATGGAACAGTTCCTTCTAGCCAGATCAAGCTGGATGTGGATAAAATAAACCACAGTACAAGTCAGACAGCCCCTAATACAGACAGTCCATTTACCTACACACCTCTCATCTCTTCCGCCTGACTTACTCTGTCTGCAGTTGATCTCTGGGAATGGCAAGGGAAGCCTAACCAAAACACTCTACAGCACCTAGTAGTAAGGGTGGAAAGAACTCCCTTCTTTCCACTTGCCATCAATGCAACACAGGAAACCAATTGAGAAGGGAACAGATTAACAGATTAATGGTGACTCCAGTTTCATGGGCATGGTGAATCTACTCTGGGTTGTTTTCCTTAGACTTCAAAAGAAATATCCAAGGTGCTTAATCTGTTGTGGGGGCAAGATCCGGCACTTTGGACAGCTTCTTGAAAATCTGGGCTAAAAACCTGGAGTAGATGCACTGCCCTCATGAAACTGAAGTACCCTGGCTGCACTCGGACAGGGTTAAAATCCAAATCATAAATGATACCGAAATTGTAATGTGAGTTTCTTTAAAATGCTATTAGCTCTGTGACTTGTATTTTCAAGCCCAGGAATATGGGTTTAAGTAACTTCTCTAAGTAATTTCTTCTCCTGAGACCTTACACAAGGGAGGATGAGTGGATTTTGCAGAGGGGGTTCTCTTTACCCAACTGAATGTCTGAGGTTATGTGGAAAGACCTGTATAAAGCATAGTCAAGTCTTGCATGGTAGTGGGAATCCAGGTGTCATGAGACTTCGTACCATCACTCTCAATAAACCTTGGGATTAGCAGAAGAGCAGGAAGCCACAGTGCCAGACCCACACCATACAACAGTCTCACCACACAGGGCTGTATTAATTCTTATGCTCATGGCTCTTCTTGGATTAGCTGTCTTCAGTCTTTGACATGCCCAGGTAGTTGTGAAAACTGCCAAAACAGCAAGGCAAGGCAAAAAGAAAAAAAAAAGAAATTATTGTTTGCATAAAGGGATATTGCTCACGTTTGTCCCATATATATAGTTACAAACACTGGATCTCCACATGTCTAAATATCCCCTGAACAAAAACTTGGAATCAATGAATAACAAATAACTGTGCTGTTTGTAACACATGCAGGAATGGTTTTAGAAGAGGTAGCCATGTTAGTCTGTGCTAGCATATCAGGCAAAAACAAAGGAAAAGCAGTTAGTCTTTAAGATGCCACAACATTGTTGTCTTTGTAATTTTTATTTTTCTGTTGTTTTGCCTGATGTGTGAGGTAATGAGAACATGGCAACACTATTTTAAAAAAATGAAATGAAATAATTAGTAATGTCATTCACGATGGTCACTCAGGGGGCATGGAGGATTTTTTTTTTCATGTTGCTGTGGCACTTTTTACTTCCCTTGGGATATTCATGTATTTCTTGTGTGGTCATATACATCTTGTTACTTTCCCATATTGCTACTCACTGTCACAGCTGGCAGGTGTGAAGACAGTCCCAAGTAACAGGAAGTACAGGGTGGGGAACAGAGAAGATAGGGTTGGGATTGCTGCCATTCAGGATTAGGAAACTGCCGAGGAGATTGCACTCTGGACCTTCCATCTGGCAACAAGTGAATTAAAGGCAGCTTGAGTGTGAACCAGATCTTGGTTTGGACAACTGATCCCCCTAGGAGTCCTATGAGATTTACAGACCTAACAGGCAAAGAGAACAGATTCTATGATTCATCATAACTGACATTATCTCAGTAAAGGGTTAATACCAGAACGAAACCAAATAAATCAGTCACAAGCTGTTTGTAAACTCATCTGGGTATCTCATTATAAGTGTCTTCATTGTTGCAATAATTCCAGGCCACTCCAGAACTTGTTGATTCTATACACGTTCTATTTATTTATATCATTTCTAGGCTCCATGCTTAAAAGTAGCAATGTCAAAAGTCATCAAAGACATTCTTATAGTTGTGAGGAAAAAGTGTAGGCACATATGCTTTTTTTCAATGATACTTTCAGTTTTAATAATGATACTTTCACTTTTAAAATGTGCCTCTCTGAGGCACATTTTAAAAGGACTTTCAAAGTTTTAGGGCAACACTTTTGCACCCCATTCAAATTATATATTTTTTCCTGCCACATATTTCTATAAAAAAATCCATATTTGACACAGGACGACTTGAGTTTCTGGCATCTGCTGATCAGGTGACAAATGTTTGGCATATAGGTTGTTTCCCATGGGATTGACTCTGTTCTGTTTCAGTGTTTACAATTTTATGAAAATACAGCTGTGACATCATTAAATCCCAGATAACACTTTGTAAAATGGAAATGTTTAAGTAGTAACGCATTAGGTATCTATTAAAAAAACAAATAATTTAA
The DNA here is from genome assembly GCA_037013535.1 of Intellagama lesueurii. NCBI lineage: Eukaryota > Metazoa > Chordata > Lepidosauria > Squamata > Agamidae > Intellagama > Intellagama lesueurii. The sequence goes on from JBAJHW010000005.1 coordinate 164,175,646, forward strand.
GTCAGAATCACCCAAATGCAGGGCACTACGGTCAAACACTCTCCTTCCTTCATTCTCTCCTTCTCCCTATCTCTCTCTGTGTGTATCTCCTGGGGACAGGGGAATCTGCAATAGGGTATGTTGATGAGAACTCTCCTGAGAATAATCTTGGAGAACAGAAATAGCTTGAAGAAATGCACTTCAAAGTACCAAGCATGCAATTACAGCAAAGGTGTAAACAAGCCCTTCAAGGTGCCACTTCAAAATGTGTAAAATTACTCTGTCTTCATCAGATTATGACAGATGGTAACATATTTTACACATCTGAATTAGAGAGAGTGCTACAAACCCCCTGTAGTTGGCTATACAGCTTACCAAGACTTCGGCAAAAATACTGTGACTGAATAATGACTCTATATTTGAGATACATGTTTTCCAATGATAATCGTGGTCAGTTACTGATTCATATTATAGATCTGGTTATAATAATTTGTTTAATCATGGAGTAAGGATTTCCTGATATTCTGGAAAGTTAAAAGGAGGATTATATGATACTGAGTCTCTGTACTCGCAAAGGTTTTCCAGTTGCCATAGTTTTACAGAAGTAATTATTCATTTCAGCTGTATTCATCTGTTCAGATGGAATCAAATTTGGTAATAAAGAAATGTTAAGTGCCTTTGCAATTTTTATCCAAGCTCTTTGCCTAAGGATACAGATCTCTACTGAAGTTTAAATCAAGTCCCTATAAATAAAAGCTATGAAAATTTTAAGAAGATGGGCTTTTGAATTGTAGACCCTGTTCTGCACACGGGCAGAACAATTTTTTAAAAAACTTTCTTCTATTTCAATTCAGGAATGACTTGCTTTTTATTGGCAGATAGTGAAAGATAATCAGCCCAGATATATCATTTCTTCTTACTTCTAGGAGTATCTGACATTCTTAGATTATAACAAGTTTTTTTCTTAATTTATTCTCTGTCATTCCTAATATATTAATTTTTGAAATAGTATTACTTTTCTATTCATCTAAAATCTATATTTTATCATGCTTATTATGTAACAGTGACGTGTGGTATATTTATTTCTTAGCAAGCATCTCTGAAATAAAGCTTGCAAGAACATTGGAAACTAATTAGAGTCACATAATTCTATAATTACATAATAAGTTTATTAAATTTAGGTTTTCCAGTGAAGGCATTTCCTAGATTGGTAATGCCCAGCTTATCATTCCATTTAGAAATAACACCCCATCTGCACATAAAAATAACTAGAATGTGGGAAGAATATGATATCTCCCATTTCTTGACTGAACCATCAAGGGCAGGTTAGCCAACAATCTGCAACAAAATTCAAATGCAAAGTTGAGCCTCAGAATCATGTTCTGTGCTCCCCAAGCCAAAAATCTCCAAGCCAAGCTTTGCACAGAATCATTGTTGCTATGCATACTTATTTGATCATTGCACATAGGGCAAGCAACAAGGGTAGAATTCTGTTTAGGTGAACTACCTATATTACAATCCATTGCACATGTAGTTCAATGTTTTCCATGCTTGTACAAGGAGATATCCTGTACCTCCTTGTGCAAGAAGAAGACCCATGCTTTCCAATGCAATGGTGAGTGGAGCACTGTGCTGAGCTCACATTCAACAGGATTTTGGGTATGTGAAAATCAGTCACTTTCTCTTTCTCAGACTCCCACCAGGATTCTCCTCCTGTTCATGCTCCATATTGGTTCGTGAGGTCTTTCGCCTTTGGAAAATTGTATATATTTGGGGACGTGATGCTATCTTTCAGAAAATATAGTGCTGTACAAAACAGCACAGGATAGAAAGGGATGTGAAATAATCTTGCCTTTGGCACAGGAGTGTGGAAGCTTTTTAAGTTCTCATTTCCAATTTGGGAAGTGTCTCTGGAGCAACATAGCAGTGAACAAAGCCAAGGACATATGTAGGGTCCAGAACAATGTAGATGGGTCAAGAGATAATTCTTGACAATCCAGGCATTTCTCCACCAGGCACACAGAATACAGTTCAAATATATGATGTCTATTGTATTTAGGATAAGCCCCAGTACAACAGCTTCCCGGACTGCAGAACAGAACTCAGTTCTGTACAACAGTTTTCAAGACTTTGACTGGATCTGCACTACATACTTATACCAGTTTGATACCAGTTTAATTGTTAGGGCCCCATCCTACAGAGTCCTGGGATTAGTTTTTTTGGTTACGTACTTACATTTCTGTGCTAAAATGCTCTAGTGTACCCCATTTGACTTACAACACTAGAACTCTCCAGCAGAGAAGTCAAAGTACCTTTGCACACTCCAAATATCAAGGTTCTATAGGAGGGAGCCCATGTAGTTAAAATAGTATCATAGTATCATATGTGTGGTGTAGACACTCTTTTTTAATACTTATCTTTGAGCTCAGTAGTTTAGGTATTTGGCTGCAGAACCAGATGTTGTGGGTTGATTCCTCACTAGAGATGGGGATGAATTAAAAAAAATGGTGATTCGTTTTGATCCATTATTCGTCAAGGTTAACGAATCAACGAATATGAATATACGAATATTCTTCGATGAATAGGCAGTGGAAGGGCAAGGCCCAGCAGGCGGCCACTTATCTCGTCGCCGAGATGATCGCCCTGCTCGGACTTCCACTGTCCATTGTGGAATCCCAAGCCTTCCGCTGGTTGCTGCATTTTTTTTGCCCCCTGGTACGACCTCCCCTCACAGAGAACTCTCAGTTCTAGAGTGCTGCCCTCGCTCTATGACTCTGTGAGGGAGGTGGTCAGTGACCATTTTTCACAGCTACAGGGGCGCAAGGTGCACTTCACAGCAGACCTGTGGAGCGGAGGTCAGCACAGCTACCTCTCGCTCACAGCCCACTGGTGGCAGCCAGAGGACTTGAGTAGTGGCAGGGCATCGGCGACAGGGCCGCAGGGGGAGACCCTTGCCCTGCCCCAGGCTACAGGTCCGTTCTGCTGCAGGCGCGGCACATGGAAGCTCAGACGACGGGGAGGAACATTGCCGATGAGTTCCTGTCCACGCTGCAGGAGTGGGCACCGGAGGGGGAGGTGACCCGTGGCCACATGGTCACAGATGCTGGGAGGAACATGTTGGCAGCATTGAACATGGCGGGCTTTGAGGGCATCGTATGCATGGTGCACAAATTACACCTTGTGGTGCGCAATGCCCTCGGCCTGGGCAGCCACGTCAAGCCTGAGTGGGACGCAGGCACCCGGGAGACACGGGCACTCCTGGAGCAATGCCGCCAACTAGTGGGCCACTTCTCCCGCAGCCTGAAAGCCACCCGCTGGCTGCATGAGAGGCAGGAGGAGTTGGGTCAGGAGACCCACGTTCTCCTGACAGACCTGCCCACCAGGTGGAACTCCACCTACACCATGGTGTCCTGCCTGGTGGAGCAGAAGGCTGTTTTGGAGGTGGGCATCAGTGCCACGGATTGGCTGGCCCTCTCCCAGATGGTGGAGGTGCTCAAGCCCTTCCTGGAAACCACGGACATCTTGTGTGGTTATACGGGAAGCCTGGGGCAGGTCATCCCCCTGATTCATGCCCTCGATCGGTCCCTGGAGACTGCTGTGGCACCAGGATCCTCCCTCCTTCCACGGACCAGGGCTTTGGTGAAGAGGTTGCAGGCAGGCGTGCAGAAGCGACTCTATCCTGTCTACAGCGACAGAGCTTACCGCATGGCCTGCCTGTGTGATCCTCGAATCAAGTGGGGCTTGGCAGCACGCACCTCAGACCTCAAGGAGTGGAGAACGGAGCTCTCCACTGAGGTCCGCAGGGTGTTGGGGGCACAACGCTTGCGTGAGGCGACGGGAACGTCAGGCCACGAGGGGCAGGGTGGTTTGCCCGAACCACAGGGAAGGACTTCACCTGGTGAAGGCTCCATTCACCACCAACATTACTGGAGCTCTGTGGTGATCTTGGCACTTGCCTCAGAGGAAAGACAGCCAGCTGAGGAGGATTTGGCAGAGATAATGGTGCGGGAATATCTGGCTGAGCCCCCTCAGCCCCACCAGTCAGATCCCCTCCATTACTGGGCTAGGAAACTAGTCATATGGCCAGAGTTGTCCAATGTGGCCATGGACCTCCTTTCCATCCCCCCCACCAGTGTCCAGAGCGAGCGCATGTTTTCTCATCTCGGAGACATACTCCAACCACGCCGCTCACGCTTGGATCCCATTACTGTGGAGAGACTGTCGTTCATCAAGGTGAACCTTCGCTTGTTGGGCTTCCCCTCACTGAACCCAAAGAGGTAGGGTTCCAATGACAGTCTCTCCCTTAACACACTGCCTGCCTGCCTGCCCACCCTCCAGTCCTCCTGAAAAAAAAAAGACCTGACTACTTGCCTGCCGACCTGTAAACCTGCCCCAACTCCAGCTGCCGATTCCAGTTGCCTCCTTGGGCCAAGTTCCAACCAAGTCGTACCTGCCTGCCTGCCTGCCTGCTGGGTGACGTAGTCCCGGCAGGCTGTTTGTTCCACCTTCTGCCTCCCTGACTGCCTGCTGGGTTACATAGTCCCCGGCGGGCTGTTTGTTCCACCTGCTGCCTGCCTGCTGGGTTATGTAGTCCCAGCGGGCTAAGTTTGTTCCACCTCCTGCCTCCCTGACTGCCTGCTGGGTCACGTAGTCCCGGCGGGCTAAGTTTGTTCCACCTTCTGCCTCCCTGACTGCCTGCTGGGTTACATAGTCCCGGTGGGCTGTTTGTTCTACCTTCTGCCTCCCTGACTGGAAGGAGAGAACTCCTGCCTGGCACGGGTTAAACCACATCAGCTCTGCAATCTGAAGCCAGGCGATATGGTGATGGGGTGACGTGCAGACAGCCTTTGGTTGGGGCAGACCCAGGCTGGCCCTCTTGGCATCCAAGCCTAAACCCTCTCTTGGCACACCAAGAGCCTGTCCCGGCACCCCCGAACGTGACTAGAGTGCCAGCCAACCCTCTCTTGGCACACCCAGAGCCTGTCCCGGCACCCCCAAATGTGACGAGGGCCAGACAACCCTCTTGGCGCACCTAGAACCTGTCCTGGCACCCCCGGACGTGACTAGAGTGCCAGCCAACCCTCTCTTGGCACACCCAGAGCCTGTCCCGGCACCCCCGAATGTGCCAAGAGGGCCAGCCTGTCTCAGCCCCCCAAAACCTCCGAGGGCTATCTTTATCATATCGGAGCAGTCTCAGCAGCCAAGTTGCAATCCCCCCCAGCTTTCTAGTTCTAAACGAGCATCTTTGTTTGTTTGAAGGTGTCAGCAAGTCTAGTTAGACGTTGCTGGTGAGTGACAGGATTAGTTTCCTAGGCCTGTCTCAGCCCCCCAAAACCTCCGAAGGCTAGCTTTATCATATTGGGGCGGTCTCAGCAGCCAAGTTGCAATCCCCCCCCCCCAGTTTTCTAGTTCTAAACGAGCATCTTTGTTTGTTTGAAGGTTGTTAGCAAGTCTAGTTAGACATTGGTGACTGTGACAGGTGAGTTTCCTAGGCCTGTCTCAGACCCACCCAAAGCCTGTCTGGGCGTCGCCCCATTGCCTGGCTTCAGATTGCAGAGCATCTGTTTCCGACAGCCCTATGGCCCCGCGGATTAACTGCCGTTAGTAGCACCTTGGACCCTTTTCTCCTGTTGGTGCTACTGATTCCCCAACTGCTGGCTGAGGGTCATGGCGGACCCAACGGGTGCCACTTCATGGAGCGTGGCCTGCCTCATGCTCCTGGCCCCAGAAACCCCTGTGGCTGCCCTTTTGAAAGGAGGCTCCTCCTCCTGCCTCCCTTCTGCCTCCCCTGGAGCTGCTCTTTTCCCTCTCCCAGACGGCGCGGACGAAGTGCCTTCCCTGGACAGGAGCCTTGGGTGGTGCCTCTCCAGATGTTGGCAGAGGGCGGTGGAGGACAGATGCCTGGGGTCTGACCCCCTCCGGACCACCCCAAGGCAGGTATTGAAGCATGCCAGCCGTGGGTAATCGCTGAGCGCCGTGAAATGATCCCACATGCCCCTCTGCCATGTTTGCCCAAACGAGGACCCACTGCCTGCCCCTGACTGCTGGCCTGGAAAGAACTCTGTGTCCCAGGGGTGCTGCTGGTCTGGGAGGAGGGAACAGATGACTCTGGGGACAGGGGTGGAGTGAGGCTGTGAAGCCTGCCCTGCCGTTACTGGTTCCAAATCGGACTGGGGATCTTCAGAAACCAGTAACTCCTCAGATTCCTCTAGGAAGAGGAGCGGCAGTTCTTTTGGCACCTCTGGAAGCGTTGGTTCCATGCCTGCCTGCAAGGCCACCGGAGCAGGGACAGTGGCACTGGTTATCGTAGACATGGTTGTGCACGTGGTGGTCGTGATGACGGTGCTGCTACCTAGTCTGCGTAGCTTCACAGCCTTCTTCCCCTTGGATTGCCCCTGACGAAATCCCTTCATTTTCTACTGCCTGCCTAACAAAACCAACTGAACAAATAAAGCAATGGAGATTGAGGAAGGAAACTAATAGAGGGTCAGGGAGTGTGTATAAATTTTATTTTTAGAATGATGGTGGTGTAATTCTTTTACTAAAATGTGACCTGCCTGCCTAAACAAAGCCCCCCCTCAGTATAATGTAATTAGGAAAATTCCCCCCCCCCGACCCACTGTGGCAGAGAAGCCAAAAAAGTCCAAAAAGAAAAGCCCTGCCAGCTAAGTCTCAGTCAGAGACAAACCCCCCCCCCCCAAATAAGTACTTTTGGAAGAAAAAGGAATGATGGATCCAGCCACCCACCAAACTCCCTGAGAGACAGAAGCCTCTCTAAAATTAACTTTTGAAAACTGAATAATCTTCCCACCTAGACACACACACACACCCAAATAAGTACTTTTGGAAGAAAAAGGAATGATGGATCCAGCCACCCACCAAATTCGCTGAGAGACAGAAGCCTCTCTAAAATTAACTTTTGAAAACTACTGAATATAAAGGAAAAGAGATTCCACAGTTACACGATGACAGTCCCCCCCCCCCCCCGGAGGATACACACACACACACAAGCCTCCAGGGGAAAAAAAGGTTTGATTGATTTGATTTTGAAATAAAATTAAGCCCTTCCTTCCAAAGAAGTAGCCTAAGCTACCTGAAATCCCTCCCCAAAATTCCCAGTAAAGTTGATGATTGATGAATGATGATGATGATGAAAAAGAAAAATATAAGTCTTTGCTTTGCTGCCACAAAAGCGAAACCGCAAGAGCACCAGCAAGCCAGCGAGCAGCAACTGTTCTCACTCCGGAGAGCACGAACAAAAGTGGGGAACAGCCGGACGGGAAAAGCTTATATGAAACGTCTGTAAAAGTAGATACACCTTTCAGCAGCACTATTGGCTGCCAGACATGCCAATCCAGGATCTCTGTCCTGATTCGCCAGAGCTTCAAATTGGTGCCAGCAAGCTCAGAGAGGCCCCCAAAGGGGTAATGAATATAGATGAATATGAACGGATCGGCAAATAAAACCGAGGAAATATTTGTCAAGCCATATTCGTCCTGATTTAAAATTTTACAAATACGGATCGACGAATATATGACGAATCGGCTATATTCGTCAGAAAAACTGATCCGTTTTTATATTTGTCCCCATCTCTATTCCTCACTGTGCCTCCTTATCAGGAGCTGGACTCGATGATCCTAGCTCTGCAGTTTTATTATTATTATTATTATTATTATTATTATTATTATTATTATTATTATTATTATTATTATTATTATTATTATTATTATTACTACTACTACTACTACTACTACTACTACTACTACTACTACTGGGGATAACAGCAAATGAAGCTTGTGGGTGAATTGGGGACCTCCACTGCTCCTTGGGAAATAAAAAAAGGAATATCTCTTTCCATGAGTTGTTTAGCAAGCTGCTGAATTCTTCAAACAAAGAGTGACACTTGCTCATGATAGCATGTGAACTAATGTGTGAATTATCCCTTTCTGAAAATCTACTTAGCAAAAATATTATCTATCTACATTTTGGGATAAGGGTTCCAGTTCCTCCTTCTAAGATGGCCAAAAATGTCATGATAATGGAAAGGGTTTAGCAAAACCCTTTACTTGATGCAGAACCTTAATAATGAAGTTGCTTGAATAAGTTATTTAACACAGAAAAGATCGTTCCATGCAGACTTTATTGAATTTGTAACAAGATCAAAAAGTGTGCCCCAAATCATTGTTATGGTAATTATTCTCAACGGGACCTGTCTTCAGCGTTAAAAGCAATAATAAAGACTGTTAAGCAGTACAGTAATTACACTTAACTGCTATGATTAAAAATATATAATTTTGCTGCTTTATAAGTAAGATTGCTTCAGGAATTACATAACCAGTGATATATAAATGGGTTCAACTATTCCTTGCTGATTTATTCAGTGTGATTTTCCTGAGCCTGGTGTAATTACCACACCTAAGGTAACTGCAAATTAATAATACTAGTAGGGATCTAACAGCAAAGAGGGTTGAGCTGCAAAATGATTTGTGTGGTGGCTCTTAAGCTGAGCCATTTCACACAGGAATGGGTAGTTCAGTGTCTTTCCAGTTCATACTGCTTTCTTACTGCTCATTCAAAGAGCTGACCCACACCATTTCTGGTGCCTTTGACTTGAACATATATTTCATATTTTAAATATGCACTTTTACATGAATTTTGATACTTTTGAGGCAGAGGACTGTGTCACAACATTTGGAAGGGTTTGAAATACAGTGGATAGCTATGTTCCCTTCTGCCTTTTGGTCTATGAGGTAAAGTCAGTTTTTCTTAGAACTAATAAAACTGTATAGATTTTCCATGAAGATACTAAAAAAGGGAGGCAGAAATAACATGTGCTTGCTCCCATATTTTGTCACTGGAAAAAAGAAAGCACCGCCCTGGTTCTTCTAACGCAGTGTTTCCCAACCTTTTTCGAGCCATGACCCCCTTTTATAATAGCCAAGTATGCTTTTCCTATCCTCGCTTCCAGCCCAGCTGGGACAAACTCATCAACATCACCCCCAGTTACAATTGGGGAGCGAATCCTCAGATCACAAAAGGGAGAATCAGCCCTTAGTGGAGGAGAAACCCCACTATTCTCCAGAGGAAAAGAAAGAAAAGAAAAAAGAGAGAGAAAGGAACTGCCTTTTTTTTAAACTGCATACACCATCCCATCCCCGCCCCAGCTCCCTTCCTCTCTAAGAACCCAACTTTAACCCTTGCTGAGAAAGTGAAGCAGCAAGTAACCCATTAGCTTCATCACATGCATATTGATAGAACATATAGATAGTTTGTTTAAGCCTGGCAACCCCTCAGAAAACACTTTCTGATCCCCTTGGGGGTTGTGACCCACACGCTGGGAATCTATGTTTTAATTCAAGAGCTCAATTACAGAAGCCTCCAGATTGCAGTGATGAAGATACTTACTAGGCAGGAAGTCCCAGAGAATAAAGTAAGACTTAGTTCTAATTAAATGCCCACTGCACAATGCTTCCAAAAGAAGATTATCATCAATCATTATGATTTGTTTTTGTTTATTTCCTTTGTAGACCACCTTTCTCCCAGTGATGGGACCCAAGGTGGCTTACAATGATTAAACATAGACATATTTCTCCCCTTATTCAGGAATTAAAGAGGTGAGACAGAAGAGATGGCATGAAAAGGACCACATCTTTATTCAAATCCCTTAGTCTGCAATTGAGTCTGAAGGTCATGCATGAACTGTGTCAAGGAACAGGTGGTCCATTCAGACTTCTTCCTTGCCCTGACAGGTTGAGACCCCCTACCCTCAGGGCCCTGTTCTGCCCAGCCAACCCTGGCCCAGCCAGCCAAGCTTGAGGAGGCCTTCTCAGGTCAAAAAGTAGGTGCTCAATCAAGTCTAGTCTGAAATCTCACTAGAGCAAAAATGAGCCTATCCTACCTTGTTTTTTTAATTGCCATGCAATTGTATAGTGGCAAGATGGATGGAATGGAGACTATGATAGTAGACTATGACAAGGTATAGGCACCAAGCTCTGCTAATGTCAAGATCATCACCAGCCACAAGCAAAAAACAGTATTTTCACAGCTTAAATGAGTGAGCTTCTGGATGTTTATTCTGTATTCTTTTTTAAATATATTTTTAAAATATTTTCAATATCTGTATTTTTAATACAATTTTTGTATCTCCATTTTTCAGCCAGACACAGAATCCCATTGCAAGTATGAGTCTGATAAGCCTGTTTCACCAGGAAGTAGTTAAGAAGTTAGCTAAGAGTGAGCTAGTTGTATCCTCATTGACAGAGTCAAAAAGTTGGATGGCTCCACATCTGAAACTGATTTCTCGTTTGAAAACGTATGTGAGAAGACTGTTGACAGCATGCTTTTTTTTGTTTGTCTCAGAAATCCTGAGAGAATGTTTTCTGAAGATACATGGGAAAATATCAGACTATCTGGAAAACTGTTACTTCATTATTTTCTTTAAAGCAATCCTGGGTTTTTTTTTTAACTCTATAGAAAACCTGTTTTTTCAGTAAGTTTTTGTGACCTTTCTGTCCATGTATTTCCCTCTCCCTACCTACAAATGTATACAATGTTTCATTTTGTGAAGCTCCTGCTGGCTAGCCTGTACCATGCATGCTCAGTCTTATAACAAAGTGGCTGTTTCTCCTTTTTGAAAGGTTTTTTTTTTTAAGATCAACATTTCAGTCCTTGCAGCCTGGAATCTTTCCAAACTAAAAAAAAAAAGCAGGTGGGACCAACCATTCTCTTTCAAATCAAGAAATACTGGTCCTTTCAATTTATTTAATCTATTTTAAATCTAAGGATGTTATGGTCACCTATTTCTGAATGGGGAGGGGGTAAAGTAGTTTCAAATTTTAAAAATCAAAGCTCAAAACCCCTTTGTCCAAACATTCCCAAGTTTGTCATATAGCAAGGGAAATCTATCTGCTACAATTGTGCAAAATTTGGTGCTGATCTGAAGCCATGTCTAAAAGTGATAATTCTGGTTGGGCTGCCCCCATTTTTAGAAGTGCCTTATAGAATGTTGATTTGCTTTCCTAGCACAAGAATAATTAGAATAACGCATTCTAATTCAACTGATCATCTACAAGTGATATTTTAATTCTACATTCATGGATGCCATTCATACACCACAACATTTCTGTCAGGCTGTACAGTGCTATGTATTCTTGGTTCTACCAAAAAAAATAATCAAAAAAACAACAACAACACTTTAACAAAAGTTGTTATTAGAAAGAAACATTGGAATTTTAAGTTTATTACGGGATGCTGGGAATTTCTTGGATCACAAGAATGACGAATGAAGGAATACTGAAGTGAATGAATGAAGACCAAGAAATCATAAAACGCATAAACTTCGGAAAGCTAGAATACTTTGGTAATGTAAGTACAAACCAAAGTAGAGGTTGTAAATGATTATTCAAGGTAACATTAATTGGGGAAAGTGCAGGAAGGAGAAGAACTTCCTGGCTGACTATCATGGAGGGCTGAATTGCATCCTGCATTATGAATCAGAATAGCTATAATAATACTGAACCTCTGGTTGGAGAAAGGTGGGCTGGGGAGGAGGAGGAGAAGAAATTGTTGTAATGCTTCTGCATTTCCATTTTTAATAATTGCATTTTGTAAAATGGTACAAAGTATGATACATGGAAGTATTAGTAGCTCCATACATCTAGTTCCAGAGAAATGAATAACTAGTTTCAGGGAGTTCTGCTGGAAGAATGACCATTGAACATTATCAAAGTCATAGGTATCCGGTAACAAAGCTCTTTTGAAATGGAGCAGAAATCTAACCAAAGTTTATACATCATGGATCTACAATTCCAGTGAAATTGTGTGATTCCAATAGAACCTGTGCTTTTATTCCGATGAATGATTTCCTAAATTCTTTCCAAGGCTAAGAGCAGATTGTGATAAGGAATGCAATTCTATATATGTCTTCTCAGAAATTATTCCTGTTGAGTTCAGTGGGACTTGTTCCCTGGAAAGTAGAAATAGTATTTCAGCCTAAGAGTAACAGGTGCACAGTCCTATCCAACTGAAAGGATTAAGTTACAATACAGGAAACACCACTTCTGCCAAACAGATCTAAACTTACACCTTTCCCCAGAGGTTTATTACTGCTCTGGGAAGTGACTCTTTCTTCCTTTTTAATTTTTTTAAAAGTCCCTCTCAAAAAAATTAGTAACTGATTAAGAGATAAACATCAGATTTATACATGGTAAATGAGGAAGCTATTGCTAATTATTATAAAAGTTAAACAATCACAAAGTGTTCCCTTCAGGTGCTAATTTTAATACTTGAATGAAATTAATAAGACTCTTGATAAAACAGCAGGATATCCTTAGATTACACGAGTAATCAGCAAGAAAATTTATTGTGGTTTTGTGAAGCATGAAATGTTTGTGTAATGTATGCAAAAGTGGTACTTTATTCTCTGCAGTGAACAATTCCAAGTCCTCATAATAGAAAAATATTTAATAGTTTGAAAACTCTTGAGGCATAGTTTTTAGAAGTTCTTCAAGTGCCGTTAATTTGACTCAATACAGATGAACACTGAAAAAGGTCCACCTCATTTGAAAGTACTTTAGGGCCCCATTGATTAAAATAATTATATAAGGTTAAACTAGAAGCATGAAGACAATGAGAAAATAAAGTTGATGCCTAGAGAGAGTTGAAAATTTGCAGAATAACATTTGCAGATAGGATATTGAACAGTAGACTAATCTGAACTTTTAAAAAAACATAATCTTCTTTGTTAATAAAAAATCCCAAAGCTGAATCCAGGCAAGTGGTAAATTTAACTTTTAGAAGCAAAATATATTACAGGATATCTTCCATTTCATGCATATGTGCCCAGTCTTATTCCTTAAAGAGTCATTTGGTTTTAAATGTTAATGAAATCAGAGGATATGGTTGTTTTACTATCATATTTGGAGTGCTCAGAGATGTAGAATTTGTATTCCTTTTAGGAAGCATGATGTATCGTATGTTGGCATAACTAGAAAATAATGTCAAAGTTTAGTAAGATAAAATCATTCAGTATGACAATTAATAATCTCAATTTGGCAAGATAATTTTAGTTTAGGAGATCCAAGTCCGAAGTTTCAGGAATGGCTCAGTAACACAACTGATACTTAATTAAATCCTACAAAACTGTGGCCTCTTCAGTAACATCACATAGAAATGTCTGTTGTTACTTTGTGCTGAGGAAATCAGCTCCCATTTACCCATTTTCAATACTTCACACTCAACATTTATTGATGTGTGTAATTAGCTGTGTTTGATGTGTTTGTTTAGGCTTAAACAGGTCAATGGACTGGCTGTACAAGTGGCTCACATATGGAGAGAGATGATTCATCTATTGATTGGTTTTCCAAGGTGGTCTAGATATAACATCAAAGAGATCAAAATGATAGCTGGTCTTCCACTAGACTGGAATCTGTTTCATCACTCCATGTGTCAGTTTCAAAACACAAATTCTATACATTTGTTGCCAAGCTCAAATTTCAATGTACATTTTGCCCTCTTTGATTTGAGAGTGATTTGACAGTGTGAGGAAACTTGTGTGCTGTTTTTAAGCTGAGACAAGAGAAGATAGAGGAGGTGAAATGCGAAGTCTTCTCCAAATGGCTGAAAGGGTTGTCATAAGTAAAGGCCAAAAATGTGTTGTTTCATACCCTGGAAAGGAAGACGAATACTCTCAAGTGACAAGAGACTAATTCTTGATGATCATGGGAATTTTACCATGGAAACTGCTATCAAGATAGGTCATGGACTCTTTTTCAATGAAATTATTCCTGCAGTGGGGGTGATACTGCACATACATCCTTTTAAGTACTCTACTGTATTCAGTAGCAAAAGAAAGACATTTCAACACCACTGAAATCTTGGACCCTGGAAATGCACCACAGCTAGCCTCTGGGCCAACAGAAATCTCAGATGGGCAGGCCGGGCCAGGCCGGGCCAAGCTGAGTCATAGGAGAGTAGAATTTGGAACTCTACTTCTTTCCATTGACACTGATTTCAGAAGGGGGCATTGCTCAGGGTAGGACCATGTGCTTTGCATGCAGAATGTCCCTGGTTCAATTGCTGATGTCCATTAAAACAGCAGAAGACCATACAGTGGTGCCTCGCAAGACGATGTTAATCCGTTCCAGACAAATCGCTGTCATGCGAAAACATCGTCTTGCGAAACCAAATTTCCCATAGGAATGCATTGGAATTTAATTAATGCGTTCCGATGGGAAAGAAAAGCACAGAAACTTTTAAAAAATTAAAAGAAAGTCACTTACCAGGTACTGTAGACTGAGCCCGGCTTCTCATAGTGCCTGGTAGCAGCGGAACATCCGGAAAAGAGCACCAAACAGCTAAAAGCCGGCAGGCAGCAGGCAGCTGGCAGCCATTTTGTGCTCTTCTCCGCTCCTTCCCCCTCCCCTCTCCCGACCAACAGCTGATAGGAGCAGGGTTTGAGGCTTCTCGGGGCTTTCCCAGCAGGGAAACAGGCAGTGGAAAAGCACCCCAGAGGCTTCTGAAAGCGGCGCTTTGCCAAGGGGTGAGTGGGTGGCAGGGGCAGGCCCGCCACCCCCCCACACCACCCCCATTGCAAAGCGCTGCTTTCAGAGGCTTGCCGGGTGCATTTCCACTGCATGTTTACCTGCTGAAGAAGCCCCGGCAGCCATTTTGTCCTCTTCTCCACTCCTTCCCCCTCCCCTCTCCAGACCAACAGCTGATGGGCGGGCTAAAAAGAGGCTTTCTCTGCCCTGAAAATTCAGGGGGAAAAGCTGGAAATAAAAAAATTCCGCTTTTCCCCTGCGCCCCGGGAGGCTTCTGAAAGGGGTGGGGGGGTCACGGGAGAGGCCCCCAAACATCATCCAGCGAAAAGCGCCCATAGGAATCATCGTTTTGCGAAGCGCAACAGTGATCGCAAAACCTCATCGTCTAGCGGATTCGTCGTTTAACGAGGCAATCATCTAGCGAGGTACCACTGTATCTTTATCAGACCATTACATATATATAAAAGAACAAACAGCTTTACTCATTACTTTGTGTCAGCCTCTTTAGCATTATTTTTGTTGCCATGCTTAACAAAGAAATTTTCTGAATGTTATGTTCATTGCACATTGCATTGTTGCTTCTGGCACACTAGAAAATACAGGGAAGCGATCACTGGCGACCTGTGGTAGCCAGTTGTTTTATTGCACAATGGAAATATTACACAAACACGAAATAATAATGCATTTGCCACTTAGGATTCAAAAGAGAATGGTATAAAAATTGAAACATTCTTATCAAAATTTCTCGAAAATGCCTTCATATGCCCTTGAAAAGCAATTTTTGATAGTAACCAGTAAATGTTAGTCATCAGCACTCATACTATTTTTGAAATGTAGTAAATTACATCCTTGTTATGTCAAAAGTAATTACTTGCAGGTATCTATGTCATGTGCAACTAATTCCAAACTCTGATTTTTAAATTATTAATTTTCCTACTACCAAAAATAAGTTGTCATTCTTTATATAGAATTACTAATATAACATACTATAAAAGAGACTTGGCTGTCTCTCGTGCAAAAATAATAAGCAAACAGAAACATTAGGTGAATTGAATCCATGCTTCAGATTGGAGGTGCCACTGTCCTACCACAACTACCACCCAGAAAACTACTAAGGAATGAAATGTTGGTCTCTATTTCCCCTTCTCAATCCAAAGAAATATGGATTAACAGAAGATGTGTAGGCAACATGTGGAAGTACCAAGAAGCATGCTGGAATTTAATTCATGGCTAGAAGACTAAATATATAGAACTGAGATAACGTTCATTGCCACAGTGTTGCAACAGTGCCAGTGAACATGTTGCATTTCTACGCTTTCACATAAATACACTTCATCTTTCATTGAATACCATCTGTAATTCCACCTTCAAGAAAGGGTTTCTGATATGTTTAAAAGTCTGGCTATTTCCTTTTCAGAGCAAATAAACTGCTGTGACCAGCTATACAGAACTAGAGTTTACAGAGTTCAGTAGAATTTACTCCAAGCCCCAAATAAGTGAGTATGTGAATGAGGAATAAATTCTCGCATCTGCAGTGTCAGAGAGCACATCACAGCAACGCAGTTAATTTAAAGACCATGCGAACTAAAGTTGCAGGAAGCTAGCTGGGCTTTCTCTCAGAGCCCACAGAAGATAGCTTGGCATGACAGAAGAGCTAAATTCATGATCAGAAATGCTAATAGGCTGGCAATCACAAGCACAGTGTCATGGTTGAAAGAGGGAATTGGGCTGGGTGGAAAGGATTTTTCAAGGCCAATTCTTTCCATAGACAGTCTATGATTTGTTATGCTGTTACGGAGAAGCCTCCATCCCCAAACTTAAAGCATCCTTAGAGGGTGAAATTGATTTCACTCAATTCAATAACTGCAAAGGGAAAACCAATGCCAATACCAATGAACATGCTCTATTTCTGCACAGCCAAATAAATGCAATTTATCTTTTACTAAATGCCACCCATAATTTCTTAAATTATGATGGAAGGTACCCTTTATAGATCTGGAAGAATCTTTACATCAGACAATGCTCTTTCCCACCCAACATTTTGAACTACATTATAGAGTCACCATCCTATCAAGCAGACCCCAGAAGAAAGAAACAAGAGATAGTTCATCCCTGAGGCCAGTCCACCTCCAGCTTCTTAATATACTGCAGATGTGAAAGATATTTGCTAAATCCTTTATTCTCATCAGTTTTAGCTATCTTGATTTGACAAGATACCTTGATTAGAAATTTGAAGGTCCAACAAGATTCTTCACCTTTCATGAAGAGCCACGAAACTAGGGAAAATCCCAGAAGCTGACTCCTTTTTTCATCAGTTAACCACTTCTCACCCAAACACAAATCAATTGTTAGGACTGTTTTTTGACAAGTGTGAGTGGTAGTGAGCACAACAGGGTAGCCTGTCCACCATCTTGACTGCTGCCATTGGTGTTGTCAACAGTCATGCTGTTCTTTACTACATAAAACGTGGCATCCTTTTTTCCTGCTGGCGACACTGGCATAATATTGTGCACCAATATCAGTCCATTTCCTGGCATTTTGAACTGTCGGTATAGAAGCACAATATCCCACATTTATAAACCGGAAGTTTTTTGAAGAATTGAATTGCTTGACTTTTCAAACAGCGGTTTGAGTATACCTACACTATGCACAAGTCCCAACAGAAACTTCCGTCATGCAGAATTACCCAGTGCTAGAGGATCCCAGATGAGAACATGATCTATATTATGGGTGCTGGGAGAAGACGAAAGCAAGAACAGCTGGGATGTGGCTGTAGTCCCTCAGTGCCAAAATATTTTGAAGGGCTCTTCTGTATTTAATAAAATGGTGAAGCAAAAAGTGTGCATGACATACAATGGAGAAACACACATACCCTTTAACTTCTCAGGTAAACTAATGTTGCCATGCCTGCTCCACAGAATGCAGACTAGAAAGTTATGTTCCAATTTCAAAACCCTTTGCTTTGGAATAGGCAACCTGATGAAGAAAAGCTATATATTAGATTAAAAGCTCTACAGATATGTTGTGTGTATGTTTTTCAAAAGATATCCCCTTGCCTTTTGAAATAAAAAAGGAGGGAAGACTCTGAGTTCACAAAGATTGTCACTGGAAAAATCATCCATACTATGTGAAAGAAAGATGGGGAAGAAAAAACAGGGACAAAAATCAACTCATTTGTTCTCTGTCTTTTAAAAGATATCTTTATATTTTAAAAATATTTTTACAAGACACGTAACCCCTTTGCAAGCACGAATCCCTGCTTGGACAGGAAAGAGTTAACATTCAATAGGGTCCTGATTGACAGGTTCAAAAGTCCAGATTGCCCCAAACTTGGAGCTAATTTGCTTTGTGAAAACATGTATCAGGAGGCTTGTCTCAGATATCCTGAGAGAATGTTTACTGAAGGCAGGACTGCGACAAAAACAACTGTTGCTGTTGTAATACAGAAAAACTTTGAATATATATGCCTTACAAAACTGTATGCTAATTCCCTGGAGATACATGGAAAAATGTCTCCCTTTCTAGAGAACTGTCACTCCACTACTTTCTTTAAAGCAAACTGCCTTTTTGACTTTTCAAAGAAAATCTATGTTTTGACTGTTTCTGTGTCCTTTAATTGCCTTAAGCTCTGCAAATATCTCCCTTGCCACCCATGAAGCTGCAACAATATCTCTCCTTTGCAAAGTTCTTACTGGGAAGTATATTCTACGTATGCTCAGTGTGATAAGAAATCAGTGTTTCTTCCTTTTGAAAGGCTTTGTTCGAGGATCAATTTTAAGCCCTTACAACCTGTATTCTTTCAAAAAAAAAATTTAAAAAGTGGGTGGGGCCAACCATTCTCTTTCAGGATAAACAACTTGATCTTTTAATTTTATACGATTTAGTTTGAATCTGAGGACATTTAGAGTCACTTATTTCTGAACAGGAGGGTAAAATAATTTTATATTTTATATTTAAAAATCGTAACTTCAAACTCCTTTTCTCAAAGTTCCCCTAATTTGGTACAGAGCAAGAGCAAACTGTCTTCTACAACTGTGCCACATGTCATGCTGATCTGAAGCCCACTTTAAAATTTATAAATTTTGGTTTGGAATGCCCCATTTTTAGAATTGCCTTATAGGAAGTTGCTTTGCTTTGCCAGCACAAGTTCATTGCTGCATTCTTATGCAGCAACAACTAAAGTTAGATGTAATGATTCACTTTGGAGGTAATTAACATATGTTCCTCCAAATGCTTTTTCAAAGTTTTTTCTCTTATGAAAATGTGTGAAAGTTAAAGTGTGTGAAAGAAAAAGAGAGGTTGAATGGGGTCTGAATATTTTTATCTGGGGCATCTCTAAATAGCCAAAAAGCCAAAAAGTATTGGTTGTAAGCTAGCATGAAGAATATCATGTGAATGTGAAGAGAAACATTTATATGCAATCTGTAACGTGCAAATGACATACACAAGTCAATAAGATTGTGCCTTTCATTATGAACATTTCTCTAAATGATACCAATAAGATGAATTTTTTTGTGACATGTTTAGTAGGAATACACTATGACTTCATTGTCTGCATAAATTAAAATGTTAATTATTGTAAACTACAATGAACCTTAAGAATAATGAAAATGAGAGGGGGGAGAGGACCAATTATTGTTCAGGTCTTGGAAATGAAAGACTGTCTCTTCTGTTATTGAGTCATTTCACTTCATTTTCAGTCTTCCTCTTTTTCTACTGCCTTCAACTTTTCCTAACATTGTTATGTTTTCCAGGGAGACTTGTCTTCACATTCCAAGGACAAAACCATTTTATGAGTAGCTGCATAGATGTTGGATGCCAGCTGGGCAATTGTGGTATGGAGTAGTAGGGTCACTTACATTATACCTTCATTTCCACAGATTCCATGTGCCTCTTCCATTGAAAAGACAAAGATAAATCTGGGACTGATTTTTATAGGTATTTAAAGAGAAAAGTCACTGACAAGCAGCAGCTCCAGTGTAGTAGTGGAGCTAGAACTACTCATCCCATAAGATATCATACCATATGCCCATTGCTTAAGTAACATATGTGTTAAGGGCTGCAATTTCTCAACATTTTGGAGCTTGAGTGAACATAACACAATATGTCGTTGGAGTACAGTTCACATCATTCCTCCCCATTAGGCCTGCTAAAAACTGCCACCTCAGAACATCAGAATATCTACAACTTGTCCATAGCCTGATCTGGGAGATATACTGCAATCTGAGTTCCCAGGATTTGGATAACCAGAAGGAGGTAGCCTTTATCATGTGACTTATCAAGTAGCCAGAGAGCTATGCATGCTAAGGCATTAAGCATGTGAATCTATAACTTCAAGATACAGGGAATGTTGCACAACAGTTTTTCAAAGCTTTTCAACCACCAGCTACATTGAAGAGCAGCATCATTCTATTTCTGCTTCCTTTCAAATACATTTGAAAGAATGCAAGGCATTTAGAAACATAAAGCATCATAGAAAGGAAGCAGGCATTCTAGATAAAAGTACTTAAGATTAATTTAACATGCACAGGATTTCCCAATTAAAACTTTCACATTAGCACTGCATTTTAAACAGTTAATCTCCTAATGAGACATCCCCAGCAATGAAAAGTGAATTGCAGGATTCAATATGGCCTTGAGGCCTGCATTGCGCATCTGGAAATGTAGGTGGCTTTTGTAAAAGCTGGATTTATGTGATTTTGTACTCTGCGTCTGAAATGAAAGAGCTATACTGCCACCTAATGTTACTGGAGTCTTTATTGTGCCGTGTACAATCTAGCTTTCCTCATGAAATAATCCTGCTTGCTTTTACATGGGGAGAAAAACACCTTTGAATAAAGCAGAGGGGGGTTTATGTTTAAAAAAATGTAATACATAATTTAATTTTATTCCATTTTGAAGGGGAGAGTTGGCCCATGAACTTTTTTCTGCTGGAATCCTCAACAGTAACATCCTGCCGATGAATATCCTGTGATCACACTTTTTCACTTCTACCCCTTCAAAATATGTTCTTCACTTGTTTTTCATGCATGCTTTCATCTCAGCCATTTCTGCCTGACAAAAGGATGAAAGCAGGGATGGGCAGGACATCTTCTTCACTTCCTTTAGGAACCAAACTATATATTTGTACCTGATCTATAGAAGCCTAAAACAGAAGGCTGCATTCCATGTCCCTCTGAACTCAAAAGCAAAATGGCAATTCATTTCTGTGGAACTAACTGGATCACACACAAAATTCCTTGCATGGAAACTGGGGGTAGTTTCTCAAAGAATGAACCTAATGGAAAAAGTGATTCATTTCTCCCCTTTCTTTTCTTGTCTACCCTGTTTCCCCGAAAATAAGACCTAACCTGAAAATAAGCCCTAGTGTGATTTTTCAGGATGCTCGTAATATAAGCCCTACCCCCAAAATAAGCCCCAGTTAAGTGAAGCCCCGCCCTCCACCATTGTGCAGCAACCAGAAGAAGATGACATGACTGTATTTGAATAAATGTAGATTGCTGTACATGAAAAAAATAAAACATCCCCTAAAAATAAGCCCTAATGCATTTTTGGGAGCAAAAATTAATATAAGACCCTGTCTTATTTTCGGGGAAACACGGTAATTTCCTCTATTTGATCTCTCTGATCCATTTCTTTCCCTACCACTTTTGTATTAACCAATTAATTCACATATTGATAATCAGTTACTCCTTCAGTAGATAGCCAGCCAGTTTGCTTAAATCACTGTGCCTGTTCTAAAATAAAAAATAAAAAAAATTAAAAAAATTCAAATCATAAGCAAATGTGTGGTGCACACCAGATGTTCTGGATTCCAAAAGCATCTAGATCATTGGTCATTCTGGCTGGAACTTATGCATATTGTACTTAATATCTGGAGTGCACTAGGTTGCCTATCACTTGCAAGCACCATGCCACCAAAAACAGCCCAGTGTGGTGGGGATTTGGACGTGAGAGACAGGACTCTTGTACCAAGCATTTTTACACCTCCTGTCTTATATTTCATATATATAAACCCCTCCCCTGCCACCACCTCCATTAGAGACTCATTCAAGCCGTTAATATTTGAGGTCTATCAGGATACTGTCTAGAAGAAGAGTTAAGAGTTTTGAACAGTGACTCCACTCCAGTGACAGGAAAAATCTTTTCTGTGGGGTAAACCCTGGAACACGATCGTTAAGTACTTAAAGATCAGCACTGATCTTTACTGCATTACAAGGATGAGTGGATTAAAAAGGACACACAATATACATTTGCAAAATACATCGCCATGTTTCCCAAAAGGATACAGGATGTTTTATTTTCTCCCAGTTCTATCACCACCACCTCCCAAAAAACCAAGCCAAACTTTCAAGAGAGCTTTCCAAATAATAATAATAATAAAAAGTGATGAGCCATCTGCTGTCACTTACAAGATATGAAAAACCTTGGTGCATGTACTTGTCATTTTGACAATAAAAAACGGCAAGCTGAAGGTGAAGTGCAAAGTCATATACTGACAAAGCTACCTACCCTTCAACCTTGGGAGTAAAATGTAGTTGGTGCTTTCCTCAGATAAAAACAAGCTAGAAAAATGTGTTCTGTTGCAGCATAAGAGGTTACCAGAAACATTTCTAAATGTTATATAATGGGTGTCATGATATAATCTTATTTATTTATTTATTTATGTAAAATCTTTTTATCCCACCTTTCTCCTTAAGGTGGATTGCATCATTAAAAGACAGCATTTAAAACTAACAACGAGTATAAAGATACTAAAAAGGATCAAATGGATACAATACTGAAAAACATAAGCAACACCAAATCACATTCAAAGCAGTAAGGTACAACAAGCCATTTAAAAAGGGGGAAAAAAACCACTTGGCAGCCATTCACTCATGGAAAGCTTCCCTCAAAAGAAAGGTCTTCACCTGCTTGTGGAAGGACAGTCAAAATGAGTCCAATCTAGCCTCTTGTGGGAGGGAGTTCCAAAGTCTGGGAGCAGCAACCGAGAAGGCCCTCTCCTGTATCCCACCAAATGCACCTGTGATGTGCGGGGACTGAAACGTCTCTCTTGTACAATTATACTAGCAGCAGCCAGCCACCCCTAACTATCAGAAATAGTCCATTGTTATGATGCTACATCTGGACTGTGAATATATATATTTAGATCCTTGATCTTGTATGGATGTCACCGAAGGGGTTTGTCAAGTCTTAGTCTCCTAGCTTAATTCATTTCGGAAGGCTTAATTCATCTTTTCCTCTGTCTCTAGCTGTGTCTCTTGACTTCTCGAAGGAAGGGGTTAACAAGATATAAAGGAGGGTTTCCAAACATTGTATTTGTAAGGATCTGATTATGAAGGCAAAACTACAGATACAAATATAGACCTTTGGCTGAGGAAAAAAGTGTCTGGTGGGGGAATAATGAAGAGAAATGACAAGGGAACATTTACCCAACATACTCTCCTATCATTTCTCTCCAGTCATTCTGAACCATATCAGAGTTGTGAATCCCAGATTTGATATTGAAATAATAATTATGCTGCTGTGGATAGTACATATGACACTGCAGTTGGTTTCACAAATCATCTCACTCAGAATAAAATAGTTCAATGTGTTAACATATAAATCACTAACCAGGGGAAGGGCGTTCACAAAATAGCTTTCCTCGCATAGAGCCAATACATGGAGAACAATGAGCCTACAGCTGTTGGTTCTGCTGTAATATCCATGCATCTCAAGGCACCACTCTTGACAATGACATGTTGAATCAAAGGTAAGCTTTTCATGTACCACCATGTACTCATAAGCTCACTTCATAATGCAGGGTTTGTACTAGTGCAAAAAGTGTAGGCACATGCAACTGTATGTACGTTAGCCTTTCTTCCTGATGTTCCACTCAATGTACAGATTTCTGAGCCAAATCCAAAAGGTATGAGGATATCAGGTGCAGCAACAGTAGGCCTGTTCAGATTGCCCTGTATTAGAGAGACCTTTTCCACACCCACCTTGCATGATCTTTGAGCAAATCCAAACCACCAAAACCATAGGTGAGGCAGATTACAATAAGAGGAATGTTGTCTTATCTCCTCATCTTCAGGCTTCCCAGCTTCCTGTATGCCTTCAGCCAGCAGCCCATATGGCAGCATCCAGTTCTTCTTGTTTTGTATGGGGAGTGGAAGAAACATGCTCATTTTGCCAACTTGAAATGGCAGTTCCTCAAGTTTTTCCATCTCTTTTCTGATGGAATGGCAAGAGGTGGTGGAAGCATGTTTTATCCACAACTGGTGACACCTCAAGTCCCTTGAAGCAGCAAGCCCTAAAACCGACCCCTACATTTCCAGATGACAGTTAGGAAGGGTGTATTCCTTTGGGAGTTGATCGGAAGGCTCCCCAAGAACTTTGAAACAGCAGCTGCTGGTACTTCCTACTTATCACCTTTGAAGCTGCACATTGAAACAGTAGCATCCCAGTGAGCACATTTCTGTTTATTGCCTTCCGTATCTAGAAGAATGTGGGAGAGGAATTCCAAATTGGTACAAGCTCCAGGACAGCATCAAATAGTTGCAAAAGAGGAAGAGGGAGGAATGTTGTTTTTTATATATATGAATGGGTGGATGGAGGGGAAGGAAGGAAGGAAGGAAGGAAGGAAGGAAGGAAGGAAGGAAGGAAGGAAGGAAGGAAGGAAGGAAGGAAGGAAGGAAGGAAGGAAGGAAGGAAGGAAGGAAGGAAGGAAAATGGGTAGCTATGGGTAGCTTTGGGCTCAACTACTGATGGCATGTGGCCTCTGACAGATTATATCCAACTGAGTATACTTACTTGCTTGCTTACTTACTTACTTTTTTATGTCACCTTTCTCCCAGTGAAAGGACTCAAGGCAGATCACAACGTGCTTAAAACAAAAAGGAATTAAAATAAAACAAGGCTACCATTAAAAGTTATTCAAAATGAAAATGTCAAAACATGGAACTAAAAATAATGATGAAAATATTTAAAAGCCATTTAAAAGATATAAAAGAATGAAGCAGAGGGCAGCTAGCCACATTGAAAATGGGTATTAAAATCCTATTTAAAGAGAAAGGTTTTTACTTGTCTTCAGAAGGATAGGAGAGAGGAGGCGAGCCTAGCTTCATGGGGGAGGGCATTCCATAACATGGGAGCAACCTCTAAGAAGGTCCTTCTTTGGGTCCCATCAAGTGCAACACAAGAGGAGAGCTTTCCCAGAAGATCTTAAGTCATGGTTGTATACGAAGAAACAAATCCATCAGATAGCTCTAAATATATGTATTCACAGTCCAGATCTATGATAACACTGGACTATTTCTTATACTTGGAATAGCTGGTTGCTGCTAGTCTAGCATAGTTACATCTCTAAGAGAAAGTGTAATATTATGAGCTTCCCTTTGCAATACTTTGAACTGGACTCTGAAATGGACTGATAGCCAGTGAAGCCTGCTGTAACAGAGGGTTTATACACCACCTATAGCCTGCAAACATCAACAATTTGGCTGCAATATTTTGTAGCACCTGACGTTTCTGTACTATCTTGTATGGCAGCCCCATTTAGCGTGCATTGTGCTAATCCAGCTCCAAATAAAGTGTGCTGCAGTAATACTTCTTAAAGAAATATGCTTCCCCATCCCTCATCTAAAATGCCCTTTGACGCAAAAGACCACACACACACAGTTGTGATTCAACACCTGTCCTGCTTTCCTTATAATCTAGGATAAAGGAGGTATATAACATTTTAATATTTTTAACACAATCCTGTTATGTCCTCCAGGTAAGAGAGTAGGCTGTGTATGTCTCACCCCAATACCACTTTTTAAATTACTATTATTTTTATTTTTATTGGTGTGTGGAGACCTTCAGAAGCAAAATATTCAAGCTAAAATAGGGTGGGGTGAAATAATGGGTAAGTTATACCTTTAGGGAACACACTTTTCCTCTCAGCAAGGTCTGCCCCCTCATGTTGTTCTGACCAGGATTACTGAACATTACTGAACAACTTGAACATTGTTTTTATAGTTTACCTGTTGCTTGATGGTTTCTTTAATACACTTATTTTGGGTATTTACACAAAGATAGAATAAATTGTGCCTCTGTAACAGGGGCTGGACTCGATGATTCCTAAGGTCCCTTCTAGCTCTGCAAACTGACAGAGCTCCCCATCATCCATGTAAGTAGCCCACCTGTGTCCTGCCCTCATGCCGGCTGCCAAATCATAAGGGATCAGACAAAATGCTGCCTTCATCCATTGTTAGCAGGGAGAAAGGCTCATATTCTCCTTGCTTCCTGAAAATCTGCTACTGTTTTCTAGGAATGAAATTAACTAGACAAAGTGTACACAGTAAAAATATGCTTCAAGGAAGTGAAACACATTTTGAAAGAAAGATAAATAACTACATATCTCATGGCACTCAAAACATGACCAAAATAAGGCAAAAATGTACCTTAAAAACAGTTTCCTCCCCCCATCAAATAAAGTGCCTGAAGATGCCTTGCAAGGTTGCATACCTGTGAGACAAGCAATATTTACTTTGTACAAATGGCTCAAACAAGTTGTAATGTGCACTAAAGAAGGTGACAAAAACCCTGCAGCCATCCCAAATTAAGGCTATTCAAATATAATTATGCAGTTTGGTTGATGAAATTCTGTTGACAAATTTACTCCAGGCAAACAATTCAAGCAGCTGCAACAATATATTTCAGAAGTTGCATCTCTAAGAGAAGGCATAACGTTATAAGCTTCTCTTTTCAATATAAGTAGAACGTAAAATAGTATACACATAGTCCTTAGGATCACTTCATGTGCGGAATCTTCAGAGAATTCACACATCCACATATGTTCAGACATGTTTAGTGACTATATGAGGAAAGATGTGATCACAGTCACTATTACCTGGGCCCCCTGACACTGAACACCTGCTGCCCCCAACTTAGAAATTGGGGGGGAGGTTTGCTGTACATGCACAGATGACCATCCAGGTGGGTTATCCTCATGCATATTTGTAGGTACCTTAACACTGACACTGACTTGTGGTTGCCATGGTCCATAGGTCACAGGTATAGCAACATATGAGGCAAGCAACTTCACTTCAAATATCACATGCATGGAAAAATTGAATATTCCCGTGGAAGATGCATTTCTTTTGCATCTGTTATTTATGGCACAGGGAACATTTCACTTGTACCATTTGAACAGGCAGGGTAAGGTGATCATTTCCAGTAAAAGTTGCTAGACGGCCTCCCACCTGCTCTTTCTGAGCTTCTTGGTCTATTCCTGTGTGTGTGTCACACAGTCCATCCTGTGCCCCATAAGCAAGTCTGGAGAGGAAAAAGACCGTGTCTCAATGTGAGAGTCAAAAGAAGACTTAGCTGTTAGTTCAGTCAGCTTCTGGACATGGAATGTCCTTTGCCTCAGCCATCAAAATGTTTTAAGTCAAAAGAGACTTGATGGTTTTCCAGCATGGTTCTCCAGCATGCAAAGCCTTTCAGCATGGTACTCAGGCATACTCCACATGCTTGCTGCACAAAATGCAAAGGGGCCCTCAAGTGTTTGTAATAATAAGCATTCACCATCTGTCTATTACTATATTGGTTATATTTAATTGTCTAGTAAACCTCAAGGTCTAGCTGAGATGCTTCTGCTCTAAGGACATTTGCTCCCAAGTTGCCTATGAATCTTTTCCAGACATGCGGCCATTGAACTCACTTGGACCTACATTTGAGCAAACATGTATATGATTGTACTGTGTGGCTGACTCCTTATGTGTGGCATCATCTAACAATCCCAATCACATGCACTTGACACAAGAAGAAAATCCTGTTGTTGCCACTAACTGACAACTAACATAACCCCAACAAATAAACTGCTGGATGAAGAGCCAAAAGTTATATAAATTACATTAACTTGATAGGTCTACTCTAATTGGTACTATCAATTGTATTCAAGCTATGGTCTCAGTGGGACTTATTTTCCAAACCTGGAATTGAGCAGTGTGTGTTTGATTACATGGAACAAACTGCTTCACCAGCCTGGGCTTTCTTTTTCTCCTCTTCATTTATCCTACATCTGTCTTGCCTTTTCAGAAGATAACATATTCAAAGCAGGTACTCCCATCTCTCATTGTATAATAGCATTCCAGTGTCAGACTGGACTCCTGGGTGCTATTGTAATTCAAACAATAAATAATAAAAACAAAATCTGGGAAGGATAATGGAAGTGCCCTTATTATACAAACAAGAAGAAAGGTACTGTTGCGTTGTGCCACAATATTCTTAAAGAGGTTCTGTGCTCTGGGTGGGTTTGTTCCACCAATATAACAAATGTATTCATGATCCATCTCAGTGAATTACCTAGTACTAAAAATGAATCACAGTAATGCTACCCTTCACTTCTCCCCAACAAGGAGATAATACCTTTGGTATGTGATGCCATTTTCTATGGGTTTTGACAAACCTGAAATAATTTAATGAGGCAATAAGACCACACTCATAGTGCAGCTGGAGCAAAATAAGTCACCTTGAGGTAGTGTTATATTAAAAAGAGTGAGCAAGAGTCACTGAAGCAATTCAGCTTGTATTTGGAGAGCTATGCTTCACTGTGTTTTGTTTCCTAACGCCCAAGGATGCTCTGAGACAACCCCCATTACTACTTCAGGCCTTACAATGATCTACAACTTTGAGGATGAGAGTCCCACCTGAGAAACTCTGTGCAGGATGCAGACCTTGTGGACGTTGGGGAGAAAGGCAAGGAAAGAGGAAACACTGGAAATTTAGCTGTAAAACTGTATATAATGTCTACTGCTCTGTTAGGTCTATTCTTTCACCTTTCCAGAACAGTAGAAATGAAATAACTAAATATAATGCAATATAACTAGTAGAAATGCCTGTCCATCCATGTCAGATCAAATAATTCTAGCGAGGGAAAGTGGCACTCATAAAAAATCAGATATGCTGTGCAAAAGCACCTATGAAGATGGAGAAGATGGGGGCTCCCCAGGTATTAGTTTGTAATACCTCTCACCACTGGCTGTGCTGGCTGTGGCTGATGAATGCTGCAGTACAATGACATTTGGAAAAACATTCCTCCTCATCTCTGCTATAAAGTACTTGAGCTCTGGGTTACTAATAGCCCTTTCATTCTTGCTATTATTTCGTGGACTGTCTCTTTTTTTACAAGCCATGTGCATTGCCTTTGAACAAATATGCAAAAATGGATGGAACCAGGGGTGTTTATGTAATTCCAAAGCAACTACAGGGTGGACCAAGGAGCAATATCATAAAGGATCCTTTTATGCCCTTTGGCATTCATAGGGTCAAAAAGATGGTCAGTGGTTTGAATCGAGAAAAAGAAATACTGGAAGTACAGCTCAGTGTACCAGCACTGAGCTGCTGGTGCCAAAGGAGAAGGTGATTGACAGCTGAACCCTGCAATAAAGTCCAAAGTCTCCCCTGGACACTCCACTTACTGGTATTAGCAAGAGTACTGAAGTAACTTCACACTCTATATAGGTGTCTTTCTAGCTATTTTATGGAACTGCAGGGCAAAGAGAAATAGAAAGACTTGTCTTGTTGTTTAGGTAGTCTTGTGACATTCTAAAATATTATTTTTCTTTCTCCTTTAGCAAACTAAACACAGTTTAGTTTGCTAAACTTCACTGAAATATTACTACGCTATTAGGACTGAGTGCATATTCCCTCCATATGTATATTTTGTTTTTGGTGTTTTTTTTAAAAAAAACACATAGTTCCAGAAACATACTGTCATAGATCCAAAGATGGAACAGGTCAGAATGTCTCTTAGAAGGTACTGGACTGGTTGGTCCCAATCTGTATGCTCTTCATTTTGGTACAGAGTGTGTTGTTTGGCTTCTGTACATCCCCGCTTTTTACCTTTTGTCCCATACTGCATCAGTGCAGTGCAGTGTAAGCCTCCCATCTTATTTGATTATTGGTTTGATAGTTTTGTAGCAAATGGGACAGTGGGCCTCTTGTTTGTCTTCATTCATGTTTCTTCGTTGTGTTCATAGTCACAATTCAACTGTAAAGTAGACCTCTGTGTGAATAGGTTCTCCATAAAAGGAACAAATCAATAATTATGCAGATTTGCTTGTTGTTTGGAATTCTAGAACAACAGGAGCAGCTCAGAAATAGCAAATAAGTTGATTATATAAGTTTTCAAGGCAGTCTGGTTTTGGCTAGAAATCTCTTTGTTTCCAAATCTCAATCTCTTCATACTGTTACCTTTATTCCATTATATTTATAAACATGCCATTCATTCAGCTTGTATAAAATACATCTCTTGTAGAAATATGAGCTTAATAACTTAACTGGATATACAAATGGCATGCCTAGACTCTAGAACCATGTTCCTGAATATCGTTCTTGCTTTCATTCTTCAAAAGTGCTTTCTGCTACTACAGGACTTACACTGGTTGCATGATTGCCATTGGTAAACCCACCATTTGCCATCTTCATCACCCAATTAACTCTGGGAAAAGGCCAGCACCTAAAACAAGGTGAAGCTATTTTGTTTGGAGATGTTTAACTATTCAGCACCTCTTCAGAGTCAGCTCTTTATATAAATTTACCAAAACTTTCTGTGATCTCACCAGGTTGTCAACTGGTTGTTACAGATATGGACGAAGAAAATTAGTCTGGTTCACTCTTGAGACTTGAGTGGGTATCAATGGAACAACATTTGTGGAATAGAAATCAGGTAGTGCAGATGTGCTCTAGAAATTTTAATTACCAGTTATGTGAAAGGTTTAGTACACTACTAAGGTTTATAATTCATTCCACAGAAACACTGGAATTTGTTAGTCGTGTATTCAACATGAGGGACTATAGGTGAATTTTTATGGTAATAAATCGAAGGAGTGACTCCAGACACCCAAGGTCCAGGTCTAATATTCTACCAGCCTTGCTATGTGTACATTTATGAGGATAATTTGGGGCTCTTTTTGCAACAGAACAGAATACAAGGTTATGTTAAATGCAGCTAGAGCTGTACATGTTCTTATTTTTAAACACAATGCTTTATTCTAGCAGCTGCAGCAGAAACTACCTCTGGACTGCAAATCACAGCTGTGCTCTGAAATTATTTTGAAAAAATGCTCTGCTATTAATCTCATTTTGTTTGCATGACTGGAAACAGCTTTTGTCCTTTCTAATTATTCAGGTGCCCCTTTGGTATAAAAATCTAGACAGTGAACACATCTGGTCTCCAGGAACCTTGTGGATGATTTTGTGAGCTGAATATGTGATCTGTAATCACCATCCCCAAGCATGCCTGTGTCAGGGTGAAATATACTAGGCAAGACTGTTGGCTTGTATATATCATTGTGATCAACTGCTTGCTAACATCTACAATAGAGATGGAGGCCAAACGAACCACGAAGCAAAACAAAAGAACAACAACCATGAATCGGGCCATTTTTTGGTTCATTTTGTGGCACTTCAGTGAAATGCACCTGCCCAGAAAGAAACAAAACAATGAAGAAAGAAACAATGCCAAAATATTATTGGCATTGCCGATTTGTACATTTTGTTTTGGGCATGTCCCTGGTCAGACAGCCTGGCACCACTCAATCAATTCCCTAGACAATGCTGGGGTGGACCTAGAGAAAACTTTGTGTAGGATTGATTGTCAGGTCAGGCAGCCAACCATGGAGCTCCAAGGCAACTCTCTCAGAGTTACTGATTATAGGAGCCACACCCTGGGCAGGTCAGCTTTTGCAGCAGCTGGCATGAGAACAAGGCGTTCAGTTAGCTAGTCTGTTTGTTGCTTCTGTCCTCTTCCCATGTCTGCCCCCTTCTGGCTCTTTCCCCAGTCTACCTCATGATGAGCAATACCCTGTCTCAAGTTCCCTCGCATGAACCACTCATTTAATTTTCCCCAAGGCAGCTGCTAAAGAGCACTTTCCTGGGGGAACCTGTTTTGAGGGGCTATAACTCAAGACAACTCAAATGTAATCATTGCCAATCTTGGAGGATATGGGGAGGAGAGTCAGCTGAAGACTTGCTGCAAGCTTGTTATCTCTAACTCTTGCAGGAACTGTTCTACCATACCTGGAAATCCCAAATCCCACAAACTTTCATTTCATCAGAAAGTCATAGAAGTTTGTGGTTCATGATTTGCTATGAACCACAAACCATCCATGAACCACCATTTTCCTGATTTGTGCCCCTCTCTAATCTACAAATACCATTATGGGCTGATACATCATTTTAATCGTTAAAAGTAGTTTTCTGGAAAAAGATCAGTGCAACCCAGGCATAGTTCTTGGTAAGACTCCTCTAAGTGAATTTGCTTTTAAACCTGATATTAGCCCTATTCAGACATTTTAAGTATAAGTGCTACATGCAAAGACGGCAATGGAGATAAATGTGCATCATTTCCTTCCTTCACAACTTGCCAGCATCTCTTCCATAAGTAAGAAGATGATATGATGAGGAAAGCCTCATTGTCACTTTCTACCAAATTTAACATCTTGTTTTTCCAGGATTCTAAAATCCAGACAAGGGTCTCCATGGAAAGGGGAGACTCTCCTCTTCTGACTGTCATTCTACACATGTAGAAGTGATGGAAACAAGTAAAGGAAGGGTGGAGCTTATGTGTTTATCTCTGTTTTTCCTTACATATAGAATTTGCATACACGGAGAACACTTAAACAGTGTTTTTATAATTATTTTCAAACAACTATAATTTCAAACTACAAATTTTATCTCCACACCTCAGAGGAAATCCTGGAGCTGTCACTCCAGTTGAGGATCACAGACACGTGCAAGTCTCTGTAAAAGCGAGTGTGATGTAGTGGATAGAGTTTTGGACTAGGATTCAAGAGACTTGGTCCAAATTAGAGATGAGCCAGTTTGTTGACCACCCCAACAGGTTTTTGGTGCCCCTTCCATTCTGGTGGGCACCAAGTCAGAAGCAGCATCCTAGCTTCCCTATCCCACCTCCTCTGGGCACTGTTTTTGAGTGGGTGCCTGCTGGAGGGGGTGGTGGTGGTGGTAAATGAACCAGCATGAACTGCCAAACCAGTGGTTCGTGCCCATCTCTAGTCCAAATCCATGCTCAACCATAGAAATTAAATAGATTGGGCATGGCAATGGTAAGCTACTCCTTTAATATCTCACTATCTTAAGAACCCAATAGGTTGTGGTATGCTGAAACTAATTTGATGGCACATAACAACAGGGAACAGGTCAAGACGTTTTCCATTATGAGACGTAAGTCTACTGATTCCTGCATGAATCCAGTTAATGGATATATGCATTAATGCATTTTTTCACTAACATCTACATTGAATGAGGACTTTTTAAAAAGATAATATAGCCAGAATAGTTCAAATGTATATTCAAATGTGATTGCACCATATGAGGTTTAGACCTGCACATTCTGATTTTCCTACATTGTTCCTCAGAAAATTGTATCTAACATTACACCTCTGAGTTTGTTTCAAAGAAATGGTATACCAGCTGTGAATAATTTTTAATTGTATCAAATAATATTTTTTCATTCCATTTATAGCAATGTGCAATTAAGATACAATTAATTCAGCCCAAGCACTCCAACCGTATGATTACTGTCAATCTAATCTCATTTGGAGCAAGTCATATTAATTATAACCATTAATTACATGACCAAGCTGTAATACTTTTTAAAAGTTGCTAACACATTAAACTTGTTTCAGGGTGAGAACACAGATTAAAAAAAATTAAATTGGGAATATACAAGAAATGTCAAAATGCAACTGAATTTCTCAAAAAGATTCACGAAAAGTAAACTAAATAAAACTTAAGCAACAATGTTGAGGCTTTGTGTGTGTGTGTTGACTTTCTATTTGTCTGTTATTTGCCTTCAAGTCACATCTGACATACAGTGATCCTAATATGATTTTCAAAGTTTGTGATGTGTCCAAGGGATAGCTTACTGTTGCCACCCCACTAAAGCTAAGCAGAGATTTCAACCCAGTTCTGCTGAGCCCTAGTTCAACACTCTACTCACTACACAACATTTTCCATAAAATATGGAAAGATTGGAAAAAGTCACTTTGTTGACTTCTTAATCCAGAATCTCCCAGTCACCAACTGAACATGCTGGCGGGGAAGTCTGGGAATCGCAGTCTAAAAAAGTAGCTACACTCTAAAATCATGTTGCATTCAGTGACACAGCTATGTCATTTTAGATTCTCGATTTAATGGTCCTATAAAAAGACAATTTTTTATAGGGGAATTATTGGGGAAACTTGATTTTAAAAGGGGGGTGTTCTAGGATGTGATTATTCCTTTTAGTTAGCAGAGTATAAGGCAAACAAAACAACAACACAGAAATATGGAGAGATCTGCCCAGTCTCATCAAACAACACACTCCCTGGTTTGCACACAAACTAACATTCTCTATGACAAAATCATTCTAGAAGCATTTAAAATAGAAAAAAGTACCTTTACTTACAGATACCATCTGTAGTTACAGTCAGAAAAAAAGCAGGGGAATGGAGTTTCCACAATGCAGGATACCCTGCATGCTTGCTGCTTGAAGGATGGTCAGAGGAAGAAAAGGGACTATCAACAAAACAATAGAAGCAAAAGCAAACAAGAAGAGAGGACAGGGGTCTGCCTCAAATGTCAGAGGCAGGAAAAGAACATAAATAACAAATCAAGTTAGTTGCAAAGGATAATCACATTAAGCTGCAAAGCCCCCCCCCCCGACTGATACCCAGTGTTAGTGCATGCAAGTTTGCTGTTATCCCAACTTAGATCAGAATCCGCCACCTCCACAGATAATATATTATCTGCAACTGGATGCAACTGGATTTAATGCTTGATAGGGGTAGAAATATTCACATATCTCATTCTCTCCAGTAAGAAAAACAAACAAACAAAATGTCAATGGGTTTCTCCCACTAGGTGAAATTATGAGAATTTGTGTGCATTTTTCACAGTTCAGGATTTATTTATTTTTTGCAAAAAAATA
Source organism: Intellagama lesueurii (assembly GCA_037013535.1). Taxonomy (NCBI): domain Eukaryota; kingdom Metazoa; phylum Chordata; class Lepidosauria; order Squamata; family Agamidae; genus Intellagama; species Intellagama lesueurii. The sequence goes on from JBAJHW010000005.1 coordinate 164,210,131, forward strand.
ATAATATACAAGTCTTAAAAAAATGAAATTTTGTGTAAAAATACAAGGCTTCTTAAGGCACAATACAAGAGGGTTGACAAAAAATATAACATATTTCTGCAAAATGCAACAGCTTTTGCTAATGTTGTTGATGATGAAAAAGGTCCTCCTGGTCTTTTCACTTTTGTGCAGAAACCAAAATTCTCATAGCAGTTGGCAATGTTTTTCACCAAGGATGAGAAAAAAATGGTTATTTTTAATCATTTAGACCTTTATTGTAAATAATGAAGTTTCTACAAAGAAATGGAGCAGTAGCTATGAGCAAAAAAAGGGAAGGAGTATACTTAGGGATAAGTAGCTATGATTAAAATAACACAGTTAGGAGGGAAGTACAGTTAGGAGTAAAACAAGGAAATTAAGTTAACTCTATGAACATGTAACACTAGTAAAAGTATTGCCATTACCAGACTTGTCTCTGTAATCTCTAAATTTGAAGGTTTTGCAGTCAGATTACCAATCTAGGATGTTGTTTCAGCTGTTCACTTAGAAGTAGCACTGTGCGGTTATCAGATGCAGTGAAGGGGAACGAGACATCTTAGAAGCCACAGGACAAGAAAATGTTGAATATTCATTGCATCCTTAAAGCGTATTTACTGAGAAGGAAGTCTAACTGTGTTCAGTAGAGATCACTCCAAAGTAAGGATCGGTAAGAACTTTGTTTCATTCCATTTTTGATCAAAATGTATCAAAATCTGCAACATTTGAATGGGTGTCTGGTAGGTTGTAGGATAGACTTTTGCAGGCCGAGATCATGAAGGAGGGTTAGAATGAAATGGATGTCACACTGTGCTTTGCGGTGAGAGTGAGCTACAAGAAGCCAAGGTGGTCACTCCTGCTCAGACCAGGGGCTACCTATGCCAGAATGTTGCCCTGGAGGCACAGAATAGAGATCTCCTCTTCATAGAAAGAAGGTTCACAAATGACAGAGGTCCTCAGAAGCCTCCCTATTACACAGAAATCTGTACCCTAAGTGGTACAATATAGTTAGGTTGCTAGAGCTCAGAGTACTTCTCTGAGGTGGGAAGGTAAATCTCAAGGTAAGAGACACAGGAGGAAGAGTTTCTTTTTGTGAGAGAGAGTGAGAGTGAGAGAGAGGTAGCTTCAAAACTTGGATATGCATCTCCACCCATTTACAGTTGGTACCAAGGCATATTGGCTGAGGGCAAAGTATCTGTATGGTTGTTGGACTGCACAACACTGTCTTGTTGAAAAATCAGAACCAAGAGGAGAAGACTAGGAAGAAATCTGGTGTGTGCCTGCACTTGGCCCAGTCATGCTGTTTGGAGCACTGCAAGGAATGGAGCATGTCTGTTACAACTAATTACCTTTTTCTGGTGGCACAAGCATGTGCACACTATCACCAGTACACTGTTGCTTATGAAACACACAGAGAACGATCCATTCTCTGCTGTTTACATGCTGCTTGTGCAAGGGGGAATCCACTAGCTCCTTGCACAAGTGGAAATCCCCATTGATTTTAATGAGGTGGTTGTCAGCTTTTGTAACTGCAAGAGGAAGATATTACAGGGTCAAAAGCAGAATAACCTGGCCTTTCAGCCCTTGTGCTTGTCATTTGGCAACAGGATCCTGGCAATTATTTTATGTTTGTTATATAGGAGATCAGCTCTATGACATCACAAACAGCTCATCTTTCTGACATCACAAAGGCCTCCCCTTCTCTTCATATTATGACTCTGATTTTGGAAGTCTCAGAACAGAGACAACTACTGACCTGGAAAAACTAAATGTAATACTGGTAGAAAGGGGTCATTCCTGGACTTTGGGTTTGCCACAATTGTACCCTTCCAAATTATGGAAAAGAACACCAGCTCAGGACAGAGATGGGGGGGGGGGAATAGAAGGGGAGGGGAACCCATGCAGAAACTTTTCACATCCCCAAGGTTTGGATTTGGCAGTTCCTTGGCCTCACCTTCATCCTCCACCACTGCCATTTTTCAGAGAAAGTGACCCATCTTCCCTTCCGCTGTCTCTAAAGATGGTGGCGGTGGAGGACAAAGAAGATGAGGCACCAGGACCAGGTGGGGAGGAGACTGGGGCAGCGGGAAGGGGGCAGAGCATCCATTTTGCCAAAAACAAAGTGTCAAGTTGAAAAAAGTTTGGCCCTTCATTTTGGCAAAAAAGGATCCCTGAACTGAACTACAAACTGAACCACAAACCATCCTGGCTCAGGGTGTTTTGTTTTGTTTTTTTGGTTTTTTGTTTGTAGTTTGGTTTCTGTCCATCTCTATTCCATTTTATTGACTTTTACTGCAGAAGACACAAGTTGCTTGCTCTGATGAATTCTGCTAGAAAGAACAAAGATAGATCTGGCTATTTGCAGTTCTACATATTGTACGACTTTTCTTTACATCCTGTACTACATGTTTGGTAGGAATAAGTGCATGGACATGAATAGTTTGTGAATGTTTCATAAACCATTTCATTAATACATGGTTTCCAAATGTTTTGCTTGTTTCTCATTTTTAAGGAAGCTTTTCAGTGTCACAGAACTGACAAGTTTCAGGACAACACTGATTGACATGAGGTGTGAAGTTGTATATGGGAGAAACAAGCTGTGGAAATGATGGCTGTCCCTTGGGAGCAAAAGAGACAGGAACAGCCTGTCTACTGCCTGCCTGCAAATAAATACTGTGAGAATGTGTTCTAGGATTTATTTTGTCCAGTGTTATCTGAGGTAGTCATTACACAGCCACTCTTTATTAAGTGAGGCCCGGATCTGAGACCTAAAGCTCAGTAATATCAGATGACAATAGGGATGCAATAGGGCTGAAGAGACCACATTGGATTTTTTTCCAGCCATACTGAGGACTAGAAAAAGGAGGTGATCAGGGAGACACTAGGCTTAAGAGAACAGAAGAATAATCGCAGCTGAAGAGGGTTGCAAACAAAATTGGAAGGATTTAGGGATCTAGATGGGTCATTCAGACTTCAAGAAACAGACTTTGTATCCGCTGGCACTAGGAAACATAGGATGTGAATTGTTTTGCATGCTTCCTGCAGCAAAGGTAGCTTACTGCACCACTACTATACAAAGTCATGGCAACATCCAAACCTCAGTCTTTACTGTAAGATCTCTGTGCTATTCCTATCTCATTTCAGTAAGATAAGCTGGAGTGGGTAGCAGACAGACAGCACATCTTGTAGTGGAAATGTCTCTAACCTCATCTTACTTCCAATGGCATAAGGCAGTGGTTCCCAACCTTGGGTTCCCAGATATTCTTGGACTAAAACTCCCAGATATTCTGGCCAGCACAGCTAGTGGGGAAGGTTTCTGGGAGTTTTAGTCCAAGAACATCTGGGGACCCAAGGTTGGAAACCACTGGTTTAAGGTGTACCTCACAGCCAAATTTAAAATGGAGGTCAAATTATAATGCATAATACTCTAATATCTTAGAAGTGACATATTTGTGATTAAATTAATTTTCCTAAATAATTAGTTATCTCAAAATGACAGTCAATTACACATTTTATGAACCTCAGATTGCTGAACAAAACAGTACAGAGTATCTCCCAATATACATTTTAAAATTATTTCAGATATAGGTATGAAAATTCCTGATTGAAGTGGCATCTCTAATTATGTAAAGCAGTCACCATTATAAAAAAGCTTCACATTTGATCATTTCTTTCAGCTCTAGCATCAAACAGGAAGACTTTATAAGAGTTATAAATTTATTAGTCTGACAATAAATTTGTCACTGTCATTCTCCACATCATTTGTATGGGATAATCATGAATAATTTCATTAAGAAGTTCCTTTTTGTTTAATGGACCTGACTTTCAGGTTAGTGAGTGGAGGACTGCAGCCATTTTCAGATAATTATTTCATATGATGTTCCACCTGGCAAGCCAGAAGACAATCTTTTTCCTTCCGACTTCAGAGGAATGTGAGGTTGAAACATACCAGCCTCAGAAAAATCCCACAGACCACTTAGACGGCTTTTGCCTCCCATTGCTTTCTACTGATTTCTGAAGGTCTGCATGGGGAAGCCAGTTCCCAGTTTGGGTAATGAATAGGATTGAGAGGGAGTTTCTGTGGTTGACATGTCAAGGTTCCCCATTTAATCACCAATTCCATACTGTTCCAAAGGCAGGGGAATTACCCATCAGTTTCAGAGTGGGATGGCCCTCCTCCAGTCAGAAGCCAACTACAACATGAATGCTAGTTTTAAAATAGAACTGCAGTATAAAAACAGCAACAATCACAAATTCCAAGTATGAGAGGAGAAGAGCATTGCCTAAAAACCTTGTCACAAAGCTTGTGCCTTTCTAACACCTAGTCCTTAATGCATTTAATGACATTAACACTGCTGTCTTCCGGAGGGAATTAGATGCCTCTTAAAAGCCACCAGGATTATGACTCAAGGGTGAATCTGCTGAGATGAAAATATTTTAGCTATACTTGTTGGTGACTTCCACCACGATTCCCGTAATTTATTCCCATGCTGTCTCTCTGTGAACATGACATTTATTGACTCTCTGGAGAATGGAGATGAGTGAATTCACACCCTTGCAAATGTATTCCAAACATTCCTTCTTGAATCAAGGTTGTCACTAATTTGTGAAGAGAGAGCAATGACAGGTCACCAGGCTTATCTGTGGGGAAATTACTAGAAAAAAGTGTGGCTCGTCATTCTGTGAAAGTCGCTGAAGCCAAATCCTGCCACTGAAGCACAGCTCTCATTTGTTATTCTCTTTATACTACAAGGGCTGTTATCAAAATTGACTTTCTTTCATATTCCAGAGTTTTAAAATGTTTAGAGACATTTTCCAGGGTTTTGGAGAGTATGTTTCCCTCCCATCCCCTGTTAATTAGACTTACTGAAAAAGTAAGTAAGTCTCTCTCTCTCTCTCTCTCTCTCTCTTTCCTTTTTTAAATTTGGTCCACAAATAGAAAAATGGAACATTTTGCAACACTGAAAAAAGATGTTCCTCAAATGTTCATTTCCTAAGATTTATAGTAACCTGAACTTATAAGTGGAGAAGAGAGATAAGTAAACACAGAGATTTACAGTCAGAAGTAAGTCCAAATGAATTACTCCCTGGCAATAAGAGAGAAAACATAACTCCCATAACTAGAAGCCAGTGTGAGGCTTATCCTCCATCAGTTTGCCTGATCTCCTGTTAAAATTGTCCAAATTGGTGGACATCACAACATTATGGAATTCCACATTATAATTATGGAAGAAGTCATTCTTTTTATGTGTCCTTCTCCATCTCAATAGTGAGACAAAAGAGTGAACCTGAGACTCCAGCAGTAAAAAAAGATTGTCTTTGCAACCTACCAAACTAGTGTTTGTAGCTGGGAGAGTGAAGCACCAGTGGTCAGCACCTCAGAGAGCTCATTTAAAGTTTGGAGTAAATCCTAGAGTGGGCTCACCTCTCTGCAATATTAGAGCTTCTAGCTATTGCTGGCCTTGGAGGAGGAAGACTGAATGGATTGAATCTCTGGAGCAGAGACTTAAAATTCCATGCCACCACTCTGAATGCAAACAAAACTGGTTGTCCCTTTACCACTTACAGCATGGCAATCTTCAGTCTCAGCTGCATCAGGACTGCTTCATAGGAAGGCTAAAGTTCCTCCCACGGTGATTCTGGGGAGCATTACTATTCCCCATGTTGTTGAGCAACACTGTTTTCCTCTAGCAGAGGTGCACAGAGTGGCTAAGACTGTAAATCTTTGAAGGTAAGGACAAGGAATAGCGAAAAATAAAAATAAATTCTCCTTGCCTTGCAAGGGGGTGAATTGTTTTTTGGGGGAAAAAACAACTCTTCACTTTTTGCAGTAATTGAGGGGAGCAAATTATTTGACTAGTTCAATTTGTAGAAATCACTCAAAGTTACAATTGCTGTGGCATCATTGTATGGACATTTGAGAGTTAGAAGCATTGAGTGGGCTGTTTGATCTTTTATTTTTAAAAAATCAACTGGTCTTTCTGTGCCTTCTCTGTGTGGTTTGCTTTTTTAAAGGAAAAAATGCTGTTTGTGCAATAGATTGCTGCTATGAGCAAATTGCAGGAACCAAAATGAAGAAAAGTAGCACCCCTTGGTGTCTTGCTCTTGCTCTGGAGGTGAGGAATCTCTTGAAGCTTAGGAACATCTCAGCAAATAACCTCATAGTGTTGAGATTATCTAAATTGATCACAACAAAGAATGTAGGAAGTATTCTCAACCTTACTAAGGCACACATAACAGTGCATATTATTTATGAGACATCTCCCACAGGTCATGTTCCTGTGGTGGGTTGGACTAAGCCCAACTATTTGTTAGACCAGAGACACATGACCAGAGATACATGACACATGACATCCTTTTAAAAAGCATGCTTGATCTCACTCATTCACACTCCTCATACATTCATCCTTACAATTGTCTCTTTCTCCTTTTCCCTCCCTCCCTGCCCCCTTCCTCTTTTATCTTCTGTCTCTTTCTTTCAGTTCTATTCTGTCAGTCACATTCATTTTCTAGTTAACATATTATTGCTTTCTTGCTTTCTTTCTCCCTTCTACATTTTTTCATGCTCCCATTCCCTTTCTTACTTATTTCAGTCTTTCTCAGTACCTGCATGTTTTCTGTCTCTCTTCTCCCAGTTTCTCCTTTCTTTTCCTATCCACCTTCACTTCTCCCCTCAAATGCCACATTTAATGAAAAATGTCCCCTTGTTATTAGTAGATTCATTCCTTAAGTCTAATTGCTGTGGAGGGTGACTTTGTAGAGCAATAGGAGTTAATGCTCCAGATGTTTAAACAACATCTTGAGGCATTTTAAAAAGCCTGCTACACAATTTGATATGGGGGTCACAACACCCAGAAACATTAGGCGTCCCACTGATACAGGAATGGGAGAAGTCTAATGGGGGAGAAGCTAAAAGGCAGACAGAGAGAAAAGTTTTGTCAATTGTATCCAACAGCCATTTGAGGGCCATGAGCTTTGAATTAGTGGTAAACTAGGCATGATAATTCTATAATTACAGTTCTGGTTTTTCAAATGTAACAACTGCAAGGGGAAACAGATGCACAAAGTGTGTGGTCAGGAGGACTTTCTCTCTCTGCTGACATGACGATTTCAATAGAAAATCCAAACTGCTATTCTCTAGGAAGGAAAGCATCCATACAATCAAAGCTTTCCTTCCAAGGCAAAAAGCAACTTCACAGTTCAAACTCCATTAGAACATGGCATGGAAGATTTTAAACACACACACCTGTGATTTTTAAGAATGAGATAATTGCGGTCACACAATCAACATATCCCTAGTAAATTAAACAATATTTATTGCTTAAATCTCTCTCTTGCTCTTCCCCTCTTTCTCCCAAATAAGGAAACAAGGTAGACAGTAAACATTGCAAGATGTCTACATAAAGCAGCAGAATTAGGGCAGGAAATGGCAGCATATGTTATTTATTTATGCATCAATATTGGCTTTTTAAAGCTCCCGGGAATGAAGAGTTACATTTTCCACCACTTGAGAAAAAATAACTAAGGTAGGTGGGGATGCCATTTAGTGCTCTGCCTTAGGTAGCAAAATACCTCAATCCAGGCCCTCACATTACAAGTCTGAATACACAGAAACCCCATTTAGTCTTTACTTTATTCAGTGTCATCAACATGGACAGAGAGGGAAAACTAGCCTTGCCTCTTCTACATCTCTTTTCCATGTGAACAAAGTCAGGTCAAGAGAATAGACTCATTCTTGAGTGCAGGAAGGACTCTGAAAAATCTGGGTTCTTTCTCCTGTATAGAGCCTATATGTGAACAAGAAACATTTTTTTCTCAGTGTCTCACTTTGTCCCATCTAATTCTAGAGTTAATAAGTGACTTGATTCTCAACTGTTACCTAGGCTATGCATCACAAAGGAAGTCTTTTGGTTGTTCATCTTAATAGCAACTAAGGTCCACACAGAGTAATATTTATAATAAGAAGACTGTGTTTCAAATAAACCAAAAATAGATTTTTACATTTTTGGTTTATTTAAACCAAAAATAGATTTTTAAACCAAAAATAGATTTTTAAAAGTAACCTTTTCACCATAAAGAGGTTACTTTTCTTATCATCACTGAGCCCACGTTTACACAAGTCCAACTGTTCTAGTCTTCATGTGCAGTAAAACACATATGTTTCATGAAGGTGCAGTTTAGAAACCACTACTGCTTTGGGTTTGCTGCTGATTGACTATGCAATGCAATTTTAATTTAGTTAAAAGTGAAATGAGAAAGACAGTGAAAGAGTTTATCTTTCCTTACAAAAAAAGAACCAAGCAATTCTTGTGTTTGTATTTGTTTTCCTGTCATAATTTTAAGCAGAGACATTCTGTCTTGGGTAAATTAAATATCAAGTACAAGTGAAATACATTTTAAACCTTTATTAAAAATTGTATATTTAGTATAATGTAGATGACAGAAAGGACTCCATGTTAATGTGACTGATTTAATTTCTTCTGACTACTTTAATTATGCTAGATATTATTTGGCTTAGAGGATGTGTGTTTTTTGTATTTTCTTGATGGATTTGAAACATTTTGCAAATCACTTTCATAAAATAATGTTATTATGAACAACGAAAAATACATTATAATATGTTACTGTCATAGTTAATACACAGATTTTTTTAAATAATGGCAAAGTATTTTAGAGACATAAAATTAAGTTGCCAATTAATCAGACAAAACTGTAGTTATTAAGGAAGTACAAATGTGTAAATCATCCCTTATTATTAGTCATTTACAAAGAAATCAAAGCAAATTATTGGGAATTGGAACAAGGTGATTCATGGCCAGATTTTATGACAGGCAGACAGACACACAGAGGGAGAGTAAAAGGGAGAGGAAGGCTGATTTCAAATCATGCCTGATTTCAAATCAGATCCCTCTAATATTTGGGCTGGTCTAAAGGTTTTGGCCAGAATCTACTTTGGCCCCTCCATGGATGCACACAGTCCCTCTGAGTTAGTGTTTCAGCTTTTACAAATCTTGTGCAAGGAGGTATTTAGCACCTCCTAGTTCATATATAAATCTCTTTAGCTGCCACAGGTGATTGCTGGAGAAGCAGCTGATTGTTAGAGCAGCATTGTTAGAGTAGCGCCAGCAGGCTGAAACTGGGCCAGAGTCCCCAGGCAGAAAAGGGCACCATTATCAGGCCAGACAAACAGACGGTGAACTTACCACGCCACCCACTGCAGGATCCATGGCTCAGCTTCTGCCTACTTCAATTTGAACTGAGGGAGTTCATCTCTCCTCTAGTTTTAAAATAATGAATCCAAATAATGAATCTAAAGCAAACATGAGCAAATTCTAGGGACAAGGGGGACAAAATTATGCCTCCAATCTCCCCCTCAAGGGCCACACAGAGCCTGGAAATGGCCACGGGGGGGAGTGAGGGGAAGACATAAAGCCGAGAAGACACTTCTGTACCCCTTTTTTTTTTTTTCATTTTGGAGGACAGGAGTTTAAGGAACTGATAAAATTAACCATTTTGCCCTCCCAAAAGGCTTTTTTAACTTGTTTCTGTGGGGGATGTTGAGGCCACAAAAATGCCCTGCGGGGATGAATTCAGCACACTGGCTGCACTTTGCCCACTCCTGATTTAAGACTACAACCCTATAACTATTCACTTGGGAGAGTAATTTAACATTAAACTAGCTGCCATTTACTTCTGAGTAAATCTGTATAAATCTGGACTATAAGGCTTTAATGGTTCTGATCTTTCTGGTAGTGGCTTATGTGCCATTTTTCACTCTTCCTGATTTTTTCCCATTGGGAAATATATATTAGATTTGATGATCACGTGTAATTAGTTGTTACCTGCTATTACAAGTAAAAACTGAGAATTTTTGGAAATCTTTATTGGTTCCTGAAAAGTATAGAGACCTTGATATCCTTGAAATTTTACACTGATTTTGAAAAATGGCAATTACTTATGAACAGAGATGGACATATAGAGGTGAATACAACTAACTGGCCATTTGAGTGAAGTAGTCCACAAGGTTACAAAATGAGAAAGGTTTGTAGCCAGATAAATGTAAGGATGTTAGTGATGAAAACTAAATGTACAGGTATACGCCTATAGCTTTTGCACCACTATGCAAGATCACCATGACTTCGTTGAGGAGTATCCTTGAGAAAAACCCTCATGGGATGAGTTAGGAGGGTTTCTCATGTCATCCCCCTCCTGAGCCCTCACAACTCAGAGCAGGTCATCTCAGTCAGCTCCAAAGCTGACCCCTTTCTTACCCACATGCCCCAACATGCTGAGGACCCTGCCTCACCCTGCCTGAATTTCTTGTACTTAGCTGCCAAATAAATGTGACCAAATTAATTCAACAGAACCCCCTCTCATATTGCTTACCTCTCCCACTGAAGTCAATCCTGTTAGCCTAGCTAATTTGGTGGTCAACCGAAAATTCCTATTCAACTCTGAGCAACCACCAATACCTCTTCTTGGTTTAACAACAGTACTTTCCCTATTTTTCCCCCTCTTTTTCCTCAAAGAACTGATACTGTAGATGGCTTGAGTGAGTGCTACTGGTGCTACAGCTTTTTCAGATATTCCTCACTATGACAGCCTTTTATAATACATTTGTGCTGGATAACTAACAACTCCTCAGAATCAGGTTTTGTCAAAAGACAGAGAGAAGTTCATTCTAAAATGAAAAGTGGTCACTCTCCAGACTATACGTGTCCCACTCTGACTCTTGAAATGATCATAACCTGTTTAGAATAAGACCGGTTACAAAGTGAGAGAGGTTTGTAGCTCAATAAATACATGATTAGTTTATCCTTGAAATTCCTCTGTTACTTTTCTGTCTGTTGTCTCTATCCCCAGCACTCTTGTGGTTTCTAATTGATGGTTTCCATCAGCAAATTAAAACACAGTACACTCTGGACTTCAGTAAGGAAAAGTGTAGTGGGTAAAACAATACAGTCTATGAGTGTACCACATTTTGTTATCTTTATAGTGCAGAGTGAAAGACAAATTAGAGAGGAGAATGCTGCGCAAGCCATTTTATTACTTGTATGATAATCAGAAGAAGTTCCTATTTGTTTTGACTGGGTGGTACATATTCATTGTCCTGCAACGAATTATTGATTTCACTGAAAACCAGTAGTTGCTTGATTTAACACTTACAGGTGTTTCCTTCTGATAGTTTACATTTGCAATTTAAATTGAATTTACAAAGCTTAAATGACTAATCCCCAACAACTAGACATATGCCTTTGGGGAAATGTATAAATCCAGTGTCAAGTATCTTTTAGCTAGATGTATTGGGGTTTAAAGAGGCTCATGGTGGTGGGGGGGGGGAACTGTTTTACTTGGTTTGCCTTTTGCTGCAAAGTAGGAAGACTTTGCAGCAAAGTTTTGATGAGGGAACAATGGCTTTTTGAGAAAGACAAAGCAGACAAACAAGGTGGTTTGCATATCTATGGACCAACACTTCAGCCAGCATATTAGGAAGACAGTTGAGATACAGTATCGCTATAGCTCAGTACCATTCTGAGCAGTGCTGTAGTTCTGCAGGGCAGATTTGACAGGGACGTTTGGGACATCACCTGACTGACTAGGGATGACAGTAACTTGACCTAAATACAGAAGCTGCTAAATATGTAACAGTCACTGTAGTTCTATTCATTTGTTAAGGCAGCATATAGATCCCACATCGTTTGGAGGGGTCATGCTAACCCAATCCTTCTTTCATGCTGAACACAGGAAAGTTGCAGTCAGAAGAAGGGGCAACTGCTCTAGCCAGGTAGCTTCTCCACATGATCAAAAAAAAACCATTGAGAGGAAGGTGTCACTCATGTGGAATGGCTACATGGGTGCAGCAGCCTCCTCCTCTTCAGAGACTCATGTTTCCAGGTTCAAGAAGATGACAGAGAGGCCAAGACTAATGTGCCCTCCCCCCAAAAAATGTGTGATACACGAGGTTCTTCAACAACTGAATAGGCCCTATGTTACTGCTGCATTTAGGACACAATATCAACTTCACAATATCAATATAACTGGAATGTAGGTTATGTCTTTTTTTAAAAAAATGAACTAATCTAGGGCTGTGGCAGAGCAGAGTATGCAGACCACTTCTAGCTCTAGAATGTCTCAGGACCTGTCTAAAGTCTATCTGTCAGTGTGAAATAAGTCCTTCCCATCATGGGCCCTAAAATGAACGAGAATTCCTACAAGTATGCAATTATTCTTGCCCATGTAAGCTGGAAGAATTGTGAAGTCAATGCCTGAAGAAGAATTCTTTTCAGCTGTTAACTCATCTCCCATAATCAGCATGAGATTTCAAGGAACAAGCCAGATCTCAGACCCAGTGACATGGTTCTGAACTATCTATCTATCTATCTATCTATCTATCTATCTATCTATCTATCTATCTATCTATCTATCTATCTATCTATCTATCTATCTATCTATCTATCTATCTATCTATCTATCTATCTATCTATCTATCTATCTATCTATCTATCTATCATGAAGGCACAACAATTTATTTCTTTATATTAAAAAAAAACCTGAAAGCTCTCAGAAAGCCAGTTACTAAGAGAAAAGCTGCCTGAAAAGAAAGGTCTTCATCTGCTTGTGGAAGGACAGCAAAGATGGAGCCAGCCGGGCCTCCCAAGAAAGGGAACTCAGGAGTCTGGGAGCAGTGACAGAGAGGGTTTTGTCCCATGTCCCCATTAAATGCACCTGTGAATATGGTGGAAAGACTTCCCCAATGATCTTAACATCCAGGTAGGCTCATGAAGGGACCTTTGGTCCTTTAAATAGTTTGGTCCCATTTTAGGGCTTTATAGATTAAAACCAGCACTCTTGAATTGTGCCCAGAAATGGCTCAGCAGCCAGTGGAGCTGCTGTAACTAGTAACATACGGCATCTAGGGTGAAACTATGAGACACCAGAGTTCATATTTCAGACTCGATTCTTCATATCTGTCATGTTCTGTATAATCAACTTGCACATTAAGCCCATTGTTCATCTCCCAGTGATCCATCGCCAAATGAAAACAAGTTAATTTCCAACATGTAGAACTGTAGAAACTTTTTGGTAACATTAAAAAAAATGTCCTTTATCTGTTAAAGAAGTCTTTGGAATCTCAGGATGGGGTGGAGGGGATATTGTTAATGTCTGAAAATCACTCCTGCCAGTCCTGCTGCTGAGACTTGAACTGATGGTAATGATTTTTAGACATTAAAGGTTACCCTGACCCTTTCCAAAGACTCCCAAAAGCTTTCCCAGGTAGAAAGAGATCCCTAGGGAATAGGATGATGCATACTATAGGACTATTGTTCCCATCATCCCCAGGCAGCACAGCTACTACAAATCCACCTATTCTAAAAAGATCTTGTTCACCTAGCAGGGGGTTGGACTCAATGGCCCAACTCAATTATTCTATGATTCTAGGAAAACTGCATGTGGCCCTTTAAGAAAGCAACTATCCCTTCTTTCTCTGTGTATTATTTATTCCCAAACATTTTCACTTCGAACTTTCTTTGGAGAGGACAATTCCAGTTCCACGCAGATTCTGTCCTATCAGTGAGGCAGATGGCACAAAAGGGAAAGCTAGCTCATGGTGACAGTTCAGCACGTGGGTGAAAATGCATCTGATGGACTTCTGACACCTTGCATTTAAAACCCCTCTGAGAATCTAGCCCAGCCTTCCCCTGCTTGAGGAGGATGTGCCAGAGGACAATTTCAACAATCCCCAGCCAACAAGGTAACCTGATAGTTGTAGTCCAACACATTCAGAGGACCCCACATGGAGAAGGCTGATCTAACCTAGCAGCTGGTGAACAGCATTTCTGTGAGGGCTATACAACAGAGTTGCAACAGAGCTGCCATACCTGGATAGGGTCCAAGCCCTCTGCCTGTTGCTGAAATTCCATTTCTTCATTGAACTGTATTATGGGTACAAAACACAAGGTATAAAGAAGGTCCTGTGGAGCTTCCATAAAGAAGCATTATCTTACATTTATACATCTCAACAGTTCTTTCTTTTCATGAGGCTGATTGTCTCAAATGCATGATTGCACCCTTCTAGGATAGGATCTGTTTTGTGAGCCATGGGGTGGCCAAAGTTTCATCTTTTTCTTGAGCCACTTTCTAAAACTTTATTTGAACATCAGCTGTCACCATCCAGACATTTATATTATTCACTTGTGGCTGTAATATTATTTATCTCATTTCCTTCTAACTTCTCTGTGACCTCTCCTTACAATTGATCAGAACATGCCATGTGTTTGATGTAGCACTTCAGCCAAAGTGACTGGCAAAAGGACATAACCAGCAATAAATCATGGTAAAATACACTGCAAGAGCACATACAATTCTGTCTTTTGACCTTCTTTCAATACGGATCCAATGTCATCTATCCATTGCCTGCTGAGGAATGGCATAAATGGATTTTATTGCTCAGTGCAAGAAAAGTATAACCCCTCAAAAGTGCACTGGAACCAAAAGGGAGTTGGAGCACAGTTATTACCAGTCTGATTCTGCAGGAGACTAAACAAGAGAGCTCCAGAGATGAAGAATAACCAGCAGTCTGCCAAAAAGGCTGAGAAAACATCAGTAGGGGGCCACTCAGAGGAACAAATGTCATTTCTTGAAAAATAGATCACAAGCTTTGGAGAAGTCTATAGCTACCAAGCCACCCTGCAAGTAGCCACAGGGGCTGACTCTCTGGCTGAAACATATCAAAGGGAAGGCGCAGGGCAAAGGGGAAGAGCTGTGAAGACTGGCAGTGACAGAAGGTGGTCGTTTCAGGTTACTGAGACTTAAGAGCAAGTTCTGTACATTTGCCATTCATTTTTAGTAGTCTATTAATATTTCAGAAGCACTGCTTTTCATCACTTTCTGTCATTTTTGTACATTTTGCTCTCAGCGGTTTTAGCACTCTCTCAGAAGCCTTCAGTGCCTTCCCATTTGTCTGAATTAACAGGTGCTTTATTTTATTGACAGAAATTGATGCAACAGAGGACAGGCACTGGTGTCAATAATGCACCATCAAGCAAAGGATTTTGCTGTGCCAATATTGGCAAGGACCAAAGATTTGTTGCATGGTGTTCCATAGGTAGGTGGAGTAGAGTTCCATGAAATATGGCTAGATGCCTGCACACATGTGTATATGCCATGCCTGCATGTATGAGCATGTATGGATCGGTAGTGAAGTGGATAGACTATTAGAACTCACTGATTGATTACCCATCTGCAGAGGTAGAAAATCTGGTGGCAGAATCAGTTGCACTGCTTCACACAGAAGAGTGTGTTCCACAAGGTATTGAAAAGTGGACCAGGAGATCTCACTAAAACCTCAAAAATGGAAGAAGCAGAATTCAGTGCACTCTCAGAATTGCAGATGAGAAGGTGTAATTTGTGAGGAGCAAAATTTTTCAAAAGGTTTGAGAGAAAAAGTTATTGTTGATATTAACAATGCTAGTTAATAGTGGTAGTAACCTCCCATGTGTACAAACTGTTGCTACCATAACAGATGAAAAGAATGGAGCTCTTCTAATACAAATTCAAGAAATCAGCTTTACATCCCCTCTCCCTTTAGTTTTGATTCACACAAGAAATATATTTGTAAACTGTTCTGGGGGGATTGCCATTTGGGCAGTATAGATACTGTGGCCAAAATCCAGGTTTGAGTCACCTGTGCCTGTCCTTATTCACACTTTTTTACTGGTCAAAATTCTGCCCCTTTCTGTAGTAAATCATACCAAAGTAGACCCACTATCCCCTTCATGGATTGCTGCCTTGTCGTGGCGAAGGGGCTTGAGTAATTCAGAAAAGCTATGGACTATGCCATGCAGGGACACCCAAGACGGACAGGTTATAGTGGAGAGTTCTGACTAAACGCGATCCACCTGGAGCAGGAACTGGCAAGCCACTCCAGTATCTTTGCCAAGAAAACTCCATGGACAGAAACAAAAGGCTAAAAGATATTACGCTGGAAGATGAGCCCCCCAGGTCAGAAGGCGTCCAACATGCTACTGAGGAAGAGCAGAGGACAAGTACAAGTAGCTCCAGAGCTAATGAAGTGGTTGGGCCAAAGCCGAAGGGACGCTCAGCTGCGGACGCGCCTGGAAGTGAAAGGAAAGTCCAATGCTGCAAAGAAAAATACTGCATAGGAACCTGGAATGTAAGATCTATGAACCTTGGTAAGCTGGATGTGGTCAAACAGGAGATGGCAAGAATAAACATTGACATCCTGGGCGTCAGTGAACTAAAATGGACGGGAATGGGCGAATTCAATTCAGACGATTACCATATCTACTATTGTGGGCAAGAATCCCGTAGAAGAAATGGAGTAGCCCTCATAGTCAACAAAAGAGTGGGGAAAGCTGTACTGGGATACAATCTCAAAAATGATAGAATGATTTCAATACGAATCCAAGGCAGACCTTTCAACATCACAGTAATCCAAGTTTATGCACCAACCACCAATGCTGAAGAGGCTGAAATTGACCAATTCTATGAAGACTTACAACACCTTCTAGAACTGACACCAAAGAAAGATGTTCTTGTCATTATAGGGGACTGGAATGCTAAAGTAGGGAGTCAAGAGATAAAAGGAACAACAGGTAAATTTGGCCTTGGAGTTCAAAACAAAGCAGGGCAAAGACTAATAGAGTTTTGTCAAGAGAACAAGCTGGTCATCACAAACACTCTTTTCCAACAACACAAGAGGCAATACCGAAATCAGATTGATTATGTTCTCTGCAGCCAAAGATGGAGAAGCTCTATACAGTTAGCAAAAACAAGACATGGAGCTGATTGTGGCTCTGATCATCAGCTTCTTATAGCAAAACTCAAGCTTAAACTGAACAAAGTAGGAAAAACCACTGGGCTAGTCAGGTATAATCTAAACCAAATCCCTTATGAATACACAGTGGAAGTGAAGAACAGATTTAAGGAACTAGATTTGGTGGACAGAGTGCCTGAAGAACTATGGATGGAGGCCCGTAACATTGTACAGGAGGCAGCAACAAAAACCATCCCAAAGAAAAGGAAATGCAAGAAAGCAAAGTGGCTGTCCAACAAGGCCTTACAAATAGCAGAGAAGAGAAGGGAAACAAAATGCAAGGGAGATAGGGAAAGTTACAGAAAATTGAATGCAGACTTCCAAAGAATAGCAAGGAGAGACAAGAAGGCCTTCTTAAACGAACAGTGCAAAGAAATAGAGGAAAATAATAGAAAGGGAAAAACCAGAGATCTGTTCAAGAAAATTGGAGATATTAAAGGAACCTTTTGTGCAAAGATAGACATGATAAAGGACAAAAATGGTAGGGACCTAACAGAAGCAGAAGACATCAAGAAGGGTGGCAAGAATACACAGAGGAATTATACCAGAAAGATCTGGATGTCCCGGACAACCCAGATAGTGTGGTTGCTGACCTTGAGCCAGACACCCTCGAGAGTGAAGTCAAGTGGGCCTTAGAAAACATGGCTAACAACAAGGCCAGTGGAGGTGATGGCATTCCAGTGGAACTATTTAAAATCTTAAAAGATGACGCTGTTAAGGTGCTACACTCAATATGCCAGCAAGTTTGGAAAACTCAGCAGTGGCCAGAGGATTGGAAAAGATCAGTCTACATCCCAATCCCAAAGAAGGGCAGTGCTAAAGAATGCTCCAACTACTGTACAATTGCACTCATTTCACACGCTAGCAAGGTTATGCTCAAAATCCTACAAGGTAGGCTTCAGCAGTATGTGGACCGAGAACTCCCAGAAGTACAAGCTGGATTTCGAAGGGGCAGAGGAACTAGAGACCAAATTGCTAACATGCGCTGGATTATGGAGAAAGCCAGAGAGTTCCAGAAAAACATCTACTTCTGCTTCATTGACTACGCAAAAGCCTTTGACTGTGTGGACCACAGCAAACTATGGCAAGTTCTTAAAGAAATAGGAGTGCCTAACCACCTTATCTATCTCCTGAGAAATCTATATGTGGGACAGGAAGCAACAGTTAGAACTGGATATGGAACAACTGATTGGTTCAAAATTGGGAAAGGAGTATGACAAGGCTGTATCTTGTCTCCCTGCTTATTTAACTTATATGCAGAATACATCATGCGAAAGGCAGGACTGGATGAATCCCAAGCCGGAATTAAGATTGCTGGAAGAAATATCAACAACCTCAGATATGCAGATGATACCGCTCTGATGGCAGAAAGTGAGGAGGAATTAAAGAACCTCTTAATGAGGGTGAAAGAGGAGAGCGCCAAAAATGGTCTGAAGCTCAACATCAAAAAAACTAAGATCATGGCCACTGGTCCCATCACCTCCTGGCAAATAGAAGGGGAAGATATGGACGCGGTGACAGATTTTACTTTCTTGGGCTCCAGGATCACTGCAGATGGTGACAGCAGCCAGAGAATTAAAAGACGCCTGCTTCTTGGGAGGAAAGCGGCGAGAAACCTAGACAGCATCTTAAAAAGCAGAGACATCACCTTGCCGACAAAAGTCTGCATAGTCAAAGCTATGGTTTTTCCAATAGCGATGTATGGAAGTGAGAGCTGGACAATAAAGAAGGCCGACCGCCAAAGAATTGATGCTTCAGCCTTGTAAGTCACACTTAGAGTAGGCCCATTTGAATCCATACAACTTACATAGGAGTTGACTCACTAATCCTTTAGTGATTGACTACACTAAGGAACAAAAATTTTGGCCAGTGTAAAATGCATGACTAAGGATTGGCATATGCATAAGAAACTGGCTTTGTCTAGACTAGAGAATAGAATACTCCACAGGCAGAAAATAGTGCTCTTCAAATACCTCAGTGGCACTTTAAAATGTTGTCTCTTTACTCTTAGCAGGTGACACGGAAACCTGGCCAACCATGCACACAATGGGAAACTCTTCTCTTTATCCCTCCTCACACAATTTAAGCAATAAGTTGTAAAGAGGCACACAACTCAGAAAACTGTGCAAGTAAGGGAGAGTTCCCTGGAGAGCTTCTGTAGTTATGTGTGTCAGTCCTGAAAAGATGCAAGAAACTGCATTTGGCAGAATCTTATGCCACTCTTAAAGGCAGAGGAGACCTTTCAGAGTCCGGACCTGGCAATCCTAGTCTATAGTGCTGTGACAAAAATTGATACTTCAGTTTCCTGAAAGTTTTTTTCCCCCAATGTGAAAGAAGAGTCCATTTTTATACCTCATTTTCAGGATGTTTTTAGAATGTCTTTTGAATGTCTTTTTGTTGCGATTCGGCTTACTTTATCTTTGCAGGAGGCTGTGAGCCCACTGACTCTGTGTATGTGTGCTCTCATTTCTATTGTACATCTCTCCCTCACTGTGCAACCTCCTCACACATTCATCAACGCAATGTGGGGACCCGTGTCAGCTTACCCCAAACGCACCCCGTCTCATCTGATTTCAGGAGGTAATGAGGGCCAGGCTGGGTTGGTTTTTGGATGGGATTCCAGCAGAGAATACCAGGCATCTGTAAGTAGAACTAGGGATGAATTCTGCCTAGAGCCCTAGAAAGCTACTGCCATGAGAGATCACAGTACTAAACTAGATGCACTTTAGGCCTGTAAGACAACTTTGTATGTTCTTACATTACACTCACAAAAGGAGGTGAAATCTTCTTTTGATGAAAATCGGAGATGCTGCTGAGCATCCAAGACAACACTTAAACACACCCCTTGACTATATTTTAACTAAGGCAAACACAGGAACAGCTCATTCATGGGTCTTGTCTGAAAAGGTTATGCTCCTTTGCATGAAATAATCACCAATTATTTTTCATCAAATTGAATGAGTGTGGTTAAAAAAATCCTGAAGACGTTTTTGGCTGTACTATGGGCTAATTATTGTACAATTCAGCAATGATAGGGTTCTGTTAGCTGCTTTCTGTTGAATATTTCAAAAAGCTGGTCATTTTGACATTGACCATATACTCTTCACAATACAATCACAAGTAGCAACTCTTCCGACACACATCCAAAGAGAAGTCTTCTCCTTTTTCTTCTCTTTCTTTTTCACCATGTGAAAACTGACAAGTATAAAGTACCACAATCAGAGTTTGACATTTCATCTTTTTAACTCTTGAGCTCTTTATAATCTTATTTGTATCTATTGTTTTTACAAAACCCTACTGCCATGTTAACTTCACTCCCTTTAATAATTAAAAGCACTTAAAAGCAAAATTGAATACTTACCAGGACAAGTGCTGATTATGTTAATTTAAATTATAAATGCTTTTTCTTCAGCTTGATCATGTGTTTTTAAGTTCTTTAGACAATCGTGCTTCAAGCGCACTAGGGATAGAGTATGTGTGCTGATAACTTTCATATGGTAATAAGCTTCACATTTCATGTTAATCTTTTTTTAAAAAAACAGGCATTTATCTTTTATTCATTGTATAATCCTCTTTACATACCATGTGTGTGTGAAATATCAGCAATAATCTTTTTTTAACCTTTTGATTGCTTACAATTTTTATGTAAAATTTATGTAGGACATAAATTCAATTTCTTCTTGTTAGAAAGGGAAAAAATGCAAATTTGATCATTGTCATGACAGTCAAAACTTACATCATGGGTAAGGGGACTGTGGCCCTCCAGATGTTTCAAGCTACAGCTTCCACAATCCATTTGGTTCCCAACTAGACATGAGAGCTTCGTATTTGTCCTGGGGGAGATAAGTATGAAGCTCACCGGCACAGGTGGCCAGCACAATTGGACCCTCCTTCCCAAAACAGGTGTCCACTTACCTCTCACCACACAGCCCACATGGCCAGCATCATCAAATTGCACCAATTGTGGCAGTAGCCCTGCCTCCCTACTCGGCTGGCCACTCAGCAGCTGAGCGGTGAGGCTCATCATCCTGCTCCCTCACCAGAGTGGACAGCCAAGCAGGGAGGCAGGGTAGCACCAGCCAGACTACTGCCACAATTGGTGCACTTTTGAGGATGTTGGCCACACACTCTACGTGGTGAGTGGTAAGTGGATGCCCAGTTGGGGGGGGGTGTCCAATTGGGCCAGCCATCTGTACCCCAAGGAGACAAATATGAAGCTCCCATATCTATCTCCCATATCTATCTATTCCCAACCTTGGGTCCCGAGATATTCTTGGACTGCAGCTCCCAGAAATCCTGACCAGTACAGCTAGTAGTGAAGGCTTCTGGGAGTTTTAGTCCAAGAACATCTGGGGACCCACAATTGGGATCCACTGATTTACTAGAAGGTTCAGCACAGATAAAAGAATGTACTTATTGACACAGAACATAGTTAAACTGTCAAATTTACTACCACAAGAATGGTGATTCAGGCCCACCTATATTAAAAGGTGGGTGGATGGGGCACAGTGTTTCTGAAGATATGCCCAGAGCCAAAACTAGCAATTTTGGCACTTGGAGCAATCAGCATGGTCTTCCATCCATTCCACCACAATGTTTGGGCAGCACGCATGCATGCACACACACATACAGAGAGAGAGAGAGAGAGAGAGAGACTGAGAGAGAGAATAGAGGAAGGTGGTGCCCCTCTCACAAAAAAGAAAGGAAAGGTTTATGCTTTTAGGAAAAGAAAGAGTGAATAGAAATTTGAAGAGTCACTGTTTATTTTTCTAACATTCACAAGTCAATGTTGATGGCTTCTAGATTTCGGTGCCCTCTAAATTTGTTTGCCCTGGGGCAATAGTTATGGCTCTGGATATGCCTACTAGCCATAATGGATGCATATTCATCCCCACAGTAACCCTAGGGATGATAGATGCATATTAACTGGAACAAAACTGTATGCCTCTGCACATCAACTGTTCAGAGGCAAAAAGGAGAGGACCCTGTTGTATTCATATCCTGCTTGTAGGCTTCCATAGGCAATTGGTTACCCATGCCATGGGCAATTGGTTGGGCAGAACAGCTAGGACAGATCTTCTTGCATACCACTGGCCATGTTAACTGGTGCTAATGTCCTCTCCTTATGCTACTAGCACATTTAAATCAGAAGAGAAAAACAAGATAGTTGTGGCACTAAGTCAAAACTAAAGATTAGGAGTATTAAAACTGTTTCTGCAGAATAAACAGATGCAGAACAAATCCATTCCTAATAAATAGGAATTCCACAGATAAAACTTCGGAACAGCTCTTCATGCAGGACATGGCATACATTTTGAGAGCCATTGGGCTTGTCATTTGGTGCAGTTGTGTGATTCTGCTGTTCGTGTGAACTGATGCTTCCATATGGATGCACTTGCAATGTGTAGTGAACAGCACTAACTAATTGGACACAGTCCTCACCTATTAGCAAAGGAGTACCAACTAGGTAGGGACGTGGTGGCGCTGCGGGTTAAACCGCAGAAGCCTCTGTGCTGCAAGGTCAGAAGACCAGCCGTTGTAAGATCGAATCCATGCAGCGGAGTGAGCTCCCGTCGCTTGTCCCAGCTCCTGCCAACCTAGCAGTTGGACTAAATGTCAAGGGGAACCTTTACCTTTACCATAGGAGGCACAGTGGAGAATCAACTCCAAGCCTCTGGCTCCACAGCCAGATACTTAAACCACTGAGCTATCCAGCCAGGTGCTGGTGCAGTCATTACTAAAGTATAAATTTGGGAAATGTAATACCATCCTTACTTGCAGCAGTCACTGATTCACAAAAGGAAGGTAGGAAGAACAAAAATGGCAGTGAAAACTACTCCTGGATCTAGTGGGTGATATCTCAGAAATAGTGCAGACATTCAAAAGAGGAAGAATTTTAGAGAGGGGACTCACTCATACCTCTGAGTGGCATGTGTTATTTGAAGCACTTGAATAATCTATCTGAAGAACATGAATAAAAATACAAGAGCTCTAGAAGGTTCTTTAATTGATCTGCACATATGCGGCTCACAATTATGAGATAGCACAGCACCTTCAAGAAAATAATAAACTATTCTTCATAGAGTATCCAAGGCTTTCAAAACCAGAGCAGTTTTTCACTGCCACTAATTTTCATTCCCATTTTTTAGTCCCACTATTTTTCAAGGACTCTGCTCCAAATGTTAAAATATGCTACTATAATCTCCTGAAACCTGTTTTTGAAAGATCTGTTAATGCAGCTGCTCTCCAGTAAAATGATTCATGTGGAAAAGAGAAACATTCTGTAGCACAAGTAGGAAGATGAGAAAAGAGTAAAGATAATCAATGACAGAACATGCTATGTGGGGATGTGAAGTAAGAAGTATGGACAGAAGACGCCTGAGATGTGGGATGGCAAATACGATATAGAAATTATGTCTGGATCTTGGCAGCTGCCAGAGGGCCAAATGTCAGCTTCACTTTAAAAATTCATATCCATAGATGCTGGAAGGCTTTAATTCATTCTGCTTTTTCCTTGGCACTACTTCTGCCCCACGCACTTTCATTGGAATATGCCACAACTGTTGAGGAGGAAAGAATGGATTGTGTACCAGCCAAAAGGATGACAACGTTCCACAGGAAAATTATTATCTTCAATCATGATTGAAGATATTGGATATTTTCATTCCTAGGTCAAAGTCCTGAGAGAATGAAAGGGCAAGGAATTCTCTGTATTCTCAGCATCTCCATCTGATGGGCTAGTTGCTAGACTGTACTACTTCCGGTCAGGGACAAAAAACTTTGTGAAGAAAACCCCAGCAAAAAGTTTTGAGTTTACTATACTTGAATGTTCCATTTCAGTGAAACTCAGCAGCTAGGAGTGTGTTCTGCCAAACATGTACACAGCGATCTGTTGTGAGAAAAATCCAACAATTTCAGAAATTGTGCAAGGAGGCAAGCAATACCCCTGTGCTCAAGCAGAAGCACAGCTATGCTAAATGAGCAATCTCTACTGGTGCAATGGCAAACTAGGGATCAGAATCCTGTTACACAGCATGCAACAGGATACTGGTTGGTACGTTAAAAGAAATAAAATCTTGAAAAAGCACAAATTTGGTATGTTAATATGCATGCAATCACACTATGCTCCACCAAGCTTTGTGGAAGATGAAATTATTATTGTAGGCTAAGACAGGAGGGCCTGGCGTGCTCTGGTCCATGGGGTCACGAAGAGTCGGACACGACTTAACGACTAAACAACAACAAAAGGCAAGGTGAATATGAAAGGTCATAGCTATGTCTAGCTGTTCTGTCCCATATCTCCTGCCTGGGCCACCATTCCCTCCTTTTATTTTCAAGTCCTCTGTTTTTTCTCTCAGGACTCACTGTAATCTACATGCATGGAAGGGGTTCCACCCTGCCATTTCAGGGTGACCCACACCACCTACTCAGACCACAGGCCACCTCTTTGTCTAATGTCTATTCAAATTTCTACAAGGTCTCCTAATGTAAAACAGCATTTCTCTACAGGGATTGAAGCATTATATCCACTAGGGGACCATTTATTTAAAATAATTGCATATTTCATTTATTCCAAATGACCTCTTGAAGGCAGCAAACAACATGATTATAAACCAAGGCCAATGTACAAAAACAACTGTATGGTCCATCAATCAAAGGTGTTTGATTAAGAAAATGTATTAACTTAAGTGAAGGAAATGGCTAGGCTAAGGTAGTTTGATGTATTGGGTAGAATGCTGGATTAACACCCAGAAGATCCAAATTCAGGTCTCCAGCAAGACATGAAGCTCCCTTTGCTCATGTCACTTATTCTCAGGGTGACTTTCCTCATTAGGTTGTTGTGAGGATAAAGTGAGGAGGAGGAAACCATGTAGTGCACCTTGAGCTCATTAGAGAAAGGATGGGACCCCAAAGTCATCATTAAATGAACAAATAAATACATGTTAAACTCTTCCGCTGAAGCCAACGTTCAGGAGCAATGAAGTGCTAACGATGCCTTTGCTTTTTTGGAGCTGACAGATAAGAGGAAAATGGTGTGTGCAACTTCACTGCATTTACCATGGCTCCCAAGAATAATGGCAACCCCTAGCCAATCAGCCAATCATAACTGTAGAAATATAGCTATTGGTGTTCTGCAAAGTTATTTATCCTAAGCAGAGATTAATAAGCTTCAAGAACAATTCAGGTCATCAAGGTCTTTTGTCTCTTTAAGTTCTGTTTTAAGGGACAGGGAAAGAGGAACATCAGTTGCTCCCTTTTCATTTTAGCTTTTAATAATCCATCTTTAAAATGCTATAACTAATAATTGTCAAGAAAACAAAAGGCCATTTCCTAGCCAAAAGTAAACTCACTTAGAGTAATTGAATTCAATTCCCATTCAATCTGAATAACATGTATCCTCAGCATAATTTATGAGGGTTTTATTCTAAAATATTTATTGCAGTTTTTGAAACTAGCTTGGTCGAGATCAGTGCAGCTCTCTGGATAACTTCTCTAATGTCCAGGCTTTAATTGAGTTTATCCATCAATGTCTTATAGTCTTTACCGAATAGATGTTGGTGCTGAAACTCTTTAGTAATATCTATAGAAAGACCTGTAATTTAATTAACAATAGTACCTCGCTTTAAATGTTTAAAGGTTATATCCACCTGGCTTTAATGAACTGGATTCTAGAGCTTTATTCAGGGACCAGGAAGAAGAGATATTAAACTTTTTATTATTATTATTTTCATACAGATGCAAAATGTAAAGCAAAAACATGGAATTGAAGGTATTCTACAAGAAATTGGCATTACATGTCCTTCTTTTTACATAGGAAACTTGCCTTGTATTGAGTCACTGGCCCATCTACTCACTCTTGTCAGCTCTGATTGGCCCTGGTTCTCCAGAGTTTCAAGCTGGATTCTTCTCTAGCAGAGGTATACTGTTCTTTGGTGGCCTTCTATTCAAGTACTGACCCTGCTTAGCTTTCAAAATCAGACGAGATCCATATTTTATGGGTGGGTGCTTTTGTGTGTTACATTTGCGTGTTAGGGTGTGATCACATGGGGAAATAGATTGCGATTATGGAGTGGTCCGGTGTAATATTTTCCCCAATGATCATCCAGCATTCAGGGAAATGCACTCCAGCCTGATCCCAATCCATTCCTATGGTGGACTATTTTGGTCTAGTTGTAGGGCTTCTGCTTCGTGGGGCTGTGCTGGAACAATTCTCTGGCAGATGGAAGGATCACTTTAAGAGAGACTGCTCCTATTTCTGTTGCAGCCATCTGACTGCACCTTTACTTTCCCTCCAAGAATCACAGACATAAGTGGCCACAGCTCAATAGTAAAACTCTACATGCTTTCTGTGCTAAGGTCCCAAGTCCAATCTCTGACATTTCCAATTAAAGGATTTTACATAGGAAGATGGGGACAGCTGCTGCAAGTCAGATTAGATAGCAATGGACTAGAAAGGATGGCATTATAAAGCTGCAATAATGACAATGATTGTGATTACAATAACTATAGTAATAATTATAATGCTATTTTATTCATGGTCATTTTTTTCCAAGTATTCCAGTGGTGGGTCAGGACAGGAAAATCAGCACAGAACTTTAAAGAAACAATGCAGTAATAGAACAATTCTCTGCTTGAGTTACAGGAATCTATAAAAACCAAATGATCGTTAATACTGCTCATTGATCTTCATATGTTTTGCTCACCTTCCATCTATCTTACCTGTATTTTAAGTTTATATTTTTATTTCCACCAGTGATCATCAACATGCCTCATTTAACGTCAGCTGGAATTTTGGGAAACCATGAATTCTGACAAGGTCAAAAACAGCCATCCAAATCTGTGGCCTCAAAAGAGGGAACATGCTATTGGCGAGATTGTTCTCCACTGACACTGTCAGGCCAGATTAGTGACAAGAAATCCCCATTAATAAGAGAATGATGAAAATCTGCCCTCTAGGTCAGCATAGTCATTCTTTACTCAATGCATAAAAAAGCTATATCTTTGTATCATTTGCGATTATTTGACTATTACTACCATGACATCGAGATGGTTGGACAGTGTCATCGAAGCTACCAACATGAATTTGACCAGACTCCGGGAGGCAGTGGAAGACAGGAGAGCCTGGTGTGCTGTGGTCCATGGGGTCACAAAGAGTCGGACACGACTTAACAACTAAACAACAAAACCATGACATTTATGCAGCACCCACTCTTTAAAGTCTATTAAACTAGCAGCATATTCTCTAAAACATGATGAAATCTGTACAGCTAATATGCTTTCTAATTAACACCAAGACTGATTGATTGATTGATTGATTCAATTCATTGATTGATTGATTGATTGATTCATTCATTCATTCATTCATTCATTTATGTACGTTGGGGTTCATAGACTGCCTATACAATCTCTGCCTTAAGTATTACTTCTTTTAACTCAGCTTGAAACCCCAACTGCTAAGAGAAGAGACAAAAATACATTGAGAAAGAAAGGGATTAGTAGCAGATATCAGAGGCTACGGCAAAAAAGTACATACTGTACAGCACACAGTATGGTGCAAAAAATCTAACAACAAAACACACTGCCACCTTGAGCGCAAGAGATTTCATCGAGTCATAATACTACATTTAATTCCTCTCTTTCTTTCACTATAATCTGCTCTAGAAAGTTAGTTTGACAAAAAGGGTAATTGACTTAAGAAACAAAACAAAACAAAACCCTGGGTACCAAAACACTTAGATGCATTTTATTCTTGAGACACATGTCGTTGGTGTTTGTGGGTATACAGGAAATCTAGCAATACATTGCTTTCTCTATATGCTTTTGAGTCCATGTCAGTCTTGGTCTACTTTCAGAAAACCTTTTTCTTTGCAAATGAATCCAGTCTCTTAAGCTGTTAAACATATAAAACAGGTAGAAGCCAACCAATTATTATCTCACAAACCCAACCTTCTTTAGATACAATGCAGAAAAGCATTACAGTGTATGAAGAATTATTTAAATTATGGCTTTTTCGATAACATAGTGGGTATTTGTCATATTTCTATCAAGTATGGTGCAGGTAACAAAAGAGAGAGGAAAAGAATTAAAAGAAAGAGAAACTCAAGTGTTCCTGAGATGATTTAAATGTATGTGATTATTACAGTTAAGACATTAGAGCTTAAAAGCCTTTTCAGAATACAATGCTGCCTGGTGGACATGATTGTTTCAATTTGTTTTGAAGTAGTAGAAAAGTTCTATGACAAGAGCAGGGGGGGGGGCTAAGTTTTTTTAACAATATCTTCTCTCTCTTTCTACATATATAAGATACAAAAATTTGCAGAAACAGCTCTGACAGCAAGAGTTTAGCAGCAGTTCCACCCACCCAGTCCTGGAGAAGCAGCCTCCCTCCCTCCTTCCCTCCATCTCTCTCTCACACACACACACACATACACAAACAACAGGCCTGGGCAAAGGGAGGAGCAGTCCTGCACAAGCCAGCAGAGGTTTCTGCAGTACAATTTCCCTCTGTCTGCAGACTGTTAAAAAAGAGGATTCCTACCTGAAAATGGAGCTGCTTAAAAGATAAGTGAAACACAAGTTTTTTTAAAAAATTAAAAACTTTTTAAAAAGTTTTCAGGGGAAGGACAAATGGGAACAAAAGTGGGTGGTTCACAAGCCTCAGGCCTCCCCACACACCCCACACACAGACCGCATATACTCCTCCCTTTTTTCTGGGGGGAAAAAAAGCTTATTTTTAATAGGGACTTGAGACTCGGACTTGAAGCTTGGGACTCAGGACTTGGTACCAAAGACTTGTGCTCGGACTTGGGACTTGGACCCAATGTCTTGCCAACATCCCTGGAAATTGCTGGACCTGGAAAAGAGGAGGGAGCCATTAGGGTATAAAGTTAGAAAGCCAGGAGGGTGAGGTGGCAGCAGAGCACCAAAGTCTAATAGTGGACAGGAAATGGAGACCAGAGTTGACGAGTGGTGGAGAGTGGATGAAGAAGAAATAGAAGAGGATGAAGAAAGAGAGATATGAGTGATGACACCACAATGTCCTCAGCCAGAACTTCCCAAGAAAACCCTTCAGGTCTCCCGCTTTAGTTGGTTTCATGATGCCATTGTGGAGAGGAGGCACAACCAACCTCCTGCTGATCCTGCCCCTACAACTCCCACATCCACACAGTTGCAGCAACAAAAAAGACAGTGTCAGTTTGAGTGTTTGCACCATTTGGAGGCACAGGTGCTAGCCATCCAGAGACTGAGTTGGGCTGTGGACAGAATTGAGACTTTGAGGGACATAGTGAATCCAGGGGAGGGTGAAACAACTATTCCCCATTTCACAGGGCCATGATCCAGCTGCTAGCAGAGAACGAGTTATATAAATTTGCAAGTTTCCTAAATAAACTTCTGCTCATTCATTACCTTGGTTCCTACTTTTATGTCTGGACCAGTGGGACCTTCAGATGCCACCCCCCTTACCTATGGAGGACTTGGGGGCATGCATAGCCCAGTTCTTCTCTGATTGTTGAATTCATTATGCAACAGGCAATGAGGAAGAAACAAAAACTGCACAATTTCCTGCACAGACACTCCTTACTTAATGACCAAGCTCGATTCCTACAACTAGACCATTAAGTGAATCAGTTGATAAGCAAGGAGCAATACAGCAGTAATAAATCATGTGCCATTGAAAAGGGGCATGGTGAAGATACAAGCATGCATTTACAAGGGTTGTAAAGGGTTATAAATCTGAGTGGTTGTTAAACAGGTAGGTCATTAAGTGAGGAGTGCTTGTATATGCATTTTTTTCACATTAGGATTTTGGCTTTAATGTTAATGTTTCAAGGAGGTATAATTCAATAAATAATGAATATATTAGTTAATTTGGGGGGGGGGAATGTGAAATTTTCATTACTACCTTTACTCCCCAGTCACACCTTTTTTATTGATCCCTTTGAAAGTGTTATTTTTTTTTCTATTACCTTCTCCAACTAGGCACCTTCCAGATGCACTGGACCACAAATCCCACAATCTGATTGACGTCTGGAGAAGGTAAGGTTTGAAGTGGAATATATCTGGAAACTGCCAGGTAGGGGGAGGCAGTCCTAAAGCATGGCATTTAACAACCTGTTCAATTGACATTGATCTGCATCTCTCTTCCCTTCCTTCCACCCCACCCAAGTCCATGCCCATAACTATGTAGGTTGCTAACTCATTGGTGATTTTCTGTCTGGCTTGGAAAAGATGAATAAGGAATGATATGTTCATGTGAATTAGTATTTCTGGCAGCACAGAGAACTGCACAAATTAGGGAATCAAACAAGATTTTCATTCCACTAAAAGTCAGTTGTGTTCCAGTTGGGCCAACTAAAAAGGTGAGCTTAAGTGTGCATCAACAGCTGATACATCAATTTAATATGTAATGTTCTTTTAAAATTCCAAAACTGATTAGCAATGGAATGATATATTGTTTATCTAGCCTTAGTAAACCTGATTCATTATTATCCTTAAACAAAAGTTTGCAGTAGCATAAAGCAACATATAATATTTGAGATTTTAAACAATGTTTTCTTACGTGCTCTTAACATGTATGTTTTTCGCAAACATGATTCATATGCAGAGTTTCTCATATTTTGACTCTTTGTTTTCTGAACAGCTGCACAGAAACACCAGAAGAGGAACTGCAAATAATGTGGATCCCACACTCCCTGATTTACCCTGGCTCAATGATTTGGCTGTAGAGGTGTGAATAAACTAAAAGTACCAAAAACTCCATTAGTAGCCTCCTTTCACTCCACTTTAGTATACTTTTATTTCGGAACATACCAAAATAATCAGTGTAAGCAGTTTACTTCAAAATAAATGACAATGGGCCACCCGACACCCAAAAAGCAATAATTTTAAATGAAAGAAAATTACTGACAAGTT